>CM073574.1:124492798-127007798 GCA_037074715.1 Magnolia kwangsiensis | reverse complement strand
TGAGTTTTGCAACCAACTAATATTTGTATCTTTTCTTTGTGCCAATAAGTTTCTCCTGGTTAATGGGTTTGATGAAAGGTAAACACTATGTAGGCCCACACGCACACCTATGTTTACCATCCCATTCCCATTCTTCTTAGGGCCGAAAGTCCGGCGGGTTCAACCCAACCGACCAGTGACCGACCCGATATTGGCCTCGGGCTTGGGCAGGATGTATTGGGTTTGGCCTCGGGCTTGGGTTATACAAACACTGACCTGATAAAACTTGGGTCGGGCTTGGGTTGAGGTCTCAGGTTGCCCGACCCAACCCCGACCCCAACCCCAACCCCAACCCGATCAATATATAATTGAGTGAGGATCTCTATATTGAAGGCACAAAAAATTCAAATAATGTTGGGTCTCATTAGTTCACGTTATTTCCGATGACCAAGCTAACAAGATGTGATGAATTTCTATCTCCAAAATAGATTATGTTGTACATCACACAACTTTTAAAGGAATGATTGTCCCATATTTTAGCTTGTTTATTCAGAAAAAATGAAGTTCTTTAGGATCTTAATTTTATATATATATAATATTAATAAAATCAAAGGTACACAAAATAAGAGGTGCATTGAAATATAATAGACTAACATAATAATGAAAATATTAGCATGTATCCGCTCGACCAACCTAACCGAGCTCACTTGGATTGGGCTTGGGTTGAGAATTTCTAACTTAAGGTTGGGTTGGGGTTGAGGTATAGGAACCTTGGATTGGACTAGGGTTGAGCCCCACCCCACCCCACCCCACCCCACCCCAGACTTTCAACTCTAATTCTTCTAGGTGCTGTGGCTAATATGACTTGTAGGTCTCACTGATTTATGTCCTTGGAGCTGACATTGCAGACAAAACCTGACAGTCGGAGTGAAGCTTACGTGGCCAGGCCAGTGGATCCCTGACCCTGGGCCCACCCTGATGTATGTTCCTTGCATTCACACTGCCCATTTGTTTTGACAACTCAATTTAGGGCATGATTACAAAATCCAAGGATATCCAAATCTTAGGTGGACCACACCACAAGATACGGTGGTTACTGAATACCCACCATTATAAAGTTCTACAGTGCCAACAGAATGTTTATTTGCCTTCCAACCCGTTGATAACGTCACAAAGAACCTCTGTTTCTTGTAGCGTGGTCCACCTGAGAGTCAAATCTGCTTTGTTTTTTTTGGACCGCGCCTTAAAATGGGCGGTTAAAATGGATGGACAGTGGATGCAAGGAGCATCCATTATGGTGGGCCCCATAGCCAGGAATCCATTTAAGTCTGTGCAAAGTTTACTTCTACAACACGGTGAGTCCACAGAGGTAAGTTTTTTATTTTATTTTATTTTTATTTTTATTTTTATTTTTATTTTTATTTTTCCAGAACTGCTTAAAATAACATCTATATTAGATTTCAATCAATACAAAATATCATCCATTCTTTTCCCCCAAACCAAAGTAACCTGCAAGAATTGCTTTGCGTGGACAAATTGTGCAGTGACTCTGCCTCTATCACCTCCGTTACGACCAATTGTTGCAGCATTTGATTAGGCCAAGTGCTACTATCAAATATTGGCTAATACAAAGCATTTTTTAAAAAGTTATTTTGTTGAGTAAATGCTTGAATGCACCCATCTTTGACAACAGCCTATGGCCTAATCAAATACTGCCACAAAGGGTTACCACGATGGTTAGCGGTGGTAAGTTCACCATGTGATGTGGATCCAACAGAGTATGAAAATGAAAAATGCTAAAGCAAGTAGAGGGAAGAAAAATAAATGATAATTGCTTTAACTGAAAAAGCAATGGAGATGCCAATACAATATATATGGCATGGGGATTCACACATTCAAATATAAAAGGACCCGTTCACTCTCAAAGATGATCAAGAGATCTCACTGAAAAGAGAAAAATACACTAACACATTTTTAATTTTTATTTTTTCTACTTACAAATTTATATTTATAAAAGCGGGACGGAGATTAAATGGGGTGTGTGGGAGGGAGATATGCATTGAATGGGTAAGGGCCTAAGGTGACCATTAATATCTTTAAAGCCATATTTGATTATAATATAGTAATTGTTCATGTACTAAGGGCTGCATCAATTTCTTTTTCATAAAAAGAACTGGTCATCGAGTTTAGCTTAGTAATTCTTTTCTACATTCTTCCATTGAGATTTCATTACTCATCATCATAGATCCAAGCATCTTTGTAACGGAGCTTGTTCTTCTATCGGACAAGGTATTTAGTTAAAGGGATGAGAAGTTCAAATCACGCTCAGATATTCAGTAGAATGTTATTAGGCCATAGAAGTATCACATTTTGATAATTGATTCTGAGATCGGCCACTCCACACTTGGTCTCTTTATATACTTTGATGCCTTGGGATGAATCAACATAACCCAAAAATACTATATTGTCAACAATGAATGAGTAATTTTTTGAAGTTGCCATATACCTTCTCTTCACATAAAAACATGTATCTATTGGTTTTTAGGTGCTTGGGTAGTGGCAAAATTTTACGAATAATAAGACTTTCACCTTTTTCAATTAACTTATTTCATTAAACGCTTCATGAGCATCTTTATTATAAATTGGTTCATCGTTGTAAACACTCCACCTTGGACCGATAAAGCTTGATTGAATAGAAACCCTAATCCATATCATTACCCTCAAACCAAACCCTAATCCATACCCTTACCCCTAAGCCAAACCCTGATCTATGCCCTTAACCCTGATCCAAACCTCATTTCATACCCTTAATCTTGGTCCAAACCCTAGAACCCTAGAAACCGACACTGAAACCAGTCTTGAGCCCAAACTTTAGGGAATAATTTTTTTAAAAAAAAAAAGAAAAAAAAAAGAAAAGAAAAAAAAAAACTAACCCCTAGAGTCAACGCAATAAGTCAACTCACTTACTCAGCTCACATAGTCTACCCAGTCAACTCACCTTGTCAAACTAATTCCATAAACCCATTTTGGCCCAAGCCCATTCTAAAGACCAATTCAAAAAAGAGAGGAGACAACAAGGCAGCTTTGAAGGACCAAATCTATCCACATATACAGGGGGCCCCTCCCTTCGAAGCTAAAGTAAAACTGAATGGTGAGTGGCGCCCAGGGTGCCAGTCGCCACATGGCACTGGTCATTCTTTGGCTAGCTGCTCACTCGTATGCTGCTATCCTCCTTACTTATTTCATGCACATGCAAAATCTGGAAGTTACTTTAATGCCTCTCTATTAAGTCAAAATTATACCTTATACCATCCAAACTAACATATGAGATCTTGCCACATGACAATCTCAAATCTTACACATCCAAACTCTTTTTAACCTTGAGTTTTGTAAGAATTACTAGAAAATTGGGCTAGAGGGTTATAAATACTTTCATTCCCTTTACATTTCAAGCAACCAGAACATCCCCTCTCACTTACAAACCCTTAAGAAGTCCTCTTAAGCATTAACCTGCCCACTCCACCCCTACCACGAAGGAGAGTAAAGAGTGAGGAAGAGAGTCTAGCCCAGGTCTAGCCAGAACACTAGCTTCTTAAGCTAACCAAAGTTCAATCCAAGCCTTCGATTCAATCTTTATGACAATATTGTCCACCCAAATGTTATTAATTAAGCTTCATTTAGGCATTGCATTTGCATGACACACAATATTCATCTGATCACTTAACATACTCTACACCAAATTATCTCGAAAGTATGCTCCAAGGCTTACCGATTTAATTGGACCCTGCCTAATAAAAAACTTGCCAATTACTTCACATTTTCACAAGCTTTGCATACGTTCGCATATGAGAACTGAATCCTAACCCTCAAGAATAATTAGATCCTATGAAGTAGACACCATGCATTTATACAAACATTATAAGACCCGTATCCTAGTCCTTACCATTTCATGGACTCCCGCAATCCTCCCTGTTAAATTTCGACAAACCACAACCTATAATCGGCATTTGCATATGACCCTAAGTCGCATCTGGTAGATCTGAGTCGACTTGACTAGAGACTTGTACTCAGCGACCGTGCCATCGCTACGGTTCCAACGCTGCGTCTTGAGTACTGATGCAATACCCAGGCCAAGAGTTGTAGGCCTGCACATATTTTGAAAAAATGCCACGCATTTACCAAACTCAGGAGAATATCTACCAAACATCACACCAATCCATTAAGCTCAAGTCAAGTACACATCCCATCACAACCCATACCCTACTCATACTTCTCTCATCCAAAGTCAACTCTCTCTCTCTGCCCATCCCTTCCTTACACCCATCACCCATCACTCCATCCCTTTTTATCCCATCACTTCTCTCTCTCATTTTTCTCTTCACTCCCAAGCAATCCCAATAGAGGAGAGACCGTCCAAGCTCTTCCATGAGAGAGCCAAGTGTGTGGCCTACTCCCTACCCCATATCTCTTAATCCAACACTTCAATCTTCATCTCCCACCACCAAAAAGTTAGCTTAGGAGCTAAGGAGTCAAAGGAGCTAAAGAAGAAGCCCATAGGTGGGTGATCTTAGGACTTTCGCCGTTGATTTTCATTTGAGGTCCCACTTGTGATGGGACCCATTTTGATGTATGCATTGTAAGAAAGGGAGGGCCCATAGTAGCAAGGTCCCTCCCCTTTATCACGTTAATCCCTCCCTCTTTTTCTCTCTCTCCCTTTCATTTTTATAGTGATGATGGGGTGTGTGACCCACCCAATGGGTTTAGCAAAAATATAGGCCGTCCAAATTTTTTTAGGCATCCAGTTGGTGGAGTCTACCTTGTTGTCCATTGCTGAACAAGGTCTGGATGAAGGAAACCACAAATATCATCTTGATTTAATCAGTGGGTCACATGTACGTGGACCCACCTGATGTGTTTGTGAAATCCACACTGTCCAGCGACCTGGACGTGGGTGTGATCCACCATGATTTATGCATTTTAGACGGTGGGTCCCACACAATAATAGCTACTGCATTGTCGTCAGTAAGTTCTGTGAGGCTGACTATGATATATGTGTATAACTGAGCCGTCCATCTGCTGGACGATGGGCCAGCTGCCCAGCAATCCAACAGCTGGATAGCTGTTCTATTAATGTCAGCAGGTCGGTGGGCCTGATCATGTGGTGCGTGTCATATCCCAACCGTCCATTGTCAGTAGCCCATCTATATAGCTACTGAAATGACGTCAGCAGGAGAGTCTGACCACACTGTCCATCCCAGATCACGTGGGACCCACCTAGACTGCATATCCCATCCAGGCTGTCCATCCATGGAGCCTACCATTAATGAATGTGTTGTGTATCCTCACCATCTAGTCCCTGGACGGTGGGACCCACCAGGCGTGTTTTATCTTGGCTGTATAAATTACATGGGGCCTACCAGTGATATATATGTGTTTTATATCCAACATCCATCCATTTTGATGTGGCCCACCATGATCTGGACGGTGGCCCCTATCACGATGCATGTGTTCATCCATGCAGTCCACCATCCAAATATGGATGGTGGGACCCAGTGATATATGTGTTTTATATCCCAGCCGTCCATCCCTTCCCAGACGGTGGATGTAACGCCCTGAAAATCGAGGGTCGAGCAGGAGCCCAACTCCCGATTTCTAACACATCACTTATGCAACATAGATAATGATGATTGAATGTTGTCCGTATTAGTGTGTTAAACATGAATGAAATTATACCAAACAGCATATCATACTCCAGAGACAGTTAAATTTCACAAACGGAAGACTGTGATTGTCACGCCCCAAACTCGGAAACCGGGCTCACAAAATTTTCGATCGCCGAATCCGGCGCGACAGCCTCCGTAGAACCCCATTCTCGGTTCCTAGCTCCCATTCGCCAGGTTCCGATCCTGGGATGCTACGAGGAGGATTTTCAATGTCAGTTTGATTCGTAATAAGCATAACCAAAGGCATAACCCACAAACAACAACCAAGAAATCCATTACATTTTCACGATGATCAAAAAATTTACAAGTACAATGAGCATAAAGGAAAATACAATGGTAAAGAACAAAAACTCCAACAAAAACTCTGCAACATGCTCCTGCCTCAGCGCTGCTGTGAACCAACATCAACTGCACCCAACGGTCGTGCATAAGCTTACAGAAAGCTTAGAGGGTGGTGGAAGTGTGTGCGCAAGGTAGTAATATGAACATGCAATGTAAGAGTAATACGGAATATACAGATGGATCCATAATATCATGAGCCGTACCAAGGCTTATGCGATGCAAGACATGAATGGTATCGGCCATCCCAAGGCCATGAGATGTGCAATGCAACTCAAGCATACAAATCCTCCTCTATGTCCACACATCAATACAGCTCAAAATATGGAATATCACCGGGGTCTAGTATACTCTAAACCAGATTGCCGCCACATTACGCGCAATGAGGTAAGTGGAAGAGACCTCACTATCCGTCTGTCAATATCGGGCGCGACTCGTCGATAGTGGACCCATTCCTCGAGCTGGTCAAACTCAGCCTAGCATTGCCCCCTACACTCGGGCGGGTAAGGCCGCACCCCCTTCCAACTGACCACGACACAGTGGAGAGCGTAACCGTCTGGTAATCGACACTCAACGCTCATCTACCCACTCGGTCTAGACGTTGGAGCAATCTCTTGGTACCATAAGGGTTTAGAAACTTTCACCCAGGGATATCTATAGTACCCCATGTAGAATAAGATTTTCGGTATCCAATCCTGCTAACCACGATACATCTGTGGAAGTTACGACCCCGATGTCGCTAGGGCGTACAATATCCATGTCATACAAATGCGATATGCATGATTCACGCTATCCAGTCATGTATCAAATCCTGTGCATATCGTGCGCTCATGTAGGGCAACACCGCCTAACCGGGAGCCCATAAACAACCTGTCCGAAGGCAAATGCTATGATCAGAAAATTCTCACGTCAAGCATACATATGATGCGTATGATCATGAGTCATGAAACTGTACTAAATATGTTATGAACTATCTTACAATGCAGATGGACCTGGACGGCCTATACACCATAAGTACGGCCCAGTAATGGGTCCTAAGGAGAGTCGTAATGTGGACATCCAACCAGCATCACACTCGCAATGTGGACGTCAAACCAACATTTCCCCCAAGGCACGACCGCCGTAAACATTGCTAGTTAATCTGTATGGGAATTACACATTGCAATGGACCGTAGGTTCCTCCCATTGGGCCTTACATGTATATCAAATGGGTCATATCTTATGGGCCTTTTATTTATTAGATGGGCCATATAAATGGGTCACACCAATGGGTCTTATGTGCATTGCAATGGGTCAAAACCCATGACCTTGGATTGCATCAATTGGACCTAGTCACATGAGTCTAATATGTATCAAATGGGCCACACCAATTAGGCCCCCACATGTACATCAAATGGGCCTCAACCCATAGGCCTTATATGAGTCAAATGGGCCTAAATCCCTAGGCCTTAAACAAATCAAATGGGCCTAATCCATGAGCTTGCATGCATATCAGAGTGGGCCTAAACCCCTAGGCCTTATATGTATATTAAAGTGGGCCTAAACCCCTAAGCCTTATATATATCAAATGGGCATACTTCCATGGGCTCTAAAAATGCCCCAATGGGTCCAATCCCATGGGCTTCATAATACACCAAACGGCCTCATTATATGGGCCTCAGATCCACATCAAAGTGGGCCCCAATGGATACCCATAAATGGATCAACATGGGCCCTATACACATACTAAAGAGGGCCCACTTGGACCATAGATCTGGCTCATTTTTAGCCCAATCATAAAAATGAAATAAAAAGAAAATAAATGGATAGATTAGATGTAACACATGCATCATGGGGGGGGGGGGGGGGGGGGGGGGGGGGGGTCTACATGAGCTAAGGATCAGCTCATGCCTTAGCTCACAAAATGAATGGACGGTTAGGATGCAACTCATACCTCATGGGTGGGTCCCACTGTCCAGTGGACAGTGAGAATAAGGCACGTGCTTCACGGTGGGCTCCACCGTCCACTGGACGGTGCGAGTATAACACATGCATCACAGTGGAAGGTGTAGTAAAACACATACATTAATGGTGGGATCCACGTGTGTGGCCCACCATCAGATTTTTCCAACCATCCAGACCGTTGATAAGGTCACGTAGGCCTGGATGAAGAGTAAAAACAAATTTTATGTTGAATCCAAAACTTCTGTGGCCCAGCAAAAGGTTTCAATGGTAAAATTCAATTCACAATGTTTCTTATGGTGTGGGCCACCTGAGTTTTGGATCTGTCTCATTTTTGGAGGGGGGCCACTTTAGAGGGTGGCCCATCCGATGAACGGTTTAAATGGCATATAAACATCAAGGTGGGGCCCACGGCTGGAGCCATGGGTCCCTTGCTGGACGCCACCGCCCGCACGCTGGCGCTGCAGGCAGCAGCGTGCAGCGCTGCACATTGTCAGGGAGGGGGGCATGGACCCTTGCAAAAATTTGAAAAAAATTGACTTTCTGTGGTTTTTGCCGTGTGGGGTCCGCATCGCGCAAATCCATTCCGCTCACAAGCTTCCCCGGCTCAAGACCAATCTAATGAGTCCGCTATTGGGCATATCTAGGTTTGTAGAAAAATTAAGGAGTAATTTAAACGGTAAGTGTCACTGTTTTGAGTGGTATGGCCCGCCCAATGAACGGATCAACTTCATCCCTTGGCTCAACGTCTAAAATGTTATGGGAAAGAGGGTGGGCGGCTTGGATTACTCTCGTACATCAAGGTGGGGCCTACCCAAGGGCCCACTCCCAAAGCTCCTCTTTTTCTCTTTTTTTTGTACAGGGACGTCCAGCGTCCCAGACGCTGGACGATGGGCCTCTTCAAGTAATTTGTGGTGGGCCTAATTAGGTGGACCACCACATGGAAAATAGTGTGGATATTCCACACATAAAGTGGGCTACATTGGTGATTAAATAAAATAATGGACTCGTGGTGGGGTCCATTTAAATAGGCCACACACCCTATTGCAATCTCAAAAAAATATCAAAATAAAGGAAAATAAATAAAAGGGAAAGAGACATGGAGAGTGGGACATGGCTTGTGATGGAGGGACCCCATCATTATGGGCCCTCCCTTACATGAAATCATACATCAAGTGGGTCATTTTGTACATGTGACCATCAAAATTGAAGATCAACGGTGGGGATCCTTTCCCCACCAATATGGATGGTCTAGATGACCTTTCTAAAGAAAATAAACATCATGATGGGGTCCATGGAGAATGGCCCCATCATGGAATGATCATGATGATCCAAGTAGGCCATCGACCTTATTTTAGGGTCCCAAGTGAGATCCACACCATTGATCGGTGGGCCTCACTTGGCCCATCATAAAAATAAGAAAGTAAGTGTGATCTAGCACCCACCGTCCGATCTTCTCTCTCCTAGGGGTTCCTTGGCACCTTAGCTTCAACTTCAATGGATGAGATGAAGAATGGAGGGTTGAGATGGGAGATGATGGGGTAGGAAGGTGGGTCACACTTGGAGTTTAGGGAGCTTGGAGAATTCCATACGTATGGACTCTTGAAATTTGAAATGAGAAAGAGAGAAAGAGAGAGAGTTGTAAAGGGAGAGAGAGAGAGTGATGGATGGATGTGGTGAGTGATGGTTGTGTAAGAAAATATTAACTTTTGAGGCTTTTGTGTAAGAGAGGTATGGGTGGTGAAGACTTTTGTGGCTTTTTGTGTAAGAGAGGTATAGTTTTGGGAGACTTTTGTGGTTGCTTGGGAAAATGGAATAAAGTGATGTGTACTTGACATGTGATGGATTGATGGGTGATTGATTGATGGGATTGATGTGATTGATGTGACACATCATAGAGATTCTCTTGGGTTTCGCAACGCGCGGCGTTTCCTCGCACCGAATATTGGCCCACATCTCTTGACTAGGGTATCGCCTTGGCGCGCGAGTCGCGGCATCGGAACCGCGGCGACGGCGCGGTCGCTATGGTATTGGTCTCGGGTTGAGTCGACTCGGGTTGTCGGCATATGAATCAGGGTCGCGCGTCGATATCGGTTAAGGGTCGAAGGTCGCCGAAATTCGACTAGTAAGACCGCGGAAGTCTACGAAAAGGTACGGACCAAGATACGGGTCTTACAGTGATAGATATGTAAAGTATATAAACTGATGTAGGTCTTCAGAGTGTAAACATGTTACCAGGTTAAGTATATACATGTATACTCTAAAAATGAACAAAATGAATATACATGGGTGTTCCAAAAGTGTAAAAATAACAAGTATAATGGGGTCTAATTAGCATCCCTGTAGCCCCGCCAATCAGAGCGGCCTACATATACCCGCCTGATAACAGCATGTATGAGAACTCCTAATCATTATAGAAGTTTGGCTCAGCCTCATACTTCGTGACAGCATCTGCATCTAAAACAGAGTCTGGTTGGTGTTTAAAACACTGTCCCAGAACGTGGGAGTGAGTGATCAACTCAATGGAGCTATGAGGTAAAGGTTAACATGTTATCAATTCAGTCAAGCAGTAATGATAAAGTAGTACAACACTCATGTCCTAGGTACTCTTGTTAATGTAAAGATGATATGTGATAATGATGTATGCCCTTGCCTGCTGTAACGCCCGTGAAAAATTCATACTTTGGCTCGAGTACCAACTCGACCCGAAATTGCGTAGAATTAATTCTTTTAGAAAATATGACTAAGTTAGCTAGCGCAACGCTGGAGTAGCTGGGAAATAGTCCCTGATCACTTTAAATACGTTCTACAAGACCCAAATCGAGTAGAACCAATGACTCTATAATACTCTATAACCTCGGACCAAACTCTAAGCAGGTTTGTTCTCTGGACCACTTTGAATCTTTGTATTGGATCTAGACCGTGCGTCGAAAGTCCGATACCTCCTATCTTAGACCGTTAGAACCGCCTAGCTGGACTTGACACTCATTTCGAAAATCAAGTCAAACCGATAATCACAGGCTATTTCATTGAGCCCGGACCGAAGAGAGTGCGAATAGGGACAGAATTGGAATTTCAAATTCAAATCTGGCACACGACTTGACGCGTCAGTATTAAGCGTTCTGACCGTCAGAATTCATCCATATTACACCCTCGGATCAGGAGAAATTTCTATTTTATATCATGAGACTTTCAGCCCTGATCTACGTGCGGTGACCGCTGAACTGAAACTGGTCCACCACGTGCGATCTGCAGACCCAGCCGGACTGAAAACTTAATACATGCTAGATCTGGTACGCATGAGCTTAAGTCCGATTGCATTCGACCAGGGGACCACCAGAAAGCATCTTTTGGACCGAAACAGTCCCGAATTGGATATGCACTAAGTAAACTTTGTACCGGAGCCTATTTTTGACATTTTTAAGCTTATAAAAGGGGTTGAAACCCTCACTCCTCTCTCCCATCCGAAATTGTAAGAAACCCTAGATTTGGGAGAGAGAAAAGGTGAGAGTTTGTGAGAGAGAGGGATAGATTTCTCCAGCCTTCGAGCCGCGTGTTGCTAGTGCCTAAGCGACCCTTCCTGATCACCAAGCCGGTGATTCTTCCGCGTTTTCAGGTAATAACTAATCCTAGAAGTTGCTGATTTGGGGATCACTAAGATCCATAGCTTTTTAACCAATAGATCTTGTAAAACAGGTTCTCTTATCGCCGTTGACGAAGCGTATACGCTCCGTTCGAAACAACACGCCTATAAGAGACTAAGTGAGGATTTTAGACGCTTTGATTGACAGTTTCCAACGCTTTCAATATCTTTTAATAGTAGATTATCGATGGCATCGCCGTTTGACATGTACAACATGCTATCCGTTTCCTATTTCGTAAATCAACGAAGAATATGAGATTTAGGGCATTTTAGTCATTTGTAAGAAGTACAGTTTACATTCATATTTTGCTGATGTGATTGACATGGTTTATTATCGTATTAGGAAGTTAGGAATACGTGCATAATTAGTTTGGCGAAGAGATTCTCCTAATTGCGCACTTCGGGTCGACATACTATATGTAGACTTAAGTGTGTAGTGTATGTGTTTGTATAAATGCTTGTATTAGTATGTATTGAATTAAATGATGTTATGAAATAGTTTGTGATTGATTTCTCAATTAATATGCTCACCTAAATGATTTCCTACATGTTGACTATATGCATGATTTCATTACATGCATGAAATGTATGTGCTTGAAGATTTGTTTAAGTTGAATGTTATAACATGTGTTAACATGCTCACATGATTGTATTTCAATTCCAATACTTTTACATATATTGCTGATGTGATTCCATAATGGTTTGGAACTAGACTTAGTCCAGGCAGTCGGTAACCGAGCAAATTCGTGGCTGGCTGGTCTTGGCCACGAACGACGCATCGATGAACCCAAGTCGTGTTTGGAGTTGGCGGCAGTGGTTAGGCCACGCGAAGTGTTTTACGCACTTCATGTCGTTCGACTTGAGATACGATCGCGATAGTCGAGCCCGTCAAGTAACCCGACTGACCGATGTATGTTCACCCTGTATGAGTCATAACTGCTTGAACCTAGGGTACTGAACTTACCATTGTAAACCCTGTTAACCATGGTACCTTGATTCACGAAGACTCATGAGCCAGGCATGGTGGTATGGGACACCGTGGTCGAGCTGTCGGCCTACGTTGGGGCCACAAATCTCCCCGTAGTGACCAGTGAGCACATAGTCTCGTGAGTAGATTATGGTGGTATGGGACACTATATTCTAGCTGTCGGCCTACACTGATCAGGCGATGAGTCCTTTGTAGTGACCGCGAGCGTATTCTGAGTCTACGGGAGGCGACGACCCTTCAGTAGCAGTAGAGTACAGTAGGCCTGTATTGATAAGGTGATGGGGGAGCGGTGCAATGAGTGCGAGCAACAGCCCTGGCAACCCTTGCAGCGACCTACAAAATATACATCGTATGAGATTACTAGGAGTGACGACCCTAGACAGGATCTGTGTTGGGATTGATACAAGGGAAGTACCTTAGTTTCCCAATCCTGCTGTTTGAATGGACTAATAACAACTCGAAAATCATATCACCATAACATTGCATGTGCGTGGAAGATGTGGAGCACTTTAGGGAGTGTGGCATGCCGCTGTCATAAGATGTTGCTGTATGAGGGAGATCGTCGGTGAGGGCATACATCACATCATGTCATCTTGCATTAACAACAGTATTAGGATTGTCTGATTTACTGCTTTACTATTATCGCATGATTGATTTGTGAACATGCTAATCTTTGCTCTATGATTCCACTGAGTTGATCACTCACTCCCACGTTACGGGATGGTGTTTGCAACACCCACCAGACCCTGTTGTAGATGCAGGTGAGGCTGAGATCCAGGAGGCAGAGCCAGACTTCAACGAGGACCAGGACAAGTTCTCGTACATGCAGTATCATGATGGCTTTGCGTAGGCGACCTGGGTTGACGGGACTTCAGTGGGACTATTTTGAACATTTAATTTTGTTCATGTATATGTATATGAGACTCAGAGATGTATTCATACCTTAGAGACAGATGAGATCTACTTTATTTTTCCATACAGTGATATATATATTGTTTAGTCTTCCGCTTGCTTTTATCACTAGATCTGAAGTATGAATTACAGTTTTGGTATACTTTTACTCATGTGAATGCTTTAAATCAGACAACATTGAATCATAATCATTTTGTTGCATAAGTGACAGTCTGAAACTCGGGAGTTGAGTTTATACAAGACCCCCGATTTTCAGGGTGTTACACCTGCACTCCCTCTGTGACATCATCTTACAATCGTGGGATGCAACACTCCCTCTGTGCTCAACTCCAATGCCAAAGGCACATGCAATGCGGTGCATGTACATGATTAGCCAAGTTCTTAATTAGACTTATTCATATAGCAGGTTTAAGAAGCTAAGATACCTCCCTTTATATCATTTACCCAACATTGATCCATCTAGGGTCGTCAATCCTAGTAGTCACGTACGATAGGCAGTTCCAGGTCGCTACAGAGAGGCTCATCACCTCAGCGCAGGCCTGGTTTATACCCTAGTTTACTACGAAAAGGCTTGTCACCTCAACGTAGTTTCTAGTGTATACTCGAGGTCACTATGGGCTCGTCACTTGATCATAGGTCGACAGCTCGAATACAATGTCCCATACACCACCATATTCGGTTCATGAGTTTTGGGTTGCTCATTGGTCACTACGAGGAGTCTCGTCACCCTAGCGTAGGCTGACAGCTCGACCACGTTGTCCCATACACCACCATATCCGACTTATGAGTCTTAGCGGATCGAGGTACCAAGGTTAGATGAGATTTTCACTGGTAAATTGGTACCTTAGATTCATGCAGTAGCGTCCATACATGGTGAACATACAATAGGTCAATCGGGTTACTTAACAAGCTCGACTGGTACGAGCATATGTCGAGCTGATCGACATGAAGCGCGTAAGCACTTGCGTGGCGTAACCACTATCGACAAGCAGCGTACAACTCAGATTCATTGGGCGTGTCCGTCGTGGCTAATAATTCGGCCACCAATCGCAAACCATTACCGATTGCCTAGACTACATCGTAGCCCCAATCACACTCCAACAATAACAGTCACATGTAATAGCCAAAGACAACATGTGACAACCAAATCTAAATATATATCTTATTTGAGCATTTCAACAAAACACACATTACACATGTCACCATATATAAGCATAGATCACAAGTAGTAAGATAGGTTACGTAAATAAGGGAATTGAGAATCCTATCTCAACACCCTCATTACATACATTTACACTAGCATTTTCTCATTCAGGAATTTTATCAAACACTTAGACTACACATGTCATACATACAACAATCATATATTCTCAGTCAAGAAACATGGCAAGCATAAATCCTAATTCCATAATCATTTAAACATTTCAACAAACACATGGAATGCATAAAAAAAAATATAGTGTATATATATATATATATGTGTGTGTGTGTGTGTGTGTGTGTGTGTGTGTGTGTGTGTGTGTGTGTGTGTGTGTGTGTGTAATAAACAGAAAAACTCAAAACTAGGCACATATGAGAGCAATCAAGTAAGTCATAAATCATTGCTGACATTGAAAGCCTTAAAAACCATAACCTAAACATCTATAGTCTGTACTTTTCAACGGTAAACTCGTAACGAACTCAGTTTAAACTCTAAGTCTTTGTCTAAAGCACGATGACAACCTATAGCATGAAATAGGTTAGGTATTTCACCATTTACTCTATTTAAATATCTAAAACAGATTAAGGTTAGGATTTCTTTCCCAAGAACAGAGTCAGAATCACCAGAATAGCAATACAAACTCTGTGGTAAAGCACGTGGAGTGACAGGGAAAGATCTTAAGAACTCTCTCCAACTTTCTCTCTCTTTCCTTCTCTGTTTGCTCTCTTCTCTCTCCTAGGGTTGAAAATTCGTATGTGAAGGGAGAGAGAGGGTTTAAGGCCCTTATTTAGGCCCAAAACTGATGGGAATGGCCCCAGGGCCTTGGCATACTTAGGTTATAGCCAAAGACTGACCATTTTGGTCCAACGGAGCTGTTCTGGAGGCTCCTTTTTTGCATGCGATCGGACTTAAGCTTCCTGACATTTGATCTAGGTTAGATTAAGATCTCGACTCGATCAGATCAGTGAATCAGCTACAGGAGACCAGTTTCAGTTCAACGGTCACCGATACTCGATCAGGATTATAAGTACACTGACATGTGTTGGAAATTTCTCTGATCTGAGGGTGTAATTGGGTCAGAATCTGATGGTCTGAATCCTTAGATTTGTCTTGCAAGCGAATGACTCAATTCACTTAAGTTTTAGTTCGATTCCTAAAGATATTCGCGTTTTTCACACACTTCGCTCCGGGCTCAAGTTGTGCGTTTCTGGGTATTATTAGGACTTGATTTCCGAGATGGTTGTCAAGTCCAGTAAGGTGGTCATAACCGTATAGTTTTGTGATAATTAGACTTTCGACGAGCGGTCTAGGTTCGATACGGAGTTTCATGGTGCTTCCAAGAGCAACTGGGTTTTGGGATGGATCCTAAGTTTTTAGGTAATATAGCGTTAATGGTTCTACCCGGTTTGGGTCTTACAGATCATATTTAAAGTGATTAGTATTAATTTCACAGACAATCTAATTTAACACTTAGTTAATTCTCATCTAATTTCTAAAGGATATGGTCCTTAGTGATTTCTACCTGAGATGGTACTCGGGTCTTTATACAAATGTTTTCGAGACGTTACAATCTACTCCCCTTAAAGAAAAATTTCATTCTCAAAATTAGTACCTTTTCGTACTTCTTGAGAATGTAAGGGTAGTTCTTTCAGACCTCGGCTTTTATTTCCCAAGTAGCCTCTTCCTCAATGTGATGCATCCACAGTACCTTCACAAGTGTAATCACCTTATTACGCAACACCTGCTCCTTCCTATCTAGAATACGTGTCGGTTGCAGTAAATAAGTAGCATCTTCACTCAACTGTACCTGCTCTCATCTGATAATATGAGAAGGGTCAGGAATGTACTTCGACAATATAGACACATGAAATACGTTGTGCACGCCTACGAGTGGTGTGAGCAAAGTCAGGCAGTACGCTACCACCCCCACTCGATCCAGTATCTGGAATGGGCTAATGAATCTCGACATGAGTTTTCCTTTCTTGCCAAACCGAAGAACTCCCTTCATTGAGAAAACCTTCAGGAATACATAGTCTCTAACCTTAAACTCTAGCTGTCGCCCCCTCATATCGGCGTAACTCTTCTGTCTGCTCTATGCTGCTAGAAGTCGACGACTGATAATGTCGATCTTCTCTGAGGTCGCCTGAACTAACTCTAGTCCAATCAGGCTCTTCTTGCCAACCTCTGCCCAGCAATGCGGTGCTCGATAGGGACGCCCATACAAGGCCTCATAGGGATCCATACCAATACTCGCCTGGAAGCTGTTGTTGTAAGCGAACTCTGCATAAGGAAGATAGTCATCCCAACTGTCCTTGAAATCCATCACACAAACTCGCAGCATATCCTCCAACACCTGATTTACCCCACTCCATCTGCATGTCAGTCTGTGGGTGGAACGCGGTACTGAACTTCAGCTTCACACCCATTGCTTCCTGGATACGAGTCTAGAAGATAGATGTGAAACGGGTGTCTCAGTCCGACACGATCTCCATAGGAACTCCATCAGACGTACGATCTCCTTGATGTATAGCTTGGCCAAATCGTTTATAGAGTTCCAAACTGTAACGCCCGTGAAAAATTCGTACTTGGATTCGAGTACCGATTTGACCCGAAATCGCGTAGAATTAAATTCCATGGAAATTAAACGTAAGTTAGCTAGCGCAACGCTAGAGTAGCTGGGAAATAGTCCCTGATCACTTTAAATACGTTCTACAAGACCCAAATCGAGTAGAACAGACAACTCTACAATACTCTATAACCTTGGATCAAACTCTAAGCAGGTTTGTCCTCTGGACCATATTGAACTTTTGTATTGGATTTAGACCACGCGTCGAAGGTCCGATACCTCCTATCTTAGACCGTTAGAACCGCCCTGCTGGACTTGACAATCATCTCGAAAATCAAGTCAAACCGATAATCACAGAGTATTTCGTTGAACCCGGACTGAAGCGACCGCGAATAGGGACGTATTTGGAATTTCAAATTCAAATCTGGCACACGACTTGACGCGTCAGTATTGAGCGTTCTGACCGTCAGAATTCATCCAGATTACACCCTCGGATCAGGAAAAATTTCTATTTATTATCATGAGACTTTCAGCCCTGATCTATGCGCGGTGACCGCTGAACTGAAACTGGTCCGCCACGTGCGATCTGCGAACCCTGCCAGACTGAAAACTTAATACGAGGTACATCTGGTACCCATGAGCTTAAGTCTGATCGCAATCGACCAGGGGACCACCAGAAAGCAGTTTTGGACCGAAACAGCCCCGAAATGGATAGGCATCAAGTAAACTTCGTCCCGGAGCCTATTTCCGGCAATTTCAAGCTTATAAAAGGGGTTGAAACCCTCATTTCTCCTTCCCATCCGAATTTCACAAACCCTAGAAAAAGGAGAGAGAGTTTGAGAGAAAGGAAAGAGGAGATTTTTCCCGCTTCCGAGCCCCTGACAGTTGCTGCTTCAACACTTCATTCCAATCACCTGGCTGGTGATTTCTACCCTTTTTCAGGTATAGAAAAACCCCAAAGACTTGCTGATTTAGGGTTTACATAGATTCAGGGCATGTTAGCTAACGTAATCCATGAATCAGGTTCTCTTACAGCCGTAGACGAAGCGTACACGCTCCGTTCAAAATCCCGCGACCGTAAGAGACTAGGTGCGGATTTTAGACGCTTTGATTGACAGTTTACAATGCTTTCAATGTCGTTTAATAGTAGATTATCGACGGCATCGCCGTTTGACATGTACAACATGCTCTCCGTTTCCTGTTTCGTAAATTAACGAAGAATATGAGATTTAGGGCATTTTAGTCATTTGTAGGAAGTACGGTCTACATGCATATTTTGCTGACGTGATTGCCATGGTTTGTCGCCGTATTAGAGAGTTAGGAATGTTTGCACAATCAGTTTGGCGAAGAGATTCGCCAAGTTACGCACTTTGGGTCGACATACTATATGTGGACTTAAGAGTGTAGTGTATGTGTTTGTGTAAATGCTTGTATTAGTATGTATTGAATTAAATGATGTTATGTAGTAGTTTGAGATTGATTTCATGATTAAAATGCTGACCTAAATGATTTCCTACATGTTGACCCTACGCATGATTGCATTACATGCATAGGAAGTATGTCTTGAAGATTTGCTTAAGTTGAATATGCATGGAAGGTATGCCTTGAAGATTTGCTTAAGTTGAATGTTATAACACGTGCTAACATACTCACATGATGTATTTCAATTCCAATACCTTTGTATATAGTGTTAATGTAATTCTATAGATGTGTGGGACTTGACTTAGTCCAGGCAGTCGGTAACCGAGCGAATTCGTGGCTGACTGGTCATAGCCACGAACGACGCGTCGATGAACGTGATTCGTGTTGAGAGTTGGCGGCAGTGGTTAGGCCACGCGAAGTGTTTTACGCACTTCATGTCGTTCAACTTGAGATGCGATCGCGCTAGTCGAGCCCGTCAAGTAACCCGACTGGCCGATGTTTGTTCACCTTGTATGTATCATAACTGCTTGAACCTAGGGTACTGAACTTACCATTGTAAACCCTATTAACCGTGGTACCTTGATCCACGAAGACTCATGAGCCGGGCATGGTGGTATGGGACACCGTGGTCGAGCTGTCGGCCTACGCTGGGGCCACAAACCTCCCCGTAGTGACCAGTGAGTACCTTGACTCGTGAGCAGATTATGGTGGTATGGGACACTATATTCTAGCTGTCGGCCTACACTGATCAGGCGACGAGCCCTTTGTAGTGACCGCGAGCGTATTCTGAGTCCACGGGAGGCGACGACCCTTCCGTGCAGTAGAGTACAGTAGGCCTGTATTGATAAGGTGATGGGGGAGCGGTGCAACGAGTGCGAACAACAGCCCTGGCAGCCCTTGCAGTGACCTACGAAATATACATCGTATGAGATTACTAGGAGTGACGACCCTAGACAGGATCCGTGTTGGGATTGATACAAGGGAAGTACCTTAGTTTCCCAATCCTGCTGTTTGAATGGACTAATAACAACTTGGTAATCATATCACCATAGCATTGCATGTGCCTGGAAGATGTGGAGCACTCTAGGGAGTGTGGCATGCCGTGGTCGTAAGATGTTGCCGCATGAGGGTGATCGTCGGTGAGGGCATACATCACGTTATATCATCTTGCATTAACAACAGTATTAGGATTTGTCTGATTTACTGCTTTACTATTATCGCGTGATTGAATTGTGAACATGCTAATCTTTGCTCCATGATTCCACTGAGTTGATCACTCATTCCCACGTTATGGGATGGTGTTTGCAACACCCACCAGACCCTGTTGTAGCTGCAGGTGAGGACGAGATCCAGGAGGTGGAGCCGGAGATTGACGAGGACCAGGATGAGTTCTCGTATATGCAGTATCACGACGGCTTCCCGTAGGTGACCTGGATCGAGGGGACTTCAGTGGGACTATTTTGAACTTTATTCTTTTGTTTATTTACATGTATATGAAACTCAGAGATGTAGTCATACTTTGGAGACAGATGAGATTACTTTATTTTTCCATACAGTGATATATACTTTGTTTAGTCTTCCGCTTGCTTTTATCACTGGATCTGAAGTATGAATTGCAGTTTTGGTATACTTTTACTCATGTGACTGCTTTAAGTCAGACAACATTGAATCAGAACCATTTTTGTTGCATAAGTGACTGTCTGGAACTCGAGAGTTGAGTTTATACACGACCCCCGATTTTCAGGGTGTTACAAGTTGGTATCAGAGCATGAATAAGAGTATACTGGGCCTGGGTTATGGTCTTGCGACGTACGCTGTCACTTTCTTTGACTTAAGTGGGTACAAAAAGGGTCTAGAAACACTTTTAGGATCGTAAATTCGCCGATAGGCGAAGTCTATTAGGATCGATCGTAAGATCGAGTCTGTAACGCATCTCAGGTTGCGTAAAGCGACCCGAATCACTTCTAAGATTTAGGAAGTCGGGTGGAGACGTCCTATGAGCAGTTTGCGAATCCTTGGGCCGTGGGATGACCACGACTCCAGTAATCAATCGCCAGGGCTTAAAAACCCCGTTTTGCCAAAAATTCTCAAAATTCCTCCTCTAAACACTTCAACCTTCAGTTTTTTCTTATTCATTTCATGTTAGGCATCAAACCTAATGTGAAAATAACACAAATTAGTACATTCACCAAATTTTACAGTGAATAGTAAAATTTCATGAAAAATGGCCATAAGTCCATTCTAACTTCACTTTCTTTAGCAACTAAGGAGCTAGATAGGTGTACTGGCTCCTTCTACCCCAAATTCATATGCTGCATCATATGTTTTGGTATTCGGGATTGCAATGTGGACCCGGAAAGCCCTGAACACATGTTTGGGCTCATATAGACCAAATTATTGTGAACCAAGGGGTGGGACCTAACTTTTTGGGACCCTGGGACCATGGGGGACCAGACCCATGGGGTCCCACCGGCCAACTTCAATGTTGGCCGGCGATGCCATCGCCGGTCGGGCGATGCATCGCCGGCCGGTGATCTCCGATGGGGCCGTCCTTCGGGCGCACCCCCTTAAATAGGGTCCACATCACCCCTATACACCTCCCACCTCACGAAAACCCCCAAATCCCACCTCTCCTTCACAAACAGCCCCTTACATAGCCCTAGATTCGATTTTCAGCAACCCATTCCAAACCCCAGCGTCCCAAACCACCTCTAAAACCTTCCTTGGCCAAAACCGACCACCACCCATCATTTATTGGGTGTTGGCAGCCTCTTTCCTTGAAAATATCACCATTTGGAGCTCCAAAATCCCCCAAATATAGCTGAAATCGTGAGGTGCTCCATCCCATCTTTTGTTTGTATTTCTCTTTGAAACTACAGCCTTGGGAAGCTTGAAGCATCCCTCTACGATGCCTAGATTTCCTTTTTTCAGATTGGGCAGCCATTTCTCTGCATTTTCGGCGTTTTCCATGGCTTTTGTGGAAGCCATTTTGGGCCTTTTGTCGCTCTCATCCATCATATCTTTGATGGGTAAGAGGAAAACTGCGACAGACGAGGCTGGGCCGAGCCGCCCTGCTCGATCGAGAAGACCGCGGGGTGGTGCCGCAAGTTCAAGCACCGCCGCAGGTCCAACTGCAGTCCTGGAGTGCCGTACAAAGCGGAATTTGGATCCCCATGCACATCTTGGACGAACCATTCTATCAGAGATGCCTCATGGTGAATACACTGATCGTAGAGTGTTATTTGAGGCGGACATAGATGGGCGATTGTTCGGCGAGTATCTGTTGTTCGAACGCATTGAAGCTGCGCACTGGGGACCGATCTTTGAAGCTCGCGCTCGTGATAATGTGAGCACTGTTCGTGCCTTCTATGCTAGCATCCAGAATCCTACCTTGGAGCCTTTGCAGTTCAAAATCCCTTTTGGTAGAGATCGGATGGCTACGATCGACGTCCGGTTGATTGCGCGACTTCTCAACGTGCCTCTAGGTGATGTGCATCCAAGTGAGAAGAATTTGAGGACTAGACGTGAACGAGATCGCCGCACCAGGTTTCTGTGCGGTAAGTTGGTTCCAGGGCAGCCCAATAATAGCCTCAAGGCGACGTACATGTCTGAGGATTTGCGCCTGCTGCACCATATCTGCACGTTCAATGTCTATCCCAGGTCGACGAACCGCATTAAATGCACACGTCATATGGTCGATTTCTTATTTCTGGTGGCCCAGGGAGAGAACGTATGTATGGCCACTTTCATCTTACGGTAGATAGTTCTCATAGCCAGGTCGAGAAGAACGTCCGAGTCCCTTCCCTTTGGCCGACTCATTTGCAAGATTGCGCTTGAGTTTGCCTATAGACTTGGACCCGAATTGCCGGTATCGATTCACACCATCGATGAGTCGACAATGGTCAAGATGAAGATTGGGTCGCAATACCGTGAAAATCAACTTGAAAGGGATAATGGGGATGACTTTGATGAAGAGGAAGATCAAAGCGAAGAAGAACCTAGAGCAGAGGTTCAGGAAGAGGTTCAGGAAGAAGCGGAAGAGGAGGCTCAGGATACTGATGAGAGCCCTCCTCCTTCTGCGCAGGTTACTATCGACGATCGCATTGCTCGGATGGAGGAGAGCCAGACCGCTTTGCGAAGGGAAGTCCGAGAACTTCAAGCAGAGGTCGCTGATGCCAAGGCCGTTACGAAGAAGAAATTTGGCAAGGTGACTCGCACCTTGAAGGCAATCCTGTGTTGCTTATAGGATAAGGGTGCTGCTCCTCCGTCATCAGACTCCGACTAGTGATGCGATCTTTGATGTTGTTCTTAGTAGTTAGCCATTTCCTGTTTTATGTGTGTAAGCCTGTTAGGGCTAGTGCTTTGCTTATGTTGCTGTTGCTTAACTGTCTTAATTTCCATGTCATTCTAGTCATGATGCTTGTAAGGATATATCCCTTGTATTGTGACAATTTTGATTAATTGAAATGCATGGAATGCCTTTGACTCTTTAAGTGAATGATTGTGGTGTATTTGTGCAATTGAGACTGACAAGGTTGCACCCTATTTTGAATATAGGGAATGCCACCTAAGACTACGAGGAGCGCGGTTCGGCTTTCATTGTCAGAGCAGATGGATCAGACTCCCTCTAAGTCTGGCACTCGTCCGGACCCTGCTGTGGGCCCGATTCCTGAGGCGGTTCGATCGTCTCAGCCTACTGTTGGTCCTACAGATGGACCACCGCCATTTACACCATCAGTTAGAGAGTCACAGCGCGCATCTACTTCCGCACCTCCTGTAAGACCCGTATCTTGGTCCGTACCTTTCCATACACTCCCGCGGTCGTACCGGTCGAATTCCGGCAACTTTCGACCCTTAAACAATATCGACGCGCGACCTGGATTCATGTACCGACAACCCGAGTCGACTCAACCCGAAACCAATACCATAGCGACCGCGCCGTCGTTGCGGTTCCGATACCGCGACTCGCGCGCCAAGGCGATACCCTGATCAAGAGATATGAGCCAACGTTCGGTGCGAGAAAACGCCGCGCGTTGCGAAAACCAAGAGAATCTCAACGATGTGTCACATCAATCACATCAATCCCATCAATCAATCACCCATCAATCCATCACATGTCAAGTACACATCACTTCCATCCCTTTTCCCAAGCAACCACAAAAGTCTCCCAAACCCATACCTCTCTTACACAAAAGCCAACAAAGTCTTCTCAACCCATACCTTTCTTACACAAAAAGCCACAAAAGTCTTCCTAACCCATACTTTTCTTACACAACCATCACTCACCCATCCATCCATCACTCTCTCTCTCTCCCTTTACATCACTCTCTCTCTTTCTCTCTTTCTCATTCCAAAAACTACCAAGCAACAAAAATTTCAAGAGCTCCCACGTATGACATTTCTCCAAAGACCTTAAGCTCCAAGTGGCCCACCTTCCTACCCCAAAATCCTCCATCTCAACCCTCTATTCTTCATCTTAACCCTTGAAGTTGAAGCTTAGGTGCCAAGGAACCCCTAGGAGCGAGAAGATCGGACGGTGGGTGCCTCTATAGGGTAGTTTTTATTGTTTTTATGGTGGACCAAGTGAGGCCCACCGATCCATGGTGTGGATCTCACTTGAGACCCTCATTTGTGGCCGATGGACCACATGGATCATCATGATCATTCCATGATGGGGCCATTCTCCATGGACCCCATCATGATGTTTATTTTCTCTTCAAAGGTCATCTAGACCGTCCATGTCAGTGGGGAAAGGATCCCCACCGTTGAATTTAAATTTCGGTGGTCCCACATTTTTTTAAGGCCCACTTGTTACATGATTTGTTGCTAGGGAGGGCCCATAATGACGGGGTCCCTCCATCACAAGCCGTGTCCCACTCTCCATGTCTCTCTCTCTCTCTCTCTCTTTTATTTTATTTTATTTTATTTTATTTTATTTTATTTTATTTTATTGCAATAGGAGGGTGTGGCCCACTTGAATGGATCCCACCTTGATGTAATTTTTATTCAAGTGGGGCCCACCTTGGACATTGAGCCCATGACACCCATCAGTGGTGGCCCACTCCATCAAGGCCCACACTCAAAAAAAAAAATTAACAAAAGACCGTCCAGCGTCTGGGACGCTGGACGTTTCAATAGAAAGGGAATAAAGGAAGAAAGAAAAAGAAAAGGGAAATGGTGGGCTGCTCCAACATGGCCCCACCTTGATGTATATTTTTAATCCAAGCCATCCATTTTATTCTCGGGATCGTTTTAGGCGTTGAGCCGAAAAATGAGATCGATCCAATTATCTGGCGGGCCGTGGCATTAAGAATACTAATATCTTCCTTTAAAACTTAAAAAAATGATTTCTGGGGTCCACCAGAAGCTTGGACCTACCTGAAACTTGTTTTGGACTCCTATTTTTGTGGGAAACATGCAATGGACGGGATAGATTTGTTTAATGTGGGTCCCACCTAGGAAAACAAAATTAAAGGAAATCCATGCATGCGTTTGCTACTTGACGTCCAGAGGTGTCTGGACGTCCAACCAAAAAAAAAAAAAAAAAAGAAAGAAAGGAAAAGAAGGGAAATGGTGGGCCACTCTTGTAAGCCCCAACTTAATGCATGGATTTAATCCAAGCTTTTCACCATCTTCCTCAGATTAATTTAGGCGTTGAACCAAAATTTGGGACCAATCCGGAACTCAGGTGGGCCATACCATCTAAAATCATAAGGAGACATGCCTGAAACATACAAAAACATTTGGTGGGGCCTATCTGAAATTTGGACGTGGCTGAAACTTGGTTTGGGCGCCTAATTTTGTGGAACACATGCAATGGATGGGGTAGATCTGGTTAATGTGGGTCGCACCTAGGATAAAAAAAATAAATAATTTTCTTTTTTGGCATGACTTTATGCCATGAGTCCAGAGACGTCCACGTTAAAAAGGGTGGCCGCATTGGCCCACTTGTAGACTCCACCATGGTGTATATTTTACATCTATACCGTTCATTTAATAGGTCCCCTTGAATGGTGCGTTGACTCCAAAAATCATCCACAAACTGAACTCAGGTGGGCCATACCATCCAAATCATGTGAAGACATGCCTAAATCATATAAAAACACTTGGTGGGGCCTACCTGAATTTTGAATGTAGCTAAAACTTGGTGTGAACCCTCAAACAGGTGGGACACACGTAATGGACGAGTTGGATTACAAATAAACACTTTGGTGGGCCCTATATGGGACCCACTGTGGTATGTGTGGCTTACCACACCGTACACAACGGTGGGTGGTGACACCCACTGTGATGCAAGTGTTTTACTCACGCCGTCCGTCCACGCCAGTGGACGGTGGCCCCCACTCAGATGTATGTATTGTGTCCACGCCGTCCATCTTGTGGGCCCCTGGCCACGTGACGTTATGAACAGGTTTGGATGGCAATAAACACTACAGTGGGCCCTAGGCCATGTGATTCAATGAACAGTTTGGATGCAAATAAATAGTACAGTGGACCCAGGTTGGGTAGAAAATATACATTTCGGTGGGCCCTGGGTCTATATGACCTTATCAACAGGTTTGAATGGAAAATAAACATTTTGGTGGGCCCCTTGCTACATGGCCTTATCAACAGGTGGAATGTAAAATAAACATTTTGGCGGGCCCCTTGCCACACGGCCTTAACAACAGGTTGGGTGGCAAATAAGCATTTCAGTGGGCCCAGGATTGGCTGGAAATAAATGTTATAGTGGGCCCACATGGGAGTCTACCATGATGCATGAGTTTCATCCAAACCGTCCAACCATTTTGAGATCATTTTAAGGCCATTGTTGAGGCCCATCTTAATGTATTTGTGGCCCGCCCACTAAGGCCCACTTTGTTATTTATGGGCCCATGTGTGTAGGCCCAATTGATGTATTTGTGGCCCATCGTTGAGGCCCACCTTGGTATATATAAGGCCTATGTGATTAGGCCCATTTGATGTACATAAAACTCATATGATTGGGCTCATTTTAATGAATTCTAAGGCCCATGGGTTATAACCCATTGCAAAGGACCTAAGGCCCATTGGTG
This sequence comes from Magnolia kwangsiensis, assembly GCA_037074715.1. Taxonomy (NCBI): domain Eukaryota; kingdom Viridiplantae; phylum Streptophyta; class Magnoliopsida; order Magnoliales; family Magnoliaceae; genus Magnolia; species Magnolia kwangsiensis. Next base: position 126,981,030 of record CM073574.1, on the reverse strand, counting down.
AGGCTCATTAAGGTGATCCATTTGATGAATGCAAGGCCCATATGATACGGCTCAATTGATGTACTTAAGGCCCAATTGAGTGCAACTAGGTCCATTGCAATGCGTGATCCCTCCATGGCAAATAACGATATTTATAGTAAGTAATGCCTCGGGAACAATGATGGTTAGACGTCCACATTGTAGGTACAATGTTGGTTAAATGTCCGCATTGTAACACTCCCTAAGGCCCACTAATAGGCCCATACTTGTAGTAAGTAGGCCGTCTAGGCCCATCTCAGTTATACACAGAGCCCATCTCTATATACATGTTTAGTATAAATTCATGATTCATTATCATACACATCATATGTATGACTGATATGAGAAGTGACTGATCATAGCATATGCCTTCGGGCGAACTGTTTATGGGCTCCCTGGTAGGTGGAGTTGCCATAGTGCATGGTACACGTAGGATTGTTGCATGACTGGTAGTGTGACTCATGCACTTGCATTTGTATGATTGTGATTATTATATGCCCTAGCGACATCAGGGCCATAGCCTCCACAGATGCATCGTGGGTGGCTGGATTGAATACCGGAAATGTTTGGTTCTAGCATACGGGCGCCATAGATGTCCCTGGGTGAAAATCCCTAAACCCGATGGTACCAGAGGATGACTCTAACGTCGAGACCGAGTGGATACATGAGCGCACGAGGGCCGTATACCAGTAGGTCGCGTCTCCCACTGTGTCGTGGTCGGTTGGAAAGGGGTGTGACCTTACCCGCCTGAGTGAGGGGGCAACTCCTAGGTTGAGTTTGACCAGCTTGAGGAATTGGTCCGCTATCGACGAGCCGGGCCCGATATTGGCAGGCGGATAGTGAGGTCTCTTCTGCTCTCCCAGTTGTGCGTTCGGATAAGGACGGCAAACTGGCGTAGAGTGTACTAGACCCCGGTGATTATCCAGAATGAGAACTGTACTGATATATGATGAGGATTGGCATGCTTGAGTTGCATCTCGCATCACATGGTCTGGATATGGCCGCTCGCATTCATATCTTGTACTGTATAGCCTTGGTACGGCTGATTGCATTCACGTATTCATCAGCATAATTCCGCATTACTCTAACCTTGTATTCTGAGCACGCTCGTATTGCGCACACACTTACACCGCCCTCTAAGCTTTCTATAAGCTTATGCACGATTGATGCGTGCAGGTGACGTCAGGACGCAGCCGTAGCGTAGTAGCAGCAGGAGCGTGCAGTCGAGCCTTTGGAGTTTTATTATTAGCACTATCTTGTATTTCCCTTTATACATCTTGTACTCAAAGTTTTTGATCATAGTGGAAATGTAATGGAGTTCTTGGTTGTTGTTTGTGGGTTATGCCTTTGGTTATGCTTATTACGAATCAAACTGACATCGAAAATCCTCCTCGTAGCATCCCACGATTGGAACCTGGCGAATGGGAGCTAGGAGCCGAGAATGGGGTTCTACGGAGGCTGTCGGTGCCGGATTCGGCGATCGGGAATTCTGTGAGCCCGGTTTCCGAGTTTGGGGCGTGACACCTCATCCGCCACAGCCTGCTCCACCCCCTGATAGATTCGAGCAGATGATGGCTATGATGCTACAGCAGCAGCAGCTTCTGACCACCATAGTTGGGACTTTAGCCCAGGGTGGGGGTGCGACTACATCTACTCCACCTGCACCACCAGTGCATCCAGCTGAGGATGCCTATACTTACGCCCAGGATGAGGGCATAGCACATCCTGCGCAGCCTGCTTTCCCTGCGGGGAATCCTGCCGACACACGGGGCCTTCTGGAGCGATTTCAGCGCTTGCGGCCTCCTACTTTTTCGGGTTCTCACAGACCCGAGGAGGCTGAGTTCTGGCTCGACCGAGTGTCGAAGATTCTACGGATGTTGCACTGTACCGAGGCTGAGCAGGTAGAGCTGGCTACCTTCCTGTTTGAGAGAGAGGCCAGTATGTGGTGGGATAGCATATTGCGGACTGTTGCCGCAGATTTCGTATGGACGTGGGCAGCATTCGAGTTCCGCTTCCATGAGAAGTATTATCCCCAGACCTACAGGCACGAGAGGGAGAATGAGTTTCTCCGTCTCAGGCAGGCAGCGATGACGGTTACCGAGTATGAGCATCGGTTCACAGAGTTGGGCAGGTACGTCCCGACGATTCTAGCTGATGAGCAGATGCGCATACGGCGCTTTTTGGAGGGCTTGCGACCGGATATTCGGTCGAAGATGTGCTGTGTCAGTTTCCCCTCCTATGCGGAGTTGGTTCACATGTCCATGCGGGCAGAGCAGGACGTGGATCGACTTGCGCGATCTCGAGGCCCGACTACTTCTAGGCCGCGACTGGATTTGCCAGACAGGCCCTTCGCGGGCAAGAGGCCTCGCATTGATCCTCCTACCAGGACCACGGCGCCAGTACGACCGTTTCGGTGCCTGATTTATCATGCACATATTGTGGGAGGACGGGCCATTTAGCGCAGAGTTGCTTTTCCAGGATGCGGGACAGTGGGTTCTCGCCGCCGCAGAAGATTGATCGTGTACGTCCGCAGGCGATATCAGCACCGCCTATACGGTCAGCTCCTGCGCATCCTTCTTTCAGGCCTACGGTATCGCAGATTCGACAGCCTCCACGACCCTTGACACAGCAGCCGAACCGGCCACAGCAGGCACGAGTTCATGCACTGACCGCTGAGGCAGCTACGACGCCGACTTTCCAGCATTCAGCCTTCGAGGTCACGGGCCATATTGGAGGTACTCCTGTTCTTGTCATGGTGGACACTGGTTCCACGCTTTCTTTGATATCGCGTGCCGTAGTCAGACGTCTTGGGTTGCAGACTATCACTATGGATAGCGTGCGAGTCTTTGCAGCTCATGGAGATTTTTCGGATGTCACCCAGATGTGTGAGGGTTGTTTAGTTAATCTGGGAGGCAGGACGATGACTCTTGATCTGGTCGTCGATCCCTCGCTCGTTTATCTCGACGTCATTCTTAGCATGGATTGGTTGACTGCAGCGAGAGCCGAGATTGACTGTGAGACTCGTATAGTCACAGCGTACGAGCCTGAGGGCGCATCCTTCACATTTCCAGTGCGGGTAAATCTTCCTTTCCGCATTCTTAGCTACGCCACTCTATTGCGAGACGCTGGTGCCCAGGTACTTGAGCAGACGCCAGTTGTTTCTGAGTTCGGGGATCTGTTCAGGAAGATCCCTGGTTTGCCGCCCCGACGAGAGATCGATTTCACTATCGATCTGGTTCCTGGTTCTACACCCGTCTCACTGCCGACGTATCGCATGGCACCATGTGAGATGGAGGAGTTGAGGACGCAGATTGATGGTCTGCTAGAGCTTGGCTTTATACGGCCTAGCGTGTCACCTTGGGGAGCACCGGTCTTGTTCATGAAGAAGAAGGATGGTTCGCTGCGATTGTGTATTGATTATCGTAGGCTGAACCAGCTCACGGTGAAGAACAAGTACCCTTTGCCCAGGATCGATGACTTGTTTGATCAGTTGAGAGGAGCGCAGTACTTCTCGAAGATTGATCTTCAGTCCGGATATCATCAGCTGCGCGTCAGAAATGAGGACGTGCAGAAGACAGCATTCAGGACCAGTTTTGGCCACTACGAGTTCCTCGTGATGTCGTTCGGTCTCACGAACGCACCGGCCGTGTTCATGGATCTGATGAACTGGGTATTTCAGCCTTTCCTCTATCGGTTCGTCGTTGTCTTCATCGACGACATTTTGGTGTACTCTAGGAGTCGAGAGGAGCATGAGGAGCATTTGCGTTTGGTCCTTGATACGCTTAGACGACATTAGTTGTTTGCACAGTATAAGAAGTGCGATTTCTGGAAGCAGGAGGTGAAGTTTCTGGGACACGTGGTGTCCAAGGATGGCATGGCAGTTGACCTGTCTAAGGTAGCTACGGTGCAGGACTGGGAGCAGCCTGGTTCTGTCACTGAGGTGAGGAGTTTCTTGGGTCTCGCTGGTTACTATCGGCGCTTCATTCAGGATTTCTCGAAGATCGCGAGACCCTTATCTCAGTTGACACGGAAGGACGTGAAGTTCGCCTGGAATGATAAGGCGGAGTCAGCTTTTCAGGAGCTGAAGGACAGACTCACGTCCGCCCCTGTGCTAGTATTGCCAGAGCAAGGGGTTAGATACACTATATACACTGACGCGTCTAGCGTTGGTTTGGGTTGTGTCCTTATGCAGAGGGACAGGGTAATTTCGTATGCCTCGAGACAATTAAGGAAGCACGAGGAGAATTACCCTACACACGACCTGGAGTTGGCAGCCGTGATATTCGCACTGAGACTCTGGAGACATTACCTCTATGGAGAGGAGTTCGAGCTCTTTTGCGACAATAAGAGCCTCAAGTACATATTCACGCAGCGAGACTTGAATATGAGGCAGCGGCGATGGATGGAGACGCTGAAGGACTTCAAGTTTGAAGTCTCTTACCATCCTGGGAAGGCGAACCTTGTGGCTGATGCGTTGAGCCGCAAGAAGGCGATAGAGTTTGCTGCTCCGCTGATGGTTGCCGAGTGGGATATGGTGGAGTTTTTGTGAGACTTTGAGCAGAAACTCACCGTAGAGGAGCCGTTTGAGTTCATCGCACATGTACAGGTGCGATCTCAGATCGATGACCGAGTCATCGAGGCGCAGAGGGACGACGCGCATCTTACTGAGCTTCGAGAGCAGGCCAGTGATGATGCTGACGCCGACTGGCGAGTCGGTATGGATGGGGGCTTACGTTACCGTGGCCGCCTATGCGTCCCAGATGTCCCTGACTTGAGACGAGAGATTCTCGAGGCTGCGCATTCTACTAGACTCGCGATGCATCCAGGCAGCACTAAGATGTATCGTGACGTGAAGAGGACATATTGGTGGGAAGGTATGAAGACCCACATAGCTGAGTTCGTGTCCCGTTGTCTCACTTGTCAGCAGGTGAAGGCAGAGCATCGCCGACCACCTGGACTTTTGCAGCCTATGCCGATTGCAGAGTGGAAGTGGGATTTCATTTCCATGGACTTCATTTCTGGGTTGCCGAAGACGAGGAAGGGGGATGATTCCATTTGGGTGATCGTCGACCGATTGACGAAGTCGGCGCACTTCCTACCGATCAGAGTTACGAACTCTGCAGACGAGCTGGCTAGATTGTACATCCGAGAGATCGTGCGTCTGCATGGAGTTTCGTTGGAGATCGTGTCGGATAGAGACACGCGGTTCACTTCTATTTTCTGGACTCGCATTCAGGAGGCTATGGGTGTGAAGTTGAAGTTCAGTACTGCCTTCCACCCACAGACGGACGGACAGACGGAGCGAGTGAACCAGATCCTGGAGGACATGTTGCGGGCTTGCGCATTGGACTTCAAGGACAGTTGGGATGACTGTCTTGCATATGCGGAGTTTGCGTACAACAATAGCTTCCAGGCGAGTATCGGCATGGCACCTTATGAGGCGCTGTATGGGCGACCTTGTCGCGCACCGCATTGCTGGTTAGAGGTCGGTGAGCGCAGCTTGATTGGCCCAGAGTTGGTGCAGGCGACGTCAGAGAAGATTGATATTATTCGACGTCGGCTTCTTACAGCGCAGAGCAGACAGAAGAGCTACGCCGATACGAGACGGAGACCACTAGAGTTCACAGTCGGGGATCATGTGTTTTTGCGAGTTTCCCCTATGAAGGGAGTCCTTCGGTTCGGGAAGAAGGGGAAGCTGGCACCGCGATTCATTGGTCCATTTCAGATCCTCGATCGTGTGGGAGCAGTGGCTTACCGATTAGCTTTACCCACGCCCCTCGCGAGCGTCCACAACGTATTTCATGTTTCTATGCTGAAGAAGTACGTTGCTGATCCTTCTCATATCATCAGATGGGAGCAGGTGCAGTTAGGAGAGGATGTTACTTATATCCTGCGACCGTCACGCATCTTAGACAGGAAGGAGCAGGTACTGCGTAGCAAGGTGATTCCCCTTGTGAAGGTACTATGGACGCATCATACTGAGGAGGAGGCTACTTGGGAGACAGAAGCCGAGATCAGAAAGAACTACCCACAGCTTCTCGAGAAGTACGAACAGGTACAAATTTCGAGGACGAAATTATTTGTTAAGGGGGGTAGATTGTAACGCCCGTGAAAAATCCGTACTTGGATTCGAGTACCGATTTGACCCGAAATCGCGTAGAATTAAATTCCATGGAAATTAAACGTAAGGTAGCTAGCACAACGCTAGAGTAGCTGGGAAATAGTCCCTGATCACTTTAAATACGTTCTACAAGACCCAAATCGAGTAGAACAGACAACTCTACAATACTCTATAACCTTGGATCAAACTCTAAGCAGGTTTGTCCTCTGGACCATATTGAACTTTTGTATTGGATTTAGACCGCGCGTCGAAGGTTCGATACCTCCTATCTTAGACCATTAGAACTGCCCCGCTGGACTTGACAATCATCTCGAAAATCAAGTCAAACCGATAATCACAGAGTATTTCGTTGAACCCGGACTGAAGCGACCGCGAATAGGGACGTATTTGGAATTTCAAATTCAAATATGGCACACGACTTGACGCGTCAGTATTGAGCGTTCTGACCGTCAGAATTCATCCAGATTACACCCTCGGATCAGGAAAATTTTTTATTTATTATCATGAGACTTTCAGCCCTGATCTATGCGCGGTGACCGCTGAACTGAAACTGGTCCGCCACGTGCGATCTGCGAACCCTGCCAGACTGAAAACTTAATACGAGGTACATCTGGTACCCATGAGCTTAAGTCTGATCGCAATCGACCAGGGGACCACCAGAAAGCAGTTTTTGGACCGAAATAGCCCCGAAATGGATAGGCATCAAGTAAACTTCGTCCCGGAGCCTATTTCCGGCAATTTTAAGCTTATAAAAGGGGTTGAAACCCTCATTTCTCCTTCCCATCCGAATTTCACAAACCCTAGAAAAAGGAGAGAGAGTTTGAGAGAAAGGGAAGAGGAGATTTTTCCCGCTTCCGAGCCCCTGACAGTTGCTGCTTCAACACTTCATTCCAATCACCTGGCTGGTGATTTCTACCCTTTTTCAGGTATAGAAAAACCCCAAAGACTTGCTGATTTAGGGTTTACGTAGATTCAGGGCATGTTAGCTAACGTAATCCATGAATCAGGTTCTCTTACAGCCGTAGACGAAGCGTACACGCTCCGTTCAAAATCCCGCGACCGTAAGAGACTAGGTGCGGATTTTAGACGCTTTGATTGACAGTTTACAATACTTTCAATGTCGTTTAATAGTAGATTATCGACGGCATCGCCGTTTGACATGTACAACATGCTCTCCGTTTCCTGTTTCGTAAATTAACGAAGAATATGAGATTTAGGGCATTTTAGTCATTTGTAGGAAGTACGGTCTACATGCATATTTTGCTGACGTGATTGCCATGGTTTGTCGCCGTATTAGAGAGTTAGGAATGTTTGCACAATCAGTTTGGCGAAGAGATTCGCCAAGTTGCGCACTTTGGGTCGACATACTATATGTGGACTTAAGAGTGTAGTGTATGTGTTTGTGTAAATGCTTGTATTAGTATGTATTGAATTAAATGATGTTATGTAGTAGTTTGAGATTGATTTCATGATTAAAATGCTGACCTAAATGATTTCCTACATGTTGACCCTACGCATGATTGCATTACATGCATAGGAAGTATGTCTTGAAGATTTGCTTAAGTTGAATATGCATGGAAGGTATGCCTTGAAGATTTGCTTAAGTTGAATGTTATAACATGTGCTAACATACTCACATGATGTATTTCAATTCCAATACCTTTGTATATAGTGTTAATGTAATTCTATAGATGTGTGGGACTTGACTTAGTCCAGGCAGTCGGTAACCGAGCGAATTCGTGGCTGACTGGTCATAGCCACGAACGACGCGTCGATGAACGTGATTCGTGTTGAGAGTTGGCGGCAGTGGTTAGGCCACGCGAAGTGTTTTACGCACTTCATGTCGTTCAACTTGAGATGCGATCGCGCTAGTCGAGCCCGTCAAGTAACCCGACTGGCCGATGTTTGTTCACCTTGTATGTATCATAACTGCTTGAACCTAGGGTACTGAACTTACCATTGTAAACCCTATTAACCGTGGTACCTTGATCCACGAAGACTCATGAGCCGGGCATGGTGGCATGGGACACCGTGGTCGAGCTGTCGGCCTACGCTGGGGCCACAAACCTCCCCGTAGTGACCAGTGAGCACCTTGACTCGTGAACAGATTATGGTGGTATGGGACACTATATTCTAGCTGTCGGCCTACACTGATCAGGCGACGAGCCCTTTGTAGTGACCGCGAGCGTATTCTGAGTCCACGGGAGGCGACGACCCTTCCGTGCAGTAGAGTACAGTAGGCCTGTATTGATAAGGTGATGGGGGAGCGGTGCAACGAGTGCGAGCAACAGCCCTGGAAGCCCTTGCAGTGACCTACGAAATATACATCGTATGAGATTACTAGGAGTGACGACCCTAGACAGGATCCGTGTTGGGATTGATACAAGGGAAGTACCTTAGTTTCCCAATCCTGCTGTTTGAATGGACTAATAACAACTTGGTAATCATATCACCATAGCATTGCATGTGCCTGGAAGATGTGGAGCACTCTAGGGAGTGTGGCATGCCGCGGTCGTAAGATGTTGCCGCATGAGGGTGATCGTCGGTGAGGGCATACATCACGTCATATCATCTTGCATTAACAACAGTATTAGGATTTGTCTGATTTACTGCTTTACTATTATCGCGTGATTGAATTGTGAACATGCTAATCTTTGTTCTATGATTCCACTGAGTTGATCACTCATTCCCACGTTACGGGATGGTGTTTGCAACACCCACCAGACCCTGTTGTAGCTGCAGGTGAGGACGAGATCCAGGAGGTGGAACCGGAGATTGACGAGGACCAGGATGAGTTCTCGTATATGCAGTATCACGACGGCTTCCCGTAGGTGACCTGGATCGAGGGGACTTCAGTGGGACTATTTTGAACTTTATTCTTTTGTTTATTTACATGTATATGAAACTCAGAGATGTAGTCATACTTTGGAGACAGATGAGATTACTTTGTTTTTCCATACAGTGATATATACTTTGTTTAGTCTTCCGCTTGCTTTTATCACTGGATCTGAAGTATGAATTGCAGTTTTGGTATACTTTTACTCATGTGACTGCTTTAAGTCAGACAACATTGAATCATAACCATTTTTGTTGCATAAGTGACGGTCTGGAACTCGAGAGTTGAGTTTATACACGAGCCCCGATTTTCAGGGTGTTACAGAAACTCTGATAGGGAGAAAATGACCTGATTTCATCAACCGGTCCACGATCACCCAGATGGAGTCATGTTCCTTCCTCATCTTCGGTATCCTTGAGATAAAATCCATAGAGATGAAGTCTCATTTCCATTCAGCTATGGGTATGGACTGAAGCAGTCCAGGAGGTCGGCGATGCTCTGCCTTGACCTGCTGGCACATGAGACAACGGACACATACTCTGTTATGTGGGCCTTCATGTTGTCCCACCAGTACGAGTGCTTCATGTCTCGGTACATCTTCGTACTGCCAGTATGTATTGTCATCCTTGAATTGTGAGCAGCCTCGAGAACTTCCTTCCTCAGGTCATAAAGATTTGAGACGCATAGGCGGCCACGATAATGTAAACCCCCATCCATACCAACTCTCCATTTCGAGTCTTCCTTATCACTAGCTCGCTTCCTCATCTTCACTAACCATTTATCCTCTTCTTGAGCCACTATGATTCGATCATCGATAAGTGGCTGCGCATGAACATGAGCAATGCTCTCGAACGGCTCCTCTACCGTAACTTTCTGCTCAAAGTCTCGCACAAACTGTACCATACCCCATTCTTCTATCATCAGTGGAGCCGCAAATGATATAGTCTTCTTGCGGCTTAACGCGTCTACCATAAGGTTAGCCTTGTCAGGATGGTAGGAGACCTCGAACTTAAAATCCTTTAAGGTTTCCATCCACTGTCGCTGCCTCATATTCAGGTCCCTTTGTGTGAATATGTACCCAAGGCTCTTGTGGTCGCAAAAGAGCTCGAACTCCTCTCCATAGAGGTAATGCCTCCAGAGCTTCAATGCAAAGATGATGACTGCTAACTCTAGGTCGTGCGTAGGATAGTTTTTCTCATGTTTCCTCAACTGTCGCAATGTATAGATAATAACCTTGTCCTTCTGCATCAAAACACCACCCCAAACCAAGGGGCGGACGTCGGTGTATATAGTATACTTGACCCCTTACTCTGATAATACTAGCACAGGGGCGGACGTCAACTTGTCCTTTAGTTCCTGAAAAGCTTCTTCTGCCTTCTCATTCTAGGTGAACTTGAGATCCTTCTGAATTAGCTAAGACAGCGGTCTGGCTATCTTGGAAAAATCTCTAATGAATTGACGGTAGTAACCTGTCAGGCCAAGAAAGCTCCTTACTTCAGTAACCGAATCAGGCTGCTCCCAGTCCTGAACTGTGGCTACCTTAACAAGGTCCACAGCTATCCCTTCCTTGGACACTACATGTCCCAGGAACTTAACTTCTTCTTTCCAGAAGTCATATTTCTTGTATTGTGCAAACAACTGGTTCTTCCTAAGAGTATCAAAGATGGATCACAGGTGTTTCTCATGCTCCTCCCGACTCTTGGAGTATATCAGGATGTCATTTATAAATACGATGACAAATCGGTATAAGTACGGTCGAAACACCCTGTTCATTAGATCCATGAACACGGCTGGTGCATTCGTGAGTCCAAACGACATCACTAGAAACTCGTAGTGCCCAAAACTAGTCCTGAAAGTTGTCTTCTGCACATCCTCATCTCTGACGCCCAACTGATGATACCCTGACTGCAAATCGATCTTCAAAAAATACTATGCCCCTTTCAACTGATCGAACAGATCATCTATCCTAGGCAAAGGATACTTGTTCTTCACCGTCACTTGGTTCAACCTGCGATAATCAATACACAATTGTAGCGACCTGTCTTTCTTCTTCACAAATAACACAAGTGCTCACCAAGGAGAAACACTCGGTCGTATGAAGCCGGCATCTAACAGATCATTGATATGTTTCCTCAGCTCCTCCATCTCACATGGAGACATGCGATAGGTCGATAGTGAAATGGGTGTTACACCAGGCACTAGGTCAATAATAAAGTCTATCTCGCACCGCGGAGGTAGTCCCGAGATCTTCTTGAACACTTTCCAGAAGTCCTGGACCACGGGCGTATCCCCAAGTGTCGGACCATAAACATCCTCTAGCAAGGAAGTGTAATAACTAATGCGATAGGGCCAACTGACCTGCACTGGGAATGTAAAGGTCGTGCCCTTAGATCCCTAAGCTGTCACCACTTTAACATTGCAATCGATCTCTACCCTTATCTTTGTGAGCCAATCCATACCGACAACGATGACATAGTGGTGTAATGGGGGGACCAACAGGTCAACAAGCATACCCTACTTCCCAGGTCTATCGAACAAGCCCTACACATCTTGGTAGAGTCTGAGAAAGTCCCCGTGGCGGTAAGGAATCTTATCCCAACCATAGAACTGGTTTCAAAACCCCAATTTCTTGACTGCTGCACATGATATAATAGAGATAGTGGACCCGGTGTCTACCAACAAGAAGACTGGTGTACCTTAAACATGAGTCGTGACTTCGAAAGCCAATGGTGCTGCAACTGCTGTCTCGGATGCCTCAGCTGTAAATGAGTGCAGGAGAGCCTACTGAGAATAGTTCGACTGCGGTACCATAGGTCGTTGAGGTGGCCTAAAATGAGGTGCAGGCGGCCAAAAAGATGGATGTGCTAGTGCTGATCGTAGAGGTGGAGTCGAGAGAGGTGGTGGCATCTGACAGTTGATCCTCTAAGGAGGTGTTGTCCCTCATCCTGGTGAAACAGTACGTGTCAGCATGGCCCGATCTTTGGCAGTAGGTGCACCATATATCAGGTCACCTTAGCTGTGTTGGTGGACCCGTAAGCCTGGGAGGCGAGTTATCACGGGGCCTCTTGCCGAGGAACGACCTGCTTGGCAAATCTGGTCTCCGCTTAAGAACCATAGGCACGCGTGTACGGGACAATCTATCCCCATCCTGCTCAGCTCACAGAGACACGTAAGACTCGTATCCTAGTCCATACTATTCTGTCAACTCCCGCGATCCTCCCGGTCGAATTTCGGCAACCTATGACCGATGATCGATGTATCCTGTATATCTGAGTCGGTTCAATCCAAGACTTATACCATTACGACCGTACCGTCACCGCGGTTCCAGCGCCGTGACTCGTACACTAATCCGATACCCTGGCAGGGAGATGCAAACCCGCATTCAGTTCAAGGAAAAACACCGCGAGTTGTAAATCCCAAGAGAATCTCTACAATATGTCCCATCAATCAATCATTCCATCAATCAATCACCTCATATCATGTCAAGTACAACATCACCTCACACCCCATTCCCAAGCAACCAATAAGTCAAAAGTTTCTTCCTCACCCCATACCTTTCTTACATCACCCCCTCCCTAAAGTCAACAAAGCCTTACACACCCATCTCTCTCCCATCCATCACTCCATCATCCCATCACCTCACATCTCCTTACAACTCTCTCTCTCTTTCTCATTTCTCATCTCATTTCTCAAGCAACCAAAGCTACACACGTCTAACCATTTCAAGAGAGAATGAGTGACTTTGTGTGGCCCACTTTCCCACGCCAAGATCTGTCATCCTAACCCTTCACTTCTCATCATCCACCATCAAAGTGAAACACAAGGAGGTAGGCGTTCCAACAGACCGAGAAGATCATTTGGTGGGTGCTTCTTTCTCTCTCTCTCCCTCTCTATCAATTTGGGTAATAATATGGCCGTGTGGCCCGTCCGGATGGACCCCACCATGAAGTATGTAGTTCACCCCAACCATATATAAATGAGGCCCACCTTATATGTGTTGTACCCACACCATACATCATGTGGTGGCCCATCTGAGCAGGCCCACCTTCGTATGGACAGGCCGTCCAGCGTCCCTGGATGCTGGACGTTAGAGAAAACACAAATATTGGCTTGGGTTGCAAGCATTAGAGGAGGGTCACTCATATAGGCCCCACCTTGATATATATTTTTAATCCACACCGTCCATCCTTTTCCTTAGATCATTTTAGGTGTTGAGCTAAAAAATGAAGCTGATTCGATGTCCTGGCGGGCCGTAACATAGCAAATAGTCTGTTAACCTTTGAAATACACCTTGATATCTTTATACGCTGAAACATATCAAATATTGGGTTTGATTGGCTTGTCCAAGACCATGGCAACCAGTGCATAGGATGGATCTACCTGATGCGGGCCCCACATACGAAAAATCCCTGAAAAATGAATCGTTTCAAATATATATATATATATATATATATATATATATATATATATATATATATATATATATATATATATATATATATATATATATATATATATATACATAACAGCATTGTTACTGCTGTGTCAGAGGTGCAGGCCGCAACTGCGGCTGGTGGGCGGACGGACTCAGACCCACAGCTCCAGCCGTGGGCCCCACCATGATGTTTGTTTTCCATCTAACCCATTCATCTGGTGGGCCCCCTTCTCAGGTGGGTCCCCTCCAAGTTTCAGCCGAATCCAAGACTCAGGTGGCCCACATCATTGGAAACAGTGTTATTTGACCGTCTACCATTGAAACCTGTTTTGGACCCACAAAAGTTTCAGATCAAGATGAAATTTATTTTTACCCTTCATTTCAGGTCCGTACGACCTTACCAACGGGTTGGATGGAAAGTAAACGTTATGGTGGGCCCCATATGGGACCCACAATAATTTATGTGTTTTATTTCCACCGTCCGCCCACAGTGATGTTTGTGCTTCTTTCACGCCATCCAAGCGGACGGTGGAACCCCACCTTAGCATGTATATTTCATCCACGCCGTCCGTACATGGGCCATCCGGACTGTCCACATCATGGTCCCACATGATAATGATATGGGTTGTATCCACCTTGTTCATCCATGGACTCCACCTGATGGATGTGCTGTATTAGCGCCATCCAGCCTGGACGAGAGAAAACATAAATATCAGCTTTCATCCAAAGCTGGTGGGCCACATGTAGGACCCACCATGCATGCGTTTCATTCAGTCATTCAAATCAGGAGGGACACTGCTGGACCTTTTGTCCAGCAGCTATTGAGGGCCTCATGAGGTATGTACTTCATCCCTACGGTCCTAGGCTCAGGATGTGGGACCCACCTTGGTGAAGGTGTTTCATCCACCGTTCATGCATGTGAGCCACGTGACGTGTGTATCTGATTTCCACACCATCAGCAAGTGGAGTGGGATGCTAGCCACCGTGAGATGTGTTTCATTCAAGCCATTCATTTGTATTTCCTCCAATCCATCCATCTGTCCTAACGGTGGGACCCACCTTGACACATGTGCTATGTATCCCCACTGTCCAGGATAGTGCAGTGGGCTCCAATGTGATGTATGTGCCTCAAATCCACCTCTGGATGGTGTGCTGATCATGAGATATGCATTATATCCAAACCGTCAATCCATTTTGCAAGCTCATTTTTGGGCATGAGCTAAAGAATAAATCAGATCCATGGTTCATGTGGACCCCCCCTCTCCATCATGATGCATGTGTTGCATCCAAACCGTTCATCCACCTTGAAAGCCCATTTTAAGGCTTAAGACTAAGAATGAGTCCAATCCATAGTATAGTAGGCCTACCCTTGATGTTTTGTGTTATATTCAAACCATCCATTTTATTGGTGGGTCGATTGGTGTGGACCCCATCATGATGCATGTGTCACATCCAATCTGTCCAACCGTTTTGAGGGTTTATTTTAGGGCTTAAGACCAAAATTAAGACAGATCTAGGATTAGGTAGACCGCATTATAAAAAGTAGTGAGTTTGAATGTCCACCATTAAAACCCTTAGGCCACCCATTTTGGACAATTATGATATTGGCTTTTTCTATAAATCTAGGTCCTGGTGACCTTATGGATAGATTGGATAGGAAATAAATGCTAGGGTGGGCCCTCAGAATTTTAATGGTGGAAGACATCATCACCATTTGTATTTGGGTGTGGCCGCCCATTTGATATATATGGGGCTAATTGGCGTGGCCCATCTGATATACATAAGGCCCATTGGTGCGGCCCATTGGTGTGGCCCACTTGGTAGAAGGCCCAAGAGAATAGGCCCATCTCATCATATTTATGGCCCATTGTTGAGGCTCACCTTGCTGTGTACGAGACCGTTGTTGAGGCTCACTTTGATGTGAACATAAGGCCCATGATATGAGGCCCATTTGATGTATTTGTGGCCCGTGGTTGGGGGCAGACTTTGATATGTTTTGTGGCCCATTCGAGAGGCCCACTTGGATATACTTGTAGCCCATCATGATGTATAGGCTTTCCCACGTCGCCTACTCATTTTTAGGCCCACCTAATGTATGTAAGTCTCATGAGCGAGGCCGTCGGACCACCTTGATATATGTATGTTATATCCACACCGTCCATTTTCGCGATGCTGTATGAGTTGACCATGATGTTTGTGGTTTGCAGCAATGCCGTCCATCTATTTTGTGGGACGGTGGGCCCCTTGATGCATGCGTCCTATGCCTAATCGTCCTTTTATTTTATTGTAGGACGGGCAGGGCCCACCTTAAGATGTGTTATATATTCACACCGTCCATCCACATGGCCCCCACATGGTGTACATGCTTGATCCAAGCATCCCATTGTGATGTATTTGGAGCCCATGGGTTAAGGCCCATTGTGATGTATTTGGGCCAATGGGTTGAGGCCCATTGTGATGTATTTAGGGCCCATCGGTTGAGGCCCATTGTGATGTGTTTCTGGCCCATATGTTGTGGCCCATTGTGATGTATTTGGGCCCATGGGTTGAGGCCCATTGTGATGTATTTAGGGCCCATCGGTTGAGGCCCATTGTGATGTGTTTCTGGCTCATATGTTGTGGCCCATTGTGATGTATTTTTAGCCCATGTGATTAGGCCTATCTTGATGTATTGTGGCCCATCTGTTAAAGCCCACCTTAATGTATTTCGTGGTCTATATGTGAGGCCCACCTTGATGTACCTTATGGCCCATCCGTCAGGCCCACTTTGATTTATTTGCGGTCGTTGTTGAGGCCACCTTGATATATATGAGGTCCAAGTTATAAAGCCCATCTTGAATTTATTTGCCGCCGTCTGATGAGACCTATTATATATATATATATATATATATATATATATATATATATATATATATATATATATATAAAACCCACGCGATTAGGCCCATTTTGATGGATTCTAAGGCCCATGGGTTAAAGGCCCATTGTGATGATTAGGGCCCATTATGATGTCTGCAAAGGCCCATGGGATATAGCCAATGGGATGTACATAAGGCCCATGATGTGGCCCACTGGATTCATATAAGGCCCATATGATGCGACCCGTTTGATGTATTGGAGGCCCATGGGTCGAGGCCCAATGGGATGTACATAAGGCCCATTGTAATGTGATTCCACCATGGTTTATGTAATGATGTTTATGACATGCTGTGCCTAGGGAACAATGTTGGCTTAACGTCCACATTGTAAAGATGATGTTGGTTAAATATCCGCATTGTCGCTCTCCTTAGGGCCCATCGTTAGGCCTATACTTGTAGGCCATCTAAGCCCATCTTCGTTGCGAGGATAGTTCATCACTTTATAACATGCTTAGTATAATTCCATGCATCATGTCATACGCATCATATGTATGCTTGATATGAGGAATGCTTGATCATAGCATAAGCCGTTGGGCTGAGACATTTAAGGGACTCCTTATGAGACGGAGCACCTGACATGAGCGCATGGTACGTATGAGATTGATGCATGACTGGATTGTATGACACATACATCTTGCATTATGTGTTGTGATTACTGTACGCCCTAGTGACATCAGGGTCGTAACCTCCACATGCATATCCTGGATGGCCAAATGGGACACCGAAAATGTTTGGTTCGAGCATCGGGCTGCCATAGATGGCCCTGGGTGAAAATTCCTAAAACCCTCTTGGTACCAGATGACGCCCCAACGTTAAGACCGAATGGATACATGAGCGCACGAGTGCCGAATACCAGTAGGCCGCGTCTCCCACTGCATCGTGGTTGGCTGGGAAGGGGTGCGGCCTTACTCGTCCCAGCGCAGGGGGCATTACTAGGCTGAGTTTGATCAGCTTGAGGAATGGGTCCGCTATCGACGTGTCGGATAGGTATTGGCAGACTATTGGCCAGGTGGATAGTGAGGTTTCTTACACTCACTTGGACTGTTCGACTAGGGAGAGCGGCGGTGCCATTTTGACTGTAATAAACCCCGGTGATTTCCCTAGAGAGTAACCGTACTGATGTGTGGACTTATTGAGCAGGAATTGCATATCCATTCATTCATTCATTCACTATCCACTCGGACTGGTGGTTTACAACTAATTGTTGTGTACCTTCGTTATGGCAAGGATTTTGATTTGGAGCGTGACTAACCTGAAATCAGGAGTATACCACATTGAGTCTGACTATCCAAATTTAGGTATGAGACTGGTTTGGATAGAAGTCCCTTATGATGGACCCCATAGCCTGCGATACTACGTACTATCATCCCGACTTCACACTCCAGCATGATTATTCCATTCGCACCGCATATTGCATTACATTCGCAGCATGTAGCATTTTGGATTACTGTGTTTCTGCATTTATATGGTCTAGAAATAGCTGACGCTATTCGTGGACTCATCAGGAATTGCGTACTGAATCGCATCCTCGGCATCTGACATTTGACTCTTTATGATTCCTCATTTGTATAGCTATTCTATAATGTGTATTCTGATATTGATTGACTCATGGGCTTTTCTGTATTTTTGATTACTCTGTTATCATATGATTTATGATCTTGTCAATATTCTGTTTACTATGATAATTCATGCTCTTGTCAGTATTTCTGCTTATTCCGACATTATACCATTTATGGATTACCAGTATTTCCGGTATTGTATGATTATAGCTTTGTATTGAATACTTGCACTTACCTTGTGCACACACTTACACCACCCTCTAATCTTTCTATAAGCTTATGCACGATAGATGCATGCAGGTGATGTTAGGTTGCAGCAACATTGAGCTTGGAGCGTGCAGCTGTTTTCTGGAACTTTGATTTTGACATATGTATTTCCCTTTCAGCATTGTATTCAAATGATTATATTAGTGGATATGTGATGATGATGTTGCCTTTATGATTTGGGTAAACTTGTGGTTATGCTTCTTACGAGATAAATGTATGTTGAAAAATCTTCCTTGTAGGATCCCAGGATCGGAATCTGGTGTATAGGCGCTGAGAGCCGAGAATGAGGTATTACGGAGGCTGTCGGCACCGAATTCGGCGATCGGGGTTCCTGTGAGCCCGATCTCCAGATTTGGGGCGTGACAAGACATGCCCACTAGCTCAGCATAGGTAGACATGCTAGCGCAGCACGTCTTCGAGCATATTTGTAATGCCCTAAAAATCGGGGGTTGAATAAAAGCAATGCATCACTTATGCAACATGGATGGTGATGATTAAATGTTATCCGCGTCAGTGCCTTAAACATAAATGAGATTAAGCCAAAACAACATACCATACTCCAGAGACAGTTAAATTATGCAAGCGGAAGTCTGTGATAGATATATTTAAAACATATAAGATGTGGTGCGTCTCTAGAGTACAATCATGGTCCGGGTCAAATAATTACAAGTATCATTTGAAAAAGGAACATAAATATCAGAATGTGTAAGTTCCACTACATCGCAAAGTCCCATAGCCCGGACGATCAGGTGCAGCCTACATGAACCTGCTAGAGTACTGAATATAGGAGAACTCCTCGTCGTCGTAGAAGTCGGGTTCAGCCTCATATGCCGCTACATCATCTACAGCTATGACAGAGTCTGGTTGGTGTTGTAAAACACCGTCATAGAGTGGGAGTGAGTAATCAACTCAGTGGAACTATAAGGCAAAGGTTAACATGCTATCAATTCAATCAAGCAGTAATGATAAAGCAGTACGACAAACATGTCCTAGATACTCTTATTAATGTAAGAGTGATATGCGATAATGATGCATGCCCTCGCTTGCACTCCCTCAGCGTCTTCATCTTACGGCGCGCTTGACAACCACCTCAAAGTGCTCTTCCTCGCCAAAGCACATGCAATGCGATGTATGCTCATGTTAGCCATTACTTAATTAGATTTATTCATACAACAGTTTTGAGAAGCTAAGGTACCTCCCTTGTATCATTTTCCAAACAATGATCCATTCTAGGGTCGTCAGTACTAGCTAGTCTCATACGATGTTGCGGTTCTTAGTCACTACAAAGAGGTTAGTCACCATCAGAGTAAGCCCACTTATACTCTAGTTGCTATGAAACTTGTCACCTCAGCACAGACTTAGAGTATGATCGAGGTTACTACGAATGACTCGCTACCTAGTCGTAGGCTGACAGCTCAAATACAGTGTCCCATACCACCGTATTCAGCTTACGAGCCTGGGTTACTCATTGGACACTATGGGGAGGCTTGTCGCCCCAGCGTAGGCCGACAGCATGACCACGGTGTCCCATATCACCATACCCGGCTCATGTGTCTTAGCGGATCGAGGTACAAAGGTTAAACGAGATTTTTAATGGTAAGTTGGTACCATAGATTCAAGCAGTTGCATCCACACATGGTAAACACTCAATAGGCGAATCAGGTTACATGAAAAGCTCGATTGGTATGAGCGTACGGTGAATTGATCGACATAAAGCGCGTAAGCACTCCGCGTGGCCTAACCACTGTCAGTAAACTCCATATGACTCGGATTCCTCGAACACATCTGTTGTGGCGAAGCTAACTCAGCCACTCATTCGGGAACCGTTACCGATAGCCTGGACTAGTAGTAGTCCTAAACGCATGTAAATATAACAGGATAATACATGTGGTAGGCATATCAAAGTTAAACAATTAATTCAAGTAACGTAACCAATTGAACATTTCACGAAATATAAGGTAAACATAAATTGCACAAATGCATTTCATGCTAAATCACACAAATTTAATCTAAGTTACATGAAGGGATATATACACATAGATAAGGTAGTTGAAAATCTCACCTCAACATCTATATAACATATACTTTACTAAATATTTACTCATCCAGACATTTTCACAAACACTTAGACTACACACATCAACATACAAGATATATGTTGATCACAACATGTATTAGGGAAAATCCAATCACTAAGGAGTTGTCACGAATACAACATGCATATATCCACGACGGATAATCATGACGAGCAGGGATTCAAATTCCATACTCATTCAATCATTTCCACAAACACTTAGACTACACATTTCAACCTACACGATACAACTTAGTTATAAGCTATATTAGGAAAAATCCTTTCACAAGGAGTTGTCACGTATTCAATAATCACATGTTCACGGTGAATAATCATGGCAAGCACAAAACCAAATTCCTGACATATCTAGTCATTTCAACCTACACATGGAATAGCCTATATTCAGCATAGTTCATATATAACTGTAAAGTGAAGCAAACAACGTATCTTATATGTGAAACGACAACCCAGTCAATTATAAATCATTAACTGACATTAAAAGCTTTGAAAACCATAACCTATACTTTTATAGTCCGCACCTTTCACCGAGTAAATTCGTAACGGATTCAGTTTGAACACTTCGCCTTCGTCTATGGCACAACGACAACCTATAGTATGAAATAGGTTAGCTATTTCATCATATAACTATCTAAATCTTTAAAACCGATTAGGGTTAATATTTCTTATCCAAAAATGGAATCAGAATCACCGGAATAGCGATACAGTAGTGGTAGCTAAGCACATGGAACGACGGGATTGAATCCCGAGAACAAACCCTACCTCTACCTCTCACTTTCCCTCTCTTTCCTTCTCTTTCTTCTTTCTTTCTCTAGGGTTTAGAAATTCGTATGTGAAGGGAGAGAGAGGGTTTAAGGTCCTTATATAGGCCCAAAATCGACCTCAATGGCCCCAGGGCCATGGTATACTTAGGTTATAGCCAAAACCTGACTGTTTCGGCTCAACGAAGTTGTTTTGGAGGCACCTTTTCTACATGCGGTCAAACTTAAGCTCCTTGACATTGGATCTAGGTCAGGCTAAGTTTTTGGTTCAATCAGGTTTAGAGTCGACCGGGGGACCTGTTTTAGTTCAACGGTCACCAGCAGTCGATCAGGGCTACAAGTATACTGCCATGTGTTAGAAATTTTTCCTGATCTGAGGGTATAATTGGGTCAGATTTCGATGGTCTGAATCCTTAGATTTACTCAATTCACTTAAGTTTCAGTTCATTTTCTAAAGATGTTCAAGTTTCTCACACACTTCGCTCCGGGCTCAAGTTGTACATTTCTGGACACCTTTAGGACTTGATTTTCGAGATGGTTGTCAAGTCCAACAAGGCGATCATAACCGTATAGTTTCATAGAAATCAAACTTTCGACATGTGGTCCAAGTCTGATATGGAGTTCATGATCCTCCCGAGAGCAACTGGGTTTAGAGATGGATCCTAAATTTTAGGGTAATGTAGCGTGAACGATTCTACAGGTTTTGGGTCTTGCAGATCCTATTTAAAGTGATTAGTGCTAATTTCATAGGTAATCTATTTTAGCACTTGACTAATTCTCATCTAATTTCAAAAGGATTTGGTCCTATTTGATTTCTGCTTGAGGAGGAACTCGGGTCTTTGTTTGGATTTTTCTGAGATGTTACAATTTACCCCCTTAAAGAAAAATTTCATCTTCAAAATTAGTACCTTTTTGTACTCCTTGAGAATTTGAGGGTAGTTCTTACGGACCTGTCTTTTGTTTCCCAAGTAGCCTCTTCCTCACTGTGATGCGTCCATAGTACCTTCACAAGTGGGATAACCATGCTACGCAATACCTGCTCCTTCCTGTCCAGGATACACGTCAGTCACAGTACATATGTAACATCCTCACTCAATTATACCTGCTCCTATTCGATAATGTGAGAAGGATCCGGAACGTATTTCTTCAACATAGACACATGAAATACGTTGTGCACACCTGCAAGTGGTGTGGACAAAGCAAGGCGGTATGTCACCACACCCACTCGATCAAGTATCTGAAATGGGCCAATGAACCCCGGCATAAGCTTCCCCTTCTTTCCAAATCGGAGGACTCCCTTCATAGGAGAAACTCTGAGGAACACATGGTCTCCAACCTCAAACTCTAATGGTCGTCGCTTTCTATCGGTGTAACTCTTCTGTCTGCTCTGTGCTGCAAGAATTCGACGCTTGATAATGTCGATCTTCTCTGAGGTTGTTTGTACTAACTCAGGGCCAATCAAACTCTTCTCGCCCACTTCTGCCCAGCAATGCGGTGCTCTACACGGGCGACCATACAGTACCTCATAGGAAGCCATGCCAGTACTCGCCTGAAAGCTGTTGTTGTAAGCGAACTCGCCATAAGGAAGACAGTCATCCCAGCTATTCTTGAAATCAAGAGCACAAGCTTGCAGTATATCCTCCAATACCTAATTCACTCGTTCCATCTGTGGGTGGAACGTGTTACTGAACTTCAACTTCACACCCATCGCTTCCTAGATACGAGTCCAGAAGATAGATGTGAATTGCGTGTCTCGATCCAACACGATCTCCATAGGAAGTCCATGCAGACATACGATCTCCTGGATGTACAACCTGGCTAAATCATCTACAGAGTTTGTAACTCTGATCAGGAGGAAATGAGCCGATTTCGTCAATCGGTCCACGATCACCCAAATGGAATCATGCCCCTTCTTTGTCTTCGGCAACCCAGAAATGAAATCCATAGAAATAAAGTCCCACTTGCATTCAGCTATGGGCATAGGCTGAAGTAGACCAGGAGGTCGGCGATGCTCGGCCTTGACCTGCTGGTATGTGAGACAATGGGACACGTAATCTTTTATGTGGGCCTTCATGTTGTCCCACCAATAAGAATGCTTCATATCTCGATACATCTTCGTACTATCAGGATGCATCGCCATCTTTGAATTATGAGTGGCCTCCAGAACTTCTCTCCTCAAGTCATGGAGATTCGGGACGCATAGGCGGCCACGATATCACAAACCTCTGTCCAAGACAACCCTCCATTCAGATTCATCACTGTCGCTCACCAGCTCTGTCATCTCGGCTAATCGTTCATCCTCTTTCTGAGCCGCTATGATCCTATCATCCACAAGTGGCCGCACATGAAGTTGTGCGACACTTGTAAACGACTCCTCTATCGTGAGCTTCTTCTCAAAATCTCGCACGAACTGTACCATATTCCACTCCTCAACCATTAGTGGAGCCACAAATGCTATCATCTTCTTGCGGCTCAACGCGTCTGCCACAAGGTTGGCCTTGCTAGAATGGTAGGAGACCTCGAACTTGAAGTCCTTCAAGGTTTCCATTAATCGGCGCTGCCTTATATTCAAGTTCCTCTGGGTGAATATAGCGAAGGTTGCAAACGAGCTCGAACTCCTCTCCGTAGATATAATGTCTCCCGAGCTTCAATGCAAAGATGACGGCCGTTAACTCCAGGTTGTACGTAGGCTAATTCTCCTTATGTTTCCTCAACTATCGCGATGCATATGTAATTACCTTATCCTTCTGCGTAAAGACATAACCCAAGCCAACACGAGGCGCATCGGTATATATAGTATATCTAACCCCTTATTCTGACAATACTAGCACAAGGGCGAACGTCAGCTTGTCCTTCATCTCCTGAAAAGCTGCTTCTGCCTTCTCATTCCGGGAAAACTTAAGATCCTTTCAGGTCAGTTGAGATAACGGTCTGGCGATCTTGGAAAAGTCCTTAATAAATCGACGATAGTAACCTGCCAGACCAAGGAAACTCCTCACCTCTGTAATTGATCCGGGCTGCTCCCAATCCTGAACTGCAGCTACCTTAGTAAGATCCACAGCTATCCCTTAGACACCACATGTCCCAGGAACTTGACTTCTTCTTTCCAGAAGTTGTACTTCTTATATTGAGCAAAGAATTGATTCTCCCTGAGAGTATGAAAGACTATTCGCAGATGCTCCTCGTGAACTTCCCGACTCTTGTAGTATATCAAAATGTCATCAATAAACACGATGACGAATTAGAATAGATACGGCCAAAACACCCAATTCATCAAGTCCATGAATACGGTCGGTGCGTTTGTGAGCCCCAACGACATCATAAGGAACTCGTAATGCCCGAAGCTGGTCCTGAATGCTGTCTTCTGCACGTCTTCTTCCCTGACGTGCAACTGATGATACCCCGACTGTAAGTCTATCTTCAAGAAGTACTATGCCCCTTTCAACTGATCAAACAGATCATCAATCCTGGGCAAGGGATACTTGTTCTTCACCTTCACCTGGTTCAGCCTGCGATAATTAATACACAATCATAGTGACCCATCCTTCTTCTTCATGAACAACACGGGCGCTCCTCAAGGAGACACACTCGGTCGTATGAAGCCTGCCTCTAACAAATCATCAATCTGTCTCCTCAGTTCCTCCATCTCACATGGAGGCATGCGATATGTCGGCAATGAAATAAGTGTCACACTAGGCACAAGATCGATAGTAAAGTCGATCTCGCACCAAGGAGGTAGACTCGACATCTTCTCGAATACGTTTGTGAAGTCCTGAAACACAAGCGTATCTCCCAATGTCGAAGCATCAATACTCTCCAATAGAGAAGTGTAACAACTCAAACAGGAAGGGTGACCAACCCGAACAGGGAAAGTAAAAGCCATGCCCTCGGTCCATAGGCTGTCACCACCCTAGCTTCACAATCAATCTCTGCTCGCATCTCGGTGAGCAAATCCATACCGAGAATAACGTCATAATGATATAAGGGGTAAACAATCAGCTCAATTGGTATCGTCCTACTCCATAAGTCTATCGAGCAACCCTCACAAATTCGGGTAATGTTAGAAAAAGTCCCTGTGGTAGTAAGGACCCTCACTCTCTTCGTAGGAGCAGTGTCTAACCTCAGTCGTTTGACTGTCGTGCATGATATGATGGAGGTAGTGGACCCGGTGTCCACCAATAAAAAGACTGGAGTACCTTGAATTTGTACTGTGACATCAAAAGCCATTGGTGACATGTCTGTTTTCTCTGATGCCTCGGCTGTAAGTGAATGTACCCGAGCCTACTACGGACGGTTTGGTTACGGTATCATAGGCCATTGAAGCGGCCTAAATCGAGGCGCCGACGATCGAAAAGAGGGGTGTACTGGAGTTGATTGTAGAGGTGGGGCTGTAATCATCTGAGGAAGCTGGCGGTTGATCCTCTAAGGCAGTGAGAAACTGGTGTCCCTCATCCTGCTAAAATAATATCGGTCTGTATGCCCAACCTTTTCGCAGTAAGTGCATCACAAGTCTGCTCGTCCCAGTTGAGTCGGTGGTGCCACAAGCCTAGGAGGAGAGTCTGTACATGGCCTCTTACCGAGAAATGACCTGGCTAGGAGATCAGGTTTAGGCCTAGGGGCCACGGGTGCATGAGTACTGGATTGACCATCCCCATCCTGCTCAGCTCGCAGCGACATGTTCACTAGCTCGGCATAACTGGTTATGTTAGCACAACACATCTTCGAGCAAATCTCGGGTCGCAGAACTATAGAAAATTACTAAATACACATTGGTTCATCAGTTAAAACTAACGAAGCGTATCTACCCAGCTCCGTAAACCTATTCTCGTACTCCGCTACTGTCATCCCTCCCTATCGGAGGCTCAAGAACTCTCCCTCCTCGTCACGGTACGTGAGGGGAAAGTATTTCTTGTGAAAGCTCGTCTCAAAGGCCTCCCACGTCTATACATAACCAACAGCCACGGTCCTCATTACGCTGTCCCATTAGAGGCTGGCCTCCTTCTCGAACATGAAGGTGACTAACTCCACCTGCTCTGCCTCAGTGCAGTGCAGCAGCCTCAACATCTTAGAGATGCAGTCAAGCCAATACTCTACTTTCTCAGGTCTGTGAGTACCCATAAAAGTAGGAGGCCACAAGCACTGGAATCGCTCGAATGTGCCACTGGCACTCGTGTTCCCGGCAGGGTGCACCAATGGTGCAGGAGGGGTCACGTGCATGCTCTGAGCAAAAACCCCTGTGATGGTAGCCAAAAACTACTGCTGCTACGGTTGGTGTTACAGTTGCTGTTGTTACATTAGCAGCATCATCTGCTCCAACCTATTAGGAGGAGGAGCTAACTGTGACACGTGAGGCGTCGAAGTAGACGCGCGGTTTTGCTCGTGAATCGGTGGTGTATAAGGTGGCGGCCCATCAGTGGGGGCAATGGCCGGCAATGAATCCGTCATCGTATCGCCACCACGGTCCAAGCTAGGGCCCATGTGGCTATCGCTTAGGGGAGGTGCCCCTTCAAGCAATTCACAGTGTTAGACGTGCAGTGTTCCGAGTAATCCTCAGAGGCATGCCCTATACACAACATAGGGTGCCACATGTGTTAGGTTTTTGCATAACAACACTCAATTTCCCAAGCAGCTTACATATTCTATAACGAAAGAAAACTTCATGCATTCTATTTAATCAAAATTGTCACAATACATGAGATTCCTTACATGGATCATGAGGAAAAATGCATGTGAAATAATTTAAACAGCTTTAACATTAATCATACTAATAACCCTACCACACTACTAGACCTATAAAAGCTAAACATAGAAAGCAAGAAAGTATAGAAAACATCTAGACGACTACAACATACAACTAGTCGTCTGACTCAAGCGATGATAGAGGGGCACCCTTGTCCTACAGGCAGCACAAGAGGGTTTTCAGGGTGTACGACATCTTCTTACACTTCTTCTTCATGTATGCTTGATGTTCTTCAAGCTTCTGTTTCACCTTGGCAAGAGTCTCTTGAATCTCCTGTCTGAGAGCGGCCTGACCCTCCTCGACCTAAGATAAATGGGCTCCTAAAGCAGCTCAATTCTTGTGGTGCTCCTGTGATATACGGGGTCCACTTCAGGTCCCCTCGAATTGTACCGATTTGGCCCCCGACTCCGTTTAAGTCGTTTCGGGTTCCATCTCGTGTATATTTGCGCTTTTCGCTCTGTTTAAGTGTGGAACTGGTAAAATCTCTATCTAAACCCGTCGATTGATGGTCTAAAAAGGTGTTAGGATCATTTTACATGATCACAAAGGCCTATGGGCCCAATTTCTATGGTCGATTTCGATCAATTTCCCCGTTTGGCAAATTTTAGGAATCCTACGTCTGTTTCTACATTTTCTCGCATTGTCCTACATCATAGTACGTCAGTGTACATCGTGTGACCATAACTCAGGTTTAGTTTAATCCAAATCATGCTTTGATACCAACTTGTAACACCTTAAAAATTGGGGGTCAAGCAGAAGCCTAACTCTTGAGTTCCAACACGTCACTTATGCAACATGAATGGTGGTGATTAAATGTTTTCCGCATTAGTTCCTTAAACATAAATGAGATTAAACCAAAACAACAAATTATACTCCAGAGACAGTTAAATTAAGCAAATAAAAGTTTGTGATAGATGTATTTAAAACATATAAGATGTGGTGTGTCTCCAGAGTACAATCATGGTCCAGGTCAAATAATTACAAGTATCATTTCAAAAAGGAACATAAATATCAGAATGTGTTAGTCTTACTACTTCACGAAGTCCCATAACCCTGACGATTAGGCATAGCCTACATGAACCCTCCAAAGTACTGAATGTAGGAGAACTCCTCATCGTCACAGAAGTCGGGTTCAGCCTCATATGCCACTGCATCATCTGTAGCTAAGACAGAGTCTGGTTAGTGTTTTAAAACACCATCCCAGAGTGAGAGTGGGTGATTAACTCAGTGGAACTATAAGGTAAAGGTTAACATGTTATCAATTCAGTCAAGCAGTAATGATAAAATAGTACAACAAACATGTCCTAGATACTCTTATTAATGTAAGAATGATATACGATAATGTGTATACCCTCACCTGCACTACCTCAACGTCTTCATCTTACGGCGCACATGGCAACCAACCGAAAGTGGTCTTCCTCGCTAAAGCAAATGCAATGCGGTGCATGTTCATGTTAGCCAATACTTAATTAGATTTATTCATACAACAGTTTTGGAAAGCTAAGGTACCTCACTTGTATCATTTTCCAAACATCCATTCTAGGCTCGTCAGTACTAGCTAGTCTCATATGATGTTGCGGTTCCCGGTCACTACAAAGAGACTTGTCACCATCAGAGCAGGCCTGCTTATACTCTAGTTACTACGGAAAGGCTCGTCACCTCAGCGCAGACTTAGAGTATGCTTGAGGTAACTACGAATTGCTCATCACCTAGTCATAGGCCGACAGCTCGAATACAATGTCCCATACCACCGTATTCAGCTCACGAGCCTGGGTTGCTCATTGGACACTACGGGAAGGCTCGTCGCCTCAGCGTAGGCTGACAACACGACCACGATGTCCCATACCACCATTCCCAGCTCATGAGTCTTAGTGGATCGAGGTACTAAGGTTAAACGAGATTTTCACTGGTAAGTTGGTACCTTAGATTCAAGCAGTTGCGTCCATACATGGTAAACACATAATAGATGAATTGGGTTACTTGATAAGCTCGATTGGTATGAGCGTACGTTGAATTGATCGACATAGAGCGCGTAAGCACTCCGCGTGGCCTAACCACTGTTAGCAAACTCCGTACGACTAAGATTCCTTGTACACATTTGTTGTGGCGAAGCTAACTCAGCCATGCATTCGGGAACCATTACCATTAGCCTAGACTAGTAGTAGTCCCAAATGCATGTAAATATAACAGGATGATACATGTGATAGGCATATCAAAGTTAAATAATTAATTTAAGTAACGTAACTGTAACGCCCTGAAAATTGGGGGTCGGGTAGAAACCCAACTCCTGAGTTCCAGAACATCGCTTATGCAACATTTTCAATGATGGATGAATTTTTATCAGCATAGGGCATAAAACATGAGGTAGATTAAGCCAAAATAAAATATCATACTCCAGAGACAGTTAAATTAGCAAGCGGAAGAGTGTGATAGATACATAAAATATATGAACTGTTGTAAGTCTCCATAGTGTGAACATGTTACCAGGTCAACTAAGCACATGTATACTCCAAAATAGAAAGAAGAGAATATACATGGGTGTATAAATAAAAGGTAAAATACCAAGTGTATTGGCATCTAATCAGTAACCTTGTAACCCCATCAATCAGAACCTGCATATAGGAGGGATCCTCCTCATCATCATCAAGTTCGGTTCTGCTTCGCAAGCATCGCCATCATCTGCAACTAAAACAGGGACGGTTGGTGTGCGCAACACCATCCCATAACGTGGGAGTGAGTAGCTAACTCAGTGGATTCATAGAGCAAAGGTTAACATGTTATCAAATCAATTAAGCAAAAATGATAAAGCAAACAAAACAAACATTCCTAAATACTGTGATTAATGTAAAGATGAAATGACATGATGGATTCCCTCACCGATATTCTCCCTCATGCGACACCATCTTACGTCCGTGGCATGCTTTCTTCCCTCAGTGCTCCACATCTTCCAGGCACATGCAGTGCGATATGAATATGATTACCGAGTTGTTATTAGTCCTTTTCATACAGCAGGATTGGGAAACTAGGGTACTTTCCTTATATTATTCCTAACAAGAATCCTGTCTAGTCTCTTACGATGATATATTTCTAGGTCGCTGTAAGGGTTGTCAGGGCTGTTGCACGCACTCATTGCTCCACTCCCCCATCACCTATCAATATAGGCCTAGTTGTACTCTTGTTACTATGGAAGGGTCGTCGCCTCACGTAGACTTACAGTACGCTCGAGGTTACTACAAAGGGCTGCCAGGGCTGTTGCTCGCACTCGTTGCACCGCTCCCCCATCACCTTATCAGTGTAGGCTGATAGCTCGAATATAGTGTCCCATACCACCATAATCGACTCACGAGTCTGAGTTTCTCACTGGTCACTACGGGGAGGTTTGTGGCCCCATCGTAGGCCGACAGCTCGACTACGGTGTCCCATACCACCATGCCCGGCTCATGAGTCTTAGTGGATTAAGATACCATGGTTATCAGGGTTATCACTGGTAAGTTCAGTACCCTAGGTTCAAGCAGTTATGACGAATACAACGTGAACATACAATGGTCAATCGGGTTACTTGATGAGTCCGACTAGCACGAGCGCACGTTGAATCGACCGACATGAAGTGCACAAGCGCTTCGTGTGGCCTAACCACTGCCGACGACTCATAGTACGACTCGGGTTCGTCGTACACATCCTTCGTGGTGAATAGAATCTAACTACGAATTCTAAACTGTTACCGACTGCTTGGACTAGAGTATAGCCCCAAACACTTGCAATCTAAATCAATAATCATATGAGAGAGACAGAATTGAAATATGAGTAATTCCAGCATGTTATCAGCATGTTATAACATACATCAAAAGCAGTTAACCATACACGAGTATTTCACACATAAGGTAATCAATTCAATACAACAAACATGGAGGAATTCATGTCCATCAATAAATTAGTTGAGAATCCAATCTCAACGCTAATCTACAACACCTTTTGCTTAATACTTACTATTACATATATTTATACAAACACTTAGATTACACAACTTCAACGTACTTGACGTGTGTTGATTTCAACATATAGTATGACAAATCCTTATATCAAGGAGATGTCTAATACACAACAATCATGTTCTTACATTCAACACATATGACAGGCATAAATCAGATTGATTTAGGTATTTCAACAAACACTTAGTCTACACACATTAGTCTACATAGCATATGTCAGCCAATATGTGCATTAGGGTGAATCTCTTCACCAAACAGATCATACACGTATAACTAGTAAGATAAATACTCATGGCAATCATATCGGTAAAATACGTACGTATATAGTATTTCCTACAAATACTTTAAATACCCTAAATCTCATATTCTTCATACGTATTCGAAATGAAAAACGGACAGCATGTTCTACATGTCAAACAACATCCTTATCAGCAATCTACCATTAAACGGCATTGAAAGCTTTGAAAATAGGTAATCTAAGCATCTAAAATTTGCACCTTACGCCGTAGGAGCGTAATGAATCGAATCGGAACTCTACGTCATCGTCAACGACTGATTGGCAACCTACAACACAAGGTGAGTCAGCTACTTAGCTACTTGTACCCATAGGAGCCTTAAAACAGGTTAGGGTTAGGGTTTTCTTACCTAGAACGAAAACAGAATCGCCGGAACAACGATACAGAAGGGTGGATGAGGCACGTAGAGAGACTGGGAAGAATCCCTGGAAGAATCACCAGCTTCTCCCTCACTTTCTCTCTCTTTTCTCTCTCTCCTTCCTAGGGTTTCTAGAAAATTCGTATGGGTTAGAAAGCTAAGGGTTTAAGGCCCTTTTATAAGCCCAAACATGACCAAAACAGACTTTAAGTCAAGGTATACTTAGGTTATGTCCAAATACAGACTGTTCCGTCTCAACGGAGCACTTCTGGAGGTCCTGTTACTAAATGCAGTCGGACTTAAGCTCATGGATGCTGGATCTTGATCAAGTTAAGTTTTCAGTTCGATCGGGTTTCCAGATCGTACGTGGCGGACCAGTTTCAGTTCAGCGGTCACCGAAACTCGATCAGGGATTCCAAGTATACTGACCTGAGTGGGAAATGTTCCCTGATCCGAGGGTGTATTTGGGTTAGATTCTAACAGTCTGAATTCTTATACTTAACCCGCAAGCATCACGTGCCAGATTTATTTAAATCACATTTAAGTTATAAAGAATTTCACTCTTTCTCACACTCCTTGCTCCAGGCTCAATGAAATAGCCTCAGAACATCAGTTGGGATTGATTTTTGAAGCGATTGTCAAGTCCAACTAGGCGGTCATAATGGTCTAAGATTGTAGATATCGAACTTTCGACATGCGGTCTAGATCCAATACAAAGTTTCAAAGGGTTTCTGAGAACAAACAGGTTTAGAGTTTGATCCTGGATTTTAGGGTAAGATAGTGTCAATGATTCTATAGGTTTTGGGTCTTACAGATCATATTTAAAGCGGTCGGTGCTTATTTCACAGGTAATCTAGCGTAGCGCTGGCTAATTCACGTTAAATTTTTAAAGAATTTCGTTCTAAATGATTTCTTGGCTTTGGAATTGGGTTCTGAGAGGTTACCAAGGTGTTATGGTTGACCCATTGCCTAAAGATGTCTAATCCCAGGTTGGCAAAAATCTGGGGTATTACAGTAACCAATTGAACATTTCATAAAATACAAGGTAAACATAATTTACACAAATGTATTTCATGCTAAATTACACAAATTTAATCTAAGTTACATGATGGGATATATACACATAGATAAGGTAGTTGAGAATCTCACCTTAACACCTATATAACATATACTTTACTAAAAATTTACTCATCCAAATATTTTCACAAACACTTAGACTACACACATCAACATACATGACGTATGTTGATCACAACATGTATTAGGGCAAATCCTTTCACTAAGGAGTTGTCACGAATACAACACGCATATATCCATGATAGATAATCATGGTGAGCAGGGATTCAAATTCCATACTCTTTCAATCATTTCCACAAACACTTGGACTACACATTTCAACCTACATGGTACAACTCAGTTATAAGCTATATTAGGGAAAATCCTTTCACAAGGAGTTGTCACGTATTCAAAAATCATATGTTTACGGTGAATAATCATGGCAATCACACAACTAAATTCGTGACATATCTAGTCATTTCAACCTACACATGGAATAGCCTACATTCAACATAGTTCATATATAACCGTAAAGCGAAGAAAACAATGTATCTAACATGTGAAACGACAACCCAGTCAGTTATAAATCATTAACTAACATTGAAAGCCTTGAAAACCATAATGTATATGTTTATAGTCTCCAACTTTTGTAGGTAAATTCGTAACAGATTCAGTTTAAACACTTCGCCTTCGTCTACGGCACAACAGCAACTCATAGTATGAAATAGGTTAGCTATTTCATCACGTAGACTATTTGAATCCCTAAAACAGATTAGGGTTATGATTTCTTACCCAAAAATGGAATCAACATCACTGGAATAGTGATATAGTATTGGTATATAAGCACGTAGAACAGTGGGATTAAATTTCGAGAACAAACCCTAGCTTTAGCTCTCACTTTCCCTCTCTTTCCTTCTCTTTCTTCTTTCTCTCTCTAGGGTTTGAAAATTTGTATGTGAAGGGAGAGAGAGGGTTTAAGGTCCTTATATAGGCCCAAAATCGACCTCAATGGCCCCAAGGCCATGGTATACTTAAGTTATAGCCAAAACCTGACTGTTTTGGCTCAATAGAGCTGTTCTGGAGGCCCCTTTTCTACATGTGGTCAGATTTAAGCTCCTTGACATTGGATCTAGGTTAGGCTAAGTTTTCGGTTCGATTGGTTTGGGAATCGACCGCAGGGGACCTGTTTCAGTTCAACGGTCACCGGCAGTCGATTAGGGCCACAAGTACACTACCATGTGTTGGAAGTTTTCCCTGATCTGAGGGTGTAATTAGGTCAGATTCCAACGGTCTGAATCCTTAGATTTAGCCTACAAGTGAACGACTCAATTCATATAAGTTTCAATTCATTTTCTAAAGATATTCGCGTTTCTCACACACTTCGCTCTAGGCTTAAGTTGTGCGCTTCTGGACACCTTTCGGACTTGATTTTTGAGATGGTTGTCAAGTCCAGCAATCGGTCATAACCGTATAGTTTCGTGAAAATCAAACTTTCAACGTATAGTCCAGGTCCGATATGGAGTTTCTTGATGCTCTCGAGAGCAACTGGGTTTAGAGATGGATCCTAGATTTTAGGGTAATGTAGCGTTAATAATTCTACAAGTTTTGGATCTTGTAGATTGTATTTAAAGTGATTAGTGCTAATTTCATAGGTAATCTAGTTTAGCACTTAGCTAATTCTCGTCTAATTTCAAAAGGATTTGGCCCTATTCGATTTTTGCTTGAGGAGGAACTCGGGTCTTTGTACAAATTTTTTTCGAGACATTACAATATCTCGGGCCGCAGGCCCCTAGAAAACTGCCACATCCACATTGGCTAATCGTCTAATATCAACGGAGCATACCTAGCCAGCTTCATGAATCTATTCTCGTACTTTGCCACTGTCATCCCTCCCTGACGGAGGTGAAGAAACTCACTCTCCTTCTCTTATCAATACGTGAGAGGATAATACTTCTCATGGAAGCAGGTCTCGAAGGCCTCCCACGTCCAGACGTATCCGACAGCAACGGCCCGAAGGACGCTATCCCACCAAAGGCTGGCCTCCTTCTCGAACATATAGGTGACCAACTCCACCTACTCTGCCTAAGTGCAGTGCAGCGGCTTCAGCATCTTAGAGATGCGATCAAGCCAATCCTTAGCCTTCTTGGGTCTGTGAGTCCTGTAAAGGTAGGAGGTCGAAAGTGCTGAAATCGCTCAAAGAGGCTGCTAGCACTCATATTGCAGGCAGGCTGCACAAGAAGTACAGGTGGAACCACAATCATGCTCTGGGCAAAGACCCCTGCCATAGTGGCCAAAAACTGTTGTTGCTGTTGCATCAAGAGCATCATCTACTCTAACCTATCAGTAGGAGGAGTAGACTGAAGCATGTGCAGCATCGAAGTAGACGCATGGTTCTGCTCTGGAACCGGTGGTGCAACAGGTGTTGGCCCATTAATGGGGCCAGTGGCTGGCTGAGAATTCGGCATAGTATCATGCGTTGGGCCCAAACTGGGGTCCATCTGGCTATCGCTCAGGGGAGGTACCCTGTCAATCGAGTCGTCAAACATGAGACGTACTGTACTGTGTGTGGCCTTAGGTGGCATTCCCTATATACAACATAGGGTGCAATCCAGGTCAGATTCAACATACTCACAACTCAACTACACAGCATTCATATACAGCTTAAAGAAACTTCATGCATTTCATTTACCAAAATTGTCACAATACATGAGATGTAGTATTACATGGATCATGACAGAAGATGCATGTGAGCTAATATAAGTAAGGTTTTAAACACTAAAACATACTAACCACTCTACCACACTACTATGCCTAATAAGGCTATACATAGCAACAAGAAAAGAAACACACGTAAAGCAAACCAAAAAGATGATTACATGTGTGACTAGTTGTTAGAATCTGGCAATGGTGGAGGTGCACCCTTATCCTGCAGGCAACACAGGATGGTCCTCAAGGTGTGAGACACCTTCTTGAATTTTCATTTCATGAAGGCCTCGTTCTCTTCAAGATTTTGCCTTACTTTGGCCTGGGTCTCTTGGATCTCCTATCTCAAGGCAGCTTGGCCCTCCTCAAGTTGAGCCAAGCGGGCTTCCCTGGTAGCCCAATCACTGTCATGCTCTCACGTAGCAGTGGGAGGAGAGCTCTCATTAGTGTTTTGGGCCTCCTCTTCCTCTCCTTCTTGCCCTTCTTCTATCTGATCACCACATTCTTCATCAGTCTCTTCCTCTTCACTCTCCGTCTCATCTTCACTCTCGTCAAGTCGATCTCGACGCTGTCGTGGCCCAATCTCCATGTTGTTGAGAGTAGTGTCATTAATGAAATGGATTGGCACAAGAATTTCTGCACCAAGTCTGTAGATGAATTCATGTGCAAGCTTGCATATGATCCAGTCGAATCGGAGTGAAATGGCCATCCTAGTAGAGCGTGCAGTCTGAACTATTGATAATAGTACATACGTAAGTAGGCACAATTTGTCTCCCTGCCCACCTCGGTACAAGAAGTCCACCATCAAGCACGTACACTCGCTGCGATTGCTCCACCTGGGGTACACATTGTACGTGAAGATGTGATGGAGCAGGCGGAAGTCATCGGTCATTTTGGAGGCTAGGAGGCTATTGTTTGGATTCCAGTGGACTAGTTGGCCACAAGGGAATCATGTGCGACGGTCCCTTTCACGCGCACTCACAAGACTCCCCTCACTAGCATAGACCTCGTCAAGCAGCATTCCCATGATTAGGGCTTTCAAGCCAACATCGACTGTGAGTTTTCATCTTCCCACAGGAATTTTGAACTGCAAAGGCTCCCACGTTGGCTCCCATATATGCGCGCAGAAGGCTCAGATAGTGTTTGCATTTGGTCGAGTCTCACCCTCAAATATGAGACCCCACCCGACATCCACCAGGCGGTCCATCACCAGATATTGCCCCAAAAGCCTCTCGTCCATGTGTGTTTCAAAAAGGACCCTACGACCCTCAAACCTTCAATGAGACAACTCAGCCAGCAGAGCCCTTTCAAGAGGAGCATGTGGATCGAGATCCTGCTTTGTCCTTATCTCCCAATCAACGCTCACACTTGCGGTGGCACCTGCCTACCTCCTTGATCGAGTAGGGTGACTAAGCCCAACTTCATCCATGGAGGCCCTCTTCTTCTCCATAAGAGAAAAAAGTATGGAGAAGGAGAAAATTTTCGCCACGAGCTCGAAAAGGGCCATTGAAGCGAAATGAAATGGAGGGATAAAAGGGATTGTTGAACTTTGAGGTTTTTAAGACACAAAGAAGTTCTTGTATACTCAAATGAGAGGGATTAAGGGAAATAAGAGATTGTAGAAGATGGGTTTGAAAGAGTGGTGTTGGTGGTGTAAGAAGAAGGAAGTAGATGAGATTGAAGGGGTGGTTTGAGAGAGGAAAATGAAGATTTGGGGAGGTTTGGAAAGCTTGAAGGTGGGTGAGAGAGGGAAAGGGGGCAAATGGGGTATAAAAGGGGGTCCCCACACACGTTAGTGGGCCTCACAGCGATGTACGTGCGTCGGCTCGACAGGCCCCCATTGGCCAGACAGGCCAGGACCATCCGGGCGGCGAGGGCTCACCGATCTGGCGATGCCATCACCGGTCCCTAGACTATCCAGTGAGGGCTCATCCCATGGGTGATGGCATCCCCCCCGGGGTACAGTATGTATGCGGGGTCCACTTTGGATCCCCCCGATTTGCACTATTTGGGCCCCCTAGTCTGTTTGAGTTGTTTTGGGTCTCATTTTGCGTATATTTGTACTTTTTAATTTGTTTGAGTGTGGAACTTGTCAATTTATCATCTAAACCCATCGATTGATGGTCTAGAAAAGATCTAGGGTCACCACGCATGATCTCAGACGCGTATGGGCCCCGGTTCTAAGGGTCAATTTCAGTCAATTTCGTTAATTGGCGAAACTGGGAATCCTACGATCATTTCTATGTTTTATCGCACCCTTCTAAATCAAAGTACTTCAGTGTGCATTGTGTGACCATAACCCATGTCCAGTTTAATCCAAATTATGCTCTGATACTAACTTGTTAGCAAGTATATACATATAGGTCTCAAGAGTGTAAACATGTTAGCAAGTATATACATGTATACTCCAAAAATGAACAAAATGAATATGCATGGGTGTTTCAAAAGTACAAAAATAATAAGTGTAATGGGGTCTAATCAGCATCCTTATAGCCCTGTCGATCAGAGCAGCCTACATAAATCCGCCTGATAATTTTATGTATGAGAACTCCTCATCATCATCGTAGAAGTCTGGTTCGGCCTCATACGTTGTGCCAGCATCTGCATCTAAAATAGAGTCTGGTTAGTGTTTAAAATACCGTCCCGGAACATTGGAGTGAGTGATCAACTCAGTGGAGCTATGCGGCAAAGGTTAACATGTTATCAATTCAGTCAAGCAATAATGATAAAGCAGCACAACACTCATGTCCTAGGTACTCTTGTTAATGCAAAGATGATATGTAATAATGATGTATGCCCTCTCCTGCACTCCCTCTGTGACATCATATTACGATCGCGGCATGCAACACTCCCGCTGTGCTCAACTTCAACGACAAAGGCACATGCAATGCGGTGCATGTACATGATTAGCCAAGTTCTTAATTAGACTTATTCATATAGCAAGATTGGGAAGCTAAGATACCTCCCTTTATATCATTTACTCAACACTGATCCATCTAGGGTCATCAATCCTAGTAGTCACATACGATAGGCAGTTTCAGGTTACTACGGAGAGGCTCGTCACCTCATTGCAGGCCTGGTTTATACCGTAGTTTACTACAGAAAGGCTCATCACCTCAATGTAGTTTCTAGTGCATACTTGAGGTCACTACGGGCTTGTCACATAATCATAGGCTGACAGCTCGAATACAGTGTCCCATACACCACCATATTCGGCTCATGAGTTTTGGGTTGTTCATTGGTCATTACGGGAAGGCTCATCACCCCAGCGTAGGCCGACGCTCAACCAAGGGTCCCATACACCACCATGTCTGGATCATGAGTCTTAGCAGATCGAGGTACCAAGGTTAGATGGGATTTTCACTGGTAAGTTGGTACCTTAGATTCATGAAGTATCGTCCATACATGGTGAACATATAATAGGTCAATATGGTTGCTTGACAAGCTCGACTAGTACGAGCATACGTCGAACTGATCGACATGAAGCGCGTAAGCACTCTACGTCGCCTAAATACTGTCAACAAGCAGCGTACAACTCAGATTCATCGAGCATGTTCGTCGTGGCTAACAATTTGGCCACCGATCGTAAACCATTACTGATTACCTGGACTACATCGTAGCCTCAATCACACTCTATCAATAACAGTCACATGTAATAGTCAAAGACAACACGTGACAACCAAATCTAAATATACATCTTATTTGAGCATTTCAACAAAAAACACATTACATATGTCACCATACGTAGGCATAGATCACATAGTAGTAACATAGGTTATGTAAAGGAAACTATAACCATAGATAAGGGAATTGAGAATCCTATCTCAACACCCTCGTTACATACATTTACACTAGCATTTTCTTATTCAGACATTTTATCAAACACTTAGACTACACGTCATATACATGTAATCAAGCAATTATAATAGGTATTATAGCAAATCCCTTTACAAAGGGTCCGCCATATGTACTACAATAATATATTCTCGGTCAATAAATATGGCAAGCATAAATCCTAATTCCATAATCATTCAAACATTTCAACAAACACATGGAATGCATAAAAAAACTAACATAGTATATATATATATGTGTGCGTGTGTGTGTGTGTGTAATAGACAGGAAAACTCAAAACTAGGTACGTGTGACAGCAATCAAATCAGTCATAAATCATCGCTAACATTGAAAGCCTTTAAAATCATAACCTAAACATCTACAGTCCGCACCTTTCACCGGTAGACTTGTAACGAACTCAGTTTAAACTCTAAGTCTTTGTCTATAGTATGACGACAACCTATAAAATGAAATTGGTTATTTATTTCACCATTTACTCTATTTGAATATCTAAAATAGATTAGGGTTAGGATTACTTACCTAAGAACGGAGTCTGAATTGCCGGAATAGCGATACAGACTCGGTGGTAAAGCACGTGTAGTGGCAGGAAAAGATCCCAGGAACTCTCTCCAACTTTCTCTCTCACTTTCTCTCTCTTTCCTTCTCTCTTTGCTCTCTTCTCTCTCCTAGGGTTAAAAATTCGTATGTGAAGTAAGAGAGAGGGTTTAAGGCCCTTATATAGGCCCAGAACTGATGGGAATGGCCCCAGGGCCATGGTATACTTAGGTTATAGCTAAAGAGTGACCATTTCGATCCAACAGAGCTATTCTGGAGGCCTTTTTTCTGTATGCAGTCGGATTTAAGCTTCCTGACATTAGATCTAGGTCAGGTTAAGATCTCGGCCTGATTAGATCAGTGGATCAGCCGTGGGGGACTAGTTTTAGTTCAACGGTCATTGATACTCGATTAGGGTCACAAGTGCACTTATACGTGTTGGAAATTTTCCCCGATCTGAGGGTGTAA
Organism: Magnolia kwangsiensis; assembly: GCA_037074715.1. Classification (NCBI taxonomy): domain Eukaryota; kingdom Viridiplantae; phylum Streptophyta; class Magnoliopsida; order Magnoliales; family Magnoliaceae; genus Magnolia; species Magnolia kwangsiensis. The sequence goes on along the minus strand of CM073574.1, from coordinate 126,941,024 downwards.
TTGGGTCAGAATCTAATAGTTTGAATCCTTAGATTTGGCCTGCAAGCGAACGACTCAATTCACTTAAGTTTCAGTTCGATTCCTAAGGATATTCGCGTTTCTCAAACACTTCGCTCCAGGCTCAAGTTGTGCATTTCTGGGTACTATTAGGACTTAATTTCTGAGATGGTTGTGAAGTCCAACAAGGTAGTCATAATCGTATAGTTTTGGGGTAATCAGACTTTCGACGAGTAGTCCAGGTCTGATACGGAGTTTCATAGTGCTCCCGAGAGCAAGTAGGTTTCGGAATAGATCTTAAGTTTTTAGGTAATGTAGCGTTAATGGTTCTACCCAGTTGTTACCGATCGTATTTAAAGTGATTAGTGATAATTTTATAGACAATCTATTTTAGCACTTAGTTAATTTTTATCTAATTTCTAAAGGATTTGGTCCTTAGTGATTTCTGCCTGAGGTGGTACTCGGGTCTTTGTACGGATTTTTTCTAGACGTTATAGTGGATCCCGATTTGATGTATGTGTTTTATACACTCTGTCCATCTGTCTTGGACGTGGGGCCCACCCCACATGTGTGACACATGTGGGCAGGTGGGACCCACCTTGATGTATCTATTCTATATCCACACCCGTCCATCTGGATGGGTGGCGTGGGATGCACCATGATGTATGTTTTTCTCCTCACCGTCCATCTTCTTACTGTGTGGGCCAGCCATGATATATGTGGTTTATACCCACGCCATCCATCTAGGTGGGGCCCATTGCATATATGTGTTTTATCCATCTCGTTCGGTCGTCCACAGTGGGGCCCACCTTATATATTTATATTTCATCCAATCCATCCATCTGCTGACCCCAATAGGGCTGACCAACTAGCAGTGGCCCACCAGCTTGCTGTATGTATTGAATCCACACTAGTCATCAGCTGGTAAGGGCCCATTGGTGATATGTGAGGCCCACCCTATGTATGTATTTTATCCAGACCGTTCATCCAATTTTCCATATCTTTTTAGGCCATGGGCCTGGAAATGAGTTTGATCCAAAGCTCCTTTGATCCACACCGCAGGATGCAGTGGGGGTGACGTCTAACACCAAAATTTCCTAGGCCCACTGTGATGTTGTTTAAAGCCTAGCTAGGGGCTATGAGGCCACTGATAAGGCCTACTATTTATGTGTTCTATACAGATCGTCCAGTAGGCCCAATGTGTAAATGGGCTAGACGTCCAGCCTTTGGCCTGCCTGGCTGTATGCATTATATAATTATGTTACCACCCATTGTGGGGCCCATTGTGGTGCGTGGGGTCCTTACACATATGGTATATGTGTTATGTCCAGGTCGTCCATTCACTGGACGTCTAGTAAGTCCAACACGTTGGGCGGGTTGGACGTCCAGCAAGAGGACGTTGTTATATGTGTTTTATCCCCACGTTGTCCATTTTTGTGCAACCCACTAGCGATTTGTGGGGCCCCTACCCTCTCTAGGGCCTCTTACGGGCCCACTCGATGGTGTGGGCCTAGTATGAATGCAGTAGACCCATTTTACAGACCATGGGCTACCTTATGTAGGCCCACCATGAGGTATGTGTTATACGCGCTGCCCATCCTTTTTCCAGATAGTGTAAGGGTCGTGGGCCCCATTGAGAGTTAGACCCAAATCCCAAGTGGACCATGCCATGATATATGTGTTTTATCTCCACTGTCCAGATTGCTGGACGGTGGCTTGTACCATGTTGCATGTGTTTTATCCAACCATCTAAACACTGTTGGACAACAATGATTAAACGCCCACCGTTAAAATCTTCTGGGCCCCATTGTGATGTTTATGGAGGGGCCCAACAACTGGCCCATTTTTTTGGATGGCCCATATCGAGAGGGACCCATTGTGATATGTGTTTTACCCAAGTCGTCCATCCGTGGGTCATCCTTTGTAATGCTTAGTAGGCCCATGTAATGAGGGCCATTGTGATGCATATGAGGCCCATATGATAAGGCCCCATGTGATGTATTTGAGGCCCATTTGGTAAGGCCCGATGCGATGTGATGAGGTCCATATTATGAGGCCCAATGTGTTGTATATAAGGCCCATGAGTGAGGCCCCATGTGATGTATTTGTGGCCCATTGATATATTTGTGGCTCATTTGAAACGTACATGGCCCACCTTAATGTAATGTATTTATGGCCCATTATGATGAATATTTGGCCCATATGATGAGGCCCATTGTGATACATTTGAGGGCCAGGCGATAGGGCTCATTGTGATGTATATTAGGCTTGTGTGAGTGGCTCATTGTGATGTATTTGTGGCCCATAGATGTAGCCCATTGTGATGTATTTGCGACCCATGTATAGGCCCATTGTAATGTATTTGCGACTCGTGTATAGGGCCGATTGTGATGTAATTGCAGCCTATGTATGAGGCCCATTGTGATGTATATATGGCCCAATATGATGTATTTGTGGCCCATCATGATGTATATTAGGCCCTTTTTGTGAGGCTCATTATGTTGTGTATTAGGCCCTTATGTGAGGCCCATTATGATGTATATTGGGCTCTTGTGAGAGGCCCTTATGTGAAGCCATGGGCCCCACTATACGTTTGGCTCTATGTGGGTCACTCCTTGGGAGCAATGTTGGTTAAATGTCTACATTGATGGGCAATGATGGTTAAATATCTACATTATGACCTTCCCTTAGGCCCTTTGTTAAGATGATTATCGATACTGATTATGAGTACGTGATAATATAGCATCATGACACATGCCCATACGCATCACCTGCATGTTTGATATGAGATGTGGTTAACCATTGCATATGTCATTGGACAAGGTGTTATGCGGCTCCTTGATAGGCGAAGTTGTCCCACATGAGCGCACAATATGTGTAGGGTTGATGCATGACATGATTGTTTGACTCAGGCATCTCGTATTTTTGTGATATAACCATCGTACGCCCTATCGACATCAGGGTCGTATCTTTCACAGGCATATCGTGGATTGCCGGATGAGACATCGAAAATATCTTTTTACATGGGGTGCCATAGATATCCCTAGGTGAAAGTCCCTAAACCCTCTAGGTATCAGAGGATTCCCCAACATCTAAACTGAGTGGATATATGAGCGCCCGAGTGCCGAATACCTGTAAGCCGCGTCTCCCACTGTGTCATGGTCGGTTGGGAGGGGGTGTGGCCTTACTTGCCCGAGGGATTAGGTAATGTTAGGCTGATTCTGACCAGCTCATAAATGGGTTTGCTATCGATGAGTTGGGTAGGCATTGATATACTGCTGGCAGATGTATAGTGAGGTCTCTTCTACTTACCCAGTTGTGTTCTTGATGGGGTGGCAGGTGACGTCGAGTGTACTAGACCCTGATGATGATCCCAGAGATGTACAGTACTGATATGTGGACTTATTGAACAGGAGTTGCATACTCAACATTTAGTCATTCATTCATTCATTCATTATCCACTCGGAGTAGTGGTGTGTAACTAATTATTATGTGTACCTTCACAATGGCTAGGATTTCGGTTGGGGCGCATGACCAACCTGAGATCAGGAGTCTATCACATTAAGTCTGACTATCCAAATTTAGGTATGGGACTGGTTTAGATAGAAGTCCCTTGTGATGGACCCCATAGCCTGCGATACTACGTACTATCATCTCAACTTCACACTCCAGCTTAGTCATTTCATTCGCGCTGCATATTGTATTACATCCATGGCATATGGCATTTTGGGTTACTATGTTTCTGCATTTATATGGCCTAGATGAGGCTGACGGTATTCATGGACTAGTCAGGATTTGTATATTGCATTACATCCTTAGTATATAATATTTGGCTTATTATGTCTCCGCATTGCATAGCTGATCAACACTAGTTTCTGAGTATATGATATTGACTAATTATGTTTTTGTGTCGCATAACCTGGAAGAGGCTGATGATATTTATGGACTTACCAGCATGTTTTCGCATTGCTATGATATTTCATACTTGGCACTTACCTTGTGCACACACTTACACCACCCTCTAAGATTTCTACAAGCTTATGCATGATACATGCGTACAGGTTGTGTTAGGTCGCAGTAGCGTTGAGCTTGAAGCATGAAGCTATCTTCTGGAGCTTTGATTTTTTATATATGTTTTTCCCTTTCAGCACTGTATTTAACTGTTTATATTAGTGGATATGTGATGATGATATTGCCTTTGTGTTTTGGGTAAACTTGTGGATATGCTTTTTACGAGGTAAATGTACATTAAAAAATCCTCCTTATAAGATGATCGAAATCTAGCATATGAGTGTTGGGAGCTGAGAATGGAGTCCTACGGATGATGTCATTACCGGATTCGGTGATCAAAAATTTTGTGATCCAGGTTTTCGAGTTTGGGGCATCACAGATAGAGTGGATGCATAATACCTTCACTCTCTGTAACTACGGTCTCCTACTCAGAATCTCTGATCGCAAAACCAAAGAGTCATCTTAAGATAGAAAATTTTTGGATCCCTACCTTAACATTGTTATAAGGTCTAGCCAACTATAGAGACGAAGAAATTGGCTAGTGGTGACTCTGGTCAAACACAATTAATCAATCACATCACAAAGCCCTTAAAAGAGGCTACCCATTGAAAAAGCGACCCTCAAGTCAATTTCAACCTGGGATCCTAGCGTCTAAAGAATGACGACTCTATTGGGGATGTGGTAGCCACACAAATTAAGACTCGACTAAATAAACATGATCCTTTCAATCCCTGAGGGTTAACAGTTTTCAAGCATTTACATTCACATCTATTAAAAAAACTAAAAAAAATCAAAAACCCAAAACCATTGCGCCTCTACGAGCCAGGCGCTCCCGAAAGAACCTCTCCTTCCTCAGCATCATTCGAACTAGGTTGTCATGTTCAACCATCAACCTTTCAATGCACTTGATCTTACATAAGCTCAACCTACACAACCGTAGTAGGCAAAAGTCACACCGACAATTTAAGAATTGGCGCATGGGGTCAAAGTAAGGCAGGAGATGTTCATGCAATTCAGATAGGCACATGCCACTATAGTGAACAACTAAGTTGACCCATCTTAACAACCACAACAACTACCTTCAAGGTTCTTTCCAGGATCTAGTTCAAACCAAGTGCAGGTGTCAAAATCTACATAGGATTATCGACACTAATCAGTATAGCCCTCAACCATATGAATTTTTTTTCAATACCCCCTATAACCGGGAGTTAAAACAACCTAATAGTCAGGATTCTTAGCTAACTTCCAGCCAACCTCACAGTCGAGGTTTTAAATCAATTCTCAACAGATCCTGTAGCTAAGATCCCCAGTCAATTTCCAGCATATCCTATGACTAAAATTCATTTTCAAACAACTTTCTCGGTTGGAAGCCCAAGACCAGCACTAGCGAATGTCCACAATGGGGGTCAATGTCAAGTCCTTTATAATCAGTAGGTAGTGGTGAATACCCAATAAGGAGGTCACTTTCTAGAAACTGAGCCTCCCCCAACCCAGCATGCCTTTCAATTCCAGTAAATTTCCACAGTCGTGAACATACTCACATCATGACGAGCTCCCCATAACAGGAGTCATAGGGTTGAAGAAATAAACAACTATGTTGAAGAAGCAGGATGAGCTCAGCTGTAAGAGACGTTCTCTCAAACAAGCTGAAAAGAAATGGAGTTATGGAGCAGCTCCAAGCCATGCAGAATCAGCTTCATCGACAATAGGGGTTTGACCTCTCCTCAAAAAAGTTTAGGGACTTGTGTCCCTTCGTAGATGCACTGATACCTTAAAACTTTAAGGTTCCAAAATTTATAAGATATGATCACAACAGATGTCTTACAACCCATCCTAAAGCTTTCTACGAAGAGTTGAATGTCGTGGTAGAAAATGACAGAACTCTCATCCGCCTATTCTAAAAATCTTTGAAAGGCAATGTTCTAGATTGGTATACATCATTGGATTGTCACCATATCAAGACTTAGGAATAAATTTCCCAGGCCTTCATTGTCCAATTCGCATACGATCTCAACATGGTGCCAATGATGGCAGATTTTACAGTATTAAGGCAGAGAAATGATGAGGTATTGTCAGCTTATTTCTAACATTGGTGAGCTATGGTTGCCCGAATGTGAACCCCCATTGATGATGAGAAGTATATCTCCATGATCGTCCACTCGACAAAGCCGAGTATTTTAATGTACATAATCTCATACCCATATGCAAACTTCACCCAACTCACCTGCATAGGGGAGCAAGTCGAGGCCGAATAAGGGCTGGAACAATTGCCCCCTGGCAACATCAAACTAGTACAAAAAAATAGAGTAAGCTTGAGAGCAAAATCCTGAGATATGGGATTGGAAATGGTTTGATCCAATGTCCGATAGAGGTCAACAACATCATGACTACTGCTCAAGGTAGTCAGTATGCTCCCCAATAGGGAAGACAAAAACATCATCAATACCAAGCTCAATAGTATCAACATATATATTAACCCCATCCACCACAACAAATTTCGCAACCACCATCACAACCACAACCACAACAGTAGTAACAGTTCAAGGGTAACACAAAATATCCCTATCAAAATTGGTAGATGGCGAGGGAACCTAGGAAGTTTACCCCACTTACATAAACATATAACCATATCATGGCTACACTAGTGCACAAGTAACTCTTGTATCCCTTACAACCTAGTCCACCTCTGAATACTCTGCCACCCAACTATAATAAGCACGCATATTGTGCATACCATCAGGGTTGAGGTCACACCACAGACTAGTGATTCTCACTAAGGCATGTGATCTAAGATTTGATCGATAATAGGAAGATTGTGATCTCAACTCTTGAAATAACTCCTACAGCTGCACCCACAAACATCCTCCAAAATTCCATACCACAGTACCAAGCAGGCCCCATCACATCAAGCGGCCCTGCCATCAACTTTCTTAAGGAGGAGAGCATTGATCTCTTCTTTTCCCCTATTATTCCATCTATGTTATCATAAATAATGCCCTATTGGCCTTGTTAGGGGAACCACGGGCTCCTTCAATACCCAAAGCAGTAATTATCCTAGGGAGATACTATCCTCATCTTCCCATATTAACTCGTAACAATAGTGAGCCATGGGAGCCCATCATACTGGAGGGCGCACCCTCCCATTTCAAGACGATCATTCTGAAAGGGGCAATCCTAGCCCCTAAACTAGTAATCCTGTAAGGCACCTTCTTCCCCCACCCATCAACATTCCAACTGGTCAGAAAAAGGATCATACAAGAAGAATCTATGATTTTAGAAGGGGTGCCATCAGCATACAATCCAATTGTCTTGCAAGGGGTAGCAAAAGCACAAGCTGATGAATTCTTTGAAAACTTGCTTCTCATGCCACGCCAGTTAGCCCATCAAAAAAGCCTACAGAAGAACAATGAACAGCTATGCTAAGATGCTCACATGATTGATGTCCACATTGTAAGGATAATGTTGGTTAAATATTCGCATTATGACTCTCTCTAGGGCCCATCGATAGGCCCAACTTGTTGTGTGTGAGGCCCATGTGCAGGGCCCACTTATGATGTATATTAGGCCCATGTGTAGGGTCCACCCATTGTGTATTAAGGCCCATGGATCATGGCCCATTGTGATGTATTTTCGGCCCAGATGGCAAGGCCCGATGTTATGTATGAGAGGCCCATTGGATGTGGCCCATTGTGATATATTTGAGGCCCAGGTACGAGGCCCATTGTGATATATTTAAGACCCATGGGACGTATCCCAATGTGGTGTATTCGAGGCCCATGGGATGTGGCTTATTACGATGTGTTCGAGGCCAATGGGATATGGTCCATTGTAATGTACATGCGGCCCGTATATGGGGACCATTATGATGTTACATGTGGCCTTGTGTGAGGACTAATGTGATGCATGTGGACTTATGTGATGAGGTCCACTTTGATATACTTGTGGCCCATCTATAAGGCCCACCTTGATATATTTATAGCCCATTAATGAGGCCCATTAGTGTGGCCCATTAATGCAACCCACTTGATGTGTATGAGGCCCATTAATGTGGCCCATTGATGCAACCCACTTGATGTGTATGAGGCCCATTAGTGAGGCCCATTGATGCAGTCCACCTGTTGTGTATGAGGCCCATATGTGGTGTATGTCAGACCTGTTGATGAGGCCCACTTGGCGTATCTGAGGCTCATCGGTCGTGGCCCATTGAGATGTATTTTCGGCCCATATGTCATGGCCCATTGTAATGTATTTTCAGTCCATTTGGTAAGGCCCATTAAGATGTATTTTCGGCCCATATGGCGTAGCCATTGTGATGTTTTTGTAACCCATTTAATGAGGCCCATTATAATGTGTATTAGACTCATGGGTTATGGCCTGTGTGATATATCCGAGGCCCATGTGCAGGGCCCACCTATTGTGAATATGAGGCCCATGAGCGAGGCCCATCATGATGTATTTGAGGCCCATGTGGTGCGCCCCATAGTGATGTGTATGTAGCCCTTGTATAAGGCCCATGATATTATATATTAGGCCCTTGTGTGAGGCCATGGGCCCACTATATGTTCGGCCCTATGTGGACCACTCCTTGGGAGCAATGTTGGTTGAATGTCCACATTGATGGACAATGATGGTAAAAGGTCCACGTTGTGACCTTCCCTCAGGACTCTTTATGCTAATTATCAATACCAATTATGAGTATGTGATAGTATAGAATCATAATACATGCCCATAAGTATCTTCTGTATGTTTGTTATGAGATGTGATTGACCATTGTATGTGTCATTGGGCAGATGGTTTATGAGACTCCCTGAAAGGTGGAGTTATCCCACATGAGCACACGGTATGCACATGATTGATGCATGATTGGACTATATGACTTATACATCTTACATTGTGTGATTGTGATTACTGTACACCCTAGTGACATCAGGGCTATGACCTCCATAGGCATGTCGTGGGTGGCTAGATGGGACACCTAAAATGTTTGGTTCGAGCATCTGGGCACTTTGAATGTCCATGGGTGAAAGTCCCTAAATCTCTGAGGCTAGGAGACGCACCAACATCTAGACTGAGTGGATACATGAGCGCTCGAGTACCAAATACCAATAGGCCGTGTCTCCCACTATGTCGTGGTCGGTTGGGAGGGGGTGTGGCCTTATTCGCCCGAGTGAGGGGGCTACAAGCTAGGCTGAGTTTGACCAGCTCCCAAATGGGTCCACTATCGATGAGTCGGGTAGGCATTGGCATACTATTGGCAGACATGTAGTGAGGTCTTTTCCACTCTCTAGGCTATGCGGCCAGCTGGGGCGGTATCCAGCTTAGAGTGTACTAGACCCTGGTGATGATCTCAGAGATGTTCAGTACTAATTTATGGAGCAGTAGTTGTATACTCAGCATTATATTCATTCATTCATTCACTATCCACTCAGGCTAGTGGTGCGTAACTATTCGTTACGTGTACCTTTGTAATGGCCAGAATTTTAGTTAGGGCACATGACGAACTTGAGATCGAGAGTCTACCACTTTGAGTCTGACTATCCAAATTTAAGTATGGGACTGGTTTGGATAGAAGTCCCTTGTGATGAACCCCATAGCCTGTGATACTATATACTATCATCCCGACTTCACTCCAGCTTAGTCATTGCATTCGCACTGCATATTGCATTGCATTAGCAACACTTAATATTCTGAGATACTATGTTTCTGCATTAATATGGCTTGGATGAGGTTGAGGGTATTCATAGCTCATCAAGATTTACATATTGTATTACACACTCGGCATCTGATATTTGGCTCATTTTGATCTACATTCTATACTCTGATATTGTATAACTCGTGGACTTACCAATATGTTTTCACTTAATCTGATATCGTATAATTCATGATCTTGCCAGTATTTTTGACGTTGTAAGATTATGGCATTGTATTTGTGTGCTTGGAACTTATCTCGCGCACACACTTTCACCACCCTCTAAGATTTCTATAAGCTTATGCACGATAGATGCGTGCAGGTGGCATTAGGTCGCAGCAGCGTTGAGCTTGGAGCGTGCAGCTGTCTTCTGGAGCTTTGATTTTGATGTATGTATTTTCCTTTTAGAATTGTATTTAAACATCTATATTAGTGTTTATGTGATGATGATGTTGCCTTTGTGATTCGGGTAAACTTGTGGTTATGCTCATTATGAGTTAAATGTATATTAGAAAATCCTCCTTGTATGATCCCAGGATCAGAATCTAGCGTATACATGCTGGGAGTTGAGAATGAGATACTACAGAGGCTGTCGGCACCGGATTTAGCGATCGAGAATTTTGTGAGTCCGGTTTTCGAGTTTAGGGCGTGATAGAAGTTGGTATCAGAGCATAACTTGGGAATACCTAAGAATAATATCACATATCTACTGATAGCTACCCTATATTCTATGATTGTTGAGAACTTAGAATGATTAAGTCGCGAGTTTGAATAACTTAGCGATCTTCTGTTATAGACTCTTAACGTGTGTGCCTTCGAGAGTTCTCCAGGTTGATAGGCGCATTTGTTCTTCCCAAAGGACATGCCGCCTAGGAGAGCGATTCAGGCAACTTCTGCTTCACCACCAGAGACCCCTGCTCCCCAACTTAAGGATGTTGCTCCTCTTCTCGAGGCCGGTGTGGAACCGACCGTACCCGTGAGTGCCTCCTAGTTATAAAAGTTGTTGCAAGCTGTGACGAGCGCCCTTTAGGGGCAGGGCAAGCACTCCATTGTTTCGCCAGCCCAGGTAGAGTAGGAGCGCGCGAATGCCCTTCTTCGAGAGTTCAAACAACTCGATCCTCTGTGTTTCCAGGGCGAGCCAGATCCGACAGCAGTCGAGAGATGGCGCTCTGATGTGGAGAAGATTTTTAATACTATGGCATGTCGACCCAGCAGCGAGTCTGACTGACAGTATTTCTTCTCTAGGGTGAGGCCGAGCACTAGTGGACTTCTGTTACTCGTATTGCAGAGCTTGATTTGTCTTGACATGGGAGGATTTCATAGACTGATTCAACCAGCAGTACTTCCTCGACCACATTCGTCGGCAGCGAGCATTAAAGTTTGAGACCTTAATACAAGGAGACATGTCTGTCACACAGTATGCGGCTCGTTTCATGGCGCTATCTAGGTTCGCGCTGTATTTGGTTAATGATGAGGAGCGAAAGGCCTGCGATTTTGAGAACGGCCTACATTTTGGCCTAAGGAACCGTGTCGTCGGACACATGCTCCCAACCTTTGAGCAAGTAGTTCAGAGGGCCCAGATTTACGAGGCAGAATGGAACGATTCGCAGAGGGTCCGTGACCATAGAGGAGACCAAAAGAGGAAAACCCTCTTTGGTAATTTCCAGCAGTAATAACTTTGACGGCCGCAGAGGCACAAGAACCATCTATCCTTTCGAGCACCAGCAGCACTTTTAGCACCACCAAAGAGGCCGTTTGCTGCCGTTTGCTTTAGATGTGGTGAGATGGGGCATCGTAAGCGTGAGTGCTCCCATTTTTTAGTAGCAAAGACCCCTTTGGGGGGGACATACACCTCCCCAGTAGGCCTAGGGCAGGTTTTATGCAGCTCTGCAGGACCTTCAATTGTCAGGAGTCACCGATGATTCACGCAACCAGGCATTAGGACCAGCTTGTTAGATTAATCATTGGTGAGATGATGAGGTTGTAAGGTATCCTATTTTCTATCATTTCTGATTCAGGATCTGAGGTTTAGTAAGGGGCACTAAAGTGTTGATGTGGCGTCATGGGAGTGCAAGGTTGAGATTAGAGAGCGTTATCCCCATCCTTATGTAAACTGATTATGTCTTGACTTATATATGATGTTTTCTCTTCCCTTGTCTGTTCTGTAAATTTTAAGGATAAAATTTATATTAGGAGGGGAGTGTTGTGAGACACGTATCCTAACTCGTACCGTTCCATATGCTTCTACGATCCTCCTAGTCGAATGTCAGTGACCAGTGATCTGTTATCGGCGTTTACGTGCTATCCTGAGTCGTGTCCCGTATATTAGAGTCGGCTTGACCCGAGACTTGTATCCTTGCGACCGCGCTGTCGCCGCAGTTCCGTCGTGTCTAGCGCGTTGAGGTGATACCAGAACCAAGAGATGTGGGCCCGCATCCAATTCAAGGAAAATGTCACGCTTGCTAATCCCAAGAGAATCCATCACATCAATCCCATCAATCATTCAATGAAGTACACATCACTTCCATCACTCACACCCATCCCTAAGCACAACTACCCATCCCCAAAGTCAACTCTCTCTCTCTCTCTCTCTCTCTCTCTCTCTCTCTCTCTCTCTCTCCAGCCATCATCACCATCACTCCCCATCACTCACCCATCACTCTCTCTCTTACAACCCTCTCTCTCTCTCATCTCTCTCCCTCATTCTCTGAGCAACCCACGTCCAACATTTCCATGGGAGAGAGGAGAAGCTAGTGTGACCCACCTCCCTACCACTCAATCTCACCATGCAAAGACCATCTCCACCGTTGAAATGCATCCCTTGGAGCTCTAGGATGCGTTGATGGAAGGAGGAGTCTGAGAAGATCAAAGGTGGGTGTTTCCATAGGCCTAGATTTCATATTTTTATGATGGGCCAAGTGAGGCATACCGATTGATGGTATGGATCTCACTTTGGATCCTAGATGTGGCTGATGGCCCACCTTGATTCTCATGATCATTCCATGATGGGGCCACTCTCCATGGACCCTATTATGATGTGTATTTTCCTTGCATGAATAGGGTCATCTAGACCTTGCATTTTTGTGGAGAAAGAATCTCCACCATTGATTTGATTTGGTGGGCCCACATGTATTAGGACCCACTTGATGTATGATTGAAAGCATGGAATGGAGGGCCCATAGCGTCGGGGTCCCTCCATCACACACGTGCCTCTCTCTCTCTCTCTCTTTTTCATTTTTCTTATGTGATGATGTGGCTGTGTGGCCCACCCAGATGTACCCCACTTGACGTATGTCTTGCCCACACCATCCGACATTTGGTGGCCCACCTAAGCAAGGCCCACCTTATATATGTGTTGTGCCCCAAACCGTCCAGCGTCCAGGGACGCTAGACATGAATTGAAAATAAAAATATTAGCTTGATTCAACAAGCTTTGGAGAGGGTTGTTCATGTAGGCCCCACCTTGATGTATGGCTTTGATCCACACCATCCATCATGTTTCTCAACTCATTTTAGGCGTTGAACCGAAAAATGAAGCCAATTTGATAATCAAGCGGGCCATACCATAGAAAACTGTGACTTCTACTGTTCAAATCAGTTAGGACCCACCTTAATTTTTCTATTTGCCAAAACATATTGTATATTGGGCTCATTTGGTCTATCTTGAGCCATAGAATCCAACAGCTGGGTTGGATTCTCCGGATGCGGGCCCCACCTGTGAAAAACTGTGAGAAAACTGTTTTGAAAAATATCATACAGCAATTGACGCTACTGCTGCTGCTGGACACTACGTAGGCACTGGAGGGCCAGGACGTGGTCCCAGCCATGGGCCCCACATGAGGTGTGATGCACATCAACACCATGCATTTGGTAGGCCCCCTTTGGGGCAGTGAGCCACCCCAAGAATCAGCCATATGTGGACGCAGGTGACCCACGTCATAGGGAACAGTGTGATTGAACGTCTGCCATTGAAACCCTTTTTGGGTTGACAGAAGTTTTGGATCATTATGAAATTTATTTTTTTTTCTTCACACAGGTCTGTGTGACCTTCTCAACAGATTGGGTGGAAAATTAACGTTATGGTGGGCCCCATGTGGGACCCACTGATGTATGTATTGTATCCACTCCTTCAAATAGTGTGGACCCCCACCATGAGGTATGTGCTTTATTTATGTTGTCCATCCTTATGGGACCCACCATGATGCATGTGTTGCATCCAAACTGTCCACCATTTGGCAAGCTTGTCTTAAGGCTTAAGGTTAAAAATAAGACAGATCTAGGATTAAGTGGACCACATTATAGAAAACCGTGGGTTTGAATGTCCACCATTAAAACCCTTGGGCTATAGGGTTTGGACCAGTATGATATTTATTTTTCTCCTAAATCCAAGTCTTTGTGACCTTATGAATAGACTGGATGGGAAATAAACCCTATGATGGGGTCCACTGGAATTTAACTATGGAAATCACTATCACCACGGTTAGATATGGTATGGTCTAGTTGATCGTTTGATATGATTCATTTATATATATATATATATATATATATATATATATATATATATATATATATATATATATATATATATATATATATATATATATATATATATAAAATTTTAAAATAGATGGGTCGGTTTTGGCCTATTTGAATTGGCCCATTCAACTCGGCCCTTTTGACTTAGCCCATTGATTCAGCCCATTTGATTAGGCCCGAAGTGATATATGAAGCCCATTATTGAGGCCCACCTTGTATATAAGGCCCATGTGATGCGACCCATTTGATATATTTGAGGCACATGGGTCGAGGCCTATTAGGATGTATATAAGGTCCATTGCATTATATGATTCCACCATGGTTTATGTAATGATATTTATGGCGGGCTACGCCTTGGGAGCAATGATGGTTTGACGTCCACATTGTAAGGATAATGTTGGTTAAATGTCTGCATTATGACTCTCCTTAGGGCCCATCGACAGGCCCAACTTGTTGTGTATGACGCCCATGTGCAGGGCCCACCTGTGATGTATATTAGGCCCATGTGTAAGGCCGACCCATTGTGTATTAAGGGCCATGGGTTGTGGCCCAGATGGTAAGGTCTGATGTTATGTATGAGAGGCCCATTAGATGTGGCCCATTATGATATATTTGATGCCCAAGTACGAGGCTCATTGTGATATATTTAAGACCCATGGGATGTAACCCAATGTGGCATATTTGAGGCCCATTACGATGTGCTCGGGGCCCATGGGATATGGTCCATTGTAATGTACATGCGGCCCGTATATGGGGACCATTATGATGTTACATGTTGCCTTGTGTGAGGACTAATGTGATGCATGTGAGGACTATGTGATGAGACCAACTTTGATATACATGTGGCCCATCTGTGAGGCTCATCTGTGAGGCCCACCTTGATATATTTGTAGCCCATCTATGAGGCCCATTAGTAAGGCCCATTGATGCAACCCACTTGATGTGTATGAGGCCCATTAGTGCAACCCACTTGATGTGTATGAGGCCCATTAGTGATGCCCATTGATGCAGTCCACCTGTTGTGTATGAGGCCCATATGTGAGGCTCATATGTGGTGTATATTAGATCTGTTGATTAGGCCCACTTGGCGTATTTGAGGCCCATGGGTCGTGTCCTATTGAGATGTATTTTTGGCCCATATGTCGTGGCCTATTGTGATGTATTTTCGGCCCATTTGGTAAGGCCCTTTGAGATGTATTTCCAGCCTATATGGCGTGGTCATTGTGATGTTTTTGTAACCCATTTAATGAGGCCCATTATGATGTGCATTAGACCCATGGGTTATGGCCTGTGTGATATATCCGAGGCCATGTGCAGGTCCCACCTATTGTGAATATGAGGCCCATGAGTGAGGCTCATCATGATGCATTCGAGGCCCATGTTATATGCTCCATAGTGATGTGTATGTAGCCCTTGTATGAGGCCTATGATTTTATATATTAGGCCCTTGTATGAGGCCATGGGCCCACTATATGTTCAACCCTATGTGGACCACTCCTTGGGAGCAATGTTGGTTGAATGTCTACATTGCTGGGCAATGATGGTTAAAGGTCCACATTGTGACCTTCCCTCAGGCCTCGTTAGGCCAATTATTGATGCCGATTATGTGTATGTGATAGTATAGAATCATAATACATGCCCATAAACATCATCTGCATGTTTGTTATGAGATGTGATTGACTATTGTATGTGTCATTGGAAAAATGGTTTATGGGACTCCCTGATAGGTGGAGTTATCCCACATGAGTGCACGGTATGCGCAGGATTAATGCATGATTGGACTACACGGCTCATGCATCTTGCATTATGTGATTGTGATTATTGTACGCCCTAGCGACATCAGGGTTATGACCTCTACAGGCATGTCGCGGATGGTTAGATGGGACATACAAAATATTTAGTTCGAGCATCTGGGCACTTTGGATGTCCGTGGGTGAAAGTCCCTAAACCTCCGAGGCCAGGAGATGCCCCAACGTCTAGACCGAGTGGATACATGAGCGCTCGAGTGTCGAATACCAGTGGGCCACGTCTCCCATTATGTCATGCTCGGTTGGGAGGGAGTGTAGCCTTATCCACTTGAGTTAGGGGGATATAAGCTAGACTGAGTTTGACCAGCTCCCAAATGGGTCCACTATCGACAAGACGAGTAAGCATTGGTATACTACTGGAAGGCGGGTAGTGAGGTCTTTTTCACTCGCTGGGCTACGCGACCGGCTGGGACCGTAGCCAGCTTAGAGTGTACTAAACCCCGGTGATGATCTCAGAGATGTACAGTACTGATTTGTGGAGTAGGAGTTACATACTCAGCATCGTATTCATTCATTCATTTACTATCCACTCGGGCTAGTAGTGTGCAACTATTTGTTACGTGTACCTTCATAATGGCCAGAATTTTGATTAGGGTGTACGACTAACTTGAGATCAAGAGTCTACCACTTTGAGTCTGACTATCCAAATTTAGGCATGGGACTGGTTTGGATAGAATTCCCTTGTAATGGACCCCATAGCTTGTGATACAACGTACTATCATCCCGACTTCACTCCAGCTTAGTCATTTCATTCGCACCGCATATTGCATTGCATTAACAACACTTAATATTCTAGGATACTATGTTTCTGCATTTATATGGCTTGGATTAGGTTGAGGGTATTCATGGCTTGTCAGGATTTGTATATTGTATTACATACTCGGCATCTGATATTTAAATCATTTTGATCTACATTCCATACTCTGATATTGTATGACTTATGGACTTACCAGTATGTTTCTACTTACTCTGATATCATATGATTCATGATCTTACCAGTATTTTTGAAATTGTATGATTATGGCATTGTATTTGTGTGCATGGCACTTATCTCGCGCACACACTTTCACCACCCTCTAAGCCTTCTATAAGCTTATGCATGATTATGTGTACAGGTGGGTTAGGTCGTAACAGCATTGAGCTTGGAGTGTGCAACTGTCTTTTGGAGCTTTGATTTCGATATAGGTATTTTCATTTCAGCATTTTATTTAAACGTTTATATTAGTAGATATGTGATGATGATGATGATGTTGCCTTTGTGATTCGGGTAAACTTGTGGTTATGCTCATTATGAGTTAATTATATGTTGGAAAATCCTCCTTGTAGGATCTTAGGATCGGAATCTGGCGTATATGCACTGGGAGTGGAGAATGGGGTACTACGGAGGCTGTCGGCACCAGATTCGGTAATCAAAAATTTTATGAGCCCAGTTTTCGGGTTTGGGGAGTGACAACCGGTCCTATGAACAACGCTCGACCTGTGGTCAACCAGTCTTGCAGCCTCGACGCAAAGTCCAGTAACTAAAAAGGGTTCTACACGACCAGTCGTGGATAGGACTCGACCAGTTGTGGAGGCTACTTGATCGATCAAGCAGGTCCTACGACCAGTCATGGAACGGTTTTATCCTATCACGCTCACAATTTTAAAAATCTGTTGGTCCTAGGACTAGTCATGGAGACCTCAGGACCAGTTTAAGGTACAATTTCTTCACTTAAAAATAGAGCATGAATTTTAGAGTTTTATATTAAATTGAAGCAAAATCAATCCGGCGCTCTAAGAGATAAGTTAGTGATATTCTTAAGCTATTTTGTACTCATTTATATTCTCTTTAATTAGCTTTCTTTGTATTTAATTTTGTATTCTGCATTCCAATTATATTTGTAAGAGGAATTGAAGTATTCCCATTTCTTGGAATCAAAATCAAATTAAGCTAGCCCAAGGTGCTTTAAATATAAAATCTATCTAGGCCTTAAAACCATTTCATAAGTGAGTGTGGACATTGAACTTCTATATTGAACTGCTACTCCGATTTGGTTCTTTCGGGCTGCATCTAAAGGATAATATCCAAGTATTTTACATTATTGTAAATTTCTATCTTTTGGTTTCATTGAGATTGTGCTAGAAAAATCTCTCTGTTTTGTTTTGTCTAAGGTGATCCAGAAAACTCAAAGTGTGGGGTTTTTGAATTGTGTAAGCCCACGTTAAAGACACAATTGTGAGGGTTTTGGGTGAACCTAGAAAAACTTATTTTCTTAGTGAATGTTAATATCCACTGTGTGAGGATATTATGAGTGGAGTAGTTGTGTGGCTGTTGTTTAATAGTTGGTGTACACACAAGCGAACCACTATAATTCTTTGTGTTTAATGGATGTGTGGTTTATTTTCTTTATCTTTTATGATTCAAGTTTATGAGATGTATTTGTGGATGTGAATGTTGTAATCTTTTATATTCAGCATTGTATGGTGAATGTTGTAATAACTTAGTTAGTTCCTTTGCTATTCATTTCTTTCATATCCTCTTCAATTCACCCACATTCTAGTAAGGTTGTCCTATCATAAACCTTTAGTTTTTGGTGTTAGGTTGTCCTTATAACCAAGTTTGTATCAACCTCTCAATATTAGATTTTTTAGGTTGTTATTTCCTTTGGTTATTTGGAATTCATTAGGCAATCTTATTATTTATATTCCGCATTTATTTTTTAGTTTGGCATAGTCCTATTCCCCCCCCCCCCCCCTCTAGGACATATAGCTCGACCTTTTCAAGTAGTATCAAAGCCATATAGCTCGTTTTAATTGTTATTACTTTTGGATTAATTTCCTGAGCTAATCGATCTGAGCTTTGTAAGATGTCAAATTTTGATAGCCTTTCAATCACTAGGCCTCCACCATTTGATGACTCCAATTATGCCTATTGGAAAGCCAGAATGAGGATTTTCCTAAAATCCATGGATGAGAACTGTGGAAAGTCACAATGACTAATTGGACCCCTCCTACCACTGAAGTAACTGGTATTGATAGATCCAAATCTATGAAAGTCACACCTTATTTTTCTTGGACCACTCTTCAGAAAAGTGAGAGTAGTGTCAATGCAAAGGCTCTAAATGTAATCACTTGCACACTATCACTGAATGAATTCAAGAGAATTATATCCTATGATAATGCAAAGCAAGCCTGGGATATTTTTTAAATGACACATGAGGGAACAACAATTGTCAAGAAATCTAAAGTCCAAATCCTCACAACCAAATTTGAGGAAATACGTACGGAGGAAAGTGAAACTTTCATGGACTTTTATACTAGATTGAATGACATTGTCAACTCTATGTGGGGTCTCGATGATAAAATCCCAGAAAGTAAAGTCTGTGCAAAGATACTATGTTCACTGCCTGAATGGTTCAATTCAAAGGTGACTGCGATCCAGGAACTTTGTGATGCAGATAATATGAGGGTAGAAGAATTAGTTGGTTCTTCAAAGACTTATGAGTTAACTTTAAAGACTCCTAAAGGTAAATCTATCGCCTTTAAATCTTTTAAATGTATTTTTCAAGAAAATAGTAATTCTGATTTAGAAACTTTGAAGGTGATATGACCCTTTTAGCTAAAAAGTTTTATAAGATTTTCAAAAGTAAAAAGAGGGTTGATTTGTAAAAACCTAATGAAAAGAAAAGGTTTAGATTTAAAATTTGGAAATCTTTAAAAGACATTCAATGTTACAATTGTCATGAATATGGGCATTTAGCAAACAAGTGTCCTAAAAAGGGCAAACCTGAAAAAGAAAGGTACGTTAGCTACTTAGGATGAATCTTCTGGCTCTGAAGCCTTTTCTGAATCAGAAGATTCTGAAACCGAGTCGGGTAATGAAGTCAAAGCCCTTATGACTCTAACCAAATTCACTTTTTTAGATCATGATGATTCAACTAGTGAAGAAAATCTGAATAGTGATCATGAAATTAAAGAAGATCTTCAAGATGCTTATAATGCCCTATACAAGGCAAGTTGTAAAATTACGGTAAAATTAAAACTTTAGAAAGAAAAGTTTTCAAAACTTAAAGAAAATTTTGATAATCTTGTTTTAGAAAAATCTCATATTTCAGACTGTTTTGAAAAAACTACGTGCGACTTAGATTTCAAAATCTCCCAAGTTGAAAAATTAAAATCTGAAAATGGAAAACTAAAACTTGAAGTCTCTTCACTTTTGAGTTTAAAGGACACATGGAGGTATGCCCAAGGTGATCCTAAGTTAGAAAAACTATTATCTGGATCTAGAAAATGTGGCGACCGATCCGGTTTAGGCTATGACAAAAATATTCCTCCCAAACATGAGAATACTCCTCCTAAGTTTGTGAAAGGAGAGTCTTCAAACTCAAAAGGAAAAAGTGTAAATCAAAATTATCATAAAAATGCTAAAACTTTTCAATCCTTAAAACCTAAAAGCAACCATATCAACTATAAAAATCAGAATCATAATCCTTTAGTTGAGAAAATTGTTGATTTACTTAAGGAGCTGTTAAAATTTAACTCAGTAGGTTGGTCTTATAATAACTACAAACATAAGAAGACCAAATATACTTCTAAACCCAAGACAGTAATGAAATGGGTTCCTAAAGTTACCTGCTTGGTTGCCCACACTGCTTTCAAAGCATCAAGCCATTCTAAGTGGTACCTAGACAGTGGTTGCTCCAGACATATGATAGGCGGCAAGGGTCTGTTCACCAATCTTAAAGACATGACTGATGGTTCAGTCACTTTCGGTGATGGTAGCAACTACAGGATTATTGGCCAAGGTACTGTTCAACTCTTTAGCCTCCCTTTATTTGAGAATATTTTATATGTAGAAGGGTTAAAACATAACTTATTAAGCATCTCTCAAATATGCGATAAAAATCAGTGTAAAATTTACTAACCAAGGATGTTAAATTCTAAATAAAAATAGTTTTATAATATTAACTAGCGCAAAACATCTAAAAACTGCTACATTGTAAGTGATTCTAGCTCATCCAAACTATCGTGTTACATGGTCCATACTGATGAGACCGAGTTATAGCATAAACGCCTTAGACATGTACACTACCACAACTTATATTGATTGAGCCAAAGAGAGTAAGTAAGAGGCTTACCCAAGATACAGAAAATACATAAAATATGTGGCGAATGTCAGATTGATAAGAAAACTAGGAGTTCTCATAAAAAGGTGAACTCCAATGCCTCATCTAAACCACTCGAACTCCTCTATATGGATCTTATTGGACCAACTAGAATGAAGAGTCAAGGTGGTAAGAAGTATTTTCTGGTAATCATGGATGACTTTACCAGAGTCACTTGGGTAGTCTTCTTAAGAGACAAGTCAGAAACTCTCGATGAAGTAAAAAAGATACTTAAAAGTATCTAAACTAAAAAAGAGTCTTAAGTTTGTAAGATCCATAGTGATCATGGATTAGAATTTGAGAATAGCAGTTTTGAGAAGTTTTACAATAATCAGGGAATATCACATGAATTCTCTGCACCCAAAACACCACAACAAAATGGAATAGTAGAAAGAAAAAATAGAGTGTTTTAAGAAATGACAAATGTAATGTTAAATAGTATGAAGCTCCCTAAAAATCTTTAGGCCGAAGCCTTAAATACTTCTTGTTATATAATTAACCGCGTTTATACTAGAAAAATTAAATAGTAAAATGGCTTACGAAATGTGGTTTGATAGGAAACCTACTGTCAAATACTTTCGAGTTTTTGGCAGCAAGTGCTACAATTTACGTGACCATGAAAATCTGGGTAAGTTTGACACCAAAAGTGATGAAGGGATATTTTTAGGGTATGCTCTCAATAGTCGAGCTTATCGGGTTCTTAATAAGAGAATTGTTGTAATTCAAGAGTCCATTAATGTGGTTATTGACGATCACTTGAATACACCTGTCTCAAGTTCAGAAAATGATGAAGTCCTACTAATTGATAAACTAAATACTTCATTAAGTCAAAATAACTCTGAATTGAGGACTGTTAAAGATCATCCTACTAATCAGATTCTTGAAAACGCTCTCACTGGTGTGCGCACTCGTAGACAACTAAAGGATATGTGTAATTACGTGTGCTTTACATCTCAGATAGAACTAGCTAACGTAAAAGAAGCTCTTACTGATGAAAACTGGATAGTTGCAGTACAAGAAGAGCTTAATCAATTTGTTAGAAATTATGTTTGGTACTTAGTTCTTAAATCAAAAGATAAATATATTATTGGAACTAAGTGAATTTTTAAAAATAAGCCTGATGAACTTAGTAATATTATTAGAAACAAGGCTAGAATGGTTGTACAAGGGTTCACTCAAATTGAAGGCATCGATTATGATGAAACTTTTGCCCCAATAGCTGGTCTTGAATCAATCAGACTATTTGTATCCATCACTTGCTTTAGAAAGTTCAAAATATACCAAATGGATGTAAAGAGTGCTTTGTTAAATGGAGATTTACATGAAAAAGTATATGTTGAACAACCAACTGGTTTTGAAGACCCTAAGAATGTTGATCATGTTTATTGCCTAAAAAAAGCTCTCTGCAGTTTAAAACAAGCTCCTAAGGCATGGTATGAAAAGTTGACTAAGTTTTTGCTAAGTCATAATTTTCTAATGAGAAGTGTTAATAAGACTCTGTCTATTAAGAAACATAATGAACACATTTTAATAGTGTAAATTTATGTTGACGATATTATTTATGGATCTACCTATGCTAACATGACTGCTGAGTTTGCAGATCTTATGAAATCTAAATTCGAAATGAGCATGGTTGGGGAATTGAATTATTTTCTTGGGTTGCAAGTTAAACAACAACCTGATGGTTTCTTTATTTATCAAACCAAATATGCTTTAAACTTAGTTAAAAAGTTTGGATTTGAGAATGGAAAATTTTTTGATACTCCTATGAGTACTACTTTGAAACTCTCAAAGGAATCTATAGGTAAGTGTGTGGATCTTAAACTATATCATAATATGATTGGAAGTTTGCTTTACTTAATTGCAAGTAGACCTGATATTGCATTTAGCGTAGGAATTTACGCCAGATATCAATCTAACCTTAAAGATTCACATTTAATTGATGTTAAGCGGATTATGAGATATGTCGTAAGTTCTGCAAATCTTGATCTTTGGTATCCACATGATACTAGTGTGCAATTATCTGGTAACATAGATGCTATTGGGCTGGTAACATTGATGATAGAAAATCAACCAGTGGTGGTTGTTTCTATGTTGGGAATTGCTTAGTTTTTTGGCAAAGTAAGAAACAAAGTTTCGTATCGCTTTCAACTGCTGAGGCCAACTACATTGCTGCAGGTAATGCATGTACTCAACTTGTATGGATGAAAAGAATGTTAAGCGATTATGAAATTGCACAGGATTCTATGGTTTTATATTATGATAATTCCAGTGCAATTAATATATCTAAAAATCCAATTCAGTATTCATGAACCAAGCACATTGACATTAGATATCACTACATCCGTGAATTAGTGGAAGAAAAGATAATTTCTTTGGAATACATTCCGACCGATACCTAACTTACAGACATATTCACAAAATTGATCGACAAAAGCAGGTTTTCTAAATTGAAATTTGATCTTATTATGTGCAATTTGAATTGATTATTCATGCATTTCTGTATTATATTGTATATATATTTATTTCAAAATTTAAGAAAATTACATATTTTTGGCTGTGCACGACCAGTCGAGTGGATACTCGACCAGTCATGTAGTGCGAGTTGGTGCTTTATTTGGGAGAAAAATCCTTTTTTCTTCAAATTGGGTTTCTTCTCCAACCTGTCCTAGGTCGACTGGTTGAACCTAACTCCTAGTTCTTCAATGTTAGTGTGTTATTTCCATTTTCCTTCTAGATTCAAGTATATAACATTCATTTTTCATCATTGGTGTGATTTCTTTCTTGTTTCATTGAGGTTTTTTAGGTTTTCTTATCTAAAATCTGATCTTGAGAAAACCCACTTTACATCTTTTGTAACATCTTGGTTCTTTGATTTCCTAGTTGTAAATGGATGCTAGAGGCAAAAAGAAAATTTCTTGTGGTCTTTCATCTTCTAGATCGACACCTATAATAGTGTGCCACCTTTGGTCACCCGAAGATGATCTCTCCTATGTGCGGGATATTAGATTGTACAATGTTATCGTTGAACGACCTATTTACATCGAACATCTTGCTCCATTTGGAATCCTTCATGTTCTCCAATTTGTAGGATGGGATAACATTCTACATTGGGGTGGGCCGACATACCGGTCCATTGTGCAAGCTATGCATGCATGTATTTTTAATTATTCAACTAAAAATCTAACATTTATTATTACTACTAGAGAAGGTCTAGTTGAAATAGACCGACATTTGATCTCTGGTCTAATATACATACATGTTAATGATAAAGGTATTCCCATTAGTACTTTAGTAGCTAAACCATCTGAATCAGAAAAACTTATGCTTACTAGAGACTTGTGCAATATAGATGCGCAATGGAGTCCTAATGGAAATGCTCTTGCTTCAAAGTATTTGTTACCCAGATACAGAGTCCTTCACAGGATATTCATTTCCAATGTTTATCCTCATTCTGGTAACAAAACCGAACTCACTACTTTTATGGTTTGGATTCTTCATTCCATCATCTCTGGTAGAGCTATTTGTCTTCCTTCTTTAATCTGTCAATGCATTATTCAATTTTGTCTCCATCTTAGACATAGTGATATTCCTTTTGACTATCTTGATCATTTATTCCTCACTATTCTTCTTATTCTTCCTTCTTTATCTACTTCCACGTCTATTTCTTGAATCTGTGTCTTGTGTAGTACATCTACATATTCAAGACAATGCATCTCTCAAGAATAAAGATCTTTACTTCAAGAAATGCAAGTTTACATGGTCATGTTCGAATACAACATCAAGTGTGAATTTAAGGTCAAGCTTCAAGTCAAGATAAAGTTCCTTACTTTGAACCTTAAGCTCAAGATTCAAGATGTTTTAAGTTCAAGCTTCTTAAGGTTACAAATTCTAGTTTCAATATACGTCAAGTTGAAGCCTCAAAAGATCTCAAGTTCAAGCTTCAGCATGTGTAAAGATCTCAAGCATCGTGAACTTCAAAGATCTTCTATCAATCGAAGGAAAAGAAGTTACAATGTTCATACATCATGTATAAGGTATGAATGACCCTAGATTGACCATAGGGTAGGTTATTTTGAATACATAATTCAAATTTAATCACTTTATAAGTGCATAGACTGTTTCTCGACTAGTCCTAGTCTCTGTTCGACTAGTCATAGCACTGACTCGACCAGTCCTAAGGTTGTTACTGATTTTCAGAAATTTTTGTTAAAGCCTTAACCAGTCTTGAAGACTGCTCAACCAGTCTTATAAACAGTGCTTGACCTGTATTTGACCAGTCCTGTAGTCTCGACTCAAAGTCTAAGAACTAAAAAGGGTTCCACACGACCAGTCATGGACAAGACTCGACCAGTCGTGGAGGCCACTCGATCAGTCAAGCAGGTCCTATGATCAGTTGTGGAACGATTTTATCCTATCGCTCTTGAAATTTCAAAAATTTGTTGGTCCTAAGACCAGTCATGGAGACCTCAGGACTAGTCGAAGGTACGATTTCTTCACTTATAAATAGAGCACGAATTTCAGAGTTTTATATTAAATTGAAGTAAAATCAATACGCCACTCTGAGAGATAAGTTAGTGATATTCTTAAGCTATTTTGTGCTTATTTATATTCTCTTTATTTAGCTTTCTTTATATCTGATTTTGTATTCTATATTCCAATTATATTTGAAAGAGGAATTGAAGTATTCTCATTTCTTGGAATCAAAATCAAATCAAGTTAGCCCAAGGTGCTTTAAATCTAAAATCTATCTAGACCTTAGAACCATTTCATAAGTGAGTGTGGACATTGAACTTTTACATTGAACTGCTAGTCCGATTTGGTTCTTCCGGGCCGCATCTAAAGGAGAATATTCAAGTATTTTACATTATTGTAAATTTTTATCTTTTGGTTTCATTGAGATTGTGCCAGAAATATCTCTCTGTTTTGGTTTGTCTGAGGTGATCCAAAAAACACTGAGTATGGGGTTTTTGAATTGTGTAAGCCCACGTAAAAGACACAATTGTGAGGGTTTTGGGTGAACCTAGAAAAACCTATTTTCTTAGTGAATGCTAATATCCACTGTATGATGATATTAGGAGTGGAGTAGTTGTGTGTCTATTGTTTAACAGTTAGTGTACACACAAGCGAACCACTATAATTCTTTGTGTTTGGTGCACGTGTGGTTTATTTTCTTTATCTTTTATTATTCAAGTTTGTAGGATGTATTTGTGGATGTGAATGTTGTAATCTTTTATATTCAGCATTGTGTGGTGAATGTTATAATAGCTAAGTTATTTCCTTTGCTATTCATTTCTTTCATATCCTCTTCATTTTGAGTTTTTGATACTCACCCATGTTCTAGTAAGTTTTTCCTGCCATAAACCTTTGGTTTTTGGTGTCAGGTTGTCCTTAAAACCAAGTTTGTATCAACCTCTCCATACTAGATTTTTGAGGTTGTTATTTCCTATGGTTATTTGGAATTCATTAGGCTATCTTATTATTTATATTCCGCATTTATTTTTTAATGTGGCATAGTCCTATTCACCCCCCCCCCCCCCACAGGACATATAGCTCGGCCTTTTCAAAACTTATTCTAGCATTTTAACACTATTTTATCGCCATTTAAAACTCATTCGGATGTAAGTTATAATAGATCCCAATGGCATCAAACAATTCATTTAAAAAACATGAAGTAATAACTTGTAACACCCTGAAAATCGGGGGTCGTGTATAAACTCAACTCCCGAGTTCCAGACCGTCACTTATGCAACAAAAATGGTTATGATTCAATGTTGTCTGATTTAAAGCATCCACATGAGTAAAAGTATACCAAAACTGCAATTCATACTTCAGATCCAGTGATAAAAGCAAGCGGAAGACTAAACAATATATATCACTGTATGAAAAAAAAAAAAAAAAACAAAATACTCTCAACTGTCTCCAAAGTATGACTACATCTCTGAGTCTCATATACATGTAAATAGACAAAAAAATAAGTTCAAAATAGTCCCACTGAAGTCCCCCTCGATCCAGGTCACCTACGGGAAGCCGTCGTGGTACTGCATATAAGAGAACTCATCCTGGTCCTCGTCAATCTCCGGCTCCACGTCCTGGATCTCGTCGTCACCTGCAACTACAACAGGGTCTGGTGGGTGTTGCAAACACCATCCCGTAACGTGGGAATGAGTGATCAACTCAGTGGAATCATAGAGCAAAGATTAGCATGTTCACAATTCAATCACGCGATAATAGTAAAGCAGTAAATCAGACAAACCTAATACTGTTGTTTAATGCAA
This sequence comes from Magnolia kwangsiensis, assembly GCA_037074715.1. NCBI lineage: Eukaryota > Viridiplantae > Streptophyta > Magnoliopsida > Magnoliales > Magnoliaceae > Magnolia > Magnolia kwangsiensis. The sequence goes on along the minus strand of CM073574.1, from coordinate 126,913,561 downwards.
GATGATATGACATGATGTATGCCCTCACCGACGATCACCCTCATGCGGCAACATCTTACGACCGCGGCATGCCACACTCCCTAGAGTGCTCCACATCTTCCAGGCACATGCAATGCTATGGTGATATGATTACCCAGTTGTTATTAGTCCATTCAAACAGCAGGATTGGGAAACTAAGGTACTTCCCTTGTATCAATCCCAACACGGATCCTGTCTAGGGTCGTCACTCCTAGTAATCTCATACGATGTACATTTCGTAGGTCACTGCAAGGGCTGCCAGGGCTGTTGCTCGCACTCGTTGCACCGCTCCCCCATCACCTTATCAATACAGGCCTACTGTACTCTACTGCACGGAAGGGTCGTCGCCTCCCGTGAACTCAGAATACGCTCGCGGTCACTACAAAGGGCTCGTCGCCTGATCAGTGTAGGCCGACAGCTAGAATATAGTGTCCCATACCACCATAATCTGCTCACGAGTTTAGGTGCTCACTGGTCACTACGGGGAGGTTTGTGGCCCCAGCGTAGGCCGACAGCTCGACCACGGTGTCCCATACCACCATGCCCGGCTCATGAGTCTTCGTGGATCAAGGTACCACGGTTAATAGGGTTTACAATGGTAAGTTCAGTACCCTAGGTTCAAGCAGTTATGATACGTACAAGGTGAACAAACATCGGCCAGTCGGGTTACTTGACGGGCTCGACTAGCGCGATCGCATTTCGAATTGAACGACATGAAGTGCGTAAAACACTTCGCGTGGCCTAACCACTGCCGCCAACTCTCAACACGAATCACATTCATCGACGCGTCGTTCGTGGCTATGACCAGTCAGCCACGAATTCGCTCGGTTACCGACTGCCTGGACTAAATCAAGTCCCACACCTCTATGGAATTTCATTAATACGATACAAAGGTATTGGAATTGAAATACATCATGTGAGCATGTTAGCACATGTTATAACATTCAATTTAGGCAAATCTTCAAGGCATGCTTTCCAAGCATATTCAACTTAGGCAATTCTTAAGGCATCATTTCTATGCATACGATGCAATCATGCATAAGGTCAACATATAGGAAATCGTTTAGGTCAGCCTATTAATCATGAAATCAATCTCAAACTACTACATAACATCATTCAATACAATACATACTAATACAAGCATTTATACAAACACATACACTACACCCTTAAGTCCACATATAGTATGTCGACCCAAAGTGCGCAACTTGGCGAATCTCTTCACCAAACTGATTATGCAGGCATTCCTAACTCTCTAATGCGGCGACAAATCATGTTAATCACGTCAGCAAATTATGCATGTAGACCGTACTTCCTACATATACCTAAAATGCCCTAAATCTCATATTCTTCGTTAATTTGCGAAACAGGAAACGGAGAGCATGTTGTACATGTCAAACGGCGATGCCGTCGATAATCTACTATTAAACGACATTGAAAGCGTTGTAAACCGTCAATCAAAGCGTCTAAAATTCTCACCTAATCTCTTACGGTCGCGAGAATTTGAACGGAGCGTGTAGGCTTCGTCTACGACAGTAGGAGAACCTGATTCATGGATTTCGTTAGCTAATACGTTCAGAATCTACATGAACCCTAAATCAGCAAGTTTTTAGGGTTTTTCTATACCTGAAAAAGCGTAGAAATCACCAGCCAGGTGATTGGAAGGAAGCGTTGATGCAGCAACTGTTGGCGGCTCGGAAGCGGGAAAAATCTCCTCTTCCCTTTCTCTCAAACTCTCTCTCTCTTTTCTAGGGTTTAGGGAAATTCGTATGCAAGGAAGGAATGAGGGTTTCAACCCCTTTTATAAGCTTGGAAACGCCCGAAATAGGCTCCGGGACGAAGTTTACTTATTGCCTATCCATTTCGGGGCTGTTTCGGTCCAAAAACTGATTTCTGGTGGTCCCCTGGTCGATTGCGATCAGACTTAAGCTCATGGGTACCAGATGTACCTCGTATTAAGTTTTCAGTCTGGCAGGGTTCGCAGATCGCACGTGGCGGACCAGTTTCAGTTCAGCGGTCACCGCACATAGATCAGGACTGAAAGTTCCGTGACAATAATTAGATATTTTTCCTGATCCGAGGGTGTAATCTGGATGAATTCTGACGGTCAGAACGCTTAATACTGACGCGTCAAGTCGTGTGCCAGATCTAAATTTGAAATTCCCAATTCGTCCCTATTCGCGGTCGCTTCAGTCCAGTTTCAACGAAATACTCTGTGATTATCGGTTTGACTTGATTTTCGAGATGATTGTCAAGTCCAGCTGGGCGGTTCTAACGGTCTAAGATAGGAGGTATCAGACCTTCGACGCGCGGTCAAAATCCAATACAAAAGTTCCATATGGTCCAGAGGACAAACCTGCTTAGAGTTGGATCCAAGGTTATAGAATATTGTAGAGTTGTCTGTTCTACTCGATTTGGGTCTTGTAGAACGTATTTAAAGTGATCAGGGACTATTTCCCAGCTACTCTAGCGTTGCGCTAGCTAACTTACGTAAAATTTTCATGGAAATTATTTATACGCGATTTCGGGTCAAATCGGTACTCGATTCCAAGTACGGATTTTTCACGGGCGTTACAATCTACCCCCCTTAACAAATAATTTCGTCCTCGAAATTTGTACCTGTTCGTACTCCTCGAGAAGCTGTGGGTAGTTCTTTCTGATCTCGGCTTCTGTCTCCCAAGTAGCCTCCTCCTCAGAGTGATGCGTCCATAGTACCTTCACAAGGGGAATCACCTTGCTACGCAGTACCTGCTCCTTCCGGTCTAAGATACGTGTCGGTCGCAGGATATAAGTAACATCCTCTCCTAACTGCACCTGCTCCCATCTGATGATGTGGGAAGGATCAGCAACGTACTTCTTCAGCATAGAAACATGAAATACGTTGTGGACGCTCGCGAGGGGCGTGGGTAAAGCCAATCGGTAAGCCACTGCTCCCACACGATCGAGGATCTGAAATGGACCAATGAAGCGCGGTGCCAGTTTCCCCTTCTTCCCGAACCGAAGGACTCCCTTCATAGGGGAAACCCGCAAAAACACATGATCCCCGACTGTAAACTCTAGTGGCCTCCGTCTCGTATCGGCGTAGCTCTTCTGTCTGCTCTGCGCTGTAAGAAGCCGACGTCGAATAATATCAATCTTCTCTGACGTCGCCTGCACCAACTCTGGGCCAATCAAGCTGCGCTCACCGACCTCTAACCAGCAATGCGGTGCGCGACAAGGTCGCCCATACAGCGCCTCATAAGGTGCCATGCCGATACTCGTCTGGAAGCTATTGTTGTACGCAAACTCCGCATATGCAAGACAGTCATCCCAACTGTCCTTGAAGTCCAATGCGCAAGCCCGCAACATGTCCTCCAGGATCTGGTTCACTCGCTCCGTCTGTCCGTCCGTCTGTGGGTGGAAGGCAGTACTGAACTTCAACTTCACACCCATAGCCTCCTGAATGCGAGTCCAGAAAATAGAAGTGAACCGCGTGTCTCTGTCCGACACGATCTCCAACGGAACTCCATGCAGACGCACAATCTCTCGGATATACAATCTAGCCAGCTCGTCTGCAGAGTTCGTAACTCTGATCGGTAGGAAGTGCGCCGACTTCGTCAATCGGTCGACGATCACCCAAATGGAATCATGCCCCTTCCTCGTCCTCGGCAACCCAGAAATGAAGTCCATGGAAATGAAATCCCATTTCCATTCTGCAATCGGCATAGGCTGCAAAAGTCCAGGTGGTCGGCGATGCTCTGCCTTCACCTGCTGACAAGTGAGACAACGGGACACGAACTCCGCAATGTGGGTCTTCATACCTTCCCACCAATACGTTCTCTTCACGTCACGATACATCTTTGTGCTGCCCGGATGCATCGCGAGTCTAGTAGAATGCGCAGCCTCGAGAATCTCTCGTCTCAAGTCAGGGACATCTGGGACGCATAAGCGGCCACGGTAACGTAAGCCTCCATCCATACCAACTCGCCAGTCGGCGTCAGCATCATCACTGGCCTGCTCTCGAAGCTCAGTAAGATGCGCGTCGTCCCTCTGCGCCTCGATGACACGGTCATCGATCTGGGATCGCACCTGTACATGTGCGATGAACTCAAATGGCTCCTCTACGGTGAGCTTCTGCTCAAAGTCTCGCAAAAACTCAACCATATCCCACTCGGCAACCATCAGCGGAGCCGCAAACTCTATCGCCTTCTTGCGGCTCAGCGCATCAGCCACAAGGTTCGCCTTCCCAGGATGGTAAGAGACTTCAAAATTGAAGTCCTTCAGCGTCTCCATCCATCGCCGCTGCCTCATATTCAAGTCTCGCTGCGTGAATATGTACTTGAGGCTCTTGTGGTCGCAAAAGAGCTCGAACTCCTCTCCGTAGAGGTAATGTCTCCAGAGTCTCAGTGCGAATATAACGGCTGCCAACTCCAGGTCGTGTGTAGGGTAATTCTCCTCGTGCTTCCTTAATTGTCTCGAGGCATACGAAATTACCCTGTCCCTCTGCATAAGGACACAACCCAAACCAACGCTAGACGCGTCAGTGTATATAGTGTATCTAACCCCCTGCTCTGGCAATACTAGCACAGGGGCGGACGTAAGTCTGTCCTTCAGCTCCTGAAAAGCTGATTCCGCCTTATCATTCCAGGCGAACTTCACGTCCTTCCGTGTCAACTGAGATAAGGGTCTCGCGATCTTCGAGAAATCCTGAATGAAACGCCGATAGTAGCCAGCGAGACCCAAGAAACTCCTCACCTCAGTGACAGAACTAGGCTGCTCCCAGTCCTGCACCGCAGCTACCTTAGACAGGTCAACTGCCATGCCATCCTTGGACACCACGTGTCCCAGAAACTTCACCTCCTGCTTCCAGAAGTCGCACTTCTTGTACTGTGCGAACAACTGGTGTCGTCTGAGCGTATCCAGAACCAAACGCAAATGCTCCTCATGCTCCTCTCGACTCCTAGAGTATACCAAAATGTCGTCGATGAAGACAACGACGAATCGATAGAGGAAAGGCCGAAAAACCCGGTTCATCAAATCCATGAACACGGCCGGTGCGTTCGTGAGACCGAACGACATCACGAGGAACTCGTAGTGACCAAAACTGGTCCTGAATGCTGTCTTCTGCACGTCCTCATCCCTGACGCGCAGCTGATGATATCCTGACTGAAGATCAATCTTCGAGAAGTACTGCGCTCCTCTCAACTGATCAAACAAGTCATCGATCCTAGGTAAAGGGTACTTGTTCTTCACTGTGAGCTGGTTCAGCCTACGATAATCAATACACAATCGCAGCGAACCGTCCTTCTTCTTCACGAACAAGACCGGTGCTCCCCAAGGAGATACGCTAGGCCGTATAAAGCCAAGCTCTAGCAGACCATCAATCTGCGTCCGCAACTCCTCCATCTCACAAGGCGCCATGCGATACGTCGGCAGTGAGACGGGTGTAGAACCAGGAATCAGATCGATAGTGAAATCGATCTCACGTCGGGGCGGCAAACCAGGGATCTTCCTGAACAGATCCCCGAACTCAGAAACAACTGGCGTCTGCTCAAGGACCTGGGCACCAGCGTCGCGCAATATAGTGGCGTAGCTAAGAATGCGGAAAGGAAGATTTACCCGCACTGAAAATGTGAAAGGCGTGCCCTCAGGCTCGTACACCGTCACCACACGAGCCTCGCAGTCAATCTCGGCTCTCGCTGCAGTCAACCAGTCCATGCCAAGAATGACGTCGAGATATACGAGCGAGGGATCGACGACCAGATCAAGAGTCATCGTCCTGCCTCCCAGATCAACTAAACAACCCTCACACATCTGGGTGACATCCGAATAATCTCCATGAGCTGCAAGGACTCGCACGCTATCCATAGTGATAGTCTGCAACCCAAGACGTCTGACTACGGCACGCGATATCAAAGAAATCGTGGAACCAGTGTCCACCATGATAAGAACGGGAGTACCTCCGATGTGGCCCGTGACCTCGAAGGCTGAATGCTGAAAAGCCGATGTCGTAGCTGCCTCGGCGGTCAGTGCATGAACTCGTGCCTGCTGTGGCCGGTTCGGCCGCTGTGTCAAGGGCCGTGGAGGCTGTCGAATCTGCGATACCGTGGGTCTGAAGGAGGGATGCGCAGGAGCTGACCGTATAGGCGGTGCTGATATCGCCTGTGGACGTACACGATCAATCTTCTGCGGCGGCGAGAACCCACTGTCCCGCATCCTGGAGAAGCAACTCTGCGATAAATGGCCCGTCCTCCCACAGTACGTACATGATAAATCAGGACGCCGAAACGGTCGTACGAGCGCCGTGGTCCTGGTAGGAGGATCAAAGCGAGGCCTCTTGCCCGCGAAGGGCCTATCTGGCAACTCCGGTCGCGGCCTGGAAGTAGTCGGGCCTCGAGATCGCGCCAGTCGATCCACGTCCTGCTCTGCCCGCATGGACATGTGAACCAACTCCGCATAGGAAGGGAAACTGACGCAGCACATCTTCGACCGAATATCCAGTCGCAGGCCCTCCAAAAAGCGCCGTATGCGCATCTGCTCATCAGCTAGTATCGTCGGGACGTACCTGCCCAACTCTGTAAACCGATGCTCATACTCAGTAACCGTCATCGCTGCCTGCCTGAGACGGAGAAACTCATTCTCCCTCTCGTGCCTGTAGGTCTGGGGATAATACTTCTCATGAAAGCGGAACTCGAATGCTGCCCATGTCCATACGAAATCTGCAGCAACCGTCTGCAATATACTGTCCCACCACATACTGGCCTCTCTCTCAAATAGGAAGGTAGCCAGCTCTACCTGCTCTGCCTCCGTACAGTGTAACATGCGTAGAATCTTCGACACTCGGTCGAGCCAGAACTCTGCCTCCTCAGGTCTGTGAGAACCCAAAAAAGTAGGAGGCCGCAAGCGCTGAAATCGCTCCAGAAGGCCCCGTGTGTCGGCAGGATTCCCCGCAGGGAAAGCAGGCTGCGCAGGATGTGCTATGCCCTCATCCTGGGCGTAAATGTAGGCATCCTCAGCTGGATGCGCAGGCGGTGCAGGTGGGGTAGAGGTAGTCGCACCCCCACCCTGGGCTAAAGTCCCAACTATAGTGGTCAAAAGCTGCTGCTATTGTAGCATCATGGCCATCATCTGCTCGAATCTATCAGGGGGTGGAGCAGGCTGTGGCGGATGAGGTGCGGAAGTAGATGCGCGCTGTGGCTCTCGAACTGATGGTGTAAAGGGCGGTGGTCCATCTGTAGGACCAACAGCAGGCTGAGACGATCGAACAGTCTCAGGAATCGGGCCCACAGCAGGGTCCGGACGAGTGCCAGACTGAGAAGGAGTCTGATCCATCTGCTCAGACAATGAAAGTCGAACCGCGCTCCTCGTAATCTTAGGTGGCATTCCCTATATTCAAAATAGGGCGCAACCTTGTCAGTCTCAATTGCAAAAATACACCATAATCATTCACTTAAAGAGTCAAAGGCATTCCATGCATTTCAATTAATCAAAATTGTCACAATACAAGGGATATATCCTTACAAGCATCATGACTAGAATGACATGGAAATTAAGACAGTTAAGCAACAGCAACAAAAGCAAAGCACTAGCCCTAATAGGCCTTACACACATAAAATAGAAAATAGCTAACTACTCATAACAACATCAAAGATCGCGTCGCTAGTCGGAGTCTGGCGACGGAGGAGGAGCACCCTTATCCTGTAAACAACACAGGATTGCCTTCAAGGTGCGAGTCACCTTGCCAAATTTCTTCTTCGTGACGGCCTTGGCATCAGCGACCTCTGCTCGAAGTTCTTGGACTTCCCTTCGCAAAGCGGTCTGACTCTCCTCCATCCGAGCAATGCGATCGTCAATAGTAGTCTGCGCAGAAGGAGGAGGGCTCTCTTCAGTATCCTGAGCCTCCTCTTCTGCTTCTTCCTGAGTCTCTTCCTGAACCTCTGCACTAGGTTCTCCTTCGCTTTGATCTTCCTCTTCATCAAAGTCGTCCCCACTATCCCTTTCAAGTTGATTTTCACGATATTGCGACCCAATCTTCATCTTAACCATCGTCGACTCATCGATGGTGTGAATCGATACCGGCAACTCGGGTCCAAGTCTATAGGCAAACTCAAGCGCAATCTTGCAAATGAGTCGGCCAAAGGGAAGGGATTCGGATGTTCTCCTCGACCTGGCTATGAGAACTATCTGCCGTAAGATGAAAGTGGCCATACATACGTTCTCTCCCTGGGCCACCAGAAATAAGAAATCGACCATAAGACGTGTACATTCAATGCGGTTCGTCGACCTGGGATAGACATTGAACGTGCAGATATGGTGCAGCAGGCGCAAATCCTCAGACATGTACGTCGCCTTGAGGCTATTATTAGGCTGCCATGGAACCAACTTACCGCACAGAAACCTGGTGCGGCGATCTCGTTCACGTCTAGTCCTCAAATTCTTCTCACTTGGATGTACATCACCTAGAGGCACGTTGAGAAGTCGCGCAACCAACCGGACGTCGATCGTAGCCATCCGATCTCTACCAAAAGGGATTTTGAACTGCAAGGGCTCCAAGGTAGGACTCTGGATGCTAGCATAGAAGGCACGAACAGTGCTCACATTAGCACGAGCACGAGCTTCAAAGATCGGTCCCCAGTGCGCAGCTTCAATGCGTTCGAACAACAGATACTCGCCGAACAATCGCCCATCAACGTCCGCCTCAAATAACACTCTACGATCAGTGTATTCACCATGAGACATCTCTGACAGAATGGTTCGTCCAAGGTGTGCATGGGGATCCAAATCCCGCTTTGTACGGCACTCCAGGACTGCAGCTGGACCTGCGGCGGCGCTTGAACTTGCGGCACCACCCCGCGGTCTTCTCGATCGAGCAGGGCGGCTAGGCCCAGCCTCGTCTGTTGCAGTTTTCCTCTTACCCATCAAAGACAGGATGGATGAGAGTGACAAAAGACCCAAAATAGCTTCCACGAAAGCCATGGAAAACGCCGAAAATGCGGAGAAATGGCTGCCCAATCTGACAAAAGGAAATCTAGGCGTCGTAGAGGGATGCTTCAAGCTTCCCAAGGCTATACTTTCAGGGAAAAATAAGAACAAAAAGGTGGAATGGAGCTGCTCACGATTTCAGCACTATTTGGGGGATTTTGGAGCTCCAAATGGGAAAATCTTCAAGGAAAGAGGCTGCCAACACCCAATAAATGATGGGTGGTGGTCGGTTTTGGCCAAGGAAGGTGTTAGAAGTGATTTGGGACGCTGGGGTTTGGAATGGGTTACTGAAAATCGAAGATAGGGTTATGTAGAGGGCTGTTTGTGAAGGAGAGGTGGGATTTGGGGATTTTCGTGAGGTGGGAGGTGCATAGGGGTGATGTGGACCCTATTTAAGGGGGTGCGCCCGAAGGACAGCTCAAACGGAGCTCGCCGGCCGGCGATGCATCGCCCGACCGGCGATGGCATCGCCGGTCAACTCGCAAGTTGACCGGTGGGACCCCATGGGTCTGGTCCCCCATGGTCCCAGGGTCCCAAAAAGTCTGGTCCCACCCCTTAGTTCATAGTATTTTGGTCCCTATGAGCCCAAACATGTTTTTGGGGCTTTCCGGGTCCACATCGCAGCCCCGAATACCAAACCATATGATGCAGCATATGGATTTGGGGTAGAAGGATCCAGTACATCTTTCTAGCTCCTTAGTTGCTAAAGAAAGTGAAGTTAGAATGGCTTTATGGCCATTTTTTATGAAATTTTACTATTCACTGTAAAATTTGGTGAAAGTACTAATTTGTATTATTTTCACATTAGGTTTGATGCCTAATATGAAATGGATAAGAAAAAACTGAAGGTTAAAGTGTTTAGAGAAGGAATTTTGAGAATTTTTGGCAAAACGGGGTTTTTAAGCCCTGACGATTGATTACTGGAGTCGTGGTCATTCCACGACCCAAGGATTTACCTTTGCGGTTTAAAATCGCTCATAGGACATCTCAACCTAACTTCCTATAGCTTAGCAGCGATTCGGGTGGCCTTACGCGACCCGAGATGCGTTACAGAGTCGGTCTTGCGATCGATTCTATAAACTTCGCCTATCGGCGAATCTGTGATCCTAGAAGTGTTTCTAGACCCTTCTCGCACCCACCTAAGTCAAAGGAAGCGACAGCGTACGTCGCAAGACCATAACCCAGGCCCAGTATACTCTCATTCATGCTCTGATACCAACTTGTAACACCCTGAAAATCGGGGGTCGTGTATAAACTCAACTCCCGAGTTCCAGACCGTCACTTATGCAACAAAAATGGTTATGATTCAATGTTGTCTGATTTAAAGCATCCACATGAGTAAAAGTATACCAAAACTGCAATTCATACTTCAGATCCAGTGATAAAAGCAAGCGGAAGACTAAACAATATATATCACTGTATGAAAAAAAAAAAAATAATAAAATACTCTCAACTGTCTCCAAAGTATGACTACATCTCTGAGTCTCATATACATGTAAATAGACAAAAAAATAAGTTCAAAATAGTCCCACTGAAGTCCCCCTCGATCCAGGTCACCTACGGGAAGCCGTCATGGTACTGCATATAAGAGAACTCATCCTGGTCCTCGTCAATCTCCGGCTCCACGTCCTGGATCTCGTCGTCACCTGCAACTACAACAGGGTCTGGTGGGTGTTGCAAACACCATCCCGTAACGTGGGAATGAGTGATCAACTCAGTGGAATCATAGAGCAAAGATTAGCATGTTCACAATTCAATCACGCGATAATAGTAAAGCAGTAAATCAGACAAACCTAATACTGTTGTTTAATGCAAGATGATATGACATGATGTATGCCCTCACCGACGATCACCCTCATGCGGCAACATCTTACGACCGCGGCATGCCACACTCCCTAGAGTGCTCCACATCTTCCAGGCACATGCAATGCTATGGTGATATGATTACCCAGTTGTTATTAGTCCATTCAAACAGCAGGATTGGGAAACTAAGGTACTTCCCTTGTATCAATCCCAACACGGATCCTGTCTAGGGTCGTCACTCCTAGTAATCTCATACGATGTACATTTCGTAGGTCACTGCAAGGGCTGCCAGGGCTGTTGCTCGCACTCGTTGCACCGCTCCCCCATCACCTTATCAATACAGGCCTACTGTACTCTACTGCACGGAAGGGTCGTCGCCTCCCGTGAACTCAGAATACGCTCGCGGTCACTACAAAGGGCTCGTCGCCTGATCAGTGTAGGCCGACAGCTAGAATATAGTGTCCCATACCACCATAATCTGCTCACGAGTTTAGGTGCTCACTGGTCACTACGGGGAGGTTTGTGGCCCCAGCATAGGCCGACAGCTCGACCACGGTGTCCCATACCACCATGCCCGGCTCATGAGTCTTCGTGGATCAAGGTACCACGGTTAATAGGGTTTACAATGGTAAGTTCAGTACCCTAGGTTCAAGCAGTTATGATACGTACAAGGTGAACAAACATCGGCCAGTCGGGTTACTTGACGGGCTCGACTAGCGCGATCGCATTTCGAATTGAACGACATGAAGTGCGTAAAACACTTCGCGTGGCCTAACCACTGCCGCCAACTCTCAACACGAATCACATTCATCGACGCGTCGTTCGTGGCTATGACCAGTCAGCCACGAATTCGCTCGGTTACCGACTGCCTGGACTAAATCAAGTCCCACACCTCTATGGAATTTCATTAATACGATACAAAGGTATTGGAATTGAAATACATCATGTGAGCATGTTAGCACATGTTATAACATTCAATTTAGGCAAATCTTCAAGGCATGCTTTCCAAGCATATTCAACTTAGGCAATTCTTAAGGCATCATTTCTATGCATACGATGCAATCATGCATAAGGTCAACATATAGGAAATCGTTTAGGTCAGCCTATTAATCATGAAATCAATCTCAAACTACTACATAACATCATTCAATACAATACATACTAATACAAGCATTTATACAAACACATACACTACACCCTTAAGTCCACATATAGTATGTCGACCCAAAGTGCGCAACTTGGCGAATCTCTTCACCAAACTGATTATGCAGGCATTCCTAACTCTCTAATGCGGCGACAAATCATGTTAATCACGTCAGCAAATTATGCATGTAGACCGTACTTCCTACATATACCTAAAATGCCCTAAATCTCATATTCTTCGTTAATTTGCGAAACAGGAAACGGAGAGCATGTTGTACATGTCAAACGGCGATGCCGTCGATAATCTACTATTAAACGACATTGAAAGCGTTGTAAACCGTCAATCAAAGCGTCTAAAATTCTCACCTAATCTCTTACGGTCGCGAGAATTTGAACGGAGCGTGTAGGCTTCGTCTACGACAGTAGGAGAACCTGATTCATGGATTTCGTTAGCTAATACGTTCAGAATCTACATGAACCCTAAATCAGCAAGTTTTTAGGGTTTTTCTATACCTGAAAAAGCGTAGAAATCACCAGCCAGGTGATTGGAAGGAAGCGTTGATGCAGCAACTGTTGGCGGCTCGGAAGCGGGAAAAATCTCCTCTTCCCTTTCTCTCAAACTCTCTCTCTCTTTTCTAGGGTTTAGGGAAATTCGTATGCAAGGAAGGAATGAGGGTTTCAACCCCTTTTATAAGCTTGGAAACGCCCGAAATAGGCTCCGGGACGAAGTTTACTTATTGCCTATCCATTTCGGGGCTGTTTCGGTCCAAAAACTGATTTCTGGTGGTCCCCTGGTCGATTGCGATCAGACTTAAGCTCATGGGTACCAGATGTACCTCGTATTAAGTTTTCAGTCTGGCAGGGTTCGCAGATCGCACGTGGCGGACCAGTTTCAGTTCAGCGGTCACCGCACATAGATCAGGACTGAAAGTTCCGTGACAATAATTAGATATTTTTCCTGATCCGAGGGTGTAATCTGGATGAATTCTGACGGTCAGAACGCTTAATACTGACGCGTCAAGTCGTGTGCCAGATCTAAATTTGAAATTCCCAATTCGTCCCTATTCGCGGTCGCTTCAGTCCAGTTTCAACGAAATACTCTGTGATTATCGGTTTGACTTGATTTTCGAGATGATTGTCAAGTCCAGCTGGGCGGTTCTAACGGTCTAAGATAGGAGGTATCAGACCTTCGACGCGCGGTCAAAATCCAATACAAAAGTTCCATATGGTCCAGAGGACAAACCTGCTTAGAGTTGGATCCAAGGTTATAGAATATTGTAGAGTTGTCTGTTCTACTCGATTTGGGTCTTGTAGAACGTATTTAAAGTGATCAGGGACTATTTCCCAGCTACTCTAGCGTTGCGCTAGCTAACTTACGTAAAATTTTCATGGAAATTATTTATACGCGATTTCGGGTCAAATCGGTACTCGATTCCAAGTACGGATTTTTCACGGGCGTTACATAACATTAGCAATTAAGTAACATGTAAGATATAATCACCATGGAAGAATTCAATTGTTCTTGTAACAAACCATTTTGAGCCCTCAAGTTGCTTAGATTTCCATATTATGTTCTTTTCCTTCTGTAACTTGGAAATGTTCTCGGCAGCCAACGCTGCATCCGATTGAAGATTGCTATTGTATTGCTACAAACCCAATGTTATATTCTTGCAACCACTTGTTAACATCCAGAAGAGATGCTATCTACGGAATCCAACAATACCCAGTCGGGGATTTCAATTGAGATTCATCCAAAATGAAAATTGAAATAAAATGAAATAAACAAATTGATTAAACTAAACATTCGCATGCCCTATTGATTGGAGGTTAATGGCTCTTAATGGGCTTTTTCAAGCTCTCCTGACAGAGAAGCATGCAACTTTTCAGAAACAACTCTTGCCTCAATCTCTTTCCTATGAGAATTCAATCACTACCTTTCTAAATGCATAAAAGGAAAGACACAAATATCAACAATACTTAATATAAAATATTCATAGAGAACTATGATTTTCTTAAATTCTCACCAATTTATGGGCTTTCCCTTTTGTACATTTCATCATGCAAAGAATCACATTTCCCCCAAAGTCCGTAATCATTTCAATTAAATCTTTTTTCCTTTTGGTTCATTTTTGCCTCTAAGAAGATACAAATTTCAGGTTGCTATCTACTACATTGGCCGACTAAAGAAGAGTTGGCTAAAGGCCTTTTTTAAGTTGTCTAGGGAAGGTTATAGTTCACCTACTCTATAATGCAAAGAAAATATTTTTCTAAATGCATAAAAGGAAAGACATAAATATCAATCACTTGTGAATCACATTTCCCCCAAAGTCTGTAATCATTTCAATTAATTCTTTTTCCTTTTGCTTCATTTTTTCCTCTAAGAAAATACATGATTTCAGGTTTCTATCTACTACATTGGCCGATTAAAGAAGAATGGAATGATATTTGACTTTAATATTGGCTAAAGGCATTTTTAAGTTGTCTAGGTAATGTTATAGTTCACCTACTCTATAATGTAAAGAAAATCTTTTTCTTTCTTTATTTGTATCTTCTTCTTCTTCTTCTTTTCTTTTAGATGGTTATAGGCGCGACTAAAAGACATTGGAATTGTTTGTTACAGGTATAGGTTAGGTTGTAGAGGGCTGGGATGTTGGCATTGCTAGTAGCTGCTTGGAAGATAGAGAATTTGCTGCCAAAGTTGTGGGGTGCAAGATTTCTTCTAGGTACATTGTTATGCTCACACCCTAACATGAGCGGGCAAAATGGATTGATGCGGTGGATTTCTCAAAAATATCATGATAGGCTTTAGGTTGGTTTTAATAGGTCCTCACTTCTGTTGGTGTGGTCCACTTAGCTTTGGATCAACCTCATTTTAGGCTCATGCCCTAAAATGAGTTGGCAAAATGGGTGGATTGCATGGATAAGCCATATACATTACGTGGCCCCACGAAGTTGCAACAAGGTTGGTAAATAGTTATCCAATAGCATCACCCATGTATGCATGCATGCATGCATTACTACTACCTTTGTGTAAGTATGGAGATTGAATGTCAACCCTTGAAACACTTGGGCCCACCGTAATGTTTCTAATAATTCCACTCCATCCATCATTTAGGTGGCATCATTTTAGGTGGTTGGTCCAAAAATGAGGCAGATTCAATATTCAAGTGTGCCACACGGTTTGTATTGAACTCTAATTGTTCAACTTCAAGCATTTATGGGGCCCATCGCGATGTATCTAAGAAATTCACTCTATCTATCAGTTTTGCAAACTCATGTTATGGGATAAACCTAAAAATGAGACAGATCCAAAACGCAAGCGAGCCACACGGCAGGAAAAAGTAGAGATTATGGGTCAAGGGTCATAGTCCAAACATATGGCATCACCATGATGTTTTTGAGAAATCCATCATGTCCATCTATTTTGCCACCTCAGGTTGAGACATGATCTAAAACATGAGGCAGATCCAAAACTAAAGTAGGCTACACAACTAGAAGCAATGGGAATTGAATGCCATAATTATCAAAAAAAAAATTTTACTATAGATTTCAAATTCAAGCTTTAGATTTCAGATTTAGGCTTCAAATTTCAGCTTCAATCTTTAGAATTCAGATTCAGGCTTCAAATTTCAAATTAAGTCTTTAGACTTCAGCCATAATTATCAAATAAGTTTTTTTTTTATATATAAAAAAATAATAATAATAAAAAACTTCAAATTTCAGATTCAAGTTTTAGATTTTAGATTCAGGCTTCAGATTTCAGATTCAGTCTTTAGAATTCAGATTCAGGCTTCAGATTTCAAATTCAGTCTTTAGACTTCATCCATAATTATCAAACAACTTTTTTCACTTCAAATTTCAGATTCATGCTTTAGATTTTAGACTCGGTCTTTAGACTTTAGCCATAATTATCAAATAATTTTTTATTTTATTTTTTTAATTTTTTACTTCAAATTTCAGATTCAGGCTTTAGATTTCAAATTTTTTCTTTAAAATTTAGATTTAGGCTTCAGATTTCAGATTCGGTCTTTAAACTTTAGCCATAACTATCAAACTAGTTTTTTTACTTTAGATTTCAGATTTCAGATTCGATCTTTAGAATTTAGATTCAGGCTTCAGATTTTAGATTCGGTCTTTAGACTTCGACCATAATTATCAAACAAGTTTTTTTTACTTCAGATTTCAGATTCAGGCTTTAGATTTCAGATTTCAGATTCGGTATTTATATTCTTGTTGATTGATCCATGAGAGTTTATACACACCATCCAGCCATTTGTAGCAGCTCACTTTAAGGTACAGGCTCAAAATCAAGACTTTAAAATTTCAGGTGGATCATAACACAGAAAACGATGGGTTTTCCACCGTGAACCTTTTTGTGGAGCCCAGTGTGACATCCATCTATCATCTAACCTGTCCACTAGGTCACTTGGACTTGGACGTAGGGTCAGGGTTTTAACGATCCTAATTTTTGTGACCCACTTAAGACTTTGACTAAATAAATTAATAATTTGATTTTACTCTTACTAATAAAACCAAACACTTGGCCTTTTTAGTAAGAGCATTCCTGAGGGATAGGTTAAGAGATTGACTCTTAACATTACATAAATTTTGTTTTACCAAATGCACAAAAAAAATGGTGAAATATTTTAGAATTAGTATTCTTTCTCTATTTAAATGGAAGAATTAAAGAGAATTCTACCCAAATATCCTTCCAAAAGCTAATTCTAGGACCCCGACCCACCAAAAATCCAACTACAGGTAATGACTTTATTAGACTCTCACCAATCCGCCTAATCGCCCTCCACATATAAGATCCAATCAGATAAAAAATTTAGCCACATACCAAAAATATTGGACCTAGTATTATCTACTACATACTAGTAACATACAACCAATATTGGGGCACCATACCATAAGCTACGAAAATTTCATGTCCCCCTAAACAAGGTATCCTCCATTGATAACATATATATATAAGAAGTTCTTTATTTTCATTTACATTCGCAAATACATTCATCATTCATCCAACTATTAACAAATTTACTAAAAATAAAAGATATCCAACCAACTCTTAATAATAATTTGCAACTTAACCTACTCGAAACCATCATACACCATAATGTCTTACGGTAGAGCGGGTTCTAAGGAGTTACAAGTTGACCCTGATGACAACATATAAATGAAGCGATAAAGATATAAATGATTCAAGATTAATTTAAGGTTTCGAGAAATTACATCCACCTCACTCTTATTGCCAAGTAGTCCTGATGAAAATGCATCCACACTACAAGAAGGGAAAAAAATGAATTTGTGGCTGCACCGATACGGTCTAATATAAACATCTACCTACGTACCCAATGTTCGGAACATTAGGATCAAGCCAGTATGTAGTTCTTAATATTTAAATTAGAACATTTTACGCATAAGCAGAGAAAAAATCAAAACAAATCATAACATTATCAGTGTTTTAGCTAACCGAATTCAGTATTAAGCCCTACATATCGCCTTTGAATCTTGAACCATCCACCCCAATCTTCGTGGAGAGGTTGATGTAATTACTAAAATATCTATAATATGAGAAGAAAAAAAAGGCAAACATGAATATGTATCATCTGTCACAGATCATATAATTTCTAGTACCAGAAGTTAACTGAAACTAAAAACCAGAGAACACTGAGCACGAGTACGTATCATCTGTCACAGATCATGTGATTTCTAGCAGCAGAAGTTGACTGAAACTGAAAATTGTTGAATTCATGCCAGTACCTACAACATTTGAACTCATAGAGGTAACCATTTAGCATTTAAGACTTCCATATGATGGATTGATAAAAATAAAATACATGTTCACAAATTTTAAAAGAAAATTGAAAAGAAATCTACGAAAATGACTTTTAAAACAAGATATAATGAAGTATCCTCTGATATGAAAATTTGTAAATAGGAAGAATGTTGTGAATAGATGATCATTCTAATTCAGTTTACATAAAAAGTTCCACAAATCTGAACCCTAAGCCAAACCCCTCCCCATTCAAACCCATCCACCACTGTAATAACTCTCTCTGCATCCTCCAACTACATCCTAAAAAATGCAAATCCTATGTATCATTGTAACCCACTCTTCCTAAGAGTGACCTACAGATTCCCCTTTTAACTTTGGTCCATCCTTGATCTTCCACTACAATCCTCTGCTTAATAGTTGTCAACATTGTCCCCCTTTCTAGATTTCTTTTTATCGTATAATTTCCCTTCCATGAAGTTAGAAAACTAAATAAAATGAACACTTTTTGCCTTGGAAGAGTTGTGGTGGAGGGAGTTAAAACAAATTAGGTCCTATAATTATTTTTATCAAAATCATTAAAAATGCATAAAATGCTACAGAAATAGACATGAAAGATACATCACCATCATCGTTGACAACCTGTACACAAAATAGAAAATTCAACTTTAAGAAGAGGGACATAGAAATAAAATTGAAACCGATAAAAAAATTCCACTATTGTGTACATGCAATTAAAAAGTCTTCTCAATAAGAAATCGCAAAATGTATTTGTTGGCGCCAGCAACCAAAGTCCTAGAAAACCTGTATGTGTAATATTAAAATTTGATTATCATATTTGAAATGAGAATCGATCACCTATAGATAAGGTACCACAACTTATGGTACCATACCCTCCATCCTGCCAACACGCTACTAGTGTAAGCCATCAGCACCATCAAAGCAGTAGGCTTGACCATGTAGATGACCTAGCACAAAAGTCAATTACATAATTGGGCCTTTGATTTCAGGCCCAAGCCTACCCATTAACATAATATACAAGCCTACTCATGTCTCACACTGCAAAACCTAGGCCTAGGCTTGAGCCGAACCCAATGATTAAGCAGGCTCACAACACCTTGCAAGTCTAACATGTATCAGTCCAAGATCTGAAACCCAACACACCAATCTAACCCATTGTCATCCCTAAATCTAATAGAACACAAAAACAAATAAAATAAATAAATCACAATATGAATCCCTCACCTGAAGTATAACATAAGTTCTGGTGTTCAAATGTATCGTCAAAAGGCAGATGCTATGCGATGTTCTCTTAAGGATCATCTCATACTCCCTTTCTGCATTGCCTAAACAATGGTTTAATGGTGCAAGATCAGAGAAACAAGATGACTGTAACTAATGATATTCACCCTAATCAACTTCAATTTTGAATTTCAAATACAATTTATAAGGTTATCCTAATAAGGTGAGTATTGAACTATTAAAAAACTTATTTATTTTATTTAGTAACCAACTTCTATACATCAGGAAGTCAATATGGTCCAGGTAAATTATATTACTCGGCCATTCTTTTACACAGTGGTTTCACTCTAGATCAAAAAAAGCACAGGGCAGTTACAAATATATATCTTTTCCCATAATAGAATTAATAAAGCTTTCAATTATCATGAAAAGACTCTATGGCCTATGGTCCAGCTAGAGCTATGGCCCTTGATAGAGTGGAATGACAGAAAAGGACTCATGTAGACAACCCCAATTAGTTGGGAAAAGGCTTTAGATGAGGATGATGATGACCATTATCTTTATCAGAGAAACAATTTCAATGACTAGAAGCATAATCAAATCAAAGGATAATACATCAAACCTAAATTTGAAACAAAAGTGGTTCCTGAGTAGATTTTTGAGACGCATGTAGAGTCAGCTTGTGTATCAAAAAGTATCAAGTGAACCCTGTGATATATTTATTATCAAGTACTCTATTTCAGTACCTGTAGCAGAGATAAGCAATCCAGACTGTTCATCAATCAATACCTTATCATTGGACTACATCCCAAAAGTCATATCAATTGATGATCCTAACCACCATTAAAGAATTATTTGTTTATGCTTACAAATATGCACTAAGAAAAAGGTCCAACCATGGTCGACGTAAGGTGGGAAAATATATTCCAACTAGCAGCTAGGATCATCCGGTTGTGCACGTCCACAATGGGGTCCAACAGGTGGACTGTCACATGTGTGCAACATGCAGAGAGATAAAGACCTTGATAGCTTAGGTATATTTGTTTGGAATTGGATTTTTTCACTGTATGTATCACATTTTATTGCATGATTCAACTATAATCCAACAACTAATGCTCTGTTGTTAAGTAATTACAGCAGGTGGTGTATCAAACCCCACTGATTTGAAGAGAAAATAAAGCCAAGTAAAACCATAAATCTGCATGACTGAAGGATAATGAGAATGTAAAGTCTGAGCCGCAAACATTTTGAACTTAATGATAAGAAAATAGTGATTAACACAAATACAATAAACTACATACATGTCCTCAAAAGTAAAGGAACTTGATCAAGCTATTTTCTTGAAGCTAATAATCCTAAACACTTTTTTTTTCTTTGAAATTTTTCATGAAAATGTGTTCTTGAACTTGGAACCAAAAACAATACAAATCCTTGTTCCCAAAGCTAATATAGATGAATATAATTAAATCTAGCATCTGGGTACTGAGCATTATAGAAGTTATCATTAAGCAAATTGAAAAACCTAGGCAGATTTATCACCTTTTTTTACCAATTAGCTGATGCATCATAGAGTTTGGAATGTGGTACTCACCAATCTGCCCCGTTTTTGGCTTCCAAATAACCTCACTTGAAGCCTTCTTAGGGTTTTCATTCTTTCTTGTTCCAGCTTTAGGCCCATACACTGTCGCCAATACTATAGTATCCCCTAAATCAACAAGAAAAAGTTCAGCCACATATTACATGGCAGGTCCAGTAAGAACAAACTAAACTAAGTTCCATAACTGTTTCGAGAAGTGCCTCTTGGTTATGACTGGTGTAAAGGAGCAACATATATAAAAATCCACAAAATGAATAAACATACGAGTAAAAAAACCAATCAAAAGAAACCGAAAAGTTAGCCTTTGGAGAATAAATTAAAACTAAATCCCATAAATTAGAAAATACTAAAGTAAAGTGTGTGACAAAAGAAAGGGGAAAAAAAGATCAACAAAAATAGACAGAACCTAGTATGCGTTTAGCTGAGCAGCAAAGCCTACTAAAATCAACCACATAAAGTGGTGATTATGGCAACCTTGATGGAGTTGGAGCCTGTTTCATTTTTAAAGAGTAGAGACTAAATGATGCATACCCGAATTGAAGATCGTGGACACTACGCCAAAATCGTTGTTTTGCGACGGACCAAATCCATCGTAAAACCAAATAAACGACGGACTTCATCTGTCGTTGTTTATTAGGTCGTTTTTGGTTTTACGACGGATTTTATCCATCGTTTAATCTGCGACGAATAAGGTCCATCGCATTATAGCGACGGATAAAATCTGTCGGTAATATTCTAAAAAATGTGGTCACTAAAAACATTAGCAATGGATAAGGTCCGTCGCTAATATGAGTAAGCGACGGACCTCAAATCCGTCGTTGAATTTCAATTTTCAGAAATTAGCGACAGATTTGGTCCGTCGCTAAAATATTTGCAAACAAAAAAAATATTGATATTTTTTTATTTTTTTTTTAATCTTGCACCTGATAGTCATTCAAAAAATAATTCACACTATTGTTTGATAAGAATCCTATTCACAAAATTGGTAACAACTCAATTCAATAAAAGAGGAAATGTCCACTCCAACCAGTAGTTTTCATTTTTTAAAAAAAGTTCTAAATCCTTAAAAAAAAGCTGTAATTTGCAGATGAACTACATTCTGTTCATGAAATAGAAGAGAGAGGAAAGAAGAGACATACCTTCTCTAAAATTTGTGGTTACCTCTGCATTTTTCTGTTTAGTTTGTTGCGAATTTCAATTGTTCTAGATCTAACATAGCTTCAATGGCGGAACACCGAAATGGCAATGCAAAACCTTTTGACAAAAATGTTGCTGGGGCACCCAGTGCTTACACGATCAATCTTGATAACTTCCAGAAGCGACTGAAAGTGTTCTATTCTCACTGGAAGGAACACAAAACTGAGTTCTAGGGTGCTCCTGATGTGCTTGTAATTGCTAGTCCCCCAGCGTCTGATGATCTACGTTATGTGAAATCTTCAGCATTGAACGTCTGATTGCTTGGATATGAGTTCCCAAAAACAATCATAGTCTTCATGGAGAAACAGATTCATTTCTTGTGTACTCAGAAGAAGGCTTCTTTGCTAGGAACCCTGAAGAAATCTGCCAGGGAGGCTGTCAACCTTGAGATCGTGATACATGTCAAGGTAAAGAGTGAATGAGGCAGCGATAGGTGCATTGAAGGCTGGGAATAAGGTCAGTGTTGTTTACGAAGCCACAGTCACGATGGTAGAGAGGGATGCTCCTAAATTTGCCTCTCATCTTACAAAACAAGTTGTATTTTGTTGGGATCCTGAATGGATCAGTTTCTTCTTCTGCACATCAACTTCCAAAAAATTATGATATTAGAACTGGTTAGAAAGAAGTGGAATAAGAAAAGAAAATATCCAAGACATTGATGGCATTTTTAACCAAGTATGGGAATATGAGTAAGACCATTTTCACTTTATATTACCAGGGAGAGAAATCCTAGTTTTGGAAATTGAATCTATCAAGTCAGATTGCTGAAACTGATGTCACTAGGACAAGTTACGCTAAAATCAGTCAGAATCCTTAACTTACATGGTCCCCCTTCATTATATATTCATCATTGTGACTACTCGATACTAATGAGTCACAATGAGTGACTCATTCAAAATGAATAGGTCATGGGCTGAATCAGCCAAGTCAGAAAAAGTTAAAAGGTACTCATTAGATTTGGACCTCCTTTCTGAATTGGGCCACTGAATCATCTCTAGGGCTGATACCGGACATAGACAAATCAACTCAATATCAGATGATTTGATTGGGCTTCCCAATCCCTAGATCTAGCTCCAAATAGATTATTACCAGAACCTCATTAGTATTATAAATAATTATAAAATAAAAAATAGGTTTGAGATTTAGTGTTTGTTTTCTACAGTAGTATTATCCAAGGAAGAACAACACTCAATGCTCAAACTACAATGAAAATGAAACACACATGCAACACACAATTGGAATTGAAGACTACATGAGACCTCCTTAGATTATATGCACAACAGGACAAGACTTCAGAAATATAAGCTTGAATTCTTCAAAACTTTTATTAGCTCAACCAATAACGACCTTTCAAGAACTATTTCGTTTCAAGACATACACTTAACCTTCAGCAATTTCAAGATTCTAAACTGAAGGAAATCAATTCAAGGGACCAAAAGCTCATAAATGTTAATCATTAGATATCTGGAAAATTACCAAAAACATGGATAGGTTTCGATGCCAAGGATAAGACCTTTTCAAAATTTTATCGACAGCAAATTTCTTATTTGAATAATAAAAACTTTAAACAAATTGCATATCAAGATTCCAAGTAAAACCAAATAAATAGATCATAATACATTAATTTACAGAAAGGTATGATAAATAGCTGGAGTTCTGCACTAAGCCTGAGTGCTAAATAACTTAAATAACATTGTCTAGAACTGGATACTAGATAATTGGTTTACAAACTTTAGACAAATGAAAGGGGGGAAAGGCTTTGTGACAGATAAACTCCACCTGCTACAAACCACCACCTAGTCCCAAGCCTGGCTAAATAGGGAGGGTTGATGTTAGGTGGCAGCTTGCTACGAAACACTTTCCAATCAATCATGGAAGACAGCCTCAAATAGCTATGACAAGGCTATGATGATGATGTTGGTGATGATATTCCACAGCTAAGTATGCCATATAGATTCTAAAGAAAGAATTCACCAAAAGAGTTCAAAGGTATGTTCCAATCAGTGTTCAAAATATTATTTCCTTTTACCCAAAAAGTTTCAATCCTTGGGGCATATGGTACAACTGATACATTCAGTACATCCAATCTGGAGACTCGTCTTGCTTCTGTTATTTTTTCTTTAGTTAAAAATAAAAATAAAAATCTAGGAGAACGAGAAAAATGAAAAAGAAAATTTGGAATTTTAGTTGAGAATAATGAAAGGTTATTGATATCGGCACCCACCATAATGATAAATACATCCTTTAATTTCCAATTCTTGGTAAGAAATGGCATAACATACACCTATGGGCTTCTATATCACTGAAAGTCGAAAGGATGATTGTGAATGGTGGCTCCTAACTAAAACTCAATACATGCATATTAGAATTGTTTTCCTCAGTAAATTAAAGAATGCAACCCCTTGAAGGCAAGAAATGAACTAGACCAAAGTCCAATGTGACTCATCCAAGTCCAACACAACTTGGACGCATGGTATTAAAAAATGGTTATGATATGGCCATTATGTAACCGTGCTGTTGGAATGGTTTCTAATGTATCTCTTGGGTTTCCAGAACTTGCAATCAGAAACCAACAATCTAAAGACTAAGATGTTCTCTTTGTTGCTTGCAGACACCATTATTGTCAATGAAAAAGCTACAGAAGTTGTGACTTCAATCAACTCCAAGTTAGTTAAAGATGTTGCATACTCATTCAGTGAGGAGGAGGAAGAAGAGCATCTAAAGGTTAAAGCTAAATCCAATGTAGCTAAGGCATTCTTGTCGAAAGTGACTCTAAGGTTGGATAATCAGGAGATGTCAAAGGAGGAGCTGCGGAGGCAGCATCAGGCTGAGCTGGCCCAGCAGAAGAATGAACATACTGTGAGGAGGTTGGCTGGGGGCGGTTCTACAGCTGGAGATGGTCGTGATTCTGCAAAAGCTTCAAGCGATCTCATTGCCTACAAGAATGTCAATGATATCCCACGGTTGAGGGAATTAATGATACAGATCGACCAAAAGAATGAGGCTGTCCTTTTACCAATCCACGGCAGCATGGTGCCATTTCACATTGCTACCATCAAGAGTGTTTCAAGCCCGCAAGATGGAAAAAATTGCTATAGGATGTGCCTTGGGAGTTTTTAATGATCACCGAGTACCATTCAAACTAAAAGGGAAGTTTTATAGAATAGCTATAAGACCAACCACGCTTTAGGGAACAAATTGTTGGGCAAGGGGAAGGCCCAAAAAGACGTAGATGGAGGTAGTAAGAAAAGACCCGATGACCTATGGTCTAACTAAAGGTATGGCCCTTGATAGAGTGGAACAGTGGAATAGGATTCATGTAGGCGACCCTAATTAATTAGGACATGGCTTACATGATGATGACGCTGATGACAATTATTTCATATATAAATTGTAATATTAATATATATATATATATATATATATATATATATATATATATATATATAAAACTATATTACATACACTTAGTATATGTATTGGAATTTGGAGCAACCAACATTATCCCACCCCCATTGTACCATGTATTAGAGGAACTAGTGGTGAATGGATGTTTGGTATATCCAAAAGGTATCCAGTTTGAAGCTAAAAGGCATAAAAAGTGCCTCTTCTAAGTTCTTTTACTCAGTCTTCCACTCAAAACAAAATGTTTACTACTAATCCTAGTATTATCTACTACATACTAGTAACATACAACCAACATTGGGGCACCATACCATAAGCTACAAAATTTCGTGTCCCCCTAAACAAGGCATCCTCCATTGATAACATATATATATATATATATATATATATATATATATATATATATATATATAGATATCATAAGTTTTTAATTTTCATTTACATTCATAAATACATTCATCATCCATCCAACTATTAATAACATTTACAAGGGGGAGATCCTGCTGAACAGGTTGTGTGTGTGTGTGTGTGTGTGTGTGTGTGTGTCGTAGTTTTTTTATTTTCATTTGATAGATACACAGATTTCCAACTTTTATTGTGGGGAGATCCTACTAAACTGCCATACATACACCCCCACGACACTCAAATAAGCTTAATTCTACAAGGACTTGTAGAGGAACGAGTTGTTTAATATACCATTTTTCAGCAGCCAATTGCAGGTCATTGATTGAATGGGCTAGGATGATCTAAGAAAAATGAGAGGGAATTTGTAAAAGAAAAATTAAATTTGGTGAAATTTTTTGAATTATGCTGGTTTTTCTGCCATTCCCACAATGTCCCCAAGCTTTTAAATGGCACATGGGTGTCGCATCATTAATCTGAGCCATTCAATCATTCATACAACTAGTAGCATGTCATGCTATAAAAATCATACCAATCTAATGATCCTAAGCATCCTATCAATAGTATGGAAAATGGACAGCCAATATTAAGCATAGAAACAAAATAGCTCCAATCATCATCTTGAAACATATATTAAACAGATCCCACCATGTATTCTTTATGATTCCAAAATGATGATCGATATAGTAAGCTGGCATCATTTTGATTCACCATCATAGACATCTTCATGTCTGCTCATATTTATAGAATACAATCTTCACAAAATCTTTGCATTTAGTACATATGTGATGATAGCTTTAGGAGATGGAAGTGTGAGGATTGCATGGGTATTCTTAGTTGTATGTCTGTTGGCTTCATATCCTATTGAATATATAGTACATGCATGCTTGCTTAAATATATACATGCATACATGTTTGTCGGGTTAAGTGATCTTAATAGGTTCAAGAGAGCTGAAAATTAAGAGGACTATGACAAGAAACCAAGTCATTCTACTAATGTGAATGAAGTATTTCATCCATGAGATAGCATATAGACTACATTCCAAGAGCACTGTCATTGGGCCTTATGTATTTCTTCCTGAATACACAACATGTTTTTTTTTCTTTTTCTTTTTTAACTTTGATTAAGCAACAAGATGAAGCCAGCATGTGGGCCCATGTGAGCACTGTGGGGCTCCATGTAAAGATGGTTGGATAATCTGAAGCTTCCATCATGTGGGCTGTGGTTGCTATTCTAAGGGGGGTCCAATAATCACAATGATGAATGATCCTGACCATTGATTTACTGAGTTGAAAGTGAGCAATCAGAAGCAATCCTTTCAATAGTCCACATTCAGCTACACCTATCAATGGTAAGAGTCACCCATTCAGCCTAATTTTCTTACTTGATCCTTCTGAGTGACACCCAAAACATGGACAGTCCTCATCTTCCAACCATCTTTAGATGTAGGGCCAAGTGGGTTGACGCATATTGATGATCCTAAGTAGTGATATAGGCTAAACGAACTCAATTGTAGTAACTCTCCTTGTGGGCCATCTAGTCCTTGAGTGGAGGGAATGTGTTGAGTCCACCCATATCTATGAAAGTTGACCAGTTAATTTGTTCAATACCATCAGGTCCCTTTCCAAATTCTTACTTTGTGTCCACTAATATCAGACCATGTTCTAAAACCACACATTGCAAGTAACAATTAACGAGGCACGATGAATGATAGTGGAAAGTGAGATTATGAAGTTAACTTTAATAACATATTTGAGGCTACAGTTATATGCTAATGGCAACATCAATATTCATGTCATGTTGATAAAGAAAAGAATCCATGTGCTAATAAGGCTTCCAAGAAGAGAACTGTTCCCTACAACCTTCTCATTCATTAATTTTTAGACAACTCATTCTACTCATTACCCAATGGCCTAACTCAGATGGAGTTAATAAAAGTGATCACATACAAAAGATTTATTTACTTGAACCAAGTAGTAACCACCTGTGTGAATGTTGGTTGCGATCACTTAAGAGATCTTTGGATATGCCCAGATAATATAAACCCAAGAGATAACACATCGTAAACCCACATAACTAGGCTTCACAAGTTTTAGATGAGAGGAGAGGATGTAACCATTCTGCCTTTTAGGTTTGTTTGTATAGATGGAAGCTGGTTTTTCTTTGAATTCTTATTTACCAGTAAGATCAGTAGATTATTTATTTATTTTTTCCATTTGTACAAAACCATTTTCAAGCTGAAAATTAGTCTTATTTTCTCCTTTAACTACCCTCATCTTTCACTTCATGGATCAAACAATTAGATCTGCCATACATACTTCATGGCAGAGAGCATATTTATCTAAAATAAGAGCACATGATATCACTAGTCAGGTGACCATACAAGCTAAGAATAACATAACTGAATCATAAAAAAGCAACCTTGATGCAATAGACTTCTTGGTGCACGATGGTTACCAATGGATGGATGGCCATGAATCATGATCAACCTGAAATCCAAATCTCAATTCTTTGAGAACAGATAAATGTAATAATTTCAAAACAAAAGCATAATCCTACGACAAATCCCGCCTTCTCTTAGGAAATTCAACAAATAGCTAATGTACAAACCGTATCCCCAATTTTTAACTGAATTAGAAGAGAAAATGGATGGATTTACCTGCAAGAACCTGATGCTCGGGATGATGGAGGGGTTATGCAAAAACCATATCCCCTGATTCTCTTGAAATCAGCAAATCCATCCTGGATTCACCACCAGATCGACAATGGAAATGAGTGAACGGCAACGGGTGCAGCGAGTTCCTACCGTGATAATGGGGCAAAAATGATGGAGTTTGGACGGTGCTAAAATGTTTTGATTGGAGATGGGTTAGGGTCGGCATTTCTCAGAGAGGTGGAGGGAGATCAAGAGTCGTAGCGAGTGAGGGAGAGCCAAAGCGAGAGGAGGGAAAGCGAGAAAGGAGGAAAGGCATTGAAAGAGGGTTTCGAAAATTCCTCTTTCAAAATGAGTTTTTGATTCACATCCGAACAATGTGAGTTTAACACCAAATTATATACTGAACCAAGTTTCTAGCCATACATTTAAGGACTCATTTACCAGATGGTTAAGATTGTATAATATGGGTACAAGATAAATATTAACCATCTACAAGAGGACCCACCATTTGGATGGTCTGGATAACTTTATATCATTTCCACTAGTGACTGCATAAATCACCACCATTTTATATTGGACCTAAAACTAGCACATTTAAAACTGAAATAACTCCACGTAGGGCACAACGTGAGCTTTTACACGGTGTAAGCGCGCTGGGTGCGGCCAACCGAGATGTTTGTGAGAAATCCACCATGACCATCCGTTTTATGAGATTATTTTAGGATGTGCGACCCAAAATTAGGTGTATCCAACACTCAACTAGACCACACAAGAGGAAACAGTAGGAATTCAGTGAGCACCGTAGACATTCAATCAATATTGTTTTCCCATGGTGTGGTCCACCTGATATTTTGATCTACTCATTTATGTTATATAGTATTAAAATTGTGTGTAAAAAATTGATGGACGATACAAATAAAACACATAGATCTTAGTGGGGCCCACAGAACACCAACCACTAGACACCTAGCTACTCCCGTCACTAGCCAAACCACATTCGATTGGCTAGTGTACCACACACCACCGACGTTGTTAGTGTGTTCTGTGGGTCCCATATGAGGTATGTGTGTCCAAACCGTCTGTCCATTTGGAGAGCTTGTCATAAGTCTTGGGCCGAAAAATAAGATAAATTCAAAGATCAAGTGGACCACACTACAAAAGGTAGTGGGAGAATGAATGTCTACCATTGAAACCCTTTTGAGGGTCACAGAAGTTTTGGATCAATATAATTTTTTGTTTTTCCTTCTTCATCTAGGTATGTGTAAAATTATTAATGGATTGGATGGAAAGTAAACGTTATGGTGGGCCCTACGAATGTTTTAATGGTGAGAATCATTGTCCCACTGCTATTGTGTGTGGTCTAGATGAACTTAGGATATGAATCACTTTTGGGCTCATATGCCAAAATGATCTCTAAAATCATTTTCAGTTATTACATTTCTATTTTGAGTTATAACAGGTTGGATCTCAAATAAACATGTGGTGGGCCCTAGGAAGGTTTCATCAATTGGTGTCACTGTACCACTCTTTTCCATGGTGGGGTTCACTTGAAATTTAGATCTGCCCCATCAATCAGATGCAACATTCCATGGTAGGCCACGAGATTAAAATATAAAGTCAATCCATGACTTGGGTGGGCCACACCACATACTATAGTTGAGTGGGGTTACCCTCCCATTAAAACATTCATAATCATATATTGGGCCCACCTAGATGGGATTAACAGATCCAGCCCATTCATTATGCGCGTCCCACTTGGATGAGGGGTTAGACCAAGTTTCTGCTACATCTAAAACTCACATGGGCCCCACCAAGTGCTTTTATATGTTTTAGGATGTCTTCATAGTTTTATATGGTATTACCAACCTGAGTTTTGTATACGGATGATTTTTAAGATATCTCATAAACTAAAGGAGACGCATCAAATGCACAGTGTTAATATTCAACACACATCATGATGGGACCACAAAATTTACTAACATCAATCCTTAGGTTTTCACGAGGTCAGTAAATTGGGTCACAATTTTGACCAGAGTATTCGGCCCATTTTACATGTCTAGTCAATCCACTCTATTTTAGTGATCAATACCCTCAATTTTAACTAGTTACTCGCCTTGATCAAGCAACATATGAGAAATATTGGGCATACAAGATTGCTCAACAATTTGAGTGAAATTTGATTTAAACATATGAAGTTATTTACTCTTCAATCTGGACTAATTAGATTGTCCAAAAATGATTAAAGTACAATTATTGGATGTGCCTAATGATTTAGCAAAAAATGTTTTTTTTTTCACAGATAAATCTCAATTTCCATTTAAAAATCACATTTTCTTTTCAAAATGTATATTTTTTTGCTCCAAATATTTATTTGAAAACTTTTAACAAAATATTATTTTTATCATCAAATATTTTTTAAAAAATTAAAATACAATTTCTGAATTTTTTGTATCAAAATCTAAAAAAAAAAAAAATCAATTTTTTTTCCTCAAAAATTTCAAAATGGCAAATTTTTTTCTTGAAAAGCATCATTTTGTTTTCAACTTCTCAATTTTCTTTTTTTAAAATGATATTTTTTTTTTCAAAATCTCAATGTTTTTATAAATAACTTTTTCTTTTAATTTCAAATTTTGAACATTTTCAATTATTTTTCAATATCACAAATTTTTTCAACTACTTGATTTTTCGTTTCAAAATGTTTTTTTTTTTTTTTTTGGTTGAAGTATCGATTTTTTAATATCATTTTATTTTAAAATTTTTAATTCTTTTGAACTTCTCCATTTTTATTAAAAGCATTTTTTTCAAACTTAGTCAATTTTTATCGAACTTCTCAATTTTATTTTATTTTTCAAAATACAAAGTCTCATTTTCTTTTTTAAAATATTTCATTTTCAACATTGTGAAAATTTTCACATTTTTAAAAAATATTTTTAATTTTCTTTTTTAGTTTTTTTTTTTCAAAATCAAATTCTTTTTTTTTTCAAATTTATCAACTTTATTCAATATTCTTTTTTTTTTCTCCCACAAAATAGATTTTTATTTTGTCAAAATCTCTTCTTCTTTTTTTCTCAAACATTGTTAAATTTGTTAAACTTTTCAATATTCTTTTTCATGTGATATTGCAAATCATTTAAATATTAGCTTTAAATTAAAAAAAAATAAAATTCCACTCATTTAATATAAAAAATAATAATAATATTTTTTTTTCATTCAATTAATTTTGAAAAATAATCTTATATACAAATATGTACAATTAAACCACTGAAATTCTATTAAAAAATAATTATTAGACTACAAAAAAAAAAAACATAATTTTCCACCATATTTTTAAAAAAAAGAAAAAAATAGATGTTAAAGGCAAAAGCCCTTTTACGACGGACCATGATCCGTCACAAAAACACCTAAAAATCGTCATGAATTGCTACTTTGGCCGGGAATTTGCAACTGATTCTGTCGCAAAATTTGATTTGGCAATGGATTTAGTCCATCGCAATTTTAAGTCGGACCATAATCCGTCGTAAATCAGATATTAGCGATGGATTTTAGTCCGATACAAAATTCCACAACATTTGAACTACGGATTTTCAAGAAAGATGGGATTAGTGACGGACTTTTTTCGTTAACGATGGATTAAATAAGTTGTTAAACCAAGTGATTTTTGTGACGGACGAAGTCCGTCAGAAAAATCTATCGCAAATCGCCCATTTTGGCATAGTGGGACATCCATGTGCATAGTTGTTATGCTTTAAGATGGTCATTTGGTGTAGGGTTATCAACAAGTACCTGGACGTGTGGATACCTTATCTGATTTAAATGGATCTAAACTAAATGTTTAGACCCATTTAATGGAGATCAGGTTCAAGTCCACCATCTTGGGCCTGGTTAAAAGTTGGGTCAAGTTGGATGACTAAATGAGCACTCAGTTAGTTTTAACTGGGGTAGGGCACATTGGACCTCACTGGTAGTGTTCCCAGTTAATCTAAATAGCAATATTATATGTTAATATGCATTACTTCAATAATTGAATGAAGTCTACTAAGTTCATATGTATTTATAAGAGAGCCCATCCACACACCCAAGTGTCAATGTGGCACATATGTCATCCACTCCATCCATCAGGTGGGTCTAATTGTTTAGATGCCCTTATCTAATAGAACCTGATTGGGACAAATCCAAACCCTACTTGAACCCAAGGTCCTAAGACATGATGAGTACCTAAACCCGATTGGATACATGTTAGGAGTAGGACCTCAATATAATACCAAGACTCACCCAACCTGTTTACAGCTGTAGTCGGGTGTACTTGATTATGGCTACTAGCATAGGGTATAGTCTATTTTAAAATAAGAAACCCAACACAGTAATCTTATTTCAGCATTCAGTAAAACCTGTTAACATCCTTTTCTATATATAACCCAAGAAGCTTTGCCACTCATGAGATTGAGAGCATTCCTAGTGGCCCATGTGCCAACTTGCCATGTTTTCATGCGATATCGAGGCCATTCATCCTAGTCAAATGCATCTTTAAATACATTAGATTCAATATTTAAAAATAAAAAATAAAAAAATCCCCAACTAGTTAGGGATTAGAGAAGACAAATCCCCAATGTGGAATTCAACAATACAAATCCCTAAAAAGGGATTCGACAATGCAAATCCCCAACTAGTGTAACGACCCATATTTCAAGGGTCGAGTAAGGCTCAACTCTCAAGATCCAACGCATCACTTAGGCAATATAGATAATGATGTTTAAATATTGTCTATATTAGTGCATTAAACATGAGTGAGATTATAGTAAATCAGCACATCATACTCCAGAGTTAATGTAATTAAACAAGCGGAAGATTGAAATAGATATATAAGGTATATGAGTGTTTCACAATCTCCAGAGTATGAGTATGTTATCGGGTTGAATTGTACATGTATTGTTTCAAAATTTACAAAGTATCAAAATGTAAATGTCTAATTAATCCATGTAAAATTTTAATCCCATCAATCAGAACAAGGTTTACGAAGACCTGCCTGATAGCTGAACGTAGGAGAATTCCTCCTCATCCATGAAGTCCATTTCAACTGC
The DNA here is from genome assembly GCA_037074715.1 of Magnolia kwangsiensis. Taxonomy (NCBI): domain Eukaryota; kingdom Viridiplantae; phylum Streptophyta; class Magnoliopsida; order Magnoliales; family Magnoliaceae; genus Magnolia; species Magnolia kwangsiensis. The sequence continues at coordinate 126,880,279 of CM073574.1, read as the reverse complement.
ATATACACCATCATCACCTGCATCTACAACAGGGTCTGGTTGGTGTTTTAAAAGACCATCCTAGAGTGGGAGTGAGTGATTAACTCGGTGGTACTATAAGGCAAAGGTTAACATGTTATCAATTCAGTCAAGCAGTAATGATAAAGCAGTACATCAATCATATCCTAAGAACTCTTGTTAATGTAGGGATGGTATGATATAATGATGCATGCCCTTGCCAATACTCCCTCAGTGACTATGTCAACCATCGCACATGGCAAACTCCCTAAACATGCGCTTCCTTCCCAAAGCACATGCAATGCGGTACATGGTCCTGTTAGCCAAGTATTTAATTAGGTTTATTCATATAGAAAATTCGAGAAGCTAAGGTACCTCCCTTTATATCATTTACCCAAACAAAGGATCCATCTAAGGTCATTAATCCTAGTTAATCACATATGATAGGCAAGTTGTAGGGCATCACCCCTAATGAAAAGTAGTAGATATATAAGTTCAAGAGTTTATACTCGAGGTCACTACGAGGAGGCTCGTCACCTCAGCGTAGGCCGACAGCTCGAATACAGTATCTCGTACCATCATATTCGGCTCACGAGTTTGGGTTGCTCACTAGACACTACGGGGAGGCTCGTCACCATAGCATAGGCCGACAGCTCGAATATGGTGTCCCATACCATTATGCCCGGCTTATGAGTCTTAGTGGATCAAGGTACCATGGTTGAAATGGGTTTACATTGGTAAGTGATACCTTAGATTCAAGAAATAGTATCCATACATGGTCAACACATAATAGGCCAATCGGGTTATTTGACAAGTTCGATTGGTACGAGCGGAATTAATTGACATGGAGCGCATAAGCACTCCACATGGCCTAACCACTATCGACAATTGTCATACGGCTCGGATTCACCGAACGTTTCCAATGTGGCGAGACTAATTCGGCCACTCAATCGGGAATCTTACCGATTGCCTGGACTATATTGTAGTCTAAATTGTACTCAAATGCAGCATGTGGATACATGTGACAATCATATAAACATTTAACAAACAATCTAAATACAAAAATCATTTGAGCATTTTATCAAGCATATATTGAACATGTTACCGAACAATGCATTTCATCCATAAATTGCGTAGTTGGTACTAAGATTACATGAAGGGAACTATATATATATATATGGTAGTTGAGAATCCTATCTCAATACCCTTAAAAAATACAATTTACCAACAATTTCTCATTCAAACATTTTATCAAACACTTAGACTACACATTACTACATACATAGACTAAATTAGTTACGGCATATATTATGATAAATCCTTTCATAAGGCGATTGTCATACACACAACAAGCATGAAATCTAGGTTAATAGTCAGGGCAAGAATAAATCATAATTGCAAGTTCATTTAAATATTTCAACAAACACATATAATGCATATTTGTCCAACATAATTCATACATGTATAATATATGGAAGACGTTGTAACTAAGATCATATGGCAGCAATCAAGTCAGACACAAATCATTAGCTGACATTGAAAGCCTTGAAAACCATAACCTAAACATTTATAGTCTGAACCTTCTGTCGGAACACCCGATTTGAACTCGATTATAATCCAACGTTCTCGAAAACGGAACGACAACACCTATACAATAAAATGAGTTAGCTATTTCATCAATTTCTTTATTTGGATTCCTAAAACAAGATTAAGGTTAGAATTTCTTACCCAAATCATCATTGAAATGGTTCGTGTAGCTAGATGTAAAGGCCAGGAAAGAATCACTGTAGCAAACTCCAAGGATCTCTCTTCACTTCCTACTCTTTTCTCTTTCTTTCTCTCTTCTCTCACCTAGGGTTTGGAGAAAATTCATATGGTATAGGAATGAAGTGATTTAAGGGCCTTATATAGGCTAAGAAGTGATTTAAATACTTAGGTTATATCCAAAGGGCGATTGTTTCGAAAAAATGGGGCTCATCTGGTGGCCCATTACCTGTCTATATTACAGAGTAAGTGTAATGTCTCAGAAAAATCTGTATAGAGATCTGAGTACCACCTCAGGCAGAAATCACTAAGGATTGAATTCTTTGGACATTAGATGAGAATTAATTAATTACTAAACTAAATTAATCAGTAGATTAGCTTGAACCGCTTTCTATACGAACTGCAAGACCCTAAACCAGTAGAATCGTTAACTCTACATTACCTAAAAACCTAGGATCAATCTCAAAACCCAATTGCTCATGGGAGCACATTGAAACTCCGTATCGGACCTAGACAGCGCGTCGAAAGTCTGATGACCGCGAAACTATACGGTTATGACTATCTTACTGGGCTTGATAACCACCACGAAAATCGAGTCCAAATAGTATCTAGAAATACACAACTTGAGCCCGTAGTGAAGTGTGTGAGAAATGTCAATATCTTTAGAAATAGACTCAGATTTAAGTGAATTGGGTTGTTCGATTGAAGGCCAAATTTAAGGTTTCAGACCGTCAGATTCTAACCCAACTATACCCTTAGATCAGGAAAATTTTCCTACACATGTCAGTGTACTTGTGGCCCTGATCGAGTGACGATGACCGTTGAACTGAAACTGGTCCTCCACGATCGATCTACAAATTCGAGTGGACCAAAATTTTAACCCGACATAGATCCATTGTCAGAGAACTTTCTCCAAACCGTATGCAGGTAATGGACCTCCAGATGAACTCCGTTGGCACGAAACAGCCACCTTTTGGCTATATCCTAAGTATACCATGGCCCTGGGGCCATTGACATCACTTCTGAGCCTATATAATGCCCTAAACCCACCCCTCTCTCATTCCATACGAAATTTCTAACCCTAGGAGAGAGGAGAGAGAAAAGAGGAGAAGAGAGAGAGAGAGGGAGAGAGAGAGATAGTTGTTGGGATTCATTCCCACCACTTCACGTGTCGAATCATCTCTCCCGTGTCGCTACACCGTGAAATCTGAATCCATTTTAGGAAAAAAATTCCTAACTTTAATCTGTTTTAGGAATCAAAATAGAGAAATCGGTGAAACAGCTAACCTATTTCAATGTTTAGGTAGTCATTGTACTGTAGACAAAGACGTTAGGTACGAACCAAGTTTGTAACAGGCATACCGACGAAAGGTGCGGACTGTAAACATTTAGGTTATGGTTTTCAAGGCTTTCAATATCAGTTAATGATTTATAACTAACTTGATTGTTGTCACATGTACTTAGATGCGATGTTTCTCGTGTATTACATATTTGTATGAACTATGTTGAATATAATGCATTCCATGTGTTTGTTAAAATGTTTGAATGAATATGGAATTAGGATTTGTGCTTGCTATGACTATTGATTGCGAATACATTATTGTTGTATGTTTAACAACTCCTTTGTGAAAGGGTTTGCTATAAAATATGTTATAACTAATTTATTACATGTATGTTGATATGTATAGTCTAAGTGTTTGATAAAATGTTTGAATGAGAAAATACTTGTTGAAATGTATTTAATGAAGCTGTTGAGATAGGATTCTCAATTACCTTATCTATAGTTATATTTTCCTTCATATAACCTATCTCACTTCTTTGTGCTTTATGGATGAAATGCCTTTGTATGACAACATGTGCACTATGTGTTTGTTAAAATGCTCAAATGAGATTTATATTTGAATTGGTTGTCACAAGCTATTTTGACTATCACATATGAATGCCTATTGTGTTTGAGTATGATTGGGACTACTATGTAGTCCAGGCAATCTCTAACGGTTTACGATCAGTGGCCGAACTAGTTACACCATAACGGATACGTTTGGTGAATCTGAGTCGTATAGTGAATATCGATAGTAGTTATGCCATGAAGAGTGCGTATGCAGTCCATGTCGATTAATTCAACGTGCACTTATACCAGTTGAGCTTGTCGAGTAACCCGATTGGCTTAATGTATGTTCACCATGTATGGACGTCACTGCATCTAAGGTACCACTTACTAGTGAAAAGCCCATTTAACCTTGGTACCACGATCCGCTAAGACTTATGAGCCGGGCATGGTAGTATGGGACACCGTGGTCGAGCTATCGGCCTACGCTGGCGTGACAATCCTCCCCGTAGTGTCCATTGAGCAACCCAAACTCGTGAGCTGAATACGGTGGTATAAGACACTGTATTTGAGCTGTCAGCATACGTTAAGGTGACGAGTCTTTTCGTGTGACCTCAAGTATAAACTACGCCTACGCCGAGACGACGAGCCTCTCTATAGCAACCTGAACTTGCCTATCCACTGCTTTTCAAATCAGGGGTGATGTTGCCCTATAATTTTCCTATTGTATGCGATTAACTAGGATTAACGACCCTAAATGGATCATTGTTTGGGTAAATTAAGGGAGGTACCCTAGCTTCCCGAATCTATTGTATGAATAATCATAATTAAATATTGGCTAACAAGATCATGCACTGCTTTACATGTGCTTTGGTGGGAAAGTACACATGTCAGGAGTGGTGCGTGCGCGATCGTGAGATGATGTCACTGACGGAGTGTAGGCGAGGGCATGCATCATTATCGCATACTATTCTTGCATTAACAAGAGTACTTAGGATATGATTATTGTATTACCCTATCATTACTTCTTGACTGAATTAATAACATGTTAAACTTTGCCTTATAGCTCCACTAAGTTAATCACTTACTCCCACTCTGGGACGGTGTTTTAAAACACCAACCAGACTCTATTGTAGCTATAGGCGACCGCGAGGCTTACGAGATGGAGCCTGACTTTTACAACGACGACGAGGAGTTCTCCCACATGCGACTCTCTGGTGAGTCTATGTAGACCTAGAGTTGCGTCGACGGGGTTACAGGGATAGGGATTAGATGTCATTACATTGTATCATTTTGTAAATTTTGGAACTATACAAGTAATTATTTAACCTAGTGACATGTTCATACTCTAGGGACTTACAATTTCTTACATGCTTTATATATCTATCACAGTCTTCCGCTTGCATAACCTAATTGTCTCTGGAGTATGATATGCTAATTTAGTGTAATCTCATTCATGTTTAATGCACTAATATGGACAACATTCAATCATCATTATCTATGTTAAATAAGTGATACGCTGGAACTCGGGAGTTGAGCTTCTGCTCGACCCCCGATTTTTGAGGCGTTATAAGTTGGTATTAGAGCATGATTTGGATTAAAATGGACCTGGGTTATGGTAACATGACGCACACTAATATACTTTGACTTAGGAAGGAGTGATAAAAACATAGAAACGAACGTAAGATTCCAAGTTTCGCAGACGGGCGAAACTAACCTTTAAAATATGACCCGAATGCATCTGTGATCATGTGAGATGATCTCGGTTCTTTTCTAGACCATCAATCGACAGGTTTAGATGATAATTCAGCCTATTACCATCTCAAATGACAGGAACGCATGAATATACGTGAGATGGACGTCGAAAATGTCTCAAATGGACTCAGGGGCCCAAACGACGCAAATCAGGGTAACCAAAGTGGCCCCCACACATTTTCAGCACCCCAAAGGGGGATGCCATCACCCCTAGGGTGATGTCATCACCCTAGGTCCAGTGGACAGCAATGGCATCGCGCCTACCGCAAGGCCTCGCGGTCCAGCTGCAGCGGGCCGGTCGGGCCATAGCAGGCTGACCATATAGCCCACGAAACACGTGTAGGACCACTCTATATGTCCCATTTTGCTTCATTCTTCCATTTTCAAGCTTCCAAACCCCTCCAAGCTCTCAAAAATCTGATTTTTTCTCTCTCAAGTCTCCCTCTATTCTCAAATCTTCTTCTTCATCATCACTACATACCCACCTCCCACCATTCCTTTCAAACCCATCTCTTATATCCCTCATTTCCTCCCATTTAAGCACACAAAACCTCCTTTGTATCTCAAAAATATCAAAGTCCAACAATCCATCCTATCCCTCTATCTTGTTTCACTCTCATGGCTCTTTTCAAACTCGTGGCTACTATCTTCTCTCTCTTCACCCTTCTTTTCCTCATGGGAAAGAAGAGGGCTTCCACAGATGAAGCTGGGCCGAGCTGCCCAACCCGTCCAAGGAAGAAATTGGGCGCCGAAGCAAGTACAAGCGCCGCATGAGGGTAGAGGATGAAGCAGGATCTCGATCCTTAAATTCTACTCGAAAGGGTCCTATAGCCGGGCATCGCGCATGGTAAGTTCTAGGGTCGTAGAGTTCTTTGTGAAGCTCATGTGGACAAAAAGTTATTTGGGTTATATCTAGCAATGGACCTCTTATTGGATGCCAGATGGGATCCCATATTTAAGGGCAAGTCACGTGCATGTGAGATCACTGTCCAAGCCTTCTACGCCCACATAAGGGGACCATTATTGGAGCCTCTACAGTTCAGTATGAAATAACGGTGAAGAATGCTTTAATTGAAGTCGAAATATGCCAATATGTCCTATAGGGGGGTGAATAGGACTTTTTAAAGTCTTTACCATTTATTTAAAAATCATATTTCATTAATCCTATTAATATACGATTATCAAGATTACTCAAAAGTAACTCTATTGGCTTCCAAGTCCGGTAGAGGATCCAATCACAAACTATTCAAGAGATAACAATGTATAGCCTAGTTTTTTATGGAAGTGACTCTATGTGTGTGAAGTAAATATACAGATATGAAAGTATTGAAGTAAATCACACGCACAAAGGAATAGCAATCGCAAACACAATCATTTTTATAGTGGTTCGTGAAATGGCCAAGCTATATGTCCTGAGGGGGGGGGGGGAGGTGAATAGGACTATGCCAAATTTAAAATAAACATAGTGGAATTAAACAAAATAGATAACCAAATAAAGAATTTCAATATTCAACACTGAAATGAAAGGCACTCTCAAAATTCAAGTCTTGAGAGGTTGATACAAATGTTGTTCTAAGGATAACCTTACACCAAAAACCAAGGGTTTATGGTAGGACAACCTTATTTCTAGAAAGGTCTTTGTATCAAGAACTCAAACTGAAGAGGAATAAATAAATGAATGAATAAATTCAAACTGTACTAAAGAATAAAATGTAATCTTAAATATCGATTGTTCTAAGGACAACCATACACCATAAGAATGGTAGGGCAACCTCACTTGAACAAATAAAGAAACTGAATCTCAAAGAAATAAAGGAATAAAAAGAACTAAATTTTAAACTATTACACCATTCACCACAATGCTTGAAATAAAATGATTACAACATTCACATCCACATATACATCCCACAAATGAATAATCAAAGATATGAAATATAAATCACACAACCACAAAACACAAGGGATTATAGTGGTTCGCCTGTGTGTACACCAACTGTTAATAAACAGCCACACAGCTACTCCACTCCTAATATCCTCACACAGTGGATATTAGCGTTCACTATCAAAATAAGTTTTTCAGGTTCACCCAAAACCTTCACAATTGTGTCTTTCTCTGTGGGCTTACACAATTAAAAAAACCCCACTTCTAAGTTTTCCTGGATCTTCTCAAATAACCAATACAATGAGATTTTTCTGGCAAATCTCAAAAGTAAACCAAAAGAAAGTAAATTACTGAAACGTAAAATACCTGAATATCTCCTTCGTTGTAGCAGCCCAGAAGAACCAAATCGGAGCAGAGATTAGAATGTCCAACTTCAATGTCCAATACTCACTTTACAATGGTTCTAAGTTCTAATTGATTTTAAATTAAACTAGATAGGCTAGCTTTAATTGATTTTGATTCCAGAAAAAGGATAATCAAAGTTCCTCTTTTCAGATTAGATTGGAATACAAGAAATAAAATCATTTAATAAAGCTAAAGAAAGAGAATATTAAATATGCACACTTAGCTTAAATAGAGCACAGACTTATCTCTCAAAAGGCCGAATTAAATTACCATGAATTGTGTTAATTATTTTAAGATTCATGCTCTATTTATAGGTGAGAAAATCAGATCTTCGACTGGTCTAGACAGAACTACGACTAGTCGTAAAACCAACTGATATTTGAAATTTCAGGTGTGATAAGATCTGGCGGTTTCACGACTGGTCGTAGGTCAGCTACGACTAGTGGTAGGTCTCCTACGACTGGTCGAAGGTCTCCCATGACTAGTTGAAGCTAGCTGAATTTCAACACTGTACTTTGAGTCATAGGTCTATGACTAGTTAAAGAATCATTTGACACTATTCATACGACTGGTCAAACAGTCTCCAGGACTGGTCGAAGCCTAACAGAAAATTTTTAAAATTTGCAACAAACTTACGACTAATCCAGAAAATTCTTAGACACGTCGAAGCTGTGCTAGGACTAGTTGAACAAAGTCCAGGACTAGTCTTAGAACAGACCAAACTCACTTATATAAAACATATGGGTTATGTATCCAAAATGACCTACTCTGAAGGTCAACCTATGGTCAATCATACCTCAAACGTGAAGTAAGAACATTGAAACTTGAAGGTAAGTGACCTTAAAGAATAATGAAGCCTGAGATCTTGGTGTAGTTTGAACTTGAAAGCTTCATGAGATCTTGAACTTGAAAGCTTCATCTTGATCTTAAATTATACTTGACTTGTATTAAGTCATACATACTTGCATTTTAGAGTCTTGACTTGAAAACCGTGCTTGTCTATCGAAGCTAATCTTGTAAGACTTCATGACTCGGCATGTCTTAAGTAGAGCTTTGTTCTTCATATATGCAAGCTTCATAACAAGATATAAACAGTGTCTTTAGCACCACAAATTTGACAAAAAAAAGGGCTAGCAACTATAGCACTTACAATCTCCCCCTTTGTTAAATTAGTGGCAAAAACACTTTTAAGATATCTTACATAAAGCAGAATATCTTATTTAAGAATCATGCACTAGTTGTTATGAACTGGCACACATTAATAACATGAACCTGCAAATCAATATTTAACATACAGTCCACCTCTACACATACTCCCCCTGAGTAACATACATCACAAAAAAAAAAAAAAATGTTACTCCTCATAACATAGGCAACATTCTGTGATTAGACATCCATTCTCCCCCTTTTTGTCACAATAGGACAAAGGAAGCACAGAACAGATGAATGAGGAGTAATAAAGAAAGAGAGGTAACAAGACAAGATATTACATAAGCAACACATATAAGTCATAAACTGAGTTAAGTCAAAGATAGCTACAATCTCAAAACCATTAAGCTAGCACGAGAGTAATAAAGTTATTACAGTCTAGCAAGATAAAAAGAGCTAATCTGAGCCAGATGAAGGAGCAGGGATGGAAGGATCAAGTTGATGCATGCCCTTATTCAAGTGCCTTAGATATTTGCGCATATATTTGAACTGTAAATCATGGGCAACATTCATATTTTCCATCTTAATATTTATATTCTCAACTTTCTCTTCCAATGCACGTAAACGCGCATCAAACTCAGATGGTTTATAATCTCGATCATTAGTTAAATCAGATTCAAGTTCTTTGAAAATATCATCGATATCAATGTCATCAGGAGGAAGATCACCAGCTTCTTCCTCATGTCCAGCTTCGGCACCACCAACCCCATCACCTTGACCAGGAAGGAAATCCAGCTTCATCTTATTGATATTAGAATTGTTAAATATAAGATAATAGATAGGGGCCTCTTCAACAGGAATATCGATTAACATATGTGTAGCCAACACAGTCATTAGATAAGCAAAAGGGATGTCACTATGACCTAGATGGAGTCGAAACTGAATAATGGAATAATAAATTAAGGATGGTAAACAAACATGAACACCTATAGTAATAGTATGAAGAACACGAACCACGAAGGATGTCAATTCAGATTTATTACTTGATCTAGGATACAAGTTGGACATAAAATTTTTATGAAGAACTTTGTATTTAGGTAATAAAAACCTTGAGGGGAGCGCATTCCCTTTATGCATCCATTGAACGTCCAAATTGCATAAGGTTCTAGTGAGCATACGTTTTTCAGTTTCTGAGGGCTTTTCAGATAAAGTATGGATAAGAATGCCCTCATCATTCACAGGAATTTCCATAAGAGCTGAAATCAAATGACGATCAACGTCAAATGTTCCTTCTCTTGTGGCTATTTTAAAAGTTAAATTTTTCAGTGAAAACTCACTTATACAAGTGAACATGGACTGGGCAATGGACCGGTATGTTGGCCCACTCCAATGAAATAAGTTATCCCAACCTACAGCTTAGAGCATAGGAAGGATATCAAAAGGAGTAACATGATTAATATTAACAAGATGTTCAACAATAACGTTATGCAATCTGATGTCTTGAACATAAGATGGATCATCTTCAAAAGCCCGAAGATGACGCTTAGTGATAGGAGCTGATGTAGAGGAAGATGGACCATGGGATGTTGTCTTTCTCCCTCTAGAAGCCATTTGTAATAAGGATTTCAAGAAGATAAGGAGTTCCAAAGGATTGAGAAGAAGGTTTTCTTAAATCAGAGTTTTTAAAAGAAAAACCCCAAATCACAACGAAATTTGAAATAGATAACTTCAAGGGATAAATAGAAGTAATCTAGACACAAATCTATAAGAAAAATACAAATGGAGCACTAACCTTGAAGATTTTGAAAGATGAGTTCGACTAGTCGGGCGTCGGCTCGTTGAAGAGAGAAGTGAAAATAAAGGAGATGAAGTTTTTTTCCCAAATTTAAGTGATTCACAAGATTCACGACTAGTCATGGATGTACACGACCGGTTGTAACAAGAATGGTCATGTATACTCATGATGGTCGAGTACCGGTTAAAAATTCTGATTTCCTCCATATTCACAAAAATTGAAATATAAATTTAGCAAATAAATACAATATGATACAAATAGGCATAAATAATCATTTTAGAATGCACATGCCAAGATCAAATTTCATTTTGTTAAACCTGCTTTTGTTGAGCGGTTTAGTGAAATTGTCAGCACGTTGATTCTCGGTAGGGATATATTCCAAAGATATAACATTTTCTTCCACTAATTCACGAATATAATGAAATCTAATGTCAATATGCTTAGTATGAGAATGTTGAATTGGATTTTTTGAAATGTTTATGGCACTGAAATTATCACAATATAATAACATAGAATCCTATTTAATTCCATAATCACTTAACATACGTTTCATCCAGATAAGCTATGTACATGCATTGCCAGCTGCGATATATTCAACTTTAACAGTTGAAAGTGATATAAAACTTTGTTTCTTGCTAAACCAAGAAACTAAATAGTTTCCGATATAAAAGCAACCACCACTGGTTGATTTTCTATCATCAAGATTATCAGCCCAGTCAGCATCCGAGTACCTAGCTAATTGAACACTAGTCTAATGTGGATACCAGAGATCGAGATTAACAGTACTTGCGACATATTAATCTTGCGACATATTGCATAATCCTCTTGATAGCAGTCAAGTGAGATTCTTTAGGATCAGACTGATATCTAATATAAATACTAACACTTAGAGCGATATCGGGTCTACTAGTAGTTAAATACAGTAAACTACCAATCATACTCTGATATAATTTCGGATCCACATTCTTACCTGCAAAATCTTTTGAGAGTTTCAAAGTTATACTCATAGGAGTATCAAAATTCTTACCATTTTCAAATCCAAATCTCTTAATCAAATTCATAGCATATTTAGATTGAGAAATGAACATTCCATCAGGTTGTTGTTTTACTTGCAACCCAAGGAAATAATTTAATTCCCCAACCATGCTCATTTCAAACTGAGATTTCATCAAATCTGTAAACTCAATCATCAACATAAATATGTACAATTAAAATATGATTATTATGTTTTTTAATAAACAGTGTTTTATCAACACATCTCATTTGAAAATTATGGCTTAATAAAAACTTTGTTAGTTTCTCGTACCATGCCCTAGGAGCTTGTTTTAAGCTGTATGGTGCCTTTTTAAGGAGATACACATTATCAACATTCTTGGGGTCTTCAAAACCCATAGGTTGTTCAACATCTACCTCTTCATGCAGATCACCATTTAAAAATGTACTTTTCACATCTATTTGGTAAATCTTAGACTTTCTAAAACATGCAATGGATATAAAAAATCTAATTGATTCAAGACGTGCTACTGGTGTGAAGGTTTCATCATAATCAATATCTTCAATTTGAGTGTAACCTTGTACCACTAGCCTAGCCTTATTTCTAATTATATTGCTAAGCTCATCAGACTTATTTTTGAATATCCATTTGGTTCCAATGATGTGTTTATCTTTAGGTCTAGGTATGAGATACCAAACATCATTTCTCACGAATTAGTTAAGCTCTTCTTGCATCGCAACTATCCAATTTTCATCAGCAAGAGCTTCTTTTACATTCGATGGTTCTATCTGGGATGTAAAACATACGTAATTACATATATCCTCAAGTTGTTTACGGGTACGAATACCAGTGAGAGGGTTTTCAAGAATCTATGTGGTTGGATGATCTTTAACAATCCTCAAATCAGAATTAGTCTGATTAGAAGAAGTATCAGGCTTATCAATTATAAATACTTCATCATTATCTTGACTTGAAACTGGTGTGTTTAAGTGATCATCAATGACTACATTGATGGACTCTTGAATCACACTGGTGCTTTTGTTTAGAACCCTATAAGCTTGACTGTTTAAAGAGTATCCAAGAAAGATCCCTTCGTCACTCTTCGTATCAAACTTTCTTAGATTTTCACGATCTCGTAAAATATACCACTTACTGCCAAAAACTCAAAAGTATTTAATTATAGGATTTTTATCAAACCACATTTCGTAAGTCATTTTATTATTATCTTTACTCATATAAACCCAATTTATTATATAACAAGCCGTATTGACTACTTCAGCCTAAAGATTCTTAGAGAGCTTCATACTAATCGACATGACGTTAGTCATTTCTTGAAGCACTCTATTTTTCCTTTCAACTATTCCATTTTTTTGTGAAGTTTTGGGCGTTAAGAATTCATGTAATATTCCCTAGTTACTACAGAACTTCTCAAAATCGCTATTCTCAAATTCGGATCCATGATCACTACGAATCTTACTTATTTGAGAACCTTTTTTACTTTGAATCCTTTTGAGAACTTTTATTACTTCTTCAAGGGTTTCTAATTTGTCCCTTAGGAAGAGTACCCATGTATATCTGGTAAAACCATCTACAATTACCAAGATATATCTTTTGTCACCTCGACTTTTCATCCTGGTAAGTCCTACAAGATTCATATGGAGAAGCTCGAGTGGTCTTGAAGTGGCATTGGAATTCACTTTTTTATGTGAGTTCCTTGTTTATTTGCCAATCTGGCATTCGCCATATATTTTATCCAATTTTTGAATTTTGGGTAGACCTCTTATTAGTTCTTGTTTGCTCAATCTATATAAGTTTCAATAATGTACATGTTGAAGATGTTTGTGCCACAAATCAGTCTCGTCTGTATGGACCATGTAACATGATTGAATAAGTGAGCTCGATTCGCTAACAATATAGCATTTTTCAGATGTTCTACGTCCAGTTAGTATTACGGAACCCTTGTTATTTAGAATCTCACAGCTTTGATTTGAGAATCTTACACTATGGTTATTGTCTCATATTTGAGATATGCTTAGTAGATTATGTTTCAGTCCTTCAACATATAAAATATTTTTAAATAAAGGAAGGTTATAAAGTTGAATTATACCTTAGCCCATAATCTTGCAGTTGCAGCCATCACCAAATGTGACTGAACCATCAGTCATGTCTTTGAGATCGGTGAATAAACCTTTATCACTAGTCATATGCCTTGAGCATCAACTGTCTAACTGCCACTTAGAATGGCTTGTAGCTTTGAAAGCTGTGTGAGCAACCAGACAGGTGACCTTTGGAACCCATTTCATAACCGTTTTGGGTTTAGGTGGATTGTTGTTCTTCTTTCATTTATAAGAGTTATAAGTATGACCTATTGAGTTAGACTTTAGAAGCTCTTTAAGAAAATTAACTATCTTTTAGCCAAATGATTTTCGTTATGCTTCTTATAGTTGAAATAATTGCCTTTAGGTTTTTGAAAAGATTTAAAGTCTTTAGAAAACATTTGTTCTTTTCCTTTTGAGTTTAAGGTCTCTCCCTTTACGAATTTGGGAGGAGTATTCTTCGATTTAGGTGGAACATTCTTATCATAGCCTAAACCAGATCGATCACCACATTTTCTTGATCCAGATAAGAGTTTTTCTAATTTAGGATCACCTTGGGCGTAGTTTCAGGTTTCCTTTAAACTCAAGAGAGAAGAAACTTCATTTTTCAATTGTTCGTTTTTAGATCTAAGATTTTCAAACTGGGAGGTTTTAAAATATAAATCGCATTTTGTCTTTTCAAAATAGTCTGAAATATGGGACTTTTCTAAAATAAGAGATTCATATGATTCTTTGAGTTTAGAAAATTTCTCTTTTTGAAGTTTCAATTTCACAGCAATTTTATAACTTTCCTTGTATAGGGCATTGTATGCATCTTGAAGATCATCTTCATTTTCACATTCACTATTCAGATTTTCTTCACTGGTTGAGTCATCATTATCTAAAAAAGTGAATTTGGCTAGAGTCATAAGAGCTTTAACTTCACTGCCCTACTCGTTTTCAAAATCTTCTGATTCAAACAAGACTTCAGAATCAGAGGACTCATCCCAAGTAGCCATCATACTTTTCTTTTTCGACTTGCCGTTATTAGGACATTTGTTAGCCAAATGCCCATACTCATGTCAGTTGTAACATTAACTGTCTTTCAATGATTTCCTTAATTTTTGTTTAGGTTTCTTTTTATCATTTGCTTTTTGAAGATCAACCCTCTTTTTACTTTTAAAAATATTATAAAAATTTTTCTCCAAAAGGGCCATATCATCTTCAGAGTTTTCTAAATTAGAGTTTAAATAATTTTCTTAAAAACCATTTTTAGATGTTTTTAAGGTAATAGATTTTCCTTTTGAAGCTTTAAAAGTTAACTTATAAGTCTATAATTAGCCAACTAATTCCTCAACCCTTATATTGTCCGTATCACGAAGTTCCTGAATTACAGTTACTTTTAAATTGAACCGTTCAGGAAGTGAGCATAGTATTTGAGCACATATTTTACTTTCAGGGATTTTATCGCCTAGACCCCACATAGAGTTTACAATGTCATTCAATCTGGTATAGAAGTCCATGAACATTTCATTTTCTTCCATATGTATTTTCTCAAATTTAGTTGTGAGGATTTGTATCTTAGATTTATTGACAATTAAAGTATCCTCGTGTGTCATTTCCAATATATCCCAAGCTTATTTTATAGAATCACAGGATATAATTCTTTTGAATTCATCCAGTGATAGTGTACAAGTAATTGCATTTAGTGCTTTAGCATTTGCACTACTCTCACTTTTCTGAAGTGTGGTCCAAGAGAAATAAGGTGTTACTCCCATTAATTTTGAACAATCAATCCCAGTTACTTCAGTAGTAGGAGGGGTCCATTCATTCACTGTGGCTAGCCACACACTGTCATCCATGGATTTGAGGAAGATCCTCATCCTGGCTTTCCAATATGCATAATTGGTGTCATCGAAAGGTGGAGTCCTAGTGACGGATTAGGCTATCAAAATTTGACATATCGAATATAGCTTAAATAGTTAGCTCAGGAAATAAATCTAAAAAAAGAATTAAAACAAGCTATTAATCTCTGATACCACTTGAAATGGAAAAACTATATGTCCTAGAGGGGGGGGGGGGGGGGGGGGGGGTGTGAATAGGACTATGCCAAATTTAAAATAAACACAGCGAAATTAAACAAAATAGATAACCAAATAAAGAAATTTAATATTCAACGCTGAAATGAAAGGCACCCTCAAAATTCAAGTCTTGAGAGGTTGATACAAATGTTGTTCTAAGGACAACCTTACACCAAAAACCAAGGGTTTATGGTAGGACAACCTTATTTCTAGAAAGGTCTTTGTATCAAGAACTCAAACTAAAGAGGAATAAATAGATGAATGAATAAATTCAAACTGTACTAAAGAACAAAATGTAATCTTAAATATTGATTGTTCTAAGGACAACCATACACCATAAGAATGGCAGGGCAACCTTACTAGAACAAATAAAGAAACTTAATCTCAAAGCACTAAAGGAATAACAAGAACTAAATTCTAAACTATTGCACCATTCTCCACAATGCTTGAAATAAAATGATTACAACATTCACATCCACATATACATCCCACAAATGAATAATCAAAGATATGAAATATAAATCACATAACCACAAAACACAAGGGATTATAGTGGTTCGCCTGTGTGTACACCAACTGTTAATAAATAGCCACACAGCTACTCCACTCCTAATATCCTCACACAGTGGATATTAGCATTCACTATCAAAATAGGTTTTCCAGGTTCACCCAAAACCTTCACAATTGTGTCTTTCTCTGTGGGCCTACACAATTAAAAAAATCTCACTTCTAAGTTTTCTTGGCTCTCCTGAGATAACCAATACAATGAGATTTTTCTAGCAAATCTCGAAAGTAAACCAAAAGAAAGTAAATTACTGAAACGTAAAATACCTAAATATCTCCTTCGTTGTAGTAGCCCAGAAGAACCAAATCAAAGCAGAGATTAGAATGTCCAACTTCGATGTCCAATACTCACTTTACAATGGTTCTAAGTTCTAATTGATTTTAAATTAAACTAGATGGGCTAGCTTTAATTGATTTTGATTCCATAAAAAGGATAATCAAAGTTCCTCTTTTTAGATTAGATTGGAATACAAGAAACAAAATCAATTAACAAAGCTAAAGAAAGAGAATATTAAATATGCACACATAGCTTAAAAAGAGCACAGACTTATCTCTCAGAAGGGTGGATTAAATTAGCATGAATTGTGTTAATTATTTTGAGATTCGTGCTCTATTTATAGGTGAGTAAATCAGGTCTTCAACTGGTCCAGGAAGAACTACGACTGGTCATAAAACCAACCGATATTTAAAATTTTAGGTGCGATAAGATCTGGCTGTTTCACAACTGGTCGTAGGTCAGCTATGACTGGTCGTTGGTCTCCTATGACTGGTCGAAGGTCTCCTACGACTAGTTGAAGCTAACCGAATTTTAAAACTGTACTTTGAGTCATAGGTCTACGACTGGTCGAAGAATCAGTTGACACTATTCATATGACTAGTCGAACAGTCTCCTGGACTAGTCGAAGCGTAATAGAAAATTTTTGAATTTTACAACAAACTTACGACTAATCCAGAAAATTCTTAGACATGTCAAAGCAGTGCTAGGACTAGTCGAACAAAGTCCAGGACTAGTCTTAGAACAAACCAAACTCACTTATATAAAACATATGAGTTGTGTATCCAAAATGACCTACTCTAAAAGTCAACCTATGGTCAATCATACCTCAAACGTGAAGTAAGAACATTAAAACTTGAAGGTAAGTGACCTTAGAGAATAATGAAGCCTGAGATCTTGGTGTATTTTGAACTTGAAAGTTTCATGAGATCTTGAACTTGAAAGCTTCATCTTGATCTTGAATTATAGTTGACTTGTATTAAGTCGTACATACTTGCATTTTAGAGTCTTGACTTGAAAACAATGCTTGTCTATCGAACCTAATCTTGTAAGACTTCGTGACTCGGCATGTCTTGAGTAGAGCTTTGTTCTTCACATATGCAAGCTTTATAACAAGATACAAACAGTGTCTTTGGCACCACAAATTTGACAATAAAAGGGCTACCAACTGTAGCACTTATAGTTCGACTACTTGTCTACTCCACTCCCGGTAACTCCACTCAACCCTTGAGTGCACCGGATTTCACTAAGGAGGTTTCACAGCGGTTCACCTCTAACCTAAGGTTTTAAATTAGGTTCACCTTCAACCTTTACAACCTACACTAAGGCTGACTATTTATGCTCTCATAAGCAAGGGTCAAAACATTGTACCTACGTTTAGGCACACTAGCTAAGGATCTTCCATAAGACCCTAACGGAGGTTTTACACGGTTTACCTCTAACCCAAGGTTTCATAACTGTTCACTTCAAACCTAAGGTTTTGACTAATTCACTTTCCACCAGATGTTTATGCTCTCCACAGAGCAAGGGTCCACACAACACACCCACCACGTACACTCCCGCCGAATGCCTCCTTGAGGACTTCCAAGGGTGAGAAACACCTTAGACCCAATCCTACAAATGAATGATCAAAGGGTCCTCTGTACTCTAGATACTTATAGATAAGTGGATGAGTCCCTTTAAACATGTTTGACGAAGATCTCCTCCTTGTTGATGGAGAATCTTCTGCTCCTTTGATCCGCAACACAAATGATGTACCAATATATGGCGACGGGTTGGGTCAAGGTTATGATGGAATCCTACTCTCTAAATGTTTTCCTATTATGAAGATATAGTGATTCCAATCATCTATGCATTCAAGGCATCCCAACTTAATGATTTGTCACTAAGGTAGTAGTTGGAGGATCCTTAAATGTAGAAGTTCATTGCCCAATCCACTCTATTGAATATCAATGATAAGGGTGGATTGGAGGATGAACTTCCTCGAGAGAAAGGGCTTTGGATAAATCATCTAAGGTTAAACACTCAAAAGCACTCTCTTCTTTCTCTACCAGCAACAAAAGTCAAGCTCTCTTTAAATAGGCAAAAGGTTCTAACGGATTTAAAATGATCACATTTATGACAGAGTTCGATATCATCGAGCGGAGTTGATATCATTGAGTGTATACTCTTGATTGTATCAATGGTCCACTCGATGACACAAACTCAATGTCATACACTTTTAAAAACCTTTTGCCAATTGGTCGAGGGAATCGAGACTCACGTCGATGCCATCGGATTTTGAACTCTGATATTATCGATGCCAGTTTTGATTCTTCGACATTTAAAAATGAGAGAGACTTGCTTAAAATTTTTTAGGTCATCAGATATGATCAGGGGATACTCGATATCATCGAAATTTATATACCGATGATATCGAAGGTTGTGTCAATGCATCGAAAAATCCAAAGATTTTATCAGTAAGCTTGCTAGACAGTTTATGTCTATTCTCGATGCAATCGATCCGGCCTTGATACCATCGATATTTGAATATCGATTATATCGAGTGACCCTCAATCAAAATTAAAAACTACCTGAAAAATGTTACTGGACAACTTCGCTCCCATGATCGATATCATCGAGAGCCGACCGATATCATCGAGATTTGAACTCCGATGGTATCGAGGATGGCTTCGATATATCGAAGAATATATGAATTTCCTAAGTAAAAATAGGGGCACCAAAGATTTGTCTGTTAAGATTATTAAGTCACTTTTAATTGACTCGAGATTTAAATATCGATGATATCGATAGGTACATCGATACATCAATAATTCTGTCCAGATATGTATGTGGTTGCTGGACACACTTGACCTCATTCTGATAGAATCGATTTATTATCGAGGACATCGACAGCGCAGATCATTTATATCGACACGTGTATCGATAAGATCGACAAAGCAAGAAAACTTAGAGATTTTCTAATTTTTGAAAAAGTTTTCTCACTTAAAAATCCTATGATGTCTTACTTGTTTTAAGGGTTTTAGTCACCTAGTGTTTTGGGACATAGGATGTGAGGCTTAGATTTACCTATGGCAAGCTTCCACACATCCGGTTGAGGCAGACGCTTGAATTAATCTTCCTGTGAGGCTCTGCAGTCCGACTGACTCAGCACACATGCTAATTGACAAACCAGGGCACTCGCAAGGGCACTTTCACACTATTGTCATGGGAAGGTAGGAAGCCACAGTTGATGTTGGTTGATAGCTCAGGTTATGGGGATGGAGTGTGGTGAGGTTCATGCTAGCGAGAAGAATCTCAGGAGTGTGCGTAAAAGAGATCGTCGTACACAATTTCTTTGCAGCCGACTAATCCACTAGAATCGAGGCAACTGCCTCCTAGCGACCAAGATGACTCATGACTTCCGTATACTTCACCACATATTCACACACAATGTGTATCCTAGGTGGAGCAATCACTCCGAATGCATGCGTTTAGTGATAGACTTCTTATACAGAGCTGGGTAGGGAAACAAGTTGTGCCTACCTACATTTGTCCTACTACAGATAGTTCAGACCGCATGCTCTCCTATGACTGATATTTCACTCCCATTCGACCGATTTATATGGAAGCTTGCTCGTGAGTTCGGTTACCGACTTGACACGGAGCTTGTGTCGATACACTATATTAATGACACTACACTCAACAACATGGGATTTGGCCCTTGACAACGTCAAGCCCAACTTGATGAGAGTGGGGATGAGATGGGAAGTGAAGAGGAAGAAAGTGATGAAGAAGAGGAAGGAAGCGAGGAAGAGGGAGAGTAGGAAGAGGAAGAAGAGGTGGCCCAAGACTTTGATGAGGGCTCTCCACCTGCTACACATGAGCACCACCATGATCGGGCTGCTTTAGAAGCCCGTTTGGCTCAGATTGAGGAGGGCCAAGTCGCCTTACGACAAGAGGTCAGAGAGACCCAGGACAAGCTTGAAGAGAGTCAAGCTTACATGAAACAAAAATTTAAGAAGGTGTCTCACACCTTGAAGGCTCTCCTGTGCTGTATGTAAGACAAGAGCGCTCCTCCACCATCACCAAATTCGGACGACTAGTCCTATGTTGTAGTCATCTTTTCTTTCCTTGATTTTCTTTCTTTCTATGTCACAGCCTTGATAGGCTTAGTAATAGGGTAGAGATGTTGGTGTGTTTTGGTGTTTAAAGCTTTGTTTAAATTAGCTCACATGCGTCTTCTATCATGATCCATGTAAGACTACATCTCACGTATTGTGACGATTTTGGTTAAATGAAATGCATGAAGCTCCTTTTTTTATGGAATGTGTAGAATGCTTGACAAGTTGAGTATTGTTATGCTAATCTTACACGTGTTGCACCCTATGTTGTGTATAGGGAATGCCTCCGAAAGCTACTCGGAACATTACACGTCTAGCACTAGATGGATCGTTTGACAGGGCACCTTCCCTAAGCGATAGCCACAAGGACCCCAACTTGGGCCCTGACAGTGACACGATGCCGATTCACAGTCGTCCACTGGCCCCACTAATGGGCTAACACCTTCTACACCACTGGTTCCCAAGAAAAACCATGCATCTACCTCGACACCACACATGCCTCAGGTGGCTCCTCCTCCTGATAAGTTGGAGCAGATAATGCTACTTATGTAGCAGCAGCAGCAGATTTGGACCACCATTACTGGGGCCCTTGCTCAGAACATGAACGTGATTCCGTTTGTACCACCTGTGCACCCTGCTAGAAACCTGAATGTCGGTGGCTTATTTGAGCGATTCCATCGCTTCTGACCTCCCACTTTTACGGGTACTCACAGACCCGAGGAGGCCGAATATTGGCTTAACCGCATCTCTAAGATGCCAAAGCCACTGCACTGCATTGAGGCAGAGCAGGTTGAGTTGGTCACTTATATGTTTGAGAAGGAGGTCAGTCTCTAGTGGGACAACATCCTTTGGACCGTTCCCAAGGGGTATGTGTGGACATAAGATGCTTTTGAGACCTGTTTCCACAGAAAGTATTTCTCCCTCACTTACTATAATGATGAGGGTGAATTCCTTCGCCTCCGTTAGGGAGGAATGACCATGGCCGAGTATGAGAACAAGTTCATGGAGCTGGCCAGATACGCTCCTTTGATCCTAACGAACGAGCCGATGAAGATGCGACAATTTTCTGATGGTCTGCATCCCGATATCCACACGAAGATGTGTTACGCTAGCATACCCAGCTATGTTGAGCTAGTGAGCATGTCTTTGGAGCTGAGCAGGACGGGGATAACTTGTCCTGTACACGTGTACCTATGGGTCCTAGGCCTCGACTAGATTTACCGAGCAAGCCGTTCCTCGGCAAGAGGCCACGTGCAGACTCGCCTCCCAAACTTATGGCTCCACCAGCCCAGCTAAGGCGATTAGATCTGTGGTGCACCTACTGCAAGAGGTCAGTCCATACAGATACTTACTGCTTCACCAAGATGAGGGATAATGACTTCTTGCCGCCTTAGAAGATCAATCGCCAGCTTCCTTAGGCTATCTCGGCTCCACCTCTACGTTCAGTACCACCAGCACAGCTTTTCTATAGGCCTAATGTACCTCGTAGTAGGCTGCCTCAACAACCTATGGTACCACAACCAAATCATCCTCAACAAGCTCGTGTGCACTCACTTGCAGCTGAGGCATCCGAGATAGCAGTTACAGCACCATTGGCTTTTGAAGTCACAACAAATATCCAAGGTACAACAGTCTTCTTATTGGTAGACACCGGGTCCACTATCTCAATAATATCATATGCAGCAGTCAAGCGACTAGTATTGAGAACTACTCCCACAAGGGGGTGAGAATCCTTACCACCACAAGAACCTTTTCAGACGTTACTAAGCTTTGTAAGGATTGCTCGATAGACTTAGGAAGAAAAACAGTACTCGTTGACCTGATTGTTGTCCCACTATACCATTACGACGTCATCCTCGATATGGATTGGCTCACCAAAATAAAGGCAGAGATCGACTGTGATACTAGATTGGTGACAGCCCATAGACCTGAGGGCAAAACCTTCACTTTCCCTATTCAGGTCAGTTACCCTCTTCACGTCCTTTGTTATGCTCCCTTATGAAAGAGGTTCGGGGTCTGACACTTGGGAACACGCCAGTAGTTCAGGATTTCACGGACGTGTTCAGAAAGATACCTGGATAACCTCCACAGCACGAGATCGATTTTACCATTGATTTAGTGACTGGTGTGACACCTATATCCCTATCGACGTATTGCATGTCTCCATGTGAGATGGAGGAATTGAGGAGACAGATCGATGATCTATTGGATGCAGGCTTCATACGACCGAGTGTTTTTCCTTGGGGAGCACCCGTGTTGTTTGTGAAGAAGAAGGACGGATCACTACGATTGTGTATTGATTATCACAGATTGAACCAAGTGACAGTGAAGAACAAGTATCCTTTACCCAGGATAGATGATCCATTCAATCAGTTGAAAGGGACGCAGTATTTCACTAAGATCAACTTACAGTTAAGGTATCACCAGTTGCGCGTCAGGGATAAGGACATGTAGAAGACAGCATTCAGAACCAGCTTTAGGCACTACGAGTTCCTTGTGATGTCATTTGGACTCACAAATGCACCCACCGTGTTCATGGACCTGATGAACTGGGTGTTTCGACCGTATCTGTACCGATTCATCATCATATTTATAAATGACATCCTGATATACTCTAAGAGTCAGAAGGATCATAAGGAGAACCTGCGAGCAGTCTTTGATACTCTCAAGAAGAGCCAGTTGTTTGCTTAATACAAGAAGTGTGACTTCTGGAAAGAAGAAGTCAAGTTTCTGAGACATGTGATGTCCAAGGAAGGAATAGCCGTGGACCTTGCTAAGGTGATTACAGTTTAGGACTGGGAGCAGCCTAGTTCAGTTGCTGAAGTAAGGAGTTTCCTTAGCCTAGCGGGTTACTATCGTCGATTCATTAGGGACTTTTCTAATATAGTCAGGTCGTTGTCTCAGCTCACTTGGAAGGATCTTGAGTTTGCCTAGAATGAGAAGGCAGAAGCTTGTTTTCAGGAACTGAAGGACAAGTTGACATTCGCACCCGTGCTAGTATTGCTAGAGCAGGGGGTCAAATATACAATATACACCGATGCGTCTCGTGTTAGTTTTGATTGTGTTCTGATGCAGAAGGATAGAGTGATTGCTTATGCCTTGTGACAGTTGAGAAAATACGAGGAAAACTACCCTCTGCATGACCTGGAGTTAGAAACCGTCATCTTTGCATTATAGCTCTAGAGACATTACCTCTATGGAGAGGAGTTCGAGCTCTTTTGCAACCACAGGAGCCTTAGGTACATATTCACACAGAGGGACCTGAATATGAGGCAACGACGATGGATAGAAACCTTGAAAGATTTCAAGTTTGAGGTCTCCTACCATCCTGCCAAGGCCAACCTTGTGGCAGACGCATTGAGCCATAAGAAGACGATAGCATTTGTAACTCCGCTGATGATAGAGGAATGGAACATGGTCAAATTTGTGTGAGATTTTGAGCAAAAGCTTACAGTAGAGGAGTCGTTCACGAGTATCGCACATATCCGTGTACAGCCACTTATCGATGACCGAGTCATTGTGGCTTAGAAGGAAGATGAAGGGTTGGTAGAGTTGAGAAAGTGAGCTTGTGATGATGAAGACTCGGAATGGAGAGTTAGTACGGATGGTGGTTTACGTTATCGTGGCCACCTATGCGTCTCAAATCTTCATGACTTGAGAAGGGAAGTTCTCAAAGCTGCTCATAATTCGAAGATGGGGATGCATCATAGTAGTACAAAGATATATCATGATATGAAGCGTTCATACTGGTGGGATAACATGAAAGCCCAAATAGCAGATTTTGTGTCTCGTTGTCTTACGTGCCAGCAGGTCAGGGCCGAACATCGCCGACCTCCTGGTTTACTTCAACCCATGCCCATAGCTAAATAGAAATGAGATTTCATTTCTATGGATTTCATCTCAGGGTTACCGAAGATGAGGAAGGGATATGAATGCATTTGGGTGATTGTGGACCAATTGACGAAATCGGCTCATTTCCTCACGATTAGAGTCTCAAACTCAGTAGACGATTTGGTCAGGCTGTATATCAATGAAATAGTACGTCTGCATGGAGTGTCTATAGAGATCGAGTCGGATCGAGATACACGATTCACATCTATCTTCTGGACTCATATCCAAGAAGTCATGGGTGTGAAGCTGAAGTTCAGTACCGCGTTCCACCCACAGACTGATGAGCAGACGGAACGGGTGAATCAAGTGTTAGAAGACATGTTGTGGGCATGTGTGCATGATTTTAAAGACAGTTGGGATAATTGTCTTCCCTATGATAAGTTCGCTTAGAACAACAGCTTTTAGGTGAGCATTAGCATGGCTCCCTACGAAGCATTGTATGGGCGCCCATGTAAAGCACCACATTGCTGGGCAAAGGTTAGCGAGAAGAGTTTGATTGGCTTAGATTTAGTGCAGACGACCTCAGAGAAGATGACATTATCGGGCATCGACTTCTTGCAGTATAGAGTAGACAGAAGAGTTACGCTGATACGAGACGGCGACAGTTAGAGTTTGAGGTTGGGGACCGTGCGTTTCTTAAGGTCTCCCCCATGAAGGGAGTCCTTTTGTTTGACAAGAAGGAAAAACTCACTCCTTGATTCATTGGCCCATTCCAGATACTAGACCAAGTGGGTGTGGTAGCATACCACCTTACTTTGCCCACACCACTCATAGGCGTGCATAACGTATTTCACGTATTGATGCTAAAGAAGTACATTTCTGATCCTTCTCACATTATCAAATGGAATCAAGTACAGTTGAGTGAAGATGCTACTTACGTACTAGGACTGACACGTATTCTAAACAGGAAGGACTAGGTGCTGCGCAGTAAGGTTATCCCATTTGTGAAGGTACTGTGAACACACCATACTAAGGAAGAGGCTACTTAGGAAACAGAAGCCGAGGTCTTTAAGAACTACCCTCAGATTCTCAAGGAGTATGAAAAGGTACTAATTTCGAGGATGAAATTTTTCTTTAAGGAGGATAGATTGTAACGTCTCAGAAAAATTCGCACAAAGACTCGAGTACCACCTCAGGTAGAAATCACTAAAGATCGAATTCTTTAAAAATTAGATGAGAATTAATTCAATACTAAACTAAATTAGTCAGTAAATTAGATTGAACCGCTTTCTATACGAACCGCAAGACCTTAAACCAATAGAATCGCTAACTCTACATTACCTAAAAACTTAGGATCAATCTCAAAACCCAATTGCTCATGGGAGCACATTAAAACTCTGTATCGGACCTGGACCGCGCATCAAAAGTCTGATGACTGCGAAACTATACGGTTATGACCACCTTACTGGGCTTGACAACCTTTGAGGAAATTGAGTCCAAATAGTATCTAGAAACACACAACTTGAGCTCGTAGTGAAGTGTGTGAGAAACGTGATATCTTTAGAAAATGAACTCAGATTTAAGTGAATTGGGCCGTTCGCTTGTAGGCCAAATTTAAGGTTTCAGACCATCAGATTCTGACCCAACTACACCCTTGGATCAGAGAAATTTTCCTACACATGTCAATGTACTTGTGGCACTGATTAAGGGATGATGATTATTAAACTGACACTGGTCCTCCACGGTCGATCCACAAATCCGAGCAGACCGAAATCTTAACCTAATATAGATCCATTGTTAGGGAACTTTCTACATACTGTATGTATGTAATGGACCTCCATATGAGCTCTGTTAGCCCAAAACAGCCACCTTTTGGCTATATCCTAAGTATATCATGGCCTTGGGGCCATTGACATCACTTCTGGGCCTATATAATGCCCTAAACTCACCCCTATCTCATTCCATACGAATTTTCTAACCCTAGGAGAGAAGAGAGAAAAGAGGAGGAAAGAGTGAGGAGAAGAGATTGAGAGAGAGAGAGAGATAGTTGCTGGGATTCATTTTCACCACTCCACGTGCCAAATTATCTCTCCCGTATCGCTATACCGTGGAATCTGAATCCATTTTTGGATAAGAAATCCTAACCCTAATCTATTTTAGGAATCTAAATAGAGAAATTGGTGAAATAGTTAATATATTTCAATGTTTAGGTAGCCGTTGTGCTATAAACAAAGACGTTAGGTACGAACCGAGTTCATAACGGGCGTACCCATGAAAGGTGCAGACTATAAACATTTAGGTTATGTTTTTCAAGGCTTTTAATGTCAGTTAATGATTTATGACTAACTTGATTGTTGTCACATGTACTTAAATGCGATGTTTTCCGTGTATTACACATATGTATGAACTATATTGAATATAATGCATTTCATGTGTTTGTTGAAATGTTTGAATGATAATGGAATTAGGATTTGTGCTTTCCATGATTATGGATTGCGAATACATGATTGTTGTATGTTTGACATCTCCATTGTGAAAGGGTTTGCTATAAAATATGTTATAACTAATTTATTACATGTATGTTAATATGTGTAGTCTAAGTGTTTAATAAAATGTCTGAATGAGAAAATACTTGTTGAAATGTATTTAATGAGGGTGTTGAGATAGGATTCTCAATTACCTTATCTATAGTTACGGTTTCCTTCATATAACCTATCTCGCTTCTTTATGCTTTATAGATGAAATGCCTATGTATGACAACATGTGCACTATGTGTTTGTTAAAATGCTCAAATGAGATTTATATTTGAATTGGTTGTCACATGGTGTTTTGACTATCACATATGAATGCCTATTGTGTTTGAGTATGATTGGGACTACTATGTAGTCTAGGCAATCATAACGATTTACGATCAGTGGCTGAATTAGTTTCGCCACAACGGATACATTCGATGAATCCAAGTCACAAGGTGATTATCGACAGTGGTTAGGCCACAAGGAGTGCATATACGCTCCATGTCAATTAATTCAATGTGCACTCATACCAGTTAAGCTTGTCGAGTAACCTAATTGGCCTAATGTATGTTCACCATGTGTGGACGCCACTGCTTGAATCTAAGGTACCACTTACTGGTGAATAGCCCGTTTAACCTTGGTAGCACGATCCGCTAAGACTCATGAGCTGGGCATGGTGGTATGGGACACTATGGTTGAGCTGTCGGCCTATGCTGGGGTGACGAGCCTCCTCGTAGTGTCCATTGAGCAACCCAAACTCGTTAGCCAAATACATTGGTATGAGACATTGTATTTGATCTGTCGGCCTATGCTATGGTGACGAGCCTTTCCGTAGTAACATCGAGTATAAACTAGGCCTACGCTGAGGTGACGAGCCTATCCATAGCGACCTGAACTTGCCTATCCACTGCTTTTCAAATCAGGGGTGATATTGCCATATAACTTGTCTATCGTATATGATTAACTAAGATTGAAGACCTTAGATGGATCATTGTTTGGATAAATGATATAAAGGGAGGTACCCTAGCTTCTCAAATCTGTTGTATGAATAAGCTTAATTAAATATTGGCTAACATGATCATGCATCGCATTGCATGTGCTTTGGTGAGGAAGTGCACGTGTCCAGAGCGGTGCATGCGCGATCGTGAGATGATGTCGCTGAGGGAGTGCAAGCAAGGGCATGCATCATTATTGCATACCATTCTTACATTAACAAGAGTACTTAGGTTATGATTATTGTATTGCCTTATCATTACTGCATGACTGAATTGATAACATGTTAAGCTTTTCCTTATAGCTTCACTGAGTTGATCACTCACTCCCACTCTGGGATGGTGTTTTAAAACACCAACTAGACTCTATTGTAGCTACAAGTGGTGGCGAGGCTTACAAGATGCAGCCTGACTTTTATGACGACGAGGAGTTCACCTACATGTAACTCTCTGGTGGGTCTATGTAGACCTGGAGTTGTGTCGATGGGGTTACAGGGATACGGATTAGATGCCATTACATTGTATCATTTTGTAAATTTTAGAACTATACATGTAATTATTTAACCTAGTGATATGTTCATACTCTGGGGACTTACAATCGCTTACATGCTTTATATATCTATCACAGTCTTCCGCTTGTGTAACCTAATTGTCTTTGGAGTATGATATGCTGATTTACTGTAATCTCATTCATATTTAATGCACTAATACAGACAACATTCAATCGTCATTATCTATGTTGCATAAGTGATGCGTTTGAACTCGGGAGTTGAGCTTCTACTTGACCCCCAATTTTTGAGGTATTATAGTAAGTTCCTTAACAATGATCTAAGCCAGGTTATGATTTCGGTCTGATCAGATTAGTAGATTGACCGTGGAGGACTTGTATCAGTTCAATGGTCATACATACCCGATCAGGGTCACAAGTATACGGATAAGAGCAGAGAAATTTCCCTGATCCATGGGTGAAGTTTGGTCGAAAACTGACGGTCTAAAGTCTTCAATTTTACCCATAAGCGAATGGTCCAATTCATTTAAGTTTGAGTTCATTTTCTAAAGATATTCACATTTCTCACACACTTCGCTCAAGGCTCAAGTTGTACGTTTCTGGATACTATTTGGGCTCGATTCTCATGATGGTTGTCAAGCCCAATAAGAAGGTCGTAACCCTATAGTTTTGCCATCATCGGACTTTTGACGCGCGGTCCAGGTCCGATACGAAGTTTCAATGTGCCTCCTGAAGCAACTAGGTTTTGGGATTTCTCTGATGTTTTTAAGTAATATTGAGTTAGTGATTTTAATGGTTTTGGATCTTGCGGTTTGCATAGATAATGGTTCAAGATATTCCACCGATTAATTTAGTTTAGTACTTAATTAATTTTCGTCTAATTTCCACAGTATACAGTCTTTAGTGATTTTGGCCTGAGGTGGTACTCGAGTCTTTGTACGGATTTTTTTGAGACGTTACAATCTACCCCCCTTAAAGAAAAATTTTGTCTCCGAAATTAATACCTTTTCGTACTCCTCGAGGATCTGAGGGTAGTTCTTAAGGACCTCAGCTTCTGTTTCCTAAGTAGCCTCTTCCTTAGTATGGTGAGTCCCCAATACCTTTACAAGTAGGAAAACTTTATTACGTAGCTCTTGTTCCTTCCCATTAAGAATACGTGTTAGTCGCAATATATAAGTAGCATCTTCACTCAACTATACTTGCTCCCATTTGATAAATGGGAAGGGTTAGGAAC
The DNA here is from genome assembly GCA_037074715.1 of Magnolia kwangsiensis. Classification (NCBI taxonomy): domain Eukaryota; kingdom Viridiplantae; phylum Streptophyta; class Magnoliopsida; order Magnoliales; family Magnoliaceae; genus Magnolia; species Magnolia kwangsiensis. The sequence continues at coordinate 126,850,535 of CM073574.1, read as the reverse complement.
GTATTTCTTCAGCATCGATACGTGAAATACGTTATGCACGCCTACGAGTGGTGTGGGCAAAGCAAGGCAGTATGCTATCACACCCACTCGGTCTAGAATTTGGAATGGGCCAATGAATCTCGGCGTAAGCTTCCCTTTCTTGCCAAATCAAAGGACTCCCTTTATTGGGAAAACTTTCAGGAATACGTGGTCCCCAACTTCAAATTTTAGCTATCACCGTCTGGTATCGACGTAACTCTTCTGTCTATTCTGGGCTGCAAGAAGTCGGCATCTAATAATATCAATCTTCTCTAAGGTCACCTGTACTAAATTTGGGCTAACCAAACTCTTCTCACCAACTCCTCAACAATGTGGTGCTCGACATGGCCGTTCATACAAGGCTTTATAAGGAGCCATGCCAATGCTCGCTTAGAAGCTGTTGTTATAAGAAAACTCAACATAGGGAAGACAGTCATCCCAACTGTCCTTGAAATCGAGCACACATGCCGGCAACATATCCTCTAATACCTGATTTACCCGTTCTTTTTGCCCATCAGTCTGCGGGTAGAACGCGGTACTGAACTTCAGTTGCACTCCCATTCCTTCTTGGATTCGAGTCCAGAAGATAAATGTGAATCGCGTGTCTCGATCCGACACAATCTCCATAGAAACTCCATGCAACCGTACGATCTCCTTGATGTACAGCTTAGCCAAATCATCTGCTGAGTTTGTAACTCTAATCGGGAGGAAATGAGCCAACTTCGTCAATCAGTCCACAATCACCCAAATAGAGCTCCTTTCTTGTCTTCAGTAAACTGAAAATAAAATCCATAGATATGAAATCCCATTTCCACTCAGCTATGAGCATGGGCTGGAGTAAACTAAGAGGTCGATGATGCTCAGCCTTGACCTGCTGGCACGTGAGACAATGGGCTACATAATCTACTATGTGGGCCTTCATGATGTCCCACCAGTACAAACGCTTCATGTAAGACCCATATCTTAGTCCATACCGTTCCATAGACTTTCGCGGTCTTACCGGTCGAATTTCGCCAACCTTCGACCCTTAACTGATATTTGCGCGCGACCCTGATTCGTATGTCGTCAACCCGTATCGACTCAACCCAAGACCTTTACCATAGCGACCGCACCATCGCTGCGGTTCCGATGTCGTGACTCACGCCGAGGCGATACCCTAGTCTGGAGATATGGGTCAGCGTTCGGTGTGAGGAAAATGCTGCGCATTTCAAAACCCAAGGGAATCTCTACGACTTGTCACATCAATCCCATCAATCAATCAAAACCCATCACATCTCATGTCAAGTACATATCACTTTTCACCCTTTCCCAAACAAGCCACAAAAGTCTAAAAGTTCTTACAAGCCCATACCTTTCTTACACAAAATGCCTCAAAAGTCAAAAAGTTCTTATAAGGCTCATGCCTTTCTTACACAAAAGGCCACAAAAGTTAAAAAGTTCTTACACCCATCACCACCACATCCATCACCCATCTATCTACCTCTCTCTCTACAACTCTCTCTCTCATTTTCAAACTCAAATTCAAGCAAGAGAAATCCATACGTATGAGCCTCTCCCTCTCTTCTAAACTCCAAGTGTGGCCCACATTTTCATCCCAAGATCTCCCATCTCAACCATCCAAACCTCATTTCCTCCGTTGGAATCGAAGCTAAGGTGCTAAGGAACCCATAAAAGCAAGAAGATCGAATGGTGGGTGCTTGATAAGAGTAATTTTTTATGTTTTTAAAATGGACCAAGTGAGGCCAACCGATCAATGGTTTGGATCTCACTTAGGACCCTAAGAAGTGGCCGATGGCCCACTTTGATCATCATGATCATTCTATGATGGGGCCATTCTCCATGGACCCCATCATGATGTTTATTTCCTTACTTTAGATAGGTCATCTAGACCGTCCATATTGGTAGGGAAAGGATCTCCACCGTTGATTTCGATTTTAGTGGTCCCATGTGTAGGGGGATTCTTTTGATGTATGATTTTTCCAAGGGAGGGCTCATAGTGGCGGAGCCCTCCATCACACGCGTGTCCCACTCTCCATCTCTCTCTCCCTTTTTATTTCATTTTTTTTATTTTATGAGATTATAATAGGGTTGTGTGGCCTATTTGAATGGACCCCACCATGAGGCTTATATTCTATCCAAATCATCAAGTGTGGCCCACTTTGTGTGTGATGTATCCACACTATTCTCCATGAGGTGGCCCACCTAATCAGGGCCCACCTCAATGCATATTTTAATGTCCAACCGTCCAGCGTCTGGGACGCTGGACGTCTTTGTAAAAGAAAAACACAAATATAAGCTTACTTTTTTTAAGCTTTTGAGGTGGTTCACTCTCATAGGCCCCACCTTGGTGTATGTATTAAATCCACGCCGTCCACCTCATTCCCTGGATCATTTTAGGCGTTGAGCCAAAGAATGAGGTCAATCTGATGATCAAGCGGGCTATACTATAGAAAATTATGTTTCTTGCCATTCGAAGCTATTAAGACCCACCTTGTTGTATCTACGTGCTAAAAATACCAAACATTGGAGTTATTCAGTGTATTTTGAGCCCTAGAATCCATTGGATAGAGTAGATTTTCAAGAAGTGGGCCCCACATGTGAAATTTCTCAGAAAAATAAAAAAAAAAAAAAAGAGAAGAAGAAGGAAGCAGCAGCACTGCTGTTGTCAGAAGGCAACGCCCACTGCACGGGTGGGCGGGCGGACGACCAGCCCCAAAGCCCAGCCGTGGGCCCCACCCTGATGTATTTTTTGTATATCCGCACTATCCATTTTGTAGGCCCTTAGGGCGGTAGGCTGCCCTCTAAGTTTCAGCTCCATCCAACGCTCGGGTGGCCCACGCTGTAGAAAATAGTGGGATTGAACCTCTGCCATTGAAACCCTTCTGTGGGCCACAGAAGTTTTGGATCAAGATAAAATTTGTGTTTTTTCTTCACTCAGGTCGGTATGACCTCGTCAACGGGTTGGATGGCATGTAAACATTGTGGTGGGCCTCACTTGGGACCCACAGTGATGTATGGGTTTTATTCCCACCGTCCCCACTTGATATATGTGTTTAATTCCCACCGTCCAGCAGACGGTGGGGCCCTAGTGCATGTATTTTATTTACACTATCCAGTGACAGTGGGGCCCTCCATGATGCATGTGCTGCATCCAATCCGTCCATGCACTTTGTAAGCTCATTTTATGGCTTGAGCTAAAGAATGACTTGGATCCTTAGCTCATGCGGACCCCACCATGATGCGTGTGTTGAACCCAAACCGTCTATCTATTTTAAAAGCTCATTTCTTGGCATGAACCATAGAATGAGCCAGATCCATTGTCCAAGTGGACCCCAACTTGGCACGTTTTGAGGCCCATCTTAATGTAGTTGTAGTAGTTCATTGGGGGCCCACTTTGATGTGGATGTAAGGCCCATGTCATGGGGCCATTTGATGTATTATAAGGCCCATGTCATTAGGCCATTTGATGCATTCTAAGGCCCATTTAATGTGTTAGGGGCCCATGGATTAAGGTTCATTGAGATGTAGTAGGGCCCATGGGTTGAGGCCCATTTAATGTACATATGGGGCCCAATTGGTGTGGCCATTTGTTACATATAAGACCCATGAGATTAGGCCCATTTGATGCAATCTAAGGCCCATGGGTTATGACCCATTGCAATGCGCATAAGGCCCATTGGTGCGGCCCATTAATGTGGCCCACTTGACGAATGAAAGGCCCATATGATATGGCCCATTTGATGTATTTAAGGCCCAATGGGATGTGCCTAAGGCCCATTATAATGTGTAATCCCAACCTGGTTCATGTAATGATATTCACTACAAGTTACGCCTTGGGAGTAATGTTGGTTTGACGTCCACATTACGAGTTTAATGTTGGTTAAATGTCCACATTACGACTCTCCCTAAGGCCCATTAATAGGCCCGTACTTGTTGCGTGTAGGCCGTATAGACCCATCTGCGTTGTAAGGGTAGTTCATTACTTTATTACATATTTAGTATAGTTCCATGACTCATGATCATAATTCATACGCATCATATGTATGCTTGATATGAGAGGTGACTGATCATAGTATATGCCTTCGGGCAGGTTGTTTATGGGCTCCCGGTTAGGCGGTGTTGCCCTACATGAGCGCACGATACGCGTAGGATTTGCTGCATGACTGGATAGCGTGATTCATGCATTTCACATTGTGTGATATGGTTACTATACGCCCTAGCAACATCAGGGTCGTAGCTTCCACAGACGTATCGTGGTTGGCAGCATTGGATACCAGAAATCTTGTTCTACATGGGGTGCTATAGATATCCCTGAGTAAAAGTTCCTAAACCCTTATGGTACCAAGAGGTTGCTCCAACATCTAGACCGAGTGGGTACAGGAGTGTCGAGTGCCGATTACAAGACGGTTGCACTTTCCACTATATCATGGTCGGTTGGAAGGGGGTGCGACCTTACCCGCCCGAGTGTAGGGGGCAAAGCTAGGCTGAGTTTGACCAGCTCGAGGAATGGGTCCGCTATCGACGAGTCGAGCCCGATATTGACAGACGGATAGTGAGGTCTCTTCCACTTACCTTATTGCGCGCGATGGGGTGGAGATCTGGTTTAGAGTGTACTAGACCCCGGTGATATTCCAGATTTGAGCTGCATTGATATGTGGACTTAGATGAGGACTTATATGCTTAAGTTACATTTTGCATCGCATGGCCTTGGTATAGCCGACATCATTCATGCTTTGCACTGCATGGCCTTGGTATGGCTAATGGTATTCTTAGCTTTCATCATTATGTTCCGTATTACTATGATATTGTATAACTGCATTACCACTTGCGCGCACACTTTCACCACCCTCTAAGCTTTCTATAAGCTTATGCATGACCGTTGCATGCAGGTGATGTTGGTGCGCAGCAGTGCTGAGGCAAGAGCACTTTGCAGATCTTTGCAGATGATCTTAGTGTTTTTTGTTCTTTATCATTGTATTTCCCTTTATGCTCATTATACTTGTAAAGTTTTTTATCATAGTGAAAATGTAATGGAGTTTTTGGTTGTTGTTTGTGGGTTATGCTTTGGTTATGCTTATTACAAATCAAACTGACGCTGAAAATTCTCCTCATAGCATCCCAGGACTGGAACCTGCCGAATGGGTGCTGGGATCCGAGAATGGGGTTCTACGGAGGCTGTCGGCGTCGGATTCGACGATCGGAAATTTTGTGAGCCCGATTTCTGAGTTTGGGGCGTGACACTTCATGTCTCTATACATCTTCGTACTACCCGGATGCATTGTCATCCTGAAATTGTGAGTGGTGTCCAAGACTTCTTTTCTCAAGTCATGGAGATTCAGGACGCATAGGTAGCCACGATATCTCAAACCTCCATCTAAGTCAACCCTCCATTCGGACTCTTCACTGTCACTCGCTCGTTTTCTCATCTCTACCAATAATTCATCTTCCTTCTGAGCCACAATGATTTTATCATCAATAAGTGGTTGTACATGGATATGTGCAACGCTCACGAACGGATCCTCTACTATAAGTTTCTGTTCAAAGTCTCGCATAAACTCCACCATGTTCCATTCTTTTATAATAAATCCCTAATTAGGGAATCGACAATGCATATCTCTAATTGGGTATTATAAAATGTAGAAAGCAACAACGAGAAGGGAAAAACCTTACATCATACTTGAGAATTCGAGATTTACGAGCAGCAGAAGGCTAAATTGTAGTAGAGGACCGAGGAGATAGAGAGAGGAGGGGCTATGATTTTGAGCGAGAGAAAGATATGGAGAGGGAGAGGGAGAGGGAGAGGGAGAGTGAGAGGGAGAGCAAGGAAGAGAGAGAGGAGGGAGAGAGATCGATAGGAAGAGAGAGGAGGAGAGATCCGTAGGAAGGGAGAGAGAAAGAGGAGAGAGTAGAGCGTATGAGAGGGGTTGAAATAGGGAATGGTTAGGGCCAACGTCCTAACCAATCCTCAAAACGCTTAAGAGAGGGATGTCACCAAGTTATGTGGGCCCCACTATGATGTATGTTTTGTATCCACACCATCCATACATTTTGAGAGATCACTTTAGGGCATGACACAAAGAATGAGGCAGATCTAAGGCTGGAGTGGACCCTACCATAGAAAACAGTGGAGAGAGTGACACCCACCGTTTAAACCTTTCGAAGGTCCCCCATCATGTTTATTTGAGATCCAACTTATTCATGTGTTAAAGAAGACATGAAGGGAAAACACAAATATCAACTTGAACAAAAACTTTCATGGCCCTTAAAACTTTTTAATGGTGGGTGTCACTTTCCCCACTGTTTTTTGTGGTGGGGTCCACTCGAGCTTTGAATCTGACTCATTCTTTGGATTATGCCCTAATATGATCTCTCCAAATGAATGGATGGTGTAGATACAAAACATGCATCATGGTGGGACCCACAGAAGTTGGTGATGTCACTTTAGTGGCGAGTCTCGCTACTTAACCTGTCAGTATCTAATTCGCACCCTTGAGAGAGGGGGGCTGGGTGACACGATCAAGTTCTGTGGGTTATATCATGAGGTATGTGTTATATCCAAACCGTCCATCCACATGGCGAGCTCGTTGTAAGACTTAAGACAAAAAAGAAGACAGATCTAATTATCAACTAGACCACACGATCAAAAGCATGTAGGGGATTGAATGTCTACCATTGAAACCCTTTTGGGGATTATAGAAGTTTTAGATCAATATGAAAAAAAATTTCCTCTTCATCCAGGTCTTTGTGGCCTTATGAATAGATTGGATGGAAAATATACCTTATGGTGGGCCCTACAAATTTTTTAATGGTGAAAATCATCACCTATGCTGGTATTTGTGGTGTGGTCCATTTAATCTTTGGATATGATTCATTTTTTTGGATAATTCTCTAAAATGATCTCGAAAAATGGATGAATGGTGTGGGTTGATCCCAAATTTTTGGTAAATCCAAAGCTCAAGTGGACGATGCCACACGAAACAGTGTGGAATAATGATTTCCACCATTGATACCTTCCTTGGGCCCACAGTAATGTTTATTTTCCATCCAACCTGTTCATAATATTAAAAAGATGTGGATGAAAAGAAAACACAAACATCAACTTGATCCAAAACTTCTATGGCCTCCAAGAATTTTTCAATGGTAGAGGTTCAATCCCACTATTTCCTGTGGTGTGGTCCACTTTAGCTTTGGATATGCTTCCTTTTTGTTCTCTAGACCTAAAATTATCTGTTAACATGGATGAAATGAGTGGATAAATTAAATAAATAACGGTGGACCCCACAGAGTTAACTCAGTATGCTAAGGGTACTGAGTAACTCACCTAAATGTAGTGGAGAGGGGTTTCCTTAAAATATTCATAATCATATATTGGGCCTGCCTAAATGTGATTTACATATCCAACCCACTCATTATGTGTGGGTCCCACTCAGATGAGGGGTCAGACCAAGTTTCAGCCGCATCCAAAACTAATGTGGGCCCCCACCAAGTGCTTTTATATTTTTTAAGATGTCTTCATATGGTTTTGGATGGTATGGCCCACCTGAGTTTCATATACGGATGATTTTTGAGATATCTCATAACTTAAAGGGGACACATCAAATGCACAGTGTTGATGTTTGACACACATCATGATGGGGCCCACAAAACTTACTAACATCAATTCTTAGGTTCTCGCGTGGTCAATAAGTTGAGTCACAATTTTGACCAGAATATTTGGCCCATTTATATGTCTAGTCCATTCACTCTATTTTACTGATCAATACCCTCAATTTGACTAGTTACTCACCCCGATCAAGCTATATATGAGCAAGATATTGGGCATACAAGATTAATCAACAATTTGAGTGAAATTTGATTTAAACATCTGAAGTTATTTACTATTCAGTCTGAACTAATTAAATTGTCCAAAAACGGTTAAAGGCTCAATTAGTGGATGTGCCTAATAATTTATTAAAAAGTATATTTTCTTTTTTCACGTATAAATTTCAATTTCCATTTAAAAATAACATTTTTTTTTTCAAAATGTATATTTTTTTACTCTTAATTTTTCTTTGAAAACTTTTAACAAAATATCATTTTTATTATAAAATATTTCAAAAAATTTTAAAATACAAATTCTGAATTTTATTTTTAAAATCTCAAAAAATTTCTCAAATTTTAATTATTATTTCCCCAAAAATTCCAAAATGCCGATTTTTTTCTTCAAAAGCATCATTTTGTTTTCCACATTTCAATTTTCTTTTTTAAAATGATCTATTTTTTTTCAAAATCTCAGTGTTTTTATAAATAAGTTTTTCTTTTAATTTCAAAATTTGAACATTTTCAATTATTTTTCAAAATCATAAATTTTTTCAAGTTCTTTATTTTTCGTTTCAAAATGTTTGTTTTTTGTTAAAGTATTGATTTTTTAATATCATTTTATTTTAAAATATTCAATTCTTTCTAACTTCTCCAAAAAAATTTTAAAAGCATTTTTTTAACTTGTCAATTTTTATTGAACTTGTCAATTTTATTTTATTTTTCAAACTACAAATTCTCATTTTCTTTTTCAAAATATTTTCATTTTTCAACATTGTGAAAATTTTCACATTTTTAAAAATCTTTTTAATTTTCTTTATTAGGATATTATTTTTTTCTCGAAATCAAATTCTTTTTTTTTCAAAATTATCAACTTTATTCAATATTCTTTTTTGTTCCCACAAAATAGATTTTTATTAAATCATGATTTTTATTTTTTCAAAATCTATTTTTTTTCTCAAACATTGTTAAATTTTTTTAACTTCTCAATATTCTTTTTCATGTGATATTACAAATCATTTAAATATTAGTTTTAAATTAAAAAAAATAAAAACAAATTCACTCATTTGATGTAAAAACAAAATAGATTTTCTTTTTTCATTCAATCAATTGTTAAAAAATAATTTTAGATACAAATATGTACAATTAAACCAGTGAAATTCTATTAAAAAATAATTATTGGACTACAAAAAAACTTAATTTTCCACCATATTCTTAAAAAAAAAAATGAAAAAAATTAATGTTAAGGCAAAAGTCCTTACTGAAAAGCGTCGCCATTTGGTATTTGAGCGGGAATTTGCAACTGATTATATTCCGTCGCAAAATCAAAATTTGCGACGGATTTAGTCTGTCGCCAACTTACGACGGACCAATATCCGTTGTAAATCAGATTTTAGGGACAGATTTTGGTCCATCGCGAAATTCCACGATGTTTGAACCAGATTTTCGAAAAGATGAGCTCAGCGATGGACATTTTCCATTAGTGATGGATTAAATTCGTCGTTAAACCAAGAGATTTTTGCAAAAATATGTCGCAAATTCACAATTTTGATGTAGTGATGGAGACTATCTAAATTGAAATATTTATAGAGGCTTGTGTAGAATGTCTTCACAAAACCTCACCCATCATGCATTGTAGATTGTTATTGGCGTGCTTCAATTCTTTCATTTATTTGTGAATATGAACATCTTGAATTGAAGTCGTTCACTCAACTCGATTTCCTCTTCCTCTTGCCAAAAAAATTAATTATAAGCTCAATGTCAAACTTGCCCTGATACCAAAAGATGTTGATCAGACATGCAAGAAAATAGAAAATGGTGAAGCAAAAAAGTAGAGAAGATAATGAGAGAATAATTGCTTTGATCGGAGGGAGAGAGAGAGAGAGGGCGGGGGATACGTCATAGCTGACTTGGGGATTCACTCAATCATATACAAGAGGATCCACACACTTTTAAAGGTAATCAAGAAATTTCAAAAAAAAAATAAAAAGGAAAAAAGAAAATACACCGGTACTTTTTCTCCATTTACAAAACTATATTTATAGAGAGGCTGAGAGATTAAATGGAGTGGGTGAGAGAGAGACGAGCATTGAATTAAGATGAGCCCAAGGCGACCATTAATATCTTTAAGTCACACTTCAGTGTAATATGGTCCATCTTAGTGTACTAAAGACTACTGCACTATGCACGTGCAATGTACCTCTGATTATATAGTATAAAATCTAAAGCAGTAGCATATTTTGTATTGGGGGTTGTGATGTCAACATGATGTACGTGTTTCATATCCATGCCATCTATTTATATTCCCATCATTCCAGGGCACCAACCTAGAAATCAAAGAGATGCAAAAGTCAAATGGACCACACCACATGAAACAATGGGAATAATCACACACACTTTTGAAACCTCTTAATGGTCCAATGTAACATTTATTTGTCATACAATCTGTTGATAAGGTAGAATATCAGATTGATCCAAAACTTTTGTGCCCTAGGAAATTTTTAGTGGTGGGCGTCCAATCACCACTTTTTCCTTTGGTGCAGATCACTTGCGCTTCAGATATGCTCCATTTTCTGGTTCATGATCTGAAATGAGAGGGCAAACGGATGGACAGCGTGGATATAAATCACGTGGACTAGCATGGTGTCGGCAACGCAGAAGCGGATTGGCTGGTGTACTCCACACCAGCTATATAGCGTGTGGGTACGTGTCGTGCCAAGAGAGCGCTGACGCTGCTCGAGCTCCAAGTTATGGAAAAGGATTGGCTACTCCCCCTGCCAGCAGCCCGTGGCTGATGGTCGGTGATCTGTGAGCCCCACCATGATGTATGTGTTTCATCCATTCTGTTCATCCATGTTTAAAGATCATTTTATGGCTTGATACAAAAAACGAGAGGGATATATAGCTCAGGTGGACCACACCACAGAAAAACAATAGTAATTGGATATCCACCATTAAAATCCTCCTAAGGTCCACTGTACTGTTTATTTGACATCTAATTTGTTGATTAGGTTATACATGCCAATATGAAGGGAAAAAACAAATATCAGCATGATCCAAAACTTTTTTACCCCCAAAAAGTTTTTAATGGTCGAAGCTGATTTAACACTGTTTCCCATAATGTGGTCCACTTGAGATTGTGATATACCTCATTTTGGTTTCATCCCATAGAATGATATGAAAAAATAGATGGACAGCATGGATGAAACACATACATCATGGTAGGGGCCACGAGCACCAACCACTAGCCATTGGCTTGGCAGAGGGAGTAGCCGCCGATCCGTTTCCCCAAGTTATCGGACGGTTCAAAGGAGATAAAAGTCACATGACCCCAAAAACCTTCCTCCATTTTTCAAGATCATTTGTAGAAGGCTCAACTGGACCACACCACAAATAGCAGTCTATGAGATACTGATTTTCATAGTGAAGACATTCTTAGGGCCCACTATAACGTTTATTTTTTATCCAATCAGTTCATAAGTTCGAAAAGACCCCGATGAAAAGGAAAATTAAATATCATATGAATTCAAAACTTTTGTGAACTTGAAAAGAGTTTCAATGATAGACATTCAATCCTTAGCTTCCTTTTTAAGTGTGTTCACTTACATTTCGATTTGTCTTTCTTTTTTCTATTTTTTGTTTTTTCTTTTTTTCAGTTTAAGCCTTACTACTATCTCACCAAATGTACAGACAGTTTGAATATATCACATACCTCATTATAAGATACAAAACTTACTAATGTCAATACAACAACTATATAACTGGTATAGATATGTGTCATGCCAAAACGTAGTGAGGTGTGAACACACCTTGATCTCTGAGTTGTATAAAGGTTCAAATGAGATCAAAGTTACATGCCCTTACAATGATGTATTTATTATATTTATATTGTTCATCCATTTTCCGATCGTATCCAAATCTCCAAATACAGTACCGAGGATGATGATTTTCATTTGTAAAAAAAATTTAGTCTACTGTAATGTTTATTTTCCATCCAATCTGTTAATAAAGTTAAAAATACATGGATGAAGAGGAAAAACAAATTTTATATTGATCCAAAACTTTTGTGACCCAGAAAAAAGTTTCAATGATAAACATTCGATCACTATTTTTTGCAGTGTGGTCCACTTGATATTTATATTGATTTTATTTTTTGGCTCAAAACTTAAGATGAGCTTGCCAAATGGATGAGCGGTTTGGATATAACACATACCTCATGATTTGACACACATAACTTGCTGACGTTAGTACATTATAGCTAGTGTGCGGTACACCAGCCGAACCGCTTCCACGTGATTCAGGAGGCAGATTGCCTACTACCCTCGCCCGTCTTTAGCTCCGAACAGGCAGTTCTGTGGATGGGCCCACCGTGATGCATCTGTACATCCAATCCTTAAATCCTTTTTCTCAGTTTATTTTAAGGCATCAACATAAAAATGAAGCAGAGCCAATGCTCAATTGGACCACACCAAATAATAAGCTTGGTTGCATTAAAATGCACGAGGCATTAAATGTCAGTTGAATTAAATGGAAGAGTTATCTGTGGTGTGGTCCATTTAATTATTTGATCTGCTTCATTTTTATTTTGATGCTTAAATAAAAAGAATAAACCACTTGGATGTACATATAGATCATGGTGGGGCCGCCCACAGAACTGCCCCTTCGGAGCCAGGGACGGACGGGGGTAGTACGCAATCCGCGTCCCCTGATTCACGTCCATGTGCACCTCCTGACGGCTTAACTAGTATAGCCGTTTTTCGAAGGGAATCTTTAGAGGAGGCCGCATTATGTTTCGCTAAGACACGTCATTCACCTGACGTCTGCTGCATTTAAAGGTGCAAGCATGGGATTCTAATGCATGTGCATCATGTAGAGCATGAAACACCCAAGCTCTGTGACCCATCGTATTGTGCGTGTGAAATCCACATCGTCCACCACGTGAAAACTCTTTACATTAATAGAATTTACAGAAGATCATCCCAACGAAAAATTCATATAGGCTGAGTAATGTTATTTTGTGCCTAAAACATTCAAGATCACGGGGTGTATTCCGCCTGATCATTGGCCCAAGACAAGAACACTTGAGGGACGGTATGGATATCACAAGGAAACATGGTGGCCCATAGAGTTTTGTGATTTACGCACTGTAACAGAGGATTCGGACCCCAGCATAGGATTCCTGGTTCTCACTGTCGTACGGGCACATGTGTAATGAATCTGGGCCATTCATCAAATAGGGAAAAATGACCCAGAGTAAAATAATTTTGGCCACCACATCCAGGCTGGCCTAGCTTTCACTTTTTGCAATAAACGAGGCAGCACCATCGGTCGCAATTTAATAATAGCGCAATAAGAGAACCGATAAAAAAGAAGTGTGGAATCCGCCAAAAGCCCCTCAAAAGAAAAAGCCTAATCTTCATGCGTATGGCACTTTCAAGGCCCGTCTTACTGACGCGGACTGCGCATTCACACTTCCAGTAATGAGACGATGCTCTATGAGCCCCACGATGATGTATGTGTTTCATTCATGCCGCCCAATCATTTTGGATCATTATGAGCTGGCCCAACAACGAAAAAGATCCAAATCTCAGGTGGACAACACTACGGTAAACAGTGGTGATTGAAAACCCACCGTTACAAACTTCTTATAGCTCACTGTAATGTTTATTTTCCATCTAATCTGTTCATTAGGTCACACGAAACAAAATATCATCTTGATCCAAAACTTTGGTGGCCGCCAAGAAGTTTTTAATGGTGGCATTCAATACCCACCATTTTCTACGGTGTGGTTCACCTGAGGTTTGGATCTGCGGGCCCCGTGGCTTGAAATCAGCTGAAAATATAGATGGACCGGGTGGATAAAACATATACACTATAGTGGTCCCACAGGGCACCGTACGTAGAGAGTGGCTTCTCCAAGGTCAGTATGCAATCCGCATCCTATCTCGTCCCACCTTTCACTTTGTCCAATCTCGTCCCACCTTTCACTTATCCAAAAGCTCAAAGGACACCTGCACTTTAAGACAGACAAATGTGCAACCAGAAAAGAAAGTCTAGCTGGCCCAGATTAACGTGAATCACGTGATGGGCTGCACGCGGATTCCTAACTTCCTGCTTTAGAAGCTGGCTGGAGCCATAGTGATTTTTTGTGAGAAATTTATTTCACCCTCTATTTTTCGCCGACCATGTTAGCATATGAGCTAAAAAAATGAGCTACATCCAAATCTCGAGTACGCCGAATGATAAGAATCAGTTAAGATTGGACGTACGTATAGGCCTTTAAAACATTCATTGAGTTACCGAAGTTTTCGATCAAGCTAATATTTTTATGTTTCCAGTTCATCCCAATAATTTTGGTTTGGATGGTATATTAATATCAAAGGGGACCTCAAGGAGGTTTCAATTGTATGCATTTCCCTTCCCACTTTTACCTGGTGTATATAAGGTAGACTTGAGATTTAGATCTGATTCATTTTTAATTAAGCACATGCCATAACATGAGCTTTAAAAACGGATGGATGTAATGATTTCTCACAAACATCATGGTGGGCCCCACCTATCTTCCAAGCATTAGAACTTATGCAGGGGCGTCCGAGGCAATCTGCGTCCTATTGGGAGCAGATAAGATGCATGCTGGCCTCACCCAAGGGTGTGGCCCTAGATGTGGAGGCCCACCTTAACAAACCATATGTAGATCCATGTTGTGTTGAGAATGTGGAGCCACATCTACGCCGCATTCGACTGGTCGTAAGACGTCTTCAACCAGTCGTAGGGGCCTACTCGACCGGTCGTGGACCGGCTCGACTCAAAGTCCAGCGATGTTATTTTTTGCTGTTTTGGGCCCTAGGACTGGTCGTAGGGACTGTAAGACCGGTCGTAGGGATCATACGACCGGTCGTAGCTCTCCTAAGACCAGTCGTAGGTTACGCAGATTGTTTTCGAAACTGATACGGATTGCGGATTTTGGTGTCGCCTTTCGCAAGGGTGCGGAAGGGAAGTTACCTAAACTATAAATAGGGGTTCCTAGGGCTTTTTTAGGTAGATGAGAAAGAGAAAAAAGTAATTCTAAGGTGTGGGCTAAGGGATTTCTCTGTTCTTCCAAGGGAGAGGTTAATATATTGCCTTGTAATCTTTGTTCTTCTTCATAGTGGAAGTTTGCATCCGTGGTTTTTTACCCTAGTTTGGAGTTTTTTCACGTATATCTTGTCTTGTGGTTTGTTTGGATTGCTTTGATCTGTTTCTAGTTTATATTTTCATCCGTTTATCGTTTGTGGGTGAGGCCTGAGATTGGATCTCGGCCCACTGCGTTGTTGGCGTACTGCGCAACAACCGGTATCAGAGCTATTGGTTTAGTTCTATTGGGATCGATGGCGGAAGATGGAAAAACTTAAATTGAGAAGTTTGATGGTTCAAACTTTACCCTCTAGAAGATGCAGATGGAGGATTATATGTATCAGAAGGACCTCTACATTCCTCTAGAAGGAAAAGAGAAGAAACAAGAAAAGATGACAGATGATGATTGGTTTTTACTGGATAGGAAGGCTTTAGGAACGATCCAACTCTCTTTGTCTAAGAGCGTCGCCTTCAACATATCAAAGGTGAAAACGACAAAAGAATTGATGGAAGCCCTAGCCACCATGTATGAAAAACCCTCAGCATCCAATAAAGTTCATCTTATGAAACAACTATTCAACATGAAAATGTCAGATGGTGGGAGCGTGGCTGAACATCTAAACGAGTTTAATACAGTCACGAGCCAGTTAGAATCCGTTAGCATCGTTTTTTACGATGAGGTTAGGGCGCTATTGATCTTATCCAGTCTGTCAGACAGTTGGGATGGTTTGGTGATTGCTGGAGCAATTCTTCAGGGTCGACAAAGCTGAAATTTGATGATGTGGCCGGTCTAATTCTCAGCGAAGAATCTAGAAGGAAGGCATCAGGAGTTTCAGGGGATTCAAGGAATGCTCTAAACATTGAAGGAAGAGGAAGATCGCAGAACAGATGAGGCAATAAACACGGGAGTTCTACGTTGAGGAAGAATTCTAAGGGATTAAAAGACAAAGACGAGTGTTGGCATTGCGGCAAGAAGGGGCACATGAAACGTGATTGCAGGGCGCTTAAGAAACAAGATGGAATCTCTTAAGGCGGGAAGGATTCAGTGAATCTGTCTGAGGAGAGCGACACAGAGACGTTGATCTTGTCTCTTGATGCGAGGAATGAGTCATGGGTTATAGACTCGAGTGCTTCGTTTCGTGCCACTTCATGTAAGGAAGTTCTGCGTGATTATGTGTCAGGGGACTTTGGGAGAGTCTACCTGGGTGATGATGAGCCATGCAATATTGTTGAAAAGGAGGACGTTCATGTCAATCAGAAAGACGGAACGGTTTTGAAACTGAAGGATGTCAGACATGTACCGAGTTTGAGAAGGAATCTGATCTCAGTGGGGCAGTTAGCCGACATCAGTTATGTGACGACATTCACTAGTGATTCCTGAAAGATCACAAAAGGTACCTTGGTGATATCTCGAGGCAAAAAGGAAGATACTTTGTATGTGACTTCAGGATCGTATAGTTCACTCGCAGTCGCATCAACTGGAGTGAATGGGCAGTTATGACATTAGAGGTTGGGACATATGAGTGAGAAAGGGATGAAAGTGCTATTGTCAAAAGGGAAGCTACCAGGGCTGAAGTCTCTTGACTTGGAATTCTGCGAGGACTGCATATATGGCAAGCATAAGAGGGTAAGCTTCAAGAAGACAGGACGCGCTCCAAAGACGCATCTATTGGAGCTTGTACACATTGACGTGTGGGGACCGGCACAGGTATCATCTCTTGGTGGCTCACGTTATTTTATTTTCTTTATTGATGATGCTAGTAGAAAACTGTGGGTTTATTTCTAAAAGTATAAATCTGATGTGTTTGATGCGTTTAAGAAGTGAAAAGTTATAGTAGAAATTGAGACAGGTAAAACAGTAAAGTGTCTCAGATCTGATAATGGGGGAGAGTATTGTGACAAGAGATTTGAGGAGTATTGTGCAGCAAGTGGAATCAAACATCAGAAAACGATTCCAGGGACACCGTAGCAAAATGGTGTAGCTGAGCGCATTAACAAGACCATCCTTAAGCGCGCCAGGAGCATGAGGTTACATGCAGGGTTGCCCAAGACCTTTTGGGCAGATGTTGTAAATACTGCCGTGTATCTTATCAATAGAAGTCCCTCAGCACCATTGGATGGTGGGCTACCAGAAGAAACGTGGACTGGGAAAGAAGTGAACCTTACACATCTCAGAGTGTTCGGTTGTACTTCATATGTTCACATTGATGCAGAGCACAAAAACAAACTGGATGCGAAGTCCAGGAGGTGCACGTTTATAGGCTACAGGCAGGATGATTTTGGCTACAGGTTTTGGGATGCAGAAAACAGGAAAATCATCAGAAGCAAGGACATAATCTTTAATGAAAAAGTGATGCATAAGGACAGTGTGCAAGAAAATAAGGCAAAGAAAAAGAAATTCGTAGAGTTAGAAGAGTTACCGGACATGGGTGTTACAGCGCCACAAGATGATCATGCACAGGAGCATCATAAGGCAGAGCCACAGACACCGGTTGTGAGGAGGTCTACTCGAGAGAGGAGACCCACGGTCCGATACTCACCCTCCTTACATTATCTACTGCTGACAGATAATAGTGAGCCAGAGTGTTTTGAAGAGGCATTACAGTCAGATACACGGGTTAAGTGGGAGCAAGCCATGAATGAGGAGATAGACTCTCTTGAGTTTAATCGTACATGAGAGCTAGTCACTCTACCCAAGGGTAAGAAAGCTCTTCATAACAAGTGGGTTTACAGACTGAAAGAGGAGCATGATGGTTCGAAACGGTACAAGGCGAGACTGGTTGTAAAAGGGTTTCAACAAAAGGTGGGTATCGATTTCACTGAAATATTTTCACCGGTAGTGAAAATGTCTACGATTCGCATGGTCTTGAGTATAGTGGCTACAGAGAACTTACATTTAGAGCAGCTAGATGTTAAGACAGCCTTTCTTCATGGGGACCTTGAAGAAGAAATATATATGCATCAGTCGACAGGATACATGTCACCAGGTAATGAGAACAAGGTGTGCAGACTAAAGAAAAGTCTATATGGCCTGAAGCAGGCCCCGAGGCAGTGGTACAAGAAGTTCGATAGTTTCATGTCGGAAAACGGTTTTAAGAGATGTCATGCAGACCACTGTTGTTACTTGAAGAAGTTTGATACGTGATACATCACCTTCTTCTGTATGTTAATGATATGCTTGTTACCGGTTCAAGCATGAAGGACATCTCAGATTTCAAAAGATAACTGTCTAGAGAATTTGTCATGAAGGATTTAGGAGCTGTAAAATAAATCTTAAGCATGAGGATAAAGCGTGACAGGGAAAACAAGAAATTGGTTTTGTCACAGGCAGAGTACATAACCAAGGTACTTGATCGATTCAATATGGGAGGTGCTAAGCCGGTTAACACTCCATTAGCCAACCACTTCAAGCTATCTAAGGAACAAGGTGCAAAGACATGGGAGGAACGGGACTACATGTCCAAAGTCCCATATGCATCAGCGATTGGGAGTCTCATGTATGTTATGGTAAGCACGAGGCCAGACATTGCTTAAGCAGTGGGAGTTGTTAGCAGGTTCATGAACGACCCCGAGAAGGAACATTGAGAAGCTGTGAAGTGGATCCTCAGATACCTAGTGGGTAATAAGGATGTAGGGCTATGTTATGGTGGATCGAAAATGAAGCTGCAAGGCTACGTGGATTTAGATTTGGCAGGAGATATCGACAGCAGAAGAAGCACTACAGGTTATGTGTTTACTCTGGGTAGTGCTGCAGTCAGCTGGGTCTCTCAGTTACAGAAGATAGAATCTATCAATAAGACAGAAGCAGAATATGTTGAGGCTACAGAAGCATGCAAGGAGATGGTGTGGATGTAAGGTTTTATGGAAGAGTTGGGTAAGAAGCAAGTAGACTGCAAGCTGTACAGTGACATTCAGAGTACAATACACTTGTCTAAGAATTCAGCCTTTCATTCAAGGACCAAGCATATTGCCATCAGATATCACTTCATACGTTCGTTATTGGAAGATGGATCGATTGTTCTGGAGAAGATTCATACAAGTGAAAATCCTGCAGATATGTTGACCAAGGCGGTCACAAGGGAGAAGCTGAAGCTCTGTTCATCTTTGATTGGTCTTCAGGCTTGAAGATGGGGAGGTGGTGCACTCCGGATGAAGAAGACGAAGGTTTTGGCGATGTGTCTCCAAGTGAAAAATTGTTAAGAATGTGGAGCCACATCTAGGCCGCCTTCGACCGATCGTAGGACATCTTCGACTGGTCGTAGGAGCCTACTCAACCGGTCGTGGACCGGCTAGACTCAAAGTCCAGCGATGTTGTTTTTTACTATTTTGGGCTCTAGGACTGGTCGTAGGGACTGTAAGACCGGTCGTAGGGATCTTACGAACAGTCGTAGCTCTCCCAGGACCAGTCGTAGGTTACGCAGATTGTTTCCGAAACTGATACGGATTGCGAATTTTGGTGTCGTATTTCGCAAGGGTGCGGAAGAGAAGTTACCTAAACTATAAATAGGGGTTCCTAGGGCTTTTCTAGGTAGATAAGAAAGAGGAAAAAGTAATTCTAAGGTGTGGGCTAAAAGATTTCTCTATTCTTCCAAGGGAGAGGTTAGTATATTGCCTTGTAATCTTTGTTCTTATTCATAGTGGAAGTTTGCATCCGTAGTTTTTTACCTTAGTTTGAAGTTTTTCTACGTATATCTTGTCTTGTGGTTTGTTTGGATTGCTTTGATCTGTTTCTAGTTTATATTCTCATCCGTTTATCATTTGTGGGTGAGGCCTGATATTGGATCTCAGCCCACTGCGTTGTTGGCGTGCTGCGTAACATGTTGTGCATCTATTTTTTTAGATTTAGGGCATCTGCCCAAAATTGAAGCTGTTCCAAAGCTTAAGTTGACTATACTATGGGAAATAGTGATGAGTGAAAGTCCCACCATTAAAAAATTCCTAGGCCCCACTATAGTGTTTCTTAATGTTTATTTGGCATCTAACCTACTGATAATGTCACATAAACATGAATGAAGAAAGAAAAAACTAAAAGTCAAAAGAAAAACTAAAACAAAAACAACAAACAACAAACAAGATAAAAATGGAGGTAGGACATCACCTCATCTGACATACGCTCCTAGCCATGTTAAAATCGAAATTGCGACATTTCAGGAATTCTCAAACTTTGTCCCGACGGATGTTTCAACTTGGACATCCTTGAGGATCCAGTTCCTACATATCCCAAGGGAAAGCGTCCAAGGAAGATTGATTTTGGGGGATGGCTTAAATGAGCAATTTTACAAGCCATCCCCTAGAACCAGTCTATCCTCGGACACTTTCCCTTGGGATATGAAGGAACTAGATCCTCAAAGATATCCAAGTGAAAATCACGTGCCAACTTATGCAAGAACAGAAGTGCATGATCACGTGCCAACTTATGCAAGAACAGAAGTGCATGATCTCTCTCTCTCTCTCTCTCTCTCTCTCTCTCTCTCTCTCTCTCTCTCTCTCTCTCTCCAGGGACTCTCTTTACCAAGCTGAGCAATTATCCATTCCTGACTATCCACGGGCTCAGAAATTGTAGGGCCTTCTGAACAACAAGGCGCCCATGAAGGGCAACAATCGCATCGACAGTTGTTGGCCCATGACCAGCAATGGTGGAAGTAAGTAACGTCAACACCAAGAACCTGTGGGATCTTTCATAAAACCAATAGATCATCCTCCTCATCCTCGCCATGCAAAAGCCAACAAGCCAAGTGACAAACTGAATATTGTACAATGATCCAATGACAATACTCTATTATCGCAAGACTGGTAAGGTGGATAGTGAGTCACGGAGCACAAGAAGACAAACTGCCTCTCCATGTCTCTCTAGTAGTTCGACCAAATACCCGACTAAAACGTTGAACCTCTGAGTGCCTTGTGGCCCACCTTAATCCAATCATTGCCACAATTATGCTAGATACACGTCACGATCAGGCCCCAACATGTCATCTACAACGAAAAAGGCTAGCCTCCAAGTATTATCTAACCCTTGCCTCAAAATAAGCCCAATCTTGGCCATCTAGACCCGATCAGGACCATCCAAATGATGGATGAAGGATTAGATCTTTCACAAACCTTTGCCATAAGTCCAATCTTGACCATATGGACCTGATCAAGGTCGTCTAGATGATGGATGATGGATTGAATATTTTAAAAATCAAAATAAAAACCAATCTTGACTAAACTTAATTGATTAGGACTGTCTAAATGATGGATGTCAGATTGGATCATTCAAAAATCACTGCAATTAGTCCAATTCTTGACTAATCTAGATTGATGAAGACTATCTAGATTATGGATGATGGATTGGATTCTCCAAAATCTTTGTAATAAGTTCAATCTTTACTAGTGAATTCAACTAGGGCCATTCAGATTTGGGACAACGGATTAAATTCCCCCAAGACTTCTACCATAAATCCTCAATCTAAATCGTATAATCTGGATCAAGCCCATCTAAGCTCAGAACAACGGATCAAGACGACCTAGATAAAGGCTACTGCACCAAATCCTCAAGTGGAGTCAGTTCCAAATAATCAATCAACGACGCTCACCCTAAGATCGGATGGATCTATTCCAAGTAACTGGACTAGAAAAAGCTTTCAAAAACATCCTTCAATAAAAACCCCATGGGACTATGTTCTACAAGTGAGTACTCATTTCAAGAAAATAAAAAAGATTATAGAATAAAAAAATGCGTATGACATCCCATAACTGGGCAGTTTCTCATACTCCTTAGTGGGTACCAACACACAAGTAATAATTGATTTGAGGGAATTTGGAGTTTTTAATTTTCTTCGAAATCATATGCAGAACATGAGATGACCAGCCTAAACCTTCGATGTCAACCCAAATATCTCGGATCGCATACTGATCCATGATTGAGATGTCATAACTGCAGTTACATAGAAAAAAGGCCTTAGGCAAGCTAGATTATTAAGCTCGAAGCCTCATATAACAAAAGAATAATTTAAAAAGGCGATAGTCAGGAACACTTGTCAAGACCAGTATGAATAACATGGGAGATTCATGAAGACACAATGTGCAAGCAACTGCCCATTACCCATACATGGCTCTGGGTGACTCCGGAGAACTATACATGCATCTTACTTAACTACTTCAAACCAAACGGTTATCCTTGTAAGGCCATAGAAAGCACATGGGTTCTAACTACTCCTAAATTTAACTCACCGACACATTCAATGCACACATATTAGTCAAGATGTGAAGAGGTTGCAAGAATTTCATCTGCAAATGGTTTATTCTAAGCAAGCCCGTCTAGGTACAATGTTGGTTCACTCACTTAATAACTTGTAAATCCACAGAAAACACAAGGACAAATTGTAACATCTTCCTCAACTCTCAAGAACCATTCAGGTTAATCATCGACCAAACGAGTATTTCAATCAAGATGCTATAG
The DNA here is from genome assembly GCA_037074715.1 of Magnolia kwangsiensis. Taxonomy (NCBI): domain Eukaryota; kingdom Viridiplantae; phylum Streptophyta; class Magnoliopsida; order Magnoliales; family Magnoliaceae; genus Magnolia; species Magnolia kwangsiensis. Next base: position 126,828,166 of record CM073574.1, on the reverse strand, counting down.
CCAGTTGAGGCAAACTCATACTATCTTAAGTAGTAAGGGTGTCCACTTGTTGTGCTATTTAGTTGCCAAAAAACTTTGCCAAAGCGGGACATTCGTAAAGACCCCACTTATGAAACACAGCCACAAGGGCAAACAATCATGTGGCACCCTGCATGGCTTGTTTTTCACACATGTTCTCCTACATGAAAAATTGTTGCCAAGTAACCATTGGTCCCTGGCGAGCTGACAGTTTCCTGACCTATTTAAACAGCACCGGTCCCTTGTCTAGGAGAGGCCGAAATGACAGAAGAAAATGGTCTAAGGAATTTTTGCCAAACTCCTTGGCTTCCGTTCCCTAGCGACGAGGAGACTCTACCACCAAGGATGCTCTACAACTATCATATTTCCATCTCGGTAAGCCATTGGTCAACAACAATAATCCAATTAATTAAAGCCAGCCAATCAAGCTATGAGTAGAATCAGGATTAGGGGGGCGTCCAATTATCCCTTAAAAAAAAATAATTTAAGAAAAGGGTGTTTGTCTTCTCTTTTCCTTTTCTCACATCTCAATTAAGCTCAGAACGTGGAACAATCCACACACTCCCTTTCCTTCTAACATCATTTCTTTTTCTTTTACTATTTTGCTTATTTATTTCTATTCTATTTGCTTGCCTAGGGCCTCATCTTTATGAAGCAAGGTTAGGATCTTTTATTTTTCCGGCATATTTTATTTTATTTTGTTTACTTGCATAGAATTTCAGCCGTGTAAAGCAAGGATAAGAGTTTACTTTTCTTTTACCTGTCTGACCCTCTCTTAGGGTGATGTGTACTGTAGCCATATGACTAACATTTCTTACGAATATACGATTTTTCTAAAAATTGCATGTCCCTTAAAGTACAGACCACATGCAAGTGTAGGTAAGAGAATATGCTCAACTCCTTTCGTAACTCAGACCCTTACGTAGACCTTTAAGATAGCACGCTAATCACATGAGTCATTCGGATTGAAGGATTTTCTTGATTCTTCGACCTTACCTAGTAAGTTTAAGGATCTGACTGACCATGAACTGTTATATCACCAAATCGGCTAGTGGGTGACTCCAACCATTTCAAACATATTTTTCTGGCCACATTGAAAAGGTATCCCAAAACCAAGAAAGTTATGATGAGCTAAACAAATCATATACATAGAGTCGGGGTTACCACCTCAAAGAGTCAACACACACAGTAACAAAAACAACATTCAGTGAAAGTCATTCTTCCATCGCATGTTGCATATCCAGCACTGTGCTGCATGCGTGTCGGGGAGGACGTTCTTCACAAGAAAATAGTGATAATTGGACATTAAAAACTTTGTGTAGGCCACAAAGGTTTCTGATTAAGCGTATAATTGTCTTCCACTTCATCCTAGATTTTTTTTTTTTTGAAAAAAAAACCTACATTAGGAGATTGGATGGAAAATGAACATTATTCAAACACTAATGGAGGTCACCGAAAGTTTTTAATGGTGGGGAGTTCAATAACAACTGTATCCTGTGAAATGGTACACCTGAGATTTGGATCATATTCATTTTTGATCTCATGTCCTGAAATGATCTATCAAAACTGATGGACAACATGGATATAAAATACATACATCAAAGCGGGCCCCAAGTGAAGGGTTTCACCTTCTTAGGTATGGTAGGGGCACACCTAATCCCTTTGGCCTATGTTTTTTGCTCGATCCTTGAAATGATCAGGCGAAATGAATGAACGTTGTCGATATAACAGATGCATCGTGCTAGGGTTTACAGAACTTGCCTCGTCACCCCATTACAACATGAATGCGGATTTCTTGTGAAAGCCTTTTCCATTAAGTTCTTGTGCGGGGATGCTTAGGTGGGACCCACCTTGATGTTTGTGAGAAATCCAACCCATCCATTCATTTTTCGAGCTCATTTTAAGACATGTGACTGAAAAATGAGATAGATCCAGAACTCAAGTGGGCCACACAAAAGGAAACAATGGGGATTCAATGACCATTTATTGAAACATTTTTAAGGCCACAAAAGTTTCTTATCCAGCTAAGGGTTTTTTTTTATATTTTATATTTTATTTTATATATATATATATATATATATATATAGTTTAAATCCCACTAGGAATGACCTTATATAAATGATTTGGATCGCATAAAACATCAAGGGAGCTCGGGAAGGTTTCAACAGTAAAAACTCTTTCTCCAGTTTCCCTCTCTTATGGCTCAGCTGAGTTAACTAATTCTTTGATGCATGTCCTGAAATTAGCTCTAAAACAAATCGAGGGGTGAATTTATCACAAACATAACGTAGGTCCCACTTACCATGCTAGCGTTACAATGCAATCCAAACCCATCAATAATTGCATGCAGACTTTTCAGATGCGGGACTCAGGTCCTTAATTATTTTCCAAAGGCGAATCTTAGGTCATCAAGGGGTCCACATGTGAATGAAAGGTGGACATATATGGCGATGCGTTAGTCCGCCTCATTGTCATTGTCATAGATCAACTTCAGGATCAGGATTGCACGTACAGGAGCTGTCTGTGGACGTAATTGGGTACTAACAGCGTCAGCAGTGAGGTGGCTACTTAGCTGCTGTACCCCACACCAACGACCTCAGTTGTATAGTAATGTGGCCCACCTAGAAGACTCCGATAGTCCTTGAGTCCATTAAGGGTACTAACCATGAAAAGAATATTAAAATTGTATGAGCCCATTATGATGTGTTTATTATATATACATCGTACATCCATTTGGGAGGATCATTTTAGAGTATGTGTCCAAAAATACGTCATATCCAAAATTCAAATGGACCACATTATAAATAGCAGTGGGGACGATAATTACTACTCTTAAAACATTCATAGGTTTAATATAATATTTTTTTCTCCTTCCAATTTATTTATAAGGTTACACGAACATGAATGACGAATATCTGCTCGATCCAAAACTTCTGTGACCCAAAATTTTTTTCAACTGTAGACTTTCAATCTCTCACTGCCTTTTGCAGTGTGGTCCATTGATCTTTAGATCTGTCTTATTTTTGAGTTCAACCGTTAGATGGATCTCATAAAATGGATAGATAATTATCTACCCTACGGTGGCTCCATGTAATTTGGTGACGTCAACACACCAGCCAGGTGGCTAGTATGCCGTACACCAGCCAATCCACTTTGGCTACTGATAGTGTTATGCGAACCCATCATGGTGTGTGCATCCTATCTACACCTTCCATCCATTTTTGCAGACTATTTTATGGCATAAACTAAAAGAATGAGGCAGATCCAAATATAATATGGACCACACCATAGGAAAGAGTAGTGACTGAACACTCATCATTAAAAACTTCTTAAGAGCCACAAAAGTTTTGGATTAAGCTAATATTTTTTGTTTTCTCCTCATTCAGGTATAGCATGACCTAATCAACCGGTTGGATGACAAATAAACATTACAACGGGCCTTAGGAAGTTTTTAATGGTGCACACTAAATCGCCACTGTTTTTTGTAGTGAGTATACATTTCGCGCGGGCGTGTATATACATATATATATATATATCATGTGGGGCCACCAGTGAACTGTTCACTGTCAGTAGCCATGGAAACGGATTGGCTACTCCCCGACACCAGCCCTGGGGCTGATGGTCGGTGCTTCGTGGGACCCACCATGATGTATTTGTTTCATCCATTCCGTTCATCAGGTATATAAATCTCAGGTGGACCACACCACATGAAAACAATAGTGATTGGGTATCCACCATTAAAATCCTTCTAAGGTCCACTGTACTATATATTTGACATCCAATCTGTTTATTAGGTCATACAAGCCTAGATGAAGGAAAAAAAATAAAAATCAGCTTGATCAAATACTTTTATGAGCCCCAAAAGGTTTTTAATGGCCGACACTCATTCAACACTATTTCCTGTAATGTGGTCCACTTGAGATTGTTATATATCTAATTTTTGGTTTTATGTAAAAATAGATGCACGGCATGGATGAAACACATACATCATGGTGGGGGCCACGGAGCACCGACCATAAGCCATTGGCTGGTGTCAGGGGGAGTATCCAATCCGTTTCCAGTAGCCACCGCGCTACTGACGCTGTCAATAGGCAATCCGCCTCCGCTGTCAACCTAGGCCTATTTCTACTCCAATGCATGCTCTTTCTACTGTACTAGCCCATTTGTAACCGTCAAGTCCAGTTCAGTGCTAAGCATGGATCCGAAGCTTCGTGAAGAGCGAGCTGCCCTCGATGATCCACACCACCTCCAAGGAATCATCGATTATGCCCTTATCGCCCTAGAGACTCCCTTGAACGTAGCATTGCTACGAGGGTGCGAACATCGCGCTGCCGAGATCCTACGAAAGAATCCGGTACTCGCACACGTACCTGACAGAAGCGGGTCATACCCTTTGCATGTGGCCTCAGCCAATGGCTACGGAAACATAGTAGACAAGTTGTTGGACATCGACCCATCTCTCTGTCTCCTCCGTGACAAGGAAGGAAGAACTCCTCTCCATTCAGCTGCTTTGAATGGCCAAACTGATGTGCTGAGGAAACTCTATCCGATTCACGCCAAGCAGAAAAAGCTCCGTAAGTCACTTGCTGGACGTCAGGCTGATGAAGAAGAACCGATTCTACACCTATGCGTGAAGCATAACCGGCTTGAGGCCGCCAAGTATTTTCTGGAAGAAGAAGAGAAGCATTCTAAGAACAAGGACTGCAAGAAAGATAAGAAGCTTATAACAACCAAGGACTGCAACGGAAACACAGTGTTGCACCTCGCTGCGGCTAGAGAAGATTCTCAGGCAACCCTTCTTTCTTCAATTCTCCTTTTCTTTATTTTTCGTTTCATTTCATGTAATGGGACATATTCATGAAAAATTATGGTATCGAGCAAAAGAAAATATACTTGGTTTCGTTAAATAAGTTTGTTACAAATACATCCAACGTGTTGCTACTTTTACAGCAGGGTCGTAGCAGTTGGAACCTGGGACATGTTCCAGTTATTGAACCTGTTTGTGTGTAGGATCTTCCAATCTCGAATATTATTTTTGGGTATCATCGTCCACATTTTTTATTTTTTATTTTTTCTGTTATTTTTTAGTAAACCAGGAGAGTATAGCTCCTGAATATCCATTGAAGGGGAAAATTTACACAGGGGATTCAGGCGGACCTTACATCAAAAAGTGGGAAAAGATCGCCTATCGTGAGAAAAAAAAATGAACAGAAACTCCCCAAGCCAAAAAGAGAAAGCAAGAAAAAATAAAATTAACCCTTCCTCAAGTTGCCCAGTACCCCTCTATCTACGAAAAGAAGGCCTTTGGTCATCTTTGGGGGGGGGGGGGGGGGGGGGGGGGGGGGAGGGAGAGGGGTCCGGAAGAAAGATCTGGTCTGTCCATTGCTACCATACCACCGTCTACATGGGATCCATCATATAAACGGTTTGGATCATTGCAAAATAACCTAGATCCAAAGGCTACTGTCATGTCATTAAAATGTGAAAGTATTCGAGTTAGATGGGTCAGAGTTATCTCCTCACCCTCCCATTGGAAGACACTGTTTTCGACTATAGAACGCAGGGCGTACATAACAGCTCCCGGTTCCTAACTCCCACGGTTAGATGGCACACATGTTGGGCCATTCATCATGTAGGTTGCCCTGGGAACATGAGATGTAGCAAATGTCAGGGTAGCACACTCATTCAGTGGGCCACGTTTGTTTCTGAATGGCCTGTTTTTCTTAAGTAGCCCTCTCCTATCTAGATGTACCCTTCATGTTTAGCATAGAATCCACGCCGAGAACCACCTTTCCCCAACAAAAGGCCTCTTTCCCTAGGGTCAGTTGGGATGAGAGATTTCCCTGGGAAATCAAATCACAATTGAGATATGATTAAAGTTCTTCTCTGTTTGGAATGCAACAAATACATTAGAATTCCCAAAAAAAAAACAAAAGGGAATCTAGGACATTTCTTACACAGTGAAAAGGAAATCGCAACCATAAAGAAGTTTTTTTTTTTTGTTTTTTTAATTTTTAATTTTATTTTTTTAAATACACACGCACCGACACACACACCCACGCACACCCTAGTGGGATTTCACCACCTATGGGTATTGAACCCAAGACCTCGTGTTGAAACTCCTCAGAGGTTAACCATACAGAGTTGAATTCTTTAACAAGAAACTCTCTTATGCAGACAAATAACCAGTTTAGATAAAGATATTTCTGTGGTAAATCAAATCACGTCATGTGATCACAATTCTTCTCCTTTTGGATTGCAAGGGATACGTTGGATTCACCAAAAAAAAGGAATCCAATGCATTTACTACATGGTGGAAAAAGGAAATTATAATAATTACAAAATTGACTTATTTTACCATAGAATTCTCTTCTCCAAAATGGCCCCTATACAAGTTCCAGTTGCCTGTCAACAAACCTGCGTTATTTTCTTCTTATATATGGTGCTATGTCTACCTTTGTTATAAATTCCATTCGCAGAAAATGATCCTTTTTCTCTCTTTCACTATCTCTGCTTGGAGATGAGCTCGATATGACTACGCCTACGTTGTGACTGAGGATCACAGGCAATGTTGAGATGGTTGCACGATTAGAACCACTTATCTTATTGGTGATCCAGTAAATAAGTAATGGCACAATAATCATTCTTCAATGATCATACTGGGCTTGGATTTTTTATTTTTATTTTCCAAAGTTCGACATTCAACTATGCAGTAATGGTCAGAATCATCTATTTCTGCTTGACATTCATCAAGAATATAGATGGTTCCGGCCATCCCATCTTAGTGCCCGATGTAGAAAATTGTACTAAAAGAAAGAGAAGAACAGCTCGCTGCTTTGAAAGATGAGGAACAACTAATCCTAACTCACTTTTCTCTTTCAGATGCTGGAGTTTCTACTTGGGAAGATCAAAGTCCAGGATGATTTGAACGCAACAAATAACTATGGCTACACAGCCTTAGATATCTTAAAAGATTCTTCCAATAACGAGAAAATCAGTGACATGATTAAAAAAAAAGGAGGTGTAAGCAACAAAATTGGAGGGAAATGGAACCCGTTCATACGGAATAGCTGGGACAATTGGTACATGAAAGAAGAAGTCTGGGCAAATGAGATGCACAATACATTGATGGTGGTGGCGACACTGATTGTAGCAGTCACATTCCAGGGTGCAATCAACCCTCCTGGAGGCGTCTGGCAGGATTCGGAAGATTCAATTTCTCCGTCGCCATCTCCCTTGCCTTCCTCACTTGCTGCTTCTCTTACAACTGGAACAACGATTCATGATAACACCAACAATCAAGCATTCCGATTGTTCATGCACACATCTTCCTCTGAGAAGCCTGGGACGGCGATTCATAATAATGTGAACTTTACTGGGTTCAAAATATTCATGTATTTCGACATGATCGCATTCGCTGCATCTTTGTCGATCATTCTATCCTTGGTGAGTGGGTTTCCACTTAGGCACCGGTTCACGACTTGGGTGTTGGTGTTCACCATGTGGGCTGCATTGTCCTCTATGGCTATGGCTTTTGTGTTTGGCACCGAAATAATCATCGTTGCTGAGAAGGTGCTTGACAAAATACCTTATATTCTATATAGTTGGCTGGGAGCCATGGTCCTTGTTCTCTTATTCCACTGTATCGTCCTTGCAGTCCGATTATGGGGTGAAATCAAGAAGCCTTGGGTCTACCTGTGCAATAAGCTCCAACCGACCAAGGACACGACCAAGGGGAAGAAGGACGAGGAGGCGGAGGGTTGTTGCTGGCCATGATGGCTTGAGTGATAAGTGTGTGCTTGGACCCTACAGATTTTATGTGTTGTGATGAGAATGTGTGTACTCCATGTGTTTCCAAGCGTTGCTTTTGGTACATTCAGTCCAGGATGACTGAATGTACAACATCAGCAGCAACGTTTAAAACTTGAAAACTCTATGAGTCCAGTAACTAGGTTGAGTACTTTTGAGTTTTGAACACTGTCCAAATTTAAGGTGTTAAATTTGTTAATGTTGTTGCGTTGGTGAGTGGAGTCATGTTGTGTGGACTGTTTTCAACTTTTGTTGAGTCGATTCAACTGTGGCTTAGATGCGTCGTTGTGAACAAATCAAGTGTTTGCCTTTATCTTTATGAAATCTGATTGAAGTGGCTTCTCTCTACTCTCTTGTACTTTCCATTCTGTAAAAACCTGGTCAGATAATAATAATAAGGTGAATGTTAAAACTTACAGCCTTATCCAACATTTTGCAGCCTCCCCCAGAATCGAAAGAGACGGTTTGTTTGTTTTTTTTTTCTTTGAAAGAGACGGTTACCTTTCTCACTACTTCTCACTACTTTGCATTCTTGCCACCCTATTTTTTTCCTTTATAAGTATGCCCATTGAAAACTTGATGCATGACGGATCGTAAATTCATTCATGGCTATGATGGAGCAAAGAAAAAAAGCTAAGAAGAATCGATAATATTCAGCATAGTTTGACTAGTCGACTAATATGGTCAGAGGTCAAAATTTTGCCAGAAATTTCAGATTGGTTGGTGGACAATTTCTGTCTGTTTAGACAGGTCGAAAAATCTTGTTGACAAGTCAAAATAATGTTTGACAGATCGACAAATCGGATCGATAGGTCGATATTCACAGAATTTCTAGTTTCAATCTCTGGATATTTTTGAGCTATTTCAATGGGTTGAGTTGACGCAGAAATTTGCGCATTTTTCATAATTTATTTCCTAAATCAATTAAGACTCTTTAGATTATATTTTAGGGTTTATTTAGAGTTATTTAAGCATGCTAAACTCATTTTATTCATCTATCAACAAAAATTCTTAGAAATTAGTTTATTTTAACATGGATTTAAGAAATCTCTCTTGTGGATTCATGGCATTTATTGATCAAGGAAGACGGTGATCGACCTCATCATGTCCTTCCCTACATCAGTTGGTATCACAATAAGGTTTTTCCTCAGTTCAATGGCATCTTACGACGGATCGAACAACAATCTCATGAACAATGCTCTAGGAAATTGTCCTTTAATGGCAGTTGCTCTCAAAGTGACACAGTGAGAGAATCATCAAGTCATGCAAGGTCTAAGGCTTCCATCGATTGCATGACGAAGGCCCTAGGGCAATTCTATGTTCGTGGCGATGATCCACCTTTGATAGGCGTTGGAATTCGCAATCATGCTGATTGTAGGGCGATGCTAGCGGTGAATCGTAGAATCACACCTAAGGAGGTGGGATCCGGCGACGAGGAGGTCGATGACATGATCCTTCAACATACCAGACAAGGTTGCAATCAAATGGATTGAGAATTCAACATGAAAGTCAATCTTCCCAAAGTCAACAATCAACTCCACATCGATGACTTTCTTGATTGGTTGCTTGAAGTCGAATGTTTTTTCGATTACATGGACATCTCTAAAGAGAAGAATGTTAAACTTGTGACTTACAATTTAAAGGGAGGATCATCGGCTTAAAGCAGCTTCAACTTATATAGATGAGATAGATGAAGGCATCAATCTACACATTGCCATGGATGAAGCAATTGTTGTGTGTGATTCTTCGCCAGTGATGTAATGTCCTGAAAATCAGGGGTCGAGTAGAAGCTCAGCTCCTGAGTTCCAACGCATCACTTATGCAACATAGATAATAATGATTAAATGTTGTCCGTGTTAGTACATTAAACATGAATAGGGTTAGACCAAATCAACATATCATACTCCAGAGACAATTAGATTACGCAAGCGGAAGACTGTGATAGATATATAAGGCATATAAGTAATTGTAAGTCCTCAGAGTATGAACATGTCGCCAGGTTAAATAGTTACATGTATAGTTTCAAAATTTACAAAATAATACAATGTAATGACATCTAATCCGTATCCCAGTAACCCCGTAGATGCAACTCTAGGTGTACATAGACCCGCCGGAGAGTTGCATGTAGGAGAACTCCTCATCATCATAAAAATCAGCTCCACTTCGTACGCATCGCTGTCATCTGTAGCTAAAACAAAGTCTGGTTGGTGTTTTAAAACAACGTCCCAGAGTGGGAGTGAGTGGTCAACTCAATGGAGTTATAAGTCAAAGGTTAACATGTTATCAATTTAGTCGAGCAGTAATGATAAAGCAATACAACAAGCATTCCTAAGTACTCTGATTAATGCAAAGATGATATATATTAATGATGCATGCCCTCACCTGTACTCCCTCTGCGACATCATCTTATGGTCGTGCATGTTAAACTCCCACTGTTCTTAACTCTCTCGCCAAAGGCACATGCAATGCGGTACATACATGTGTTAGCCGAGTTCTTGATTAGACTTATTCATACAGCAGATTTGGGAAGCCAAAGTACCTCCCTTTATATCATTTACCCAAACAATGATCCATCTAGGATCGTCAATCCTAGTTAATTACATACGATAGGCAAGTTATAGGGCAACGTCACCCCTGATTTAAAAACAGTGGACAGGCAAGTTCAGGTCACTACGGGAGGCTTGTCACCTCAGCGTAGGCCGAGTTTATACTCGAGGTTACTATGGGAAAGACTCGTCACTTTAACGTAGGTCGACAGCTCGAATACAGTGTCTCATACCACCGTATTCGGCTCACGAGTTTAGTTTGTTTAATGGACACTACGGGGAGGCTCGTCACCCCAGCATAGGCCGACAGCTCGACTATGGTGTCCCGTACCATCATGTTCCGCTCATGAGTCTTAGCGAATCGTGGTACCAAGGTTAAACGAGTTTTTCATTGGTAAGGGGTACCCTAGATTCAAGCAGTAATGTCCATACATGGTGAACATACATTGGGCCAATTGGGTTACTTGGCAAGCTCGATTGGTATGAGCGCACGTTGAATTGATCAACATGGAGCACATACGCACTCCTCTTGGCCTAACTACTATCGATAATCACCGTATGACTCAGATTCATCGAATATATCCGTTGTGGCGAAATTGGTTCGGCTACTGATTGTATACCGTTACCAATTGCCTGGACTACGTATTAGTCCCAATTATACTCAAATACCATAGGCATTCATATGTGATAGTTAAAACAACATGTGACAATCAATTTCAATATAAATCTCATTTGAGCATTTTAACAAACACATAGTACACATGTCATCATACATAGGCATTTCATCCATAAATCACGTAGTAGCGAGATAGGTTACATGAAAGAAACTATAACTATAAAAACGGTAATTGAGAATCCTATCTCAACGCTCTTATTAAATACATTTCAACAAGTAACTTCTCATTTAGATATTTTATCAAGCACTTAGACTACACATATCAACATATATGTAATAAGTAGTTATAACATATATTATAGCAAATCTTTTCACAAAGGATTTTTCACACATACAACAATCATATATTCTCAATCAATAATCATGGAAAGCACAAATTGTAATTCCATATTCATTCAAACATTTCAACAAACACATGAAATGCATCATGTTCAACATAGTTCATATATAAGTGTAATACACAGAAAATATCTCATCTAAGAACACGTGAAAACAATCAAGTCAATCATAAATTATTCATTGACATTAAAAACCTTCAAAACCACAACTTAAACATTTATAGTCCGCACCTTTCGTCGGTACACTCATATCGAGCTCAGTTTGAACATTACGTCTTTGTCTACAACACAATGGCTACCTAATCATTGAAATCGGTTAGCTATTTCACCGGTTTACCTATTTAGATACCTAAAACAGATTAGGGTTAGGATTTCTTACCCAAAAATGGAATCGAAATCGCCGGTATAGCGACATGGAAGAGGGGATTTAGCACGTGGAGTGGAAGGAATGAATCCTAGCAACAAACCACAACTCTCTCTCACTTCTCATCACCTTCTCTTTCTCTTTTCTCTCATCTCTCATAGGGTTTAGGAAATTTGTATGGAATGAGAGAGGGGTGGGTTAAGGCCCTTATATAGGCCAAGAACTGATGTCAATGGCCCTAGGGTCATGGTATATATACTTATGTTATAGCTAAAAGTATACTGTTTCGAGCCAACGGAGCTCATCTGGAGGTCCATTATCTGCATACGGTCCAGAGAAAGTTCCCTGACAATGGATCTATGTCAGGTTAAGATTTCGGTCCAAGCGAATCAGTGGATCGACCGTGGATGACCAGTTTCAATTCAACGGTTATCATCACTCGATAAAGACCATAAGTGCACTGACATGTGTAGGAAAATTTTCTTGATTCAAGGGTGTAGTTGGGTCAGAATTTGACGGTCTGAAACCTTAAATTTTGTCTGCAAGAGAACGACTCAATTCACTTAATTTTGAGTTCATTTTCTAAAGATATTTGCGTTTCTCACACACTTTGCTCCGGGCTCAAGTTGTGCGCTTATGGATACTATTTGGATTTGATTCTTGAGATGGTTGTCAAGCCCAGTAAGGCATTCATAACTGTATAGTTTCGCGGTAATCGGACTTTCGACGTGCGGTCCAGGTCCGATACGGAGTTTCAATGTGCTCCCGAGAGCAACTGGGTTTTGAGATTGATCTTAAGTTTTTAAGTAATGTTGGGTTAGCAATTCAAATGGTTTTGGGTCTTGCAGTTTGTATAGAAAGTGATTCGAGCTAATTCGCCGATTAATTTAGTTTAGTACTTAATTAATTTTCGTCTAATTTCTAAAGGATTCTGTCCTTAGCGATTTCTGCCTGAGGTGATATTCAGGTCTTCGTATGAATTTTTTTGAGACGTTACAAGTGATTACGATAAAGTATTGTTCCAACAATACCAAAATTGTCAACATGGTAGTCGATTAGTGAGAGATTATGCAAATGAATTCTACCATTTGGCGGCACAAAATAATTTAATTGAGATTGAATCGTAGAAAGTCGCTCGATTCATTGGTGATTTACATGTTACAATCGAATATCGGGTTTTGATACAACTCATTTGGACGATGAACAAAGCGATAAAACTGGCCACTCGAGTGGAGATGCAGCTTGAACGATCTAATACACGGGTCTATCCTACTAATAGGGTAGCCACAGTGGGTCCTTCATAGGGAGCATTACAAACCAAGATGAAAGAACATGTAGGGGGCATCCATAACCTCCAACACCTGTGAACCAAGAATCAGAGCGGACAAGCAAGACCCCAAAGAACAGTGACCATTGCTGCCAGTCTATGCATGATCCTAAATCGTAATGGTCAACCAAGGCTAAACTAATGTTGCCGATGTGGGCAACCAGGTCACCTATCGAACACATCTCCTAAGTGGCAAGTTGGTAACTTAGTCATTAATAATGGAAGCACAAAAATTACAAATGAAGACCTAGAGATTAATGAAGTAGAACACATTGAATAATGAAGCGGTTGAAGTAGATTGGGTTCTGTAAGATTATGGTGAATACTAGTAGTAAGAAGGCTAATCTATATGCCAAAAAAGGAGGTACACCCACAGTGACATAACATCTTTCGGACAATGTGTAAAGTGAATCGGAAAATCTGTAATGTGATCATAGATAACGGAAGCAGCGAGAATATTATCTCTAAAGTCATAATGGAGAAGTTACATATGAAAATGGAAGAATGTCCCTCTCTATCACAATTGGTTAGATTAAGAAGGTTAGCGAAATGAAGGTAACTGAACAATTACTACTAAAAAACAGCGCAACACCGACAGCTAAAACCGTCGGGAAAAGGGGTGTGGCGTTGCTCACCGACGGATTTTAGCTGTCGATGTCTACGATGGCTGATGGTGGCAGTTTTAGCTGTCGGAAACAACGGTTTTGGCCATCGGCTGTAAAGGACGGAAAAAACTGTTGGCATTGTCGACGGTGAAAAGCCGTCGGCGTTTCTCATAAAATTTAAAATAACAATAATTAATTGCATAATGTTGCATGAAATCACATAATTTATAAATATGTCAACATTCATAAAAACATAATACTAATAGCAACAGAATAGAAACTTAAGAACAACAGAAAGATGATCCTAACCATTCCAAATGCATTTCATCAGACAATGAGTAATTTATGTTACTAACTGCGGACAAGATAAACATATCACCTTTTTTATCTTGTTCAGGGACTAATCTTCGAATATCTTTCAACGGCTACTCAAATCACCTAAAGAAAACAAGCCTAAAAGAATAAAGCATTCCATTAGAATAGATCTTTCTTATTTTAAACAATCCAAGACTTGAAAAGAGGGGTAGGCTGTAACCAAACAAGAATGTTGCAACAAGGCAACATGGACAGAAATATGCAGACCTGTTTTGGACATGGGCAGCAGTATTTTCTCTAATAAGGAAATACGGAATTAGACACAAGGTCGTGGAAAAGCCACCATGCCCATGTCTCTGTGCAGGTTAGATTGATATTGTAGTAAAATGGCAAAATCAGATAGCACTTTCAATGAATTTTTGTTATCCTTTCCAAGGAAAAACAGAAGAAAGAAGAAGTGTGAGCTCACCACGCTCCCCAAAAATGTCACTCTTGTACTCTTGCTCCAATGTAATGGCAAATGAAGAGCAACCGACCATCCAAAGGCCACGTTTGTAGCTCTACCATCAACATCTTGCACAACAAGATACAGGATATCAGACAACATGCTGCTAAAATAATACCCAGGCTAACACCACATGTATGAAACTGGATGATAGTTTCATGATAGTTACCAGTGCTTCCAGAGATGATAATTAAGAAATAGAGCCAGCTATGAATAAGCAAGGTGATGCACAGGAATCTTAAAAACCAGGCCTGGTGGACAACAAAACTAGAATTGATTCCTGCACCATTTATCTCCTTGCCCTGAACGTACAATCTCCTCACAGATGGACGCATTGTTTGGTAAGATAAGAACTGAGGAATTTTCCAATAAAACTTTGGAGAAGAAATCAGTGAGAACATCTTTAAAATAAGAACATAAATGAGGAAAAAAGAAATTGTTTTCCAGAGAGTTGTTGCAGATACATGTATTATAATGGAATGATACAAGCTCCTTTCTTATAACTGAAGAATTTTCCTCCTCACCACCAAAAATGGAGTCAATACCTGTTTCAGGAAACATGGCCTCAAACTTCTAAAAACCATGTCACTTCCGAGCTCTGACATATTCCCCAACTACCCTTTAACTAACATCGACTACTATCCTTCTCTACAACAAAGCTTTTACGGAAACAAAAAGGAACATACCCAACTTGGTGCAGATCGACTACTCGCACTTGATAGATGTCATGCCCCAAATCCAGAGATCGGGCTCACAGGAATCCTGATCGCCGAATCGGGTGCCGACAGCCTCCGTAGTACCCCATTCTCGGCTCCTAGCACCCATATGCTAAATTTCGATCATAGGATCCTACAAGGAGGATTTTTCAATGTACATTTATCTCGTAAGAAGCATAACCACAAGTTTACCCAAATCATAAAGGCAACGTCATCATCACATATCTACTAATATAATCATTTGAATACAATGCTGAAAGGAAAATCCATATGTCAAAATCAAAGCTACAGAAAACAGCTGCACGCTCCAAGCTCAATGCGGCTGCAACCTAACGCCACCTGCACGCATCTATCGTGCATAAGCTCATAGAAAGCTTAGTGGGTGGTGAAAGTGTGTGCATGAGGTAAGTGTCAAGTAAGCAATAACAGAGAAATCAGAGTAAGCGAAAATACTGGTAAACCCATAATCATACAATATCAGAAACACTGGCAAGATCATAAATCATCGAAATCAGAGTAATATGAAAACATGCTGATAGGCCCATAAATACCATCAGTCGTATTTAGGTCGTATAAATGCAGAAGCATAGCAACACAAAATGTCATATGCGTGCGGATGTAATGCGATATGCTATGTAAATGAAATGACCAATCTGAAGTGTGAAGTCGGGATGATATTACGTAATATCGCAGACCACGGGGTCCACCACAAGGGACTTCTATCCAAACCAGTCCCATACCTAAATTTAGATAGTCAGACTCAATGTGGTAAACCTCTGATCTCAAGTTAGTCGCACGACCAACCGAAATCCTGATCATGCGAAGGTACACGTAATAAATAGATGCGCACAATCAGCCCGAGTAGATAGTGAATGAATGAATGTATGAGTATGCAATTCATACTCAATAAGTCCACATATCAGTACGGTTACTCTCTGAGAAATCATCGGGATCTATTACACTCCAAATGGAACCACCGCTCTCTCTAGCCGCACAGTCCAAGTGAGCGTAAGAAACCTCACTATCCGCCCGACCAATAGTCTGCCAATACCTATCCGGCACGTCGATAGCGGACCCATTCCACGAGCTGGTCAAACTCAGCCTAGCTTTGCCCCCTGCGCTCGGGCGGGTAAGGCCGCACCCCCTTCCAACCGACCACGACACAGTGGAGAGCGCAACCGTCTAGAAATCGGTACTCAACGCTCATCTACCCATTCGGTCTAGACGTTGGAGCATCCTCTAGTATCAAAAGGGTGTTTTGGGATTTTCACCCAGGACCATCTATAGCAGCCCGATGCTCGAACAAATTTTTGATGTCCCATCTGGCCATCCACGATGTGCCTGTGGAGGCTACGACCCTGATGTCACTAGGGCGTACAGTAATCACAACATAATGCAAGATGCATGAGTCATACAATCCAATCATGCATCAATCCTGCGCATGTTATGTGCTCATGTGGGAGAACCTCCGTCTATCAGGGAGTCTCATATCATCCTGCCTAATGACATATGCAATGATCAATCACATCTCATAACAAACATGCAGATGATGCGTATGGGCATGTATCATAATGCTGTGCAGTCACATACTCATAATCGGTATCGCAATCGGCCTCGACAATGTGGACATCTAACCAACATTGCCCCAAGGGATGGCCCACATAGAACCAAACACATAATGGGCCCACGGCCTCATACAAAGGCCTAATATACAACACGATGGCCTTACTCAAGGGTTTAATACACATCACAATGAGCCTTTCACATGGGCCTAACATAGATCACAATGGGCCTTGCCCATAGGCCATGAATACATCACAATGGGCCTTACCCATGGGCCATGAATACATCATAATGGGCCTTACTCATGGGCCATGAATACATCACAATGGCCTTGCCCATGGGCCCCAAATACATGACATGTGGGCCCTATAAATGGGTCTTGAATACATCAAATGGGTCATGCATCATGGGCCTAATACAAATCACAATGAGCCTCAACTACAAGTCACATGTACATCATATAGGTCTCACCAATCGGCCTTGACAATCGAAATCGGCAATCAGTCATGATAATCGGCCTCGATCGCAATCCGGCAATCAGCCACAATAATCGAAATCGGTCGATAATCGGCATATAAATAAGGCGGGGTCCATAGATGAACAACTGATCAACTATAATATAAAGATCGGCCCTCGGTCGTGGTCATATCAAATCCGATAGCACGGAACCATCCGTCTATGGCGAATGAGGCCCACTAATTAGGGTTAACCCATAAGAGAATGATGAGAATGAGAATATCAAGGCCTAAGAGAATGTCACAATGTGGACATTTAACTAACATTGTCCCAAAAGAGTGGCCCACATAGGGCTGAACATACGGTGGGCCCACGGCCTTATACAAGGGTTTGATATACGCCACAATGAGCTCTATACAAGGGCTACATACACAACAGGTGGGCCCTGCATAAGCAGCAAGTGGGACTACTCACAACATACCTGTCTAGATGGGTCACAAGTATATCAAAGTGGGCCTCATAACATCGGTCTCATATATGGCCTCAGCACCAGGCCACAACTACATCAAGATGGGGCTAATCGATCATATGGGCTAAATCAACCAAATGAGCCGATACAAGCAGGCCGATCAAATAGACCGATACAAATGGTTGAATCAGATGGGCTAAGTCAAATGGGCCCCCAAATACATCAAATGGTCTACGCATCATGGAGTTATACTAAGCATGTTATAAGGTGATGCACTATCCCTACAACAGAGGTGGCCTAGACGGCCGACACACAACAAGTACGGTCTATTAATGGGCCCTAGAGGGGGTCGTAATGTGGACATCCAAGTAACATTATACTCGCAACGTGGACGTCAAACCAACATTGCTCCTAAGGCACAACCGTCATAAACATTATTACACAATCCGCGCTGGAATCACACATTGCAATGCACCTTAGGTACATCCTATTGGGCCTTAAATACCTCAAATGGGCCATGTCATATGGGCCTTATATTCATCAAATGGGCCACATAAATGGACCACACCAATGGGCCTTATGTGCCTTGCAATGGGTCATAACCCGTTGGGCCTTGAATGCATCAATTGGGCCTAAACCCGTAGGCCTTATACAAATCAAATGGGCCTAACCCATAGGCCTTATACAAATCAAATGGGCCTAACCCATAGGCCTTATATAAATCAAATAGGCCTAATCTCATGGGCCTCAGAGTACGTCATAGTGGGTCTAATCACATGGGCCTTATGTGTCTTAAATGGGCCTAATCTCATGGGCTTTATACATACCAAATGGGCCTAAATCATAAGCCTTATATAGATCAAGTGGGCCTAAACCCATAGGCCTTATATAAATCAAATGGGCCTAAATCATAGGCCTTATATGTCAATTGGGCCTAAATCCATAGGCCTTATATAAATCAAATGGGTCTGGTCCCACTGGCCTTAGGATATATCAAATGGTCCAATCCCATGGGCCTTACATCCACATCAAGTGGGCCCTAATAAATTGTCACAATTTCATTAAGATGGACCTCAAATCATGCCAACATGGGGTCCGCTTGGACTGTGGATCTGGCTCATTCATTTACTCATTCCATAAAATGATCTTTAAAATGGACGGGCAGATTAGATGCAGCACCTGCATCAATGATGGGGGCCCACAAGAAGGCCCACCATCGCGAATGTTATTTATTGTATAATATATAAACAACATATACAATATATATACAATATTATATACACACACACACACACACACACACACACACACACACACACACACATGCACACTGCACACATACGCACGCACACCCACACGCATGCACGCACATACCCACAGGGCTCCACCGTCCGCTGGACGGTGGAGGCAGCACACATACATCAGGGTGGGTTCCACCGTCCAGGTGGACGGTGGATACCAACACATACATCACTGCGGGTCCCAAGTGGGGCCCACCATTATGTTTATAGGCCATCCAGGCCGTTCATAAGGTCACTCAGACTTGAATGAAGGGAAAACACCAATTTCATCTTGATCCAAAACTTCTGTGGCCCAAAAATAGATTTTTTTAATGGTAGGGGTTCAATCCCACTGTTTCCTATAGTGTGGGCCACTCGAGTCTTGGATCGAGCTGAAAATTGGAGGGGGCCCACCTGAGGAGGGGACCCACCTCATGAACGGCGTGGATCTAATATATACATCATGGTGGGGCCCACGGCAGCATCCGTGGGTGGCTGCTGGGACGCCCGCTCGGCGTCAGCGCTGCAGGCAGCACCTGCAGCCTGTCTGACACAAGCAGCAACGCTGCTTCCCTTCCTCTTCTCTTTTTTTTTTTTTGCCGAAAATCATATGTGGGGCCCGCTACTTGGGAATCCACTCCAGCCATAGAGTTCTACGGCTTGTAATAGATAAAAAGAGTCCGAAGTTCGAATTTTTTGGGTGCATAGAAACACCAGAAAATTTCTCAATGGTAACCATCAATGTTTCTCATGCTATGGCCCACCAGAAGCTCAGATCATCCTCATTCTTTTACTCAACGGTTAAAACGATGTGGGTAAGAGGATGGACGACTTAGATTGGATATATACATCAAGGTGGGGCATATGCAAGTAGCTCACCTCAAAAGCCTTTTTTTTCTTTTTTTTATTATACAGGGACGTCCAGCGTCCCAGACGCTGGACGGTTGGTCTCTTCAAGTACATTATGGTGGGCCCTGATTAGGTGGGCCACCACATGGAAAACAGTGTGGATACTTCACACATAAAGTGGGCCACATTGATGATTTGGATAAAATAAAGGTCTCATGGTGGGGTCCATTCAAATAGGCCACAACACCTTATTGCAAACTCATAAAAAAAATAATAAAATAAAATAAAAAGGGAGAGAGAGAGAGATGGAGGGTGGGACACGCTTGTGATGGAGGGACCCCGATACTATGGGCCCTCCCTTGCAATGAATCATACATCAAGTGGGCCCTAAAGCATGTGGGACCACCAAAATCTACAATCAACGGTGGAGATCCTTTCTCCACCAAAATGGACGGTTTAGATGACCTTTCTAAGAAATAAACATCATGATGGGGTCCATGGAGAATGGCCCCATCATGGAATGATCATGATGATCCTAGTGGGCCATCGGCCACACCTTAGGGTCCCAAGTGAGATCCAAATCATTGATCGGTTGGCCTCACTTGGCCCATCTCAAAAACATGAAAATCTAATAGTATTAAGCACCCACCGTCCGATCTTCTTGCTCTTATGGGCTCCTTAGCACCTTAGCTTCAACTTCAATGGACGAGATGAGGAATGGATAGCTAGAATGAGAGATCAAGGGGTGGAAAGGTGGGCCACACTTGTGGTTTGGAAGACTTGGAGAATTCCCATACGTGGGATATTTTTGTTGCTTGGAGAAGTAATTTGAGAAATGAGAAAGAGAAACTTGTACAGGGAGAGAGAGAGAGTATGATGGGTGATGGAGTGATGGATGGGAGAGGGATGGGTGTGTAAGATTTTGTTGACCTTGGTGACATTTGTGTAAGAAAGGCATGGCATTGGAAGACATTTGAGGCATTTGTGTAAGAAAAGTATGGGCATGGAAGACTTTTATGGCTTGTTTAGGAAAGGGTGAAAGTGATGTGTACTTGACATGTACTTGACATGTGATGGATTGATTGATGGGATTGATGTAACATCTCGTAGAGATTCTCTTGAGTTTCGCAACGCGCGGCGTTTTCCTCACACGGAACGTTGGCCCACATCTCTTGACCAAGGTATCGCCTCTGCGCGCAAGTCGCGACATCGGAACCACAGCGATGGCGCGGTCGCTATGGTATTGGTCTTGGGTTGAGTCGATATAGGTTGACGGCATATGAATCAGGGTCGCGCGTCAATATCGGTTAAGGGTCGAAGGTTACCGGAATTCGACCGGTAAGACCGCGGAAGTCTACGGAACAGTACGGACTAAAATACGGGTCTTACAATAGAGCAGTAAATGTGGTGGACAAAGAGTAGGGAGGCACGGAAATCGACGGTCCCAAGCATGAGGAAGATACCATGGCATATGCAAGCCATGTACCCAAGGAAGAAAGACATTTGCGTGAAACCAAACATATCCGACTGAGCATGATAGTAGTAGAGGCAGTATGCATAGATAAATAAGCCAGTTGATCCTCCACAGATGATCCTCCACAGAGAAAAGACCTGCATCAGATCAAACAGAATGATCATGTAATGGGACCTGCGAAGAATTATAGTATTAGGGGAAAACAAGCCTAAATAGGAAGCACTATAAATCACTGTGATATTCCTGAGTTTCTAGAAGAAGATGTGGACCCATGATTGTTCAAAGTTCATGCATGGGCCATCCACGGTGAGGCCATGATATTGATGGTTTAGATTGCTGAACCATGGGGACGGCTTGTACAAGCCGAAAGCCTGAATGGCACTATCCAAGCTTTCAGCCCATGGATTGTACAATGCCTCAACAATAAGTTGTGCATACCAGAATGTATCTCAGTTTCAAAGTGGCCTAAGGATTTGTTAAAGACGAGCATTTGGGTTCCTGGCACTCGGTAACCTCTTTGCCAGTAGAAAATCCATGGTAGGGTCTACCTGATGGGATCTCATATACTGTATTCCACTTGCACACGACATGTGGTTTAGGGATATAGGGTAGGGGTAAGGATTAGCAATTCCTCAACTTAAAAATTACAAATCTAGCACCCAATACACAACACAACAAAAATGTACTCATATTCCATGATTTGCATGCCAATCCACTTTGATGAGATACTAAGAGATGCAATGAACTTTTTAGTGAAACTTGATGAGGTACTAAGAAAGAAGAAGCATGAGCTCATGATGGGGACATCATGTGCACACGCGCACACACACCACCCCCTCTACGCACGTATGTACCCAGAAGGAGGGCCTCACCATCAATCTGGCTCGATGGTAAGGTCCAGGGAGGGCCTCCTAATTAGAAGACAAGTTTTTGTTCAAAAAAAGTGGGCCCGATAGTCAAGAAAAGCCCACCATGGGATCTCATGATCGTGGCCCACTCGTCGGATTGATTTCATATTTTAGATATTGTTTATTGTTATTATTTAGAACATTGTGAACGCTTTAAATTTCTCTATTTGATTTTTATTTTAGTTTACTTCATCGCCAAGTAATAAGTTGCGCACATGGTGCGAGTTTTGGGGTATAGGATTTTTCCTATAAATAGGCACCCCTTGTAGTTCTTTTGATTGATTGAAGTTAATAAAAAAATTCCTACTTTATTTTTCTGCTCTCTTCGTGAGTTGTGGAAGAATTCAAAAGTGGGTGCGAAGCCCTCCCTTTTCAAAGGGCTAACTACCGTGGTGCAAAGCCATATCGACCCCGATTCACCCCCATCCTCCATCATCTTCTTTTCCATCTTCCACCACCATCCATACTTCTAATTCGTACCTTTTGTTGCATCGAATTTCTTCATTACAATAGATTTCCAGATTTCGGCCTACAGGCGAGCTGAAACTTCGGTGGAGCACCACACACAAACCGTACATCTGATTGAGCTGAGATTTAGGGCTTTTCGAGTCCATCTCTGGCCGACCAGGGCCAAGGTGGCCTGTTTCTGAATAGTGGGCCCCACACACGTGCGGCTGGGATCACATGTACGTCCGTCTGGGCCATTGTTGCTGTCCACATGCGGGATCGTCTTTTGGTTTAGGTTTTTATCTTCTTTTATCCTCTCATAGCTGTTTTTTCATGAATCCTAGCCGTAGATTACGTTTTCTCTAAGGTATTTGTAAATTTTTTTACCCTAAGGTTCCCCGAATTGGAATTTCTAAATCCCTTGGATTATGAACTGATTACTATGCATGTGTAAGTAATTATTTCTTATCTTTGTATCGTTTGGTTCATAATTTTTATTAATCCAGCCCTATCATGTGT
Organism: Magnolia kwangsiensis; assembly: GCA_037074715.1. Taxonomy (NCBI): domain Eukaryota; kingdom Viridiplantae; phylum Streptophyta; class Magnoliopsida; order Magnoliales; family Magnoliaceae; genus Magnolia; species Magnolia kwangsiensis. The sequence goes on along the minus strand of CM073574.1, from coordinate 126,804,982 downwards.
AGGCCTGGACACACATATATTCCCTTTAATTGAATGTTTGGACTTTTATGTGGGATGTGGAATTTGTGTAATTTTTTCTAAACTAACGTGATCTTAAGCCTGAAATCTGGCATATCATATTTAATTTTCATGTCTTGCGTTAAATTTGGTATCAGAGCCTAGGGTTCTTGTAGGGGAATTCACCACATATTTAGGGTTGAGTTTGTTTGAGTTCATGCATTTAGTCCATCATATATAGCTGAATTTTAGTAACAGTGTAGTCTCCTTCATATAGAGTCTTGTAGGGTCATTTAGTTTTTAGACGCATATAGTTGTCGTAGCAGGTCCTTAGGTTGAGCAATTCAGTGTATGCCCACACGTACGGGTCGCAGCTTCGGTTTGCACCCTACACTAAACATGGAACAATTGTAAGAGTCACTAAACAAGCTGTCTCAGAAGTTGGAGTTTTCGATTAAGCGCTTGGAAATGGACCAATGTTTGAAACAACTTGATGTACGCGTTACCCGATTAAAGACCATCGCCGGGACAAACCCCACCATTGGGGTGAATGTCCAATCTCATGCAGGTGGCCAAAAAGATAGACCAATAATGGAGTTGGCCAAGGAATCAGTTATAGGCGTGCACCCGTGCAACCACCCCATGAGAGACATCAAGACCACTATTTTGAGGGAAACAACATGTGCGGCCTCATGGCTAGAGAGAGTGCACCAGAGGCTAGTGTATGGTTGCCCACTAAGGTCATTCCGGTAGTAGATGAGTTTCGTGATGTCGTTCCTGATGATCTACCAGATGAGTCTTCCCCTAGGAGGGATATAAAGCACACTAGAACATGGGACACCGTAATACCTATAGCCGAGTTTGCGTTTAATAGTTCTGTCGATAGGTCCACAGGTCTTAATTCTTATGAAGTCGTTACTAGTTATAAACTTGGGAAACCTATTGATCTTGTCCCTATGTCACTATCTCATACGTCGTCAGAGCTTGCAGAGTCTTTTATGCATCATATTCATTCATGGCATCAAGAAATCAGGCAGAAGATCATGACCAGTAATGAACATTACTCACTTTCTGCAGACCAACATAAATGTTTCAAGGAATTCAATGTAAGGGACTGTGATGATCCACATCAGGCCAAAGCAGTACCCTCAGGGAGCCGTTCGAAAATTACACGTGTATATCACTGGACCATTCAAAATTATAAAACGAAACGGTCTCAACACGTATATAGCAAATCTTCCACCCTCCATGAGAATTAGTTTCACATTCAATGTAGAAGATCTAGTTGTATTTCAAGGGGTCATTGATGTATTGTCCAACCTTTCATCTAACCATCCTGATTCCCCAGACCTTCCCCTTGATCCATGACTCCCTCCTACTCATTTTCTCAGCCTCTACTTCTCATACCTACCCCTCCCGACCTATTTTTCCTACCTCTACCTCCTATACCTACCCGTCCTGACTCATTTTTCCAGCCTCTACCTCTCATACCTACCCCTCCCGACCCATTTTTCCTACCTCTGCCTCCCATTCCTACGTCTAGGGAGGGCCTTCTAGTTAGAAGACAAGTTTGTTCAAAAAAAGTGAGCCCGATAGTCATGAAAAGCCCACCATGGGATCTCATGATTGTGGCCCACTCGTCGGATTGATTTCATATTTTAGATTTTGTTTATTGTTATTATTTAGAACATTGTGAACGCTTTAGATTTCTCTATTTGATTTTTATTTTAGTTTACTTCATCACCAAGTAATAAGTTGCGCACATGGTGTGTGTTTTGGAGTATAGAATTTTTCCTATAAATAAGCACCCCTTGTAATTCTTTTGATTGATTGAAGTTAATAAAAAAAATCCTGCTTTATTTTTCTACTCTCTTCATGAGTTGTGGAAGAATTCAAAAGTGGGTGCGAAGCCCTCCCTTTTCGAAGGGCTAACTACTGTGGTGCGAAGCCACATCGACTCCGATTCACCCTCATCCTCCATCATCTTCTTTTCCATCTTCTACCACCATCCATACTTCAAATTTGTCACTTTTGTTGCATCAGATTTCTTCATTACAGCAGATTTTCAAATTTCAGCCTGCAGATGAGCTGAAACTTCGACGGAACACCACGCACAAACCGTACATCGGATTGATCTGAGATTTAGGGGTTTTGAAGTCCGTCCCTAGCCGACCAGGGCCAAGGTAGCCTTTTTCAGAATAGTGGGCCCCACACACGTGCGGCCAGGATCACATGTACGTCCGTCTGGGGCATTGTTGTTGTCCACATGCGGGATCGTCTTTTGGTTCAGGTTTTTATCTTCTTTTATCCTCTCATAGCTGTTTTTTCATTAATCCTAGCCCTAGATTACGTTTTCCCTAAGCTATTTGCCAATTTTCTTACCCTAGGGTTCCCCGAATTAGAATTTCTGAATCCCTTCGATTAGCAACTGATTACTATGCATGTGTGAGTGATTATTTCTTATCTTTGAGTATCGTTTAGTTCATAATTTTTATTAATCCAGCCCTATCATGTGTAGACCTGGACCCGCATAGATTCCCCTTCATTGAATGTTTGGACTTTTATGTGGGATATGAAATTTGTGTGATTGTTTCTGAACTAACGTGTTCTTAAGCCTGAAATCTCGCATATCATATTTAATTTTCATGTCCTGCATCAGCTCACCACGCTCCCCAAAAATGTCACTCTTGTACTCTTGCTCCAATGTAATGGCAAATGCAAATGGAGAACCAAGAGCAATCGAGCATCAGTTAGAAAAGTAAACCAAGGAATCAAACTAAATATCTGACATTAAATTCTGAATACTAAAGATACCTTCAATTCAAATCCCATCAAACCAAAAAAGTCTAATTTTACCGAAAAAATGACAATAAAAAAAAAGGCAAATTCTTTCCATATAGAGGGGCATTTGGCGTAGCGCATATAGATGCAACTGTATGAAAATTCTATCACTTTATTCATTGAAGGTAGCAAGAATTGACACTACATAAATAGACTTGGGGCTTGTTGGCCATGTGGATTTAGAGTGATTGGTGGGATTTCATTTGTTTTTTAGGTGGTTTGGTAGCAAGGATTTTGAGGGATTTAGATGTTAGATAAATTGAAATCCCTTGAAGGAGCCCTCGTTTTTTCTTTTCTTTTTTGCATTCTCATGGTAAATCTAATTTGCAAAATCCACTCAATTCCACAGGATTCAAAATCCACATTGCCAGATAAGCCTTTAGATCAAGCAAAATAAATTATGGTGAAGAAAGATGGGATTCAACGTATGTTGTCCAACCCAACTGATGTCTTCTGTAAACCTTCGACAATAAATCTCTATCCAACTACCAAACAAAACACAAAAAGTAATATATATATATATATATATATATATATATATATATATATATAAACAGAAAATGTAAGTAAAGAACTAAACATAATGCAGTAAATGGAAAATCAACAGAAACCAGAATTTCAATTGCAAGATTTTCAACGATTCCCAAATTGACGAAAAATGGAAAATCCAATAATCCTGCTGTGCAACATTCTTTCATCCAGAACAATAATCTGATGTACCCTAGTGATGACTGGGGATTGCTCCAAAATCTTCCATGCATAGGGACATTGGTGGAGATAGAAAATATTTGGTGACCTATGGTTAGGTGGAGGTAGAAAATACTTGGTGACTTATGGTTGAACTGAGGATATGATCCTCTATAGAGTGAAATGGCCAAACAGGGTTCATGTCTGGCCACAAGTTGTTGGGAAGGCTTACGTGATTATGATGATGATGACATGATCTTTGATGACAATGTGCAAAGGAGATGAAACTGTGACATCACAGGTGAATACACTACTATTTGGTAGCATCTCTAGATATTTGAATAGGAGAATCTGTACTAATAATCTTAATATCGTTTACATAAGGTTACAACAGTTATAATTATGATAAAACAAAAGTTCTCTACATAAATTACAACATCAAGGGATGATACATTGTAAATTCAAAAAATAGCGGTAAGAGGAAAATGAAGAGGTGAAAAGTAACCTAGTTACTGTGCGGAAAGTGGTCGTGTGTTGTTCCAAAGCCATTGAAGAGAAAGCCATTGAAGAGCGGAGCCCTCCAGCAGTGGTGAAACCTGCCAATTTTGGACTCAGTAGCATCCCTCTGAGGCATTCTGTCATACAGCCAACGAGTAGCCTCCAGATCCCCACATTTTCCATACATATCAATCAAAGCATTTTCCATGGAAACATCAGATTTGAATCCTCTCCTGTTTATAATCCCATGAAGTTCCTTCCCTTTCGTCATCTGCAACAGGCCCACACGGGTTTTCAAGACACGCTAATAGGTGAATCTGTTGGCAAGGGCTTCAGCTTCCTGCATCCATGCAAAGAAGTGGATCGCATTCTCAACCAGGGTTGTTGATCTGACGATGAAGACTGACCTCAATGATGTTGCCTCTCTTAACCATGGAAATCTACAATTAACATGGTTTTTTTTTTTTCTTTTTTCGGGGGTTGGGGGGGGGGGTGGATGATCCCTTTTTAAAGAAAAACTAGGAAAAGGAAATCAATGAAACATCACAAGTATCACTGTTTATGACATACCGATCGAGAAATCCATTTTGTCAAAATCCATCCCAGCTTTTTCTGTTCAGAAGAAAGACTGCCATTTCAATGAAACAGGGAAAAGATAGAAGTAAGAAATAGAAATCTTAATCATTTGAGTATAAGGAGTTGTTTGGCTGAGATGTTAGGCTTAATGCCAATAGTAAGTGAGATATGCATGCTTGGGACCTTCACATACATATCTTACTCATCATTTGTGGTGGAAAAGGCAGGAAAATGGGACCCACTTAACACAGATTCTGTTTTCAGGCTTTCAGCCAATAGTCAATCCATGTGGTGGCCCACCACCCGCTGGAACAATAATTCCAATCACCATACAAGTTGGTTTGGTGGGAACAGAATTTCGTAGAAGTTCCATGAAGCATGCATCATAATAGTATTTCTTATATGTGAAAAGCTTGATAACCAAATACACATACCTCAGTGTCAATTTTATCAACTCAATGTCGACCTCATAAGGAATGCCATCCTTAGTAGCAGAAAAGATGAACTTTCCTTTAAGCTCAAGTTTGAGCTTTACATCCTTTGCATCAGGTAACTCAACTGTCAAGTAGACCTTGTCGGACCTCTGGGCCCACTTCAGCGTTGGATGTCAGATGTAACACAGAGCAGGTTATCCAGTTTCGTTACTTCTTAGCAATAATTGCATCTCCATCATGTATGAATACAGAATGAAATGCTTACGAAAATCCACAAAGGCAGATTGAAGAGAACTGAGCAGATCAAAAAGGATTTCTCTCAAACATGTAACCATAATACTTATTCAACAAGGTAAATACTCCTCATTGAAGCAGATAGCAGAATAGCTGAACTTTATCTCTCCATATCAAGATGCTCGTTATCATTTAAAAGAAGACTTGTTTCTCTTGCTCCATGAAACTACATGGAGCTTTTCAACCCGAACTATGCCCATCTTCAGAATACGATTGACCCATATTTACCAATGGCTTGGCAATAGGTGGGCCTTGGGCCTAGATTGTGAACTGGTCAGGCACGCATGCCAGGCTGGGCCTATTCAAAATATTGATTTTGCTTGGCCCAGGCTGGGACATTGCCAGCCTTATCTAACATTCTAAAGAAATGATGTTCCATACTTCCAGTTGCAGCTTCTCATCCATCAATGGGTCAGTGGATGAATGGTTCCAATCATGAAGTGTGAATTATTGTGGAGGGCACAAATTGCGATTACAAATTATGGTTAGCCAAACAGACCCTAAAAGTGAATTACGCTTTCAAGTCAGACTAGCCAAGTGGATCGAAATTCACATTATGATTTGCTTCAATTCAAATTGTGAAAATACTCTTTGGAACTCAAATATCATTTGACAGAATCATATGCTGTGAGAGTTCTTGTACTTTCTTGTGATGGTTTAGGAGGCAATTACACATTCACTCAAAACTGTCTATGACTCCTCTAAAGGATATAATTCATAAAGCAACTTCATTTCACATATCATGAAAGTTATGGTGGCCTGCATAACACCCTATTCAACTAACGATATCACCAAATGAGGGATACGAATGAGTCAACTACCAAACCATGAGTATTTTGGGGGGTGAGTGTCATCTTTGGTTAGGTGACTTATATCCAGGTGTTGTCATGGTTATGTTTATATAATTCGCCCAAAATTTGTGTGATATCTAGTTTAAAATTTTCACAACATTTTCTCGGCACATGAATATTTTCCTTGCCTAATTTATCCTGAATCCAACTTTGTGATTCCGGCCAGGAGGTGGACACTAAGAGAAAACAAATGTCTCAAACTTTGTATTTGGATGCCCTCATACATATGTATACTATACATTGGAGATGTTGTAATATGAGCTGTCAATAAACCCATACCTGAACGTGCATTGCTAGTTGTTCTGTCTTGTGCTCTGAAATTGTGTTTTTCACATATTTGCAGAAACATTCAATGTTGATATCAATAACAAAGAAGCTTCTTGAGGGAGACCGTGGCCAAGTCATATGTGAAAGAGACATTATTCTTGAGTGAGAGCATCTCCATATTGGTGTGTACGTGAGAAAGAACTGTAGAACATTCATCAATTTTCATGAGAAGGAACTGCAAAACATTCAAGAATTTTCACTTCTAAAATTGGTTTCAGAGAGAGAGAGAGAGAGAGAGAGAGAGAGAGAGTTTCTCTCTCTCCTAAAAAATATTTCCATTGATAGATAACCCACAGCCATGTGTTTGGATACCATCCACGGAGTGGACGTACTAGTTTAAGCTGAAACTACAGCTCTAGGAAATCCCAAAATCCAATTCAAAATATATGATGAAGCCTCACTCAAGTTAGGAGCTTACAACATAACATTCACGGCATTTGGGTCATAGGTTCAATCCCACATTATCCAAAAGCAAAGAACAAGAACATGGTAAGCTTTTGCTCATTCACCATAACATGGCATGCATGGAAGCAGTTCAAAAATCACACTGATCTGATGATCCTTTTTTTTTATTATTTTTTTTATTTTTTAAACCACACTGATTTCAAAAATCACATTGATCTGATATGATGATCTTAACCACCTGATTTCACGTGAAGAATTTGGACTGCTGAACGTGTTTTTTCAACAGCCCATTCAATGGCATTTAACGGTTAGGATTATCTGGTACGAGTGATTTTTGGATATGCTCCATCCACAATGACACCCACGGTTTTGATTATCTGGGCCAACGTACATGTATGCCTGTATGTACAGTGGATGAGTTGCTTGCTACTGAACCACGGTCAGGTTCCCAAATCAAAATACAACTTTATCATGAAAATCAAAGGAAAAATCATTAGAGACCAAAATCATGGAAAATCACCAAAACCCATTGCAAATTCTGCAGCAAAACACTCAAACAGATCGACGGCCTCTCACAAATAACCTATAGTAACCATTCCCAGGCTAATCAGCTTTTGGGCTTGCCAGGCGTGGGTTTAGTTCTTGAAGACCCAGACTATCTGTATTCAATAGGGGAAAACAACAAATGAAAGCAAGAACAAAATCGATCGAGATAATGTTTAGGGTTTTTAGGGGATGGACTTACCTCAAACAAACCGAGATCTTGTGGAGACTCCCTGGCAAAGCGCGAGCTAGAACTAGAAAACCCTATGTAAGGGGTTTACCAAAACCCTAGGTAGGAGGGAGAGGGAGATCATGCGTGGGCTGTTGGGGAGAGAGAGAGAGAGAGAGAGAGAGAGAGAGAGAGAGAGAGAGCAAGGAGAAAACGAGAGAGGATGGTCGAGAGGGAGCAGGAAGCAACAGGAGAGGGTCGAGAGAGAGAGAGGGAGAGAGAGAGAGAGGCAGAAGCAGACTGCCTGGACCGGACGCGGTTTTGCTAGTGACGTTGTGCTCAGTGCTATGTGGGCCCCACCATGATCTGTGTGTTTTATCCGCACCGTCCATCCATTTTTACACATCATTTTAATAGTCCACCTATAAAATTGGGCAGGAAAAAGTCCTAAGTGGACCACACCATGCGAAATCAGTAGTGATTGAATGTTTACCATTAAATACCTCTTAAGGCCCGCTATAATGTTTACTTGACATCCAACTTCTAGATTAGGTTATACAGACGTGGATGAAGGCAACAAACAAATACAGCTGGCTCTAAAGCTTTTGTAGCCCCAGGAAGTTTTTAATGGAGTTCAATCAACCGTGTGTGGCACATTTGAGATTTTGGTCTACCTCGAATTTGGGTTCGTATCATAAAATTACCTAGAAAAATGGATGGACAGAATGGATGAGACATATACATCATGTTGGGGTCCACAGAGCACCGACCACTAGCGCAGGGAATATTCAGTCTGAATATCCAGTCCGTTTCCTCCTCGGTCCCTTACGCTCCTTGTGATCCGAGTTTACAAACGGTTCGGAAGGAGATCAATGTTACATGGGCCCCACAATGATGTATTTATCATATCTATACCATTCATCCATTTGGTAAGATGATTTTAGATATTTATACAAAAATGAGTAATTTTTAAGGTTCAAGTAGACTACACCAAAAATAGCAATGGGACAATGATTCTCACTGTTAAAGCATTCGTAGGGCCCACTGTATCGTTTACTTTCCATCCAATCCGTTCGTAAGGTCAGAGACCTGGACGAAGAGAAAAAACAAATATCATATCGATCCAAAATTTCTACGACCCCAAGGTTTCAATGGCATGCGTTCAATCCTCCACCATTTACACTGTGGTCCAATTGATTTTTAGATGTCTTATTTTTCAGCTCAAGCCTTACGAGGAACGCACAAAGTAGATGAACGGTTTAGATATTACTCATACCTCATGATGGGACCACAGAACTTAATGACGTCAACGCCCCAGTTAGGTTGCTGTTGTGTGGTACAAAGGAAAATCCGCTTCAGAACTGGGTGGGCGAAGCCAGAGATGGACGGCCAAGTCAGCTGCTCGTGGAGCCCACCATGATGTATTTTGTTCATCCACTCCGTTCATCTATTTCTAAAGTTTATTCTAGGGCATGGTACAAAAAAGGAGATAAATTGAAGCTTCAAGTGGAACACACTGCATAACAACGGTAGACGCTAAATCTTTATTGTTTCTTATGGTGTGGTCCACTGAGACCTTTGATCGACCTCCTTTTTCGGGTACGTACCCTGAAATAAGCTTTAAAAATGGATAAACGACTTATATAAAACACAAATATTATAGTGGGCGTTATAGTCAACTCTTTTTGCTAGTGCACTTGCAATGCAAGGATAATTATCCTATTATCTTTGCCGACGGCTTTAGTATGATCGGCGACTCCGACGGCTAACATCAGTAAGGGAAACCATTGGATGACCGCCAGCATTGGTCATGCTTTTTTGGTAGTGAATGCACTATTTCCTTCTCAATTGTTAAATATTACAAAGACTAAGTAATCTGTGATGTAGTTGACATGAAGGCTTGCCATATGTTACTTAGTCATGATAATTAGATTGTGATACCACCCATAGAGGATGAGATAATATATACATTTTTGATAAGGATAATAAAAAAAACTATACTCTTCCCTAGAGGCCCAAATGAACAACCCGAAGCTTCTAAAGTGGAGAGGCATTCTCTCCTAACGATTTGAACTTGAAGGAGTCTAAATACATGGGAGAAGTGTACACATTAGTAGTGAAGGGTGAAGATGTGGGAACCACGAATATCCTGGAGAAATTGAAACTCTTATTGCATGAATTTAAAGAAATTTAGCCCGAAGATCTTCTCGATGGGTTGACCCCTATGGGGGATATCCAATACTACACTGACCTTATCCTAGGAGCTAGTTTGCGTAATCGCTCTCATTATCGGATGAGCCTGAAGGAATGTGAGATTCTATAAGGACAAGTAGAGGAATTGATCCGTAAAGATCTAGTTTGAGAAAGCCTGAGTCCATGCGTCCATCTGTAAGGAATTTCCCATACCATGGTTAGATGATATGTTGGACATACTTGAAGGTGCAAAATTTTTTCTAAATTGAATTTGAGGAGTGGCTACCATCAGATCCGAATACGGATGGGTGATGAGTAGAAGACAACTTTTAAGACTAAGAAGAGGTTGTATGAATGGTTAGTCATACCCTTCGATTTTTTTTAACGCACCTAGTGCATTCATGAGGTTAATGAAACAAGTTCTTAAACCATTCATTGGGTGTTTCATGGTGGTATACTTTGACGATACACTTATATATAGTCAGAGTGAAGGAGACCATATGGAGCATCTTAAGCAAGTGTTACAGGTGTTAGCCGAGAACAAGTAGGATTTCCAACACGACACTTGCGTTACAAGGTATTAATGCAATAATTTGAATTACATAATAATGATTTACATGGTGAAGATGAACAATAATAAAACTCGAAGCATGTAAGAATAAGATAACCAAATCAATTAAATCACATTTTTTAAAGGAAAAACCCTCACCTTTAGTTGCCTGCTCGTCCACTAGCAAGGTTAAACGCCCAAAGATAACTTTAAGATCAATTTTTATCCTATTTCACATGGTTCAAATGGTTAGGATTACGTCCATATTTAACTAAGTTTAGTGATCTAAAAGATACCTTGATTAAGGTATGGTTTTAAGTGTATTATATGTTTCACTTAGAATTTTCTAAGGTTCTAGGCGTGTTATTACATTGAGTAGAGTGAGTTCATCATGGTGGAATTCTCTACTTCTATTGCTGGAAAAGGAGGAAGAAAGAGGGAAGATTTGAAAGGAAAAGAAGGAAAGGAAAATCAAATTTGGACCCGAGCCGTTCTCGATGCAACAACTCAGTTGGAGCACATACAAGATTTTTTTCTCCCTTTCTTCTTCATTGTCGGTGGCTAGTCAAAATGACTCCGATGAATCCTAGTTCCTGTTGAACTTAACGGCTTATGCGCGTTGCTTTCAATGCCCAATCCTTTCTTCTTTTCTCTCTCTCTCTCTCTCTCTCTCTCTCTCTCTCTCTCTCTCTCTCTCTCTCTCTCTCTCTCTCTATTTTTTATATGCGTTCTCCAGGTCAAGTGGTGAAGGATTTATAGTGTATCAAAGCTTCTAGACCATTCAAGCGTAACTCGTACGTTAGACGTAATGTACAGGAGTGAACAGTGAAAGTGTTGTTTGCAATTTCCTGATTCTGATTCTCCCAAGACTCTTCCTTCCATCAGGTTATTCATGTATGGATTATGATGGCCCGTTAATTAGTCATTTTGGATGCCTAGATTGGATGATTTGTGAGAAGTGGACATTGGATCTTCCAGTGATGAAGATAACATCCGTTTTAATGGCGGATCTTACCTTGGTCTATTTTTCTTCATGTTGTTACTTCTAGGCAGTCAGGATTGCTCCTTTGATGCTTGCTAGGTCACCATATTAAAGGTCTAGAATGGTTTTCCCGATGGTTTCCACGAATGGTTGCAGCAATGTTTTCTACACGTTATCTTTTCTTTCTCCCGAGTTAAAAAAACTCGGCTTCCTAGCGTCATGGAGCTTTCTTGACTCCTATGGCATTCCAGATTGGAGTTGGAATTCCCTTTGCTAGAGAATGAATGTTTAGATTTGATGGATCTGCCGTAGCCGAGAGATTTGGGTGGGAGAATTTTCGCAACCACACTTCCTTCGGATGTTGTAATAGCATGCAGAAACCATCCAACCTTGGCTCAACTACCGTGGCTAGGTGGGGTCCACTATGATGAGCTTTGAGGAATCCACTTCGTTCACCTGTTTCCCCGTATCATGTTAAGACCCGACATCGAAATGGGACAAATCTAGCACTCAGGTGGGCCACGTGGTTTTTATCGAGATTGGAATTCAAAGAAGGAGATTCTCTTCAACATGTCTCTGTATGTGAAGTAGGTATAAGGTAGGGTCCATTGTGATGATTTCTTCGGGAATCTACTCCGCTCACCATCTTTTTCATACCGTGTTAGCCCATGGTCCTAAATATGAAGTAGATCTGAGTTCTGGGTGGGCTACATAATCGCACGAAGGAGAATTTAAAAATGATCAATCTCAGAAGTTTTGTGATGAAACTAGAATTTGGCATGACTTCTCAGCACTTAGAACCCCACAACAAAATGGAGTAGCCAAAAGAAAGAATTGGGTGTTACAAGAGATGGGCGTAGTCATGATAAATAGTAAAGATCTAGCTAAAACTTTCTGGGTCAAAGCTATAAATATAGCCTGCTACATTATTAACCATGTTTATCTTAGACCAGGCTTAAAAAAAACATCCTATGAGTTGTGGCATGAAAATCCACCAAGCATTAAGTATTTTCAGGTATTTTATAGCAAATGGACCCCACCTTATGGCAATCAGAATTTGAAATGAGCATGGTGGGTGAGCTTAACTTCTTTATAGGATTACAAGAAAACAGCTCCATAATGGGATATTTATATGCTAGAATAAATATGCAAAGGAATTGGTAAAAAGTTTTGGTCTTGAGTTTGGCCACACACACCACACTCCCATGAGCACCACACTTAAATATCTAAAGACATAATTGGTAAAAGTGTGGACCAACACTTGTGTCGTAGTATGATAGGGTGTTTTTTATATCTCACATCGAGTTGGCCGAATATCTCATTTAGTGTAGGAGCTTGCGCTAGATTCCATGCCAATCCTAAAGAATCTCACATAACCACTGTGAAGAGAACAATTAGATATGTGGCTAGGACCACAAATTTCGACCTCTAGTATCTACTTGACACTTTAACCACCATTGCCAGGTATTTAGACGCCGATTAGGTTGGGAATGTGGATGATCGCAAATCGACCAATGATGGTTGTTTCTATATCGGGAATTGCCTTGTGTCTTGGCACAACAAAAAGAAGAACTTCATATCTTTATCAACTGCCTAGGTCGAATATATAACAACAAGTAGCTATTGTGCCCAGGTTTTGTGGATGAAGCAAATATTGACAGATTATGGACTTGATCAAAAAACTATGACACTCTTTTGTGACAATAAAAGTGCATTAATATTTCCAAAAATCCGGTTCAATATTCAAGAACGAAGCACATAGATATCTGACATCACTTTATACATGAACTTGTTGAAGAAATATCATATTGTTGGATTAAGTGCCTACAGAGAGACAACTTGCCAATATACTAACAAAACCCCTGGATGCTAATAGATTTGGAGATCTCTAAAATTCCACTGGAGTATGTGCAGTATAGGTATCTTATCGACACAATTGTAATAACTATCATATCTAACGATTTTTTGGCCTTATTGAACAAAATTTGTTTTTTTTGTTTTTGTTAATTTTATTAATTTTGTTAATTTTTTGTCCCAAATTGAGTGTACAAATTCAGTATTTTAGGTAAATATTTATGTACATCTCATAGTTTGAGTCGAAGAATGCTTAAATTGTAAAATCAAGCTATCAGGACAGTCTTCGATGGGACCTTCGATCGGATTGAAGAAGTATCTTTGATGCCATCAAAGATCGTTCGATGATATCAAACGATTGTGGCAGGGAATATAAACGAGGAACGTAGAAATATTTTTTTTTAATCTTTCCACATTCCACTCTCCCACACGCCCCTCCTGGTTCCCAAACCTTTGGAGCACCTCTAAAATTGATTTTTGGAATCAAAACTCCTAGAATCTTAGGGTTTTTCTCTTTCAAAGTCCACGGTAAGTCACTATTGTGCTTCATTTTCTTCCATTTTATGTTTGTTCTTCAAGATTTATCATCTTTGAATGATGCATGTTGATTTCTTGTTGGTTAGTTGTTCTTTTCCCATGCCTAAGGACAAAGGGAAAGCTCCAGTGGTGGGGCAGTCATAATGACCCATGAAAACAAAAAAACTTTCCCCAAGGAGAGCCGATCGAGTAAAAGCTCCAACAGAACTGGCCCCCTCTTTGCCGACACCTCCTGTCATAGGGAAAGAGTTACCGCAACCCACCCCTTACTGCCCTAGAAAAAAAATTACTTGAAAAATACAAGGGTCGGAAGGTAATAATAGAATTACAAGTTGAACTATCACATAGCTAGCTTTATGGGATTAGCACATTATTGGTCGTTGTGGGTTGAGAAAATGTCTTCAAGTTTGGAGGCTTGACTTGGGCAGATTAGGTTTATGAATTCCTTTCTCTTTGCCATAATCCTCGATTGAACCGCTATCCATTGATGTACAAGTTGGGAAATTGATTGTCCATGCCACTCTGGACATCTTCGCCCATTTACTTGGAGTCTCACTTTCTCCAATTGGTCTACTTGACCGTGACACTGACTCTCCCACTGTACGCACTACCATTACCAAATTTTTATGTAATAGGGAGGATGTGCCATGGATTCAAGGCAATGCCCTTCGCTCCTATAACATGACAAACCAGTATAAGGTCCTTCACTCAATTTAAGCTCGTGGTACCAATCGAGTAAACCTTACCCCATTCAAGTTAGACGTTATATACAGTGCATGACTAGTGTCTTTTTATGTCTTCCTTCAATTATACTCCACTAGATTTCCCTAGTTGTCCAGGGTACTCGCTCGACGTATTTTCCGTTTTGACATCTTATATATCTCCTTATGCGCGAGTGTGGGTTTTTTCCCACCACTGATACACTGTGGGTGACAAGGAGATCTATGACAGATGCCCTTAACACCACTGCTTCTAAGGCTAGACAGATGAGCAAAGGCGACATGTAGCACGGGAGCATTCAGATCCACCTACTCCCAACTCGGCTGCCATGAGATGCCACAAGCGACATCATGACCAGATCGAGGTTCTTCTTTAGGGTCAGGAGTGTCAGGAGGAGTGCATGATCCGTCACGAGGAGCGTTTGACACGAATGAAGCGCATGGTAGAGTCACTACAGCAGACCATGCAGGAACTTGTGAGCCTACTCACCTATTGCTGCAATGACACCATTCCTCGGGAGGCTGGACCAGTGCCTTAGGGTTCAGTTTAGGCATACCACGTTTAGTGTATTCGTCTTGGGCATAAATATCTTTTTTGATGCACAAGATGGTCGGTCATGTCATACATTTCATATGTACATATTTTATGACTCTGGTGTGTTTGACTTCTACTTTTTGGATATTATATAATTAACCAATCTTAGTTTGGTTGTTGTTTTGTTTTTATGATACTATATTGGAATTGTTCATGATATGATTATATTCCTTCTGTGTTGCATATACTTATGGTGTTTTTCTCTCCCCAATGCATTTTATAGTCATATTTCTCAACTTCAATGATCTATTCTAGTTTATGATAATAATATTTGCCAAACAATGACAAAAAGGGGGAGCAACATAACTCCCACCACATTGCGTTTGTATCTTTTTAATAACAATGGGGATGTAGGAAGATAGGGGGAGCATTGAGCAACTTAAGCCAAGGCAAGTTTCATTCAAATTAATCATTTTGACTACCTATGTTTATGTTGATGTATGTATCTTGAGTTGTATAGGGTTGTTAGGTTTTTGTTACCTAATTGACAAAGGGGGAAACTAAATGTAAAGCCCTGGTTTCTAAAACCCGAGTACGAGACTCGCTTCAAAAACCCGGGAGTTTATAAATCAGAGAACTAGTGGAAATATAAATTCAGAGTGCGATAGCAAAATGAAGCATAGATAATCATTTGATCCCAAATATTTGACCCACCCAGCTGGGGGTCTTAGTTACAAAATTTCATAAGTTCCAAAATACTAAATCACTGAAATTAAAATATTGAACTACAGATTAAGCCCAAAATACGCCACTACTTCTTGTTGCGGCTTGTCATCATAGTACCCTCCCTCGGGCTCTACGGTCGCACCATCAAGGCCAGCGTCGTCATCCTCTACATCCATCCTTGCATACTCTGTATGGTTGAAAATTGATGAATGAGTGGCCAGCTCAGTGTGAATTCCCCTTAAGATTTCACAACACTGCCTTAGCAAACATAGTTTAAAGAAAAACAAGGCAATAATCCAAAACAAATAAGATGCAGTTGTATTAGATGCATGGATGTATAAATGCACATCGACCTAGGGATGCTCATCCAATTGGACTTGGGCTCATCACCCATGCAATCATCGACCTGAGAATGATCGTCCAGTCAAAACAGTAGGTCAATAGTTGATGGTCTAGGAGTTAGCGAAACGACACCTCGATGATCCTAAGGGTATGTGTTACAACATCCAGAATTAGCCACCTATCATCGCCAATATGCTATGGATGTATGATTAACCAACACATTATTATTCCAATTATAATCAGCCAATTTGGGTAACTCAATGATCACTACGGGGGACTTAACACCCAGCATAGCCCGACAGCTCAAGCATAGTGTCCCATGACCACCATCATTGACTCATGAGGCTTTCCACCTTGGGATGTTTCAATAAGATCCCTTGATCAAAAGAAGTGATACTAGTTCAAGGGTCCCATTCTTCCACAGTTTTTTCTAATTACATCCCAAGTGTGACTTACATACAACAATGGAATCCTCCACGTGTGACAACATGTGATTCTAAATAGTGACAATACAAAATGCTAGGAGACATCATGGAATTTACATGAGATGTTAATCAAGACATGTGAATGATAATCATATTTCAATGGTTAGCTAGCAAGTGAGACTACCATACAGTGGGAACATGGTATGATAGATCTGATATTTGCAATGAATATAACGACCCTAAACTCATGGTAGCAAATCTAGTACAACTATGTTTAGCTATCTTAGAAATGGAATGCCAAAGGGAAAAGTCATCACCTATAGGGTAGTGTTAGCGAACTCGGTCTAAGTCTTCTTGTGGCCCAAGGTCACTCAAGGAATCTCCTAAAATTACAGTTTATATTTGTAAGGTATTCCTATGGTTTTGTCCAACTAACAAGAAGGTTCAAAGGAATGCAACAACAAGGCCTTTTTAGGCTTGTGCTAGGCCCACCACGTACTTATTCAAGCAAGGTAGCCCCACTAGTGTAACATTGTGGAATTAGACGTCCTTAGGCAATGGGTCAACCATAGGACCTTGGTAACTTCTCAAACCTCGATTTCAAAGCCAAAGGAATCATCTAGAACCTAATTCTTTAGAAATTTAACGTGAATTAGCCAGCGCTACACTAGATTTCCTGTAAAATTAACACCAACCACTTTAAATATGATCTGTAAGACCCAAAACCTCTAGAATTGTTACCGCTACGTTACCCTAAAATCTAGGATCCAACTCTAAGCCCAGTTGCCCTCGAGATCATTTGGAAACTCCGTATCGGACCTGGACCGCACGTCGAAAGTTCGATAGTGACAAACTTAGACGAATATGACCGCCTAGTTGGACTTGACAATCATCTCAAAAATTAAGTCCAGATGATGTCCTGAGACTGTTTCCTTGAGTCCGGAGTGAAGAGTGTGAGAAAAGTGAATTTATTTAGAAATTAAATATAAATTTAAGAAATCTGGAACGTTTCACTTGCACGTTATTTTTAAGCGTTGACCGTTAGAATTCGATCAAATTTCACCCTCGGATCAGGAAAATTTATCCTTACATGTCCTAGTAGTTGTGGCCTTGATCGAAGTTCGGTGACAATTGAATTGAAGTAGGTTTACTACGGACGATCTGGAAACCCGATTGGATTGAAAACTTAGCTGACTAAAGATCCGATATTAGAGAGCTTAAGTCCGATCGCATTTAGTAACAAGACCTCCAGAAGTGCTCCGTTGGATCGGAACAGACCCGATTTGGTTATAACTTAAGTATACCTTGACCCCAAGTCTATTTTCATCATTTTTGAGCTTATAAAAAGGCCTTAAGCCCTCACTCTCTCCTCCCATACGACTTTGGGGGAAAACCCTATGAGAGAGAAGAGAGAAAAGAGAGAGTGAGAGAGAGTTAGAGTTTCTCCCAGGGATTCTACCCTGCCACTCCACGAGCTTCAACACCTCTACCGTATCGCTATTACAACGTTTTTGACTCTGTTCTTGGGTAAGTGAAGCTAACCCTAACTTTTTTTGAAGCCTAGGATGACTTCAATGATGTTCTAGCTAACTTGTTTCTTACCATAGGTAGCGTATCCGTCGTTGACGAAGACTTATCGTCTGAATTACATCTTATACGCATTTTTTGGTTTAAGGTGCGGACTATATGCGTTTAGGTTTTGGTTTCCAAGACTTTCAATGTTAAGTAATGATTTATTCTTGCTTAGGATGCTATTTCACATGTATAAAGTGTTGTCCGTTTCGTTTTTCAGTTATATGTTAATTATGTTGAATATACTGTATTCCTCGTATTTGTAGAAAATACCGTATACGTATAGAATTTGAATTTGTGTTCAACATGATTATTTGCCATGTATATATGCTTGTTGCATGTGTGACAACTCCTTAGCGAAAGGACTTGCCCTAAATCACGCCACGGCCAATATACATTGTATATGTTAAAGTGTGTAGCCCACGTGTTTGTGAAAATGTCTAACTGAATACGGAACCTGGATTCATGCATGCCATGATTATCCATCGTGGGTATATGCAAGTGGTATATGGGGCAACTCCCTAGTGAAAGGATTTGGCCTAATACATTTATAACTAACATACACATGTATGATAATGTATGTATTCTAAGTGTTTGTAAGAATGACTGAATGAGTATGGAATTCGCTTTCGTGCTCGCCATGACTAACTGTCATGGATATATGGTTGTTGTATAGGTGATAATCCTTTGACGAAAGGATTTACCCTAATATGTATGCTAATAAATGCAAAATATGTATGATATAATGTGTAATCTAAGTGTTTGTATAAATGCCTAACTGAGTTAGTAGTTAATAAAAATGTGATAGCCAAGGTTGTTGAGATATGAATCTCAATCACAATACTTAAGTATATGATTTCCTCTATGCATTGTGCAACTTATATTATTTGTATTAACTATGTATATGATTTCCTTCATGAATTGATTAACTTAGATGAATCATGTTAAAGGTGTATATGATTTCCTCCATGTTACTGTATTTACATTTAAGTTATACTTCATGAATGTCCACATGATTGTAGGATATGTCTCATATGCCTGTTATGAAATTTGTATGTGATTGGGACTGTGCTACAGTCCAGGTAATCGGTAATCATTCTATAAATAGTGGTTGAGGTTGTTTTCGCCACATAGGATGAGTTTAACAAATCTAAGTCGTGCTTGGTATGTTCGACAGTGGTTAGGCCACACGGAGTGCTTATGCATTCCATGTCGTTCAACTCAACGTGTGCTTGGCCTAGATGAGCTTATCAACTAACTTGATTGACCGGTGTTTGTTCACCATGTTTGGTCGCTACTATTTGAATCTAAGGCACTGAGCTTACCAGTGAAACTCCCGTTAACCGTGGTACCGAGATCCCCTAAGACTCATGAGTCGGGCATGGTGGTATGGGACACCGTGGTCATGCTGTCGGCCTACGCTGGGGCCACAAACCTCCCCATAGTGACCAGTGAGTACCTTACTCTGAGCAGATTATGGTGGTATGGGACACTATATTCTTGTTGTCGGCCTACACTAATTGGTGACGAGCCCTCTGTAGTGACCTTGAGTTTATCCTGACACTGCATAGGGGCGACGAGTCCTGTTGTAGTCTTAAGGATATAAATAGGCCTGTATTGATAAGGTGATGGGGGAGTGGAGCAACAAATGCGCGCAACAGCCCTGACAGCCCTTGCAGTGACCTAAAACCATAACATCGTATGAGATTCTTAGGACTGACGACCCTAGAATGGATCAATGTTGGAAAATGATACAAGGGAGGTGCCTTAGCTTCCCATTCCTACTGTATGAAAAAGGACAAATAAGAACTTGGTAAGCATATTCATAACACCGCATTGCATATGCTAACGGTGTTGGTGATAGAGCACTGAGGAAGTGAGTCATGCCGCGATCGTTAGATGATGTCGCAGAGGGGATTGTGGTGAGGGCATGCATCATTCTTGCATTAACAAGAGTATCTAAGACATGTTTGATTGTACTGCCTTATCATTACTGCTTGATTGAATTGATAATATGTTAACCTTTGCTGTATATAGCTTCCACTGAGTTGATCACTCACTCCCACGTTACGGGACGGTGTTGGCCACACCAACCAGTCCCTATTTTAGTTTCAGATGATGGTGCTGCTTGCGAAGTAGAGCCAGACTTGATGATTTTGAGGAGGATTTCTCCTATATGCAGGTTCTGATTGACGGGGTTGACAGGGTTATTGATTAGATGCCGATACACTTAGTATTTTGCCTTTTATTTAAACACCCATGTATATTCTTTCTTTCCATTTTTGGAGTATACATGTATTTAGATAACCTGGTAACATGTTCACACTCTGGAGACTTACAATTAATTATACATTTTATATATTTATCACAGTCTTCCGCTTGTAAAATTTAACTGTCTCTGGAGTATGATATGTTGTTTTAGCTTAATCCACTTCTTGTTTTATGCACTACTACAACCGACACTCATCCATCATTGAAAATGTAACAAAGGTGATGTTCTGGAACTCGGGAGCTGAGTTTCTGCTCGACCCCTGATTTCCGGGATGTTACAACTGGGCTCAAGCTCATCCTTACCAGGGGTTGAACTGGGCCTCACAGATGGACCTCATATGTATCCGGTGGGCCCCATGGATGAGCCCCAGTGAGGGTTTGGTTTACATACAAAAGAAATTACTTCGATAGTTGCAGGTGTAACACGTGTGTCACTATACATTATCATCTTTTGGGGCACATGGCTTACTAATGATGCTCAGCATCGTCCAACACAGCCCGTGTAAATCAGCGCTGTGCAAATGTAGCTCGTGTAAATCGACACCATCCAAATGTAGTTCATGTAAGTCGGTGTTATCCAAGTATAATTCAGCACTGTCCCAAACATTGTCCAGCACTGTCCAGCCCAGTCTGGATGGTGTGGATGAAATAATTACATAATGGTGGTCCACCAATGGATGAACGGTTTGGATCTAATACAAACATCATATACGGGGCCCACATAGGTTGCCGATGACATACATCAACTATATAACTGATGTGAGGTATGCTAGCCAAAGCACATCCACCGTCCAACAATATTGGACGTTGTGGATATTCACATATATCATGGTGGTCCCCCACGGACGTGGTAGGAGGTCCCACCGTCTAGAGTATTGGACGGTGAGGATTGCTACATACATCACCGTTTGGCCCACCATCCAGCCATTTGGACAGTGGGGATTGCAAAACAGGTGGACGTCATGGGTTTAAAGTAGTGGGCAGCGTTGATAAAATGCATGCATCACATGGGGTCCACACACACGTGGGTCCCACGACTACTAATGCAGCAAGATAAAACACCTATATCATGGTGGGTCCCACATAGGGCCCACCAGATAATATTATATATATTATATTTATATAATAACATATTATTTTATTTATTTTTAGAAGGCACATCCAGGGGGTCTACTATCTGAAATTGCAGTGAAGACCGCTTTAGTTGAAGTAGGAATAGGTCAGTATATCCTAGAGGGGGGTGAATAGGATTTTTTAAAGTTTTTATAAATTATTAAAAATCCTTATTACACTAATCCTATCGCAGAGTATTGATTAGGATTACTCAATCTTAACTCTACTGGCTTCCAAGCCTAATAGAGGATCCAATCACAAACTATTTAAAAGATAAACAATGTATAGATGAGATTGTGATGGATATGATTGTGTGTGCATAGGATGTGATCATATATAAAGACATACAAGGCAATCACATAAAAGATAATATCAAACTCAAACACAGTCATTTTATAGTGGTTCGACGACTTGTCTACTCCACTCCCGGCTTCCACACTCAACCCTTGAGTGATCGGATTTCACTAAGGAGGTTTCCCATGGTTCACCTCAAACCTAAGGTTTTAAATCAGGTTCACCTTCAACCTTTACAGAAGTTTCTACTCGGTTCACCTAAAACCCTAGAGTTTTACTGGCATACTCCTAATCAGATGTTTATGCCCACACAGGACAAGGGTCCACACAACGCACCCTGAGGTTTCTACTCGGTTCACCTCTAACCCTGGAGTTTTACTGGCGTACTCCTAACCAGATGTTTATGCTCTCCACAGAGCAAGGGTCCACACAACGCACCCCGTACGTACACTCCCGTCGGAGGCCTCCTTCGAGGACTTCAAATGGTGAGAAATACTTAAAACCCAATCCTAAAAAGGAATGATCGCAAGTGTCCTCTGGACTCTTAGTACTTACATATAAGTTGATGAGTCCCTTTCAGCACAATGATAAAGACCTTCTCCTTGTTGATGAAGAGTCTTCAGCTCCCTTGATCCACAATATGAAGATGTATATATGCTAGGCTTAGGTTGGGTCAAGGTTATGATGGACTACCACTCTCTAAAGGTTTTCCTATAAGGAGGATAGAGAGGTTCCCATCATCTATGCATTCAAGGCATCCCAGCTTAATGATATGTTATTAAGATAGTAGTTGAAGGATCCTTGAATGCGGAAGTTCATTCCCCAATCCACTCTATAAGATATCAATGATGAGGGTGGATTGGATCTTGAACTTCCCGAGAGAAAGGCCTTAGGTAAATGATAGGAAGGTTGAAACACTCTAAGGCATTCTCTTCTTTTTCTCTCTCTTATCAATGAAGACAACTCTCTCTATTTATAGGCAAAAGGTTCCAACGGATATAAACGGTCATATTTATGACGGAGTTCGATATCATCGATCAGTCGTCGATATGATTGAGCGTATACTCTCGATTGTATCGGCCGACCTCTCGATGATAAGAACTCAATTGTCATTTCGCTTTTAGAAACCTTCTGCCAACTGGTCGATGGGATCGAGACACACATCGATGATATCGGATTTCAAACTCCGATTCCATCGAATGATGGTTCGATTCTATCAACAGTTAAAAACTAAGTGAGAAGTCTTGAAGAATTTCAGGATCACAGATATGATCGGGGAAACAGTCGATGTCATCGGAATTTGTACATCGATCATATCGGTAACCATTCGATGAGATCGAAAATCGTATAGATTTTATATGTAAGATTGTTGGACGAATTATGTCCTGACTCGATCCAATCGACATGGTCTCGATATGATCGATATATGAATATCGATTTATTGATAGGCACCCCGATCAACATCAAAAGTAACCTGAAATTCATGCTGGAGAGAACATGCGCCCCATAGTCGATATGATCGACCGACTCCCGATATGATCGATATTTGAGTTCAGATTGAATCGGACAGTCATCGATATATCGAAGCAGTGGATAGTTTTCTTTAGAAAAATAGGGGCGCCGGGAAGCACGCTGTCATACGATCGATCCACTTCAGATATGATCAATTTTCGAATATCGATGATATCGACTCGAAGGTCGATATATCGATAAACCGTCCAGAAGATTGTTTGATTGCTGGACGCTTTTTGTCCTCACTCGATTGTATCGATTGATATGTCGAGGACATCGATAGAGTTGGTCGATCATATCGAAAGGGGAATCGATATAATCGACGGTGTAAGAAAAACTTAGAAAATCTTCTTTTGGATAAAAAGATTTCTTACACATAAACCCTAAGATGTTCTAGTTCTTTTTAAGGGTTTAATCACCTGGTGTTTTGGGACATGGGATGTGAGGCTATGATTTACCTTTTGGTGAGCTTCCACACATCTAGATGAGGCAGACGCTGGACATGATCTTCTTGATAGGTGCTGTCGTCCGACCGACTCAACATACAACGTAATTGACAAATCAGGGCACGTGATAGGTGCACTTTTAATCTTCCCCTTTGTCAATTACATGACAAAATCCCCAAAACACCCTAGGAACATATCTAGACAGATATATCCTAAATTGTGTGTACATGTATTAACACAATTTTATAAATTCTAAACACCTATGTACACAACAAACAAAATTCTCCCCCATAATTCAAAAACTCCCCCTTTCTTGTTGTGGCTGCTCCCCCTAACACCTGCAACAAAGATATACAATTTTCACTCGGCGTGTTTTGAATTGTTCTCCCCCTTTTTGTCAGTCATTGGCAAAGGTATAAGACATGATATTGACTGAAGATTGAAGCATATGGAAGAACCACAGAGAGATAGATAGATGCATATGAATGAGAGTAGTATAAAGCAAGCATTAATGAAGAACTAAGCAACATATTTATAGCAGTAAGAACGACACTGAAATATGAATTAGATTCAGCCATATCAAAAATATATATATATATATATATATATACTGCTACAGACAACAGTTCCGCTATTTGTCCAAAAACACACAAAAAAAAGTATAGGATAGGCAAAGGCCAACTGAGCGGACTCTTAATGGTGTCGAGAAACATCACTGGTGATCAAGTTTACCAGGTATTGAGTAGTTCCATGGAGGATATCGAGCTTTTCTTTAATAAGAGTGAGACGCCTTTCACAATTGTTCAGCCTGTCCTCTATACCAACCAACCCATTGAGCAGGTGACGTTCGAGATGATGAGCTGGGCGATTAGTAATTGACTCGGGACTGACAATTAGGGGGCGATTTGATCCTCCCTAGGTGGGCCTCATTGTAGGTGGATGATCGGATCTGGATCTAGAAGGGTAGTGCCTTGAGGGAGACAAAGGAAGACAGAACCGTTGTGCTGCTAGTGATGCATCATTATCAAACCAGGCTTCCGGATGCACTTCATCACATGTGGCAGGAATTCCAGCATGATGGGCGAGCTTGCATATGAGCACTGGAAAGGGCAGTGACTCAGTATGAGATCCTTGGAGAACACGAATGATCTACGTAAGAAGAAGAGTGGGCAAGCACACACGATTTTCTTGATATATATCATAGAAAATATTGATCACAAATGGAGACAGATGTTCACCAAGGATATCGCATGGATACACATTCGAGCAGAGGATGCTATGAAGAATCTTGAAAGTAGGTCCAAGATGATTGATATGCAGTAAATTTTCATCAGTTCGTGAAACTGTAGTCCCTTGGCACAATGCTCGAGTAACTTCTTCCCATACTCCCAATCCATTGAGATTTCGATTGGTTACTGAAATTTTAGTGACCTCAAGATTGAGAAGTTTTGCCACAGTCACTGGAGTGATAAGCTTTGAATAGTGTGCAAGAGCAATTCGAATGCTGGGGGGATCTTCACAAATGATATGGCTATGTTTGTGGAATTCATGTATCACCCCCAGTTGGTATGATTCCCCAAGATGTAGAATATTTTGCCACCCAATTACTTCGAGAAGAAGATCAACACCAAAAGGCTCAACTGCACTATGGAGCACTAGTCGTTCACTGATGACAGATGGACTATTTTCTTTTGTAGTAGGATGATACCTGCGGAAATTTGATTGGATGCTTGTCTCATCTAAAGATTGAAAGTGAGCCTTACCTTTCCTTTGAGTCATGTTTGAGGAGGTGAAATGCTGATAAAGATTGAAAGAGAAGAAAAATATGAGTTCGAGTGTGCCTTTCTCTTTATATAGCAAACTTATCGATCATATCGATCAGTTACCGATTGCATCGCAGAACTTTTGCCCAAAAATTGCTCGGATAGTTGATTGAAAACAGCAAGACATCCGTCGATTGGATCGATGAACAGTTTCGATGGAATCGATACTGTGCCGATATCATCGAGATTGTAAGAATTTTAACCATGAGCAACACAGACTTAAAGATTTTCAGTGAGTACCATAAGGCCAGAGATATTATCAATGAGAATAAACGCAAATTGACTTTTGGAGGTCACAGAACCTATTTGTGTCAAGAGGCTTTGTAAGGATATCGGCAAGTTGCTTTTCAGTAGTAACATATTCTAATACAATGGTCTTTTCTTCAACTAATTCTCGGATAAAATGATGACGAATGTCAATATGCTTGGTCCGAGAGTGCTGAACAGGGTTCTTTGAGATGTTGATAGCACTGGTATTGTCACAGAAGAGACTCATTATAGATTGTGCAATCCCGTAGTCGAATAGCATTTGTTTCATCCAAAGGAGTTGAGCACAACAGTTACCAGCAGCTATATATTCAGCTTCTGCAGTGGATAATGAGATTGAGTTTTGTTTCTTGCTCTGCCAGGAAACTAAACAATTGCCAATATACAAGCATCCACCACTAGTTGATTTTCGATCATCCAAATTTTCAGCCCAATCAGCATCTGAATATCCTGCAATGATGGTGGAGGTTTCATGCAGATACCATAGTCTAAAGGTAGTTGTCCCTCCAACATACTTGATAATCCTTTTAACTACTGTTAGGTGAGATTCCTTAGGATCCGTTTGATAACGAGCACATACCCCAACACTAAAGGATATATCTGGACGACTGGCAGTTAGATATAGTAGACTTTCAATCATGCTTCGATAAGGATATTTTCAGTCAGATTTCTAGGGCATGTTGTAGCTCAAACAGAGCTCGTTTTCATGCTATTTCTAAGCTGAGTTTTAGCCCCTAGCTAGGGCCATTCTCATGCCATTGTTTGGCCCTAAACAGGGCCCGTACTCAGGTCTATTCGGCCTTAAAACAGTGCGTGAATGCAAGCCACATTTAACTTCAAAACAGAGCCTGTTTTTTGCTCTTTGCACGGTCCTGCTGGTGGGTGTTTTTAGACACGAACATGTGTGGGTGAAGTGTGATGGAGCCTTAGTTTTGAGTTTATTTTAGAGTTGTAAAAAAAAGGTGGAGGGAAGGGTTTTACCTGCTTCAGTCAGGTCCAACCCGAGCTTGGGCTGGCACGCACACACCCACCTTCCTTCCACTCTCTTTCTTTTCTTCCCTTATCTTTCTCTCCCTCAGGTGGTGATGCTATGGTCCCACACTAACTCGACTCGGTCCGGTTTTCATGGACTGAGTTGGGGCAGTGTGCACCGAGCTCACCAAACGCCCTCTGTTTCACTCCTCCTCTCTGTTTCTCTCTTTTCTTTTCCTCTATTTCTCTCCTCTCTTCTTTCCTCCTTTCCTTTCTTTCTGTGAGGGAGCTCAAGGGCAGTAATGCTCCTTTTATGGGCAAGGGAGTTAGAGGTCCAGTGGTTGAGATTAGTTCTGCAAATCCCCAAGAAACGCCCTTCTGTGCCAGTCTCTGTTTTCCCAAAACAGAAAGTTCAGCTTGTAATTCCTCATTGTTTTGTTATTTTTTGTTTAAGAGAGAGAATGCCAGCAACCCTCTAGGTAAAATGATGTAGCTCTCCCCTTTACACTAGCAGTCCGATTGCCCTCTACGGATGCAGCTGTCCATGATTAAAATAGACGGTTAATAGTGATTTCCTTCGTTTTTTTTTGGGGGGCCTCATCCTTATACGGTTTTGTTGGGGTGTACCCCACCAACAAAATGGACGGCTTAGATCATCCGAAAAATGGCTATGGTGGCCCACTTTGAAGCTTAAAGGCCAATATTTTTAAACAGTGAGTTGGCTGGAACAGCTTTGAGGAATTTTGTATTTTGGTTTGGTCAAACATTGGTTGACCAGAAGTGGTCGTCCAGTGCACATCGTGCACTAGCATTTGGGGTGCACGTGCACCTAGCTTTGGGGGCCCACCATGACTCTAGTGCTTGATTTGTCCCGTTCAACTGTTTTGGGGACTAGACATAAGGGTTCCGACCCGGTTTGGGGTGGGGCTGAGGCCCGGGTGGGCCATATCATGCCATTCAGGGCCTTATTTTGCCCATATATCGTGATCCATTGGTCAGATGGGCACAAGGTTTTGTTTTAATCGTGGAATAGGGATTCGAGGGGTTCCAAGTGCCTGGTTAGCCATAATTTATTCTTCTAAGGTTGTTAGTGGATGTATGACGTCAATGTGAGTTAGTTAATTTTGTTCATAACTTGCTTTAATCTAAGGATTTTCTGAGTTTTACCTTCCGGGCTAGTGTTGGGTTTGACTTGGCTCCTTTGCATGGTGGTCAGCTTTATCGTTGACCGAGAGTCCCAACCTATACGTGTAAAGTTTAAGTTATCTTTTTTAATCATCCTTAATCCCTATAATCGGGGTCCTCTGGGGTAACACCCTTGTACCATAGGTATGGGGTGTTACAGTCTATCCCCATAAAAAAATTTTGTCTTCAAAATTTCCTGCGGTGTGTCACTGAGTAGGTAGGGGTATCTTTCCTTAACTTCAGCTTCTCATTCCCATGTCGCCTCTTCTTCTCCATGATGTGAGGAAAGTACCTCGACTAATGGTATCATCTTTGTCTGTAGGACCTACTCCTTATGGTCCAAGATGCGAATGGGTTCCTTAGTATGCGAAGCGTCGTCGGTAAGTTCAATTTGCTCCCAGCTAACAATGTGTGACTCGTCTGGTGTGTACTTCTTTAACATAGATATGTGGAAGACATTGGGGATACTTGTCAGTGCAGTCGATAGCGCTAGGCCGTATGCCACGGCTCCCACGCGGTCCAAAATCTCGAAAGGTCCGATGAAAAGAGGTGCAAGCTTCCCTTTCTGTTCGAATCGTATCAGACCCTTCATAGGTGAAACCTTTAAAATTACGTGGTCGCCAGTTGCAAACTCCAAATCACGTCATTGATTGTCCACATAGCTTTTCTGTTTAACATCGATTACTTGGGTGGTAACCCGGATGAGCTCAGGTCCTAACAAACTCCGCTCTCCCACTTCTGCCCAACACTGCGGGGCTCGACAGGAGCAACCATATAGAGCTTCATATGGTGTCATGCCTATGCTGGACTGGAAAATGTTATTGTAAGAAAACTCTGTGAGGGCCAAATGGTCGTCCTAGTTTCCCTTGAAGTTGAGGGCACAAGCCCTTAGCATATCTTCCAGGACCTAATTTACTCTCTCTATCTGTCCATCTGTCTAAGGATGAAATGCCATGCTAAACTTGAGTTCCGTACCAAGTTCCTCTTACAACCTTCTCCAAAAGGTGGATGTAAAGCAGGAGTTATGATCTGATATGATCTCCCGAGGGACTTCGTAGGATCGAACGAATTCGCGGACATAGAGCCTTGCCAGATTGTCAGTCAAATTTGTCGTCCGAATAGGAAGGAATCGAGCAGACTTCATCAGCCTATTCACAATGACCTAGATTGATTCATGCTTCCTCTGACTCCTGGGAAGCCCAACAATGAAGTCCATAGAGATACTGTCCCACTTCCATTCTACTACTGGTAGTGGCTGAAGAAGGCCTGCAGGCTTTCGGTGCTTGTCCTTTATCTTCTGGCATACCATGCATCTTGCTACGAAACCGGATACGTCCCTTTTCATATTACTCCACCAGTATTGTCTCTTTATGTTATTGTACATATTCATACTCCCCAGATGTATGGCCATTCTGGAGTGGTGTGCTTTTGCCATCACTTCTTTTTTTAATTCTGCATCGTTGGGTATGCATACCCACCCTTGATACCAAAGATCGCCATCACCACCAACCCTCCAGCCAGGCATCTCCTCACTCTTGCATCTTCCTTTCATCTTAACAAGCCATTCATCCTGGTCTTGAGTGGAGATCACATGCCGAACTAGGGTCGGCTCTGCAGTCAACAAAGCCACATAAGCATCGGGTTCGTCGAGGGTAAGCTGGATATTGAAGTCCTGTATGAACTCCATCATCTCCCACTCCTTGATCATCAGAGTGGCTACCAGCTCATGCTTCTTCTTCTGACTCAGAGCATCAGCCACAGAGTTTGCCTTACCAGGGTGGTATGAGATATCAAAGTGGAAGTCTTTGAGTGTCTCCATCCACCCACACTGGTGCATTTTTAAATCTTTTTGCGTGAATATGTATTTCAGGCTCTTATGATCGCAGAATAGTTAAAAATCCTCTCTGTATAGGTAATGCCTCCATATCTTCGAGGCAAAGACTACCGCTGCTAACTCTAGGTCATGAGTCGGGTAGTTTTCTTCGTGCTTCTTCAGCTGGCGGGAGGCATAAGCGATCACCCTGTCATTCTGCATCAGAACACAGCTAAGGCCTAACTTTGAGGCGTCGCTATACACTACAAAATTTTTCCCTTCTTATAGGAGGTTGAGTACTGGTGCAGATGTTAGCCCCATTTTTAGCTCCTGGAAGGCTGCCTTTGTATTCTTGTCATAGGTGAATCGAGCGTTCTTCTTTGTTAGTTGAGTGAGTGGTCGTGTGTCATGCCCCAAACCCAGTAAAACGGATTCACAGGAATTCCGATCGCCGAATCCGGTGCCGACAGCCTCCGTAGTATCCCATTCTCGGCTCTTAGCATTCATATGCCAGATTTTCGATCCTGGGATCCTACAAGGAGGATTTTTTTTTTTAACATTTAACTAGTAATAAGCATAACCACAAGTTTATCCAAATCATAAAGGTAACATCATCATCACATATCCACTAATATAATCATTTGAATACAATATTGAATGGGAAATATATATGTCAAAATCAAAGCTCCAGAAAACAGCTGCACACTCCAAGCTCAATGCTGCTGCAACCTAACATCACCTGCACGCATCTATCGTGCATAAGCTTATAGAAAGCTTAGAAGGTAGTGTAAGTGTGTGCACGAGATAAGTGCCAAGTATTCAATATAATATCATAATCATACAATACCGGAAAGCTATTAATCCATAAACCATACCATGACTGAATAAGCAGAAACACTGATAAGAGCAGGAATTATCAGCGTAAACAGAAATACTGACAAGATTATAATCATGCGATAACAGAATAAGCGAAAGTATGAACAAGTCCATAAGTTAATCAATATCAAAATACGCAATATAGGACAACTATGCAAATGATGAGTCATAGATAATCAAATGTCGAATGACAATGTAATACACAATTCGAAAGAGCTAACAAATATCATCACTCTCATCTAAGTCACAGGAATACAGAAACATAACAACCCACAATGCCACACGCCAAAGATGTAATGGAATATACAGTACTGGTGCTAATGGAATGACCATGCTGGAGTGTGATGTCGGGATGATAGTACGTAGTATCGCAGGCTATGGGGTTCACCACAAGGAACCTCTATCCAAACCAGTCCTATACCTAAATTTGGATAGTCTGACTCAACGTGGTAAACTCCTGATCTCAGGTTAGTCGCGCGCCCAACCGAAATCCTTGCCATAACGAAGATGCACAACAATTAGTTGCGCACCATCAGCCTGAGTGTATAGTGAATGGATGAATGAATGAGTATGCAACTCCTACTCAGTAGCCTGTCAGCACAGTAGCCTGCCAACCGCTGGTAGCTCGCCTAGTGTGGTAGCTCGCTCAGGCCTCAGCCCCACCGACATCACACCCGCTCACATCAGCGTTCGCCCACGTGTGCCCGCCCATATGCACAACAGTGATGGGGTGTCATAATATCATGTCAGTCCTCATATCAGTACGGTTCCTCTCTGAAAAAATCACCAGGGTCTATTACACTTCACACCACCTGCCGCCTCAATCAAGCGCACAACTGGGAAAGTAGAAAAGACCTCACTATCCACCTATCAGTAGTCTGCCAATACCTACCCGGCTCGCCGATAACGGACCCATTCCTCGAGCTGGTCAAACTCATCCTAGCCATGCCTTCTCCCTCGGGTGGGTAAGGCCGCACCCCCTTCCAACCGACTACGACACAGTGGAGAGCGCAACCATCTGGTAATCGACACTCAACACTCATCTACCCACTCGGTCTAGACGTTGGAGCATCCTCTGAAACCAAGAGGGTATTTTGAAATTTTCACCTAGGGCCATCTATGGAACCCGATGCTTGAACAGATTTTCGGTGTCCCATCTGGCCACCACGATATGCCTGTGGAGGCTACGACCCTGATGTCACTAGGGTGTACAGTAATCACAACACAATGCAAGATGCATGAGTCATACAATTTAATCATGCATCAATCCTGCGCATGTCATGCGCTCATGTGAGATAATCTCCACCTATCAGGGAGTCTCACATCATCCTGCTCAATGACATATGCAATGGTCAATCACATCTTATAACAAACATGCAGATGATGTGAATGGGCATGTATCATGATGTTATGATGTCACATACTCATAAATGGTATCAATAACCAGCGTCGATAATGTGGACTTTTAACCAACATTGCCCCCAAGGAATGACCCACATAGAATCAAATATATAATGGGCACATGGCCTCACACAAGGGCAAATATACGAAACAGGTGGGCCCTAGTCATGGGCCTAACACATATCACAATGGGCCTTTCCCATAGGCCTAAAATACATCTGGATGGGTCGCACCCATAGGCCTCAGATATATCACAATGGGCCTCAAATATACTTCGCAGGTGAGTTACATACCTGGGTCTAATACACATCAGTATGGACTACATCAAATAGGCCTAATATACATCACTATAGCCACAACCCATGGGCTTTAAATACATAATAGGTGGGCCCTACACATGGGCCTCAAATATATACCACGGGTGAGCCTCAATGGACGGGTCACCAATACAACAGGATGGACCTAATGACATGGACCCCATAAATATATTGAATAGGCCGCACCAATTGGGCCTTACATACATTGCAATGGGCCATGACCCATGGGCCTTGCGTACATCACAATGGGCCTTGCAACATGGGCCTCATATATATTTAAGGTGGGCCTCAACGATGGGCCTCATACACATTAAGGTGGGCCTCAACAACGGGCCTCATACACATCAAGGTGGGCCTCAACAATGGGCCTCATACACATCAAGGTGAGCCTCAACAACGGGCCTCATACACATCAAGGTGGACCTCAACAACGGGCCTCATACACATCAAGGTGGGCCTCAACAACGGGCCTCATACACATCAAGGTGGGTCTTAACAACGGGCCTCATACACATCAAGGTGGGCCTCAACAACAGGCCTCATACACATCAAGGTGGGCCTCAACAACGGGCCTCATATATGGCCTTAGCAATAGGCTACAAATATATCAAGATGGGCCTAATCAATCATATGGGCTAAATCAATCAAATGGCCGATACGAGAAGGCCGATCAAATGGACCGATACAAATGGGTCGTGCGTCATGGAGTTATACTAAGCATGTTATAAAGTAATGTCTTATCCTTATAACGCGGCTGGCCTAGACAGCTTGCATACAACAAGTACGAGCCTACCAATGGGCCCTAGGGAGAGTCGCAATGCGGACATTTAACCAACATTATACTCGCAATGTGGACGTCAAACCAACATTGCTCCCAAGGTGTAGCCTGTAGTGAATAACATTACGTAAACCAGGTTGGGATCACACATTGCAATGGACCTTAGGTACACCCCATTGGGCCTTAAATACATCAAATGGGCCACATCAATGGGCCGCACCAATGGGCCTTATGTGCATTGCAATGGGTCATAACCCGTGGGCCTTAGACTGCATCAAATGGTTCTCGACCCATGGGCCTTATACATATCAAACGGGCCTAATCCCTGTAACATCCCGACAATCGGGGGTCGAGTAAAAACCCAACTCCCGAGTTCCAAAATGTTATTTATGAAACATAGTTATGTATGATTGAATGTTGTCTGTGTTAATGTATTACACATGAGTGAGATTAAGCCAGAACAGCATATCATACTCCAGAGATAGTTAAATTTACAAGCGGAAGACTGTGATAGTATGTATAATATATATAAATTGTTGTATGTCTCCAGAGTGTGAACATGTTACCAAGGTATATACATACATGTATACTCCAAAAGTAAATAAAAAGAATATACATGAGTGCTCTAAAAATATAAAATGACAAGTGTCAATATATCTAATCAACCTCCCTGTAATCCCGTCAATCAGAACACGCATAAAGGAGAGATCCTCCTCATCATCATCAAGTCCAGCACCGCCTCGCAGGCCACGCCATCATCTGCAATCACAATAGGGACTGGTGGGTGTCTGGAAACACCATCCCGTAACGTGGGAGTGAGTAGCTAACTCAGTGGAATAATAGAGCAAGGATTAACATGTTCTCAAATCAATCATGCGATAATAGTAAAGCAGTAAATCAAACATTCCTAATACTGTTGTTAATGCAATATGACATGACATGATGGATGCCCTCACCGACATTCTCCCTCATACGGCACCATCTTCGTCCGTGGCATGCTTGCGTACTGCTCAGTGCTCCATATCTTCCAGGCACATGCAATGTGATGGTGATATGATTGCCGAGTTATTATTAGTCCATTCAAACAGCAGGATTAGGAAACTAAGGTACTTCCCTTATATCAATCCCAACACAGATCCTGTCTAGGGTCGTCACTCCTAGTAATCTCATACGATGTATATTTTGTAGGTCACTGCAAGGGCTGCCAAGGTTGTTGCTCGCACTCGTTGCACAGCTCCCCCATCACCTTATCAATACAGGCCTACTGTACTCTCACTGCTACGAAAGGGTCGTCGCCTCCCGTAGACTCAGAATACGCTCGCGGTCACTACAAAGGACTCGTCGCCTGATCAGTGTAGGCCGACAGCAAGAATATAGTGTCCCATACCACCATAATCTGCTTACGAGACATACGTGCTCACTGGTCACTACGGGGAGGTTTGTGGCCCCAGCGTAGGCCGACAGATCAACCACGGTGTCCCATACCACCATGCCCGGCTCATGAGTCTTTGTGGATCAAGGTACCATGGTTGACAGGGTTTACAATGGTAAGTTCAGTACCCTAGGTTCAAGCAGTTATGACTCATACAAGGTGAACATACAACGGCCAGTCGGGTTACCTGACGGGCTCGACTAGCACGAGCGCATCTCAAGTCGAATAACATGAAGTGCGTAAAACACCTCATATGGCCTAACCACTGTCGCCAACTCCAAAACACGACTCGCTTTCATCGACGCGTCGTTCGTGGCGAAGATAAGCCAACCACGAATTTACTCTGTTGCCGACTGCCTGGACTACGTATAGTCCCAAACAATCATGAATCCACATCAGCAATCGTGTAAGAGTAATGGAAATGAAATATAACCATGTGAGCATGTTAACACATGTTATAACATACAACTTAAGTAAATCATCAAGCACATGTATTTCATACATATAATGAAATCATGCATATAGCAAACATGTAGGAAATCATTTACATCAGCGTATTAATTGAGAAATCAATCTCAAACTAATTCATAATACCATTTAATTCAAAACATACTAATACAAGCGTTTATACAAACCCTTACACTACACACTTAAGTCTACATATAGTATGTCGACTAAAAGTGCGCATTTTGGTGAATCTCTTCGTCAAACTAATTATGCACGCATTCCTAGTATCCTAATGTGACAAGAAGCCATGTCAATCACATCAGCAAATTATGGATGAAAACAGTATTTCCTACAAATGACTAAAATGCCCTAAATCTCATATTCTTCGTCTATTTACGAAACAGGAAACGGACAGCATGTTGTACATGTCAAACGGCATTGCCATCGATAATCTACTATTAAACAACATTGAAAGCATTGGAAATAGTCAATCAAAACGTCTAAAATCCGCACCTTTTCTCTTATAGGTGTGTCAATTCGAACGGAGCGTCTACGCTTCGTCAACGGCGAATAGGGAACCTAATACACAAAATATATCAGCTACTTCACTATGAAACTAAGGAAACCTTAAATTAGTAACTTATTAGGGTATTTTCTTACCTAGAAAAGTGGAGAAATCACCGGCCAAGTGATTGGAGCGTGTTGCTAAAGCACGTGCAACAGGTAACACAAGCAGCAGGGAATTTCTCCTACTCTCTCTCACAATCTCTCACCTTTTCTCTCTCTCAATCTAGGATTTTTCTAATTTCATATGGGAGAGAGGAATGAGGGTTTCAACCCCTTTTATAAGCCCAAATGTGCCCGAAATAGGCTCGGGAACAATGTATACTTGAGGTATATCCAAATCGGGGCTGTTTCGGTCCAAAAGGACATTTCTGGTGGTCCCCTGGCCGAACGCGATCGGAATTAAGTTCATACTTGTCGGATATCGCTCACATCCCATTTTCAGACCATCAGTGTTCGTAGATCGCCCGTGGCGGTCCAATTTCAGTTCAGCGGTCACCGCACGTAGATCAGGTCTACAAGTCTCATGATATAAAGTAGAAATTTTTCCTGATCCAAGGGTGTAATTTGGCTGAATTCTGATGGTCAGAACGCTTAATACTGACGCATCAAGTCGTGTGCCAGATTTGAATTTCAAATTCCAAATCTAACCCTATTCTCACTCTCTTCAGTCCAGGCTCAATGAAATAGCCTGCGAATGTCGGTTGGGCTTGATTTTCGAAATGATTGTCAAGTCCAGCTAGGCAGTTCTAACGGTCTAAGATTGTAGGTATCGGACTTTCGACATGCGGTCTAGATCCAATACAAAGTTTCAAAGAGGTCTAGAGAACAAACCTGCTTAGATTTTGATCCGAGGTTTTAGAGTATTATAGAGTCATTGGTTCTACTCGATTTGGGTCTTGTATAACGTATTTAAAGTGATCAGGGACTATTTCCAAGCTACTTTAGCGTTGCTCTAGATAACTTACACTTCTTTTCTAAAGGAATTAATCCTAAGTGATTTCTTTGGCTATGGAATTGGGTTCTGAGCGATTTCCCAGGTGTTTTAGTTGACCCATTACCCAAGGACGTCTAATCCCAGGTTGGCCAAAATTCGGGGTGTTACAATCCCATGGGTTTTAAAATACATCAAATAGGTCCAATCCCATGGACCTTGGAACACATCAAATGGGTCCACTGTATGGGCCTTAAATTACATCAAATGGGCCTAATCCCA
The DNA here is from genome assembly GCA_037074715.1 of Magnolia kwangsiensis. Taxonomy (NCBI): domain Eukaryota; kingdom Viridiplantae; phylum Streptophyta; class Magnoliopsida; order Magnoliales; family Magnoliaceae; genus Magnolia; species Magnolia kwangsiensis. Next base: position 126,768,198 of record CM073574.1, on the reverse strand, counting down.
TGGGCCTTGGAACACATCAAATGGGTCCACTCTATGGGCCTTAAATAGTTCAACAACTAGCTACATTCATGGACCCAATTAAATTCAACTGTGATGGGCCTCAAAAGTGCATTCATTAAGCCTAACATTTAAGGAACTAAAGGTATAAATTATTTTCTCTAAGATCTTTATAATATGGTGGGCCCCACTCCTCAAAATTTCATCCCAAGGCCAACATAATTATAACATGTTGCTGTCCTAAATTTGGGCACTCCATTGGAGTAGGTCCAAGGCCTCTAAAACTTTGAAAATTGAGGGCCAAGGTCCCTCATCATGCATACAATGAGAGGAAACCCAAAAAGGTGGCCCACCATCAGAAGAAATATTTTTGAATTATGGTTTTTTATCAAGGCATATTGCTGGACTGCACAGCAGAAAAAATCTGCGAGTCCAACCATCTTGGCCCATTCTTTTGGATAACCAAAAGGGGTCACTTGAGGCTGAAATTTCTCAGAGTGATACTTTCATAGGTGGGCCACACCCCCACAAAATTTTATAATTTTTAGATATCTCTAAGTATTTTAATTAATTTAAACAAAACAGACTATCCAGAAAAATCGGACAGACCTCGACGTCCCAACGTGGTGGGCCAGTCCGGCCCTCACCACGGTGTGTATAGGGGTCCATTGGCCCTGAAATTTGGTAGGTGGGTTCTAACATAAGTGGATCACACTCTTAAAAAATTTTAAAATTTTTAGACATCCGTAAATATTTTAATTCATTTACATAAATCAATCTGTCCTGAAAATCAGACTGATCTGGACACCATATTATAATGGGCCGGTCCTGCCATCACCATGGTGTGTACAGGTGTCCATTGGCCCCAAAATTATGTAGGTGGGTCCTACCATAAGTAGGTCACCCCCCTGAAAATTTTTATAATTTTTAAACACCCATAGGTATTTTAATAAATTTCAAAAATCCAACTGTCCATGGTGGAATGTTGCTGGAACAGTGCATAAAATCTAGACTGTCCACCTCACTTGGACCACACCTTTGGGACCCCAATGAAGGTCAGTTAGGGCTGAAATTTAGGAGACATTAAGATGAGATCCTCACCTTTCAGAAAAGTATATTTAATAGGTATGAATAGTCCCCCAAACAGTCCCAAAATCTGGTCTAAAAACAATCAGAAACTATCCAGAAAATTCTGGACAGCAACATGTACTCAGATAAAATTTATTATATAAGTTAAATAAAAAGGAAAATACATTAATGAGCCACACACATCAGGAAATAAAATGAGGGAAAAGAGAGATAGAAGGACAATCCGGCTATAGGGAAAGCGGCTCCGCCACTATTGAGCGCTCCCAAGATCAATCACACCCGCACATCATACCTAGATCTACATTTACAATATGGATCTTGCACATGCATGACCTATAATTAAAATGCATGGTGAGCATGCCATCCCCACCATGGTTATAAGGTCTAGATGACCCAAACATAATATGAATGCAATAAAACTACCATGATGGGGCCCATAGAAAAAGGCCCCATGCATGGATCATGCATGCATAAGGTAGGCCATTAGGCCATAATCATGGGATTATGTGGGATCTCCACCATTGATTGGTGGGTCCTACACTTTCCTTATGAAAGAAAGAAAAAATCTAAGTTATAGAAATTAAATTTTTTTACATCTAGAGGAGCATCCACCGTTCGATCTTCTTGCTCCTATGAGTTCCTTAGCACCTTAGCTTTGATTCCAATGGAGGAGATGAGGAATGTATGGTTAGGATGAGAGGTTATGGAGTAGGAAAGTGGGCCATACTTGAAGTTTTGAAAGAGAGGGAGAGGCTTGGAGAATTCTCATACGTATGGGATTTCTCTCCTTAGATTTTTTTGAGTTTGAAAATGAGAAAGAGAGAGAGAGAGTTGTAAAGGGAGAGAGAGATGGGTGATGGATGTGGTGAGTGATGGGTGTAAGAAAATCTTGACTTTTGTGGCCATTTATGTAAGAAAAGCATGGGTGGTGTAAGAACTTTTTGACTTTGAGGGCTTTTGGTGTAAGAGAGGTATGGGCTTGTAAGAGATTCTTGACTTTTGTAGTTTCTTGGGAATGGGTGAAAGGTGATGTGTACTTGACATGTACTTGACATGTGATGGATTGATGTGATTGATGTGACACCTCGTAGAAATTCTCTTGGGTTTCGCAACACGCGGCGTTTTCTTCACACCGAACATTGGCTCACATCTCTTGACCAGGGTATCGCCTCGGTGCGCAAGTCGTGGCATCGGAACCGCAGCGACGGCACGGTCACTATGATAAAGGTCTTGGGTTGATTCGATACGGGTTGATGGCATACGAATTAGGGTCACACATAAATATTAGTTAAGGGTCGAAGGTTGTCAGAATTCGACCGGTAAGACCGCGGAAGTCTATGGAACGATATGGTCTAGGATATGGGGCTTACATCATGTGATTTTTGAGAATTCCTTAATGAAACACCTGTAGTACCCTGTCATGCCCAAAAAAATCTGGACCTCGGTGATCGTGGTGGGCTGATCCCACTTGGATACCACCTTCACCTTAGCGGGATCAACTTTGATGCCCTCTGCCTTTACTACATGCCCTAGGAACTTCACTTCTTTTTCCCAAACAATTGCATTTTGATAGCTTAACATATAGGTGATTTTCATTCAATGTACTCTGGACTGCATACAGGTGTTGCTCGTGTTCCTCTTGGCTTTTAGAGTAAACCAAGATGTCGTCGATGAATACGATCACAAACTAATCTAGGTATGACATGAAGACTCGGTTCATGAGGTCCATGAATACGGTCAGAGCATTTGTAAGTCCAAAGGACATTACCAAGAACTCAAAATGTCCATAGTGAGTCTGGAATGCAGTTTTAGGGATATCCTTATCCCTGATTCTTAGCTGGTGATACCCTGATCGTAGGCCAATCTTTGAGAAATATCTGGCGCCCTTGAGCTGGTCGAATAGGTCGTTAATACATGGGAGAGGGAGTCTATTCTTTACCATCACTTCATTCAACCGCTGGTAATCTATGCAAAGGCGCATCGATCCGTCCTTCTTTTTCACAAAGAGGACCGGTGCCCCCCAAGGAGAGATGCCGGGGCGAATGAAACCTGGGGTCAACAGTTCATCTATCTGATTCCTAAGTTCTTCCATTTCGCAAGGGGGCATTTGAAACAGGGGTAATGATATGGGGGTAGTTCTTGGTTTTATGTCGATGCAGAAATCTACTGCTCACCTTGGGGGTAGCCCTGATGTCTCTTGAAATACCTCAAGAAATTCCTGCACTACTGGGAATTGGTTGACCGTGGACTCAACTTGTCACGCCCCAAACCCGAAAATTGGATTCACATGATTCCTGATCACCGAATCCGGTGTCGACAGCCTCCGTAGTGCCCCATTCTTAGCTCCTGAAAATCATATGCCATATTTCGATCCTGGGATCCTACAAGGAGGATTTTCAGAATAATTTTTTTTTTTGTAATGGAGCATAACCACAAGCATAACCAAGTCACAAAGCAATAACACCACATATCCACTATATCAAAAACTTTAAGTACAATGTGGAAGGGGAAATATAAGATGATCAAAAAGCACTAAAATGGTATGATACGCGCTCCTGCCTCAGTGCTGCTGCTGTTCAACAACACTTGCATGTAACGGTCGTGCATAAGCTTACAAAACCTTAGAGGGTGGTGTAAGTGTGTGCGTAAGGCAAGTACCAAGTATATAATATCAGAGTAATGCGAAAGCCTGTGGTAAGTCCATGAGTACAACTAGCCATACCAAGGCTATGTGATGCAAGGAATGAATGCTGTCGGCCATACCAAGGCCATGCGATGCGAGACATGAATGCCATCAGCCACACTGATGTAATGTGAGGCCTATATAGCCGAATGTCATATGTGAAATGCAATCCAAGCAAGTCGGTACTCATCAAGTACACATATCAGTACAGTTCCTCTCTACATATCACCGGAGTCTAATACACTTCGCAGTGACTGCCACCTCCCTAGCTGCACAGTCAAGCAAGCGGAATAGAGCTCACTATCTGCCTGACCAGTAGTCTGCTAATACTTACCTAGCTCGTCGATAGAGGACTCATTTGTGAGCTGGTTAAACTCAGTCTAGCTTATAGCCCCCTCACTCAGGCGGATAAGGTCACACCCCCTTCCAACCGACCACGACACAGTGGGAGACGCGGCCTACTGATATTCGGCACTCGGGTGCTCATGTATCCACTCGGTCTAGACGTTGGAGCATCTCCTGGTACCAAAATGATTATGGGACTTTCACCCAAGGACATCCTAAGTGCCCACAGTACTAGAACTAAGTATTTTCGGTGTCCCATTTAGCCATCCACGATGTGCCTGTGGAGACCAAGACCCTGATATCACTAGGGCGTATAATGATCAAGTCACATATATGTGGGATGCATGAGTCACACTATCCAATCATGCAGCAATCCTACGCGTACAGCGTGATAATGTGGGCACTTCGTCTTATAAGGAGTCTCGTAAATAATCTGCCTAATGGCATATGCTATGATCAAACAATCTTCATATCAAGCATACATATGATGCGTATGGGCATGAATCATGGAGTTACACTAAGCATGTTATAAGGTGGTGAACTACTCTCACAACGAAGATGGGCCTAGATGGCCTACACACAACAAGTATGGGCCTATCAATGGGCCCTATGGAGATTCATAATGCGGACATTTAACCAACATTATCCTTATAATGTGGACATCAAACCAACATTGCTCCTAAGGCACGACCTGCCATAAACATCATTGCCTACATTATAGTGAAATCACACATTACATCGGGTGCACATTCATCGCTTTAAGTCGCATGTGCACCACATCAGGCCTAGCCATGCAGGCCACAAATACCTTAAGATGGGCCTCATACATATACCAAGGTGAGACACATCAATGGGCCGCACCAATGGGCCTTATGTTCAATGCAATGGGCCATAACCCATGGGGCTTGGAATACATCACAATGGGTCTCACCCCACGGGCCCTAATACATCTCAATGGGCCTTAGCCCATGAGCCCTAAATATACTACAATGGGCCTCAACTACGAGTCACATATACATCATATAGGTCTCATCAATCGGCCTTGGTAATCGAAATTGGCCTTAACAATCAAAATAAGAATCGAAGTAGGCCTCAGTAATTGGAATCGGTCACGACAAATCGTCAATCGGCCACAACAATCGGAATTGATCTATAATTGGCCTCAATACTCAAAATCGACAATTGGTCACGATAATCGGCCTCAATCGTTAATCGATCACTCGGCCACGATAATCAGAATCGATAATCGGCCACGACAATTGGAATTAGCAATCTGTCATGTCAATCAGAATCGGTAATTGGTCATGATAATCGAAATCGGCAATCAGTCATGACAATCGAAATCAATCAATAATTAGAATCGATAAATCGGTCACGTCAATCGCACCAATAATCAACATATAAACAAAATGGGGTCCATAAATGATCAGCCGATCAATTATAGTATGAAGATCAACACTCGGCCATGGTTATATAAAATTCGATAACACGAAGTCATCCGTCTGCGGTGAATGGGGCCTACTTATTTGAGTAAATCCACGAAGAGAATGGGCCTAACAAGGCCTAAGGGAAGGTTACAATGAGGACATCTAACCATCATTGCCTGTCAATGTGGATGTCAAACCAACATTGTTCTCAAGGAGTGGCCTACATAGGGCTAAATATATAGTGGGCCCATGGCCTCACGTACAATCACAATGGGCCTCATATACATCAAGTGGGATGCATTACATGGGCTGCACCAATGGGCCTCGTATAAATGGGCCACAAATACATCAGGTGAGCCGCATTACATGGGCTGTACTAGTGGGCTTCTTACAAATGGGCCATGAATACATCAGGTTGGCCACACTAGTGGGCCTTATATACACAACAAGTGGGCCTTGCACATGGGCCTCAAATACATAACATGTGGGCCCAAAATACGTAGTAAACGGTCCTTATAGATGGGCTACAAATATATATCAAGGTAGGCTTCACGGATAGGCCATAAGTGGAAGCTTGGATTATATCTAAAATCACTTCGATAGGTGCAGGTGCAACATGTGTATCATTGTACACATCATTCTATGGGGCACATGACACTCTAATGATGATCAACACCGCCCAAACATTGTCCAGGTAAATTCGCACCATCAAAACAATTCCCATGTAAATCAGCGCCGTCCAAACATGGTCCATATAAATCAGTGTTGTCTGAGCATTGTCCAGCATCGTCAACACCTATCCAACTACTGGATAGTGTGTACAATACGCGTATATCATGGTCAGGCCCACACAAATGGGCAGTGTGGATCAAACATACATCTCATGGGTCCCACTGTCCTGTCTATAGACAGCGAGGATGAAACACATCTAGTAACATCCCACCTGATTGGACGGCTGGATGTAAAACAGATGGACGACAGGAACGCCAAACAAGTGGACGGCGTGGATCCATACGTCCAGGTGGTCCCCACTGTCCAGATCATTGGATGGTGCAGATAACACATATAACACATGTGGGTCCCACACAGAATGCTAGTATGAATACAACACAAACTCCATGGTCAAACCCATGGAACTTGCTGACGTCTTCAACAGGGAGGCCCACCGTCCATAAAAAAAATGGACGGAAGGCTGGGATGTAATACATGTATTAAGGTGGGTCCCATGCTGCCAAAATAGATGGACAACATGGATAAACATTCATCACAGTGGTGCCCCACATCCACCGTTCAGATGATGGATGGTTTGGATGGTTTACATACCATCAAGGTGGGTCCCACGCTGCATGCATGCAACACATGTGCAGGGTGGGTGGCATGAATAAAACACTTACATCATGGTGTAGTCCCACCTACCATCTGAAAAAAAATGGTTGGATGGTGTGGGTGTAAAATTGTTACATCAAAGTGGGTCCCACCCACACATGTGAGATGGGTCAAACACACATCAAGGAGGATACCACCGTCCTGCTGCTGGACGGTGGATCCAAATACATAGCAGGTGGGTCCCTCGGTTTGCTGACGTGAGGTGGAGCAACTGAATGCTGCTGGGCTGCTGCCCAGCAGCCCAATAGATGGATGGTTAGGATTAAACAACTAAATCAGAGGTGGGGAAGCTTTACACCGCCCAAGCTGTCCATCACCATCCAGATCATATGGATGGTGTGGATGGAGCCAGTACTTCACGGTGTGGCCCACACATCTTAGATCAAGTTGCTATTTGTGTTACCCTTCATCTAGGTATAGCTGGACGTCCAACGGATGGACGACCTAGATGAAATGCATATGGCAGATGGGTCCCACATACACATGGCCCACAGCTCGGGACCAAGATGATATTTATGATTTCCCCTGCATGCAAGTCTACGTGACCCTATGAATAGATTGGATTGGATGAAAAATAAACATCAAGATGGGCCCTGAAAAAGTTTCAACGGAGGACATCAATGTCTCCACTGCTTCCTGTGGTGTGGCCCAGGGGAGATCTGGATCGGCCTCCTTTTTAGCCTCAGGACCTAAAATTATCCAGAGAAATGGAGGGACAGTGTGGATTTGATACATACATCATTTGAGGTTATTGCACACGTTCAGGTGCGACCTCTTATCGATGACAGGGTCATCGCGGCGCAGAGGGATGATGAGCGTCTGACTGAGCTTCGAGAGCAGGGCAGTGACAATGCAGACACTGAGTGGCGAGTTGGAACGGATGGGGGCTTACGTTATTGTGGCCGCCTATGCGTCCTAGATATCCCCGACTTGAGATGAGAGATTCTCGAGGCTGCGCACAGTTCTAGACTTGCGATGCATCCGGGCAGCACAAAGATGTATCATGACATGAAGAGGACCTATTGGTGGGATGGCATGAAGACCCACATCACAGACTTCGTGTCCCATTGTCACACTTGCCAGCAGGTGAAGGTAGAGCATCACCGACCTCCTGGTCTCCTTCAACCTATGCCCATAGCTGAGTGGAAGTGGGACTTTATTTTTATGGATTTCATTTCGGGACTGCCAAAGACAAGGAAGGGCTACGATTCTATATGGGTGATCGTCTACCGTTTGATGAAGTCGGCATACTTCCTACCGATCAGAGTTACGAACTCTACAGATGAGTTGGCTAGACTGTATATCAGAGGCCATTCCTCGGCAAGAAGCCTCGCATCGATTCTCCTCCTAGGATCACAGCGCCAGTACTCCCGATGAGATGCCCGGGTGTGACCTGTACTTACTGAGGGAAACCGGGTCACACTGCAAAGAGCTGCTTTGCTCGGATGAGAGATAACAGGTTTTTACAACCGCAGAAGATCGATCGTCCTCACCCACAGGCTCTATCCGCTCCATCGTTATGGTCTGCTCCTGCGCATCCTTCTTTCAGACCTCCCATACCTCAGTTCCGGCTGCCTCAACGGCCCATGGTACCTCGGCTGAACCGTTCATAGCAGGCTCGGGTACATGCATTGACAGCAGAGGCATCCGGGACAGAGACTACCCCACCCTTGGCATTTGAGGTCACAGCCCACATTGGAGGTACTCCTATATTCGTGATGGTGGATACAGGATCTACAATTTCATTGATATCTCATTCAGTAGTCAAGCGCCTTAGGCTACGGACTACTCGGATGGTTGGGGTGCGAGTCCTTTCAGCACACGGGACTTTTACTGATGCCACTATGATGTGTGAGGGTTGTTTGCTAGATTTTAGGAGCAAGACGATGACCATTGACCTTGTCGTCGACCCCTCCCTCTATTATTTAGACGTCATTCTTGGCATGGATTGACTGATTGCAGGGAGCGTCGAGATTGACTGCGAGACCCGTATGGTGACAGTTTACGAGCCGGAGGGCATGTCTTTTACATTTTCGGTGCAGGTTAGTTGTCCCTTTCGAGTACTTTGCTACGCTTCCTTATTGAGGGATGTTGATGCCCCGACACTTGAGAGCACACCAGTAGTCCTGATTATGAGGATTTGTTCAGGAAGATTCCTGGGTTGCCGCTTCAGCATGAGATCAATTTTTCTATCGACCTGGTACTCGATTCGACGCCCATCTCACTGCTGACGTATCGCATGGCCCCGTGTGAGAAGGAGGAGTTGAGAAAACAGATCGATGATTTATTGGAGATTGGCTTCATACGGCCGAGTGTGTCTCCTTGGGGAGCACCGGTGCTACTTATGACAAAGAAGGATGGTTCACTGCGATTATGTATTGATTATCGCAGGCTGAATCAGATACGGTAAAGAATAAGTACCCTTTACCCAGGATTGATGACCTGTTTGATCAACTGAGAGGAGCGCAGTACTTCTCGTGATGTCGTTCGGTCTTACAAATGCACCAGCCGTGTTCATGGACCAGATGAGCAGGGTATTTCGGCCGTTCCTCTATCGATTCGTCATCGTGTTTATAGATGACATTTTGTTATACTTTAGGAGTCGGGAGGAGCATGAGGAGCACTTACAATCAGTCCTGGATACTCTGAGACAGCACTAGTTATTCGCACAGTATAAGAAGTGCGACTTCTGAAAGGAGGAAGTCAAGTTCCTGGGATATGTGGTGTCCAAGGATGGGATGGCGGTGGACCTTGCTAAGGTAGCCGCGGTGCAGGATTGGAAGCAGCCTGGTTCGGTTACTGAGGTGAGGAGTTTTCTGGGACTTACTGGCTACTATCGACGATTCATTCGGGACTTCTCCAAGATAGCCAGACCCTTGACTCAGTTGACACTGAAGGATCTGAAGTTCGCCTGGAATGAGAAGGCCGAAGCATCTTTTCAGGAATTGAAGGACAGGATGACGTCCGCCCCTGTGCTAGTATTGCTAGAGCAAGGGGTTAAGTACACGATATACACCGACACATCTAGCGTTGGTCTGGGTTGCGTCCTTATGTAGAAGGATAGGGTGATTTCATATGCCTCGAGACAATTAAGGAAGCACGAGGAGAATTACCCTACACACGACCTTGAGTTGGCTACTGTCATTTTCACATTGAAGATCTGGAGACATTACCTCTACAGAGAGGAGTTCGAGCTCTTCTGTGACCATAAGAGCCTCAAGTACATATTCACGCAGCGGGACCTGAATATGAGGCAACGGCGATGGATGGAGACTTTGAAGGACTTTAAGTTTGAAGTTTCCTACCATCCGGGCAAGGCGAACCTTGTGGCTGACGCGTTGAGCCGCAAGAAGGCGATAGAGTTTGCGGATCCACTGATGGTAGCTGAGTGGGACATGGTTGAGTTTTTACGAGACTTCGAGCAGAAACTCACTGTGGAGGAGCCATTTGAGGTTATCGCACACGTTCAGGTGTGACCTCTTATCGATGACAGGGTCATCAAGGCGCAGAGGGATGATGAGCGTCTGACTGAGCTTCGAGAGCAGGACAGTGACGATGTAGATGCCGAGTGACGAGTTGGAATGGATGGGGGCTTACGTTATCGTGGCCGCCTATGCGTCCCAGATATTCCCGACTTGAGACGAGAGATTCTCGAGGCTGCGCACAGTTCTAGACTTGCGATGCATCCGGGCAGCACAAAGATGTATCGTGACGTGAAGAGGACCTATTGGTGGGATGGCATAAAGACCCACATCGTAGACTTCGTGTCCCGTTGTCTCACTTGCCAACAGGTGAAGGCAGAGCATCGCCGACCTCCTGGTCTCCTTCAGCCTATGCCCATAGCTGAGTGGAAGTGGGACTTTATTTCTATGGATTTCATTTCGGGACTGCCAAAGATGAGGAAGGGCTATGACTCTATATGGGTGATCGTTGACCGTTTAACGAAGTCGGCGCACTTCCTACCGATCAGAGTTACGAACTCTGCAGATGAGTTGGCTAGACTATATATCAGAGAGATTGTGCGTCTGCATGGAGTTCCCTTAGAGATTGTGTCAGACAGAGACACGCGCTTTACTTCTATTTTCTGGACTCGTATCCAGAAAGCTATGGGTGTGAAGTTGAAGTTCAGTATTGCTTTCCACCCACAGACAGACGGATAGACAGAGCGGGTGAACCAGATTTTGGAGGATATGCTGCGGGCTTATGTGTTGGATTTCAAAGACAGTTGGGATGACTGTCTTCCATATGTGGAGTTCGTGTATAACAATAGTTTTCAGGCCAGTATCGGTATGGAACCTTATGAGGCCTTGTATGGGCATCCTTGCCGAGCATCGCATTGCTGGGCAGAGGTCTGTGAGCGCAGATTGATTGGCCCAGAGATAGTGCAGGTGACCTTGGAGAAGATTGACATCATCAGATGCCGACTTCTTACAGCGCAGAGCAGACAGAAGAGTTATGCCGATACAAGACGGCGCCCACTAGAGTTCGCGGTTGGAGATCACGTATTTTTGAGAGTTTTTCCTATGAAAGGAGTTCTTCAGTTCGGAAAGAAGGGGAAACTAGCACCACAATTTATTGGTCCGTTCCAGATTTTTGACCGTGTGGGTGCAGTGGCATATCGTCTGGCTTTTCCTACACCTCTCGTGAGCGTACACAACGTATTTCATATTTCTATGCTGAAGAAGTACGTTCCTGATCCTTCCCATATCATTAGATGAGAGCAGGTGCAGTTAGGTGAGGATGTTACATATATACTGTGACCGACGCGTATATTAGACAAGAAGGAGCAGGTATTGCGTAGAAAGGTCATCCCCCTTATGAAGGTGTTGTGGACGCATCACACTGAAGAGGAGGCTATTTGGGAGACAAAAGTCGAAATTAGAAAGAACTACCCACAGCTTCTCGAGGAGTACGAAGAGGTACAAATTTTGAGGATAAAATTTATTGTTTAAGGGGGGTAGATTGTAACGTCTCAGAAAAATCCGTATAGAGACCCGAGTACCACCTCAGGCAGAAATCACTTAGGATTAATTCCTTTAGAAATTAAGCGTAAGTTAACTAGCGCTATGTTAGATTAGCTGTGAAATTAGCACTGATTGCTTTAAATACGTTTTGCAAGACCCAAAACTTGTGGAATTGTTAACGCTATAACATCCTGAAACCTAGGATCAAACTCTAAACTCGTTTGTTCTCAGGAACCCTTTGAAACTTTATAATGGACTCTGACCACACGTCGTGAGTCCGGTAGCAATGAACTTAGACCATTATGACCGCGTCGTTGGACTTGACGACCATCCCGAAAATCAAGCCCAATTGATGTTCTGAGGCTATTTCATTGAGCCTGGAGTAAGGAGTGTGAGAGAGAGTAGAATTCTTTATAAATTAAATGTGATTTAAATAAATATGGCACGTGTCGCTTGCGGGTTAAATATAAGCATACAGACCATTGGAATCTGACCCAAATACACCCTCGGATCAGGGAACATTTCCCACTTATGTCAGTGTACTTGGAATCCCTGATCGAGTCTCAGTGACCGCTGAACTGAAACTGGTCCGCCACGTGCGATCTGGAAACTCTATCGAACTGAAAACTTAATGTGATCAGGATCCAACATCCATAAGCTTAAGTCTGACCGCATTCAGTCAGGGGACCTCCAGAAATATTCTTTTGGATCGAAAAAGACCCGATTTGGTTATAACTCAAGTATATCTTGGTTTAAAGTCTAAATAGGTGAGTTTCTAACCTATTTAAAGACCTTAAACCCTTTCACATCCCTCCCATACGAATTTGCTAGAAACCCTAGGAAAGAGAAGAGAGAAAAGAGAGAGATTGTGTGGAAGTTGTGAGGGAAAGTTCCTGTCACTCGATCCTGCTACTACATGTGCTTAGCCATCATGTTCTAATCACTCTTCCGATGATTCTGACTTCATTCTAGGTAAGAAAACCCTAACCTTAGCCTATTTTAGGAATTCTATCAATACAAGTAGCGAAGTAGCTGACTTATCTTGTGATATAGGTCGTCATATTGACGTTGACGAAGCATAGAGTTTCTATTCGATTCGATAAGCTTCTGCGACGTAAGGTGAGGATTTTAGATGCTTAGGTTACCTGTTTTCAAAGCTTTCAATGTTGTTTGATAGTAGATTATCAACAAGGATGCTGTTTGACATGTAGAACATGCTGTCTGTTTTCCATTTCGATTACGTACAGAGAATATGAGATTTAGGGTATTTTAGGTATTTGTAGGAAATACTGTATACGTCCGTATTTTGCTGATATGATTACCATGAGTATTTTTCGTGTTATTATACTAGTTAGGCGTGTATGATCTGTTTGGCGAAGAGATTCACCCTAATGCACACTTTGGGTCGACATATGTAATGTAAACAAATGTGTGTAGACTAAGTGTTTGTATAAGAGTATGTATTAGTAAGTATTGAGTGAATGGTGTTGTAGATTAGTTTGGAGATTGGATTCTCAACTAATATGATGATGTACATGATTTCCTCCATGTTGTTATATTGAATTGATTTCCTTATATATATGAAATGCTTGTGTTTGGTTAATTTGCTTATGTTGTATGTTATAACATGTTGCTAACATGCTTGGATCATTTGTGTTTCATTTCTATCACTCTCATATGATCATTGAATTAGATTACAAGTGCTTGGGGCTATACTCTAGTCCAGGCAGTCGGTAACAGATTTGAAATCCTGGTTGGAATCTATTCGCCACGAACGACGCGTCGATGAACCCGAGTCGTGCTTTGGTTGACGGCAGTGGTTAGGCCACATGAGGTTCTTATGCACTTCATGTCGTTCAGTATTAGTCGAGCTCGTCAAGTAACCCGACTGACCATTTTATGTTCACCTTGTATTGGTCATAACTGCTTGAACCTAGGCTACTGAACTTACCAGTGAAAGCCCTGATAACCATGGTACCTTGATCCATTAAGACTCATGAGCCGGGCATGCTGGTATGCGATACCGTGGTCGAGCTGTCGGCCTACGCTGTGGTGACGAGCTTCCCCGTAGTGACCAGTTGTTCACTCCCCAAGTGCAGGGTTGTGATGTAGTAATAACTCGGTAAGACCGAGGTCGAATCCCAAGGGACTGAAACTTGTACGTTATCTAAAATTAACTAGAACTAGAACTAGGCTAAGATGAATTCTAAATTAATTAGCAATGGTGGAATACTTGTAGAATAATTAATCTAAAACTTAGGAAACAAATCAGAGATAGGAAACTAGGGATTCAGAGGATCCACTTGTAGAGATCAGAGAGATCTTATGCCTGCTTCAAGAATCATGGAATTTACTGAACTGTCGTTGATCTAGTTTTCAAAGAGATGAAAGGTGTATGAATTAGAATGGATTCCATCACCAAACCATGCCCAAGAGACTATGGCAAACAACAGAATTAAACTAATTACCAACCAATCACATGCTATGAAAGTTAGGAAGGGTACCGTCATCCAACCATGCCCAGGAGACTATGGTGAACAACAGGTCTTCCTGACATCATAAACATAAAGGAGAAAAGAAAATACTCAAGCCATCGCAGACCCACTGTAATTTCAGTCACAACAGACCATTAAAGACTAAAAATATTTTCAATATTAATCAAACTAAAATCATCTTCAATTCATGTATTAAAATTAAATAAAAATCATAAAATCTCCCATCTCACTACAAGCTTCACCTCCTAGCCCTAGCTAGGAGATTTAGCCCAACATGGATGGGCTCAATCCAAATAAATAAAGAGAAAAAGAAAAGGAAAAGAAAAGGGAAAGAAAAAAAACCAAGCTCCTCTCTCTCTCCTCTGCCCACGTTGAAACCCAAGCTCGAGCCCTCTGTTCTTCTTCCCCAGACCCTGAATCTTCCTCCCAAGACCTGAATGAATGCTCCCCACGTCCAAAAACTTCTTTTTATAGCTGCTGGAAGGCTGGAGTCAGTGACAGAGTTGTAGCAGGACACGGAGTGCAATTTTCGCAGCCAAGTTCGGTACCATGAAACACGTCACTTTCCTTGCTCAAATTCCAAAGAAACACCGTCCCTTAGTACTTTCTTGGGTCTTCTACATGATAGACGGTTCAGATCTGCCATATGATCAAAGATAGTGGGCCAAAACTGTCCGGAAAAGTCAGTTTTCGCGGATGTGCGAAACCTTTCGTACCATTTCGCTGTTGTGATCGGTGGGCCCCACAGAAGTATTTTCTGGAAAATCCACCCCGTCCATTGGATTCAGAACAAAATTTCAGTCAAGAATGGGTAGTTTTGAACGTTCATTGACGTGTCCCAGAGAAGAAATAACTAAAAGATCAGATTTGAATGCTACCGGGCAGCCCTTTTGTGGCCTCTATATCTCACACGTGTGCAGGCATGGGTACAAAAGGTCAGCATGGTTTTGTAGTTCTCGAAGCCCTCTACACGGTGGACGGATTAGATTGGCCAAACGAGCAATGGGTGGGGCTCACTACCGTTCGCAAAAACGGCCAGCGGCCGTGCGTCCGCTGTGCGATTTTTTATTTTTATTTATTTATTTATTTTTTTCTTTCGGTCAGAGACGGTCAAGTCGTCTCTGACACTTGCCATGCACGGTGAGTGCACATGTGCACTGTACACACTCATCTCATATGGGGTCCATTGCACTGTTTTGAAGAAATCTGCACCGTCCATCTGTTTTGACTCCTCATTTAAGGCGTCAATAATAATTTTGAGACAGTTCCAGATATCAGGTGGGCCCAGAATCAACGGTTTATGGGCTAATCTGTCAGTTGGGGCATTTCCCGAGATCTTCAATGGCTGAAATTTTATATGTACGGTTAATTTATGGTCCTCAGGCGACGTATGAAGTTTCGAGGCGAACGGATGGTGGGAACCTCGTGATCTTGCATTCTGGACGTCCTTCAGGCCACTTGAGCTTCAATTTCTAACTTTTCTCGGATTTCTGACCGTGTATATTTATCAATCTTGGTCCCTTGGAGTGTGTCCCTTGCCTTTGGCGTCATCAGATCGTTAAATCTCAACTTTTAACGTCCTTTTTCCATCCATGCTCATAAAATCACTTTGCCACACAAGAATGAGAAAACGAGCCATTAGACAGCATTATATTCGTAAATCCAGACAATATCTGGGGTCTAACATGCAATATTTGACCCTCAACACAACCCCCAACCAGCATTTTGCTAGTCCCGAGCAAAGTATGCGAAAAATAAGTTGAGAATTATAGGAGAACTTTCTATGAAATCAAGTGAGATTTTGAACAAAATACGAGAAATTTAATATTCATGAATGTTAGAAATTGTATTCTCCTGAGCTCAAGCGCACCGTAGACTTCATAATCAAGTGTAAAGTATTAATCCATCAATTAGAAAAATTTTAAACATTGAGATCCATGGATGTATAGTGTAATCTTAGCTAATCACATTAAGATTGAATTTGTTATTTCAGGATCTCATTGGTAACCAGCAAGAGAATTCATGATAACCAAACTTGCCTCATAAATTTCATCTTTTGATCTTTTCAACTTTTTGTTTTTCCATTAATAGTCATGCCAAAAAGAGGAATCAAATCCTTACCAATAGGGAGCAAACCTATGGCAAAAGACCAATTACCTAATAAATTTTTTTTTTTGAATGTTTAACCTTGGAGAATCAAACCTTCACCTGTAGGGAGCAAACCCATGGTGAAGATTAATTGCCCAACCTGTTCAATTTTTATACCCTGATGGCAAGATATTTCAGACTGGTTCCCTTCGTGCTTAGTGATTACCAAGTTAATCCTTCGATATGGAACTGAAATCTTAATGTGTAAGCAAGACGTGTCTTGAAATCATAATTCAATCAATGTTTACAACTTCTAATCATGGATTAATAATTCACTTAACTATGAAATCTAACAGATACGGAATTCAAGAGTCATAAATCCAACATTATTTATCTTGAACTTCTAAATCAAGGGTATCCATCAAAATCACTTTGAATTCATAAAAATTTTCAAAAAAATTTTAAAATTTTTCACAATTATTGCTCAAGACCAAGAAAATACGGATTAGGAAGCCTAATCTCCCACCCCCAACCTAAAATCTACATTGTCCTCAATGTAAAAGATATGAACATGCCATACACATGGAACAACGAAAGTAAAGTGATGGGAAGATAGTACCTAGATAACGAATCAAGAGAGAGACTTTCCAAGAGATCACGGCATGGAAGCTTGTCAGCATGAGAGAGAAAGCAGAACAAAAATAATGAAAATAAAATCCTACCTATACCACTTTCGCAGGTGCTCTCGATTGCATTTAGCGAATGCAACAAGCCTTTAAACCCCTAGGTTACCCCTAGTGGACGAGTTGTAGTCTCGTGAGGGTTTGCAGTAATGTTACCCACAAACATTGAATCAATCATCTCGCAAGGTTCCCCTTCCGGCCAATATCTTGATAAGTCTCTCAGTAAGCTTCTTAATAGGATCATCCAAAAGCCCTTTTTACAATAGGCTTGGATGCCCTGGAGTTTGACTTTCCAGAGAAACTTATTTACCTCATTAAAAATGTGTTGATGATTCGCCTGAGGTATCCAAAGTATAAATGATTCACCTGTGTCAGAAAAAGTTTCAGAGTTAGTATCCCATGGTGAATCAGAGACTACAGATAGATCAAGTTGAGAAAAATTTTCAGGAAGTGGTGTAGTCTCAACACTTTCCGAAGTATCAGACTTCGGTTCAATTTTCAGCTCCTCCTCCCCTAATGGTAAACATTCAGGATCTGTGGAAGAAAGGGCTTCAGAGTAAGGGTTCTCTCGGTCAGTGCTGACTGCCGAGATGTTGTCTTGCAAGGCATTCACTATGTCTCTTATCATGGGATCATTTGAATCTGCAAAGTATGCCAAGCAATCATCAAAAGAGTTGGGACATTCTTCTGAGAATGACTTATTTTCCACCTTGGAGCTCGTGATGATCTGCTCAAGGAATCCATCATCCTTAAAAGTGGATGGATGTATGCTCTCTTGCTCCAGCCCTGCACAGACAGATTGAGGGTCAGTATGCGAAACATTGATATGATCACTCTGTTCATTGAAATTATTCAGAAGAGGCATTGAATCATTACTGCATCTCATACTTGCATTAATAACAGGTTGGGCATGCATCATTACTGTTGTGGACGTAAGATGGTGTCGCATGAGGGAGTATGTCGGTGAGGGCATGCATCATTACTGCATCTCATACTTGCATTAATAACAGTATCTAGGAATGTCTGATTGTTTGTTTTACTATTATCGCGTGATTGATTTGATAATATGCTAATCTTTGCTCTATGATTCCACTGAGTTGATCACTTACTCCCACGTTACGGGACGGTGTTTGTAACACCTACCAGACTCTGTCTTAGATGCAGATAGCGAGGCGATTCAGGAGCTGGAGCCGGACTATTACGAGGACCAGGACGAGTTCTCGTACATGCAGTTTGCTGACGACTTTGTATAGGTGGCCTGGATCAGTGGAATTTTACTAGTTGGACTATCATATGACCTTTGATTTTGGTTTGTTATATGTATTTGTGACTCAGAGTTATATTCATACTTTGGAGACAGATAGAGATTGTTTTGTTTTACATACAGTGATATATATATCTTCCAGTCTTCCGCTTGAGTTTTATCACTGGATTTGGAGTATGAATTGCAGTTTGGTAAAATCTCACTCATGTTAATGCACTAAGTCAGACAACATCTAAATCATAATCATATTTGTTGCATTAGTGACGTTTTGGAACTCGGGAGTTGGGTTACACGACCCTCGATTTTCAGGGTGTTACATACGGTGGTGATACACCATATCATGGTGTGTCCATCAAGAATGGACAGTCCAGGTAAATCACATACAATGTGGTGGTTCCACATAGTGGCCCACCCAAGCCTAGATTAAGCTGATACTTAGTTTTCTCCCATCCGTCTAGGCACACTGGATGTCCAGCAGACGGGTGGCCAGGACGGAACATGTACAGCATGGTGGGCCACGTCCAGGGGCTGGACGGAAGGTTAGGTTACACTTGCATTTGGTGGGCCACTCATCGAGAGAGAGAGAGAGAGAGAGAGAGAGAGAGAGAGAGAGAGAGAGAGAGAGAGAGAGAGAGAGAGAGAGAGAAATGGATGGAGGAGGGGCCCCGCCACTATGGGCCCCTCAATTCAATGCATACATCATGATGGGTCCCACTAAATGTAGGCCTTCAATTCATTAAATACAAACCAAAAATCACCCACCTCGAGTTTTCTCCATCCTTATTCTTCCATTGCGTGATAGAGTCCCAAAGGGATAATTCCAACGGTTGAGATGGGCTTAGGATGGTGGGATCGAGCGGTAGAAAGGTGGGCCACACTACTCTCTCCCATGGAGCCATGGACGTGAGTTGCTCCCATGGAGCTTGGGAGAAATGAGAGATGAGAGAGAGAGAAAGATGGGTGTGATGGGTGAAAAGGTGAGTGATGGAGTGATGGGTGTACTTGACTAGGTATAGGTGGAGAGAGAGAGAGTTGACTTATGGTTGCTTGTACTTGACATGTGAAGTGATTGATGTGATTGATGAGACATTCTCTTAGGTTTGAAAATGTGCAGCATTTTCTTGAACTGAACGCAGGTCTGCATCTCCCTGCCATGGTATCGATCGGTGAGCGAGTCACGGCGTTGAAACCATGGCGACGGTGCGGTTGCAATGGTACAAGTCTCGGACTGAACCAACTCAGATATAAAGGATATGACTTAGGGTCGAGCGCGAACGTCGATCATCGGTTGCCGGTTGCCAAAATTCGACCGGGAGGATCGTGGAAGTTGATGAAACAGTACGGACTAGGATACGGGTCTTACACGACTGATTCTGGTTCTTCTAGGGCTTGTAAGCTTTCCAGCGTACCACGCTTACTTTTCCCTCTTATAGTGAAGGAGGCCTGCCTAGGGATGCTTATTGTGACCATTTTGTTGCGGTAGTCCATTACTGCCCAGACTCGAGAAAGCTAATCCATCCCGAGGATGATGTCGAATTGTTTCATGGGCATGAGGATTAGATCCACAGCCACTACATGGTGTGCGAGAGTTAGGGAACAATCTTTACATAACTTGTCTGTTTCAATGAATTTACCCATGGGGGATGCTACAACTAAGGGGGCATGTATGCGAGTTATGTTCAACCCTAGTCTATTTGCAATATTAGAGTCCATGAAAGATAAGGTTGTGATGGAATCAAATAAGAGAAAAACAGGGGTACCGTGGATGTGAGCGGTACCATCAATGGTCTGATGGAGGTCCTCCTCAGTGTCTGCAGTTGCTATAGTGAATACGCGGGCGGGGACCCTCTGGTGAACTGGAGGTCCCAATCTTTGCATCTGTGGCCTGGGTGCTTCCTGGTAGCTACTGGTCCTGACTGAGGGTAGCCCGCTGGTGGAGCCATGCCTTCGTCCCTTATCCTTTTGAAACAGGTCTGCGCAAAGTGTCCGGTCTTGTGGCAGTAATCGCATTTTCTCATGGGAGGCATGGACGGTGCACCTATAGGTATGACCCCGATTCTTCTCTCCGGCATAGATGGGGTAGGAGGCGCCTATCTAGGCTTGACTAGGCCGTCCCTATCTGGAGAGTGGGTCCTCAGGGCACGCTCAAAATCCTTCTCCACCCACATAGCTTTGTCCACTAGTTCTGCGAAGTCGTCGAAATCCCAGGCACACAGTCGCGACTGGATCCCCTACCTAAGTCCTTCCTTGAACTTATGCAATTTGTATTCGGTATCCTCCAAGGCTTTGGGCACATATCGAGAGAGTTCTTCGAACTGGGCCTCATACTGGGTGACAGTCAAACTGCCCTACTCCAGTTTCAAAAACTGGGCTATCTTCTCATTTCTGCATGACCGGGGGAAGTATTTTTCCAGGAACTTTGTCCTAAACCTAGCCCATGTCCATGCGTCTGTGGCCAGGACACTCCACTGCAGGCCTTGCCACCAGTTCTCTGCCTCTCCCTTCAACAAGTACGTGGCCAAGTTCACCATCTGTGAATCGGTGCACTCTAGGGGCCGCATAATCTTGGAAATTCTTGCTAGCCAGTGCTCTTCCTGCACTGGATCCGGTGCCCCCTCGAACGTTGGCAGCCGACGCCTCTAAAACCTCTTGAAGATGTCCGTACCTCCACCATCTCTCTCTCGAGACACCTCCTCGCAGTCTCTACTTCGCAAGGATTCCATCATGAGTGCATGTATGTCTTGTTACTAGCGCATGTACACGTCTTATTGTTACTGCATAGCTGCAACCATTTGCTCGACGGCTGTAAAGGCTGCAGCCTCAGTCTGATCTCTTGTGGATGCCTCAATGGTCGGCGTCCTCTGTTTGAAGTATTGCGATGCAGCCCGGTGGTGAAGACCTATGGGGAAGGAGAATCCCCCATCGTTTCCAATGCGCTGTCCATATTCGCTATTACTGGTGGAAGGCTCGGTGTGTACTTAGGACTATGCTCCCTTTGGTGCTCGGTTGAGGGGATGGGATGAATGTCAAGAGTATCAGTATGTTACGACCGTAATACGGGCGACATGGGTTCCTGAGAAATCAAAATTTTATGGTTCAGGTGTTTGGGAAAATGCTCTTAACCAACCATGAAGTGGTATCAAGGTCGGATATCCCATTACTTCGATTAACACATGTGTACAAGCCGTCCCTAGCCTAAGGGATGTTCCTAGTTTAAAATTTTTGGGGAGGCTAAGATTTTTGTTTCTAAGTTTAGACCATTGTCTTGATGTTTCTCAAAGGGTCCTAAGTGTTTTGTTTTCTACGTTTGTTTATCCTAGCTACTTTCTAAGGGAAATTTCTACGTTTCTCCTAAGTTATTTACTTAAGGATTTTGTATACATAGATCCTGCAGCCAGGCTCTCTCAGACTCCACTTAGATACTAACTTGTAACGCTTCGGTTTTTAAAACCCGAGTACGAGACTCACTTCAGAAACTCTGAAGTTTATAAATCAGAGAACTATCCGAAATATAAATTTAGAGTGCGATAGCAAAATGAAGCATAGATAATCATTTGATCCCAAATATTTAATCCACCCAGTTGGGGGTCTTAGTTACAAAATTTCATAAGTTCCAAAATAATAAACCACTAAAATTAAAATATTGAACTACTGATTAAGCCCGAAATACGTCGTTGCTTCTTGTTGCGGCTCGTTATCATAGTAACCTTGGGCTCCACAGTCGTGCCATCAAGGCTAGCGCTGTCATCCTCTACATCCGTCCCTGCATACTTTGTATGGTTGGATAGTTGATGAATGAGTGACTAGCTCAGTATGAATTCCCCTCAAGATTTCATATCGCCGCCTTAACAAACATAGTTTAAAGAAAAATAAGGGAATAATCCAAAATAAATAAGATGCAATTTTATTAGATGCATGGATGTATAAATGCACATCGACCCGGGGATGCTCATCCAGTCAGACTTGGGCTCGTCACCCATGCAATCATCGACCTAGGAATGATCATCCAATTGGAATAGTAGGTCAATAGTCGATGGTTTGGGAGCTAGCGACACAACACCCCGATGATCCTAAGGGTACGTGATACAACATACAGAATTAGCCACCTGTCATCGTCAATATGCTATGGATGCATGATTAACCAACCCATTATTATTCTAGTTACAATCACTCAATTTAGATAACTCAATGGTCACTACGGGGGGCTCGCCACCCAGTTTAGGCTGACAGCTCGAGCATAGTGTCCCATGACCACCATCCTCGACTCATGAGATTTTTCACTTTGGGATGTTTCAATAAGATCCCTTGATCAAAAGAAGTGATACTAGTTCAAGGGTCCTATTCTTCCACAGTTTTGTCTAATTACATCCCAAGTGTGACTTGCATACAATAATGGAATCCTCCACGTGTGACAACATGTGATTCTAAATAGTGAAAATACAAAATGCTAGGAGACATCATGGAATTTACATGAGATGTTAATCAAGACATGTGAATGATAGTCATATTTCAATGGTTAGCTAGCAAGTGAGCCTACCATACAGTGTGAACATGGCATGATAGATTTGATATTTGCAATGAATATAACGACCCTAAACTCATGGTAGCAAATCTAGTACAATTATATTTAGCTATCTTAGAAATGGAATGCCTAAGGGGAAAGTCATCACCTGTAGGGTAGTGCTCGCGAACTCGGTCCAAGTCTTGTTTTGGCCTAGGGTCACTCAAGGAATCTCCTAAAATTATAGTTTATATTTGTCAGGTATTCCTACGGTTTTGTCCAACTGACAAGAAGGTTCAAAGGAATGCAACAATAAGGCCTTTTAGGCTTGTACTAGGCCCACCATGTACTAATTCAAGCAAGATGGCCCCACTGAGCTCAAGCTGATCCTTACCAGGGGTTGAACTAGGCCTCACACATGGACCTCATATGTATCCGGTGGGCCCCATGGATGGGCCCCAGTGAGGGTTTGGGTTACATACAAAAGAAATTACTTCGATAGTTGTAAGTGTAACGCGTGTGTCACTGTACATTGTCATCTTTTGGGGCACATGGCTTATTAATGATGGTCAGCATCGTCCAACACAGCCCATGTAAATCAGCGCTGTCCAAATATAGCTCGTGTAAATTGGCACCATCCAATTGTAGTTCATGTAATTTAGTGCTATCCAAGTATAGTTCAGCACTGTCCCAAACATCGTCAGCACCCTCCAACACAGTCTGGATGGTGTGGATGAAATAATTACATCATGGTGGTCCACCAATGGACGGACGGTTTGGATGGATCTAACAAAAACATCATATACGGGGCCCACATAGGCTACCGATGACATACATACATCAGCTATATAACTGGTACGAGGTATGCCAGCTAAAGCACATCCATTGTCCAATAATATTGGACATTGTGGATATTCACATATATCATGGTGGTCCCCCACACACGTAGTAGGAGGTCCCACCGTCCAGAGTACTAGACAGTGAGGATTGCAGCATACACCACCTTTTGGCCACCGTCCAGCCACCTGGACGGTGGGGATTACAAAACAGGTGGACAGCATGGATTTAAAGCAGATGGGCAACGTTGATAAAACGCATGCATCACATGGGGTGCACACACCTATATCACGGTGGGTCCCACATAGGGCCCACCATATAATATTACATATATTATATTTATATAATAACATATTATTTTATTTATGTTTAGAAGGAACGTCTAGGGGTTCTGCTGTCCGTTTGGGACGGCCCAAGACGGGCAGCCCACTTGATGTTGAGTGAGGCCCACCTATGATTTTCAGGGCCCATGTTAGCGTGGTGCGGCCCACTGCGATTTATATGGGGGTGGCCCAACTGGTTTGAAAAAGGGAAACCAGGTGCAGCTCAAGGGCCGTTACAGGGTGCAGCCCACCTGCAATTTGGTGCGGCCCAAGGCCTGTGCAACACAGCACTGTGAACGTGCATGGCCAGGCCATTTTGGAGGCCATTTCCGGCCTCGATTTTAGCTCGAACACGGCTCATCCTTGGCCCTTTTTTTGGCCCATATTAGTGCTCAAACAGAGGTAAGGTGGCTGCCGTTTCTTCCAGCCAAGGAACGACCTGAACAGGGGTGTTTTCACCCTAATTTCCAGACTGTTTTCAGTCAGATTTTAGGGGCATGTTGCAGCTCAAACAGAGCTCGTTTTCAAGCTATTTCTAGGCTGAGTTTGAGCCCTTAGTTGGGGCCATTCTCATGCCATTGTTTGTCCCTAAACAGGGCCCGTACTCAGGCCTGTTAGGTGTTAAAACAGTGCCTGAACACAGGCCACATTCAGCTTCAAAACAGAGCCTGTTTTTGGCTCTTTGCACGGTCCCGCTGGTGGGTGTTTTCAGCCATGAACATGTGTGGGTGAGGTGTGATGGAGGCTTAGTTTTGAGTTTATTTTAGAGTTGTAAAAAAAAGGTGGAGGGAAGGGTTTTACCTGCTTCAGTCGGGTTCGACTCGAGCTTGGGCTGGCACGCACACATTCACGCTCTTTCTTTTCTTCCCTTATCTTTCTCTCCCTCAGGTGATGACGTTGTGGTCTCACATTGACTCGACTTGATTCAGTCTTCACGGACTGAGTTGGGGCAGTGTGCACTGAGCTCAACAAACACCCTCTGTTTCATTCCTCTCTATTTCTCTCTCTTATCTTTTCCTCTATTTCTCCCCCTCTTCTTTCCTCCTTTCCTTTCTTTCTGTGAGGGAGCTAAAGGGCAACAATGCTCCTTTTATAGGTAATGGAGTTAGAGGTCTAGTGGCTGAGATTGGTTCTGTAAATCCCCAAGCAATAGCCGTCGGTGCCAGTCTCTGTTTTCCCAAAACGGAAAGTTTGGCTTGTAATTCCTCATTGTTTGGTTGTTTTTGGTTTGAGAGAGAGAATGCCAGCAACCCTCCAGGTAAAACGACGCAACTCTCCCCTTTATGCCAGTAGTTTGATCACCCTCTACGGATCCAGTTGTCCATGATAAAAACGGACAGCTAATAGTGATTTCCTTCATTTGTTTTCGGCGGCCCCCATCCTTTTATGGTTTTGTTGGGGTGGACCCCATCAACAAAATGGATGGCTTGGATCATCTAGAAAATAGCTATGGTGACTCACTTTGAAGCTCAAAGGCTAACATTTTTAAACACTGTGTTGGCGGGAACGACTTTGAGGAATTTTGTATTTTGGTTCGGTCAAACATTGTTTGACCAGAAGTGACCATCCAGTGCACATTTTACACTAGCATTTGGGGTGTATGTGCACCTAGCTGTGGGGGCCCACCATGACTCCGGTGCTTGATCTGCCCCATTCAACTGTCTTGGGGACCGGACATAAGGGTCTCGGCCCAGTTTGGGGACAAGGTGGGCCATATCATGCCATTTAGGGCCTTATTTTGCCCGTATGTCGTGATCGAATGGTCAAATGGGCACGAGGTTTTGTTTTAACAGTGGAACAGGGATTCGAGGGGTTCCAAGTGCCTGGTTGGCCGTAATTTATTCTTCTAAGGTTGTTAGTGGATGCATGGCGTAAACGTGACTTAGTTAATTTTGTTCATAACTTGCTTTAATCTAAGGATTTGCTGAGTTTTACCTTCCGGGCTGGTGTTGGGTTTGACTTGGCTCCTTCAGGTCGTGGTGGTCGGCTTTATCGTTAACCGGGAGTCCCAACCTCCTCGTGTAAAGTGTAAGTTATCTTGTTTAATCATCCTTAATCCCTATAACAGGGGCCCTTAGGGGTAACACCCGTGTACTAAAGGTACGGGGTGTTACATGAAAAGTGCCCTTGTTTGTCAATTAGCATTAAGTCTGAAACTTAGAGTCAAGTGAGCACTAAAGAAAAATCAAGACTGAAGACTTAAAGGGTTGGAAGCTTCAAGTAGAAGATAAGGTAAGATTGCCTCACAAACCTAGCCAAACCCTACACTTAAAACCCTAAAAACATAGCCTATACTTGACCAAAAATCTAGGAAAAACCTTTGTTAAGTATGTCAAATGGCTAAGTAGTTGGATGTTTAATTTGAAATGTATATGAAAAATAGTCATGTTCAATGGCATCGAAATGCCTTTGATGTCATCGAAGGAAGGTCAATAACATCTAGTATTGAGCCAAATCTGTCCAACAACCAAACTCAGAAATTTTAAAAATTGTCGATGACATCAAAAAATAGGCTCGAAATACTCCAACAACCTTTTAAGGAAAATCAATATATCCTCGACAGCAGTGAACCCTACTCGATGACATTGAACTTAAGTTTTGATAACATCAAACTTAGGTTCGATGGCATAAAAAAGGCACATTTTAGTCTAGCAAGCTTTCATGGAAATTTTAGATAAATTCGATGGGATCAAAGACTGTTCAATGACATAGAAATTTAAACTTTAATGGCATCGAACTTAGCTTCGATGACATTGAAGAAGTGCCCAAACAATCTAGTGAGTTTTCTCAAAAAATTAGTATTTTAGCGATGGCATCGAACCACACTTCGATGGCATCGGACCCTTTGTCACGCCCCAAACTCGAAAACTGGGTTCAAAAAATTTCCGATCACCAAATCCGGTACCGACAACCTTCGTAGTACCCCATTCTCAGCTCCTAGCGTTCATACGCTGATCCTGATCCTGGAATCCTACGAGGAGGATTTTCAACATGAATTTGTCTCATCAGAAGCATAACCACAAGTATACCCAGATCACAAGAACAACATCATCATCACATATCCACTAATATAATCATTTGAGTACAATGTTGAAAGGGAAATACAATATAGAAATATCAAAGAAAACTCAAGAAGCTCAACCACACGCTCCTACCTCATCATCTAATGTCACCTACATGCATTTATCGTGCATAAGCTTATAAAAAACTTAGAGGATGGTATAAGTGTGTGAGCAGTATATGCATGCTCAAAATGTAATACCATAGCAAACAGAGGTACTGATAACTCCACGAACCATACAATATCAGAGTAACCAGAAATACTGACAAGTCCATGAGTCATACAATATCAGAGTATGCAATACAAATCAGCTATGAAAATGAGGAGTTCAAAAGAGCCAAATATCAGATGTCAAGGGTACACTGCAATATGTAAATCCCCCTGAGTCTGCCTAGGCCATATAAGTGCAGAAACATAACAATCCAAAATGCCATATGCCTGTGAATGTAATGCAATATGCTATTCGAATGAAATGACCAAGCTGGAGTATGAAGTCTGGATGATAGTATGTAGTATCGCATACTACGGGATCCACCACAAGGGACTTTTATCCAAACCAGTCCCATACCTAAATTTGAATAGTCAGA
Source organism: Magnolia kwangsiensis (assembly GCA_037074715.1). Lineage (NCBI taxonomy): Eukaryota > Viridiplantae > Streptophyta > Magnoliopsida > Magnoliales > Magnoliaceae > Magnolia > Magnolia kwangsiensis. Next base: position 126,740,468 of record CM073574.1, on the reverse strand, counting down.
CTCAATGTGGTAACTCCTGATCTCAGGTTAGTCGCATGACCCAACCGAAATCCTGACTATTGCGAAGGCACACGTAACAAATAATTACGCACCACCAGCCCGAGTAGATAGTGAACGAACGAATGAATGAGTATACAATTCTTACCCAAAAGTTCACATATTAGTATTGTTCCTCTTTAGGATCATCACTAGGGTCTAGTACACTCTACATGCAAATCGCCGCCCACCGACGCGTGACCAAGTAAGTGGAAGAGACCTCACTATCCGCTTGACCAGTAGTCAGCCAATATCTACCCGACACGTTGATAGCGGACTCATTCACGAGCTGGTCAAACTCAGCCTAGTTATGCCCCATACCCTCTGGCGGGTAAGGCCACACCCCCTCCAACCGACCACGACACAGTGGGAGATGCGACCTCTTGGTATTCGGCACTAGGGCGCTCATGTATCCAATCGGTCTCGACGTTGGGACGTCCTCTGGTACCAAGAGGGTTATGAATTTTCACCTAGGGCCATCTATGGCAACTCGATGCTAATAAAGGTTTTCGGTGTCCCATCTGGCCATCCACGATATGCTTGTGGAGGCTATGGTCCTGATGTCGCTAGGGCATACAGTAATCAAAACACACAATGTAAGATGCATGAGTCATACAATCCAGTCATGTATCAATCTCGCGCATACCGTGCACTCATGTGAGACAATCCCGCCTATCAGGGAGTCTCATAACAACCTGTCCAATGGCATATTCAATGGTTAATCACATCTCATAATAAACATATAGATGATGTGTATGGGCACGTATCATGATGCTATGTTGTCACATACTAATAATCAGAATCAATAACCAGCACCGACAATCGACCTCGACAATGTGGACATTTAACCAACATTGCCCTCATGGAGTGACCCACATAGAGCCTAACATATAGTGGACCCATGACCTTACACAAGGGTCTAAAATATAACACCATGGGCTTTAATCAAGAGCTTAATACACATCACGATGGGCCTCTCACATGGGCCTAATATACATCACAATGGGCTTCATCGCCTGGCCCTCAAATGCATCACAATGGGCCCATCACATAGACCTCATATTCATTACATTATGCCTTAAACATGGGCTGAATACACATCAAAATGGGCCTCAAATATTGGCCGCATATACATCACATTGGGCCCCAACACGGGCCACATATACATCACATTGGGCCTCAAACACAGGCCGAATACACATCACAATGGGCCTCAATTACGGGCCGCATATACATCATATGGGTCTCAACAATCGGCCTCGGCAAGAGAAATCGGCCTCGACAATCGGAATCGGCTTTGACAATCAAAATTGGCTTATAAAATCGGCCTCGACAATTAGAAACGGCCTCGACAATCAAATTCGACATCGACAATCGGAATCAGCCTTGACAATCGAAATCGGCCTTTACAATCAAAATCAGCTTCGACGATCGGCCTTAACAATTGGAATTGACCTCGACAATCAGAATTGGCCTTAACAATCAGAATCGGCCTCGACAATCAAAATCGGCCTCGATAATTGACCTCGATAATCGGCCTTGACAATCGGCCTTAACAATCAGAATAGGCCTTGACAATTGGAATCAAAATTGGCCTCAACAATCGAAATCAGAATCAGCCTCAATAATCAGCCTGATAATCAAAATCAGAATCAGCCTCAACAATCAGTCTTAATAATCGGAATCGGTGTTGATAATCGGAATCAGTATCGACAATCAGAATCGGCTTTGACAATCAGAATTGGAATCGACCTCAATAATCGGCCTCGACAATTAGAATTGCCCTCAATAATCGGCCTTGATAATCAGAATCGGCATTGATAATCGGAATCGGCATTGATAATCAGAATCAGTATCGACAATCAAAATCGGCCTCGACAATCGGAATCGGCTTCGATAATCGACCTGATAATTGGAATTAGAATCGGCCTCAATAATCGGGATCAACGTAGCAATAAGGGAAGGTCACAATGTGGACATTTAACCATCATTGTCCATCAATGGGGACATTCAACCAATATTGCTCCTAAGCAGTGGCCCACATAAAGCTAAACATACAGTGGGCCCATGGCCTCACACGAAGGCTTAATATACATCACAATGGGCCTCAGACAAGGGCCATAATTACATCACATCGGGTCTCAAATACAAAACAGGTATGCCCCATCACATGGGCCTCGTCAAATGCAAATACACAACAGGTGGGTCACATATGATCTCAATGGGCCTTATACAATCACAATGGCCCGTATACAATCTCAATGTGCCTCGCATATGTCACACTGGGCCTCATCATATGGACCAATATACATCGCACTGCGCCACAACCCATGGGCCTAATACACACACAATGGGCCTTGCCCATGGGCCTCGATTCAAGTAAGTGGGCCGCATCATATGGGCCTTAAATACAAACAGATGGGCCCTGCACATGGGCCAAAATACAAATAGGTGAGCCTTGCACATGGTAATGGGGCCCACGACCGTAGAAAAATGTATGAATGACGTGTATATGACATGTACATCATGGCGGGCCTCACAAGCCAGCCCCTCATGGGCGTATACATACATGAGGGTGGGCCTCACAGAGCCTAGCTGGGCTTCAAACATACATCACAGTGGCCTCATAAACATCACCACGTGGGGTCCACGGACTGAACGATGCTGATGAAACACGTACATCACGCCGGGGCCATGAGGAAGGACGATGTGAAAACAACGCATCATAGGTGGGCCCCTCCCGTCCAACAAATGGGCTGTGTGGATATACATCATCAGGGTGGACCACTCGTCCATCAAAACACATAGGTGGTGTGAATACAACACGTGCATCTTGGTGGAGTCCACGTCCAGTGGAGTGGAGTGGACGGTGTGGATACAGAATAAACACATCAGGGAAGGCCACGTCCAGCACTGTTAGACAGCCCAAATACAATCTATACGTCATCGTGGGCCCCACAAAACTCGGTGATGTCAACCAGCAGCTACATCTACTAGTGGGGGTACATGAATCGATGGTGTGGATCAAACCCACACAACACGTGGGGTCCATGGCACATGCAAAGCTTTGTCCAACACCGTCCAGACTTTCTGGACAGTGTAGATGAAATACATACAACACGGTGGGGTCCACAACACATGCATCAAGATGGGGTGCTATGGCCAAAAGGATGGACGGCGTTGATGAGATCCATACATTAAGGAAAGGGCCCCATCGTCTAGATGTTGGACGGTGTGCATAAAGTACATCAGCTGGGTCCCTCATGCATGAACGGTGTAGATAAACCATACACCTCATGTGTGGGACCTACAGAACTAGTTAACGTAAACATCAGCTACCATCTGTGTGAGACCCACTGTCGAGAGTTTGGACGGTGTGGATCCAACACACATCAAAGTGGGTCCACATGGAGGGATGGTTAGATCTAATGCATAAATCATGGTGGGTCACCACAGATGAACGACGTGTACACCACACACGTGCTGAGATGGGGTCCACGAGTATAGCCTACCAGTGCTGAAATAAGCTGGTGCTTGTGTTGCCATCCACACTAGGGCTTGCTACTGGACAGCAGGTCTTCTAGTGGCCCTGGCCCATCTGGCTCTAGCCTAACAATCGTCTGGGAAGCTGGACAGTGTATGTACTGTACACGTGCGACTTGTGGGGTCCATGCACACATGGTCCACCTGATTGGATCAAGAGGATATTTATGTCTTCCCATCATCCAGGCCGTCCATCAAGACTGCCAGCCCAACAGAGTGGACAATAGGGCCATCCCACCTGCTGGATGGTCTGGATCGCCCTTAGGTGGGCCAGAAAATCAAGAAAAGGAGAGACACAGAGAGAGAGAGAGAGAGAGAGAGAGAGAGAGAGAGAGAGAGAGAGAGAGAGAGATGAAGGGGAGGGACCCCACCACTATGGGCCTTCCCTATACAATGCATACATCAAGATGGGTCCCACCACAAATGGGCCCTCAAAATCAAAACCTAATGCTATGAACACCCACCGTTAGATCTCCTCTTCCTTCTTCCACCAATGCATGTTAGAGCTCCAATGGATGGACTTCAACGGGTGAGATTGATCATGAAGGGTGGAATTGGATGGTAGGAAGGTGGACCCCACTAGCTTCTCCATGGGAGGTTGGAGAGCTTAGACGTTGGGTTCTCTCTTTGGGAGCTTAGGAGATTGTTAGAGAATGAGAGAGAGAGAGAGAGAGAGAGAGAGAGAGAGAGAGAGAGAGAGGAGTGATGGAATGGGTGTTGTAAGGAAGGGATGGAGAGGTATGGGTTTGTTTGAATTTGGGATAAAAGAGATATGGGTGGGGGAGAGAGAGAGAGTTAACTTAGGGAAAGAAGGGTTGGGTACTTGCACTTGAGATAGGGTGTGTACTTGATTGATTGATTGATGGGATAGGTTGTACAGATTCTCTCGAAACTCGTAACGTGCGACATTTTTCTCGAACTGAATGCGGGCCCACATCTCCTGGCCTGGGTATAGGATCGGCGTGCGAGACGCGACATCGAAACTGCAGCGATGACATGGTCACAAGGGCATAATTTTCGAGTCAAACCGACTCAGATATACGGGACATGACTCAGGATCGAGTGCAAATGCTGATTATAAATCGTGAGTCACCGGAATTCAATCGAGAGGACCACGGAAGCCTACGGAACGGTACGGGTCTCACACCCTTCGATGACATCGAAGGTTTGTTCAGTGGCATCGTAAAAGGACCCAAATTGTATAGCAACCTCAGGTCATATAATAAAAAATTTCGATGGCATCGTGTTATCCTTAGGTGCAATCAAAGGTCTCGAAGTCTCTCGATGGAATCGACAGAAACTGCCCAACAACTATTTGAAAGTCTTGTTGCTATGGATGGATGAAATTGAAGAAGTTTTGATAGCATTGAAGGTAACTTGGATGACATCGAAGACCCTTCGATGACATTAAAACTTGATAATTTTTTGCCCATTTTTTTACCGTTGAGATTTCGTTCTATATATTGAAATGAGTTGTTTCTTCAAAATTTAGTGAGTATTGAAGAGATCTTTAAGAGTGTTAAGTGCAAGAGTAAATACCTATCTTCTCAAGCCCTCATTCCTCATGATGAATGTATAAGCTATAAATGTCCTAGAGGGGAGTGAATAGGACAATACAAAATATTTCGATATAGTGCGGAATAATAAAATAAATACTCTTAATTGCATAAAGTATTAAAATATTGATTCCAAATAGTTCGTAGGACAACCTTCACCTAAAAGATTTAGGCAAGACAAGCTTATTTCACGACATCTTTGAGATCAAAATATCAAGTTTAACAAGAGACAATCAATCACAAGGAAAACATATAAAGAATTAAATAATCACCACAATGCACATGGAGTTATAGTGGTTCAATGCTTAACTCCACACTGTATGTGTACCCAACATTGCACACTTGTTTGTCAATCATGTGACTAGTAGTGTCCTATAGTCGGATGAGTTCTTGGCAAATGAAGACCGACGATGTGAAATGGCCAAGCTATATGTCTTGGAGGGGGGGGGGGGTGGTGAATAGGACTATGCCAAATTTAAAATAAAAATAACAGCGGAATAAATAAAGAGAGATATCCAAATAAAGAAATCAATTCACAATGCTGAATTAAAATGCAACCTCAAAATTCAAGTCTTGAGAGGTTGATACAACTGTTGTTCTAAGGACAACTTTACACAAAAAACCAGAGTTTATGGTAGGACAACCTTATTTCTAGAAAGACCTTTGTATCAAAAACTCAAACTGAAGAGGAATAAATAAATAGCAAGGAACTGAAATAAATTACAGGAATTTAAATCTAAATTATTACAACATTCCCCACTGTCCTTGAAATGTAAATATTACAATATTCACATCCAAACATACATCCCACAATTCTGAATGATGAAAGATAGGAAATATAAATCACGCATCTACAAAACACAAAGAATTATACTGGTTCGCCTGTGTGTTCACCAACTGTTAAAAAAAAGCCACACAGATTGCTACTCCACTCCAAATATGGTCACACATGGGATATTAGCGTTCACTATCAAAATAGGTTTTCACAGGTTCACCCAAAACCTTCACAAATGTGTCTTTTAGAAAAGGGCTTACACAATCCAAAAACCCTCACTTTTGAGTTTTCTGGCTCTCCTCAGATAACCAACAAATTGAGATTTTTCTGGCTTAACCTCAAATAAAACCAAAATTATAGGAATTGACAATAAATGTAAAATACCTGGATTTCTCTTTTGTTGCAGCTCGAAAGAACCAATTGGAGTAGATGATCAAATGTAGAAGTTCAAAGTTTAATACTCACTTTAAAATGGTTCTAGGTTCTAATTGATTTAAAATTAAACCAGTTGGGCTAGCTATATTTGATTTTGATTATAAAAAGAAGGAATATCACAATTTCTCTTTTCAATTAAGATTGGAATGTAGAAACAAAATCAAATTAAATAAAGCTAACAAAAGAGAATATAAATTATACACAAAGTAGCTTAAAATGAACACAAACTTATCTTAGAGTGATCCCTTGATATTTTTTAAATTTTTGTATCAAACTCTGAAATTCGTGCTCTATTTATAGTTATAGAAATCGCACCTTCGACTGGTCTTGAGAACACTACGACTGGTCGTAGGAGAATGAATTTTTAAATTTTTTAGCGCGATCGAATAAAACCGTTCCATGACTAGTCGTAGGGTGTCTACGACTGGTCATAACATTCTCACGACTGTTCGTAGGATCCAAAGTTTGGTTGCTGGACTTTGAGTCATAGAACCAGGACTGGTCGTAGGACGAGTCAACATTGTTCACACGACCTGTCGAACCAAGTCCAGGACAGGTCATCGATGAACAAATAAGTCTGAAAAATTGTAACAAACTTAGGACTGGTCTTGGAATCTCTTGGACTGGTTGAGGCAATGCTAGGACTAGTCGAATAAGGTTCAAGACTAGTCTTAAAACAGTCTAATTCCATGTAAAATGAATCAAATAAATTATGTATCCAAAGTGACCTATCCTAAGGACAATCTAAGGTCAATCTTACCTTGAAAGTGAGATATGAACTTCGAGACTTTATATCTTTAGTTGATAGATGACCTTTGATCATTATGAAGCTTGAGAACTTTGAACATAATGTAGCACTGAAACAAGAGATCTTCTAAACATTGAATAACCATTCATCTTGTATTGTACACTAGCTTCAGTCTTGAACAAGATTAGTTCTACTGTTGTAGCTTGTACTTGCAGTCTTCTATAGTAGCTTGTACTCTCATTTCTTGAAGTAATTGAAGTAGTTCTTCGTTCTTGACTTGAAGTAAAGTACTTAGAGCATTGAAGCAATGTCTTGAACATTTATAATAATGAGCTACACAAGACATATATTGAGGTTTTGACACCATAAAAATTGACAACCAAAGGAGCATAAAACCATAGCACTTACAATCTCCCCCTTTGTCAAATTTGTGACAAAACACTCAATAATAATATAACCAATATGAATACATAGAATTCAACACAGGTTATAATAGAAAAAACCAGTTACAGCCTAGTTGAAGAATCATGCACTAGTTTATAATGCACCAAACCAGTTACAGCCTGGTTAAAGAATCATGCACCAGATGCAACAATATGATGCAACAATATCAACAAACATTAAAACACTTCATCTTTACTCCCCCTGAGTAGCATATGTATAAAAAAAATGACTACTACTCATAGTCAATCTCACAATCAATCCATATCCAACCATAGAAATTCTCCCCCTTTTTGTCACAATATTACAAAGGAAGAAGAAAATGATGGACAATGATAATAAACAGGAGTAATCAAGGAGTTAAGATATACGAAAATAAAGTCCACAGAGTATGAAATAGTTCAAACCAATGTCAGTAAACCACAGTAAGTAAACCAAATAAAGTTTACAACCTAAGAAAAGTAAACTTAAGGTTATTACAGACCAAAGAGTTAATCAGTCAATCTGAACCTGAAGAAGGAGCAGGTATGGAAGGATCAAGTTGATGCATGCCCTTGTTAATATATGCCCTTGTTTAAGTGCACACAGAAGCACATCAAACTCAGATGGTTCATAATCAGGATCATTAGCATAATCAGACTCAATTTCATCAAAAATATCATCCATGTTTATGTCATCTGGAGGACGATCATCAGCTTCTTCTTCATTCGCAGCTCCAACTCCATCACAACCAGCCACTTGGCCAGAAGCCAATCCCAACTCCATTTTATTTATATTTGAGGTGTTAAAAATTAGATTATGGATAGAAGCCTCTTCAACAGGCATAACGACCAACATTTGAGAAGCCAAAACAGTCATAAGATATACAAACGGTATATCACTATGACTTAGATGGAGATGAAACTGAATGATGGAATGATAAATTACAGATGGAAGACAAACTTTAGTACTAGAAACAACAAAGGGCAAAACACGAACCATAAATGAAGTCAACTCTGTTTTATTACCAGAACGCGGATATAGATTTGAAGTAAAGATTCCGTGAAGGACTCTATATCTGGGTAATAAGTACTTTGAGGGGAGCGCATTCCCTTTATGAGTCTATTGAACATCCATATTACATAATGCTCTGGTGAGCATTCGTTTTTCTGTTTCTGAGGGTTTTTCAGTTAGAATATGAATGGGGATGCCCTCATCATTAACAGGTATTTCTATAAAGCCAGATATTAGATGACGATCAACGTCATAAGGGCCTTCTCTAGCATCTATTTTGAATATTAAATTTTCAGTAGAAAAATCAGAGATGCATGTGAACATGGACTGTGCAATAGATTAGTATGTAGGCCCACCCCAATGTAACATGTTATCCCATCCTATAACTTGGAGGAGTGGAAAGATACCAAATGGAGCAATGTGGTTAAGATCAACAGCTCTTTCAATAATAACCTTGTGTAAACGCAAATCCCGTACATATGGGGGATGATTTTCAGGTGAACGAAGATGATGCTGAGTTATTGGAGCTGATCTAGAGCATGATGGACCACGGGCTATTTTCTTTTTTCCTTTAACATCCATTTCCACAAAGAAAGACAAAGGAACAAGAAATCATAAAGGAAGTAGAGATGGGTTTTTCTAGATCAGTAAATGGAGAAGAAAAACCCCAAAATCTCAACAAAGCTTGAAATCAAGTACTCCAACGATAATAAAGAAGAGAATAGAACATGAATTGAATAGATTGACTAAAAAATGCACTAACCTTGAAGATTAGGTCAGTGGGTTCGACTGGTCGGGCGTCGACCCGTTGGAGAGGGAGTTAGAAATGAGGAAGATGAGATTTTTCCCAAATTTTAAAAGACCCAACACGCTCCATGGCTGGTCTTGGGCTGCCATGACCGGTCGTACTAGGACCAGTCGAGTACACTCACGACTGGTCGAGTACCGACTAAAAATGCACATTTTTCATAAAAATTGAAATTTAAACACATAAATTCTCAAATATATATATACTATGATACACATATGCACGAATAATTAATTTAGAATGCACATACCAAGATCAAATTTTAATTTATTATACCTGCTTTTGTAGAGTGATTTAGTGAAAATGTCAGCATGTTGAGTCTCTGTCGAAATGTATTCCAAAGATATTATTTTTTCTTCCACTAATTCATAAATATAATGATACTTAATGTGAATGTGCTTGGTACGTGAATGCTAGATTGGAATTTTTAAAATATTTATTGCACCGGAGTTATCGCAATATAAAACCATTGAATCATGTGTAATTCCATAATCACTTAACATACGTTTCATCCAAACAAGCTGAGTACATGCATTTCCTGCTGCGATGTATTTAGCCTTGGCTGTAGAGAGTGATATAGAACTTTGTTTCTTGCTAAACCAAGAAACCAAGCAATTCCAATATAAAAATAACCACCGCTGGTTGATTTCCTGTCATTAATATTACTAGCCCAATCAGCATCAGTATACTCTGCCAACTGAACACTAGTATCATATGGATACCAGAGACCCAAATTAACTGAACTTGCGACATATCGCAAAGTCCGCTTAACAACAGTTAAATGTGAATCTTTAGGATTAGACTGATATCTAGTGCAAATACCAACACTGAAAGTAATATCAGGTCTACTAGTAGTTAAATAAAGGAAACTGCCAATCATGTTACGATACAATTTAGGAATCACATGTTTACCTGTAGAATCCTTTGAGAGTCTTAAAGTTATACTAATAGGAGTATCAAAATTCTTACCATTCTCAAATCTGAACCTTTTAATCAAGTTCAGAGCATATTTGGTCTGAGAAATAAAAATTTCATCAGGTTGTTGTTTTACTTACAACCTTAGGAAATAATTTAATTCTCCGACCATGCTCATTTCCAACTTAGATTTCATTAAATCTGCAAACTCAACAGTCATGTTAGTATAAGTTGATCCATAAATAATATCATCAACATAGACCTGAACCATTAAGATATCATTGTTATGTTTCATAACAAAGAGCGTCTTATCGACACTGCCCATTTAAAAATTATGATTGAGTAAAAACTTAGTCAATTTATCGTACTATGCCCTGGGAGCTTGTTTTAGACCATAGAGAATTTTTTTAAGACGGTATACATGATCAGTAAACTTAGGGTCTTCAAACCCTGTAGGTTGTTCAACATATACTTCTTTATGTAAATCGCCATTCAAAGAGGCATTCTTTACATCCATTTATTAAATTTTAAACTTTTTAAAGCATGCAATGGATATAAAAAGTCTGATTGATTCAAGATGAGCAACTGGTGCAGAGGTTTCATTGTAATCAATGCCTTCAATTTGAGTGTACCCTTGTATAACCAGTATTTTCTTATTTTCAATTATATTACCAAGTTCATCAGACTTATTTTTGAAAATTCACTTTGTTCCGATAATATGTTTATCTTTAGGTCTAGGAACAAGATACTAGACATCATTTTGAACAAATTGATTAAGTTCTTCCTGCATAGCAACTATCTAGTTTTCATCAGAAAGAGCTACTTTTTCATTTACCGGTTCTATCTGAGATGTAAAGCACACGTAATTACGTGTCTTCTAATTGTCTATGAGTTTGTACACCAGTGAGAGGGTTTCCAAGAATCTAAGTGGTTAGATGATCTTTAACAGTCCTTAATTCAGAGTTTACTTAATTTGATGAAGTATCTGGTTTATCAATTAAAAGAACTTCATTATTATCTAAACTTGGGGCAGGTGTATTCAAGTGATCATCAATGACGACATTAATGGACTCTTGAATCACACCGGTCCTTTTTTTTAGTATGTGATATGCGCGACTATTTAAAGAGTATCCTAAAAAGATCCCTTCATCACTCTTAGTATCAAACTTGCCCAGATTTTTTCGGTCACGTAAAATATAGCACTTGCTACCAAAACTTGAAAGTATTTGACAGTAAGCTTCTTATCAAATCACATTTTATAAGCAGTTTTATTATTTGACTTACTTGTATAAACCCAATTAATAATATAGTAGGTAGTATTCACTACTTCAGCCCAAAGATTTCTAAGGAACTTCATACTATTCAACAATACGTTTTCCATTTCTAGAAGCACTCTATTTTTTCTTTCCACAATTCCATTTTGTTGTGGTGTTTTGGGGGCAGAAAATTCATGCAATATTCCTTAATCGCTACAGAATTTCTCAAAAATGTTGTTCTCAAACTCAGATCCATGATCACTACGGATCTTACTGACTTGAGAACATTTTTCCGTTTAAATCCATTTGAGAACTCTTTTTACTTCATCAAGGGTTCCTGACTTATTCTTTAAGAAAGATACCCAAGCAAATCTGGTAAAATCGTCCACTATTACCAAAATGTATTTCTTGCCACCTCGACTTTCCGTCCTGGTAGGTCCTATAAGATCCATATGGAGAAGCTCGAGTAGTCTTGATGTGGCATTGGAATTTACTTTCTTATGAGAGCTCCTTGATTGCTTGCCTATCTGGCATTCGCCACATATTTTGTCTACTTTCTGTAATTTAGGTAGACTTTTGATTAGTTCTTTTTTGATCAATTTGTACAGATTACGGTAGTGTACACGTCCTAGGCGTTTATGCCACAAATCTGTCTCATTGGTATGGACCATGTAACATTTTTTATTAGATGAGCTGGATTCACTAACTATATAGCAGTTTTCAGAAGTTCTGCGACCAGTTAAGATTACTGAACCCTTATTATTTAAAATTTCACAACCTTGGTTAGAAAATTTTATGCTATGATTGTTATCACATATTTGAGATATGCTTAATAGGTTGTGTTTTAATCCTTCAACATATAAAACATTTTTAAACAAAGGGAGGTTATAGATTTGAACCGTACCTTGGCCAATAATCTTGCAATTGTTGTCATTGCCAAATGTGACTAAACCATCAGTCATATCTTTGAGATCGGTGAATAATCCTCTATCACCAGTCATATGCCTTGAACATCCACCGTCTAGGTACCACTTTAAATGGCTTGTAGCTTTGAAAGCAGTGTGAGCAACCAAACAGGAAACTTTAGGAACCCATTTCATAACAGTTTTGGGTTTAGGCGTATAGTGGGTCTTCTTTTGATTGTAGTTATTGTTAAAGTTACCCACTGAGTTAGATTTTAAGAGCTCCTTAAGAAAATCAACTATTTTTTCAGCTAAAGGGTTTCGGTTCTGATTTTTATAGTTGACAAAGTTGCTATTACGTTTTTGAGAATTTTTAGCATTTTTAGAAAAATCTTAAATCGTACTTTTCCCTTTTGAGTTTAAAGTCTCTCCTTTTACAAACTTAGGAGGTGTGATCTTATGTTTAAGAGGAACATTTTTCTTGTAGCCCAAACCGGATTGCTCACCACATTTTCTTGATCCAGCTAAAAGTTTTTCTAACTTTGGATCTCCTTGGGCATACTTCCATATATCCTTTAAACTTAAAAGAGAAGAGACTTCAAGTTTAAGCTTTTCATTTTCAGATTTCAAACTTTCAATCTGGGAGGTTTTGAATTTCAAATTGCATTTGCATTTTTCAAAACAATCTGAAATATGAGATTTTTCTAAAATAAGGGATTTAAAATTTTCTTTAAGTTTTAAAAATTTTTCTTTTTAAAGTTTAAGTTTCACAGCAATTTTACAACTTTCCTTGTATAAGGCATTATAAGCATCTTAAAGATCATCTTCATTTTCACATTCATTATTCAGATTTTCTTCACTTGTTGAATCATTATCTGAAAACGTGAATTTGGCTAGAGTCATAAGGGTTTTAACTTCTTTGTCCGACTCGGTTTCAGAATCTTCTGAATCAGAAGAGGCTTCAGAATCAGAGGATTCATTCCAAGTAGCCAACATACTCTTCTTTTTGGGTTTGTCCTTTTTAAGACACTTGTTTGCTAAATGCCCATACTCTTGGCAGTTGTAACATTGACTATCTTTTAAAGATTTTCAAGTCTTAGATTTAGATTTAGATATTTTCTTATCATTAACTTTTTGAAAATCAAACCTCTTTTTTCCTTTGAAAATTTTGTAAAACTTTTTTGCTAAAAGGGCCATATCATCTTCAGAATTTTCTAAATCAGAATTATTTTCTTGAAAAATATCTTTAGAAGACTTGAGGCCAATAGATTTTCCTTTAGGAGCTTTAAAATTTAACTCGTAGGTTTGTAAAGACCCAACTAATTCTTCTACCCTCATAGTATCTGTATCACAAAGTTCCTGGATGACAGTTACATTAGAATTAAACCGTTCAGGAAGTGAGCATAATATTTTTGAACACACTTTACTTTCTGGGATTTTATCTCCAAGACCCCATATCGAGTTCACAATGTCATTTAATCTAGTGTAGAAGTCTATAAACATTTCATTTTCTTCCATATGTATTTCCTCAAATTTGGTTGTGAGGATTTGGACTTTAGATTTCTTGACAATTGATGTACCCTCGTGTGTCATTTTTAAAATATTCCAACCTTAATTTACAGAATCACATGATATAATTCTTTTGAATTCATCCGGTGATAGTGCGCAAGTGATTGCATTTAGTGCTTTAGCATTTGTACTACTCTCACTTTTCTGAAGTGTGGTCCATGAGAAATAAGGTGTTACTCTTATTGATTTTGAGTCATAGATCCTAGTTACTTCAGTAGTAGGAGGGGTCCATTCATTCACTATGGCTAGCCACACACTTTCATCCATGGATTTAAGGAAAATCCTCATCCTGGTTTTCCAATAGGCAAAATTGGTGCCATCGAAAGGTGGAGGCCTGGTGACTGAAAGGCTTTCAAAACTAGACATCTTAAATATAGCTTAGATCGGTTAGTTCAGGAAATAAATCTAAATAAAAAAATGAGCTATTAGGCTCTGATACCAATTGAAATGGCCAAGATATATATCCTAAAGGACCTTCGACTGGTCTTGAGGACACTACGACTGGTCGTAGGAGAACGGATTTTTGAATTTTTTAGCGCGATCGAATAAAACCGTTCCACGACTAGTCGTAGGGTGTCTACGACTGGTCATAACATTCTCACGATTGGTCGTAGGACCCAGAGTTTAGTTTTTGGACTTTGAGTCATAGAACCAGGACTGGTCGTAGGACGAGTCGACACTGTTCACACGACCGGTCAAACAAAGTCCAGGACTGGTCGTGGATGAACAAAAAAATTCAAAAAATTGTAACAAATTTAGGACTGGTCTTGGAATCTCTTGGACTGGTCGAGGCAATGCTAGGACTAGTCGAACAAGGTTCAGGACTAGTCTTAGAACAGTCCAATTCCATGTAAAATGAATCAAATAAATTATGTATCCAAAGTGACCTATCCTAAGGACAATCTAAGGTCAATCTTACCTTAAAAGTGAGATATGAACTTCGAGACTTTATATCTTCAGTTGATATATGACCTTTGATCATTGTGAAGCTTGAGAACTTTGAACATAATGTAACACTAAAATAAGAGATCTTCTAAAGCTTGAATAACCATTCATTTTGTGTTGTACTTTGGCTTGAGTCTTGAACAAGATAACTTCTACTGTTGCAGCTTGTACTTGCAGTCTTCTATAGTAGCTTGTACTCACATTTCTTGAAGTAATAGAAGTAGTTCTTCGTTCTTGACTTGAAGTAAAGTACTTAGAGCATTGAAGCAATGTCTTGAACATTATAACAATGCGCTATACAAGACATATATTGAGGTTTTGACACCACAAAATTTGACAACCAAAGGAGCATAAAACCATAACACTTACAATCTCCCCCTTTGTCAAATTTGTGACAAAATACTTAATAATAATATAACCAATATGAATACAAAGAATTAAGCATAGGTTATAACAGAAAAAATCAGTTACAGCCTGGTTAAAGAATCATGCACCAGTTTGTCATGCACCAAACCAGTTACAGCCTGGTTAAAGAACCATGCGCCAGATGAAACAATATCAACAAACACTAAAACACTTCACCTTTACTCCCCCTGAGTAGCACATATAAAAAAAATGACTACTACGCATAATCAATCTCACAATCAATCCATATGCAACCATAGAAATTCTCCCCTTTTTTGTCACAATATGATAAACGAAGAAGAAAATAATGGACAATGATAATAAACAGGAGTATTTAAGGAGTTAAGATATAAGAAAATAAAGTCCACATAGCATGAAATAGTTCAAACCAATGTCAGTAAACCAAATAAAGTTTACAACCCAACAAAAGTAAACTTAAGGTAATTACAGACCAAAGAGTTAATCAGTCAATCTGAACCTGAAGAAGGATCAGGTATAGAAGGATCAAGTTGATGCATGCCCTTGTTTAAGTGCCTAAGATACTTGTGCATATATTTAAATTGTAAATCATGGGAAACATTCATATTTTCTACTTTCTCTTCAAGTGTACGCAGACGCACATTAAATTCAGATGGTTCATAATCAGGATCATTAGCAGAATCAGACTCAATTTCATCAAAAATATCATCCATGTTTATGTCATCTAGAGGAAGATCATCAGCTTCTTCTTCATTCCCAGCTCTAGCTCCATCACCACCATCCACTTGGCCAGAAGCTAATCTCAACTTCATTTTGTTTATATTTGAGGTGTTAAAAATCAGATTATGGATAGGAGCCTCTCCAACAGGCATAGCGACCAATATATGAGAAGCTAAAATAGTCATAAGATAGGCAAACGGAATATCACTATGACCTGGATGGAGATAAAACTGAATGATGAAATGACAAATTAAAGATGGAAGACAAACTTTAGTACCAGAAACAACAGAGTGCAAAACATGAACCATAAATGAAGTCAATTCTGTTTTATTATCAGAACGCGGATATAGATTTGAAGTAAAGATTCTATGAAGGACTCTATATCTGGATAACAAGTACTTTAAGGGGAGCGCATTCCCTTTATGAGTCCATTGAACATCTATAGTACATAATACTCTGGTGAGCATTCGTTTTTCTATTTCTGAGGGTTTTTCAGTTAGAATATGAATGGCGATGCCCTCATCATTAACAGGTATTTCTATAAGGCCAGATATTAGATGACGATCTACATCATAAGGGCCTTCTCTAGCATCTATTTTGTATGCTAAATTTTCAACAAAAAAATTAGAGATTCATGCGAACATGGTCTGTGCAATAGATTGGTATGCAGGCCCACCCCAATGTAAGATGTTATCTCATCCTACAGCTTGGAGGAGTGAAAAGATACCAAATGGAGCAATGTGGTTAAGATTAACAACTTTTTCAACAATAACCTTGTGTAAAAAAAAATGTCGTACATATGGGGGATCATTTTCAGGTGAACGAAGATGACGCTGAGTTATTGGAGCTGATCTAGAGGATGATGGACCACGGGCTATTTTATTTTTTCCTCTAGCATCCATTTCCACAAAGAAACACAAAGGAACAAGAAATCACAAAGGAAGTAGAGATGGGTTTTTCTAGATCAGCAAATGGAGAAAAACCCCAAAATCATAAGGGCCTTCTTTAACATCTATTTTGAATATTAAATTTTTAGCAGAAAAATCAGAGATGCATGCGAACATGGACTGTGCAATAGATTGGTATGCAGGCCCATCCCAATGTAACATGTTATCCCATCCTACAACTTGGAGGAGTGGAAAGATACCAAATGGAGCAATGTGGTTAAGATCAACAGCTCTTTCAATAATAACCTTGTGTAAACGCAAATCCCGTACATATGGGGGATGATTTTCTGGTGAACGAAGATGGTGCTGAGTTATTAGAGCTGATCTAGAGGATGATGGACCACGGACTATTTTCTTTTTTCCTCTAGCATCCATTCCATAAAGAAAGACAAAGGAACAAGAAATCACAAAGGAAGTAGAGATGGGTTTTTCTAGATCAACAAATGGATAAGAAAAACTCCAAAATCTCAACAAAGCTTGAAATCAAGTACTCCAACGATAAAAAAAGAAGAGAATAGAACATGAATCGAATAGATTGACTGAAAAAATGCACTAACCTTGAAGATTAGTGTAACGCCCTGAAATTTGGGGATCAATCATAACTCAGCTCCCGAGTTCCAAAACATCACTCATGCAACATATTTAAAGATGGATGTATGTTGTCTGTATTAGTGCATAAAACATGAAGTAGATTAAGCCAAAACAGAAAACATAATTCAGGGACAGTTAGAATACGCAAGCGGAAGTCTGAAGTAAACATATAAATCAATACAATCCCCAAAATATGAGTGCTCTGCCTAGTCAGTAAGTATAAGTCATGTCTCAAAATACATATATCAAAATGTGATGAATCACTACAAACATAGCCCTAATTCTCCGTCAATCAGTTCATAGATCACATGAACCCACCTGAGAATTACATGAATGAGAATGCCTCCTCGTCCTCATCAAACTCCGACTCCACCTCACAGGCATCATCATCACCTGCAACTAAGTCAGAGTCTGGTTGGTGTTTAAGTACTGTCCCAGAATGTGGGAGTGAGTGATCAACTCAGTGGAACTATATAGTAATGGTTAACTTGTTATCAATTCAATTAAGAAGTAATGATAAAGCAGTACAATCAAACATGTCTTGGATACTCTTGTTAATGCAAGAATGATATGAGGTAATGATGCATGCCCTCACCACAAACTCCCTCTTGCGACATCATCTAACGATCACAGCATGAATCACTACCACTGTGCTCTACACCAACGCCAACGGCACATGCAGTGCGATGTTATGAACATGATTACCAAGTTCTTATTAGTCCTTTTCATACAGCAGGATTGGGAAGTAAAGGTACCTCCCTTATATCAATACCTAAATAATGATTCATTCTAAGGTCTTCAGTCCTAGATAATCTCATACGATATTATAGTTCTAGATCACTGTAAAGGGCTCGTAACCAATCAATACAGGTCTAGTTATATCCTATATACTACAATAAGGCTCGTCGCCCCAATGCAGCTTCAGGATATACTCGAGGTCACTACAAAGAGCACGTCACCAATCAATGTAGGCCGACAACACGAATATAGTGTCCCATACCACCATAATCGACTCACGAGCCTAGGTTGCTCACTGGTCACTACGAGGAGGCTCGTCGCCCCAGCGTAGGCTGACAGCTCGACCACGGTGTCCCATACCACCATGTTTGGCTCATGAGTCTTAGCGGATCATGGTACCAAGGTTAATAGGGTTTCATTGGTGAGTTTGGTACTTTAGATTCAAACAGTAGCTTCCAAACATGGTGAACATACATCGGTCAATCAGGTTAATCGACGAGCTCAACTAGGTCAAGCACATGTTGAGTTGATCGACATGGAATGCATAAGAACTCCGTGTGGCTTAACCACTGTCGAACATCCCAAGTACAACTCGGATTCATCGAACACATCCTGCGTGGTATAAATAACTTCAACCACCAGTTTAAGAACAGTTACCGATTTCCCGGACTGTAATATAGTCCCAATCACGTACAAGCTCAATAATAGACAATTGATTCAAATATTACATTCATATGAACATGTTATGAAATATAACTTAAACATGAATATAGTACATGGAGGAAATCATACACACAGGTAACATGAATAAATAAGCTAAACAGTTCATGGAGGAAATCATACACACAAGTAATATGAATAAATAGTCTAAACAGTTCATAGAGGAAATTATACACACAAGTAAGGTAATTGAGATTTATATCTCAACTTCCTTATAAATCAAACTTTACTAACTACAAACTCATTCAGATATTTTTACAAACACTTAGACTACACTATTCAACATACATCATGTATGTCCACTATATTGCATATTAGGGAAAATCCTTTAGCCAAGGAGTTGTAACAATCATATATCTACGACAAATAATCATGGCAATCATAACATCAAATTCCTTACGCATACAAATATTTCAATAAACACATAAAATATCCTATTTACAACATGGGTTAGACATATACGTAAAACAAAACAGATAACGCATTTAACATGTGTAATAGCATCCACATCAATAATAAATCATTATATAGTATTGAAAGTATTGAAAACCATAACCTAAACATATATAGTCCACACCTTAAACCGATAAACACATAATGGATATGATTTAGACGATAAGTCTTCGTCAACGGCGGATAGGCAACTTAAGGCATGAAATAGGTTAGCTACAACAACACTTAGACTATTCTAAGCTCCAAAACAGGTTAGGGTTTGATTGTCTTACCCAAATATGAAATTAGAATCACCGGAATATGATTCAAATGCGATGGATTAGGTACGTAGAGTAGCTGGGAAGAATCCCAAGATGAAACACCAAGTTCTCCCTCAGTTTCTCTCTCTTTCTCTTCTCTTTCTTAGCTAGGGTTTGAAAATTCGTATGGAATATGTGAGAGAGGGTTTATGCAACATCCCAAAAATCGGGGGTCGCATAGAAACCCAACTCCCGAGTTTCAGAATGTCACTTATGGAACATAGATAATGATAAATGCATGTTGTCTGTATAATGACATTAAACAGGATTGAGACTAAGCCAAAACGGCATATCATACTCCAGAGACAGTTAAATTAGCAAGCGGAAGATTGATAAATACATAAAATATATAATTGATTGTAAGTCTCCAGAGTGTGAACATGTTACCAGGTTAATTAAATACATGTATACTCCAAAAATGGAAAGAAAAGAATATACATGAGTGCTCCAAAAATATAAAATGACAAGTGTTAAGGCGTCTAATGAACCTCTCTGTGGTAGATAGATTAATTGATTGATCAGAACACGGAGGAGAAGTTCTCATCATCATACAAGTCCGGCTCCGCTTCACAAGCAGCGCCATCATCTGCAACTACAACCGGGTCTGGTGGGTGTCCGAAAACACCGTCCTGTAACGTGGGAGTGAGTGATCAACTCAGTGGAATAATAGAGCAAAGATTAGCATGTTATCAAATCAATCACGTGTTAATAGTAAAGAAAACAATCAAACATTCCTAGATACTATTGTTAATGCATGCATGAAATGACATGATGGATGCCCTCACCGACATTCTCCCTCATGCGGCACCATCTGCCTCCGCGGCATGCTTTCTTCCCACAGTGCTCCACATCTTCCAGGCACATACAATGTGATATGGATAATGATTACCAAGTTATTATTAATCCTTTTCATACAGCAGGATTGGAAAACTAGGGTACCTTGCTTATATCAATCCCAACACAGATCCTGTCTAGGGTCGTCACTCCTAGTATTCTCATATGATGTTATATTTATAGGTCGGTGCATGGGCTACCAGGGCTGTTGCATGCACTCGTTGCTCCTCTCCCCCATCACCTTATCAATACAGGCCTATTTATATCCTTAAGACTGCATCAGGACTCGTCGCTCCCATGCGGTGTCAGGATAAACTCAATGTCACTACAAAGGGCTCGTCACCAATCAGTGTAGGCCGACAACAAGAATATAGTGTCTCATACCACCATAATTTTCTCAGAGTAGGGTGCTCACTGGTCACTACGGGGAGGTTTGTGGCCCTAGCATAGGCCGACAGCTAGACCACGGTGTCCCATACCACCATGCCCGGCTTATGAGTCTATATGGATCAAGGTACCATGGTTGACAAGGTTTTCAATGGTAAGTTTAGTACCCTAAGTGCAAGTAGTTATGACTCATACAGGGTGAACATACAATGGCCAGTCGGGTTACTTAACGGGCTAGACTAGTACGAGCGCATCTCAAGCTGAGAGACATGAAGTACATGAAACACTTCGTGTGGCCTAACCACTGCCGTCAACTCCAAACACGACTCGCGTTCATTAACGCGTCCTCCGTGGTAGATAGAAGCTGACCACGAATTCAATCCATTACCGACTGCCTGGACTAAAGCATAGCCCAAAATATTTGTAATCCATACCAGTGATCATATGAGAGTAATGGAATTGAAGTTCAACAACACAAGCATGTTAACACATGTTATAGCATACAAAGTAAGCAAATCACCCAACACATGTATTCGATACATATAAGGAAATCAATTCATATAGCAAACATGTAGGAAATCATGTACAACATCATATGGATTGAGAATTCATTCTCAAAACTAATTTATAACACCATTTACTCAATACATACTAATACAAACATTTATACAAACCCTTAGTCTACACACTTTAGTCTACATAGCGTATGTTGACCCAAAGCGCGCATTAAGGCGAATCTCTTCGCCAAACAGATTATAAACACATATATAATATCATAACACGATAAATTTACATGTCAAGCATTTCAACAAAATAAAGACGTATACAGTATTTTCTATAAATGCCTAAAATACCCTAAATCTCATATTTACCGTATGTTTACGAAATGGAAAACGGACAGCATGTTCTACATGTCAAACGGCATGCTCGTCGATAATTTACTATTAAACGACATTGAAAGCTTTGAAATCAATCAATCAAAGCGTCTAAAATCTGCACCTTTTGCCCTAGATGTGTATCGTTTCGAACGGAACGTATACGCTTCGTCAACGGCGTACAGGCGACCTAATGCACAAGATACATAAGCTATGTTGTTATTTGAATCGAAAGAACCCTAAAAAAGCAAGTAGTTAGGGTTTTTCTTACCTAGAAGTGCGTTGGAATTACCGAGAAAGTCATTAGAGTGCGGTACTTTGGCACGTGCAAAAGCTACAACAAGTGGTGGAAATTCTCTCCCACTACTCTCTCACTTTCTCTCTCTTTCAATCTAGGTTTTCTTGCAAATTCGAATGGGAGAGGTATGTGAGGGTTTAAGGCCCTTATATAGCCTAAATTCTAACCTAAATAGACTTGTGAACAAAGTATACTTAAGTTATAACCAAATCGGGGCTGTTTCGATCCAAAAGAGCATTTTGGGAGGTCCCCTGACCGAACGCGGTCGGACTGAAGTTCATGGTCGCTGGATGTTGTCCACACCCAATTTTCAGTCCGGTAGAGTTCGCAGATAGCACGTGGCGGTCCAATTTTAGTTCAGAGGTCATCGCACTTAAATCAGGTTTACAAGTCTCATGATATGAAAGAGAAATTTTTCCTGATCCGAGGGTGTAATTTGGCTGAATTCTGACGGTCAGAACGCTTAATAATAACGCGCCAAGTCACGTGCCAGATTTGGATTAAAATTTCCAAATATAACCCATTTTTCACTCTCTTCACTCCAAGCTTAATGAAATAGCCTCTGAACGTCGGTTGGGCTTGATTTTTGAAATGATTGTCAAGTCCAGCTAAGCGGTCGAAATGGTCTAAGATTGTAGGTATCAGACTTTCAACGCGCGGTCTAGATCCAATACAAAGTTTCAGAAGGTTCCCGAGAGCAAACGAGTTTAGAGTTTGATCCTAGGTTTCAGGGTATTATAGTGTCATTGATTCTACAAGTTTTGGGTCTTGCAGAACGTATTTAAAGTGTTCAGGGACAATTTCACAGCTACTCTAGCGTAGCGCTAGCTAACTTACGATTAATTTCTAAAGAATTTGGTTCTAAATGATTTCTTTGGCTCTAGAATTGATTCCTAAGAGTGATGTGGTTACCCATTGCCTAAATACGTCTAATCCCAGGTTGGTAAAAATCTGGGGTGTTACAGTTTAAGGCCCTTATATAGGCTCAGAACTAACGAAAACAGGTTATAACCAAATTGGGCTTATTCTAATCCAACAAAACACTTCTGGAGGTCCTTTTATTAAATGCTTTCGGACTTAAGATCACTGATATAGGATCTTAAAAAAAATAAGTTTTCAGTTCGATCGGGTTTCCAGATCGACCTTGGCGGATCAGTTTCAGTTCAACGGTCATCGAAACTCAATCAGGGCCACAAGTGCTTTGACATGTGTGGGCCATTTTCCTTTATTCGAGGGTGAATTTGGGTCAAAAATCAATGGTCAAAATACTTATAAATGGCGCGCAACCGACACGACTCATATTACTTAAATCCATATTTAATTCCATAAAAATCTTTACTTTCTCACACTCTTCACTCCGGACTCAAGAAAATAGTCTCAGGACATCGTTTGGACTTGATTTTCGAGGTGATTGTTAAGTCCAACTAGGCGGTCATAACTGTCTAAGTTCATCGCTATCGGACTTTTAATGTGTGGTCCTGGTCCGATACGAAGTTTTCGAATGCTCTCAAGAGCAACTGAGTGTAGAGTTTACTCCTAGATTTCAGGGTAATGTAGCGTTGCTAATTCTATAGGTTTTGGGTCTTACCGATCGTATTTAAAGTGGTTGGTGCTAATTTCATAGGTAATCTAGTTTAGCACTAGTTAAGTCACGTTAAATTTTTAAAGAATTAGGTTCTAAATGATTTCTGCTAGAGGTGGTACTCGGGTCTATGTATGGATTTTTCTAAGGTGTTAAAATCTACCCTCCTAAAGAAAAATTTTATCCTCAAAATTCGTACCTTCTCATACTCCTCGAGGATCTGAGGGTAGTTCTTCCTTACCTCAGCTTCAGTCTCCCAAGTAGCCTCTTCTTCATTGTGATGCGTCCACAGTACCTTCACTTGTGGGATAATGTAAGACCCGTATCTTGGTCCGTACCGTTCCATAGACTTCCGCGGTCTTACCGGTCGAATTCCAACAACCTTCGACCCTTAACCGATATCGACGCGCGACCCTGATTCATATACCGACAATCCGAGTCGACTCAACCCGAGACCAATACCATAGCGACCACGCCGTCGTTGCGGTTCCGATGCCGCGACTCGCGCGCCAAGACGATACCCTGGTCGAGAGAAGTGGGCCAACGTTCGGTGCAAGAAAATGCCGTGAGTTGCGAAACCCAAGGGAATCTCTACGATGTGTCACATCAATCACATCAATCCCATCAATCAATCAATCCATCAAGCCATCACATGTCAAGTACACATCACTTTATTTTCTTTTCCCAAGCAACCACAAAAGTCTCCCAAACCCATACTTCTCTTACACAAAAAGCCACAAAAGTCTTCACCACCCATACCTCTCTTACACAAAAGCCTCAAAAGTCAATCTTTTCTTACACAACCATCACTCACCACATCCATCCATCACTCTCTCTCTCTCCCTTTACAACTCTCTCTCTTTCTCTCTTTCTCATTTCAAATCTCCAAGCAAAATTTTAAGACTCCATACGTATGGAATTCCTCCAAGCCTCCTAAGCTCCAAGTGGCCCACTTTCCTACCCCACCATCTCTCATCTCAACCCTTTATTCCTCATCTCATCCATTGAAATTGAAGCTAAGGTGCCAAGGAACCCCTAGGAGCAAGAAGATCGGACGGTGGGTGCCTCTATAGGGTAGTTTTACTTATTTTTATGATGGACCAAGTGAGGCCCATCGATCCATGGTGTGGATCTTACTTGGGACCTTAAAAGGTGGTCGATGGACCACTTGGATCATCATGATCATTCCATGATGGGGCCATTCTCCATGGACCCCATCATGATGTTTATTTTCTTCTCAAAGGTCATCTAGACCGTCAATGTTGGTGGGGAAGGGATCTCCACCGTTGAGTTTGGATTTCAGTGGTCCCTCATGCTTTAAGGCCCACTTGATGTATGATTCATTGTAAGGGAGGGCCCATAATGTCGGGGTCCCTCCATCACAAGGCATGTCCCACTCTCCATGTCTCTCTCTCTCTTTTATTTCTTTTATTTTATTTTATTTTATTTTATTTTATTTATTTTTTTTTTTATGCAAGGGGTTGTGTGGCCCACTTGAATGGACCTTACCTTGAGGTATTTATTTGTCCGAGAGTCCTTCAAGTGGGGCACACCTTACATGTTGTACCGCCTTCATCCGTAAGTGGTGGCCCACTTCAAAAAGGCCCACCACGATGTATATTTTTAAAGAGACCCATCGTCACGTCCCTGTACAAGAAAAAAAAAGGAGAAAAAGTGAGGCTTTCAGGGTGGCCCCCTTGTGTAGGCTCCACCTTGATGTATATTCCCTATCCGAGCTGTCTACCCTCTTACCTACAGTGTTTTAACCGTTGGGTAGAAGTTTGGGGCTGATTGGAAGATCTGGTGGGCCATAGCATCGAAGAATGCATCATTGCCATTCAAGGATTTTTTTTCTGATTTTATTTCATTTTCTGATCACAAAAGAATTCAAACTCTGGACTCATTTCGACTGTTTCAGGCCACTGAACGCAATGGCCGGGGCGAATTTCATTTTAACGGGCCCCATGTGTGAAAAACCACAGAAAAACCTTTTTTTTTGGTTTTTGGAAAGAGGCAGAGCCTCTGCCTTCATGTCAGCGGGCAGCGCTGCACGCTGCTGCGTGCAGCCATGTAGGCGGGTGGACGGACGCAGGGGCCCAAGGCCCTGTGTGTGGGCCCCACTGTAATGTTCGTTTGCCATCTAATCTGTTCATGAGGTGGGCCCCCTTCTCAGGTGGGTCCCCTCCAAGTTTCGGCACGATCCAAGACTCAGGTGGCCCACACCACATGAAACAGTGGAATTGAAATCTACCATTGAAATCTGTTTGGGGCCCACTGAGGTGTTGGATCAAGCTGAAATTTATGTTTTCCCTTCATCCAGGTCCGAGTGACCTTATGAATGGGTTGGATGTCATCTAAACATCACAGTGGGCCCCGCATGGGACCCACAATATTGTATGTGTTGTAGCCCACCGTCCAGTGGATGGTGGCACCCACCTTGTCACTGTAATGCCTCCACCGTCCAGCGGACGGTGGAGTCCTTGATGCGTGCTGGACGGTGGAGCCCTCCTTGATACATGAGCCATCCTCACTGTCCAGCGACAGTGGGACCCACCATGATGCAGGTGATCGCATCCAGACCGTCCAACCACTTGGTGGGATCGTTTTAGGCCTGAACTGTTGGTTGGGTGGGCCCCTCATGTATGGGTTAGGCCCCTTTAATTGCAAAAGGTCTATGGGCTAGCCCCATTTGATTTATGAAATGCTTATGGGCTAGGCCCATTTAATTCATTTAAGGCCTATGAACTTGGGCCCACTTGATATGTAAAGCCTATGGGCTTAGGCTCACTTGATATTTAAGGCCTATGGGTTTAGGCCCAATTGATATGTTCTAAGGCCATGAGACTAGGCCATTTGATATATTGTAAGGCCCATGGGACTAAACCCATTTGATTATAAAAAGGGTCCATGGGATTAGGCCCATTGGATTTATTTGAGACCCATGAGTTAGGCCCATTTTATTTGATTAAGGCCTAGGGGTTTAGGCCCATTTGACTCATGTTAGGTCTATGGGTTGAGGCCCACTTGGTCTACATGTGGGGCCCAATTGGTGTGGCCCATTGGTCACATATTAGACACATAAGACTAAGCCCACTTGATGCAATCCAAGGCCCACGGGTTTTGACCCATTGCAATGCACATAAGACCCATTGGTGTGGCCCATTTGTGTGGCCCATCTGATGAATAAAAGGCCCATAGGATATGGCCCATTTGATATATATATGAAAAGCCCAATGGGATGAACCTAAGGTCCATTGCAATGTGTAATCCCAATACCGATTATGTAGCGATGTTTAAGAAGATCGTGCCTGGGAAGCAATGTTGGTTTGACGTCCACATTGCGAGTGTAATGCTGGTTGGATGTCCACATTATGACTCTCCTTAGGGCCATTGTTAGGCCCGTACTTATTGTGTATAGGCTGTCCACGTCCATCTGCATTGTAAAATAGTTCATTTCATTATAACATGTTAGTATAGTTTCATGACTCATGATCATACGCATCATATGTATGCTTGATATGAGGATTGACTGATCATAACATATGCCTTCAGGCAGGTTGTTTATGGGCTCCTGGTTAGGCAGTATTGCCCTGCATGAGCGTACGATATGCGCATGAATTGTTGCATGACTGGATAGCGTGAATCATGCATTTCGCATTTGTGTGACATGAGTATTGTACGCCCTAGCGACATCAGGGCCGTAGCCTCCACAGACACATCGTGGTTGGCAGGATTAGATACCGAAAATCTTGTTCTACATGGGGTACTATAGATATCCCTGGTTGAAAGTCCCTAAACCCTTATGGTACCAAGAGGTTGCACCAACGTCTAGACCGAGTGGGTAGACGAGCGTTGAGTGCCGATTACCAGACGGTTACGCTCTCCACTGTGTCGTAGTCGGTTAGAAGGGGGTACGGACTTACCCACCCGAGTGTAGGGGGCAATCATAGGCTGAGTCTGACCAGCTCGAGGAATGGGTCCGCTATTGACGAGTCGCGCCCGATATTGGCAGATGGATAGTGTGGTCTCTTCCACTTACCTTATTGCGTGCGATGTGGCGGCAATCTGGTTTAGAGTGTACTAGACCCCGGTGATATCCCATATTTGAGCTGTATTGATGTGTGAACATAGATGAGGATCTGTATGCTTGAGTTGCATTGCACATTGCATGGCCTTAGGATGGCCGATATCATTCATGTCTTGCATCGCATAGCCTTGGTATGGCTCATGATATTATGGTTCCATCTGCATATTCCGCATTACTCTGACATTGCATGTTCATATTACTACCTTGTGCACACACTTTCACCACCCTCTAAGCTTTTTGTAAGCTTATGCACGACCGTTGTATGAAGGTGACGTTGGATCACAGCAGCGCTGAGGCAGGAGCACGTTGCAGAGTGTTTTGGAGTTTTGTTCTTTACCATTGTATTTCCCTTTATGCTCATTGTACTTGTTAAGTTTTTGATCATAGTGGAAATGTAATGGAGTACTTGGTTGTTGTTTGTGGGTTATGCCTTTGGTTATGCCTATTATGAATCAAACTGACATTGAAAATTCTCCTCGTAGCATCCCAGGATCGGAACCTAACGAATGGGCGCTAGGAGCGGAGAATGGGGTTCTACGGAGGCTGTCGGCGTCGGATTCGGCGATCGAGAATTTTCTGAGCTCTGTTTCTGAGTTTGGGGCGTGACAGATAACCTTGCTATGTAATACCTGCTCCTTCCTATCCAAAATACGCGTCGGTCGCAGTTTATAAGTGGCATCCTCGCTCAGCTGCACTTTCTTGCAACTGATAAGATGTGAAGGATCATGTAACGCCCTGAAAATCGGGGGTCGAGCATAAACTCCACCCCTGAGTTCCAGAACATCACTTATGCAACATTTTCAATGATGGATGAATGTCGGCTGTGATAGTGCATAAAACATGAAGTGGATTAAGCCAAAACAGCATATCATACTCCAGAGATAGTTAAATTAGCAAGCGGAAGAATGTGATAGATATATAAAATATATAAATGATTGTAAGTCTCCAGAGTGTGAACATGTTACCAGGTTAACTAAATACATGTATACTCCAAAATAGAAAGAAAAGAATATACATGGGTGTGGAAAAAAAAGGCAAAATACCAAGTGTATTGGCATCTAATCAGTAACCCTATAAACCCGTCGATCAGAACCTGCATATAGGAGGGATCCTCCTCCTCATCATCAAGACCGGCTCTGCTTCACAAGCATCGCCATCATCTGAAACTAAAATAGGGACTGGTTGGTGTGTGCAACACTGTCCCGTAACGTGAAAGTGAGTAGCTAACTCAGTGGAATCATAGAGCAAAGATTAACATGTTATCAAATCAATCAAGCGATAATGATAAAGCAAGCAATTTAAACATTCCTAAATACTGTGATTAATGCAAGAATGAAATGACATGATGGATGGCCTCAACGACATACTCCCTCATACGATACCATCTTACGTCCGCGGCATGCTTTCTTCCCTCAGTGCTCCACATCTTCCAGGCACATGCAGTGCGATATGAATATGATTACCGAGTTGTTATTAGTCCTTTTCATACAGCAAGATTGAGAAACTAGGGTACTTCCCTTATATCATTCCCAACAAGGATCGTGTCTAGGGTCGTCACTCCTAGTATTCTCATACGATGATATATTTCTAGGTCGCTGCAAGGGCTGCCAGGGCTATTGCACGCACTCGTTTCTTCGCTCCCCCATCACCTTATCGATACAGGCCTAGTTGTACTCTGGTTACTACAGAAGGGTCGTCGCCTCACGTAGACTCAGAGTACGCTCGAGGTCACTAGAAAGGTCTGTCAGGGCTGTTGCTCGCACTCGTTGCACTGCTCCCCCATCACCTTATCAGTGTAGGCCGACAGTAAGAATATAGTGTCCCATACCACCATAATCTGCTCACGAGCTTAGGTTGCTCACTGGTTACTACGGAGAGGTTTGTGGCCCCAGTGTAGGCCGACAACTCGGCCACGGTGTCCCATACCACCATGCCCGGCTCATGTATCTTAGTGAATTAAGGTACCATGGTTATCAGGGTTATCACTGGTAAGTTCAGTACCCTAGGTTCAAGCAGTTATGACGAATACAAGGTGAACGTACAACGGTCAATCGGGTTACTTGATGAGTCCGACTAGCGCGAGTACACATTGAATCGACCGGTATGAAGTGCACAAACACTTCATGTGGCCTAACCACTGCTGACAACTCTAGAACGACTCGGGTTTGTCATACACATCCTTCATGGCGAATAGAATCTAACCACGAATTCTAAACTGTTACCGACTGCCTGGACTAGAGTATAGCCCCAAGCACTTGTAACCTAAATTAATAATCACATGAGAGAGACAGAATTGAAATACAAGTAATTCCAGCGAGTTATCAGCATGTTATAACGTACATCCTAAGCAGTTAACCATACAGGAGTATTTCACACATAAGGTAATCAATTCAAATACAACAAGCATGGAGGAAATCATGTGCATCATCAAATTTATTGAGAATCCCATCTCAACACTAATCTACAATCTCATTTACGCAATACTTATACAAACATTTACACAAGCACTTAGTCTACACACTTTAGTCTACATAGCATATGTTGGCCAAAATGTGTATTAGGGCGAATCTCTTCGCCAAACAGATCATACACGCATAACTAGTATAAGTACACGACAAATACTCATGGCAATCATATCAGCAAAATACGTACATATACAGTATTTCCTACAAATACCTAAAATACCCTAAATCTCATATTCTTCGTATATATTCGAAACATAAATCGATCAACATGTTCTACATGTGAAACAACATTCTTGACAATAATCTACCATTAAATGACATTGAAAGCTTTGAAAACAGGTAATCTAAGCATCTAAAATCCGCACCTTACGCCGTAGAATCCCAACGAACTCGACAGAGACTCTAAGTCTTTGTCAACGACTGATTGACAACCTAATACACAAGGTAAGTCAGTTACTTCGCTACTTGGATCGATAAAATCCGTAAAATAGGTTAAGGTTTGGATTTACTTACCTAGAATGAAGTCAGAATCACCGGAAGAGTGATTAGATCGAGATGGTTAAGTACGTAGATCGGCAGGGAAGAATAGCAGGAAGATTCTCCCACTTCTCTCACACTTTCTCTCTCTTTTCTCTCTTCTCTTTCCCAGGCTTTTTGTAAATTCGTATGGGAGGGATGTGAGAGGGTTTAAGGTCTTTAAATAGGTTAGAAACTCACCTATTTAGACTCTAAACCAAGGTATACTTGGGTTATAGCCATATCGGGTCTTTCCCGATCCAAAAGAACATTTCTGGAGGTCCCCTGACTGAATGCGGTCGGACTTAAGCTTATGGATGTTGGATTCGGATCACATTAAGTTTTCAGTTCGATAGGGTTCCCAGATCGCACGTGGCTGACCAGTTTCAGTTCAGCGGTCACTGAGACTCGATCGAGGATTCCAAGTACACTGACCTAAGTGGGAAATGTTTCCTGATCCGAGGGTGTATTTGGGTCAGATTTCGACGATCTGAATGCTTATACTTAACCCGCAAGCGACACGTGCCAGATTTATATAAATTACATTTAATTTATAAAGAATTTTACTCTTTCTCACACTCCTTGCTCCAGGTCCAATGAAATAGCCTCAGAACATCAGTTGGGCTTGATTTTCAAACTGATTGTCAAGTCCAAATGGTCTAAGATTATAGATATCGGACTTTCGACGTGCGATCTAGATCCAATACAAAGTTTCAAAGGTTTCCTGAGAACAAACATGTTTAGAGTTTGATCCTAGGTTTTAAGGTAACGTAGCGTCAATGATTCTATAGGTTTTGGGTCTTAAAGATCGTATTTAAAGTGGTTGGTGCTAATTTTGCAGGAAATCTAGTGTAGCGCTGGCTAATTCACGTTAAATTTCTAAAGAATTAGGTTCTAAATAATTTCTCTGGCTTTATAATAGAATTTTGAAAAGCTACTAAGGTGCTATGGTTGACCCATTGCCTAAGGACGTCTAACCCCAGGTTGGCAAAAAATCTGGGGTGTTACAGATCAGGAACGTACTTCTTCAACATGGACACATGGAATACATTTTGCACGCTTGTGAGTGGTGTGGGCAAAGCAAGGTGATACGCTACTGCCCCCACTCGATCAAGTATCTGAAATGGGCCAGTGAATCTTAGCATGAGCTTCCCTTTCTCACCAAACCGAAGGACTCCCTTCATGGGGGAAACCATAAGGAATACATGGTCCCCAACTTCAAACTCAAGTGGTCTCCGTCTCTTATTGGCGTAGCTCTTCTGCCTGCTCTATGCTGATAATAATCGACGTCTAATAATGTCAATTTTCTCTGAGGTCGCCTGAACCAACTCTGGGCCAATCAGAGTCTTCTCGCCCACTTCTGCCCAACAATGCGATGGTCTACACGGGCGATCATACAGTGCCTCATAGGGAGCCATGCCAATACTCGCTTGAAAGCTGTTGTTATATGCAAACTCTGCATATGGAAGACAGTCATCCCAACTGTCCTTGAAATCCAACACACAAGCTTGCAACATATCTTTTAACACCTGATTTATACACTCCGTCTGCTCATCTGTCTGCGGATGGAACACGATACTGAACTTTAGCTTCACACCCATTGCTTCCTGGATACGAGTCTAGAAGATAGATGTGAATCGCGTGTCTCGATCTAACACAATCTCCAAAGGAACTCCATGCAGACGTACAATCTCCTTGATGTACAATCTGGTCAACTCGTCTGTAGAATTCGTAACTCTGATCGGTAGGAAATGAGCTGACTTTGTCAACCTATCAACGATCACCCAAATAGAGTCATGTCCCTTCCTCGTCTTAGGCAGTCCTGAAATAAAATCTATAGAAATGAAGTCCCATTTCCATTCAGCTATGGGCATGGGTTGAAGTAATCCAGGAGGTCGGCGATGCTCTGCCTTAACCTGCTAACACATGAGACAATAAGACACAAACTCTGTAATGTGAACCTTCATATTGTCCGATCAGTACGATCTCTTCATATTTTGATACATCTTTGTGCTACCCAGATGCATCGCAAGCCTCGAACTGTGGGCTAACTCGAGAATCTCTCGCCTCAAGTTAGGAACGTCTGGGACGCATAGGCGGCCTCAATAACGTAAGCCCCCATCCATACCAACAGTCCACTCTGAGTCCTCATATGTACCAACCCACTCTTTCATCTTCACAAAAAGCTCATCGTCTGCCCGAGCCTCAATAATCGGGCCATCAATGAGGGGCTGTACACTAACATGTGCGACGACTTCATACGGCTCCTCCACCGTGAGTTTCTGCTCAAAGTTCACACAAACTCCACCATATCCCATTCTGCAATCATAAGCGGAGCCACAAATTCTATAGTCTTCTTGCGGCTCAACGCGTCTACCACAAGGTTTTCCTTGCCTGGATGGTAGGAGTCCTCAAACTTAAAGTCCTTTAAGGTTTCCATCCATCGGCGCTGCCTCATATTCAAGTCTCGCTGAGAGAATATATATCTAAGGCTCTTGTGGTCGCAAAAGAGCTCGAACTCCTCTCCGTAGAGGTAATGTCTCCAGAGCTTTAATGTAAAAATGACAGCTGCCAACTCTAGGTCGTGTGTAGGGTAATTTTTCACGTGCTTTCTCAATTGTCTCGAGGCATAAGCAATCATCCTGTCCTTCTGCATAAGGACACAACCTAGACCAACGTGAGAGGCGTCGGTGTATATCATATACTTAACCCCTTGTTCTGACAATATTAGCACAGGGGCGGACGTTAGCTTGTCCTTCAGCTCCTGAAAAGCTGCTTCGGCCTTCTCATTCTAAGCAAACTTCAAGTCTTTCTGTGTCAACTGAGACAATGGTCTGGTAATCTTGGAAAAGTCCCGAATGAATCGTCGATAGTACCCTGCCAGACCAAGAAAACTCCTCACCTCAGTAACTGAACCGGGCTGCTTCCAATCCTGAACCGTAGTTACCTTAGCGAGGTCGACTGCTATACCTTCCTTGGACACCACATGTCCCAGGAACTTGACTTCCTCCTTCCAGAAGTCGCATTTCTTATACTGTGCAAACAACTGGTTCTTCCTGAGAGTGTCAAGGACAACTCGCAGATGCTCTTCTTGCTCTTCCCGACTCTTGAAAAACATCAGAATATCGTCAATAAACACAATAACGAATCGAAACAGAAACGACCAAAATACTCGGTTCATCAGATCCATGAACACGGCCGGAGCGTTAGTGAGTTCAAAAGACATCACAAGGAATTAATAATGACCAAAGCTGGTCCTAAATGCAGTCTTTTGCACGTCCTCATCCCTGACGCGCAACTGATGATACCCAGACTGTAAATCTATCTTCGAGAAATAACGTGTCCCCTTTAACTGATCAAACAGGTCATCAATCTTGGACAAGGGATACTTGTTCTTTACTGTCACCTGATTCAACCTGTGATAATCAATACATAACCGCAGGGAACCGTCTTTCTTCTTCACAAACAAGACAGGCGCTCCCTAAGGCGACACACTCGGTCGAATGAAGCCTACTTCTAATAATACATCAATCTATTTCCTCAGTTCCTCCATCTCACATGGAGGCATACAATACGTCGGCAAGGAAATAGGTGTCGCACTCGGCACAAGATGGATAATAAAGTCAATCTCGTGCCGAGGAGGAAGCCCGGGATCTTCTCAAACACATCGGGGAAATCTCGAACCACTGACATATCTCCCGATGTCGGATCATTAGAACTCTCTAACAAAGAAGCGTAGCTGCTAACACGGTAAGACCAACTGACCTAAACTGGAAATGTAAAGACCGTGCCCTCAGGTCCGTAGGCTGTCACGACTCTGGCCTTGCAATCAATCTCTGCTCTCATCTTGGTTAGCCAATCCATCCCAAAAATGAGGTTGTAGTGACATAGCGGGGCGACAATCAGGTCGATGACCACTGTCTTGCTACCCAAATCTACTGAGCAAGACTCACAGGTCCGAGTAATGTCAGAAAAAGTCCCCATAGCTGTTGTGAGTCTCACTCCCTTCGTAGGAGCCATAACCAAACAGAGCTGCTTGACCGCAGCGCAAGAGATGATCGAAATAGTGGACCCAGTGTCCACCAATAAGAAGATAAGTGTACCTTGGATATGAGCGAGAACCTCAAAAGATGTCGGTGCTGAATCTACCTTAGGGGCCTCAGCTGTAAGCGCATAAACCTGAGCCTACTGTGGGCGATGCGGTGGAGGTACCATGGGCCGTTGTGTTGGCCTGAAATGAGGTGCGGGTGGTCTGAAGGAAGGATGAGCTGGTGCTGATCGAAGGGGTGGTGCAGAAATAGCCTGAGGCATCAGACGAATGATCCTCTAAGGCGGCGAGAAGCCACTGTTTCGCATCCTAGTGAAACAAGTCACCTTAGTGTGGCCTGACTTCTTGTAATAGTTACACCACACATCTTGTCGCCTTATAGGGGCAGGAGATGCCATAAACCCTGGAGGTGAATCTACACGAGGCCTCTTACCGAGGAAAGGTCTACTCAGAAAATCAGGTCGCGGCCTAGGAACCATAGGTGCATGCATACGAGACGACCTATCCCCGTCCTGCTCAGCTCATAGGGACATGCTCACCAACTCAGCATAAGAAGAGATGCTCGCACAACACATCTTCGATCGAATCTCGGGCCACAAACCCTCTGAAAAATGTTACATATGTAACGGATGATTACCCAAAATTAGAGGAGCATACCTACCCAGCTCCGTGAAATAGTTCTCATATTCTATCACCGACATTCCTCCCTGACAGAGGCGAAGGAACTCGCTCTTCTTCTCGTGTCTGTAAGTGACTGGGAAATACTTCTCGTAGAAGCGGGCCTCAAAGACCTCCCACGTCCACACAAAATCCTCCACAATTGTGTGGAGAACATATCCCACCATAAGCTAGCCTCCTTCTCAAACATGAAGGTGGCAAGCTCAACCTGCTCTGCCTCGGAACAGTGTAGCGGTCTCAACATCTTAGAGATGCGGTCAATCCAATACTCAGCCTCCTCGGGTTTGTGAGTACCCATAAAAGTAGGAGGCGCAAGTGCTGGAGTCACTCGAATGTGTCGCTGGCACTAGCATTCCCAGCTGGGTGTATAGGCGAGGCAGGTGGAGTCACCCCCATCAACTGAACAAAGATACCAGTCATGGAGGTCAAGAACTGCTGCTGTTGCTACTGCTACTGGATCTGATGCTGTTACTGTTATTGTTGCTGTTGTATCTGCTGCTGTTGCATCAACAACATCATCTGCTTTAGCCTATCAGGAGGTGGAGCGGACTGTGATGCATGAGGCATCGACGTAGACGCACGGTTCTTCTCAGGAACCGAAGGTGTGATAGGGGGCACCACAGAAGGTGTCACAGGAGTCGGCCTAACAACAGGGCCAGAAGCTGGCTGAGAATCCGGCATAGGATCCGAATGAGACGGGCCCAAATGGGGGTCCGTATGGCTATAGCTTAGGGGAGGGGCCCCGTCAAGCGACTCACCTAGAGAGAGACGTGCCGAAGTCCTCGAGCCCTTAGGTGGCATAGCCTACATACAACAGAAGGTGCAACCAATGAGATTAAGCATTCACGCAATCCATTCACGGAGCATTAACATCACAACTCAAGAAATAACATGCATTTCATTAACAAAATTGTCACAATACATGAAGTGCAGCAATACATGAATCGCGACAGAGAATGCATGTGAGTAAAACAACTAAGCTTCAAACACTAAAACAACTACCAAACTACTAAGCCTAGAAAGGTTACACATAAGAACAAGCAAATAAACAAACAAACAACGACTACATATAGGACTATTCATCAAAATCTGGCGATGAAGGAGGGGCACCCTTATCCTACAGACAACATAGGATCGACTTCAAAGTGCGAGTTACTTTCTTGAACTTGTGCCTCACAAGGCCCCGCAGGTCGATAATATCTTGCCATAGAGTGGCCTGGCCCTCCTCAACCCTAACCAAATGGGCTTTTCTATCAGCCCTATCGGGATCATGCTCCTGAGTCATGGGAGGAGGACTCTCATCAGTATCCTGAGCCTCTTTCTCTTATTTCTTCTTTCTCTTCTTCTTCTTCTATTCCGACTCCACCCTCTTCATCACTCTCTTCCTCTTCACTTTCTGACTCCTCCTCACTCTTCTCAAGTAGGGCTTGTCGTTGCTGTGGCCCAATATCCATCTGATTAAGAGTAGTCTCGGTAATGTAATGGATTGGGGCCGACAATTTCGCCCTAAGTCTGTAGCCAAACTTAAGTGCAATCCTGCATATGAGTCGGCTGAATGGGAGAGATTCAGTCCTTCTATTAGAACGTGCAATAAGGATGATCTGTCGCAAGACATACGTAGGCACACACAGCTTCTCTCCCTGCCCCACCTGATACAAGAAATCCACCATCAGGCGCGTGCATTCACTGCAGTTGCTCCACTTGGGATAGACGTTGAACATACAGATGTGGTGAAGCAAACAGAAGTCGTCTGTCATATTTATCGCTAAAAGGCTTTTGTTAGGCTGCCATTCAACCAGATGACTACAAAGGAACCATGTGCAGCTATCCTTTTCACGTGTACTACTCAAATTCTTCTCACTTGCATGAACCTCACCAAGTGGCACATTCAGAAGTCGGGATATAAAAGCAACATCAACTGTGGCCTCTCGATCTCTTCCAAATTTGATCTTAAACTGCAAGGGCTCCAATGTTGGCTCTCGAATGTGGGCTTAGAAAGTGCAGACAGTACCCACATTAGCACGATGCTCACCCTCAAATAGCGGGCCCCACTTGGCTTCAACTAGGTGCTTGAACAACAAGAATTCTCCAAATAGTCGTGCATCTACGCGAGCGTCAAAAAGGATCCTACGGCCTTTGTAAACACCATGGGACCACTCCGCCAACAAGGACCTTCCTATGGGAGCATGGAGATTTAGATCTCGCTTCATTTGCAACTCACGAGTGACGCATGAACTAGCGGTGACACCTCTTGGCCTTCTTGAATGGGTTGGGCGACTAGGCCCGGCTTCATCTACGGGAGCTCTCTTCTTCCCCATGAAAGAGAGGATGGTAGAAATAGAAAATATGGTCATAACAAGCTCGAATAGGGCCATGAAAAATGAAAGAAAAGAAGGAAATGGGATGGGTATTGGTCCTTCCATAAATTTGACACTGAAAGTAAGGATTTGAGTGCTCAAATGGAGAGAAAAGAAAGGGAAATCAACATTGGAGGTGGGTTTTGAGATGGGTAGAAAGGGGATGCACAATAATGGAAGAAGAAAGAGTTTGGAGAGGGATTTTGTGCAGATTTGAGAGATTTTTCAAGAAAAGGAAAGCTTGGGAGGGTGATTTGTGAAGGAAAGATGAGCTAGGAGGGGTTTTAAACAAGAACCCATGGAGGAGTGGGCCACACTAGGCCCTAGGAGTGTCGGCCCTGGCATTCCCGCTGGGCGGCGTGGCTTCGCCGAACCGGCGAGGATTTTTCAAGAAAAGGAAAGCTTGGGAGGGTGATTTATGAAGGAAAGACGAGTTAGGAGGGGTTTTAAACAAGAACCCATGGAGGAGTGGGCCACACTAGGCCCTAGGAGTGTCGGCCCTGGCCGGCCCTCCCGTCCTGGCCCGCTGGGGGTGAGGTTCGTCGAACCGGCGAGGCCGACGAGGGCCTCGCCGGTCTCTGGACTAATCAGCGATGACTCATCGGTGGGGCAAGGTCCTCCCCCCCAAGTCCAAAAATGATGTGGGTCCCACCCTAGGTCCCCCTAGAAATTCCCCGATTGGGCCCCTACTCCGTTTCGATTCATTTCGGGTCATTTCGAATCAAATCTTATACATATCCACATTTACCGATTTTTAACGGCTAGAATGGAATAAAACATGGTCTAAACCCATCGATTTACGGTCTAAAAGTGATTTAGGGTTGTCGTGTGTGATCAGGAGTGTGCACGGACTCGATCTCGGTGATCGTTTTCAGTAAAGTTTCACCAATTGACGAAACAGGGAATCCTAAACTTATTTCTAGATTTTTCTCGCACCCTCCTACATTAAATTGGCATCAGCGTGCATCGTGTGACCATAACCCAGGTCTAGTTTATTCTAGATCATGCTCTGATACCAACCTGTAACGCCCTGAAATTCGGGGGTCGAGCATAACTCAGCTCTCGAGTTCCAAAACATCACTTATGCAACATATTTAATGATGAATATAGGTTGTCTATATTAGTGCATAAAACATGAAGTAGATTAAGCCAAATCAGCAAACATAATTCAGGGACAGTTAGAATACGCAAGCGGAAGTCTGAAGAAAACATATAAATCAATACAATCCCCAAAATATGAGTGCTCTGCCTGGTCAGTAAGTATAAGTCGTGTCTCAAAATACATAAATCAAAATGTGATGAATCATTACAAACATAGCCCTAATTCCTCGTCAATCAGGTCATGGCTCACATGAACCTGCCTGATAACTGCATGAACGAGAATGCCTCCTCTTCCTCATCAAACTCCGGCTCTACCTCACAGGCATCACCATCACCTGTAATTAAGTCAGAGTCTGGTTGGTGTTTAAGCACCATCCTAGAACGTGGGAGTGAGTGATCAAATCAGTGGAACTATACAACAAAGGTTCACATGTTATCAATTCAATCAAGTAATAATGATAAAGCAGTACGATCAAACATATCTTAGATACTCTTGTTAATGCAAGAATGATATGAGGTAATGATGCATGCCCTCACCATAAACTCCCTCTTGCGACATCATCTAATGATCGTGGCATGAATCACTACCATTATGCTCTACACCAACGCCAACGGCACATGCAGTGCGATGTTATGAACATGATTACCAAGTTCTTTTTAGTCCTTTTCATACAGTAAGATTGGAAAGCTAAGGTACCTCCCTTATATCAATACCCAAACAATGATCCATTCTAGGGTCATCAGTCCTAGACAATCTCATATGATATTATAGTTCTAGATCACTATAAAGGGCTCGTCACCAATCAATACAGGTCTAGTTATATCGTATATACTACAATAAGGCTCGTCGCCCCAATGCAGTTTCAGGATATACTCGAGGTCTCTACAAAGGGCTCATCACCAATCAATGTAGGTCGACAGCACTAATATAGTATTCCATACTACCATAATTGGCTCACAAGTCTAGGTTGCTCACTGGTCACTACGGGGAGGCTCGTCGCCCCAGCGTAAGCCGACAGCTCGACCACGGTTTCCCATACTACCATGTCTGGCTCATGAGTCTTAGCGGATCGTGGTACCAACGTTAATAGGGTTGATTGGTGAGTTTGGTACCTTAGATTCAAATAGTAGCATCTAAATATGGTGAACATACATCGATCAATTGGGTTAATTGACGAGCTCAACTAGGTCAAGCGCACGTTGAGTTGATCGACATGGAATGCATAAGCACTCCGTGTGGCCTAACCACTGTCGAACATCCCAAGTACGACTCGGATTCATCGAACACATCCTGCGTGGTGTAAATAACTTCAACCACCAGTTTAAGAACAGTTACTGATTTCCTGAACTGTAATATAGTCCCAATTACGTACAAGCTCAATAATAGAAAATTGATTCAAATCTTACATTCATATGAACATGTTATGAAATATAACTTAAACATGAATATAGTACATGGAGGAAATCATACATACAGGTAACATGAATAAATAGGCTAAACAGTTCATAGAGGAAATCATACACACAAGTAACATGAATAAATAGGCTAAACAGTTCATGGAGAAAATCATAAACACAAATAAGGTAATTGAGATTTATATCTCAACTCCCTTATAAATCACACTTTACTAACTACGAACTCATTCAGACATTTTTACAAATACTTAGACTACACTATTCAACATACATCACGTATGTTGACCATAATGCATATTAGGGAAAATCATTTAGCCAAGGAGTTGTCGTATACATAACAATCATATATCTACAACATATAATCATGGTAATCATAACATCAAATTCCTTATGCATACAAATATTTCAACAAACACATAAAATATCCTATTTACAACATGGGTTAGAGATATACATAAAACAAAATAGATAGCGCATTTAGCATGTGTAATAGCGTCCACATCAATAATAAATCATTATCTAACATTGAAAGTTTTGAAAACCATAACCTAAATGTATATAGTCTGCACCTTAAACCGATAAACG
Organism: Magnolia kwangsiensis; assembly: GCA_037074715.1. NCBI lineage: Eukaryota > Viridiplantae > Streptophyta > Magnoliopsida > Magnoliales > Magnoliaceae > Magnolia > Magnolia kwangsiensis. The sequence continues at coordinate 126,699,465 of CM073574.1, read as the reverse complement.
CGTAACGGATATGATTTAGATGATAAGTCTTTGTCAACGGTAGATAGGCAACCTAAGGCATGAAATAGGTTAGCTACAACAACACTAAAACTATTCTAAGCTCCAAAACAGGTTACAGTTTGATTGTCTTACCTAAATATGAAATTAGAATCACCGGAATAACGATTCAGATGCGATGGATTAGACACGTAGATTAGCTGGGAAGAATCCTAAGATGAAACACCAAGTTTTCTCTCACTTTCTCTCTCTTTCTTAGCTAGGGTTTGGAAATTCGTATGGAATATGTGAGAGAGGGTTTAAGGGCCTTATATAGGCTCAGAACTGACGAAAATAGTCCCAGGGCCAAGGTATACTTAGGTTATAACCAAATCGAGCTTATTCTGATCCAACGGAATACTTTTGGAGGTCCTTTTATTAAATGCGGTCGGACTTAAGCTCACTAATATAAGATCTTAAGCAAGTTAAGTTTTCAGTCCGATTGGGTTTTCAGATCGACCGTGGCAGACTAGTTACAGTTCAACGGTCACCGAAACTCGATCAGGGCCACAAGTACTTTGACATGTGTGGGCCATCTTCCCTGATCTGAGGGTGAATTTGGGTTAAAAACTAATGGTCAGAATACTTATAAACGGCGCGCAAGCGACATGACTCAGATTATTTAAATCCATATTTAATTCCTTAAAAATCTTCACTTTCTTACACTCTTCACTCCGGACTCAAGAAAATAGTCTCAGGACTTCATTTGGACTTGATTTTCAAGGTGATTGTCAAGTCCAACTAGGCGGTCATAACTGTCTAAGTTCATCGCTATCGGAATTTTGATGTGCGGTCCAGGTCTGATACGAAGTTTTTGAATGCTCTCGAGAGCAACTGGGTTTAGAGTTTACTCCTAGATTTCAGGGTAATGTAGCATTATTAATTCTACAGATTTTGGGTCTTGCAGATTATATTAAAGTGGTTGGTGCTAATTTCATAGGTAATCTAGTTTAACGCTAGCTAAGTCAGTTAAATTTCTAAAGAATTAGGTTCTAAATGATTTCTGCTAAAGGTGGTACTCGGGTCTATGCACGAATTTTTTCAAGGCGTTACAATTAGGTCGCTGGGTTTGACTGGTCGGCCGTCGGCTCGTTGGAGAGGGAGTTAGAAATGAGGAAGATGAGATTTTTCTCAAATTTTAAGAGACCCAACGTGCTCCACGACTGGTCTTGGGTTGTCCTTGACCGGTCATACCAGGACCAGTCGAGTACACTCATGACTAGTCGAGTATCGACTAAAAATGCATATTTTTCATAAAAATTAAAATTTAAACACATAAATTCTCAAAAATATATATACTATGATACACATGCACGAGTAATTAATTTAGAATGCACATACCAAGATCAAATTTTAATTTATTAAACCTGCTTTTGTCGAGCGATTAGTGAAAATGTCAGCAAGTTGAGTCTCTGTCGGAATGTATTCCAAAGATATTATTTTTTTCCACTAATTCACGAATATAATGATACTTAATGTCAATATGCTTGGTACGTGAATGCTAGATTGGAATTTTTAAAATATTTATTGCACTGAAGTTATCGCAATATAAAACCATTGAATCATGTGCAATTCTATAATCACTTAACATACGTTTCATCCAAACAAGATGAGTACATGCATTTCCAGCTGTGATGTATTCAGCATCAGCTGTAGACAGTGATATAGAACTTTGTTTCTTGCTAAACCAAGAAACCAAGCAGTTTCCAATATAAAAACAACCACCACTGGTTGATTTCCTGTCATCAATATTACCAGCCCAATCAACATTAGTGTTCCCTGCTAACTGAACACTAGTATCATATGGATACCAGAGACCCAAATTAACTGAACTTGTGACATATCGCATAATCTACTTAGCAGCAGTTAAATGTGACTCTTTAGGATTAAACTGATATCTAGCGCAAATACTAACACTGAAAGTAATATCAGGTCTACTAGCAGTAAAATAAAGCAAACTGCCAATTATGCTACGATATAATTTAGGAACCACATGTTTACCTGTAGAATCCTTTGAGAGTCTTAAATTTGTACTCATAGGAGTATCAAAATTCTTACCATTCTCAAATTCGAACCTTTTAATAAAGTTCAGAGCATATTTGGTCTGAGAAATAAAAATTTCATCAGGTTGTTGTTTTAATTGCAACTTTAGAAAATAATTTAATTCCCCAACCATGCTCATTTCAAACTTAGATTTCATTAAATCTGCAAACTCAACAGTCATGTTAGTACAAGTTGATCCATAAATAATATCATCAACATAGATCTGAACCATTAAGATATTATCATTATGTTTCTTAACAAAGAGCGTCTTTTTGACATTGCCCATTTGAAAATTATGACTGAGTAAAAACTTAGTCAATTTCTCGTACCATGCCCAGGGAGCTTGTTTTAGACCATTGAGAGCTTTTTTTAAACGGTATACATGATCAGTAAACTTAGGGTCTTCAAACCCTGTAGGTTGTTCAACATATACTTCTTCATGTAAATCGTCATTCAAAAAGGCACTCTTTACATGCATTTGATAAATTTTAAACTTTCTAAAGCATGCAATGATATAAAAAGTCTGATTGATTCAAGATGAGCAACTGGTGCAAAGGTTTCATCATAATCAATGCCTTCAATTTGAGTGTACCCTTGTACAACCAATCTTGTCTTGTTTCGAATTATATTACCAAGTTCATCAGACTTATTTTTAAAAATCCACTTTGTTCTGATAATATGTTTATCTTTAGGTCTAGGAACAAGATACCAGACATCATTTTGAACAATTGATTAAGTTCTTCCTGGTTAGCAACTATCCAATTTTCATCAGAAAGAGCTTCTTTTACATTTACTAGTTCTATCTAGGATGTAAAGCACACGTAATTACATGTCTTTTAATTGTCTATGAGTGTGCACACACCAGTGAGAGGGTTTCCAAGAATCTGAGTTCTTGGATGATCTTTAACAGTCCTCAATTTAGAGTTTACTTGATTTGATGAAGTATCTGGTTTGTCAATTAAAAGAACATCATTATCTGAACTTGGGGTAGGTGTATTCAAGTGATCATCAATGACCACATTAATGGACTCTTGAATCACACCGGTCCTTTTGTTTAGTACGCGATATGCGCGACTTTTTAAAGAGTATCCATAAAAGATCCCTTCATCACTCTTAGTATCAAACTTGCCCAGATTTTCCTTTTCACGTAAAATATAGCACTTGCTGTCAAAAACTCGAAAGTATTTGATAGTAGACTTCTTATCAAACCACATTACTTAAGTAGTTTTATTATTTGACTTACTTGTATAAACCCGGTTAATAATATAGCAAGCGGTATTCACTACTTCAGCCTAAAGATTTCTAGGGAGCTTCATACTATTCAACATTATGTTTCCCATTTCTTGAAGCACTCTATTTTTCCTTTCCACAATTCCATTTTGTTGTGGTGCTTTAGGTGAAAAAAATTCATGCAATATTTTCTTATCGCTACAGAATTCCTCAAAACTGCTATTCTCAAATTCAGATCCATGATCACTACGAATCTTTATGACTTGAGAACATTTTTCCGTTTGAATCCATTTAAGAACTCTTTTTACTTCATCAAGGGTTTTTAACTTATCCCTTAAGAAAGATACCTAAGTGAATCTGGCAAAATCGTCCACTATTACCAAAATGTATTTGTTGCCACCTTGACTTTTTATCCTGGTAAGTCCTATAAGATCCATATGGAGAAGCTCGAGTGGTCTTGATGTGACATTGGAGTTTACTTTCTTGTGAGAGCTCCTTGATTTCTTGCCTATCTGGCATTCGCCACATATTTTTTCTACTTTATGTAATTTAGGTAGACCTTTGATTAGTTCTTTTTTGCTCAATCGGTACAGATTATAGTAGTGTACATGTCCTAGGCGTTTATGCCACAAATCTGTCTCATTGGTATGGACCATGTAACACTTTTGATTAGATGAGTTGGATTCACTAACTATATAGTAGTTTTCAGAAGTTCTGCGACCAGTTAAGATTATTGAATCCTTATTATTTAAAATTTCACAACCTTGGTTAGAAAAATTTTACGCTATGATTGTTATCGCATATTTGAGATATGCTTAATAGGTTGTATTTTAATCCTTCAACATATAAAACATTTTTAAACAAAGGGAGGTTATAGAGTTGAACTGTGCCTTAGCCAATAATTTTGTAATTTCTACCATCGCCAAATGTGACAGAACCATCAATCATATCTTTGAGATCGGTGAATAATCCTCTATCACTAGTCGTATGCCTTGAACATCCACTATTTAGGTACCATTTTGAATGGCTTGTATCTTTGAAAGCAGTGTGGACAACCAAGCAGGAAACTTTAGGAAACCATTTCATAACAGTTTTGGGTTTAGGAGTATAGTTAGTCCTCTTTTGATTGTAGTTATTGTTCAAGTGACCCATTTAGTTAGATTTTAAGAGCACCTTAAGCAAATCAACTATTTTTTCATCTAAAGGGTGTCGGTTCTGATTTTTATAGTTGACAAAGTTACTTTTAGGTTTTTGAAAAGTTTTAGCATTTTTAGAAAAACCTTGAATAGTACTTTTCCCTTTTGAGTTTAAAGTCTCTCCTTTTATAAACTTAGGAGGTGTGATCTTATGTTTAAGAGGAATATTTTTCTCGTAGCCTAAACCAGATCGATCGCCACATTTCCTTAATCTATATAAAAGTTTTTCTGACTTTGGATCTCCTTGGGCATACTTCCATGTATCCTTTAAACTGAAAAGAGAAGAGACTTCATGTTTAAGCTTTTCATTTTCAGATTTCAGACTTTCAATCTGGGAGGCTTTGAATTCTAAATTTCATTTGCATTTTTCAAAACAATCTGAAATATGGGATTTTTCTAAGATAAGGGATTCGAAATTTTCTTTAAGTTTTGAAAATTTTTCCTTTTTTGAAGTTTAAGTTTCATAGTAATTTTACAACTTTCCTTTTATAAGGCATTATAAGAATCTTGAAGATCATCTTCATTTTCACATTCACTGTTCAGATTTTCTTCACTTGTTGAATTATTATCTGAAAACGTGAATTTGGCTAGAGTCATAAGGGTTTTAACTTCATTGCCTAACTGGGTTTCAGAATCTTCTGATTCAGAAGAGGCTTCAGAATCAGAGGATTCATTCCAAGTAGTCAACATACTTTTCTTTTTGGGTTTGTCCTTTTTAGGACACTTGTTTGCTAGATGCCCATACTCTTGGCAGTTGTAACATTGACTATCTTTTAAAGATTTTCAAGTCTTAGATTTAGATTTAGATCTTTTCTTATCAGTAGCTTTTTGAAAATCAACCCTCTTTTTGCTTTTAAAAATTTTGTAAAACTTTTTTGCTAAAAGTGCCATATCGTCTTCAGAATTTTCTAAATCAAAATTGTGTAAGTGATTGCATTTAGTACTTTAACATTTGCACTACTCTCACTTTTCTGAAGTGTGGTCCATGAGAAATAAGGTGTTACTCTCATTGATTTTGAACCATCGATCCCAGTTACTTCAGTGGTAGGAGGGGTCCATTCATTCACTGTGGCTAGCCACACACTTTCATCCATGGATTTAAGGAAAGTCCTCATCCTGACTTTCCAATAGGTATAATTGGTACCATCAAAAGGTGGAGGCCTAGTGATTGAAAGGCTATCAAAACTTGACATCTTAAATATAGCTTAGATCAGTTAGCTCAGGAAATAATTCCAAATAAATAAAATGAGCTATTACTATTATGCTCTGATACTACTTGAAATGGCCAAGCTATATGTCCTTGGGGGGGGGGGGGGGGGGTGTGAATAGGACTATGCCAAATTTAAAAAAAAAAAAAAACAGTGGAATTAAATAAAGAGAGATAGCCAAATAAAGAAATCAATTCATAATGTTGAATTAAAATGCAATCTCAAAATTCAAGTCTTGAGAGGTTGATACAACTGTTGTTCTAAGGACAACCTTACACTAAAAACCAGAGTTTATGGTAGGACAACCTTATTTCTAGAAAGGTCTTTGTATCAAAAATTCAGACTGAAGTGGAATAACTAAATAGCAAGGAACTGAAATAAATTGTAAGAATTTAAATCTAAATTAATACAACATTCCCCACTATGCTTGAAATGTAAATATTACAACATTTACATCCACACATACATTCCACAATTTTGAATGATGAAAGATAGAAAATATAAATCACACATCCACAAAATACAAAGAATTATAGTGGTTCGCCTGTGTGTTCACCAACTGTTAAAAAACAGCCACACAGATTGCTACTCCACTCCTAATATCCTCACACAGAGGATATTAGCGTTCACTATCAAAATAGGTTTTCACAGGTTCACCCAAAACCTTCACAAATGTGTCTTTTAGAAAAGGGCTTACACAATCCAAAAACCCTCACTTTTAAGTTTTTTGGCTCTCCTCAGATAACCAACAAATTGAGATTTTTCTAGCTTAACCTCAAATAAAATCAAAATTAAAGGAATTTACAATAAATGTAAAATACCTGGATTTCTCCTTTTGTTGCAGCCTGGAAGAACCAATTGGAGTAGATGATTGAATGTAGAAGTTCAAAGTCTAATACTCACTTTAAAATGGTTCTAAGTTCTAATTTATTTTAAATTAAACCTGTTGGGCTAGCTATATTTGATTTTGATTCCAAGAAGAAGGAATATCACAATTCCTCTTTTCAATTAAGATTGGAAGGTAAAAATAAAATCAAATTAAATAAAGCTAACAAAAGAGAATATAAATTATGCACAAAGTAGCTTAAAATGAATACAAACTTATCTCAAAGTGATCCCTTGATATTTCTTGAATTTCTGTATCAAACTCTGAAATTCGTGCTCTATTTATAGTTGCAGAAATCGCACCTTCGACTGGTCTTAAGGACATTATGACTGGTCGTAGGAGAATGGATTTTTGAATTTTTTAGCGCGATCGAATAAAACCGTTCCACGACTGGTCGTAGGGTGTCTACGACTGGTTATAGGCCCTCTACGACTGGTCATAACATTCTCACGACTGGTCATAGGACCTAGAGTTTGGTTGTTGGACTTTGAGTCGTAGACCTAAGACTGGTCGTAGGACGAGTCGACACTGTTCACACTACCGGTCGAATAGAGTCCAGGATTGGTCGTGGACGAACAAAAAAGTCTAAAAAATTGCAGCAAACTTAGGACTGGTTTTGGAATCTCTTGGACTAGTCAAGGAAGTGCTAGGACTAGTCGAATAAGGTTTAGGACTAGTCTTAGAATAGTCCAATTCCATGTAAAATGAATCAAATAAATTATGTATCCAAAGTGACCTATCCTAAGGAAAGTTTAAGGTCAATCTTACCTTGAAAATGACATATGAACTTCGAGACTTTATATCTTCAGTTGATAGATGACCTTTGATCATTGTGAAGCTTAAGAACTTTAAACATAATGTAGCACTGAAACAAGAGATCTTCTAAAGCTTGAATTACCATTCATCTTGTGTTGTACACTAGCTTGAGTCTTAAACAAGATCACTTCTACTGTTGTAGCTTGTATTTATAGTCTTCTATAGCAACTTGTACTCGCATTTCTTGAAGTAATTGAAGTAGTTCTTCATTCTTGACTTGAAGTAAAGTACTTAAAGCATTGAAGCAATGTCTTGAACATTTATAACAATGAGCTACAAAAGACATATACTGAGGTTTTGACACCACAAAATTTGACAACCAAAGGAGCATATAACCATAGCACTTACACAATGCAACTGGATCAGAAACATCGAAGCCATATTGAAGACAAAGGATTGCTTCTACGATCTTAACCTTGCAAATAGATGATCCTAACCCAAATAGGAAAACCTACTTAGGTCATCTAGTCAAAGTCAATTCCAAGTTCATAGTTTTTATCTTTTAGTCTTGGCTTTAGCAAGTCCCAAGTTGGTGAATGATTTATTGGACAAAGTAGAAAAATTTATCCACTGTCGGTAGGACAAAGATGCCACCGAATAACACTTTCGGTACTTTTGAAGATACCTTCGGTGTTACCGAAGGGGCTCAAAACAGTCCAGTAAGCTTACAATGTTAATTCAATGTCACCGATTGGATATTTCGGTGACACTAACTGCCATCGATGAACGAAGTTCAGTGCCACCGAAAGGGACTGTTTCAGTCAAAAACTTGAGGAATTAATTTAGTACTACCGAAAGATATTTTGATACCACCAAAGCAAGTTTAGTGATACCGAAGTTGGCTTCGGCAGCACCATAAACTAGTCATTTTCTATCCGTTAGAACTTTTTATCTATAAAAGTGACTTTAGAAACTTGTAAAAATTAGTGAAAATAGGAACCATAGAGTCTCTAGTGTATCCCAAGATTATCCTAGCTTATTTAGACTCTATCCATATGAGTTTCATGCTTTCTTCATTGTGATCTTTCACTTGTATGAGCATTCAATGCTCCTATTAATGAAGAACATGAACTCGTTCCTTCTCTAGAGTACAAAAGACAAACCAATAGGAAAACCCTTTGCCGTTTGACACTCTAGAGCATCCATAGGTTGAATCCCTTAGGAAATCCACTCATTATCCTAGATAGGAGATTCAACCAACTCCTATTATCTTGGTCACATTTATAGGTACATCTTATGCAAGGTTCTTGATTGTGAAGCTAAACTAAATAAGTAAATCCAAGCTATGCGATCAAGGGACCATCGAGAAGCTGATTCAAGCACGAGGGCGTGAAGATCAAGCATCCCAAGATGAGTTACAAAAAAAAACTCTATCCGACAAGTAAGTGTCATAGTTAAGAGTTCAAAGTTTAGTCCCTTTCCTCGTCTAGGATTGAGGCTAAAAGTTTGCTATCAACAAACTCATTTAGGTTCCTTGTGTGGGACCTTGGCTGATGAGCTTAAACGCAGGTGCCTCGTGTGGGACCTTGGCCGGTGGGCCTAAACAGTAGGTGCCTAATGTGGGACCTTCGTCGGTGGGCCTAAACGTGGGTTCTTAGTGTAGGACTTGTACTCTTGCGGAGAGCATAAATTAGTGTCCTTAGTGTATGACTATAAAATTTATTGGTGAACCTGTTTTAAAACCATTAATAGTAAAATCCGGTGCACTCTAGGAATGAGCGTGGATGCCGAGAGTGGAGTAAGCACGTGGATGAACCACTATAAATGCTTGTGTTTAGAATTGTCATTTGCGCATCTGTTTAATCATGCTTTTATATGCTTGAACGTTTTAACTTCTCATACATGATTGAATGAATGCTATGAATTGATAGGAAGCACATTCTACACACAAGCTCACAACACTAGGCTAGTTGTTATATTTTGCATATCTATAATAGCCTTTATGATTGGAACCTCTAATTGGCTTAGAAGCCGTTAGAGTTATATTGCCTTACTTGCTTTAAAATGAATGATTATTTAAGTTAGGCAATCAAGACTTTAAATAGGAAAAAATAATTGATAGAGTCCTATTCACCCCCTCTAGGACCTTTACTCAAATTCTTTCTTCAGTATCAGCGCTATAAACCACAATTTCAATTGGTATTAGAGCCTAGGTTCCTCTAAAAAAGGTTTAACAACATAGAGGAAGATCGTGACTGAAGAAAGAATTATGGGCAAAGGAGTGGGACCATCCATCTCACGACCACCCATCTTTAATGGTACAAACTATACATACTGGAAGGTTAGAATGATATATTTTCTCCAGGCCTTAGATGATGATGTTTACAAGATTGTCAAAAATGGATATACTGCACTAACAGAACAAATTGTTCTCGAGGATGGCACAACAATCACCAAACCCAAACCAAAGGCCAAATGGACCCAGTACGATGAAGAGATGAGGATGTGTGAAGCCAAAGCCATGAATGTAATTTTTTACGGAGTTTCACAAGAAGTATTTCATCAAATAAGTATGTGTGCACACTCTAAGGCAGCATGAGAATTACTGAAAACTACCCATGAAGGAGCCAATACGATAAAAATGTCAAGGCTTTAAATCCTTACATCTTAATTCGAACAAATAAAGATGGAAGAAGATGAGACGTTCATGGAGTTTTTCTCAAAACTAAATGGTATATGCAACTCCATGGGTGGACTTGGGGAGAGAATTTTGGTACCCAAAATATGTAGAAAAATTCTAAGATCCCTACTAGAACATTTTAACACCAAGGTCACTACGATACAAGTGTGTAGGAATATAGAAGAAATGAAAGTAGAAGAATTGGTAGGTTCCCTGCAAACTTTTGAATTACATTTCAAACCTTTTACAAAAAAAAAAACAATGGACTCAAAATTGCCAAAGACATGAACATAATAGAAGAAGATGAAAATGAAGATGAAGATGTTGATAAGGAGGTAGCTTTGTTGGTTTAATGGTTCAAAAAATTCTTCAACAAGAACCGTGGGATACCATACAATAACAAGGGAGTTCAACTAGACCACAAATGCCAAATAGGTAAAACCTTTAGGAAGAACTCCAATGCTATAATTGCTAAAAGTATGGACATATATCCACTGAGTGTCCATCCAAGAAATCAAAAGCAAAAGCTATGACAGTAGCATGGGATGACTCAGATGAATCCAATTATGAAAGCAGTGAATCCGAAAGTGAAGATGACTAAAAGTCATTAAAAATACTTATGACATCTACAACTACAGTTATTCCCAACCTAAAGAACAAAATAGAAGAAAAATATTTAAATATGAAGGATGAGAGCCAAATGTGCAATCTATTGGCTCACATCACAACATCCCCTCAAGAATATTGAAAAGCGACCCCAATGGTCCATGTGAGCTAAATCGTATATATGAGGATTAGGCCTCCTATATAAGCATTAGAGTCAAACCAAAGGATTAAGCCTTGTGACTTCTCTAATTGTTAAATCTGAGGATTTCGTGCCCTTAAACATTTTTAGTGATTTCTGTTCGCAACCCCAAGTGTAGGGTCACGATGTAGTAATAATCTCGGTGAGACCGAGGTCGAATCCATAAGGAATGAACTTGTGTGTCTTCTGAAAGTAACTTGAAGTAGAATTAAAAAAAATGAAAATCTAAATCTGAAATATTTGAGAGAGTAATTGTGATTAAAACACAGAAAGTAGGGTGGTAAGGATCCACTTGTAGCAATTGGGAAGCTACCTTGCATGATTCAAGGACACAATTGGAATCAGAGTCTTATCTTATCCAGTTGGTAAGAAGAAATTTATCAGACCTTTGAACTTCTCATGGATCTAATCATCAATGGATGAGAGTGGTAAAGATTTGGAAGTGATTCCATCACCTAACCATGCCCAGGAGATAAGGCAAACAACATGATTTACCAATCCCACAACCAATTATAAGCGAATTGTAAAGGTTAAGAAGGATTTCATCATCCTACCATGTCCAAGGGATGATGGTGAACAACAGGATCTCCTAATTTCACAATTTCAATTCTAGAAAAAGAAGATATTTCAAGCGATTGCAGATCTATTGTAAATTGTCACAACAAACCTTTAAAAACTAAAATTATTCCTTCATAATCAAACTAGAATCCAAGAGAGTTCAATAAAACATGAATCAAAACAAAGCAAACATCCTAATCACACTACAAGCTTCACCTCTTAGCCCTGCCTAAGAGGTTTAGCCAACCATATACATGATTGAACTAATAACTCTTAAGAAAAGCATAAAAACAACTAAGGAAATGGAAGAAAAATACTTGGCGACAGCTTCTCCACGATTTTGCTCCACTCCACAAACACTAGAAGATGCCTAAGAACATCTTAAGGACCCCTATTTATAATTTTGCATCACCTCCTTTTGACCGAGTTAGAAAAATCCAGAAACCGCTTCAAATTTCTGCAATTCAGGCACTGTCTGCGTAACCTTAGATTGGTCAAGGACAACCCTTGATTGGTCGAGGGTCACCTTTGATTGGTTGAGGGTTTCCTTCGACGAGTCATAGATGACCTGATTTTAGAGAATTTGGTCGCTGGAGTTTGAGTTGAGGAATCCTCGACTGGTCGAGTAGAGCTAAGACTAGTCGAGCAGGAGCCAAGACTAGTCGAGGATCACAGAAATTCACTTCAAAAATTTGATTCTCTTCATTCTTGACTTGGTTTTCTTAGATTTTTGGCATGTGAATTCTTCATTCTTAGTCTTCTAAGATCCATCCTTGGCTTTGGTGATTCTTGAGAGTTAAATTCATGCATTTAACATTATTTTCAATCTAAGCTCTTAAATTCACCTTGCAACATAAATATGATTAAAATAGAACATTAAGCATTATCATGTTCATAAACCAAGTAATAAATAGGGTCCAATATAAAATATTTGACCCTCAACACAATCCCCAACCAACATTTTTCTAGTAGGAAAGTATATGAAAAATGAACTTTAATGAGCAATGTTCATAGCTTTTTATAAAAATAATCTTTTATGTAATCAAATATGAATGAGTAGACTCAATATGAGAAAGTGAGATTTTAAAAACCTAAAGTCGAGTCACATAAGCAATCAATCAAATAAGTTCTTTATCCATTAAGTCAGAGCATAGATCACATATCAAGTTTTTCAATGTACGCAGTGAAGATCAACTTACTTTCTATAAGGATACTATCATCACATCATGTTAGCTATGCTTAGCATATCAAGATAAATTAAGAACTTGAGTACTGATTCTGAACTTATCCCCATTTTATTCATTTTCTAGTTTTTGATTTTATATAGACGGCCAATTATTTTATTCATTCTTTTATAGACCTTGCATTATTTTTGCATTCTTTTCCGGTCTTTTTCGGTCTTTTTACCATATATGACCTTTTTATCGATCTCACTGTTTTTTTAACTGGTTCATTTCATCTTTTAAGGTAGATAAAATTCTCCAGACTTGATTCTCACCATCTATCAATGATTCACATACTAACAATAAAAAATTCTAGCATTATTCATAGAAAACAATTTGAACGTGTCTTGTGATTTAGAACTATAATTGAGTGCAAGAGCTATAATTGATATATTACTTAGATGACTAAACTCTAAAAATTCAAAATTCAATCTCTATCTTATCATCATACTCAAAACATTTTTAAATACACAACTTATTGCTTTCCAAATAGATAAACATTGAAAAATTTTTAATTTTTTTTTTCAAATTTTTCTCAAAAGTGAAAAAAAAACACTGATTAGTTTTCCTAATCTCCCATTCCCAACCTAAAATCTACATTATCTTTAGTGTAAAAGAAATAAGCATGAATTGCAAAAGAGACAACGTAATTGAAGGAGAAGTGATGGAAAGATAGTACCTAATGAAGGAATTTTGAAGCTTTTTCCAAAGGATCTCAGCGTGAAGGTGGGTTAGCACAAGGATTTAACAACGGAAAAGCAAACTCTCCTAAGAAAATGGAAAGCAAACTATCCTAAAATAGTGAAACCAAACTATTATAATCGTAAATTCTATGAAAACAATAAACCTAACTATACCTTCGTTAGACTAGGAGGTCAATCCTGGTAAGCAGGATCAATCAGAGGTATGGACATGTCCTCTGAATTAAATTTCTTAAAAAATGGCTTCAAGCGATGTCCATTTACTTTAAAAGAATTGCCATTATTTGGATCTTTTAGCTTGACGACGATCCCATGAGGATAGACATTAATAACAGTGAAAGGACTGGATCAATGAGATTAGAGTTTGCTCAAAAAGAGATGAAACCGAGAATTATATAAGAAGACTTTTTGACCTGTGTGAATGATTTTTGAAGAATGTGTTGGTCATAAAATAACTTTTTCCTATCCTTTTAAATTCTCGTGTTCTCGTACATATCATTTCAGATTTCTTCGAGTTCATTCAATTGAAATTTGCGTAGCAAGCCAACGTTTTTCAGATTGAAATTTAAAATTTTGATCGTGCAGTAGGCTCTATGTTCCAGCTCCACAGGCAAGTGGCAAGCCTTCCCATAGATAAATCTAAAGAGAGACATTCTAATAGGGGTCTTAAATGTGGTACGATAAGCCCATAAGGTATCAGTCAATCAAATTGACCAATGCTTTTGGTCAGGGTTAGCTGTCTTTTTCAAGATGTGTTTAATTTTTCTATTGAAAATCTAAGGTTACCCACTTATTTGTGGGTGGTATGGAGTGCTCACCTTGTGAGAGATGCCATATTTCTTTATTAAGTTTACAAATGGCCTATTACAAAAATGTGAACCTCCATCACTAATGATGGCTCGAGGTATTTCGAACCGGAAAAGGATATTCCGAACCGTTTGATGGTCATTATTGTGGCATGCAATCGCTTCAACCCATTTAGTGATATAGTCTACTACTAACAAAATGTATAAGTTCCCAGGATTGGGGGAATGGTCCCATGAAATTGATGCCCTAACAATCAAATGCTTCAATAATTAAAATGAGGTTCAGGGGCATCATATTTTGACGAGACAATGCTCCCAACTTCTAATAATTCTCACAAGCTTTGCAAAACTCATGAGTATCCCTGGACATAGTAGGCCATTAAAAGTCACATTGCAGAATCTTGGTCATGGTCTTTTTAGCAGAAAAGTGACCACCACAGGCCTGAGAGTGACAGAAGGAGATGACACTTTGGTATTTATTGTTTGGCACACCAAAGTAGTTCACTACAACTAAGAGTTCCTTTTTCGTAGAAACATAGTTCACTTGGGCAAGATCTAGAGTTCCACTTGGGTTTCTTTTCTTTTATCTAGCTTAAAACCACCCTAAGAGCATAGTCAGACATGTCGCACATAAGTTTAAAAGGAAGGCTCCAGTTGGGTGGCTACATGATAGGTATAGTGGTTGACATGCCCTTGAGCTTAGCAAAAGCTTCCTGACGTTACTCAGTCCACTCGTACGGTGCATCCTTTTAAAGTAGATTATATAGAGGATGAAAGAGGTGACTAAAGTCCTTTATGAATCTTTTGTAAAATTCAACATGTCCTAGAAATGATCTCATGTCTCGTATGTTCTTGGGTGAAGGTAGGTTAGAGATAAGATCAATTTTAGCCTTATCTACCTCAATTCCCTTGGACGAGATGATGTGTCCAAGGATAATTCCCTTATGAAACATGAAGTGACACTTCTCCTAATTCAGTACCAAGTTCTTTTCCTCACATTACTTCAGCACATTTTTTAAAATTTCCAAGCATTCGTTGAAGGATGGACCAAAGATCGAGAAGTCATCCATGAAGACCTCTAAATATTGTCCAAGCATATTAGAAAAAATACTCATCATTATTGAGGCGTAAAAAGAGAGAGAGAAAGACTGTAAGAGTTCATTGTGCGCAGATGATGGTTGTGTGCAGATGATCATTGTGCGCAGATGGTTATTGTGCCTAGAGAAGCACTGTGCGTCAAAGGGAGTCAATCCGCATAGTGGAGTTCACACAAAGGAATCCACACAGTGAATCCACACAGTGGAGTTCACACAAAGGAATCCGCATAGTGGAGTTCACACAAATGAATCCACACAGTGGAGTTCACACAAAGGAATCCGCATAGTGGAGTTCACACAAAGGAATCTGCACAGTGGAGTTTGCATAGAGGAGACTGCACAAAAGGGAATTGATGCATAAGGGATACCATATAAGGACTACGTGGCATGTTCACACGTGTGAGAGGGCTATAAATACCCCATGACCCCTTAGAGGAGGTCATTAACATCCAATCAAAGAAGAGGAAAAGATTTTATAAGGAGAGAGAGGTAGAGTTTGCGCTCATTGTGCGGAATAGGTATTGTGCGGCGTACAACAAGAGGGAGCACACAACAGGCCGAGTGCACCACAATGTTCAATGCGCAATAGTCTCCAACACAGTGTCTTAGTGCATGATGCCCTTATGCACAATGCTGCCAAACATTTGTTTTATATTACAAGTCATGAACATTCTATTTTGGAATCAAAGGAGAAAAAAAGGATGTAAAAGAACTAGGAATAAAATAATGATGTGATTATCTTCTTCATCTTCTTTTGTTTATCATTAAGTGAATGAAATTCTCAAATCAAATGCATTGGTTTCTGGTTCGAAATAAAATGGAGACTCTGTTGGTGATCTCTCATATTCACTTAATATTAACTTAAGAACTGTACGGAAGACAATCACGATTGTTTGGTGCCCGTAAGGTGCCAAAATGGTGACTCTCAATGGGAACATCCTACCTTTCATCTCGAAAATAGAATATGACTTAATTTAAGTAATATCTCAGGGATATTTTATGGATGTCAGGAAAACAAGACATTTCATGGAAAAGTTCAATCGTTGATGCTAAAATCTTAGGCGTTCTGTTGGGAGCAACATGGGTGAATTCCTCATTCATAGGAATGTATTCATCTAGGAAAGATCTGGAGATAGGCAGGCCAACCATCCTATATAGATCCCACAAAGTGATGCTTATTTTCTCGATCGGAAGGTGGAAAGAATTTGTAGTGGAGGACCAGTACTTTAGAAAGCCCTTATAAATCATCGTGTCCTTTTAAAAGAACTCTGAGGTGGCTTCTATGGCATGTTATATCTTTGCTGCAATAAGAACATCTTTGTACTTCTTCAAGATCGCCTTGGTCCATGCGTTGTAATGTGGACAATCACTCCAAAGACCCCGTGTCCTGAATTCTTCTTTACCCCACTGGGAGTTAGGATCACAAAAATGCTATTGAATCCTTTCAAAGAAATGAGTGGGGTATGAGGCATGGGGGTTGTAACAGGGCGTGAGGAAGTGCGTGTATGTTATCTGTCTGGTCTTTTAGACTAAACCTTTCTCCGTGAGATAACCTTCGAGGATTTGTGGCTCTTTGATCACCCAATTTGACACATACATGAGTCTGTTTTGTGTCATATAGTTGGTCGGTTCACTTTGAATTATGGACCGGTGGTGCTGGAGATGTAAAAGAATAGTATTAGTCTCGTCATTGTAGGTGTTATGAAATCTGATCACATCGGCACTTGACTTGATCGAATCTCAGGCATTCTGAAAACGCCTCTGGTTGTGTTCTTGAATCCTTTCCTAAAAGGCTTCCTCTCTACTCTTTTATCTTGTTTTCTTCGAAATCGCCGAAGCGGGAGAAGCTTCAGCAGCAGACCCTAAACCCTAAACCCTAGATGAGTGTCATCTGTGCAAAAATTGGTTGTAGACTTCAACTAGTTATCCCAATTAGATTCCTGTCTTATAGTAGGGGGTCCCTCTATCTCCCTCATTAGCACTGCTAGGTAGATGTGGTCAGACAGGTGCTGGATGTGATCAGAAAAGTTGATAATGGTAGGAGTTAGTTCTTTGAAGAAGGAAGAGTAGCCTTCAGTAGACTTGGGTCTTTTTCGACTACGGGTTTCAGGTGGTTGTGAGTCCAAGGGCCTAGTAATACTTGGGGAGGCGAGAGGTCTTTTTGAGCTAACCATCAGAAATCTACACAAGAGTTGGTAAACAAGTTAAAATCAGGGAAAGAAGTTTGTTAAGTTCTGAAAAATTAAAGGGCAAGTGAATTTTAAATAAAGTCTAACTCTGCATTGTGTGCAGGGTGTTGTGCACAAATCATTGTGCGCAAATTGTTGTGCGCTACCTGTCCTTGTGCACAGAGAAACGTTGTGCGCAAGAGTGAGTTGTGTGCAAGAAGGCTCGACGCGCAAAGGGGGAGAGGCAAGCGGAGAATGAAGTAAAGGCAAAGAGTGGAGATCTTGTGTTTATAGACTAGAACTCACCCGTTGTGCGAAAGTTGTTGTGCGCAACTTGATGAGTGCAACTCATTACGCGCCAAAACATTGTGTGCCAAAAATTATATGAAGCGCACAACGAAGAAAAGGAAAGTAAAGTTGTTTAGAATAATTGAAATATTGTTCCTGCATTGTTTAATTTGTAGATAAAAATAAAAAAAAGCAGGATTAAGGGGGCATTTGTTGAGGCATAAAAAGAGAGAGAGAAAGATAACAAGAGTTCATTGTGTGCAACTGATCGTTGTGTGCAGATGATCATTGTGCGCAGATGGTTGTTATGCTTAGAGAAGCACTGTGTGCTGAAGGGAGTCAATCCGAACAGTGGAGTTAGCATAGAGGAGACCACACAGAAGGGAATTGGCGCACAAGGGATACGCACATGATTACATGTCATGTTCACAAGTGTGAGAGGGCTATAAATACCCCATGAACCCTTAGAGGGGGTCATTAGCATCCAATCAAAGAAGAGGAAAAGATTTCGTAAGGAGAGAGAGGTAGAGTTCGCACTCATTGTGCAGAACAGGTGTTGTGTGGTGCACAACAGGCTGAGCGCACAACAGGAGGGAGCGCACAACAGGCTGAGCGCACAATAGGGCCCAGTGCACAACAATGTTTAGTGTACAGCAGTGTTCAGTGCACAATAGTCTCTAGCACATAGTGTCTTAGTGCATGATGCCCTTATGCACAATGCCACCAAATATTATTTTATATTACAAGTCATGAGCATTCTATTTTGGAATTAAAGAAGAAAAAAAGGATGTAAAAGAACTTGGAATAAAATAATTAATGATGTGATTATCTTCTTCATCTTCTTTTGTTTATCGTTAAGTGAATGAAATTCCTAAATCAAATGCATTTGTTTCTAGTTTGAAATAATCATACATCGTTGAAAGGTGGCGGGGGCATTACACAGTCCAAATGGCATCCTTTGGTAAGTAAAGGTGCCAAAAGGATATATGAACATGGTCTTTTCTTGATCTTCAAGGGCTATCTCGATCTGATTGTAGCCTGAATATTCGTCAAGGAAACAGTAATAGAAATGATCAGCTAGCCTTTCCAAAATTTGATAAATGAAGGGTAAAGGAAAGTGGTCCTTCCTCGTAACGATATTCAAGTTCCTGTAGTCAATGCACATTCTCCAAATAATAGTAAGTCTAGTTGTCATGAGTTCATTATTGGCATTGGCTATGATGGTGATTCCGGACTTCTTAGGAACCACCTGAGTTCGACTCACCCATTGACTATCGGATATAAGGTATATGATACCCATATCCAATAGTTTAAGAACCTCAGCCTTAACCACTTCATGTTTGGATTTAGTCTATGTTCTGGTTGTCATGAGGTCTTCTTATTATCCTCTAGATGAATGTAGTGAGTACAAATCAAAGGGTCAATTCCCTTAAGGTCTGCAATCGACCATCCAAGGGCTCTTTTGTGCTTAATGAGAGTAGAGATGAGCATACGCTCCTGTTCTTGGACAAGGTGGGAAGAAATCACCACCAGGTATGTCTCATCTTGACCTAAGTAGATATATTTTAAATCAGAGGGCAAAGGTTTTAGGTCAAGCTTCGGTGCCTTGAGGTCAGACGGTAGAGGCACTACATCGGTTTGGGGCAATTCTTCAAATTATGGCCTCCACCGGTTAACTTCAAGTACCGACACATCATCAAGCATGACGCCCATCTCCCTAATCGTATCATCATCTAAATCATGGGAGTGAGCCAAGCACGTCTCTAGAGGGTGAGAGGATAAGGTTAGAAGTGCTCTATCTTCCACAAAAGAATCAATCACGTTAATATCGTGGAAATCGTCTTCATCCTTTAACTGTTTGCCAGTGTTGAAAAAAATATTCAACTCTAATGTCATATTCCCAGAAGACATACTTATGACTCCATTCCTGCAATTAATGATTGTGTTTAAAGTGGCTAGGAATGGGCGACCAAGAATGACTAGAATTTGAGTGCTCATGTTCATGATGGGTTGAGTATCCAGGATGATAAAATTTATCAGGTTGTAGAATCTGTCAACTTGGACCAACACATCTTCGATTATCCCTCTCGATACATGAATGAATTGAGTGATCGACAAGTTGTAATGTAGTTCGGGTGGATTTCAATTCACCCAAACCTAATTATTCGTAGACCAAATAAGGAATCAGATTTACACTTGCTCCTAAGTCAAGAAATGCATTTTCAATACGATAGTTCCTAATTACACAAGCGACGGTTGGGCTACCGGGATCTTTGTATTTTCGTGACACATCTTGTTTTAGGTTGGCACTCACTTTTTCAATTAAAAATATTTTCTTTTAAATATTTTACCATCTTTTAGTCGTACACAAGTCTCTCAGGAATTTGACGTATGAAGGTATCTGTTTAACTACATCTAATATAGGGATAATGACCTTCACTTATTTCAACACCTCTAGAATGTCCTGAGAGTTAGAGAGAGGTTTTGGTGCAACTAACCATTGGGGAAATGGAGCAATTGGCTTGCCTTAAAGTTCTAGTTCTAATTTTTGTGGAGCAGTGTTAAGTCTATCAATTTCATCTACTTCCGAGTCCTTAGACTTCTCAGCCCTTATCGGAATAGATTTATCAATTATCTTCCCATTCCTAAGAGTGGTGATAGAGCTCGCTCCATCTAATTTGAAGAGCTTGGATCACTTATCTCATATTGCGTTTTGGGATTGGAGAGAGGTTGAGTAGGAAGCATCCCCCTTTTTATAACCGTAACACATGAATCCATCTTTTGCATAAATTTTATAAGTTCTTGTATTGCTTGAGTAAGCTCCTGAGCTTGTGTGGAATTTTGAACTGGTTCTTCTTGGGGTTTTCCTTGATTTGGAATTTGATTAAAGAAACCTTGAGGGGTAGCAGTTTGTACATTCCTTCAACTAAAGTTTGGATGATTTCTCCAACTAGGATTGTACGCATTGGAGGTAGGTCCATTGAAAGATCTTTGATAATTGTTCATAACAGTAGATTGCTCAGTCAGCACCTCTTGAAAGGCAAGTATTGTTGGACAATTTTCAGTTATGTGAATGTTGCAACAACAAATACCACAAAAAGTTTCCTTAACCTTATCATTCTTTAGTTCCATGACCTCGAATTTACTTATGAGATTATCTACTTTATCATTGATATCGTCATCCTCTTTCAAAAGGTATAATTTGCCCATTTCCTTTGATTGAGTGGGCCTAGAAGTGGTGATTGATTTTGGGTAGGTGGCCCATGATTGTGCTTTTTCAGCAAGTCTATCCAAGTATTCTCACACATCATCAATATTTTTATTCATGAATTTCCCATTGCACATTATCTCGACCAATTAACGCATGAAAGATGTCAGACCATCATAGAAAAAGTGTGTAATACGCCACGTTTCAAAACCGTGTTGTGGGCATAAACTGACAAGATCCTTAAAACACTCCTAACATTGGAAGAATGTTTCATCCTCCTTTTGGGAGAAGTTCATGATTGACTTCTTAAGGGTGTTCATTTTATGATGTGGAAAAAATTTCTTTATGAACTCCCTTGTCATGTCATTCCATGTGCCAATAGATCGGGGACATAGTGAATGCAACCACATCTTAGCCTTCTCATTCCAAGAAAAGGGAAAGAGTTTCAGTCTGACTGTGTCCTCAGTTATAATCTCGTTAAACTCTTTTAAGTGTAGATATAGACTTTCATATTCAAGTCCATGGAATTTTGGAAGGAGTTGGATCACCCCTGGCTTAATATCCTTATATCCTTGAAAAGGGCGAGCTCACAGTCTTAAGGGGGGGGGGGGGGGGGGGGTCGGGGGGGCGGGGGGGTGAATAGGACTATGCCAAGTAAAAAAAAATAATTAAAAAATAAATGCAAATAGCTAAAATAAATAGCAACCTCATATGCACTAGTCTTGAGATGTTGATACAAACGTTATTCTAAGGACAACCTTACACCAAAAACCAAGGTTTATGGTAGGACAACCTAATATCTAAAATTTAGTAAGTATTAAAAACTCAAACTAATACAGAGGTAAAAGAAACAAATATAGCTATTACAACATTCACCACAAGTACAAAAAAGAAATAGAAGCATTCACACACAAATATCAAATATAACAACCACCACAACTCTAAGAATTATAGTGGTTTAGTGTATACACCAACTATTCGCAAACAGCCACACCTACTCCACTCCCAATATCCACAACCCACGTGGTATTGGCTTTTACTATGAAAGAAGATTTTCCTAGGTTCACCTTAAAACCTGTAACACCCCGGATTTTCCTACCTGGGATTAGACGTCCTTAGGCTATGGGTCAACTAAAACACCTGAAAAATCGCTCAGAACCCAATTCCATAGCCAAAGAAATCACTTAGGATTAATTCCTTTAGAAACTAAGCATAAGTTAGCTAGCGCTACGCTGGAGTAGCTGGAAAATAGTCCCTGATCACTTTAAATACGTTCTACAAGACCCAAATCGAGTAGAACCAATGACGCTATAATACTCTAAAATCTCGGATCAAACTCTAAGCAGGTTTGTTCTCTGGACCACTTTGAAACTTTGTATTGGATCTAGACCGCACGTCGAAAGTCCGATACCTACTATCTTAGACCGTTAGAACCGCCTAGCTGGACTTGACAATCATTTCGAAAATCAAGTCCAACCGACATTCGCAGGCTATTTCATTGAGCCTGGACTGAAGAGAGTAAGAATAGGGATAGATTTGGAATTTGAAATTCAAATCTGGCACACGACTTGACGTGTCAGTATTAAGCGTCCTGACCGTCAGTATTCAGCCAAATTACACCCTCGGATCAGAAAAAATTTCTATTTCATATCATGAGATTTGCAGACCTGATCTACGTGCAGTGACCGCTGAACTGAAACTGGACCGCCAAGGGCGATCTACGAACACTGATGGAATGAAAACGGGATGTGAGCGACATCCGACAAGTACGAACTTAAGTCCGATCGCGTTCGGCCAGGGGACCACCAGAAATGTCCATTTGGACCGAAACAGCCCCGATTTGGATATACCTCAAGTATAAATTGTTTTCGAGCCTATTTTGGGCACATTTGGGCTTATAAAAGGGGTTGAAACCCTCATTTCTCTCTCTCATCCGAATTTGAGAAAAACTCTAGATTGGGAGAGAGAAAAGGTGAGAGTTTGTGAGAGAGAGTAGGAGAGATTTTTCCTGCTGTTGTGCTACCTGTTGCACGTGCTTTAGCAACACGCTCCAATCACTTGGCCGGTGATTTCTCTGCATTTTTAGGTAAGAAAACAACCCTAATAGTTGCTGATTTGCTGATCCCTTGGTTCCATAGCGAAATAGCTGATAGATCTTGTGTATTAGGTTCACAGTTCGCCGTAGACGAAGCGTATACGCTCCGTTCGAATCACTTCACCTATAAGGAAAAAGGTGCGGATTTTAGATGCTTTGATTGACTGTTTCCAATGCTTTCAATGTTTTTTAATAGTAGATTATCGACGGCAACGCCGTTTGACATGTACAACATGATGTCTGTTTCCTGTTTCGTTAATAGACGAAGAATATGAGATTTAGGGCATTTTAGTCATTTGTAGGAAGTACTGTTTTCATTCATATTTTGCTGATGTGATTGACATGGCTTATTGTCGCATTAGAATACTAGGAATATGTGCATAATTAGTTTGGCGAAGAGATTCACCTAAATGCGCACTTCGGGTCGACATACTATATGTAGACTTAAGTGTGTAGTGTAAGTGTTTGTATAAATGCTTGTATTAGTATGTATTGAATTAAATGGTGTTATGAATTAGTTTGAGATTGATTTCTCAATTAATATGCTGATGTAAATGATTTCCTACATGTTAGTTATATGCATGATTTCATTGTATGTATGAAATGCATGTGCTTGATGATTTACTTAAGTTGTATGTTATAACAAGTGTTAACATGCTCACATGGATGTATTTCAATTCCAATACTCTTACATCAATTGCTGATGTGAATTCATATGTGTTTGTGACTATACCTAGTCCAGGCAGTCGATAACCGAGCGAATTCGTGGTTGGCTTATCTTGGCCACGAACGACGCGTCGATGAACGCGAGTCGTGTTCTGGAGTTGGCGGCAGTGGTTAGGCCACACGAAGTGTTTTATGCACTTCATGTCGTTCGACTTGAGATGCGATCGTACTAGTCGAGCCCGTCAAGTAACCCGACTGGCCGTTGTATGTTCACCCTGTATGAGTCATAACTGCTTGAACCTAGGGTACTGAACTTACCATTGTAAACCCTGTTAACCATGGTACCTTGATCCATAAAGACTCATGAGCCGGGCATGGTGGTATGGGACACCGTGGTCGAGCTGTCGGCCTACGCTGGGGCCACAAACCTCCCCGTAGTGACCAGTGAGTACCTATGTCTCGTGAGTAGATTATGGTGGTATGGGACACTATATTCTTGCTGTCGGCCTACACTGATCAGGCGAAGAGTCCTTTGTAGTGACCGCGAGCGTATTCTGAGTCTACGGGAGGCGACGACCTTTCAGTAGCAGTGAGAGTACAGTAGGCCTGTATTGATAAGGTGATGGGAGAGTGGTGCAACGAGTGCGAGCAACAGTCCTTGCAGCCCTTGCAGCGACCTACAAAATATACATCATATGAGATTACTAGGAGTGACGACCCTAGACAGGATCTGTGTTGGGATTGATACAAGGGAAGTACCTTAGTTTCCCAATCTTGCTGTTTGAATGGACTAATAATAACTCAAAAATCATATCACCATTACATTGCATGTGCCTGGAAGATGTGGAGCACTTGAGGGACGATTGCATGCCGCAGTCGTAAGATGGTGCCGTATGAGGGAGATCGTCGGTGAGGGCATACATCACGTCATGTCATATTACATTAACAACAGTATTAGGAATGTTTGATTTACTGCTTTACTATTATCGCATGATTGATTTGAGAACATGTTAATCCTTGCTCTATTATTCCACTGAGTTAGCCACTCACTCCCACGTTACGGGATGATGTTTTCGGACACCCACCAGTCCCTATTTTGGTTGCAGATGATGGCGCTGCTTGAGAAGCGGAGCTGGACTTGATGATGATGAGGAGGATCTCTCCTTTATGAGTGATCTAATTGACGGGATTACAGGGAGGTTGATTAAATGCCTTGACACTTGTCATTTTATATTTTTAGAGCACTCATGTATATTCTTTTTACTTACTTTTGGAGTATACATGTATGTATATAACTTGGTAACATGTTCACACTCTGGAGACATACAACAGTTTATATATGCTATACATTCTATCACAGTCTTTCGCTCGTAAATTTAACTGTCTCTGGAGTATGATATGCTGTTCTGGCTTAATCTCACTCATGTTTAATACATTAACACAGACAACATTCAATCATACATATCTATGTTGCATAAATAACATTTTGAAACTCGGGAGTTAGGTTTTTACTCGACCCCCCGATTTTTGGGATGTTACAAAACCTTTACAGAGGTGTTTTTCAATTGGGCTTACACAATAAAAAACCCCACGATGAGATTTTCCTGGCTAATCTTAGTCAAAACCATAAATGAGATTTTTCTGGCTAAATCTCATAAACCAAAAAGGAGATTTTTTTGGCTAAATCTCTCAAACCAAATACAGAAATTTGTAAAAATACTTATCTAAAGATTTTCTTCAATGTAGCTGGTAGAACCGCTTCTTTGTAGATGTAGATGTTCAAAGTTCTATCTCACAAATGAAAGGGTCTTAGGTCTAGATGAATTTTAAATTAAATCTAACCTTTGGTTACTTGGATATAATTTCTTGGATCTAAAAAAGGGTTAAAGCACAATTCCCATTTTATTAAATAAGATTGAACAACAAGAGATTCAGAAATTCAAAATAAAAAAACTAAATAAAAGAATCTTAAATACCATATAATAGCTTCACAATAGCAGGGACTTATTTCTCAGAGTGGTGGCTTGAAATGGCTTGGAATGAATGAAAAAATTTGAGAAAAGTCCTCTATTTATAGGCTACAATTCGGTTACCTCGACTGGTCTAAGGTCTACCTCAACTGGTCCAAGCAGCAATCAATTTTCAAATTTTTTGGTGCGATCGGAAAAAATAGACCCTTGACTGGTCGAGTGGGTCAAAATCACCTTGCAGGAGTTCAAGTCGAGCCCTTCTCTGAAATGGCGATGAAGACCGCTTGAGTTGAAGTAGGAATATGCCAATATGTCCTAAAGGGTGAATAGGACTTTTTAAAGTTTTTATGAATTATTAAAATTCCTATCACACTAATCCTATCACAGAGTATAGATTAGGATTACTCAAAATTAACTCTACTGGCTTTCAAGCCTCGTAGAGGATCCAATCACATAACTATTTAAATGATAATCATGGAGCAGTTATATTCTATGATGGATGTGACTGTGTCTGAAGTGTGAGTAAGTATAAATGCAGTTAAAATAATCACACAAAAGATCAAACACAAGAATCAATCATAAACAGTCATTTTTATAGTGGTTCGACTACTTGTCTACTCCACTCTCAGCTTCCACACTTAACCCATGAGTGTACCGGATTTCACTAAGGAGGTTTCCCATGGTTCACCTCAAATCTAAGGTTTTAAATTAGGTTCACCTTCAACCTTTACAAAGGTTTCTACTCGGTTCACCTCAAACCTTGGAGTTTTGATGGCGCACTCCTAACCAGATGTTTATGCCCACACAGAGTAAGGGTCCACACAACGCACTCAGATGTTTATGCTCTCTACAGAGCAAGGGTCCACACAACGCATCTGGCACATACACTCCCGTCGGAGGCCTCCTTTGAGGACTTCAAAGGGTGAGCAACACTTAAGACCCAATCCTAGAAAGGAAAGATCATGAGTGTCCTCTAGACTCTAGATACTTAGAAATAAGTTGATGAGTCCCATTCAGCGCAGTGATGAAGATCTCCTTCTTGTTGATGAAGAGTCTTCAGCTCCCTTGATCCGCAATACAAAAGATGTACCTATACTAGGCTTCAGGTTGGGTCAAGGTTATGATGGAATTCCACTCTCTAAAGATTTTCCTATTAGGAAGATAGAGTGATTCCAATCATCTATGCATTCAAGGCATCCAAACTTAATGATTCTCCATTAAGTTAGTAGCTGGAGGATCCTTGAATGTAGAAGTTCATTCCCCAATCCACTCTATTGAATATTGATGATGAGGGTGGATTGGAGGATGAACTCCCTGAGAGAAAAGTCTTAAGATAAATGATATAAAGTTTAAAACACTCAGAAGCACTCTCTTCTTTCTCTACCAGCAATAAAGGCAACCTTTTCTATATATAGGCAAAAGGTTTCAACGGATATAAAACGGTCATATTTATGACAGAGTTCGATATCATCGAGCAAGTGTCGATATGATCGAGCGTATACTCTCGATTGTATCGACTGACCTCTCGATGATACAAACTCAAATGTCATTTTTACTTTTGAAAACCTTTTACCAACTGGTCGATAGGATCGAGACACACGTCGATCTTATCGGATTTCGAACTCCGATTCCATCGATAGAAGAATCGATCTATCGACAGGTGAAAACAAGAGAGATAAGCCTTGAAAGATTTCAGGTTCTAAAGATATGGTCGAAAAAACAGCCGATGTCATCAAAATTTGTATATCGATGATATCGGAGTCCGTGTCGATGATATCGATAAATCGTATAGATTTACCTATAAGCTTGCTGGACAGTTTGTGTCCGGTCTCGATCCAATCGACCAGGTCTCGATATGATAGATATATGAATATCGATTTCTCGACTGGTACCCCGATCAACGATTAAAACACCCTAAAATTTATGCTGGAGGAAACATGCGCCCACTATCGATATGATCGACTGACTTCCGATATGATCGATATTTGAATTTAGATTGAATCGGACAGTCATCGATATATCGAAGCTCATAGTAGTTTTCTTTAGAAAAATAGGGGTGCCGAAAAACTGACTGTCGATATTATCGATCCACTTTCGATGGGATCGATATTCGAATATCAATGATATCAATTGAGATTCCGATATATCGATAAATAGTCCAGATGAATGTCTGATTGCTGGACATTTTTTGTCCTCACTCGATTGTATCGATTGAGATGCCGAGGATATCGACAGAACAGGTCGATTTTATCGAAAGGTGAATCGATATAATCAATAGTGTAAGAAAAACTTAAAGATTTTCTATTTTGGTAAAAAATTTTCTTACACTAAAACCCTACGATGTTCTACTTAGTTTTAAGGGTTTTAATCACCCGGTGTTTTGGGACATGGGATGTGAGGCTATGATTTACCTATGGCGAGCTTACACACATCCATTTGAGGCAGACACTTGACTTGATCTTCCTGTTAGGCGCTGTTGTCCGACTGACTCAACTTACACCGTAATTGACAAATCAGGCCACTAGTAGGTGCACTTTCAATCTCCCCCTTTGTCAATTACATGACAAAATACCCAAAACACCCTAGGAAAATATCTACATAGATACATCCTAAATTGTGTGTACATGCATTAACACAATTTTACAAATTCTAATCATCAATGCACACACCCAGTAAGTTCTCCCCCTCACTTTAAAAACTCCTCCTTTCTTGTTGCGGCTGCTCCCCCTAACACCTGCAACATATAAGAGCACAAATATCCAATTTTTCACAGGGGTGTTTGTTATTTTTCTTCCCCTTTTTGTCTGTTATTGACAAAGATATAGTAAGTGATATTGACTGAAGAATTTAAGCATATGGGAGAACCACAGACAGATAGATGTATATAGATATTCAACAGTGATAGGCATACATCAATGAAGGTAGGAAGAAATCGGCACAGTCATTGTATAAGTAATAGAAATGGCAATAAAATAAGAGTGGTATGTAGCCATATCAACAAAAAGTTTCATTATCGAGAAACATCTATACTGCCCTAGACAGCAGTATCATAATCATCAGACAGAAATGTCAACCCCATGTAGGGATACCCAAAACAATTAAACAGAGATGGATGCAAAACAAATAAGATAGAGAGGATAATCACAGTAAACGGGGACCATCATATGCACATCAACAGTTTGTAAGGAAAATAGGTTCAAAAGGAATTCTTCACATCGGCAACTTGACCTTGCCAAGTTTGTAATCTATCACACCCATAAATATGACCACAGCCATCCAAAAAGGTATTTAGGCCTGGAGCATTTCAGTAGGACTTCAGGGTTATGATGGATGTTTATCCTGGGTAAGCTTATGGGACAGGTATCCGTTCCATAATGCATTTTGTTACGCGTTGTAGGACCATCAGTCATTGTCAAACTTTAGAAAGGTGGGTTTCGAGTCATCTAGCAGCTTCATAATGTGAGTCTGTTCGTCCAGAAGATCTTGTATACTGTCTCGTACAGAGATGTTTGGAATGACCTCAACAGAGTCAGAATTTTGCATCAGGCTGCTACTGCTAGGGATTGAACCTGTTCTTCCACCACAAAACACATTTTTAAAGATGTTTAGTCTATGTATGTCTTTAAAGTTGAACCATGCACATGGATGAGGGAGATCATTAGTCGATGGCAGTCTGAATTGATGTGAAAACTTAGAGAGAAGACATGGAAATGGTAGTGTAGTGATGGATGCTTCTGTAAACACATGGATCAGTTGCTGTACGATCAGAGTGGGTAGGCATATTAGAATTCTCAAATGAATGTCGTACAAAATGTTAAGGATGTATAGCGAGAGCTGGTTGCCAGAGACTTCACATGGATAGACGTTCGACCTAAAAATGCTGTGAAGAATTTTATACGTAAGATTAAGATACTTGACATGAAGAACATTTTTGGCATTCCTGGGAATGGTGACACCATTACACAATGCACGAGTAACTTCCCCCCACACACATAAACCATTCATATTTCGATTTGATATAGGTATGTCAGTCATTTTCAAGTTAAGCATCCTACTTATCCGATTTGGTGTGATGTGTTCAACCCAATTTATGACTGAGACTAAGATAACTGGAGGATCTTTTTCATCATTGTAGACCAAACTTAGAAACTGATGTACCAGATTATGTTGAAAAGTTCCTCCAAGGTTCACAACATTTTCCCACCCAATTTATTTCGAGAGATCGATGATCCTAAAGGATTCAATGCTCTTTTTGTGAATCATCCATTTTGCCACAAGGTTTAGGTTGAATAGAGCAAAAGAGGCAGTTGCATCCTGCTTACCTTTCTTCTTTCCAATTGATGCATGCTGTGGATGAACTAATCCTTTGTTTTTTCCCATCTTGGAGAGATGAAATGTCCAGGTCTGAGAGCACCAGATGCAGTTCTCCTTTTTGGTCTTCTGATTCTTACCAAGCAACGACAATCTATCCCTTTAATCATGTTCCCAGATTCCAAATTTTGATTTTTAATTTCAAGTTATAGGGAAGAACAACCATCCCGACGTTTCAACTACCCGGAGAGTCGTCAATTCTATCGATTCTCAGTCGATGTGATCGACATTCACAAGTGTCCAATCGATGCTTATATCGAAGGTGGATCTTTTCAAGTTTTTCTGTAGACTGATGATCCTTCGTGTACAGAATAGTATATCTATTAAAGTTCTTAGCAAAAATTATCAGCAAAATTTTATATAGCTTTTATACATCAAAGGTATAAACATTTGGATGTTTATGTGCAAAAAGTGAGGTGAGATGCCTCAGATTATTTCTCTGAAAGCTCAGCAAAATCGCATCATTTCAGCAGGTATTCAGATTTTTGATGCATGACCTGGACTAGTTTCTTCACTCTTAGTGTCTCTCAATATTACTCCGTTCTTTTCCAAGAATAATGTAGCAGTGGTTGCTTGTACGAAGACCCTTCATAATTGATTTTCCTGATGGATCTAAGATCTCGCATTCTTCTTTGTTGAATCTGACCACATGCCCATTATCACAGATTTGAGAGATGCTTGGTAGATTATGTGTTAAACCTTTTATGCAGAAGGCATTCTCATTTGTAAGCGAAGTGATTCCTTCTATGATTCCCTGTCCAATTATTTCAGCAGTGGTTCCATCTCCGTAGGTGACTATCCCTTTATGAAAATCCTTATAGTTTGAAAGGAGGGACTTGTCACCTGTGACATGTCTTGATCAACCACTGTCTAGGTACCATTTAGCATCATTGCCTGATAAATGATCTGAATGAGTAACAAGGCAATTTGTCTTTTCCTTAATCACCCACTTTGTGATTGGAGTTTTACTTGTGGTAGATTTGTTCTTCTTATCTGATTTTTCCACATGACTTAACTTCTCCTTCATCCTATCAACTAGCTCAAGTGGTGATGATTGTATACTTCTTCTGTCTAGCTTATAAACTGACTCCTCATTTTTGTAACGAGTTGGGATAGGTTTGGTGTTACTACTAGATGCAACAGATTTTCTAAATGGTTGTGCATCATATTTAGTTTTTGTTCTAGCTTTTTCATACCCCAAGCCATATTTGTTGTTTCCATATTTTCCCATACCCAAAAGTTTTTCTAACCTCTCACCACCTTGGGAAAATTTACAATTTAGTTGGGCTATTTTTCAAGATTCTTCTAATTCATTTTGAAGTGTATAATTCCTATTCTGAAGAATCAAGTTTTTCTCATTTAGTTCTTTGACTTGTTTCTTTAATTTTTCTGACTCAGATTTCAATGAAATGTTAGTTGTTTCAAGTTTATCATTATCTGAGTGACATTGCTACAAATCAATAATTATAAGAGTA
The DNA here is from genome assembly GCA_037074715.1 of Magnolia kwangsiensis. Classification (NCBI taxonomy): domain Eukaryota; kingdom Viridiplantae; phylum Streptophyta; class Magnoliopsida; order Magnoliales; family Magnoliaceae; genus Magnolia; species Magnolia kwangsiensis. The sequence goes on along the minus strand of CM073574.1, from coordinate 126,667,999 downwards.
TTGATATTTGAAGCTTTATCCATATCTAATTTCAGCAATTCCTTTTTTTTTTCCAGATATTCCAAGTCTTTTGACAATATTAACGCTATGAATGTAAAGTTGATTGTAAGCATCTTGTAATTCATTTTTCTCTTTATCTTCTTCTTCTTAAATTTCCTCATTGTCAGATGGAAATCATTCAGTGGCTTGTTGTTCTTTCTTAGATTCAGTTGGAATGATTGAAGTAGTGGAGACCATAAGTATTTTCAAGGATTTTTGATCTCCATCACTCTCTGAGTCACTGTTTTCTGAGTTCGACTCTTCTATATCATCCCATGTGGTGGCCATCACCTTGCCCTTAGTTTTTCTGTTTAGGCATTCGGTAGATAAGTGTCCATACTCATGACAGGTATAACATTGTGGTTCTTTGGTCCTTTTTCCAAATTTGCCTGCAGAAGGTTTGTCATCCACCTTTCTACTTCTAGAGGGGTGGTCGCGATTCCTTTGAAAGAATCTTTTGAATCTTTATGCCAGCAGAGCCACTTCCTCATCTTCATCTTCTTTTTCACTCTCACTGTCCTCATGTTTTGATTTCTTAGAAGCTCTTAGGACAGTGTTTTTAGATTTTTGGGGTTGTGTGAAGTGTAGTTCAAAAGTTTGTAGGGAACCTACTAGTTTTTCTACTTTCATCTCATCAATATTCTTACACTCCTCAATTATTGTTACTTTGGGATTAAACCATTCCGGTAGGGATCTTAAGATTTTTCTACATATTTTAGGTGCCGGAACCTTCTCTCCCAATCCACCCATGGAGTTACAAATAATATTCAATTTGGTGAAAAACTCCATAAATGTCTCATGCTCTTCCATCTTGAGATTTTCGAACTGTGAAGTTAAAAGTTGTAGTTTACATCTCTTCACAGTGCTTGTGCCTTCATGGGTTGTTTCTAATAAGTTCCATGCTTCTTTAGAGGTCCCACACATACTTATCTGATTAAAAATATCTTGGGACAGGCACAGTAGATGGCGTTCATTGCTTTTACTTTAGCATTTCACTGTTCTTTATCAAACACCATTCACTTTTCATTAGGTTTAGGTTTAGTGATTGTGGTTTCATTTTCAAGTACAATTTGTTCAGATGGTACCACACATCCTTTTTTAACTACATCCTAAACTTCATGATCCAAAGATCTCAGGAAGTAATGCATTCTAGCCTTCCAGTAAGCATAATTTGAACCATCAAATACTGGAGGTCTAGTGACAGATAAGCCCTCTCCTTTGGCCATATTCTTTAACTTCAGTCAAGATTACTCTCTAGGCGGTGAAGCCCTTAAAGGGAGACCCGCACTGATACCAATTGAAATGGTGGTGAAGACTGCTTGAGTTGAAGGGGGAATATGCCAATATGTCTTAGAGGGGGGGGGGGGGGAATAGGACTTTTTAAAATTTTTATGAATTATTAAAAATTCTATCACACTAATCCTATCACAGAGTACAGATTAGGATTACTTAAAATTAACTCTACTGGCTTCCAAGCCTGGTAGAGGATCCAATCACAGAACTACTTAAATGATAATCATGGAGCAGTTATAGTCTATGATGGATGTGACTGTGTGTGAAGTGTGAGTAAGTATAAATGTAGTTAATATAATCACAAAAAAGATCAAACAAAAGAATCAATCACAAACACAGTCGTTTTTATAGTGGTTTGACTACTTGTCTACTCCACTCCCGGCTTCCACACTCAACCCTTGAGTGTACCGAATTTCACTAAGGAGGTTTCTCATGGTTCACCTCAAACATAAAGTTTTAAATCAGGTTCACCTTCAACCTTTATAGAGGTTTCAACTCAGTTCACCTCAAACCCTAGAGTTTTGCTAGCGCACTCCTAACCAGATGTTTATACCCACACAGAGCAAGGATCCACACAACGCACCCGGATGTTTATGTTCTCCATAGAGCAAGGGTCTATACAACGCACCCCGCACGTACACTCCCGTCGGAGGCCTCCTTTGAGGACTTTAAAGGGTGAGCAACACTTAAGACGCAATCCTAAAAAGGAAAGATCACAAGTGTCCTCTAGACTGTAGATACTTACAAATAAATTGATGAGTCTCATTCAGCGCAGTGATGAAGATCTCCTTCTTGTTGATGAAGAGTCTTCAGCTCCCTTGATCCACAACACAAAAGATGTACCTATACTAGGCTTCAGGTTGGGTCAAGGTTATGATGGAATTCCACTCTCTAAAGACTTTCCTTTAGGAAGATAGAGTGATTTCAATCATCTATGCATTCAAGGAATCCCAGCTTAATGATTTGCCATTATGGTAGTAGCTGCAGGATCCTTGAATGCAGAAGTTCATTCCCCAATCTACTCTATTGAATATCAATGATGAGGGTGGATTGGAGGATGAACTCCCTGAGAGAAAGGGCTTAAGATAAATGATATGAAGTTTAAAACACTCAGAAGCACTCTCTTCTTTCTCTACCAGCAATAAAGGCAAGCTTCTCTATATATAGGCAAAAGGTTCCAACGGATATAAAATGGTCATATTTATGACAGAGTTCGATATCATTGAGCAAGTGTCGATATGATCGAGTATATACTCTCGATTGTATCGACTGATCTCTCGATGATACAAACTCAAATGTCATTTTCTCTTTTGAAAACCTTTTACCAACTGGTCGATAGGATCGAGACACACATCAATGTTATCGAATTTCGAACTCCGATTCCATCGATAGAAGAATCGATCTATCGACAGGTGAAAATAAGAGAGACAAGCCTTGAAGGATTTTAGGTTCTAAAGATATGATCGGGAAAACAACCGATGTCAATAAAATTTGTATATCGATGATATCGGAGTCCGTGTCGATGGGATCAATAAATCGTATATATTTACCTATAAGCTTGCTGGATGGTTTGTGTCCGGTCTCGATCCAATCGACCAGGTCTCAATATGATCGACATATGAATATCGATTTCTCAACTGGCACTTCGATCAACGATTAAAACATCCTGAAATTTATGCTGGAGGAAACATGCACCCACTATCGATATGATCGACTGACTTCCAATATGATCGATATTTGAATTCAGATTGAGTCAGATAGTCATCGATATATCAAAGCTCATATTAGTTTTCTTTAGAAAAACAGGAGTGCCAAAAAACTGTCTGTCGATATTATCGATCCACTTTCGATGGGATCGATATTTGAATATCGATGATATCGATTTTGATTCCGATATATCGATAAATCATCTAGATAAATGTCTGATTGCTGGACGCTTTTTGTCCTCACTCAATTGTATTGATTGAGATGCCGAGGAAATCGACAGAACAGGTCGATCATATCGAAAGGTGAATCGATATAATCGACAGTGTAAGAAAAACTTGAAGATTTTCTTGTTTGGTAAAAAGTTTTCTTACACTAAAACCATAAGATGTTCTACTTAGTTTTAAGGATTTTAATCACTTGGTGTTTTAGGACATGGGATGTGAGTCTATGATTTACCTATGACGAGCTTCCACACATCCAGTTGAGGCAGACACTTGACTTGATCTTCTTGTTAGGCGTTGTTGTCCGATTGACTCAACTTACACCGTAATTGACAAAACAGGGCACTAGTAGGTGCACTTTCATTCTCGACTGGTTGAGCCAGTCTCCAGGACCGGTCGAATAGGGTGCTCGATTGGTCGAAGACTTACCAGGCTTATCCAAAAAATTGAGTAAATTTCTAATTAGACTTACCAGACTTATCAGAAAAACCTTAGACTGGTTGAGCCAGTGCCTAGACTAGTTGGAACAAAGCCTAAAATAAGTACATTGACCCAATTTAATTATGCAACATTAATGACCTAAGCCTAAGGTCTTTCTAGGGTCACGTATACCTTAAATATGAGCATTGAACTTGTAACATCGGTCGCTTCGGTAGATAGTATACTTTGAAGTACATGAAGTTTGATCTTGTATGCTTGAAACTTGAGCTTGAGCTTGTACACTTGAGCCTTGAGCTTGAGCTTGAGCTTGTATACTTATGCATTTGGACTTAAGGACGTACTTGTACTTCTTGAACTTGAACTTGTTCTAGCAGTTGAACATGCACATTGACTTGAAGTTGTCGTAGCACTTGATGTTGATGTAGATGACTTGAAACTCGTCTTCGTATGAAGGTGAACTTTCCATCAATCAAAACAAGTCAATCACTCCAAAGTTGTTTGACACTACAAAATTTGACAATATAGGGTGCTAGATCTACAACATAGCACTTATAATCTCTCCCTTTGTTAAATTTGTGACAAAACCAACTTAGAAGATTAACCTATTCAAAATACATAGATTCAAAAACTTCATCATATAATCAAACTTTCAAAAACTCCCCCTCAATTGGAGCTGAGTGATTTGTAGAGACCTATATAAACAAATACATACCCAAAAAAAATTCCACATACATGCCACATATACATGCATTTCTCTACATCCACCATCAATCATACATAACCATAATACTCAAATTAAGCATCATAATACACAAATTCTCCCCCTTTTTAGCACAAAATGACAAAGGAAGAAAAGATTGAAATATGTGATTGTGGTTATAAAGTATGTGAAGAGTATGAGAAAGAGAGTGAAAGCTAACAGTTTAAAACATACTAAAGTAAAGTATCAACATCACATAGTTATACATGTCCAAATGTCAAAATAGTCAACAAGTAAAAGTTAAGAGCTAAGCATTAATACATGTCTAAAATCAAATATAAAGAAAACTAATCCGAACCAGATGAAGAAGGTGGAATCGACGGATCAATCTAATGTAATCTCTTTGTAATGTGTCTAAAGTACTTACGCATATATTTCATTTGACTATCTTGAGATATCTTTAATCCATCCACCTTTTCCTCTAAGGCGCGAAAGCGCTCATCAAAGTCAGAAGGCTGAAAATCAAGATCAACCTTAGCATCATCTTCTTCTAATTCATCAAAAATATCATCAATCATAGTGTTAGTTGGCAACGCATCTTCCTCTCCAACTTCCTCTGCTCCCCCATCCGTTTGACTAAGAGCAAGCTTCAAATTCATCTTGTTGATGTTTGAATTGTTGAATGGAAGAAGCATAATAGGAGCTTCACCAAGCGGCATGACCACATTCTAGTGCAGAGCAAGTACAGTTATCAAATAAGAAAATGGGATATAGTTATGACCACGTTGAAGTCGAAATTGAATAATGATATAATAGATTAAAGAGGGAAGACACATAAGATTACCAGACACTATGGAATGAAGAATACGAACCATTAAAGATGTCAATTCATCCTTGTTTCTGGATTGGGGATAAACATTGAAAATAAATATGTGATGCAAAACTCTGTATTTGGGAAACATTTCGTTGGCATAGAGCGCATTCCCTGAATTCCATTCCGAATCCATGTTACACTGTTTGCAAGTTAAGAGGCATTTTTTTGATTCGGTTATTCTCTCGGCTAAAACTGGTATAGGTATATTGTTGTCATTTACATTGACATCAAGTAGGTTAGTAATAATGTATCGATTGACTTTGTATAGACCTTCTCTAAATATGATTGTGAAGGTTAATTCCTTAACTAAGACATCACTACTACAAGCGAACATGGTTGTGCAATGGAACGGTATGCCGGTCTGTCCCAATTCAGACTGTTCTCTAGCAACAAGGAGAGGAATAATCTGAAATTGAGCAAGATGGTTTGAGTTGACTTGCCACTCAACAATGACCTCTCGATGATGGAAATCCCACACATATTCGGGGTTATCTCCAGGAGGTCGTAGGGTTCGCACCCTAACATGAGTGGTCCTTGAAGAAGAAGCCCTAGCTTTCTTAACCGGACGGCCTTCCATTGCAAAGATAAACAAGAAAATCCAACAAAAAAGTCAAGGGTTTCAAACCCAATAGATTTGTCACAAAAAGACCCAACAAACCATAAGAAAAGATCAAGTAAAAGCAAGAATCTAGAAATGTAAGATTCAAGGAACCTAAATCTGAAAGAAAATTGAAAATGGAACACTTACTTGCATGAATCAAAGATGGGTTTAACGGGTCGGAGAAGGGGCAAGTGAGGAAGATAAGGAATATGGAGAAAAAGTGTTTTTCTCACTAAAAAGGGGCTTTCAACCACGCACCATGACTAGTCGAGTACATTCTTGACTGGACGTGCCACGACTGGTCGAGTATGTGCTTGACCAGTCATGCAAGCACAAAAAAAAAATGCATATTTTATACAATTTAATTCAAAATAATTTGCATAAAAATAAATAAAAATTAAAGCATGCAAACATGATAATCTCAGTTTGAATTGCACATACCAATATCCATTTTTAATTTAGAAAATCTATTTCTGTCAAGAGGTTTTGTAAATATGTCCACAAGTTGATTTTCTGTTTGCACATAATCCAATGAAATAATTTTTTCTTCTACTAATTCCCGAATATAATGATATCGAATGTCAATATTTTTGGTACGGGAATGCTAGATGGGATTCTTAGAAATATTAATTACGCTGGAGTTATTGCGATACAGTATCATTGTATCTTTCGCAATACCATAATCATTAAGTATTCTTTTCATCCACACCAGTTGGGTAGAGGCATTTCTGGCTGCAATATATTCAGCCTCAGCTATAGATAGAGATACAAAACTTTGTTTCTTGCTATGCCAGGAAACTAAATAGTTCCCAACATAAAATCATTCACCACTGGTGGACTTTCTGTCATCTATATTCCCAACCTAGTCAGCATCTGTATATCCAGCTAATTGAATATTAGTATCATGTGGATACCATAGGCCTACATTAGCCGAACTTGCGACATATCTAATAATTTTCTTGACAGGAATAAGGTGAGATTCATTAGGATCTGATTGATATCCAACACAGAAACCTATGTTGAATGTTATATTAAATTGGCTCACAGTTAAATATAATAAACTACCAATCATACTATGATACAACTGAGAATTTACACTTTTACCTATTGCATCTTTAGAAAGCTCAAGAGTTGTACTCATAGGAGTATCGAAGTTTTTATCACTCTCAAATCTAAATTTCTTAACCAAGTTTAAGGCATACTTGGTTTGAGAAATGAAAATACCATCTTTAAGTTTCTTTACTTGTAGACCTAGAAAGTAATTCAGTTCTCCCACCATACTCATTTCGAATTTGGACTTCATCAACTCTGCAAACTCAGTAGACAGGTTAGAGCATGTAGAACCATAGATAATATCATCAACATATATCCGTACTCTAAGTATGTGATCATTATGTTTCTTAACAAATAGAGTTTTATCGACACTCCCCATAGCGAAGTCATGACTTAGTAAAAACTTAGTCAATTTCTCATACCATCCATTGGGAGTTTGTTTCAAACCATAAAATGCCTTTTTAAGGCAATACACATGATCAGAGTGTTTAGGGTCTTCAAAACCCTTAGGTTGTTCAACATAAACCTCTTCATGTAAATCACCGTTTAAGAATGCACTTTTGACATCCATTTGATAAATTTTAAACTTCTTGAAACATGCAATGGATATGAATAATCTGATGGATTAAAGACAAGTTACTAGGGTAAAGGTTTCATCATAATCGACGCCTTCAATCCGAGTGTACCTTTGCACAACCAGTTTAACCTTGTTTCTTATTATATTTCCTAACTCATCAGATTTATTTTTAAAAATTCACCTGGTTCCTATAATATGTTTATCAGATGGTCTTGGAACCAAATACCATACATCATTCCAATCAATTTATTCATTTCATCTTGCCTGACAACTATCCAATTTTCATCAGTGAGTGTCTCTTTTACATTGGTCAGCTCAATTTGGGAAGTAAAACACACATAATTACATATGTTTTCTAATTGTCTTTGAGTACACACACCAGCGAGAGGGTTACCTAGTATTTGATCAGTTGGATGGTCTTTGACTAATCGTAGTTCAGTGTTGATTTGACTAGATGTGGAGTCAGGTTTTTCTATTATATTGACTTCATCATCTTCTGAACTAGTAGTTAGTGTATTTAGGTGATCATCAATAACCACATTTATAGACTCCTGAATGACACCAGTTCTCTTGTTGAGAATTTGATACGCTTGACTATTTAGAGCATACCCTAGGAAAATTCCTTCGTCACTTTTAATGTCGAACTTCCCTAAATTTTCACAATCTCACAAAATGCAACACTTACTTCCAAAAACTCGAAAGAATTTGAATGTGGATTTTTTGTTAAATTATAGTTCATAAGCTATTTTATCTTTTAATTTTCTGATGTAAATTCAGTTTATTATATACCATGCAGTGTTAATAGCTTCAGCCCATAAATTTTTAGCTAACTTCATGCTATTCAACATTACATTAGCCATTTCTTGAAGCACTTTATTTTTTCTTTCAACAATCCCATTTTGTTGAGGTATCTTAGGAGTTGAAAACTCATGCGATATTCTATGATTGCTACAGAACTTCTCAAAATTTCTATTTTCAAACTCCGATCCTTGATTATTTCGGATCTTAGTAATATTCACTTCTTTCTCAATTTAGATACACTTAAGTATCCTTTTCACTTCATCAAGAGTTATAGATTTTTCTCTCATGAATGCTACCCAAGTAAATTTGGTAAAGTCATCCACAATTACTAAGAAATACTTCTTTCCACCTTGACTCTCCATTCTGGTTAGTCCAATAAGATCCATGTGGAGAAGTTCAAGGGGTTTATAAGTGACAAAAGAGTTCACTTTCTTGTGATTACTCCTTGTTTATTTTTTGATTTAACATTCGCCACATATTTTATTTATTTTCTTTAATTTGGGTAGACCTCTTATTAGATCGGCCTTACTCAGTCTATATAAATTCTAGTAGTTTAAATGTCTAAGGCGTTTGTGCCAAAATTTGGTCTCATTGGTTTGGACCATGTAACAAGATAATTTAGACGAGTTAAAATAACTTAGAATATAATAATTCTCAGATGTTCTTCGACCATTCAATATCACACAACCTTTCTCATTTGAGATCTCACATCCTTGATTAATGAATTTAACACTATGTTTATTATCATAGATTTGAGAAATACTTAAAAGATTGTTCTTAAGACCTTCTACAAATAAAACATTTTCAAAAGGAGGAAGGTTAAAAAGTTGAACCGTACCTTGGACAATTATTTTGCAGTTGCTACCATCACCAAATGTGACTGACCCATCAGTCATTTCTCTGTAGTCAATGAAAAAATCTGTCACCTGTCATGTGTCTTGAGCAACCATTGTCTAGGTACCACTTTGATTAACTCAAAGCCTTGAAGATGGTGTGGGCAACCAGACAAGTAACCTTAGAAACCCATTTCATTATCATTTTGAATTTTGGAGCACTATTGGTTTTCCTTCGTTTATAGTTATATTAACTCTCACATTCGAGTTAGATTTGAGAAGCTCCTTGAGTAAATCCACAATCTTGATTTTTAATATAACTCAAAGACTCGAGTCAAATTAATGTGGATTTTTAAAGTTGTTTTGATTCAAGCCTTTTCCCTTCGAATTAGAGGATTCTCCTTTAGCAAACCTAGGAGTTACATTCTTATTTTTTAGAGGCATGTTTTTATCATAGCCCAGACCCGATTTATCTCCACATTTTCTAGATGCAGTTAGTAACTTTTCAAGTTTAGGGTCTCGCTGGGCATACATCCATGTATCCTTTGAACTTAAAAGGGAAGAAACTTCAAGTTTTAGTTTCTCATTCTCCGATCTTATTTTTTCTAGTTCAAATGTTTTGAAATTTAAGTCACATTTTTCTTTTTCAAAATAATCAGAAATATGTGACTTTTTTAAAATAGACTTTTCAAAATCCTCTTTTAATTTCAGAAATTTCTCTTTCTAAAGTTTAAGCTTGATAAATATCTTACAACTCTCCTTGTATAGGTCAGTATAGGTATCTTGAAGATTATCTTCATTTTCAGGGTCACTTCTTAGATTTTCATAATTAGATGTATCGCAACTATCTGTGTAAGTGACTTTGGCTAGAGTCATTAAAGCCTTGACTTCATTTGTAGATTCGGGTTCTGAATCATCCGACTCAGAAGAAGCTTCAGAGCAGGGCGATTCATCTCATGTGGCTAACATGCCTTTTCTCTTTGGCTTGTCCCTTTTTGGACACTTATTTGCCAAATGCCCATATTCATGACAATTGAAGCACTGACTATCTTTTAGAGATTTTTAGTTTTTAATTTTACCCTTTTTCTTCTTAGAGGGTTTTTAAAAATCAACTCTCTTCTTACTTTTAAAAATCTTATAAAACTTTTTAGCTAATAAGGTCATATCATCCTCTGAGTTTTCACAATCAAAATTATTACTATCTTGAGAAATACATTTGGATGATTTAAGGGCTATAGACTTACCTTTTGGAGCTTTGAAATTCAACTCGTAGGTTTGAAGTGAACCAACAAGTTCCTCCACACTCATATTATTAGTGTCTCTAAGTTCCTGAATAGCTGTCACCTTGAAATTGAATCTCTCAGGAAGTGATCTTAGTATTTTTGCACAAACTTTGCTTTATGAGATGCTATCTCCAAGACCCTACATAGAGTTAACTATGTCATTTAGTTTTGTAAAAAATTCCATGAATGATTCATTTTCTTCTATACGTATTTCCTCCAACCTAGTAGTAATGATCAGAACTTTAGACTTTTTGACAATAGTTATTCCCTCGTGTGTCACTTCAAGGATGTCTTAAGCTTGTTTTGCAGTATCACAAGATATAATTCTTTTGAACTCATCTGGTGATAGTGCACAAGTGATTACATTTAAAGCTTTGACATTAGGACTACTCTCATTTTTCTGAAGAGTAGTCCACATATAATACGGTGTTTCTTTAAAGGACTTAGTTCCATTAGTGCCTATCTAGAACTTCAGACGTAGGTGGGTTCCATCTAGTCACTGTGGCTTGCCACACGCTTTCATCAATGGATCTCAAAAAGATCCTCATCTTGGCTAAGCATAATTGGAGCCATCAAATGGTGGTGGCCTAGTGATAAAAAGGCTATCAAAATTTGACATATTGTTAGCTCAAGATTGATTAGCTTAGGAAATAAATCCAATGGAATGAGCTATTAGTCTCTGATACCATTTGAAAACGGCGAGCTCACAGTCCTAGAGGGGGGGAGGGGTGAATAGGACTATGCCAAATAAAATAAATGCAAATAGCTGAAATAAATAGTAACTTCAAATGCACTAGTCTTGAGAGGTTAATACAAACATTATTCTAAGGATAACTTCACACCAAAAACTAAGGTTTATGGTTGGATAACCTGATATCTAGAACTTCGGTAAGTATCAAAAACTCAAACCGATATAAAGGCAAAAGAAAAAAATCTAGCTATTACAACATTCATCACAAGTACATAAAAGTAATAGAAGCATTCACACATAAATATCAAATACAACATCCACCACAACTTCAAGAATTATAGTGGTTCGGTGTGTACACCAACTGTTCGCAAACAGTCACACCTACTCCACTCCCAATATCCACAACACACTTGGTATTGGCTTTCACTGTGAAAGAAGGTTTTTCAAGGTTCACCTTAAAACCTTTACGGATGTGTTTTTCAATTGGGCTTACACAATAAAAAAATCTTACGTTAAGATTTTCCTGGCTGATCTCAGTCAAAACCAAAAAGGAGATTTTTCTGGCTAAATCTCACAAACCAAAAAAGAGATTTTTCTGGCTGAATCTCTTAAACCAAATACAGAAAATTGTAAAAATACTTATCTGAAGATTCTTCTTCGATGTAGCCGTTAGAACCGCTTCTTTGTAGATGTAGATGTTCAAAGTTCTATCTCACAAATGAAAGGGTTCTAGGTCTAAATGAATTTTAAAATAAATCCAACCTTTGGCTACTTGGATTCAATTTCTTGGATCTCAAAAAGGGTTAAAGCACAATTCCCTTTTTATCAAATAAGATTGAACAACAAGAGATCAAGAAATTCAAAACCAAAAAGCTATATAAAAGAATCTTAAATACTGTATAATAGCTTCATAATATCTTGGACTTATCTCTTAGAGTGGTGGCTTGAATTGGCTTGGAATGAATGAAAAATCTAAGAAAAGTCCTCTATTTATAGGTTACAATTTGGTTCCCTCAACTGGTCTAAGATTTGCCTTGACTGATCCTGGTAGCAACTAATTTTCAAATTTTCTGTTGCGATCGGATAAAACAGACTCTCGATTGGTCGAGTAGCCTGCTCAACTGGTTGAGCATAACATTCGATTGGTTGAGTGGATCAAAATCGCCTTGCTGAAGTTCGAGTCGAGCCCTTCTCTAATGGTCGAGCCAGTCTCCACGACTAGTCGAGCAGGGTGCTCGACTGGTTGAAGACCTACCAGATGTATCCAAAAAATTAAGTAAATTTCTGCATTGGTCGAGGAAAACCCTGGACTAGTCAAGCCAATGCCTGGACTAGTCGAACAATGACTAAAACTAGTCGAAGAAAAGCCTAAAATAAGTACATTGACCCAATTTAAATATGTAGCATTAATGACCTAAGCCTAAGGTCTTTTTAGGGTCATGTATACCTTAAATGTGAGCATTGAACTTGTAACATCGATCACTTCGGTAGATAGTATACTTTGAAGTACATGAAGCTTGATCTTGTATGCTTGAAACTTGAGCTTGAGCTTGAGCTTGTATACTTATGCATTTAGACTTGAGGTCATACTTATACTTCTTCAACTTATTCTAGCAGTTGAACATGCACATTAACTTGAACTTATTGTAGCACTTGATGTTGATGTAGATGACCTGAAATTCATCTTTGTATGAAGGTGAGCTTTCCATCTATCAAAACCAGTCAATCACTCCAAAGTGGTTTGACACTACAAAATTGGAGAATATAGGGTGCTAGATCTACAACATAACACTTACAGTCCCATAGTTTCTGGAAAAACCATGCTTGAGGGTGTGCTCACCCTCTCGGGTTATAAATAATCTCTCAAAGTATGAGGCGGGGGTGCTTAATGCACCTCATTCTCATCCTTGACTTCCTCAACCCTAGGTTGAGGTTGTCTTCCCGGTTGATTTACCGGTTGATTGATAGTCACCACTTCAATTAACGGACTTCAAGTGGTGTCTAATCCTGTGATGGATAGATAACCCCTCAACTAATCCTCCTTCATTCAAAAGACGTTGAGTGTTATCATGGACCCACTTGGGCATGAAACATTCTCAGCCCTCAATTTCAGATTCTATCCTAAACCTAAAAAGGAAAGAAGAAGGAAGTAGAAATCCAGAAATAGAAAGAGAAAGGGAATTATAAAGAAGTTACCAAATTAGAAGTTCCTAAATTAAGTTCCTGCAAAACGAAATAAAACAAGTCAGTTTCTAAAAATAGAAATTCTGAAATTAGAAAGTTTCTAAAAATAAAAATAGAAAGATGAGTTAGTTTCTAAAATCAAATTAGAAAATTTTCTAAACCTATAATTAGAAAGCTAAGTTAGTTTCTAAAATAATTCAGAAACTCCTAACCTAAAAATAGAAAGTGGAAAAACCCTAATCTTAACCTAATTTCGAAACTAGCTTATCTCAAAAATATGCAACCATTAGTCTTCGGCAACGACACCAAACACTTGTTCACAACCCCAAGTGTAGGGTCATGATGTAGTAATAATCTCGGTGAGACCGAAGTCGAATCCACAGGGAATGAACTTGTGTGTCTTCTGAAAGTAACTAGAAGTAGAAACAGAAAAAGATGAAAACCTAAATTTAGAATATTTGAGAGAGTAATTGTGATTAAAGTAATTAAAAATAGTGAATATAAATGTATGAACTAGGTTACCAAGGATCCACTTGTAGCAATTGGGAAGCTACCTTGCATGATTCAAGGACACAATTGGAATCAGAGTCCTATCTTATCCAGTTGGTAAGAAGAGATTTGTCAGATCTCTAAACTTCTCATGGATCTAATCATCAATGGATGAGAGTGGTGAAGATTTGGAAGTGATTCCATCACCTAACCATGCCCAGGAGACAAGGTAAACAACATGATTTACCAATCTCACAACCAATCATAAGCAAATTGTGAAGGCTTGAAAGGATTCCATCATTCTACCAAGCCCAAGGGACGATGGTGAACAATAGGATTGCCTAATTTCACAATCTCAATTCTAGAAAAAGAAGACATTTCAAGTCATTGCAGATCTATTGCAATTTGTCACAACAAACCATTAAAAACTAAAAATATTCCTTCATAATCAAACTAGAATCCAAGAGAGTTCAATAAAATATGAATCAAAACAAAGAAAATATCTCAATCACAATACAGGCTTCACCTCTTAGCCCTATCTAAGAGGTTTAGCCAACTATAGACATGATTAAACTAATAACTCTTAAGAAAAACATAAAAACAACTAAGGAAAGGGAAGAAAAACTCTTGATGATAGCTTCTCCATACTTTTGCTTCACTCCAAAAACCTTAGAAGATGCCTAGGAGCATCCTAGGGACCCCTATTTATAGTTTTGCATCACCTCCTTTCGCACCGAGTTGGAAAAATCTAAAAACTACTTTAAATTTCTGCAATTCATGCACTATCTACGTAGCCTCAGACTGGTCGAGGATAACCCTTGACTGGTCGAGGGTCACCTTCGATTGGTTGAGGGTTTCCTTTGACAGGTCGAGGATGACCTGATTTTAGAGGATTTAGTCACTGGAGTTCGAGTCGAGGAATCCTCGACGGGTCGAGCAGAGCCAGGACTAGTCGAGGATGACATAAATGCACTTTAAAACTTTGATTCTCTTCATTCTTAACTTGGTTTTATTTAATCTTTGGCATGTGAATTCATCATTCTTAGTCTTTTAAGATCCATCCTTGGCTTTGGTGATTCTTGAGCATTAAATTCATACTTTTATCGTTCTTTTTAATACAAGCTCTTAAATTCAACTTACAACATAAACATGATTAAAATAGAATATTAAGCATTATCATGTTCATAAAACGAAGTAATAAATAGGGTCCAATATGTAATATTTAACCCTCAACACAATCCCCAACAAGCATTTTACTAGTCCTGAGCAAAATATGAACTTTAATGTGCAATATTCAAACCTTTTTCAGAAAATAATCTTTTATGTAATCAAGTATGAATGAGTAGACTTAATATAAGAAAGTGAGATTTTAAAAACCTTGAGTCAAATCATATAAGCAATTAATCAAATAAGTTCTGTATCCATTAAGTCAGAGCATAGTTCGCATATCAAGTTTTTCAATGTGTGCAGTGAAGATTAACTTACTTTCTATAAGGATACTATCATTACATTATGCAAGTTATGCTTAGCATATCAAGATTAATTATGAACTTGAGTACTAATTTTGAACTTATCCCCTTTTACTTCATTTTCCAGTTTTTGATTTCATTACCAAAAAAATGAGCAACGTCGACGGATGTGTGACTGTTTTGGCTACGGCTTTTAGCCATCGAAAATTCCGACAGCTAAAATCCGTAGCTGAAATATCATAATCCGTAGCCAAAAGGTCTATTTTTAAGGGTGGACGTTCAATCGCTACTATTTTCCTGTGGTGTTGTTCACTTGAGATTTATTTTGATCGGATTTTTTTTGTATCAACCTTAAAATATTGTTTACAAATGTATGTATGGTGTGGATTAATCAAAAACATCATGGTGGGGCCCATAGAGCCCTACCAGATCCAATGATCATGTAGCTTTTTTTATTTTATAGTGAATGTGTGTGAGTTTTGCATTTGCTTTAAATTTGTGGTGACTCATTTATAGAAATAGTGGTAATGATATAGGGTTATCCATACCAACTAAATAATGGTTCTAGTTGTAGATGGATAATATGTATATATTTTCTTATATAAAATTATCTTAACCATCCAGTAAATGGTCCCTTACATGTACGGTTAATATGGTGTATGTTATAAATGATAGTAAACACACAATATTCGAATTTGAAAGTATTTTCTTTCTTTGTTTTCTTTTTTACATTAAAAATGCCCTAACCCTCATTCTCTCTCTCTGTAACACCCCGGATTTTGGCCAATCTGGGATTTGACGTCCTTAGGCAATGGGTCAATTGAAACACCTGGAAAATTGCTTAGAACCCAATTCCATAGCCAAAGAAACCACTTAGAATCAATTCCTTTAGAAAATATGACTAAGTTAGCTAGTGCAACGTTAGAATAGCTGGGAAATGGTCCCTGATCGCTTTAAATACGTTCTACAAGGCCCAAAGCGAGTGGAACCAAGGGTGCTATAATGCTCTAAAGCCTCGGATCAAACTCTAAGCCGGTTTGTCCTCGGGACCTCCTTGAAACTTTGTATTGGATCTAGACCGCGCGTCGAAAGTCCGATACCTCCTATCTTAGACCGTTAGAACCGTCTAGCTGGACTTGACACTCATTCCGAAAATCAAGTCAAACCGATAATCACAGGCTATTTCATTGAGCCCGGACCGAAGAGAGTGTGAATAGGGACATAGTTGGAATTTCAAATTCAAATCTGGCACACAAATTTGACGCATCAGTATTGAGCATTCTGACCGTCAGAATACAGCCAAATTACACCCTTGGATCAGGAAAAATATCTATTATATATCACGAGACTTATAGGCCTGATCTTGGTGCGGTGACCGTTAAACTGAAACTGGGCCGCCACGTGCGATCTGGGAACCCAACCGGTCTGAAAACTGGATGTGTGCTAGATCCAGTATGCGTGAGCTTAAGTCCGACCGCATTTGGCCTGGGGACCTCCAGAAATGCCCTTTTGGACCGAAACGGCCCCGATTTGGTTAGGCACCAAGTAAACATTGTTCCCAAGCCTATTTTGGGAATGTTTTAGGCTATAAAAGGGGTTGAAACCCTCACTCCTCTCTCCCATCCGAATTTGAGAGAAGCCCTAGCTTGGGAGAGAGAAAAAGAGTGAGAGATTGTGAGAGAGTGGGAGAGTTCTTCCTGCCACTTGTGCTACGTGTTGCACGTGCTTAAGCAACACTCCTCTACCACTTTCCCGGCGATTCCACCGCGATCCTAGGTAAGTAAAAACCCTAAATAGTTGTTGATTTGAGTTTTCCTTGTTTCCATAGCGATGTAGCTTATGGATCTTATGTATTAGGTTCCTTATTCGCCGTAGACGAAGCGTATACGCTCCGTTTCAATTTCCGACTCTACAAGACAAAAGGTGCGGATATTAGACGCTTTGATTGACTGTTTCCAAAGCTTTCAATGTCGTTTAATAGTAGATTCTTGACGGCATCGCCGTTTGACATGTACAAAATGCTCTCCGTTTCCCGTTTCGTAAGCTAACGAAGAATATGAGATTTAGGGCATTTTAGTCATTTGTAGGAAGTACTGTTTACATTCATATTTTGCTGATGTGATTGACATGGTTTGTTGTCGCATTAGGAAGTTAGGAATGCGTGCATAATTAGTTTGGCGAAGAGATTCGCCTAGTTGCGCACTTTGGGTCGACATACTATATGTAGACTTAAGTGTGTAGTGTATGTGTTTGTATAAATGCTTGTATTAGTATGTATTGAATTAAATGATGTTATTTGATAGTTTGTGATTGATTTTTCAATTATTATGCTGACCTAAATGATTTTCTACATGTTGACAAAATGCATGATTTCATTACATGCATGGAATGTATGTGCTTGAGGATTTGCTTAAGTTGAATATGCATGGGAAGTATGCCTTGAAGATTTGCTTAAGTTGAATGTTATAACATGTGCTAACATGCTCACATGATGTATTTCAATTCCAACACCTTTGTATAGTGTTAATGTAATTCCATAGATGTGTGGGACTTGACTTAGTCCAGGCAGTCGGTAACCGAGCGAATTCGTGGCTGACTGGTCATAGCCACGAACGACGCGTCGATGAATGTGATTCGTGTTGAGAGTTGGCGGCAGTGGTTAGGCCACGCGAAGTGTTTCACGCACTTCATGTCGTTCAATTCGAGATGCGATCGCACTAGTCGAGCCCGTCAAGTAACCCGACTGGCCGATGTTTGTTCACCTTGTATGTATCATAACTGCTTGAACCTAGGGTACTGAACTTACCATTGTAAACCCTGTTAACCATGGTACCTTGATCCATAAAGACTCATGAGCCGGGCATGGTGGTATGGGACACCGTGGTCGAGCTGTCGGCCTACGCTGGGGCCACAAACCTCCCCGTAGTGACCAGTGAGCACCTATGACTCGTGAGCAGATTATGGTGGTATGGGACACTATATTCTTGCTGTCGGCCTACACTGATAAGGTGATGGGGGAGCGGTGCAACGAGTGCGAGCAACAGCCCTGGCAGCCCTTTGTAGTGACCGCGAGCGTATTCTGAGTTCACGGGAGGCGACGACCCTTCCGTGCAGTAGAGTACAGTAGGCCTGTATTGATAAGGTGATGGGGGAGCGGAGCAACGAGTGCGTGCAACAGCCCTGGCAGCCCTTGCAGCGACCTACGAAATGTACATCGTATGAGATTACTAGGAGTGACGACCCTAGACAGGATCCGTGTTGGGTTTGATACAAGGGAAGTACCTTAGTTTCCCAATCCTGCTGTTTGAATGGATTAATAACAACTTGGTAATCATATCACCATAGCATTGCATGTGCCTGGAAGATGTGGAGCACTCTAGGGAGTGTGGCATGCCGCGGTCGTAAGATGTTGCCGTATGAGGGTGATCGTCGGTGAGGGCATACATCACGTCATGTCATAATTGCATTAACAACAGTATTAGGATTGTTTGATTTATTGCTTTACTATTATCGCATGATTGATTTGAGAACATGTTAATCCTTGCTCTATTATTCCACTGAGTTAGCTACTCACTCCCACGTTACGGGACGGTGTTCCGGACACCCACCAGACCTTTTTGTGATTGCAGATGATGGCGCGGCCTGTGAGGCAGAGCCGGACTTGATGATGATGAGGAGGATCCCTCCTTTATGCGTGTTCTGATTGACGGGATTACAGGGAGGTTGCTTAAATACCTTGACACTTGTCATTTTATATTTTTAGAGCACTCATGTATATTCTTTTGGTTACTTTTGAAGTATACATGTATGTATATAACCTGGTAACATGTTCACACTCCGGAGACATACAATGGTTTATATATGTTATACATACTATTACAGTCTTCCGCTTGCAAATTTAACTATCTCTGGAGTATGATATGCTGTTCTGGCTTAATCTCACTCATGTTTAATACATTATCACAGACAACATTCAATCATACATTTCTATGTTGCATAAATAACATTTTGGAACTCGGGAGTTGGGTTTTTGCTCGACCCCCCGATTTTCGGGATGTTACAGATGGTATCAGAGCGTGATTTGGATTAAACCGGGCCTGGGTTATGGTCACGCGACGTACGCTGTCGCTTCCTTTGACTTAGGTGGGTGCGAGAAGGGTATAGAAACACGTCCAGGATCACAGATTCGCCGATAGGCGAAGTCTATTAGAATCGATCGCAAGATCGAGCCTGTAACGCGTCTCGGGTCGCGTAGAGCAACCCGAATAGCTCCTAGGTTGTAGGTAAGTGGGTTGAACTGTTCTTTGAACAATTCTAAACCCGTTAATGTGAATCCTTGGGCCGTGGGACAACCACGACCCCTGTATTCAATCGCCAGAGCTTAAAAAAACCCCCGTTTCACCGAAAATCTTCGAAATTCTTCCTCTCACCACCCCAATCTTCAATTATTTCTTATACATTTCATATTAGGCATCAATACTAATGTGAAAATAACATAAAATCTTACTTTCACGAAATTTTACAGTGAATAGTAAAATTTCATGAAAAATGGCCATAAGGCCATTCTAACTTCACTTTCTTTAGCAACTAAGGAGCTAGAAAGATGTACTGGCTCCTTCTACCCCAAATTCATATGCTGCATCATATGGTTTGGTATTCGGGATTGCGATATGGACCCGGAAAGCCCCGAACACATGTTTGGGCTCATAGAGACCAAAATACTATGAACCAGGGGGTGGGACCAACTTTTTTGGGACCCTGGGATCATGGGGGACCAGACCCATGTGGTCCCACCGGCCAACTTGGAAGTTGGCCGGCGATGCCATCGCCGGTCGGGCGATGCATCGCCGACCGGTGGGGCCCACTTGCAGTGATTTTTGGGCGCACGCCCTATTTTGGGTCGTGTACCCCTCCCATGTAGGTCCCGTCCATAGAAAACCCCAAATAGGGGTACTTCCTTAACAAACAGCCCCTCCCCTAGCCCCATTTTCGTTTTCAGCTGCCCTATCCCAAAAATTCATGATTCCAAACCACCCTAGATCCATTCCCTGCCAAAAACGACCACCCTCCGTCATTCCTTTGAAGTTGGCAGCCCTCCCTCTTGAAGATTTCATCCGTTGGAGCTCCTAAAACCCCAAAATCGAGCTGAAATCGTGAGGTGCTCCATTCCCCTTTTTCATTTTCATTTCTTTCTGAAAATACATCCTAGGGAAGCTTGAAGCATCCCTCTACAACGCCTAGATTTCATTCTGTCCCTTTGGGCGACCATTTCTTCGCATTTCCTCCATTTTCCATGGCTATCGTTAAGGCTGTTTCAGCCTTTTTCCTCCCTTTCCATCGTTCTCTCTCTCATGTCCCTTTTATTTGAGCCTTTACCCTCTTTTTGGGTCTCAGAATCATGCTAACCTCAAATCCCATTTCTCAACTTTCTCCGTTTGAGAAGTATTGAAAACACATGGCCGATAGAGCTCTAATGGGCAACTGACAGTATTGAACTTGATAGTATTCAAGAAGGTCAGTCGGGACCCTGGTAGAAGTCCTTTGGTAGAATTAGGCATCTATGTCGTTGCCCTTTAGCTTGTTTGACTACTGTTGAAATTTCTGTGTTGTTTTGTTGTTAGGTAGAAAAATGTGTTTGTGTTGTGGTTTGGGCTTAATATAGCCAAAATTTGTTGAATGGGATGCATGTTGTTTCATTTCGCTATAAAATATTGTCCCTAGATTGGGAGTATTATAACTCCCTGAGATCCAGCCTACAAATTAATTTTTATCCCCACCCACCCTCCTACCAAGCATACCACATCCAATCCTGCCATGGGACTAGGAATGCAGTTCCATTTAATACCACTAAGCGCTACCGGCCACATAGGCTCTAGGTGCTTTGGTTCTAGTGTTAGCACTCCTAGATTTGAAGGGTCTGACGACATAAGAAATCCAATTCCATTTAGACAATTTTGATCCTAAGCGATAGAGCAATTCCCTGTATTAGAGATGGTATGAAACCGTCTAGTGTATAGGCTTAGGTCTTGAATTATAGCGAATGAAATACAGACTAGCCTACTAGTTACCTTAAGTAGTGTACAGCCTGTATATGCTAAGGACTTGTAGGTTAGATTTGGTTGAAGTAGAACCTTATTCCTTCGACAGATCCCCTTATGACTTATAGACTTCTGTTGTTACCCATAGGAAGGAACCATTCACTCTCAGGAAACATTTATAAATCCCTCAGATTGAACTTAGAATGGACTAGCACGCCCCTTAGAATTGCCATCCCCAAGGGTTTATTGCATTCGGGAACGCAGAGTAAAGGAACTGCATGTACGCGATGTATTCGCGGTTTGAATCGACTTCTTAATCCTAGTGGTTCCCAATAAATCCAATGCTCTGATCAAGCAGAAGATCGGCATCGACTCGGATTAAGAATTGATACAATAAATCTTCTGTTCTAGCTAGACAGAAAGTCTATGTATCCGGCTCAGACCTACTACATAACCTTTATTCTGTGATGGCCCAACCACCTACAACCAAACGGGATCACATTGCCTTTTGGGAAATGGCGAGGACTTAAAGCCAGTAGAGAATTAGGCATCTTGCCACCAACTCATACCTGCCCCTGACCTTAACCACAATAGATATTAGGCTCATCTCTATGATCATAGATACCAATGCCATAGAACGCATCATTAGCAAGGAAGACCATATAGAGAAAGGCTGTTTCCATTTTAGGTTAAGGATAGCCCCTAAGTTGCGCCTCGTTCCAATATACTGATCGATGCAAATATTCTTCAACCTTAAGTAAAACCAAGTTTTAAGGGGGGTAGAAGGAATTAAGTCCAATCCAGTTAGATTAGTTAACGCTACCGTTCGATCAAAGTGGCGCAGCGGAAGAGCGGTTGGCCTCTTTCCCACTGGCCCAGGATCGAAACATTTGAGTTAGGGTGTATGTACGATTAGGTTATTAAATAGGATTTGAACCTTCCTTAGAGAAAGTACTCCTTGTCCTTCGCCAATGTCGGGGACGACATTGTGTTTTAAGGGGGGTAGATTGTAACACCCCGGATTTTGGCCAATCTGGGATTTGACGTCCTTAGGCAATGGGTCAATTGAAACACCTGGAAAATTGCTTAGAACCCAATTCCATAGCCAAAGAAACCACTTAGAATCAATTCCTTTAGAAAATATGACTAAGTTAGCTAGTGCAACGTTAGAATAGCTGGGAAATGGTCCCTGATCGCTTTAAATACGTTCTACAAGGCCCAAAGCGAGTGGAACCAAGGGTGCTATAATGCTCTAAAGCCTCGGATCAAACTCTAAGCCGGTTTGTCCTCGGGACCTCCTTGAAACTTTGTATTGGATCTAGACCGCGCGTCGAAAGTCCGATACCTCCTATCTTAGACCGTTAGAACCGTCTAGCTGGACTTGACACTCATTCCGAAAATCAAGTCAAACCGATAATCACAGGCTATTTCATTGAGCCCGGACCGAAGAGAGTGTGAATAGGGACATAGTTGGAATTTCAAATTCAAATCTGGCACACAAATTTGACGCATCAGTATTGAGCATTCTGACCGTCAGAATACAGCCAAATTACACCCTTGGATCAGGAAAAATATCTATTATATATCACGAGACTTATAGGCCTGATCTTGGTGCGGTGACCGTTAAACTGAAACTGGGCCGCCACGTGCGATCTGGGAACCCAACCGGTCTGAAAACTGGATGTGTGCTAGATCCAGTATGCGTGAGCTTAAGTCCGACCGCATTTGGCCTGGGGACCTCCAGAAATGCCCTTTTGGACCGAAACGGCCCCGATTTGGTTAGGCACCAAGTAAACATTGTTCCCAAGCCTATTTTGGGAATGTTTTAGGCTATAAAAGGGGTTGAAACCCTCACTCCTCTCTCCCATCCGAATTTGAGAGAAGCCCTAGCTTGGGAGAGAGAAAAAGAGTGAGAGATTGTGAGAGAGTGGGAGAGTTCTTCCTGCCACTTGTGCTACGTGTTGCACGTGCTTAAGCAACACTCCTCTACCACTTTCCCGGCGATTCCACCGCGATCCTAGGTAAGTAAAAACCCTAAATAGTTGTTGATTTGAGTTTTCCTTGTTTCCATAGCGATGTAGCTTATGGATCTTATGTATTAGGTTCCTTATTCGCCGTAGACGAAGCGTATACGCTCCGTTTCAATTTCCGACTCTACAAGACAAAAGGTGCGGATATTAGACGCTTTGATTGACTGTTTCCAAAGCTTTCAATGTCGTTTAATAGTAGATTCTTGACGGCATCGCCGTTTGACATGTACAAAATGCTCTCCGTTTCCCGTTTCGTAAGCTAACGAAGAATATGAGATTTAGGGCATTTTAGTCATTTGTAGGAAGTACTGTTTACATTCATATTTTGCTGATGTGATTGACATGGTTTGTTGTCGCATTAGGAAGTTAGGAATGCGTGCATAATTAGTTTGGCGAAGAGATTCGCCTAGTTGCGCACTTTGGGTCGACATACTATATGTAGACTTAAGTGTGTAGTGTATGTGTTTGTATAAATGCTTGTATTAGTATGTATTGAATTAAATGATGTTATTTGATAGTTTGTGATTGATTTTTCAATTATTATGCTGACCTAAATGATTTTCTACATGTTGACAAAATGCATGATTTCATTACATGCATGGAATGTATGTGCTTGAGGATTTGCTTAAGTTGAATATGCATGGGAAGTATGCCTTGAAGATTTGCTTAAGTTGAATGTTATAACATGTGCTAACATGCTCACATGATGTATTTCAATTCCAACACCTTTGTATAGTGTTAATGTAATTCCATAGATGTGTGGGACTTGACTTAGTCCAGGCAGTCGGTAACCGAGCGAATTCGTGGCTGACTGGTCATAGCCACGAACGACGCGTCGATGAATGTGATTCGTGTTGAGAGTTGGCGGCAGTGGTTAGGCCACGCGAAGTGTTTCACGCACTTCATGTCGTTCAATTCGAGATGCGATCGCACTAGTCGAGCCCGTCAAGTAACCCGACTGGCCGATGTTTGTTCACCTTGTATGTATCATAACTGCTTGAACCTAGGGTACTGAACTTACCATTGTAAACCCTGTTAACCATGGTACCTTGATCCATAAAGACTCATGAGCCGGGCATGGTGGTATGGGACACCGTGGTCGAGCTGTCGGCCTACGCTGGGGCCACAAACCTCCCCGTAGTGACCAGTGAGCACCTATGACTCGTGAGCAGATTATGGTGGTATGGGACACTATATTCTTGCTGTCGGCCTACACTGATAAGGTGATGGGGGAGCGGTGCAACGAGTGCGAGCAACAGCCCTGGCAGCCCTTTGTAGTGACCGCGAGCGTATTCTGAGTTCACGGGAGGCGACGACCCTTCCGTGCAGTAGAGTACAGTAGGCCTGTATTGATAAGGTGATGGGGGAGCGGAGCAACGAGTGCGTGCAACAGCCCTGGCAGCCCTTGCAGCGACCTACGAAATGTACATCGTATGAGATTACTAGGAGTGACGACCCTAGACAGGATCCGTGTTGGGTTTGATACAAGGGAAGTACCTTAGTTTCCCAATCCTGCTGTTTGAATGGATTAATAACAACTTGGTAATCATATCACCATAGCATTGCATGTGCCTGGAAGATGTGGAGCACTCTAGGGAGTGTGGCATGCCGCGGTCGTAAGATGTTGCCGTATGAGGGTGATCGTCGGTGAGGGCATACATCACGTCATGTCATAATTGCATTAACAACAGTATTAGGATTGTTTGATTTATTGCTTTACTATTATCGCATGATTGATTTGAGAACATGTTAATCCTTGCTCTATTATTCCACTGAGTTAGCTACTCACTCCCACGTTATGGGACGGTGTTCCGGACACCCACCAGACCTTTTTGTGATTGCAGATGATGGCGCGGCCTGTGAGGCAGAGCCGGACTTGATGATGATGAGGAGGATCCCTCCTTTATGCGTGTTCTGATTGACGGGATTACAGGGAGGTTGCTTAAATACCTTGACACTTGTCATTTTATATTTTTAGAGCACTCATGTATATTCTTTTGGTTACTTTTGAAGTATACATGTATGTATATAACCTGGTAACATGTTCACACTCCGGAGACATACAATGGTTTATATATGTTATACATACTATTACAGTCTTCCGCTTGCAAATTTAACTATCTCTGGAGTATGATATGCTGTTCTGGCTTAATCTCACTCATGTTTAATACATTATCACAGACAACATTCAATCATACATTTCTATGTTGCATAAATAACATTTTGGAACTCGGGAGTTGGGTTTTTGCTCGACCCCCCGATTTTCGGGATGTTACACTCTCACTCTCACTGTTTTTGCTACCCGACCTCTCAATTTCCTGCATTTACGGTGCAGACGGTCCCTCTAATCTCTCTCATTTAGACATTTCTCGTCCTCCAAAAACCCTAAAACCGTAAGATTCAGTGGTGACAAAGGAAGGATGCCTCCGCAGTTCGACCCATCTCAAGTGGTGGATGTGTACATCAGTGTCACAGAAGGAGAAGTAGGCGCAGTGAGCTCACTCGTCCCAAAGATCGGGTCATTGGGGTTGTCCCCTAAAATGATCTACAGCAGGAGATCGCCGATGGGGATGTTGAGGTCTCGACAGAGTGAGGTGACTTCTTTGATCTCCTCTCAATTTCTCTATCTTTTTTTTTTTTTTTTCATCGAGATTTTGTTTTTAGGAGGTATCTATTTGGAGGGATTTTGGTATTTGATTTGGAATTATGGAAAATTGAGATCCTAATGCTTGTTATTATCATTTTTAAAAAATGCATGTAGTTTTAGGGTCCACGAACACATTTTGACTGTAAAAAAAAAAAAAAAAAAAAAAAAAAAAAAAAAAAGAAGAAGAAGAAGAAGAAGAAAAAAAAGTACTCCATGTAGAAAATGAATTAGAGATGGAGAGGTTCTCTATTTGTGTTCAAGTGCACACCTCAACTTTGCAAGGGTGTACATGGTTTTTCAATTCTAATACAATTCCAACATCTGTAAACCAGATTGCTGATTAGTTGTCCCCTGTTGATAGACAATTCCCCAGTAATCTTCTACAGTGAGGAAAAGATATCAACCTCCAATATTAGGACCATTTTCAGTTGAATGTGGAGAGCTGTTCGGATTTGTGGAAAGCATATGGAGAACAGATATCACTTCAAGATAAACCTACTTTGGATTCGTGGAAAGCGTGGGGAAAAGATACCGTTTTTAAGAAAGAAAACATCATTACCCACTTTTGCTCATTAACAATAATTTTCTTAGGAAATTTGGATTTGTTTCCAAATAAGTTGGAAAAATAATATATTTCACTTCATCCGTTCATTGTTCATAATAAATTTGGGCCGATTCAAAACTCCATAGGCCACACCATATGGAACAACGTGAAATCAGTCTGCAAGGTCGAAGGAATGCATCATATGCAGCTACAATTGCTAGGATTCTCTGCTAGAAAATTTCTGAAAAAACCAATTCTAGAGCTCCTTGGGAATTTTAGGGCCCGTATGTTACCGTCAAAGTTCTGTTTCAATAGGCTATTTTGGACATATCTGTTCAGCAAAGGGACTTTCTGGATGTATATAGGTAGACTATTCTACCGTGGCAACTATTGTTTTTTAAACTCCCTAGATTTGGATGGATGGACAAGCATATGTGGCTCTTCTAAACATTGGCACATTGGCATGTGGACATGCAGAGTAAATGTGGATTGATTCAGGCATGCTTGCACGTGGGTTGCTTTAAGATGCATGGTGGCACGTGTGTATTGCTTGAAGATGCATGGTTGCACATGACATATGTACATGTGGGCATTGGCACGTATGGGGCGCGTGAAAGTGGGATTTGGCACGTATGGGGTGTTTGAAGATGGGTGTCTCATTTATGGCACATTGGCACGTGTGGCACATGTGCCACACATGCAAAAGTTAGCTACTCTTTCATGTGCCTTATGGAATAATGCTAAAACCAATTTATTATTATTTTTTAAAAAATCCAAATTACCTTGTATAAGGTAACAGCTACTTTTTTAGATATCATTTATTTTTATTGGAATTAGCTGATCCCATTTAGTTGGGTTAAGGCTTATATGATGATGATTTGTATTTATGGGAATTGGTGTCAATGATTGTTGCCAAGTGATGGACATGTGCCACTATCTGGATGCTATCCTAATGGAATATTTTAGGGAGCCAAACAGGATCTCATCCTTGTTATTTCTTCAATTAATTATGGTTTCAGTGCCTTCCATATTCCATTTAACAGTTATGGTCTGAGAATTGGATGGTTGAAATGAAAAAGTCCTTTATGTTACATGCACAGAGGTCCATTTATAGGATGATTAGGATAGTGATACTGATGGGCATGGACTTTTGCACTGTCATCTGTCAATAGTTGGGTCCACATTTGATTGTTCCAATAGCTAAGGGTCACCCTATTCATGGGGGTACTGAAGAATGCAGACAATGCTGAAGGTTGGAGGTTGCTTGGAATAACACATGCAGAAAATGATGATGATCAACAGTGATTTCTTTTTCCATTTACTTTTTAAAAAAAAAATTATAGTTCATGAAGGGAAGAGTTGATGATAACATTGAGACAATCAGGAAGCTGTTCAAAGTTTTTACAGAATCCACTTTACCTATAATTGAGTATTACAGCTCTAAAGAGAAAAAGAGAGACACATGGATGTTGTTTACGACAACCAACTGCACAATTTGTGTTGAGTTATATAGATAACACATGGATGAGTTAGCCTATCTCGGGTTTTGGATCGGTTGGATGCCCTCATATCTGCTAATTTTGTTGCTATATTTTGATTAACATATTATGGCCCCACGCCATTATATCATGTAGTTGATGGGTCAATAGAGTGCCCAACAGCATGGTGGATTGGATATTCATGATACTGTAATCACTCCTTTGCGGATAGGCTATATCCTAAAAGACAGGAGGATTCACCAATTGGATTTTCAGTAGTCTACCCTTGATTGCACTCATCAAGAGCCATACTTTGAAATGATTGGTGTTTAGGTCCTCTAGATTGGGATGGATAGTGGATGAGCTTTGAAATATTAACTTAGTTGTGTTTTCTTTCGTCCTTTCTTTCTTGAGAAATGGGATTTCCTAGCACTTATTTGGATATTGTTTATTTATTTTTGGAGTTTTTTTCAGATTGGTTGTTTACAAGTGTGTCCAGAAATAGTCATTTTCTGTTTTGAGTCAATGGTTAAATCAGCCAATAGAATAAAAGATCTGCGAGTCAATGGTCAAATCATCCAAGTAGATAAAAAGTTTGCGACCCCATTTTCTTTGCCTGTCTACGTTCTTTACATGAATGTCCAATTACAGCTTTGATCACTTGATCTTTTGAGAGGCATATTGGGGCATTGCTTCTTTGTACAATAGCTTTGTTGTTGTTACCGTTTGGGACTGGCCATGAGACATGCATCTATCTCTTAGCTGCATGTCGGCTTGTATTTGTTTGATTCCTTATTGACATTGTTATCTTGATCTAACTATTGTTTACCAGTCTCGCATAACTTTGTTTTACCTATTTTGAATTCTTACTTTGTTATCAATGAGTTGGAAGAATATAGAGTTGCCATGGTGTGTAAATGGTAATTTAGTTCAGTTTTAACTGTCATGGGTGTTATTTTAAACTGTATTCTGGTTTTTTCATGTTGGCCTTGGAACTTGCAATGTTTTCTACTAACAATGCATCTTTCACGTTATATGTTGATGAATCTTGTTCTAAAAATATAGGGGCTCCTTACGGAATCTCTCTTGTGGGTCCTTGGGGAAAGAATGAAGTAGCGATTGGTTTTAGTCCACTAGATCAATCCTTTCCTTATTCTAATGCAATTTTTTGTGGAATACTTCATAAACCTGTTCATTTCTTTGGATTTGGACTTTGGAGTGCATCCTCATTTCTTTCTATAAATCATGTGTCGAGTTCATGTCTATAAATTCAGATGCCTTAAACTTCTTTCCTGTTGTTTTTCTTTAACCTCGTATTGCTTTCATTTAGAAATGTGCATATGGTTCATGCCATCGAATGCCTTATATGTTAGGATTGTCCTATCAAGGAGGTTTTCAATGCTTGATACCTTGTACTAGTTATTATTGCAGATGGGTTGCTCATCTTCTGTTATAGAAAAAGATTTCATGCTTTAATGTTTTACCAAGTTCTATTAATAGCGATTCTTTTAATTCATAAGCATTCCTAAGATCCATGTTGGACCAATGGATGGTCTGCTTGGCTTGATTTACTTGAGACAGTGATATCAAAGAAAAGAAATAGTCATAGTGACTGAGATTTTCCGGTTTTCTCTTGAAATGGCGCAAGATCTCTGAGAAATATTAGAATTGGCATTGGTTTGAAAGTGAAGATACTCAATCTAGCCCACATCTCCATTGGGTCCAATCCTTTTATTTCCATACCCAAACGGATTAGCAGGGCCTGCTTTATGTTATCCTTCAATTATGGTGTGCACTGAGCATGTCAAGATGTACTTTCTTTATGTAGGTGGAAGCTTTGGCAGTTTAATTGACTCACTAGGAAGGAGAGATGCTTCAAGAAAAAATGGAAGTGAAAAAGATAGCAAATTTTCCTAAGCAGGTAATCCCATGTTTTGTTAGACGTGTATTGTTGGTTTAGGACTATTTTTTCCAACTTTCATTTTCTGTTTCACATGGTTCTTTCCTTAGATTCAAAGAACCATTTAAGTAATGAAACCATGCATGAGCATGGATACAATTATGATAAGTGGGCATTTGATGGAACATATTATCTGATCTTGAGATGTTCTACTTAAAAATCAGTATGCATCAGTCCTCAGGCCAGAATGGCACACCTGAGATTTAGGGTACAAGATCTAAAGATTGAAGCCCACCTCAGATTTAGGCTACAATATTAAATAGTGAAGCCCACCTGAGATTTAGGGTATAAGATCTAAACAGTGAAGCCCACCTGATGGACTTACTGTTGCTCTTGGAGGCTCAAATCTGGTGGACTTACTGTTGCTCCTGGTAAGTTGGAGCCTAATTCATGTCTCGATTGCTTTCATTTTCAGTGTAAAGGGGGGAACTTGGCAATGCAGCTAAATAAAAAATCTTCTTTGAAGATGGCAGCTCTGACATGAAGAAGCACTTGCTGACTGATGAAATCGATCAAAGTTGCAAAGCATTCATGGATTAAAAATTGGGAAATCTTTTCTTTTTAGTATCATTTGAGTGTCTAATTACCTGCTTTCCTTCTTTTCTTTTCTTTTCTTTTTTTCTTTCTTTCTTTTAATTGTAATTCTCTTTGACTATTTTAGATCAATAAGGGACGTCCCCGTATTCAAGGATGTAAGTGCTATGGTTTCTAGCTCCTATAATTGTCAATTTGTGTAGTGCCAAAACCTCTTGGAATCTATGTCTTGTGTAGCGCATCAATATATTCAAGACAGTGCAAGAACAATGGTCTTTACTTCAAGAACTTCAAATGCAAGATTATATGTTCATGTTCGAGTACAACATCAAGTGTGAATTCAATGTTTCAAGATTCATAGTTCAAGCTTCAAGTCAAGAAAAAGTTCCTACACTTTAAACCTCAAGCTCAAGCTTCAATGTTAGTCAAATTCCAGCTTCAATGGGTCTCAAGTTCAAGCTTCTATATATATCAAGATCTCAAGCTTCGTGAACTTCAAAGATCGTCTATCAACCAAAGGAAAAGAAGTTTCAATGTTCATACATTATATATAAGGTATGAATGACCCTATATTGACTAAAGGGTAGGTCATTTTGTATATATAATTTAAATTAGATTATTTTATAAGTGCGTAGACTGTTTCTCGACTAGTCTTGGATTATGTTCGACTAGTCCTAGCACTGGCTCGACTAGTCCAAGAAATTCCTCGACCAGTCCTAAGTCTATTACTGATTTTTGAAAATTTTTTTAAAAATCCTCGACCAGTCCTGGAGACTGCTCGACCGGTCGTATGAACAGTGCTCGACCTATGCTCGACCAGTCCTGCAGGCTCGACTCAAAGTCTAGTAACTAAATTGGGTTCCACATGACCAATCGTGGACAAGACTCGACCAATCGAGCAGGTCCTTCGACCAGTCGTGGAATGACTTTATCTTATCGTGCCCAAAATTTAAAAGGTTGTTGATTCTAGGACCAGTCGTGCCGACCTTACGACCAGTCAAGAGTGCGATTTCTGCAACTATAAATAGATCACGAATTTCAGAGTTTCATATTCAATTCAAGCTAAATCAGTACACCACTCTGAGAGATAAGTCAGTGATATTCTTAAGCTATTTAGTGTTCATTTTATATTCTCTTTTATTAGATTTCTTTGTATTTGATTTTGTATTCTGCATTCCAATTTTATTTGAAAGAGGAATTGAAGTATTCCCATTTCTTAGAATCAAAATAAAATCAAGCTAGCCCAAGGTAATTTAATTTAAAATCAATCTAGAACCTAGAACCATTTCATAAGTGAGTGTGGACATTGAACTTCTACTCCGATTTGATTCTCCGGGCTTCAACAAAAGGAGAATATCCAGGTATTTTACAATTTTGTAAATTCATTGTTTTGCTTTCATTGAGATTGTGCCAGAAAAATCTCATTGTTTTGGTTTGTTTGAGGTGATCCAAAAAAGTTAGAGTGTGGGGTTTTTTGAATTGTGTAAGCCCACTTGAAAGCCGATTTTAGGTGAACCTTGAAAATTTTATTTTCTTAGTGAACGCTAATATCCACTATGTGAGGATATTGGGAGTGGAGTATTTGCGTGGTTGTTGTTTAACAGTTGGTGTACACACAAGCGAACCACTATAATTCTTATGTTTGGTGGATTTGTAGTTTATTTTCTTTATCTTTTGTGATTTAAGATTGTGGGATGTATTTATGGATGTGAATGTTGTAATCTTTACATTTCAGCATTATGTGGTGAATGTTGTAATAGCTTAGTTATTTCCTTTGCTATTTATTTCTTTCACATCCTCTTCAGTTTTAGTTTTTGATACTCACCCACATTCTAGTAAGGTTGTCCTGCCATAAACCATTAGTTTTTGGTGTCAAGTTGTCCTTAGAACCAAGTTTGTAATAACCTCTCAATACTAGATTTTTTAGGCTATTTTTCTTTTTCTGCATTGTGGATTGTTTAAGTGTTATCTTTATTTCTTTGTTTAAATTCCGCTGTTAATTTTTTATATTTGGTATAGTCGTATTCACCCCCACCCCCCTCTAGGACTTAATAGCTCGGTCTTTTCAAGTGGTATCAGAGCCTAATAGCTCGCTTTTAATTATTCTTTTTAGATTTATTTCTTGAGGTAATCGATCTGAGCTATTTGAGATGTCAAATTTTGATAGTCTTTCAGTCACTAGGCCTCCACCATTTGATGGCTCCAATTATGCCTATTGGAAAGCCAGAATGGGAATTTTCTTAAAATCTATGGATGAGAGAATTTGACAAGCCACAGTGACTGAATGGACCTCTCCTACCACTGAAGTAATTGGTATTGATGGATCCAAATCTATGAAAGTCACACCTAATTTTTCTTGGACCACTCTTCAGAAAAATAAGAGCAATGCCAATGCAAAGGCTTTAAATGCCATAACTTGTGCACTATCATGTTGAGGGCCAAATAGTGCATATTAGACCTCAAATATTGTCCGGATTTACAAGCATAACAGTGCTTAACGGCTGATTCAATCGTGTTTATGTTGCAAGTTGATTTTACAAGCATGGATGGAAAAAGGATGTTAAAAGTTGAGATTTAACGATCTGATGACACCAAAGGCAAGGGACACACTCCAGGGGACCAAGATTGACAGATATACACGGTCAGAAATCCAAGAAAACTAAGAAATTGAAGCTCAAGTGGCTTGAAACGCATCCAGAACGCAAGATCACGGGGTTTCCAATATCGGTTCGGCTCGAAACTTCATACGTGGCCTGAGGACCATAAATTAACCGTACACGTCAAAAAATCATCCATTGGATCATTGCGGAAGTGGCCTAACGGGCAGATCAGCCCATCAATCTTCAATTTGGGGCCCACCCGCCAGCTGGATATGCTTGATAATTGTTCTCAATGGGTAAAACAATATGAGGAACAGAATGGGCGGATTGGATTTTTAAAATACATTGCAATGGGGCCCGTATACATGGTTTGTGCATTACACATGTACGTGCATACGAGGTGCACCGGACCAAACGATGGGTCAGCGCAAGAGCTGACCCGCATCATCTTTTAAAAAAACGGAAATTTCCGTTTTTCACGGTCGCGTAACCGACCGACGCTGATTTTTACGATTAGCTGTGGGCCACACACGTGCCCCATAAGCTCAATCCAAGCCGTCCACCGTGTAGACAGTTGCGAGCACTACAAAACTATGTTGTCACTTTTCACCCATGCGTGCACACGTGTGAGATACAGAGGCCACAAAAGGGCTGCCCGGTAGCGTTCAAATCTGATCTTTTAGTTATTTCTTTTCTGGGACACGTCAATGGACGTTCAAAACTATCCATTCTTGACTGAAATTTCGTTCTGAAACCAATGGATGGGGTGGATTTTCCAGAAAATTCTTCTGTGGGGCCCACCGATCACAACAGCGAAATGGTGCGAAAGGTTTCGCACATCCGCGAAAACTGACTTTTTCGGACAGTTTTGGCCCACCATCTTTGATCATATGGCAGATCTGAACCGTCTATCATGTAGAGGACCCATGAAAGTACTAAGGAACGGTGTTTCTTTAAAATTTGAGCGAGAAAAGTGGAGTGTTTCGAGGCACCGAACTTGGCTGCGAAAATTACACTCCGTGTCCTGCTATAACTCTGTCACTGACTCCAGCCTTCCAGCAGCTATAAAAGGAGGTTTTGGACGTGGGGAGCATTCATTCAGGGTCTTGGGAGGAAGAACAGAGGGCTCGAGCTTGGGTTTGGACGTGGATCAGAGAGAAGAGAGAGAGATAGAGGTTTTTGGTCTTCTTTCTTATTTATTATTTTTTCTTTTTCTTCTTCTTTCTTTTGTTTTTATTTAGGAGATCCAGCCATCCATGTCTGGCTAAACCTCCTAGCTAGGGCTAGGAGGTGAAGCTTGTGGTGAGATGGGAGATTTTATTTTATGACTTTAATTTAATTTTAATTCTTGAATTGACGTTGATTTTAGTTGATTATTAATGACATGTTTTGTTTAGTCCTTAATGGTCTGTTGTGACTAAAATTATAATGGGTCTGCAATGGCTTAGAGCATGTCCTTTTTCCCTTTATGTTTATGACGTCAGGAAGCCCCGTTGTTCACCATAGTCTCCTGGGCATGGTCGGATGATGGTACCCTTCCTAACTTGCATACATGTGATTGGGTGGTAATTAGTTTGATTCTGTTGTTTGCCATAGTATTTGGGCATGGTTTGGTGATGGAATCCATTCTAATTCATCTTCCTTTCATCTCTTTGAAAACTAGATCAACGACAGTTCAGTAATTTCTATAATTTTTAATGCAAGCATAAGATCTCCCTGATCTCTACAAGTGGATCCTCTGAATCCCTAGTTCCCTTCTCCTGATTTCTCTCAAGTTTAGATAATTATTTCACCATTATTTCTCAAATTACATTCAGTTTAGATTTCATCTTAATCTAGTTCTAGTTCTGGTTAATTTTAGATAACGTACAAGTTTCAGTCCCTTGGCATTCAACCTCGGTCTTACCGAGTTATTACTACATCACAACCCTGCACTTGGGGAGTGAACAAGTTTTTGGCGCCGTTGCCGGGGACTGTCTGTTACGTTTTTCTGAAATTAATTAGTTTTAAGATTAGTTTAAGATTAGGTTTAGATTTTCTTAATTTTTAGAAATTAACTTGTCTTTCTTGTTTTATAGGCTTCTAAGATAGTTTCTAAATTAGTAAAATTTTTCTTAAATTCTTCCTTTCTATTCTAAATTTTTATTTTCTTTTTTAGGTTTAAGTTAGAATTTGAGGGCTGAGTGTGTTTTATGCCCCATTGGGCACGCGACAACACTCGACGTCTCGTGACTGAAGGAGGATTAGTTGAGGGGTTGACTGTCCATCGCAGGAGTAGATACCACTTGAATTCTCCTGAGTTAGAAGACGTTATGACTGAAAATCAACCTCAAGCACTACCCCAACCAAGGGTTGAGGAAGTACATGATGAGAATGAGGTGCATCAGGCACCCCCGCCTCGTACTTTACGAGATTATTTACAACCGGCGGGGGTGAGTACGCCCTCATGCATGATTTTTTCGGAGAATACAGGACATATGGACATCAAGCCAGGGGTTATCCAACTCCTTCCTAAGTTCCATGCGCTTGAATCTGAAGAACCATACTTGCATCTGAAAGAGTTCGATGAAATCATAGACACCTTATACTTTCCTAATGTATCTGAGGATACTATTAGGCTGAAACTCTTTCCATTTTCCTTAAAAGAAAAGGCCAAGAAGTGGTTACATTTACTACGTCCTAGATCCATTGGCACATGGAATGATATGCAGAGGGAATTTATAAAGAAATTTTTCCCACATCATAAGACAATTACCCTCAGGAGAGCAATCAGGAACTTTGCCCAAAAGGAAGATGAAACATTCTTCCAATGTTGGGAAAGGTTCAAGGATCTGGTTAATGCATGCCCACAACATGGCTTTGAAATATGGCACATTACAAATTTTTTCTATGATGGGCTAACATCTTCCATGCGCCAAATGGTCGAGACAATGTGTAACGGAGAATTCATAAATAAAAATGTTGACGGGGTATGGGATTACCTCGATAGTCTCGCTGAAAAAACACAATCATGGGACTATTACCAAAGGACGAACACTACATCTAGGCCGACTCATTCAAGGGAAAAAGGAGGAATATATCTCCTGAAAGAGGATAATGATCTTAACGCTAAGGTGGCCAATCTCACCAGAAAATTTGAGGCCATGGAAGGAAGGAAGGAAAAGGTTAATGAAAGTGTTTGCGGCATCTGTGATTGCAACATTCATACTACTGAAACTTGTCCTTCAATACCTGCCTTTCGAGATGTATTGAATGAACAATCTAATGCCGTAAATAACTATCAAAGACCTTTCAATGGACCACCCTCTAATACTTACAATCCTGGCTAGAAAAATCACCCGAATTTTAGTTGGAGGAACGGACAAACTGCTACCCCTCAAGGTTTCTTCAATCAAAATCCAAATCAGGGAAAATCTCAAGAAGAATCGGTTCAAATTTCCATACAAGAGCTGGCGCGGACAATGCAAGGAATTTCAGATTTTATGCAAAAAATAGATTCACGTATGACGGCTATGGAAAAAGGGATGCTCCCTGCACAATCACTCCCTAATCCGAAACCGCAATACGAGACAGGTGATCCCAGCTCTTCAAATTAAATGGGGCACGCTAAATCCATCACCACTCTTAGGAGTGGGAAGGTTATTGATAAAACCCTTCCGGTTAGGCCTGAAAAGCCTCAAGAACCAGAAGAGGACAACAATGATAGATCTAGTGGCGCCCCACAAAAATTTGAACCGGAACCTCTAGAAAAGCCAGTTGCTCCGTTTCCCCAACGGTTGGTTGAACCAAAACGTCTAACTCTCAGGATATCCTAGAGGTGTTGAAACAAGTGAAAGTCAACATTCCTCTGCTTGACGTTGTAAAACAGGTTCCTTCATATGCTAAATTTCTAAAGGATTTAAGCACTACCAAACGACGGAAAAATGTTCAAAAGAAGATCTCCTTGACTGAGAAAGTGAGTGCCATCCTGAAACAAGATGTGCCGTAAAAATTCAAAGATCCCGGTTGTCCAACCATATCATGTGTAATCGGGAACTATCGAATTGATCCCGCACTTCTTGACTTAGGAGCAAGCGTCAATCTGATTCCTTACTCGGTATACCAACAGTTAGGTTTGGGTGAATTAAAACCCACTCAAACCACACTACAACTTGCTGATCGTTCTGTTCGTATACCAAGAGGGATCATCGAGGATGTGTTGGTCCAGGTGGATAGATTCTACTACCCTGTTGATTTTATCATCTTGGACACTGAACCCATCAATGACACAAGCACTCAGATTCCCGTCATTCTTGGTCGCCCATTCCTGTCTACTTCAAATGCAATTATCAATTGTAGGAATGGTGTCATAACTATGTCCTTTGGAAATTTGACATTGGAATCGAATATCTTTTTCAATACCGGCCGCAACTCAGAGAATGATGACGATTTCCACGATGTTAACATGATTGATTCTTTTGTGGAAGATAGAACACCTCTCACCTTATCCTCTGATCCTCTAGAGACGTGCCTGGCCCACTCCCATGATCTTGATGATGATATAATTAGGGAGACGTGTGCCATGCTTGATACTGCACCGGTACTTGAAGTTAACCGGTGGAGGCCACAAATTGAAGAATTACCCCAAACTGATGTCGTGCCTCTACCGTCTAACCTCAAGCCACCGAAGCTTGACCTAAAACCTTTGCCCTCTGATTTAAAATATGTCTATTTAGGTCAAGATGAGACATATTCGGTGGTGATCTCTGCCCACCTGGAGAAAGAACAGGAGAGTATGCTGATATCTACTCTCATTGAGCATAAGGGAGCTCTTGGATGGACGATAGCGGACCTCAAAGGAATTAACCTATCGATTTGTACTCACCGTATATATCTTAAGGACAATGCAAAGGCTGTTCGGCAATCACAACGTAGATTAAATCCAAACATGAAGGAAGTGGTTAAGGCCGAGGTTCTCAAACTATTGGATGTGAGGATCATATACCCCATATCCGATAGTCAATGGGTGAGTCCAACTCAGGTGGTTCCTAAGAAGTCCGGGATCACCATCGTAGCCAATGCCAATAATGAACTCGTGCCGACTAGAGTTAACACTGGTTGGAGAATGTGCATTGACTACAGAAAGCTGAATACTGTCACAAGGAAAGACCACTTTCCTTTGCCCTTCATTGATCAAATCCTAGAAAGGCTAGCTGGTCATTCCTATTATTGTTTCCTTGACGGGTATTCAGGTTATAATCAGATTGAAATCGCCCCTGAGGATCAGGAAAAGACCACATTTACATGTCCCTATGGCACCTTTGCTTACAGAAGGATGCCATTCGGGCTATGTAATGCCCTTGTCACCTTTCAGCGATGCATGACGAGTATCTTTTCTGACATGGTGGGGAAATATTTAGAGGTCTTCATGGACGATTTCTCTATTTTTGGTTCATCTTTCAGCGAATGCTTAGCAAGTCTTAAATGTGTGCTGAAAAGATGTGTAGAAAGGAATTTGGTACTTAACTGGGAGAAGTGCCATTTTATGGTTCAAAAGGGAATTGTCCTTGGGCATATCATCTCGTCCAAAGGAATCGAGGTAGATAAGGTAAAAATCGATCTTATCTCTAACCTACCTCCACCCAAGAACATCAGAGATGTGCGATCCTTCTTAGGACACGCAGGCTTTTACAGACGATTCATAAAGGACTTTAATCTCCACTCTCGTTCTCTATGTAATCTTCTTCAAAAGGATACACCATACGAGTGGACTGAGCAGTGCCAAGAAGCTTTCACTAAGCTTAAGGGCATGTTAACCACTGCACCTATCATGCAGCCACCTGACTGGAGTCTTCCTTTTGAACTTATGTGCGACGCCTCTGATTATGCTCTTGGAGCGGTTCTAGGCCAGAGAAAAGATAAGCGGCCTTACGTTATTCACTACGCAAATAGGACTCTAAATCCTGCCCAAGTGAACTACTCGACTACGGAAAAGGAACTCTTAGCCGTAGTGTTCGCTTTGGACAAATTTAGGTCCTACCTGATCGGATCCAAGATCATCATCTACACAGATCACGCGACACTTAAGTATCTTCTTTCTAAGAATGATTCTAAGCCCCGCCTGATACGATGGATTCTTCTACTCCAAGAATTTGATTTGAAAATTAAAGATAAAAAGGGAGTAGAGAACGTAGTGGCCGATCATCTTTCTCGCCTTAATACCTCTGATTCCCTTGAGGCGACCCATATCAATGACATGTTCCCTGATGAACAACTGTTTAGAGTCTCCCATTCACCTTGGTTCGCTGATATTGCTAATTAGCTTGCTACAGGTACCATACCGACACACTGGACGTCACAAGATAAGAAGAAATTCTTTACCAAGGTGCGTAACTTTTTCTGGGACGATCCATATTTGTTTAAATATTGCCCAGAACAAATCTTAAGGAGATGCGTACCAGACGATGAGCATCAGAGTGTCATCTCCTTCTGTCACTCACAGGCCTGTGGTGGTCACTTTTCTGCTAAAAAGACCACGGCCAAGATTTTACAGTGTGGCTTCTACCGGCCCACTATGTTCAGGGACACTCATGAGTTTTGCAAGGCTTGTGAGCGTTGTCAGAAATTGGGAGCATTGTCCCGTCGAAATATGATGCCCTTGAATCCCATCCTTATTATAGAAGCATTTGATTGTTGGGGCATTGATTTCATAGGACCATTCCCCCAATCATTTGAAAATCTGTATATTTTGCTCGCTGTAGACTATGTCACTAAATGGGTCGAAGCAATTCCGTGCCGCAAAAATGACCATCGCACGGTCATTAAATTTTTGAAAGAAAATATCCTGTCGCGGTTCGGAACACCTCGAGCCATCATTAGTGACGGGGGCTCACACTTCTGTAATAGACCATTCGAGAGTTTAATGAAGAAATACAGTATCTCATATAAGGTGAGCACCCCATACCATCCACAAACAAGTGGACAAGCTGAGATTTCCAATAGAGAGATCAAACATATTCTAGAGAAAACGGTTAACCCTGATCGTAAGGACTGGTCAATTCGATTGACTGATGCCTTATGGGCGTACCGTACTACTTTTAAAACTCTTATTGGAACATCTCCCTTTAGACTTGTCTACGGAAAGGCTTGTCATTTGCCTGTGGAATTGGAACATAAAACATACTGGGCGATCAAAAATATAAATTTCAATCTGGACAATGCTGGTTCGCTACGCAAACTTCAATTAAATGAACTGGAAGAAATTCGGAACGATGCATATGAAAACTCGAGAATTTACAAGGACAGGATGAAGGCGTTTCATGATCAACATATTCTACAA
The DNA here is from genome assembly GCA_037074715.1 of Magnolia kwangsiensis. Classification (NCBI taxonomy): domain Eukaryota; kingdom Viridiplantae; phylum Streptophyta; class Magnoliopsida; order Magnoliales; family Magnoliaceae; genus Magnolia; species Magnolia kwangsiensis. Next base: position 126,627,594 of record CM073574.1, on the reverse strand, counting down.
AAATCATTCACGCCTGGTCAGAAAGTCCTCTTGTATGACTCTCGACTACATCTCTTTCCGGGTAAGCTTCGATCTCGTTGGACCGGCCCTTACATTGTTGTCACTGCTTATCCTCATGGGGCCGTCGAGATAAGAGATCCCGACAATGGCAAGGAGTTTAAAGTAAATGGACATCGATTAAAGTCATTTGTTGAGACATTTGATTCAGAGGACATGTCCATGCCTCTAATTGCTCCTGTTTATCAGGACTGATCTCCTAGTCTGATGGAGGTATAGGTAGGTTTATCATTTTCATAGGTTTAGGATAGTCGCTTTCATAGGTTAGTTAGTTCAATGTTTGTGGGTAACATTACTGCAAACCCTCACGAGACTACAACTCGTCCACTAGGGGTAACCTAGGGGTTTAAAGGCTTGTTGCATACGCTAAATGCAATCGAGAGCACCTGCGAAAGTGGTATAGGTAGGATTTTATTTTTGTTATTTTTGTTCTGCTTTCTCTCTCATGCTGACAAGCTTCCATGCCGTGATCTATTGGAAACTCTCTTGATTCGTTATTCAGGTACTATCTTCTCATCACTTCTCATTTACTTTCGTTGTCCCATGTGCATTGCATGCTCATATCTTTTACATTGAGGACAATGTAGATTTTAGGTTGGGGGTGGGAGATTAGGCTTTCTAATCAGTATTTTCTTGGTCTTGAGTAAAAATTGTGAAAATTTTTAAAATTTTTCTGACATTTCTTGTAAATTCAATGTGATTTTGACATCTATCTTTGATTTAGAATTACGAGATACGTGATGTTGGTAATTTATGACTCTTGGATTTAGCTACTTGATAGATTCTACAGTTGAGTTTGAATTATCAATCCATGACTAGAGATTTTAACATTGATTGAATCATGATTTCAGGACACGTCTTGCTTACACATTAAAATTTCAGTTCCATATCGAAGGATTAACTTGGTAATCACTAAGCACGAAAGGAACCAGCCTGAAATATCTTGCCATCATGGTATAAAAATTGAAAAGGTTGGATAATTAATCTTCACCATAGGTTTGCTCCCTATAGGTGTAGAGTTAATTCCCCATGAATGATATGTGAAAAAGAGTCAGGTGTACGATCTTCACCATAGGTTTGCTCCCTATAGGTGAGGATGTGATTCCCCTTCCTTGGCATTACTTTGAACAGAAAAATCATAAGTTAATAGGCTAATCTATGAGGCAAGTTTTGGATTAGGTTTTGGTTGTCATGAATTTTCTTGTTGGTTACCAACGATATCATGAAATTGACGATTGGATCTCTTAATGATGATAAGCCGAGATTAGACTATACATCCATGGATCTCAATGTTTAAAATTTTTCTAATTGATGGATTAATACTTTACACTTGATTATGAAGTCTACCGCGCGCTTGAGCTCAGGAGAAAACAATTTCTAACATTCATGAATATTAAATTTCTCGTATCTTGTTCAAAATCTCACGCGATTTCATAGAAAGTTCTCCTATAATTCTCAACTTATTTTTCGCATAATTTGCTCGGGACTAGCAAAATGCTAGTTGGGGGTTGTGTTGAGGGTCAAATAGTGCATATTAGACCTCAAATATTGTCCGAATTTACAAGCATAACAGTGCTTAACGGCTGACTCAATCGTGTTTATGTTGCAGGTTGATTTTACAAGCATGGATGGAAAAAGGATGTTAAAAGTTGAGATTTAACGATCTGATGACACCAAAGGCAAGGGACACACTCCAAGGGACCAAGATTGACAGATATACACGGTCAGAAATCCAAGAAAACTAAGAAATTGAAGCTCAAGTGGCTTGAAACGCATCCAGAACGCAAGATCACGGGGTTTCCAATATCGGTTCGGTTCGAAACTTCATACGTGGCCTGAGGACCATAAATTAACCGTACACGTCAAAAATCATCCATTGGATCATTGCGGAAGTGGCCTAACGGGCAGATCAGCCCATCAATCTTCAATTTGGGGCCCACCCGCCAGCTGGATATGCTTGATAATTGTTCTCAACGGGTAAAACAATATGAGGAACAGAATGGGCGGATTGGATTTTTAAAATACATTGCAATGGGGACCGTATACATGGTGTGTACATTACACATGTACGTGCATACGAGGTGCACCGGACCAAACGATGGGTCAGCGCAAGAGCTAACCCGCATCATCTTTTAAAAAAACGGAAATTTCCATTTTTCACGGTCGCGTAACCGATCGATGCTGATTTTTGCAATTAGCTGTGGGCCACACACGTGCCCCATAAGCTCAATCCAAGCCATCCACCGTGTAGACAGCTGCGAGCACTACAAAACCATGTTGTCACTTTTCACCCATGCGTGCACACGTGTGAGATACAGAGGCCACAAAAGGGCTGCCCGGTAGCGTTCAAATCTGATCTTTTAGTTATTTCTTCTCTGGGACACGTCAATGGACGTTCAAAACTACCCATTCTTGACTGAAATTTCATTCTGAATCCAATGGACGGGGTGGATTTTCCAGAAAATGCTTCTGTGGGGCCCACCGATCACAACAGCGAAATGGTGCGAAAGGTTTCGCACATCCGCGAAAACTGACTTTTCCGGACAGTTTTGGCCCACCATCTTTGATCATATGGCAGATCTGAACCGTCTATCATGTAGAGGACACAAGAAAGTACTAAAGGACGGTGTTTCTTTAGAATTTGAGCGAGGAAAGTGGAGTGTTTCGAGGCACCGAACTTGGCTGCGAAAATTACACTCTGTGTCCTGCTACAACTCTGTCACTGACTCCAGCCTTCCAGCAGCTATAAAAAAAGGTTTTGGACGTGGGGAGCATTCATTCAGGGTCTTGGGAGGAAGAACAGAGGGCTCGAGTTTGGGTTTGGACGTGGATCAGAGAGAAGAGAGAGAGACAGAGGTTTTTGGTTTTTTTTCTTATTTATTATTTTTTCTTTTTCTTCTTCTTTCTTTTGTTTTTATTTATGAGATCCAGCCATCCATGTCTGGCTAAACCTCCTAGCTAGGGCTAGGAGGTGAAGCTTGTGGTGAGATGGGAGATTTTATTTTATGTCTTTAATTTAATTTTAATTCTTGAATTGACGTTGATTTTAGTTGATTATTAATGACATGTTTTGTTTAGTCTTTAATGGTCTGTTGTGACTAAAATTACAATGGGTCTGCAATGGCTTAGAGCATGTCCTTTTTCCCTTTATGTTTATGACGTCAGGAAGCCCCGTTTTTCACCATAGTCTCCTGGGCATGGTCGGATGATGGTACCCTTCCTAACTTGCATACATGTGATTGGGTGGTAATTAGTTTGATTCTGTTGTTTGCCATAGTATTTGGGCATGGTTTGGTGATGGAATCCATTCTAATTCATCTTCCTTTCATCTCTTTGAAAACTAGATCAACGGCAGTTCAGTAATTTCCATAATTTTTGATGCAAGCATAAGATCTCCCTGATCTCTACAAGTGGATCCTCTGAATCCCTAGTTCCCTTCTCCTGATTTCTCTCAAGTTTAGATAATTATTTCACCATTATTTCTCAAATTACATTCAGTTTAGATTTCATCTTAATCTAGTTCTAGTTCTGGTTAATTTTAGATAACGTACAAGTTTCAGTCCCTTGGGATTCGACCTCGGTCTTACCGAGTTATTACTACATCACAACCCTGCACTTGGGGAGTGAACAAGTTTTTGGCGCCGTTGTCGGGGACTGTCGGTTACGTTTTTCTGAAATTAATTAGTTTTAAGATTAGTTTAAGATTAGGTTTAGATTTTCTTAATTTTTAGAAATTAACTTGTCTTTCTTGTTTTATAGGCTCCTAAGATAGTTTCTAAATTAGTAAAATTTTTCTTAAATTCTTCCTTTCTATTCTAGATTTTTATTTTCTTTTTTAGGTTTAAGTTAGAATTTGAGGGCTGAGTGTGTTTTATGCCCCATTGGGCACGCGACAACACTCGACGTCTCGTGACTAAAGGAGGATTAGTTGAGGGGTTGACTGTTCATCGCAGGAGTAGACACCACTTGAATTCTCCTGAGTTAGAAGACGTTATGACTGAAAATCAACCTCAAGCACTACCCCAACCAAGGGTTGAGGAAGTACATGATGAGAATGAGGTGCATCAGGCACCCCCGCCTCGTACTTTACGAGATTATTTACAACTGACGGGGGTGAGTACGCCCTCATGCATGATTTTTTCAGAGAATACAGGACATATGGACATCAAGCCAGGGGTTATCCAACTCCTTCCTAAGTTCCATGCGCTTGAATCTGAAGAACCATACTTGCATCTGAAAGAGTTCGATGAAATCATAGGCACCTTATACTTTCCTAATGTATCTGAGGATACTATTAGGCTGAAACTCTTTCCATTTTCCTTGAAAGAAAAGGCCAAGACGTGGATACATTTACTACGTCCTAGATCCATTGGCACATGGAATGATATGCAGAGGAAATTTATAAAGAAATTTTTCCCACATCATAAGACAATTACCCTCAGGAGAGCAATCATGAACTTTGCCCGAAAGGAAGATGAAACATTCTTCCAATGTTGGGAAAGGTTCAAGGATCTGGTTAATGCATGCCCACAACATGGCTTTGAAATATGGCGCATTACAAATTTTTTCTATGATGGGCTAACATCTTCCATGCGCCAAATGGTCGAGACAATGTGTAACGGAGAATTCATAAATAAAAATGTTGACGAGGTATGGGATTACCTCGATAGTCTCGCTGAAAAAACATAATCATGGGACTATTACCAAAGGACGAACACTACATCTAGGCCGACTCATTCAAGGGAAAAAGGAGGAATATATCTCCTGAAAGAGGATAATGATCTTAACGCTAAGGTGGCCAATCTCACCAGAAAATTTGAGGTCATGGAAGGAAGGAAGGAAAAGGTTAATGAAAGTGTTTGCGGCATCTGTGATTGCAACATTCATACTACTGAAAATTGTCCTTCAATACCTGCCTTTCGAGATGTATTGAATGAACAATCTAATGCCGTAAATAACTATCAAAGACCTTTCAATGGACCACCCTCTAATACTTACAATCCTGGCTGAAAAAATCACCCGAATTTTAGTTGGAGGAACGGACAAACTGCTACCCCTCAAGGTTTCTTCAATCAATATCCAAATCAGGGGAAATCTCAAGAAGAATCAGTTCAAATTTCCATACAAGAGCTGGCGCGGATAATGCATGGAATTTCAGATTTTATGCAAAAAATAGATTCACGTATGACGGCTATGGAAAAAGGGATGCTCCCTGCACAATCACTCCCTAATCCGAAACCGCAATACGAGACAGGTGATCCCAGCTCTTCAAATCAAATGGGGCACGCTAAATCCATCACCACTCTTAGGAGTGGGAAGGTTATTGATAAAACCCTTCCGGTTAGGCCTGAAAAGCCTCAAGAACCAGAAGAGGACAACAATGATGGATCTAGTGGCGCCCCACAAAAATTTGAACCGAAACCTCTAGAAAAGCTAGTTGCTCCGTTTCCCCAATGGTTGGTTGAACCAAAACGTCTATCTAACTCTCAGGATATCCTAGAGGTGTTGAAACAAGTGAAAGTCAACATTCCTCTGCTTGAAGTTGTAAAACAGGTTCCTTCATATGCTAAATTTCTAAAGGATTTAAGCACTACCAAACGACGGAAAAATGTTCAAAAGAAGATCTCCTTGACTGAGAAAGTGAGTGCCATCCTGAAACAAGATGTGCCGCAAAAATCCAAAGATCCCGATTGCCCAACCATATCATGTGTAATCGGGAACTATCGAATTGATCCCGCACTTCTTGACTTAGGAGCAAGCGTCAATCTGATTCCTTACTCGGTATACCAACAGTTAGGTTTGGGTGAATTAAAACCCACTCGAACCACACTACAACTTGCTGATCGTTCTGTTCGTATACCAAGAGGGATCATCGAGGATGTGTTGGTCCAGGTGGATAGATTCTACTACCCTGTTGATTTTATCATCTTGGACACTGAACCCATCAATGACACAAGCACTCAGATTCCCGTCATTCTTGGTCGCCCATTCCTGTCTACTTCAAATGCAATTATCAATTGCAAGAATGGTGTCATGACTATGTCCTTTGGAAATTTGACATTGGAATCGAATATGTTTTTCAATACCGGCAGCAACTCAGAAGATGATGACGATTTCCACGATGTTAACATGATTGATTCTTTTGTGGAAGATAGAACACCTCTCACCTTATCCTCTGATCCTCTAGAGACGTGCCTGGCCCACTCCCATGATCTTGATGATGATATAATTAGGGAGATGTGTGCCATGCTTGATACTGCACCGGTACTTGAAGTTAACCGGTGGAGGCCACAAATTGAAGAATTGCCCCAAACTGATGTAGTGCCTCTACCGTCTAACCTCAAGCCACCGAAACTTGACCTAAAACCTTTGCCCTCTAATTTAAAATATGTCTATTTAGGTCAAGATGAGACATATCCGGTGGTGATCTCTGCCCACCTGGAGAAAGAACAGGAGAGTATGCTGATATCTACTCTCATTGAGCATAAGGGATCTCTTGGATGGACGATAGCGGACCTCAAGGGAATTAACCCATCGATTTGTACTCACCGTATATATCTTGAGGATAATGCAAAGGCTGTTCGGCAATCACAACGTAGATTAAATCCAAACATGAAGGAAGTGGTTAAGGCCGAGGTTCTCAAACTATTGGATGTGGGGATCATATACCCCATATCCGATAGTCAATGGGTGAGTCCAACTCAGGTGGTTCCTAAGAAGTCCGGGATCACCATCGTAGCCAATGCCAATAATGAACTCGTGCCGACTAGAGTTACCACTGGTTGGAGAATGTGCATTGACTACAGAAAGCTGAATACTGTCACAAGGAAAGACCACTTTCCTTTGCTCTTCATTGATCAAATCCTAGAAAGGCTAGCTGGTCATTCCTATTATTGTTTCCTTGACGGGTATTCAGGTTATAATCAGATTGAAATCGCCCCTGAGGATCAGGAAAAGACCACATTTACATGTCCCTATGGCGCCTTTGCTTACAGAAGGATGCCATTCGGGCTATGTAATGCCCTTGTCACCTTTCAGCGATGCATGACGAGTATCTTTTCTGACATGGTGGGGAAATATTTAGAGGTCTTCATGGACGATTTCTCTATTTTTGGTTCATCTTTCAGCGAATGCTTAGCAAGTCTTAAATGTGTGCTGAAAAGATGTGTAGAAAGGAATTTGGTACTTAACTGGGAGAAGTGCCATTTTATGGTTCAAAAGGGAATTGTCCTTGGGCATATCATCTCGTCCAAAGGAATCGAGGTAGATAAGGTAAAAATCGATCTTATCTCTAACCTACCTCCACCCAAGAACATCAGAGATGTGTGATCCTTCTTAGGACACGCAGGCTTTTACAGACGATTCATAAAGGACTTTAATCTCCTCTCTCGTCCTTTATGTAATCTTCCTCAAAAGGATATACCATACGAGTGGACTGAGCAGTGCCAAGAAGCTTTCACTAAGCTTAAGGGCATGTTAACCACTGCACCTATCATGCAGCCACCTGACTGGAGTCTTCCTTTTGAACTTATGTGCGACGCCTCTGATTATGCTCTTGGAGCGGTTCTAGGCCAGAGAAAAGATAAGCGGCCTTACGTTATTCACTACGTAAATAGGACTCTAAATCCTGCCCAAGTGAACTACTCGACTACGGAAAAGGAACTCTTAGCCGTAGTGTTCGCTTTGGACAAATTTAGGTCCTACCTGATCGGATCCAAGATCATCATCTACACAGATCACGCGGCACTTAAGTATCTTCTTTCTAAGAATGATTCTAAGCCCCGCCTGATACGATGGATCCTTCTACTCCAAGAATTTGATTTGGAAATTAAAGATAAAAAGGGAGTAGAGAACGTAGTGGCCGATCATCTTTCTCGCCTTAATACCTCTGATTCCCTTGAGGCAACCCATATCAATGACATGTTCCCTGATGAACAACTGTTTAGAGTCTCCCATTCACCTTGGTTCGCTGATATTGCTAATTATCTTGCTACAGGTGCCATACCGACACACTGGACGTCACAAGATAAGAAGAAATTCTTTACCAAGGTGCGTAACTTTTTCTGGGACGATCCATATTTGTTTAAATATTGCCCAGACCAAATCTTAAGGAGATGCGTACCAGACGATGAGCATCAGAGTGTCATCTCCTTCTGTCACTCACAGGCCTGTGGTGGTCACTTTTCTGCTAAAAAGACCACGGCCAAGATTTTACAGTGTGGCTTCTACTGGCCCACTATGTTCAGGGACACTCATGAGTTTTGCAAGGCTTGTGAGCGTTGTCAGAAATTGGGAGCATTGTCCCGTCGAAATATGATGCCCTTGAATCCCATCCTTATTATAGAAGCATTTGATTGTTGGGGCATTGATTTCATGGGACCATTCCCCCAATCATTTGAAAATCTGTATATTTTGCTCGCCATAGACTATGTCACTAAATGGGTCGAAGCAATTCCGTGCCGCAAAAATGACCATCGCACGGTCATTAAATTTTTGAAAGAAAATATCCTGTCGCGGTTCGGAACACCTCGAGCCATCATTAGTGACGGGGGCTCACACTTCTGTAATAGACCATTCGAGAGTTTAATGAAGAAATACGGTATCTCGTATAAGGTGAGCACCCCATACCATCCACAAACAAGTGGACAAGCTGAGATTTCCAATAGAGAGATCAAACATATTCTAGAGAAAACGGTTAACCCTGATCGTAAGGACTGGTCAATTCGATTGACTGATGCCTTATGGGCGTACCGTACTGCTTTTAAAACTCCTATTGGAACATCTCCCTTTAGACTTGTCTACGGAAAGGCTTGTCATTTGCCTGTGGAATTGGAACATAAAGCATACTGGGCGATCAAAAATATAAATTTCAATCTGGACAATGCTGGTTCGCTACGCAAACTTCAATTAAATGAACTGGAAGAAATCCGGAAGGATGCATATGAAAACTCGAGAATTTACAAGGACAGGATGAAGGCGTTTCATGATCAACATATTCTACGAAAATCATTCACGCCTGGTCAGAAAGTCCTCTTGTATGACTCTCGACTACATCTCTTTCCGGGTAAGCTTCGATCTCGTTGGACCGGCCCTTACATTGTTGTCACTGCTTATCCTCATGGGGCCGTCGAGATAAGAGATCCCAACAATAGCAAGGAGTTTAAAGTAAATGGACATCGATTAAAGTCATTTGTTGAGACATTTGATTCAGAGGACATGTCCATGCCTCTGATTGCTCCTGTTTATCAGGACTGATCTCCTAGTCTGATGGAGGTATAGGTAGGTTTATCATTTTCATAGGTTTAGGATAGTCGCTTTCATAGGTTAGTTAGTTCAATGTTTGTGGGTAACATTACTGCAAACCCTCACGAGACTACAACTCGTCCACTAGGGGTAACCTAGGGGTTTAAAGGCTTGTTGCATACGCTAAATGCAATCGAGAGCACCTGCGAAAGTGGTATAGGTAGGATTTTATTTTTGTTATTTTTGTTCTGCTTTCTCTCTCATGCTGACAAGCTTCCATGCCGTGATCTATTGGAAACTCTCTTGATTCGTTATTCAGGTACTATCTTCCCATCACTTCTCATTTACTTTCGTTGTCCCATGTGCATTGTATGCTCATATCTTTTACATTGAGGACAATGTAGATTTTAAGTTGGGGGTGGGAGATTAGGCTTTCTAATCAGTATTTTCTTGGTCTTGAGCAAAAATTGTGAAAATTTTTAAAATTTTTCTAACATTTCTTGTAAATTCAATGTGATTTTGACATCTATCTTTGATTTAGAATTACGAGATACGTGATGTTGGTAATTTATGACTCTTGGATTTAGCTACTTGATAGATTCTACAGTTGAGTTTGAATTATCAATCCATGATTAGAGATTTTAACATTGATTGAATCATGATTTCAGGACACGTCTTGCTTACACATTAAGATTTGAGTTCCATATCGAAGGATTAACTTGGTAATCACTAAGCACGAAAGGAAACAGCCTGAAATATCTTGCCATCATGGTATAAAAATTGGAAAGGTTGGATAATTAATCTTCACCATAGGTTTGCTCCCTATAGGTGTAGAGTTAATTCCCCATGAATGATATGTGAAAAAGAGTCAGGTGTACGATCTTCACCATAGGTTTGCTCCCTATAGGTGAGGATTTGATTCCCCTTCCTTGGCATTACTTTGAACAGAAAAATCATAAGTTAATAGGATAATCTATGAGGCAAGTTTTGGATTAGGTTTTGATTGTCATGAATTTTCTTATTGGTTACCAACGATATCATGAAATTGACGATTGAATCTCTTAATGATGATAAGCCGAGATTAGACTATACATCCATGGATCTCAATGTTTAAAATTTTTCTAATTGATGGATTAATACTTTACACTTGATTATGAAGTCTACCGCGCGCTTGAGCTCAGGAGAAAACAATTTCTAACATTCATGAATATTAAATTTCTCGTATCTTGTTCAAAATCTCACGCGATTTCATAGAAAGTTCTCCTATAATTCTCAACTTATTTTTCGCATAATTTGCTCGGGACTAGCAAAATGCTAGTTGGGGGTTGTGTTGAGGGTCAAATAGTGCATATTAGACCTCAAATATTGTCCGAATTTACAAGCATAACAGTGCTTAACGGCTGATTCAATCGTGTTTATGTTGCAGGTTGATTTTACAAGCATGGATGGAAAAAAGATGTTAAAAGTTGAGATTTAACGATCTGATGACACCAAAGGCAAGGGACACACTCCAGGGGACCAAGATTGACAGATATACACGGTCAGAAATCCAAGAAAACTAAGAAATTGAAGCTCAAGTGGCTTGAAACGCATCCAGAACGCAAGATCACGGGGTTTCCAATATCGGTTCGGCTCGAAACTTCATACGTGGCCTGAGGACCATAAATTAACCGTACACGTCAAAAATCATCCATTGGATCATTGCGGAAGTGGCCTAACGGGCAGATCAGCCCATCAATCTTCAATTTGGGGCCCACCCGCCAGCTGGATATGCTTGATAATTGTTCTCAACGGGTAAAACAATATGAGGAACAGAATGGGCGGATTGGATTTTTAAAATACATTGCAATGGGGCCCGTATACATGGTGTGTACATTACACATGTACGTGCATACGAGGTGCACCGGACCAAACGATGGGTCAGCGCAAGAGCTGACCCGCATCATCTTTTAAAAAAACGGAAATTTCCGTTTTTCACGGTCGCGTAACCTACCGACGCTGATTTTTGCAATTAGCTGTGGGCCACACACGTGCCCCATAAGCTCAATCCAAGCCGTCCACCGTGTAGACAGCTGCGAGCACTACAAAACCATGTTGTCACTTTTCACCCATGCGTGCACACGTGTGAGATACAGAGGCCACAAAAGGGCTGCCCGGTAGCGTTCAAATCTGATCTTTTAGTTATTTCTTCTCTGGGACACGTCAATGGACGTTCAAAACTACCCATTCTTGACTGAAATTTCGTTCTGAATCCAATGGACAGGGTGGATTTTCCAGAAAATGCTTCTGTGGGGCCCACCGATCACAACAGCGAAATGGTGCGAAAGGTTTCGCACATCCGCGAAAACTGACTTTTCCGGACAGTTTTGGCCCACCATCTTTGATCATATGGCAGATCTGAACCGTCTATCATGTAGAGGACCCAAGAAAGTACTAAGGGACAGTGTTTCTTTAGAATTTGAGCGAGGAAAGTGGAGTGTTTCGAGGCACCGAACTTGGCTGCGAAAATTACACTCCGTGTCCTGCTACAACTCTGTCACTGACTCTAGCCTTCCAACAGCTATAAAAAAAGGTTTTGGACGTGGGGAGCATTCATTCAGGGTCTTGGTAGGAAGAACAGAGGGCTCGAGCTTGGGTTTGGACGTGGATCAGAGAGAAGAGAGAGAGACAGAGGTTTTTGGTTTTCTTTCTTATTTATTATTTTTTCTTTTTCTTCTTCTTTCTTTTATTTTTATTTAGGAGATCCAGCCATCCATGTCTGGCTAAACCTCCTAGCTAGGGCTAGGAGGTGAAGCTTGTGGTGAGATGGGAGATTTTATTTTATGTCTTTAATTTAATTTTAATTCTTGAATTGACGTTGATTTTAGTTGATTATTAATGACATGTTTTGTTTAGTCCTTAATGGTCTGTTGTGACTAAAATTACAATGGGTCTGCAATGGCTTAGAGCATGTCCTTTTTTCCTTTATTTTTATGACGTCAGGAAGCCCCGTTGTTCACCATAGTCTCCTGGGCATGGTTGGATGATGGTACCCTTCCTAACTTGCATACATGTGATTGGGTGGTAATTAGTTTGATTCTGTTGTTTGCCATAGTATTTGGGCATGGTTTGGTGATGGAATCCATTCTAATTCATCTTCCTTTCATCTCTTTGAAAACTAGATCAACGGCAGTTCAGTAATTTCCATAATTTTTGATGCAAGCATAAGATCTCCCTGATCTCTACAAGTGGATCCTCTGAATCCCTAGTTCCCTTCTCCTGATTTCTCTCAAGTTTAGATAATTATTTCACCATTATTTCTCAAATTACATTCAGTTTAGATTTTATCTTAATCTAGTTCTAGTTCTGGTTAATTTTAAATAACGTACAAGTTTCAGTCCCTTGGGATTCGACCTCGGTCTTACCGAGTTATTACTACATCACAACCATGCACTTGGGGAGTGAACAAGTTTTTGGCGCCGTTGTCGGGGACTGTCGGTTACGTTTTTCTGAAATTAATTAGTTTTAAGATTAGTTTAAGATTAGGTTTAGATTTTCTTAATTTTTAGAAATTAACTTGTCTTTCTTGTTTTATAGGCTTCTAAGATAGTTTCTAAATTAGTAAAATTTTTCTTAAATTCTTCCTTTCTATTCTAGATTTTTATTTTCTTTTTTAGGTTTAAGTTAGAATTTGAGGGCTGAGTGTGTTTTATGCCCCATTAGACACGCGACAACACTCGACGTCTCGTGACTAAAGGAGGATTAGTTGAGGGGTTGACTGTCCATCGCAGGAGTAGACACCACTTGAATTCTCCTGAGTTAGAAGACGTTATGACTGAAAATCAACCTCAAGCACTACCCCAACCAAGGGTTGAGGAAGTACATGATGAGAATGAGGTGCATCAGGCACCCCCGCCTCGTACTTTACGAGATTATTTACAACCGGCTGGGGTGAGTACGCCCTCATGCATGATTTTTTTAGAGAATACAGGACATATGGACATCAAGCCAGGGGTTATCCAACTCCTTCCTAAGTTCCATGCGCTTGAATCTGAAGAACCATACTTGCATCTGAAAGAGTTCGATGAAATCATAGGCACCTTATACTTTCCTAATGTATCTGAGGATACTATTAGGCTGAAACTCTTTCCATTTTCCTTGAAAGAAAAGGCCAAGACGTGGATACATTTACTACGTCCTAGATCCATTGGCACATGGAATGATATGCAGAGGGAATTTATAAAGAAAATTTTCCCACATCATAAGACAAATTACCCTCAGGAGAGCAATCATGAACTTTCCCCAAAAGGAAGATGAAACATTCTTCCAATGTTGGGAAAGGTTCAAGGATCTGGTTAATGCATGCCCACAACATGGCTTTGAAATATGGCGCATTACAAATTTTTTCTATGATGGGCTAACATCTTCCATGCGCCAAATGGTCGAGACAATGTATAACGGAGAATTCATAAATAAAAATGTTGACGACGTATGGGATTACCTCGATAGTCTCGCTGAAAAAACATAATCATGAGACTATTACCAAAGGACGAACACTACATCTAGGCCGACTCATTCAAGGGAAAAAGGAGGAATATATCTCCTGAAAGAGGATAATGATCTTAACGCTAAGGTGGCCAATCTCACCAGAAAATTTGAGGTCATGGAAGGAAGGAAGGAAAAGGTTAATGAAAGTGTTTGCGGCATCTGTGATTGCAACATTCATACTACTGAAAATTGTCCTTCAATACCTGCCTTTCGAGATGTATTGAATGAACAATCTAATGCCGTAAATAACTATCAAAGACCTTTCAATGGACCACCCTCTAATACTTACAATCCTGGCTGGAAAAATCACCCGAATTTTAGTTGGAGGAACGGACAAACTGCTACCCCTCAAGGTTTCTTCAATCAAAATCCAAATCAGGAGAAATCTCAAGAAGAATCGGTTCAAATTTCCATACAAGAGCTGGCGCGGACAATGCAAGGAATTTCAGATTTTATGCAAAAAATAGATTCACGTATGACGGCTATGGAAAAAGGGATGCTCCCTGCGCAATCACTCCCTAATCCGAAACCGCAATACGAGACTGGTGATCCCAGCTCTTCAAATCAAATGGGGCACGCTAAATCCATCACCACTCTTAGGAGTGGGAAGGTTATTGATAAAACCCTTCCGGTTAGGCCTGAAAAGCCTCAAGAACCAGAAGAGGACAACAATGATGGATCTAGTGGCGCCCCATAAAAATTTGAACCGGAACCTCTAGAAAAGCCAGTTGCTCCGTTTCCCCAACGGTTGGTTGAACCAAAACGTTTATCTAACTCTCAAGATATCCTAGAGGTGTTGAAACAAGTGAAAGTCAACATTCCTCTGCTTGACGTTGTAAAACAGGTTCCTTCATATGCTAAATTTCTAAAGGATTTAAGCACTACCAAACGACGGAAAAATGTTCAAAAGAAGATCTCCTTAACTGAGAAAGTGAGTGCCATCCTGAAACAAGATGTGCCGCAAAAATTCAAAGATCCCGGTTGCCCAACCATATCATGTGTAATCGGGAACTATCGAATTGATCCCGCACTTCTTGACTTAGGAGCAAGCGTCAATCTGATTCCTTACTCGGTATACCAATAGTTAGGTTTGGGTGAATTAAAACCCACTCGAACCACACTACAACTTGATGATCGTTCTGTTCGTATACCAAGAGGGATCATCGAGGATGTGTTGGTCCAGGTGGATAGATTCTACTACCCTGTTGATTTTATCATCTTGGACACTGAACCCATCAATGACACAAGCACTCAGATTCCCGTCATTCTTGGTCACCCATTCCTGTCTACTTCAAATGCAATTGTCAATTGCAGGAATGGTGTCATGACTATGTCCTTTGGAAATTTGACATTGGAATCGAATATCTTTTTCAATACCGGCAGCAACTCAGAGGATGATGACGATTTCCACGATGTTAACATGATTGATTCTTTTGTGGAAGATAGAACACCTCTCACCTTATCCTCTGATCCTCTAGAGACGTGCCTGGCCCACTCCCATGATCTTGATGATGATATAATTAGGGAGACGTGTGCCATGCTTGATACTGCACCGGTACTTGAAGTTAACCGGTGGAGGCCACAAATTGAAGAATTGCTCCAAACTGATGTAGTGCCTCTACCGTCTAACCTCAAGCCACCGAAACTTGACCTAAAACCTTTGCCCTCTAATTTAAAATATGTCTATTTAGGTCAAGATGAGACATATCCGGTGGTGATCTCTGCCCACCTGGAGAAAGAACAGGAGAGTATGCTGATATCTACTCTCATTGAGCATAAGGGAGATCTTGGATGGATGATAGCGGACCTCAATGGAATTAACCCATCGATTTGTACTCACCGTATATATCTTGAGGACAATGCAAAGGCTGTTCGGCAATCACAACGTAGATTAAATCCAAACATGAAGGAAGTGGTTAAGGCCGAGGTTCTCAAACTATTGGATGTGGGGATCATATACCCCATATCCGATAGTCAATGGGTGAGTCCAACTCAGGTGGTTCCTAAGAAGTCCGGGATCACCATCGTAGCCAATGCCAATAATGAACTCGTGCCGACTAGAGTTACCACTGGTTGGAGAAAGTGCATTGACTACAGAAAGCTGAATACTGTCACAAGGAAAGACCACTTTCCTTTGCCCTTCATTGATCAAATCCTAGAAAGGCTAGCTGGTCATTCCTATTATTGTTTCCTTGACGGGTATTCAGGTTATAATCAGATTGAAATCGCCCCTGAGGATCAGGAAAAGACCACATTTACATGTCCCTATGGCGCCTTTGCTTACAGAAGGATGCCATTCGGGCTATGTAATGCCCTTGTCACCTTTCAGCGATGCATGACGAGTATCTTTTCTGACATGGTGGGGAAATATTTAGAGGTCCTCATGGACGATTTCTCTATTTTTGGTTCATCTTTCAGCAAATGCTTAGCAAGTCTTAAATGTGTGCTGAAAAGATGTGTAGAAAGGAATTTGGTACTTAACAGGGAGAAGTGCCATTTTATGGTTCAAAAGGGAATTGTCCTTGGGCATATCATCTCGTCCAAAGGAATCGAGGTAGATAAGATAAAAATCGATCTTATCTCTAACCTACCTCCACCCAAGAACATCAGAGATGTGCGATCCTTCTTAGGACACGCAGGCTTTTACAGACGATTCATAAAGGACTTTAATCTCCTCCCTCGTCCTTTATGTAATCTTCTTCAAAAGGATACACCATACGAGTGGACTGAGCAGTGCCAAGAAGCTTTCACTAAGCTTAAGGGCATGTTAACCACTGCACCTATCATGCAGCCACCTGACTGGAGTCTTCCTTTTGAACTTATGTGCGACGCCTCTGATTATGCTCTTGGAGCGGTTCTAGGCCAGAGAAAAGATAAGCGGCCTTACGTTATTCACTACGTAAATAGGACTCTAAATCCTGCCCAAGTGAACTACTCGACTACGGAAAAGGAACTCTTAGCCGTAGTGTTCGCTTTGGACAAATTTAGGTCCTACCTAATCGGATCCAAGATCATCATCTACACAGATCACGCGGCACTTAAGTATCTTCTTTCTAAGAATGATTCTAAGCCCCGCCTGATACGATGGATCCTTCTACTCCAAGAATTTGATTTGGAAATTAAAGATAAAAAGGGAGTAGAGAACGTAGTGGCCGATCATCTTTCTCGCCTTAATACCTCTGATTCCCTTGAGGCGACCCATATCAATGACATGTTCCCTGATGAACAACTGTTTAGAGTCTCCCATTCACCTTGGTTCGCTGATATTGCTAATTATCTTGCTACAGGTGCCATACCGACACACTGGACGTCACAAGATAAGAAGAAATTCTTTACCAAGGTGCGTAACTTTTTCTGGGACGATCCATATTTGTTTAAATATTGCCCAGACCAAATCTTAAGGAGATGCGTACCAGACGATGAGCATCAGAGTGTCATCTCCTTCTGTCACTCACAGGCCTGTGGTGGTCACTTTTCTGCTAAAAAGACCACGGCCAAGATTTTACAGTGTGGCTTCTACTGGCCCACTATGTTCAGGGACACTCATGAGTTTTGCAAGGCTTGTGAGTGTTGTCAGAAATTGGGAGCATTGTCCCGTCGAAATATGATGCCCTTGAATCCCATCCTTATTATAGAAGCATTTGATTGTTGGGGCATTGATTTCATGGGACCATTCCCCCAATCATTTGAAAATCTGTATATTTTGCTCGCCATAGACTATGTCACTAAATGGGTCGAAGCAATTCCGTGCCGTAAAAATGACCATCGCACGGTCATTAAATTTTTGAAAGAAAATATCCTGTCGCGGTTCGGAACACCTCGAGCCATCATTAGTGACGGGGGCTCACACTTCTGTAATAGACCATTCGAGAGTTTAATGAAGAAATACGGTATCTCGTATAAGGTGAGCACCCCATACCATCCACAAATAAGTGGACAAGCTGAGATTTCCAATAGAGAGATCAAACATATTATAGAGAAAACGGTTAACCCTGATCGTAAGGACTGGTCAATTCGATTGACTGATGCCTTATGGGTGTACCGTACTGCTTTTAAAACTCCTATTGGAACATCTCCCTTTAGACTTGTCTACGGAAAGGCTTGTCATTTGCCTGTGGAATTGGAACATAAAGCATACTGGGCGATCAAAAATATAAATTTCAATCTGGACAATGCTGGTTCGCTACGCAAACTTCAATTAAATGAACTGGAAGAAATCCGGAACGATGCATATGAAAACTCGAGAATTTACAAGGACAGGATGAAGGCGTTTCATGATCAACATATTCGACAAAAATCATTCACGCCTGGTCAGAAAGTCCTCTTGTATGACTCTCGGCTACATCTCTTTCCGGGTAAGCTTCGATCTCGTTGGACCGGCCCTTACATTGTTGTCACTGCTTATCCTCATGAGGTCGTCGAGATAAGAGATCCCGATAATGGCAAGGAGTTTAAAGTAAATGGACATCGATTAAAGTCATTTGTTGAGACATTTGATTCAGAGGACATGTCCATGCCTCTGATTGCTCCTGTTTATCAGGACTGATCTCCTAGTCTGATGGAGGTATAGGTAGGTTTATCGTTTTCATAGGTTTATGATAGTCGCTTTCATAGGTTAGTTAGTTCAATGTTTGTTGGTAATTTATGACTCTTGGATTTAGCTACTTGATAGATTCTATAGTTGAGTTTGAATTATCAATCCATGATTAGAGATTTTAACATTGATTGAATCATGATTTCAGGACACGTCTTGCTTACACATTAAAATTTCAGTTCCATATCGAAGGATTAACTTGGTAATCACTAAGCACGAAAGGAACCAGCCTGAAATATCTTGCCATCATGGTATAAAAATTAGAAAGGTTGGATAATTAATCTTCACCATAGGTTTGCTCCCTATAGGTGTAGAGTTAATTCCCCATGAATGATATGTGAAAAAGAGTCAGGTGTACGATCTTCACCATAGGTTTGCTCCCTATAGGTGAGGATTTGATTCCCCTTCCTTGGCATTACTTTGAACAGAAAAATCATAAGTTAATAGGCTAATCTATGAGGCAAGTTTTGGATTAGGTTTTGGTTGTCATGAATTTTCTTATTGGTTACCAACGATATCATGAAATTGACGATTGGATCTCTTAATGATGATAAGCTGAGATTAGACTATACATCCATGGATCTCAATGTTTAAAATTTTTCTAATTGATGGATTAATACTTTACACTTGATTATGAAGTCTACCGCGCGCTTGAGCTCAGGAGAAAACAATTTCTAACATTCATGAATATTAAATTTCTCGTATCTTGTTCAAAATCTCACGCGATTTCATAGAAAGTTCTCCTATAATTCTCAACTTATTTTTCGCATAATTTGCTCGGGACTAGCAAAATGCTAGTTGGGGGTTGTGTTAAGGGTCAAATAGTGCATATTAGACCTCAAATATTGTCCGGATTTACAAGCATAACAGTGCTTAACGGCTGATTCAATCGTGTTTATGTTGCAGGTTGATTTTACAAGCATGGATGGAAAAAGGATGTTAAAAGTTGAGATTTAACGATCTGATGACACCAAAGGCAAGGGACACACTCCAGGGGACCAAGATTGACAGATATACACGGTCAGAAATCCAAGAAAACTAAGAAATTGAAGCTCAAGTGGCTTGAAACGCATCCAGAACGCAAGATCACGGGGTTTCCAATATCGGTTCGGCTCGAAACTTCATACGTGGCCTGAGGACCATAAATTAACCGTACACGTCAAAAATCATCCATTGGATCATTGCGGAAGTGGCCTAACGGGCAGATCAGCCCATCAATCTTCAATTTGGGGCCCACCCGCCAGCTGGATATGCTTGATAATTGTTCTCAACGGGTAAAACAATATGAGGAACAGAATGGGCGGATTGGATTTTTAAAATACATTGCAATGGGGCCCGTATACATGGTGTGTACATTACACATGTACGTGCATACGAGGTGCACCAGACCAAACGATGGGTCAACACAAGAGCTGACCCGCATCATCTTTAAAAAAAATGGAAATTTTCATTTTTCACGGTCGCGTAACCGACCGACGCTGATTTTTACAATTAGCTGTGGGCCACACACGTGCCCCATAAGCTCAATCCAAGCCGTCCACCGTGTAGACAGCTGCGAGCACTACAAAACCATGTTGTCACTTTTCACCCATGCGTGCACACGTGTGAGATACAGAGGCCACAAAAGGGCTGCCTGGTAGCGTTCAAATCTGATCTTTTAGTTATTTCTTCTCTGGGACACGTCAATGGACGTTCAAAACTACCCATTCTTGACTGAAATTTTGTTCTGAATCCAATGGATGGGGTGGATTTTCCAGAAAATGCTTCTGTGGGGCCCACCCATCACAACAGCGAAATGGTGCGAAAGGTTTCGCACATCCGCGAAAACTGACTTTTCCGGACAGTTTTGGCCCACCATCTTTGATCATATGGCAGATCTGAACCGTCTATCATGTAGAGGACCCAAGAAAGTACTAAGGGACGGTGTTTCTTTAGAATTTGAGCGAGAAAAGTGGAGTGTTTCGAGGCACCTAACTTGGCTGCGAAAATTACACTCCGTGTCCTGCTACAACTCTGTCACTGACTCCAGCCTTCCAGCAGCTATAAAAGGAGGTTTTGGACGTGGGGAGCATTCATTCCGGGTCTTGGGAGGAAGAACAGAGGGCTCGAACTTGGGTTTGGACGTGGATCAGGGAGAAGAGAGAGACAGAGGTTTTTGGTTTTCTTTCTTATTTATTATTTTTTCTTTTTCTTCTTCTTTCTTTTGTTTTTATTTAGGAGATCCAGTCATCCATGTCTGGCTAAACCTCCTAGCTAGGACTAGGAGGTGAAGCTTGTGGTGAGATGGGAGATTTTATTTTATGTCTTTAATTTAATTTTAATTCTTGAATTGACGTTGATTTTAGTTGATTATTAATGGCATGTTTTGTTTAGTCCTTAATGGTCTATTGTGACTAAAATTACAATGGGTCTGCAATGGCTTAGAGCATGTCCTTTTCCCCTTTATGTTTATGACGTCAGGAAGCCCCGTTGTTCACCATAGTCTCCTGGGCATGGTCGGATGATGGTACCCTTCCTAACTTGCATACATGTGATTGGGTGGTAATTAGTTTGTTTCTGTTGTTTGTCATAGTCTTTGGGCATGGTTTGGTGATGGAATCCATTCTAATTCATCTTCCTTTCATCTCTTTGAAAACTAGATCAACGGCTGTTCAGTAATTTCCATAATTTTTGATGCAAGCATAAGATCTCCCTGATCTCTACAAGTGGATCCTCTGAATCCCTAGTTCCCTTCTCCTGATTTCTCTCAAGTTTAGATAATTATTTCACCATTATTTCTCAAATTACATTCAGTTTAGATTTCATCTTAATCTAGTTCTAGTTCTGGTTAATTTTAGATAACGTACAAGTTTCAGTCCCTTGGGATTCGACCTCGGTCTTACCGAGTTATTACTACATCACAACCCTGCACTTGGGGAGTGAACATATCACCGGATGAATTCAAAAGAATTATATCTTGTGATACTGCAAAGCAAGCACTACAAGAAATATGGTTTTTACCGACGAAATTATTTTCGTGGGTAAAGATGACTTTTACCGATGAAATTTATTTTCATCGGTAAAAGTTTATTTTTATTGATGAAATTTAATTTCATAGGTAAAAGTCATCTTTACCTACAAAAATTTTCATAGGTAAAGGGTATTTTGAAAAAACAAAAAATTGAAAAGGCTACTTTTACCTACGAAATTATATTTCGCAGGTAAAAGCCATCTTTACCTACAAAATTATATTTCATAGGTAAAAGCCATCTTTACCTACGAAACGGTTCGTAGGTAAAGGGTGTGTTGAATTTTTGAAAAAACAAAAAATCGAAAAGGCTAGTTAAAGCCATCTTTACCTACGAAAATTTTCGTAGGTAAAGGGTGTGTTGAATTTTTGAAAAAGTAAAAAATCAAAAAGGCTACTTTTACCTACGAAATTAAATTTCATAGGGAAAAGTCATCTTTACCTATGAAACTTTTCGTAGGTAAAGGGTGTGTTGAATTTTTGAAAAAATAAAAAATTGAAAAGGCTACTTTTACCTACGAAATTAAATTTTGTATGTAAAAGTCACATTTACCTACGAAAAGATTCTTAGGTAAAGGGTGTGTTGAATTTTTGTAAAACCAAAAAATCGAAAAGGTTACTTTTACCTACGAAATTACATTATGTAGGTAAAAGCTATCTTTACCTACGAAAATTTTCGTAGGTAAATAGTGTTTTAAATTTTTGAAAAAATAAAAAAATTGAAAAGGTTACTTTTACCTATGCATTTATATTTCATAGGAAGAAGCCATCTTTACCGACAAACATCTTCATAGGTAAAGGTTTTTTTGAATTTTTGAAAAAATAAAAAATCGAAAAGTTTACTTTTACCTACGAAATGTAATTTTGTAGGTAAAAGCCATCTTTATCGACGAAAACATTTGTTAGGAATACTGATTTAAATTTTACCTTCAGCAGTTTTCCAACTCCCTTGAAAGGATTTGCTGTAAGAGTTTTACCGACGAATTTATTCGTACATAAAAATATTTCACAATACTTGTACCTACGAAAATATTCGCAGGTAAAAACGTGGATGAGACTTTTACCTACGAAAATTGTCATAGGTAAAAAATGTGGATGAGACTTTAACCTATGAAATGTTTCGTAGGTAAAAAACATGGATGAGACTTTTACCTACGAAAATTTCATAGGTAGTCTTTTTTTTTTCAATATTCCAGCACAAATTTCCTGATATACACCTGTTACAATATATTTTATCATGATATACACCTGTTATATAATATATTTCATCATATTCACATTCACATCCATCTAAACCCAAACTAATGAAAAGAGAGAGAACATATGAGAGGTGATCGTTATCTCCTTTGATGGATTCAAGCTAGATGTGCCCTACCCAACTTCCTATAAGGAGAAGTTATATGGGTCTTGGAATAATGTTGATGACAAATCCACCTTGTCTATTAATATTATCATATTTTGCTAGGACTTGACTCTAAAAATGAGATAAATGTAAATCTCAAATAATATATGCTATAAGAGATAGTGGAGATGGAAATAGATGCATTGTGATGCTTGAGTTCGAGTATGCTTGCCAACAAAGCAAGATTTTTTTGTTTGTTGCCATGTGATTGGGCTACATTATTACATCAATCGGGTTCGGGTTCGAGATCGAGTTTAGGTTTGGGTTTTCAAGTTTAGGTTTAGGTTTAGGTTAGGGAGTTGAGATTAGGATTAGGTGTAGGTTTAAGTTTAGGGATTTGAGAATACATTTAGGTTTAGGTTTTAGGTTTTAGGTTTAGGTTTATGTTTTATGTTTAGGTTAAGGTTAGGTTATAGGTTATAAGTTTAGGTTATAGGTTATAGGTTAAGGTTTAGGTTATAGGTTATAGGTTTAGGTTAAGGTTTAGGTTTAGATTATAGGTTATAGCTTTAGGGAATTGAAAATATGTTAAGGTTTACATTTAGGAATTCGGGTTCGGGTTCGGGTTTGGGATCGGGTTTAGGTTTGGATTTTCAAGTTTAGGTTTAGGTTTAGGTTAGGGAGTTGAGATTAGAATTAGGTGTAGGTTTAAGTTTAGGAATTTGAGAATACATTTAGGTTATAGGTTATAGGTTAAGGAGTTGAGATTAGGATTAGGTGTAGGTTTAGGTTTAAAGATTTGAGAATACATTTAGGTTTTAGGTTTATGTTATAGGTTTAGGTTTAGGTTTAGGTTATAGCTTTAGGGAATTAAGAATAGGTTAAGGTTTAGGTTTAGGTTCAGGAAATCGGGTTCGGGATCGGGTTTAGGTTTGGGTTTTTAAGTTTAGGTTTAGGTTAAGGAGTTAAGATTAGGATTAGGTGTAGGTTTAGGTTTAAGGATTTGAGAATACATTTAGGCTTTAGGTTTAGGTTTAAGTTTTAGGTTTAGGTTAGGTTATAGGTTATAAGTTAAGGATTTGAGAATACATTTAGGTTTTAGGCTTAGGTTAACGTCATAGGTTATAGGTTTAGGTTTTAAGTTTATGTTAATGTTGTAGGTTATAGGTTTAGGTTTACGTTTAGGTTTAGGTGTAGGGATTTGAGAATACATTTAGGTTTTGGGGTTAGGTTTAGATTTTATGCATAGGTTAAGGTTACAGTTTTAGGTTATAGGTTATAAGTGTAGGTTATAAGTTTAGGAGATTGGGTTCAAGTTCAGGTTTAGGTTTGGGTTTTCAAGTTTAGGTTTAAGTTAAGGAGTTGAGATTAGGATTAGGTGTAGGTTTAGGTTTAGGGATTTAAGAATACATTTAGGTTTTAAGTTTAGGTTTATGTTTTAGGTTTAGGTTAAGGTTATAGGTTTAGGTTTTAGGTTATAGGTTATTGCTATAGGGAATTGAGAATAGTTTAAGGTTTAGGTTTAGGAAATCGAGTTCGGGTTCGGGTTCGGGTTTAGGTTTGGGTTTTCAAGTTTAGGTTTAGGTTAAGGAGTCGAGATTAGGATTAGGTGTAGGTTTAGGTTTAGGGATTCGAGAATACATTTAGGTTTTAAGTTTAGGTTATAGGTTATAACTTTAGGGAATTGAGAATAGGTTAAGGTTTAGGTTTAGGAAATCGGGTTTGGGTTCGGGATCGTGTTTAGGTTTGGGTTTTCAAGTTTTGGTTTATGTTTAGGAGTTGAGATTAGGATTAGGTGTAGGTTTATGTTTAAGGATTTGAGAATACATTTAGGTTTTAGGTTTAGGTTTAGATTTTAGGTTTATGTTAGGTTAAAGGTTATAAGTTAAGGGTTTGAGAATACATTTAAGTTTTAGGTTTAGGTTTGGGTTTTTAAGTTTAGGTGTACGTTTAGGTTAGGAATTTGAGAATACATTTAGGTTTTCGGTTTAGGTCTAGGAATTCGGGTTAAGGTTTAGGGAATTAAGTGTAGGTTATAGATTTAGGTTTAGGTTTAGGTTATAGGTTAAGGTATAGGGAATTGAGTTTAGGTTATAGGTTATAGGTTATAGGTTAAAGTTTAGGTTATAGGTTAAGGTTTAGGTTTAGGTTATAGGTTTAGGTTTAGGTTATGTTATAGGTTATAGGTTATAGGTTAAAGTTTAGGTTGTAGGTTAAGGTTTAGGTCTCGGTTATAGGTTTACGGTATGGTTTAGGTTAAGGGTGTGGTCTCTACAAATACAGATATAAACACGGCCTGTCCAAATGGTCAGGCCACTTCAATGCTGTCCATAGAAAATGAACACCTTTATCATGGTCATAATAGCGGTTCTCACCTTTCAGGGACCCCCGCTCAACATCCAGATAGCTTCGACGCACATCCGGGTCTACTCCATCAATTTCGAGCAAATACATAAATACGGTTTTTCCAAATGGCCAGGCCACTCCAATGTTGTCCACAGGAAATGGACAACTTCATCATGGTCATAATAATGGTTCCCACCTTCCAGGGATCCCCCCTCAACATCCGGATAGCTCCGACGTACATCCGAGTCTGCTCCATCAATTTTGAGCTATTACATTTAAAAACAAGCCAGGCATCTATTTTTTGTGGATGAGAACCAATCTTTCAAACTATTTATCAGGTAGTCCCTACAATGAAATATTCCATCTATATATCTATTGACCAACAAATGAGATCCAATCTTCCAGAGTATTCATCAGGCCATCCACACAAGAAACAATCCCCATTCTACAGGAATTTAACATCTATAAAATAAAAAATTTCAACTTTGAATGCAAAATTCAAAGAAGAAGAAGAAATCACTTGAAATGTATCATAATGCATGATTAATGGTTCCATATGGTTGGAACTTGCTTTAATATTTCTGTGTGCTAATGGCATCTCTTATCTAACTTGTTCATAAGCTGGAACTTACCTAGGGTTTGCCTTCACATTGTTCATCTATATTAGGTTGTTTTATTCTTCAAGCAAACAAAATGTCAAGAATAAGTTGATGGCCTGACAACATGATCATGCACCAAATATCTTTAAAACACTTACATATATGTGCAAGCCACACACAGATAGATTCGCATTGCATGTGTGTGAATGGAAACATGATCATGCACAAAATATCTTTAAAATACTTGCCTCAGATTTGTGGCTGAAGAAATTACCAAGTCTATTTGAAACTTGACGTGAAAGTTGATTCGGTTTGCACTAAGCTAACTTGTTAATCAGATATGGAGAATTAAAACTACTTAGAACCAAAGAAAATGACTTCAATCAGATGAAATAACTCAAACCATCCCTCCTATAATGGTGTTCCAAGAAACTAAGTTCCTTTCATGCATTTCATCGAACAACTGGCGGGCATCAATCATTATCCCACATTTTACCCCACATTTTACATGCATCAACAACATCTTCCAACATAGAACACAAAGAAAAATGATTTCCAAAAGGGATTCCGACCAGCAACATCAAAAAGAAAAAAAATGCACCTAATTTAGTGAGCCCTAATTTGTAATATAAAAAAAAATTCCCAAATCGGGGTCCACATTCAAATCTGTAAGCCATAAAATCCCCAAATCCCTAAATGAGGGTCCACATCAAATTGGGAATCCACAAATTACCAAATCCCCAAATTCCTAAATCAACATTAAGATTGAGAGAGATACCTCACGTTCGTGATTGAGTCTTCAACCGAGCTCAGAGACAGAGAAGGGCGAGCGTGGGCAGGGAGGGCGTCGTTTCGGCTCCCTCCCTTTTTTGGATCAAACAGAGAGAGAGAGAGAGAGAGAGAGAGAGAGAGAGAGAGAGAGAGAGAGAGAGAGAGAGGATGGAGAGGAAATTGGGGATTGAGAGGGTCATGTTTATGCGCTGACACTCCTCGAGCTCCGATTTGTATGAATGGTTTAAAGGATATCAAAGTTAAATGGGCCCCACTGTGATGCGTGTCGACCATCAACACCGTGCATTTGATGGGCCCCCTTTAAATTATGGGATATCCCAAAAATCAGTCGTATACGGAACTTAGGTGGGCCATACCATCTAGAATCATTTGAAGAAATGCCTAAAACATATAAAAGCACTTGGTGGGGCCCACTTGAAATTTTGATGCATATGAAATTTGGTCTGACTCCTCATCCAAGTGGGACACACATAATGGATGGTTTGGATTTGTGAACCACATCTCGGTGAGTCCAACAAATGATTATGAATATTTTAATGGAGGGTAACCCCTCTCAACTTTTGTATGTAAGTGTGGCCCAAAAAAGTCATGGATTGACTTGATTTTTAAGCTCCAGGCCCACCATGGAATGGTGCATCTGACTGATGGGGTAGATGTTCGACACCCATCATGGATTGACTTGATTTTTCCATATGATTAACGGTATTTGTCCAAAAAATTAAATGAGGTAGATTTAAATCTCAAGTGGACCACATTTAGAGTTGATTGAACGCTCATCATTAAAAACTTAGTAGGAGCACAGAAGTTTTAATCTATTCTGATTTTATTTTATTTTATTTTTTTATTTTATTTTTTTTTTGGTAATTTGCCTTCATCCATGTCTATATGACTGAAGGATGTGAAATAAACTTTACAGTGGGCCCTAAGTGGGTTTTAATGGTGGAGATTCAATCATTACTATTTTCCCATGGTGTGGTCCACCTGATATTTAGATTTGCCTCATTTTTAGGAACAACTCCTAAAGTGATCTGTAAAAATAAATGGACGGCGTGGATATCAAATAAACATTAAGTGGGCCCTAAGATGGTTCTCAAGTCCATTGTTTGAACACCCCCATCTACAGTTTTCACAAATGTACCTGATTTCCTAAAGTGATCTGTAAAAATAAATGGATGGCGTGGATATCAAATAAATGGAAGATTTCAATGGTTAATGTTTCCGTTCTCACAGTTTCCCATAGTATGGCCCACTTGGACAATGGATCTATCTCATTTTTTAGATCTCATTCTATCATGGTTCAGAGAAAATGATGGACGGAGTAGATTTTACAATGTCATCGTAGTTGGCCCACAATAATTCATATCCTCATGTGTTTTCTCTTCATTCATATCTTTTTGATATTATGAACATGTTGGATGTCAAATAAACATTACTATGTGCCTAAGGAAGGTATCAACGGTGGAAATCATTATTCCGCACAGTTTCGTGTGGCATGGTCCACTTGAGTTTTGGATTTACCGAAAATTTGGGATCAACCCACACTGTTCATCCATTTTTCGAGATCATTTAAGAGAACTATCCAAACAATGATTCATATCCAAAGATTAATTAAATGAACCACACCAAAAATAAGGGGAACAAATTGGCTACTCCCCCTGACACCATCCAATGGCTTGTGGTTGGTCCTCTGTGGGCCCCACCATGATGTATATGTTTAATCGATGTCGTCCATCTATTTTTAAAGAACATCTTACGACATGAGACAAAAAATGAGGCATATCCCAATATAAAATGGACCACATTACAGGAAACGGTGTTGAATGAGCGTCAACCATTTAAAACATTTCGGGGGCCATAGAAGTTTTGGATAGAGATGATTTTTGGTTTTCCCTTTTATCTAGGTCTGTATGACCTAATCAATGGATTGGATGTCAAATAAAAAGTATAGTGGGCCTTAAGAGGGTTTTAATGATGGATAACCAATTATTATTATTTTTTTATGTGGTGTGGTCCACCTCATATTTATATACCTCTCATTTTTGGGGCCCACCGTGATGCATGTTTTATATCCACACCTTTAGAGAGATCATTTAAGGGCATTATCCATTTGGAGAGATCATTTTACGGCAATATCCTCAGAACGAGTTAAATCCAAAGCTCTAATGGACCCTAGCACAGAAAACAGTGGGACAGTGACACCCACCATTAAAAACTTCTAAAGGTAACAAAAGTTTTATATCAAAATGATATTTGTGTTTTCACATATTTCATGTATTTTTTAACTTTTCAACAGGTTGGATTTCAAATAAACATTACGATGGGCCTTAAGATAGTTTCAACGGTGGGAATGAATCTCCCCGTTGTTTCCTGTGGTGGGGTCCGTTACAGATTTTTATCTGCCTCATTCTTTAGCTTAGATTTTTATTTGACATCCAATATGTTGATTAGGTCATACAAGCCCAGATGAAGGGAAAAAAAATATCAGATTAATCCAAAACTTTATATGGCCCCTAAAAGGTTTTTAATGGTTGACGCTCATTCAACATTGTTTCCTATAATGTGGTCAAGTTGAGAGTGGGATATACCTCATTTTTTGTCTCATACCATAAAATGAAATGGAAAAATAGATGGACAGCAGGGATGAAACACGTACATCATGGTGGGGCCCACAGAGCACTGACCACCAGCGTAGCTCCCTGGTGTCAGGGCAGTTATCCAATCCGTCTCCTGCTCTCTGTCCTCTCTCACTTTCAATCTCGCGCCCTCTCTGTCCTCTCTCACTTTCACTCTCATGCCCTCTCGATCCTCTCTCACTCTCGCTCACCCTCTCTCTCTCTCTATCTCTCTCAGTGCTCTCCCTCACTCTCACGCACCCTCTCTCTCTCTCTCTCTCTCTCTCTCTCTCTCTCTCTCTCTCTCCTTAAAGCTTGGGAACCCTATTTTTGGCGTGAACTCGTGATCGGGGCTCCAACTCAAACAGGAAGTTGTTCTCTTCCTCTAAAGCTCGGTTGACTGTGAGGTCTCTCTCTCTCTCTCAATCTCAATACCGATTGAAACGATTTGGGGATTTATGGATTTAGGGATCTGGGGATTTAGGGATTTGGGGATTTACCGATTGAATCTCAATACTGGTTGTAGTTGGTCAGTTCTTGAATACCATCTTTGATGATTCACCTATCTTTTTACATCATTTTATCAGTTTTTGAATACCATCTTTGACGATTCACACATCTTTTTCCATCATTCTAGTGTTATTTTT
The DNA here is from genome assembly GCA_037074715.1 of Magnolia kwangsiensis. Taxonomy (NCBI): domain Eukaryota; kingdom Viridiplantae; phylum Streptophyta; class Magnoliopsida; order Magnoliales; family Magnoliaceae; genus Magnolia; species Magnolia kwangsiensis. The sequence continues at coordinate 126,597,828 of CM073574.1, read as the reverse complement.
CTTAATGATATATGTTTATGTGGGGAGGGCCTTGTGTTAGTTTTGTACAATTTAGAAAATGGTAGTGACTCATCCTCCTCACATGTAGCACTGATGTACAACTATATTGATCATCGAAATTGTGATTCCCATTGTGTATGGAGCATATCTCTAAACTCACCCTAATGAAGCAATTCTAACCATTGAATTAATGGGCTATCAAATGGATGGTTAATGGTAAAAATAGTGAGTTGTGTAGATTAGCAAGGAAAAACCAGGTGATTAATATTGTCTTCTCAGTGAAATGTTTAGTTTATACTCCATTCACAGTTGGGTCAGTGATTTGGTGAGTCTGGATTGCTGCAAAATGATGCCATATGTATGGTTGAAGACTCTCCACCATTTTTTAAGTTGTGCTGAACTAATATGTAAGTCTAGCGTATGTTTATATATTGAGATTGGAAAGAATAATCCAAAGGAATATGTCATTTGCAACATCTAAAGTTGGGCTCTACTTTGATTTTTATTTGTTCTATTTTCAGATTCTATTAGTTATAGCAATATGATAGTTCAAATCCCATTCTATAAAAGTATTTATTCAGAATAATAGATGAAATGAAGCCAAATCAGCACAATTAGTTCAAAAGGGAAATGTTTTCAGCAGGGGAATTGAATTGGCTCTACTTGGAAGATGACCAAAGAAGATATTTATTACTAATCCAATGCTTACAAACTTACAATATCTTGTAGTCAGCCATTGTTGAAGCTGAGTGGTGCTCATTGATTCTTGAAGAGGCACATTAATTCAATGGTTAGACATATACTGTAAGACTCGTATCCTAGACCGTATCGTTCGATAGACTTCCGCGATCTTTTCAATCGAATCCCAGCAACCTCGATCCTTAACCGGCATTTGCGCGCGACCCTGATTCCCACGCCGTTAACCCGAGTCGACTCAACTCGAGACTTGTACCTTGACGACCGCACCGTCACCGCGGTTTCGATGCCGTGTCTCGTGTGCCGAGGCGATACCCAGGCCAGGAGATGTGGGCCTGCATTCAGTTCGAGAAAACACCGAGCATTGCAAGTATCAAGGGAATCTCTACGAAACATCCCATCAATCCTATCAATCAAAGTACACATCACCAATTAATGCCAAGTACAACTACCCTCCCCAAAAGTCAACTTTTCTTACAACAAAAGTACTCCCTTGCATCACTCACCATCCCTCTCATCCCATCACTCCACCTCACCCTTCTCTCTCTCATTTTCTCTCTTATCATTCTAAGAAAACTCCCATGGAAGCAAGCCACGTCCAAGCTCCCCATGAGAGAGCTAGTGTGGCCCACCTTCCTACCATAAAATTCAACCCTTGGACCATCATCTCAACCGTTGAAAATGTCCTCTTGGAGCTCTAGAGTGCATAGGCGGAAGAAGGAAGAAGAGATCTCGAGGTGGGTGCTTCTTTCTTTCTTTCTCTCTCTCTTTTTCCCTTTCTCTATTTTTTTTTCTTTCCTTTTTGATGAATGGCCCACCTGATGCGTGTGATATATCCATGCCATCCATCACGTTGGGCCCACTTTGATGAGTATGGATCTGACACCGTCCAGCAACTTAGACGGTGAGACCCTCCATGGTGCATATGTATCATCCATACAGTCCATTCATGGTGGGGCCCACTATGATGTGAATTTCATCCAAGTCGTGCATCTATTTTGTTACTGCAGCAGCTGCTGCTGACGTCAGTAGCCCTGAGGGTCTGACCATGAGATATGTGTTATGATCCAGACCGTCCACTCATGTGGACTCCACCTTGATGTATGGACCTGATCCACACCATCCATGTGTATGGGACGGTGGGCCCTGATGTATGTGAGCCACACTGTGATGTATATGTTTACATCCATCCATCCATTTGTGGCCCCCACTCGTTGCACGTGTGCAACCTTCAGACCATCCGTTATGCGTTTCTGGACGCTGAACGATGGCATAAATAATATGTAGATATATACATATATTATATATATTATTTAATATCATAATATCATGTGGGCCCCACGTGGGACCCATCTGGATGCATTTTTCATCCACACCGTTGGGCCCCTTTGACACACGTATTCTATATTCATGCCATCTGTCCATCTCAGGACGCAGGGCCCACCTTGCATGTGTTATCCAGGCCGTCCGCCATTTGGACAGTGTGTCCATCCAAACAGTCCGTCCCTCTTGCTGACGGTAGGGCCTACCTCCACACGTGTGGACCCCACCCACTCTGACGTATGCATTTCATCCATGCAGTCCACCATCCACACGTGGACGGTCGGACCCATGTGATGTATGCGGTTTATATCTTGGCCGTCCGTCCACTGTTGGGACGTGAGGCCACCTTGATACATGTGTTGTGGGTCTCCATGATGCGTGTGTTGCATCTGAACCGTCCATCTGTTTAACGTCAGCAGGCCCATGGGACCCCTGACCATGATGTATGTGTTTCATATCTACACCGTCCATCAAATTGTGATGGTGGGAACCCACGAGCAGCAGTTATACTGCTGTGTACATCAGCTAGCTCAGTGGGTCTAATATGAGGTGTGCTCGATCTTGTCCATCCATATGTGGACCCACCAGCAACAGTTAGCCGCTGGTCTTGACGTCAACATCCATGTGGGTCGCACATAATGTATGTATCTTATGTCCACGCCATCCATCCGTGGATCCCACCGTGATGTAGGCGTTCCATCTCAGCCGTCCATCATCAGGACTCTGATGTGGACCCCAGCAGCATGCAGCTACTGGATTGACTCCAGGAGCTCTCTGGATCTGATCATGAGGTCTATGTTATATTCAAACCGTTCATCTGGTGGGACCCACTGATGTATGTCTTATTCACACCGTCCGTGAACTGGGGCCTGCACTCAATGTATGTATTGTATATGTACACCGTCCAGTGGTCTGGATGGTGTGTACATGTTCTGAATCCATGCCGTCTGTCCATTTTGATGGACGGTCCAAGCAGTGGGCACCCACCATGAAGTATGTGTTGTATTACCACGCTATCCAGCACGTGGATTCCACCCTGATGAACGTGTACCGCCTAGAGGTGGTGTCCATTGTGATGTATTTGCTCCATCCATACCGACTGTCTGAACCACGCTGACATGTCCCACCATAATGTATGTGATTATCCTCACCATCAGTCCATTGTGTGCGGGCCCTACACGTGTGATGCATCTGCACCGTCCAGACCTTGGATGGTGGGACCCACCCTACATGTGGGACCTGGGTTGGATACGGACTGGCTCGTGTATCTCTCACAACAGCTGCTATGATTGATGGCAGCAATTTCTGTGGGACCCACCCTATATGTGTGAGGGTGGGGACCACCTTGATGATGTGTTGATCCATTGTCCAGACCATGAATGGTGGGTCCCAACCTTAATGTATGTATTCTATTCTCACCGTCCATCTGGATTGGACGGTGATGTGCAGGGCTTACCGTGATGTATCTGTCCATATGGTGGGATGCACCTGATGTATGTGTTGTATCACGATCATCCAAACTACTGGACCCCACCTCCTATATGTATAGTATATTCACGCCGTCCATCTATTTTTTGTGATGCATGAGGCCCACCTTAATGTATTTTTACGGCCCATTCGTAAGGCCTACTTTGATATACTTGAGGCCCATTAGTGCGGCCCCTCGATACAGCCCATTTAATGTGTACGAGACTCGTGTGAGCGGCCCATCGTGATGTATATTAGCCCCCTTGTGTGAGACCCATTATGATGTATATTCGGCCATGTTTGGGGCCCAATAAGATCCATTTGAGGCCCATATATGAGGCCTAGTGTAATGTATTCAAGACCCGTATGATAGGGCCCATCTGCTTGTATTTAAGGCCCATGTGCGGGGCCCACCCATGGTGTATATGAGGCCCATTGATGCGGCCCACTTGTTGTATTTGAGGCCCATGGGTTGTGGCCCATATGATGTATCTGAGGCCCATGTGCAGGGCCCACCTGTTGTGTATATGTGACCCCTAAGTAAGGCCCATTGTGTTGTATATTAGACCTTTGTGTGAGGCCGTGGGCCCATTATATGTTTGACTCTATGTGGGTCACTGCTTAGGAGTGATGTTGGTTAAATGTCCACATTGATGGACAATGATGATTAGATGTTCACATTGTGACCTTCCCTTAGGTCGATTGTCGATCCCAATTGTCATAGACCGATTACTGATTATGATTGCCATGGCCGATTGCTGATTCTGTTTATCGTGGCTGATTGACCGATTACCGATCAAGGCCGATTATCGTGACCGATTACCGAATCTAATTTGTCGTGGCCAATTGCCGATTATCGATCGAGGCCGATTACCGATTCTGATTTGTCATGGCCGATTGTCATTTATCGATCGAGGCTGATTATCGATTCTGATTTGTCATGGTCGATTGCCGATTATCGATCGAGGCTGATCATCGATCGAGGCCGAGTACCGATTCTGATGGCCGATTGCCGATTGTCGATCGAGGTCGATTACCGATTCTGATGGCTAATTGCCGATTATCGATCGAGGCTAATTATCGATTAGGGCCGATTACCGATTCTGATTTGTCATGGTCGATTACCGATTATCGATCGAGGCCGAGTACCGATTCTGATGGCCGATTGCCGATTATCGATCAAGGCTGATTATCGACCAGGGCCGATTACCGACTTTGATTCGTCGTGGCCGATTGCCAATTCTGATTGTCGGAGCCCAATGTGATGTACATGCGACCTGTATTTAAGGCCCGACGTGATGTGTATTCAGCCCATGTCTAAGGCCCAATGTGATGTACATTGATGCTTAGGTGATGAGACTCATTGTGATGTATTTGAGGGTCAGGCGAAAGAGCCCATTGTGATGTATGTTAGGCCCATGAGCAGGGCCCACCCGTTGTGTACATGTAACCCTTGAGTAAGGCCCATTGTGTAGTATATTAGGCCCTTGTGTGAGGCCGTGGGCCCATTATATGTTTGGATCCATGTGGCTCATTCCTTGGGGCAATGATGGTTAAATGTCCACATTGCCGAGGCCGATGGTTGATACCGATTATGAGTATGTGACTGCATAGCACCATGATACATGCTCATACGCATCATCTGCATGTCCGTTATGAGATATGATTGACCATTGCATATGTCATAGTGCTAGTTGTTATGAGACTTCTTGATAGGCGGAGATTTTCTCACATAAGCACGCGGTATGTGCAGGATTGATGCATGATTGCACTGTGTGACTTATGCATCTCGCATTTGCATGACATGACCACCGTATGCCCTAGCGACATCAGGGTTGTAGCCTCCACAGACATATCGTGGATGGTCAGATGGGATACCAGAAATCTGTTCTACATGAGGTGCTATAGATATCCCTGGGTGAAAGTCCCTAAACCCTCTTGGTTCTAGAGGTTGCTCCAACGTCTAGACTGAGTGGGTAGATGAGCACCGAGTGCCGAATACCAGATGGCTGCGCTCTCCACTGTGTCGTGGTCGGTTGGAAGGGGGTGCGGCCTTACCTGCCCGAGAGGAGGGGGTAATGATAGGCTGAGTCTGACTAGCTCGAGGAATGGGTCCGCTATTGACGAGCCGGACCCGATATTGGTAGGTGGATAGTGAGGTCTCTTCCACTCACCTTGTTGCATGCGATGGGGCGACAATCTGGTATGGAGTGTAATAGACCCCGGTGATTTTCCAGAGAGGAACCGTACTGATATGTGGACTTATCGAGTAGGAGTTGCATGCTCATTCATTCATTCATTCACTATCCACTCGGGCTGGTGGTGCGCAACTAATTGTTGTGTACCTTCGTTACGGAAAGGATTTCGGTTGGGCGCGCGACCAACCTGAGATCAGGAGTTTACCATGTCGAGCCTGACTATCCAAATTTTGGTATGGGACTGGTTTGGATAGAAGTCCCTTGTGGTGGACCTCATAGCCTGCGATACTACGTACTATCATCCCGACTTCACACTCCAGCATGATTATTTCATTCGCATCGCATATTGCATTACATCCTCGGCATCTGATATTTGACTCTTTATGACTCCTTATCGCATAGTTGTTCTATATTGCGTATTCTGATATTGATTAACTTATAGACTTGTCCATACTTCCGCTTACTCTATTATCGTATGATTTGTATCTTGTCAGTATTTCTGCTTACTCTGATAATTCCTGCTCTTGTTAGTGTTTCTGCTTATTTAGACATTTTATGGTTTATGGATTACCAATTTTTCAGGTATTGTATGATTATAGCATTGTATTGAATACTTGGCACTTACCTTGTGCACACACTTACACCACCCTCTAAGCTTTCTATAAGCTTATGCACGATAGATGCGTGCAGGTGATGTTAGGTTGCAGCAGTGTTGAGCTTGGAGCGTGTAGTGGTCTTCTGGAGCTTGAATTTCTATTTATGTACTTTCCATTCAGTATTGTATTCAAATGATTATATTAGTGGATATATGATGATGATGTTGCCGTTGTGAATTGCGTAATCTTGTGGTTATGCTTATTACTAGTTAAATGTACATTTCAAAAAAAAAAATAAAATAAATATATATATATATATATATATATATATATATATAAATCCTCCTTATAGGATCCCAGAATCGGAATCTGGCATATGCATGCTAGGAGTTGAGAATGGGGTATTACGGAGGCTGTCGGCACTGGATTCAGCGATCGGGATTCCTATGAATCCGATTTTCGAGTTTAGGGCGTGACATATACCTAAACCTAAACCTTAACCTATAACCTTAACCATAACTTAAACCTAAACCTTAACCTATAACCTTAACCATAACTTAAACCTAAACCTTAACCATAACCTAACCTAAACCTTAACCATAACCTAACCTAAACCTATAACCTTAACCTAAACCTGTCACGCCCCAAACCCAGAAATTGGATTCATAGGAATCCCGATAGCCGAATCCGGTACCGACAGCCTTCGTAGTACCCCATTCTCAGCTCCTAGCATTCATATGCCAGATTCCGATCCTGGGATTCTACAAGGGGAATTTTTTTTTAATGTACATTTAACTAGTAATAAGCATAACCACAAGATTACCCCGTTTACAAAGGCAACATCATCATCATATATCCACTAATATAATCATTTGAGTACAACACTGAAAGGGAAATACATAAATAAAAAATTAAGCTCTCGAAGACCACTGCACGCTCCAAGCTCAACACTGCTGCAACCTAACATCACCTGCACGCATCTATCATGCATAAGCTTACAGAAAGCTTAGAGGGTGGTGTAAGTGTGTGCACAAGGTAAGTGTCAAGTATTCAATACAATGCCATAATCATACAATACCGAAAAACTGGTAATTCATAAACCATACAATGTCTGAATAAGTAGAAATATTGATAAGATCATGAATTATTAGAGTAAGCAGAAATACTAACATGAGCATGAATTATCAGAATAAACAGAAATACTGACCAGATCATAAATCATACGATAACAGAGTAAGTAGAAGTATGGACAAGTCTATAAGTTAATCAATATCAGAATACGCAATACAGCTATGCAATAAGGAGTCATAAAGAGTTAAATATAAGATGTCGAGGATGCAATGCAATATACGAATCCTTTTATGTCTGTCTAGGCCATATAAATGTGGAAACATAGTAACCCAAGATGTTATATGCTTGCAGATGTAATGTAATATGTGATGCGAATGAAATAACTATGCTGGAGTGTGAAGTCGGGATGATAGTACATAGTATCGCAGGCTACGGGGTCCACCATAAGGAACTTCCATCCACACTAGTCCCATACCTAAATTTGGATAGTCAGACTCAACGTGGTAAACTCCTGATCTCAGGTTAGTCACGCGCCCAACCGAAATCCTTTTCATAATGAAGGTACACACCAAATAGTTGCGCACCACCAGCCCGAGTGGATAGTGAATGAATGAATGAACGAACATGTAACTCCTACTCAATAAGTCCACATATCAGTACGGTTCCTCTCTAGGATATCACCGAGGTCTATTACACTCCAAACCAGATTGTCGCCCCATCGCGTGCAACAAGGTGAGTGAAAGAGACCTCACTATCCGCCTGCCAATATCGGGCCCGACTCGTCGATAGCGGACCCATTCCTTGAGCTGGTTAGACTCAGCCTAGCATTGTCCCCTCCTCTCTAGCAAGTAAGGCCTCACCCCCTTCCAACCGACCATGACACAGTGGGAGATGCGGCCTAACGATATACGACCCTCATGCGCTCATGCATCCACTCGCTCTAGACGTTGGAGTAACCTCTGGAACCAAGAGGGTTTAGAAACTTTCACCCAAGGATATCTATAGCACCCCATGTAGAACAGATTTTTGGTGTCTCATCTAGCCATCCATGAAATACCTGTGGAGGCTACGACCCTGATGTCGCTAGGGCGTACAGTATCACAACACACAATGCAAGATGCATGAGTCATACAATCTAGTCATGCATCAATCCTGTGCATACCGTGTACTCATATAAGATAATCTCTGCCTATCAGGGTGTCTCATAAACCACTAGCACTATGACATATGCAATGGTCAACTACATCTCATAAAAAACATGCAGATGATGCGTATGGGCATGTATCATGATGCTATACGGTCACATACTCATAATCGGTGCCAATAACCGGCATCAACAATCGGCCTCGACAATGTAGACATTTAACTAACATTGCCCCCAAGGAATAGTCACATAGAGTCAAACATATAATGAGCCAACGGCCTCACACAAAGGCCTAATATATAACATAATGGACCTTACTCAAGGGCCACATATACACAACAGGTGGACCCTACTATGGGCCTAATACATATCACAATGGGCCTTGCCCATAGGCCATAAATACATCACAATGGGCCTTGCCCATGGGCCATGAATACATCACAATGGCCCTTGCCCATGGGCCTCAAATATATGACATGTGGGCCCTACACACAGGTCTTGAATACATCAAACGGCCATACATCATGGGCTTAATGCATGTCACAATTGGCCTCAACTACGGGTCGCATGTACATCATATAGGTCTCAACAATTAGTTTTGACAATCGAAATCTACAAATCGATTACGACAATCGGAATCTTTCAATAATTGGGATCGCCAAATCGGTCACGTTAATCGAAATCGACAATTGATCACGACAATCGGAGTCAGCAATCGGTCATGATAAATGGCGTCGATCGCTAATTAGCAATCGACCACGATAATCAGAATCGACAAATCGATCACGTCAATCAAAAATTGACAATCGATCAAGATAATCGACCTCAATCGCTAATCGGAATCGGTAAATCAGTCACCTCAATAAAAAATCAGCAATCGGTCATGATAATCGGCCTCGATCCCTAATCGAAATCGGCAAATCGATCTTGATAATCGGCCTTAATCGCTATTGGAATCGACAAATCGGTCATAACAATCGACACCGATAAGCAGTAGATAAACAAAGCGGGGTTCATAGATGATCAGCCGATCAACCATAGTATAAAGATCGGCACTCGGCCGTGGTTATATCAAATCTGATAGCACGGAGCCATCCGTCTATGGTAAGTGAGGCCCACTTATTTGGGTTAACTCGCTAAGAGAATGATGAGAATGGGCCTAGCAAGGCCTAAGGAAAGGTCACAATGTGGACATTTAACCATCATCGCTCACCAATGTGGACATTTAACCATCATTGCTCCCAAGGGGTGGCCCGCATAGAGCCAAACGTATCGTGGGCCCATGGCCTCACACAATGGCCTAATACACATCACTATAGGCCTCGGTACATGGACCATATATACATCACATCAGGCCTCGCTATATGGGCCAACATACATCACATCGAGCCTCGAATACACTACAGGTGGGCCCTACACTTGGGCCTCAAATACATCATATGGGCCTAATCGTATGAGCCAAAAATATATCACAATGGGCCACAACATATGGGTCGAAAGTACATCACAATGGGCCTTACCAAATGAGCCTCAAATACATCACAATGGGCCTCATGCCTGGGCCTCAAATACATCACATTGGGCCTCAGATTCAAACAGGTGGGCCCTGTCACATGGGCCTTAAATACAAGGCAGGTGGGCCCTATCACGTGGGCCTCAAATATACATCATGACGGGCCTCATGGATGGGCTGCACTAATGGGCCTCAAGTGGGCTTGGACCACACCAAAAATCATTTCAATAGTTGCAGGTGTAACATGTGTGTCACTGCACACTATCATTCCATGGGGCACGTGGCCCACTAACGATGATCAACACTGTCCAAACAGTGTCCAACACCATCCAAACGTTGTTCAAGTAGGTCAGCACCGTCCAGATATTATCTAGCACCGTCCAGCATAATCTGGACGGTGTGGATAAACTAAATACATCATGGTGGGATGTGATTAGATGGATGGTTGGTAGAACACATGCTCCAAGGTGGGTCCAATACAATATTATATATATATTATTATATAAATATATTATTATATATGTATATTTGAACTGGTATTACACAGTCCAGCATCCTGGACGGACGGCCTGGACGAAATACATGTCATGGTGGTCTCATGATCTAAATGGTGAGCGTTTCACACATGCCACCACGGTAAATCTCACCGTCCAATGCTCTGGACGGTGCAGATACAACAGATGTATCAGGGTGGCCCCACAGAATTGCTGACGAACAGCAGCTGGTGTGAGGTACCTAGCCATTCCGTCCAGCAGGTGGGTCCCACATGGGGCTCACCACATACAGACATGCACATATATACATGTATATACCATCTGTGTATATATGATATAATATAATAATAATAATAATATTATTATTATTTTATATATATATATATATATATATATATATATATATATATATATATATATGTGCAGGGAGTGCATGGTGCAGCATCTAGCGTCCAGATCTTTTGGACGCTGCTGGATTAACGGTGTGGATATAAACTAAAGACATCAAGGTGGGTCCCATTCCACACGTACAACGCGTGTGGGATGGCCCCCACATGAGCTGAAAATATATGGACGGTGTGTGTGAAAAACATACATCTCAGGGGTCCCACCATCCCGCACATGGACGGTGCAGGTGCAGGATATAATACATACCTTATGACCAAACCCATGGGCACTGTGCAATCCACACAAGGATGGATGGTTTGGATATAACAAAATCCCACGTGAAGGTGGGTCCCACCTCCACACGTGCAGCACGTGTGGAGTGGGTCCACCCTCGTTGATGTAAAAACGTCACCTAATAGCTAAGTGTTGTGTGCCAGCCAACCCGTTTCACAACAGGTGGGTCCCATGTGGATCCACCATAAAGATAATATTATTTTATTATTAATATTAATATTATTATATTTAATTACTTCCCTGCCCTTGGACGTCCGTTTGACAGACAGCCAGGATACAAAACATATATCAAGGTGGGGTCCGCACGTCCCACCTGATGGACGACTAGATCAAAGGTGGGTCCCTCCGTAAATGGACGGTGTAAATAAACACAGACCCACAAAACTTTTGTAATCCCAATGAATTTCAATGGTAGACATTCATTCTCCACTAATTTGCAGTGTGGCCCACCTGATAGGCTGATCAGTCCTATTTTTTGGTCTCAAGCCTTAAAATGAACTCAAGAAGTGGCTGGATGGTTGGGATAGAACATATATCTAATGATGGGCCACAGAACTGTTGACGTCCATACACATGGACGATTGGATATAACACGTGCCCCACCGTGGGCTCCAAAACTTGTTGACGATAATGTAATCCAACAGCTAAATTGCTGCTGGACGGTGGAGATCTATATGGATCAAAATATATATATATATATATATATATATATATATATATATATATATATATATATATATATATATTTACATTAGTGGGTCCACACATGTGGGACCCACCAGCTTACGACAAGCTGATATTTGTGCTTTTCATCATCCTGGCCTGTCCAGATGGACAGGCAGCAGGGTGGGGTCCAATGCGTGGACGGCATGGATCAAATGCATATTAAGGTGGGCCATCAAACATGGGGAAGAGAGAGAGAGAGAGAGAGTGAGAGAGGCCTGCCACTATGGGTCGTCCCTATACATGCATATATTAGGATGGGTCCCACATGTGTGGGCCCTCAAATAACAAAATCAATAAATAAAAGCACCCACCTTATGATCTTCTTCTTCCTTCTTCCACCAACATGTTCAAGAGCTCCAAGGGGTGCGATTCAACGGTTGAGATTGGTTTTGGAGGGTGGAGATGGAGGTAGGAAAGTGGGTCACATAAGCTTTCTCCCATGGAAGCTTAAACGTGGGTTGCTTGGAGAATGAGGGAGAGAGATGAGAGAGAGTGGTTGTAAGAGAGAGAGGGATGGGTGAGTGATGGGGTGATGGGTGAAGTGAGTGATGCGTGTACTTTGTGTAAGGGAGAGTTTGACTTTGGGGTTGCTTGGTAATGGGGTTGTACTTTGACATGTAAGGTGATGTGTACTTGATTGATGGGTTTTGATGTGATGTTCTCTTGGGTTTTGTAATGCATGGTGTTTTCCTCGAACCGAATGTAGGCTCACATCTCCTGGCCAGGGTATCACCTTGGTGCCCCAGACGCAGCATCGGAAACACGGTGACGGCACGGTCGCACGGGTACAAGTCTCGGGTCAAGTAGACTCTGAAATACGGAACATGACTCAAGGTTACATGCAAACCCCGATAATAGAATGCAGGTCACCGAAATTCAACCGGGAGGACCGCGGAAACCCACGGAACGGTACAGCCTAGAATACGGGTCTTACAAAACCTTAACCATAACCTAAACCTGTAACATCCCAAAAATTGGGGGTCGGGTAGAAACCCAACTCCCGAGTTCCAAAATGTCACTTATGCAAACATAGATAATGATGAATGCATGTTGTCTGTAGAAGGGCATTAAACAAGATTGGGATTATACCAAAAATAACATATCATACTCCAGGGATGACTAAATTAGGCAAGAAGAAGACTGTGATAAATATATAAAGTACATAAGTGGTTTCAAATCCCCAGAATATGAATATGTAGTAGGGCTGAATAAATACATGTTTTTTGTCAAATTATACCAATTACCAGGAAATAAAGTGTTCAACTAACTCATATAGCCCTGCAACCCCGTCGAATCAGGACCAGGTCTAAGAAGACCCGCCTGAATACTGCATATAGGAGAATGCCTCTCATCATCCTCGAAGTCTGGCTCCGCCTCGCAGGCCGGGCCATCATCTAAAACTATAACAGGGTCTGGTGGGTGTCTAGAACACCGTCCCGTAATGTGGGAGCGAGTAACTAACTCAGTGGAATCATAGAGCAAAGATTAACATGTTATCAAATCAATCAAGCAATAATGATAAAGCAAGTTAATCAAACATTCCTAAATACTGTAATTAATGCAAGGATGAAATGACATGATGTATTCCCTCGCTAACATACTCCCTCATGCTACACCATCTTACATCCACAACATGCTTTCTTCTCTCAGTGCTCCACATCTTCCAGGCACATGCAGTGCGATATGATCATGATTACCGAGTTGTTATTAGTCCTTTTCATATAGCAGGATTAGGAAACTAAGGTACCTCCCTTAAATCATTCCCAACAAAGATCCTGTTTAGGATCGTCACTCCTAGTAGTCTCATACGATGATATGGTTATAGGTCACTGCAAGGGCTGTCAGGGCTGTTGCACGCACTCATTGCACCGCTCTCCCATCAATTTATCAATATAGGCCTAGTTTGTACTCTTGCTGCTACGGAAGGGTCGTCGCCTCACATAGACTCAGAGTACGCTCGAGGTCACTACAAAGGGCTGTCAGGGCTGTTACACGCACTCGTTGCACCGCTCCCCCATCACCTTATCAGTGTAGGCCGACAGCTCGAATATAGTGTCCCATACCACTATAATCGGCTCACGATTCCAAGGGCTCATTAGTCACTACGGGGAGGCTCGTCGCCACAGCGTAGGCTGACAGCTCGACCACGGTGTCCCATACCACCATGCCCAGCTCATGAGTCTTAATGGATCAGGGTACCATGGTTATCAGGGTTATCACTAGTAAGTTCAGTACCCTAGGTTCAAGCAGTTATGACCAATACAAGGTGAATATACAATGGTCAGTTGGGTTTCTTGACGAGCTCGACTAGTACGAGTGTACCTTAAGCTGAATGACATGAAGTGCATAAACACCTCGTGTGGCCTAACCGCTGTCGTCAAACAAAGCACGACTCGGGTTCGCCAATGTGTCCTTCGTGGTAAATAGAATCCAACCACGAATTCAAATCTGTTACCGACTGCCTGGACTAGAGTATAGCCCTAAGCACATGTAATCTGAATCAGTAATCATATGAGATGGATAGAATTGAAATAACAAGTAATTCAAGCATGTTAGCAACATGTTATAAGATACAACATAAGCAATTTAACCATACACAAGCATTTCATATATATAAGGTAATCAATTCGAATAAAACAAACATGGAGGAAATCAGATACATCACCAAAATAGTTGAGAATCCTATCTCAACGCTAATCTATAACCTCATTTACTCAATACTTATACAAACATTTATACAAACACTTAGTCTACACACATTAGCCTACATAGCATACGTTAGCCAAAATGTATATTAGGGCGAATCTCTTTACCAAACAGATCATACACGCATAACTAGCATAGATACACGACAAATACTCATGGCAATCTTATCAGCAAAATTCATACGTATACGGTATTTCCTATAAATACCTAAAATACCCTAAATCTCATATTCTTTGTACGTATCCGAAATGAAAACAGACAGCATGTTCTACATGTCAAACAACATCCTTGTCAACAATCTACCATTAAACGGCATTGAAAGCTTTGAAAAATGACAACCTAAGCATCTAAAATCCTCACCTTACGCCGTAAAAGCGTAATGAATCGAATAGAAACTCTATGTTTCTGCCAACATCGATATGACAGCCTATTACACAAGGGAAGTCAGCTACATCACTACTTTTATCGATAGAAACCCAAAAATAGGTTAAGGTTAGGGTTTTCTTACCTAGGAACGGAGTTGGAATCACCGGAATAGTGATGCAGATGTAATAGTTGAATACGTGGAATGGTAGGGAAGAAGCCCCGGATCTAACACTAACTCTCTGTCACACTTTCTCTCTCTTTCCTTCTCTCTTTTCTCCTTATGGTTAGAAATTCGTATGTGAAGAGAAAGAGGGGTTTAAAGGTCCTTATATAGGCCCAAAAGTGACGAAAATAGACTTGGGCCCAAGGTATACTTAGGTTATGTCCAAATACGGACTGTTCCATCTCAACGGAGCACTTCTGGAGTTCCTGTTACTAAATGCGATCAGACTTAAGCTCATGGATGCTGGATCCTGATCAAGTTAAGTTTTCAGTTCGATCGGGTTTCCAGATCGCACATGGCGGACCAGTTTCAGTTCAACGGTCACTGAGACTCGATCAGGGATTCCAAGTATACTGACCTGAGTGAGAAATGTTCCCTGATCCGAGGGTGTATTTGGGTCAGATTCCAATGGTCTAAATGCTTATAATTGGCCCGCAAATGACACGTGCCAGATTACTTAAATTCATATTTAATTTTCTAAATATCTTCCTTTTCTCACTCTCTTTACTCCGGACACAAGGAAATCGTCCCAGAGCATCATTTGGGCTTGATTTTTGAAATGATTGTCAAGTCTAACTAAGTGATCATAATGGTCTAAGATCATGGATATCAGACTTTCGACATGCGGTCTAGATCCAATACTAAGTTCCAACGCATTCCCGAGAGCAACTGGGTTTAGAGTTTGATCCTAGGTTTCAGAGTAAGATAGCGTTAACAATTCTAGAGGTTTTGGGTCTTACAGATCGTATTTAAAGTGGTTGGTGCTAATTTCACAGGTAATCTAGTTTAGCGCTAGCTAAAACACATTAAATTTCTAAAGAATTTGGTTTTAAATGATTTCTTTGGCTTTGGAATTGGGTTCTGAGAGGTTACCAAGGTGTTATGGTTGACTCATTGCCTAAGGACGTCTAATTTCAGGTAGGCAAAAATCTGGGGTGTTACAAAACCTATACCTATTCTCAAATCCCAAAACCTATAACCCAAAACTAAACCTTAACCTAAACCTAAACCTATAGCCTTAACCTAAACAGTAACCTATAACCTTAACCTTAACCTATAACGTATAACCTAAACTCAATTCCATAAACCTTAACCTACACTTATAACATATAACCTAAACCTATAACCTAACCTAAACCTAAACCTATAACCCACATTTTAAACCTAAACCTAAACCTAAACCTAAACTTATAGCCCATGACCTAAACCTAAACCTAAACTTATAGCCTATAACTTAAACCACCTATAACCTACACTTATAACCTAAACCTATAACATATACTTATAACCTATAACCTACAACATTAACCTAAATCTGTAACCTTAACCAATAACCTAAACCTATAACTTAAACTCAATTCCCTAAACCTCAACCTATAACCTAACCTAAACCTATTCTCAAATCCCAAAACTTATAACCTAAACCTAAACTTTAGCCTAAACCTATAACCTATAACCTAAACCCAAACCCAAACCCAAACCTGAAAACCTAAACCTTAACCTAAACTCAATTCCCTAAACCTTAACCTATAACCTAACCTAAACCTAAACCTATAACCTACACTTATAACCCACACCTAAACCCTAAGGGCCTGTTTGGCAGGGTGGATTGGAAGGGATTGAATGGTATTAGGGGGGATGGCATGGATTAGTTAGTTTTTTATCTACAACTAAACCTAATGAGCTTGTATATTACATTTTTTGTCTAAAATTATTGTTGTGATTAGTTACTTTATAGTTGTGACTTGTAATTTATAAATTTGTAAGTTAGATAATTAGTTACTCGTTTGAGGATTTCTATGGGGCCATACATAGATATGGTGTGTTTTTGGTGGCATAAAAATCACTTAAATTGTCCCATTTTGGATAGTTCAAGGTTAGATGGATAGTATGCTTTCATATAATCTATTTAAATGTTCATACCTGATTTGCAGTCCATCTCCTCGTTTCTCTCTGGATATATTTCTTCCTTTACGTATCCAATGCTAAATATCTTTACATTGCTTTAGATATTTGGCATCAGAATGTAAAATAAGATCAACTTATCTGGAGAGGCATGGGGAGATGCTGCCAGATTTTTTGCGTGAACGTTCAAATGGAAATATGAAAGTATTACAATCTATCCAACTTTGGATAAGTAACTAATTTAGGATTTAATTGTATTAGCTTAGAATTGGTGGAGTAGACCCGGATGTGCGTCGGAGCTATTCAGATGTTGAGCGGGGGTCTCTGGAAGGTGGGAACCACTGTTATGACCATGATAAAGCTGTCCATTTCCTATGGACAACATTGGAGTGGCCTGGCTATTTGGACAGGTCGTGTTTATGTATATGCTCAAAATTGATAGAGAAGACCCGAATGTACATCAGAGCTATCTGGATGTTGAGCGGGGGTCCCTAGAAGGTGGGAACTGCTGTTTATGTTTGGGTAAGATAAGATGCAAGATTTTCCTTTTCAACTGTTAGTCATAGAGTGACAATACCTGTTTCAATTTTCTGGGATGGGTGATGAATGTATTTGTGAATGTAAATGAAAATAAAGAACTTATAATATATATATATATATATATATATGTTATTAATGGAGGATACCTTGTTTAGGGGAACATGAAATTCTTATAGCTTATGGTATGATGCCCCAATATTGGTTGTATGTTACTAGTATGTAGTAGATAATACTAGGTTCAATAGTAGATAATACTAGAGAATACCTAAACCCGATCCGAACTCGAAACTGAACCTTAATCTAAACTTATAACCTTAACCTAAACCTATTCTCAAATCCCAAAACCTATACTTATAACCTAAACCTAAACCTTAACCTATAACCTAAACCTAAACTTATAACCTTAACCTAAACCTATTCTCAAATCCCAAAACCTATACTTATAACATAAACATAAACCTAAACTTATAACCTTAACCTAAACCTATTCTCAAATCCCAAAACCTATACTTATAACCTAAACTTAAAACTTAACCTATAACCTAAACTTAAACTTATAATCTTAACCTAAACTTAAAACCTTAACCTAAACCTATTCTCAAATCCCAAAACTTATAATTATAACCTAAACCTAAACCTTAACCTATAACCTAAACCTAAACTTATAACCTTAACCTAAACTTATAACCTTAACCAAAACCTATTCTCAAATCCCAAAACATGTACTTATAACATAAAACCTATACTTATAACCTAAACCTAAACCTTAACCTATAACCTAAACCCTAAACCTAAACTTATAACCTTAACCTAAACCTAAACCTATTCTCAAATCCCAAAACCTATACTTATAACCTAAACCTAAACCTTAACCTATAACCTAAACGTAAACCTATAACCTTAACCTAAACCTATTCTCAAATCCCAAAACCTATAACCTAAACCTAAACCTTAACCTATAACCTACACCTAAAGTTATAACCTTAACCTAAACCTATTTTCAAATCCCAAAACCTATACTTATAACCTAAACCTAAACCTTAACCTATAACCTAAACCTAAACTTATAACCTTAACCTAAACTTATAACCTTAACCTTAACCTATTCTCAAATCCCTAAAACTATACTTATAACCTAAACCTAAACCTTAACCTATAACCTAAACCTAAACTTATAACCTTAACCTAAACTTATAACCTTAACCTATAACCAAAAACTAAACTTAGAACCTTAACCTAAACCTATTCTCAAATCCCAAAACCTATACTTATAACCTAAACCTAAACATTAACCTATAACCTAAACCCTAAACCTAAACTTATAACCTTAACCTAAACCTATTCTCAAATCCCTAAAACTATACTTATAACCTAAACCTAAACCTTAACCTATAACCTAAACCTAAACTTATAACCTTAACCTAAACTTATAACCTTGACCTAAACCTATTCTTAAATCCCAAAACCTATACTTCTAACCTAAACCTAAACCTTAACCTATAACCTAAACCTATACATATAACCTAAACCTAAACCTTAACCTATAACCTAAACCTATACTTATAACCTTAACCTAAACCTATTCTCAAATCCCAAAACCTATACTTATAACCTAAACCTAAACCTTAACCTAAACCTAAACCTAAACCATAACCTAAACTTAAACCTAAACCTAAACGTAAACCTTAACCTATAACCTAAACATATAACCTATAACCTTAAACCTAAACCTATAACCTTAAACCAAAACCCGATCCCGAACCCGAACCTTAACCTATAACCTATAACCTAAACCTAAAACTATAACCTATAACCTATTCTCAATTCCCTAAAGCTATAACTTATAACCTAAACCTAAACTCAAACCTAAGCCTATAACCTAAACCTAAACCTAAACCTATAACCTAAACTTATACATAAACCTAAACCTAAACTGTAACGCCCTGAAATTCGGGGGTCGAGCATAGCTCAGCTCCCGAGTTCGTAAACATCACTTATGTAACATATTAAATGATGGATGTATGTTGTCTGTATTAGTACATAAAACATGATATAGATTAATCCAAATCAGCAAAACATAATCCAGGGACAGTTAAAATACACAAGCAGAAGACTAGAAGAAATATATAAACTAATATAAGTCCCCAAGATATGTATACTCTACCAGGTCATCATTACATGTATTGACTCAAAATACAAATATCAAAATGTGATAGACCACTACAAACATAGTCCTGAATCCCCGTCAATCAGGACATGGCTCACATGAACCCGCCTGAGAACTGCATGAACAAGAATGCCTCCTCGTCATCATCAAACTCCGGCTCTGCCTCGCAGGCATCACCATCACCTATAGTTAAGTCAAAGTCTGGTTAGTGTTTAAGAACCATCCCAGAACGTGGGAGTGAGTGATCAACTTAGTGGAACTATACAACAAAGGTTAACATGTTATCAATTCAATCAATCAGAAATGATAAAGCAGTACAATCAAACATGTCCTAGATACTCTTGTTAATGCAAGAATGATATGAGGTAATGATGCATGCCCTCACCAAAAACTCCCTCTTGCGACATCATCTAACGATCGCGGCATGAATCACTACCACCGTGCTCTACACCAACGCCAACGGCATATGCAGTGCAATGTTATGAGCATGATTACCAGTTTCTTATTAGTCCTTTTCATACAGCAGGATTGGAAAGCTAAGGTACCATCCTTTATATCATTTACCTAACATTGATCCATTTAGGGTCATCAATCCTAGTTAATCACATACGATAGGCAGATAGGCAAGTTTAGGTCACTACCACCAATACTCTACCAATTGACAGTCTATTTTTGAAGTCTCGTCACCAACCTGACTAGGGACCACAGCCAGGCTGCATCGAGGTAGGCCTATTCATACTCGAGGTCACTCCACTAACGCCCTACCAACTGACAGTCTATTTTTAAAGGCTCGTCATCAACCCGACTAGGGACCACAGCCAGGCTGTGCCAGTGTAGGCCAACAGCTTGAATACAGTGTCCCATACCACCATATTCGGCTCACGAGTCTGCGTTACTCACTGATCACTATGGGGAGGCTCATCGCCCTAGCGTAGGCCGACAGCTTGACAACAGTGTCCCATACCACCATGCCCGGCTCATGAGTCTTAGCGGATCGTGGTATGAAGGTTAAACGGGCATTTCACTGGTAAGTTTGGTATCTTAAGTTCAAAGAGCAGCGTCCATAAATGGTAAACATACATTGGGTCAATTAGGTTACTTGACAAGCTCGACTGGTACGAGCGCACATCGAGATGATCGACATGAAGTACGTAAGCATTCCGTGTGGCCTAACCACTGTTGACATCCCAAGTACGGCTCGGATTCATCGAACACATCCTGCATAGTGAAAAACAATCTTAGCCACCAGAACAAGGCCTGTTACCAATTTCCTGGACTATGTCATAGTCCTAACCACATTCAATTACAATAAATAAGCATATGAGATGATCAAAGCAGTAATGAATACTTAAGTCAAATCCTACAATCATTTGAACATGCTATAGAATATAACTTAAACATGAATATACGGTACATAGAGGAAATGTTACACACAATTAAACATGAATAAATAGGCTATATATTACATGAAGAAAATCATACACCCAGCTAAGGTAGTTGGGATTTGTATCTCAACTCCCTATAAATCACAATTTACTAACCACTAACTCATTTAGACATTTTTACAAACACTTAGACTAAACTTTCCAACATACATCACGTATGTTGGTCATATTGCGTATTAGGGCAAATCCTTTTAACAAGGAGTTTTCGTCTACAAAACAATCATATACCTACAATAGTTAATTATGATGAGCACGAATACACATTCTAAACTCATTCAGACATTTTCACAAAACACCTAGGCTTCACAATATAACATACACAACGTATGTTGGCTTAAGATGGATTAGGGCGAATCCTTTCGCCAAGAAATTGTTACACATACAACTATCATATATACACGATAATTAATCATGGAAAACGTAATTCCAAATTTCATACGTATACGATCCTTTCTATAAATATATAGAATATACTAAATGCAACTTAGTTCATATATAACTGAAATGCGAAAGAAACATCGCATTTGGCATGTGAAATAGCACCCACGTCAGTAATAAATCATTAACCGACATTGAAAGCCTTGAAAACCATAACCTATACGCATATAGTCTGTACCTTACACTGGTAAACGCACATCAAACTTAGTTTGTATGTCAAGTCACTGCCTACGACACGAGGACCACCTATAGCACGCAATAGGTTAGCTACATCAACACTTAAACTATTAGAAACCCTAGAACAGGTTAGGGTTAGGATTTCTTACCTAAATATGGATTTAGAATCGTCGGGATAATGATTCAAATAGGTGGATTAGGCACGTAGAGAGATTGGGAAGAATCCCTTGAAGAAACTCCAACTTCTCTCTCATTTTCTCTCTCTTTCTTAGTTAGGGTTTGAGAATTCGTATGGAATTTGTGAGAGAGGTTTTAAGGCCCTTATATAGGCTCAGAACTAATGAAAATAGCCCCAGGGCCAAGGTATACTTAGGTTATGTCCAAATCGGATCTGTTCCGATCCAACGGAGCAATTCTGGAGGTCCCCTTGCTGATTGCGGTCGGACTTAAGCTCACAGATATTGGATCTTGGTCAAGATAAGTTTTCAGTCCGATCGGGTTTACAGATTGACCGTGGTGGACCAATTTCAGTTCAACGGTCACCGACACTCGATCAAGGCCACAAGTACATTGTCATGTGTGGGACATATCCCTTGATCCGAGGGTGAATTTGGGTTAAATTCCAACGGTCTGAATGCTTATAATCGGTCTGTAAGCGACACGACTCAGATTACTTAAATTCATATTTAATTTCATAAAAACCTTCACGATCTCACACTCTTCACTCCGGACTCAGGAAAATAGTCTCAGGACCTCATCTGGACTTGATTTTCGAGATGATTGTCAAGTTCAACTAGGCGGTCATAATTGTCTAAGTTCATTGCTATCGGACTTTCAACGTGTGGTCTAGGTCCGATACGAAGTTTTCGAATGCTCCCAAGAGTAATTGGGTTTAGAGTTGGATCCTAGGTTTCAGGATAATGTAGCGTTACTAATTCTACAAGTTTTAGGTCTTGCAGAACATATTTAAAGTGATTGGTGCTAATTTCATAGGTAATCTAGTTTAGTGCTAGTTAATTCTCATTTAATTTCTAAAGGATTAGGTTCTAAAGGATTTTTTCCTAAGGTAGTACTCGGGTCTTTGCACGATTCTTTCCAGGACATTACATAAACCTATACTTATAACCTAAATCTGAACCCGAACCCAAATTGCTAAACCTAAACCTAAACCTATAACTTATAAACATTAACCTATAACCTATAACTTAAACTTATAACCTAAACTTAAACCTAAACCTAAAGCTAAACCTAAACCTATATAACCTATATAACCTAAACCTAAACCTATAACCTATAACCTATTCTCAAATTCCAAAACTTATAACCTAAACCAAACCTTAACCTAAACCTATAATCTATTCTCAAATCTTAAAACCTATAATCTAAACCCAAACATAAACCCGAACCTAAACCTGAACTCGAACCTGAACCCGAATCCCTAAACCTTAATCTAAATATATAACCTATAACTTAAGCCTATACCTAAACCTACACCTATAACTTAAACCTAAACCTATAACCTATAACTTAAACCTATAACTTAAACTTAAACCTAAACCTAAACTTATAACCTATAACTTAAACCACCTATAACCTACACTTATAACCTAAACCTATAACCTATACTTATAACCTATAACCTATAACTTGAACCTAAAACCTATACTTATAACCTAAACCTAAACCTTAACCTATAACCTAAACCCTAAACCTAAACTTATAACCTTAACCTAAACCTATTCTCAAATCCCAAAATCTATACTTATAACCTAAACCTAAACCTTAACCTATAACCTAAACGTAAACCTATAACCTTAACCTAAACCTATTCTCAAATCCCAAAACCTATAACCTAAACCTAAACCTTAACCTATAACCTAAACCTATACTTATAACCTTAACCTAAACTTATAACCTTAACCTAAATCTATTCTCAAATCCCAAAACCTATAACCTAAACCTAAACCTTAACCTATAACCTAAACTTAAACTTAAACTTAAACTTATAACCTAAACCTAACCCTATAACCTATAACCTAAACCCAAACCTAAACCTGATTTCCTAAACCTAAACCTTAACCTATAACCTAACCTAAAACTAAACCTATAACCTGCACTTATAACATAAACCTTTAACCTTAACCTAAACTTAAAACCTAACCTAAACCTTAACCTATAACCTATAACCTATAACCTATAACCTTAACTCATTTCCCTAAACCTTAACCTATAACCTATAACCTATAACCTAAACTCAATTCTCTAAACCTAAACCTATAACCTACACTTATAACCTAGCTATAATCTAAACCTAAAACCCGAACGTAAACCTGATCCCAAACCTGAACCCAATTTCCTAAACCTAAACCTTAATGTATTCTCAAATCCTTAAACCTAAACCTACACCTAATCCTAATCTCAACTTCCTAACCTAAACCTAAATCGTGGAATATATCGACGACAACTCAGATGAAATATTATACCATCTCAAAGAAATTTTGGGGCTGATAGAGATATATAACAGTGGAAAACGAGATATAGAAGATGTGACTCTGTCACTTGCACATCTGAATGGAGTCCCGAGAGACCAGATTTCTCCTATTTTGACTGACATGTTGGCTGTAAGAATGTTGAGTGCTTCACAAAACATGACATATGCTTCTGAAGTATACGATAACTTACGCAGGGAGTACTTTGGATAGTTTACCTGAAAGTTGTTTCGTATTACAATGAAATATGTGTATTTAATATAGAATGACAATGTGTAATGGAATTTTCAAGGGTTATAGATTAAAGTTTACAGTTTTTTTATATTCTGTTTGCATTATAGTGTAATGGTCTAATCATATTTTAATCATGTCTCTAAGCATAAACACAAATGCATTGTACCATCAACTGTTTTAGTATATTTCACTTATATTGACATTGTTTAAATTTATAAGTTCGTAGCTCGCACATATTCAGTGATGACACTAGTTGGGAGAGCATGTCGTTCACGCACTGGATCTACCCCTTCTACCCGTGATGCGACGGAGACAACATCACTGTCACATGTTACATCGTAGGTGTCTGATCCCTCAGTCATGCATACACCAGGCACTGTATATAAGTCTAGACATATTTCTTTTAATGACTTCTGTTTATGTTTAGACTTACTTATTTCTTTGCAACAGCATTATCAACCAGCCGACGAGGACATAGACCCATGCATGGGTTGCTTTTAAAGCGACTTACGCGTGAGGGTAGGGTGACGGTAGAGTTCCCACAGGACTGCATTAGACCTGTTGGGAACAATGCCAGACTGTTTATGTCAGAGATCGGTGTCTTATACCGATCTCTGATCCCCCCATCACCCCCCATTGGGTAGACGTGACAGATGATGTGCGGCAACTCATCTGTCAGTGCCTTCAGGTAAATTTTAGTAAATTAAAATTTATTTTATAAAAGTTCATTTACGGTTAAGTTATTTTCTTAATAAGTTTATTACCTTAATCTATTATTTACCAAATGCAGGATAAATTTGACTTAGATTTGAGTGTTCCACAAATTTTCTATGCCGTCGACGACATGATTAAGGAGCGGTTCAAGCAGTACCGCTCCTTATTACACAAGTGGTGTATGAAGCATGAGGAGGGTGCACTGTCCGTACCGCCGCATGTGACCCATGACGACTGGCGGATACTCTGCGATAGATTTTTATCTGATTCTTTTCAGGTAATATTTACATATTTAAGATATCTTAAGGTAACAATTAAATTTATAATTAATAACAATGTATTATGAATAATGTGTTCAGAAAAGGAGAAAAATAAATTCTGACAACAGGGGAAAGTTAGAAGTGAACCACGTTTCTGGTTCAAAGTCATTTGTAGAAATTCGTCAAAATATGGTAAGAAATTAATGGTAATTATTAAGTTGATATTTTCTTTCCATGCATTTATATTAACTCTATTGTTCTTTCGATTGCGTAGCGAGATTCTGTCACTTGCTAGGATCCCAGACCAGTAGACCTCTATAGAGGGACTCATTGTCGGCAAGCGATGAGATCTTGGGTACATCCTAGACCCAACGAGATTTGGGTAAAAATCCTTACATCATAAAATTTAATTACATTAAATTATAATAATGTCATTTTTTAGAGAAAATTCATATGTTTTCATTACAGACAGTGATGGACACCTTACGTAGTCAGCTCACTCCCGATGATACTCAGTGGAGTGAGTCAAAGATCCTGAGTGAGGTACTTGACACTCGTTCTGGATATGTGTGTGGGCTTGGCCATGGTTCCAAGTTCATGGCACCCGTTAAAGCTGTCTCCACCCGATCCATCGTCGTTGGTGAGACCGCCATCCGCCGAGCTGATATTGCAGAGAGAGAGAGGTTCAGCAGCTATGGGTCGTCGTCCATGACATCAAAGAATAGCTAGAGAGGAAGAGTGAGCAGCTGGAGAGGCAGATGGAGGAACAGGAGAGAAGGATGGGGGAGCTGGCGAGGTAGAGGGAGGAGCAGGAGAGGAGGAGGATGGAGGAGCAAGTGAGGCAGAGGGAGGAATAGGAGAGGAGGATGAAGGAGATGCAGGTGGAGCATGAGTGATGGATGACGGAGATGTTTTAGGCTCTCACTGCATGCTTACCCACTGATTCCTCACCACCTCCGCCTTCATCTTTGTGATTTATTTTATTTTATTTATGATGTTAAACTTATATGCATTTATGCGTGAATGAATGTCATGTGGATGGATGTAGTTTATGTTTGGATGGATTTACGTACTCTGGGTTTAAATTGGATGTGAATGTGAATATGATGAAATATATTACAAAACAGGTGTATATATATTGTAACAGGTGTATATCAGGAATTTTGTGCTGGAATGTTAAAAAAAAGAAGACACTTTTACCTACGAATATTTTCGTAGGTAAAAGTATCAACCACTTTTTTTACCTACAAAAATTTTCATAGGTAAAAGTCTCATCCACGTTTTTACCTACGAAAATATTCACGGGTAAAAGTTTTGTAAATATTATTAGCTACGAAAATATTCACAGGTAAAAGTTTTGTAAATATTATTAGCTACGAAAATATTCGTAGGTATTAGTTTTGTAAATATTTTTATCTACGACAATATTCGTAGGTAAAAGTTTTGTAAATATTTTTTAACTACGAAAAAATTCGTGGGTAAAAGTTTTGTAAATATTATTAGCTACGAAAATATTTGTAGGTATATGTTTTGTAAATATTTTTACCTACAAAATAATTCGTAGGTAAACGTTTTGTAAATATTTGTAGCTACAAAAATATTCGTAGGTATATGTTTTATAAATATTTTTACCTATGAAAATATTCGTAGGTAAAAGTTTTATAAATTTTTTAGTTACGAAAATATTCATAGGTAAAAGTTTTGTAAGTATTTTTAGCTAAGAAAATGTTTGTAGGTAAAAGTTTTGTAATACTTTTTACCTACGAAAATATTCATAGGTAAAAGTTTTCTAAATATTTTTTGCTACGAAAATATTCGTAGGTAAATGTTTTGTAATAATTTTTTACCTACGAAAACTTTCGTAGGTAAAAGTTTTATAAATATTTTTAACTATGAAAATATTCATAGGTATAAGTTTTGTAAATATTTTTACCTACGAAAATATTCATAAGTAAAAAGTTTTATCAAAATTTCTACCTACGAGAAAAAGCATTGGTAAAAGTTATTACCGAAGAAAATATTCGTTGGCAAAAGTCTTACCTTAAAAGTTTTTCCCCTCGGCCTTTTACCTATGAATTTACCGATGTAAATTTTCATTGGTAAAACTTTTTGCCTATGAAAAAAAGGCTTTTAGCGATGAAAATTTTCATCGGTAAAAGTGTCTTTTCTTGTAGTGAAGACTGAGATATTTTAGAAATGACACACGAGGGAACAACAATCGTCAAGAAATCTAAAGTCCAAACCCTCACAACCAAATTTAAGGAAATACGTATGGAAGAATGTGAAACTTTCATGGACTTCTACACTAGATTGAATGACATTGTCAACTCTATGTGGAATCTTGGTGATAAAATCCTAGAAAGTAAGTCCGTGCAAAGATACTACGCTCACTCCCTAAACGGTTCAATTCAAAGGTGACCACGATCCAGGAACTTCGTGATATGGATAATATAAGGGTAGAAGAATTAGTTAGTTTTTTACAAACCTATGAGTTAACTTTTAAAGCTCATAAAGGTAACTCTATTGCCCTTAAATCTTCTAAATGTATTTTTCAAGAAAATAGTAATTATGATTTAGAAAATTCTGAAGATGATATGACCCTTTTAGCTAAAAAGTTTTACAAGATCTTCAAAAGTAAAAAGACGGTTGATTTTCAAAAACCTAATGAAAAGAAAATATCTAAATCTAAAACCTAAAAATCTTAAAAAGATAGTTAATGTTACAACTGTCATGAATATGGGTATTTAGCGAACAAGTGTCCTAAAAAGGACAAACCTAAAAAGAAAGGTATGTTAGCTACTTGGGATGAATCTTTTGGCTTTGAAGCCTCTTTTGAATCAGAAGATTCTGAAACCGAGTCGGATAATGAAGTCAAAGCCCTTATGACTCTAGCCAAATTAACTTTCTCAGATCATGATGATTCAACTAGTGAAGAAAATTTGAATATTGATCATGAAATTGAAGAAGATCTTCAAGATGTGTATAATGCCCTATACAAGGAAAGTTGTAAAATTGCAGTAAAACTAAAACTTCAAAAAAAAACTTTTTTAAAACTTAAAGAAAATTTTGATAATCTTATTTTAGAAAATCTCATATTTTAGACTATTTTGAATTAACTAAGTGCGACTTAGATTTCAAAACTACCCAAGTTGAAAACTTAAAATCTGAAAACGAAAAGCTAAA
Source organism: Magnolia kwangsiensis (assembly GCA_037074715.1). NCBI lineage: Eukaryota > Viridiplantae > Streptophyta > Magnoliopsida > Magnoliales > Magnoliaceae > Magnolia > Magnolia kwangsiensis. The sequence goes on along the minus strand of CM073574.1, from coordinate 126,569,072 downwards.
ACTTGAAGTCTCTTCACTTTTGATCTTAAAGGACACATGGAAGTATGCCCAAGGTGATCCTAAGTTAGAAAAACTATTATCTGGATCCAGAAAATGTGGCGGCCGATCTGGATAGGGCTACGACAAAAGTATTCTAATAATGCTAAGACTTTTCAATCATTAAAACCTAAAAGTAACCATATCAACTATATAAATCAGAATTATAATCCTTTAGCTAAGAAAATTATTGATTTACTTAAGGAGCTCTTAAAATTAACTCAATGGGTCGGTCTTATATCAAATACAAACATAAGAAGACTAACTATACTCCTAAACCCAAGACTGTAATGAAATGGGTTCCTATGGTTACCTGCTTGGTTACTCACGCTACTTTCAAAGCTACAAGCCATTCAAAGTGGTACCTAGATAGTGGATGCTCCAGACACATGACTGGTGATAAAGGTCTGTTCACTAATCTTAAAGATATGACTGATGGTTCAGTTACATTTGATGATGGTAGCAACTGCAGGATTTTTGGCCAAGGTATGGTTCAACTCTTTAACTTTCTTTTATTTGAGAATGTTTTATATGTAGAAGGGTTAAAACACAACTTATTAAGCATCTCTCAAATATGCAATAATAATCATAGTGTAAAATTTACTAATCTAGGGTGTGAAATTTTAAATAAAAATGGTTCTGTAATATTAACTGGTCACAAAACTTCTGAAAACTGCTACATAGTGAGTGATTCAAGCTCATCTAATTTATCGTGCTACATGGTCCATACCGATGAGACTGAGTTATGACATAAACGCCTTGGACATGTACACTACCGCAACTTATATAGATTAAGCAAAAGAGAGTTAGTAAGAGGCTTACCCAAAATATAAAAAATAGATAAAATATGTGGCGAATGCCAGATTGGCAAACAAACTAGGAGTTCTCACAAAAAGGTGAACTCCAATGCCACATCTAAAACGCTCGAACTCCTCCATATGGATCTTATTGGACTAACTAGAACGGAGAGTCGAGGTAGCAAGAAGTACAGACTGGTAATTGTCGATGACTTTACCAGATATACTTGGGTAGTCTTCTTAAGAGACAAATCAGAAACTCTCGATGAAGTAAAAAAGGATACTTAGACGTATCCAAACAGAAAAAGAGTCTCAAGTCTATAAGATCCGTAGCGATCATGGATCAGAATTTGAGAATAGAGGTTTTGAGAAGTTTTGTAGTGATCAGAGAATATCACATGAATTCTTTGCACCCAAAACACTACAACAAAATGGTATAGTAGAAAGAAAAAATAGAGTGCTTCAAGAAATAGCTAATGTAATGTTAAATAGTATGAAGCTCTCTAAAAATCTTTGGGTTGAAGCCATAAATACTACGTGTTATATAGTTAACTGCGTTTATACTAAAAAATTAAATAGTAAGATGGCTTATGAAATGTGGTTTGATAAGAAGTCCATTGTTAAATATTTTCAAGTTTTTGGCAGTAAGTACTACATTTTACATGACTATGAAAATCTAGGTAAGTTTGACACCAAAAGTGATGAAGGGGTATTTTTAGGGTATGCTTTGAATAGTTGAGCATATCGGGTTCTTAACAAGAGGATTGGTGTAATTCAAGAGTCTATCAATGTGGTTATTGACGATCACTTAAATACACCGGTCTCAAGTTTAGAAAATGATAAAATACTTTTAATTGAAAACCAGTACTTCATCAAGTCAAAATAACTTTGAACTAAGGATTGTTAAAGACTATCTAACTAATCAGATTCTTGAAAACCCTCTCACTGGTGTGCACACTCGTAGACAACTAGAAGATATGTGTAACTACGTGTGCTTTACATCGCAGATAGAACCGGCTAACATAAAAGAAGCTCTTATTGACAAAAACTAGATAGTTGCGATGTAAGAAGAGATTAATCAATTTGTTAGAAATGATGTTTTAGAAATGATGTTTGGTACTTAGTTCTAAGACCTAAAGATAAACACATTATTGGAACAAAATGGATTTTCAAAAATAAGTCTGATGAACTTGGTAATATCATTAGAAACAAGGCTAGGTTGGTTGTACAAGGGTATACTCAAATTGAAGGCATCGATTATGATGAGAACTTTGCCCCAATAGCTCGTCTTAAATCAATCAGACTATTTATATCTATTGCATGCTTTAGAAAGTTCAAAATATATCAAATGGATGTAAAGAGTGCTTTTTTAAATGACAATTTACATGAAGAATGTATGTTGGACAACAAACGGGTTTTGAAGACCCTAAGAATACAAATCATGTCTACCGCCTAAAAAAGGCTCTATACGGTTTGAAACAAGCTCCCAGGGCATGGTACGAAAAGTTAACTAAGTTTCTACAAAGTCATAACTTTATAATGGGAAGTGTTGAAAATACATTGTTTGTAAAGAAACATAATGATCGCATTTTAATGGTGTAAATTTATGTTGATGATATTATTTATGGATCAACCTGTGCTAACATAACTGTTGAGTTTGTAGATTTGATGAAATCTAAGTTTGACATGATCATGGTTGGGGAATTGAATTATTTTCTAGGGTTGCAAGTTAAACAGCAACCTGATGGTTTCTTTATTTCTCAAACCAAATATACTTTGAACTTAGTTAAAAAGTTTGGATTTAGGAATGGAAAAAATTTTGATACACCTATGAGTACGACTTTAAAACTCTCAAAAGACTCTACAAGTAAGAGAGTGGATCCTAAATTGTATCATAGCATGATAGGTAGCTTGTTGTATTTAACTGCAAGCCGACCTGATATTGCATTTAGCGTAGGTATTTGTGCTAGATATTAGTCTGACCCGAAAGAGTCACATTTAATTGTTGTTAAGCACATTTTGGGATATGTCGCTAATTCAGCTAATCTTGGTCTCTGGTATCCACATGATACTAGTGTTCAATTAGCTGGTTACACGGATGCTGATTGGGCTGGTAACATTGATGACCGAAAGTCAACCAGTGGTGGTTGTTTCTATGTTGGGAACTATTTAGTTTCTTGGCAAAGTAAGAAACAAAGTTCCATATCGCTCTCAATTGCTGAAGCTAAATACATTGCAGCAGGTAATGCATATACTCAACTTGTATGATGAAAAGAATGTTAAGCGATTATGGAATTGCATAAGATTCTATGGTTTTTTTTTGTGATAATTCCAGTGCAATTAATATATCTAAAAATCCAATCCAACATTCACGAACCTAGCACATTGACATTAGATGTCACTACATTCGTAAATTAGTGGAAGAAAATACAATTTCTTTGGAATATATTCGGACCAAGACTCAACTTGCTGAATATTCACAAAATCGCTCGACAAAAGCAGGTTTTCTAAATTGAAATTTGATCTTGGTATGTACAATTTTAATTGATTTTTCATACATTTCTTTATTATAATATGTGTGTGTGTCTATATATATATATATATATATATATATATATATATATATATATATATATATATATATGTTAGTTTAAATGTTTAAATTTTAAAATTTTATGAAAATTGCATATTTTGGGCTGTGCACGACCAGTCGAGTGCATACTCGATCAGTTGTGGCACGACCGGTCGAGCATGTCCTCTACCAGCCGTGTAATGCGGGTTGGTGCTTTATTTGGGGAAAAATCCATTTTTCTTCAATTTGGGCTTCTTCTCCAACGGGTCCTAGGTCGACCGGTCGAACTCATCCCCTAGTTCTTTATGGTTAGTGCTTTATTTCCATTTTCCTTGTAGATTCAAGTTCATGACACTTTTTTTCATCTTTGGAGTGATTTATTTCTTGTTTAATAGTGGTTTTTGGGGTTTTCTTCTCCAAGATCTGATCTTGAGAAAACCCACTCTACTTCTTTTGCAATCACTTGGTTCCTTGATTTCCTAGTTGCAAATGGAATGTAGATGAAAAAAAGAAAAGTTCTCATGGACCTTCATCTTCTAGGTCGACACCTATCATAGTGCACCACCTTCGGTCACTCGAAGATGATCCCTCCAATGTGCGGGAAATAAGGTTGCACAATGTTATAGTTGAATGACCTATTCATGTTGAACATCTTGCTCCATTTGATATCCTTCATCTTCTCCAATTTGTAGGATGGGATAACATTCTACATTGGGGTGGGTCGGGATACCGGTCCATTGCGCAAGCTATGTATGCGTGTATCTCTGATTTTTCTACTGAAAATCTTACATTTATTATTACAACTAGAGATGGTCCAGCTGCAGTAGACCAACATCTGATCTCTGGTCTAATAGACATACTTGTCGATGATGAAGGTATTTCCATTAGCACTCTAGTAGCTAAACCATCTGAATCTGAAAAAAAAAATGCTTACTAGAGAATTGTGCAATATAAATGCGCAATGGAGTACTAATGAAAATGCGCTTTCTTCAAAGTATTTTTTACCCAGATACAGAGTCCTTCACAGGATATTCATTTCTAATGTTTATCCTTGTTCTGGTAACAAAACAAAACTCACTACATTCATGGTTCGAATTCTTCATTCCATTATTTCTGAAACCAATATATGTCTTCCTTTAATCTGTCATTGCATCTTTCAATTCTGTCTCCATCCTGGACACAATGATATCCCTTTCACTTATCTTATGACCGTGTTGACTACACATATGTTAATGGCCATGCCTATTGGAGAGGCTCCCATTCAACACCTAATTTTCAACAACTCCAATATAAATAAAATGAATCTGAGGTTGGCCACAGGCCAAGTCAAGGTGGTTGTTGTAGGAGTTGCTGCAGTGAATGAAGAAGAAGGTGATTTACCTCCAGATGACATTAACATGGACGATATTTTTGATGAGATCGAATCCGATTCAGCAGATGATCCTGATTATCAACCATCTGACTTTGATGCAAGGTTGCGCTCTTTAGAAGAGAAGGTAGAAAATATGAATGTGTCCCATGATTTGCAGTTCAAATATATGCGCAAATATCTTAGGCACCTTAACAAGGGACTTCATAAACTTGATCCTACCATACCTGCTCCTTCATCGGGTGCTGATTAGTTTTTTCTTATCTTGATTTGTAATAACTTTAATGATACTTGGATTTCTTTTGTCTTATGAGGTGTACTTGACTTAACTTGGTTGTACTTGGTTTAATTTGGTTAGTTATGCTTGAACAGGACTTGCTTATGGATTTATTATATTGTTATCTTGCTCCATTATTTCTCATCATTCTTCTTATTCTTCCTTATTTATCTACTTCCACTTCTATTTATTGGCTCCTTTATTTGTCATATTATGACAAAATGGGGGAGAATTTGTTTGTGGTTGGTGGACATGTGGATGGATTGATTGTGGTTTATCCTTCCATTTTTATTTTTATTTTTGGTAAGGGGGAGTAAAGGGAAGTATTGTTGGTGGAATTGATGTTAATTGATTTGATTTAGTTTAACCTGTTTATAACTGGTGCATGATTCTCATTGGTTTCTTTTGATAACTGGTGCATGATTCTTCGTGTGTATAATGCTTATGTTATTATGAAGTGTGTTTTGTCATAAATTTGACAAAGGGGGAGTTGTAAGTGCTATGGTTTCTAGCTCCTATAATTGTCAAATTTTGTAGTGCTAAAACCTCTTGGAATCTATCTTGTTGTAAGCCCCGTATCCTAGACCGTACCGTTTCATAGACTTCCGCGGTCTTACCGGTCGAATTTCGGCAACCTTCGACCCTTAACCGATATTTGCGCGCGACCCTAATTCTTATGCCGTCAACCCATATCGAATCAACTCGAGACTTGTGCAATAGCGACAGCATTGTTGCCGCGGTTCCAATGCCACGACTCGCGCACCGATGTGATACCCTGGTCAGGAGATGTAGCCCAGCGTTCGGTGCGAGAAAAGCGCCGCGCGTTGCAAAACCCAAGAGAATCTCTACGGCTTATCAAATCAATCCATCAATCCATCCATCAATCAAATTCCATCAAGTTAAGTACACATCACCTTCATCCTTTCCCAAGAAACTCCAAAGTTAAAAGTTTCTTACACCACCCATACCTTTCTTACACAAAAGTCAAAAAGTTCTTACACACCCATCCCTCTCTCTCCCATCCATCACTCTATCACATCTCTCTCTCTTTACAACTCCCTCTCTCTCTCATTCTCAAAACACTCTCCAAGCAAGAGAAACTCCATCCGTCTAAGCTCTTCCCAAACCCTCCATGAGAGCTTTGTGTATGGCCCACTTCCTCCCCTCTCATCTCCCATCTCAACCATCTAAACCTCATCTCCTCCCTTGGAATCGAAGCTAAGTAGCTAGAGAAGCCTAGGGAGCAAGAAGGAGCGGTGGGTGATCTTAGATCTTTATTTTTCATTCATTTTATTTGATTAAGGGTCCATATATGTGGGACCCACCTTGATGTATATTTTTATACAAGAGGGGCCCATAGTGGCGGGGCCCCTCCATCCTCACCGATCTCTCTCTCTCTCTCCCCTTTCCTTTGTGTATGATGGCTTGTGGCCCACTTGATGTATGTATCTCATCCATACCAATAGTGGGCCACCTTGATTTTTTTGTTGTTGTTGTTGTTGTTTTTGGTATGGGCCGTCCAAATAGTGGCCACCCAGATGAAAGGGAAACCCAATATTAGCATGATCCAAGACAGGTTGGGCCATGTGGGACCCACCTTGATGAGGGGCGGCTAACGGTGAAATGTAAACTGACAGTGAGGTGAGTACTGGCGGTAGGTGTGGCCGGCAGTGAAGTGTGGGCTGACATCGGGTGGTGGCAACAATGAAGTATTAGCTGACGGTAGGGTCCATGGGACCCACTCACTTCGTCCATCCCTTGTGTGGGGCCACACCATGGTATATTTGTTGTATCTAAACCGTCCACCACTCTTGGGTGGTGGGACCGACGTCCGTGTGGGGCACTCCCTGACACACCCAGATCCCTAACTCAACTGGTAGACGGGGTGGAGATACCTCGCTGCAACACTTGAGGTCATGGTAACGATCCCTGTGGAGGTGGCTACATGGAGTGTGTCCTGACATGGGTGTGTACTGACATAGGGGTGTATCTGACGTGGGGTCAATGGGACCCACCCACACCGTCCACCCATTTGGTGGGCCATACTGTGGTGCGTGTGTGGTGCCCTCACCCTTAGACGGTGGGACCCACCCCCACGTGAAGGGCCCTCCCTAATGTAGGTGATCATCCAAGCCCCGGACGGCCTGGACGTTAGATAGATATAATATATTATATATTACATTATATATATTATATATTATATTATATATATGATATATCATATTATATATATGATTATTGTGGTTGGCCATACGTGGGACCCACCTTGTTTTGGTTTCAGAAAAGAAAAAGAAAAAGAAAGATGCAGCTTTGCTGCTCATAAAGCAGCACGTGGCTGCTCTTTATCTCTCTCTCTCTCTATCTCTCTTTCTCTATCTCTCTCTCAACGTGCAGCAATAGTTATGTTTTTTTATATTATATATTTTATATACATGCATGACTTTTAATGCATAAAGCTGCGGTTGAGCTATAGTATATATATGTATTATATTTCATATATATACAGGTGTGTGGGCCCACCCTAAGGTGCTTTATACGACAGCAAGTACTGTGGGCCCCACCACCAGGTGTTGTATATAACAGTAAGCTCTGTGGGTCCCATCCGTTTCACCCACAACGTTTATCTATGAGACCCTTCATGATGCATGTGCTGCATCCAATCAGTCCATCCACTTTGTAAGCTCATTTTATGGCTTGAGCTTAAGAATGATCCAGATCCATAGTCCAAGTGGACCCACCTTGGCATGTTCGAGGGGCCCATCTTAAGGTAATTATAGTAGTCCATTGGGGCCCACTTTGATGTGGATGTAAGGCCCATGTCATGGGGTCATTCGATATATTTACGGCCCATGGTTGAGACCCACTTTGATATATATGTAAGGCCCATGGGTCGAGGCCTATTTAATGTATTCTAAGGCCTATGGGATTAGCCCATTTGATGTATTCTAAGGCCCATGGAATTAGGCCCATTTGATGTTTTATGGGCCCATGGGTTAAGGCCCATTGAGATGTACTAGGGCCTATGGGTTGAGGCCCATTTAATGTACATATGGGGCCCAATTGGTGTGGCCCATTTGTTACATATAAGACCCATGAGATTAGGCCCATTGATGCAATCTAAGGCCCATGGGTTATGACCCATTGCAATGCACATAAGGCCCATTAGTGCGGCCCATTGATGTGGCCCATTTGATGAATAAAAGGCCCATATGATATGGCCCATTTGATGTATTCAAGGCCCAATGGGATGTACTTAAGGTCCATTGCAATGTGTGATCCTAGCACGGATTATGTAATAATATTTATGACGGTCGTGCCTTGGGAGCAATGTTGGTTTGACGTCCACATTACAAGTATAGTGTTGGTTAAATGTCCGCATTATGACTCTCCCTAGGGCCCATTGATAGGGCGTACTTGTTGTGTGTCGGCCGTCTTGGCCACCTGTGTGGTAAGGATAGTACATTACTTTATAACATGTTTAGTATAGTTCCATGATTCTTGATCATACGCATCATATGTGTGCTTGATATGAGAAGTGACTGATCATAGCATATGCCTTCGGGTAAATTGTTAATGGGCTCCCGGTTATGCGGTGTTACCTTACACAAGCACACGATACATGCAAGATTGCTGCATGACTAGATAATGTGATTCATGCATTTCGCATTATGTGACATGGTTACTGTACACCTTAGCGACATCAGGGTCGTAGCCTCCACAGGCATATCGTGGATGGCAGGATTAGATACCAAAAATCTTGTTCTACATGTGGTGTTATAGATATCCCTAGGTGAAAGTCCCTAAACCCTTATAATACCAAGAGGTTGCTCCAACATCTAGACCGAGTGGGTACAAGAGCGTCAAGTGCCGATTACCAAACGGTTGCACTTTCTATTATGTCATGGTCGGTTGGAAGGGGGTGCGGCCTTACCTGCCCGAGTGTATGGGGCAATGCTAGGATGAGTTTGACCAGCTCGAGGAATGGGTCCACTATCGACGAGTCAAGCCCGATATTGGCAAACGGATAGTGACGTCTCTTCCACTTACCTTATTGCACGTGATGGGGCAGCGATCTGGTTTAGAGTATACTAGACCCTGGTGATATCTCACTTTTAAGTTGTATTGATATGTGGACTTAGATGAGGATTGTATGCTTGGCTTACATTTTGCATCGCATAGCCCTGGTATGGCTGACATCATTCATGCCTTGCATCGCATAGCCATGGTACGGCTAACAGTATTCATGGATCCATCAGTATATTTTGCATTACTCTGATATTGTATGATTATATTACTACCTTGTGCACACACCTTCATCACCCTCTAAGATTTCCATAAGCTTATGCATGACCGTTACGTGCAGGTGACGTTGGGACGGAGCAGCGCTGAGGCAGGAGCACTTTGCAGATCATCATGGAGTTTTTATTCATCATCATTGTATTTTCCTTTATGCTCATTGTACTTGTAAAGTTTTTGATCATAGTGGAAATTTAATGGAGTTTTTGGTTGTTTTTTGTAGGTTATGCTTATTACAAATCAAGCTGTCATTGAAAATCCTCCTCGTAACATCCCTGGATCGGAACCTGACAAATGAGCGTTGGGCGTCAAGAATGAGGTTCTACGGAGGCTGTTGGTACCAGATTTAGTGATCTGGAATTTTATGAGCCCGATTTTTGAGTTTGGGGCGTGTCACTTGTGTAGTGCATCAATATATTCAAGACAGTGCGAGGATAATGGTCTTTACTTCAAGAACTTCAAATGCCAGATTACATGTTCATGTTTGAGTACAACATCAAGTGTGAATTCAATGTTTCAAGATTCATAGTTCAAGCTTCAAGTCAAGACAAAGTTCCTATACTTTGAACCTCAAGCTCAAGCTTCAATGTTAGTCAAATTCCAACTTTAATAGGTCTCAAGTTCAAGCTTCTATATATGTTAAGATCTCAAGCTTCGTGAACTTCAAGGATCATCTATCAACCAAAGGAAAAGAAGTTTCAATGTTCATGCATTATGTATAAGGTATGAATGACCCTAGATTGACCATAGGGTAGGTCATTTTGTATACATAATTTAAATTGGATCATTTTATAAGTACATAGATTGTTTCTCGACTAGTCCTAACACTGGCTCGACCAGTCCAAGAAATTCCTCGACTAGTCCTAAGTCTGTTACTGATTTTTGAATCTTTTTTAAAATCCTCGACCAGTCCTGGAGACTGCTCAATCGGTCGTATGAACAGTGCTCGACCTGTGCTCGACTAGTCCCGCAGGCTCGACTTAAAGTCTAGCAACTAAATTAGGTTCCACATGACCAGTCGTGTACATGACTTGACCGGTCGTAGAGGTCACTCGACCGGTCGAGCAGGTCCTTTGACCAGTCGTAGAATGGCTTTATCTTATTGTGCCTAAAATTTAAAAGTTTTTTTATTCTATGACTAGTCATGCTGACCTCACAACCAGTTAAGAGTGCAATTTTTATAACTATAAATAGAGCACGAATTTCAGAGTTTCATATTCAATTCAAGCTAAATCAATACATCACTTTGAGAGATAAGTTAATGATATTCTTAAGCTATTTAATATTCATTTTATATTCTCTTTTATTAGCTTTATTTGTATTTAATTTTGTATTCTGCATTCTAATTTGATTTGAAAGAAGAATTGAATTATTCTCATTTCTTAGAATCAAAATCAAATCAAGCTAGCCCCAGGTGATTTAATTTAAAATCAATCTAAAACCTAGAACCATTTCATAAGTGAGTGTAGACATTAAACTTCTACTCCGATTCGGTTCTTCCGGGCTGCATCAAAAAGAGAATATCCAGGTATTTTACAATTTTATAAATTCATTGTTTTGGTTTCATTAAGATTGTGCCAGAAAAATCTCTTTGTTTTGGTTTGTCTGAGGTAATTCAGTAAACTCAGAGTGTGGGGTTTTTTGAATTGTGTAAGCCCACTTGAAAGACACAATTGTGAGGGTTTTAGGTGAACTTGAAAAACCTATTTTCTTAGTGAATGCTAATATCTAATGTGTGAGGATATTAGGAGTGGAGTAGTTGTGTGGCTGTTGTTTAACAGTTGGTGTACACACAAGCGAACCACTATAATTCTTTGTGCTTGGTGGATTTGTGGTTTATTTTCTTTATCTTTTGTGATTTAAGATTATGGGATATACTTGTGGATGTGAATGTTGTAATCTTTACATTTCAGCATTGTGTGGTGAATGTTGTAATAACTTAGTTATTTCTTTTGCTATTTATTTCTTTCATATCTTCTTCAGTTTAAGTTTTTGATACTCACCCACGTTCTAGTAAGGTTGTCTTGCCATTAACCATTGGCTTTTGGTGTCAGGCTATCCTTAGAACTAAGTTTGTATCAACCTCTCAATACTAGATTTTTGAGGTTGTTTTTCTTTTCCGCAATGTGGATTGTTTAAGTGTTATCTTTATTTATTTGTTTAATTTTTTTTGTTAATTTTTATATTTGGCATAGTCCTATTCAACCCCTCCCTCTAGGACTTAATAGCTCGGCCTTTTCAAATGAATGGTTTCAACATGACAATGACGATAAACTTAACTATAAATAACACCTTTATAATCAGAATTTGTGCTCTTTATTGTCTGCTTTTGAACTATAATTATTATTTTTTGTATAATTGACAGCTTTTATCTCGGAATATGTTCTATGAAGTAGCATATGAACGCAATCCCCATCAAAATCCACACCTAAGGGAGTGCAAATAAGCAGATTGATCTTAATAGTATGGTCGTCATGCACATAGACAGAAAATACTTGCAATGAATGTTTATGAGTACTAGGTGGCCTATTAATGAAAATAATGTCTCCGTCCATAATACGCCTGTTTATGATTTGACCAACTTTCAAATATGTACGTCCTTTTGAACCTTCCCTAATTGCATAAGTGGTTAAATCAACTCTGTATGTTACACGTAATTTGTCATCTACTAGTTTTTATAAATGATCCATGTTGTATGTTGTGACCTTCTCTTCGAATGTGATCTTTTGAGCAATTTCTAATGGTAAACCGATTTCATGAATCCCTTTATATGCATCCCTAGTAATCACACTACGAGAAGAAGAAGAAGAACTACAAGTGATAAAAAAGAAGCCACCCAGCACCTTCCATGTGTATATACTAAGTTGCTTATATATATAATTTCAATATGCAGTATCACATTCGATAAAAAATGAAAATAAGAGCAAGATTACAAGTAAAAAATAAAAATGATTACAAGTAAAAAACAAAAATGCAATACTATGTATACCTTTGTGGTGCCCTTGAGGTTCATATACTGTGCAATAGCTAACTGCAAGTCATTAGACTCAATTTGATATGAATCAAAGTTTGGAGAACCAAATCTTGATCTATTGATGATTTTAACTTTGTTAAGAACTTTTCTAAGCATATACTTTGCAATATGAATCAAAGTCATTAGCCTCAATTTGATATGAATCAAAGTTAAGAACTTTTCTAACCCCTGAGGTTCATATACTATGCAATAGATGACTAAGGCTTCTTCCAAACAGGGCCTTAGTCTATTTATTTTTTCCCACCTTGGTTACAATCTTTTATTAGTGCATGTTTCCAAACAAGGGTCGTAGTCTAGTCGAAAGATGAGACCCAAGTTTGGTTAAGAGGAACAGAAGAATGTTGGGACAACTTTTGGGGACATTAGAGGTAATTCATTGCAATTATGCTACAATATTAGATGGGTTTTTTCAATCATAAATCATGCTAAATAGGAAAAAAGTTTTTTATAACACGGACAAGATGGCTTGTAATCTATGATGATTAGATACCAATTAAGATTCAGACACTGGTATCATCTCTGCTTTAGAGACTGTTGTTAAATGCTTATTAGATAATTCTTAATTCTTTAATTGTCATAAGGGGAGGAGACTGGTGGTGGCTATTCCTCTTTTATTCCCTTTTTGAACCCTTACTTACTCATTCACGTAGCTCTAGTTCTTCATGATTAGATTTTCCAGTGGGAAGAATTTGATCTTTAAAAAATAAAAAATCTATTATTTGATCTCGAAAAGACATCCCCATAGTTGAATCCACTGTTTTGGTTGCAAATATCCTAGCAGTCTCTGATATGGATGGAAGCATCTGGCCCCAAAGACATTTTACAAATTTCTTAGACTCTCAGATACGGAAATATTCATCTGGCCCCAAAACAATTGCTACAAGTTACCAATTGTCCTTCAACTTGGATATGGGTCTGGGTGTATTTTTGACACATGGATTATAAATGCATCATGGTAGATTGTGGAGTTTGGTTCTCACCATTGGATGGAACATGTGTGATTGATCTGAGCCCTTCATTAAGTAGTGCAACAATCCGAACATGCCATATGCCAAAAATCAAGGTAGTAGACTCATTAAGTGGGCTATACAAATCTGTTGAATTTGGATTGTTGGACGTTTTGTTCTTCTAACTGCCCATTTTTCTCAACACGTGTGTTTTGCCTAATCAGTAGAGGTTTTTTTTTTCCCCGGTAACTACTTCAGGAATGTTCACAGTTTACACTACTTGATGAATGGTAAGATCTTTGGCATGTTCATAGTTCACAATTTACATAGTAGCTGCGATGCGGGGCCTTGCATTATATCAAAATTGCACTTAGGGTGCATGTGGATGCACAACTAAATTGAGTTGTGGTTATTCATTAGAATAATCGTTACCATCATAGCCTTATCCGAACCACTTAACAGTTGGATTTGAGAAACTTGTTTTGCCTAAAGTTTTATCCTCAATAGGTGAACAAGCCTTCATATCCCATCTCACTACCTCAATCCAAGTCTTTTTGGGTTTTCCTTTCATCCACTTTACAGGAATTTTTGCACATAACTGACGAATGCAATTTCAGGGTTTTCCCAAAGTTCTTGATTTCAGATTGGTATTTTTGAGCTCCTGATGTCTTATTCATGCACTTAAAGAAAAAAAACAAATCATAGTATAAATTGTGTTTTTTTTTCTTTTATTTTGCATAGTTTTTTATTTTTTATTTTTATTATAGTTTAGACTTGGTGATTTTGGACTCTAGATTTTTCCTTTTGTAGAAATTGTGGGTTTGGATGCAAATTAGAGCACAGATTGCAGTTTTGCAGGTAATTGGGATTTGCTTTCAAAGTTGAATGCTTGCCATTTTAGGGTTTTTGTGATTTTGCAAGACCATATTCTGCTTATGAAGATGGTGATTCTGGAACTTATTAGTTACTAAGAGGGTGATTCTGGAACATCTTAGAAATCACGGCTTGGGATGTTAATTAGAGTAGAAAATTATGGTTTTTAGGTAGTCTAGACTTGTTCCAAGTTAATGCATGAAATTTTAGTATTTTCATGCGGTTTTTGAGTTTAGAATGCTGCTTTAATCTCCTGATCTTTGGTTTCCATAGAAATTACATTTATCAAATGCAAATCATAGTAGAAGAGTTCATTTTTCATGTATGTGGGACTGTTTTTGAAGTTGAATGCTTGTTATTTTTGGTATTTTCTACAGTTTCTAAGATCATATAGCCAATATTAAGTTCCCCATCTTCGATTTTCTTAGGAATTACATTTTTCAAATGCAAATCAAAGCCGACTCTTGCATATTTAATTAATGGGATTGTTTTTGAAGTTCCAAGCATACAACTTAAGAGTTTTTGGTATGCCATGCATGTGCTTTTCTATTGTGTAGAATTACCTTCTTAAATAGGTTGGTTTGTTCAGGGCTTTGGAGAAATCGGTATATCTAGAAATGGATGTGCGTTGATCAACAGACACATCCATTTCTAGATATACCCATTTCTCAAAAGCCCGGAATGAACCAACCTATTTGAGAAGGTAAGTCTACACAATAGAACAACAATAAATATATCATCCAAATTTAATGGATGATATATATTTCAACTTTTTTTTAAAAAAAAATTATGACAATCACTGACGGCTAAAAACCGTCGAAAACGCTGACGATTTTGGCCGTCGCTCTTACCGTCGGAAACACCGATGGTTTTAGCCATTGAAAATGCCGATGGTTTTTATCCATTGGCGAGCAATGCCGACGCACCTTTTGCCGATGGACCTTGCGATGGCTAAAATCCGTCGGGGAAGGTCATTGTCGACGGTTTTTAACGGTCGACGTTGTCCTGTTTTCTGGTAGTGTTTTATATCAACGGTCAATTTTTTTATTCATTTTTTTACAAACCTTGCATTATTTTTGCATTATTTTGTAGTCTTTTCCGGTCTTTTTACCATACATGACCTTTTTGTCGATCTCACTATTTTTTTAACTGGTTCTTTTCATCTTTTAATGTAGATAAAATTCTCTAGACTTGATTCTCATCATCTATCAATGATTCACATACTAGTAATTAGAAATTCTAGCATTGTTCATAAAAAACAATTTGAACGTGTCTTGTGATTTAGATTAACATGATATTCAAACTTCCTCTTAATCAATTGAGCACAAGAACTATAATTGATATATTATTTATATGACCAAACTCCAACAATTCAAAATTCAATCTCTATATTATCATCACACTCAAAACATTCTTAAATACATAACTTATTGCTTTCCAAATAGATAAACATTAAAAATTTTTCAAATTTTGCTCAAAACTGGAAAAAAAAAATGCTGATTAGTTTACTTAATCTCCCATCCCCAACCTAAAATCTACATTGTCCTCACTGTAAAAGAATAAGAAGGAATTGCAAAGAGACAATGTAATTGAAGGAGAAGTGATGGAAATATACTACCTGATGAAGGAATTTTGAAGCCTTTTCCAAAGGATCTCAATGTGAAGGTGGGTTAGCACAAAAATTTAAAAACTGAAAAGTAAACTCTCCTAAGAAAACGGAAAGCAAAATATCCTAAAACAACGAAAGAAAACTATCCTAATCCTAAATTCTATGAAAACAATAAACCTAACTATACCTTCATTAGATTAAGACGTCAATCCTGGTAAACAGGTTCAATCAGAGGTATGAACATGTCATCTAAATCAAATTTCTCAACAAATGGCTTCAACTGATGTTCATTTACTTTAAAAGAATTACCATTGTTCGGAACATTTATCTCAATGGTCCCATGAGGATAGAGATTAATAACAGTGAAAGGACCAACCCAACGAGATCGGATTTTGCCCGGAAAGAGATGTAATCGAGAATTGTACAAGAGGACTTTCTGACCTATGTGAATGATTTCCAAAGAATGTGTTAGTTATGAAACACATTCATCCTGTCCTTGTAAATTCTCACATTCTCGTACATATCATTCCAGATTTCTTCAAGTTCAATCAACGAAAGTTTGCGTAATGAGCCAGTGTTGTCCAGATTGAAAATCAAAATTTTGATCGCCCAATAGGTTCTATGTTTCAGCTCCAGAGGAAAGTGGCAAGTGACAAGTGTAACACCCTAGATTTTTGTCAACCTAGGATTAGACGTCCTTAGGCGATGGGTCAACCATAACACCTTGGTAACCTCTCAGAACCCAATTCCATAGCCAAAGAAATCACTTAGGATTAATTCCTTTAGAAACTAAGCGTAAGTTAGCTAATGCAACGCTGGAGTAGCTGGGAAATTGTCCCTGAACACTTTAAATATGTTCTACAAGACCTAAAACTTGTAGAAACAAGGGCGCTACAATACCCTAAAATCCAGGATCAAACTCTAAACTCGTTTGCTCTCAGGAACTCTTTGAAACTTTGTATTGGATCTAGATCGCGCGTCGAAAGTCTGATATATACAATCTTAGACCATTGCGACCGCCTTGTTGGACTTGACAATCGTTTCAAAATTCAAGGCCAACCGATGCTCTGAGGCTATTTCATTGAGCCTGGAGTGAATAGAGTGAGAATAGGGTTAGATTTGGAAATTTGAAATTCAAATCTAGCACACGACTTGGCGCGTTATTATTAAGCATTCTGACTGTCAGAATTCAGCTAAATTACACCCTCGAATTAGAAAAAATTTCTCTTTCATATCATGAGACTTGTAGACCTGATCTAGGTGCGGTGACCGCTGAACTGAAATTGGACTACCACGTGCGATCTGCGAACTCTTTCGGTCTAAAAACTTGATGTGTGCTAGATCCAGTATGCATGAGCTTAAGTCCGACCGCGTTCGGCCAGGGGACCTCCAGAAATACTCTTTTGGACCAGAACAGCCCCGTTTTGGTTATAACCCAAGTAAACATTGTTCCCAAGCCTAATTTGGGAAGGTTTTAGGCTATAAAAGGGCTTGAAACCATCTCATTTCTCTCCCATCCAAATTTGCTAAAAGTCCTAGATTGAGAGAGAGAAAAAGTGAGAGTTTGTGAGAGAAGGTGGGAGAGATTTTCCTGCCAGCTGCTGCTGCTGCTGCACGTGCTTAAGCGACGTATTCCAATCACTTTGTTGGTGATTTCGACGCTTTTCTAGGTAAGAAAAACCCTGTCCACTTGTTGATTTAGCATTTCGTCAATTCAAATAGCAAAGTAGTTGATATAACTTGTGAAATAGGTCGCCTATTCGCCGTAGACGAAGCATATATGCTCCGTTCGAAACGATACACATCTAAAGCAATAGGTGCGGATTTTAGACGCTTTGATTAGCTGTTTTCAACGCTTTCAATGTCGTTTAATAGTAGATTATCGACGGCAATGTCGTTTGACATGTAGAACATGCTGTCCGTTTCCTGTTTCTTAAACATATGAAAAATATGAGATTTAGGGCATTTTAGTCATTTGTAGGAAATACTGTAAACATCCATATTTTTTTGAAATGATTGACATGGATTTTTGTCACATTAGGATATTAGGAATACGTGCATAATCAGTTTGGTGAAGAGATTCGCCCAAATGCGCACTTTGAGTCGACATACACTATGTAGACTTAAGTGTGTAGACTAAGTGTTTGTATAAATGTTTGTATTAGTATGTATTGAATTAAATGGTGTTGTGAATTAGTTTGAGATTGAATTCTCAAATAATATGCTGATGTAAATGATTTCCTTCATGTTGGCTATATGTATGATTTCATTATATGTTTGAGATGCATGTGTTAGATGATTTACTTAAGTTGTATGTCATAATATGTGTTAACATGCTCACATTGTTGTAATGCATTTCCATTACTCTTATATGATTGATGAAGTGAATTTACAAATGTTTGGGGCTATGACCTAGTCCAGGCAGTCGGTAATGGATCGAATTCGTGGTTGGTTTCTATTTGCCACGAAGGACGCGTCGATGAACGTGAGTCGTGTTTTCGGTTGGCTGCAGTGGTTAGGCCACACGAAGTGTTTCATGCACTTCATGTCGTTCGACTTACGATGCGCTCGTACTAGTCGAGCCCATCAAGTAACCCGACTGGCCATTGTATGTTCACCATGTATGAGTCATAACTGCTTGAACCTAGGATACTGAACTTACCATTGAAAATCCTGTCAACTATGGTACCTTAATCCATAATGACTCATGAGCCGGGCATGGTGGTATGGGACACCGTGGTCGAGCTGTCGGCCTACGCTGGGGCCACAAACCTCCCCGTAGTGACCAGTGAGCACTCTACTCTGAGCAGATTATGGTGGTATGGGACACTATATTCTTGCTGTCGGCCTACACTGATCTGGTGACGAGTCCTTTGCAGTGACCTTAAGTTTATCCTGACACCGCATCGGGGCGACGAGTCCTGATGCAGTCTTAAGGATAATTAGGCCTATATTGATAAGGTGATGGGGGAGCGGTGCAAAGAGTGCGAGCAATAGCCATGACAGCCCTTGCAGCGACCTAAAAAATATACATCGTATGAGATTACTAGGAGTGACGACCCTAGACAGGATCTGTGTTGGGATTGATATAAGTAAGGTACCTTAGTTTCCCAATATTTCTTTATGAAAAGGACTAATAATAACTTAGTAATCATATCACCATCACATTGCATGTGCCTGGAAGATGTGGAGCATTGTGGGAAGAAAGCATGCCGCGGGCGTAAGATGGTGCCGTATGAGGGAGATCGTCGGTGAGGGCATCCATCATGTCACGTCATATTACATTAACAACAGTATTTAAGAATGTTTGATTTATTACTTTACTATTATCGCATGATTGATTTGATAACATACTAATCTCTGTTCTATTATTCCACTGAGTTGATCACTCACTCCCACGTTACGGGACGGTGTTTCCGGACACCCACCAGACCCTATTGTGATTGCAGCTGATGGCGCGGCCTGTGAGGCAGAGCCGGACTTGATAATGATGAGGAGGATCCCTCCTTTATGCGTGTTCTGATCGACAGGATTACAAGGAGATTCATTAGACGCCATGACACTTGTCATTTTATATTTTCAGAGCACTCATATATATTCTTTCTTTCTATTTTGAGGTATACATGTATATGTTTAACCTGGTAACATGTTCACTCTCTAGAGATTTACAATCAATTATATATTATATGTATGTATCACAGTCTTCCGCTTGTTAATTTAACTGTCTCTGGAGTATGATATGTTGTTTTGGCTAAATCCCACTCATGTTTAATATATTAATATAGACAACATTCAATCATACACATTTATGTTGCATAAGTGATGTTCTGAAACTCGGGAGTGGAGTTTTTACTCGACCCCCGATTTTCGGGATGTTACAACAAGCATTCCCATAGACAAGTCTAAAGGGAGACATTCTAATAGGGGTCTGAAATGCGGTACGATAAGCCCATAAGGCATTGGTTAATCGAATTGACCAATCCTTATGGTCAGGGTCAACTTTCTTTTCCAAGATGTGTTTCATTTCCCTATTGGAATCTTAGCTTTCCCACTTATTTATGGGTGGTATGGAGTGCTCACCTTGTGAGAGATGCCATATTTCTTCATTAAGTTCGCAAATGGTCTATTACAAAAATGTGAACTTCCATCACTTATGATGGCTCGAGGCATTCCAAACCAGGAAAGGGTGTTCTCTTTTAAGAATTTAATGACCGTTTGATGGTCATTGTTTAGGCATGGAATCACTTCAACCCATTTAGTGACATAGTCTACTGCTAGCAGAATGTATAAGTTCCCAAAGGATTGGGGGAATGATTGTAATGCCCTAAATTTTGAGGGTCGAGCAAGGCTCTACTCCTGATATTCAGAACATTACTTATGCAGTATGGATAATGATGTTTAGATTTTGTCCATATGAATGAGTTAAAAATGAGTGAGATTATACTAAAACATCATATTATACTCCGGATATAATTAAACTAAACATGCGAAAGTGTGAAGTATACGTATTTAAGTAAGTATTTCACAACTTCTATAGTGTGATGATAACCAGGCTAAATATATACATGTATTGTTTTAAAATATCTAAAATGTGAAAATGTAAGATATCCATCTAAACCAAAAGTCTTAGTGTTCCTCGCGTATCAGCACAAAGTCTACATAGACCCGCCTCAGAGATGAAAGTAGGAGAACTCTTCCTCCTCATCCATGAAGTCCTGCTCCGTCGCATAGACTTCATCATCACCTGCATCTAAACTAGAGTCTGGTTGATGTTTTAAAACACCGTCCCAGAGTGGGAGTGAGTGATTAACTCAGTGGTACTATAAGGCAAAGGGTAACATGTTATCAAGTCAATCAAACAGTATTGATAAAGCAACATAACAATCACTTTCAATCTACTCTTGTTAATGCAGAAATGGAGTGCAAGTAATGATGCATGCCCTCGCATCAAAGCTCCCTCAACAGGCGACACCGACACTAATATCGCATATGACAACACTGCCTCATGTGCGACTTCTACACCTTTAAAGCATGTCCTAACTAATGTAGTGCAATGCATGGTCACGTTAACCTAGTAGTTAATTAGGCTTATTTATATAGTAGATTTGGGAAGCTAGGGTACCTCCCTTTATATGACTGACCAGAACCGAAGGATCCATCTAGGTTCATCACTCCTACTCAAGCACATACGATAGGCAAGTTGTAGGGTCATCACTCCCGATGAAAAGCAATCGATAGGTAAATTTAAAAGTTTATACTCGCGGTCACTACAGGGTGGCTAATCACCTCGGTGCAAGCCGACAGCTCGAACACAGTGTCCTATACTACCATACCCAGCTCATGAGTCTGAGTTGCTCACTGGTCATTACGAGGAGGCTCGTCACCCCAACGTCAGCCGACAGCTCGAACACGGTGTCATATACCACCATGCTTAGCTCATGAGTCTTAGTGGATCGTAGTACCATGGTGAAAGTGGGCCTTTACATCGGAGAGGGGTACCTTAGATTCAAGCAATAATGTTCATACATGGTAAACACCTAATAGGCCAATCGGGTTATTAGGCAAGTTCGATTGGTATGGGCACACGCTGACTTAATCGACATGGAGTGCAAAAGCACCCCTTATGGCCTAATTACTGTCGACAGTTGTTGTGTGACTTGGATTTGTCGAGTTTACCCAATGTGGCAAGACTAATTCGACCACCCGTACCGGAACTGTTACCGATTTCCTGGGCTAGGTTATAGTCCCAATCTTACTAAGATGTAGCAATTAAATACATGTGATAATCAATTCAGTATTTAACAAACAATCTAAGTGAAATCCTCATTTGAGCATTTCATCAAACACCTTGATCATGTTACCAAATACTAGTATTTTATCAATCATTTACATAGAGGTGAATATGATCACATGAAAGAACTATACATATGAATAGGGTAACCAAGAATCCTATTTTAATACTCTTAATAAATACAAATCATCATAATTTCTCATTCAGAAAATTTATCAAACACTTAGGCTACACGTCACCAAATACATATACTAAGTTAGTTACAATGTATATTTTTGCAAATCCTTATACAGAGAGGTCAACATGCATATAACAAGGATGAATCCTAGATTAGTAGACATGGCAAGCACAAATCATATTTACCTGTTCATTCAAACATTTCAACAAATACATGGGATGTATATTCTATACAACATAGTTCATACATATAAAATATATCAAAATCGGCATGTCTAAGACGATATGGTAGCAATTAAGTCAGACATAAATCATTAGCTGACATTGAACGCATTGATAACCATAACCTAAATGTTTATAGTCTGCACCTTTCATCGGAATACTCGATTCGGACTCGGTTCGAATTCTATGTTCTGGAAAACGGAACGTCAGACACCTAAATAACGTAAAAGGTTAGCTAGTTTGTTGATTAATCAAACTAGATCTCTATAATAAGATTAGGGTTATGTTTTCTTACCCAAATCATAGTCGAAACAGAGTTTACAGTGAAATGGGGAGGTGATTTGGCGCGTGGAGTTATGG
Organism: Magnolia kwangsiensis; assembly: GCA_037074715.1. Taxonomy (NCBI): domain Eukaryota; kingdom Viridiplantae; phylum Streptophyta; class Magnoliopsida; order Magnoliales; family Magnoliaceae; genus Magnolia; species Magnolia kwangsiensis. The sequence goes on along the minus strand of CM073574.1, from coordinate 126,546,712 downwards.
GAGAGAATCACAGCATCAATCACCAAAAACCCTTCTTCTCTCTTCCCTTTTTTTCTCTTCTTTTCTCTCTCTCTCTCTCTCTCTCTCTCTCTCTCTCTCTCTTAGGGTTTTGGGAAAAATCGTATATGAGAGAGGTGGGGTGATATAATGGCTATATATAAGTAGAGAAGTGTTAAAAATTGCCCCAGGGCCACTATATACATGGGTTATACCCTTTGGGTAGTTGATTTTGACAAATAAGGCTCACAGGGAGGCCCACTACTCACCTACGTTATAGTGTAAGTTTCCTAAAAATGGATCTATGTCAGGATGTGATTTTAGTGCGATCTAATAAGTTGATCAACCGTGGAGGACCCATGTCAAATCAACGGTCGTACTTACTCGATCGAGGCCACAAGTATATGAATATGGATAAGGGAATTTACTTTTCCCATAGGTGAAGTTTGGTCAGAAACTAACAGTCCGAAATCCTCAATTTCGTGTGTGAGAGAATAACCCGATTCACTTAAGTTTCCTTGTATTTTCTAAAGATATTCATGTTTCTCACACACTTCACTCAAGACTTAAGTTGTGCATTTTTAGATACTATCTGGGCTCGATTCCCGCAGTAGTTGTCAAGCCTAGTAGGACAGACATAATCCTATAGTTTCACAGTTATTGGATTCTCGGCGTGCAGTCTAGGTTTGATATGGGGTTTCAATGTACTCCCAAGAGTGACTTGCTCTTGGGATTTTTCTTAGGTCATTATGTAGTGTTAAGTCAGTGGTATTAATGGTTTTAGGTCTTCTAGTTTGTGAAAATGGTGGCTGAAACTTAATCCACCGATTATTCAGTTTAGTACTTAACTAAATTTCACCTTAATTATGACAGGATATGGTCCTTAGTATTTTTTCCTGAGGTGATACTCAGGTCTTTCTACGAATTTTTTTGAGACGTTATAATGGTCCCATGAAATTGATGCCCCAACAATCAAATACTTTAATGATTAAAATGGGGTTCAGGGGCATCATATTTTAACGAGACAATGCTCCCAACTTCTGATAACTCTCACAAGCTTTACAAAACTCATGAGTGTCCTTGAACATAGTGGGCCAGTAAAAGCCACATTGCAGAATCTTAACCGTGGTCTTTTTAGCAGAAAAGTGACCACCACTGGCCTGAGAGTGATAAAAGAAGATGACACTTTAGTGTTTATTGTCTGGCACACATCTCCTTAAGATTTGGTCTGGGTAATACTTAAACAAATATAGAACAAATATGGATCATCTCAGAAAAAACTTACGAACCTCGGCGAAGAATTTTTTCTTATCATGCGCAATCCAATGTGTCGACGTGAAACCTGTGGCAAGATAATTAGCAAAATCAACAAACTAAGGTGAATGTGAGACTTTGAACAATTTTTCGTCAGGGAACATGTCATTTATACATGTCATCTCAAGGGAATCAGAGAGATCAAGGTGGGAAAGATGGTAAGCCACTACGTTCTCTACTCCATTTTTTATCTTTTATTTCCAAATAAAAATTTTGGAGTAGGAGGATCCATCGAATCAGGCGGGGCTTAGCATCATTCTTAGAAAGAATATACTTGAGTGTTGCATGATCTGTGTAAACGAAGATCTTGGATCCGATCAAGTAGGACCTAAATTTGTCTAAAGCGAACACTATCGCTAAGAGTTCCTTTTCCGTAGTAGAGTAGTTTACTTAGACAAGATTTATAGTTCTACTTGTGTAATGAATTACGTAGGGCTTCTTTTCTTTTCTTTGACCTAAAATCACAGCAAGAGCATAGTCAGACGCGTCGTACATAAGTTCAAAAGGAAGGCTCCAGTTGGGTGGTTACATGATAGTTGCAGTGATTAACATTCCCTTGAGCTTAGTAAAAGCTTCTTTGCATTGCTTAGTTCACTCGTACAGTATATCCTTTTAAAGTAGATTACATAGAGGATAAGAGAGGTGACTAAAGTCCTTTATGAATCTTTTGTAAAATCCGGTGGGTCCTAGAAAGGATCGCACGTCTCATATGTTCTTGGGTGGAGGTAGGTTAGAGATAAGATTAATTTTAGCCTTATTTACCTCAATTCCCTTGGACGAGATGATGTGTCCAAGAACAATTCTCTAATGAACCATGAAGTGACACTTCTTCCAATTCAGTACCAAGTTCTTTTCCTCACATCGTTTCAGCACATTTTTTAAAATTTCAAGCATTCGCTGAAGGATGGACCAAAGACCAAGAACTCTTCCATTAAAACCTCTAAATATTGTTCCACCATATTAGAAAAAATACTCATCATACATCACTGAAAGGTGGTGAGGACATTACATAGTCTAAATGACATCCTTCGGTAAGCAAAGGTGCCAAAAGGACATCTGAACGTGGTCTTTTCTTGATCTTTAAGGGTTATCTTGATCTGATTGTAGCCCGAATATCCGTCAAGGAAATAGTAATAGGAATGACCAGCTATCCTTTCTAAAATTTAATCAATGAAGGACAAAGAAAAGTGGTCCTTCCTCGTAATGGTATTCAACTTCCTGTAGTCAATGCACATTCTCCAACCGGTAGTAACTCTAGTTGGCACAAGTTCATTGTTGACATTGGTTACAATAGTGATTCTGGACTTCTTAGGAACCACTTGAGTTAGACTCACTCATTGACTATCAGATATAGGGTATATGATACTCATATCCAATAATTTAAGAACTTCAACCTTAACCACTTCCTTCATGTTTGGATTTAGTCTATGTTGTGGTTGTCATGAGGTCTTCGTATTATTCTCTAAATGAATGCGTTGAGTACAAATCAAAGGGTCAATTCCCTTGAGGTCTGCAATCGACCATTCAAGGGCTCCTTTGTGCTAAATGAAGTAGAGATGAGCACACTCTCCTGTTCTTACTCAAGGTGGGAAGAAAACACCATCGGGTATGTCTCATCTTGACCTAAATAGACATATTTCAAATTAGAGGGAAAAGGTTTTAGGTCAAGCTTCAGTGCCTTGAGGTTAGACGATAAAATCACTACATCGATTTGGGGCAATTCTTCGAATTGTGGCCTCCACCAATTAACTTCAAGTATAGGCACATCATCAAGCATGACACCTGTCTCCCTAATCATATTATCATCTAAATCATGGGAATGGGCCAAGCACGTCTCTAGAGGGTCAGATGATAAGTTCAGAAGTGCTCTATCTTTCATGAAAGAATCAATTAGGTTAATATCATGGAAATTGTCTTCATCCTCTAACTGTTTGCCTGTGTTGAAAAAATTATTCAACACCAATGTCATATTCCCGAAAAACATACTCATGAATCCATTCCTGTAATTAATGATTATGTTTGAAGTGGCAAGGAATGGGCGACCAAGAATGACGGAAATTTGAGTGCTCATGTTCATGATGGGTTGAGTATCCAGGATGATAAAATTTACTGAGTATTAGAATCTATCAACCTGGACTAACACATCCTCGATTATCCCTCTCGCTACATGAACTAAGTGATCAGCAAGTTGTAATGTAGATCGGGTGGGTTTCAATTCACCCAAACCTAGTTGTTCGTAGACCGAATAAGGAATCAGATTTACACGCTCCTAAGTTAAGAAGTGCATGCTCAATCCAGTAGTTCCCAATTACACAAGCGACGTTGGGCTACCAGGATCTTTGTATTTCTGTGGCACATCTTGCTTTAGGATGACACTCACTTTTTCAGTTAAAAATATTTTCTTTTGAATATTTTGTCATCTTTTGGTCATACACAAGTCTTTCAAGAATTTGGTGTATGAAGGTATTTGTTTAACCGCATCTAATAGAGGAAGGTTGACCTTCACTTGTTTCAATACCTCTAGAATATCTTGAGAGTTAGAGAGAGGTTTTGGTGCAACTAATTGTTGGGGAAATAAGGCAATTGTCTTGCCTTGAAGTTCCAGTTCTAAGTATTGTGGAGCAGTGCTAAGTCTCCAAGTCCTTCGAATTCTTAGCCCTTACCAAAATAGATTTGTCAATTACCATCTCACTCTTAAGTATGGTGATAGATTTATCTTGCTCCATCTGATTTGAAGAGCTTGGATAACTTATCTCATATTGCGGTTTGAGATTGGGGAGAGGTTAAGCAGGAAGCATCCCCCTTTCTATAATCGTAACACGTGAATCCATATTTTGCATAAATTTTATAAGTTTTCGTATTGCTTGAGTAAGCTCCTGAGTTTGTGTGAAAATTTGAACTGGTTCTTCTTGAGGTTTCTCTTTATTTGAAATTTAATTAAAGAAACCTTGAGGGGTAGCAGTTTGTCCATTCCTCCAACTGAAGTTTGGATGATTTCTCTAACAAGGATTGTACATATTAGAGGTAGGTCCATTGAAAGGTCTTTGGTAATTGTTCACAGAATTAGATTGCTCATTCAAGACCTCTTTAAAGGCATGTATTGTTGGACAATTTTTAGTTGTGTGAACATTATAAGCATAAATACTACAAACAGTTTCCTTAACCTTATCCTTCTTTAGTTCCATGGCCTTGAATTTCCTTATGAGATTAGCCACTTTAGCATTGATATCATCATCCTCTTTCAGAAGGTATAATCCACTCATTTCCTTTGATTGAGTGAGCCTAGAAGTGGTGCTTAATTTTGGGTAGGTGTCCCATAATTGTGCGTTTTTAGCAAGTCTATCCAAGTAGTTCCACACATCATCGACATTTTTATTCATGAATTCCCCATTGCATATTGTCTCGACCAATTAGTACATGGAAGATGTCAGACCATCATAGAAAAAGTGTGTAATGTGCCACATTTCAAAACCATGTTGTGGACATGAACTGACAAGATACTTGAACCGCTCCCAACATTGGAAGAATGTTTCATCCTCCTTTTGGGTGAAGTTTAAGATTAACTTCCTAAGGGTGTTCATTTTATGATGTGGAAAAAATTTCTTTATGAACTCCCTTATCATGTCATTCCATGTGCCAATAGATCGGGACGTAGTGAATGTAACCATGTCTTAGCCTTCTCTTTCAAAGAAAAGGTAAAGAGTTTCAGTTTGACCGTGTCCTCAGACATGTTAAGATAATATAAAGTGGCTATAATCTCGTTAAACTCTTTCAATTGTAAATATGGACTTTTAGATTCAAGTCCATGGAATTTTGGAAGGAGTTGGATCACCCTTGGCTTAATATTCATATGTCTCATATTTTTTTTGGAAAAACCATGCATGAGGACATGCTCACCCACGCGGGTTGTAAATAATCGCTCAAAGTACGAGGCGGGGGTGCTTGATGCACCTCATTCTCATCCTGGACTTCCTCAACCCTAGGCGGAGGTTGTCTTCTCGGTTGATTTACCGATTGATTGACAGCCATCACTTCAACTAACTCTGAAGATTTCGAGTGGTGTCTAATCCTGTGATGGATAGATAACCCCTCAACTAATCCTCCTTCACTCAAAAGACATTGAGTGTTATCATGGACCCACTTGGGCATGAAACACTCTCAACCCTCGATTTCAGATTTTAACCTAAACCTAAAAAGGAAAGAAGAAGGAAATAGAATTCTAGAAATAGAAAGAGAGAGGGAATTAGAAAGAAGTTACTAAATTGGAAGTCTTTTAATTAAGATACTGCAAAACAAAACAAAACAAGTTAGTTTCTAAAAACAGAAAATTAGAAATTAAAAACTTTCTAAAAACAAAAATAAAAAGATGAGTTAGTTTCTAAAATCAAATTAGGAAAATTTCTAAACCTATAATTAGAAAGCTAAGTTAGTTTCTAAAATAATTCAGAAAATCCTACCCTAAAAATAGAAAGTGGAAAAACCTTAATCTTAACCTCACTCTAAAACTAGCTAATCTCAAAAAAATGCAACCATTAGTCCCTGGCAACGGCACCAAAAACTTGTTCACAACCCCAAGTGTAAGGTCACGATGTAGTAATAATCTCGGTGAGATCGAGTTCGAATCCACAGGGAATGAACTTGTGTGTCTTCTGAAAGTAACTAGAAGTAGAAATAGAAAAAGATGAAAAATTAAATCTAGAATATTTGAGATAGTAATTGTGATTAAAGTAATTAAAACTAGTGACTATAAAGGTATGAACTAGGGTACCAAGGATCCACTTGTAGCAATTGGGAAGCTACCTTGCATGATTCAAGGACACAACTGGAATCAGAGTCCTATCTTATCCAGTTGGTAAGAAGAGAATTGTCAGATCTCTAAACTTCTCATGGATCTAATCATCAATGGATGAGAGTGGTGAAGATTTGGAAGTGATTCCATCACCTAACCATGCCCAAGAGACAAGGCAAACAACAGGATTTACCAATCCCACAACCAATCATAAGCGAATTTTGAAGGTTAGGAAGGATTCCATCATTCTACCATGCCCAAGGGACGATGGTGAACAACAGGATCTCCTAATTTCACAATCTCAATTTTAGAAAAAAAGATGATATTTCAAGCTCTCACAAATCTATTACAATTTGTCACAACAAACCATTAAAAATTAAAAATATTCCTTCATAATCAAACTAGAATTTAAGAGATTTCAATAAAACATGAATCAAAACAAAGAAAATGTCCTAATCACACTACAAGCTTCACCCCTTATCCCTAGCTAAGAGGTTTATCCAACCATAGACATGATTGAACTAATAACTCTTAAGAAAATCATAAAAATAACTAAGGAAAGGGAAGAAAAACTCTTGGCGACAGCTTCTCCATGCTTGTTCACCACTCTACAAACCCTAGACAATGCCTAAGAACATCCTAGGGACCCTTATTTATAGTTTTGCATCACCTCCTTTTGCACCGAGTTGAAAAAATCCAGAAACCACTTCAAATTTCTACAATTCATGTGCTGTCTGCATAACCTTAGACTAGTTAAGGACAACCCTCGACTGGTTAAGGGTCACCTTCAAATAGTCAAGGATTTCCTTTGACTGGTTAATGATGACCTAATTTTGGAGGATTTGGTTGTTGGAGTTCAAGTTGATGAATCCTCGACTGGTTGAGCAGAGACAGGACTAGTTGAGCAGGAGTCAGGACTAGTCGATGATCACAGAAATTCACTCCAAAACTTCGATTCTCTTCATTATTGACTTGGTTTTCTTGGATCTTTGGCATGTAAATTCTTCATTCTTGGTCTTCCAAGAGCCATCCTTGGCTTTGGTGATTCATGAGCATTAAATTTATTCTTTTAGCATTCTTTTCAATTCAAGCTCTTAAATTCACCTTGCAACACAAACATGATTAAAATAGAACATTAAGCATTATCATGTTCATAAAACCAAGTAATAAATATGGTCCAATATCAAATATTTGACCCTCAACAATTTCATGTTAATCTTATCATGAACACAGTGTCTATATTAGGAAAATCTATTATAGCAATTTTTGAGTTCCATGGATACTTCGGTACCACTGAACCTACCTTTGGTACTACTGAAATCAAGTCACGTCAGGTTACTTAAACCCCTCACAGCCCATTCCTGTTTAGACTGTCACTTTTCTTATTTCTTCCAAAGTTCGGTTAAAGGGCTGTACAACTAAAAATCAATAAAAACTAAGGTATTTCCTAGTGCTTTCTCTATACATCTAAAAAATAGGATCAATTGTCTTAGGTTTGTCTTCTCCTGATAGGTCTTTGTCATTCTACTTCATTTTTCCAAATGGAGTCATCACCGTCTAGAGAAAACAGATCTAAGAGGAAGCATGACAGTGAAGATTCAACTAGAACTAGGCAAAAACTCTGCATTCCGAAGCATGAACAATCTTCTAACTAATCATCTAGACCTTCATCTTCTTCAAACCTTAATTCTATGAATCTCATTGCTGCTAGATTTTTGAAGAGAATGATTGTATGTGAAAGAAAAGTAAATGTGATATGTCTTGAAAATTTTAAAGTTCAAGAAATTCTTTCACGACATGGATGGCTGCAAGTTCTGTTATTTGGAGGTCCAATGAACAAAATATTAATCCGATCATTCTTGTCTCATTACACTCTAAGGGTTTTGAAGTTGACTGCGATGGCCGTATAGTCAAAATCACCCCATATCACATTCAACCCTTATAGGAATACTAATGAGCTCCAAACGACCCACTTAATTAAACCTACCCATTGAACTAAAAAGAGCTGTTTGGAAAAAAAAATTTGTGCAATGTGAACAATGTCCCTTGGCATCACGGGAATGTACTATGAGCCACAAATATGTCAAATGATTATCGTATACTTCATTTGATTGGCATTTCTAATATCTATCCTAGATATAGAAATCATACTGAGCTTACACCATTCATGGTGGAAACCCTGTATTATATCGGTAAAGGGGAGCCATTATGTCTTCCTACCATGATATACGATGAACTAGTTTCAATTTTTGAGTCTAACTTCACAGCAATACCTTTCGGTCATTTACTATAAAAGCTGGCCCATCAATGTGGATTCAAGGTGCCTGAAGGAGAATCCATATCAGCCCCAGAAATCAATGAGAATAATATCAAGAAAATGAATCTCTCTTCTGTGAATGAAACTAATGTTCCAATATCGCCAGAAGAGGAGCTTCTGGGGAAGGAAGATGAAATGGTTGAAAAAGGCCTACATACCCATTCACCAACCTCAGCTCCTACAATTTCTAGTCAGAAGAATGCTCTCATGCAACTTTTGGAGGATCAATCAAAACTTGGTGAGATGATAAAGTCAATGGAAGAAAAGCTCTACTGACTCTAACAGTCAATGGAACATATTGCAACACATCTGTCATGCCCTAAAGAAGATACTGATAGATCATCTTACATTAATTCTGTATCAGGATTATTTTTGTTGTGTATCTTTTTATTTTATAACTGGAAACTTATTTTGGTATATTAATACATCAATCATTCATAACTGATTTTCAAAGGAAATTAAAAGTCTCCAGCCCTTCATTTTATTGATTCATAGTTGGTATTTTATTTTGAAGATAAGATCATCTAAAGTTACATATGCGTTACTTAATTCTTACTGAAATATTTCATCTGCTCTTCTTGGAATATCTAAAAATATGAAACTTCATATGTATACTGTTAAGATTTGTTAATCATTCCATTAATATTTCCAATATATGATTACAACACAATAATGGTTAAAGGAAAAGGCAAGGCTCCTGCAAAAGACGAATTAACATTTGATCTCTACTTAAGATCAATTGGGTGGGAGAACCTACTATACTTTGGAGGAGAGGTTTAGTACAACCCTATTCATCAATTCCTAAATTCTTGTCATCACACTCATGATGATCCTCCATCCATCAGCATCAACTTCCTGAACCAAACCAAGGAGGTCACTCCTTTGGTGCTGAGTCATCTATTGCACCTTAGAGTTACACAAACTCACCCAACTGATCATTCTCTTAGTCATCTCAGAGTTTGGGGTGAAATAACTCGAGTACTGTGTAATGGTACCACAATCCCCCAGAACAAAAGAAACTTCCTCTCATCATTGCATTTGGACTCAACCACCAAAGTATTGCATAACATTCTGAGTACAAATGCATACCCATGTGAAGTCTCTGGAGATATGATCTCTCCATTTGTTCTAAACATCCTGTATGACATCTTTCAGGGGATTGAAATATGCCTACCGACCCTTATCTTGAAACAATTGATACAAGTTGTCAAGGGTGTTCATTGTACTAGCCTTACCTTTCCAAGTGTTATCTGCAAACTCTCAAAATTCCTTGGTCTGGCATCTATGCACAATATGGTATATCCTGCCATGTGTTTTACTAAGAAAACTCTAATTCAATTAAATGTGTTTGCAACTACATTTGAGGAGAATCAAGAATGCAGGAGTGGCGAAGAAGCTCAAGACACTCCCATTGCCACTGGCTGGGACTCTTGTCTCACCTCAGTGCCTGCACCAAGTCCGTTATTAATTAGCATTGGGCGTCTTCTTTGCCAAAATGATCCAACTCGTCAACTTCTTGAAGGACAGTTAAATATTGAAGCTCACCTCTGGCAGTACGAAAATTGACTCTCTGGAATTGAACTATGTCTTGACACTCTTCAACATAGTGGGGAGCACATCACTGAATTGCTTTTGACTCATCATTCTTATATCCCTCCGTATGAGGGTGGATCGTCCAAACGATCTTTACTATGTTACTACTGAATCATAGTACATTTCTTTGGATATTTATGCCCTCAAGGGCTTGTTGGTTTTTAGATGATGGTTTATTCTACCCAATCTTGGGATAGTAATTTTGATGAATTTATGGTATTATCTTTTCTGCTCATATTAGACACTCTCTTTATGGTTATCTTTTCTATCTAACATATGATTTGATTGCTTATAATGATATATTTCTTTGTTTGAATGATGATATTTATGATCTACCCTTTTTACCATATGTATTATTATCTCTATATTATTGGTTTATTTCTTAGTAAATCCTTTGCTAATAACTGACAAAAAGGGGAAGAAGAAACCTACCCACCAAAATAATATATATATATATAGCAGAAATTACTTTTTCCCTTATTACAAGTTATTCTTGGTAGACAGTAAGAGGGAGCAACATGGTTTTATATTACGTGTCAAGTCTTGAGTTGTAAATTTTTATGTTTGATATGTAATTCTTATTATTTTGGTGTGTCATTGGCATGGACCATGACACGGTCGTAGGTTAGGTTGTTTTTTTCATATAATTGACAAAGGAGGAGATTGTAAGTGCACCCAATGTTGCGCACGTGTTTGTCAATCACGTGACTAGTTGTGTCTTATAGTCAGATGACTTCTTGGTAAATGATGATTGGCGACGCAACTGGATCAAAAGCATTAAAGCCATATTGAAGACAAAAGACTACTACGATCTTAACCTTGCAAATGAATGATCCCAACCTAAATAGGAAAACCTACCTAGGTCATCTATTCAAAGCCAATTCCAAGTTTATAGTTTTTATCTTTTAGTCTTGACTTTAGCAAGTCTCAAGTTGGTGAATGATTTTTTGGACAAAATAGGAAAATCTGTCCACTGTCGGTAGGACGAAGGTGCCACTGAATAGCACTTTCGGTGTTACCGAAGGGGCTCAAAACAGTCCAACAAGCTTATAACGTTAATTTGTTGTCACCACTACATATTTCGGTGACATCGACTACCACCGACGAATAAAGTTTGGTGCCATCGAAAGGGACTGTTTTCATTTAGTAACTTGGGGAATTAATTCAGTACTACTGAAAGATATTTTGTTACCACTAAAGCAAGTTTGGTCATACCGAAGTTGGCTTCAATAGCACCATAAACTAGCCATTTTTTATCCATTGGAACTTTTTATCTATAAAAGTGACTTGTAGAAACTTACAAAATTAGTGGAAATAGGCATCATAGACTCTCTGGTGTATCCCAAGCATATCCTAGCTCATTTAGACTCTATCCATATGAGTTTCATGCTCTCTTCATTGTGATCTTTCACTCCTATGAGCATTCAAAACTCCTATTAATGAAGAACATGAACTCGTGCCTTTTCTAGAGTACAAAAGCCAAACCAATAGGAAAACCCTTTGCGTTTTGATACTTTAAAGCATCTATAGGTTGAATCCCTTAGGAAATCCACTAATTATCCTAGATAGAGATTCAACCAACTCTTATTACCTTGGTCTCCTTTATAAGTATATCTTATGCAAGGTTCTTGATCGTGAAGCCAAACTAAACAGGTAAATCTAAGCTACGCGATCAGGGGAGAACCAGGAAGCTGATTCAAGCATGAGAGAACGAAGATTAAGCATCCTAAGATGAGCTACAAAAGAGAACTCTATCCGACAAGTAAATGTCATAGCCAAGAGTTTAAAGTTTAGTCTCTTTCCTCATGTAGGATTGAGGCTAAGAGTTTGCTATCAACAAACTCGTTTAGTTTCCTTATGTGGGACCATAGCTGGTGGGACTAAATGTAGGTGCCTTATATGAGACCTTGGCCGGTGGGCATAAATAGTAGATGCCTAGTGTGGGACCTTGGCCGGTGGGCCTAAACATGGGTTCTTAGTTTAGGACTTTTTCTCTTATGGAGAGCATAAATTGGTGTCCTTAGTTTAGGACTGTAAAGGTTATTGGTGAACCTATTTTAAAACCATTGAGAGTAAAATTCGGGACACTCTAAGATTGAGCATGGATCCCGGGAGTAGAGTAGGCACGTAGCCGAACCACTATAAATGCTTGTGTTTGGAATTGTCATTTGCACATCTGTTTAATCATGCTTATATAAGCTTAAACGTTTTAACTTCTCATACATGATTGAATGTTATGAATTGATAGGAAACACATTCCACACACAGGCTTACAACACTAGGCTAGTTGTTATATTCTGTATATCTTTAATAGCCTTTGTAATTGGAACCTCTAACTGGCTTGGAAGCCGTTAGAGTTATATTACCTTACTTTCTTTAAATTGAATGATTATTTAAGTTAGGCAATCAGGACTTTAAATAGGCAAAAATAATTGATAAAGTCCTATTCATCCCCCTTTAGAACCTTAACTCAGATTCTTTCTTCAGTATCAGTGGTATAAACCGCAATTTCACACACGTACTCCACTCCCAAAGTTACTACCCTCGTAATTCTGGCTTTCACTATTTCAAGGTTTTCATAGGATCACCTTAACAACCTTATACCGTTCTTGTGATTTTCATTGGCTATCACAATAAAACCCTCTTTGTGATTTTCATGGGCTATCATAACAAAACCATTCTTTATGACTTTCATGGTCTCACCACAAAATAACTGTTGAGTGTCAAATATTGCATATTTCTCCTATTTATATCTTGGTTTTATGAACATGATAATGCTTAATTGATATATTTTATACATGTTTGTCTTGCGACGTGAATCTGAGAGAGTAGAATGAAATGAATGTTAAAAGTATGTATTTGATGCTCAAGAATCACCAAGGCAAAGGAGGGATATTTGAAAACTAAGATTGAAGATTTCAAGACCTCAAGATTCAAGGAAACCAAGTGAAAGAAGAAAAGTCAATAGATCAAAGTTCCGAAATCAAGAAATCTAAATTTCCATTGTCGATGGCATCAAACACCTTTCGATGGAATCAAAGTGTTCGATGGAATCAAGAATTGAATGATTGCATCGAAACTTACATAAAAATCAAGTTTGCTTGTTGGACTAATTGGTGCATTTCTTGATGGAATCGACCACATGTTAAGTTCATTAAAACTTTGTTTGATGGAATCGAAGACCGTTCGATGGGATCGATATTTTTGAAGAATATTGGAGCAACTCGCTAGAACATTCTAGACACTTTTCGATAGCTCGAGGACATGTTTGATGGAATCGACGATCCGTTCAATAGAATTGAAGAGACATTTGATGGAATCGACAATTTACTCAATGCGAGAGGGCGCAAGTTTCAAATCCGATTAAAATTGGAATTCTTCCTTCAATGGCATTGAAAGCGTTACGTAGAGTGCGCAAATTTGAGGTGGTTTCCAAATTCGACTGGAAAAAGGCTATAAGTATGGGTTCTCTAAGGAGTTATAAATATAAATTAGGTTACAATGAGCAGAGCCAAAGGGTGGAGCATCCTCTCAAGAGTTTTCTTCTTCCCTAGTTTATTTTTTATGTTTTATTTAAGAGATTTAGTTTCAATCATGTCTATGGTGAACTAAGCCTCTTAAATAAGGATAAGAGGAGAAGCTTGTATCTTGTTGGGATGATTATCTAGCTTTGATTCTTGTTTATATTGAACAATCATTGAGTTCTAGTTTGATTTGAGGAATATTTCTAATTTTTTATGATTTATTGTGACTTCAATTACAATAGATTATGTGAAGGATTTTGATATCTTCTTAATCTTTTTGGAGTTATGGAGATTGGTAAATCCTATTGTTAACCATTGTCCCTGGGCATGGTAGGATGATGGAATCCCTTCCAATCAAAGTAATGGATCTTCATGTGTGAACTATCTCAACAAAAGTTCAGATAGGATAGGACTCCAATTCCAGTAGTTTTCCTTGAATCAAGTAAGGTAGCATCTTGATAGCTACAAGTGGACCTTAAAACCCCAGTTCCCACCTTTTAATTGATAGTTTAAGTCAACATTATTCACAATTAGTCTAACTATTCTAAAATTTAGATTAGTTTTCGATTCTAGTTCAGCTTCTAGTTATTTTTAGAATACGTACAAGTTTAGTCTCTGTGGATTTGACCTCGTTCTCTTCGAGTTATTACTACATCGCGACCTTACACTTGGGATTGTGAATAATTTTTTATTTTGTTGTAGAGGACTACAGTTGCATTTTTCTTAGATTAATTAGTTTTGAAATTAATTTAGGATCACTTCTTCTTTTGTGTTCTTAGATTAGGTTTTATGAAGTTATTTCTAGAACTAACTTGTTTTTGTTTTGTAGGACTATCTTAATATAGGAGCTTGAAAAGGCCGAGCTAAGAGTCCTAGAGGGGGCGGGGGGTGAATAGGACTATGCCAAATAAAATATTAAATGCGGAATAAAAAATTGTAAATAAAGATAACACTTAAACAACCTCACAAAGTAGAAATAAATAACAACCTCAAATGTACAAGTATTGAGAGGTTGATACAACTGTTGTTCTAAGGACAACCTTACACCAACAACCAATGGCTTATGGTAGGACAACCTGATTCCTAAAACGGTTTGTGTATCAAAATCTCAAACTAATATAGAGGAATAAAGAATAAAATAGCAAAGAAAACAACTAAGCTATTACAGCATTCCCACACTTGCATGATTGCAACATTCTCCACAAATGCCTAAAAGGAAATTACAACATTCATGAAATGCCATAATCAACCAACCACCACAAGACCAAAAATTATAGTAGTTCACTTGTGTGTACACTAACTATTTAGAAAAACAGCCACACAACTACTCCACTCCCAATATCCTCACACAATGGATATTGGCGTTCACTATGAAATAGGTTTTTCAAGGTTCACCTAAAACCTTCACAATTGTGTCTTTTAAGTGGGCTTACACTATTCAAAAAACCCCACACACTGAGTTTTCTGGATCACCTCAGACAAACCAAAAGGAAATAGATTTTTCCTGGCACAATCTCAAAGAAACCAAAAGAATAGATTTACAGAAATGTAAAATACTTATCTAGATATTCTCCTTTGATGCAGCCCGGTAGAACCTATTCGGAGTAGAAGTTCAACATAGATATTCAATGTTCACACTCACTTATGAAAAGGTTCTAGGTTCTAAATGATTTTTAAATTAAATCACCTTGGGCTAGCTTGATTTGATTTTGATTCAAGAAAGGAAAAAACTTCAATCCCTTCTTCAAATATGATTGGAATGTACAATTCAAAATCAAATGTAAAAAACTAAATTAAAGAGAATATTAACTGAGCACTAAATAGCTTAAGAATAACATTGACTTATCTCTTAGAGTGGTGTCTTGATTTTGCTTGAATTTAATGAAAAACTATGAAAATCATGCTCTATTTATCAGTGTAGAAATTGTTCACTTGACTGGCCCAGAGGTCAGTTCGACTAGTCAAAGGACCAACAAACATTTGAAAATTCGGGCGTGATAAGATAAAGTCGTTCCACAATTGGTCGAATGGCCTGCACGACCGGTCGAGCCATGCTCACGATTGGTCGTGTGGGACCTAATTTGGTTGTTGGACTTTGAGTCGAGCCTGCTCGATTGGTCGAGCACTGTTCACTCGATTGGTCAAGGCTATAACAGTAAATTCTGAAAACAAGTAACAAACCTGGGACTGGTCGAGCCAGTACTAAGACTAGTCGAACATAGGATATGACTAGTCGAGAAACAACCTATACACTTGTATAGTGACCCAATTAAAATATGCAATCAATATGACCTAACCTACGGTCAATCTAGGGTCATTCATACCTTATAAGTGATATTTAAACATCTTTTGCTTCAGTTGATTGTTGATCTTGATGTTCACGAAACTTGATATCTTGACGTATGTTGAAGCTTGAACTTGTAACACTTTGAAGTTTAAATTTGAAACACTTTGAAGCTTGAACTTGTAGCTTAAACTTGAAGTGCTTGAGTTGTAATTCACCTTGAGTTTTGAGTACCAAAGTAAAGCATTTTGTCTTGACATAGGTTGAAGCTTGAAAGCTTGAACTATTAGTTGATGTAGTTCTTGAACTTGTATATCTCTTATACTTGTGATGCTTGAATCTTAAATTGGAACATCTTGAACTTGTACTTGAATTGCATGATCTTGACCAAAAAGAGGAACTAAACAAGATATAGATTTCAAGAGGTTTTGACACTATAAAATTTGACAATCATAGGAGCTAGAAAACATAGCACTTACAATGTCTCCCTTTGTGAAATTTGTGACAAAACACACTTCATTAAAGTAAGATAAGCATAAAACGAACAATAAAGAATCATGCACCAGTTATAACCTAGTTAAAGAATCATGCACCAGTTACAACATGGTTAAAGAATCATGCTCCAGTTACAACCTGGTCAAACCAATACGCACCAAAAATCTCATCAATACTCAACAATACTCCCCCTTAATACCATACTGCAAAAAAATTGCTACCTATTCATAGTTCCACATTTCATAAGCATGATAAAATTCTTCCCCTTTTTGTCACAATAGGACAAAGGAAAGAACCAATAAACAATAATGGAAGTAAACAAATAAGGGAGTAAATAGAAGAATAATAAGGAATAAGATAATATAGGAACAAGATTACCAAGTCCATAAGTACGCATGTCCAAGCACATAAAACAAGAGAAATTCAAGTAGTTTAAAAGTTATTACACAACACATATTCAAATACTAATCTGAACCCGATGAAGGAGTAGATATGGAAGGATCAATTTGATGAAGTCCCTTGTTAATGAGCTTTAGATACTTGCGCATATATTTAAATTGCGTTTCATGGGACACATTCATACTTTCAACCTTCTCCTCAAGTGATCACAAATGTGCATAAAAGTCAGTTGGCTGATAATCAGGATCAGCAATAGAATCGGATTCAATTTCATCAAAAAGATCATCCATATTGACATCATCTAGATGCAAATAACCCTCTTCATTTGCAGCAACAACTCCACTAGTATCCACATCAACTTCTCCTAGGGCTAACTTCAAATTCATCTTGTTAATGTTAGAGTTGTTGAAGGGTAGATGTTAAATGGGAGCTTCTCCAATAGGAATAGCCACTAAACTATGGGTGGCTAAAACAGTCGTAAGATAAGAAAAAGGTATGTCACTGTGACCTGGGTAGAGACGGAACTGAATCATGTAATGATAAATCAGAGAAGGAAGACATACAAAGATTCTAGAAACGATAGAATGAAGAATATGAACCATAAATGTAGTAAGTTCAGTTTTGTTACCAGATCGAGGATGGACATTTGAAATGAAAATCCTATGAAGAATTCTATATCTAGGTAACATAAACTTGGAGGGAAGTGAATTCCCAATACTCCATTCTGCATCCATATTACATAAATCCTTAGTGAGCATTCGCTTCTTAGTTTCATAAGGTTTTGCCACTAGAGAACTAATGGGAATACCTTTGTCATTAAACGGAAGGTCCATTAATCCAGAAATAAGATGACAGTCTACATCAATTGGACCTTCTCTAATCGTAATAGTAAATGTCAGATTTTTAGTAGAAAAATTAATAATGCACACATACATAGCCTGCACAATGGAGCAGTATGTCGGCCTACTCCAATGAAGTATGTTATCCCAACCTACAGACTGAAGGAGAGGAAGGATATCAAAAGGAGCCAAATGATCAATGTTAACCCGTCGTTCTACTATCACATTGTACAAACGAATATCCTGCACATAATTGGGATCATCCTCTAGCGACCGAAGGTGGCGTACCGTGATAGGAGACGAATGAGATGAAGAGGGACCACGAGATCCTTTCTTCTTGGTTCTACTCTCCATTTGCAATAAAGAAATCAAAAAATAAAGAGATTGTAAAAGAGGGAAAATAGGTTTCTAGTAGATCAGATTTTTTGATAGATAACCCAAAAAACCAACATAAGATATGAAATAAACCACACAAATGAGGAAAAAGAAGTGCAAAGGACTTGAATCTACAAGAAAATTAAAAATAACACACTAACCATGGAGGAATCGAAGATGGGTTTGACCGGTCGACGTAGGGCTCGTTGGAGAAGAAGACCCAAATGAAGAAAAAGTGATTTTTCCCCAAATAAAAGGTCAAACCCGAGTTTCACAACAGGTCAATTACATGCTTGACCAGTCGTGCCACGACTAGTCGAGTATGTACTCGACTAGTCATGCACAACACAAAATGTGTAATTTTTCATAAAATTTTATTTTTAAAAATTTAAAATAACAAATATATACATTATTATATAGAAAAATATGAATCATCAATTTATATTGCACATACCCAGATCAAATTTCAATATAGAAAATCTATTTTTGTCAAGCGGTTTTGTTAATATGTCAGCAAGTTGAGTCTCAGTTGGAATATAAACCAAAGAAATTGTCTTGTCTTCCACTAATTCATGAATATAGTGATATCTAATGTAAATATGCTTAGTTCGTGAATGCTGGATTGGATTTTTGGAGATATTAATTGTGCTTGAATTATCACAATATAAAACCATAGTATCTTGCGCAATTTCGTAATCACTTAGCATTCTTTTCATCCATAGAAGCTGAGTACATGCATTACCTGCAGCAATGTATTCAGCCTCAGCTGTTGAGAGTGATACAGAACTTTGTTTCTTACTTAGTTCAGAAACTAAACAGTTCCCTACATAGAAACAACCACCACTGGTTGATTTTTTATCATAAATGTTACCAGCCCAATCAGCATCCATATAGCCAGCTAATTGCACACTAGTATCATGTGGATACCAGATACCAAGATTAGATGAACTATTAACATATCGCAAAATGTGCTTAACAACTATCAGATGTGACTCTTTAGGATTTAACTGATATCTGACACAAATTCTTACGCTAAATGCAATATCAGGTTTACTTGCAGTTAAATAAAGCAAACTACCATCATACTGCGATACATCTTAGGATCCACACTCTTACCTATTGAATCTTTAGAGAGTTTTAGAGTAGTACTCATAGGAGTATCAAATTTTTT
The DNA here is from genome assembly GCA_037074715.1 of Magnolia kwangsiensis. NCBI lineage: Eukaryota > Viridiplantae > Streptophyta > Magnoliopsida > Magnoliales > Magnoliaceae > Magnolia > Magnolia kwangsiensis. The sequence goes on along the minus strand of CM073574.1, from coordinate 126,527,615 downwards.
GCCACCCTCAAATCCAAACTTTTTAACTATGTTCAGAGTATATTTGGTTTGAGCGATAAAGAAACCATCAGGGAGTTGTATGACTTGTAACCCTAGAAAATAGTTTAGTTCTCCAATCATACTCATTTCAAATTTAGACTTCATAATATCTACAAACTCAACAATCATGTTAGCGCAGGTAGATCCAGAGATAATGTCATCAACATAGATTTAAACTATTAAAATGTGATCATTATATTTCTTTACAAATAGTGTTTTATTAAAACTTCTCATTATAAGGTTATGACTTAGTAGAAATGTAGTCAACTTTTCGTACCATGCCCTAGGAGCTTATTTCAAATCGTATAGTGCATTTTTTAGGCGGTAGACATGATTGGCATGCTTAGGGTCTTCAAAACACGATGGTTGTTTAACATACACTTCTTTATACAAATTGTCAAATCGCCATTTAAGAATGCACTCTTTACATCCATTTGATATATATTGAACTTTCTAAAGCATGCAATGGATATAAATAGTCTGATTGATTCAAGACAAGCTACATGGGCAAAGGTTTCATCATAATCGATACCTTCAATTAGAGTATACCCTTGTACAACTAGCCTAGCCTTATTTCTAATAATATTACCAAGTTCATTAGACTTATTTTTAAAAATCCATTTTGTTTTGATAATGTGTTTATCTTTCGGTCATAGAACATAATACTAAACATCATTTCTAACAAATTAATTAAGCTCTTCTTGCATTGCAACAATCCAGTTTCCGTCAGTAAGAGCTTCTTTCACATTGGCCGATTCTATCTGAGATGTAAAGCACATGTAGTTACACATATCTTCAAGTTGTTTATGAGTGCGCAAACCAGTGAGAGGGTTTCTAAGGACTTGATTAAATGGGTGGTCTTTAACTTTCCTTAGTTCAATGTTATTTTGACACGATGAAGAGTCTAGTTTATCAATTAAAAGAAATTCATCATTTTCTGAACTTGAGGTTGATGTATTTAAGTGATCGTCTATAACCACATTAATGGATTCTTGAATTACACCAGTCCTCGTATTAAGAAACTGATCACTTGACTATTTAGAGCATACGCTAAAAATATCCCTTCATCACTTTTGGTGTCAAATTTTCTCAGATTTTCACGATCACGTAAAATGTAACACTTATTGCCGAAAACTCGAAAATACCTGATAGTAGGCTTCTTATCAAACCAAATTTCATAAGCAGTTTTACCATTTAATTTTCTAGTGTAAACACGGTTAATTATATAATAAACTATATTTACGGCTTTGTCCAAATATTTTTAAGAAGCTTCATACTATTTAGCATTACATTTGCCATTTCTTGAAGCACTCTATTTTTTCTTTCCACTACACCATTTTTTTGTAATGTTTTGGGCACAGAAAATTCATGTGATATTCCCTGATCACTGCAAAATTTCTCAAAATCGCTATTTTCAAATTTCGAACCATGTTCACTACGGATCTTAAATACTTGTGATTCTTTTTTCATTTGGATACGTTTAAGTACTCTCTTTACTTCATCGAGAGTTTCTAATTTCTTTCTCAAGAAGACTACCCAAGTATACCTGGTAAAGTCATCAACAATTACCAGAATGTACTTCTTGCCACCTCGACTCTCCGTTCTAGTTGGTCTAATGAGATCCATGTGGAGAAGTTCGAGTGGTTTAGATGTGGCATTGAAGTTCACCTTTTTGTGAGTACTCCTAGTTTGTTTACAATATGACATTTGCCACATATTTTGTCTACTTTCTGTATTTTGGGTAAACCTCTTACCAACTCTCTTTTGCTCAATCTATACAAGTTGCGGTAGTATACATGTCTGAGATGTTTATGCCATAATTCAGTTTCATCAGTATGGACCATGTAACACAATAGATTAGATGAGCTTGAATGTAACACCTTGAAAATCGGGGGTCATGTATAAACCCAACTCCCGAGTTCCAGACCATCACTTATGTAACAAAAATATTTATGATTCAATGTTGTCTGAGTTAAAGCATTCACATGAGTAAAATTATACCAAAACTGCAATTCATACTCCAGATTCAGTGATAAAAGTAAGCGGAAGACTAAAGGATATACATATAACTATATGGAAAAAAAAATAGATCTCAACTGTCTCCAAAGTATGAATACATCTCTGAGTCTCATATATATGTAAATAAACAGAATCAAAATGTCAAAAATAGTCCCACTGAGAAGTCCCGCCAATCCAGGCCACCTAAGCAAAGCCATCGTGGTACTGCATATATGAGAACTCGTCCTGGTCTTCATCATAATTCGGCTCTGCCTCCTGAATCGCTGCCTCACCTGCATTTAAGACAGGGTCTGCTGGGTGTTGCAAATACCATCCCGTAACGTGGGAGTGAGTAGCTAACTCAGTAGAATAATAGAGCAAAGATTAGCATGTTCTCAAATCAATCACGCGATAATAGTAAAGCAATAAATCAAACATTCCCGATACTGTTGTTAATGAAATATGACGTGACATGATGGACTCCCTCACCGACGATCTCCCTGATACAGCACCATCTTACGCCCGCGGCATGTTTTCTTCCCACAGTACTCCACATCTTCCAGGCACATGCAATGTGATGGTGATATGATTACCGAGTTATTATTAGTCCATTCATACAGCAGGATTGGGAAACTAAGGTACTTCCCTTATATCATTCCCAACACAGATCCTGTCTAGGGTCGTCACTCCTACTAATCTCATACGATGTATATTTTGTAGGTCGCTGTAAGGGCTGCCAGGGCTGTTGCTCGTACTCGTTGCACCGCTCCTCCATCACCTTATCAATACAGGCCTAGTATACTCTCATTGCTACGAAAGGGTCGTCACCTCCCGTAGACTCAGAATACGCTCGCAGTCACTACAAAGAGCTCGTCGCCTGATCAGTTAGGCCGACAACAAGAATATAGTGTCCCATACCACCATAATCTGCTCACGAGTCATAGGTGCTCACTGGTCACTACGGGGAGGTTTGTGGCCCCAGCGTAGGCCGACAGCTCAACCACGGTGTCTCATACCACCATGCCCGGCTCATGAGTCTTTATGGATCAAGGTACCATGGTTAATAGGGTTTACAATGGTAAGTCAGTACCCTAGGTTCAAGCAGTTATGACTCATACAAGGTGAACATACAATGGCCAGTCGGGGTACTTGACGAACTCGACTAGTACGAGCGCATCTCAAGCTGAGCAACATGAAGTGTATAAAACACTTCGCATGGCTTAACCACTACCGCCAACTGCAAAACACGACTCGCGTTCATCGACGCGTCGTTCGTGGCAAAGATAAGCCAACCACGAATTTATTCAGTTACCGACTGCCTGGACTATGTCTAGTCCCAAACATTTATGAATCCACATCATCAATCATATAAGAGTAATGGAAATGAAATACTATAATGTGAGCATGTTGACACATGTTATAACATACAACTTAAGTAAATCATCTAACACATGCATTTCATACGTATAATGAAATCATGCATATAGCCAACATGTAGGAAATCATTTACATCAGCATATTCTTTGAGAATTCAATCTTAAACTAATTCATAACACCATTTAATTCAATACATACTAATATAAACATTTATACAAACACTTAGTCTACACACTTAAGTCTACATATAGTATGTCAACTCAAATGCACATTTGGACGAATCTCTTCGCCAAACTGATTATGCACGCATTCCTAATATCCTAATGTGACAAAGAGCCATGTCAATCATATCAGCAAAATATGGATGAAAACAGTATTTCCTACAAATGACTAAAATGCCCTAAATCTCATATTTTTCGTCTGCTTACGAAACATGAAACGGACAACATGTTGTACATGTCAAACGGCATTTCCGTCGATAATCTACTATTAAACGACATTGAAAGCGTTGAAATCAACCAATCAAAGCGTCTAGAATTCGCACCTTTTCCCTAGAGGTGAACCGATTCGAACGGAGCGTATACGCTTCGTCTACGGTGAACCGGGAACCTAATACACAAGATCTGTAAGTTACTTTGCTAAGAAATCAATGAAACCTCAAATCAGCAAGTATTTAGGGTGTTTCCTTACCTAGAAATGCAGCGAAATCACTGAAAAAGTGATTGAGGTGCGTTCCTTAAGCACGTGCAACAGGTAGTGCAAGCAGCAGGAAGTTCTCTCCCACTCTCTCTCACAATCTCTCACCTTTTCTCTCACACCATCTAGGATTTCTAGCAAATTCGGATGGGTGAGAGAAGTGAGGGTTTAAGGCCCTTTTATAGCCTAAAACATTTCCAAAACAGACTTGGGAACAATGTTTACTTGATGCCTAACCAAATCGGGGCTGTTTCGGTCCATAAAAACATTTCGGGGGGTCCCCTGGCCGAACGCGATCAGACTTAAGCTCATGCATGTCAGATGTTGCTCACATCCCATTTTCAGACCAGTAGTGTTCGTAGATCACACGTGGCGGTCCAGTTTCAGTTCAGCAGTCATCGCACGTAGATCAGGTCTACAAGTCTCATGATATGAAAGAGAAATTTTTCCTGATCCGAGGGTGTAATTTGGCTGAATTCTGATGGTCAGAATGCTTAATAATAACGCGCCAAGTCGTGTGCTAGATTTGAATTTCAAAATTCCAAATCTATCTTATTCTCACTCTCTTCACTCCAGGCTCAATGAAATAGCCTCTGAATGTCGGTTGGACTTGATTTTCGAAATGATTGTCAAGTCCAGCTAGGCGGTTATAACGGTCTAAGATTGTAGGTATCGGACTTTCGACGCGCGTTATAGATCCAATACAAAGTTTCAAAGAGGTCCTGAGAATAAACCGGTTTAGAGTTTGATCCGAGGTTTCGGAGTATTATAGTGTCATTGGTTCTACTCGTTTTGGGTCTTGTAGAACGTATTTAAAGTGATCAGGGATGATTTCACAGCTACTCTAGCGTTGCGCTAGCTAACTTACGCTTATTTTCTAAAGGAATTAATCCTACGCGATTTCTGGTCGAGTTGGTACTCGAGTCCAAGTACGGGTTTTTCCAGGGCGTTACATTGAATCATAAATAATATAACAGTTTTCAGAAGTTCTCCGACCAGTTAATATTACAAAACCATTTTTATTTAAAATTTTGTACCCTTAGTTGGTGAATTTTACACTATGATTATTATCGCATATTTGAGAGATGCTTAATAAATTATGTTTTAACCCTTCTACATATAAAACATTCTCAAATAGATGGAGGTTAAAGAGCTGAACCGTACCCTGGCCAATAATTCTGCAGTTGCTACCATCACCGAATGTAACTGACCCATTAGTCATGTCTTTAAGATTGGTGAGCAGACCTTTGTTACTTATCATGTGTCTGAAGCATCCATTGTCTAGGTACCACTTTAAATGACTCGAAGCTTTGAAAGTGGTGTGGGCAATCAAATACGTAACCTTAAGGACCCATTTTATTACAGTTTACGGTTTAGGAGAAAAGTTGGTCTTCTTATATTTATAGTTGTTATAAGACCAACCCACTGAGTTAGATTTTAAGAGCTCCTTAAGTAAATCAACAATTTTCTCTGCTAAAGGATTATAATTCTGATTTTTATAGTTAATATGATTTCTTTTAGGTTTTAAGCTTTGAAAAATCTTAACATTTTTAGAATAATTTTGATTCAGACTTTTTCCTTTTGACTTAGAAGACTCTCCTTTCATAAATTTGGGTGGAGTATTCTTATGTTTGGGAGGAATACCTTTTTCGTAGATCAATCCAGATCAATCGTCACATTTTTTGGATCTGGATAAGAGTTTTTCTAACTTAGGATCACCTTGGGCATGCCTTCATGTATCTTTTAAACTCAAAAGTGAAGAGACTTTAAGTTTTAGCTTTTCATTTTCAGATTTTAAGTTTTCAACTTGGGAGGATTTGAAATCCAAGTCACACTTAGTTTTTTCAAAACAATCTGAAATGTGTGATTTTTCTAAGACTATATTATCAAAATTTTCTTTTAGTTTTAAAAACTTTTTTTTCTGAAGTTTTAGTTTTACAACAATTTTGTAACTTTCTTCATATAGGGCATTATAAGCATCTTGAAGATCTTCCTCATTTTCATGGTCACTATTTAGATTTCTTTCACTGGTTGATTCATCATTATCTGAAAAAGTGAACTTGGCTAGAGTCATTAGGGCTTTAACATCATTACCCGACTTGGTTTCAGAATCTTCTGACTTAGAAGAGGCTTCAGAGCAGGAAGATTCATCCCAAGTAGCCAACATACCTTTCCTTTTAGGTTTGTCCTTTTTATGACATTTGTTTGCTAGAAGCCTATATTCATGGCAGTTGTAACATTGACTGTCTTTTAAACATTTTCAAGTTTTAGATCTAAATCTTTTCTTTTCATTAGGTTTTTACAAATCAACCTTCCTTTTACTTTTGTAAATCTTATAAAACTTTTTATCCAAAAGATCCATATCATCTTCAAAATTTTCTAAATAAGAATTGTTATTTTCTTAAGAAATATTTTTAGAAGACTTAAGGGTGATGAATTTACCTTTAGGAGCTTTAAAGTTTAACTCATAAGTCTGTAAAGAACCAACCAATTCTTCTACCCTCATATTATCTGTATCACGAAGTTCCTGGATTGCGATCACCTTTGAATTGAACCGTTCAGGAAATGAGCGCAGTATCTTTGCACAGACTTTACTTTCTAGGATTCTATCACCAAGACCCCACATAGAGTTAACAATGTTATTCAATCTTGTATATAAGTCCATGAAAGTTTCACTTTCTTCCAAACGTATTTCCTCAAATTTAGTTGTGAGGATTTGGACTTTAGATTTCTTGACAATTATTGTTCCCTCGTGTGTCATTTCCAAAACATCCCAGGCTTACTTTACAGTATCACAAGATATAATTCTCTTGAATTCATCCAATGATAGTGCACAAGTAATAGCATTTAGAGCCTTTGTATTGGCACTACTCTCACTTTTCTGAAGATTGGTCCAAATAAAATAAGGTGTTACTTTTACAGTTACAGATCCATCGGTATCAGTCACTTCAGTGGGAAGAGGGGTCTAATTGGTCACTGTGGCTTGTCACACGCTCTCATCCATGGATTTTAAGAAAATTTCCATTCTAGCTTTCCAATAGGCATAATTGGAGCCATCAAATGGTGGAGGCCTAGTGACTGAAAAGCTATCAAAATTTGACATCTTAAAAAGCTCAGATCGATTAACTCAGGAAATAAATCCCAAAAAAAAAAGTGAGCTATTAAGTTCTGATACCACTGGAAAAGGCCGAGCTAAGAGTCCTAGGGGGGGAGCTGAATAGGACTATGCCAAATTAAAAATTATATGTGAAAATAAACAATTGTAAATAAGGATAGCACTTAAACAAATCACAAAGAAGAAATGAATAACAACCTTAAATGTACAAGTATTGAGAGGTTGATACAAATGTTATTTTAAGGATAACCTTGTACTAAAAACCAATAGCTTATGGTAGGACAACCTGATTCCTATAACGGTTTATGTATCAAAATCTCAAACTGATACAGAGGAATAAAGAATAAAATAGCAAAGAAAATAACTAAGTTATTACAACATTCCCACACTTGAATATAAGATTACAACATTCTTCACAAATGCTTAAAAGGAAATTACAACATTTACAAAATGCTACAATCAACCAACCACCATAAGACCAGAAATTATAGTGGTTTGCTTGTGTGTACACCAACTGTTTAGAAAAACAGCCACACAACTACTCCACTCCCAATATCCTCACATAGTGGATATTGGCGTTCACTATGAAATAGGTTTTTCAAGGTTCACCTAAAACCTTCACAATTATGTCTTTTAAGTGGGCTTACACAATTCAAAAAACTCCACACTCTGAGTTTTCTAGATCACCTCAGACAAACCAAAAAGAAAGAGATTTTTCCTGGCACAATCTTAAAGATACCAAAAGAATAGATTTACAGAAATGTAAAATACTTATCTAGATATTCTCCTTTGATGCAGCCTGGTAGAACCAATTCGGAGTAGAAGTTCAACGTAGATGTTCAATGTTCACACTCACTTATGAAAAGGTTCTAGGTTCTAAATGATTTTTAAATTAAATCACCTTGGGCTAGCTTAATTTGATTGTGATTCCAAGAAAGGGGAAAACTTTAATCCCTTCTTCAAATATGATTGGAATGTAAAATTAAAAATCAAATAATAAAAAGCTAAATTAAAGAGAATATTAACTGAGCACTAAATAGTTTAAAAATATTACAAAATGATCTCTCAGAGTGGTGTCTTGATTTTTCTTGAATTCAATGAAAAACTCTGAAAATCGTGTTATATTTTTAAGTGCAGAAATTGTTCACTCGACTGGCCCAGAGGTTAGCTTGACTGGTCAAGGACCAACAAACTTTTGAAAATTCGGGTGCGATAAGATAAAGTTGTTCTATGACTAGTTGAATACCCTGCACGACCGGTCGAGTGGCCTCCACGACTGGTCGAGCTATGCTCACGACTGGTCGTGTGGGACCCAATTTCGTTGCTGGACTATGAGTCGAGCAGTCTCCAGGACTAGTCAAGGCTATAATGGAAAATCCCAAAAATAAGTAACAAACCTTTGAATTGTCGAGGAATTTCTTAGACTGGTCGAGCCAGTACCAGGACTAGTCGAACATAGGCTAAGACTAGTCGAGAAACAGCCTATACACTTATATAGTGACCCAATTAAAGTATGCAATCAATATGACCTAACTTACGGTCAATATAGGGTCATTCATACCTTATAAGTGATATTTAAACATCTTTTGTTTCGGTTGATTATTAATCTTGAAGTTCACAAAGCTTATTATCTTGACGTATGTTGAAGCTTGAACTTAAAACACTTTGAAGTTTGAATTTGAAACACTTTGAAGCTAGAACTTGTAGCTTGAACTTGAAGTACTTGAGTTGTAATTCACCTTGAGTTTTGAGTACCAAAGTAAAACATTTTGTCTTGACATAGGTTGAAGCTTGAAAGCTTGAACTATCAGTTGATGTTGTTCTTAAAATTGTATATCTCTTATACTTGTGATGCTTGAATCTTGAATTAGAACATCTTGAACTTGTACTTGAATTGCATGATCTTGACCAAAAAGACGAACTAAGCAAGATATAGATTCCAAGAGGTTTTAGCACTACAAAATTTGACAATCATATGAGCTAGAAAACATAACACTTATAGAGCTCTAATCGATAACTTCATTCTAACTCTTCTCTAGTTTCATAATTCTTAATTTCTTTAGTTTAGTTTTAGTTCAGTTTTTCTTAGGTTTTAATTGTTTAGAACTTGAGGAGTGAGAGTGTTTATGCCCAAGTGGGTCCGTGATAAAACTCTATGTCTTTTGAGTGAAGGAGGATTAGTTGAAGGGTTGCTTATCCATCATCGAATTAGACACCACTTAAGATTCTTTGAGTCAATAGAAGTGATGGCTACATATCAACCTTAACACCTAGTTGAAGAAGCCCAGGATGAAAATGAGGTGCACCATGCACCCCCACCTCGTACTCTATGAGATTATTTACAACCGGTGGGGGTGAGCACACCTTCCAGCATGATTTTCTATGTAATGTGCGGAATATGGATATTAAGCCAGAAGTGATCCAACTCCTTCCAAAGTTCCATAGACTTGAATCTGAAAGTCCATAACTACACATGAAAGAGTTTAATGAGATAATAGTCACTTTATACTTTCCTAATGTGTCTAAGGATACGATCAGGGTGAAACTCTTTCCCTTCTCCTTAAAGGAGAAAGCTAAGACATGGCTATACTCACTACAACCACGATCCATTAGCATATGGAACAACATGACAAGGGAGTTCATAAAGAAATACTTCTCATACCATAAGATGAACACCATAAGGAAGTCAATCATGAACTTAGCCCAAAAGAAAGATGAGACCTTCTTCCAATGTTGGGAACAGTTCAAGGATTTTGTGAGTTCATCCCTACAACATGGATTTGAAATGTGGTGCATAACAAATTTCTTCTACGATAGACTGACATCTCCTATGCGCCAATTGGTCGAGATGATGTGTAATGGGGAATTCATGAACAAGAATGTCGATGATGTGTGGGATTACTCCTCAAGGGATTCTTAACCAATTTCTAGATTAAAGGAAACCTTATGTGTAAGACCCGTATCTTGGTCCGTACCTTTCCGTATACTTCCGTGGTCATACCGGTCAAATTTCGGCAACCTTCGACCCTTAACCGATATCGACGTGCGACCCTGATTCATATACCAAAAACTCGAGTCGACTCAACCCAAGACCAATACCATAGCGACCGCGCCGTCGTTGCGGTTACGATGCCGCGACTCGCGCGCCGAGGCGATACCCTGGTCAAGAGATGTAGGCCAACATTCGGTGCGAGAAAACGCCGTGCGTTGTGAAATCCAAGGGAATCTCTACAATGTGTCACATCAGTCACATCAATCCCATCAATCAATCAATCCATCAAGCCATCACATGTCAAGTACACATCATTTTCATCCCTTTTCCCAAGCAACCACAAAAGTCTCCCAAACCCATACCTCTCTTATAAAAAAAGCCACAAAAGTCTTCACCACCCATACCTCTCTTACACAAAAGCCTCAAAAGTCAATACTTTCTTACACAACCATCATTCATACATCCATCCATCACTCTCTCTCTCTCCCTTTACAACTCTCTCTCTTTCTCTCTTTCTCATTTCAAATCTCCAAGAAAAATTCCAAGACTCTATACGTATGGAATTCCTCCAAGCCTCCTAAGCTCCAAGTGGCCCACTTTCCTACCCCACCATCTCTCATTTCAACCCTCCATTCTTCATCTCATCCATTGAAGTTGAAGCCAAGGTGCCAAGGAACCCCTAGGAGCAAGAAGATTGGACGGTGGGTGTCTCTTTAGGGTAGTTTCTTCCTTGTTCTTATGATGGGTCAAATGAGACCCACCGATCAATGGTGTGGATCTCACTTGGGACCCTAAAAGGTGGTCGATGGACCACTTGGATCATCATGATCATTCCATGATGGGGCCATTCCCCATGGACCCCATCATGATGTTTATTTTCTTTTCAAAGGTCATCTAGACCGTCAATGTTGGTAGGGAAGGGATCTCCACCGTTGAGTTTAGATTTCGGTGGTCCCTTATGCTTTAAGGCCCACTTGATGTATGATTCATTGTAAGGGAGGCCCCATAATGTCCGGGTCCCTCCATCACAAGGCGTGTCCCACTCTCCATGTCTCTCTCTCTCTTTTATTTCTTTTATTATATTTTATTTTATTTTATTTTTATGCAATAGGATTGCGTGGCCCACTTGAATGGATCCCACCTTGAGATTTGTTTTGTTCAAATTTTTATTCAAGTGGGGCCCACCTTAGATGTTGTACCCATGTCACCCATCAGTGGTGGCCCACTTCATCAGGTCCCACCACTCTCTAAAAAAATAATAATAATAAAATAAAATAAAACCGTCCAGCGTCTGGGACGCTGGACGTTTCAAAAGAAAAAAAAAAGAAAATGGAAAGAAAAAGAAGAGCTTTTGGGTGGTCCCCTTGTGTATGCCCCACCTTGATGTATATATTTGATCCAAACCGTTCATCCTCTTACCTACAATATTTTAGCCGTTGGGTAGAAGTTTGGGACTGATTCGGAGACCTGGTGGGCCATAGCATCAAAGAATGTACCACTACCATTTAAGGATCCTTTTTCTTATTTTATTCATTTTCTATCATCAAAAAAATTCGAACTTCGGACTCTTTTTGTCTATTGCGAGCTGTAGAACACTATGGCTGGAGTGGATTTCCAGGTAGTAGGCCACACACACGATTTTTGGCAAAAATAAAAATTTAAGGAGAGAGAGACGAAGAGTAAGGCAGCAAGATGCTGCTACTGTTAGACCAGTGACACTGGGCATCATTGGCAGGCGAATGTGTGCATGTGGGCCCCACCGTGATGTTTATTTGTGATCTAAGCTGTCCATGAGGTGGGCTACCCCCAGTAGTGGGCCCCCTCTGAATTTTAGCTCCATCCATCTATCAGGCGGCCCACACCATAAGGAACAGTGTGAATGAACATCTACCATTGCAACTCTTTCTGGGGCCGACAACAGTTTTGGATCAAGACGAAATTTGTGTTTTCCTTCCACTTAGGTCCACCTGACCTTGTGAACGGCTGGGACGGCAAATAGACATTTCAGTGGGCCCCACATATGATGTATGTATTGAAGACCATCGTCTAGGCGGACGGTGGCACCCCCACGGTGGCGCCCATCTCATGTATGCGCTGCCTCCACCGTCTAGCGGACGGTGGGGCCCCTGTGTAATGTATGTGCGCTATCCGCACTGTCCACTGGACAGTGGGACCCACCATGATGCACGTGATGCATTTAGACCGTCCATCCACGTGGTAGGATCATTTTAAGGCCTGAGCTTTTGGTTGGGTGGGCCACTCACATATGGGTTAGGCCCATTTGAGTTGTAACAGGCTTATGGGCTAGGCCCATTTGATTCACTTAAGGCCTAAGAACTTGGGCCCACTTGAGATGTAAAGCCTATGGGCGGGCTTAGGCTCACTTGATATTTAAGGCCTATGGGTCTAGGCCCATTTGATGTACTTCAAGGCCCATGAAATTGGACCCATTTGTGGCATTCTTAAAGCCCATAGAAGTGGACCCATTTGATATATTGTAAGGCCTATGGGACTAAACCCATTTGATTATAAAAAGGGTCCATGGGATTAGGCCCATTGGATTTATTTGAGACCCATGAGTTAAGCCCATTTTTATTTGATTAAGGCGTAGGGGTTTAGCCCCATTTGACTCATGTTAGGCCTATGGGTTGAGGCCCACTTGATCTACATGTGAGACCCTATTGGTGTGGCCCGTTGGTCACATTTTAGACTCATGAGACTAAGCTCATTTGATGCAATCCAAGGCCCACGGGTTTTGACCCATTGCAATGCACATAAGACCCATTGGTGTGGCTTATTATGTGGCCCATCTGATGAATAAAAGGCCCATAGGATATGGCCCATTTAATATATATATGAAAAGCCCAATGGGATGAACCTAAGGTCCATTGCAATGTGTAATCCCAATTCCGATTATGTAGCGATGTTTAAGAAGATCTTGCCTTGGGGGCAATGTTGGTTTGACGTCCACATTGCGAGTGTAATGTTGGTTGGATGTCCACATTACGACTCTCATTAGCATCCATTACTGGGCCGTACTTATTGTGTATAGGCCGTCCAGGTCCATCTACATTGTAAGATAGTTTACTTTATTATAACATGTTTAGTACAGTTCCATGACTCATAATCATACGCATCATATGTATGCTTGACGTGAGAATTGTCTGATCATAGCATTTGCCTTCGGGCAGGTTGTTTACGGGCTCCCGATTAGGCGGTGTTGCCCTACATGAGTGCACGATAGGCGCAGGATTTGATGCATGACTGGATAGCATGAATCATGCATATCGCATTTGTATGACATAGATATTGTACGCCCTAGCGACATCGGGGTCGTAACTTCCACAGATGTATCATGGTTGGCAGGATTGGATACCGAAAATCTTGTTCTACATGGGGTACTATAAATATCCCTGGGTGAAAGTTCCTAAACCCTTATGGTACCAAGAGGTTACTCCAACGTCTAGACCGAGTGGATAGATGAGAGTTGAGTGCCGATTACCAGACAGTTATGCTCTCCACTGTGTCGTAGTCAGTTGGAAGGGGGTGCGGCCTTACCCGCCCAAGAGTAGGGGGCAATGCTAGGCTGAGTTTTACCAGCTCGAGGAATGGGTACGCTATCGACGAGTCGCACCAGATATTGACAGACGGATAGTGTGGTCTCTTTCACTTATCTTATTGCGCGCGATGCGGCGACAATCTGGTTTAGAGTGTACTAGACCCCGGTGATATCCCATATTTGAGCTGTATTGATGTGTGGACATAGATGAGGATCTGTATGCTTGAGTTGCATTGCACATCGCATGGCCTTGGGATGGCCGATACCATTCATGTCTTGCATTGCATAAGTCTTGGTACGGCTCATGATATTATGGTTCCATCTGCATATTCCACATTACTCTGACATTGCATGTTCATATTACTACCTTGTGCACACACTTTCACCACCCTCTAAGCTTTCTGTAAGCTTATGCACGACCGTTGCGTGCTGGTGACGTTGGATCGCAGCAGCGCTGAGGCAGGAGCACGTTGCAGAGCGTTTTGGAGTTTTTGTTCTTTACCATTATATTTCCCTTTATGCTCATTGTACTTGTAAAGTTTTTGATCATAGTGAAAATGTAATGGAGTACTTGGTTGTTGTTTGTGGGTTATACCTTTGGTTATGCTTATTACGAATCAAACTAACATTGAAAATCCTCCTCGTAGCATCCCAGGATCGGAACCTGGCGAATGGGAGCTAGGAGCCGAGAATGGGGTTCTACGGAGGCTGTCGGCACCGGATTCGGCGATCGGGAATTTTGTGAGCCCGGTTTTCGAGTTTGGGGCGTGACATTATGTGGATTTAGTCTTAAAACATATTCAAAATTAAGAGTTTTTTTAATCAAGGAATGTTGTAAACCTTTCAAGACCTTACAAAGGCTATACAAGGGCTTGAGATAAAAAATTCGATTTAGGAGAAAGGGATCCTTCCGGCCTAGCCTCTTCCCTACCCAAAACCATAATATGAAATAAGTGACCCAAGCTCTTTAAATCAGGTGGAACAGGCTAAGTCTATCACCACTCTTAGGAGTGGGAAGATTATTGAAAAACCTATTTCAGTGAGGACTGAAAAGCTGGAAGAAACTGAGAATGATAGACCTAGCAATGCCCCACATGAGGAAGAGCTGAAAAAAGTGCGTAAGCCGATTGTGTCATTCCCCCAACGATTAATTCAACAAAATCTCTTGCTAACTCACCGAATTTTTTTGAACTGCTGAAACAAGTGAAGTCAACATCCCTCTGCTAGATGTTGTGAAACAAATCTCTGCCTAGGCTACTGTAACAGCGGGCTGCTTGCCTACCCATGAAGGATAGTAGCCATCGTCCGCAACATCTACTAAAGATGATTTGCAGTCACAGGTGCTGTCGGGGCTGCGATGGTCTTAAACGAGGGAGCAGGAGTCGCTCGGGTGGCTCTCCTAGGCGGCATGTCCTACAGGAAGGAATAATGGCCTATCAGCCTTGAGAACCCTCGAAGGCACCACGTAAAGGGGTCTATGTCAAAAAATCGCTAAGTTATTCAAAATCGGGATCTATTTATTCTAAGTTCATGGCAGATATGTGATGTGATCCTTAGGTATTCCCAAGTTATACTCTGATACCAAATTTTGTCATGCCCCGAACTTGGAAACTAGGCTCACAGAAATCCCTATCACCGAATCCGGCACCGACAGCCTCCGTAGTGCACCATTCTCGGCTCCCGACACCCATATACTAGATTTCAATCCTGGGACCTTACAAGGAGGATTTTCAATATGATTTTTTTTTGTAATGAAGCATAACCACAAGTATAACCAAGTCACAAAATAACATCACCATATATCCACTATATGAAAAACTTTGAGTACAATACGGAAGGAAAATACAGGATGATAAAAAAGCTCTAAAATAATCTACCACGCGCTCATGCCTCAGCACTGCTACGATCTAACGTCACCTTCATGCAACAGTCATGCATAGGCTTACGAAAATCTTAGAGGGTGGTGTAAGTGGGACCAGTAGTCTGTCAATACCTACCCGACTCGTCGATACAGAACCCATTTATGAGATGGGTCAAACTCAGCGTAGCTTACAACCCCCTCACTAGGGCGGATAAGTCACACCCCCTTCCAACTAACCACGACACAGTGGGAGACGCGGACTACTGTTATTTGACACTCGTGTGCTCGTGTATCCACTTGGTATACACATTGGAGCATTTCCTGGTACCAAAAAGGTTCTAGAATTTTCACCCAAAGACATCTTATGTGCCCACAGTGCCATAACCAAGTATTTCTAGTATCCAATCTACCCATCCATAATGTACCTGTGGAGGCTGTGACGCTGATGTCACTAGGGCGTATAATGATCGTGTCACACCAATGCAAAATACATGAGTCACACCATCCAGTCATGCATCACTCATTCGCGTACCACGCGATCATGTGGGGCACTCTGTCTCATAAGGAGTCCCATAAAGGTCTCAGCCCAACGGCGTATGCTATGATCAAACACTCCTCATAAAAGGCATACAATTGATGCGTATGAGCATGTATCATGATGCTATACTAAGCATATTCTCATTGTGTCTTACTGACTAAGTACACTAGCATGATCATCAGATATAGAAGGTGATGATCAGCCTTAATTGGTATGACACTTACAAGAATAGGGGCTGAATGGTATAGAAGTCTATATGGAATGGTCCATGCTAGACTATCATAATCTATTCGAGGTACTAGTATATCATATATCCTAAGGCAGAGTCCACATGAAAGGATGGTGGAAAGTATCATCATCAATGGGGGCCCACCGGTTTGGGTTAGCCCACTAGGTAAGTGTGGAAAAAGGGGCTTAACAATGGGCCCTGGGAAAGCTTACAACGATAGACATTTAACCACCATTATCCTAAGGTACGGTCCATTTGGAAATCGGAATCGGAATCATAACGAACCTCTCGGCCCTCCATATACCTAGGAGATGGATAGATGACATATATATAACACATACATCACGGTGGGTCTCATACAATCAAAATGGGCTCCATATACATCACACTAGGCCTCATCAAGTGGGCCTCAAGTACATCTCATTTGGGCCTCAAACATCAAGTGGGCTGCATCACATGGGTCTCAACAATGGGCCTCATAACATCAAGATGGGCCACAACACATGGGTCGCACCATCTACACCATTCATCTATTTTAGAGATCATTTTAGAGCATTTCCCAACAAATGAATCATATCGAAAGATCATCTGGACCATACCACAAATAGCAGTGGAGATAATGATATCCACTGTTGAAACTCCACAAAGCCAACCATAGCGTTTATTCTCCATCCAATCTGTTCATACGATCACAAAGACCTGGATTAAAAGGAAAAACAATTTCATATTGATCCAGAACTTCTGGGACCCCAACAGATTCAAAGGCGGAAGTTCAATCCCCATTGATTTCTACAGTGCGGTCCACCTGATATGCAGATCTATCTTATTTTTCTTCTTAAGTCTTAAGACAAGAAAGCAAGGTGGATGGATGGTTTGGATATAACACACCTTATGATCAGATCCACAGAACTCACTGTCGTAGATACAGCAACTATGCTGCTCGTCCAACAGATGGACGGAGTGGATTAAAACTCATAAATCATTATGTGTGCCACACAGCACACCATCCAGATGGACGGTGTGGAGAAGCACGTACATCATGGTGGCCCACAGAATTTGTTAACATCATACAACAGCTAAATAGCTAGTGTGAGGTACTCCAGCAAGTCAGCTTCCCACCGTCTAGACAATGAACGGTGTGGATACAACACATCCAACATGGTGGGTCCCACCGTTCAAGGTTTGGATGGTGTGGATAAGAACCATACATCCACAACGGGTCCCACAGAACTTACTAACCTCAATACATTAGCTATACAGCTGGTGTAGGCGTACACCAGCCAATCTACTTTCGGTGGGTCCCACATAGGGCCCACCATATAATATAATATATATGTTATTATTATTATTATTATTATTTTTACATTTCAACTTCCAGGCCCTAGACGACCTGGATGTAAATACATACAACAATTCAAAGCCCCGCCATCCATCTGCTGGACGATGGTGGATGCAAGACACATGCATCATGTGTGGGCCCCACGTGAGTGGCCCACATAGTTTGGATTAGCTGATATTTGTGTCTTTCCCTTAATTCAAGCTTGCCCAAATTCATCAAGTAGGTGGCTACCACTAATGGATGGTGTGGATCTACTTAATTCATCAAGGTGGACCACACATAAAAGAGAGAGAGAGAGAGAGAGAGAACGGTGAGATGGAGGGACCCTGCCACTATGGGCCCCTCTAAGATTACAATACATACATCAAGATGGGTCCCACTACATGTGGACCCACCAATCAAAATCAACGATGAAGATCCCTTCTCTACCAAAATGCAAGGTCCAAATGACCCTTTTCATACAAGAAAATTAAACATCATGATGGGGTCCGTGGAGAATGGCCCCATCATGGGATGGATATATGAATCATGGTGGGCCATCGGCCACACCTAGGGTCCAAAGTGAGATCCATACCATCAATCAGTAGGCCCCACTTGGTCCATCATCAAAACATAAAAAGTAAGCCTATAAAACACTCATTGTTGGATCTTCTTAGTCCGATGGAATGCCAAACTCCTAGGCTCTCTTTTTTATGGAGGTTAATGAAGGTTGGAGGGTTAAGATGGGAGATGAGAGGGATAAGAAGTGGGCCACACACAAAGCTCTCTCACTCCTTAGGAATCCTTGGACGGCCACCTCTCTTGGTTGCTTAAGAGAATGGGTGGAGAATGAGAGAGAAAGAGAGAGGTTGTAAGAGAGGTGATGGGTGTGAGTGATGGATGTGAGTGATAGATGCACTTGACTTGAGAGTTGAGTTAGGGTAGGTTGCTTGTCTTGGGGAGAAAGAAAGTATGGGTTGGATATGTGATGTGTACTTGACTTGATTTGATTAATTGTTGGGATGGGTTGTAGAGATTCTCTCTGGATTACAAATGCATGACATTTCTTTGAGATAAGCGCGGACCCACATCCCCTAGCCTGGGTATCGCATCTGTATGTAGGACACGGCGTTGGAAGCGCAGCGACGATGCTATCGTAATGGTATAAGTCTCAGGTTGAGCTAATTAAGATCTACAGGATATGACTTAGGGTTACACGCAAAAGCTGATTACAGGTCACGGGTTACCGAAATTTGAACAGGAGAATCACGGGAGTCTATGAGATGGTACGGACTAGGATACGGGCCTTACAAGAATTATTATCACCCATCAGATAAGAAGAAAATAATGAGAGACTATATCATGGGTGGTAATATGTACCAAAAACCATCGGATCCTCCCACCTATAATCCATATGACTATAATCAGTGGAAAATCAATATTGGGAAGATGAACCAGCAATATATCATAATGACAATTCTCTTAGGTCCTCTACCTTTGAAATCCAACTAAAGTTAGTCCAAGAGGAGTCACTTCAAAGTGACAAAGACTCTTATGTGGACATGAGAAAATTACTAAAAGAGCCTGATTTGTGCATCGATAAGATAGTGGAGGCTCGTTCGTCCCAGCCACAACTCAATTTGGAAACATAATGCGAGGAAAGTGATCCTAACTCGCTTTTTGAGAACTCTGGAATTTGAAATGAAGAGTTAGATTGTATTAACGAGCATATGGTTCAATTTTTTGAAGAGTCAGTCTTGATGATGATCCAAAGGAATGATCAAGAGATGTGGGTGTCCTTCAAATATAATGACATTGACACACTTCACTCACATGACACACTTGGTTTCAATGATGAGGAAGAGGTTAGTTTAGTCGAACCTCAACCCAACCTAGAAAAATAATGTGAGGTAAGTGATCTCATCCCACCCATGAACTATACTGAATTAGATGATGATAAGTATTAGGATAAGAATCATGAGTTTACAGCCCAAATTCCCCTATAATTGATCTCAAGTTTGGTCCAAATCAATGATCAAGGGGTAAAGGAAGTGGTCGACCATACTGATCTACTCCATCCATCTGACAGGACCAATTTAAATGTGGAGGATGAACCACTTTCAACTAACCCGTCCAACTTTTGTGAGATATGTTTAGATCACTCCCCTAAATTGAATAATGATATAATTTGGAAGATGACCGAGACACTCGATATGACTTCGGAATTTGAGGCCACCCAGTTGAGATCACCATCTGAACTATCAATTTTTAACGATTCAATGCCTCTTCTAAGTAGTATTAATGAACAGAGTCTTTACATCAATTCTTTTCCTGATGATTTTCAATCTGTCTGCGCAGGACAAGAGCAAGAGAGAAAGCGTCCATTCACTTTCAAAGATAATGGAGTCCTTGGACAGATCATCACAAATTTCAATGTGGAGAATGAGCTACTCTCAACTGAATTTCTCAACTCTTTGGATGATTGCTTGACACACTTTTCATATTCAAACAATCCTATGAAAAAAGAAATAGTGAATGCCTTGCAAGACAATATCTCGGTAGTTGTCACTAATCGAGAGAACCCTTATTCTGAAGCCCTTCCCTCCACAGATCTTGAATGTTTACCATTAAAGCAGGAGATGAAAATTAAAGCGGAGCCTCAAACTTCAGAATGTGTTAAGACTACATCATCCACTGAGAATTTTTCTAAATTCTATCTACCTGTAGTCTCTGATTCACCATGAGGTAGTAACATTGAAACTTTTTCTGTCACAGGTGAATCATATATACTTTGAATGTCTCAAGTGATTCAACGACAGTTTTTTATTGAGGTACATAAATTTCTCTGAAAATTCATGCTCCAGGGCATCCAAGCCTATTGTAAAAGGGGGCTTTTGGATGATCTTGTTGAGAAACCTACTAAAAAATTTATCAAGATATTGGTCGGAAGAGAAACCTTATGGTATGACTAAGTAGCTTTTACCTTACTTTTAAAGAATTTAAGATTAGGATAGTTTACTTTTTCCTGTTTTAGGATAGTTTGCTTTCTACAATTTTAGGATAGTTTGCTTATCGTCTGTTGAGTCCTCCTACTCACCCATCTTCACTTTGAGACCCTTGGAAAAGCCTCTAGATTTCTTCTTCAGGTAGTACCTTTCTATAACGTCTCATTTACCTTCATTGTCTCATGTGTATTACATACTTATATCCTTTACATTGAGGACAATGTAGATTTTAGGTTGGGGGGTGTGGATTGAGCAAAAATTGTGAAATTTTTTCTGAAAATTTTGTAAATATGAGTGATTTTGAAGTTCATCCATGATTTATAAATATAAGATACTTAATATTGGTGACTTATGACTCTTGGAATCAATTACTTGTTAAATTTGGCAATTAAGTTTGAATTATTCATCTATGATTAGAAATTTTAAACATTGATTAAGTCGTGATTTCACATGTCACATCTAGCTTACACATTAAGGTTTTAGTTTAAAATTGAATTGTTAACTTGGTGATTATTAAGCATGTAAAGAACCAACTTGGGGAATTTCTCCATCATGTTCAATAAGAAGAATTGAAAAGAAAAACAAATAAATACCCAACTAAAAAAATAGTTGTCGTAAAAAAGGATTACCTATTGAAGATCATTGAAAATATTGAACATAGCATGAAAGCCATCGATGGAAAATTAAAAACCGGAAGAATAAAAAGCTGAATTGTAAGGAAAAATTTGGTATAGGTTATGGTTATCCTGAATGCTCCTTTTGATTATCAATGTTATCTTGAAAATAAAGAATTCAACCTTTGATTATGATAAGTTTCGGTTTCACTATGCACCCATGGAACTCGATGTTTAGAATTACTCTAATTAGAGGATTAATACATTGAACTTGATTATGAAAATTACCAAGTGTTGGAGTTTACAAGAAAGTAATGCTCAACATTGTTGTATTTTAGAATTCTATTATTTGGATTATGTTTTAAAAAATCACTTGGGTTTATAGAAATTATCCTGTGTTCTTGAAATATTTTTCGCATACTTTGCCCAAGACTAGCAAAATGCTGGTTGGGGATTGTGTTGAAGGTCCAATATTTCATATTAGAACCCATTTATTACTTGGTTTTATGAACATGATAATTCTTAATGTTCTATTTTAATCATGTTTGTGTTGCAAGGTGAATTTAAGAGCTTGAAATGAAAAGGATGTTAAAAGCATGAATTTAACACTCAAGAATCAGCAAAGCCAAGATTAGATCTGATGAAACTAAGAATGAAGAATGCACATACTGAAGATCTAATAAAATTAAGTCAAGAATGAAGAAAATCAAAGTTTTGAAGTGAAATTCAGCCATCTTAGACTACTCTTGGCTCCAGCTCGACCAGTCTTCGCTACGCACGACTAGTCCTGGACTCTGCTCGACCGATCAAAGGTGTCTCAACTCAAATTCTAGCATGTAAAACTTTTAAACCTTCAAAGGTTACGCAATTTTTGAGCGAACTACATAAATTTGAGACAGTTTTCAGAAATTTCCATTTGGTAAGAAAGTTTAAGGCCTAAAACTATAAATAGGAGTCCCTAGGACATCCCTAAGCATCTTCTAGGGTTTGAGAAGTGGAGCTGAAGGGTGGAGCCACAGTCCAGGAGTTCTTTTTCTTCCTCTTTAGTTGATCTTTTTGTTTTGTTTAAGAGTATTTGTTCAATCATGTCTATGGTTGGCTAAACCTCTTATCCAGGGCTAAGAGGTGAAGCTTGTAACGTGATTGGGATGTTTGCTTTGTTTTGTTGAACTCTCTTGGATTCTAGTTTGATTATGAAGGAGTATTTTTAGTTTTTAATGGTTTATTGTGACTCAAATTACAATAGATCTGTGATAACTTGAGCTATCTTCTTTTCTTTTAAGATCATGAAATTAGCAAGTCCCGTTGTTCACTATTGTCCCTTAGGCATGGTAGGGAGACGGAATCCTTCCTAACTTTCACAATTCTCGTATGATTGGTTGTGGGATTGGTAAATTATTGTTGTTTGTCTTGTCTCCTAGGCATGGTTTGGTGACGAAATCACTTCCAAGTCTTCATCACTCTTATCTATTGATGATTAGATCTATGAGAAGTTCAGATATCTGACAAATCTCTTTATACCAATTGGTTAGGATAGGACTCTAATTCCAATTGTGTCCTTGAATCATGCAAGGTAGCTTCCCAATTGCTACATGTGGATCCTTGACACCCTAGTTACCACCTTTAATTTCATTAGTTTAATTACTTTTATCACAATTACTCTCTCAAATATTCCAGATTTAGGTTTACATATTTTTCTAGTCTTCTTCTAGTTACTTTTAGAAAACACACGAGATTTGTCCTTGTGGATTTGACCTCGGTCTCACCGAGATTATTACTACATCGTGACCCTACACTTGGGGTTGTGAACACTCACCTTATGAGAGATGTCATATTTCTTCATTAAGTTCTCAAATGGCCTATTACAAAAATGTGAACCTCCATCACTAATGATGGCATGAGGCATTCCGAACCGGGAAAGCATGTTTTCTTTTAAGAATCTAATCACCGTTTCGTGATCATTATTCCGGCACAGGATCACTTCGACCCACTTAATGACATACTCTACTGCCAATAAAATGTATATATTTTCAAAGGATTGAGGGAATGGCCCTATGAAATCGATGTCTCAGCAATCGAATGCTTCAATGATAAGAATTGGGTTTAGTGGCATCATATTTTTATGGAGCAATCCTCCCAATTTCTGATAACGCTCACAATCTTTACAAAACTCATGAGTATCTTTGAACATAGTGGGCCAGTAAAAGCTACATTGCAGAATTTTGGTCATGGTCTTTTTAGTAGAAAAGTGACCACCACAGGCCTGAGAGTGACAAAAGGAGATGACACTCTGATGTTCATTGTCTAGCACACATTTCCTTAAAATTCAGTTTGAAAAATATTGAAACAGATAAAGATCATCCTAGAAAAACTTACATACCTCAGAAAAGAATTTTTTTTCTTATCTTGCGTAGGCCAATATGTTGGCATGAATCTTATAGCAAGATAATTTGCAATGTCAGCAAACCAAGGTAATTGGGAGAGTTTAAACAATTTTTCATCAAGGAACATATCATTTATAGGTGTCGGGTGAAGGGAATCGGGGAGATGAAGCCTGGAGAGATGGTTAGCCACTATGTTCTCTACTCATTTTTTGTCTCATATTTTTATGTCGAATTCCTGGAGTATAAGGATTTATCTTATCAAGCGGGACTTAACATCATTCTTAGAAAGAAGATATTTCAGTGCCACATGATCAGTGTAGATGATGATCTTCGATCCAATCAAATAGGACCTAAATTTGTCCAAAGCAAGCACTATGACTAAGAGTTCATTTTCTTTAGTAGAATAGTTCACTTGGGCAGAATTTAGAGATCTACTCGCACAGTGAATCACATAGGGCTTCCTTTCTTTTCTCTGGCCTAACACTGCCCCAATAGCATAGTCAGACGCATTGCACATAATTTCAAATGGGATGCTCCAATTGGGTGGCTGCATGATAGGTGCGATAGTCAACGTAGCCTTGAGCTTAGTGAAAGCTTCTTGGCATTGCTCAGTTCACTCCAATGGTACATCCTTATGAAGTATACTACCTAAAGGATGAGAGAGATGATTAAAGTCCTTTATAAATTACCTATAGAATCCGGCGTGTCCTAAGAAGGATCGTGAAAGGGCCTAGCTATATGCCCTAGAGGGGGGGTGAATAGGGCAATGCCAAATAAAACTTATAACAGCGGAATAATAAAAGCCATAAAGCACAATGCTGAATATAAAACAATCACAATAGCCTAAAATAAAGAGATTGATACTTTATCAGTTCTAAGGACAACCTTACCCCAAAAATCAGAGGTTTAAGGTAGGACAACCTTATTTCTAGAACGTCCTTTGTATCACAAATCAATGAGGAATAATAAGCAAGAAAGTCAAAATAACTTGCAGAAAATAAATCCTAAGTTATTACAACATTCATCCACACTTGCTTGAAATGATTACAACATTCATCCACAAACACTTTCCACAAAACAGAATGAATAAAAGAATGAAAGAGAAAAACACATCCACAACACAACGATATATAGTGGTTCGCCTGTGTGTACACTAACTGTTATCCAACAGCCACACAGATTGCTACTCCACTCCTAATATCCTCACACAGGGGATATTGGCATGCACTATCAAAATAGGTTTCACAGGTTCACCTAAAACCTTCACAATTGTGTCTTTGATCTCGGGCTTACACAATCCAGAAACCCCACAATCTGAGTTTTTTGGCTCTCCTCAGATAACCAATACAATGAGATTTTCTGGCGAATCTCAAACAAAAACCAGAGAAAGTAAATTACAAAACATGTAAAATACCTGAATCACCTTCCGAAGAAGCCCGGTAGAACCAATCGGAGTAGAAGTTCGATTCGACGTTCAAAGTCCAATAATCACTTTAAGAATGGTTCTAAGTCTAATTGATTTTAAATCAAACGGGCTAGATCTATTTGATTTTGAATCCAAGAAGAAGGAATATCAGAAATTCCCCTTTTCTAATAAGATTAGAATGTAAATCAAAATCAAATAAGAATAAGCTAGCAAAAGGAATATTAAATAAGCACAAAGCAGCTTAAAATAATCACAAACTTATCTCAAAGAATAGCCTAAAGAATGCTTGAATAGAATTGAATTGAAGTACTAAAACTCTGAAGTTCGTGATCTATTTATAGCCTAAAAAATCCCGTCTACGACTGGTCTTAGGAACCTAGGACTGGTCGTACCTCCAAATATTTTTGAAAGATTTTCGCGGGATAAGATTTTCTATTCCAGGAACGGTCCTGGGCGGTTTACGACACCGGTCGTGGGACACCTACGACCGGTCGTGGGACCCCAAAAATGGTTGCTGGAGTTTGAGTCGTAAGGCTACGACCGGTCGAAGGATGAGTCGTAGAACTCACAGGACTAGTCGTAGGATGTCCAGGACTGGTCGTAGGACAGCCAGAAAGATCTGAAAATCTTCAACTACCTAGGACTGGTCCTGAAAAACTTAAGACTGGTCGTAGCAAAGCTAGGACTAGTCTTGAAGTCCCTAGGACTGGTCTTAGAACACTCCAAACAAGCGTATTAAAATATATGAGTTATGTATCCAGAATGACCTACAGTAAAACCCATCCTAAGGTCAATCTAAGGTCAAAGAAACCTTAAAAGTGAGATGGACATTGAAAGTCTGTACACTCAGATGACCCTTAAGAGAAGCTTGAGAATATACAAATCTTGTAGTAGGCCTTCTTAAGCTTGATCTTGACTTGACAAAGTCTTCTACTAAACTTGAACTTGATCGAATCTTGAACATGCAAACTTGAAGACTTCAATACTTGAATTCTTCATCCATATCTTGAAAACTTTCTTCATTTAAGATCTTGTCTTGAAATGCAATGACTTGATATGTCTTGATTGTAATGAATAGTCTTCAAACATAAAACACAAGGCATACAAGATAAATATAGGTTTTGACACCATAAAATTTGACAATCAAAGGGATATGAAATCATAGCACTTATAATCTAACCCTTTGTCAAATTTGTGACAAAACACATAGCTAAGAAGATAATAAGGAATGATGAACCATGAAATCACAAAATACTCTACCCCCCCTGAGTAATACGAATACTGCTCATATAAATAGTACACAACATGAAAATTTCAAGACTTCTATCCACATATCCTTCTCAATCAAACAATTCAAATAAATTTACTCCCCCTTTCCATACTACTCCCCTTTTAGCTTTAGCTTACTACTCCCCCTTTTTGTCACAAAATGACAAGGAAAAGGCACAATAAGAAGGATAACATATAGAGGAATAAACAGATAATGAGAAAGAGATATGAAAGGTCATAATATAATCCTGAAGCATCAAGTCATAATCCATAATCCAAAACACAATATCCAAAAGATAATGTTATCAAACCTGAATCCATAATACATATCCAAAATATAAAGCTATCCAGAAGATAATTCACCTAATCTGATCCAGAGGAGCGAGCAGGGATAGTCGGATCAATCTGGTGTAACCCCTTATTAATGCGACGAAGATATTTTCGCATGTACTTAAATCGTATATCATGGGCTATATTCATATTATCAACCTTTTCTTCCAATGCACGAAAGCGTGCATCAAAACCAAATGGATCAAAATCTGGATCATTAGGTGAATCAGTTTCTATATCATCAAATAAGTCATCCATATTAACATCTTGTTGTGGAAGATTGCCAGCTTCCTCTTCGTTTTCAGCTTCACCACCATCACCACCAACATCAATTTGGCCAGGGAACAGATCCAATTTCATCTTATTAAGATTGGAATTATTAAAAATAAGATGATGAATTGGTGCCTCATTAGCAGGTTTATCGACAAGCATGTGAGTGGCTAAAACAATCATAAGATAACCGAACGGAATATTACTATGACCCAGATGGAGACGAAACTGAATAATGAAATAACAAATCAAAGAAGGAAGGAAGACCTTAGTACCAGAAGTAATAGAATGCAACACACGAAACATGAAAGAAGTCAACTCGATTTTATTACCGGACCGAGGATATACATTTGAAATGAAGAAATGATGTAACACTTTGTAACTAGGTAACAGATACTTTGCAGGGAGCGCATTCCCTTTGTGAGTCCATTGGGCATCAATTTTGCACAAATCTCTAGTTAACATGCATTTTTTCCATTCAGATAGTTTGTCGTATAAAGTATGAATCGGTATTCCTTCATCATTAACAGGTATATCCATAATACCTGATATCAAATGACGGTATACTTTAAATTTTCCTTCTCTTGTATCAATTGAAAATGTTAAATTATCAAGAGAAAATTCAGAGATGCATGCAACCATTGATTGGGCAATGGACTGGTATGCAGGCCCACCCCAAAGTAAAATGTTAGTCCAGCCTACAGATTCAAGGAGAGGGATAACACCATATGGAGCAATGTGATTGAGATTAGCAGTATGCTCAACGATAATGTTACGAACACGTAAATCTCTTACATCTTGAGAATCATCTTCGGGTGACCGAAGGTGCCGTTTAGTTATCGGTGCAGATCTGGATGAAGATGGACCATGGGATGTTTTCTTTTTTCCTCTAGCATCCATATTCAAAAAGATATACAAAGAGCAAGCAAGATCCACAAAAGAAAGATGGGTTTTCTCTAGATCAGCAAATTGAGAGAAAACCCTTAAAAAAACCCAACAAGAGATGAAATCAAGCTATACTATAAACAAATCAAAGTATAGAGAACATGAATCTTCAAAAAAGATGATGAAATAGGACTTACCTTGAAGAAAAATAGAAAATCTTATGACTGGTCGAGCCACGACTCGTCGTAGGTCGTTGTGGAAATGAGGAAGAAGAAAATTTTCCCCAAATATATCACATTCACGAGATCCATGACCGGTCGAGTGTGGTTCACGACCGGTCGAACCATGACTGGTCATGTACAACTACGACCGGTCAAGTATCGACCAAAAATGCATTCCTAATGAAAAAATTGAAATTTAAACATAAATAATACTAAATATAGTATACTATGATACATGCAAGCAAGAATATTCAATGTAAAATGCACATACCAAGATCAAATTTCAATTTATTAAACCTGCTTTTGTCGAGCGGTTTAGTAAATATATCAGCAAGTTGATTTTCGGTTGATATATTTTCCAAAGAAATAACTTTTTCTTCAACCAACTCACGTATGTAATGATACCTAATGTCAATATACTTAGTGTGTGAATGCTGGATTGGATTTTTAGAAATGTTTATAGAACTGGAATTATCACAATGTAAGATCATTGAATCTCGATTAATTCCATAATCGCTAAGCATGTGTTTCATCCAAACTAGTTGAGTACATGCATATCCAGCTGCAATATACTCAGCCTCAGCAGTGGAGAGCGATATTGAGCTTTTCTTCTTTCTGAA
The DNA here is from genome assembly GCA_037074715.1 of Magnolia kwangsiensis. Lineage (NCBI taxonomy): Eukaryota > Viridiplantae > Streptophyta > Magnoliopsida > Magnoliales > Magnoliaceae > Magnolia > Magnolia kwangsiensis. The sequence continues at coordinate 126,498,869 of CM073574.1, read as the reverse complement.
CCAAGAAACTAAGCAATTTCTAATGTAAAAACAACCACCACTGGTTGATTTTCTAGCATCAATATTACCGGCCCAATCAGCATCTGAGTACCTGGCTAATTGAACACTAATATCAAAAGGGTATCATAGACCCAAATTTATAGAACTTATGACATATCTAATAATCCGTTTAACAGTAGTAAGATGTGATTCCTTAGGATTAGACTGATATCTCGCACAAATTCCAACACTAAATGCAATATCAGGTCTACTTGCAGTAAGATACAACAAACTACCAATCATACTGCGATATAGTTTACGATCTATACCTTTACCTGTAGAGTCTTTTAAGAGTCTTAATGTTGTACTCATAGGAGTATCAAAGTTCTTACCATTCTCAAACCCAAACCTTTTAACCAAATTTGAAGCATATTTGGTCTGGGTAATGAAAATTCCATCAGGTTTTTGTTTTACTTGCAACCCTAGGAAATAGTTAAGTTCGTCAACCATGCTCATTTCGAACCTCGATTTCATTAACTCTGCAAACTCAATAGACATGTTAGAAAGTTGATCCATAAATAATATCATCAACATAAATTTGAACCATCAAAATATCATTGTTATTCTTCTTAACAAAGAGTGTCTTATCGACACTACCTACTTGAAAGCTATGACTAAGTAAGAATTTAGTCAATTTCTCATACCATGCCCTGGGTGCATGTTTTAGACCATAGAGAGCCTTTTTGAGTCGAAATACATGGTCAGATAACTTAGGGTCTTCAAACCCTGAAGGTTGTTCAACATACACTTCTTCATGTAAATCGTCATTCAAGAAAGCACTCTTTACATCTATCTGATAAATTTTAAATTTTCAAAAGCATGCGATGGAAATAAAAAGTCTGATTGACTCAAGGTGAGCCACTGGAGCAAAGGTTTCATCGTAGTCGATGCCTTCAATCTGAGTGTACCCTTGTACAACCTGTCTAGCCTTGTTTCGTATAATATTTCCAAACTCATCAGACTTATTTTTAAAGATCCATTTTGTTCCAATAATGTGTTTATCTTCAGGTCTAGGAAAAAGATACCAGACATCATTACAAATAAATTGATTAAGTTCATCCTGCATAGCAACAATCCAATTTTCATCAGAAAGTGCTTCTTTTACATTGACCGGTTCTATTTGGGATGTAAAACAAACATAATTATATATGTTCTCAAGTTGTTTGTGAGTACGTACTCCAGTGAGAGGGTTTCCAAGTATTTGATTGGATGGATGATCTTTAACAGTCCTTGGTTCAAATTCTTTTTGACTTGATGAGGTATCTTGATTGTTGATAATAAGAGCTTCCTCATCATCTGAACTCGGAGCTGGTGTATTCAAATGATCATCAATGACCACATTGATGGACTCTTGTATCACACCTGTTCTTTTATTTAGAACCCGACTTTTTAAAGAAAAACTGAGAAAAATACCTTCATCACTCTTCATATCAAACTTTTTCAAATTTTCTCGATCACGTAAAATATAACACTTGCTGTCGAAAATCCGAAAGTATTTGACAGTAGGTTTCTTTTCAAACCATAATTCATAAGCAGTCTTATTATCAGATTTACTAGTATAAACCCGATTAATAATATAACATGCGGTATTAACTGCTTCAGCCCAAAGATTTCTAGAGCGCTTCATGCTATTCATGTGAGACCCGACCCGAGTTCGCATGTGTGCATGTGTGTGTGTAAGTGTGCATTTCATTTCTTGTAGTCTCGCGGTCCTATCGGTTGAATTTCGGTGACCCGCGACCCTCAGATAGTGTTGCGGTCATCCTTGAGTCCGGTCATGTAAACCCGACTCGGATCGAGTTGAAACCTATGCCATTGCGACCGCATCGTCACCGCGGTTCCAACGCCGCGTCTTGTGCGTCCATCCGATATGTAGATCAAAAGTTGTGTACATTTCATTATATGACCATTGATTATGTGGCCCACTTAGGTGGAATGCATGTGTGGACCACCACCTCCCTTGGCACAAGTTCCAAGGTACACTACTCACACACTACACAAAGATCCATAACTAACACTACCAACCACAAACACTACCAAGAGACCTACCCTACCCCTAGCAACTTTGGTTTCTCCTCCCTAAGGTAATCATTTCTTTTCTTACAAATAAATCATTACTATCTCTTTTTCCCTCTCATTTCTCTCTCTCTTCTCTTCTTCCCTAGCAACTCCCCTCCATTTCTCCAGCCCATCTTCCCTCCATTCCAGCCCCTTCTCCCTAAAATACCTCCTCATCTACCCCTTCTCATTTGATCTTAACCATTGATCCATGTTGCTTGAAGCCTCTAGATGATGGTGATGTAAATTTCAAGGTTGATCTAGGTGGGTGCTTCTTCTTCTTTCCTTTCTCCCTTCCCTTTTGCTACATGCATGGAAGCATGTAGGACCCACCAATCCATGGTGGAGGTCCTACATGGCTCCTAGGATGAAGGCCATGGGCCTAGATCCTACTCATTCCCTTCCATGGTGAGCCATTCTCCATGGACCCACCATGATGCATTCTCCTTTATTCTTGCATCTCATAGGCCATCTAGGCCTTTGCATGCATGTGGAGAGGGTGTCCCTACCCTCCAGCAAATTATCTTGATACATAATAGCTTGCATGTAAGTATATACATGGTGGATGGTGTAGATTGTGGAGTGGAAGGTCCATTAGTGGTGGGACCTTCCACCAATGGCCGATTGCTTCTTCCTTCTCCTTTTCTCTCTCTTTTTTTTTTCTCCTGTGTATTATGATGATGTGTGGCTCACCAAGGAGAGGTCAGCAACATCTCAGACCCTTAGCTAGATGGGAAGTCCAAGCCCACTTTGACTAGATGTCCAAGCCCACCATGCATGCATGGTTTGGGTGACCTCTAAAATGACATCTTCATGGAGGTCTGAGTGAGCTCATGGGTCTAAAATTTTGTTAACCCATCAAGGTGGACCCCACATGTTGAATCAGGGCCATAAACCCTTTGATTAATTTATATGGGCTGAAATGTGGACAACATATGTTGCTGTCCAAATTCCAGGCCCAGTTGGACCATGACTTTTGAGCTAATGTTTGGATCTATTTATATGCCCTTTTCTCTTAAATTTTCTTAAGGATTTTGCAGTGCATGGACCCCACTTTGATGTGGAATGGGGCCCACATCATTTCCCTCATGATTGAGACCCATGGGATGGGCCAAAGTGGGCTAACTGTCCAGAAATTTCTGCACAGTTCAGCAACACTATAAGTTGAAAATGAGCATTTTTACCTGGGTTTCTGGAATAAGTGGACTACCCCAGTGGACCCCACTTGTTGTACAGATGTAGGAACATCTTTTTCCTAATTTTTCAAGGGTTTGGGTGGTTCCAGGCCAACTCCATGTGGTCCCAAACATAGGGACAATTACATTTCCAGCAATATTTTTTTTGCTGTAGATTTCTTCAGGAATAGTTATCTGTACACAAATTGCAGGGGTTAAATAAAATATTTTTACTTTCCAAAAAATTTTAAATTTTCGTAGGAAGGTGTCCCAACCATGGTAGAACCTACCTACATAATTTCAGGGCCAAGGGATCCCATTTGGGCATCCAAAAGGGTGGGCCAACATACTGGACTGCCAGAAATTTCTGCTGTTCAGTCCAGCAGCATAGTTCAAAAAGAATAAAATTCTAAAAATACTTTCTAAGAAGTTGGGCCATATTTCTGGATCCAATCTTGTTGTAGGCTTGATGAGGGACCTTGGGTCCAAATTTCAGGAATTTTGGAGGCCCAGAACCCACCCATTGAATGACCCAAATTCAGGATAGTTACATTCCAGCAATAGTTCACCCTGGACAGATTATATCCTTAAAATTTATTAAAATATTTTTGAGTATCCAAAAATTATAAAACTTTACATAGATGTGTTAAACTCATGTTAGGACATACTTGAAAAATTTTGGAGCCATTGGACACCTGTACACACCATGGTGGTGGCTGGACCGGCCCACTATTATATGGTGTCCAGATCAGTCCGAGATTCAGGATAGATTGTTTTATTTGAATTAATTAAAATAGTTTTAGAAGTCCAAAAATTATAAAATTTTATGGGGGTGTGGTATACCCATGGAAGGACCACCCTATAAAATTTCAAGGCCATCGGGCCTCTGTACCGACCGTGGTGTGGCCTGCAATTTGGACCAGTTTTGGGTCAAATACCCAGGCACACCCTTACCTTGGGTTGCTGGGCCTGCATTCTAATGGCATGGCCCACTTGAAGTAAGTGTTGTATATCTCCCTTCTTATCTGGTGGGGCCCACTATGATATATGTGAATCACCATGGGTCAGTAACCCATCTAAATTAAATAAATTTCTGGACTCCACCAAGCCTAGGAAATGGGTGGGCTGAAATTCTAGCAAGGGGCTCAAAATTTACTACATGGTTGATTGTTTAGGTACTATTGTGGCACACCAGATTTGAGAGAGTATTGCACACACTCCTTTCTTTCCTTCCTTAGATATTTTGGGTTTAATGAGTGGCCCCTTGAGGCCCACCTTTGTGGTGATTTTGTGGGCTCGCCTTAACCAGAAATTTTAATAGTTTTATAGGCTCAATGGGCTGAGAGATTCTTTCTTAAGCACAAGATTGTGCAAGGGCTGACCTTATTAAATTATGAGCCCAATGGGCTGTCTATAAGCTGATCATGTGTATTAATGGGCCTTGATGCCCTCATGAAGTGTTTAATTGTGGGCTGACTTGCAAAGCCCACATAAATGTATATTGTGGAGGGCCTTGTTAAGTCTTTGTCTAATGAGGCAAGGCCCACCCTATCGGTATAGGTCTCGCCCTTATGTATTCTTGGACTTATGGGCTGCCCTCAAGTCCACTATAATGTGTGAATTGGATGGGTTTTGTTTTGGGCCATTTCTTTGGGGCCCATTATGTGATATAGTATATGCATGTTTGTATTAACAAGTAGGCCTTATGGACTCAATTCTTTTGGATAGGCCCATTGATCTTAGGCCTATACTCTCCCATCTATTGTGATGGGATTAAGGGCAATAATATGCAAGGAGTTGGGCTCTTGGCTGCCTACTAAATGGACCTTGTACTTGGGCCAAAAGTGAGGCCCAACTCACTTGTGTTAAATGTAAAACTTGCTCATGTAAATGAATTACTGGGCTGCCCATGAAGCCCACCACAATATGTGGAATTATGACCTTTGTGGTTGGGCCCAAACCTTACTTAAGGGTCCACTATCTGGCCTATAAGTTGGGCTTGGTGTATGGCCCATTAAGCCATGCATTGCGTGGGCTTTAGACCTTATATTATATGAGTAGTGGCGGGCTACCTCTTGGAAGCCAGTCGAGGTTGAACGTCCTCTTAGGTGATCCTAAGGTAGGCCTATGGGTTTCTTTATGGATGGTTAAAGGCCCACCATAGACCCTAGGCCATTGTTTAGAGCTTAATGTGTATGTATGTGGAACCTACCTTAACGCATGTTTAGTCCAGGCCATCCAAGCCTTAGATCACCCGATTATGGATGCACTGTCTGTCTTGGGTTACTGCTGGACTCACAATCCAGTAACAGGTTCACTTGATCTTTTCATAATATATACGCACTCTCCATCTGGTGGGGTCCCCCAGCGAATATAGTTGGCTTTCATGAGATTATTTCTACATAGTCAACTGATTTCTGGACCTTAGCGGGTCTTGGAAGTTAAACTGGCCAAAAGTTTTTCAAAGGGCCTTAAATTAAAATTGTATGGTTAAAACTTTATTTGGCTGTGGGGCCCACCATATTGAGAACTTGTGTACGTGTTACATGCTTATGTTTTCTTATAATCTTTGGGCTTAATCAATGCATTCTTTTGGGTCACCTTTAGTGATCACATGAGGACCCCATCTTAGATCGGATTTTTGGGGCATCCCATTAGCCCAGAGTGGGTTGGAACGTCCTAGCTTGGCCCAACCATATATTGGACCGACTTTCACCATTTTGATGGACTTGTGGGCTAAGATAAGGATAGTATTAGGCCCTTGGTTGCCCACTTAATTTGCTAGTTTTTGGGCTGATGTAGTTAGGCCCATTTCCTCCTAACTTAAACTTATTTTCAGGCCGTATATTGTGTACGCGGGCTGCCCACCAAGTCCAACTTAATGCATGGATTCCATGGCTATTGAAAATTGAGCATTTGGGCCTTGATTTTCCTCTTGGGGCCCATGTTGTTAAAGGTGGTATTATATCCTTTTTTTCATGGCCTATTATGAGAAATATATATGTATGTGGTTACCTGTGTTTTTATCTAAATGTAGGCCTTTGGCCTTCTATCCATATAGTTCATGGTTGATATGCCTTTTTGGGGAATGGCGGTTGAATATCCCCATTATGGACCCCTTTAGGCTCGGTTGTATCTAAATGTGATTAGATACTCATCTTAACTCTTGCTAGACTCACTTCTGTATTACTTAGACACATAGTTTGTATGCTTAGTCTCGTGGGCTACCCCAGGTAAATGGGCCCCCACTAGAGGTTGGATTCCTTAAGGATATTGTCTAAGTACCTAGTCTTGGTCCCTTCTTGGATAAGAGGAGTGTACTACTTTGTATATCGCTGCATAATGTGTCTAGACCCATCTTCATGGCACATGTACATCATTGTATGCTTGGTTGACACTATATGTGTGTGGTCATATTATGTCCTTGGGCATTGCATGATACTTTTCCCGAGGGACGTAGTATCCCCTCTTGAGCACGTTGGATGCTTGGGATTGATGCATGGTTGATTGCGTGATTCATGCATCTAGCATTGCATAACATATGAGCATTATCGCCCTTGCTTCATCAGGGTTGTAGCCTCCACAGATACATCGTGGATGGCCATGATTGGATACCGAAAATGTTACTTGAGCATACCGGGTGCATAGGATGCCCATGGGTGAAATTTTCAAAACTTCCATGGTACCAAGGATCTGCTCCAGCGCCGTGACCGGGTGGTATATATGAGCGCACGAGGGCCTTATACTGTTAGGCCGTGACTCCCACTGTCGTGTAGTCGGTTGGATAGGGGTGTGGCCTTACTCGCCTGATGTAAGAGGGCATTGCTAGGCTGAGTCTGACCAGCTTGTGAATGGGTCCGCTACCTTCAGGCCTTGCTGGTGATTGGTTGTCCATAGGCTGGTAGTGAGGTCTCTTACGCTCGTTTGACTGTGCGGGGTCTGTAGAGCGGCAGTCATCCAGCAGTGTAATGGACCCCGGTGATTTCCTTATGATGGAAATGTAATTGATATGTGGATTGGATATGAGCACTGGCATTACTTCGCATTATTGCATTTGCATCGGCTGTATAAGCCTCATATTGCATCGCCTTGGCATGCGCCCAGTACTCATTGCATTGCATTATGCATTGCACTATATAGCCTTGGTATGGCTTCCTGCATTATCATACTGCCTTGGTATATCTTTTTGTGTTCATGGTAGCCTTGGTAAGGCTCGTGGTATTAGTATTGATAGTGACCCCCTTCTGCATTCTCTATCTTTTTTTGAGCACCATTGTCACACACTTTCACCACCCTCTAAGCTTTCTATAAGCTTATGCATGATTGATGCGTGCAGGAGATCGTAAGTTGGTGTCTTAGCAGCAGAGCTTGGATAGGTGTGCGAGCCGAGAACCCAGTGTTGCAGATTCTCTTCCTTCTTTCTTCTGTTATCTTATGTATGTCCTTTTGGACCTGATGTAAGCTTGTAAAAGTTCAAATTCATAGTGGATTTTGTGATGTGTGCCTTTGTTATTCTCAGATTTACTTGCTGTGATCTTGGGTATGCTCGTATTGGAAATGATTATATTGTTGTGGAAATCCTCCTTGTAGGATCCCAGGATCGGAACCTGCCTCTGGCGCCGAGAATGGGGTACTATGGAGGCTGTTGCGGCCAGAACCGGTCATCCGGTTCCTTGTGAGGTCCGGTTACCGAGTCTGGGGCGTGACAATTCAACATAACATTAGCCATATCCTGAAGCACTCTATTTTTTCTTTCAACTATACCATTTTGTTACGGTGTCTTGGGCGCAGAGAATTCATGTGATATTCCCTGATCGCTACAGAATTTTTCAAAACTACTGTTTTCGAATTTGGATCCATGATCACTACGGATCTTACTAACATGAGAACCTTTCTCATTTTGGATTCATTGACCTTTTTCACTTCATCCAGGGTTTCAATTTTATCTTTTAAGAACGATACCCAAGTAAATCTGGTATAGTCATCTACAATAACCAAGATGTATTTTTTGCCTCCTCGACTCTCCGATCTATTAGGTCCAATAAGATCCATGTGGAGAAGCTCGATTGGTCTAGATGTGGTATTAGAGTTCACTTTCTTGTGAGAGCTCCTAATCTGTTTGCCCAACTGGCATTCACCATATATTTTGTCTACTTTTTACAATTTTGGTAGACCTCTAATTAGTTCTCTTTTGCTCAATCTAAATAAGTTCCGATAGTGCACATGTCCAAGGCGTTTATGCCATAATTCAGTCTCACCAGTATGGACCATGTAACATGATTGAGTAGATGATTTTGCATCACAAATGATGCAGCAATTTTCAGAAGTTCTGCGACTAGTTAATATAACAGAACCCCTTTTATTAACTATCTCACAACCTTGATTAGAAAACTTTACACTATGGTTGTTATCACATATCTGAGAAATGCTTAGAAGGTTGTGTTTTAAGCCCTCAACATATAAAACATTCTTAAACAAAGGAAGGTTATAAAGTTGAATCGTACCTTGGCCAATGATTTTACAATTGCTTCCATCACCAAATGTGACTGACCCTTCAGTCATATCTTTAAGATCGGTGAATAAAGATTTGTCACCTGTCATATACTTGGAGCAACCACTATCTAGATACCACTTTGAATGGCTTGTAGCTTTGAAAGCAGTGTGGGCAACCAAGCTGAAAACTTTCGGAACCCATTTCAGAATTGTTTTGGGTATAGGAGTATAGATGGTCTTTTTCTGTCTATTGTTATAGGAGAGACCTATAGAGTTAGACTTTAATAGCTCCTTGAGAAGATCAATTATTTTTTCAGCCAATGGATTTCAGTTTTGAAAATTAAAGTTGACATGTCTACCTTTAGGTTTTTGAAAAGTCCTTGAATTTTTGGAAGAAACTTGAAAAGTATTCTTTTCTTTTGAGTTTGAAGACTCTGCTCTTACAAATTTAGGAGCAATGTTCTTTTATTTAGGAGATGTATTCTTATCATATCACAGGCTGGATTGATCGCCACATTTTCTTGATCCGGATAATAATTTTTCCAATTTAGGATCACCATGGGCATATCTCTATGTGTCTTTCAAACTCTGAAGGGAAGATACCTCATTTTTGAGTTTCTCATTTTCGGATCTTAGATCTTCAATTTTGGAGGTTTTGAAATCTAAATCACATTTGGTCTTTTCAAAAGAGTCGAAAATATGAGATTTTTCTAAAACAAGAGACTCATAATCTTCCTTAAGCTTAGAAAATTTTTCTTTTTGTAATTTAAGCTTGACAGCAATTTTACAACTCTCTTTATAAAGGGCATTATAAGCATCCTGAAGATCATCTTCATTATCGCAATCACTATTCAAATTTTCTTTACCAGATATATCATCATTATCTGAAAGGGTGATCTTAGCTAGAGTCATAAGGGCTTTAACATCTTCACCTGACTCGGATTCAGAATCTTCTGATTTAGAAGAGGATTCAGAATTAGACGATTCATCCCAAGTAGCCATCATGCTTTTCTTTTTTGATTTGTCCTTTTTAGGACATTTGTTAGCTAAGTGCCCATACTCTTGACAGTTGTAACATTGACTATCTTTCAAGGATTTTCGAATTCTAGGTTTAGATCGTCTCTTATCATTTGATTTTTGAAAATCAACCTTTTTCTTGTTTTTGAAGATTTTATAAAACTTTTTTGCTAAAAGTGCCATATCATCTTCGAAATTTTCTATATCTGAAGTGCTCTCTTGAGAAATATTTTTAGATGATTTGAAAGCTATTGATTTTCCTTTAGGAGCGTTAAAGGATAACTCATAGGTTTTAAGTGAACCAACTAATTCCTCAACCCTCATGGTATCCGTATCACGAAGTTCCTGAATCGCGGTCACTTTAGAATTGAACCGTTCAGGAAGTGAATGTAGTATTTTTGTGCACACTTTACTTTCTGTGATTCTATCACCAAGACCCCACATAGAGTTCACAATGTCATTCAATCTAGTGTAGAAGTCCATAAACATCTCATTCTCCTCCATATGAATTTCTTCAAATTTAGTTGTGAGGAGTTGGACTTTAGATTTCTTGACAATAGATGTACCCTCGTGTGTCATTTCTAATACATCCCATGCTTGTTTTGCATTTTCAAAAGAGATGATTCTTTTAAATTCATCTGGTGATAATGCACAAGTAATTGCATTTAGTGCTTTTGCATTAGCACTACTTTCACTTTTTTGAAGTGTGGTCCAAAGAGAATAAGCCGTTACTTTCATAGTTTTTGAACCATCGTCATTAGCAACTTCAGTGATAGGAGGATTCCATTCATTCACTGTGGCCATCCACACACTTTCATCCAAGGATTTAAGGAAGATGCTCATCCTGGCTTTCCAATAGGCATAGTTTGTGCCATTCAAAGGTGGTGGCCTAGTGACTGATAGGCTATCAAAATTTGACATCTTAATATAGCTTAGATCGTTAGCTTGGGAAATAAATCCAATAAATAAAAAATAAGCACGAGCTATTAGGCTCTGATACCACTTGAAAGGGCCTATCTATATGCCCTAGAGAGGGGTTGAATAGGGCAATGCCAAATAAAACTTATAACAGCTGAATAATAAAAGATATAAAGCACAATGCTGAATATAAAAAAATCACAATAGCCTAAAATAAAGAGATTGATACTTTATCAGTTATAAGGACAACCTTACACCAAAAACCAGAGGTTTAAGGTAGGACAACCTTATTTCTAGAACGTCCTTTGTATCATAAATCAATGAGGAATAATAAGCAAGAAAATCAAAATAACTTGCAGAAAATAAATCCTTAGTTATTACAACATTCATCCACACTTGCTTGAAGTGATTACAACATTCATCCACAAGCACTTTCCACAAAACAGAATGAAAAAAAGAATGAAAGAGAAAAACACATCCACAACACAATGATATATAGTGGTCGCCTGTGTGTACACCAACTGTTATCCAACAGCCACACAGATTGCTACTCCACTCCTAATATCCTCACACAGGGGATATTAGCATGCACTATCAAAATAGGTTTCACAGGTTCACCTAAAACCTTCACAATTGTGTCTTTAATCTCGGGCTTATACAATCCAAAAACCCCACAATCTGAGTTTTCTGGCTCTCCTCAGATAACCAATACAATGAGATTTTTCTCGCGAATCTCAAACAAAAACCAGAGAAAGTAAATTACAAAACATGTAAAATACCTGAATCACCTTTCGAAGAAGCCCGGTAGAACCAATCGGAGTAGAATTTCGATTCGACATTCAAAGTCCAATACTCACTTTAAGAATGGTTCTAAGTCTAATTGATTTTAAATCAAACGGGCTAGATCTATTTGATTTTGAATCCAAGAAGAAGGAATATCAGAAATTCTCCTTTTCTAATAAGATTGGAATGTAGATCAAAATCAAATAAGAATAAGCTAGCAAAAGGAATATTAAATAAGCACAAAGCAGATTAAACTAATCACAAACTTATCTCAGAGAATAGCCTAAAGAATGCTTGAATAAAATTGAATTGAAGTACTAAAACTCTGAAGTTCGTGATCTATTTATAGCCTAAAAAATCTCGTCTACGACTGGTCTTAGGAACCTAGGACTGGTCATACCTCCAAAGATTTTTGAAAGATTTCTGCGGGATAAGATTTTCTGTTCCACGACCAGTCCTGGGTAGTCTACGACCGGTGGTGGGCCATCTACGACTGGTCGTGGGACACCTACGACCGGTCGTAGGACCCCAAAAATGGTTACTGGAGTTTGAGTCGTAGGACTACGACTGGTCAAAGGATGAGTCGTAGAACTCACAGGACTAGTCATAGGATATCCAGGACTGGTCGTAGGACAGTTAGAAAGATCTGAAAATCTTTAACTACCTAGGACTGGTCCTGAAAAACTTAAGACTGGTCGTAGCAAAGCTAAGACTGGTCTTGAAGTCCCTAGGACTGGTCTTAGAACACTCCAAACAAACATATTAAAATATATGAGTTATGTATCCAGAATGACCTACAGTAAAACCCATCCTAAGGTCAATCTAAGGTCAAACAAACCTTAAAAGTGAGATGGACATTAAAAGTCTGTACACTCAGATGACCCTTAAGAGAAGCTTGAGAATATACAAATCTTGTAGTAGGCCTTCTTGAGCTTGATCTTGACTTGACAAAGTCTTCTACTAAACTTGAACTTGATCGAATCTTGAACATACAAACTTGAAGACTTTAATACTTGAATTCTTCATCCATATCTTGAAAACTTTCTTCATTTAAGATCTTGCCTTGAAATGCAATGACTTGATATGTCTTGATTGCAATGAATAGTCTTCAAACATAAAACCCAAGACATACAAGATAGATATAGGTTTTGACACCACAAAATTTAACAATCAAAGGGATATGAAATCATAGCACTTACAGATCGCACATCACGTATGCTCTTTGGTGGAGGTAAGTTAGAGATAAGATCAATTTTCACCTTGTCTACCTCAATTCCCTTGGACAAAATTACATGTCCAAGAACAATTCCCTTAGGAACCATAAAATGACACTTTTCCCAATTAAGAACCAAATTCTTTTCTTCACATCGTTTTAGCAGAATTTTAAGTTTTTTCAAACATTCACTGAGGGAGAACCAAAGATAAATAAGTTGTCCTTGAAGACCTCTAAATATTGCCCCGCCATGTCAAAAAAGTTACTTAACATGCATTCGCTGAAAGGTGACAGGGGCATTGCACAATCTAAATGAGATCCTTCGGTAAGAAAATGTGCCAAAGAGTTATGTGAATATTTTCTTTTCTTGATCTTTAAGGGCTATCTTTATCTGATTATAGCCCGAATATCCATCAAGGAAAGAGTAGTAAGAGTGACTAGCTAGCCTTTCCAAATTTTGATCAACGAAGGAAAAAGGAAAGTGGTCTTTCCTTGTGACAGTATTCAACTTTCTGTAGTCAATGCACATTCTCCAACCAGTAATAACTCTTGTTAGCACGAGTTCATTGTCAACATTGGCTACAATGGTGATTCTGGATTTCTTGGAAACTGCTTGAGTTGGACACACCCATTGACTATCGGATATAGGATATATGATACCCACATCCAACAATTTAAGTACCTCTATTGAGTGTCAAATATTTCATATTCTTCCTTATTTATATCTTAGTTTTATGAATATGATACTGATTAAAGGTATGTTTTATTCATGTTTGGGTTGCAAGGTGAATCTGAGAGCTTGGATTGAAAAGAATACTAATTGCATGGATTTAATGCTCAAGAATCACCAAGGTAAAAGATGGATATTAGGAGACCAAGAATGAAGAATTCACATGCCAAAGATCCAAGAAAACCAAGTTCAAAGGATGAAGAAAGGACTTGAAAGAATGTAGAATCTGCAGTAAAAAATAGGACACTTCGGTCCGACCTGAGCCAACTTTGGTCCGACCAAAATCATAGAAAACTGTCCAATAAGAAATCAGAATAATTTTGTCTGACCTAAGCCAACTTTGATCCGACCAAAGTACTTCAGTTGGAGTCGGTCTGACCTAAATTTGACAGATTTTCTGCATAAGATTTTTCAGCATCAACTTCGGTCCATCCGAAGTCAACTTCAATCCGACCAAAATTGCACAGAGTTGTCTAGCGAGAAAGTGTGATTTTTAATCTTAATTCGGTCCGACCAAACCCAAATTCGGTCTGACTGAAGAATAACGCGAAAAAGCTGTGGACTACTTAAATTGAGGCGGTTTCGTAATGGATTATGAAAATTTCAAGTCAGTGCATAAGGTGGAGCTTCACAACTATAAATAGGAGTCCCTAAGATGTTCTTAGGCATCATCTAGGGTTTAAGGAGTGGAGCAAAAGGGTGAAGAGCTACTGCCAAGAGTCTTTTTTCTTCTTCCTTAATTATTTTTATGCTTTTCTTAAGAGTTCTTAGTTCAATCATGTTTATGGTTGGCTAAACCTCTTAGCTAGGGCTAAGAGGTGAAGCCATGATTGGGATGTTTACTTTACTTTGATTTATATTTATATTGAACTTCATTGATTTCTAGTTGATTTTAAGGAATATTTTCAATTTTCAATGGTTTATCATAACTCAAATTACAATTGAATCTGCAATAGCTTTGAATATCTTCTTTTCTTATTTGAGATTATTGGATTGATAAATTTTATTATTTGCCATAGTCTCTTGGGCATGGTTGGGTGACAGAATCCCTTCTAATCTTCACAATCCTCTACCATTGAAGCTAGGTCAATGAGAAGTTCAGAGACTTAATCATCTCTCTTTCTAATTGGATAAGATAGGACTCTAATTCTTGTTGGATCTCTTGAATCAAGTAAGGTAGCATCATAATAGCTACAAGTGGATCCTTAGCACCCTAGTTCTCATCTTTAATTCACAAGTTTCAATTACAATAATCACAATTACTCTCTCAAAGATTTTATGTTTAGTCATCTTCTTCTAGTTTTATTTCTAGTTACTTTTAGAGGCATACGAGTTTAGTCCCTATGGATTCGACCTTGGTCATACCGAGATTATTATTATATCGTGACCTTACACTTGGGGTTGTGAACAACCTCAGCTTTAACCATTCATGTTTGGATTTATTTGACGTTGTAGTTGTCAGGAGGTTTTCGCATTGTCCTCCAGATGAATGCAGTAAATACAAATCAAAGGGTCAATTCCCTTGAGGTCAATAATCGACTATCTAAGGGCTCCTTTATGCTCAATGAGAGTGGAAATAAGTACTCTCATATTCTTTCTGAAATCACCACCGGGTATGCTCATCTTGACCTAATTAGACATATTTAAGATCAGCGGATAAGGGTTTTAGGTCAAGCTTTGGTGCCTTGAGGCTAGAAGGTAGGTGCACTACATCAGTTTAAGGTAAGGTTTCAAATTATGGCCTCCACCGATTAACTTCAAGTATTGTGCAGCATCAAGCATGACATCCATCTCCCTAATCGTATCATCATCTAAATCAAGGGAGTGAGCCAAGCACGTCTCTAGAGTGTCAGAATATAGAGTCAAAAGTTCTCTATCTTCCACGAAAGAATCTATCAAGTTAATGTCGTGGATATCATCAACATCCTCTGACTGTTTGATCATGTTGAAAAAGATATTAAGCTCCAATGTCATATTTTTGAAAGATAAATTCATAATTCCATTCTTCCAATTGATGATTGCATTTGATGTAGCAAGGAATGGGTGACCAAGAATGATAGGAATTTAGGTGCTCATATCTATGATGGGTTGACTATCCAAGACAATAAAGTCTACTGGATAGTAGAATTTTTCACCCTGGACTAACACATCATCAATCATCCCTCTCGGTACACGAATTGAGTGATCAGCAACTTGTAATGTGGTCCGAATGGGTTTTAATTCACCTAGAGCCAATTGCTCGTAAACTGAGTAAGGGATTAGATTTACACTCACCCCCAAGTCAAGAAGTGCATGCTCAATCTGGTGATTCCTAATTATACGGGTGATAGTTGGGCTGTCAGGATCTTTATATTTTTATGGTACACCTTGCTTGAGGATGGCACTCACTTTTTTCTATTAGAAAAAATTTCTTTTGTATGTTTTATCATCTTTTAGTAGTGCATACATCTTTCAAAATTTTGGCATATGAAGGGATTTGTTTAACGTCATTTAGTAGAGGAATGTTGACCTTCACTTATTTTAGCACCTCTACAATAACTTGAGAATTAGATAGAGATTTTGGTACAATCAATCGTTGAGGTAATGGCGCAATCGGCCTATTTGAGGTTGTGGTTCTAATCCATGTGAAGCATTGCTAGGTCTATCATTATCATCTATTTCTAAGTCTTTAGGTTTTTCAGCCCTTACCAGAATAAATTTGTCAATTGTCTTCCCACTCCTAAGAGTGGTGATAGATTTAGCTTACTTCATTTTATTTGAAGATCTTGGTTTACTGATTTCATATTGTTGTTTTTGGTTTGGGAGAGGTTGAGCTAGAAGGATCCCTTTCTCCCTAATTGGATTTTTTGTCTCAAGTGCTTGTATGGCCTTTGTTAGGTCTTAAAAGGCTTGTAGCATATCCTAATTAAAAATCTCTTAATTTTGAATATGTTTTAAGACCGGATCCTCTTGGGGTTTCCTTTAATTCAAAAATTGGTTAAGGATCCCTTGAGGAGTAGCAGTTTGTCCATTCCTCCAACTGAAATTTGGATGGTTTCTCTAACTTGAGTTATATGCGTTTGAGGAAGGTCTGCTGAAATGTCTTTGGTAGTTGTTCAAGGCATTCGATTTCTCATTCAATCTCTTAGAAAGAAGGAATTGTTGGACAATTCTCAATTGTATGTATGTTACAAGCATAGATACCACAAACAACTTCTGCAGCCTTTTCAGGTTCTACCTTCTTAAGTTCCATGGCCTCAACTTTTCTTGTAAGTCTAGCCAATTTTGCATTTGCATCATCTTCCTCTTTTAAGACCTAGATTCCTCCCCTTTCCTTTGATAGAGTGGGCTTAGAAGTAGTGGTCTTGAGAAGGTATCCCATGATTGCGCGTTTTCAGCAAATTTATCAAAATAATCCCATGTATCATCGGCTTCCTTATTCATGAATTCCCCATTACACATCATATCCACAAATTGGCGCATGGATGAGGTCAATCTATCATAGGAAAAGCATGTTATCCTCTATGTTTCACAGCTATGTTGTGGACATGAATTTATGAGATCCTTAAATCGCTCCCAACATTGGAAGAATGTCTCATCTTCTTTTTTTTTTCAAAATTCACGATTTCTTTCCTTAAGATATTCCTTTTATGATGTGGGAAGAACTTTTTTAGGAACTCCCTTATCATCTCAGACCATGTACCAATGGGTCATGGTCTTAAGGATTGTAACCATGACTTTGCCTTTTCTTTCAAAGAGAAAGGAAACAATTTCAGTATGACCATGCCCTTAGACACTTTTGGGAAGTGCAATGTAGATATGATCTCATCAAACTCTTTCATAAGCATGGACTTTCAGATTTTAGTCCATGAAACTTAGGGACAAGTTGAATTACCCCTGGTTTAATATCCACAGTTCATGTATTCAATGGGAATATCATGTAGGATAGTGTACTCACCCCCGTCGTTTGTAAATAATCTCATATAGTACGAGGCGGGGGTGCATTAAGCACCTCATTCTTATCCTAAATTCCTTAACTGGAGGTTGAAGTTGATTTTCAAAACATTAATTAATTCAGAGGATCACAAGTGGTTTCTAATCCGATGATGGATAGGCAACCCTTCGACTAATCCCCCTTCACTCAAGAGACGACGGGTGTTGTCACGAAACCACTTGGGCGTGAAACACTTTCAGCCCTCAAGTAATTAAACAACTAACCTAAAAAAGAAAAATTAATAAAATAAAATAAAAAAGAAATCTAGAAAAGATAAAAGAGATTGGAGAGAACTTACCCAATTAGGGTTACTATGTTAGGATCCTACAAAATAGAAAACAATGTTAGTTTCTAAAAGTAATTTCAGAAAAAATCCTAACCTAAAAACGTAGCAGAAAAATAAACCCTAATATTAACCTAATTCTAATGCCAATTAATCTCAGAAAAATGTAGTTGTAGTCCCTTGCAATGGCGACAAAAACTTGTTCACAACCCCAAGTGTAGGGTCGCAATATAGTAATAACTCGGTAAGACCGAGGTCAAATCCATAGAGATTAAACTTGTACGTATTCTTAAATAACTAGAACTAGAAGTAAAAGAATATATAAATATGAAATCTAGAATAAAGGAGAGTAATTGTGAATAAAGTTGATTAAAACTTTTAAATTTAAAGGTGGGAACTAGGGTGTCAAGGATCCACTCGTAGCTATCAAGATGCTACCTTGCTTGATTCAAAGAACACAATTGGAATTAGAATCCTATCCTATCCAATTGGAAGATAAAGAAATTAAATCAAATCTAAACTTTCATTGACCTAATTCTCAATGGAAGAGAATTATGATGAGTGTAAGGGATTCCATCACTCTACCATGCCTAGGAGACGATAGTGAACAATAGGATTTACCAATCTCACCATCTCAACACACAAAAAGAAGATATCCAAAGCTATCACAAAATCTATTATAATTTGAGTCATAATAAATCATAGAAAACTGAAAATATTTCTTTAATATCAAACTAGAAATCAATGAAGTTCAATAAGAACAAGAATCAAAACAAAATAAACATTCAAACATGTTACAAGCTTCACCTCTTAGCCATAGCTAAGAGGTTTACTGTAAGTGCTATGATTTCATATCCCTTTAGTTGTCAAATTTTGTGGTGCCAAAACCTATATCTATGTCTTGTATATCTTGTGTTTTATGTTTGAAGACTAGTCATTGCAATCAAGACATATCAAGACATCGCATTTCAAGAAAAGATCTTAAAAGAAGAAAGTTTTCAAGTCTTGATGAAGAAATCAAGAATAGAAGTTTTCAAGGTTGTATGTTTAAGGGTTGATCAAGTTCAAGCTTACTAGAAGACTTTGTGAAGTCAAGATCAAGCTTATGAAGGCCTACTACAAATGTTGAATATTCACAAGCTTCTCTTGAGGGTCATCTGAGTGTACAGACTTTCGATGTCCATCTCACTTTTAAGGTTTGTTTGACCTTAAATTGACCTTAGGATGGGCTTTATTGTAGGTCATTCTGGATACATAACTCATATATCTTTATATGATTGTTTGGAGTGTTCTAAGACCAGTCATAGGGACTTCAAGACCAGTCATAGGGACTTCAAGACCAGTCCTAGCTTTGCTATGACCAGTCTTAGGTTTTTTCAAGACCAGTCCTAGGTAGTTGAAGATTTTTAGATCTTTCTAGCTGTCCTATGACCAGTCCTAGACTTCCTACGACCAGTCCTGAAAGTTCTACGACTCATACTTCGACCGGTCGTAGCCCTACGACTCAAACTACAGCAACCATTTTTGGAGTCTTACGACCGGTCATAGGTGTCTCACGACCAGTCGTAGGTGGCCCACGACTGGTCGTAGACCACCCTCGACCGGTCGTGGAACTGAAAATCAAATCCTGTGAAAATATTTCAAAAATTTTTGGAGCTACGACCAGTCCTAAGTTCCTAAGACCAGTCGTAGATGGGATTTTTTAGTCTATAAATTGAGCACGAACTTCAGAGTTTTAGCACTTCAAATCAATTCTATTCAAGCATTCTTTAGGCTATTCTCTGAGATAAGTTTGTGTTTATTTTAAGCTGCTTTGTGCTTATTTAATATTCATTTTGCTAGCTTATTCTTATTTGATTTTGATCTATTCGAATCTTATTAGAAAAGGGGAATTTTTGATATTCCTTCTTCTGGATTCAAAATCAAATAAATCTAGCCCGTTTGATCTAAAATCAATTAGACTTAGAACCATTCTTAAAGTGAGTATTGGACTTTGAACGTCCAATCGAACTTCTACTCCGATTGGTTCTACCGGGCTTCATCAAAAGGTGATTCAGGTATTTTACATGTTTTGTAATTTACTTTCTCTGGTTTTTGTTTGAGATTCGCCAGAAAAATCTTATTGTATTGGTTATCTGAGGAGAGCCAAAAAACTCAGATTGTGGGATTTTTCGATTGTGTAAACTCGAGATCAAAGACACAATTGTGAAGGTTTTAGGTGAACCTGTGAAACCTATTTTCATAGTGCATGCTAATATCCCCTATGTGAGGATATTAGGAGTGGAGTAGCAATCTGTGTGGCTGTTGGATAACAGTTGGTGTACACACAGGCGAACCACTATATATCGTAGTGTTGTGGATGTGCTTTATTCTTTCATTCCTTTATTCATTCAGTTTTGTGATTTGTGTTTGTGGATGAATGTTGTAATCACTTCAAGCAAAGTGTGGATGAATGTTGTAATAACTTAGGATCTATTCTCCGCAAGTTATTTTGATTTCATTGCTTATTATTCCTCTTTGGTTTGTGATACAAGGACATTCTAAAAATAAGGTTGTCCTACCTTAAACCTCTGGTTTTTGGTGTAAGGTTGTCCTTAGAACTGATAAAGTATCAATCTCCTTATTCTAGGCTATTGCAATTGTTTTATATTTAGCATTGTGGTTTATATCTTTTATTACTCCGCTGTTATTAATTTTATTTGGCATTGCCCTATTCAACCCCCCTCTAGGGCATATAGCTAGGCCCTTTCAAGTGATATCAGAGCCTAATAGATCGTGCTTAGTGTTTATTTATTAGATTTATTTCCTGAGCTAACGATCTAAGCTATATTAAGATGTCAAATTTTGATAGCCTATCAGTCACTAGGCCACCACCCTTTAATGGCACAAACTATGCCTATTGGAAAGCTAGGATGAGGATCTTCCACAAATCCTTGGATGAAAGTGTGTGGCTGGCCACAGTGAATGAATGGAAACCTCCTATCACTGAAGTTGCTAATGACGATGGTTCAAAAACTATGAAAATAACGGCTTATTCTCTTTGGACCACACTTCAGAAAAGTGAAAGTAGTGCTAATGCAAAAGCACTAAATGCAATTACTTGTGCATTATCACCAGAAGTATTCAAAAGAATCATCTCTTGTGAAAATGCAAAACAAGCATGGGATATATTAGAAATGACACACGAGGGTACATCTATTGTCAAGAAATCTAAAGTCCAACTCTTCACAACTAAATTTGAAGAAATTCATATGGAGGAGAATGAGATGTTTATGGACTTCTACAATAGATTGAATGACATAGTGAACTCTATGTGGGGTCTTGGTGATAAAATCCGTGAAAGTAAAGTGTGCACAAAAATACTACGTTCACTTCCTGAATGGTTCAATTCTAAAGTGACCGCGATTCAGGAACTTCGTGATACGGATACCATGAGGGTTGAGGAATTAGTTGGTTCACTTTAAACCTATGAGTTATCCTTTAAGGCTCCTAAAGGAAAATCAATAGCTCTCAAATCATCTAAAAATATTTCTCAAGAGAGCACTTCGGATTCAGAAAATATCGAAGATGGTATGGCACTTTTAGCAAAAAGGTTTTACAAAATTTTCAAAAACAAGAAAAAGGTTGATTTTCAAAAATCAAATGATAAGAGACGATCTAAACCTAGAACTCGTAAATCCTTAAAAGATAGTCAATGTTACAACTGTCAAGAGTATGGGCACTTATCTAACAAATGTACTAAAAAGGACAAATCAAAAAGGAAAAGCATGATGGCTACTTAGGATGAATCATCTGATTCTGAATTCTCTTCTAAATCAGAAGATTCTAAAACCGAGTCAGGCGATGGTGTTAAAGCCCTTATGACTCTAGCCAAGATCACCTATTCAGATCATGATGATACATCTAGTGAAGAAAATCTAAATAGCGATTGCGATAATGAAGATGATCTTCAAGATGCTTATAAAGCTCTTTATAAAGAGAGTTGTAAAATTACTGTCAAGCTTAAATTACAAAAAGAAAAATTTTCTAAGCTTAAGGAAGATTATGAGTCTCTTGTCTTAGAAAAATCTCATATTTCTGATTCTTTTGAAAAAACCAAAAATGATTTAGATTTCAAAACCTCTCAAATTGAAGATTTGAAATCCGAAAAAGAGAAACTCAAAAATGAGGTAGCTTCTCTTCTGAGTTTGAAAGACACATGGAGATATGCCCAAGGAGATCCAAAATTGAAAAAATTATTGTCCGGATCAAGAAAATGTGGCAATCGATTCGGGTTGGGCTATGATAAAAATACATCTCCTAAACAAAAGAACATTGCTCCTAGATTTGTTAAAGGAGAGTCTTCGACCTCAAAAGAAAAGAATACCTATCAAGGTTTTTCCAAGAATTCTAGGTCTTTCCAAAAACCTAAAAGTGGCCATGTCAACTTTAATTTTCAAAACCGAAATCAATTAGCTAAAAAAATTATTGATCTTCTCAAGGAGTTATTAAAGTCGAACTCTATAGGTCGTTCCTACGACAATAGACAGAAAAAGACCATCTATACTCCTAAACCCAAAACAGTTATGAAATAGGTTCCTAAAGTTTCCAGCTTGGTTGCCCACACTGCTTTCAAAGCAACAAGTCATTCAAAATGGTACCTAGATAGTGGTTGCTCCAGACATATGATAGGTGACAAAGCTTTATTCACCGATCTTAAAGATATGACTGACGGGTCAGTCACATTTGGTGATGGAAGCAATTGTAAGATTATTGGCCAAGGTACGGTTCAACTTTATAACCTTCCCTTATTTCAGAATGTCTTATATGTTGAGGGATTAAAACACACCCTATTAAGCATTTCTCAGATATATGATAACAACCATAGTGTAAAGTTTTCTAATCAAGGTTGTGAGATAGTTAATAAAAGGGGTTCTGTTATATTAACTGGTCGCAGAACTTCTGAAAACTGCTACATTGTTAGTAATGCTAGCTCATCTACTCAATCATGTTACATGGTCCATACCGATGAGACTGAATTATGGCATAAACGTCTTGGACATGTACACTATCGGAACTTATTTAGATTGAGCAAAAGAGAACTAATTAGAAGTCTACCCAAATTGCAAAAGGTAGACAAAATATGTGGAGAATGCCAGTTGGGCAAACAAATTAGGAGCTCTCACAAGAAAGTGAACTCTAACACCACATCTAGACCACTCGAGCTTCTCCACATGGATCTTATTGGACCTACCAGATCGGAAAGTCGAGGAGGCAAAAAATACATCTTGATTATCGTACATGACTATACCAGATTCACTTGGATATTTTTCTTAAAAGACAAAACTGAAACCCTAGATGAAGTGAAAAAGGTCATCAAACGAATCCAAAATGAGAAAGGTTCTCATGTTAGTAAGATTCGTAGTGATCATGGATCTGAATTCGAAAATAGTAGTTTTGAGAAATTCTGTTGCGATCAAGGAATATCACATGAATTCTCAGCATCCAAAACACCGCAAAAAAATGGTATAGTTGAAAGGAAAAATAGAGTGCTTCAGGAAATGGCTAATGTTATGTTGAATAGTATGAAGCTCTCTAGAAATCTTTGGGCTGAAGCAGTTAATACCGCATGTTATATTATTAATCGAGTTTATACCAGTAAATCTGATAATAAGACTGCTTATGAATTATGGTTTGAAAAGAAACCTACTGTCAAATAATTTCAGATTTTTGGCAGGAAGTGTTATATTTTACGGGATCGTGAAAATTTGGGTAAGTTTGATACGAAGAGTGACGAAGGAATTTTTCTTGGTTATTCTTTGAACAGTCGAGCTTATAGGGTTCTAAATAAGAGAACTAGAGTGATTCAAGAGTCCATCATTGTGGTCATTGATGATCATTTGAATACATCAGCCCCAAGTTCAGATGATGATGAAGCTCTTATTATTGACAATCTAGATATCTCATCAAGTCAAAAAGAATTTGAACCAAGGACTGTTAAAGATCATCCAACCAATCAAATACTTGGAAATCCACTCACTGGAGTTCGTACTCACAAACAACTTGAGAACATATGTAATTATGTTTGTTTTACATCCCAAATAGAACCGGTCAACGTAAAAGAAGCACTTTCTGACGAAAATTGGATAGTTGCTATGCAGGATGAACTTAATCATTTTGTTCGTAATGATGTCTGGTATCTTGTTCCTAGACCTAAAGATAAAAATATTATTGGAACAAAGTGGATCTTTAAAAATAAGTCTGATGAACTCGAAAATATTATACGAAACAAGGCTAGACTGGTTGTACAAGGGTACACTCAGATTGAAGGCATAGATTACGATGAAACCTTTGCTCCAGTCGCTCGCCTTGAAACAATCAGACTTTTTATTTCCAACGCAAGTTTCAAAAAATTTAAAATCTATCAGATGGATGTAAAGAGTGCTTTCTTGAATGGCGATCTACATGAAGAAGTGTATGTTGAACAACCTTCAAAGTTTGAAGACCCTAAGTTATCTGACCATGTATTTCGTCTCAAAAAGGCTCTCTATGGTCTAAAACATGCACCCAGGGCATGGTATGAAAAATTGACTAAATTCTTACTTAGTCATAGCTTTCAAGTAAGCAGTGTCGATAAGACACTTTTTGTTAAAAAGAATAACAATGATATTTTGATGGTTCAAATATATGTTGATGATATTATTTATGGATCTACTTATTCTAACATGTCTACTGAGTTTGCAGAGTTAATGAAATCAAGGTTCGAAATGAGCATGGTTGGCGAACTTAACTATTTCCTAGGGTTGCAAGTAAAACAACAACCTGATAAAATTTTCATTTCTCAGACCAAATATGCTTCAAACTTGATTAAAAGGTTTGGATTTGAGAATGGTAAGAACTTTGATACTCCTATGAGTACAACATTAAGACTCTCAAAAGACTCTACAGGTAAAGATATAGATCCTAAACTATATCGCAGTATGATTGGTAGTTTGTTATATCTTACTGCTAGTAGACCTGATATCGCATTCAGTGTTGGTATTTGTGAGAGATATCAGTCTAATCCTAAGGAATCATATCTTACCGCTGTTAAACGGATTATTAGGTATGTTGCAAGTTCTATAAATTTGGGACTTTGGTATCCTTTTGATACTAATGTTCAACTAGCCGGCTATTCAGATGCTGATTCGGCCGGAAATATTGATGATAGAAAATCAACCAGTGGTGGTTGTTTTTACTTTGAAAATTGCTTAGTTTCTTGGTTTAGCAAGAAGCAAAGCTCAATATCGCTCTCTACTGCTGAGGCTGAATATATTACAGCTAGATATGCATGTACTCAACTAGTTTGGATGAAACGCATGCTTAGCGATTATGGAATTAATCAAGATTCAATGATTTTACATTGTGATAATTCTAGTGCTATAAACATTTCCAAAAATCTAATCCAACATTCACGTACTAAGCATATTGACATTAGGTATCATTACATTCGTGAGTTGGTTGAAGAAAAAATTATTTCATTGGAATATACACCAACCGAAACTCAACTTGCTGATATATTTACTAAACTGCTCGACAAAAGTAGGTTTAATAAATTAAAATTTGATCTTGGTATGTGCATTTTACATTGAATATTCTTGCTTGCATGTATCATAGTGTATTATATTTCACATTATAATTGTTTAAATTTTAAATTTTTTCATTTAAAATGTATTTTTGGTCGATGCTCGACCGGTCGTGGTTGTACACGACTAGTCGTGGTTCGACCGGTCATGGACTACACATGACCGGTCGTGGATCTCGTGAACATCATATAATTTGGGAAAAATCCCCTTCTTCTTCATTTCCACACCCACCTACGACAAGTCGTGGCTCGACCAGTCATAGGATTTTTAGTTTTTCTTCAAGGTAAGTCCTATTTCATCATTTTTCTTGAAGATTCATGATCTCTATGCTTTGATTTGTTCATAGTATAGTTTGATTTCATCTCTTGTTGAGTTTTTCAAGGGTTTTCTCTCTATTTACTGATCTAGAGAAAACCCATCTTTCATTTATGCATCTTTCTTGTTCTTTGTATATCTTTTTGAATATGGATGCTAGAGGAAAAAAGAAAACATCCCGTGGTCTATCTTTATCCAGATCTGGACCAATAACTAGACGGTATCTTCGGTCACTCGAAGATGATACTCAAGATGTATGGGATTTGCGTGCCTGTAACATTATCGTTGAGCATACCGCTGATCTAAATCACATTGCTCCATATGGTGTCATTCCCCTTCTTGAATCTGTAGGTTGGACTAACATTTTGCTTTGGGGTGGGTCTGCATACCAGTCCATTGCTCAATCAATGGTTGCATACATTTTAAATTTTTTCCTTGATAATTTGACATTTTCTATGATACAAGAGAAGGAAAATTTGAAGTAGACCGTCATTTAATATCAGGTATTATGGATATACCTGTTAATGATGAAGGAATACCGATTCATACTTTATACGATAAACCTTCAGAATCGAAAAAACGCATGTCAACTAGATATTTATGCAAAATTGATGTGCATTGGACTCACAAAGGGAATGCGCTCCCTGCAAAGTATCTGTTACCCAAATATAAAATACTACATCGTTTCTTCATTTTCAATGTATATCCTCGGTCCGGTAATAAAACCGAGTTAACTTCTTTCATAGTTCGTGTGTTGCATTCTATTGCTTCTGGAACCAAGGTCTGTCTTCCTTCTTTGATTTGTCAATCCATTATACAATTTCGTTTCCATCCGGGTCACAGTGATATTCCATTCGGTTATCTTATGAATGTTCTAACCACTCACATGCTTGTCGATAAACCTGTTAATGAGGCACCAATTCTTCATCTCATTTTCAATAATGTCAATCTTAATAAGATGAAATTGGAACTGCTTCCTGGCCAATTTGATGAAGCTGGTGTTAGTGGTGTTGGTGGTGATGGTGGTGATGCTGGAAATGAAGAGGAAGCTGGTGATCTTCCACAACAAGATGTTAATATAGATGACTTATTTGATGACATAGAAACTGATTCACCTAATGATCCAAATTATGATCCTTCTAGTTTTAATGCACGCCTTTGTTCATTGGAGAAAAAACTTAATAATATGAATATGGCCCATGACATGAGATTCAAGTACATGCAAAAATATCTTCATC
Source organism: Magnolia kwangsiensis (assembly GCA_037074715.1). Lineage (NCBI taxonomy): Eukaryota > Viridiplantae > Streptophyta > Magnoliopsida > Magnoliales > Magnoliaceae > Magnolia > Magnolia kwangsiensis. The sequence continues at coordinate 126,472,030 of CM073574.1, read as the reverse complement.
GCATAAATAAGGGCTTACACCAGATTGATCCATCTATTTCTGCTCCCTCCTCTGGATCAGATTAAGTGAATTATCTTCTAAATAGTATTACATTTCTTTACTCTGGATATGTATTATGAATTCTGGTTTCATAACATTTTCTTTTGGATATTGTACTTTGTGTTATGGATTATGACTTGACACTTTAGGTTTATTTTATGTCCTTTCATATCACCTTCTCATTATTTGCTCTCTTTATTCTCCTTTATATTGTTCCTTTCCCTTGTCATTTTGTGAAAAAAAGAGGGAGTAGTAAGCATTGCTAAAAGGGGAGTAATACGGATAGGGGGAGTAAATTTGTTTGTATTGATTGAGAAGGATATGTGGAATGATGGATATGTGGATTGAAGTTTTGAGGTTTTCATGTTATGTATTGATTATATGAGCAATACTCATATTACTTAGGGGGAGTAAAGTATTTTGTGGTTTCATGACTTATCATTCCTTATTATCTTTGATGCTATGTGTTTTGTCACAATTTGACAAAGGGAGAGATTATAAGGGCTATGATTTCATATCCCTTTATTTGTCAAATTTTGTGGTGCCAAAACCTATATATATGTCTTGTATATCTTGTGTTTGTGTTTGAAGACTAGTCATTGCAATCAAGACATATCAAGACATCGCATTTCAAGACAAGATCTTAAAAGAAGAAAGTTTTCAAGTCTTGATAAAGAAATCAAGAATAGAAGTTTTCAAGGTTGTATGTTCAAGGGTTGATCAAGTTTAAGCTTACTAGAAGACTTTGTGAAGTCAAGATCAAGCTTATGAAGGCCTACTACAAGTGTTGAATATTCACAAGCTTCTCTTGAGGGTCATCTGAGTGTACAGACTTTCAATGTCCATCCCACTTTTAAGATTTGTTTGACCTTAGATTGACCTTAGGATGGGCTTTATTGTAGGTCATTCCAGATACATAACTCATATATCTTTATATGCTTGTTTGGAGTGTTCTAAGACCAGTCCTAGGGACTTCAAGACCAGTCCTAGCTTTGCTGCGACCAGTCTTAGGTTTTTTCAGGACCAGTCCTAGGTAGTTGAATATTTTTGGATCTTTCTAGCTGTCCTACGACTAGTCCTGGACATCCTACGACCAGTCCTGGAAGTTCTACAACTCATACTTCGACCGGTCGTAGCCCTACGACTCAAACTCCAGCAACCATTTTTGGGATCCTACAACCGGTCGTAGGTGTCTCACGACCAGTCGTAGGTGGCCCACGACCGGTCGTAGACCACCCTCGACCGGTCATGGAACTGAAAATCAAATCCCGCGGAAATCTTTCGAAAATCTTTGGAGCTACGACCAGTCCTAGGTTCATAAGACCAGTCGTAGATGGGATTTTTCAGTCTATAAATTGAGCACGAACTTCAGAGTTTTAGCACTTCAAATCAATTATATTCAAGCATTTTTTAGGCTATTCTCTGAGATAAGTTTGTGTTTATTTTAAGCTTCTTTGTGCTTATTTAATATTCATTTTTCTAGCTTATTCTTATTTGATTTTGATCTAAATTCCAATCTTATTAGAAAAGGGGAATTTCTGATATTCCTTCTTATGGATTCAAAATCAAATAAATCTAGCCCGTTTGATCTAAAATCAATTAGACTTAGAACCATTCTTAAAGTGATTATTGGACTTTGAACGTCCAATCGAACTTCTACTCCGATTGGTTCTACCGGGCTTCATCAAAAGGTGATTCAGGTATTTTACATGTTTTGTAATTTACTTTCTCTGGTTTTTGTTTGAGATTCGCCAGAAAAATCTCATTGTATTGGTTATCTGAGGAGAGCCAAAAAACTCAGATTGTGGGGTTTTTGGATTGTGTAAGCCCGAAATCAAAGAAACAATTGTGAAGGTTTTAGGTGAACCTATGAAACCTATTTTCATAGTGCATGCTAATATCCCATGTGTGAGGATATTAGGAGTGGAGTAGTAATCTGTGTGGCTGTTGGATAACAGTTGGTGTACACACAGGCGAACCACTATATATCGTTGTGTTGTAGATGTGCTTTATTCTTTCATTCCTTTATTCATTCAGTTTTGTGATTTTGGTTTGTGGATGAATGTTGTAATCACTTCAAGCAAAGTGTGGATGAATGTTGTAATAACTTATGATCTATTTTTCGCAAGTTATTTTGATTTCATTGCTTATTATTCCTCTTTGGTTTGTGATACAAGGACGTTCTAGAAATAAGGTTGTCCTACCTTAAACCTCTGGTTTTTGGTGTAAGGTTTTCCTTAGGACCGATAAAGTATCAATCTCCTTATTCTAGGCTATTGCAATTGTTTTATATTAAGCATTGTGCTTTATATCTTTTATTATTCCACTGTTATTAATTTTATTTGGCATTGCCCTATTCACCCCCCCTCTAGGGCATATAGCTAGGCCCTTTCATTTACCCAACCATAAACATGATTGAAATTAAATCTTTTAAACAAAACATGAAAAATAAACTAGGGAAGAAGAAAAACTCTTTGGCGGCTGCTCTACCCTTATGTATGCTCCTTGAGACCTTTCCAAACCCTAGAAGAAGCTTTGGAGCATCCTAGGGAGTCCTATTTATATTTGTAGAATTCCAACTTTCACACTGAGTTGAATAAAATCTAGAAACTGCCTTAATTTTACGTACTTTATGCAGTTTTTCAAAATAGGCTTAGAGTTTAAACTGTCTCAAATTTACGCACTCTTCACAGTTTCTCGAAATATACTCAGAGTTTCAGAATATGTTTTTTCAAGATAATTTTAGGATTCCTTTTCTGCACTTTAAATCTTTGACTCTCTTCATTCCTCACTTGGTTTTCTTGGATCTTTGGCATGTGAATTCTTCATTAATGACTTTCAAATCATCAAATCTTCTTTTAGTAATCTTTTAAGCATAAATTCTCCTTTTGACATCAATTTCACCTTAAGCTCTCGAAATCACCTCTCACATGAAACATGCATAATTAAATCGATTAAACACTATCATGTTTATAAAACTAAGGTATAAATAGAGAGAAATATGTATTATTTCACTCTTAACAGCTTCTATGATGAGAATGGGGTTTAGTGGCATCGTATTTCTATCGGTCAATCCTCCCAATTTCTAACAACGCTCACATGCTTTACAAAATTCGTGTGTATCACGGAACATAGTGGACCAGTAAAAGTCGCACTTCAGAATTTTGTTGTGGTCTTTTTAGCTAATAAGTGGCTACCACATGTGTGAGAATGGAAAAAGGAAATGACATTATGATGGTCATTATCAGAGACACATCTTTTAATGATTTGATCTGGGCAATATTTGAATAAATATGGATCATCCTAGATAAACTTGCGAACCTCGATAAAAAACTTATTTTTATCTTGCGTAGTCTAATGAATAAGCGTGGTACCTATGGTAAGATAAATTGCAATATCAATATACCAAGGTAATTGGGAGACTTTAAATAATTGTTCACCAAGGAACATGTCATTAATGGGTGTCGTCTCCATGGAATCCGATAAAATGAACTAAGAGAGATGGTTAGCCACTATGTTTTCTACTCTTTTCTTATCTCATATTTTTATGTTAAACTCTTGGAGAAGAATAATCCATCTTAACAAATGGGGCTTAATATCCTTCTTAGAAAGAAGGTATTTCAATGCCGCATGGTTAGTGAACACTATAATCTTGGTACCTATCAGGTAGGATCTAAACTTGTCTAAAGCAAACCCTACGACTAGGAGTTCATTTTTCATAGTGGAATAGTTTATTTAGGCAGAGTTTAGAGTTTTATTCACATAGTAAATAACGTAAGGACTCTTGTCTTTCCTCTGGCCTAACACCACCCCAATAGCATAATCACTCGCATCACACATAATTTTAAAATGAAGACTCTAATTGGGTGATTGAATAATGGGAGCACTAGTCAACATGCCCTTAAGCTTGATGAAAGCTTTCTGGCATTCCTTGCTCCAATCAAAGAGGGAATCCTTTTGAAGAAGATTACATAAAGGATGAGAGATGAGACTAAAGTCCTTTATGAACCTTCGATAAAAGCTGTCGTGTCCTAAAAAGGATCGCACGTCACGTATGCTTTTGGGTGGTGGTAAGTTTGAGATTAAGTCGATTTTAGCTTTGTCTACATTAATTTCATTGGAGGATATGATATGTCCAAGCATTATTCCCTTTTGAACCATAAAATGACATTTTTCCCAATTAAGAACAATGTTCTTTTCTTTACATCTTTTCAACAAAAGTTTGAGATTGTTAGGGCATTCGCTAAAAGATGTACCAAAATATAGAATTCGTCCATGAAAACCTCTAAGAATTACCCCACCATGTCCAAGAAAATACTCAACATGCAACACTGAAAAGTGGCGGGAGCATTACGTAGTTCGAATGGTATTCTTTAATATGCTAAACTGACAAAAGGACAAGTAAATGTGGTCTTCTCTTAGTCTTCAAGAGTTATCTCTATTTGGTTGTATCCTGAATATCCATCTAGAATATAGTAATAGGAATGGCTGCTGAGTGTCAAATATTGCATATTTTCTCCCATTTATATCTTGGTTTTATGAATATGATACTGCTTAATGTTATATTTTATAAATGTTTATGTTACAAGGTGAATCTGAGAGCTTGGATTGAAAAGAATGTTAAAAGCATGGATGTAATGCTCGAGAATCACTAGGGCAAGGGATAGATCTTAGGAGACCAAGATTGAAGATTTCAAGACCTCAAGTTCTAAGGAAAGCAAGTAAAGAATGAAGAAAATCGAAGATTGGAAGTGAATTTGTGTATGCTTTGACTGGTCTAAGCTCTGGCTCGACTAGTCGAAGCTTCAACTGGTTTAAGTTCTGCTTCGACTCGTCTAAGCTCCTACTTGACTAGTTGAGGAAACTTCAACTCGAACTCCATTAACATGATCTTTTTAATTCACACAATCTTTAACCAATCGAAGGTGACCCATGACAAGAACATCCTTCATAAATCATTCTTGACTGGCTAAAAAGTTCTTTTGTATAATTCTTAGTTACACCTTTTTCCGAGTAAACTCCAATCTCGTTGGACTAGTCCTTTCACTACCACTAATGTTTATCCTCATGGGGCCATCGAGATAGTAAATCCAACAAATGAAAATGCTTTCAAAGTGAATGGAAACCATTTAAAACCATTTGTGGAGAAATTTAATTCAGAGGACACGTCCATACCTCTGAATGATCCTGTCTACCAAGATTGATCTCCTAGTCTGATGGAGGTATAGTTAGGTTTATTTCTTCCATAAGATTTAGGACTAGGATAGTTTATTTTCAGTTATTTAGTCTGTGTTCTAACCCATTTTAAGCTGAGATCAGTACTAAAGCCTCAAGCTTCCTTCTTTAAGTACTACCTTTCCATCATTGCTCCTTTTCTTTTCGTTGCCTCATGTGCATTGTATGCTTATCTCTTTTACATTAAGGACAATGTAGATTTTAGGTTGAAGCTGTGGATTAGGCAGGCTAATCAATTATTTCCTTAGTCATTGAACAAAATTGTGAAAAAATTTCTGAAAAATTTTGAAAATTCTGTGAATTCAAGTGATTTTAAAGTTAATCCATGAATTAGAATTATAAGATGCTTAATGTTGATGCTTTATGCCTCTTGGATTTTAGTCACTTGGGAGATCCCAAAAATAAGTTCGAATTATTAATCCATAATTAGAAGTTTTAAATATTGATTGAGTCATGATTTCACATGTCACATCTAGCTTTCACATTAGAGCTTCAGTTAGATATTAAAGTGTTAACTTGGTGATTATTAAGCATGGAAGTAACCAACCAGGGGAATTTGTCCATCATGTTCAAATAAAATAAAATAAAAATTAATACCCAGCTAAAAAATAGTTGTCGTAAAAAATGGCTACCTATTAAAGATCTTTAAAAAGGTTGACATAGAGTGAAAGCCATCAATGAAAAAATCAAAAGCTGAAAAAATGACAATGGATGAAAACATGAACTGTAAAACAAGTTTTTGTTTAGGTTTTAGTTGTCCTGAATGCTCTTTTGATTATCTATGTTATTATGAAAATGAAGAATTGAACCTTTGACTGTGATAAGTCTAGACTTCACTATGCACCCATGGAACTCAATATTTAGAATTATTCTAATTGAAGGATTAATGCTTTGAACTTGACTATGAGATTTACCATGTGCTAGACTTTAGGATGAAATATTGCTCAATACTAATGTATCCTAGATTTCTATAGAATGGATTGTCTTCAGAACCGTTTGAGCTTATATAAATTATGTAGTGATTTTTGAAATATCTTTTGCATGTTTTGCTTGGGACTAGAAAAATGTTGGTTGAGGGTGTGTTGAGTGTCAAATATTACATATTTTTTCCCATTTATATCTTCATTTTATGAACATGATGCTGCTTAATATTATATTTTATATATGTTTGTGTTATAAGGTGAATCTGAGAGCTTAGATTGAAAAGAATATTAAAAGCATAGATTTAATGCTCAAGAATCACCAAGGCAAGGGATGGATCTTAAGATACTAAGATTGAAGATTTTAAGACCTCAATATATAAGGAAACCAAGTAAAGGATGAAGAAAATTGAAGATTTGAAGTGAATTTACGTATGCTTCGACTGGACTAAGCTTTGGCTTGACTAGTCGAAGCTTCTATTGGTCCAAGCTCTGCTTCGACTCGTCTAAGCTCCTACTTGACTAGTCAAGGAAACTTCGACTTGAATTCCAGCAACATGATCTTTTTAATTCATGCGATCTTCGACCAGTCGAGGGTTACGCAGATTTTACGCAGAGTGTGTAAATTTGAGGCGGTTTTATGATTTTGTGAATGAAAGGCTATAAATAGGGGTTTCCATGTGATTTTTAGGATATCTAGGGTTTCAAGGAGCCGAGCCAAGGGGTGAAGAAGCCTTATAAGAGTTTTTCTTCTTTCCTAGTTTATTTTTAATGCTTGCTTTTAGGGTTTTGATTCCAATCATGTCTATGGTTGCTTAAATCCTTTAGTTAGGGCTAAAGGGTGAAGCTTGTAGTATGATTGGAATATATTTTTTGCTTTGATTCATTTTTTTATTGAACCTCATGGATTCTAGTTCTTTATTAGGGAATACTTTTAGTTTTTAATGGTTTATTGTAACTTAAATTACAATGGATCTATGATAGCTTTGAATATCTTCTTTTCCTATTTTGAGATTGAGAAGTTAGGAAATCCTATTGTTCACCATTGTCCGATGGGCATGGTTGAGTAATGGAATCCTTCCTAATCCTCCCAATTCTCTTATGTTTGGTTATGAGATTGGCATATTCTATTGTTTATCATTGTCTCTTGGGCCTGGTTAGGTGATGGAATCACTTCCAAACCTCACAACTCTCATCCGTTGAGACTAGATTCATGAGATGTTCAGAGATTTGATTATCTCTCTTTTCCAATGGGATAGGATAAGACTCCAATTCTAATTGTGATCTTTAAATCAAACAATGTAGTATCCTGAGAACCTACAAGTGGATACTTGGCACCCTAATTCCCACTTTGAATTGATAGTTTTCACAATCACTCGCAATTACTCTCTTTAATCTTTCAGATTTACTTTTAGATCTTTTTCTACTTCTAATTCTAGTTGCTTTTAAAATACACATAAGAATAGTCTCTGTGGATTCGACCTCGGTCTCACTGAGATTATTACTACATTGTGACAGTACACTTGGGGTTGTGAACAATGGCTGACTAACCTTTCTAAGATTTGATTAACAAAGGGTAAAGGGAAGTGGTCTTTCCTTGTGACGATATTCAATTTTTTGTAGACAATGCACATTCTCCAACTAGTAGTGACTCTAGTTGGCTTGAATTCATTTTTTGCATTGGATAAGTTGGTGATCCCGAACTTCTTGGGTATCATCTGAGTTGAGCTCACCCATTGGCTATTAGATATAGGGTATATATGATAACCACATCCAATAACTTTAACACCTCAACTTTAACCACTTATTTCATGTTTGGATTTAACCAACGTTGTGGTTGTCTAGATGATTTCGCACTATTATTGAGGTGAATGAGATGAGTACAAATCTAAGGATTGATTCCCTTGAGGTCCGCGATCGTGCATCCAAGGGCTCCTTTATATTCCTTGAGAGTATAAACGTGCATACTCTCGTATTATTCATCCAGGAGGGTAGAAATAACCACCTGATATGTTTTATCTTAACTCAAATAGGCATATTTATGATCAGTGAATAATGGTTTTAAGTCAATCTTCGGTGCCTTGATACTAAACGATAGAGGCTTTATATTTTTTTAGGGCAATTTTCAAATTTTGGCCTCCACCAGTTACTTTTAAGTACTGGTTTAACATCTAACAAAGCATCCATCTCCCTAATCATATCATCGTCCAAATCAAGAGAGTGTGCCAATAACGTCTCTAGAGTGTCAGAGTATATGTACAAAAGTGACCTATCTTCCACAAATGAGTCAATCACATTTACTTCGTGGGCATCATCAACATCCTCCGGTTGTTTACATATATTGAATATATTTAACTCTAATGTCATGTTTTTGAAAGTTAATTTCATAATCTCATTTCTACAATTAATGATGGCATTTGATGTTATTAGGAATAGCCGACCAATGATGAAAGGAATTTGAGCGCTTATATCAATGATGGGCTAAGTATCCAAAACAATAAAATATACTGGATAGTATAATTTATCGACTTGGACTAGCATGTCCTCTATCATTCCTCTCGGAATATGAACTAAATGATCAACAAGTTAAAATGTGGTCCTAATGGGTTTTAATTCACCAAGGCCAAGCTATTCGTAAAACGAGTATGGAATCAAATTCACACTCGCTCCCAAGTTAAGTAGTGCATATTCTATCCGATAATTCCCAATTGTACAAGCGATAGTTGGGCTACTAATATCATATTTTTTTAGGCATATCTTTCTTGAGGATAACTGTCACTTTTTCTATTACAAAAATTTTCCTTTAAATGTTTTATCATCTCTTAATTATACAGAGATCATTCATAAACTTAGCATATGATGGGATTTTTTATGGCATCTAACAAGGGAATATTGATTTTCACCGGTTTAAGCACCTCTAGAATATCCTGAGTGTTAGATAGAGTTTTTGGCGAAATCAACCTCTAGGGGAACCAAGGTTTTGGCGAAATCAACCATGGGAGGCTAGGTCCATCATTCCTCTTAGATTCTTCTAAGTCTTTAAGCCTCTCAGCCCTCTTCGAGATGTTTTTCTCAATTATCTTACTAATTCTAAGAATGGTGATAAACTTAACTTACTCCACATGATGGTTCGAAGAGCTTGGGTCATTTAATTCACATTGTTGTTTTGAGTTAGGTAGAAGTTAGGCTGAAAGAGTCCCTTTCTCCCAATTAGTCGTGACTCAATTCTTTGGATAGACGATGCAAACACTCCTAAGAATGTTTTGATATTCTGGAATGCTTATAACTTATTTTGGTTGAATTGCTCTTGATTTTTAATCAATTTCTAAACCATTATCCTCTTGGGTTCTTTTCTAATTTAATGGATTTAAGTTTGATAGAAAAGCTCCTTGAGATTTGTAACCCTCCAAAATTGAAAATCGGATTCACAGGAATCCCGATCACCGAATCCAGTGCCAACAACCTCCGTAGTACCCTATTCTCAGCTCTTAGCGCCCATGTGCCAGGTTCCGATCATGGGATCCTACAAGGAGGATTTTCCAATGTACATTTTTCTCATAAAAAGAATAACCACAAGTTTACCTAAATCACAAAAGAAACATCATCATCACATATCCACTAATATAAACTTTGAATACAATGCTGAAAGGGAAATACATATGTCAAAATAATATCAAAGCTTCAGAAGACAGCTGCACGCTCCAAGCTCAATGATACTGTGACCAACGTCACCTAGAGGCGGTTGAAAGTGTGTGCACAAATAAGTGTTAAGCACACAAATATAATGTTATAATCATACAATGTCAGAAATACTAGAAAAATCATGAATCATACGATATCAGAATAAGCGAAAATACTGATAAGTCCATGAGTCAAACAATATCAGAATACACAATACAGATTAGTTATACAAATGAGTAGTTATAAAGAGTCAAGTATCAGATACCGAGGATGCAATGCAATATGCGGTACGAATGACAATGTAGGAGTGTGAAGTTGGGATGATGGTACGTAGTATCGCAAGCTATAGGGTCCACCACAAGGGACTTGTATCCAAACTAGTCTCATACCTAAATTTGTATAGTCAGACTCAATGTGGTAAACTCCTGATCTCAGGTTAGTCACTCACCCCAACCAAAATCTTGGCCATTGCGAAGGTACACGTAACAAATAGTTACACACCACTAGCCCGAGTGGATAGTGAATGAACGAATGAATGAATATGCGACTCCTGCTGCATAAATCAGTACTGTACATCTCTAAGATCATCACTGGGGTCTATTACACTCTACGCCAGCTTGTCACCCCTGTCCGAGTGCTTACACTCTACGCCATCTTGTCACCCCTATCCGAGCACACAACTGGGTAAGTGGAAGAGACCCCACTATCCTCCTGCCAATATCAGGCCCGGTTCGTCGATAACAGACCTATTCCTCAAGCTAGTCAAACTCAACCTAGATATTGCCCCCTCACTCAGGCGGGTAAGGTCACACCCCCTCCTAACCGACCACGATATAGTGGGAGACGTGACCTACTAGTCTAGACGTTAGGGCATCCTGTGGTACCAAGAGGGTTTAGGAATTTTCGCCTGGGGCCATCTAAGGCGGCCTGATGCTAGTAATAGATTTTCAGTGTCCCATCTGGCCATCCACGATATACTTGTAGAGGCTACGGCCCTAATGTCGCTAGGACATACAATAGTCACAACACACAATACAAGATGCATGAGTCATATAATCCAGTCATGCATCAATTCTGCGCATACCGTGTGCTCATGTAAGACAATCTCTGCCTATCAAGGAGTCTCATAAAAATATGCCCAATGACATATGCAATAGTTAACCACATCTCATAACAAACATGCAAATGATGCGTATGGGCATGTATCATGATGTTATGATGTCACATACTCATAATCAACATCGATAATCGGCCTCGACAATCAGAATTGGCCTCAATAATCGGCCTCGATAATCAGCTTTAACAATCGAAATCAGCCTCGACAATCAGAATTGGCCGCGACAATCAGAATCAGCCTTGACAATCGGAAGCAGCTACGACAATCGGAATCGGCCTCGATAATCAGAATCGACCTCGATAATTGGAATCGGCCTTGACAATCAGAATTGGTCTCGACAATCGAAATTGGTAATCGGCCTAACAAAGGGCCTAATGGAAGGTCATAATGTGGACATTTAACCATCATTGCCCATCAATGTGGACATTTAACCAACATTGCTCCCAAGGGTTGGCGCACATAAGGTCAAACATATAGTGGGCCCATGGCCTCACACATAGGCCTACATCACGATGGGTCACATCCATGGGCCTCTCATACATCAGGTGAGCCGCATCATATGGCCACATATACATCATAATGGGCCTCTGACATGGGCCTAATATACATCATAAAGGGCTCCATCCCACGGGCCTCAAATATATCACAATGGGCCTCTACCCATGGGCTTCAAATACATCACAATGGGCCTTAGCCCATGGGCCCCAAATACATCACAGTGGACCTCAACCCATGGTCCCCAAATATATCACAATGGACATCAACCCATGGGCCCCGAATACATCACAATGGGCCTAACCCATGAGCCCCAGATACATCATATCGGGCCTAATCAAATGGGTCGAATCAAATGGGCTAAATCAAATGGGCTAAGATAAATGGGTCATACCAACTACACCATTCATCCATTTTTTGAGATCATTTTATAACATTATTAAAAAAATGAATCATTTCCAAAAGATCATCTGGACCATACCACAAATGACAGTGATGATGAAGATTTTCACTGTTAAGATTCCAGTGGGCCCACCATAGTATTTATTTTCCTTCCAGTCTATTCATAAGGTCATAAAGACCTGACTTAAGAGGATAAACAAATATCATATTGGTCCAAAACTTTTGTAACCCAAAGGGTTTCATTAGTAGACATTTAATTCCACTGTTTTTACAGTGTGGTCCACTTGATACTAGATATGTCTTATTTTTATTTTTATTTTTTAGTCTCAAGCCTTGAGACGAGCTGCCCAATGGATGGACGGTTTGGATGTAACACGAACATCAACAATGGGTCCTAGATGAATAGCTGGGATATAACACATCCCTCATGATCAACCCACAAGACGCACTGGTGGGTTCCCATTTTCCATGATCTGGATGATGTAGACATAATATATACATTACAGTGGCCCACCGTCCAAACAATGGATGATGAGGATACCCACATACATCAAGTGGCCCCTCATGGCACCATCTAGATGGATCTAAACAGTGCTAATATACAAGCATTAAAGGTGGGTCCCACGTGGGGCCCACCACATATATATAATATATGTATATCATATATATATAATATTATATTATATTATAATGATATTATAATAATAATAATATTATTATTATTATATCCTTTTAATAGGACCAGCGTCCAGTCCCTAGATTGACGGCCTGGATGCAAATTACATATATCACATGGGCCTCACCATCCTGCAATGGATGGTGGACACCACATACACACATACATCAAGGTGGGACCACACGTGTGGCCCGCCAGTCCAGTAAGATGGACGGGCAGTGTGGATATTCACATACATCACATGGGGTCCATGTACTCGTGGTTCACTAGCCACATATATCGAGATGGTCCCATGTTCATGTGACCCACTTATGGACGGTGTGGATCTAATCCATTCATCAAGGTCGGGTCCATACATCCCAAAACGGATGGTATGGATATAATACATACTCATAGGTGGGCCACTCACATCATCATCATCACCAAGAAAAATGAAAGAGAGAGAGACGAGATGGAGGGAACTCGCCACTATGGGCCCCCTCAAGATTACAACACATACATCAAAATGGGTCCCACATACAAGTGGGCCCTTTAATATAAAATCAACCACCATTAGATATCATCATCCTTCTTCTTCCAATACATGCTAGAGCTCCAATGGATGAACTTCAACGGTTAAGATCGATCATGGAGGGTGGGATTGGATGGTAGGAAAGTAGGCCACACGTAGCTTTCTCATGGAGAGCATGGATGTCCACCTCACATGGTTGCTTGGGAGAATGAGTTTGAAATGAGAGAGAGAGAGAGAGAGAGAGAGAGGATGGGATGTAAGAGAGAAAGGGATGGGTGAGTGAGTGATGGGTGATGGGGAGAGTTGACTTTAGGGTACTTGGGTAAAAGAGAGGTAAGGGTTGCTTGTACTTGAGGATGGGATGTAGTACTTGACATTGATTGATGGAATGATGTGATGTACTGTAGAGATTCCCTCAGTATTCGTAATGCGCGGCGTTTTTCTCGAACTAAACGTAGGCCCACATCTCCTGGCCTGGATATCGTCTCGACGAGCGAGATGTGGCGTCGGAACCGCGACGACGGTGCGGTCGCTAGGGTACAAGTCTCAGGTTGAGCAGACTCTGGAATACGGGATATGACTCAAGATCAGACGCAAACACCAATTACAAATCACGGATTTTCGGCATTCGACTGGGAGGACCACAGAAGCCTAGGAATGGTACGGGCTAGGATACGGGTCTCACGGGATTTGTCTCCATATTAACCGTATGCCCATTCCTCCAATTAAAGTTTAAGTGGTTCCTCCAGCTAGGATTATACATGTTTGAGATGGGAGCACTGAATGACCTTTGATAATTGTTAACAACATTAGATTGCTCACGTAATAACTCTTGGAATGCAAGAATTGTGGGACAATCCCATGTCAAGTGTATCGTATTAGCATAAATACCAAAAACAATTTCAATGGTCTCGCTGGGTTTGATTGTTTCCACTTTCTTTAGTTACATGGTTTCGACCTTTCTTGTGAGATTAACCACCCTAGCATTCACATCGTCTTCCTCTGTTAAGATGTACATTCCTCCCTTTTCTCTAGGCTAAGTCAGCCTGGAATTAGTGGGCTTTGATGAGGTATCTCATGATTGTTCATTTTCAGCAAGAACGTCGAAATAATCCCACGTATCATTGGGATCCTTGTTCATAAACTCTCCATTTCATATCATCTTTACGAATTGACGCATGGGCAAATTCAGTCCATCATAGAAAAAGCTTATTACCCACCAATTTTCATAGTCATGATGTGGACAGGAATTCAAAAGATCTTTGAATCTCTCCTAACATTGGAAGAAGGTTTCATCCTCTTTTTTAGATAAATTCATGATTGCCCTCCTTAGGGTATTTGTCTTATGAACCAAGAAAAACTTTTTAAGGAATTCCTGGGTCATCTCAGCCCATGTCCCAATAGATCTCGATCTTAAGGAGTGTAGCCAAGACTTGGCTTTCTCCTTCAAGGAGAAAGGGAACAATTTCAGTCTTAAAGTATCCTAAAAATGTTATTAAATTGTAGGGTTACTACAATCTCATCAATTTCCTTGAGATGTAGATGTGGACTTTCAAATTCAAGTCCATGAAACTTCTGGAGTAGTTGGATCACTCCCGGTTTGAAATCCATGTTTCCTGCATTGTATGAAAACACCATGCAGGAAGGTGTACTAACCCTTGCTGGTTGTAAGTAGTTGTATAAAGTTCTAGGTAGAGGGACATTATGTACATCATTCTCATCTTGTTGCTCTTCAGCGGGATGGTAAGGTTGATTTGCAACCATATTTTTTATTTATCCTTAAGAGATGTAGATTGTTGTCACGTACTCGCTTGGGCATGAAACACTCTAAGTCATAAGTCTAAACTAAAACCTACTTCAAAAAAAAATTTTAATCTGAAATACTATAACAAGAAGAAGTGGAATGATATTACTGAATCAAGGATTCTATGTTAGTTTCTACAAAATGGAAAAACAATGTTAGTATCTAATAATTTTAAAAAACATAATCTAAAAACACAACAAAAGTTATACCTAATCCTAACCTAATTCTAATACTAATGTATTTCATAAAATTGCAACCGAAATCCTCACCAATGGTGTCAAAAACTTGTTATAACAACCCTAAGTGCAAGGCTACGATGTAGTAATAACTCGATAAGATCGAGGTTGTAACCACAAGGACTTGCTATTGTATGATTTCTATAATATGTTAAAATTAGAATTAGAATCTAAACTAACTACAAAATTTTTGTTTAAAGAGTAATTGTAAAAGAAACTATCATAGATAAAATACTAGTGTCAAGGATCCACTTATAACTGCTTTCTTAATGTTATTTTATTTTATTCAATTGGATCACACAACTGGAATCGAAGTTTTATCCTATCTATCCAGATAATGGAGCAGATAAATCATCATTCATATACTTCAAAATACATTTGAACTTCATTGAATCGGTTCCCTCATAAAGCATCAATGTATTGATTACAGGGAATTTAAAGCATCTATCATGCCCAGAATCAATGATAGATCAATGGATTTTACATTTTAAAAAATTACAAAACATGTAAGAGAATATCAATAGTCTTCATAAGCATACAAAGTGCTCGGAGTTGACAATGGATCAAAGTAAATTGAAAATACTTCTTCATTCAAACCAAAAATCAATGAATTGTTCAACATGAAAACCAATTAACTTGAATCAATATAAAATAAACATAAAAAGAACTACGAGCTTCACCCCTTAAATCTAGCTAAGAGATTAGCCAACTATAGAAATGATTCAACTAAAACTCAAATAGAAAAATGTAAAAACTAACTAGAGCTAACGGATTGAAGATGAGGGAGGACTCCTTAAAGCTCCATAACTCCTTGCTCTACTCCTCTACCCTAATTCGTGTTTACAAATTCTTAAAACATCTATTTATATCGGCTTGATTCACACCGACTTTAAAACTGACATGATTTTACACAGCTTCGATGGTACTTTCGATGACATCGAGCTCCCATCAAAGAGTCCGAGTGAAATCAGGAAACTGCTTAACAATGAACTTTCGAAATTACGTATTTTCTCAATGCCATCGAACTTGGCTTCGATAGCATCGAAGAATGCTTAAATATGTCCAGCAACAAAATTAGATTTTCTAAATTTTTGCGATGGGATCGAAGTTGCCTCGATAGCATCAACACTTTCTTCGGTTGCATCGATAGTGTCATCGATGTCATCGAATGGTCAATTTTGCACTTTGACTCCTCAATTTTCTTCCTTCCTCACTTGGTTTCTTTGAATCTTGGACTATTGAATTCTTCAATCTTAACCTCAATAGATCCAATCCTTCACTTGGTAATTCTTTAAGCATTAAATTCATACTTTAAGCATAATTTTCTTCTTAGATCTAAAATCACCTTGTAAGAGAAAACATGTGTAATCAGATTAATAAAGTACATTCATATTCATAAAGCTAATATGTAACAATGGGGAAATATACAATATTTCACTCTCAACAACCATTCATCGTTCTCTTGATTTTTTATAATTCTATCCTCCAATGTTTACTTAATGATTATATTACCGAGATGGATACGTCGTTCCTAAAAGTGTAATTTCACATCAAACTCCTTCATAAAATCCAACATCTTCCATTCTCTAATCATAAGTCTAGCTATACTATGTTTTTTGTATTGCTTCCTACTTAGTGCATCTACTACCAAAATTTTCTTGCGAGGATGATAAGATAATTTATAATCGTAATCTTTTAAGAATTTTACCCATCTTTTTTTGCATCATGTTCAAATCTTTCTGTGAAAATAAATATCGAAGACTCTTATGATCAGTAAACAAATTGAATCACTTACCATTTAAATAGTGTCATCAAATCTTAAGAGCAAAAACTATGGAAGCTTGCTCCAAGCCATGAATTGGTTAATTTTCTCATGATTCTTCAATTGCAACCAGGCATAAGTTGTTACTTTATCTTCCTTCATTAATATACAGCTAAGTCTTAAAATTGATGCATTAGTATAAACAACAAACTTCAATCCCTCATGGGGAAGGGTAATGATGGGTATTGAAGTTAATAATCATTTCAATTCATCGAACACTTTTTTCACATTTCTCCGTCCGTTTGAATATCATACCCTTCCTCATTAAACTCATCAACAAGATAAAACTCTTCAAAAATTCCTTGATAAATCTCATGTAGTATCCGATAAGCTTAAGGAATATTATAAGGCCCGTATCCTAGTCCGTACTGTTCCTTAGATTCCCACGATCCTCCCCATCAAATTTTGCAACCAGTGACTTATAATTGGTGTTTACGTGTAACCCTAAGTCGCATCCCATAGATCTGAGTTGACTCAATCCGAGACTTATACCATTGTGACCACACTGTTGTCGCAGTTTCAACATCACATCTTATGCACCGATGCGATACCCAGGCCAGCAGTTGTGGACCGGCGTTCATTTCAAGAAAAATGTAGCGCATTTCGAATCCCGAGAGAAAATCTACACAAACATCACATCAATCAATCAATCACAAGTAAGTACATCTCATCACAACCCATACCTAGCACATCCCTGTCTTACCAACAAGATATGGCACCCATCCGTCTCTCACCCAAAAGTCAACCAAGCCCATACCCTCCATGTCATTTCTCCTTACAACACCCATTCCTATAAGACCCATATCTTGGTCCGTACCTTTCCATGGACTTCCGCGGTCTTACCGGTTGAATTTTGACAACTTTCGACCCTTAACCGATATCAACGCGCGACCCTGATTCATATACCGACAACCCGAGTCGACTCAGCCCGAGACCAATACCATAGCGACCGCACCGTCATTGCGGTTCCGATGCCGCGACTCGCGCGCCAAGGCGATACCCTGGTCAAGAGATGTGGGCCAACGTTCGATGCGAGAAAACGCCGTGCGTTGCGAAATCCAAGGGAATCTCTATGATGTGTCACATCAATCACATCAATCCCATCAATCAATCAATCCATCAAGCCATCACATGTCAAGTACACATCACTTTATTCTATTTTTCCAAGCAACTACAAAAGTCTCTCAAAACCATACCTCTCTTACACAAAAAGCCACAAAAGTCAAGCTTTTCTTACACCACCCATACCTCTCTTACACAAAAGCCTCAAAAGTCAAGCCTTTCCTTACACAACCATCATTCATCCATCCATCCATCTCTCTCTATATCACTCTCTCCCTTTCTCATTTTCTCATCTCAATCCCAAGCAACAAAGAGCCCATACGTATGGAATTTTCCAAGAATTCCTAAACTCCAAGTGGCCCACCTTCCTACCCCATCATCTCCCATCTCAACCTTCCATTCTCCATCTCCTCCATTAAAGTTGAAGCTAAGGTGCTAAGGAACCTCTAGAAGCAAGAAGATCGGACGGTGGGTGTCTCTTTAGGGTACCTTCTTTCTTATTCTTATGATGGGCCAAGTGAGACCCACCAATCAATGGTGTGGATCTCACTTGGGACCCTAAAATGTGGCCAATGGACCACTTGGATCATCATGATCATTCCATGATGGGGTCATTCTCCATGGACCCCATCATGATGTTTATTTCATTTAAAAAGGTCATCTAGACCGTCCATATCGGTGGGGAATGGATCTCCACCATTGATTTACATTTTTGGTGGTCTCATGTTCAAAGGGATCCGTTTATTGTATGTTTTCATTCAAGGGAGGGCTCATAGTGGCGGAGCCCTCCATCACAAGGCGTGTCCCACTCTCCATGTCTCTCTCTCTCTTTTATTTCTTTTATTTTATTTTATTTTATTTTTATGCAATAGGATTGTGTGGCCCACTTGAATGGATCCCACCTTGATGTATTTATTTTTATTCAAGTGGGGCCCACCTTAGACGTTGAACCCATGTCACCCATCAGTGGTGGCCCACTTCATCAGGGCCCACCACTCTTTAAAAATAATAATAATAATAATAACCATCCAGCGTCTGGGACGCTGGACGTTTCAAAGGAAAGAAGAAAGGAAAGAAGAAAAGAAAGGCATTTAGGTGGCCCACTTGCTTAGGCCCCACCATGTCCATCCTCTTACCTACGGTGTTTTAGCCGTTGGATAGAAGTTTTGGCCTGATTGGAAGACCTGGTGGGCCATAGCATCAAAGAATGCATCACTACCATTCAAGGATCCTTTTCTGTTTTTATTTCATTTTCTAATCCCAAAAAAATTCAAACTCTGGACTCATTTCGACTGTTGCGGGCCACTGAACGCAATGGCCGGAGAGGATTTCATTTTAGCGGGCCCCATGTGCGAAAAAGTACAGGAAAACCATTTTTCCTGGTTTTTGGAAAGAGGCAGAGCCTCTGCCTTTCACGTCAACGGGCAGCGCTGCACGCTGATGCGTGCAGCCGTGAGGGCGGGCGTCCAGCTCCCACCATAATGTTTATTTGTCATCCGACCAGCTCATGAGGTGGGTCCCCCTCCAAAAATGGGACAGATCCAAAACTCAGGTGGCCCACACCACGTGAAACAGTGTGGATTGAATTCTACCATTAAAAAGTTTTTGGGGCCCACAGAAGTTTTGGATCAAGATGAAATTTGTGTATTCCCTTCATCTAGGTCTGAGTGACCCCGTTAACTGGTTGGATTTCTAATAAACATTTAGGTGGGACCCACGTGGTGCCCACAATGATGTATGCATTAGTGGAGCCCTGGTGTTGTGACGGTGGAGCCCATGGGGCGTGCGTGCATACGTGTGTGTGGGTGTGCATGCGTGTGTGCGTACGATGTGAGTGTGTGTGTGCGTGTGCGCGTGCAGCGTGAGTGCATGCAGCGTGTGTGTGTGTGTGTATATATATATATATATATATATATATATATATATATATATATATATATATATATATATATATATATATTTATATATATATATATATTATACTATATATAACGTTATATAATATTATTTATAATATTGTATTATGTTACATATAATATTGTATGCATTATATATATCTTTAACAGTTGTAGATTTCATGTTACATGCATGATGGTGGGTCTTCATGTGGGCCCCCACCATTGATACAGGTGCTACATCTAATCTGGCCGTCCGCTTTAAAGATCATTCTATGAATTGAGTCAAAGTATGAGCCAGATCCACAGTCCAAGTGGACCCCATCTTAGCATGATTTGAGGCTCATCTTAATGTATTTGTGACATTTATTGGGGCCCACTTTGATGTGGACGTAAGGTCCATGGGATTGGACCATTTGATATATCCCAAGGCCCTTAGGTCCAGACCTATTTGATTTATGAAAGGGCCTATGGGTTAGGCCCATTTGACTTGAAAAAGGCGTATGGGTAAGGCCCATTTAAATTGTATAAGGCCTATGAGTTTAGGCCCATTTAAATTGTACAAAGCCTATGAGTACAGGCCCATCTGATTTGTAGAAGGCCTACGGGTTTAGGCTCACTTGTTGCATTTTAAGGGTCAACGGGTTATGACCCATTGCAATGCGCATAAGGCCCATTGGAGCGGCCCATCGACGTGGCCCATTTGATAAGTAAAAGGCCCATATGATGTAGCCCATTTGATGTATTTAAGGCCCAATGGGATGTACCTAAAGTCCATTGCAATGTGTGAGCCCAACACGGTTTATGTAACGATGTTTGTGACGATCGTACCTTAGGAGCAATGTTGGTTTGACGTCCACATTGCGAGTGTAATGCTGGTTGGATGTCCACATTACGACTCTCCTTAGGGCCCATTATTAGGCCCGTACTTATTGTGTATAGGCCGTCCAGGTCCATCTGCATTGTAAGATAGTTCATTTTATTATAACATGTCTAGTACAGTTCCATGACTCATGATCATACGCATCATATGTATGCTTGACGTGAGAATTGTCTGATCATAGCATTTGCCTTCGGGCAGGTTATTTATGAGCTCCCGGTTAGGTGGTGTTGCCCTACATGAGCGCACGATATGCGCAGGATTTGATACATGACTGAATAGCGTGAATCATGCATATCGCATTTGTATGACATGGATATTGTACGCCCTAGCGACATCGGGGTCGTAACTTCCACAGATGTATCGTGGTTGGCAGGATTAGATACCGAAAATCTTGTTCTACATGGGGTACTATAGATATCCCTGGGTGAAAGTCCCTAAACCCTTATGGTACCAAGAGATTGCTCCAACGTCTAGACCGAGTGGGCAAATGAGCGTTGAGTTCCGATTACCAGACGGTTACGCTCTCCATTGTGTCGTGGTCGGTTGGAAGGGGGTGCGGCCTTACCCGCCCGAGAGTAGGGGACAATGCTAGTCTGAGTTTGACCAGCTCGAGGAATGGGTCCACTATCGATGAGTCGCGCCCGATATTGGCAGACGGATAGTGTGGTCTCTTCCACTTACCTTATTGCACGCGATGTGGCGGCAATCTGGTTTAGAGTGTACTAGACCCCGATGATATCCCATATTTGAGCTGTATTGATGTGTGGACATATATGAGGATCTGTATGCTTGAGTTGTATTGCACATGTCATGGCCTCGGGATGGCCGATACCATTCATGTCTTGCATCACATAAGCCTTGGTACGGCTCATGATATTATGATTCCATCTGCATATTCCGCATTACCCGACATTGCATGTTCATCTTACTACCTTGCGCACACACTTTCACCACCCTCTAAGCTTTCTGTAAGCTTATGCACGACCGTTGCGTGCAGATGACGTTGGATCGCAGCAGTGCTGAGGCAGGAGCACGTTGCAGAGCGTTTTAGAGTTTTTGTTCTTTACCATTGTATTTCCCTTTATGCTCATTATACTTGTAAAGTTTTTTATCATAGTGGAAATGTAATGGAGTACTTGGTTGTTGTTTGTGGGTTATGCCTTTGGTTATGCTTATTACGAATCAAATTGATATTGAAAATCCTCCTCGTAGCATCCCAGGATCGGAACCTGGCGAATGGGATCTAGGAGCCGAGAATGGGGTTCTACGGAGGCTGTTGGCGCCGGATTCGGCGATCAAAAATTTTGTGAGCCCGGTTTCTGAGTTTGGGGCGTGACAATTCCTCTCTCCCATCTCTCACCCATTCCATCTTATCTCCCTCCATTTCCCATGCAACCATGAGAGAAAAATCCTAAGGAGAGAAAAGAAGCTAAGTGTTAGGCCCACTTTCCTACCCCCATATCTCACCATCCAACCCTTCAATCTTCATCATCCTCCATCAAAGAGAGAGCTTAAGAGCTAAGGATTCCAAGGAGCTAAAAAAGAAGATAATCGATGGGTGTTTAGGACTAGATTTGTGATCTTGATGATGGGCCAAGTGGGGCCTACCGATTGATGGTACGGATCTCACTTTGGACCCTAGGTGTGGTTGATGCCCCACCATGATCCATGGACCCCATCATGAAGTTTATTTTCCTATTACTTAAGGTCATCTAGACCTTACATTTTTGGTGAAAAAAGGGATCTCCATCGTTAATTTTGATTGGTGGACCCACTTAATGTATGTTTTGTGATGTATGGAAGGGAGGGCTCATAGTGGTGGAACCCTCCATCACACGTCGTCTCTAAATCTCTCTCTCTCTCTCTCTCTCTCTCTCTCTCTCTCTCTCTCCTTTCCTTGCATGATGGCCCACCTGTCGAGTGTGTGATGTCCTCACCGTCCAATGGCTGGATGTGGGACCTGAAAAGGCCGAGCTATACGTCTTAGGGGGGGGGGGGGGGGGGGGGGGGGGGGGTGAAAAGGATAATGCCAAATTAAAAAAAAAATGTGGAATTTAAATAAAGATAGCACAATTCAAATAATAATGAAGCACAAGTAAATAACAACTCCAATGTACTAGTCTTGTGAGGATGATACAAACTTAATTCCAAGGACAACCTAACACCAAAAACCAAAGGCTTATGGCAAGACAACCTTACTAGAACGTTTGTAAGTATCAAAAATCCAAACCAATAAAGAGGCAAAGGAAATAATAAATAAAATAAACTAAGTTATTACATCATTCCCACATTGGCTATCTTTAATAGATTTCCAAATTTTAGATCTAGTTCTTTTCTTTTTTAAAGGTTTTTGAAAATCTACCCTCTTTTTACTTTTGACAATCTTTTAAAACTTCTTAGCTAATAATGTCATATCATCTTCAGAGTTTTCAAAATCAGAATTACTAACATTTTCATGAGAAATATTTTTAGAAGACTTAAGAGCAATGGACTTACCTTTAGGAGCTTTAAAGTTTAACTCATAAGTTTGTAAAGAACTAACTAGCTCTTCAACCCTCATATCATTTGTATCATGAAGTTCCTGAATGGCAGTGACCTTTGAATTGAATATATCAGGTAATGAGCGCAATATCTTTACGCAGACTTTGCTTTCTGGGAGACTATCACCAAGACATCACATAGAGTTGATTATGTCATTTAACTTAGTATAGAAGTCCATGAAAGCTTCACTTTCTTCCATATGTATTTCCTCAAACCAAGTGGTGAGGATTTGAAGTTTAGATTTCTTGACAATAGTCGTACCCTCGTGTGTCATTTCTAGAATGTCTTAGGCTTGCTTTACAGAATCACAAGACATAATTCTTTTGAATTCATTCGGTGATAGTACGCAAGTAATTGCATTTAAATCCTTTGCATTAGCACTACCCTCATTTTTCTGAAGTGTGGTCCAAGAAAAATAAGGTGCAACTTTCATGAATTTGGTTCCATCAGTGCCTAGAACTTCAATGGTAGGAGGGGTCCATCTAGTCACTGTGACTTGCCGTACGCTCTCATCTATGTACCTTAAAAAGATCCCCATTCTAGCTTTCCAATAGGCATAATTGGAGCCATCAAAAGGTGGAGACCTAGTTATTGAGAGGCTATCAAATTTTGACATCTTATAAGCTCAGATTGATTAGCTTAGGAAATGAATCTAAAAAAGAAGCTATTAGGCTTTGATAGCACTTGAAAAGGCTAAACTATACGTCCTAGAGGGGGGAGGGTGGTGAATAGGATAATGCCAAATTAAAAAATAAATGTGGAATTTAAAGAAAGATAACACAATTCAAATAGTAATGAAGCACAAGTAAATAACAACCACAAATGTACTAATCTTGAGAGGTTAATACAAGCTTAGTTTTAAGGACAACCTAACACCAAAAACCAAAGGCTTATGGCAGGACAACCTTACTAGAATGTTTGTAAGTATCAAAAACCTAAACCAATAAAGAGGCAAAGAAAATAGAAAATAAAATAAACTAAGTTATTACAGCATTCTAACAAGTGCATAAAATAAATTACACCATTCACCACAAATGCTTAAAATAAATTACAACATTCACACACAAGCACATTCAATCATCCACCACAACTCTAAGAATTATAGTGGTTCGCTTGTGTATACACAAATTGTTAGAAAATAGCCAGACAACGACTTCACTCCTAATATCCACACCCTCAGGATATTAGTGTTCACTATGAAAAAAGGTTTTCCAAGGTTTACCTTAAAACCATCACAATTGTGTCTTTGATTTGGCTTACACAATTTCAAAAATCCCACAATCTGAGATTTTTTGGATCACCTTAGACAAACCAAAATGAGATTTTTCTTACACAACTTCAAAAATCAAAAAGATACAGAATTGTAAATAATACTTATCTGAAAATTTTCCTTTGAAGAAGCCCGGTAGAACCGATCCGATGAAGACGAAGGTGTTTAATATTCAGTCTCATAGATAAAAAGGTTCTAGTTCTAAATGATTTTTAATTAAATCAACCTGGGCTAGCTTAATTTGATTTTGATCTTAAGAAAGGGGAAAACTCAAATCCGTTCTTAATATAAGATTGGAATAAAGATCTCAAAATCAAATTAGAAAAGATAATTAAAGAGAATCTAAAATGAGCACCGAATAGCTTAATAAATTCACAAACTTATCTCTCAGCATAGTGTCTTGATTTCACTTTAATGAATGAATAATCTCTGAAATTCGTGCTCTATTTATAGGTGAAAATACTGTTCACTTGACTAGTCTAAGGGTCGGTTCGACTGGTCGAAGGACCAACAAAATTTTAAAATTTCTATCGTGATAGGATAAGACCGTTACTCAACTGGTCGAGTGGCTTGGTTGACTGGTCGAGTGGCCTACTCGGCTAGTCGAGTAGGACCAAAAAAATGTTGTTAGACTTTGAGTTGAGCCTGCATGACCATTCGAGCATTGTTTACTCGATTGGTCGAGTAGTCTCCAAGACTAGTCGAGAGTCCAACAGAAAATTTTGAAAAATAGCAACAAACCTCTGACTGGTCAAGAAAACTCTTAGACTGGTTGAACCAATACTTGGACTAGTTGAACAAGGTCTAAGACTAGTCGAGAAAAAGACCTATAAACATATGAAATGACCCACAAAGAATATGTAATGAATATGACACAATCTAAGGTCATCCAAACCTGTTTTTGAGTAGGAATAATTGAAACATCATTCACTTTAAAGACTTGATATCTTGTGATACTTGAAGCTTGAGTTCGATGTCTTGAACTTGAGCTTGAGTCACTCTTGATTCCTTAAATCTTTTGTGAGGTTGAACTTCAAAACTTGAACTTGAGTTCTTGAATTTGATCTTGAAATCATGAACTTTAATACTCTTCACCTCAACTTGAAGATGTAGGCAAGTTTGATGAAGATCCACAGAACATAAAAATCTACGAACCTGATCACTTCAACTTAAAGCATGATAAAAATACTAAAAGGTTTGACACAAAAAAATTTGACAATATAACGGGTGCTTGATTTACACAATAACATTTACAATCTCCCCCTTTGTCAAATTTGTGACAAAACCAAATAAGGAATCATGCACCAGTCATACACTAATAAGGAATCAAGCATCATTTATATATGCACAGCACCAATGATCAATGGACACATCTCCTTCTCATTTCATTACTCCCCCTCAATCCAGGAGAGGAGAGGTGATTAGCAGAACCTGTAAAAATAAAAAATAAAAAATCCATACATACCACTCCAAATTCCACATAATCATCACACACCTCTACAATTTCTCCCCCCTTTTGCCACAATAAGACAAAGGAAAGATGAATAAAGAGAAGAGAAGTAAATGAAATAAGATATGAAATATCATCATGATAATCAAAATATCAACTTATAGCATAATATCAAGACTATATACTAAAAAGTAAAAATATGCCCATGAAATATCCCAACACACATGATCCCAACACAAATCTAAGAGTAGAAAGAATTAATACATATCAAAAAAAAAAAAAATACTAATCAGATCCAGAAGAAGGAGCATGAATAGAAGGATCTATTTGATGTAGTCCCTTGCTAATGTGCCTAAGATATTTGTGCATGTATTTAAATTAATTTTTTTATGACACATGTAAACCCTCCACCCTCTCCTCAAGGGATAGTAAACGCTCATCAAAGTCAGAAGGTTGAAAGTCAGGATCAGCCGCAGAGTCTAACTCATCAATCTCATCAAATAAGTCATCCATGTTAACATCATTTGGAGGTAGAGCATCCTCCTCTTCAGTTGCTTCAGCAGCTCCTCCAGCACCCACATCAACTTGGCCAGGAGCCAACCTCAGATTCATCTTATTTATGTTTGAGTTATTGTTAAAGGGAAGATGGTTAATGGGAGCTTATCCAACAAGGATAGCCACAAGACTATGAGTGGCTAGAACGGTCATAAGATAGGAAAAGGGAATATCATTATGACCTGGATGGAGACGAAACTGAATAATAATGTAACAAATAAGAGATGGAAGACACAAAGGAACACCAATAACAATAGAATGAAGGATGCGAGCCATGAAAGAAGTAAGCACATCTTGTTACCAGACCTAGGATAGACATTAGAAATGAAAATCTGATGGAGAATCCTGTATCTAGGTAACATATATTTGAAACTGAGCGTTGCACCTAAATTCTAATAAGCATCCATGTTGCATAATACTCTAGTTAACATCCATTTTTCAGACTCAGAAGGTCTTGCCACTAGCGTAGAGATAGGAATACCGTCATCATTACCTGAAAGATCTATCAATCTAGAAATTAAGTGACGATCTACATCAACTGGACCTTCTTTAGTTGCAATTGTAAACGTTAAATTCTCAGTAAAGAAGTCACTAATGCAAGCAAACATGGCCTGCGCTATGGAACGGTATGCCGGACCTCCCCAATTTAAAATGTTAGCCCAAACTACAGCTTGAAGGATGGGAACAATATCGAAAGGTGCCAAATGATCAGAGTTGACTGTCTGTTTAACAATCACGTTGCATAGTCAAATATCCTGCACATCCTTGGGTTCTTCTTCAGGTGACCGAAGATGGAGCACTATGATTGAAGTAGAACGAGAAGAAGAGGGACCACGAGAAGCTCTCTTCTTAATTCTACTATCCATTGCACAAGAAAGACAAGGAATATAAGCAATACAAGAAACGAAAGATGGGTTTCAAAGAAATCAAATTTTTAGCTAGAAAACCCATCAAACCACCATAAACCTTGAAATAAACTACAAAAATAAGAAAATAGAAGAGAAAAGAACTTAAATCCATAAGAAAATTGAAAAAGATGCACTAACCATGGAAGAATCGAAGGTGGGTTTTACCGGTCGTGGTAGGGCTAGTTGGGAAAGATGAAAAAAATGAAAAAAAAGTGTTTTTTACACAATAAAAAGCCCCAAACCCGAGCAGCTCGACTGGTTGAGTACATACTCAACCGTCGTGCCACGACTGGTCGAGTGTGTACTCGACTGGTCGTGTACCTTAAAAATTCTGCATATTTTAATATTTTGAAATTTAAAATTTTACAAAAATAAAAAAAAAAACTGTAATATATTACAAATAAACACATGCAATTTAATTCATATTGCACATACCCATATCCATTTTTAACTTAGCAAACCTGTTTTTGTCAAGCGGTTTTGTAAATATGTCTGCAAGTTGATTTTCACTCCAAATGTAATCCACAAAGATAATCTTATCTTCTACTAATTCATGAATATAATGAAATCTAATGTCAATATGCTTAGTTCATAAATGCTAATTAGATTTTTAGAAATGTTAATTGCACTAGAATTGTCAAATACAACACTATAGAATCTTGTGCAAATTCGTAATCACTTAACATCCTTTTCATCCACACAAGCTAGGTGCATGCATTACCTGCTACAATATACTCATCCTCAGCTGTGGAAAGTAATATGGAACTTTGTTTCTTACTATGCCATGAAACTAGAAGGTTCCTGACATAAAAACATCCACCGCTGGTAGACTTGTGGTCATCAATATTACCAGCCCAATCAGTATCCGAATAATTGGCTAATTGAACATTAGTATAATGAGGATACCAAAGGCCAAGTTTGGCCAAACTTGCGACATATCTCAAAATGCATTTTACAGTAATCAGGTGAGACTCTTTAGAGTACGATTGATGTCTAGCATAGATTCCTACGCTGAATGCAATATCAAGTCGACTCCCAGTTAAGTATAATAAACTACCTATCATGCTACGATACAACTTAGGATCTAAACTCTTACCTGTCGAATCCTTAGAGATTTTAAGGGTTATGCTCATTAGAGTATCAAAATTTTTACCCCTCTCAAAGCCAAATTTTTAAACCAAATTTAGAGCGTATTTGGTTTGAGAGATAAAGAACCCATCAGGAAGTTATTTTACTTGTAAACCTAAGAAATAGTTCAGTTCTCTAACCATGCTCATTTCAAATTTAAACTTCATTAAATCTACAAACTCAGCAGTCATGTCAGAACAGGTAGATCCATAGATAATGTCATCAACATATATCCGTACTATCAGTATGTGATCATTATATTTCTTAACAAAAACTATCTTATCAACACTCCCCATTATAAAGTTATGACTTAGTAAAAACTTAGTCAATTTCTCGTACCATGCCCTGAGAGCTTGTGTCAATCATATAGTTATTTTTTAAGACAATAAATATGATCAGTATGTTTTGGGTCTTCAAAACCCTTAGGATATTCAACATATACTTCCTCATATAGATTACCATTCAAGAATGCACTCTTAACATCCATTTGATAAATTTTAAACTTCTTGTAACAAGAAATGGATATAAACAGTCTGATAGATTTAAGACGAGCTACTGGGGCAAAGGTTTCATTATAATCGATGCCTTCTATCCAAGTGTACCCTTGTACCACTAGTCTAGCCTTGTTTCCTATAATATTACCAAGTTCATTAGACTTATTTTTAAAGATCCATTTAGTTCCAATAATATGTTTATCATTAGGTCTAGGAATTAAGTACCATACATTATTCCTTACGAATTGATTAAGTTCATCTTGCATAGCTACAATTCAGTTTTCATCAGCAAGAGCTTCTTTTACATTGGCCGACTCAATCTGAGATGTGAAGCACACATAATTACAAATATTTTCTAATTGTCTACGAGTGTGCACACCAGTGAGAGGATTCCTAAGAAATTGATCAGTTGGATGATCTTTAACTGACCATAGTTCAGTGTCATTTTGACTAGACGAAGAGTCTGGTTTATCAAATAAAGAGACTTCATCATCTTCTGAACTTGAGACAGGTGTATTCAAGTGATCATCTATAACCACATTAATAGATTCTTGAATAGCATCGGTCCTCTTGTTGAGAACACGATACACTCGACTATTTAGCGCATATCTTAGGAAAATACCCTCATCACTTTTAGTGTCAAATTTTCTCAGATTTTCCCAGTCACGTAGAATGTCGCACTTGCTGCCAAAAACTCGAAAGTATTTAACAGTAAGCTTCTTATTGAACCACAATTCATATGTAATCTTATTATTAAACTTTCTCATATAAACATGGTTAGTGATATAACACGCCGTGTTCACAACTTCAACTCAAAGATTTTTAGGAAGTTTCATACTATTTAACATTACATTGGTCATTTCTTGAAGGACTCTATTTTTCCTTTCAACTACTATATTCTATTGAGGTGTCTTGGGTGCAGAATACTCATGCGATATTCCATGATCACTACAGAACCTCTCAAAACTGCTATTATCAAATTCAGAACCATGATCACTACGGATTTTGGTGACATGTGATTCTTTCTCAGTTTGAATACGCTTGAGAATCCTTTTCACTTCATCGAGTCTCAAATTTCTCTATCATGAAAGCTACCTATGTATATCTGGTAAAGTCATTTATAATTATGAGTATATATTTCTTACCACCTCGACTCTCCATTCTAGTTGGTCCAACAAGATCCATATAGAAGAGTTCAAGGGGTTTAGATGTGGCACTGGAATTCACTTTCTATGAGCACTTTTAAATTGTGACATTCGCCAAAAATTTTATCCAATTTCTTTAACTTGGGTAGACCTCTTATTAATTCACTTTTGCTCAATCTATAAAGATTACGGTAGTGTACATGTCCTAGGCATTTATGTCATAGTTCAGTCTCATCGGTTTGGACCATGTAACATGATAACTTAGACGAGTTTGAATCACTAACTATATAGCAGTTCTTAGATGTTCTGCGACCAGTTAATATCACAGAACCATTCTCATCAGAAATCTCACACCCTTATTTGGTGAATTTGACGCTATGTTTGTTATCACAAATTTAAGAAATTTTTAAGAGATTATGCTTAAGGCCCTCTACAAATAACACATTCTCAAATGGAGGAAGATTAAATAGTTGAACTGTACCTTAGCCAATAATCTTGTAATTGCTACCATCACCAAATGTGACTGAGCCATCAGTCATATTTTTAAGATTGGTGAACAAATCTTTATAACCAATCTTGTGTCTAGAGCAACCACTATCTAGGTACCACTTTGATTGACTCAAAGCCTTGAAAGCGGTGTGCGCAACCAAACAAGCAACCTTAGGAACCCATTTCATTACTGTTTTGGGTTTTGGAGTATAGTTGGTCTTTCTATGCTTGTTGTTATTGTATACTCTACCATTCGAGTTATATTTTAGAAGCTCCTTAAGTAGATCCATAATTTTTACGGCTAAGGGGTTATGATTCTGATTTCTATAGTTGATATAGTTTCTTTTAGGTTTCATAGCCTAAAAAGTTTTAGGATTTTTACAACGATTTTGATTCAGACTTTTTCCTTTTAAGTTAGAGGACTCCCCTTTAAAAAACTTAGGAGGAGTGGACTTGCTTTTAGGAGGTGTATTTTTATCGTAAACCAGACTAGATCTATCACCACATTTCCTTGATCTGGTTAGTAGTCTTTCTAGTTCAGGATCACTCTGGGCATAGCTCCAAGTATCATTCAAACTCAAGAGAGAAGAGACTTCTAGTTTAATTTTTCATTTTCAGATTTTAAGTTTTCAATTTGAGAAGTTTTGAAATCTAAATCACACTTAACTTTTTCAAAACAATCTGAAAAATGTGATTTTTCTAAAACTAGATTATCAAAATTTTCTTTTAATTTAAAAAAAAATAAAATTTGAAGTTTTAATTTTACAACAATCTTACAACTTTCCCTATATAAGGCATCATAGGCATCTTGTAAATCTTCAGCATTTTCAGGATCACTTCTCAAATTTTCTTCACTAGTTAAATCGCAACTATCTAAGAAAATAAATTTGACTAGAGTCATTAAGGCTTTAACCTCATTAGTACACTCAGGGTCAGAATCATCTGACTTAGTAGAGGCTTCAAAGCAAGACGATTCATCCCATGTGGCTAACATGCCTTTCTTTTTAGATTTGTCCCTCTTTGGACATTTATTTGTCAGATGTCCGTATTCATGGGAGTTGAAACATTAGTTGTCTTTAATAGATTTCTAATTTTTAGATCTAGTTCTTTTCTTTTCTAAAGGTTTTTAAAAATCTACCCTATTTTTACTTTTGAAAATCTTATAAAACTTCTTGGCTAAAAATGTTATATCATCTTCAGAGTTTTCAAAATCAGAATTACTAATATTTTTATGAGAAGTATTTTTAGAAGACTTAAGAGCAATAGACTAACTTTTAGAAGCCTTAAAGTTTAACTCCTAGGTTTGTAAAGAACCAACCAGCTCTTCAACCCTCATATCATTTGTATCACGAAGTTCCCGAATGGCAGTGACCTTTGAATTGAACCTATCAGGCAATGAGCACAATATCTTTGCACAAACTTTGCTTTCTAGGAAACTATCACCAAGACCCCACATAGAGTTGACTATGTCATTTAACTTAGTATAGAAGTCCATGAAAGTTTCACATTCTTCCATATGTATTTCCTCAAACCAAGTGGTGAGGATTTGAAGTTTAGATTTCTGGTCAATAGTTGTACCCTCGTGTGTCAATTCTAGAATGTCCCAGGCTTGCTTTGCAGAATCACAAGATATAATTCTTTTGAATGCATCCAGTGATAGTGCGCAAGTAATTGCAATTAAAGCCTATGCATTGACACTATTATTTTTCTGAAGTGTGGTCCAAGAAAAATAAGGTGCAACTTTCATAGATTTGATTCCATCAGTGCCTAGAACTTTAATGGTAGGAGGGGTCTATCTAGTCACTGTGGCTTGCCACATGCTCTCATCTGTGAACCTTAAAAAGATCCTCATTCTAACTTTCCAATAGGCATAATTGGAGCCATCAAAAGGTGGAGGCCTAGTGATTGAGAGGCTATCAAATTTTGACATCTTATAAGCTCAGATCGATTAGCTTATGAAATGAATCCAAAAAGGAAGCTATTAGGCTTTGATACCACTTGAAAAGGCTGAGCTTTACGTCCTAAAGGGGGGGTGGGTGAACAGGATAATGCCAAATTAAAAAATAAATGTGGAATTTAAAGAAAGATAGCACAATTCAAATAATAATAAAGCAAAAGTAAATAACAACCTCAAATGTACTAGTCTTGAGAGGTTGATACAAACTTAGTTCTACGGACAACCTAACACCAAAAACCAAAGGCTTATGGCAGGACAACTTTACTAGAACATTTGTAAGTATTAAAAACCTAAACTAATAAAGAGACAAAGGAAATAGCAAATAAAATAAAATACGTTGTTACAGCTTTCCCACAAGTGAATAAAATAAATTACACCATTCACCACAAATGCTTAAAATAAATTACAACATTCACACACATAAGCACATTCAATCATCCACCACAACTCCAAGAATTATAGTGGTTCACTTGTGTGTACATTAACTGTTAGAAAACAGCTAGACAACTACTTCACTCCTAATATCCACTCCCTTAGGATATTAGCATTCACTATGAAAAAAGGTTTTCTAAGGTTTACCTTAAAACCTTCACAATTGTCTTTGATTGGTCTTACACATTTTCAAAAACCCCACACTCTGAGATTTTCTGGATCACCTCGGACAAATCAAAAAGAGATTTTTCTTGCACAACCTTAAAAACCAAAAAAGATACAGAATTATAAATAATATTTAGCTAGAAATTCTCCTTTGAAGAAGCCCGGTAGAACCGATCTGATGAAGACGAAGATGTTCAATATCTAGTCTCACAGATGAAAAGGTTTTAGTTCTAAATGATTTTAATTAAATAAACCTGGGCTAGCTTGATTTGATTTTGATCTTAAGAAAGGGGAAAAATCAAATTCGTTCTTAATATATGATTGGAATAAAGATCTTAAAATCAAATTATAAAAGCTAATTAAGGAGAATCTAAAATGAGCACTGAATGTCGCTTTAAAGAATGAATAATCTCTGAAATTCGTGCTCTATTTATAGGTGAAAATATTTTTCACTCGACTAGTCTAAGGGTCAGTTCGACAGGTCAAAAGACCAACAAAAAATTTTTTGGCGCGATAAGATAAGACCGTTACTTGACTGGTCAAGTGGCCTGCTCGCCTGGTCGAGCAATGCACTCGACTGATCGAGTGAGACCAAAAAAATGTTGTTGGACTTTGAGTTGAGCCTACACGATCGGTCGAGCACTGTTCACTTGACTAGTCGACCAGTCTCCAGGACTAGTCGGAGTCTAACAGAAAATTTTAAAAAATAGCAACATACCTTGGACTGGTCGAGAAAACTCTTAGACTGGTCGAGCCAGTACTTGGACTAATCGAACAAGGTCTTAGACTAGTCAAGAAAAAGACTTATAAACATATGAAATGACTCACACAAAATATGCAATGAATATGACACAATCTTGTCCAAACCTATTTGTGAGTAGGAATAATTGAAACATCATTCGCTTTAGAGACTTGATATCTTGTGGTACTTGACACTTAAGTTCGATGTCCTGAACTTGAGCCTGAGTCACGCTTGATTTCTTGAGTCTTTAGCGTACAGAGGTTGAACTTCAAAACTTGAACTTGAGTTCTTGAATTTGATCTTGAAACCATGAACTTTAACACTCTTCACTTCAACTTGAAGATGTAGACAAGTTTGATAAAGATCCACAGAACATAAAAATATACAAACCTGATCACTTAAACTCAAAGCATGATAAAAATACTAAATGCTTTGGCACAATAAAATTTGACAATACAACGGGTGCTTAATTTACACAATAGCATTTATAGGACCCTCGTGATGCAAGTGTTTTATCCATGTCATTCGTCCAGCCACTTGGTTATCCTTATGGGCAGGCTTGGATTGGAGGGAAGATACAAATATCAGCTGATCCAGAACTATGGTGGGCCACTATGTGGACCCACCTTGCACGTGTGAACATCCACACTGTCCAGACCCTGGACGGTGCGGCCTAGCATGATGTATGTGCTGCCTACACCATCCAGCGTGGGATGGTGCTGGATACACCACGATATATGTATTATATCCATGTTGTCCATCTATGGACGTGGAGCCCCACACGTGTGGAGCCAACCTTGATGTTTGTGTTGTGTACACATCGTCCGTGGATCCACATCGTGACGTACATGGGTCATCCAGACCATACAGATCATGGTGCCACGTGATATGTGTTGTATCCACCCTATCCATCCGTCTCTATGGGGCCTACCATGATGGAGGTGTTGTATCCACACCATCCAATCACTGGACGGTGGGAAACAACTTGGCTAGAGTACCTCACACTAGCTATATAGCTGTATTGACGTCAGCAAGTTTTGTGGGTCTAATCATGAGGTATGTCGATTACTCACCGTCCACTGTCTGGGATGGTGGGACCCACCACATATGTTTCATCCTCACTGTTTGGACGGTGGGACTCCCATGAGATATGTGTTTTATCCCTGTCATCCAGACTATTTAGGACGATGGGGCCCCATGTGATGTATGTGCTTGTCCATACTGTCCACACATGGATAGTGGGACCCACTTGATGTGGGTGTTGTATCCACACTATCCAGACATTGGGACAGTGCTGGCTACACCGTGATGGATGTGTTTTACCAACACCATCCATCCATGGGACCACCATGATATATATGTTTTATCCTTGCCATTCATCCGTTTTTAGGACCACCAGATGTATATATTTCATAAGGCCCACTTACTGATTTATGAGGCCCATTGTAATGTATTTGAGGCCCAGGTATGAGACCCATTGTAATGTATTTGAGGCCCAGGTATGAGGCCCATTGTGATGTATTTTAAGCCCATGTATGAGGCCCATTGTGATGTATATGCGGCCCATGTAATGAGGCCTATTGTGATGTGTATGTAGCCCGTGTTATGATGTATATGCGGCCCAGATATGAGGCCTATTGTGATGCATATGTGGCCCGTGTTTGAGGTCCAATGTGATGTATATGCGGCCCATGTAATAAGGCCCATTATGATGTATATGTGGCCTGTGTATGAGGCCCAAGTGATGTATATGTGGCCCTTGTATGAGGCCTAAGTGAAGTATATGTGGCCCTTATGTGAAGCCCGATGTGATGTATATGAGGCCCAATTGTGATAAGTGATTCCACCATGATATATTTTTTATATTCACACCGTTCATCCATTACCTTGAGAGGCCTACCCTAATTTGTTAGTTATATGCCCACCAAGGGGCTGCCTTATGAGGCCCATCATGATGTATGTGTTACATACAAAATGTCCATCCATTTCCTGATTTGTATAAGGGACGTGGGCCCATAGAGAGTTAGATTCAAATCCCAAGTGGACCTCACCCTAAGAGACAATAGTGGTTAAATGTCCACCATTGAAATGGTCCCCATGGCCCATTGTTAAGCTCATTGCCTTGAGAGCAATGATGGTTAAATGTCCACGTTGTAATCTCCCTAAGGCCTATTGTTAGGCCCATTATTATCTCCTCTTATTGAGCTTACCCCAAACCTTTCGGCCCCCATTGATGCTAGTGATACCCACCTTTCCCTTAATTAGGCTATTCCAATCCGTTGGGCCCCCATTTAATGATGGTGCTTTCCACCATACCTTGTAGGATTATCCAAACCTTGAAGCCCACCTTGAGTTCACACCAGGCCTTCCATATAAAGTGTGGCCCATTTAGATACTTGTCCTTACCCAAGTTTAGTGACCATACCCAAGGTCCACTTAGGTGTTAGGTGGGCTACCCAATCTGCATGGAAGGATACATAGTCCAAGATGTATGGACCCCACCAAGACACCTTATGTACGTATCAAGCTCCCCATAAGAACCCAACTTATTACATGATATAGAGGGTGATGAAGCCCACTTGTTGCACATAGATTCACCCTCTTAACTCACTTGTGGTACACCCACTTGACTCACCCCATGAGACATATCTTATCCTTGTATCCAATTATTAGGACCTCGATGTCACGTATATATCATTCACATCGTCCATTTACTTTTTTGGGACAAGTGTGAGGCCTATCCTTGACATCAATACACCATCACCTCTTGTCATAGATGGAAGAATATGTGTTACCAGATTTAGTATATCCACTGTGTAGAGCCTATCTCGATGTATGGGTTAAGATCCGTCGTCCTTCTAGTGCACCCCATCTTGGGATATATGATATATTAGTACCTGGAAGGCTAATGTTAGTCTAAGATAGAACTCTTATAGTTATAGAAGGGGCGTGTCGTTTAGCTCCTACTCCTTTTTTTATGTGATATACCAGTTAAAGCTGATTATTGTTTATATCTGATAATCATGCTAGTGTACATAGTCTAGTAGGACACACTGAGAACATGCTTAGTATTACATCATGACACATATTCATACGTATCATTTGTATGCCTGTTGTAAGGAATGTTTGATCATAGCATTACCGTTGGGGTAAGATAATTAGGGGACTCCTTGCTAGACGGAGTTGCCCTACATAAACACGCAATATGCGCATGTTTGATGCATGACTAGATGGTATGACTCATGCGTCTTACATTTTATGATATGACCACTATTCACCCAATGACATCAGGAATGTAGCCTCCACAAAATGTCATGGATGGCTAGATGGGACACCAGAAATGTTTGGTTCGAGCATATGGGCACGTTAGTTGTCCGTGGGTGAAAGTCCTTAAACCTCTGTGGCTAGGAGACCCTCCAACGTCTAAACCGAGTGGATACATGAGCGTATGAGGGCCGTATACCATTAGGCCACGTCTCCCACTATGCCATGGTCGATTGGAAGGGGGTGTGGCCTTATCCACCCGAGTGAGGGGGCTGTAAGCTAGGCTGAGTTTGACCAACTCATGAGTGGGTCCGCTACTGACGAGTCGGGCCGATATTGGTAGGCGGGTAGTGAGGTCTCTTTCACTCACTTGGTTACTAGACCACAGTGATGATCTCAGAGATGTATGGTACTGATATGTCGACTTACTGAATAGGAGTTGCGTACTCAGCATCTCATTTATTCATTCATTCACTATCCACTTGAGTTGGTGGTGTGCAACCAAATCATCATGTGTACCCTCACAATGGCCATAATTTTGGTTGGGTACACGACTAACTTGAGATCGAGAGTTTACCACATTGATTCTAGCTATCCAAATTTAGGTATGGGACTGGTTTGGATAGAAGTCCCTTATGATGGACCCCACAACTTGCAATACTACGTACTATCATCTCGACTCCACACTCCAGCTTGGTCATTTCATTCACGTCACACATTGCATTGCATCCTCAGTACATAGCATTTGGTTCACTATGCTTCTATATTGCATAGCCTGAATAAGGTTGATGGTATTATGGACTCACCGGGATCTGCACATTGCATTACATCCACAGCATATGGCATTTAGGTTGCTATGTTTTGCATTTATACGGCCTAGATGGGGCTGATGGTATTCGTGGTTCGTCAGTAATTGCATATCGTATTGCATCCACGACATCTGATATTTGACTCACTATGACTCCGCATTGCATAGCCGATCTATATTGCTTACTCTGATATTATATGACTTATAGACTTGCACTCTTACACTGATATTATATGCTTGGCCAATGCTTTGTGCACACACGTACACCACCCTCTAAGTTTTCTATAAGCTTATACACGACCGTTGCATGCAGGTGACGTTAGGTCGCAGAGCAATGAGGCAGGAGCTTGTGGCAGATCACTTTGGAGATTTTGTTATTTATGTATTCCCTTTTAGCATTGTACTCGAATGTTTTTATTAGTGGATATGTGGTGTTAATGTTGTCATTTGTGACTTGGTTATGTTTGTGGTTATGCTCCTTTACCAAAAAAAAAAAAATTCACACTGAAAATCATCTTTGTAGGATCCCAGAATCGGATTCTGGTGTATGGACGCTTGAAGCCGAGAATGGGGTACTACGGAGGATGTCGGTGCTAGATTCGACGATCGAGAATTCTATGAGCCCGGTTTCTGAGTTTAGGGCATGACAAGGAAACTCCTAATATCCGATACAATCGTGAGTTGTTCCCATTGAACTACTATTTCTACCTTTATCAGATCTACTGCTACTCTGTCCTTTGTGAAAACATATCTGAGAAATTTCACACTCTCTTTCCAAAATTTACACTTTGAGAACTTGACATATAGCTGGTTTTCTTTTAGGTTCTATAACATCATCCTTAGGTGCTCTTCATGATCTTTGTCCGTCTTAGAATAAATCAATATATCATCAACGAATACGATCATAAACTGATCTAGATACGGCTGGAATATCTTATTC
The DNA here is from genome assembly GCA_037074715.1 of Magnolia kwangsiensis. Taxonomy (NCBI): domain Eukaryota; kingdom Viridiplantae; phylum Streptophyta; class Magnoliopsida; order Magnoliales; family Magnoliaceae; genus Magnolia; species Magnolia kwangsiensis. The sequence continues at coordinate 126,432,964 of CM073574.1, read as the reverse complement.
ATCAGATCCTTGAACACATATGAGGCATTAGTCAAGCCAAAGGGCATGACCAGAAATTTGTAATGCCCATAGTGTGTCCAGAAAGCTATCTTTTAAATGTCTTCTTCCTTAATCTGCAGTTGGTGATATCCTGACCTCATGTCAATCTTAGAAAAATAACAAGCCCCTTCAACTGGTCGAATAAGTCATCAATACACAGGAGTGGGTATTTATTCTTGATCATCACTTCATTTAATTATCGATAATCTATGTATAGTCATATATATACTCCCATAATTCTTCTTCATCAATAACATTGGTGCTCCCCAGGGTGATGTTCTTGTTTAAATAAAACACTGGTTATTTAGTCCTTCTAGCTGCTTCTTGAGCTCATGCACTCTACTAGTGGCATACGATATGATTACATTGATATAGGCATCGTCCCTAGTATAAGGTCAATACTTAAATCCACTTCTCTTCTAAGTGACATTGGAAAACCTCTAGATAATCTTTCACAATTGAAATATGTTTTTCGTTAACTTTGGTGATTCTCTATCTTTTAGCATCATAATGCATTTTACTCCATCCTTTTTTTGCCCTTAGATTTAGAAATACTCTCTCATTAGAATAGAGAAAGTCATTGTGTTTGCATGATAATCAATTTTTACATGTTACATATTAAGTCAATCCATTCCTAGGATAACATCGTATGTAACGCCCCGAATTTTCATGACCCGAGTATATACTCATGCCCGAGAATTCTTGGTATTAATAATTTTAACATTCGATGCTTCAAAATCGCACCTTGTTTATTTTTTTCATTTAGATCACATCCAGTTAGATTTACAAAGGTAACCATTAATGAGAATAAAATCAATTATACTTCTTAAAATCAACTAATTGTCTATTGCCCTCACCAAGTGGGATCTTGTTACATTATTTTAAGTTTTACAGTGGAAAATAAATAAAGTTAAATGTAATGTTATCCTTCTTCTTTATTCAGAATAATCTTCCATAAAGCGATCATTAGTCACATCTTCGGTCTGTGCTTCACATGTAATGTCTGTATGGTTGAAGAGGGTCACTACCCTACTCGTAGTGATGGTTATCCTTTAATATTAATAATAATTTAAGAGATCCATAAGAATAATGTAAGGGTTCCAATACATCTCATACTCCACCACTACGAATGGTATTGGTATGCGTAACCAATCTACATGAATGCATGCCTAGCATAGTGTGTGCGGTCTATCATACGTAGCAATCATCACAGTGTGGAATATAATTAATAAAAAAACTTGCTCACTTTGTATCCCATACTAGCGAGATTTCTCGGCGTGTCCAACGTTATCGTGGATTTATGTGAATACCTCAAGACGACACAACACACGGATTTGATGAATTATGTAATGTGATTTGTTCATGGAGTGACTATTTACGACATCTAATACCGGAAGTGATGTAACACGCATTATGGATTACTTACATCGATTTGTGCATCACTACCCAAAATCTATGAAATTACACATCAACCAAGAGGGTCACTACTTAGAGCGTATTACGTCCACGATAAAATATATGAACCACTATATGTGAGACCTCTAACACATCACTTGCATCAATAGGCAAATAAATAGAACCATAAGAGTTTTAAAATTTCAAGACACATGCTCAAGCTATAAAGGGAGGTAGAACAATGCTAACCTAATAAAAGAGAAGAGTAACATTTGAAAGGGCCTAGCTATATTCCCTAGAGGGGGGGTGAATAGGGCTATGCTAAATAAAACTTATAACAGCGGAATAATAAAGCAAGAAAATAACTTATAGGAAATTAAACCTAAGTTATTACAACATTCCCCACACTGACTTGAAATAAAATGATTACAACATTCAACCACAGATACAATCCACAAAACTAAATGAATAAAGAAATGAAAGAATAAAGCACATCCACAACACAAAGATATCCAACAGCCACAAAGAATGCTGCTTCACTCCTAATATCCTCACACAGGGGATATTAGCATGCACTATCAAAATAGGTTTCACAGGTTCACCTAAAACCTTCACAATTGTGTCTTTTTATCTCGGGCTTACACAATTTAAAAACCCACACAATCTAAGTTTTCTGGCTCTCCTCAGATAACCAAAACAATGAGATTTTTCTGGCAAATCTCAAACAAAACTAAAGAATGTAAATTACACATATGTAAAATACCTGAATCTCCTTTTGAAGTAGCCTGGTAGAACCAATCGGAATAGAAGTTCGATTCAACGTTCAAAGTCCAATACTCACTTTATGAATGGTTCTAAGTCTAATTGATTTTAAATCAAAAGGGCTAGTTCTAATTAATTTTGAATCCAAGAAGAAGGAATATCAAAAATTCCTCTTTTCTATTAAGATTGGAATGTAGTTCAAAATCAAATACAAAACAAGCTAGCAAAGGGAATATTAAATGAGCACAAAGTAGCTTAAAAACAAACACGAACTTATCTCAGAGTATGGCCTTAAAATTGCTTGAATTGAATTGAAATGAATTGAAAAGCTCTGAAATTCGTGCTCTATTTATAACCTGAAAAATCCCATCTACGACTGGTCTTAGGATCCCTAGGACTGGTCATAGCTTCACAGATTTTTAAAGATTTCTGCGGGATAAGGATTAGTTGTTCCACGAGTAGTCCTGGTAAGCCTACGACCGATCATGTGCCACCTACGACTAGTCGTAGGACCCCCAGATTAGTTGCTGGAGTTTGAGTTGTAGGGCTAAGATCGGTCGAAGGACGAGTCGTATAGCTCACAGGACTGGTCGTAGGATGTCCAGGACTGGTCGTAGGACAACCAAAAAAATCTGAAAATCTTCAATAACCTAGGACTGGTCCTGAAAAACTTAAGACTGGTCGTAGTAGAGCTAGGACTGGTCTTGAAGTCCATAGGACTGGTCTTGAAGTCCCTAGGACTGGTCTTAGAACAACCCGTACAAGCATATTTAAAACATATGAATTATGTATCCAAAATGACCTACAATAAAGCCCAACCTAAGGTCAATCTAAGGTCAAACAAACCTTGAAAGTGAGATGAACATTGATAGTCTGTACTCTCAGATGACCCTTAAGAGAAGCTTGAGAATTTACGAATCTTGTTGTAGGCCTTCTCAAGCTTGAACCTTTCTTGACTTGATAAAGTCTTCTTCTTTTCTTGTACTTGTTAGAATCTTGAACATGCATACTTGAAGTCTTCTATTCTTGTATACTTCATCCATGACTAGACTTGAAACTTTCTTCATTTAAATTCTTATCTTGAAATATGATGTCTTGAAGCAATGAATAGTCTCAAACATGAAACACAAGATGTACAAGACATATATATATATATATATATATATATATATATATATATATATATATATATATATATATATATATATATATATATATATATATATATATATAGGTTTTATCACCACAAAATTTGACAACCAAAGGGATATGAAATCATAGCACTTACAACATTAAGCTAAATCAATAAAAAATAAGGGAAGAGGAGAAAAAGCCAACTCAATATAAAGTGGAAACACGTCTCGCTCTTAAAATCAGCAAAGGACGAGGCTTGTACCCATCACTCCACATGAATTCATAAAAATCACACATAATTAAAATGATACATTAACTATATTTCTCACAGGATAAATATTCATAATGGTCCATCAATCAATGGCATGGAAATCACAGTAAAAGGAAAATATGCAAAAATAAGGCAAATCATGTACAAATCAAGGGGAGGCTCCTATGCTCATTGGTCACTAAGGGGAGGGTCGTCACCCCAGCGTAGGTCGACAGCACGAACACGGTGTCCCATACCACCATGCCTGGCTCTCGAGTCTTACTTCCTCACTGGTCACTACGAGGAGGCTCTACACCTCAGCGTAAGCCGATAGCTCAAACACGGTGTCCCATACCACCATGCCCAACTCATGAGTCTTAGGGATCATCTCATTAACGGTTAATACTGGCCTCTCAAAGGTATGGGGTATTTTAGATTCAAGCAGGCATGTACATACATGGTTAATGAACATGGATGATCAGCTAGTGAGCCAATTTGTCCCCTCTAGACGAACGACAAATCGTATGGCATTGGAAGAAATGTCCTATGTAGTCCAACTATAGCCGACTATCCATAATTCGACTACTTAGGTCAAATTTGCCCTTGGATGGCCCTACCAGAGGGTTGTCCATGTGGGTTCTGAAATTTGTCAGCCGATCTAGAAAGAGCACAAGGTATAAATGAATTATACTAAAGTAAATGTCTGTCTACTTCTAGTTGTGAGGGATTTAGGCATACATAGCAGTAAATTGTAGACATGGAAATCATGATTCTTCAAGGATTCTTAAATACATGGAAAATTTAAATAAACACGTAAACAATCTCAATTTCAAACAAACAATTATGCATAGAATGAAAATCAGTAATTAATCATGTAAGTAGGGGACATGCATCAAAATTTTCCTATTTATTTCAGAATTTAGGGAATGTGTCCTAATTTTATGCTAATGAATATCATGAATTAAGGAAATACAAGGATCTTGGGCGATTAAGAGCCCGATTTCTCCCAAATCAGAAAACATTTGAAACAACAGTCCAATTCAGTAATTAACATACATGCAACTGACATGCAAGAAAATTCTACACCCATAATCACTAATTTTGGCATAGATTTGATAAACGGCCACCTATATCCAATGGTCCACACCTAGGTATGGTTTGACGACTTGCAGAGCCGCTTCCAAGGTGACGGTCCCGCGGGATGGTGTGCTAGAGTCCTACAATGATAGAGTTTGAATGTTAAATCACATGCAAGTGATTTAGGGGGTAGGATTGATTACCTTTCTATGGTTGGTGGGCCGCTCCTACTACGACGGTATCATGGGCTCCAATGAGAGTTGAGGTAAGAGGGTGAATTCCTCAAAAAACTATCTCCTTGGAGCTCCCTCCCTCTCTACTCCCTCTCTGCTCTCTCCTCTCTCCTCTCTCTCCTCATTTAGCAAAAAAATTAGTATGGGAGTGTGGGAGAGAGGTTTAAGGGCTTATATAGCATGAAAATTGGTCCAGTCGGCCTTTGGGAGACTAGTTCTAATGTATATACCCCTAGTGGGTGTATTTTTGGTCCGTGGGGCTGTCACAGTGCCCCCCTAGCCCATCTATGTCATGGAGCAGGTGACCCATGCTCAGATGAAGCGTTGTTCCAAGTTTGGTGGTAAACAAATAAGTCAAGTTTAGTGGTAAACAAATAAATCAGTTGATCGTAGAGGCCCGATTTGTGATCAATAATCACTGATGATCGATCGGGCCCACAATTATATGGATATATGCAGGGAAATATCCCTGATTCATGGCCCGAGTTTGATCACAATTTAACTGTTGAAAAGTGGCAACTTCACCGTTTTAGTGACGGGGTCAACTCACTTAAGTTTCAAGTCCCGAAGAGTCGTGCCTTTCAAGCTCTATCTTCACAGTCCAAATTGTGCAGTTCGGGGCATCGTTTGGACCCACCATCCATGATGGAAGTCAAGCCCAGTGAGATGGACATTATTCTATAATTTTGAAACTAGTAGCCCACTAACAAATGGTCTAGAGCTTGTTCAGATAATCAAGGCATTTTTTAAATGAATTGGGTAGGGAGATTTCTTGGGCGTAGTTGTTAGGGTCCAAATTAACTAAGTTCAAAGTGTGTCCTATTCAAAATTAGAAAAAATGGTGATTCGGCCATGATCACTCTAAACCGTTGGTTTTAGGCTAAAAGAGTAACTAGGTTAATTTGGTTTATTAAATAAGGTCTGACCTATAGATGACTCAGGTTTAGGTAGATCTTTAATTTAGTTACAGTTGTCTTAATTAGTCAGTGGTAGGTTGGTTAGATTTGAGCACTATGTGAATAAATCATGGGGCTAAAGTCGATGTTTAAGTGTTTGGTCAGATTCATTGGTTTTCTACGGTTGATCAATATTATTTGTGCGGTTCTTTGTCGATACCAGCCACGTATAGGCTCACTTCGAGCATCAAGGGTTAGTAAGTGACGATGTGGGCTAGTTTTTTTTAAAAAAAAAAAATTAAGGATTTTGACAATCCAAAATAGAAAAAATTCAGGGTGTTACAATATACTCCCCTTAAAGATAATTTTATCCTTGAAATTGCCTAATGTAAATAGGTAAAGGTATTTTAATTTTGTATGCCTAAGTTTCGTTGATTTCAGGTTCATGTGCATGGTAAGGTGCATACTAACTATGCTAGTCTAGCTTACGGTAGTCTACCCCCCTTAAAACTTTTTCACCCTGATGGTTTACTGTAATTTTTATTTTATTTATTTATTATTTTTTAAAAATGGATTCATGAAGACAGTTCCCTCTATCTAGAGTGAAAATATATGTTTTCAATGTTTGGCCAACACAGAGAGACGATTGTAGTGAGCTTGAACCCGATATATCGATCATCTACCTGACCAGGGTAAAAGGTTCATTGTATCCCTTCTTAGTCCTAGTAGATCCTGGTCTTCTACTCGGTCAAAGCAGTGAGTCCATTTGTAGTCGATCAGGATTGAGAATTGGGTCAAGCTGCGAATGCTTCGCATGTGTATAGTTCCATAATTTTGTAGTCCGATTATTCTAGACATTTGAGGGATATCAAAATTTATTGGGAATTTCAAGTTTCACATTTATAAGATCGTTCATCGGTGTTTATAATCAAATGACTATCCCAAAAAGGTTTCCAAGGGACTAGGGTTTCCTCTCGATGTTATCATTTGGTCCTATAGTTAGTGAGTTATGAGCAAATCACGCTTTGGTTTCATTGATTTCGAGAGAGAAGGAAGAATCAAAAGTTCTAAGATATTTTGGAGGTTTGAATGGGTGGTGACACAAGAAAAATCATAGAAAAGGAAAGAATAGTGTCTTCCCAACGTGCTATGAACCTTAAATCTACAAGAGAATAATAAAACTCAATCCTACTATTGTTTGCCTCTAATACAGGCTTACAAAGTCTTAAATTATGAAACTCAATCCTACTCAAGTGTCCTAATTCAGCCGTACCGAAAACTACTTAAAATAGAATATATATATATATATATATATATATATATATATATATATATATATATATATATATATATATATATATATATATATATATATATATATATATATATATATATATATATATATATATAATTTATTAACACAGGGTGATTTCTAATATGATAAAAATATTTTTAAAATTCTGAAGAGACACTAAATACTGAAACCCTAATATGGAAATGTAAGTCTAGTCCATCAGCAACTCGTAGTTATAAAAATTTCAGTTTCAACACGTCTATCATTAACAATGTATTTGTCACTTTAGTTATAAAAATATTATTTATTATTAAATTTACTTTTATGTCAAAAAAATTCATTTCATTTTAAGTTCCATAAAAATCATAAAAATTCCGCAAGTACTGGTTGTCCAAAACCAATGATTTTCTATATAATTTCAAAATGTCTGTATTACTTGTAACATTTTCTACATTTTTAGTTACTCAGTTATTTAAAAAAAAATATATGAGAGTTTATTATCAAGTTTAAAGTCATCTTACAAAATTTTATTTTATTTAGAGTTGTAAAAAAAAATGATTAAAGTTCTAGAAGTGATAGTTGTCTGAAACTAACGATTTTTGTATGATTGCAAACTATGTCTATTTCTTGTAATGTTTATTATATTTTTAGCAATTGAATTATTTTTAAAAATTTTATGATGTTTTATCATTAATTTTAAATCCATCCCATAAAATTTCATCAAATTTGGAGTTGTAAATAGATTATTAAAATTCTAGAAGTAATGACAGTCTAAAACTATTAATTTTTAGATATTTGTCAATACATTCTAAAATTAACTATTTTTAAAATTTTATTTTATTTTTAATTTATTTTTATATGATATTAGACTTATTAAGCTTCAATCTAGCTTTTGAATCACCTTAATCGAAGTTATATTGGGTGAGATATGATTTTTTGAAGTTAACCTAAAAAGATAGAAAATCGAAGAAAATTCCGGCGGTGGCCCCGCCACCCTCTATAGTGTCTGGCAGTGGCGTGCCATTTTGGTGGTGGCTCTACCACTCTTTTTTGGAAAATGGTGCATCTCGCAAACCAAAATGAGTTATTCAACGTACCATATATGATTTTGGCATAGGAGAAGCCACTTTATCCAAAAAAAACTAGGTTATTTTGTGAGATTTCATCAGGTTAATGGTCTAAAATCCATTTTATTTACATTTTTACTATTTATAGTAAGTTTTAGTTTAATTATAGCTCTTCATCCCCTGAGTTTTAAGAGTTGTGTCCAACATGAAAAGTTTTTAGAAAAATTAGAAGAATAAAGTGGTGTAATGTGAGAATTTGGTGACCTTGAGGAAGATGGTTTTAAGGAATAAGGGACAAGGTGAGAGGATGGTGTTTGGAAGGGAGTTTTTGTAGTAAGAGGACCTAGAGATGAAGGGAATGAATGAAAGGAAGGCTTTAGGTGTTTGGAAATGGGGGATCTAAAACATGGGGGATCTAAAACAAGATGGGTTGTGGGTCTTGGGGAAAAGGTTTTGGATTGGGGGTTGGGATGGAAGCTTTTTGGGGTTGTTGAGAAGGATAGCTTGAGGAATTTTGAATTGGGTGATTGCTTGGGGTGGAACTGGGTTAGAAAGGGAGGTTTTGGGGTTTTACATGTTAGAAGGGGAAGAAAAGGGAGGTCCACTCGATCTTAGTGATGGAGGCGGCCCATTCAGGCTTAAGGGGCCATTCATTTGATGGTCCAGGTAGACTGGAAGTCCTTCAATCTCAGGGCAGAGATGATCTGGCCCATTAGAATTGAAACAAACGTATGCCATATATTGGAGCGGGTTATCGAACGTGCGATATATGAATTTGGGGTAGGGTGAGCTACCTTAGTTATCTAACTCTTTTATGTCAGGTCGTGTCACTTCGAATTTTTGCATTCCTAACTCAAAGTGATTCGGATCATTCTTTAGCGCCCTAGGCCTGGACCTTAGTGTTATCTTCACCATTCATTATGTCTTAAATCCCCTCTAAGTCTCAACCCTAGGCTAAGATTTCAACATTCTAATTAGCTGGAGGGCTTGGTCCTAGGGTCCTTAACTATCACTAGGCTCAATCTCTCCCACCTATGCCAAGAATTACGTTATGATAGACCCACTGCCCACGGCCCAACTTAACCTCAAACCATGCTCTGGTACCACCTGTAACGCCCCGGATTTCGAGGGGCCGAGTAGGTACTTAGCTTCTGAATTTTCGGGTGCCACTTATGCCCTACTGGGTTTCGAAATATACATAATTAGTTTGTTTCATAAGCAATGAAGAAATTTAAGTGGACCATGCAGTATAAATCAAGACTAAAATAATGAACATATATGCAACTATCATGGAGTAAGAAGATCTGACAAAAAGATAATGTAATTAAGTGAATGTGAGGGACCAAGTACCATAAAAATACACATAATCCAGAAATATAAACCCTGCCCTTAACTCCATCACTAGTCCTAGGACAACCTATGGTGATTCACCCAGAGCTGAAAGTAGGAGAGCTCCTCCTCCTCATCTATACTCACCCCATCCAGCGCGTCGAGCTCCATGACACATGCATCTAAGATAGGGTCTAGTTGGTGTTTTAAAACACCATCCCAAAGTGGGAGTGAGTGATCAACTCAGTGGATACCATTATCAATAAGTTATAATATTATCAAATACATGAACAAAGTTAGTGAAATGCAATCATTCATAGAATCATAACCACTCTTATTAACGCATATGCATGGTTTCATGATATGATGCATTCCCTTACTTCCAAGAATCCCTCAAGCGATAACGTTTAATGATCGTAATGCCCAACACTCCCTCAATGCAACCTCGATTGCCGAATTGACAATCCTAACTAATGCAATGTGATGATGAGATGTTAGCTGAGTATTTAATTAAGTCCATTCATCCAGTAAGATTAGGGAAGTTGAAACACCTCCATTTAATCAATGGCCTTATCCAAATCACTTGCCCTAGGGTGGCCGTAGCGGCTCTAAGCTTGCGATCCATGATCCAAAATTAGGTATCATACATTTGTCTCAGAAATCAATAATTTCAAAAGTAAGGCATGATACTTAAATGTATGATGATCAACTCGGTATGGGTCGTCACCCAAACACCGAGTATGATCACTTAATTTTGAGGTGCAGGCTTATTACATAACCAAATCACCACAAGGAGTGGCTCGTCGCCTAATTCCATTTATGCTCGAGTCGTTCGAACGGTAATCTAGTATGGAACCATCGGCTGGGTAATTTGATGGGGGTCATTCGAATAAGGACCTATCACCTCCTATACTCGTTGGTCACTACGGGGAGGCTCGTCACCCCATGGTAAGCTAACAACATAGATACAGTATCCCATACTACCATCCTCGGCTCCGAGTCTTACTTGCTTACTGATCACTAAGGGGAGGCTCGTCACCCCAGCGTAGGCCGACAGTTCGAATATGGTGTTCCATACCACCATGCCCAGCTAATGAGTCTTGGGGATCATATCATTAACGGTTAATAGTGGCCTCTCAAAGGTATGGGGTGTTTTAGATTCAGACAGGTGTGTGCATAAATGGTTAACGAACATGGAAGGCTAACTAGTGAGCCAATTTGTCCCCTCTAGATGAACTACGAATCGTACGATAATGAGAGCAACGTCCCACGTAGTCTTACAACTGCCAACTATCTGTAATTCGACTAATTGGGTCAAATTTGTCTGTGAACGGCCCTACCAGAGGGGCTGTCCACGTGGGTTCTGAAATTTATTGTCCGATCTATAAAGGGCACAGTGTATAAATGAATGATACTAAAGTAAATGTCTGTCTACTTCTAGTTGTAAGGGATTTAGCAGAGGTGGGCCCTGCTTAGGTGGGCCACCTCATGGAGGATGGTGTGGATACAACACACACAAAGTGGGCCACACTTGTAGATGGTTTGGATAAAATATATGCCTCATGGTGAGGTCCATTCAAGTGGGCCACACAAGCATATTATGATTTCATAAAAGAAAAAGAAATAGAGAGAGAGAGAGATAAAGAGTGAGACATGCGTGATGGAGGGACCCCGACACTATGGGCCCTCCCTTGCAACCAAACATACATCAAGTGGGTCCCATTACACATGGGCCCATTAAATCAAAATCCAACGGTGGAGATCCCTTCTCCACTAAAATGGATGGTCTAGATGACCCTAAGTATACAAGAAAATAAACATCATGATGGGGTCCATGGAGAATGGCCCCATCAAGGAATGATCATGATGATCTTAATGGGCCATCGATCACATCGTAGGGTCCTAAGTGAGGCCGCATGGGTGGGCTGTGTAGATAAAACACTTACATTATGGGCTTGTCGAGGACTCAGTGTGGTCATGACGCCATTTGGGTTGTTGTGGATCGTCTGACGAAGTCGGCACATTTCCTTACGATGCGTGCGACTTGGTCTATGGACCGACTTACGAGGTTATTTACTGAGGAGGTTATGAGACTGCATGGCGTTCTAGTCTCAATCATTTCTGACCAAAATTTGAGGTTCACGTCTCAATTTCGGGTGAGCTTCCAGCGAGCGATGGGGACTAATTTGCAGCTCAGCACCGCGTACCATCCGCAGACCGATGGCTAGACCGAGAGGGTCAACTAGATCCTTGAGCTTGCGTGATTGATTTTGGGGACTAATTCTTCGGGCTTGCGTGATTGATTTTGAGGGAAGATGGGATGAGCATCTGCAATTGGCTGAGTTCGCGTACAATAACAGCTATCATCGACCATCGGCATGGCTCCTTTTGAGGCACTATATAGTAGACCATGCAGATCACCGAATTGTTGGACCGAGGTTGGAGAGCGCCGTCTCCAAGGTCCCGAGCTTGTGCAGGAGACGTCAGAGGCTATTGATATCATCAGGAAGAGGATGCGCACAGTTTAGAGCCGGCAGAAGAGTTTTGCTGATCGCCTGCGTCGTCCCTTAGAGTTTGATGTAGGGGACCATGTGTATCTCAAGGTCTCGCCCATGAAGGGCGTAGTTCGATTTGGAGAGAAGGGAAAGCATGTCTCGAGATTCATAGGACCTTTCGAGATCACCGGGCACGTTGGCACCATGACCTATCGGCTTTCCATGCCATCTCATTTGTCTAGCGTCCACAACGTTTTTCATGTCTCTATGTTGAGGAAGTGTGGATCAGACATAGTTTCCATTATTGATTGGCAGCCGCTGGAGGTTCGTGAGGATGCTTCTTACATCGAGCAGTCAGTCCGTATCCTTGATCAGAAGGAGCAGGTCCTCAGGACCAAGGTCATTCCATTAGTGAAGGTTCAGTGGGGTCACTATTCTGTAGAGGAGGCTTCTTGGGAGCGCGAGGCTGAGATTCAAGAGCGTTATCCCCATCATTTTGATGGTTGATCATGTGTTGTATTTTGGATATTATCCCTGATGTTATATGATGATGAGTATGTTTCTTCTTCCTTGTGAGTTATGATTAGTCGCAATGATTGTGTAAATTTTGAGGATGAAATTTTTATTAGGAGGGGAGAGCTGTAAGACCCGTATCTTAGTCCTTACCGTTCCGTAAACTTTCGCAGTCTTACCGGTCGAATTTCGATAACCTTTGACCCTTAACCGATATTTGTGCGTGACCCTGATTCGTATGCCATCAACCCGTACCGACTCAACCCAAGAACTTTACCATAGCGACCGCACCATCGCTGCGGTTCCGATGCCGCGACTCACGCGCCGAGGCGATACACTGGTCAGGAGATGTGGGCCAACGTTTGGTGCGAGGAAAACATCGCGCGTTATGAAACCCAAGAGAATCTCTACGACTTGTCACATCAATCAACCCCCATCATGTCAAGTACACATTACTTTTCACCCTTTCTCAAGCAAGCCACAAAAGTCAAAAAGTTCTTACAAGCCCATATATTTCTTACACAAAATGCCTCCAAAGTCAAAAAGTTCTTACACCACCATACTTTTCTTACACAAATGGCCACAAAAGTCAAAAAGAGACTCTTACACCCATCACTCACCACATCAACACATCCATCACCCATCTCTCTCTCCCTTTACAAGTCTCTCTCTCATTTTCAAACTCATTCCAACCAACCAAAACTTCATACATATGAGCCTCTCCCATCTCCCCAAGAGAGCCACAACTGTGGACCACCCTTCCATCTCAAGATCTCTCATCTCAACCATCCAAACCTTATCTCATCCGTTGAAATCGAAGCTAAGGAGCTAAGGAAACCAAGGGAGCAAGAAGATCGAACGGTGGGTGCTAGTTGATAGTAGTTTTTCATATTTTTTGGATGGGCCAAGTGAGGCCAACCGATCAATGGTTTGGATCTCACTTGGGACCCTAAGATGTGGCCGATGGCCGACTAGGATCATCATGATCATTCCATGATAGGGCCATTCTCCATGGACCACATCATGATGTTTATTTTCTTGTATACCTAGGGTCATCTAGACCATCCATTTTAGTGGAGAAGGGATCTCCACCGTTAGATTTTGATTTAATGGGCCCATGTGTAATGGGACCCACTTGATGTATGTTTGGTTGCAAGGGAGGGCCCATAATGTCGGGGTCCCTCCATCACACGTGTCTCACTCTCTATCTCTCTCTCTCTCTATTTCTTTTTCTTTTATGAAATCATAATATGCTTGTGTGGCCCACTTGAATGGACATCACCATGAGGCATATATTCTATCCAAACCATCTACAAGTGTGGCCTACTTTGTGTGTTGTATCCACACCATCCTCCATGAGGTGGCCCACCAAAGCAGGGCCCACCTCAATGCTTGTGCCGTGACCAAACCGTCCAGCGTCTGGAACGCTGGACGTGAATTAAACACAAATATAAGCTTGGTTCAAGCCTTGGGGGTGGACCATTGGTGTAGGCCCCACCTTGTTGTATGTATTCAATCCATGTCGTTCATTCCTTTTCCGAGTTTATTTTAGGCATTAAGCCAAAAGATGGCGCCAATCCGACTTTCGAGCGGGCCATAGCATAGCTAACAGCGGGTCTACCGTTGAAATATTCTCCTGTCATTCCTATGCCCCAAAATATATGGAATATTGGGCTCGTTGGGTTTGTTTTGAGCCCCAGCGACTGATAGTTGGGACGGATCCACCTGATGTGGACCCCACACGTGAAAATCCGCCAGATTACTGAATTTTTCAAAAAAAAAAAAGGAAAAGTGGCAGCACCTGCTGCCACTAAAGCAGCAGCAGGACACTGCTGCGTTTTGATGGGCTACCAATAGCAGACCCACGGCTCCAGCCGTGGGCCCCACCATGATGTATATCTTATATCCACACCGTTCATGAGGTGGGCCACTCCCAGCAGTGGGCCCCCTCCAAATTTCAGCTCTATCCACAGCTCAGGTGGCCCACACTACAGGAAACAGTGGGATTGAACCTCTACCATTAAAATCCATTTTTTGGTCCACAGGAGTTTTGGATCAAGATGAAATTTATTTTTCCTATTCATCTCGGTCCAGGTGACCTTATCAACAGATTGGATGGCTTATAAACATAATGGTGAGCCCCACATGGGACCCACAGTGATGTGTGTGTTGATTCCCACTGTCCAGAGGACGGTGGAGCCAACTGTGATGTTTGTGTTTTATTGCACCGCCCACTACTGTGGATGGTGGAGCCCACTAGATGTATGTGCTTTATTCACACCATCCACCATGGACGGTGGAGCCCACCTTGGTGCATTTGTTTCACCACACCGTCCAAGGCTGGACGGTGGGACCCAATGGTACTTTTGATTCTCTTCGTGCCGTCCATTTGTATTGGACCCACCAAGATGCATGGTTTGCATCCAAGTCCATTCATCCATTTTAAAAGCTCATTGTACAGTATGAGTTAAAGAATGAGCCAGATCCATAGTCCAAGTGGATCCCACCTTAGCATGTTTATGAGGCCCATATTAATGTATCTGTGGTAGTCCATTGGGGTCCACTTTGATGTGGATGTAAGGCCCAGGTCGTGGGGCCATTCGATGTATTAGTGGCCCAAGGTTGAGGCCCACTTTGATATACATATAAGGCCCATTTAATGTAGTAGAGGCCCATGGGTTAAGGCCCATTTGATGTACATTTGGGGTCCAATTGGTGTGGCCCAATTGTTACATATAAGACCCATGAGATTAGGCCCATTTGATGCAATCTAAGGCCCACGGGTTATGACCCATTGCAATGCACATAAGGCTCATTGGTGCGGCCCATTTATATGGCCCATTTGATGAATAAAATGCTCATATGATATAGCCCATTTGATTTATTTAAGGCGCAATGGGATGTACCTAAGGTCCATTGCAATGTGTGATCCCAATACGGATTATGTAACGATGTTTACGACGATCGTGCCTTGGGAGAAATATTGCTTTGACGTCCACATTGCGAGTTTAAATGTTGGTTAAATGTCCGCATTACGACTCTCCTTAGGGCTCATTAATAGGCCCGTACTTGTTGCGTGTAGGCCGTTTAGACCCATCTACGTTGTAAGGACAATACATTACTTTATTACATGTGTAGCATAGTTCCATGACTCATGATCATACGCATCATATGTATGCTTGATATAAGAGGTGACTGATCATAGCACATGCCTTTGGGCAGGTTGTTTATGGGCTCATGGTTAGGCGGTGTTGCCCTACATGAGCGCACGATACGCGCAGGATTTGTTGCATGAGTGGATAGCGTGATTCATGCATTTCGCATTGTGTGATATGGTTACTATACGCCCTAGCGACATTAGGGCCGTAGCCTCCACAGGTGTATCGTGGTTAGCAGGGTTGGATACTAAAAATCTTGTTTTACATAGAGTGTTATAGATATCCCTGAGTGAAAATCCCTAAACCCTTATGGTACTAAGAGGTTGCTCCACCGTCTAGACCGAGTGGGTTCAGGAGCACCGAGTGCCGATTACCAGACGGTTGCGCTTTTTACTGTGTCGTGGTCGATTGGAAGGGGGTGTGGCCTTACCCATCCGAGAGTAGGGGGCAAAGCTAGGCTGAGTTTGACCAGCTCGAGGAATGAATCCGCTATCGACGAGTCGAGCCCGATATTGGCAGACAGATAGTGAGGTCTCTTCCACTTACCTTATTACGCGCGATGGGGCGTCGATCTAGTTTAGAGTGTACTAGACCCCGGTGATATTCCAGAGTTGAGTTGTATTGATATGTGGACTTAGATGAGGATTGTATACTTGACTTGCATCTTGCATCGCATGGCCCTGGTATGGCCGACATCATTCATGTTTTGCATCGCATAGCCTTGGTACGGCTAACGGTATTCATGGATCCATCAGTACATTCTGCATTACTCTGTTATTATAGGATCATATTACTACCTTACGCACACACTTTCACCACGCTCTAAGCTTTCTATAAGCTTATGCATGACCGTTGCATGCAGGTGACGTTGGGGCGCAGTATCGCTGAGGCAGGAGCACTTTGCAGATCATTTTGGAGATTTTGGTCTATCATCATTGTATTTCCCTTTATGCTCATTATATTTGTAAAGTTTTTTATCATAGTGAAAATGTAATGGAGTTTTTGGTTGTTGTTTGTGGGTTATGCCTTTGGTTATGCTTATCACAAATCAAACTGATGTTGAAAATCCTCCTCGTAGCATCCCAGGATCGGAACTTAGCGAATGGGAGCTGGAAACTGAGAATGGGGTTCTACGGAGGCTGTCGGCGCCAAATCCGGCGATCGAAAATTTCGTGAGCCCGATTTCTGAGTTTGGGGCGTGACAGAAGTCATACATAGCAGTAAATTATAAACATGAAAATCATGATTCATCAAGGATTCTTAAATACATGGAAATTTTAAATAAACACGTAAATAAGCTCAATTTCAAAGAAACAACCATGCATTGAATGAAAATCTGTAATTAATTATGTGCATAGGGGACATGCAGCAAAATTTTCCTATTTATTTCAGAATTTGGGGAATGCATCCTAATTTTATGCTTATGAATATCAGGAATTATGGCAATGCAAGGATCTTGGGCGATTAAGAGCCTGATTTTCCTCCCAAATCGAAAAATATTCGAAACAACACTCAAATTTCACAATTAACATACATGCAACTAACATGCAAGAAAATTCTACACCCATAACTACTAATTTCGGCCTGATTTGATAAACGGCCACCTATAGCTACTGGTTTGTACTTAGGTATGGTTCGACGACTTGCGGAGCTGCTTCCAAGGTGACGGTCCCGTAGGATGGTGTGCCTGAGTCCTACGACGATAGATTTTGCATGTTAGATCCTATGTAAGTGGTCTAGGACACCTAAAATTA
Organism: Magnolia kwangsiensis; assembly: GCA_037074715.1. NCBI lineage: Eukaryota > Viridiplantae > Streptophyta > Magnoliopsida > Magnoliales > Magnoliaceae > Magnolia > Magnolia kwangsiensis. The sequence continues at coordinate 126,415,568 of CM073574.1, read as the reverse complement.
GAAGGGGTTGGACTGATTACCTTTTTATGGCTGGTGGGATGCTCCTATGGTGACGTTGTCGTGGACTCCGATAAGAGTTGAGGCAAGAGGGTGAATTCCTCAAAAATTTATCTCCTTGGAGCTCCCTCCCTCTTTACTCCCTCTCTACTCTCTCCTTTCTCTCCCCACTTAGCAGAAAAAATCGTATGGGAGTGTGAGAGAGAGGTTTAAGGGCCTATATAGCCTGAAAATTGGTCCAGTTGGCCCTAGAGAGACTAGTTCTAATGTATATACCCCTAGTGGGTATATTTCTGGTCCCTAGGGCTATCCCACTGCCCCCCTAGCCCCTCTGTGTCATGGAGCAGGTGCCCCATGCTCAGATGAAGGGTTGTTCCAAGTTTGGAGGCAAACGGTGAGTCAATTGATTGTAAGGGCCCGACTTGTGATTAATGGTCACTGATGATCGATCGGGCCCACAATTATATGGATATGAGCAAGGAAATATCCCTGAATCATGACCTGATTTTGATCACAATTCAACGGTTGGAAAGTCGCAACTTCACCATTTTAGTGGCGGGGCCAACTCACTTAAGTTTCAAGTTTCAAGTTCTGGAGAGTCGCGCCTTTCTAGCTTTATCTTCATGGTCCAAGTTATGCAGTTCGGGGGATCGTTTAGGCCCACCAACCGTGATAGACGTCAAGCCCAATGACATGAACATTATTCTATAATTTCAGAACTAGTGGCCCACTAACGAACGGTCTAGAACTTTTTCGGATAATCGAGGAATTTTTTGAATGAATTGGGTAGGGAGATTTCTTAGATGCAGTTGTTAAGGTCCAGATTAACTAAGTTCACAGCGTGGCCTAATCGAAATTAGTGAAAATAGTGATTCAGCCATGATCACTCTAAACCGTCAGTTTTGGGCTAAAAGAGTAACTAGGTTGATTTGGTTTATTAATTAAGGTCCGACCCATAGCTGGATCGGGTTTAGGTAGATCTTTAATTTAGTTACGATTGTCTTGATTAGTCAGTGGTAAGTCGGTTAGATTTACGCACTATGTTAATAAATCATGGGCATAAACTCGATGTTTAAGTGATCGATTAGATTCGCTAGTTTTTTACAGTTGATCAATCTTATTTATACGGTTCTTTATCGGTACCAGCCACATATAAGCTCACTTCAAGCGTCAAGGGTCTGTAAGTGACGATATGAACTAGTGTTTTTTTTTAATTAAGGATTTTGACAATCCAAAATAGAAAAAATCCAGGGTGTTACATGGTTGGTGATAGTGGAAGTTACACATCCAGTCCAATACTACTAGTATTTCCTATTAGAGGGGCAGGACTTTCCATCTCCTCTCCTTCTTCCACATTCCTATCTTGTTATCTTGTCATTGTTTCTAATTCTAGGGGTGCATTTTGGTCCATCGTCAGTTCATGATGAACAACGACGATGGTAGATGGAGCTATATCTCAAATACTACACATCTTCCATGGGACCATTTCATCCTATAAAAGAACTAACTTTAGTAATGAAGTGATACGTGTTGTCCATCACTGTCCAGCAGATGGTTAAATATGTACAAGAATTCTAAGTTTGAGTATCAAATTCCATGCACCATTTAAAGTGTTGACAATCTCTAATCTATCTCTACTTCATTTGTCAATTATCACAAACAAGGGGGATCTTACATGTGGAGTTCTAATTTCAAGGATCTACCATTTATGCAAGTGTATGTGTGGCAAAAATTACAGGTCACACCAGGTTTTTAAGAAAGGCTCTCTCTGATACTATTCTGTCACACCCCACTCTTCGGATACAGAGTGTACACCCTCAGTCTTGAGTTACTGTTCATGATTCGTACACTAAGTGTATATGAATTCATCCATCATACAGAGGCTCAATTATATGTATTCTAGATTGTCATCACATCAACATTCATACACTTAACCGTTCTACTCCATCTAACAATACTTCATTCAAAACATTCACATTGATAAATCCCAAAAATAATCTAAGTCCACCCATTTGAAACTTTATTCCACTAAATAATCAATCATTATCTAACAATGTTATAACTATAAACATAATTCAAATTAAACGATTAACATGAATGAAAACTAAACTTCGTAAAATAAAAAATATGCACCATTATAAAAAATACCTTCATTCATATAATGCGGCAAGCTCGTCCTCCGCCAAATACATCCATTATTCTTGAGTTCCATCTTTGTACGGTTGCTTAATCCATGACGTTAGTTAGCTAGGCTAGTGAGTAAACTTAACATGGTTCGTACATAGCACCATAAGATTGTACGAACAAAAGGGTATGCAATATGAGAATGAATGCAGAGATATCATGATATGCATGTCAGGTTGGATGATGATCCATTTGCTTATGTTGGATATCCGTCAACTCGTAATCATACCCGTCAAACATCCATCTAGGTAGCAACGAATCTAGAAAATGCAACCATCTAGGGAGATCCCTTCGGAACCAAAGGCACGAGGTGTGCATGCAGTCATCTAAAGTGAGCCTCTAGGAATCAGCACAGGAACGCTATAGATGCATACGATGCATGCTGCATGTCTATGCATTGACAAATATGGTCAGCTACACATCTCCTATTATGAGAGGAAGCAATGAATTCATACTTGTAATAACATACATGGTCACATATTTAGTTGGAAATCATATATTAATGTAACGTCTCGAAAAATCCATACAAAGACCCAAGTAACACCTCAGGCAGATATCACTAAGGACCGAATCCTTTACAAATTAGACGAAGATTAATTAAGTACTAAACTCAATCACCAGTGAAATTAGCTTAAACTATTTTCTATACGAATTGTAAGACCCAAAACCATTAGAATCGCTAACCCAATATTACCTAAAAACCTAGGATAAATCTCAAAACCCAGTTGCTCTCGAGAGCACATTGAAACTCTATATCGAACCTGGACTGCGCATCGAAAGTTTGATTACCATAAAACTATACGGTTATGACAGCCTTGTTGGGCTTAACAAGCATCGTGGGAATCAAGTCCAAATAGTATCCAAAAACGCACAACTTGAGCCCGGAGCAAAGTGTGTGAGAAACGTGAATATCTTTATGAAATGAACTCAAACTTAAGTGATTTAGGCCATTCACTTACAGGCTAAATTTAAGGTTTCAGACTGTCTAATTCTGACCCAACTACACCCTTGGATCAGGAATATTTCCCTACACATGTCAGTGTACTCGTGGCCCTAATCGAGTGACGATGACTGTTGAATTGAAATTGGTCCTCCACGGTCGATCCACTGATCTAATCGGACCAAAATCTTAACCTGACATAAATCTATTTTCAAGGAACTTTTCCCAAACCGTATGCAGGTAATGGACCTCCAAATGAGCTTTGTTGGCCGAAAACAGACAAGTTTTGGCTATAACCTAAGTATACCATGACCCTGGGGCCATTAACAACAGTTTTGGGCCTATATAAGGGCCTGAACCCACCCCTCTCTCATTCCATACGAATTTTCAAATCCTAGGAGAGAAGGGAGAAAAGAGAAGGAAAGAGTGAGGAGAAGAGAAAGAGAGAGTGAGAAATACTTGCTGGGATTCATTCCTGCCACTCCACGTGCTGAATCCCTTCTTCTGTATCACTACACCGATGAATCCAAATTCACTTTTGGGTAAGAAATCCTAACCCTAATCTATTTTAAGTATCCAAGTAGAAGAATTGACGAAATAGCTAACCTATTTTGTGATTCAGGTAGTCGTTGTGCCGTAGACAAAGGAATAGTGTTCGAACTGAGTTCGATATGAGTTTACCAGTGGAAGGTGCGGACTATAAACGTTTAGGTTATAGTTTTTAAAGCTTTCAATGTCACTAATGTTTTATGACTTACTTGATTTCTACCATATACCCTTAGATACGATGTTTTTCATATATTACATGTATATGAAATATGTTGATTTTTAATGCATTCCATGTTCTTGTTGAAATGTATGAATGAATATGGAATTATAATTTGTGCTTACCATGATTATTGACTGAGGATACATGATTGTTGCATGGGTGGTAACTCCTTGTGAAAGGATTTGCTATAATATATGTCATAACAAATTTATTACCTGTATGTTGATGTGTAGTCTAAGTATTTGATAAAATGTCTGAATGTGCAAATGCTAGCTTGTTGAAATGCACTTAATGAGAGTGTTGAGATAAGATTCTCAATTACCTTATCTATAGTTACAGTTTCCTTTATATAACCTATCTTACTACTACGCGCTTTATGGATGAAATGCCTATATACGACAACATGTGTACTATGTGTTTGTTAAAAATGCTTAAATGAGATTTATATTTGAATTTTTTGTCACATGCTGTTTGACTATCACATATGAATGCCTATTGTGTTTGAGTATGATTGGGACTATTACATAGTCCAGGCAATCGGTAATGATTCTGAATTAGTGGTCGAGGTCATTTCGCCACACAAGACACGTTTGATGAATCTGAGTCGTACGCTATTTGTCGACAGTGGTTAGGCCACACGAAGTGCTTACTGCTCCATCTCGATTAATTCAATGTGCGCACGTGCCAATCAAGCTCATCACAATTAACCCAATTGGCCCAATGTATGTTCACCTTATATGGATGCTACTGCTTGAATCTAAGGTACCAACTTACCAATGGAGAGCCTATTTAACCTTGATACCATGATCCTCCAGGACTCATGACCCGAGCATGGTGGTATGGGACACTGTGGTCGAGTTGTCGGCCTACGCTAGGGTGACGAGTCTCCCCGTAGTGTCCAATGAACAAACCAAACGCATGAGCCGAATATGGAGGTATGGGACACCGTATTCGAGCTATCGGCCTACGCTAAGGTGACGAACCTTTCCCGTAGTGACCTCGAGTATAAACTAAGCCTACACCGAGGTGACGAGCATCCCATAGCGACCTGAACTTGCCCGTCCACTATTTTTAAATCAGGGGTGACGTTGTCCTATAACTTGCCTATCGTATGTGATTAACTAGGATTGACGACCCTAGATAGATCATTGTTTGGGAAATGATATAAAGGGAGGTACCTTAGCTTCTCGAATCTATTATATAAATAAGTCTAATCAAGAACTCGGCTAACACGTGTATGCACCGCATTGCATGTGCCTTTGGTGTGGGTATTAAGCACAGTGGGAGTTTAGCAAGCGTGACCGTGAGATGATGTCGTAGAGGGAGTGCAGGTGAGGGCATGCATCATTAATACATACCATTCTTGCATTAATAAGAGTACTTAGGACATAATTGTTGTACTGCTTTATCATTACTGCTTGATTGAATTGATAACATGTTAACCTTTGTCTTATAGCTCCACTGAGTTGATCACTCACTCCCACTTTGGGATGGTATCTTAAAACACCAACCAGACTCTATTGTAACTGCAGATGACGGCGAGGCTTACGAGATGGAGCCTATCTTCTACGACGACGAGGAAGAGTTCTCTTATCTGTAACTCTCTAGCGGGTTTATGTAGACCTGGAGTTGCGTCACTGGGGCGTTAAGGATATGGATTAGATGACATTACACTTTATCATTTTGTATATTTTGGAATTATACATGTAATTATTCAGCCTGGTGACATGATCATACTCTAGGGTTTATATCCACCTATACACTTTATATATTTATCACAGTCTTCCGCTTGCTTCATTTAATCGTCTCTAGAGTATGATATGTTGAGTTAGTGTAATCTCTTTTATGTTTAATGCATTCACTACTAAAAAATAGAGTAAAGCTGACGGATGTGTGGGTGTTTTAGCTACGGATTTTAGCCGTAGGAAATTTCAACGGCTAAAATCCATAGCTGAAACACCATAATCCATAGCTAAAACTTAGATTTTTAAGGATGGACGTTTAATCGCTACTATTTTCCCGTGGTGTTGTTCATCCGAGATTTATTTTGTGCTGATTTTTTGGTATAATTCTTAAAAAATTGTTTATAAATGGATGTACAGTGTGTATTAAATACAAAGATCATAGTGGGGCCCATATAGCCCTAACAGATCCAAAGCTCTAAGTACCATTTTCATTTGTACAGTGAAAGCAGGTGAAAGCATGTTAGATTTGCATTTTATGTTAAATAGTGGTGACTCGTTCATAGAAAATGTGGGTTTGATATATGACTATCCCGACCATCCAAATAATGCATCTTGCTGTATATGGTTTATATTTATAATTATATTATGTAATAATATTTAACCATCCACTAAATGGACCCTTAATTGTATGGTTGTGAATACAATTTATTATATAAAATATGGAAAACTCACATTTTACAGATTTGAACCCTTATCCCATTTCAGGAGAGGAATTTTCATTTTCCCTCCTTCAACCGCCCTTTTCTTCCTCTCCCTTCCCTCTTTCGAGTGCCATCTTCATCGTCAGTCGATCGCCCTTCGATTACCCTTCTGCTTTGCCATGGCGTGATGATTCAGACTGTTCATCCAGAAGCTCGTATACATATTTCATGCCAAGGTGAGTCATGAAATGTAATCAGATTTTTCTTTATTAAATCAAGGGAGAAGATAACACATCCCATACCGTCATCACCATCCACAGTCATCTCTGTTAATTCTTGCATCTCATCCATCCAAACCAGCACTTTCACCATCAATCTCATCTTTGCCACAAGACCCGAAATCCAATTCTGTTAAAACGTCTATTAGGCCTTCCCACCTGTAGAAGGCCACCAGAAATAGATCAACTCATGAATGTAAATAATCTCTGTACCTATGAGGCATGTCCAAATGGGGCAGTGACTAACAGTAAACTAGGGTCATCCCTGTCTGATTGAATGGATTCCTGCAACATGATGAGAATAAGATCTAGAATGTTTTAATTCAACACAGTTTCAATAAACAATAGAACATCTATTTTACAAAGTTTGATAGGCCCACAAGAACTTGTACACGTGTAGGACATCTGAGTCATGTATTGAATAGGACCCACCATGATCATCCAGCCAAAGAATGCAACCGATCAACTATCAGGTAGGCTACGCAAATACAGAACCATAGCTGTGTAAAAAGTGCTTTTAGATAATACATAGCTTCCTATGTCTGGCCTATCTGATGGTTGAACTACTAAAAAAGCTTGTCCAGAGAATCTATATGTTGTATCACACCTGTTACATGGCTTGGATGTCTCACATACATTACATGCCAGGTTGACACATGTCTTTCTGTAAAGGCGCATGGAGGCTACCAAACATCTTATTTCACAATGTCATTATTCTAACAAATTAGCAAGCCAACTGTGCCGAAGTGAGAAAAAAAAAATAAAAAAACAAAAAAAAACAACAATCTTATGAACTAAAGATGGGGCAAAAAAAAAATGTGAAATATTAGCATGCAAGCTAAAGCTCAAATCTAGACTGAAACTTGACGCCTGTTGACTGTACAACTAAAAAAGGAGTGGTTTGGTTTTTTTGCGGAACCACGATTGGGCGCGCTTCTGTTCCCTGTTTTTTTTGCACCAAATCACATGTGAGAATAGAAGCTGATCTTATCTCAACACCAATTTAGGCCTAGTACCACCCATCTACCCAATAGAAGGAACACCCAAACAAAACATTAAAGCCACAAGATGACCATTATCACCTCTCAGGGGTAGATTGGAGTCACGTCTGATATGCATCTTAGCATTGAGCAAGCCTTTAATTTTCTTTTCTTTATCATGCCATTCATTTGTTGATAACTTTGTCTGTGGCAACATGGAAAACAAAAACCACATTAGGCATGATTCCATTTTCCTTTCTTTTATGTACCAAATTTCAAGCAAGGCAAGGATCTTCTCTTGTCTCACTATCGCTTTGGCCAGCTTATTCACGACCAAATTTCCCTTCTCTTTAGCAAATCACAACTGCATATTTTAGAGTCTATATTGTTTTTTTTTTTCTATGGAACATGTACAGGTTAAAGAATTGAATACTCAAAGGCTTTGAGGTTATTTTGGTTACTTCAGGTACTTTTGGTGTTGGCCGTCAACGACTAAGATACCGGAGATTAGTAAATAGCAGGTTTTTATAGCTTTCTTTGTGGTTCCATGTTTTAATTTTCTCTAGTGTTTAAGTGTTAATTTAAATCCGGCTTTTAAGTCTAAAGGTCCCTTGGCTCACCACTACTTCTTGGGTCCTATCATAGTTTATGTATTTATTATGCAATAACCTTTTTAGGTGAATGAAGATGGTGCTCGAAAGGGCTGGCTACATGAATCCTTTTCCACCAATCCACTCTACCAAGGGCTATAAATTCCTGGAATTTGTAAATTTATTGTTTGGTTGACAGATTTAAGAATACGGAGGAATACTAAAAAAACCAAATTGGATGAATGGTTACCAGATGACCAACAGGGTCCAAAGGGGTTGTTGGTGAGAAGGTCGAGGTGGCAAGGAAGTGGGCAATCCCTAGATTGTGCAATTACCTTTTTAAGGTGTGAGATTCAATCCCTGCTTTGGGGATTTGGGGGGAGTGGTAGGTAGATTCATCAATCCCAAGGATGTCTGATCCCTGAAGTCTTTAAACATTGGGTTCAAAGCAAATCCCTAGATTGGCAAATCCAAGATTGATGAATGCAAGGAAACCAAATAGCCCGTAATTGTTGATGCTTCCAAAATTTGCTGGTTTTACCTGGGAAATGCTTGCATGAATATTTACTTGTAAGGGGTTGGTCAAATTAAGGTCTCCCCAATAGCACACATCAGCTGATTGTGTGAAAAAGGATGCAACCATTGGGATTGGAGTCATCTAGCTCCATCAAAGTATTGGAATCTATATAAATTATTGACTAGATGTGAAGAATGCCTTTGTTCATTGAGATCTCCATATGGAGGTCATACACGATTCCCCTCACCTTAGCAGTTTCTTGAAGCAATATTGTCTATCTTCTTTAAAAAGCTTTTTGTGATCAGGCAAGGTTGTGAAGTCTTGATAAGCAATCTTATCCCTTGGATTATTCAGATTCACCTCAAGATACATTCTTTCACAGCATGCACAAGTATACATTCTTTCTTTCTTATCTTTTTTTTTTCCTTTTTTTTCGTTCTTTTTATCATTTTCCATCTTGTTTTGTATTTGTATGTAATGAGCCCTAGTGTATCAAAGCGTACTTTGATTTTTTTGTATGATGACATTATTATTGAATGCTTGCAGTTTAGATGTCATGGCAACATATCATATATATATCTTTATGACTTTTGGGAGTTATTTCCCATTATCTCATTCTTTTTCTTATGGAATGGAATGGATTTAACTCTCACATCAGATTACACCCACATATATGAAATGGAATGGAATGCATTTAATACTCATATCAGATTACACCCACATATATGGAAAGGAATGGAATGGATTTAACACCGACATTCATGCATTGATATATTTGGTTGGCATTTCAACCTCACTTTGAGGAATTGAAAGATTTGTAATAATTTTCACTTCTTTTAGTGTTATTTGCACTTGGGGTCCGTGGCAATTGTGGCAAAGAATGCGATTTTGGTATAAATATTTTTGTTCATTAATATTTTGGTAGTTTAGGTTTTAATTTAGGATTTCTCATAATTTGGTTGTGTTTTTTGCAGGGTTACATCAGGTGATGAAAATGTTCATTTCAGGTGTTATATCTAGGGCACTTTTGTACATTCGAGATGATTTTGCATGTCGTTAATGTCAGCGAATTTCTACAGGTACATGTTCAAGAATGTCATTGTATACTTTCATGGATGGTTAAGTGTTTTTATGTTTGGACACTAACTTCTCATTATGTTGATTAATGCTTAGAAAACAATAGTTAGTATGTCCACAAAGGTGAAATTCTGTAAGACCCGTGTATTAGTCCGTACCATTCCGTAGGCTTTTGCGATCTTCCCGGTCAAATTTCGGTAACCTTTGACCCTTAACCGGTATTTGCGCGCAACCCTGTGTCACACGTCGTTAACCTGAATCGACTCAAAATGAGACTTGTACCCTTGCAACCATGCCATCACCACGGTTCCAATGCGTCGACTCGTGGGCCGATCCGATACCCTGGTCAGGAGATGTGGACCAGCGTTTGGTGCGAGGAAAACGCTGCGCGTGCGAATTCTGAGAGAATCTCTACAATATGTCACATCAATCAATCTCATTAAGGGTTAAGTACATATCAAGTACACATCACCTCACACCTATCCCCAAGCAACCCTATAAGTCAATAAAGCCTTACACACCCCATACCTTTCTTACATAAATTACCTCAAAAGTCAAAAAGCTCTTACACACCCATCACTCACCACATCTATCACCCATCTCTCTCTCTCTTTACAACCCTCTCTCTCTCTCATTCTCAAACCATTTTTCCAAGCAACTCCAAAAGATCACACCTCTAAGCATTTTCTAACCTCTAAGAGAACTTTGTGTGTGGCCCACTTTCCCACTCTCTCATCTCCCATCTCAACCATCAAAATTTCATCTCCTCCGTTAGGATCGAAGCTAAGGAGCAAAGGAAGCCAATGGAGCAAGGATAAGACGGTGGGTGATCTTGGACCCACATTTCTTCCTTTTTTATTTATTTGTTTTGTGATTTAAGGGCCACATATGGTGGGGCCCACCTTGATGTATGTTTGTATCCATGAGAGGCCCATAGTGGCGGGGTCCCTCCGTCATCTCCGATCTCTCTTTCTCTCTTCCTCTCCCTCTCTCTCTTTCTATGGTCATGACCCACCTATGATGTGTGTATTTTACCCATGACGTCCCAGCAAGTGGGCCACCTCAATCCCGATAGGAGCCTACATGACCGGATGGTCACATAGGCCCAGATGAAAGGGGTAAATAAACATCAGCTTGATCCAAATATGGTGGCCCACTATGTGGGACCATCGTGATGTATGTGCAAGATCCAGCAGGGCTGGACGTTGGATTTGTAATATATATATATATATATATATATATATATATATATATATATACATTTGTACAGGTGGATCTCACCGTCCATGGTTTGGACGGTGGGCCACATGAATGAATGCATTTCATCCAGCGCCCATCTGACTGGATGCTGGTTGGGTCTTATGTTTAATATAATATAATATTATATATGTACTATATATATGCACGTATATTAGCATGGATCTGCACGTGTGAGGCTCCATGTGGGACCCACCTATTCTTGGGATTTTAGGGTGGCATGCGCTGATCAGCAGCCACACCCACCAGCGCACATGCGCATACCGTCCTTCCAATTCAGTTGGGCCGTCCATGTGTTGGACGGCCAGCAGCAGGACGCTGCATCCCTGATGTCAGCCAGTTCTGTGGGTCCCAAGTGAAATCCCAACCGTTCAGGTAGTGGGACCCACTCACAGTTCAACGTCAGCGAATTCTGTGGGTCCCACGTGACATCCTAGCCGTCCAGTTGCTGGGACCCCCTGTTCATTCACGTCAGTAAGGTGTGTGGATCCCACCGCGGTGTATGTTTTGTATCCAACCGTCCTGCATCTGCTGGACGTAGGTTGGATGCTGGTGGGCCACTCACGTGGCACCACCCCATGATGTATGGTGGGGATCCATACATCATGGTGGACCTCACCATGTTTGCTCTTGGGAATCCCCACCGTCCATTGCTTGGACGGTGGGCCACACCAATGTATGAATTTCATCCAGCGGTCCATCTATCTGGACGCTGGTGGGATTTGTTTTAATATATAATAATAATAATAAATATTATATATATGTATTAAGGTGGTTGTCTGCATGTGTGGGTCCCATGTGGTACCCACCTGTTTTGTGAAATGGGGTGGGCTAGTGTACGTGTACAGCAGCCATGTAGCTGCTTTATTGACGTTGCCTAGCAATGTGGGACCCACCTTGGCATCTGTTGTATATCCCCACCGTCAGTGGGCTAGGACGGTGGGTCTGATAGTGATGCGCGTGTGTGTTACATACATGCCGTCCATCGGTTTCAAACCAAACCGTCCATCTACCACGGGCGCGGGCCCCACCTGCTGATTAAAGTTAGTAAATTCTGGGGTACTCAAGTGCTGTATGTATGCATCCAAGCTGTCCATATGGTGAGATCCACCTGGTGATTAATGTCAGCAAGTTCCATGGGTCTCACGTGATATATATCTACATCCCAACCGTCCTGATGGTGGGACCCGCACCCGGACAGTGTTTGGATTGGGCTGATGCACCTGGACAATGTTTGGATGGTGCTGATGCACCTAGGAAATATTTGGGTGATGCTTGTGCACCTGGACAAGTTTGGAAGGTGCTGATTTATATGGGCAATGTTTGGGCAGTGCCAGTCCTCATTGATGGGCAATGATAGTTAGATGTCTTCAGTGTGACCTTTTCTTAGGCCTTGTTAAGCCCATTCTCATCATTCCCTTAATGGGTTTACCCAAATAAGTGGGCCCCATTCACGGTATACGGATGGCTCCGTGCTATCGGATTTAATATAACTACGGCCGAGTGTCAATCTTTATACTATAGTTGATCAGCTGATCATCTATAGATCCTGCTTTGTTTATCTACTAATTATCAGTGCCAATTATCGAGGTCGATGCCGATTATCGATCTTGATTATCGATGTCGATTATCGATGCTGATTATCGGTGCTGATTATCATGACCGATTTGTCGATTCCGATTATTGACTGATTCTGATTGTCATGGCTCATTGCCGATAGTGATCGAGGTCGATTATCATGACCGATTGCTGATTTTCGATTAACGTAATCGATTTGCCGATTTCGATTGTCAAGGCCGATGGTATAAATCGATTCCGATTGTCGATGACGAGTATTGAGGCCGATTCCGATTGTCGAGCCCCATTCTGATGTATTCGAGGCTCATGGGACGTGGCCCATTGTGATATATTTTTGCCCCATATGATGAGGTCCGACTTGATGTATATTAGGCCCGTGGGAGCGGCCCATTGCGATGTATATTAGACTCGTGAGATGCGACCCACTTGATCTATATGTGGCCCATCAATGACTCCCATCATGATGTGTATTAAGCTCTTAATCGAGGCCCATGATGGTGTATATTTGGCCCTAGTGTGAGGCCATGAGTCCACTGTATGTTAGACTCTATATGGGTCATTCCTTAGGGGCAATGTTAGTTAAATGTCCACATTGTCGATGCTGGTTATTGATACCTATTATGAGTATGTGACAGCATAGCATTATAATACATACGCATCATCTGCATGTTTGTTATGAAATGTGATTGACCAACGTATATGCCATAGGACAAGTTATTCATGGGGCTCCCTGATAGGTGGGGTTGCCCCACATGAGCGCACGGTATGCGCAGGATTTATGCATGATTGCACTGTGTGACTCATGCATCTCACATTTGTGTGACATGACCATTGTACGCCCTAGCGACATCAGGGCTGTAGCCTCCACAAGCATATCGTGGATGGCTAGATGGGACACCGGAAATGTTTGGTTCGAGCATCGGGCCACCATAGATGGCCCTGGGTGAAAATCTCTAAAACCCTCTTGGTACCAGAGGACACCCCAACGTCGAGACCGAGTGGACACATGAGCGCTCGAGTACCGAATAGCAGGAGGCTACGTCTCCCACTGTGCGATGGTCGGTTGGGTAGGGGTGCGGCCTTATCCGCCCGAGGGAGTAGGCATAGCTAGGCTGAGTTTGACCAGCTCGAGGAATGGGTCCGCTATCGATGAGCCGGATAGGTATTGGAAGACTACTGGTCAGGCGGATAGTGAGGTCTTTTCCATTTACCCAGTTGTGCGCTTGATGGGACGGCAGGTGGCGTGAAGTGTACTAGACCCCGGTGATTTTCCCAGAGAGCAAATAGACTGAGATGTGGACTTATTGAGTAGGAATTGTATATTCATTCATTCATTCATTAACTATCCACTCGGGCTGGTGGTGCGTAACCATTTGTTACGTGTACCTTCGCATAGCCAGAATTTCGATTAAGCGCGCGACTAACATGAGATCAGGATTTTACCACATCGAGTCTGACTATTCAAATTTATGTATGGGACTGGTTTGGATAGAAGTCCCTTGTGATGGACCCCATAGCCTGCGATATTATGTACTATCATCCCGACTTCACACTCCATCATGGTCATTCCATTCGCACCGCATATTGCATTACATTCGTAGCATATAGCATTTTGGGTTACTGTGTTCCTGCATTTATATGGTCTAGATACGGCTGATGCTATTCGTGAACTCATCAGGAATTAAATACTGCATCGCATCTTCGGCATCTGACATTTGGCTCTTTATGACTCCTCATTTGCATAGCTATTCTATAATGCATATTCTGATATTGATTAACTTCTGGGCTTGTCTGTATTTTCGCTTACTCTGTTATCATATGATTTATGATCTTGTCAATATTCTGTTTACTATGATAATTCATGCTCTTGTCAGTATTTCTTCTTATTCCGACATTATACCATTTATGTATTACCAGTGTTTCCAGTATTGCATGATTATGGCTTTGTATTGAATACTTGGCACTTACCTTGTGCACACACTTACACCACCCTATAAGGTTTCTATAAGCTTATGCACGATAGATGCGTGCAGGTGATGTTAGGTTGCAGCAGCATTGAGCTTAGAGCGTGCAGTTGTTTTTTGGAGCTTTGATTTTGACATATGTTTTTTCCTTTCAACATTGTATTCAAATGATTATATTAGTGGATATGTGATGATGATGTTGCCTTTATGATTTGGGTAAACTTGTGGTTATGCTTCTTACGAGATAAATGTACATTGAAAAATCCTCCTTGTAGGATCCTAAGATCGAAATTTGGCGTATAGGCGCTGGGAGCCAAGAATGGGGTACTACGAAGGCTGTCGGCACTGGCTTCGGAGATCGGGATTCATGTGAGCCCGATCTCTGGATTTGGGGCGTGACAGAAGTTGGTATCGGAGTATAACTTGGGAATACCTGAGGATAAAATCACATATCTGCTGATAGTTACATTACATTGTGTGATTGTTGAGAACTTATAATGGTTAGACTCATGAGTTTGAATAACTTAGAAACTTCCTGATATAGCTCCCTATTATGTGTGCATTCGAGAGTGCCCAAAGATAATAGGCCCTTATTCCTTGCAATAAGACATGACACCTAAGAGAGTGACCCAAGCGATTTCCGTTTCATCACCTGAGATTTTTGTTCTCCCACCTGAGACTTCTGCACCCCCATCCCAGTCTAGCGCGGCACCGACAGTGTCTGTAAGTGCAGACCTACTACAGCAGATGTTGCAAGCAATGACCGCCATTCCTCAGAGAGGAGATCGGAAGAGGAAGGCCCCCTCTAGTAGCTCCCGGCTGCAGCGATGTCGACGACCACAGAGGCATAGGAACCGTCCGTCCTTCCGAGCATTTGCATCACCTAACCGTCAGTCCTCCAGTGTATACATCAGATGTGATGAGGCAGGGCACTGGGAGTGCCCTCACCCTCGGCAGCCCCTGCCACCCCGACCGTTCTCAGGTGCTTGCTTTGGATGCGACAGGATAGGGCATCGTAGGGACGAGTGTCCCCGTCCTCAGCAGCAGTAATAGCGACGACGATATCTGCCGCCAGGACCCCATCAGCGGCAGTGGCAGCAGCAGCGGCAGGATCATCAGACATCAGGGGGAGTCGTGGACGATTTGTGTGACTTGGCCCCTACACCGTCTTCCTAGATTGTTCATGAACGAGGCGTCTTGGGAGTTAGAGCTTGAGATTTGTGGGTGTTATCCTCATCTCTTAGACGTTTGGTTATGATGGAATGTTGTGTTCCGATTATATATATAGTGATGTGTTTTTCCTCCCTTGGTAAGCCCTGTATTGGTTATATTGTGATTTAAATTTTGAAGATGAAATTTTTATTAGGAGGGGAGAGCTGTAAGACCCGTGTCTTAGTCCGTACCATTCCGTAGGCTTCCGTGGTCTTCCCGGTCAAATTCCGGTAACCTTCGACCCTTAACCGGTATTTGCGCGCAACCCTGTGTCACACGCCGTCAACCTAAATCGACTCAAAATGAGACTGTACCCTTACGACTACGCCATCACCGCGGTTCCGATGCGTCGACTCGTGGGCCGATCCGATACCCTGGTCAAGAGATGTGGACCAGCGTTTGGTGCGAGGAAAATACCGCGCGTGCGAATTCTAAGAGAATCTCTACAATATGTCACATCAATCAATCTCATTTAGGGTTAAGTACATGTCAAGTACACATCACCTCACACCCATCCCCAAGCAACCCCATAAGTCAATAAAGCCTTACACACCCAATACCTTTCTTATACAAATTACCTCAAAAGTCAAAAAGCTCTTACACACCCATCACTCAATATATTTATCACCCATCTCTCTCTCTTTACAACCCTGTCTCTCTCATTCTCAAACCATTTTTCCAAGCAACCCCAAAAGATCACACGTCCAAGCATTTTCTAACCTCTAAGAGAACTTTGTGTGTGGCCCACTTTCCCACTCTCTCATCTCCCATCTCAATCATCAAAATTTCATCTCCTCCGTTAGGATCGAAGCTAAGGAGCAAAGGAAGCCAATGGAGCAAGGATAAGACGATGGGTGATCTTGGACCCACATTTCCTCCTTTTTTATTTATTTGTTTTGTGATTTAAGGGCCACATATGGTGGGACCCACCTTGATGTATGTTTGTATCCATAAGGGGTCCATAGTGGCGGGGTCCCTCCGTCATCTCCAATCTCTCTTTCTCTCTTCCTCTCCCTCTCTCTCTTTCTATGGTCATGACCCACCTATGATGTGTGTATTTTACCCATGACGTCCCAACAAGTGGGCTACCTCAATCCCAATTGGGGCCTACATAACCGGATGGTCACATAGGCCCAGATGAAAGGGGTAAATAAACATCAGCTTGATCCAAATCTGGTGGCCCACTATGTGGGACCATCGTGATGTATGTGCAAGATCCAGCAGGGCTGGACGTTGGATTTGAAATATATATATATATATACATTTGTACAGGTGGATCTCACCGTCCATGGCTTGGACGGTGGGCCACATGAATGAATGCATTTCATCCGGCGCCCATCTGACTGGATGCTGGTTGGGTCTCATGTTTAATATAATATAAATATTTATATATGCATAGATGTGTATATATATTATTATACTATCTTATAATGTAATATATGATATAATATAATATTATATATGTACTATATATATGCACGTATATTAGCATGGATCTACACGTGTGGGGCTCCATGTGGGACCCACCTATTCTTGGGATTTTAGGGTGGCATGCGCTGATCAGCAGCCACACCCACCAGCGCACATGCGCATACCGTCCTTCCAATTCAGTTGGGCCGTCCATGTGTTGGACGGCCAGCAGCAGGACGCTGCATCCCTGATGTCAGCCAGTTCTGTGGGTCCCAAGTGAAATCCCAACCGTTCAGATAGTGGGACCCACTCACAGTTCAACGTCAGCGAATTCTGTGGGTCCCACGTGACATCCTAGCCATCCAGCTGCTGAGACCCCCGTTCATTCACGTCAGCAAGGTGTGTGGATCCCCACTGCGGAGTATGTTTTGTATCCAACCGTCCTGCATCTGCTGGACGTAGGTTGGATGCTGGTGGGCCACTCACGTGGCACCACCCCATGATGTATAGTTTACATTCACGCCGTTCATATCATGGGGGACCTCATCATGTTTGCTCTTGGGAATCCCCACCGTCCATTGCTTGGACGGTGGGCCACACCAATGTATGAATTTCATCCAGCGGTCCATCTATCTGGACGCTGGTGGGATTTGTTTTAATATATAATAATAATAATAAATATTATATATATGTATTAAGGTGGTTGTCTGCACGTGTGGGTCCCATGTGGGACCCACCTGTTTTGTGAAATGGGGTGGGCTGGTGTACGTCAACAGCAACCATGTAGCTGCTTTATTGTCGTTGCCTATCAACGTGGGACCCACCTTGGCATCTGTTGTATATCCCCACCGTCAGTGGGCTGGGACGATGGGTCTGATAGTGATGTGCGTGTGTGTTACATGCATGTCGTCCATCGGTTTCAAACCAAACCGTCCATCTACCACAGGTGCGGGCCCCACCTGCTGATTAACGTTAGCAAATTCTGGGGTACGCAGGTGCTGTATGTATGCATCCAAGCTATCCATATGGTGAGACCCACCTGGTGATTAATGTCAGCAAGTTTCATGGGTACCACATGATATATATCTACATCCCAACCATCCTGATGGTGGGACCCGCACCCGGACAGTGTTTGGATTGGGCTGACGCACCTGGACAATGTTTGGATGTGCTGATGCACCTAGGTAATGTTTGGGTGATGCTGGTGCACCTGGACAAGTTTGGAAGGTGTTGATTTATATGAGCAATGTTTGGGCAGTGCCGGTCCTCATTGATGGGCAATGATAGTTAAATGTCTTCAGTGTGACCTTTTCTTAGGCCTTGTTAAGCTCATTCTCATCATTTCCTTAGTGCGTTAATCCAAATAAGTGGGCTCCATTCACCATAGATGGATGGCTCCGTGCTATCGGATTTGATATAAATACGGCCGAGTGTCAATCCTTATACTATAGTTGATCAGCTGATCATCTATAGATCCCACTTTGTTTATCTACTAATTATCAGTGTCAATTATCGAGGTCGATGTCGATTATCGATCCTGATTATCGATGTCGATTATAGATGCTGATTATCGGTGCTGATTATCGTGACCGATTTGCCGATTCCGATTATTGACTAATTCTGATTGTCGTGGCTGATTGCCGATAGCGATCGAGGTCGATTATCGTGACCGATTGCCGATTTTCGATTAGCGTAACCGATTTGCCAATTTCGATTATCGATCGATTCTGATTGTCGTGACCGATTTGCCGATTTTGATTATCATGGTTGATTGTCAATTCCGATTGACTTGAATGATTTACCGATTTTGATTGTAAAGGCCGATGGTATAAACCGATTCTGATTGTCGATGACGACTATTGAGGCCGATTCCGATTGTCTAGCCCCATTCTTATGTATTCGAGGCCCATGGGACGTGGCCCATTCTGATATATTTTCGGCCCATATGATGAGGCCCGACTTGATGTATATTAGGCCATAGGAGCGGCCCATTGCGATGTATATTAGACTCATGAGAAGCGACCCACTTGATGTATATGTGGCCCATCAGTGATGCCCATCATGATGTGTATTAAGCTCTTGATCGAGGCCCATGATGGTGTATATTTTGCCCTAGTGTGAGGCCATGAGTCCACTGTATATTAGACTCTATATGGGTCATTCCTTAGGGGCAATGTTGGTTAAATATCCACATTATCGAGGCTGGTTATTGATACCTATTATGATTATGTGACAGCATAGCATTATAATACATACGCATCATCTGCATGTTTGTTATGAAATGTGATTGACCAACGTATATGCCATAGGACAAGTTATTCATGGGGCTCCCTGATAGGTGGGGTTGCCCCACATGAGCGCACGGTATGCGCAGGATTTATGCATGATTGCACTGTGTGACTCATGCATCTCGCATTTGTGTGACATGACCATTGTACGCCCTAGCGACATCAGGGCTGTAGCCTCCACAGGCATATCGTGGATGGCTAGATGGGACACCGGAAATGTTTGGTTCGAGCATCGGGCCGCCATAGATGGCCCTGGGTGAAAATCTCTAAAACCCTCTTGGTACCAGAGGACACCCCAACGTCGAGACCGAGTGGACACATGAGCGCTCGAGTGCCGAATAGCAAGAGGCTACGTCTCCCACTGTGCGATGGTCGGTTGGGTAGGGGTGCGGCCTTACCCGCCCGAGGGAGTAGGCATAGCTAGGCTGAGTTTGACCAGCTCGAGGAATGGGTCCGCTATCGATGAGCCGGATAGGTATTGGAAGACTACTGGTCAGGCGGATAGTGAGGTCTTTTCCATTTACCCAGTTGTGCGCTTGATGGGGCGGCAGGTGGCGTGAAGTGTACTAGACCCCGGTGATTTTCCCAGAGAGCAAATAGACTGAGATGTGGACTTATTGAGTAGGAATTGCATATTCATTCATTTATTCATTCACTATCCACTCGGGTTGATGGTGCGTAACCATTTGTTACGTGTACCTTCGCATGGCCAGAATTTCGATTAAGCGCGCGACTAACCTGAGATCAGGATTTTACCACATCTAGTCTGACTATCCAAATTTATGTATGGGACTGGTTTGGATAGAAGTCCCTTGTGATGGACCCCATAGCCTGCGATACTATGTACTATTATCCCGACTTCACACTCCAGCATGGTCATTCCATTCGCACCGCATATTGCATTACATTCGCAGCATATAGCATTTTGGGTTACTGTGTTCCTGCATTTATATGGTCTAGATACGGCTGATGCTATTCGTAAACTCATCAGGAATTAAATACTGCATCGCATCTTCGGCATCTGACATTTGGCTCTTTATGACTCCTCATTTGCATAGCTATTCTATAATGCATATTCTGATATTGATTAACTTCTTGGCTTGTCTGTATTTTCGCTTACTCTGTTATCATATGATTTATGATCTTGTCAATATTCTGTTTACTATGATAATTCATGCTCTTGTTAGTATTTCTGCTTATTCCGACATTATACCATTTATGGATTACCAGTGTTTCCGGTATTGTATGATTATGGTTTTGTATTGAATACTTGGCACTTACCTTGTGCACACACTCACACTACCCTCTAAGCTTTCTATAAGCTTATGCACGATAGATGCGTGCAGGTGATGTTAGGTTGCAGCAGCATTGAGCTTAGAGCGTGCAGCTGTTTTCTGGAGCTTTGATTTTGACATATGTTTTACCCTTTCAGCATTGTATTCAAATGATTATATTAGTGGATATGTGATGATGATGTTGCCTTTATGATTTGTGTAAACTTGTGGTTATGATTCTTACGAGATAAATGTACATTGAAAAATCTTCCTGAAGGATACCACGATCGAAATTTGGCGTATAGGCGCTGGGAGCCAAGAATGGGGTACTACGGAGGCCGTCGGCACTGGATTCGGAGATCGGAATTCCTGTGAGCCCGATCTCTGGATTTGGGGCGTGACAGAAGTTGGTATCAGAGCATAACTTGAGAATACCTGAGGATAACATCACATATCTGCTGATAGCTACATTACATTGTGTGATTGTTGAGAACTTATAATGGTTAGACTCATGAATTTGAATAACTTAGAAACTTCCTGATATAGCTCCCTATTGTGCGTGCATTCGAGAGTGCCCAAAGATGATAGGCCCTTACTCCTTGCAATAGGACATGACACCTAAGAGAGTGACCCAAGCGATTTCCGTTTCATCACCTGAGATTTTTGTTCCCCCACCTGAGACTTCTGCACCCCCATCCCAGTCTAGCGCGGCACCGACAGTGTCTATAAGTGCAGACCTGCTACAGCAGATGTTGCAAGCAATGACCGCCATTCATCATAGAGGAGATCGGAAGAGGAAGGCCCCCTCTAGTAGCTCCCAGCTGCAGCGATGTCGACGACCACAGAGGCATAGGAACCGTCCGTCCTTCCGAGCATTTGCGCCACCTAAACGTCAGTCCTCCAGTGTATACTTCAGATGTGATGAGGCAGGGCACCGCTTCTGGGAGTGCCCTCATCCTCGGCAACCCCTGCCACCCCGACCATTCTCAGGTGCTTGCTTTGGATGCGGTAGGATAGGGCATCGTAGGGACAAGTGTCCCCGTCCTCAGCAGCAGTAACAGCGACGACGATATCTGCCGCAAGGACCCCATCAGCGGTAGCGGCAGCAGCAGCAGCAGGACCATCAGACATCAGGGGGAGTCGTGGACGATTTTTGTGACTTGGCCCCTACACCGTCTTCTTAGATTGTTCATGAACGAGGCGTCTTGGGAGTTAGAGCTTGAGATTTGTGGGTGTTATCCCCATCTCTTAGACGTTTGGTTATGATGGAATGTTGTATTCCGATTATATATATAGTGATGTGCTTTTCCTCCCTTGGTAAGCCCTGTATTGGTTATGTTGTGATTTAAATTTTGAGAATGAAATTTTTATTAAGAGGGGAGAGCTGTAAGACCCGTGTCTTAGTTCGTACCATTCCGTAGGCTTTCGCGGTCTTCCCGGTCAAATTCCGGTAATCTTCGACCCTTAACCGGTATTTGCGCGCAACCCTGTGTCATACGCCATCAACCTGAATCGACTCGAAATGAGACTTGTACCCTTGCGACCGTGCCATCACCACGGTTCCAATGCGTCGACTCGTGGGCCGATCCGATACCCTGGTCAGGAGATGTGGACCAGCGTTTGGTGTGAGGAAAACGCTACGCGTGCGAATTCTGAGAGAATCTCTACAATATGTCACATCAATCAATCCCATTAAGGGTTAAGTACATATCAAGTACACATCACCTCACACCTATCCCCAAGCAACCCCATAAGTCAATAAAGCCTTACACACCCCATACCTTTCTTACACAAATTACCTCAAAAGTCAAAAAACTCTTACACACCCATCACTCACTACATTTATCACCCTTTATGATTTGGGTAAACTTGTAGTTATACTTCTTACGAGATAAATGTACATTGAAAAATCCTCCTTGTATGATCCCAGGATCAGAATTTGGCGTATAGGCGCTGGGAGCCGAGAATGGGGTACTACGGAGGCTGTCGGCACCGGATTCGGAAATCGGGATTCCTGTTAGCCCGATCTCTGGATTTGGGACATGACAAATTCAAGGTACAAATCGTGTCTTCGAATTTGAATGGCCAATTTACTTTATACATTGTGACCCACGTGAGTGAAAATGCCAATTTTCAAGGTACAAATCATCTAAGGGTGTCTTGGAATTTTTCCAAAGTTCTCTTTAGAATTATTTTTCAATTCCATTTTGGATGAATTGTTGAAAAGAAAAAAGCCCATCATACTCCTCTGAGGGTCCTTACTCATGTCTCGGTGGTAGACTCACAAGAGCCTCAACATCAGTGAAAGTTTGCATTTTGGATTGTTTTGGTAGATGTCATCATTCAGAAGAAAATAATTTAGTTCGATCAATTGTATTATGTAGTTTTATAACCTCAGGATGACTTGAATTGTTGCTTTCAATGGCCAAGAGGAATCTTTGGTTGGAGTTTAGTTTCATGTAGTTCAAAAGGAAACTGCACTTTCCATCTAGTGTCCTTTCATTTCTCAGATATGGTGGGACTTCTGTCAAAGGTTTAATATCGTCACCTGCTTCCTGAATTCAGCAGTCTCCTTGTTAACAGCATGGCATGGTCACAATTTCAGTAAAGTGCAATCAAGAATTTGGAGAATGGCCATAATTGCAATCTGGTGGGCTATCTGGAAGGAAAGAAATGATAGGTGCTTCAACGATTCTCAGTCTTCGACTATTGAAGTGGGTTCCTTTGCCAAAAAGTTGATCATTGAATGGGTTCCTAATGTATTGGGCTTAAAAGACTATGATCTTTTGTTTTTAGGTGTTTAGATTCCTTTCTGGCTGCTATCTCAGCAGTCCTCTTTGTATGCTTTTTACATTTTTTAATATACTTTCCTCGTTATCTTCAAAAACAAAAAAAAAAAAAAAAAAAAAGGAAACTGACATCCGCAGGCCTGTTGAAGCTTGGTACTGATTTGAGGCCTCAACTTGAATTTCATGCACTAGACTAGTTCTCCTGAATATTCTTCAACAAGACGATGAAACCATTGAAGAATATTTTGCAAATCTTAACTGAAAATGGTTAGAGTTGGATAGCTCTAACACATCTCTTTGATATGGATGATATGAAAAAACAAACACAACTACAACTCTTCAAATTCCTTTCTAGCCTTCACTCTTACTTTGAACCGCAGCATGTACAGATTCTTGTGATGGAATCGTAACCCCTCCCTAGGAACTATCTACAGCTATATCAGAGGAAAGGCTCATCAGCAAGCTTCAAGTGGTACTAAATTTGTTCTTTCTGCAATCTGCTTTAACAACAGAATGCAAACCTGCTTAGAATCGAGGGAATGGGCATGGAAATGCTGACAAAGATAAACTCTGTTGTCATTGTGGATCCCTCTGCAGTAGTGAAAGTTTCTTTATATCAGGTGATGCAGCATGTATCTAATCATTAACCTATCTCATATAGCTGAGTGAATTTTTGAAGTTATGCACCTTTGTGCTAAGATCTTTATATATGAACATTAATCTCTCTAATAATTTGCATTTGATTCAAGCTTTGAAGTGTAGTACTTCTTGAAAATTGTTGTTAATAATGCACCTCAAATTTATTAAATATGCTTGATTTGGTTGCATAGTCTATACGGTTTGGCATGGTCCATCGTCCTAGTATGGGCATCTAAATAGTCCATAAGGGTCGTCCTACAGTCAAAGGTGGTTGCCCCAAAAAGCAAGTTAATCTAACTATCATGTGGGTCACCACCTTAATTTAGAGGTTTTTGGGTGGTTGTCAATTATTTTTACTGTGTGGTCCACCTAATAATTGTGATTAATTGTATTCAATGAATGGATTGGTTTGACTACACAACTCAGTGGGCCCCGCACAGGTACAAGATGAATGAGTGACCTGAATTAATATTCCCAGATATTATGATATTACTCTGTTATCTTACTCCCAAAGTAGGAGGCCACTAAATACTAGGAAATATATATTCAGTGTCATTTGGGATTTTGAATTCTTGCAAGTGGGGCCATGGTTCAGTGATCCAGACCGTTGTCATCTGTTGGTAGTGAGTGCCTTACAATTCGTTGAGAATGCTGGCCACTAATATCTAGATATTTTTCCAATTAAGAGTGGCTGTTGCAAGATTTCTCTTTTCAAGTTTCCAAAAAATAAAGTGTCAACATTTTCTCATCTATGACATTTTCAAGTGCATAGAAAGATGATTCATTTGGGTTAGTAGGAATATTTGAAAGGGGAGTTATTTGATACTCTGGCTAGGTATGACACTTCATACACAATCACATGTAAATGGCATATGTGACATGTATTTACATATAAATGGTATATGTGATATGTATTAACTCGAATAAACTGACTAGATTGTGGAACCACTGTTTATGACTTCCAATCCAACAATCAGATTGGTTGAACAAATCTGTCCTATAATCTGTGGATGTTTTTCTTCTTTCTCTAATACCCACCCACACCACATTGGTACTCAATCTCAAAGATATGAGAGTTGAAACAGTCTGTCTACCATATGGATTCTTATTTTTTGAAATAAAACAATTTAAAGTATTTCATTTTAATTAACCAATAAATGTCCACCAATCTCATGGCCAAATAATTAAATAAGTGCAATTTTTTTTCATTGATACATCAAAATTGAGCCCACATTTTGGACAGTTTAATTTAAATTACTTTTGAGCCAGATATGCAATTTTCAGGTTTTATCTAAATGCCTACTACCATCCATCACACTCATGCCTTGTTTGTTTGTTTGTTTGTTTATTTTTCATGTGCAAGGAAACAAAGATTCCTTCATTAGTCAAACTATAGCTGAAGTCTCAAGGCTCTCCAATGCGGGTAATATTTTGATCCTCATCTTGCTTTCGGCTTGTTTCTTTCTGAATATTGTGTACTGTAGTCTGTTTGGGATAACTGGAGGCTAGAAGTAGCTAGACTAGACCCTTGTTTTGGTGAACAGAATTTCTAAGTTCAAACATTAAAGTTAAAAAGTGGTTGCTTCATAGTAGATGCACCTTTTGTTGATTGGTTGGAAATCACATTACATGCTTAATATAGTTTCAGTTCAGGAGTTTGATGTAGGTCCACCTCTATCCTATACAAACTGGTCCACTATTTTTTTATCTCAATAAAAGAATCAAGTGTGAAATATATGAAACGATCATTAAAATTGTTGCAAGACAACTTCATTAGGCTTTAAAATCGTGTTGGATGCACATTTTTCTTTTGGTTCAAGAGTTTTTTTAAAAAACTAAAACGGAGCATGAAGTTAATTAGAAGTTGGTTGTGAGACCTGACCCAAGTTCGCATGTGTGCATGTGTGTGTGAGTATGCATTTCGTTCATTTTGGTCCCGCGGTCCTCCCGGTCAAATTTCAGTGATCCGCGACCTTCGGATAATGTTTGCAGTCACCCTTGAGTTCGGTCATATAGACCTGACTCGGATTGACCTGAGACCTATGCCGTTGTAACCGCATCGTCGTCGCGGTTCCAACGACGTGTCTTGTGCTAAAATTTGATGTGTGGATCATAAGTTATGGGTCGCGCATCATTTGGACCATCGATCGCATTTTTGGTGGGACCCACATGATTTGCACATTTCTCCATGTGCACATTTTTCAATAGTGATGACATCACCATTTCCATGATGTCATAATGGCATAGTCTACCAATGATGGACTCCCTTCTCCAAACCCATCATGGCTCTTTCTTTTTCTCTTTTCTAGAAGTCATCATGGGATTTTTTTTTTCTTTCCCATGCAATTTCTCTTCCCAAATCTGAAATTTCTGAATTTCTCTTCTCTAGAGAGAGAGAGAGACCACCATACCCTCTTTTCTAGCAAATATAATGATTACTTTAAATAAAATCCCCTTCTCTCTTTTTTCTCTCATTTCTCTCTACTCTCTTCTCTCCTTCTTTCTTTCTTGCAAAAAAAAATTCAGCCCATTTTCTCCCTTTTTCCAGCCCCCCTTCTCCTCTATTTCCCCTCAATCCATCCATCTCAATCTCATCTTAACCATCAATCTTACTTGTTTGGAGCCTTAGAAGCCTAGAGTTGGAGTTTTGGTGGAGATCTTTGAGGTGGGTGCTCATCTAGACGTAAAAATATGATTTCTATAGCCTAGATATTTTCTTTCTTTCATGAGGGAAGTGTAGGACCCACCAATCAATGGTGGAGATCCCACACAATCCCATGGTTGTGGCCTAATGGCCTACCTTATGCATGCATGATCCATGCATGGGGCCTTTCTCTATGTGCTCCATCATGGCAGTTTTCTTTCATATCATATCATGTTTGGGTCATCTAGACCTTATAACTATGGTGGAGATGGCATCCTCACCATGCATTTTAATTATAGGCCATACATGTGTAAGATCCATGTCGTAAATGTAAATCTATGTATGATGTGCGGGTGTGATTGATCTTAGGAGGGCTCAATAGTGGCGGAGCCCTTTCCCTATGGCCGGATTATCCTTCTATCTCTCTTTTCCCTCATTTTATTTCCTGATGTGTGTGACCCATTTAGTGGGCCTAGGACATCCAGAAATTTCAGCAAGGTGGGATGCCCAAACTGTCCATTGTTTGATTTTGGGTGTCCTACTTGCTGCCTTAATGATGCATGCAAGGTGTGTCGGCTTTAGATTATGATATGGACATTTGTGAGGCCCACTAAGGAAGGCCACACCATCCTCCATTAATGTATTTCACTTTTTATTTAACTTATATAATAAATTTTATCTAAGTACATGTTGCTGTCCAGAATTTTCTGGACAGTTTCTGGTTGTTTTTGGACCAGATTTTGGGACTGTTTGGGGGACTATTCATACCTATTAAATATACTTTTCTAAAAGGTGGGGATCTCATCTTAATGTCTCCAAAATTTCAGCCCCATCTGACCTTGATTGAGGTCCCAAAGGTGTGGTCCAAGTGAGGTAGATAGTCTGGATTTTCTGCACTGTTCCAGCAACATTCCACCATGGACAGTTGGATTTCTGAAATTTATTAAAATACCTATGGGTGTTTAAAAATTATAAAAAATTACAGGGGGTTGGACTACTCATGTTAGGACCCACCTACAAAATTTTAGGGCCAATGGACACCTGTACGTACCATAGTGTGGCTGGACTGGCCCATTATAATATAGTGTCCAGATCAGTCCGATTTTTAGGACAGATTGATTTATCTAAATGAATTAAAATATTTATATATGTATAAAAATTCTGAAATTTTGTAGGGATGTGTTATACTTATGTTATGACCCACCTACCAAATTTCAGGGCCAATGAACCCCTGTACACACCGTGACAAGGGCCGGACTGGCCACCACGTTGGGACGTTCAGGTCTGTCCAATTTTATGGACAGTCTATTTTGTTTAAACTAATTAAAATACTTAGAAATATCTAAAAATTCTAAAATTTTGTGGAGGTGTGGCCCACATATGAAAGTGTCACTCTGTAAAATTTTGGCCTCAAATGACCCCGTTTGGGTATCCAAAAGAATGGACCAAGATGGCTGGACTCCTAGATTTTTCTGCTGTGCAGTCCAGCAATATGCCTTGATAAAAATCATAATTCAAAAATATTTCTTTTGATAGTGGGCCACCTTTTTGGGTTTCCTCTCATTTTATGCATGATTAGGGGCCTTGGCCCTCAATTTTCAGAGTTTTAGAGGCCTTGGGCCCACTCCAATGGAGTGCCCAAATTTAGGACAGCAACATGTTATAATTATGATGGGCCTAGGGCTGAAATTTTGAGGAGTGGGGCCCACCACATTATGAAGATCTTAGAGAAAATAATTTATACCTTTAGTTCCTTGAATGTTGGGCTTAATAAATGCACTTTTGAGGCCCACCACCGTTGAATTTAATTGGGTCCATGAATGTAGCTAGTTGTTGAACTCTTTATGCCCAATTGGGTTGGAGCTTTCCAAATAGGCCCATTGAACTCTTGGGCTATTTTTATCATACTATTATATTGGGTTAGTGGGCCGGATTACACAAGTAGATGGGCTCTTAGTTGCCCACCAAATTAACTTTATACTTGGGCCGGGTTGTAGGCCCAACTTACTTGACTAAGAGCATAACATTTGCCCTTATGGTTTGAGCAATGGGCTGCCCACTAGGCCACCATAATATATGGGATTAATGCATTTATGTTGGGCCCTAACCTTCCCCCTATAGGCCCATAGTGGTATATATGGGTTAGGTTGTGTGTGTTCCCCTTGGACCCATATTTTGGGTAGGCCTTGGGCCGCCCTTTCTGAATCCCAACATAAGTGTTTGTGGTATAATTATGGCTGGTCATTTCTTATTTTTGATGTTGCATGGGCCTTGGGCCTTGATTCATGATCAATTAGAGATGGGCTACCTCTTAGGGACCAATTGTAGTTGGATGTCCACATTCGTGGCCCTAAGGTAGGCCCATGCGCTTCTATGGGTGGTTAAAAGTCCACCATAGACCTTTGCTAAGCTGTTTCACTATTTAGGCCCATACCATTGTTCTCCTTAGTCTCGTGGGCTACCCCAGGTATATGGGCCCCCACTAGAGGTTGTATTCCTTATAAGGAATTGGTTAAGTACTTAGACCCTTCATGGTTAGGTAGAGAGTTTATCTTTACCGTATTAGCACCCCTATTTATCTTCATGGCTCACTCTCATACACATCATATGCATGCTTAGTTGAGGTATGATTGGCTATGGTTGTGCCATTGTGTAAGACATGTTGGAATCTCCCTGAGAGATGGATGCTTGAAATTGATGCATGGGTGATTGTGTGATTCATGCATCTGACATTGCATAGCTTGTGGATATTCGCCCTTACTTCATCAGGGTCTTGCCTCCACAGGGGTATTCGTGGATGGCCGTATGTGTGGACACCGAAAATATCAGTTGAGCATACCGGGTGCATAGGATGCCCATGGGTGAAATTCTCAAAACTTCCATGGTATCAAGGATCTGCTCCAACGCCGTGACCGAGTGGAATATATGAGCGCACGAGAGCCTTATACCGTTAGGCTGCGACTCCCACTGTCGTATAGTCGGTTAGATAGGGTGGTGGCCTTACCTGCCTGGTGTGTAATGGGCATTGCTAGGCTGAGTCTGACCAGCTCGTAAATGGGTCCGCTACCGTCAGGCCTTGCTGGTGATTGGCTATCCACAGGCGGGTAGTGAGGTCTCTTACGCTCGTTTGACTGTGCGGGATCTTAGAGCGATAGTCATTTATCAGTGTAATGGACCCCGGTGATTTTCTTATGATTAGAAATGTACTTGACTTATGGTTTGGATATGAGCACTGGCATTACTTGCATCGCATTAGCATTAGCTGTACAAGCCCCCTTCATGCACTGCCTTGGTATGGAATCCAATACTCATCGCATCATATTCATAATAAGCCTTGGTAAGGCTAGTGATTTTTCCATTGAGCATATTTCCCTTCTTGCATCTCCTACTATTCTTCTGTGCACCATTATCACACACTTTCACCACCCTCTAAGCTTCTATAAGCTTATGCAAGATTGATGCGAGCAGGAGATTCTAGGCAGGCATCGTAGCAGCAGCACGTGGAGTAGAACTGAGCATTTGAGGACTCTAGTGTTGCCGATCTTTCCCTCTTTTCCTTTTATCTCATGTATGTCCTTTTGGACCTTATGGATGATTGTAAAAGTTTAAATTTATAGTGAATTTTACGATGTGTGTCTTTGGTATTCTCAGATGTACTTGCTGTGATCTTGGGTATGCTCATATTGATAATGATTATACTGTTATGAAAATTCTCCTTATAGGATCCCAGGATCAGAACCTGCCTCAGGAGCCGAGAATAAGGTATTATGGAGGCTGTTACGGCCAGAACCGGCCATCGAGTCTCTTGTGATTCCGGTTACCGAGTCTGGGAGGTGACATTGATCCTTACTGAATCTTTGAAAGGATTGCAATCCCATCAGTCTACAATTTTATGTTGAACTTACATTTACCAGAAGTAGGAGTTGGTGCAGTTGCAGGAGTGGCCACAAAAAGTATAACATATTAACATGAATTCTTTCAACGCCCAAAGTTTCGGAGGAACAGGATATTTGAGATGGTGGGGGCACAACTATTTAGGATTGAATGATTCTGCTCTACTCAAATTGAATCTTGAAATCCAAAACGTAAATGACCTTCATTGTAATTGCAACTATTATCTTTTTTGTGCATTTTACGATGGCATCGAGTTTGTGCACGAAGTCATTTGTGGATTGTTTGCATTTAAAAGTGAATATGTTCTTATTGGTGGCATTTCTTGGAAAGTGTCCACCGGTTCTTGGCTGGAACATGCATCCATATGCTTGTGTTGTGTTGTAAGGGTGCAAGTTGTTTCCTAACAACTTTTAGCTCGCAACCAAAACAAGCCTAGCTATCTCATTGACCAGGTTGCCGGTTTGTGATAATAGGTGATTAACTGGAATTCAAGCCATCAAATGTATGTGTTTGCAACATTTGAGTTTCCAAAAGACTTTCTCGTGACTATTATGAAAGGTGATATGTTTATCTTGTCTGCAATTAGTAACATAATTATGTATGTCCAATGAAATGCATTTGGAATGGTTAGGATCATCTTTTTGTTGTGCTTAAGTTTATATTTTGTTGCTATTAGTACTATGTTTTTATCAATACATTTGGAATGGATAGGATCATCTACTTTTGGATGTGTTGATTAGGTAATTAATTATTATTATTATTCTTTATTTTTCCAATTTATGAGAAATACCGACGGCTTTTCGCCGTCGAAAATGCCAACGGTTTTTTCCGTCATCCTCAGCCGTCGGAAATGCCAACACCTAAAACTGTTGCCTCAGCCGTCGGAAACGCCGACGGTTTTAGCAATTGTAGATGCCGACGGCTAAAATCCGTCGGCAAGAAACACCCACGCCCCTTTTCCTGACAGACTGTCCGACGGCTTAAAGCCGTCTGGGAAGGTCAATGCCGATAGCTTTCAGCCGTCGGCGTTGCCCTATTTTTTGATAATTACTAATATGGACAACATTCAATCATCATTATCTGTGTTGCATAAGTGATGCAACGGATCTCGAAAGTTGAGCCTATGCTCAACCCCTCAAAATTCAGGGCATACAATTAAGGATTGACTTAGCATGATAACACAATAATACAATAATCATATCATTCATGACAATTTTAGCAATTATGACATTCATATCAAACATAACATCCACATCATCTATCTTAATCGTACAAGTATGAGACACATTTGGATTCACTCACATATTCAAGGTAGGTCGAATCATTCAACCACTCAAATGCTTTGAAAAATTATACTTCAATCCCTGTTAAGATGGTTTAGCATACTCAGATTAAATTATAAGATTCCAATAAGTGGGGTCTATCTTTGATCCAAGTAAGATAACCCAACATAAATTAAAAACTTAAAAATTAGAAAGAAAGAGGGACTGTTGATCGATGCAATCGATCGATTGAGCATGCTCGAGAACCCATCGACCATGGATCGATGAAATTTCGAATTAACTTTTCAAGTCTTTGGATATTTTTGG
Organism: Magnolia kwangsiensis; assembly: GCA_037074715.1. Lineage (NCBI taxonomy): Eukaryota > Viridiplantae > Streptophyta > Magnoliopsida > Magnoliales > Magnoliaceae > Magnolia > Magnolia kwangsiensis. The sequence continues at coordinate 126,383,312 of CM073574.1, read as the reverse complement.
CCACCTTCAATCGATCAAACCATGCTCGACGATCGATCAAGCATGGTCAGAATAACTTGGTTAGTTTATTGGACTGATTTAGTTGTCATCAATCGAATGATCGAGATCACTCAAGGATTCCCTCCATTGATCAAACCTCGGATTCAATTAGTTGAACCAAATTACAAATTTTAAAATTTGTTTGTTGAACAAAAATCTGCCTCCTTCGATTGATCGAACACTGATTTCGGTGGATCAACTGAAGTCAGATATGTTCAGTTACACAGTTTGATTTTTCAAGGATTTTAGGGTTTTTCTTCTTCTTCATTACTTTTGATGAATACTATTGATTACATAATTAGGTCTAACCCATCCAATGATTTTTCTCATAATCAAATTTGAAAAAATCCAAAGAATCGCTCATATCCAAATATCCAACATTTACAATTGATGGTTGAAAACTGCTTTCAAAAAAGCTCTTATAGACCATACGATTTCTTAAATCGTTGTGGGAATTACTTAGGCAGATACTCTAGCATTTAAGGTCCTAATATAATATTGTTTTAGGATCCTTGGATTTGAATTTCGTAGACTAGCGCAACCGGTTTTTTCAAAGTCGATATTCTTAATAGGTTGAAATAGCGCAAAAATCATTTTTCTTATTGAAAATCTCTACTGAGAGTGTTTTTATTAATTAGGTCAAGTGTTTGATTTTATATTAATTACAAAAAAATAAATATAATTAATTTATCTTAGTAAAAGCTTAAAGTGGTTCAGAGATGTCAAGTTCGTTACACCTCTCTCCCTCTCTCGAGACATCCACGCGTATTCGTGACCTGGACATACACACATCTTCATGCCCTCGTATGGCAGAATTTCTGAATCCCACTGTCCCACAGCACGTGTGAGATGTCTGGGCCAATCCTCAGGTTGAGCATATACCTCCACCAAAGGTAATACCTGCGTCCTTCTCCAGCTGGTCAATTTCTATCCGAATAATGTTACAATTAAAGCGCAATAAGAGAAAACAATAAAAAGCAGCCAAAACCATGAAAAGGAAGCCCATCTTATCTAACTTTTTACTTCCATCCAAAAGCTCCGCAGTGGACCATTCTCCCCAGAAAAAATGCGCACTAGGAAAAGAAAGCCCAGCGTACTCAATTTATCCTGGATCACGTGATGAGTATACTAGGCTGAGTTTTGTAAAACGCGCGCGACTTAGCTGCGATCCCAGACGAAGGTGATCCTGGACAGTGGGGCCCACCTTGATGTACACGGTGTATACCTCCATTCACTTTACCAACTCATTTTATGGCGTGAACCCAAATATAAAGCAGATACAAATTAATGCTGGAGCACACCACGGGAAATAATGTCTACTTACCATTCAACCAGCTCATTTTGGGACGAGCCCAAAATTGAGGCAGGTCCAAATCTAAGGTGGACCATACTGCAGGAAACAGCAACGATTGAATGGGCACCATTAAAAAAGTGCCTGGGAGCCATAAAAGTTTTGGTTTAAGCTTATATTTGTGTTGTCCCTTTATCCAGCTCTATCTCACATAATCAACAGGTTGGATGGCATATAAACATTAACGGTGGACCATAATAAGTTTTTAATGGTGGGTGTTAAATTACCATTTTTGGTGGTGTGGTCCACCTGAAATTTGGATTTGCCCATGGAAAAATGGATGGATGGCGGCAATAAAACATATATGTAAGGCGGGGTCCACAGAGCTTTTTGATCACTCACCTTGGTACAGGAGGTGTCCCTGCTGAATCCGAGTCCTTCATTAGGTCACGACAGGGTTCATGTAACGCATGGTTATATGCAATCTGCGTCCGTCCAATTCAGGAGCCAGATTCTTTACTGGAGCTGTCAAGGTAGGCCCATTTCTGCTCGAATACTTGCTATTTATATCTCTTTGGTAAAGTCAGTGTAACCATCGAGTACAGTGCAGTGCAAGGCATGGCTCATCAAGATGTAGCTGCCCTCCATCACCCCCTTAAGGATCATGACCCCCGCCTCCTCCAAGCAATCATCGATTACGCCCTTGTCACCCTAGAGACTCCCTTGCACGTTGCGTTGTTACAAGGGCACGTCGTGACTGCTTCCGAGATCCTAAATCAGAATCCGGCACTCTCACACGAACCTAACAGAAGCGGGTCTTACCCTTTGCATGTGGCTTCGACCAGAGGCCACGAGCAGATAGTGGAGAAGTTGTTGGAGATCGATCCTTCTCTCTGTCTCCTCCGTGACAAGGAAGGAAGAACTCCTCTTCATTTAGCTGCTTTGAATGGCAACACTCACGTGTTGAAGCTGCTTCATCCGGCTTACACCAAGCAGAAAAGCTTCCATGAGTCACTTGCCAGAGATGTGACTGATGGAGAGCCGATTTTACACCTCTGCATCAAGCGTAATCAGCTCGAAGCTGCCAAGTTCTTGATAACAAAAGATAAGGAGCTTATGAAGACCAAGAAATATAAGGAGCTTATGAAGACCAAGGACCGCAATGGTAACACGGTGATGCACCTCGCTGCGGCTAGAGAAGATTCAAAGGCAACCCTTCTTCTCTCCTCTCCTTTTCTTAATTTTTGGTTCATTTCGTGTGAGGGGACTTAGAAATGGAAATTTATACTATCGTATACCTTAGTAAAATATAGTTGGATGCCTTGAATAAGTTCGCTGCAATGCATCTGGACGTGTTGTAGAATGGAATCTCGGGTCATGTTTCATTGATTGAAATTGTTTGTGCGTAGGATCTTCCAATCTTGAAGAATATTTTTTGGGTATCACCCATCCACCTGAGATCCATCACTTGTGCAGTTTGGATCATTGCAAAATAACCTAGATCCAAAGGCATCCCGTCATTAAAAAAAAAATGGCATCTCTTTGGGATTTATCACGTTAAACATCCAAATTGTAACCCGCTATGTAACCTTTGTAATAACTGCAGCTACATCCAAATTCACAGGATTATTTGAGATAGGTAAAGAGGAAAATGTTTGATCTAGATGGTCTGCCATCGAATTATCACACCTAAATGTCGAGATGCTATTCTCCCATTAGAACAACTTATATTATTGGTGCTCCAGTAAATAAGTTATGGCACAATAATTACACTTCAATGATCATACTGATCTTGGATTTTGGAGTTACATGTGATCCATTGAAATATTTCTTTGGGAATTTTACAAAAAATTACCCAATTAACATGGAATTTACATTCTAGTACCTTTTTTAAAGAAGTTTTTCATTAATCAATATAATTATCATTCCAATGTCTCCGTTGGGTGGCTGTATGAGCAAATGAGTCTGCCGTTTGGGTGGACTCCACCGTTATATTTAGGTAAAATCCATCCCAACCACCAGATGCATCACCTCATGTTAGGCCTTAGAAGGGTTTTTTTTTTTGTTTTTTTTTTCTTAGCTACTTTCTAAATTGCTTTCCTTGGTATGGCCCACCTAAATCACACATTGATATGATGTTTAGGCCCTATGCCTAAATTTTTGAGTGGCATCTAATGGTTGGAGTGGATTTTATATAATCATCACATCGGGCCCTATAAAAATTAAGGGTGAACATCTCTCTAGCATTTAAAAAAAATAAAAAAATTGTTTGGCACAACTGAGTTACAAGTCAACCAGATTTTCTTGGCTCTAGGCCTAAATTGAGATTACACATCTTGGTTAGAGTGGATTTTACATACACAATAGGTGGACTCATAAAAAATCAAGTATAGCCAACTTGTCTACTGATATATACATGAATGCTCACCTGTGCACCAATTCTCACGGGAACTCGTGAGAACATTTTTAGAACTCATTAAATATGATGTGGGTCCAAAATCTAAACCCTTCATGTGTTTCAGCACCCCATGAAACACCCAAGGCCCAACTTTCTCCCTGATCTAAAACTTTGGTGAGCCATGAAAAAGGAAATAGTTTCCTCCCTTGATTTGTCTCTCTTTTGCCATGGCCCACCAAAGTTTTGGATAAAGGTAAAAGTCAAGCATTGCGGGTTTCATGGGGTGCTTCATCACATGGATGATTCAGAATTTAGGCCCACATCAGGCGTGATGAGTTCTAAAAAAGTTCTCATGAGAACTGGTGTGCAGGTGACCATTCCTCTCTCTCTCTCTCTCTCTCTCTCTCTCTCTCTCTCTCTCTCTCTATATATATATATATATATATATATATATATATATATGGTTCTATGTGGTAGACCTCATGGGAACTTCCCATGAGGTCGAGCTGTGTGGACTCCATCATGATGTGTGTCGAACATCAACATCGTGCATTTGATGGGTCCCCTTTAAATTATGGGATATCCTAAAAATCAATGGTATACGGAACTCAAGTGGGCCATACCATCTAAAATCATGTGAAGAAATAACTACAACATATAAGAGCACTTGATGGGGCCCACCTAAAATTTGGATGCATCTAAAACTTGGTTTGATCCCTCATCCAAGTGGGACACACATAATGGATGGGCTGGATTTGTGAACCACATCTTGATGGGCCTAACAAATGATTATGAATGTTTTAAAGGGGATATCCCATCTTGATGGGCCTAACAAATGATTTTTAGGATATCCCCTTTAAGCCGGAGGCCACCATGGAATGGTGCATCTAACTGATGTGGTAGATGCATGACACGCATCACGGTGGGGCCCGCACAGCTTGACCTCATGGGAAGTTCCCATTAGGTCGACCGCATAGAACCATTTTCGATATATATATATATATATATATATATATATATATATATATATATATATATATATATATATATGAGTTGCATGGACCAACTATCCTAATTTTGATGGCCTATTGGAATTTTTACATAAGATTCACTCTGGCCATTACATGTTTATTTCCTTATTAAGCCTATAGACAAAATATCAAGCTAACCTCTAATTATGGTGGGCCACACCAAAGCAACAATTATAAAAGAGACATCCATCTTTAATTTTTACTGTGTCTATCATGAAATTTGTATAAAATTGACCAAAAAAATTTAGGCATTTGACCCAAAAATCATACCCATTTGTGATTCACTTGGGCTACAATAATGGTACACTTAAATCACAAAGAGAATTGATATTGGGGACCTTAACCTAATTTAGACCCATTTGTTCGAAGGTAGCCATACCAAAAGGTCATGATAATTATATCTATTAATGATGCAGCTTTCTGAAAAGCTTTTAGAAAATGTCAATGAGATCATACATTTCACATTAATTAAGTTGTTGTTGTTCTTGTTATTATTATTATTATTATTATGTAAAATTTCCTTTTCTTTTCTTTTTTCAATGGTCCACATTTAACCATGCAGTAATGGTCAGAATCATCCGTTCTGCATGAATTTCATCAAGAACATAGATGGTTCCGGCCATCGCATCGTATCGTCGAACGGGGCAAAATGTGCTCTTCCAATAAAAGGAAAGAACGAAGCAGCTTGTTGCTCTAAGGGATGACATCATATCGGCTGATATCGACTGATTCTCTCTCTGTCTCACAGATGTTGGAGTTTTTACTTAAGGAGGTTGAAGCGAAGGATTTGAACGTAAAAAATGGCAACGGCTTCACCGCTTTAGATATCTCAACACGAAATCCTTCTCATAACACCAAAATCAGTACGATGATTAAAGACAAAGGAGGCGAGGAGAGCAAGAATTTTCCATTATGGAGACACTTCATTGGGAATAGCTGGGACACTTGGTACGCAAGAGACCCAGTCTGGACAAATGAAATGCACAACACATTGATGCTGGTGGCGACCCTGATTGTAACAGTCACATTCCAGGCTGCAATCAACCCTCCTGGAGGTGTCTGGCAGGAACGAAATGAACCTCCCAATTCAACTTCTCCAGCGCCATCTCCCATGCCTTCCTCACCAGCTGCTTCTAATAGCACCAATAATCAAGCGTTCGGATTGTTCATGCACGCTTCTTCCACTGTGGAGCCTCCTGTTTATGAACCTGGGACAGCGATTCATAATGACGTGAACCTTGGCGGGTTCAAAGTATTCATGTACTTCGACATGATTGCGTTCGCTGCATCTCTGTCTATCATTCTATCCCTGGTGAGTGGGTTTCCACTTAGGCGCCGGTTTACAACTTGGGTGTTGGTCTTCACCATGTGGGCCGCTTTGTCCTCTATGGCTATAGCTTTTGTGTTTGGCACCGAAATAATCATCGTTTGTGAGAAAGTCCTTAAAAAAATACCTTATATTCTATATAGCTGGTTGGGAGCCATGGTCCTAGTTCTCTTATTCCACTGTTTCGTCCTTGTACTCCGTTTAAGAGGTAAAATAAAGAATTGGGTGTGCGCAGCAGCGAGGGATAAGGAAACAATCGAGGACGATAAGATCCATCAGAAGGAGGATGGTGGTGGCGCCATGCTGGCTTGAGTGATAAAGGCGTGCTTGAAGCCTGCAGATTTTATTTCGTGTGATGAATTCGAGTGCCCATGTGGAGTGTGTATGTGTGAATGCGTGTGTAACAAAAAAAAATGGTCTAAAGCTTGAAAAACTCCGTGAGTCTAGTAACTCGGTTGAGTACTTTTGAGTCTTAAGCACCATTAATATTTAAGATGTAAAATTTCTTAATATTGTTGGCTTGGTATGTCGCGTTATGTTGTGTGGAGTGTTTCTAACTTCTTTATTTCACCATGTCTTAGATGAATCTTTGTGAATAAATCAAGTTTTTATCCTCGTCTTTATAAAATATGATTGAAGGGGCTTCTCTCTACTTTCGTGTACTTTGTCTATGTGTCATGCACAAAGACCTCTGCTCCACATTATTGTTAAGGCAACCATAGAGGCCTTCACCTTAAGGAGTAGGAAAAATTGAGCCTACCATATATAGCCTACATATAGTCTTGGTACTCATTTCGCAAAAAATAAAAAAAATTACAGACGTAAACAATATACAGAGAGAGAGACGCATAAGAATTGAAACTTTAGGTACAAGCACTCATAAGCTGATCCATACTTGCCTAAACATTTTATCCCTTTTATTAGGAGGACCCTACGCCATGCGCTATAAACCCTAGCCAAGGAAAGGGCATTGCGCCATATGCTAGAACCTTTAGAACGCGAGCTGCTGTACTATGAGCCAAGCACCATTTTATGGCTCTTTGTGCCTAGGTACAAACCTTGCACATCATCTATGCCAGGCAGTGTTCTCTTTTAACTTATAAATGACTATGGAGGATATAGATCGTAATAGACCTATCGCACAACAACGTCTCTAAATTGGCCACAAAATTGCTTAGCTCTGTGCTCAACGTAGAGGGTCCCATCACTTGATGATGATAATTAGAGAATCACCTTTCACTTGTCCTTAACATATGAGCCCCCAAGGCACTGTGGAGATCACCACTCATATACGCTACGACTATTGCAAGTTTTCCGGTTCAAGACACTCTTGAAGGAAAATAACCACAAACTAAAAAATATTTTGTGCTATGCAATAGGACACACACTCTGATTTTAAGTTTAAATCAGTAAATTTTCCCTAGCGATGTAATTAAGGATATGTCAGACTACAACTTACAATGTAATGGCCCCCAGACATGAATAACAAACTCTATAGTGGCCCCACATACAAACAAATGGTTAGCGTAAGATCCTTATGGTGTTGCCCACTTAAGATGTCTATCTAGCTGATTGTTGACCCCGAGGCCTAACTTTGAGAATCAAAACTTGTGAATACAGTAGATGTCATGTAAACAACACGGTGGGCGTAGCTGGAAAGATAGGGACCCACTTATTTTTAATCTTCTCCATCAACTCGACCGTAGACCTAAAGTTTCAGTTTGGCTTGCCTAGTATTTTAAGAGGAAAGTGGGAGTTGAAATGATAAAAATATCAAAAGTTTAACCCTCTACCATGAGCAACCCTAATGGTAAAAATTGGCCAAACACTTGTGAGGTTAGTTATAGCCGGCATCTGCATCACTCAAATTTAGCAATGAAACGTCTTGTTCAGGTAGACAGAAAAATGAATCGTACATAACGCTATACCTGCCCATTACCTGCCGCTTTAATAAAAGGAAAACCCAACCAATACAAAGATTTGAAAAAGATTGTTCTAACCCAAATATTACCTATCCAACGCACCCCCAACCATTTACAACAATGTATACCAAGACAGGGCGGGAAATATAACAGAAGCAAGCAGACTACATAAATAAAATAGCCAGTGATCTTGTCCAAGGATGGCCCAGTTGACAAAACTGGCTTCTTTCGAACAGATACACCAGCTGCATATGTGCGCCAGTCGTCTCTGATCCTCCCGTCTCGCCAATCATCTTCTAAGGGTATTTTTGTCATTTCCTAATATAGTCGAGCCAAACTTTCCCAGCAATAATTGCTGTGACGTACTGGGTGGATACGTCAGAGATCAATATCAGATCCCATGTCAAATTATTGATCCAATAATAGGGTAGACTGTAGTTTTGCGGGGAAAGTGGTCTCGTTGCTACAAAGCTCAATGGCTCCCGTTCAATGTACACGTGTGATCACTTGATTGAGGTTATTACACGTGTGACCACTGATCCAGTGCCAGTTCCGTCGCTCGTGTGCCTCCAGTGGCTGTATTCTGGCTCCGTATGGTAACGTCACGCAAGGCTTTTTCAGAGCTAGGGTCCTGTTTAAATGGTCTATTCTGCTTTTGTAATGGAACTGACGGTAGGAGATTGCATGGTATGTTACGCACCACCGACCTCCACGGTGTGTTGACATCACCGAGTTCCGTAGGTCCCAACATAACCTGTGTTATATTCAAACCGTCAGTTCATTTAGTGAGATCCGTTTAATGCTTGAGACAAAAATGGGACACATCTAATGTTCAAGGGAACCGCACCCGGAGAAATTAGTAGGCAATGAACGTCCAGTATTGAAAACTTCGCAAGGATCACATAAGTTTTAGATTAATCTGATATTTGTCTTTTTTTTTTTTTTTTCCATGCCGCAGGTCGGTGTGACTTCATGAATATGTTAGATGATAAATAAGGGAAATTCACCTTACTCGCCTCGAAGTTTAGGCAATTACCAACACATCCCATATAAACTAAGTTGGTCTTAGGACAAGCTTTCAAAAATTACTTGAAGTAAAATGCCCTTAACTTTTTTTAGTAGTTGGACGATTTTCTAGGGAATAAGAAGTTAAGTCGTATTTAATGCCAAGAAAGTGATGTGTATAGAATCCTTTTTTTGCGCATGGGCAAGGACCAAACTCGTGGGGCGTACAATGATGTATGTGTATAATCCATGCCGCCCATCCTTTTTGCCGTGTCATTTTAGGGCTAGGGCCCAAATATTAGCCTGATCCAAAGCTTGTGCAGGTCACATAATAGAAAAAAATCATGACAATGGAACCCACTGTTGAAAGTTTCTAAGCTCACTGTGATGTTTGTTAGAAGTGGACATTATCCAAGTCAGGACTTTTTGAGCCCACGGCGAGCTGGCCGACAAGGTGGACGGAACAGATCTCCTCCTTGTTGGCCTTAAGCTATTGTACCAATGACTATCCTTTTATTTGGTAGTAAAGGAAGTGAACATGTAACAACCACGACTTATATAACATGAGAACCACGACCCATATAACATGATAACTACGACCCATGACAACCACGAACCATATAATATGAGAACCACGGCCCATGACAACTACGACCCTTGCCACATTACAACCACGACCCAGGTATGAGTCGTGGTTGTCATGTTATATGGGTCGTGGTTTTCATGAGAAAAGCGTTGTGGTTGTCATAAGGTAAGGGTCGTGGTTGTCATGCTATACGAGTCATAGTCTTCATTTTATAAGCCTTGACAATGACCAACTAGTGAGGCCTACATCGATATATGTGAATAATCTATGCCGCCCATCCTTTTTTCCATGTCATTTTAGGGTTAGGACCCAAACGTCAACTTGATCCAGAGCTCGTGTGGGCCACATAATAGAAAATAATGGTGACAATAGCACCCATTGTTGATATTTAAGCCCATACAAGCTCTAGATCAAGCTGATACTTAGGTCCTAGCCCTAAAATGACATGGCAAAAAGGATGGGCGGCATGGATTATTCACATACATCGATGTAGGCCCCACTAATTCGTCTTTCCCAGGGCCTATAAAATGAAGAGTATGACCCATATAGTATGACAACTACGACCCTTACCTCATGACAACCACGACCCTTTCCTCATGAAAACTACGACCCATATAACATAGCATCCACGACCCATACCTGGGTCGTGGTTGTAATGTGGTAAGGGTCGTAGTTGTCATGGGTCGTAGTTTTCATGTTATATAGGTCGTGGCTTCTATGTTATATGAGAACCACGACCCATATAACATGAGAACCACGACCCATGACAACTACGACCCTTACCACATTACAGCCACGACCCGGGTATGAGTCGTGGTTTTCATGAGAAAAGGGTCGTGGTTGTAATGAGTTAAGGGTCGTAATTGTCATGTTATACGGGATGTAGTCTTCATTTTATAGACCTTGGTAAGGATCAACTAGTGGGGCGTATATTGATATATGTGAATAATCTATGCCGCCCATCCTTTTTTATGTGTCATTTTAGGCCTAGAACCTAAATATCAGCCTAATCCAGAGCTCATGAGGGCTTAAATATCAACGGTGGGTGTCGTTATCACCATTATTTTTTATTTTGTAGCGACACGAACTCCGAATCAGGCTGATATTTAGAACCTAGCCCTAAAATGACACGACAAAAAGGATGGGTTGTATAGATTATTCACATACATCAATATTGGCCCCACTAGTTAGTCCTTGCCAAGGCCTATAAAATGGAGACCATAACCCATATAGCATAATTACCACGACCCTTACGACCTTTACCTCATGGCAACCACGACCCATACCCGGGTCGTAGTTATAATGTGGTAAAGGTCGTGGTTGTAATGTGGTAAGGGTCGTAATTGTCATGGGTCATGGTTCTCATGTTATATGGGTCGTGGTTCTCATATAACATGGAAACCATGACCCGTATAACATGATAATTACGACCCGTGATAACTAAGACCCATGACAATCACAACTCATATAAGATGACAACCACAACCCGGGTATGGGTCATGATTGTCATGTTATATGAGTTGTGGTAGTCATGAGGTAAGGGTCGTGATTGTCATTTTATAAGCCTTGGCAATGAGCAAATAGTGGGGCCTACATCGATGTATGTAAATAATCCATGCTGCCCATCCTTTTCGTCATGTCATTTTAGGGCTAGGACCAAATATCGGCTTGATCCAGAGCTCGTGTGGGCCACATAATAGAAAATAATGGTGATAATGGTACCCACTGTTGATATTTGAGCCCACACGAGCTCTGGATCAGGCTAATACTTGGGTCTTAGCCCTAAAATGAAATGGCAAAAAGGATGGGCGGCATGGATTATTCACAAACATAGATATAGGCCCCACTAGTTGATCTTTGCCAAGGTCTATAAAATGAAGACTAACCCGTATAGCATGACAACCATGACCCTTACCTCATGACAACTATGACCCTTACCTTATGACAACCATGACCCATATAACATGGCAACCACAACCCATACCCGGGTCGTGATTGTCATCTTATATGGGTCGTGATTGTCATGGGTCATAGTTATCATGTTATATGGGTTGTGGTTCCCATGTTATATGAGAACCATGACTCATATAACATGAGAACCACTACCCATGACAACTAAGACCCTTACCACATTACAACCATGACCCTTACCACATTACAACCACAACCTAGGTAAGGGTCATGGTTGTCATGAGGTAAGGGTCGTGGTTGTCATGCTATACAGGTTGTAGTCTTCATTTTGTAGACCTTGGCAAGGACCAACTAGTGGGGCCGATATTGATGTATGTGAATAATCTATGTCACTCATCTTTTTTGTCGTGTCATTTTAGGGCTAGTACCCAAATATCAGCCTAATCCAGAGCTTGTGAGGGCTAAAATATAAACATGGGTGTCATTATCACCATTATTTTCTATTATGTGGCCACACGAGCTCCAGATCAGGCTGATATTTAGAACCTAGCCCTAAAATGACACAACAAAAGGATGAGAGGCATAGATTATTCACATACATCAATGTAGGCCCCATTAGTTGGTCCTTGCCAAGGCCTATAAAATGAAGACTACAACCAGTATAACATGACAACTACGACCCTTACCTCATGACAACCACGACCCTTTTCTCATGAAAACCACAACCCATATAACATGGCAACCACGACCCATACATGGGTCATGGTTGTAATGTGGTATGGTCATAGTTGTCATGGGTCGTGGTTCTCATGTTATATGGGTCGTGGTTCTCATGGGTTGTAGTTATCATGTTATATGAGTCGTGGTTCTCATGGGTTGTAGTTATCATGTTATATGGGTCGTGGTTCTCATGTTATATGGGTCATGGTTGTTACATGTTCACTTCCTTTACTACCAAATAAAATGATAGTCATTGGTACAATAGCCTAAGGCCAACAAGGGTGAGATCCGTTCCATTTACCTTGTCGGCCAGCTCGCCGTGGGCTAAAAAAGTCCTGACTTAGGCAATGTCCACTTCTTACAAACATCACAGTGAGCTTGGAAACTTTCAACAGTGGGTTCTATTGTCACAATTATTTTCAATTATGTGACCCACACAAGCTCTAGATCAGACTAATATTTAAGCCCCTAGCCCCAAAATGACATGAAAAAAAAGATGGGCGTATGGATTATACACATACATCAATGTGGGTCCCACGAGTTTGGTCCTTGCCCACGTGCAAAAAAAGGGTTTCGTACACATCACTTTCTTAACATTAAATACGACGTAACTTCTTATTCCCTAAAAAACCATACAACTACTGAAATAAAGTTAAGGGCATTTTGGTCCAAGTAATTTTTAAAAGCATGTCAGAAGGTCACTCTTATGATATATGGAATATGGTAGCTTTCTAGGTAATTGACCCAAACTTCGAGGTGAGTACGATCAATTTCCCAATAAATAGACATCATAATAGCCCTACAAAGGTTTCAACGCTAGGATTTATTATCCCCAATATTTTATGGTGCGGTCCACTTGAGCATGAGATCTCTCTCATTTTTTAGCTCATGCCCTAAAATGATACGTCAAATGTATGAAGTGTAGGCATAAAACCTACATTTTGGTGGGGCAAAAGAAACTTGGTGACATTGACACATCACTGGCATCGTAATAGCCCTATAAAGGTTTCAACGCTAGGATTTATTGTCCCCAATATTTTACGGTGTGGTCCACTTGGGCACGAGATCTCTCTCATTTTTTAGCTCATGCCCTATAATGATACATCAAATGTATGAAGTGTAGGTATAAAACATACATTATGGTGGGGCAAAAGAAACTTGGTGACATTGACACATCACTGACCTTGGTGTTATATGGCATACCAGGCAAGCCGCTTCCGGGTTTAGGGATAAGTAAAAGAAAGCCTATGGATGGAAATAATTGATAGTTTAATTAGTTAATTATTTTCATTGGGAAATGGACCATCCTTTTAACTATTATGTTGTCAGCTTTCATAGCCTGTTCCATATTAAATAGTCCTAAAAAAGACAAGATGACAAACTGTGACTAATTGTAGCAAATATCCAAAAAGAGGGTTAGGTCCCACCTATTGTGTAGCTCATATACAAGAGTGACAGATGAAATGAAAAAAAAAAAAAAAAAAAAAACCTCAAATGGAAAACAGAAACAGGGACTCTATTGACCATTTCGGCCTCTCCCCCTTCCTAGGTACTTTCTTCTTCATAATTAACCCTACCTAGAGGTGTACACGAACCGAGCTAGTTCGATTAGCTCACTCGACTCGACTCGAAAAAGCTCGATTCAACTCAGTTCGAAGCTGAGTTTGAGCCAAGTCCGGTTAATTTTTTTAGCTCGAAAATGAGTTTGAGTTGTCGAATCAAACCAGTTCAATGGCTCGGTTACTTTGATATTGATGTTGCTCACCAAGTGTTTGATGAATTAACTCAACGAAGTGTGGCTGGTGGCAAGGAAGGTATGTATATGAAACAAATACCCTCTTTTTTTTTCTTAATTCTTATGTTGCTTAGAAGGTGTTTGATAAAATACACATGAAACCACTGTTGTTATTTTACATACAGTGAGATTTTGAAGGTCTAATCAATGTGTTTGTGAAAATGCTGCACAGGCTAACTTGGTTCGAACTAGCCTGAGCTATTGATCGAACCAAGCCAAGCTAATTAGTCAGGCTCGAGGACCAAGCCAAGCTGAGTTTAAGTTGGGGTCAGCTAGTGGCCGAGTCGAGTCGAGCTGAGTCCAGCTCGACTCAGTTCGACTTGATGTACACTCCTAACCCCACCCCTACATTATATAGAACTACGTAGCCTCTCATCAACGTAGGAAGATCTTTTCAACTCCTATACAAATTTTCAGGAAGCCCATAACTAGCCAACTTCGCTGAGCCGCTTGCCACAAAATTTAAGAGAATTTGATGTTGATGGTTGGTTGTTTTCTACGAATGTTATTATAACACCCCGATTTTCATATCTTGATAACAGGACTCTAATAAAGAAAATTCGAGTATTATCATTGGGAAATATAACATGTTAGGTTGAACGGTGGAAATTAGGATCACTTATCTCAAATTATCCCTCGGGGTTAGGTTGAGGTTTGGCCAGAAAGGTCCCTTTCTTTGTAATGTTTATATGTGTCTTAATTCTTACAACTGAAGTTTTAAGTTCATTGATGGCCTGCATCATGCTATGATTACAATACATTTTCCCTTGTATGAATGCATTCAATGTATCCTCGAGGATTCTCTTTGATGAAGATCTAGTAGATGGCCCTTAGGGATTATTGGTTGTATTCGTAGTTAGTTAGTATATTCCTCCAACTGAGATTTGGATGACTCTATAAATCAGGAGTCTATGTGTTTGAATTTGGTACACTAAAGGGGCATCGATACGCATTCATAGTATTTACTTAAGCATGAAACACCTCCTAAAAAGTGGAGATTGTAAGATAATCCTTAGTACGTAATTCCTTAGTTTTATAGCCTTAATCTTTCTTTTGAGTGTAACACCCTAGTTTTTGAAACCCGAGTTTACTACTCGTTTTCTTAAATCCCGAGTGTTAACTTTAAAATTAAAAATTTATATTTAAATAATCTTGTCAACATTCAGAATTAACAGCAATAACTAACGAAGTAAACCGTGCATAAGTAAAAGTTTTTCAATCATAACAAAAATACAAATGTAGTGCCTATAAAAGACTTATATAACCCAAATACTAAAAGTACACTAATCTAAAATGGAAATTTATCAACTAATGATAAAGGATCAATATTCTCCACTAGGACCTCGTCTAACTCCTTAACTACCTGATCCTTTCTGTGTCAATTGATATGTTTTGATAGCATTAATGACTATCGCAATGAGGAATACCCTTCAAGATTACACAGCCAACATTCATATTCAAGTATAGTTCGTAAGAATAGAAAGAGATATATTTAACAATGAAATTCTAACTCATGATTATATATGCAAAAAATATAGCCAACCAACATAATTTCACCATCAAGAAAATGTCATAGAAACTGAAAAACGAGTGAACATATCAAGATAATTAGATAATCAACATCTGACCTTCAGTTTCACCCGAAAATCGTATAGACTCAGTACGGTGACTACAAAATCAACAAGTGAACTTCAGCTTGACCCGAAAATTATATAGATCAACTCTACAAGGTGACTAGAAAATCAGCAAGTGAACTTAAGCTTCACCTGAGAATCACAATACAAGTGAACTCCATAAGATGACTAGAAAATCAACAAGTGAACGCCAGCGTCACTTGAAAATTATAAAGAATTTTACCTAATGACCTGAAAATCAGAAAATTAATATGAAATAAACCATTAAAGCTACAAAAATGCAAATATTCTATCAAAGACACATAGTGAAAATATTCCATCAAAGGATGCGATAAAAAAGGATTATCCTCAAAAGCCACAAAGGCGCAAATAATCCACAAGATGGGAAGTCCATTTAATCTATTAAACAAAAAAGTCAACTAGTTCAAAGACCTCCAAAAATATCATCAAGTAATCACATGTGGCAAATATCTAATTGATTAATCAATTTTCAACTTGAGATAACACATGGCAATCAAATCATTCATTCTTATTAGAATTGAAGAGGTACATCAATCATTCAATTCAAGAGTCAATTGCATAGAGGATTAGCATATTCGAGTAGTGAAACAAGTAGCTTTGAGATGGTACACGTGTGTAATTGTTAATGGTTCACACTACTTTACATCTCACATGGATTTTTACATGGCACATGTTGAAGATGTAGAGTGTCTATTATACACATGTTATGTGAGGTTTGAGGGATGGTCCAGTTGAAATGGCCAAGTGAAAAGGAGAATTTGATATTCTTTATCAATTGTACGGTTAAAAAGACTCATTCTCTTAAGTTAGATATGTGTTGGATGTAATGTCGTGGTACAATGGATAGTCCAATAGACGATCCAGATCTTGGAATTTAGATGAGTGGGTCTTACATTAAATATTGTAGATCACCATTATAAGTTGAGGTGATGGATCTCATACCCCTTATTTTAAAATAAGAAACTCGATCTTATCTACAGAGACATTAAAGTGAGGAAGGTGTCTCCGCTCCATTATTTTTCAAAAAAATATTCAAATGCTTGTTTTGCCCATTTGCACCGTCCATTTAGGGCATAAATTCACCATGGCCCATTATTTTGTGTTTTCTTTTAACAGACTAAGTTTGATCCTTGATCTTACCAGGATGGCCAAGATGCATTTTTAATGGCTTACATCTACCCTTAATTGAAAACAACGTGTATTAACATTCTATGTAAAAACTAACCGGTAGTTTTGATGTATAGAGTATGATCTTCCGAATGAACAATTTATTTTGATTTTAAGATAGCGCATTTGGCTGATACAAACACACTATGTGGTAAGATGAAATGCAAAAATTATAGTGATTAGATGGTCATGATCTTAATCATGTATATAATTGTATGATCGGTTTCGTAAATAGCTACGTACAAAGTTGTTTTTATATATGGTCTAAGTTAGGAATGTATGCCTTTAGATCAAAGGGACTTGTTGACATCTACAAGTAACTTTGATCATAAATGTAATTGTAGGTTAAGCATAGTCATAGGCGATGAACAAGATAAATGGATCGAAATCTCAATTCGATATGGGTACGAGCAAATATAGAGATTAGTTAATTAGTTTACCTTGATCAGGTGGTCAAAAATCAATATGGACAATCATGTATCTTTATCTAATGGTGATGGGTTATATCAATGGTTGGTTTTGATGAACGGGTGAGAATATTGGGGTATTAAGGGGTTCATCTTATTAATCAACGGTCGATTGACTTAAACTATGGATGAAAAGTACTCGCTATGATTTAGATTCAAGCTAAATTATGGATAGATAATTAAAATTAATGGATCTATAAGTGTATAATTGAACAAGTGTAATTGTACATTCTCATGTATGGGTAATTGTACCTAAAATTTTGGGTTTTTACATTCTATCCCCCATAAAATAAAATCTCATCCTCGAGATTTGAAAGTAGTATCTCAATTTTTTTTTCACCAAGTATGAGGCCTATGTTCCAATAAGAAAGAAATATTAGAATTTCGTAGAGATTATAATTTTTTAAACCTTACACTTAATTTTTTTTATTGTTCCAAAAAAAGTACTTCAGGTAAAAAAATTATTTTAACCAAAGGTAATTTTTTAAAAAAATAAAAATAAAAATCTATCAGTTGAACCAATAGGACACTAGTTTTGGGCAAATTCAATTTTCATTTGTTTGTTGTACATATAATCACTTTTTAATATATTAGGAACTTTAGATTAAGTTTAATTTTTTCTAGGGATCCTATTACAAGTATACATTCACTCTATAAAATTTTAGCTCAATCTACAAAGCACAAAAATTTTAAAATTTCTTGCAATTAGACTTGTCCATAACTTCCTGAATACTAACTAGTCTATAATAACTCCCTGAATTAGTACAATGACTATCATATAAGAATTTTTTTAATTATTTTTATTTTAATTTAGACTTGTCTATTCTTGATCAAGTTTTTGAATTACCTCAATCGGAATTAAACTTTTAAATTTATGGTTCTTACAATTTGTATGTTTCCTAATACCCATTGTTGTCCAACAGTACTTTGCGAATTAAATATCCTAGAAATTCATTATGGTTCAAAATAACACATCTCTACAAAATACACACACACACACACACACACACACACTCAAATCATACTGTAAGGAATCCTAATTGAAATGTCTACATCCTACAACAACTAATAGAGGACCTAGTTTTGGGTCTCTATGTCCATTATTTTATACATTAATCAAATATCGAAATCCTAAATGTCATATTTCAAATTCCAAGGGCTCTACCAATTATGAAAATTAAGTGGGGGTACATAACCTACACAATACTCTAGATTTTTGAAAAAACCTCTCTATGATACTATTGTGTCATGCCCCGCAATTCGTATACAAAGTGTGCACCCTCATATCCGAATTCCGAACTATAACTCGTACACCAAGTACACTAAAACCAAGAATTCTCATTCATTCCCATATGTGCAAAATTAAATCACTTATAACTTCTCATCTACGACCACCATCCATGCATAACAATCACCATTCAACACCCACATTCACAAGCACTCATCTTCATACATCTTTAATAATTATAAAGAATGTTAATTATTCCCCTAAGTCCATCCATTTGAAATCTCATGAGAGCATGTTCAAACTTTCAACTTACTAATAATAAAATACTTTAAAACACATCCAACTTAAAAAATTTTGACAATAATAAACTCATAAACACAACAATGAAAGTAGCATGAATTCCATCTAAACATATTAATGATTCAGCATATCCAATTCATCTTCTTAAAGATAGGGCCACTACCCTTGTGGATCATCCATTGGTTCTACCTCGTCTTGGAACTTGAGCAACTGTCATAAACTCCACAAAATCTATCCAGTTTTTTTTCTTCAATATAATGCTAGGGGGCCGGCCACTATGAGTGAACCCATTATAGTTCATGCACGTTATAAATAAAATAGATAATCTTTGAATGTTATAGGATGCCTGATGCATGAATGCTTCAAGTAGGTTGATTAGTCCACTTGCTTGAGTTGGTTTCCATCAACCCACATCTCTCCCTATAGGTTAGGCTTCCACCATCTAGGTAGGCTTCTACATATTATGGGCATCTAGGGATGATCCCCTAAGTCCCCCGATATTGTAATTACCTACTGGTCTTTCAAGGAGAACCCCCAGGGAAACAACGTAGGAACGCTATGCATGGTATAGATGAACAGGAATGATTGATGCATCATATTAATAATTTATCACATATGGTATAATGTTCCAGTAATATCATTTTAACATAGACAAATTCAACAAAATAGTCATACAAGCAAATACAATGAACACAACAATCAAATAACTACTTTAATCACAACAAAGAGGAAACATCTTGGGATCAATAACCTCTATTTTGTTTATGCGAATTTTGAGATGTCACCCCACTTTCAATCAATTGACAACTACCTAATTACACAGCTCAATTAGCTCATTGTTTATATCTATCTAAACCTATATAATTAGTTCACATTTGGTTGTTCAAATCCTAACTCGGGGCCACCCACATGGAGAATCCAACCGCTGGCTTTGAATTCTCTTAGATCTCACCCGCAACACATAAAGATAGTTATTTTTCCATGTGGGGTCCACTTGAATAACCAAAGTACTCTGATCATTCCACTTTCTCATGATGATTAAGGATTATAACTACTTCAAATCGTATAATTAAAATATAAGATTTCCAATTCAAACATAAAGTTCCAGCGAACTGTTAATCGATCAGGGTCGATAGACGATGCAATTGATCGATCAATCTTCGATTAAAATCCACTTTGATTGATAAAATTAATTTGAGTTTCCAACATAACTCCTTGGACACTTTTTGTCCCATTCGATGGATTAAAACTGCTTGTTCGAATGATTGAATTGAACAATCGATTAATCAGATTCATTTCGATTTTCAAAATTTGGTCTTTGGACATAATTCACCACATTCGATTGATTGAACTGCCTTGTCGATCGATTGGCAAATGCTGTAAAAATTCAATTTATGATCCTATTTATAACTTTTAGTATTTTTCTTTATTTTTCCTACCTTTAATGATTTATTGGTCATATGGTTAGATCTGAACCATTCATCAGTTCCCACATGATCGATTGAGGGGACGGCTAATGAATTTTCATATCTAAAACGTCTTAGATCTAGATTTCTTTGAAGACTATATTAACAACAATCCCACTTACAATCATTGTGGCCCATCAAACAATCGGATCCATCCACTATTCTCGGTATCTGGTTTGATTTTTCACTGAATGTTTATGAATGGTAAGGATCGATTCTGATACAATACATCTAATCATCCATCTTATAATCAAATATACAAATTGATGTATACACTTATATTTGATTGATGTGGCCCATCCGATGGTCAGATCAATCTGAAAGTTATGGCCCTTGTATATTTTGGCCTTAGGGATCACATGATTTGTACAGATCATGGTCGGGCCACACAACTTTTCCACAGACCCACGCATAGGTGCCATGTTCTATATATCCCAATCAAGTACGAAGTTGGGAAGACGTTAGTGGGTGTTGCATAAACAATAAAACCACCTCAATGTGTGTTCTTAAAAACCCATCTATTCATGAGTTTTTCTAGATCAGTGTAGGGCATGGTCCAAAAATGAAGCAAATCGAAGAAAATCCAAGTCGTAGGTGGACCACACCACATTAAAATAACGGTGATCGAACACCCATCATTAAAAGCTTCATAAGGCCACTGAAATGTTTATTGGCCAGGTCATATCAACATGAATGAAGGCAAAACACAAATATCAACTTCATCCAAAACCTATTAGCCCCATAAGAAGTTTTTAATGGTGGTCATTCAATTATCACACTTGTGGGGTAGTCCATACAAGATTTTTAGTCTAATGCCCTAAAATAAGCTGGCGAATTTGTAGGACAACATAAATTTCACATGGACATCAGAGTGGGCTACTTTTTTATGCCTAGAACCATCTGCCTCGTTATTGAATGCATCTATTGTCAATTAAAAAATGAGGTGGCCCACCTTAATGTCCATGTAAAGTCTATGCCATCACACCATTTTTCTAACTTATTTTAAGGCATTAACCTAAAAATGAGGTAGATCCTACAATGCCCATGGTTTTTTTTTCAATTTGAATTTGAATTTGAGAGAGATTTTGTATCTCATCTCTCTCTTATTGAAACTAATCACTAATTTCTTTTCTAATCTTAATCTGCTATCTTATCTTTATCTCTAATTCATCTCCCTTTTATCTCTCTAACTCTCTCGCCGTATCTCTCAACCTCCCAAAAGAGTCTTTCTTTTTAAAGAAGGTGTCGTAAGAGGAGTTCTACTCCAACTCAAATATTAACCAAAAGACACCCTAAGTACAACTGATAGAGAGAGAGAGAGACGGTTGGTGGGAAAGCGATTTCAGCTTGGTACCTTTATAATTTTCATAATCTTAATGTAATGTGTGGCCAGATGGGTTCAATGAACAATTTGGATTAGTCCTTCGGCCATCGTATACGTTTGAATGGAGATGATCAATTCTTTGCATAAATAGTTTAGTTTCGGCACAAGAGATTGATCTCTACGAATGATGATGGATTTATATTTGTAAGATAGATTAATTATTATCAATTTTGGAAAATTTGGGATTTAATTATTTGGACAACGCAATGAATGGGCTAAATCGGCTATATGATTATTGTATTGTCAGATCTGGAAGTGTTTAATAAGGAAAAATTAGATTTTCAATGCAAGTGGTGGTATCAATTGACATAGCAGGTTGAGATGGGCCATCAATGTATGTATGGTTAGATCTACACCACTTATCCAATGTGTAGAGCCAAAATATTCTAAGACTTCAAAATCTAGATGATCCAATCATCCAGTGGGCCACTTCGATCAATCATTTGCCATTCAATTTTAGAAACTAAATGTAAATAAGCATGTAACACCCCGGATTTTGGCCAATCTGGGATTTGACGTCCTTAGGTAGTGGGTCAACTAAAACACCTGGGAAATCGCTCAGAACCCAATTCCATAGCCAAAGAAATCACTTAGGATTAATTCCTTTAGAAACTAAGCCTAAGTTAGCTAGCGCAACGCTAGAGTAGCTGGAAAATAGTCCCTGATCACTTTAAATACGTTCTACAAGACCCAAATCGAGTAGAACCAATGACTCTATAATACTCTATAACCTCGGATCAAACTCTAAGCAGGTTTGTTCTCTGGACCACTTTGAAACTTTGTATTGGACCTAGACCGCCCGTCGAAAGTCCGATACCTGCTATCTTAGACCGTTAGAACCACCTAGCTGGACTTGACAATCATTTCAAAAATCAAGTCCAACCGATAATCACAGACTATTACATTGAGCCCGGACTGAAGATAGTGCGAATAGGGACAGAATTGGAATTTCAAATTCAAATCTGGCCCACGACTTGACGTGTTAGTATTAAGCATTCTGACCATCTGAATTCAGCCAAATTACACCCTCGGATTAGGAAAAATTTCTATTTCATATCATAAGATTTGCAGGCCTGATCTACGTGCGGTGACCGCTGAACTGAAACTGGACCGCCACGTGCGATCTGCGAACCCTGCCAGACTGAAAACTTAATGTATGCTAGATCCAGTATGCATGAGCTTATGTCCGACCGCATTCAGCCAGGGAACCACCAAAAATGTCCTTTTGGACCGAAACAGCCCCGATTTGGTTACCCCTCAAGTGAACCTTGTTCCCGAGCCTATTTTGGGCAAGTTTGGGCTTATAAAAAGGGTTGAAACCCTCACTCCTCTCTCCCATCCGAATTTGAGAGAAACCCTAGATTGGGAGAGAGAAAAGGTGAGAGTTTGTGAGAGAGGGTAGGAGAGAAGTTTCCTGTCTTTGCACCGCCTGTTGTACGTGCTTTATCAACACGCTTCCATTATTCAGCCAGTGCTTTCTCCGCATTTTTAGGTAAGAAATAATCCTAGAAAGTTGCTGATTTGATGTTTTTTTCGTTCCATAGCTTGATAGTTAATAGATCTTGTAAAACAGGTCTTCTAGTAGCCGTAGACGAAGCATATACGCTCCGTTCGAAACGACACGTTTATAAGAGACAAAGTGCGAATTTTAGACGCTTTGATTGACTGTTTCCAAAGCTTTCAATGTCGTTTAATAGTAGATTATCGACGGCAACGCCGTTTGACATGTACAACATGCTGTCCGTTTCCTGTTTCGTAAACCGGTGAAGAATATGAGATTTAGGGCATTTTAGTCATTTGTAGGAAGTACTAATTTCATTCATATTTTTCTGATGTGATTGACATGATTTGTTGTCGCATTAGAATGTTAGGAATGCGTGCATAATTAGTTTGGCGAAGAGATTCGCCTAAATGCGCACTTCGGGTCGACATACTATATGTAGACTTAAGTGTGTAGTGTAAGTGTTTGTATTGATGCTTGTATTAGTATGTATTGAATTAAATGATGTTATGGATTAGTTTGAGATTGGTTTCTCAATTAATATGCTGATGTGAATGATTTCCTACATGTTAGTTATATGCATGATTTCATTGTATGTATGAAATGCATGTACTTGGTGATTTACTTAAGTTCTATGTTATAACATGTGTTAACATGCTCACATGGTTGTATTTCAATTCCAATACTCTCATATGATTTTCTGATGTGATTCCTTAATTGTTTGGGACTATGCTTAGTCCAGGCAGTCGGTAACCGAGCGAATTCGTGGTTAGTTTATCTTCGCCACGAACGACGCGTCGATGAACGCGAGCCGTGTTCTGGAGTTGGCGGCAGTGGTTAGGCCACACGAAGTATTTTACGCACTTCATGTCGTTCGACTTCAGATGCGATCGCGCTAGTCGAGCCCGTCAAGTAACCCGACTGGCCATTGTATGTTCACCCTGCATGAGTCATAACTGCTTGAACCTAGGGTACTGAACTTACCATTGTAAACCCTGTTAACCATGGTACCTTGATCCACGAAGACTCATGAGCCGGGCATGGTGGTATGGGACACCGTGGTCGAGCTGTCAGCCTACGCTGGGGCCACAAACATCCCCGTAGTGACCAGTGAGCACCTAGTCTCGTGAGCAGATTATGGTGGGACACTATATTCTTGCTGTCGGCCTACACTGATCAGGCGACGAGTCCTTTGTAGTGACCGCGAGCGTGTTCTGAGTCTACAGGAGGCGACGACCCTCCAGTAGCAGTAGAGTACAGTATGCCTGTATTGATAAGGTGATGGGGGAGCGGTGCAACGAGTGCGAGCAACAGCCCTGGCAGCCCTTGCAGCGACCTACAAAATATACCTCGTATGAGATTACTAGGAGTGACGACCCTAGACAGGATCTGTGTTGGGATTGATATAAGGGAAGTACCTTAGTTTCCCAATCCTCCTGTTTGAATGGACTAATAATAACTCGAAAATCATATCACCATACCATTGCATGTTCCTAGAAGATGTGGAGCACTTGAGGGTCGATTGCATGCCGCGGTCGTAAGATGGTGCCGTATGAGGGAGATCGTCGGTGAGGGCATACATCACGTCATGTCATATTGCATTAACAACAGTATTAGAATTGTCTGATTTATTGTTTTACTATTATTGCATGATTGATTTGAGAACATATTAATCCTTGCTCTATTATTCTACTGAGTTAGCTACTCACTCCCACGTTACGGGACAGTGTTCCTAGACACCCACCAGAACCTTTTGTGATTGCAGATGATGGCGCGGCCTGTGAGGCGGAGCCGGACTTGATGATGAGGAGGAGGATCCCTCCTTTATGCGTGTTCTGATCGACGGGATTACAGGGAGGTTGATTAGATGCCTTGACACTCGTCATTTTATATCTTTAGAGCACTTATGTATATGCTTTCTTTCTATTTTGAGGTATACATGTATATGTTTAACCTGGTAACATGTTCACACTCAAGAGACACACAACAGTATATATATGTTATACATACTATCACAGACTTTCGCTGGTTAATTTAACTGTCTCTGGAGTATGATATGCTGTTCTGGCGTAATCCCACTCATGTTTCATACATTAACATAGACAACATTCAATCATATATATCTATGTTGCATAAATAACATTTTAGAACTTGGGAGTTGGGTTTATACTCGACCCCCCGATTTTCGGGATGTTACAAAGCATATAAATGGTTTAAATTAACAATCTATGGGCCTCTCTAATTAGTAATCAATGAGGGATTAATAATAACGGTAAATTTATCTATTATGGTTAAATGGACCCTAGACCCTTAATTAAAGTAAATCTCTAAAATTTTGGGCTTATCTTCGTATCATTGATCAATCGTCAATTGATTGATCGATCGATCAAAGGTGCTGAATTTTGTGTGGTGACCTATATGTATTAACAGAATTACGTAAATTCAAAGTTCAATCAATCGACGCATCCTCGATCGATGTTGATCAATCAATTGTATCAATTGACAAGTGTATGGACAGAATTTGAGCTTTGATAATCGAATCAAATGCATATAGCATGCATGTAAATTTTAATTAAGTGATCATCGAAGGTTGTTGCATAGTGGTTGACCACTTGGGGTGTTAAATCAAAGGTGGGACCCACTAATTAATATAATTGGATTAAACAATGATATGCTTGTGTGATTGTTAGGATTTTCAAATTCAAATCCATCAAATCTTGTGAATTCTTCACTATTAGACTCAGGTGAGTAACCCAACATGTCTCAAGTTCATGAAAATTAAAATGTAATTGTTTGTTTAATTAATTGATGTTTTTATCTAACTGATGTTGATTCATGAAACTGTATCACATTCTAATTTATGTTCTCACATTTAATTTCTGAGAAAATGATCGAAGCACATGCTTACATTCTAAATTAACATAATTGTTTATGAAATAATAAAATCATACATCATCCATCACGTTCGCATATCGCATGGTCGATCCTGGTAGCATTACCAGATGCAGGCCATTCCCATGCCTATCAAAAACATTGAAACCTACCCAAGGATGGGGTTTGACGATCTCCAACTTAAGAAGATGGATGACACCCCGTCTACCGCATTTATACATCATGTGCATACATTTTAGCATTTGATGCTTTGTACTATTTTAATTACTATGTTTATGAATCATGCTGGGTTATTTCACTACACCTGACTAGCTTACCTTTTTATTGATGGAAAAATGATACAGATGGACCGTTAGCAGATGATGTGACGCGAGAACCGGAAGGGGTGACTGAAATTGAACACGACCCATGTGAAACGTGGCCATACTTGCCTAAAGATTAATTAACAGCATTAGACCATTTCTAAATATCTGATTTATTTGTTAGGATAATTTTATTGAAGTACAATACATATTGGCATTGATTATGGGATTTTAAGCAATTGTTTAAATTTATTTGATATAGACATTTTGAACATGGAATAAATATAATTATTTTAAGATGTTATAATAAATGAACGATGTTTGAGATTTATGTTATTTGAATGGTCATGAAGATTTATGTATGCAAGGCTGATTAATGCTAAGTGTTCTGTATGTATGATTAGAATTCGACGAACTTGGGTGGAACTTAGATTCAATGTAATTATCATTTCTTATTAAATTGATCAATAGATGAAGCTAATACATTTTGTGTATGAGTTACAAACTGAAACTCAAGTCTAAGAGTGCATAATCTGTACCCGAATTTTGGGGTGTGATAGTTTGGTATCAAAGAGTTAACTTAATGTTGTGAGTGACCTATAGGTTATAAACCCCATACATGCATAATGTGTAGGTCCCTAGAATTAGAAATCTATACTTAAGACTTCCCTGCATGATATTTACATCTAATAAGAAACTTAAAAATATAGTTTCTAATTCTTTTATTATTAGCTGAAGTGAAAATATAACACCTCAAACTTTTCAATATCCGAGTATTGAAAGTTCTCAAGTATTACTATGAAGTTAAACTTAGTATGTGCATGTGTACAATACCAATTTAGCTATCCTAACCTTACATTTATTCTCTAACATGAATCTAACCATTGAGAATAATCTTCATCTATAAATCAAGCGATTCGACTGTTCATTTTAAGACAGGACCATCATATATCTAAGTAGCCTCACTTGTCCACCTTGATTTTGGACCACTCGATCATAATAAAGTAGCTACTTAATCTCTACATTCAGTCCAGTTGTACACGCATCAGATTGAGATTCTAATTCGTTCTTCTTGTTCGCCACCAATGAATAGGCCTAACCCACCATCAAAAGTACAATGTGAGTGTTCACAACACTAAATGTAGGGTTATGATGTAGTAATAATCTCGATAAGACCAAAGTCAAATCCACAATGACTAAACTTGTACGTTTCTGAAAAGAATTAGAACTAGCACTAGAAGAAGATCTAAATTAAAAATCTGAAATAAAGAAAGTAATTGTGAATGGTGTTGATTGAAACTTATGAATTTAAAGGTGGGAACTAGCTGGGTACCAAGGATCCACTTGTAGTAATTAAGATGCTACCTTACTTGATTCAAGAGATCCAATTAGAATCAGAGTCATATCTTATCCATTTAGAAAGAAAGATGGTCAAATCTCTCAACTTCTCATTGATCCACCCTCAACGGAGGAGAATTGTGAAGATTTGGAAGGGATTCCATCTCCCAACCATGCTCAGGAGATGATGGCAAACAACTGGATTTACCAATCCCACAATCTCAAATAAGAAAAGAAGATATTCAAAGCTATCGTAGTTTCTATTGTAATTTAAGTCACAATAAACCATAGAAAACTGAAAATAATCCTTAAAATTAACTAGAAATCAATGAAGTTCAATATAAACATGAATCAAAGCAGAAGTAAACATCCCAATCACGTAACAAGCTTCACCTCTTAGCCCTAGATAATAGGTTTAGTAAACCATAAATATGGTTAAACCAAAATCTCTTAAAGAAAGCATAAAAAAATAAAAATAAATAAATAAACTAATGAAGAAGAAGAAAAACTCTTGGCTGCAACTCTCCACCCTTTTGTTCCACTCCTTAAACCCTAAAAGATCCCTAGGAACGTCTTAGGGACTCCTATTTATAGTTGTGAATCCCCATCTTACTCACCGACTTAGAATTTCCGCGAACCGCCTCAAGTTACGCAATCCGTAGAACTTCCACGTTACGCTTCAGTCAGACCGAAGTGACTTTCGGTTAGACCGAAGTTAAGTCTGAAGTTGAGTCTGAAATTGGAAAGGAATCTGTTTTAGCAGTTGCTTGATTTTAGTCGGACTGAGCTGGGTTCGGTCGGACCGAACTTTAATTGTCAGTTGGAATGAATTAATCCTCAGTTGAGCTAAATTAATTCCTTTCAACACTGGAACTTTTTATGCACTTTTGGTCACACCAATCCAGCCTCCGGTCAGACCTAACTGGGTTTCGGATAGACTGAATTGTCCATTGGTTGAACCGAATTAACTTCTGAATTTCATCGTTTGTTGTTGTACTATTTTGTGCAAGTTCGATCGAACCGAACATGGGTTTGGTTGGACCGAACTGTCCTGTTTTCTGTTGTAGATTCTTCATTCTTTCAAGTTCTTTCTTCATCTTTTGTACTTAATTTCCTTAGATCTTTGGCATGTGAATTCTCCATTCTTGGTCTTCGAAGATCCATCTTTCGCCTTGGTGATTCTTGAGCATCGAAAACATGCTTTTAGCATTCTTTTCAATACAAGCTCTAAGATTCACATTGCAATACAAACATATATAAAATATACCATTAAGCATTATCATGTTCATAAAACCAAGATATAGATAAGAAAAAATATATAATATTTAACACTCAATAGTGAGCAACTCACATATGTGAAGAACTCACTCGAATCTTAATGGTACCCATGTTCTACTTTTGATCATTCTAAAAAAATCATTTTATGTTCTTCTGTTTACGAAACTAACTGTACATCTACCTACATACATGGTCAGAGTACTATCCGTTAGGTTTCCTTATTTTTAACATGCCATCTGACCATCCATCATATTTGGATCCACCAAACGGGTCATTCGAATATGAAGGTAAATTGGTTGTTATGAAGATCTTAGGGTGTAACTCTAAACTACTTGGTGAATTTTCAATTAGATGTGCAAAAACGTTAGTTTGGATTATGGAGCGTGTTAGCCATTAAAAGAGTATTTTGGTAATCTATAAGCTATCAAGGCCCAAATTGGACTGATGAGAAGAACAGGAAAAACCAAAGACGTCGGTTGAATTTCAATGCGTTCAGGTTGTGCATAATGATGTAACAGATGGTAGACGTTGGAGGTAAGGTAGATGGAAAATCTGTAAATTGATGTGCCATGCATGGCACCAAGCGAACTTGGGAAGTGAATTTTGTTTTCAATGGTGAGTGTCGTCCGCACATCGGCCGAGCGTGTGGCTCACTTATAGATCGGATCCACTTTATACTAGAGGCCATGAGCCAATGGAGGGAGTGGATTTCTTGGACAGGCATCACAAGCAAACCCCACCTATTGTAAACAACCAACAGAAGAAGTTATCACCGCACGTAGTGACAGTGGGTGATGAAAGTGTTGTAACAATGAGTTCATCCCATCTTCTTACCTCTGATGTGGGCCATCCGATCGTCGAATCCACCACAGATTTTAGCCCATGACCTAGATGGACATGGTAGAGTTAATAGACAGGATGGATCACACCACAGAAAAAGGAAAAGTGGACCTCACCCACTCGTGAGACAGGCAGACTCGGACGCTATCACAGAAATCTAAGCCCGGATTTCCCGTTAAAACCAGTTTGAAAGGAGTACCCTACTAGGAAACTTTTGACATGTGACGAGTGATCTGAATCGTCCAACCTTCAATAAGGCCATTTTT
Organism: Magnolia kwangsiensis; assembly: GCA_037074715.1. Lineage (NCBI taxonomy): Eukaryota > Viridiplantae > Streptophyta > Magnoliopsida > Magnoliales > Magnoliaceae > Magnolia > Magnolia kwangsiensis. The sequence goes on along the minus strand of CM073574.1, from coordinate 126,353,203 downwards.
TACTCCAACAAGGAATTCTAGAAAACCCAGAGAATCGCACGATGCAGGATTGTTGAGATTCATGGGCTCAGTTACAAATATGGGTAAAAAACAACCGGACCGAGTGTTAGCACAAACCACTACCGAAACTGATCTAGACCTTTAATTTCTCCATTCTCTGAGCCTTCTATGATGAATCGGAATCGTCCATAAGTGGTAGAATAAAGAAAGAATCAACGAATGAGAAGTTGACATTAACAGCACCCATCTTCTCTGACCGAAAGACGCTAACCATAGGTTCCCATGGGGCATCAACTTAAGATCTAAAACATTCACAAGTGGTCCCTCGATCAGTATATGATCGATGAACCCTTGGGTTGGATCATCTCTACATATTAAACCAAAAAACAGGACCGGAACCAAGGAATCGCAAAAATAGCACTTGCACCATTCACTTCCGCACAGCGTACGAGTTACGCATGAACAATCTGGAAACGTTAACACGTTATAAATTCCACCCATGTTGTTAGGGATGTACACATTAGAAATAAACAAGAGAAAGAAATGAGAGAGAGAGAGAGAGAGAGAGAAGAAAGGTTAGAGATCAGCCGCAGAGATTAGAGATCAAACAGTAATGGCAACACCCAGACCCGTTAGAATCCACCAAGAATTGGGTCCGACAGAGGAAACTCTGGCCAATCACCGTCAACAAAGGAGAGAGAGATTCTGAGCATTGGACCAAGTTAACTTGGTTGGGATCAGACGGGTTGAGGTTTTGGTCCATCCAAGTTCTCTATCCGATCCTGCAGAAGAAGAAGAAGAAGATGAGGAGGAGGAGGAGGAGGAAGGAGAAGAAGAAGAAAACGAGAGTTCAGGATTGACTCAACGGTTGAGTGTACATGCGATCCATTAGATTTGGGTCATCGGGTTGAAACTCAGAAGCTGAATAAGGTAAGACCCTCACCTCTATAATAAGATAGTTTGTGCTTGCAAATTAGTTTATGTTTTCAAATTAAATAATTAAATTACATTAGTCTAGACCTGACACCAACATAAAATGAGCCCAACCTAAATCCTAACCGTTCAAACCATGTGATTTAGGATAAAATTTGCATAACATATATCTTTAATAATGGATGATCTGACAATTAAAGGTGAGAGTTTTTCCTTTAAAATTTACAATTTAATTTATTTGATTACATCTTTCTTACATGCTTCAAATTTTAATGTCATTTATCTTCACTGTGCAAATCATCGATACGTAATTTTAATTACTGCAATTATATCACACAACGCAAGTATTATGTTGGAAATCCCACTTATAGTGATCAATTTAATATCGTGGACGTAATTTGTTTCGGGTAGCAGCCCTCTTGGTTGGCACATAATCCCGTGAGTTGGTGAGTGGTGCACAATCGATTTAAGTAAATTGTCATATATATTACATCATTTCTCGAGATTGGATGTCACAAATAGTTGCTCCATGAACACATCGTGTCACGTAAATCTCTCAATCACGTTGTTGTGTCGCCTTGAGATGTTCGCATATATTCACATTAATGTTGGAGATGTCAACGAATCTCTGTGGTATGGGATGCGGGACGAGCTGGTCATCTTTAAACTACTTTTTAAATTGTGATCATGATCACTGAATGTGATGGACCGCATATACTTTGCTAGGCATACATATGCATCGCATATAGAATGTTTGCACATACCAATACTGTAAGGCCCACCCCCACAACACATGATATTGTCCGCTTTGTTAAAGCTGACGGCTTTAAAACACGTCATGTTTGTTAAGAGAGGAATCCAACTTATAGCCACCACGACTTCGGACAACTCTTCCGATGTGGGACAATGTTTCACCCTTCACTGTGGGTATAATAGCTTGCCATTACAATAGCCTTTCAATCACAGATAACTCGCCCAGGCCCTCCATGCCCCAGCCACATCAGCGTCCGTCCACGTGTGCCTGCCCACATGTGACCAGACAGTGACTGGGAGTCACAATATCCCCCACCGAGGGCAGAGCCCTCCTTAGCTCTGATACCACTTGTAAGGCCCACCCCCACAGCACATGATATCGTCTGCTTTGTCGAAGCTCACGGCTTCAAAATGCATCATGTCTGTTAAGGGAAGAACCCAACTTATAGCCACCACAACTTCGAACAACTCTTCCGATGTAGGATAAAGTTTCACCTTCACTATGAGTATAGTAGCCTGCCAACCACTGGTAGCTCGCTCAGGCCCGCTAGGCCCTGCCCACATCAGCATCTGCCCACATATGACCGCCCACATGTGACCACACAGTGACTGGGCGTCACAAATACCACTTTTATTTGTGCAGTATGAGATGTATTGGGACACTTCTGTTATTCTTATGAATCACTTAAATCATTGTCAACTTTAAAGGATAACCACCACTATGAGTAGGGCATTAACCCTCTCCAACCATACAAACATTGCAAGTGAAACACAGACCAAAGATACGGATGTTGATCGCTCTATGGAAGATTATTCAGAATAAATGAGGAGGATAACATTACATTTAAATTTATTTTCTGCTGCACACTTTGATAATATAATAAGCTCCCATTTAAGAGGCCATTAGACAGTTAACTTAATTTTATGCCTTAATGGAATAAGAAGTATAATTGATTGTATTCTTGTGATTGGGTACCTTCATGAATGTGATCTAAACAAAGGGTACGATTTGAAGCATTCAATTATTAAAACCCAGTTTTCTCGAGCACGAGTATAAACTCGAGCCATGAAAATTCATGATGTTATAGAAAATTAACCTTATTCATGTGATTCCATTGTTTAGAGATATGAATCTAGACCTTTGAACAAATTCTAAAGTAATTTAAGTTGTAATGTTCTGCTTAACAATAATGGATAGCGGAAATTACCTAACTATAAAAATTATAATTATAAAAATATAGCTCCGATTAAGGCGATTCAAAAGTTTGATAGTAGATAGGGAAGACTACATTAAATAAAAAAAATAGAAAATTCGAATCTGATAGATACTATGCAAGGAATTAATGTAGATTGGTTAGAAATCATCTAGATCTGGAAAAGTCTTATTGTAGGAATTTTTGAAATTTCTGTGGTAGCCTAATTAAGCTGAAATTTTATGAATATGTTGTATACTCACGTAAAACCCTTTAGAAATATTTTTAGCTATATATGAAAACTTTAAGCATGTAAACCAATGATTGGAATAGTAGACATCGATAGTGAGTTAGTTTGTCTACAATGAAGCTGTCACGCCCCAAACTCGAAAACCGGACTCACGAAATTCCCGATCGCTGATTCCGGCGCTGACAGCCTCCGTAGAACCCCATTCTCGGCTCCTAGCTCCCATTCGCCAGGTTCCGATCCTGGGATGCTACGAGGAGGATTTTCAACGTCAGTTTGATTTGTAATAAGCATAACCAATGGCATAACCCACAACAACAACCAAGAACTCCATAACATTTCCACTATGATCAAAAACTTTACTAGTACAATGAGCATAAAGGGAAATACAATGGTAAAGAACAAAAACTCCAAAACGATCTGCAACGTGTTCCTGCCTCAGCGCTGCTGCGAACCAACGTCACCTGCACGCAACGGTCGTGCATAAGCTTATAGAAAGCTTAGAGAGTGGTGAAAGTGTGTGCGCAAGTTAGTAATATGAACATGCAATATCAGAGTAATACGGAATATACAGATGAATCCGTAATATCATGAGCCGTACCAAGGCTTATGCGATGCAAGACATGAATGGTATCGGCCACCCCAAAGCCATGCGATGTGCAATACAACTCAAGCATACAGATCCTCATCTATGTCCATACATCAATACAGCTCAAATATGGAATATCACCGGGGTCTAGTACACTCTAAACCAGATTGCCGCCACATCGCGTACAATAAGGTAAGTGGAAGAGACCACACTATCCGTCTGCCAATATCGGGCGCGACTGGTCAATAGCGGACCCATTCCTCGAGCTGGTCAAACTCAGCCTAGCATTGCCCCCTACTCTCGGGCGGGTAAGGCCGCACCCCCTTCCAACCGACCACGACACAGTGGAGAGCCCGACCGTCTGGTAGTCGGCACTCAACGCTCATCTACCCACTCGGTCTAGACGTTGGAGCAACCTCTTGGTACCATAAGGGTTTAGGGACTTTCACCCAGAGATATCTATAGCACCCAATATACAACAAGATTTTCGATATCCAATCCTGCCAACCACGATGCGTCTGTAGAGGCTACGGCCCTGATGTCGCTAGGGCATACAATAACCATGTCACACAAATGCGAAATGCATGATTCACACTGTCCAGTCATGCAACAAATCCTGCGCATATCGTGCGCTCATGTAGGGTAATACCGCCTAACCAGGAGCCCATAAACAACCTGTCCGAAGGCATATGCTATGATCAGTCAATCCTCATATCAAGCATACATATGATGCGTATGATCATGAGTCATGAAACTGTACTAAACATGTAAATGAGTAATGAACCATTCTTACAATGCAGATGGGCCTAGACGGCCTATACACGGCAAGTACGGCCCAACAATGGGCCCTAAGGAGAGTCGTCATGTGGACATCCAACCAACATTACACTTGCAATGTGGACGTCAAACCAACATTGCTCCCAAGGCACAATCTTGTGGACATCGCTACTTAGTCTGTATTGGAATTACACATTGCAATGGACTTTAGGTTCATCCCATTGGGCCTTGCATATATATCAAATGGGTCATATCTTATGGGCCTTTTATTCATTAGATGGGCCACATAGATGGGCCACACCAATGGGTCTTATGCGCATTGCAATGGGTCAAAACCCGTGGGCCTTGGATTGCATCAAATGGGTTTAATCTCATGGGTCTTATATCTCTTAAATGGGCCTAACCCGTAGGGCTTTTACAAATCAAATGGGCCTAACTCATAGCCCTTTTAGAAATCAAACGGGCCTAATCCCATAGGCCTTTTTACAAATCAAATGGGCCTAACCCATAGGCCTTTTTACAAATCAAATGGACCTAACCCATAGGCTTTTTTACAAATCAAAGGGGCCTAATCCAGTGAACCTTAGTTATAACAAATGGGCTACGCCAATTGGGCCCCATATTTTCATCAAATGGGCCTCAACCCATGGGCCCAGAGGCCCACTGAAATGTTTATTTTCTATCCAACAAGACAAGGGCCCACTGAAATGTCTATTTCCATCCAAATTATCCATGAGATTGCATGGAACTAGGCCCACTGCAATGTTTATTTGTCACCCAGTGTGGGTATGGGCCAAGGGGAGGCCCACGGTAGTGTTTATTTCCATCCAAAATGTTCAGCCAGGGGAGGGGGTGGCATGAACAACACACGTGCAAGGTGGGCTCCACCGTCTGCTGGACGGTGGAGGTGAAACACAAACATCATGGTGAGAGTCACCGTCCACGGCCTGTGGACGGTGTGAATAAAATACATACATTACTGTGGGTTCCACAGATGTGGCCCACCCTAATGCATAAATGCCATCTGAGCCGTTCATAAGGTCACTCGGACCTAGATGAAGGGAAAACATAAATTTTATCTTGATCCAAAACTTATGTGGGCCCAAAAAAATGATTTTTAATGGTAGGGGTACAGTCCCACTGTTTCATGTGGTGTGGGCCACTTGAGTTTTAGATTTAGTTAAAATTTGAAAGGGGCCCACCTGAGAAGGGGACCCACCTCATGAACGGCATAGATAAGACATATACATCATGTGGGGCCCACGGCAGCAGCCGTGGGTGACTGCATGGCCGACCGCTGCACGCAACGCCTGCTGCTGCCGTGCGCGGTCAGAGGCAGAGGCAATGCCTCATGCTTTTGTTTTTTTTTTTTTTGAAAAATAAGAAATCCTGAGGATTTTCACAGGTAGGGCCCACCATCAGAAAATTCAACCCGTCCATTGGCTTCACCGGCTCGATACCGACAAACAGAGTCCAAAGTTTGAATTTTTTATTTTTTATTTTTTTGAAAATGAAATAGAATCAGAAAAGGATCCTTGAATGGTAATGATGCATTCTTCGATGCTATGGCCTACCAGGTCTTCCAATCAGCCCCAGACTTCTACCCAACGGCTAAAATATTGTAGGTAAGAGGATGGACGGCTTGGATTGTTTAAATACATCACGGTGGGCCTAAGCAAGTGGACCACCCAAAGTCCCTTCTTTTCTTCTTTCTCTTTTCTTTTTTTTTGAAACGTCCAGCTTCCTAGACGCTAGACGGCTTAGTTCTTTAAATACATTGTGGTGGGCCCTGATGAAGTGGGCCACCACTGATGGGTGACGTGGGTATAACGTATAAGGTGGGCTCCACTTGAATAAAACTTGAACAAAATAAATATCTCAAGGTGGGGTCCATTCAAGTGGGCCACACAACCCTATCACATAAAATAAAATAAAACAAAATAAAAAGAAATAAAAGAGAGAGAGACATGGAGAGTGGGACACGCTTTGTGATGGAGGGCTCCGTCACTATGAGCCCTCCCTTAAATGAAATCATACATCAATGGATCCCTCTATGCATGGAATCACCGAAATTGACAATCAACGGTGGAGATCCGTTCCCCACCGATATGATTGGTCTAGATGACCTTTAAATATAATGAAACAAACATCATGATGAGGTCAATGAAAAATGGTCCCACCATGGATGATCATGATGATCAAAGTGGTCCATCGGCCACAACTTAGGGTCCCAAGTGAGATCCAAACCATTGATCGGTTGGCCTCACTTGGCCCATCACAAAAACAGGAAAAACTAGTATGATCTAGCACCCACCGTCCGATCTTCTTGCTCCTAGGGGTTCCTTGGCACCTTAGCTTCAATCCTAATGGATGAGATGAGGAATGGAGGATTGAGATGGGAGATGATGGGGTAGGAAGGTGGGCCACCTTGGAGTTTTGGAAAGGGAGGGAGAGGCTTGGAGAATGCTCATACGTATGGGGCTTTGTTGCTTGGAATTGAGATGAGAAAATGAGAAAGAGAGAGAGTGTTGTAGAGAGAGATGGATGGATGGATGAATGATGGTTATGTAAGAAGGTCTTGACTTTTGTGGCCTTTTGTGTAAGAGAGGTATGGGAGGTGTAAGAAAAACTTGACTTTTGAGGCCTTTTGTGTAAGAGAGGTATGGGAGGTGAAGACTTTTGTGGTTGCTTGGGAAAAGGGGTGAAAGTGATGTGTACTTGACATGTACTTGACATGTGATGGATTGATGGATTGATTGATTGATGGGATTGATGTGATTGATGTGACACATCGTAGAGATTCTCTTGGGTTTAGCAACGCGTGGCGTTTCCTCACACCGAACATTGGCCCACATCTCTTGACCAGGGTATCGCCTCGGCGCCCGAGTCACTGCATTGGAACCGCAGCGACGGCGCGGTCGCTATGGTAGTGGTCTTGGATTGAGTCGACTCGGGTTGTCGGCATATGAATCAGGGTCGCGTGTCGATATCGGTTAAGGGTCGAAGGTTGCCGAAATTCGACCGGTAAGACCGCGGAAGTCTAGGGAGATGTACGGACCAAGATACGGGTCTTACAGAAGCACTACTGACTTGATTTGTCAATGCCTTACAAAATTTTCTTTGTTATTAGTGTTAAGATGATTCAATAATTTTGAATACGATTTAAATAACCTATGAACTTCACTAAATTATTAATAATCCCTCTTGTAGGAATCATGGACCCTAAAAGACATGTAGCATTCGTGACTTAATACTCTATGCAAGTGCACCTTTACCAGATACTTCTTTACCAAATCCACATATTCCCTAAGAATCCGGAATAGTTCCTAATGAGCAAGATAAGAATGAAGTCAATGAAGTGGGGTAAGCTTCTCCACCTCCTCCTCTAGTTAATATGGCAAGTGTTGGATTAAAGACATAACTCCCATTATCTACAACCACTATTCGAGCTAACCTCGCAAGACCAAATGTTCAACCATGGGATGTTGCCTTTGGGTTGGTAGCACAAATGGCGACAATGTTAAAGTAGTAGAGGGATTAGTTTATCATTTAGTGGGATAGGTTAGCCAACTTAAACCAAACATCCCAACATCATTGAAACACATCACCACTAAGCCTTGTCAGCCTCCTGAGGCAAATTTATTTCAAAGGTTTATGAAATTGCGACCACCGGTATTTAAAGGTGCATCTGACCCATCAATAGCAGAATATTGGTTGAAGTAAATTGAGAAAATACTAGAAGTAATGAACTACGTTGATGGTTAGAAGGTTAAACTAGTGTCTTTTTGTTATTCAGGGTGAAGCTAATGTATGGTGGAGAGCGGCAAAGAGAATGGTTTCAACTGACCATGTTTGGACCTGGAATGAATTTCATGGAAAGTTCCATAAAAGACATTTTCTTAAAGCATACTACATCTAAAAGATGGTAGAATTTTCATGGCTAGAATAGGGTTTCATGGTGGTAGCCCAGTATGAACCAAAGTTCGTTGAATTATCAATTAATGTACCAAAGATAATGGAATATGGGGAGTATAAGATCATAAAATTTGAAGAAGGGTTAAGATAGAATATTAGAATGAAATTTTGTTATGTAGATGTAAAGAAATACTCAAAAGTAGTCAATAAAGTCTTACAAGTATAACAAGATACAGAGCAGTTTCTCAAATCTTGTGCATAGTAAAAGGAAACGGGATATAGAAATAGGCAGACACCTACCTAGCACCAACCTGTAACGTCTCGAAAAAATTCGTACAAAGACCCAAGTACCACCTCAGGCAGAAATCACTAAGGACCAAATCCTTTAGAAATTAGGCAAGAATTAACTCGGTGCTAAACTAGATTATCTGTGAAATTAGCTCTAACTGCTTTAAATACAAACTGCAAGATCCAAAACTAGTAGGCTCGCTAATGCTACATTACTTAAAAACCTAGGATCCATCTCAAAACCCAGTTTGCTCTTGGGAGCATCATGAAACTCCGTATCGGACCTGAACCTTGCAGCGAAAGTCCAATTCCCACAAAACTATATGGTTATGACCGCATTGTTGGGCATGACAACAATTTCAGAAATCAAGTCCTAAAGGTATCCAGACACGCACAACTTGAGCCCGGAGCGAAGTGTGTGAGAAACGCGAATATCTTTAGGAAATAAACTGAAACTTAAGTGAATTGAGTTGTTCACTTGCAGGCCAAATCTATGAATTTAGACCATCAGAATCTGATCCAATTATGTCCTTGGATCAGGAAAAATTTCCAACACATGTCAGTGTACTTGTGGCCCTGATCGAGTACCGATGACCGTTGAACTGAAACGGGTTCCCCACGGCCAATCCACTGATCCGTTGGGACCAAGATCTTAACCTGACCTAGATCCAATGTCAGGGATCCTACTCCCAACCGTATGCAGAAAAGGGGCCTCCTGATGTCCTTCGTTGAATCGAAACAGCCAACTTTTGGCTATAACCTAAGTATACCATGGCCTTGGGGTCATTTTCATCAGTTCTGGGCCTATATAAGGGCCTTGAACCCTCTCTCTCCCTACACATATGAATTTGTAAACCCTAGGAGAGAGAAGAGAGCTAAGAGAGAAGGAAAGAGAGAGAAAGTGGGAAACTGTTCCTGGGATCCTTCCCTACCACTCCATGTGCTTAACCACCATTTCTGTGTCACTATACCGATGATTCTGATTCCATTTTCAGGTAAGAAATCCTAACCCAAATCTGTTTTGGGGTTTTAACTAGAGTAAATGGTGAAATAACTGACCTATTTCATGCTATAGGTTGTCATCATGTCAAAGACAAAGACTTAGTGTTTAAACTGAGTTCGTTACGAGTCTACCAGCGAAAGGTGCGGACTATAAATGTTTAAGTTTTGGTTTTCAAGGCTTTGAATGTTAGTAATGATTTATGACTGACTTGATTGCTATCACATGTTCTTAGATTGACGTTTTCCATATATTACATATATATGTAAACTATGTTAATTTAAATGCATTCCATGTGTTTGTTGAAATGTTTGAATAAGTATGGAATTGTGATTAATGCTTGCCATGATTATCGACTGAGAATACATGATTGTTGTACATATGGTGAATCCTTTATAAAGAAATTTTCTATAATACCTGTTATAACTACTTTATTACATGTAGGTGATATGTGTAGTCTAAGTGGTTGATAAAATGCCTGAATGAGAAAATCTCATAAATATGTACTTAAGTCAGGTGTTGAGATATGATTCTCAATCACGTTGTCTATGGTTACAGATTCCTCTATGTAACCTATCTTACTGCTATGTGAGTTAGGGATGAAATGCCTATGTATGGTAACATGTGTAGTATGTGTTTTATCGAATTACTCAAGTAAGATTTATATTTAATTTTAGTTGTCAAATGCTGTCTTTAGCTATTACATGCGAATACTATTGCTTGGAGTGTGATTGGGTCTATGACGTAGTCCAGGTAATCGGTAATGGTTTACGATCGGTGGCCGAACTGTTTAGCCACGATGGATATGCCCAATGAATCTGAGTCGTATGCTGCTTGTCGACAGTGGTTAAGTCACGCGAAGTCCTCACGCATTCCATGTCGATCAACTCGACATACGTTCTTACCAATCGAACTTGTCAAATAACCCGATTGGCCCATTGTATGTTCACCATGTATGGACGCTACTGCTTGAATCTAAGGTACCAACCTACCAGTGAAAATTCTGTTTAACCTTGGTACCACGATCTGTTAAAACTCATGAGCCGGACATGGTGGTGTATGGGACACCGTGGTCGAGCTATCGTCCTACGCTGGGGCGACGAGCCTCCCCTTAATGACCAGTGAACAACCCAAACTCATGAGCTAAATATGGCGGTGTATGGGACACTGTATTCGAGCTGTCGGCCTACGATCAGGTAACGAGCCCATAATGACCTTGAGTATACACTAGGTCTACGTTGAGGTGATGTGAGACTCGACCTGAGTTCGCCTGTGTGCATATGTGTGTAAGTATGCATTCCGTCCATCTTGGTCCTGCAGTCCTATCGGTCGAATCTCGATGACCCGTGACCCTTGAATAGTGTTTACGATCATCCGTGAATCCAATCATGAAGACCCAACTCGGATCGAGTTGAGACTTATGCCATTACGACCGCATTGTCGCCGCGGTTCCAACGCCGCGTCTTGTGCCTCCATCCGGCATGTAAATCATAAGTTGTGTGCATTTTATTTTTTAAGCTCTTGATCATGATCATGTGGCCCACCTAGGGATGGTGTGCATGAATTTCTAAGTAGGTCCCATCTCTTGGAACTATTTCCAACACACACCACCCACACATTACCTAAACCCCATCCTCTACACCACTCACTACCCACACACTACCCATCCCTACCCCAAACCTATAAGTCTATGAACTTTATTTATATCACCCTAATTTTTATGATGGGTTTCCCTATCCAAGGTGAGAGAGCTCATGATTACTCTCTCTCTCTCTCTCTCTCTCTCTCTCTCTCTCTCTCTCTCTCTCTCTCTCTCTCTCTCTCTCTCTCTCTCTCTTCTAGCAATTTCCATACTCTCCCTCTCATTTCTCTCTACTCACTTCTCTCCTTCTTTCTCTCTTGCAAAAAAAATCCAACCCCATTTTCTCCCTTTTTCAGCCCCTTCTCCTCCTTTTTTCCCTCAATCCCTCCATTGAAAACTCATCTCAACACTTCATCTTGCTTCCTTGGGCAGTTAGAAGCTTGGAGTGGAGTTTTGATAGATAGATCTTAAGGTGGGTGTTCCTTAGATAAAAATTTTTAATTTCTTTGATTCCATGGATGTTCTTTCCATTCCTTTCATTTTGAAGCTTGTGGGGCCCATCAAATGATGGTGGTGGCCCCCATGTCTTCATGGATGTGGCTCATAGCCCATCCTTTGTGCATGCACAGTCCATACAAGGGGCCATTCTCCATAGATCCCCCCACATGGTTTTCTTTCCTTGATCAAGGATCCTTGGGTCGTCTAGACCCTTGATCCTTGGTGGAGATGGCATCTCCACCATAGATCTTGAGTAGGACGAGTTATGCTCATATTAAACCGTGTAAATCATGATATAGTGGACGATTGTGATTGTGTGATGAGGGGAAGGGCCTCAATGTGGCGAACATCCTTCTCTTGTGGCTGGATTCTTTTATTCTCCTTATTTATATCTCTAAAATCAAGATGTGTGTGGCCCACCTTTCATCCTAGAACCATCCACACCGTCCAAAGAGGGAGAACGTCCTTGACAGTCCACCCTTAGACGTTGGGGCCCTAAATGTACCCAAAAGGATACATGTAAGTGGTATTTGTTGATGGGAATGAGGCCCTAAATGTTGGGGCCCACTAGGGTAGTCCATACCACAATTTCATGGATTGATTTCCTCTTTTTATAGTGATTATAATTATTTTAATTCAGTATTATGTTGCTGTCCGGAAGCTATCTGGACAGATTTTTGAGCTGTCTTGAGCTCAGTTTTGGGGATGATTGGTGGGGTGTTTGGTCCCATTTGATATATTTCTCTTGAAATTGGGGACCCCACCTAAATGTTTCCCAAATTTCACCCTCATCCATCCCTGTTTGATCACCCAAAAGGGTGGGCCAAGAAGGTTGGACGGTCCAGATTTTTCTGGACTGTCCAGCCATTCTGCTGCTGTAAAAACATAAATATCAGCTTGTTTTTGAAGTAGTGGGCCTCCTTTGTGGACCCCACCTTATTGTATACTTGTGTAGGGATGTTGGTCCTATATTTTCTTAAAATTTGGTAGACCTGGGTCCACTCTAATGGGGTGCACAAATCAGGGGCAGCAGCATTGTTTCAACAGCAGAATTTTTTTCAGAAATACCTTACTGATTGTAGGAGTTAAATAAAATACTTTTACTATCCCAAAAATTCTAAACATTTACAGAAATGTGGCACACCCATGTTATAACCCACCTACAAAATATTGGGGCCAATGGACGCCTGTACACACCAGGGTGGTGTCTGGACCGGCCCAATATAATATGGTGTTCAGATCAGTTTGATTTTCAGGACAGATTGATTTCTTTAAATAAATTAAAATATTCATAGATGTTTAAAAATTATATAATTTTTTAGAGGTGTGTTTCACTCATGGTAGGACCCACCTACCAAATTTCAGGGCCAATGGACCCCTGTACACACCGTGGCAAGGGCCAGACTGGCCCACCACGTTGGGACATCCAGGTCCGTCCGATTTTCTGGACAGTCTGTTTTATTTAAATTAATTAAAATACTTAGAAATATGTAAAAAATTTAAAATTTTGTGGGGGTGTGGCCCACTATGGAAGTGTCACTCTATAAAATTTCAACCCCAAATGACCCTGTTTGGGCATCCAAAAGAATAGGCCAAGATGGGTAAGGCCAACCCCCTTCCAACCGACCATGACACAGTGGGAGACGCGGCCTGCTGATATTTGGCCCTCTAGCACTCACGCATCCACTCGGTCTAAACATTGGAGCAATCTCCTGGTACCATAAGGGTTTAAGGACTTTCATCTAGGGACATCTATCGCTCCCCATGTCAAGAACCAAAACATTTTGGATGTCCAATCCAACCATCCACGTCATGCCTGTGGAGGCCACAGCCCTTATATTACTAGGGCATATAGTGATCATATCACATAATGCAAGATGCATGAGTCATATTATCCAGTAATGCATTAATCCCGTGCATTCCATGCGCTCATGTGAGGCCACTCCGTCTCTCAGGGAGTCCCATAATCAATCTTCCTAATTGCATATGTTATGATCAATCACTCTTCTTATCAAGCATACATATGATGCGCATGGGCATGAATCATGAAGTTATACAAGCATGTTCTACGGTAATAATGTACTCTCCTCATATCGAGGATGGGCCTAAATGACCTACTCATATCAAGAATGGGTCTAAGAACAAGGAGTGGGCTTCCTCACCCACTCCATCATGTCATTAAGAGGGTTCCCTTATGGAGGCCCGGTAAGCACACAAGGTGGGCTTCAAGGTTCGGATAATACTACTAGCATTAATGGGGGCCCAATGATTTGGGGTTAGCCCATAAAGTGAGTTGGGTCATACCACTAACAGTGGGGGCCTAATGATTTAGGTTAGCTCACTAAGAGGAGATGAGAATGGGCCTAACAACGGGCCCTAAGGAGGATTACAATGTGCATGTTTAACCATCATTGCTCTTACAATGTGGACCTTTAACCACCATTACTCCCAAGGCATGGCCCATTATAATACCAACTAGGAAGATGAATGGGCATCATAAACGTCATGGTGGAGTCACATATCACAATTTAGGTCTCGTCACATATGCCTCATATGCACCACAACGTGCCTCACACAAGGGCCTCATATACGTCTCATTGGGCCTCACATAAGGGCCTCACATACATCACATTGTGCCTCATACAAGGGCCTCACATACATCACATTGGGCCTCACTCATGGGCCTCATATACATCACATTGGGCCTTACTCATGGACCTCATATACATCACAATGGGCCACATCCCATGGGCCTTAAATACATCATAATGGGTCACATCCCATGGGCCTTAAATACATCACAATGGGCCTCATACGTGGGCCTCAAATACATCTCAATGGGCCGCATCCCATGGGACTTAAATACATCACAATTCTCATGGGCCTCAAATACATCACAATGGGCCTCACCACATCGGCCTTATATACATCATATTGGGCCTATTGGGTGACCCATTTGATGGACGATCTGGAACAATACATACATCAGGTGTACCCCACTGTCCCACAATGGACAGTGGAGATGAAACACACATAAGGTGGGGTCCACACGTCCAGCTGATCTAGATGGTGTGGATACATCCATCAAGATGGGTCCCACGTCCAGTCCGACTGGATGGTGTGGATGGACCCATACATTAAGGCAAGCCCCACGTCCAGTCCATCTAGACGGTGGGACAGATACATACATTAAGGTGGTCCACATAGATGGATAGCTTAGATATAACACATACCCCATGATCAGGCCCATAGAACTTGTTGACATCAATACAACAGCTATATTGTTGGTGTGAGGTATACCAGCCAATCCGCTTCCGTCCCACCATCCAGGGATTGGACGATGCAGATACAACACATAAGATCAAGGTGAGTCCACACGTGTGGCCCACCAATCTAGCAAGATGGATGGACGGTGTGGATAATCACATACATCACGGTGGATCCCACCATCCAGACAACTGGATGGTGTAGATATAATAAATAAATTATGGTGGGGTCCATGTCTCAGCTGGACGGTGGAGACCCCACACGTGCAGGGTGGGTCCCACCGTCTCAAGGATGGACTACATGGATAAAACATATATATCAGGTGGGTCCACATGTGTGGCCCACCAGGTGCTTGAAGCAAGTAGATATTTTTGTTTTCTCCACCGTCTAGACCTGCTGGACGGTGAGGATGGACGTGCAGCGGTGGGTTCCACGTATACGTGGCCCATCTGCACTGAATCAAGCTGATATTTATATTTTTCCCATCGTCCAAACCTACTGGACGGTGGGCAACAACATACATTAGGGTGGGGTCCACAAGTGTGGCCCCACCAGCTTTGAATCAAGGCTGATCTTTATGATTTTCCTTCATCTGGAGCCTGTTCCAAAAATGAGCAGCAGCAAGGTGGGCCTCATGATCGAACGATGTGGATCTAATCCATTCATCAAGGTGGGCCACAACAGGAGAGAGAGAGAGAGAGAGAGAGAGAGAGAGAGAGAGTGATAGAGAGAGACGACATGCGATGAAGGGGAGGGGCTTCGCCACTATGAGCCTTCCCTAGGTGGGCCATGTAAATACAATACATACATCAAAATGGGTCCCAAATCATGTGGACCCTAAATCGTAAAAGCCAACAGTGGAGATCCTTTTTCCACTAAAAAAATGCAAGGTCTAGATGACCTTTCACAATGGGAAAAAATAAACATCATGATGGGGTCTATGGAGAATGGCCACATATGAATCATGATGGGCCATCAGCCACACATAGGGTCCAAAGTGAGATCCATACCATCAATCGGTACGCCCCACTTGGGCCATCATCTGAAAGTGCCCTGGTTTGTCAATTAGCGTGAGTGTTGAGTCAGCTAGACTGCAGAGCCTCATAGGAAGAACAATTCAAAGCGTCTGCCTCAACCGAATGTGTGCAAGCTTGCCACAGGTAAATCTAAGCTTCACATCCCATGTCCTAAAACACCAGGTACATAACACCCTTAAAACAAATTAGAACATCATAAGATTTTTAAGTTAAGAAGACTTTTTCAAAATCAGAAAATATTTAAGTTTTCTTGCTTTGTCAATTTTATCGATACACATCTTGATATGATCGACCTGCGCTGTCGATGTCCTTGACGACAAATCGATTTTATCAGAATGAGGACAAAAGTGTCCAGCAACCACATATATCTTTGGACGAATTTATCGATGTATCGATATACCTATCGATATCATCGATATTTGAATCTCGAGTCCATCGAATGTGACTCGATAATATCGATAGGCAGATCTTCGGTGCCCTTATTTTCACTTAAGAATATCATATATGTATTAATATATCGAAGCTCTTCTCGATACTATCGAAGTTCAAATCTCAATGATATCGGAAGGCTCACGATGATATCGGTCATGGGCGCGAAGATTTCTAGTAAAATATTTTAGGATAGTTTATCTATGATCGAGTGTCACTCAATAGAATCAATATTTAAATATCGATGATATCGGTATGGTCTCGATGGCATCGAACAGGGACAGAAATTGTCCAGCAAGCTTAAACGAAAATCCTTTGGATTTATCGATGCCTCGACAAGCTATCGATATCATCGACATTCAAATTCTGATGGTCTCGAAGGTCCCTTGATCATTATTGTAAACCTGAAATATTTTAAAACAAGTTTCTCTCATTTTCAAATGTCAAGGAATCGAACCTCTCTTCGATAAAATCGGAGTTCAAAATCTGATGACACCGACACGTATTTCGATTCCCTCTTTAGCTGGCAATAGGTTTCAAAAGCGTATGACATTTGAGCTTGTGTCATCGAGCGGACCATCGATGCTATCGAGAGTATACGCTCGATAATATTGATACCGCTCGATAATATTGAACTCTTTCATAAATGTGACCATTTTATATCCATTGGAACCTTTTGCCTATATAAAGAGGACTTATCTATTATTGCTGGCAGAGAAAAAAAGAGTGTTTTTGAGTGTTTTACCTTATATCATATACCTAAAGCCCTTTCTCTCATGGGAGTTCATCCTCCAATCCACACTCATCATTGATATTCAATAGAGTGGATTGGGGAATGAACTTTCGTATTTAAAGATCCTTTAACTACTACCTTAATGGCAAATCATTACGCTGGGATGCCTTAAATGGATAGATGATTAGAATCACTCTATCTCCTTTATAGGAAAATATCTGAGAGTATGATTCCATCATAACCTTGACTCAACCCGACGTCGTATATTGGTATATCATTTGTGTTGCGGATCAAGGAAGCAGAAGATTCTTCATTAACAAAGAAGGAGATCTTTGACAACATGCTAAATGGGACTCATCCACTTATCTATAAGTAACTAGATTCCAGAGGACCCATTGATCATTCTTTTGTAGGATTGGTTCTAAGGTGTTTCTCACCCATGCAAGTCCTCAAAAAGGCATCCAGCGGGAGTGTACATAGTGGGTGCGTTGTGTTGACCTTTGCTTTGTGGAGTGCATAAAAAGTTAGGGTCTTGTGGAAGATACTTAGCCAGTGTGCCTAAAAGTGGGTGCGTTATGTTGACCCTTGATCGTGAGAGCATAAACAGTGAGGTTCCTTGTGTGGATCCTTGGCCAGTGTGCCTAAAACCAGGTGTTATGTGTTAACCTTTACTCAGGGAGCATAAATAGTTAGCTTAGGTGTGGATTGTAAAGGTTAAAGGTAAACCTAATTTAAAACCTTAGGTTTGAGGTGAACCGCTGTCACGCCCCAAGCTCGGAAACCGGGCTCACAAAATTTTCGATCGCCGAATCCGGCGCCGACAGCCTCCATAGAACTCCATTCTCGACTCCTAACACCCATTCGTCAGGTTCCGATCCTGGGATGCTACGAGGAGAATTTTCAACATCAGTTTAATTCGTAATAAGCATAACCAATGGCATAACCCACAAACAACAACCAAAAACTCCATTACATTTCCACTATGATCAAAAACTTTACAAGTACAATGAGCATAAAGGGAAAATACATTGATGATGAACAAAAACTCCAAAACGATCTGCTAAGCGCTCCTGCCTCAACGTTGCTGCGAGCCAACGTCACCTGCACGCAACGGTCGTGCATAAGCTTATAGAAAGCTTAGAGGGTGGTGAGAGTGTGTGCGCAAGGTAGTAGTGTGAACATGCAATATGAGAGTAATGCGGAATATGGAGATGAATCTATGAAAACCATTAGCCGTACCAAAGCTATGCAATGCAAGACATGAATGATAGTGGCCATCCCAAGGCCATGTGATGTGAAATGTAACTCAAGCATACAAATCCTCATCTATGTCCACACATCAATACAGCTCAAATCTGGGATATCACCGGGGTCTAGTACACTCTAAACCAGATCGTCGCCTCATCACGTGCAATAAGGTAAGTGGAAGAGACCTCACTATCTGTCTGCCAATATCAATCTTAACTCGTCGATAGTGGACCCATTCCTCGATCTGGTCAAACTCAGCCTAGCTTTGCCTCCTACTCTCGAGCGGGTAAGACTGCACTCCCTTCCAACCAACCACGACACAGTGGAGAGCGCAGCCATCTAGTAATTAGCACTCAAGGCTCATCTACCCACTCGGTCTAGACGTTGGAGCAACCTCCTGGGACTATAAGGGTTTAGGAACTTTTATCCAGGGATATCTATAGCACCCTATGTAGAATAAAATTTTTGGTATCCAATCCTGTCAACCACGATGCTTCTGTGGAGGCTACAGCCCCAATGTTGCTAGGGCGTATAGTAACCATATCACACAATGCAAAATGCATGAATCACACTAACCAATCATGCAGTAAATCTTGCGCGTATCGTGCGTTCATGCAGGGTAACACCGCCTAATCGGGGTCCCATAAATAATCTGCCCGAAGGCATATGCTATGATCAGTCTCTTCTCATATTAAGCATACATATGATGCGTATGATCATAAGTCATGAAAATATACTAAACATGTAATAAAGTAATGAAATATCCTTACAACGCAGGTGGCCTAGACGGCCGACACACAACAAGTACTGTATATCAATGGGCCCTAGGGAGAGTCGTAATGTGGACATCCAACTAACATTATATTCGCAATGTGGACGTCAAACCAACATTGCTCCCAAGGCACGATCGCCGTAAACATCATTACATAATCCGTGTTGGGTTCACACATTACAATGGACCTTAGGTACATCGCATTGGGCCTTAAATGCATTAAATGGGCCATATCATATGGGCCTTTTATTCATCAAATGGGCCACATAAATGGGCCACACCAATGGGCCTTATGTGCATTGCAATGGGTCATAACCCGTGGGCCTTAGATGGCACCACAATGGTTCTCGACCCATGGGCCTTATACATATCAAATGGGCCTAACCCCATGGATCTTATATGTAACAAATGGGCCACACCAATTGGGCCCCATATGTACATCAAATGGTCCTTAACCCATGGGCCCCTAAAACATCAAATGGCCTAATTCCATGGACCTTAGAATACATCAAATTGGTCTGATCCCATGAGCCTTGGGATATATCAAATGGTCCAATCCCATGGGCCTTATAATTCACCAAATGGGCTTAATCCCATAGGCCTTGGGATATGTCAAATGGGTCACATGGACCTAGAGGTCCACTGTACTATTTATTCGTCGTCCAAAGTGTTGGTAGGCACACATGGGCCTAGGGCCAATGTAATGTTCATTTGCCACCCATCCTATTATAAGGTCATACGGTTAGGGAGGGGGGGGGGGATTGATCCCACCGTCCAGTGTGGACGGTGCAGATATGACACATAAATCATGGTGGGTCCCACCATCCAGGGATGGACGGCACGGACAGAACACAAACAAGGTGGGCTCCACTGTCAGGCAAACGGTGTGAATGAAACCCATATATCATGGTAGGTCCCACCGTCCACAGCCGTGGATGGTGGATAAAACATATTCATCACTGTGGGTCCCACGTATGTGGCCCACCATAATGTTTAAATGCCATCCAAACCGTTCATAAGGTCACTCAGACCTGGATGAAGTGAAAACATAAATTTCAGATTGATTCAAAACTTATGTGGGCCCAAAAATGGGTTTCAATGGTAGAGGTTCAATCCCACTGTTTCTTATGGTGTGGGCCACCAGAGATTTGGATGGTCCTGAAAATTGGAGGGCGGCCTACAGCCTTAATGGCCCACAAAATGGACAGTGCGGATACATAAAAAATACATCAGGGTGGGGCCCACGGCTAGGCCGTGGGGCTGGTCGTCCGCCCGCCCGCTCGTCCGTGCAGAAGGCGTTGTCAGCGCTGGCAGCGGCAGCTGCTGCTACTCACATATTTTATTTTATTTTTTAGAAACCTCTGATTTTGAGATTTTTCGAGTGTGGAGCCCGCACCAAGCGAATCCACTCCATCCATGGGATTCAGTGGCTCAAGATAAGCCCAATGAGTCCAATATTGGACATTTTTCAGCGTGTAGAAAGATTCTGGGGGACTTTAGATGGTGGAGATCACATTTACTAAGTTATGGCCCACCAGATGCTCCGATCAATCTCGCTTTTTAGCTCAACGCCTAAAATGAGTTGGTGAAAGGAATGGACGGCATGGATTGAATACACACATCGAGGTGGGGCCTATGTGAGTGGGCCACCCTTAAAGCTAAAAAGAAGCTTATATTGTGTTTTTGTCCAACCCACATCCAGCGTCCCTGGACGCTGGACGTTGTAAAATGAATACATTGGAGGTGGGCCCTGCTTATGGTGTGCCACCTCATGGAGGATAGGGTGGGTACAATGCATTTAAGGTGGGCCCCACTTGAGGATAACTTGGGTAAAGTAAATGTTTCATGGTGGGGTCCATTCAAATAGGCCACACAACCTTATATAATGTCATAAAATAAAATGAATAAAATAAAAAAAGAAATAAGAAGGGAGAGAGAGATGGAAAGTGGGACACGCGTGTAATGGACGACTCCTCCACTATGAGCCCTCTTTATATGAAATCATACATCAATGGATCCCTCTACACATGGATTTATCAAAATCGAAAGTCAACGGTGGAGATCCTCTCCCCACCAATATGGACGGTCTAGATGACCTTCCTAATGTAATGAAATAAACATCGTGATGGGGTCCATGGAGAATGGCCCCATCATGGATGATCATGATGATCAAAGTGGGCCATCGGCCACAACTTAGGGTCCCAAATGAGATCCAAACCATTGATCGGTTGGCCTCACTTGGCCCATCTCAAAAATATGAAAAACTAATATTATCAAGCACCCACCGTTCGATCTTCTTGTTCATATGAGTTCCTTAGCACCTTAGCTTCAATTTCAATGGAGGAGATGAGAAATGGATGGCTAGGATGGGAGATCTTGGGATGGAGAGGTGGGCCACACTTGGAGTTTTTGGAAGAGAGGGAGAAGCTCATACGTATGGGGTTTTTGCTTGGAGATATCTTTGAAAATGAGAAAGAGAGAAAGAGTTGTAAAGGGAGAGAGAGTGATGGGTGATGGAGTGATGGATGGGAGAGAGATGGGTGTGTAAGGCTTTGTTGACTTTGGTGGCCTTTTGTGTAAGAAAAGCATGGGCTTGTAAGACCTTTTTTACTTTTTTGGTTGCTTGGATATGGGTGAAAAGTGATGTGTACTTGACATGAGATGTGATGTGATTTGATTGATTGATGGGATTGATGTGATACCTCGTAGAGATTCTCTTAGGTTTCGCAACGAGCAGCGTTTTCCTCGCACCGAACGCTGACCCATATCTCCTGACCAGGGTATTGCCTCGGCGCGTGAGTCACGGCATCGGAACCGCAGCAACGGCGCGGTCGCTATGGTAATGGTCTTAGGTTGAGTTGACTCGGGTTGACGGCATACGAATCAGGGTCATGCGCAAATATCGATTAAGGGTCAAAGGTTACCGGAATTCGACCGGTAAGACCGCGGAAGTGTACGAAATGGTACGGTCTAGGATAAGGGTCTTACAACCGTTGTGAAACCTCCTTAGTGAAATCCGGTACACTTAAGGGTTGAGTGCGATTTTCGGGAGTGGAGTAGACAAGTAGTCGAATCACTATAAAAGTGACTATGTTTAAGATTGTTATTCTTTTGTTTGTGTGATTTACTTTTATATTTTCATATCTGAATATCTGTGATCATACCTCACACACATACACATTCATTTCCATCATAAACTAGTTTGTATATTGATCATCTCTCAAATAATTTGTGATTAGATCCTCTACCGGGCTTGGAAGCCTGTAAAGTTATTCTTGAGTAATCCTAATATAGGCTCAGTGTTAGGATTAGTGTAATAGGATTTTAAATTATCATAAAATTATTCAAAAGTCCTATTCATCCCCCTCTAGGACATATTGGCATATTCCTACTTCAACTAAAGTGGTCTTTATCGCTATTTCATCATCAAAACATAATCTAATCCTAAAAATCACCCACCGTCGGATCTTCTTCTTGGTTCCTTGGAATGCTTATCTCCTAGGCTTTCTTTTTGATAGAGGATGATTAAGATGGAAGGGTTGGATTGAGAGATTATGGCTAGGAAGTGGGCCACACACTTGGTTCTTCTCTCCTTGGAATGCTTGGATGGTCACTCTCTTTAGGTTGCTTGAAAATTGTAGAGAGAATGAGAGAGGAGAGGGTGTTGTAAGAGGAGGTGACATGGAGGGTATGGGCTTTGTTGACTTTTGGGGGCATAAGGTGACATGGGGTATAGGTTGCCTTGACTTGTTGGTAAGAAAGGGATGAGATAGGTATGGGTTTATTTGACTTGGTGAAGAGAGAGGCATGGGTGAGTGATGGATTGTACTTGACAGATTGATGTGATGATGGTAAAAATTCTCTCAAAATTTGCAATGCGTGGCGTTTCCTCGAGATAAACGCAGGCCCATAACTCTTAACCTGGATATCGCATTGGAGTGTGAGATGCTGCGTTAGAACCACGGCAAAGATGCGGTCACTAGGGTACAAGTTTCGAGTCGAGTTAACTCTGATCTACGGGATGCGATTTAGGGTCACGCGCAAATACTGTCTACAGGTCGCAGGTTGCCGAAATTCGTCGGAGAGGATCGCCATAGTTTAAGGAATGATACATATTAGGATACATCCCTTATAGAGAATATCTACAAAATTGCTTTCAAAACATGCTTTGGTCATTATGAATTCTTGGTCATGTCGTTCAGGTTGACAAATGAACGTATAGTGTTCATGGACCTAATGAATATGGTGTTCCAGCCTTATCTAGATAATTTATCATCGTGTTTATTGATGACATTCTGATTTACTCGAAACCAGTAAAGAGCATGTGTTGCATCTGAAGATGATGTTGCAAACTCTAAAAGATAAACAATTATATGCTAAGTTTTTGAAGTGTGAGTTCTAGAAGGAGAGTGTTAAATTTTGTAGGCATATTGCCTCAGTCAATGGAAAATTCAAAAGCTGTAAAAGTATAGTACGAACCGTAAGACAAATTTTGGTTTAAGTTTTTCTTATCTTCAATAATCTTTCGATTATCAATTATCATAAAAGTGGAAAACTGAACCTTTGGTTGTGATTCTTGTTGTTGTAGAGGACTAGGAAAAAATTGGAGGAGAGAGATTTTGGATGAAATCTTTGTCTCCCACTTTCAAGATATGCCTTAAGGTTCTTGAAATATAATTGCTCCTTAGATTGTCTGGTTCAAATTGAAGCACCAACCACCCTGGAGAGGATATCCAATGCTAGCATTTTGAAAGTGACAAGGGAAGATTGGTTTTCAAAAGTATGGGCTAGTTATTTTTTTATTTTTTGGTATTTAGAAGTTTGTTGTTTTTGAAGGTTGATTGCTCAAAACCATGTCTATCATTTTCAAAGACTTTACATGTGTTAATATTTTTCGTTCATGGTTTAGATTAGGTTATGTGAATCATGCTTCCTCTTTCCAATCAAGTTTTGTCTTCAAAGTTCTCTTTTTGAAGAAAATGTGGATGTAGTAGTACTATTTTTTATTGTTGTGAAACAACATGATCATGTAGGAATCTTTAAAATTTAAGTGGTTTTTTTTGTAACTAAAGCGGATTTGTACCAATAGGGGATTTCTTTGGCTACATAGAATTTAAATAAAAAAAAAAAAAAAAAAAAAAAAAAAACCGAAATGGCTAAGGCTATTGTTTGTAGCCATTACTAATTTTTTGTTACGGAGCTAGTCCTATTTGACTATGAATTCGTTTCATAGGCATAGATACTTTTGGCTATGGAAATAATAGCTACGGATATAATTTGTAGCCATTGATATATTTGGCTACCAATTTAGCCTGTGGTCATTGTTTTAAGGGCAATGGCGACGATGCCAATAGATATGGACCTACTATAAATAAAAATCATAGCTACATACATATGGCTATATATTTAATTTGTAGCCTCCACCGATTTTTCTTGTAGTGTTTATTACTAAGTTCCAATGACCAATCCTAAATAAATCAGAAACCTAAAATTTGATGTTTTTATATTCTCAATTCTCCCTAAAATTTGATGTTTTTATATTCTCAATTCAAGGACCTAAACTTGAGTCATTTGGGTAAGTATAAGTTCAATTCTTTAAGGACTAGTTTGTTTAAACTCCTCTTTAATGAAATTGCGATAGGACCGCTGTTATTGAAGTATGGATATATGTACAAGCATCCTAGAGGGGGGTGAATAGGACTTTTAAAACTTTAATCCTTCTTAATTGAAAATTCTAAAAATTTTATCATGAGTTAATTAGGATTATCAAAAAGTCATTTATATTCAACTTCTAAGATAGTGAAAATCTAAGTACTGCATTATATCAAACATGTAATGTGCATAAGGTAAACATTCAAATAGTCAATACATATGAACACAAATAATCATCACAAACACATCAATATATAGTGGTTCGGCTATGTGCTTACTCCACTCCCAGCTGACGCACTCCACCCTAAAGTGTGCCGAATTTCACTATCCAATGGTTTTAAATCAGGTTAACTATAAACCTTCACAAGTCACACAAGGTATTGCCTACACAAGGCAATCACACATGTTTACATAAGGTAAACAGATCCTCTCGTCGGAGGCCTATGAAAGGTCTTAACGAGTTCGAGAATTAAACTCTGAATCTCAATCTATACAAGGAAAGGTTTTTAGATCCTATGGAATATAATAACTTACTTGTAAGTAGGTGAGCCCGTTTCTAGCACATTCTAAGGAAGATATACCTTTTTGATGAAGTCAACTCTCATGATCTGCAACAGTTATAGATGCTCCCTATCCAAGTTGCTGGTTGTTGAGTCAATGTATTTTGGTGAATCTTCTTTATTAAATGTGAGTTTTTAAGTGTGGATGAGATTTCCAAATATCAAACATTCACAGGATTCCAACTCATTGATTTGCCAATAAATGAGCTACTGAAAGATCCTTGAATGGTGTGTTCATTCTTCAATCCAGTCTATGATTCTTCAATGATTGTATTTAAGATAGAGTTGAAGAATGAACTCCCATGAGAAAAGGGATTTAAGATGATAGGTATTTTCCTCTAACAATAACTCTCTTAAATCTCATTATTTTTCTCAATTCAAACCAAGAAACCAAGCCTCTAAATATAAAGGCAAAAATCTCAATAGTAAAAAATGGGCAGATTCTATATATGTTCGATGTCATCGAATGACGGTTCGATGGCATTAGGATTTTCACTAAAAATGCTTGGATCTTGTTGGACAATCTCATTCAATTGTTCGATGTCATCGAACATGCTTCGATGTCATTGAAATTTGAATTTCGATGTCATCGAAGGCATTTCGATGAAATCGAGGAGTTCAGTTCATTTTTTTGTAAAACACTCTAGACAAGTTTGGTCCATGTTCGATGTAATCGAATATACTTTTGATGTCAATGAAATTTGAATTTCGATGTCATCGAAGAGTTCATGATTTTTCAATAAAACTCTCTGGACAATTCATATATAGGTTCGATGTCATCAAATTTTGAATTTCAACGTCATCGAACATAGTTCGAATCATCGATCTTTTAGGTGATTTTCAACCTGAGCTTACTGGACATATGAGTGTTATTTTCAATGTCATCGAGATAGGTTCAATGTCATCAAACACGTAAGTTCGATGTCATCGAACCTTTTTCGATGTAATTAGGATTTGATCCATATTTTTGGTTTGGTTGTTGGACAAAAATTAGTCCATTCTCAATGTCATCGAAGGTTGTTCGATAAATTAAAGGTTGCATAAAACTTGTGATTTTTCATTTGTTCTTGAAACTTATTTTTCTATTTTCTAATCTTCTAGAGATATTTTCCTAATTGATTTTAGGACAAATTAGAATATTTTTAAGGGGATTATTACCTGAGGTGTTTTAGTCATGGGATGTGAGGTTTAGTTTACCTTTGAATATCTTTGAACACTTCCACTTTGTTAAGTCTTCAACTTGTAGTCTTTCATGTGGGGCTCACTAGACTCTATGACTCAACCGTCACGTTAATTGACAAACAAGGACACTTTCAATCTCTCCCTTTGTTAATTACGTGACAAAACACCTAGAACCAATAACTAAATTGTGTGTACAACAACGCTACACAATTTTACAATGTAAACAAAATTTAAAAATATAAGAACAAGATATGTTGCTTGAGCTACTGCTCCCCCTATCGTCCTACATCACCATTATCTTTTATAGAAACAAACATATGCACATAATGGTGGGATTGTTCTCCCCCTTTTTGTTAGTAATTGGCAAAGGGTCAGTCTATAGAAATCAATTTTAGGCTACATAACTGAAGTTGGAGAATATAGGCATAGTGAAATCATATATCTTGACAAATAGGAATTTAGAAAAACAAGCATTATATGAAAAACACAACACAAATGCCACATGCATATATCATCATCAAATATGCCCAAGAATAGCATAATAAATAAATAAATAATCATCCAAAAAGTAAATGCCACAACCTGGTTAATAACATCCATAAACTAAATGCCCCAACCATGGGCAATAACATCCAAAAAGAAAATGTATCATAATCCAAACTATATCTATCATCGTACACACACACGCACACACACACAAAAGCTAGGGCATCAAAAAGATACATATGCCCTAGCTATCATATCGACACATGTATGTAATGAATGTGAAAACTATGGTGTCGGTGCAGCATCACGTAAAACAGAATTATCCCGGTGACTTAGAAGCAACTCCAGGATGTGTTCTAAGGTGTGTTGAGAGTGTCGATCCTTAGTTCAATACTGGAAAGACGGCTTTCGCATCATCTAACATGCTCTTTAACGTTTGATTGGTCATTGAGGAGATTCCTAAGGAGATAATTTTGGTGGACAAACTTGCGAGTACTTACCGAGTCTGGATTATGTAAAGATATAGGGGTGTGACAAGAGTCTCTGGTAGGCGGCATGAGTGTTCTGAGTATCATCTCCGCGTAGGGTCTCATCGCGCTCTGGACATGCGGGATCACTACCAAAAAACAGGGCAAACTCGATGGACATGTGGCTGTTTAAGCTACGGCTTTTAGCCGTTAGAGATTTTGATGGCTAAAATTCGTAGCGGAAATGCCATAATCCGTAGCTAAAGGTCCACTTTTTAATGGTGGATGTTCAATCTAGACTGTTTTCCCTATGGTGTGGTCCACGTCGTCCATCCATTTCTACATATCAACCCTAAAATGATATGTAGAAATGGATGGACGACGTGGATTAAAACATATAAATCATGGTGGGGCCCATAGAGCCCTACCAGATCCAAAGCGCAAGTGACGTTTTTTTTTTACAGAGATAATATGTTAGTTTTGTGTTTACTGTAAAATAGTGGCGACTCATTCATATTAATAGTGGTAATGCTATAGAATTATCCAGACCATCTAAATAATGGGTTTAGTTGTTAGTGTTTGATATTTATATTTTTTTCATATATAAAACTATCTTAATCATTCAGTAGACGATCCCTTAAATGTGTGGTTATTAATATAATTGATTTTTTAAATTATGGAAAACTCACAATTTGAGGATTTGGAACTAACCTCTTATTTCAAAAGAGGGATTTCCAAATCCCTCTTTCGAACGACGCCCGTGCTCTGCCTAGTTCCTCATTTTCTTCTTCCGCCAGTGGGTGAGCTGAGAATCTTTGAAGGATTTCAAGCACATCTCTCCTGCCATGGGTGAGCTTCTCTTGAAATCCCTGTTTTTATTCCAAAATCCATTCCATCTGTCATTGCTTTCTCTTTTCTTCTCATTGGGCCATGGTTCCGGTTGGCATTGATTGTAACAATGTCGAGAAGTTCGACACTGCTACCAAGATCAAGATCATAAAGGAGGTGAGGACAGTCACTGACCTGGGCTTGAAGGAGGCGAAGGACCTGGTCGAGAAGGCACCGATCGTTTTGAAGAAGGGTGTTGCCAAGGAGGAGGCGGGTCCCATTGTCGAGAAGCTCAAGGAGATTAGAGCTACTATTGTATTGGAATGATTCAACCCAATAGATTCTGAATTTTTGTTCTCTCATTTTTCCTTTTAGAAATGTGTTTTGATCTGATAGAGTAATGGTAAAATGGGAAATTTTTCTCAATGTCATCCTTTTTTTAAATATGTTTTTTGTTTTGTTTCTGAAAAAAATAAAAAATAAAATATACTAATCAGTTTGGTACTTATGACTATCGCATAAACCATATGGCTCCCTTGTGTATCTAATCTAATACGGTTGGTCCATGAGGCATGTTTTGCTTCATTATCGGGCCATCCATCAGATGTTTGAACCTTTTATGTGATGTCATGCCAATACAATCATTAGGTGGGTCACATTTATGATGGATCCAGTTCATTTTTCAAAATTTTTAACCGTCCATATTATCCTGGACATAGATCCACCTGTTGCATCTTCTCTGGCAATTTTTTTTTTTAAATGCTTGCCATACTATTTATTGGAGAATGATTCCCCGTATTGAGCTTTGTTTTTTCTTTCTGAAAGTTTGCATGTTTTCTTATCTATTAAGATGAACTGATTGACAAATTGAAAATTCAATCTAGTTGTTATATGTTGCAGTTTTAACGTTAACTATGTAGTGATATATATATATATATATATATATATATATATATATATATATATATATATATATATATATATATATTCATCTCAGTTGCTAGTATGTTAATCTTTAAAATTATTTTATTGCTGGAATGTTTTCATTTCGTCTCCTATTTTTCTAAGGGGCCAAGGCATATGGTTATGCCACGAAGCAAAGTGATTAGACATTGTTGTGGTAGTTCTTTGCAATTCTTTGAGGAGATGGGAATATGTGATTTTTATATGGGCATTCTTAGGTAAAAAAAAGATCTATCTAGGAGTAGTCTTTCCATGAATATTATCTAGAGTCATTTCCATTAGGATGGCATACTATTTTTCCAAGTTCATGGACTGTTTTTATAAAATCTTGGCTACTATGAATTTCTTGGCCAAAAAAAAAAAGCAGAAGAAGAAGAAGAAGAAGAAGAAGAAGAAGACTTCAATAATCTGTATATTTGGTGTATGTATTTGGTATTTAGGGTTTAAGAAGAAGACTTCAATGCATGCAATGGGTTGTATGGGCAATCCCATACAACTACCTTCCAACTGTATTCCTTGTGCTTGCTGAGTGCATCACATAATGAAAAGGGGAGAGTTATTTGATACTTAGGCGATGATGATGAAAGGTTTCAATTTTTGTTTCTATACACACACACATTCTATCATAGTATTGGAATAAGATTGTGACTTTTAGAGTCCCAAAATATTATTTTAATAGTCCATGTTAACGAACTGATTCTGTTGATGGATGGAAGGGGCATTCTCTATCCAATTCTTTATTCTTGTTATGTTTGGCATTCTATCTTGTTGGCTTTTTCTTCTCAATCTTTGGTTTCTCCACCCGTTACTAGTAACCTAAACCTATAGCTTATAGCTTATAACCTAAACCTAAACCTTAACCTTAACCTAAACCAAAACCTATGACCTAAAACCTTAACCTATGACCTATAACCTAAACTTATAACCTATAACCTAACCTTAACCTAAACCGTAACCTATAACCTAAACCTAAACCTAAAACCAAATGTATTCTCAAATCCCTAAACCTAAACCTACACCTAATCCTAATCTCAACTCCCTAACCTAAACCTAAACCTAAACTTGAAAACCCAAACCTAAACCCGATCCCGAACCTGAACCTAATTTCTTAAACCTAAACCTTAACCTATTCTCAATTCCATAAACCTTAACCTAGAACCGAACCTAAACCTAAACCTATAACCTACACTTATAACCTAAACCTAAACCTAAACCTATAACCTAAACCTAAGCCTAAAACCTAAACCTAAACCTAAAACCTAAATGTATTCTCAAATCCTTAAACCTAAACCTACACCTAATCCTAATCTCAACTCCTTAACCTAAACTTAAACCGAAACTTGAAAACCCAAACCTAAACGCGATCCCGAACCCGATTTCCTAAACCTAAACCTTAACCTATTCTCAATTCTCTAAAGCTATAACCTATATACTATAACCTAAACCTTAACCTAAACCTATAACCTAAACCTAAACCAAAACCTATGACCTAAACATTAACCTATACCTATATGTAAGACCCGTATCCTAGCTTGTACTGTTCTGTATGCTTCCGCGGTCCTCTCGGTCAAATTCCGGCGACCCATGACGGACAGTTGCGCGTGATCCTGAGTTGTATCCTGTATTCTAGAGTCAGCTCGACATGAGACTTGTACCAATGCGACCGCGCTGTCGCTGCAGTTCCAACGCAGCGTCTCGTACGCCGAGGTGATACCTAGGCCACGAGATGTGGGCTCACATTCAGTTCAAGGAAAAACGCCGCACATTTACAAACCCAAGAAAATGTCCCATCAATCACATCAATCACTTCACATGTCAAGTACAAGCAACCATAAGTCAACTCTCTCTCTCCACCCATACCTAGTCAAGTACACCCATCACTCCATCACTCACCTTTTCACCCATCACACCCATCTTTTTCTCTCTCTCTCTTACATCCCATCCCCTCTCTCATTTTCAAACTCTATCTCCAAGCAACCCAATGTTCAAGCTATCTCCATGAGAGAAGCCATGTGTGGCCCACCTTCCTACCTCCCATCTCCACCATCAAAGCCTCATCTCAACCGTTAGATCATGTTCTTTGAAGCTATATAACGCATTGATGGAAGAAGGATGAAGAGATCTTGAGGTGGGTGTTCATCATCTCGTTGTTTTGATTTAGGGCCCACATATGGTGGGACCCATCTTGATGTATGCATTGTATTGAGGGGCCCATAGTGGCGGGGCCCCTCCATCCATTTTTCCTCTCTCTCTCTCTCTCTCTCTCTCTCTCTCTCTCTCTCTCTCTCTCTCTCTCTTTCCTTTCTTTTTTTTTAATTGTTGTTTAGTGATGATGTTGATGAGATGTGTGGCCCATAATGTTGAGTTTGATCCACAACATCCAATTATGGGACCCACCATTGCTGCCCGTCCATTTGGACAGGCCTAGATGAAGGAAAAATACAAATATCAAGTTGATCCAAAGCTTTGGTGGGCCACCGCGTGGACCCACCTTGATGTGCGGGTGCTGGATGCCCACGACGTGTCCCACATCCACACGTCCATCCATTTTGTCCAAGCCACAGGCTCACCTGACCCTGATAGACCAGGTTCAGGTGTCCAGCAGCAATGCTGCTAGACTGTATGAAATGGAAACATAAATATCAGATTGATCCCAAAACGGGTGGGCCATTGGCGTGGCACCACGCGATGTATGTGTACCTTCACACCGTCCATCTGCTGGACGTGTGGGGTCCACCTTGAGGTATGTATCCACCGTCCATCAGGGACAGTGGGATCCATCGTGATTTATATGCTTTATCTTTATCGACCAGAGGTTTTTTGGATGGTGGAATTCCACAGTAATGTAAGTATTTTATTTATGCCACCCACCCTGTTCGTGTGTTGCATGCATGCAGCGTGGGATCCACTTGATGGTGTGTTACCCATCCCAGCCGTACGTCCGTTTTCTGGACGGCGGGCCCATTGCAGAGATGTCAGCAATGCTCCGTGGGCACCGTGATATATGTATTATATTCATGCTGCCAGCAGCGTGGCCCCACACACGTGTGGACCCCACGCTGATGTAGGTGTTCTAGATCCATCCCGTCCATGCAGGGGACGTGGGGCCCACCTTGTTGCTGCCACATGTGGCTCGTGTGAGGGTGGGGCCCTCCTGTAAGTATGCATTTCATCCATCCGTCCATCAATGGACGCTGGACTCTGTTGCCCTATTAACCAAATAAAAATAATAATAATAATAATATATACATATATAGTATTTTATTATATTATTATATTATATAACATATATACATATATGGCAGGTCCCACGTGGGACCCACCTTTATTGCACGTACATGTGCTGTGTCCAGCCGTTCATCGGGGACGGTGATACCCACCTGTGATTTATTTGTCTTATATTCTACACCGTCCATCCAGTTTAACTAGATCATGGGCCCACCTGATCTGATCCTGACCATGCAAGTATTGAACGTCCTGCAGCCGTTAAAAGGGAAAAACACATATCTGCTTGATCAAAACTTTGGTGGGCCACGCTGGCATGGGACCCACCAGATGAGAACGTGATCCAGCCCGTCCATCTATGTGGGACGTAGGACGTGGGACCTACGATTTCATCCAGGACATCCAATCCCTGGACGTGCTAGTCGCCAACATGACATTTCACACAAGCTGTGCAGAGCCTGGAAGTTGTAATTTTTTTTTATAATATATGTATCCATATATATACACGTGTATAATGATATATATATTTCATGGTGAGGCCACTCCACATGAAACCCACCATGCCTCATGTAATTTATATCCATCGTCCATGTGCTCTAGACGATGGAGCCTTTGCATCTGGACATGGAAAATCCAAATCGTTCGTCCATTTCATTTGTTGGGTCACACGTGTGGTATCGACCCCACCATGATGTATGTGTTTTATCTATGCTGTTCATCCCTGTGTATGGCCCATGTGATGTATATGTTACATCCATACTGTCCATCTGACTTTCAAGACGGTGGGTCTCACTGTTGATTGATGTCAGCAAGTTCTGTGTGGGCCCACTTTGTAGTATGCGTTGTACCCACATCATCCCTCCATGGGACCCTGAGGGTGTATGTTTTGTAATCCACATCATCCAGAGTGTTTGGACGGGGCTGGACTGTAAGACCCGTATCTTAGTCCATACCGATTCGTAGACTTTCGCAGTCTTACCGGTCGAATTCCGGCAACCTTCGACCCTTAACCGATATTCACGCGCGACCCTGATTCATATGTCATCAACCTGTATCGACTCAACCCAAGACCTTTACCATAGCGACTGCGCCATCACTGCGGTTCCGATGCCGTGACTTGCGCGTCGAGGTGATACCTTGGTCAAGAGATATGGGCCAACGTTCGGTGCGAGTAAAACGCCGCGCGTTGTGAAATCCAAGAGAATCTCTACGATATGTCACATCAATCCCATCAATCAATCAATCTCATCACATCACATGTCAAGTACATGTCAAGTACACATCACCTTTCACCCATACCCAAGCAACCACAAAAGTCAAAAAAGGTCTTACAAACCCATGCCTTTCTTGCACAAATCCCATACGTATGAGAATTTCTCCAAGTCTTTCAACTCCAAGTATGGCCCACCTCTCCATCCTAAGATCTCTCATCCTAGTCATCCATTTCTCATCTCCTCCATTGAAGTCGAAGCTAAGGAACTAAGGAACCCATAGGAGCAAGAAGATCGAACGGTGGGTGCTTGATGTTAGTAGTTTTTCATGTTTTTAAGATGGGCTAAGTGAGGCCAACTGATCAATGGTTTGGATCTCACTTGGGACCTTAAGTTGTGGCCGATGGCCCACTTTGATCATCATAATCATTCCATGATGGGGCCATTCTCCATGGACCCCATCATGATGTTTATTTTATGGCATTATGAAGGTCATCTAGACCGTCCATATTGGTGGGGAAAGGATCCCCACCGTTGATTTTCAATTTTGGTGGTCCCATGTGTTAAGGGATTCATTTGATGTATGATTTGTTTTACAAGAGAGGGCTTATAGTGGCGGAGCCCTCCATCACAAGCGTGTCCCACCCTCTATCTCTCTATCTCTCTCTCTCTTTCTATTTCATTTTTTTTATATATTAGTTGTGTGGCCTACTTGAATGGACCCCACCGTGAGGCTTATATTCTATCCAATCATCAAGTGTGGCCCACTTTGTGTGTGTTGAGGCCACACTATTCTCCATGAGGTGGCCCACCTAATCAGGGCCCACCATGATGTAATTTTTTAAGGACCGAACCGTCCAGCGTCTGGGACGCTGGACGTCCCTATAAAAAGAAAAAGAAAAGGGAGCTTTTGGGGTGAGCCACCTGCATAGGCCCTACCTTGATGAATGTATTCAATCCACGCCATCTATTCCGTTTTCAAGTTCATTTTAGGCGTTGAGCCAAAGAATGAGGTCAATCGATGATCAGGCGGGCCATACCATAGAAAATGGTATTTTTACCCTTCAAAGGCTATTAGGGCCCATCTTGTTGTTTCTACGCTCCAAATAAATGCCAAACATTGGATTTTTACAGCATGTTTGGGCCCTAGAATTTAATGGGCGGAGTGGATTTCCTATGAGTGGGCCCCACATGTGATTTTGTTTCAAACAAAAAAAACAAAGGACGCTGCAGCAGGCGCTGCAGCAGTCAGCGCTGCCAGCGCCAGGCAGACGGACCAGCAGGGTCCCACGGCTCCAGCCGTGGGCCCCACCATGATGTATATGTTAAATCCACACCATTCATGTGGTGGGCCCCCTCCAAGTTTCAGCCGGATCCAAAACTCAGGTGGCCCACACCACACGAAACAGTGGGTTGAACCTCTACCATTGAAACTCTTTTTTGGGCCTACGGAAGTGCTGGATCAAGGTGAAATTTGTGTTTTCCCTTCATCCAGGTCTGAGGGACCCTATGAATGGTTTGGATGGCATTTAAATATGATGGTGGGCCCCACATGGGACCCACAGTGATGTATGTGTCTTTTCCATCCACGGTCCGGGCGGACGGTGGTACCCACCATGATGTATTGTTTTCATCCACCGTCCAGCGGACGGTGGAGCCCTCCAGGATGCATGTGCCCTCTCTCTCTCTCTCCATGCTGTCCATTTACATGGTACCCACCATGATGCATATGTTGCATCATGTCCGTCCATCCATTTTGGTGATAGCCCATGCACGACGTATGTGTTTTTCACAATGTTGTATGTCTGTTTTGATGATGGGGCCCACTATTGTACGATGATATCAAGTTATGTGGGTCCCACTCCTTAGGAAACTAGATATATTATGTGTATATATGTTATATATTATACTATATAATATATATATTATATATCATATATACATAATGGAGGGCCCTGCATGGGACCCACCATGATGCATGTGTTGTATCCATGCCGTCCAACCAATTGTTAGATTTATTTATGGTATGGGATAATGAGCTAGATCCATAGTCCAAGTGGACCCCACCTGGGTATGCTTTGAGGCCCATTTTTATGTATTTGTGGTAGTTCATTGGGGCCCACTTTGATGTGGATGTAAGGCCCATGTCATTAGGCCATTTGATGTACTTTAAGGCCCATGGGATTAGACCCATTTGATAGGTAAGGCCCAGTCGGTGTGGCCCATTTGATATATATAAGGCACCTGGGTCGAGAACCATTGTGATGCAATCTAGGCCAATGGGTTATGACCCATTGCAATGCACGTAAGGCCCATTGGTGTTGCCCATTTATGTGGCCCATTTGATGAATAAAAGGCCCATATGATATGGCCCATTTGATGCATTTAAGGCCCAATGGGACGTACCTAAAGTCCATTGCAATGTGTGATCCCAATACAGATTATGTAACGATGTTTATGACGATCATGCCTTGGGAGCAATTTTGGTTTGACGTCCACATTGCGAGTATAATGTTGGTTGGACGTCCACATTACGACTCTCCTTAGGGCCCATTGTTAGAACCGTATTTGTTGTCTATAGGCCGTCTAGGCCCATCTGCTTTGCAAGGATAGTGCATTACTTTATAACATGTTTACTCTAGTTCTATGACTCATGATCATACGCATCATATGCATGCTTGGTATGAGAAGTGACTGATCATACTATATGCCTTCGGACAGGTTGTTTATGGGACCCCGATTAGGTGGTGTTGCCCTACATGAGCGCACGATACGCGCAGGATTTACTGCATGACTGGGTAGTGTGATTCATGCATTTCGCATTGTGTTATGGTTATTGTACGCCCTAGCGACATCGGGGTCGTAGCCTCCACAGACACATCGTGGTTGACAGGATTGGATACCGAAAATTTTATTCTACATGAGGTGCTATAGATATCCCTGAGTGAAAGTCCCTAAACCCTTATGGTACCAAGAGGTTGCTCCAACATATAGACCGAGTGGGTAGATGAGCGTTGAGTGCCGATTATCAGACGGTTACGCTCTCCACTGTGTCGTGGTCGGTTGGAAGTGGGTGCGGCCTTACCCGCCCGAGTGTAGGGGGCAATGCTAGGCTGAGTTTGACCAGCTCGACGAATGGGTCCGTTATCGACGAGTCGAGCCCGATATTGGTAGGCGGATAGTGAGGTCTCTTCCACTTACCTTATTGTGCGCGATGTGGCGGCGATCTGGTTTAGAGTGTACTAGACCCCTGTGATATCCCAGAGTTGAGCAGTATT
This sequence comes from Magnolia kwangsiensis, assembly GCA_037074715.1. Taxonomy (NCBI): domain Eukaryota; kingdom Viridiplantae; phylum Streptophyta; class Magnoliopsida; order Magnoliales; family Magnoliaceae; genus Magnolia; species Magnolia kwangsiensis. The sequence continues at coordinate 126,316,090 of CM073574.1, read as the reverse complement.
GACATGTGGACTTAGATGAGGATTGTATGCTTGACTTGCATCTTGCATCGCATAGCCTTGGTACGGCTCATGATATTATGGATCCATCTGCATATTCCGCATTACTTTGATATTGCATGATCATATTACTACCTTGCGCACACACTTTCACCACCATCTAAGCTTTCTATAAGCTTATGCACGACCGTTGCGTGCAGGTGACGTTGGGGCGTAGTAGTGCTGAGGCAGGAGCGCTTTGCAGATCATTTTAGAGTTTTTGTTCCTGACCATTGTATTTCCCTTTATGCTCATTATACTTGTAAAGTTTTTGATCATAGTGAAAATATAATGGAGTTCTTGGTTGTTGTTTGTGGGTTATGCCTTGGTTATGCTTATTATGAATCAAACTGACGTTGAAAATCCTCCTCGTAGCATCCCAGGATCGGAACCTGGCGAATGGGCGCTGGGATCCGAGAATGGGGTTCTACGGAGGCTGTCGGCGCCGGATTCAGCGATCAAAAATTTTGTGAGCCCGGTTTCCTAGTTTGGGGCGTGACATGGACCATCTCTGGACAGTGTTGTGGACCCCACCTAGATGTATGTATTCTATCCACACCGTTTAGAGTGTTTGGACGGTGGTGAAATTTTTTTGGCAGGTGCTAGTTTTCATGGAAATGTTTAAACGGTACTGATTTACCTGGACAATGTTTGCACAGTGCTGATCATCATACGTGGGCCATGTGTGTAGGGATACGCATGTTACACCTACACTATTGAAATGATTATTGGTGCGGCCTATTGAGCGGCCCGATGCGATGATTTTGTGGCCCATTCGAGAGGCCCACTTTGATATATTTGTAGCCATCTATACGGCCCATTGATGTAGCCCACTTGATGTATATGAGACCCGCTGGTGTGGCCCACGAGACACGACCCATTGCGATGTATATGTGGCCCATGTGATGCGGCTCACCTGATGTACATAAAGCCTAGGTGATGCGGCCCATTATGATGAATTTGAAACCCATGGGTTGTGGCCCACTGTGATGTATTCGTGGCCTAAGGGCTAGGCCCATTGTGATATGTATTAGGCCCATAATGTGTAGCCTACTTAATGTATCCAAGGCCCAGGTATGTGGCCCATTTGATGTATATGAGACCCATGTGTAGGGCCCACATGTTGTATATGAGGCCCATGTGCAGGGCCCACCTATCGTGTATATGAGACCCATTAATGTGGTCCACTTAATGAATATTAAGGCCCATGGGTTGTAGCCCATTATGATGTATTTGAGGATCATGGGTCGTGGCCCATGGTGATGTATATTAGGCTCATGTATTCGGCCCGTTGTGATGTACATTAGACCCTTATATGAGGTCGTGGGTCCACTGTATGCTTGGCACTATGTGGGCAACTCCTTGGGAGCAATGTTGGTTAAATGTCCACGTTGATGGGCAGTGATGGTTGGATGTCCACATTGTGACCTTCCCTTAAGCCTGGTTAGGCCCATTCTCATCATTCTTTAGTGGGTTAACCCAAACGAATGGGCCCCATTGATATTGCTTGGACCATCATCGGTCGTCCATCTATATACCCCACCTTGCGTCGATCATCGATTACCGATTCTGATTGTCATAACCAATTGTCGACTATCGATCGATCTGATTGGCGTGACCAATTTTTCGAGTCTGATTATCGATCGATTCGATTGTCATGATCGATTTTTCGATTCTGATTATCAATCGATCCAATTGTCATGACCGATTTTTCGATTATGATTATCGATCGATCTCGATTATTGTGGCCGATTGTCGATTATCGATCGAGGTTGATTACCGATTCTGATAGCCGATTACCGATTCTAATTCATCGTGGCTGATTACAGATTATCGATAAAGGCCGATTATCGATTTTGATTTTTCATGGCCGATTGCTGATTCCGATTGTCAGGGCCCAATGTGATGTACATGCGATCCGTATTTGAGGCCCGACGTGATGTGTATCCAGCCCGTGTCTAAGGCCCAATGTGATGCATATTGAAGTCTAGGTAATGAGGCCCATTGTGATACATTTGAGGGTCAGGCGAAGGAGCCTATTGTGATATATGTTAGGTCAATGAGTAGGGCCCACCTGTTGTGTACATGTAACCCTTGAGTAAGGCCCATTGTGTTGTATATTAGGTCGTCGTGTGAGGCCGTGGGCCCATTATATGTTTGGATCTATGTGGGTCATTCCTTGGGGCAATGTTGGTTAAATGTCCATATTGTCGAGGCCGATTGTTGATACCGACTATGAGCATGTGACAGCATAGCATCATGATACATGTCCATACGCATCATTTGCATGTTTGTTATGAGATGTGATTGACCATTGCATATGTCATTAGATGAGATGATATGAGACTCCCTGATAGGCGGAGGTTATCTCACATGAGCGCATGGCATGTGCAGGATTGATGTATGATTGGATTGTATGACTCATGCATTATGCATTTTGTGGTATGACTACTGTATGCCCTATCGACATTAGGGTCGTAGCCTCCACAGGCATATCGTGGATGGCCAGATGGGATACCGAAAATGTTTGGTTCTAGCATACGGGCGCTATAGATGTCCCTGGGTGAAAATCCCTAAACCTCCTTAGCCAGGAGATGCCCCAACGTCGAGACTGAGTGGATATATGAGCGTCGGAGTGTCGAATACCAGGAGGCCGCATCTCTCATTGTATTGTGGTCGGTTGGGAGGGGGTGTGGCCTTACCCACATGAGGGTAGGGGGCATAGCTAGGCTGAGTTTGACTAGCTCGTAAATGGGTCCGTTATCGACGTGCCGGATAGGTATTGGCAGACTATTGGCCAGGTAGATAGTGAGGTTTCTTACACTCACTTGGACTGTGCTGCTGGGAGAGGGATAGTGCCATTTGGAGTGTACTAAACTCCGGTGATGATTCCAGAGATGAACCGTACTGATATGTGGACTTATTGAGCAGGAATTGCATATTTATTCATTTATTCATTCACTATCCACTCGGGCTGGTGGTGCGTAACTATTTATTACGTGTACCTTCGCATGGCCAGGATTTCGTTTGGGCGCACGACTAACCTGAGATCAGGAGTTTACCACATCGTGTCTGACTATCTAAATTTAGGATGGGACTGGTTTGGATAGAAGCCCCTTGTGATGGACCCCATAGCCTACGATACTACATACTATCATCCCGACTTCACACTTCAGCATGGTCATTTCATTCGCATCGCATATTGCATTACATCCACAGGCATATGGCATTTTAGGTTGCTAGGTTTCTGCACTTATATGGCCTAGACAGACCTAGCAGGATTTGTATATTGCATTATATCCTCGACATCTGATATTTGGCTCGTTATGATTCCTCGTTGCATAGTTGTTCTATATTGCGTATTCTAATATTGATAAACTTATGGATTTGTCCGTATTTTCGCTTACTCTGTTATCGTATGATTTATGATATTGTCAGTATTTCTGCTTACTCTGATATTCATGATCTTTTCCGTATTACTGCTTACTCTGATAATTTATGATCTTATCATTATTTCTACTTACTCTGATAATTCATGATCTTGTCAGTATTTTTATTTATTCTGATAATGTACGAGTTATGGATTACCAGTATTTTCGATATTGTATGATGATGGCATTGTATTGGATACTTGGCACTTACCTTGTGCACACACTTACACCACCCTCTAAGCTTTTTATAAGCTTATGCACGATAGATGCGTATAGGTGATGTTAGGTTGCAACAATGTTGAGCTTAGAGCGTGCAACGGTCTTCTAGAGCTTGATTTCGATTTATATATTTCCTTTTCAGTATTGTACTCAATGATTATATTTGGATATGTGATGATGATGTTGCCTTTGTGAATTGGGTAATCTTGTGGTTATGCTTATTACGAGTTAAATGTACATTGAAAAAAAAAAATCCTCTTTTTAGGATCCCAGGATCGGAATCTGGCATATGGACGCTAGGAGCCGAAAATGGAATACTACGAAGGCTGTCGATACCGGATTCGACAATCAGGATTCTTATGAATCCAATTTTTGGGTTTGGAACGTGACACTATAACTTAAACTTATAACCTATAACCTAACCTTAACCTAAACCTAAAACCTAAACCAAAACCTATAACCTAAAAACTAAATGTATTCTCAAATCCCTAAACCTAGACCTACACCAAATCCTAATCTCAACTCCCTAACCTAAACCTAAACCTAAATTTGAAAACCCAAACCTAAACCAGATCCCGAACCCGAACCCGATTGCTGTAATAATGTAGCCCAATCACATGGCAACAAAAAGAATGTATCCCTTTTAACACGTCCCTTTTTACAAAGCTTTAATTTTTGTTGTTGTTTCTATTAACTTGAATTGAAGCACTTTTTTTGCATTATTTGCTTGTATTAATTTTAGTGTAATGATCAGTTTTATTTTAAAAAAGTGTGCCCACTTTTTTGGAAGAAAAAAAAAAAAGCGAATGAAGTTTCTGCAATTCCTCATGATTCTGAATTATAATGTTTTGTTGGTTGAATATTTTTTTATTAAATGAAAGACACAAAAAGAAAATTGTTGCTAATTTTTTACTTTTTTATTTATGATATTAAACTAATATGTATTTATGCGTAGATGAATGTAATGTGGATAAGATTGTTTGTGTTTGGATGGATGTAGTTTATGTTTGGATAGATTTACATAGTTTGGGTTTAGATGGATGTGAATGTGAATATAATGAAATTTATTACATAACGTGTATATAAGGAAGAATAAGATGAAATATATTTCTAAATATTAATATGAGATGGTCGAAGACCGTCCTTTTAAGGGTCATAAGAGACGGTTCATAGCAGTCCTTTTTAAGGACGGTCCATGACCGTCCTTTTAACATTCATAAGAGACGGTTCATAGTAGTCCTTTTTACAAACGGTCATAGACCATCCTTTTTACAGACAGTCCATGACCGTCCTTTTAAGGCTCACAAGGGACGGTTCATAGCAGTCCTTTTTAAGGATGGTCATATACCGTCCTTTTTACAGATGGTCCATGATCGTCCTTTTAAGGCTCATAAGAGACGGTTCATAGCAGTCCTTTTTAAGGATGGTCTATGACCTTTCTTTTAAGGCCCGTAAGAGACGGTTCATGATGGTCCTTTAAATGTCAATAAGAATGATGGTTTTCGACCGTCCTTTAAGTAATACGACGTCCCAAAATTTGACTGCCCATGCGACGGTTCAAAACCTTCCTTTTTGGTCTTTTGAGACGGTTTTCGACCGTCCTTTTTTCATTGTTTTGACGTAGTGACTTGCATCAAACCTGATAACACTAAATGCATTTGAAGGTACAAATTATGCATTTATGCACTCTCAATATTTAACTTGACAAATGAATTGATCTGAATCAACAAAATCAAAGTATGTTTGTGTGGATGGTGATCTCTTGATCAAAGAAAATTTCAAGAGGCAAGAAGAGACCTTAGTTTCACTCAGCTAAATAACCACCATGACCATTATCAACTAATCTTGTTCCCCCACCCAAGTCCCTCTTACGGTAAGTTTAAAATGAAGCGGCACACTTTTGGGATGGAACACATACAATTGAAAACCTTCCAAGGGTCATTGTGATGTTTATATGCCATCTGATCATGTTTATCGGATGAAAGTAAAACAAAAATATTAAGCTGATCCAAAACTTATGAAGCCCCCACTAAGGTTTCAATGGCGGGGTTCAATCTTTTTATATAGGGTAGCCTGATTGAGTTTTAGTTCCTTGTTTCTAAGCTTATGTCCTAATGTGGGATGGTGAAATCGATGGATGAATTAGATGTCACAAGAACATTTATGTATGTCCATGAAATGAATTATGTTTCTACTTCCAATTTTGGTTGGAAGATTTCCATATCCCCAACTGCCAGCACTGTGATGGATTGCTGAAGCCTGATGTAAGACTCGAGTTTTAATAGATGTAATAGTTTTCATGTAGAAAGAGCATAACCAATATCAACATTCCATATCAATAGTTATAGTAGGAGCATTTTCTTCACCAGTTTCATTAATCTTGTTATTTTTTTGGATGAAAATGGATAACTATTATGTTGCTCACTTTCTATCGGTTCTCAGCTCATACGAACTCTAGAGATAGGTTCTAGTCATGTTATTCTATTTGTAAGAACATGGATCCTCAATTTTCCTTCGTGCATTTGCATGAATTACCGGAGTGGCCTTGATAAAGCATATGCTGCCCTTGTTTAGATTCTGAACTTGGGTTTGGGTACTCTTCTTGGCTTATAGGGACACTTGAAATGTGCAATGCCTAACTTTATAAACTAGTAGAGAGCATTTTAACCGAAGGACTTTCCTGTTTGTACCATATTCTAAAACTAGCTCACTTGACTCGAAACTTGACCGAGTCATCTTGACTTGGTGAGATTTTGAGCTGAGTCTATGAGAAACTCAGTTATAAGATTGATTCACCCCCAACACAACAAGACTTGTCAAGTCTTTTGACCTCTGGCTTGGCCAATTCACTCGCTGGTCCAAGTTGGTTTCCATATAATAAAAGACGAGGTGGGCAGAGGAATTCGAACCCACAATCTCCACTCTAGAGGAAGACATCCTTAATGAGCACAACTACAGAACTATTAAAATTTGTTGTTTTATTTCTGTTATCATGTAAATATTTTTAGTATGTGTTGATTATCTAAATTTTTTATTTATAAAATATCAAGTTGAGTCAATTGCACCCCTATTGAGTCTCCGAGTCGATCTGACCCAGCTGGATATCAAGTTGAGTCGACTTTTGGGTTTTTGAACTATGGTTTCTACATGCGTATCTTTTTAGTGAAACAAATTTGAGTATGAGAATCAATGCAAGTGTAGAGAAGTGCACCTATCTCAAATTATTTCTTCTCTCTTCATGTGTAATATGTTTGATTGTTAGTGTTTTATTTAGGGTCTTCTTTATTACTTTAGATGAGGGTGTTTGGTTTGTGTGCTCCTAGTCATGTATGCTTTAAACTTTCAATCAATATATCATCCCTTAGTTGATTGTGTTTATGGAGATGTTTGAGACGGTGGTAATTTGAGGAGAGCAATTGTATAAATTAATGCGAGGGCAATTATTGATTTGCTTATTGTTACACGTGTTTGAATCTTTGAAGGTTGTCTTTTTAGGCGATAACGTCCCTAAGGATAAGAGTTAACAAAGCAATGGAAGCTGCAAGAGGATGTGATGCATTGCTTGTGTTGGGTTCATCTTTAATGACTATGTTTGCTTTCCGACTTGTGAGGTAACATTTGTCTGTACATTGATCACTAAATTTCAGGTTTAGCTCTTAAAATAGGAAAGGGTTCAATGTTTATATACAAGTTAGTTATGTAAGTACTCTACTCTAATATATGTGGTACGCATATATGAAGATATAAATCATTCGTTTGATGGATGTGGATGGCCATACCCCAAAATTCTTAATGGTCAAATGATTCTAGTCACCGATTGGAGAGCATAGTTCTAACCATTTGTTGAACTTGTCATTTAACCATCCATTTCTAATCCTCAAAACCCTCCATTTGATGACCAAGTCCATCAACTGGTGTGAAAATTGGAAATATAGCCGCAGGATCCAATTGGTGTGGCAATTGGAATTTTGGTCACATGGCCTATCTATGGCAGCACCCAGCAGCTGAATGGTCCAAATCTCATACACCCATGCCACATGTACGGAGAAAGTATCAACAGTTGGTCTGCTTTTTGATAAGCTTAGGATCTACAACATTTGGACATTATTAGGAATCTATAGTTCCAAGCTCAGGGCCACATGCTTGGGTTTTCTTAACTCAAGAACTTCTATATATAATTTCTAAATCAGAATGTGAATATTTGGGAAACCACTGAGTAGTTGGGGGGGACAATACCTCGCATGAAAGGTTTTTTTAATATTAAAAAACTAATATTTACCACACAAGCTCTCTGATGAAATGAGTCATATTTACTTTTCTTTTTCTTTTTCTTTTTAACCAAATAGTAGGGATTGTCTATTTGGTTTCAATATGTTTAGCCGTATTGTCTTTGATAGTGTCCCCACAGTGAGCAAATTGGCATCTATTTATAATTTGTTTGCTACATTTCCCTTAAACCCACAAACATCTCTACACCACACAGGTGCTACCCAGCACACTTGTGACCATGCATCAGGTAGGACACTGTGCGGATGATATGTGGCCCAAAAATCCAGCAGGCAGACTAATTAATTAGGCCATACATGTAACAAGAAGAAAAAAAAAAAAAAAAACAACAACAGGCCAGCCATCCATATTCAATGTACATGTGTGGCTTACCTACCTTATGATTTTTTGGGCTAGGTCATCTACATGGTGAGCTGACCTGATGTCCGCCTGGGGTGTTCCCATGTGCCAGGCCGGTGCATGTGGCATGTCTAAAGGCACAGGTTGCCATGGCAAAGCTCTTTTTGGCACGTGAAAATGCATCAAGTCACTAACCACTACTCAATAATCTCGTGTTTTGCATTGTGCTTTTAATAAGGTCATACTCTTCGGCTTTTGTCTCTGCCTGACATCTTGGATGCACATGTACAACACCTGCATGTCAGCAAACTCTTTTTTTTTTCCCTCTACTGAGTGTGGGCACATCAGACCAACTTCTTATTTTACCCAGCACTTAGTAAGGGGAGATCCATAAATATAAAAGGGTACCCGTACCACACTAAGTTTGCAATGGTACTAAGTAGATGTGGGGCCTAAAGTGATGTATCCACATAATCCAACCTGTCTATCAGATTCTTCACCTCAAAAAACACTTGGGACCGAAAACTTGGCCCAATCCAAACTAAGTTGGTCCACAGAAAAGTGAATGATCTAGGTCAAATGAACTCAGCCCAATCCTCTAGAAACTATGTTAGATACTCTCTATAGTTGATGTCTTTGTTTTGAAAGTTATTTGCAAGGTGCACTATTAATGTAATCCAACACGTTAGACTTGGGACCTCCTTTATGAGTTTTTATTTAGTAGCTACTACCTTTTGAAATGTCAGGTGTCCACTTTGCAGTTTTGGGCTGATAGTGTTTGTAGTTTCATGGGATTTCTGAGGAAGGACGTGTGCTTTGACGAAAGACGCCGTCGTTGCACAGGCCGAGCAGTCTGCTAAAAAGGACATTGAAAGTAAGAAACGGTAATTCAAATGGTGCAGGACTGGTTTTTCTTCTGAAGGGTCTGCTTACAGATATTTTCTGCAAATTTGGGAGAATTATGTTGAAGGACAGGAAGTTGCAAATGGTTCATCTGTTGTTGAAAGGAAACAGAAGGAAGTACTTCATGTGCTTTGTCACATTTGTTTATCTATCATATTTCTTATTTGTTTTCTTAAATCATATAATTTACGTATCTTCCTGGCCTTTGCTTTCAAGTGGTAGTAACTGAAGTACTTGGAGGTGGCAAGTTCTACATCCAAATAGTCGACGACCAGAAAGTGGCTGCTCTTCAAAACAACATATATATTGCCCCGATCAACTTGCATAAATGATAGCCAACTGGTCAAGCCTTGAGAATCTGTTTCCACCCCAATCCCTACCCTGTAGTGTTTGCAAACTATTTGTCAAACACCTGCTGTGATCATTTTGTCCGCAGAAATCTATGGTGGGGCCTACCTGTTATTACTGGTTCTTCTTCATATCATTTGGCTAGTTATTCTCTTCTTCATATCATTTGGCTAGTTAGTCTTTCATTCATATAACCTAAAAGCTCGAGCTATGGATCACACATATGCATCCAAGAACAATCATATTGCATGCTTCCTTATATGTTATGCATTCCTTACATTCTATTAAATCTCACAGAGAAGTGGATGAAGGGGGGAATAAATAAATATTTGTTTGATCCAAAACTTATGTGGCTTGCAATAGAAAACTTCCTCCCATAGTGCACCAAAGTAGTAGACCCACTTTTTCCATTTACTCCACTGGATTGAGTTATTGCAAATCAATTCATTTGAGCATCCAAATGCACCTGCAAACGTAAGTTTAGATACCAAATCATGCATTAATTTGGATTTCCTTCCTCTCTAGCTTTTCTTAATTGGTGTATGGCTTTAATTGGTGTCTTTGCTTTTGACTTCTGGTCTCAAATGGTAAAATTGTGAAAAGTTTACAGATTTTTTAATGTGTTTTATGTGATTGTTTTCACAAGTCTATGGAACATGCTTTCTTTAAGAGATCCATGGTTCTGACTTTTATAGCTACAAAAAGTTGGGCTGATTGGAATTTTCTTTTCACTTTCAGATTAAAAGATGCTTCAATGTTGTTAATTGCTGGTGAACAGAGAAGTCATAGGTGAGTTTTTTTATTTTCTTCTATTTTTAGTGAATCACACCTCAAAGACAATACAAGCAGTAGATTCAACAACTTTTTTGTGAATTTTCTTTCTTATGTGTTTAACTTTTTTGCTAGAAACACCTTTCAAAAAAAAAAAAAAAAATGCTTGAAACATCATTATGCATGTATTTACTCAATATTGCATGTAAGTCACAGAGGGAAGACCCTAGATCCAGTGGCTTCAAAAACAAAAGCCAGCGGTCAACAACCATCATCGAGTACAATTGAAAATAAGTAACAAAGCAATCATCAAAAAAGGAAATTACATGTATTTCTTGATAAATCCTCATGAGCTAAACTATACTAATTATCATCACCACACCTGTACATTTTTTCTGACACTTGAATCCTCAGAAGTCCCACTTGCAGAAAGTTTCTGTAATCCCCTCCTTAACAAATGTGTTATCTCTAGAGTTAAGGACCTCAATCACATGCTGATCTTCTTTGCCATCTCCAAAAGAGGGCATTAATGCCTTGGAATGCGCCTTGACTAGCCCTGCCATTTTTGTATGGCATCTTTTAAAAGACTAGCTATATTAATAGCAACACATGCCAACAGCATAAGATTTTTTTCTTTTCTTTTCTTTTTCTTTTATTTTCTTATCTAGCAACCACAAAATAAGATTCATCAGAAAGGAACTAAAGTTCTGAAATACATATCCGGCCTAATAGAGCCCTGACGAGCCAAAGTCATACCTATATTTTTAGATTCTAGCCTCATCCTTTTTTCTTTTTTCTTTTTTCTTTTTTTGATGTGCAAAACCTCAGAATTTGATGGCGTGTTTGCATGGTGTTTCACAAAATTCAATGACAAGCATGCATCCATTTTAAACCAGTGCTTTGGAAATAAATAACCTACAATAGGTGGTTGTTTGATTAATTCAAACTAGGAGGAATTTACCAAGGCCTCTAATTGAATGCACAAATAACCTCCCTGACTGCTGCTGCTGCTGCCACCATCAAAGTCCCAAAATAGAACAACTTGCACCACAAGAGCTTCACTTCAAGTCGTCATAATTTGGAAACATTGAAACTGTTTAAATCAAATTCATTCGTGGTTGAAAAGAGATGTCTACTTCTCACAAACTATCCTAGGATCCTTCTGTATGTATATCACAAACCTGACCTTTGGAGAGCATGTGGAGGCATGGACAGCTTACAGAGCACCATCACTTCAATTTGGAAGATATTTCGCCTGATGACCTGTGGGCTGTCTTCATTTGCTTTTCGTCTTGCATAGAGCTTGGCTTGCCTTAATCAAAGTTAATCATCCAATATCTTACATGTGGCAGGTCAGGCGGTGGATTCTGACCGTCATCTATTGATACCACACCATAAGATCCTAGCCATCCAATCAAGGTCTTCAAATGGATGGTAAAGGATGAAAATAGTTTGTTGTTCAATGGGAAACGGCAATGGACAAGACCATCCAATCGCTGTGCTTTTCAACCATGGACCATTTAAAGATAGCACTGAGTAGATGGATAGTCTAGATCCATAACCCAATCTTCTACCTTTAAGGTACTAACAACTAATGCACAAGGTGCATTGGTTGCAACTTGGACAAATTTTAGTTAGTTTTTGCTAATGTCTTCTTTACTGCAATTTTTCAGAGTGTAACTGGCTTTTACTTTTCTCATTCCTTTTCTTGTTTCAACAACTCTAGACCAAATTTCATTGATTTGTGCAATGATGTTGGGATGTAATGTTTCTCTTTCTCTCTGTTTTAGGATTTTAAATTGTATTATGATGTGTTGTTTGGGAGAAAACAGGAGATTGAGCAGCAAGATGGGTCAGTGCATCTAGCTTATCAACGATCAGTCACTAATGGGCATTCTTGGAATACGGTGGTTGGGAATGGAAATATCAAAAAAAAAAACATCTGATATGGCCATTTTTGAGCGGTTCCAGAGTCAGGTATGTATTAAATGGTCAGGTATGTATCAAATGATCCATAGTATGTCAATGGATAGAGCTTCTTATTCTTAATAAGCAACTCTTATGTATTTTTATATTTTTTGATACCTGTATCTCTTTCTGGGCGAACTGACGAAAAGCCGTATGATTACTCAAACAACTCTTATCTGTCATAGTTGTTGAGTAATGCTTGGTTTATTGGTTTAATTGGTGCAAACCACATGATAACATATGTTAAATATGAAACAGAGTAATTAAGTTAATTCCTTTTGAATGCCTAATCGAGGAAAACACTATACAACCTTGCATATCACTTGGTTTATCGAGGATCAACCTCTGCTTGCTTGAGCTTGTTGCCTTTAAAAGAGTTCTTTGACTTTCATGGTGTAACTGGACTTTGCTAATATGTTGAATCAAATGAGAACAATAGAAAATTTAGATGAACACAGTCATTGGCTTTCTTGTTTAAAGACAGACCTTAAATAAATGTCTTTAGTCGTGAAGTTCCCTCCTTTTGCAACAGAGGAGTGTTTCATAGAATGTCAAGGGAAACAAAAACTAAAAGACCCCCATATCAAGCAAGTTCGTTATGAACCAACTCATAGAATAAAATATTCAGTGCAACTTGAACCATTAACTATAGACTATGGATTCTCAAATTGTTCTTGGTTTTGTATGTAGGTAGACTAGCTAGGTCTGTTCAATTGTAGACCATATAATTCAACCGCATTCTATGCTGAGTTGTTTCTTGTTCATGTATTCAACTTGCCTACTAAATTAGTCTGGCATGTCCATCGTAGTTTCCATATAGCAGCTACATTATAATTCATCCTCCTCTTCCAATGGTTCATTATTGGACACAAAACCCCTTTCATATCATGGGAGTTGGTAGATTACTTGGCGTTGCTCTTTTATATGCTTTGGTTATTTTTCTCAAAAATGGGATCCAGTGTCTTTGAAATGCGGATGGGAACATTGTCTTGATATTGGTAGTAAGAGAACAAAGACCCAAATGTGTCAATAAAAAGGAAAAATGTTTGGTAATACTTGGCATGACTACTCATATTCGAATTGAAGTTTTTTCAAAGATACCATATCATGTCCTGATTCTTGGAACCCAAAAGCTGTAGGCAGCATTTGTTTGTATGCTAGAAAGCTTTTGACTTTATGATATTTACTTTTACAAGCAAAGGTCTCTACTTCCTGCTTTTGAATCTGCAGAAATGCGCACCTTAGCAAAGAGTTTACGTAGGTAAATTCAGTGCCACTTAGATGGAAACCATAGCCAAGCAGTCCCTAATTCTTGGTTTTACAAAATGCCCTGTTATCCATGGATCAGAATCCATCAGTTGGCATATCTTTGCTACTGAGTTGGTACGAGTGTTATTATATTCGGTCTTTGTTACTTGCAGGGATATCATTCGTGGGAATCCAGATGTGAAGTGGGAAAGCATCAAGGGGTTAAAGAATGCAAAGCGCCTTCTCAAGGAAGCAGTTGAGATGCCAATAAAGTATCCCAAGTAGGTCTCATTAAGTCTGGAAATGCCTCATGGATAGTTCTATTAAAATTGTTGAGAATTATTTGAGAAATTTTCTTTTAGATGAATAAGTTGTTAGCTTTTGAAGCTCATTACGTTAGGTAAGCTTTGTATTGCATATTGCGCCACTTTTTATCCATTCATTTCATATATGTCCATTTGGTGAACTTCTCTAATTACACCAATCTACTTCTCAGTGCTGCACATTACGTAATTTCATGAAAGAGAAACTAAAGCTGAAAAGTCTCATTGTTAGATGGATATTAGAGTATTGAGCTTGATCAGAAGTTGTTAGATGGAGATTAGAGTTTTGAACTTGATCAAACTAAGTTGGGAGATTGATTCTGTTCATCAGCTTATTCCATTTGGGCTGCATTAGGAGTTTTGGTCATGTTTGGTTGCAGCACTGATATTTGGTGGAAAGTCAAAAGGGATTAAAATAATGCAATTTTGTTAAACTTCTCTTTCTTTTTTTAAAAACATATATCCAATCCAAATATTTAGAATTTGGATGATATATTTGATTTTAATTGCTTCCGTATCTATTGTGTAGACTTACCTTCTCAAATAGGTTGGTTCATTCAGAGCTTTGGAGAAATGGGTATATCTAGTTTTAGATGTGCGCGTTGATTAACACATCCATAATTAGATATACCAATTTCTCCAATACCTTGAATGAACCAACTTATTTGAGAAGATAAAGTCTAGGCAATAGAAAAGGAAGCAATCAAAATCAAATATATCATCCAAATTCAATTAATTTTTATTATTTTTTTAATTACTAAGAATCACCGACGGCTAAAAACCGTCGAAAATACCGACGGTCCTTAGCCGTCAAAAACGCTGGCAGTTTTGACCGTCTCTTACCATTGAAAACGCCGACAGTTTTGACCATCGCTCTTACCGTCAAAAATACCGACAGTTTTAATCCGTTGGCGAGCAACGCCGACGTGCCCTTTACCGACGGACCTTGCGACAGCTAAAAGCCGTCGGAGAAGGTCATTACCGATGGTTTTTAGCTGTCGGCGTTTCCCTGTTTTTTTGGTAGTGAATCCACATTTGTAGTAGGTTTTCTTGATCAAACCAAACAGCAGAGCACATAGGATCATATGTAGGAGGCATGCCTACAAATTGCAATAACTTGCAAATAAGACTTGGGAATGGAAGTATCGCAAGATGTTTTCCGCTGATAAGAAGGATTAACTAACGCAGGATGAGAGTGGGTAGGCATATTTGTATTCCTTAATGGACTTCATACAAAATGTTTAGTACATATATGTAGAGCTCATTTTCATTAACTTCACATGGATAGACATTTGTACTAAGGATGTTATGGGGTACTTTAATGTCAAGTCCAAATGCATAGAGTGAAGTTCTTATCATTTCTGGAAATCATCATTCCATCACATAGAGCCCATGTTACTTCTCCCCACACTCCCAGACTGCTCAGATTTCTTTTAGTTACTGGGATTTTGGTGACTTTTAGTCTAAGACAACGACCCAACATCACAGGAGTTATTCGATTACATGATGCTTATGGATGGAGGATCATCACGGACAATGTGACAGGATCTTAGAAAGTGATGTATGAGGTCATATTGAAAGTCACCACCCATATTGATTAGGTTGTGCCACCCAATCAACCCCAACAATAAATCTACCCCATAGGGTTCTATGCATGAAAGCTTGATAACCCGGTCAACCACTGTTTCTTTTCCTTGAGATATATCTTTGGAGGGAGGAGATGGAGATATGCTCATGTAATTTGGTTTTTTTCCCTTACCCTTGGCTAAATTTCCTCAAGTAGGGACCTTTCCTTTATCCTTTACCATGGTGCACTCTTGCTAATGAAGGGATGGATTGAGAAAGGAAATAGAGGAGAAATGAAAAAATCCAACAAAATCTCTAACCCTAAATCAAAAATTCCCAAAAGGAATCCTAGGGTAAAAGAAATAAAAAAAAAAATGGAGAGTAAGATGGATAGATTTACCAAGATTTGGAAGTGGATGAGAGATTTGATCAGTGATTGTCCACAAAAACCTCCACCAGAGAATAGGAAGAGAGTGGAAGCGGCCGAGCAAAAAAAAAAAAAAAAATGAGGGTTTTTGCGCGCACCCAATATTTATACCATCAGTGATCTTCGATGTCATCAAAGATGATTGATGACATCAAACACGACTGTTTCGATGTCATCAAATATATGCTCGATGGCATCGAGCCTCATCTGACAATTCAGTTCCAGTATGTACTTTGATGATATCGAAGTGAGTTCGATGTCATCGAAAGGTGTTTCAATGGCATCGAATGTGTCATCGAAGCATTGAGTTTTAGCTTTTTTTATTTGCTTCAATTTGATCAAAGATATGTGCATAAGTATATACATGTTTCAAGTTTTGTACACTCAGCAAAATTTATACAACAACTAAAAATTAATAAGGATAACTAATACTTCCTATGTTATGTTCAAAAAGAATTATGAGGCCTAAAATCCTCGAATATATATCATTAAGCACTAACGGACCACAAATGTATTAGATCATACATACTCTAATAGATTTTTGGAGGTCTTCAAATCTATTGGCATCCAGTGGTTTTGTTAATATATCGGCAAGTTGTCGCTCGATAGGCACATGATCCAACACAATAATATTTTCTTCTGCAAGTTCACGTATAAAGTGATTTCAGATGTCAATGTGCTTTGTTCTTGAATGTTAAACAGGTTTTTTTGAAATATGAATGGCACTAGTGTTATTACAAAACAATGTCATAGTGGTTTGTTCATGCCATAATCCAGCAACATTTGCTTCATCCAAAGAAGTTATGTGCAACAACTACCGGCTGTAATGTATCAGCCTCAATAGTAGACAGATATTGAATTTTTTCCTTATTGTTCCAAGATACAAGACAATTACTGATGTAAAAACAACCACTACTGGTTGATTTGTGGTTATCTATATTAGCAGCCCAATCGGCATCTGAATACCTGGCAATAATGGTAGAAGTGTCAAACGAGTACCATAAGCCAAAATCAATAGTCTCAGCCACATATTTTATAATTCTTTTAACTGTGGATAAGTGTGATTCCTTAGGATCGGCCTGAAATCTAGCGCATGCACCTACACTAAAAGCAATGTCAGGCCGGCTCGCGGTTAGGTAGAGTGAGCTTCCTATCATACTGCGGTGTAAGTGTTGATTTACACTCTTGCCATTTATATCTTTGGAAAGTTTGAGGAGTGGTGCTCATGGGAGTGTGATGAGTACGGCCACATTCAAGTCCAAATCTATTTATCAATTCTTTTACATACTTGGTCTGGCATACTAAGATCCCATTTTGCATTTGTTTCACTTGTAGCCCCAAAAAAAAATTAAGCTCATCAACCATGCTCATTTCAAATTCAGATTTCATTAATTCAGCAAATTCATGAGCCACATCCTCAAAAGTGAATCCAAAGACTGTCATCTACGTAAATTTGAGATATGAGTAAGGCATTCCCAATCGTTCGCGTAAATAGTATTTTATCAACACTCCCCCTATAAAATTGGTGGTCTAGCAAAAATTAAGTCAAGCGCTCATACCATGCTTAAGGTGCTTGCTTAAGACTATAGAGCTCTTTACTCGATTGATATATTTGTTGAGGATATTTGGGATCAAAAAATCCTTTTGGTTATTCAACGTATACTTCCTCCTCAAGTACACCATTCAAGAAAGCATTTTTCACGTCCATTTGAAATAATTTAAATTGTAATGCACATGCAATAGACATGAGATCCCTTATAGACTCAAGTCGTGCTATTGGGGCAAAGGTTTCATCAAAATCAATGCCCTCAATTTGTGAGTAATCTTATGTTATGATTCTAGCCTTATTCCTTACGATATTTCTAGATTCATCATATTTTTTTTAAAAGATCCATTTGGTTCTAATGATATTTGTGTTTAGTGGTCTAGGAGCTAGCTGCCACACCTTATTTCTCTCAAACTGTTTCAATTCATCTTGCACAGCCGCAATCCAGTTTTCATCTTAGAGTGCTGCAACATTTTTTGGTTCAATTTTGGAGGTGAAGCAGAGATGACCAAAAATGCCCTCAAGTTGTCGCTGAGTTTTCACACTGGCATTGGGATCTCCAATGATTTGATTGAGAGGATGATCCTTGATAAATGGCATGTTGCTCGACGGTTGAGGATCAAGAGGAGAGGTGGATTTGTTATCAAATTTACCTATCATGCATGGATCCACCTCTTCCTCCACATCAGTTGAGGGACCATATTCATTATTAGGTTGGTCATCAACAACCACATTGACTATTTCTTGAATCGTAAGGGTCCTCAAATTGTAAACTCTATAAGCACGACTATTCAGAGAATATCTTAGAAAAATACCATCGTCACTTTTAGAGTCAAATTTGCCTAGTTGTTCCGTATCTCTAAGAATGTTACATTTGCTACCAAAGACATGAAAATATTTAACACTAAGTTGTTTTCCATACCATAGTTCATATGGAGTTTTGTTTAAACCTACTCTAAGGTATACTCTATTGATTATATAGCATGAGGTCTTGACAGCTTCATCCTAAAAATTTTTTGTCATGTTTTTACTATTAAGCATAACCGAGCTCATTTCTTGCAACACCATTCTTTTTCTTTCAACCACTCCATTTTGTTGTGGTGTTTTTGGAGCTGAGAATTCATGTCGAATTCCATTTTCATCACAAAATTTTTAGAATCGATCATTCTCAAATTCTCCACCATGATCACTTCATATACGTTTTATGCAATATCCTTTTTTCAGTTTGGAGTCATTTTGCCATTTTCTGAAATTCATCAAATGCATCAGATTTTTTTCGAAGAAAAGTGACCCAAGTGAACTTGAAGTAATCATCTACCACTACTAGAAAGTATCTCTTTCTACCATGGCTCTCAACTTTGGTGGGACCAACTCGATCCATATACAGTAAGTCAAGTGGTTTAGAAGTTGCTACGGTGGTTATCTTTTTATGTCTCACTTTTAACTATTTGCCTTTGAGACAGTCACCGCATACAATCTTCTCTTCCTTCCTTATCTTAAGGAGTCCTCTCACCAAATTTTTTAAACTTAATTTAGCCAAGTTCCGATAGTGTGCATGCCTGAGTCTTTGGTGTCATACCTTAGATACATTGTTTAGAGCCATGTGGCATCTTGTAGACGAAACATTCTCTCTACTACTTTCAACTACGTGGTAGTTGTCACTTGTGCGAAGACCTTTCATAATCAATTTCCCTATATAGTCTGAGATCTTGCATATATCTTTAGAGAATGTGACTAAGTGTTCTTTGTCGCAAATCTGGGAAATACTTAGGAAATTGTGTTTTAATCCCTCTACGCAAAGAACATCTTCAATCTTGGGTAAGCCAGGGCCAACTATTGTTCTTCACCCAATTATCTTGGTGGAGCTCCCATCTCCAAATGTAACTAACCCACCATTAAATTTTAAATATTCAAAAAAATGGGTTTGGTCACCTGTCATATTTCTAGAGCAACCGCTATCAAGATACCATTTAGAATTATTGCCTACTTTAAGTGCAGTATGAATTACAAGGCAATTGTTCTTACTTTTAATCACTCATTTGGTGACCATCCTCTTTAGAGATGATGTAAGGATCGTATCATAGTCCATACTATTCCTTATACTCTCGCGATCCTTCCCGATGAATTTCGGCAACCCACGACCTGTAGTCGGTAATTGCGCACGACCCTGAATTGCATCACATAGATCTTAGTCAACTTGACTCGAAACATGTACCCTAGCGACTGCGCCGTCGACGTGGTTTCAACGTTGCATCTTGCGCACCGATGTGATACCCAAGCTAGGAGTAGTACGCACGCGTATATTTCAAGGAAACGCCGCGTGTTGCGTATCCCGATAGAAACTCTACCCAATCATCACATCAATCAATCAAGTGCAAGTCAAGTACCACCCATCACACCCATCCCTCTCTTACACAAGTCATCCCCAAAGTCAACTCTCTCTTACAACACACCCATCCCTCTCTTACACAACCCATCCATTTTCATCCCATCACATCCCCTTTCCCTCTCATTCTCTCTACCATTTCAAAGAAACCAAAGAGAGCAACCGTCCTAGCAAGAGAAGCTCTAAGGATAGCCAAGTTTGTGGCCCACTCCCCACCCCAAATCTCTTATCCTAACCCTTCAATCTTCATCATCTTCCATCAAAGAAAAAGCCAAGGAGCTTGCATCCCGAGGAACTAAGAAGAAGTGTAATTGGTGGATGAATCTTCATTGTTGGTAGGAAAGGGATTTTCATCATTGATTTTGATGATTTGAGAGTCCACGTGTGGTGGGACCCATTTGATGTATGCATTGTATTGAGTAAAGAGAGGGCTCATAGTGGCGGAGTCCCTCCCCTCCACATCTCTCTCTCTCTCTCTCTCTCTCTCTCTCTCTCTCTCTCTCTCTCTCTCTCCCTCCCTTTCTTTTATGATGATGTGTGTGGCCTGCCTAATGGTGCATGTATAGGACATCCACTGTCCAGAAATTTTTTGGACGTCTAGCAAGTTTCAGATGGACTAGACGTCCAGTTGGTGGAGCCAACCTTGCTATCCATTTCGGGCTAGCCTAGTTGAAGGGAAAAACACAAATATCGGCCTGATCCCGGGACTGTGTGGCCCACCCTGGTGGACCCTACCATGATGTATGCATTCTATATCCACATCGTTCACGTGTTTGGCCCACCTTGCTGCCTGTCTAGCAAGCAGCCCTACTACCTGTCCGTTTGGACAGGCCTGAAGGAAGGAAAATATAAATATCAACTTGATTCAAATCAAGTGGGCCACATATACATGGACCCCACCTAATGTATACGTTTCATACATGCCGTCCACCGTCCAGCAAGGGACGGTGGAGCCCACATGATGTATGTGAATATCCACACCGTCCACCGTCCAGCAAGGGACGGTGGAGCCCACATGATGTATGTGAATATCCACACCGTCCACCGTCCAGTCCATGGACGGTGAGACCCTCATGATGTAAGTGTTGTATTCACACTGTCTGTCCATTTTGTTGGACTAGTGGGCCACATGTGTGGACCCACCTGTTGTATATTTTATATCCTCATCGTCCAGCATCTCTGGACGGTGGGATCCACCTTGGTGTATGTATTCTATCCACACCGTCTAGCCATGGATAGTGGGCCCACATGATGTATGTGTTTCATTCCACACCGTCCATCCGTTTGCTGGACGTGCAGGGTCCACCTGTACACACAGGGCCCACCTGTTGTATGTGTAGGGCCCGCCCTGCTGCATGTTTTCCATCCACACTGTATAGGCCCACCATGTTGTATGTGTTCTATATGCATGTTGTCCATCTATTTTGTTGGGCCATAGGGGCTGACCCAAGGGACCCACTATGATGTATGTGAGGCCCATGTGGTGAGGCCCATTGTGATGTATGTGAGGCCCTTGTGTGAGGACAATATGATGTATGTGAGGCCCATGTGGTGAGGCCCATTGTGATGTATATGAGACCCGATATGATGTATATGAGGCCCTTATGATGAGGCCCATTGTGATGTATATGAGGCCCTTATGATGAGGCCCATTGTGATGTATATGAGGCCCATTGTGTGTATATGAGGCCCTTATGATGAGGCCCATTGTGATGTATATGACGCCCATCGTAATGTATATGAGACCCTTTAGTGAGGCCCAATTATGATGTATGATTCCACCATAATGTGTGTGATAATTTTATGTAGCCCATCCAGTTTCTAGCTATTATAAGGGTCGTGGACCCCATTGCAGTTAGATTCTAGGTTCCAAATGGGCCACACCTTGGGAGCAATGGTGATTAAATGTCTACATTGTAAGAGCAATGATGGTTAAATATCCACATTGTAATCCTCCATAGGGCCCGTTGTTAGGCCCATTTTTATCTCCTCTTAGTGGGCTAACCCAAATCGTTGGGCCCCCACTGTTATTAGTATGACCCACCTTACTTTATTAGGCTAACTCAAAACCATTGGGCCCCCATTGATGCTATTAGTATTATCCAAACCTTAAAGTCCACCTTGTGTGCTTGCCGGGCCTCCATAAGGGAGCCCTCTTCGTGACATGATAGAATGGATGAGGAAGCACACTCCTTATTCTTAGACCCATTCTTGATATGAGTAGGTCATCTAGGCCCATTCTTAATATGAAAAGAATACATCATTACCATAGATGGAAGGATCTGTGGTATCGAATTTGGTATATCCACCGTTGAGAACCGATCTTCATATTATGAATTAGATCTAATGTCCTTCTATGTACCCCGCCTTATATAGGCCGACTATCGATTATGACCATGTTAGTATACACACTGAGTTCATGCCATCACACACACACACACACACACACACACACACACACACACACACA
The DNA here is from genome assembly GCA_037074715.1 of Magnolia kwangsiensis. Taxonomy (NCBI): domain Eukaryota; kingdom Viridiplantae; phylum Streptophyta; class Magnoliopsida; order Magnoliales; family Magnoliaceae; genus Magnolia; species Magnolia kwangsiensis. Next base: position 126,293,822 of record CM073574.1, on the reverse strand, counting down.
CATATATATATATATATATATATATATATATATATATATATAGGGAAAAGGTACTATGTGCTCGACCTCACGAGTCCATCCCATGAGGTCGAGTTGTGTGGGCCCCACCGTGATTCATTTCGAACATCTACCCCATCAATCAGATGCACCATTCCATCGTGGGCCTAGGTCTCCAAAATCAAGTCAATTTGTGACTTTTGTGGGCCACACCACATACAGAAGTGGAGAGGGGCCGTGCACCATTAAAACATTCATAATCATTTTTTGGGCCCACCGAGATGTGGTTTGCAAATCTATCCCATCCATTATGTGTGTCCCACTTGGATGAGGATTCAGACCAAGTTTCAAACGCATGTAAATTTAAGGTGGGCCCCACCAAGTGCTTTTATATGTTTTAACGGTATCTTCACAAGATTTTAGATGGTATGGCCCCCCTGAGTTCCGTATACGGCTGATTTTTGGGATATCCCATAATTTAAAGGGGACCCATCAAATGCACGGTGTTGATGGTCGACACGCATCACGGTGGGGCCCACACAGCTCGACCTCACGGGAGCTTATCATGAGGTCGAGAGCATAGTACCTTTTCCCATATATATATATACACGCACGTGCGCATTGGAATAATTAAGTTGTCCACTGGATGAGATTGCATGTTATGTGAAATGAGTTCTAACGAGTTCTCATGAAAGTCGAGAGAAAATCTCTCCCCCTCTCCCTCTATATATATATATATATATATATATATATATAATATGCACACACACCGCCACACACTCATGCCATAGTGGGTTTTCACCACCTATGGGTGCTGGAACCCTTGACCTATATATATATATATATATATATATATATATATATATATATATATATATATATATATATATATATATATAATATGCACACACACCGCCACACACTCATGCCATAGTGGGTTTTCACCACCTATGGGTGCTGGAACCCTTGACCAGGTGTTGAAACTCCCGAGAGTCCACCACCGTAGCAGCATCTTCAAAGGGCTTGGGGGCTATGGATAACTGACTTGGGTACAATTTGCAAGCATATGCATCACAGCTGAAAACGAAGCATGTTGGTGCAAGATCAGGTCAGCTCATCCCAGTGTAAATGCCATGTCACAAAATTAAGTCATTATGGTCATTAGGTGGGCCAGCCAAATGAGTGGACAGCAGAATGACAAATTACAAAATAACAGTCCAGAATGACACAGAATTTTGCTGGAACAAGAAATGCATAACAAATAGATGTACTAAAACCAACTGCCTGATGATTCAGACTTGTGGTTTACTGTTACGTTTTTTTTTCCAGTTTGAATAGATTTCAAAGTTTAACAGAATTTCAGGATTCAAAACTGTTACACTAAAATCGAACATCCCATAGGATAGGAAAAACAGCTATACCAGCATCAGCAGTCCATCCCAACTTATTCAGACTACAAATGTGACCTATTCATCCCAAGTTCTAGGTTAACTTATGAATGGGTTTCATGTCAGCAGCTTCCTGAAGAGTGCCTTTCTCAATATGGTTCCACCACTTGAGAAGGAAATTGTCCACTACCAACCTGAACCAGGGAGATAACTTGATACCGTCTTCACCAGCATCTGCTTTCCTTAACAACTCTTTCAACTGATCACGATTAACATACTTAACATCAGCAACTTCCTCTGGGTTTGGATTCAAATTGACATCTCGGACGATAAAGAGTAAATAATCCACTGAAATGAGATGGATTAAAATTTACAATTAAAAACAAAAAGTTAATATGATACATGGGATGTTAGATACAGGTAACCAGATGAATGAAAGATCACTAAGGACAAGTTTGGATGCAATAGTTAATAATTAAATTGGGGAACTTTGGTTTAGGGTGTGCTTGCTTGCACCAAATATCATTACAGTGCAAAATTTCGTGATATTTCATGAAATTTGGTGCAACCAAACAGCTTTAAAGAAGAGGAAATGATTAGAATTTGGTACAGCCTAGTATCCATAATGAGCCATGCCCTTTCATTTCTTTCAGGTCCAGCTAGAAAGTGATGTAATTGTAATTTGGAACACAGACCCACAATATGAATACCAAGGAAATCACACACTGTTTCCACTTCATTAGATTTGTAATTGCAATTTGATTTGATGGTGCATCCAAATGCAGGCTTAGTCAAAAAGTAGGAACAAACATACATTCATGCTCCCCCCACTTGCCATCGGATGGAGCCTTATACAGCATACGGCCAACTGGGATGAACTGGCTGACAGGTAAATCTTCAGCAGGAATGCCCAGCTCATCAAAAAGCTTCCTCTGTGCAGCATTCCTTACACCTGCTTATGAAACAGGAATTAATTCTAGCCTTCCAAATTGCTAGTACAGAATCAGCATTCAGCAATTCAAGAAGTTATTGGTTTTAAAAAATATATATATATACCAAGGAAATTCTCCTCTATGAGCTCAGAATCGCGGTAAAGTGGATGGCTGCAGCAGGTATTTGTCCACACCTTGGGAAATGTTACCTTTGTTGCAGACCGTTGCTGTATGTGAAAGAGAAATATATACAAAAATCCCATTTACCACCAGTTCAAGAAGAATCACAACAGTGCAATACAAGCCCAAGCCAGCTAAATAAGAATCACATTTAAGAAGTATAATGGTTCAGAAAATTGTGGCCAACCGCGATCAAAACAAAGCTGGACAATCTGCTGGGATCCCCTGGGCCAAGGAAAAGTGGGCGATAAGCTTTGAGGGGCTGTTGTATACACGACTTTTTTTTATAGTGGCATAAGAAATAAAAGCAAGTTTCCAAAAAACCAAATAGAAAATGTCATGCACAACATAATTGACTTATTTTTATGATACACAGAATAAAAGCGTCGGGAAAGAATCTGAACATGTGATAAAATTGTAACTTGATCCTGAAGTCTGATATATGCAATCTTCATTTATTTGCCTCTTAGTTTCTGTAACATTCTGCAAAGATTGTGGAACTAAATCATATTTCTTGAAAAGGCTCAAACACAAGATTCCTCAATGGAAAATTCCAGGTCAAGGGCAACATGAATTTATTTCCGTTGTCAAATGTTGCTCAAGTGGTGAGTTGCAAGAAATAAGAGGATCCGCAAGATGAGGGACTCCCATAAAATAATTAATTAATTTCCAAAATTATAGATCAGGGATGAGTCTCGCTGATTGTAGAGCCTGATAAGAATTCCAGTCATCATAGTGCCCTCAAAACCAAAGATGTGCAACTGTGAATAGAGAGCAAACACAATCTTTGGCACATAACACCCCTTATCAATGTTTTCGGTATCATTATTGTGTAATGCATCACACCGTTGGGATACGGATACATATAGGTTATAGCATGAGATATATTGGTTGTATCATGTAATGTATTGGGAAACATTGAAAATTTGGTTGAATTTTTCCATGAAACTTCAGGGATTGTTAAAAAAGACATAAACACACTTACAAATCAAAACATCACCAAAAACAAGTGCACATAATAGGTTTCCTTTGTATAGGGTCCTAATCTATGCACTATTTGCCTGAATTGATGCAAGTGCATTTAAAGTCAATTCAAAAAGAAAATTTTACAATAATGCCCTTAGTAATAAAAAAATGTGCAGACTAAAAAATAATGAATCTAAATCATCAAATCCCAATCCAAACCATCAATCACATCCACCATAAAAGTAAAAATAAAAATTCCTACTAGACCCATGTGGTCCAGAATTTGAATGGATTAGCGGTCCGATGACCTGCAGATGATAATTTGACAATCAGATGTGCCAACGATCGCAATCCAACAGTCAAATGCTCCTATAATAGTATTTGCATGCATCTTCCCAGTATGAGGTCTTCCAGATACATGATCAATGCACGTGGAGTCTTCAAAGTGGCTCATTGAGCCCTATATAGATGTCGTCCATTCATAACAAAACTGGGGTTTCCGTATGGGCCCTCCTTCTCTAATAGACCCTATATGATGGTCCGATGTCCTCATCATATAGTCATGCCTCCTGAAAGTTACAAAAGACTCATCGAAGCACTACGATAAAACAACCCCTCTCACAACATCAAGGGTGCTCCATCATTTATGAAGGGTCAATACTATCATTTAGCAATAGCCAAAAGGACAATGCAATATAATTCCATTTGCTACATTCTGAAATTTAGCACGTAAGTGTTGATATACCTGAAGTAACAATTCATATTTGGAGTTGAATAAAAAAACACTGAAAGCTCTATGTAGTAGATTCTCCGATTCGATTTTTTCCATCAAATGACCTGCATTATATAAAAATAGCCATGATAAATACCAACCAGACGTCTGAATGATGAGTAATCCGAACATACTCATTTTGTGCCCTATTGCGAACTATGAGAAGAAATGATAAGAAATTAGAACCAAAAAAAAAAAACAATTTGAAAGGATAAGTAAAATAGCAGTAACATAAGGTGATATTTGGATATATGCCTCAGTATTAAAGAAATAATAGAGAACTGTTTGCTTCGCCTTATAAAGAGATCTCAAACCTAACACAACAATATTAACATGCAATACAAAGTAACACTAAGATCTATAAGTAGCTCCTTTCACCCGAAACGTTTAAAGGACGCGCCAAATTTATTTACAATCAGCAACTGAAGAATGTATTATCTAGAAAGAACATGAGTTAATATATCCTTTAGACAAACCCATTTTCATGGTAATAGTAAAATAACGCGATCGTTTAGACAATTTGCCTGATCACCAAAGTAATCATGGAAAAACATATGGTTGTATAGCTTGATCCATTGACTTTGCAAAAAACATACAGAAAAATTTTGAAAGGATATGAAAGGACCACAACAATAAGATCTAGTGAGAGCTCCCCACTCATTGAACAACTGCTAAATGTGGTGTCAACATTTTTTTTGCTGCTAATAATTAATAGAATCTATGAGATCAATGAGAGGTGGAAATTTTATTTTCAAAACTTGTGGGACTAGGGATGAAGGGAATCACAAACTCAAATGAGGTTGGAAGCAAAGAACACTTTTATGGGATTAGGATATCTGAAGTGAAAGAAGCTTTGAGAAAGAAGAAGCCAGGAATGGCCCCTGGACGAAATGGTGTACCAGTAGAGGTTTGGAAGTGTAAGGGGAGATATTAGTTTATTTTGGTTGACAAAGTTGTTCAACAAGAATGTAAGATCGAAGAAAATGACAAACAAGAGAAGTATTGTAGTACACCTAAAATACAAAGTTGCAATAACCATTGCGTGATAAACTTTATGAGTCTTGTTATGAAATTTTTGAAGGAAGTGGTTAAGCAAAGAGTAAAGCATCATAGGAATGCATCAGAAAATCAATTGGATTCATGCGAGGAAGATCAACCATTGAGGCTATTTTCCTAATTAGACAACGAACGAAAAAATGTGAGGGAAAGATCTCCAAATAGTTTTTATTGACTTAGAGAAAGCATAGGATAGGGTCGTTAGTTAATCTAGTGAGTGTTGGGAAAGAAAGGAGTCTCAAGAGGATGAATGTATGAGGGAGAGGGAGCAGTAACAAATGTAAGAACTCCTGGAGACACAAGTGAGTTTCCAATTACTTTAGCCTTGCACCAGGGATCAGCATTAAGCACGTACCATTTTCAATTGATTTATGAATGAGTAAACGAGGCATTTATAGGAAGAGATTTCATGGAGCATATTGTTGCAAGTGACATAGTTTTGATTGACGAGAAAAGGGAAGGGATAAAAACAAAGCAAGAAATATGAAGGGATGGTTTAGAATTTAAAGGTTTTATAATTAGTTGGATTGAAACAAAGCATGTGAAATGCAATGTTAGTAACAATAGAGTGAAAACGAGGAATTAGTTAAGATTGCTACTCAACGAGTACCCCAAGATGACCATTTCCAATATCTTGGGTTGATTAGTTAAGATTTCTACTCAACAAGTACCGAGTGTTCGAAATATCGGTATCGTGTTATGTATCGCACCCTTGGGATATGGATACATATCGAGTATCGCAAGAGATATATCGGTTGTATTGCATAATGTATCGTTGTTGTTGGAAACATGGGGAAATATTGGGAAATTGGTCGAATTTTTTAATGAAACTTCAGTGATTGTTTAAAAAAAGGTTTTAATTGTATGAGGTCCTAATCTATGCATTGTCTAACTGAATTGATGCAAGTATATTCAAAATCTATTCATATAATTTATAAATGTAAGAAGACATGTGGAAACACAAGCAAAACATTCAAAAGCAAAAGAAGAATCACTAGATCATGTTACATACATGTTTGATTTTATGTTTGGACACATTGCAACCGAATTGTGAGAAATTGAGAAATTTTGATTTTTTTTTTTCAATTTTCCGCAACTCGGCCCCGTCCCCTCCAAATCTCAAAATCGAAGTTCCCAATTCATGATTTTTCATGCAAAAATGAAAAAAAAAAAAAAAAAAAAAAAAACATGTATTTGTAACAATTTACATTGATTTAACATGATTTACAAAAAAAAAAAAGGATCGAAAATAAAAAATGCTCACTAGATTGAACATGTGGGATATATGATATATCACACTACTTGTGTGTTTCGTATTGCACAGGTGGGATACAAGATATATCGTGGGATTTATTGGCCGATATTGTCGATATTTTAAACACTGCAAGTACCCCATGATGACCATTTCCAATATCTTGGGTTGATTGATGGATGGATGTATGTATGTATGTCTAGAGGCAACGGTATACATGGATACGCAGATGTATCTATAGAGGCAAAGGTATACTCTTGGTTCCTTTAGTTTTTGGATGTATTGTATGCATTTTATTTACTTGCATTGTATTATATTTGAGATACGAAATCATTTCAGATATATTTGAACTACTTTTGTCCATCGATGCATGATTTAAGCCCCTATAAAATGGAAACATATTATGTATAGCTGTTTGTTACAAGATTTTGACTCCCGAAGTGTGTAAACCTACCTTTTAACATCTCTTGAAATTTCACTGAAAAATTCCATCTTTTTCCCAATGTTTCCCAAATATTTCCTTTAGACAGCAAAATTTTACCCAGTATCTATAACATTATCAATGATATCGATACATGTTTCTGTATCCCAAGTCATCGATACCTAATACCTATACCGATACAGATACTCTGAACACTGATTCTCAGTAAGTTCTCTCGGAAGGGCATAGTCTGGAATTGCTTCGAACATGTCTGCGGCTTTTCACAAGACTAGTATATTGTGGCACATGCATAATAATGAGGTGCAATCTGCATAGAGTTAGTTTAGCACGGTTTAGTAAATAACAGTGATTCTTTAACTGTACACACAGCATAGTTGCAATGCAAACCAGACTATCCTAATTGTCAACCCAACTGTGGATGGAGTGTGACAAAAAAAAAAAAAAAAAACTACGCAAATAATATTTATCTGATTTCCCTTTGAATTTGAACCCTCACTATATTATTTATAACCATCCAACTGATAGCCACTAAAAATGGATGGTTAGGACCACTTGATGAGTATGATTCAGAGATCTTCTCCATCCAATTGTAGATCCACGATTCTCATTACTGTACATTAGCACCAAGTTTGAGGAGGATGAACCACCACCATTTAGAAAATTGTGCAAACCTAACAAAGTAGTTTATCCCTGTGCAGTGTGTAGAGTGTAGACAATGGATTGCACTACAAAGACAACCTGCAGGTCACAACATGACAGAAAGTCAAGGATCCAAGCCATCCATCACAAAAGTTATATCATAAAAATCTACATTCTCTGAAGTCAGACGCATCAGCTTGTTGGATTGTCCTCAAGTTGTGAAACAAAACAACAGATGTGGGAAAGTTTATCATAATTCTACACACATTGAATGCCTATCCCCACTGTTTCTTAATTAGGGCTTGCTTAAAGTGCCAGCCACCAAATGCACATTTTACATCAGGCACAAATATAGGCTGAGGGCACATGCATTGAAAACACTGCATGAGAGAACACTTACAGGACATGAATGGTATTAACTAAAAGTGTAAACTGCCACTTTTTGTGAAGTATAGATTTGTTTAGCTTGCATCCCTTGATAAGATCTTAACTGCTGAAAATCTAGAGAGGAGGTATCGCAGTGCTCAATTGATGTTGCATTGTTGCATCTTTGAACAGCTTGGGTGTTCCACCTTCTAATCCACTATCGTTTTGCCAGAGGCCTGGAGGCAATCATAACCAAATTCAGCACGACTAGGATGTTCCCAGAATTTTATTACAGAGCTTATTGAGGGATGATCATTGTCGGCGTGGTCCCCATTGGGCATCTTTTTTTTAAAGCCTTGGAAGTAGGAACCTTCAAGACATGGTAAGGCGGGCCAAGCAACGCTTGAAGCCCGTAACTGTCCCTCATCAGGATGTCTCTGCCAGCTTAGCTAGCACCGAGACTTTGGGGATCTCTTATGAAGCATGATAGTTCAAGCTTCATTATGGTCTATTTGGCTCGAAAGAAATAGAAGTATTTCAGTGATAAATCCTCAACATTCAGTGCAACATTGAAGAAGATATTCAAGCTCCTTTTTGGGTGGGTTAAAGCAGACTCTAGATTTAGAGGTTTCTCTGTCTTCTCATGATAAAAATTGGGAAGAGGTCCTAGTGTTGATGAAAGTAACTAAAGTTGAAAGCTGAACAGGAAACTCCACCTGCTGGAAGTTTCAAAATTAGTTTGATGGTTGTTCCTTTGAACATCTTAGATTAGCTGGGGTGAGGGACATTGTTCGTGACAGCTTTGGTACTTCTGGCAGAGTTCTTGAGCCTTACTAGGATTAAGGATTCTAATTATGGTGAAATTGAGGTGCTATTACAAGCTATTAAGATGTTCGTTGATTTTTTTCCCCCGGTAGTGATTGAAGGAGACTCCTCTAATGTGATCTCCTGAGCAAGATCAGGTGCCCTTACAGAGTTGCAGACATGATTGAAGAAGCTTGAGATTCATGCTATCAACATTCAGTGAGTTTTTCACTAGTTCTAGGTAGTGTTCGTAATATCGATACTATCGGCCGATATTATCGGTATCGATGGCGAGCGATACGAAACCCCTCAGAAGGCCCCTGAAATACAAAAAATTCGAAGAATCTTCTGTATCATGCGATGTATTGCAAAATATCGTGAGATATCGTAAAATATTGTGCGGTATCGACTGATATTATCACTTCTACCTTTTTATCAGGGATTGTAACGTTTTCTTCGCAATTAAAGGGTCGGGAATGTTGGAAAAATCAGGAAAAAAAAAAATCGGGACAACACCGGAAAATCGAAAAATATATTTATTTATTTTTTTAAAAGGAAAAAAAAAATTCAAGAGAGTGTATTTTGATACCTGTAGAAACAATTGCATAATCAGAAGTTGCATTTGGTGGGCCAATCAATCGAAGTGGTGCGCCATTCATAGGTAAGTGCGAAAAAATCTTCAATTACCTTCGACTTCGGAGTGTATTCGAGAGACAGAGATTTTCAGGTTTAGGGTTCCGGGCAAGAAGGACAGATATCCTCTGGTTATTATTTAAATTTTTTTTTTAAAAAAAAAAAAGGCTTCGATGCCTTTTTAGGGAAACAGATTAGTGGTCGGTGCTTTGTGGGCCCCACCATGATGTATGTGTTTCATCCATGCCGTCCACCCATTCTTCCAGATCATTTTATGGTATGAGCCCGAAAATTAGGTTGATCCAAATCTCAAGTGGACCGCACAATGTTGATTGAATGCTCACCATTAAAAACTTCTTGGGGCCACAAAAGTTTTGGTTAAGCTGATATATATTTTTTCCCTTCATCCAAGTTTGTATGACCTAATCAACAGGTTAGATGTCAAATAATCCTTACAATGGGCCCTAGAAGGTTTTTAATGGTGGACATTCAATCACTACTGTTTTCCCATGGTGTGGTCCACCAGAGATTTAGATCTACCTAATTTTTGGGACCAAGCCCTAAATTTATCCTTCAAAATGGATGGACAGCGTGGATAAAACACACACATCATTTTGGGGTCCACAGAGCACCGAGCACGAGCCGCTTGGTCGGTGGCAACGTAACTAGCCAAACCGCATTCTCTTTTTTACATACGCGGATTAGCTACTAACAGGTTTGAGTAGCGTGATTCGCTACTGAAGTGACGTCACCAAGTTATGTGGGCCCCACCATGATTTATGTGTTGTGTCCACACCATCCATATATTTGGAGATATCGTTTGAAGGCGTGATACAAAGAATGATTCAGATCCAAAGCTCCAGTGGACCCCACCACAGAAAACAGTGGGGAGAGTAACGCCCACCATTAAAGACTTCTACGGGCTACAAAAGTTTTCGATCAAGCTGATATTGTTTTTTTCCCTTATTTCATGCCTGTGTTAACTTATGAAAAGGTTGGATCTCAAATAAACATCATGGCAGACCTTAGGAACGTTTCAACAGTGGCCGTCACTCTCCCCATTGTTTCCTATGGTGGAGTCTACTACTGCTCTGGATCTGCCTCATTCTTTGTCTTGTGCCCTAAAATTATCTCTCCAAATGGATGGACGGTGTGGATACAACACACATCATGGTGGGCCCATAGAACATGGTGACATCACTTTAGTATAGAGTCTCGCCACTCAACCAGTCAGTAGCTAATTCGCGTCCTTTTTACGGGCTCAGGCATATTGGTATCCAGAGATAGATTATTTTGTCGGGGCTCTATAGGGCCCACCATGATGTGCATGTTTTATCCACACCGTGCATCCATTTGGATAGGTTATTTTAGGGCATGAGCCAAAAAAGGAGTCAGATTTGAGGCTCAAGTGGACCACACCACGGGAAGCCGTGATGCAATGATGCCCACCATTGAAACTTTCTTAGGGCCCACCATGATGTTTATTTTCCATCCAATATGTTCATAAGGTTTGACAGACTTGGATAAAGAGAAAACATAAATATAAGCTTGATCCAAAAATTATGTGGCCCACAAGACATTTTCAACTACAACCGTTCAATCCTCACTTCTTCCTATGGTGTGGTCCACTTGAGCCTTAGATCTCCCTACCTTTTTAGCTCATGCTCTAAAATTATCTGTTAAAATGAATGGACAGCGTGAATAAAACACATACATCACAGTGGGTCCCACAAACCCCTGACAGACCATCTGTCACAACACATAGCTTAGGACCCTTTACAAAGGAAACCTATTATGTGCACTTCTTTTTTGAGATTTTATAATTTAAAAGTGTCTATTAAGATCTTTTTTAATAATCCCTGAAGTTTCATTGAAAAATTCAACAATTTTCCCAATGTTTCCCCATGTTTCCCAAAAAAGTGCGATAAATTATGCGATACAAACGATATATCTCGTGCGATAACCGATACGTTTATCGAGCTATTAATCGAACACTAGTTCCAGGAGAAACCAATGACAAAGGGAACAGCCTTGCAAAACTTGTTGTTATAGGGGAGACTTCTCATTCAGAAGAGGAGAAGCTATTCGGTCTGTTTCTTTTTGGGGCCGGGTGATTTTTTATTCTTGTTGGACTCCCTGTGTGACTTCCCTTTTATAATCTCCTTATCTGTTTTTTATCCTGTTTTTTTTTTTTCCTTTAATAAAATATCTGATTGCTAATATAAAAAAAAATCCCACCAAATTTCAAATCCTACGTAAAAAAACAGAAGTTAAAAGTCTTATTAAGAAATCGGATTGTTTATCCTCCAACTATTTCTAATCTTATCTTCATTTGTATCATTATAATTGCATCAAACACTTGTCAATGAATGTTCCACAATGACAATTCTTTAAGATGGTTGTAATGCTTCTTTATAAATAATGAAAAGAGGAAAAATATTACCACTAGTATAACAGTAGTTCGTACATTTACAGCAAAAATATTGGAAACGAAATGCTGCCATAACAACCACCACCTCTCATTTAATAGCCATGATTTTACTGTTAACGGACATTTTGCTACAGACTACATCTTTTCTTATCACAGGAAGTACATATGCATATACAAATACATTTACAGTGAAAATGGAGAAGGAAACGAAAGGTAGCTCCAATCCAACATGGGTACAGAACTTATCTTCAACGGTCAAGTATCATAATATAATATAACATATGCATGCACTTTTCTGCATGTGATTATGAGATGCTCCCAAGCCTTAACTATAAATTGGCATAAGAAGATGAAACCCTAGATCTTGTAACATAAATTGCAAAATTCAAATTATGATCTACAATTCAAGCTCACATAAAACAATTTTAGTAGAAGGCAGATTCTGGAGACTGGTGTCATACAAATATAATAACATATATCAAGAGAAGCATGCAAAATTACCTTATGAAATGATAGATCCCTCAAGAAATTGCAAATAGTAGAAAGATTGTAGTCTAACACAAAAACATAAATTATTCAAAAGTAAACACACATCTTTTGCCACAATTATGTTAAGACTATTCGTGTGACAAATAAATTTAGCTGCATGAACCCCACTTACAATTGTATTTAGAGTCATGTCCAATAACATGATCATCCTCATCCACCAAAATACATCTGCACAAAGTTAGAGAATATATGAATGACCAACATTGTTGTCCAATAAATAGTAAATAAATTTCTGACATATATAGACCATCTGATGTAATTCTGCCTGTTAACAATTATATACCCGCTAGTAGCATTCACCTAAAACTCCCTAGCCTATATTTGTACGAAGGATGAAATGAAGTGCAAACAAGTTTGGTATAGAAGCAGGGAAATGTACGTTTTAAAATGTTAGCAAGCATGAAGAGCTAGAAGTGGATAGTGGGAGCATGAGTCCAAAGCATAAGCTGAAGCAGGAGTGACACTCCGGTAGACGGTTGATGCAATTACGCACGACTTGGATAAAGAGAGGATTTTAGTCATGTAGGCAGGCAGCCATCAAAACTTGCCAAGTAACAAGAGGCAGATTCTATTCAAATCCTAATCAAGCTAGGATGTTCCCTAAAAGTGATACAACCCAGTTCGTAAGCCACATTGTGGTGAAAACTGAGCAAAGGTGTGCTAAGGCATTCCCTCAAAGCAACGCACCGCAATTTGTAAACTTGGCTATGGTGGAATGTGTGCAAGAGTGTGTTATGGCATTCTGGAAGCGCAAGCTGTGAGGTCACTAGGTTGTAGAGGAAATGCACAAGGGTTCCACAAGATTAGATGGGTGTGGGTAAAGCATGGCCAGATAAGGAAAAATCATCTCACTGCTTCGAATGCCAGAACTTTGTTAGGTAAGATCATGGAGTTAGTGGTTCAATGAAAAGGGGGTGAAATATAGCATGCTTGCAAGAGACAAAGATGAAAGGAACAAAAAGCCAAAGAGACTAGAGATTGCTATAAATTGTTATATACAGGATAGATAATACTAAGACGGGTAAGTTAATTATAGATAAAAGCCTATGGATAGAATAGTGAAGGTTAATAGAATAAGCAGTAGGCTTAAGGCAATTAAATTAATTTTGGGCAAGGAAACCATTACTTCAATAGTGCGTATGCACCTCAGGTAGGGCAAGAAGATAAAAATAAATAAATAAAAAGATTTGGAAAGCATTGGATGAGCAAATCCAACTATAAAAGGACTGCCAAAAGTGGAGGGTAATTATAGCTGGAGACATAGATGGCCTTCTAGGTAAGGATAGCGGCGGATATTTTGAGTGTACATGGGAGACATGGGTTTGAGGAAAGATACGAATTGGGAAAGGCAATGGTTGAGTCTGCAACAGCATATGACTGCAATAGTGTATACTTATTTTAAAATGAGATATGAGACGAGTGGACTGTACATATCACGAATAGATTTATTTATTTTTTCTCTCTGCTTACAAGGGAGGCATCAACATGTACGAATAGTAAGGCTATACCAAGTGAACCCTTGACTAAACGATATAGAATAATAATCTTAGATGTGCCATTGAGGCGAGAATAAAAGCTGCAAAAGAATAAGATGGTAAAACTCAAAGGGGAAAGGTCAGTATTATTTAAAGCAAGTGATAGAAGAAGGAAGATGGAATTGTGAAGAAGGTAATTTATTTTGATTTTCATAACTATAAAGATCAGGGAAGACAATCCACAAACATTGGACCAAGCAACTTCACCATGACCTTCAACCAGAAGGTAATAAGTGATGCACTCATGCCCTTGTTTTTAATCTGAGGCTTAACATATGTTATGATTCTGTGAAGAGATCATTTGTTTCGTATGTTTTTGTATCATTATAAGCAACTGCATGAATCCAAAGTTCCGTTCTGCAGAATCATTGTTGAGGTTGATGAGGTCCATCTTGGGCTTTAAGATGTAATTGTGAGGTTAGAGCCTGACATGGCTATGCAAATAAGGCCACTAAATGAAGTAAAGCTAAACCAAGGTATTGCATAACGGTAGCAATGACCGGCCACCACCTTTACCATTAGAATATGGGCCGTAACAGCTGTAACAGCCTTTTCTTCTCTTTTTTTCGAAAAAATAAAATCTGTTTCGGCCCCATCACAGGGCAGTTACAGGCCATTTTTTCTACAACGACCATTACATTCATTTCAGCCCAGTAACACATAACAGTTATCATCTTTACCTATATGTAACAGCCGTTCCAGGCTCTCTTTTTTTCTTTTTGAAAGATTGATCATTCTAGGCATTACGTAACCGTTTTGGCATACCATGAGCTGAACACTTTTTTAGTCTTTATCTAATCCTCATAAACATATTTGGTATTTTTGCTTAAATACTCTCCATTTTGGGTGTAAATTACAGTTTGGATATGTATGCACTTCACGTGGGCAGAATTAGAACAAAGTTGCAGATTGGAAAATTTGGAGGACAACTTAGGGTAAGAATTGTAGGATTTTTCTATTGGGGTGTTCTATATGCATGTTTATTATATACAAAATAATTATGATTTTATTTGTTCTCTATATCCTTTTATTTTTATTTGAAAATTTATTATTTCATCATTTTTTCAGAAAGTGCAAAGACCCTCAAAATAGTTGTTGTGGAAGTTTTTAGTCAGACAGCTTCTTCTAACTATGAGAAGACATGGACATGTTTTACATGGATACATTTAAAGTCTCAGAAGTTAAAAGAGTTTGATTTCCACGCTATAAAATGTGAAATTAAGACTAAGAAATATGAGGACGGCAAACCAGACAAAGAAGGCCAATACTGTCAATAAGCGTGGAGTATATTTTAACAAGGATGGCCCACTTCTACCCTGGTTGGAGAAGAGGGAGTAGAATATAATGAGGATATCGAGTAGACGACTTTGATACTCAAGAGCAAGCATGAGATTTGTCCTACTGGTTGGGGGAGGATTACTAAAGATCTAGTGGAAGGTACAGCAATGCCAAGTCCGATGACTGTGGCAGCCGCAGCAGAGGAAGTGATGATGACGATAATGCACCTGGTCTTAATGCTGGTTTCAATGGTGAGACAGTGCTACCGTCCATATGGTTTGAGAGGAAGGGTCCATATTTATGAGTCCATGGATTTACAATACAAGCAACTAGAGGAGGATCATGGGGAGGGCAGTCCCAGTGGCACTAGCATTGGAGCTGGATGACAGTCTAGACCTGCTGAACAGATGACTCATGGTCATGGACAGTTATTATGGTTAGTATGGGCAGACACTTTCTTGTTGGGCCAGTTCAGGATATGGTGGACATAGATACTTGGATCTGAGTCATTCACAGAGGTAGCATGAGCATGGTATGGCAATGGGTCCAACTATCGGATTGATTATTCGAGTTCAGCACAGTAGATCCCTAGTGATGATCGCGATTAGTCATCCTCTTCATTCATTGATATGGTATTCCCCTCTAGTGGTACATTATATGGATACATTGATATTGTGTGAGGCTTATAGTCGAAGTAGTCTTATCGTAAACGCTGTAGCCATGCTAAGGATGATGATGATGGCGGTGAACAGCTAACACGGGGTTCTTTCTGGTAGTGACCGGTGAGTGTTATTCATGAACAATTTATTTGTTATTTTAATATATGTTTGTGTTTGACGATTGATATTTGATCACTTCATCATGAATTATATTGAATTTTGTGACTTGTGGTTTGTCATTAGAATGATTACTCAAATGTGGAGTAATCTTCAAGGCTGGTACATGAGGTTCCCCTTAGCCATCACTACCTTCGGATTCACAATGAGTCAAGAAGATTATTGTGTATATATGAAGCGGTCTGAAAGATCTTTTCTGATACTATCTCTATATGTAAACAGTAATAATACATGATTGGCATTTCCTAAACTTTGAGATGAAAGATCATGCTGAAACCAAGTTTATTCTCGAGGCAAAAATCATCCAAGACCGCCCTAGGAGATTCTTAGACTTGTCTCAAGCTACCTACAAAACATCATATAGCAGTTCAAGATGAAAAATTCAAAAGTTGTTGAAACTCCTATGGATAAAACTACCAAGCTAGACAGGAGGCCAATCCCCATACTAAAGATGAGAAATCAGCCACGTCCTTAGTACCTTATGCAAGCACAGTAGACAGCTTAATGTATTACACGCTTTGCACCAAATCGGATTTGTTATGCAGTGGTCATAATCAGTTGTTACCAGTGTTGTCATTATCGTATAATCGTAAGATGAATCATATGTCTAAATCGTACGATTTGATAATCCTACTTCAAAACCGACAGCACCTGATCAAAAAATCAAAATTTTTCTTCCTTTTTTTTTGGTTTTTTTTATTGTTTTAGGGATTTCTGTTTTAAAGTGTATTTAGGCCCCAACCTTAATAGAAAAACATATCTTTTGCAACTTTTGAGAGATTTTAGGGACTTTTGGAGCTTGTAGGCCATAGGAAACCTAGAAAAAGAAATCAAGATATATTTTTCATCGCTCAACGAAATCGAATGCCGCTTGTTGCATTCGATTTTTACGTTGTCCCTGGTCAGTTCCGATTGCTGGGCCTCCATAAGTCTTTTAGGCAAGGCTGAACGGAGGGAGTCAAAATTACTGGTCGAATGAACCGGAGAAGACCCAAGGAGATGATTATAAAACCGCACAATTTCCTCTTTAACATCGGAGGGATCCTCAAGTTTCATGCCGTCCTTGGTGCAAATGGAGACAATCTAACTTTTACCGTGGAGAAATAGGAAAGAATACATGTAAAATATTCAGTTATTACTTTCTATTTCATTTCTTTCATATATTGGTGAAAATATGGGTTTTTCGGAATAAAATAAAATAAAATATTTTGATCTTTTTATTTTTTTTCAGTTTTTTGCATTTCTTTTTTTAGGGCCTTTGTGTTTAAAAGTTATTTATACCTCACATAAATTATAATATCACTTCTTTTCTTTCTTTGGGGAGATGGTGGTGAGATTTGGAGTCTATGTGGGCCTAAATAGTTTTTTTTTTTTAAGAGTTTTTTCATTTATTTCAAATTGAAACTAGTTTTCTCTCATTTTTAATCAATTTATAATCTTTTATGTTTGTGTGGGGCATAAATAGTTTTTTTCTTAATATGTATGTAGACTTGGCTTGTCACTTGTGTGTTGCCAACAAATCAACTAGGTAATTTTTTACTTACAATAATTTTGCTTATTTGAGTTTGATTGTGTGCCGATTGTTTATATAAATTATATATGATTGTGTTTTAGGTCTATGGTGGGAGAGTTACAGAGATGAGTGTCCAGAATTGCAAAAGCTGGCTATTCGTATTTTAAGTTTGACATGTAGTGTTACTGGTTGTGATCGCAACTAGAGCACTTTTGAGCATGTGTGAGTGAGACATTATTGAATTAATTAATCAACTTTTGAATTAATAATATATACTGTAGTGACCAATAGCCTTATATTATCATGTTCGTGGGCTTGCAAATATATTCGGAGAAGAGGAATAGACTTGAGCAACAAAGATTGAATGCGCTCGTCTTCATAAAATATAATCTCCAGCTCGAAGTCTGTCATGCAAAGAGAGAGGACCAAGGGCTTGATCCTATATGCTTATTTAGATATGGAATCCGATGATGAATGGATCACAGAGAAAGAGGATCATGCACTTCCTACAGATAACACCTGGATGGACATAGGTGAATGCTTTGTTGAAGGCTTGGAGGATGTACAAGGTGTAGGCAGATCCACATCAAGACCAAATGGGTGACGTGGTATGACTCATATAGTCATTTTCTTATTGTTTAGTCGTATAGTCTTATAATTATTAATTAATATTCTTACTCTTATATTATAATGAATTTTGCAAAATCTATTATGTAGATCTTAGAAAACTTACTATTCAAAGCAAGGCGAAGGGAAAAGCAGAAGTTGTAGAAGTAGATGAGGAATATGAGTTTATTTCAACATCAAATTCTGAAGATGAAGATGATGTTGATAATGTCATTGGTGATGAGGAGGATAATGATGGCGCAGCCAATGAAGAATAGATTTATTTGAACATTTTATTTCCTTTTTTAATTATAGAAACAAGTGAATAGAGATTATACATGTAAATGGGGATGGGGAAATGTTATTTTTCAAATCGTATAGAAAACTTACATGTACATGGGATAGGAAAAGGGATTATTGTTTAAACTTAATTATGATATGATGATATATACCTGATACATCTTTTTGTTTTTTTCATATTGATGACAAAATGGATGATTGATGCGTTCGGTGTTCGAATTATCTCCGATATTATCTTTATATCGATAACAATAGAAGAGATATCGATAACGCTGGTAGTATCAAAAATTCCAGGTATTAGCAATGTATCGTTAAGTATCACCAACGTATCAATATCGCTAATTTAATCGCTAATATTTTCAACTATGTAAATACTAAGTATCGCTTGCATTGCCAAGCCATCAATATTGCCAATATTTTCGACTATACAAATTCTAGGTAATGCTTGTATCATAAGTGTATCAACGATATTTCAATAATATCGCCAACGTATTGATATCATCAAAATTTTGATTATTAGAAAAAAAAAAAATTTATTTCAATTTTTTTTTCATGGGCACATGGTTGTATGTAGTGTTCAATTTGTCATTGATAATATCTCGATATTATCAATATCAGAACATGCGCGATATTAAGACCACAATCTTTCGCTTCCTTTCCAATTGTTGATGATTTTTTGGTCAAATATTATGTGTTGTTGATATTTTACAATATCGATGGATGTTTGGATGGAAGGTTGGATGGTTAAATAGGTCGGATGGGATGGTTGGACTGATTTCTTACAACAACACATGCTTTTAAGGCCCCATTAAATGGAAAATGGTTATGTATGCATTCTTTTTTTAATTTTTTTATTTCTAAATATGCAAATATATACATTTTAACATCTCCTGAAGTTTCGCTCAAAATTCTACCGTTTTTCCCATGTTTCCCCGCATTGCCGGTTATCAGCGATATTATCGACGATATCGATATTGTTTCCGTATCCCTAGCTAGCGAAACTTGTAGCGATACCGATACTTCGAACACTGGATGCATTTTATTTTTTTTTACTTATATAAAATTGTTATAATTTTTTATGACATGTTTTATGAAAATCTAAAAAAATCTTATGATTTACAATACGACACGATATGATACAAACCCTTTTATGATTTATGATACGATAACGACTATGACAACAGTGGTTGTTACCATAGTAACTCAGGACAATCTCATTGACAAGCCATCAAACACATATTCTGCTATCTTAGGGCCCGTTTGGCCGGGGGGATTGGAAGGGATTGAATGGTAATAGGGTGGATGGCGTGGATTTCTAGGTAATGATGGTGTTGTCAGTGGATTGTCTTGAGATCCATGGGATTGCTATATCCCTGGATTGCTAAATCCAGTCTATTCGGCACACCCGGCCAATCGGGGGATTAAACCTTCCCATCCCCTCCAATCCCACTAACCAAACACGTCTCAAGCAAATTTGAATGGATTAGGGTGGATTGGATGTGATTTAAATGTAATGATGGTGTTGTCAATGGATTGTCTTAAGATCCATGGGATTGAGATCAGATCACCGACTCTGTTTGGCACGCCCGGCCGTTCCCGGGATTTAACTTCCAATCCCTTCCAATACCATCCAATCCCTTCCAATCCGACCGCCCAAACGGGCCCTTAGAGAAACCAAGGACTTGATGTTATGTTATGAAAGCACAAATCTCAAGCTTAAAAGATATTCTGATACCACCTAGGGTAATAACACCGATGAGCTAAAGCCAACTTCAGGTTATGTATTCTTACTCAAAAAGAGGAGTTATCTCATGGTCGAGTAAGAAACAAATATCCACAACCCTTTCATCTATGGGAGCCGAGTACATTGTATATTATGTTTTTGTTCAAGAGTATGTATGCGTTCAAAGATTCTTACAAGGTCCAACTGTTGTACCGAGCATCTGTCAGCCTGTATCATTGAGGCTAGACAACACCTCTACCATTGACTTTGTGAAGGACCCCAAACACTACAAGAAAGTTTAAGCAGATTGAGATCAAGTATCATTACGTTTGTGAGAAAGTGAAAAATAAAAAGGTCATCCTCACCTACAATCACACTAAAGAGATGTTGGCAGACCCCATGACGAAACTCAGAGCTAAAGACCTATTACAGGTTCACGTCAACTAGACGGGATAAAAAATAACTTAAGTAATTGCATTAGTGAATAAGCATTCCTTTCATTCAATATTGAGCACTATTATTGACTAGGTGGGTAGATCATCAGCATTTGCCTTGAGATCTTGTGGGATCTCTATTAAAGTCCCTTGATATACATTGTTACACCATCCTTTGATGGCTTGAGCTTTTAAAGCAAGTGGTTGTTTGACATGGTATCAGAGATGAAGGTCAAGTGTTTGAATCCCAGGAACAACAAATATGCTCGGTCAATATTATCCCGGGAGCATTTTCCTCCACCCTTGCCCAGTATGTTCCCATACGGAGTTCCACACTGCGTGTGCAGGGGAGTGTTAAAGCCCCTTTTGTATACACTGATATACCTTTGTTGAAAAGACGGTCACCCACTCACACGAATAGACCAACCCTAAAAATCGCTCCATTCCTCTTCTACACAATTAATGTTATGGCCTAAATAAAAGTTATGCAATGGAGATATGAGGCGAATTATACCTCATGCATGATGACTTGCATATTGTAAACCAGACACATGCTAAGTATTGTCTACTTTACGACATTGATTGTAGCCATGTGCTAGAATCTATTACCTAAATATTACTTTGATTAAATTTAATCATTACAACGTGCAAGTAGCCATTCTTGTAGGTGACTCTTTGTATCATTAACTACCCTCCTCTTGTGCACAAGAGGATGAGATTGAATGTCACTACTTTAATGTACAATGACCAATGTCCTTACATTGGCCTAACTCAATTACGCTAGGAAAGCAGCTAGATCAATTCTAAATTACACATTTGCTTGGAAAAGATCATATGACAGTTACACCAAATTTCTAGAACTACCAATACGTACCTGAAGATTTATCCGCTAGGAATATCGATTTTTTGATAGATTTTGAAAACAATATTCTTTTAAAAGTATATATTATAGTATTACTAAAAGGATTCAAAAAATTGAGTTTTCATAAGGACTCAATGAGTTAGCGTGTATGTTCGCCAAGTACTCCAAATCGGGAGTCAACTCCATCTGATGTGATCATATGGACTAGGACAGGCTTTGCAAAGCTTGGATTGTTGAGTGTTAGTTAGGTAGTCGTCTGGTACTCGAACACCGTTAAGAAAACAACGGTGCTCCCGCTGGTCCCATGCCTCTGATTCTTATGATCACATTTTTTACTATGACTGTTATGAGAAGAGCTAGAGATGGACAATCTATATCATGCTCCTCCCACGACATGATTAAGTGGGAGATGTTGGATATGGGCATGTGGGGCCCACTTCTGGGAAACCACTAGTGGGTGGATCCCACACGCTTTTCCCTTCACGTCACCTTTCAAATTCTCTCAAATTTTAAAATTTGAGCTTTAAATTCGAAAGGAAAGGGATACAGGAAAGATATTGAATGAGATAGGGATGAGCCCTACCTCATCCAAACTCCTCCCATATCCTCTCCATCCAGGGAGGAGTTCTCTCATTAAATGCATCCCAAAAATTGAGATTTTCTTGGGAGAAAATACCCATATGTCCATCTGGCTTGCCTTTGGATGATCTAAGCCATTGATCGTTATCTAGGAGCTATCCCAACTATAAAATCAAAGGGGTGATCAAATCCTCTCTGCTCCCGCAATGGCTAGGTGGACCACTGGACATGCACCATCCATCTTCGGCTTTGTGTGAAGTTACCAAATCATGCAAATACCATCAAATCCTGCAAGCCCACCCATCCGGGCCACCTTTCAATATCTACATGGAGAGCCTAATATAAAGCCCATATCTATTGCAACTAACCACACAAGGAGAGTGACTGCTTTGACATATAACACGGTGTGAATGCTTCAAAACAAGAGTCTACGCAATATTTATTTGTCAACGAATGGATGACGCTAATAATTGAAGATGCGGTTCTTAATAAGATGTGGGCGAGAATGTAGCCCATATTGTCATTCAAGATTGAAATCTACATGCACAACAATTGATCTACTCATCAATGTAAGTTTTAGAAACTAAAACCATGTTATCGCTCGAATCTGGTCAAACCCACAGCTCCACTTATAGGCTACTGAGTGCCTATACCAGTAGAGAACAAAGGCCAATGGGGGCATCGATAGTGGCTGGGGACCTCCGATGCCTAAGTCAAGTAGATGAACCTAGAGCAGGTGTGACTAGAGTTAGGATTTTTTTGTATACCTTTTACCCAAGGCGGGAAGCATATCTCTGATTCTAGGAATATCTTTAATTCCGCCTTGATTGGCGTGATTTTTTATTAGGATCTCGTTGGATCAATCCTAGCCCAGTACGACGCGAGATTCTCTCTAGACATTTCTATTCCGAGGTCGAGGTCAGGTTGTCCAGATAACTTGGTCAAGATGGTCAAGTCGGCTGATGAGTCTCATTACCAAGTTCTGAGCTTGACTAGTTTTAGCTCGGCTAGTGAGTCTTTCATTGAAGCTCAGCTCAGCTTCCTAGGTGGTCGACTCGACGATGGCTTAAGAAGTTGCTCTACCGATTCTTCACCACGTCTCATATGGTCGGTCAGTTCAGTTTTTCCCATAACAGTTACCCCCTACTTCCCAGTTCAACATTCATGAGCTCGGAAAGTAAGAGTTTGAATTGATGTAATAGCGCGGTAGTTTAGAATTTTAAATTGTGAGTAGGTAGCTCGGTTCGTCCTTCTTTTTCGATTTTATCGCCTGGTTATGAGGGTGGGAATCAGAAAGGACGACGCCAGTCGCGGGAATCAAAAAGGATATAATGACGGTTTCATCGTATGAGGGGTCGTGCATTGAGTGGCAAATGTTGTTAGGTATTCCAAACGACTCATGGGCGGATACTTGTCTCTACCTTATTTAATGCTTCTCCCGGGAGAAGCTTGTGTTGCCACATGGTGGAGGCCGTGGATCCAAGCGTCTCTTCATGCCCTCACGAGTGTTGTTCGCATTAAAGGTGTTACCCCTTGGATGCTTATAAATAGAGGCTAAGTTAAGTCGTAAACATCTCAGATATGGCAATGAACCCTCTTTTGTACAAGACGTCTCCCAAGAACGTGTATCGGGCGAAACAAGTTCTTGATTTTACGGGCCTCTAGATTGTCCTCAGGTAGCTCGCCCTATCATAGATAACGTGTGATTGGATCCATTCAACTCAACGGTTGATTTATTGGGAGGGCTTCTTTAGCTGGTTGATGCTAGGCACAGGCAGGAATTCATTCGGCTCATTTTTAGCGAGGTTGTCGTCAACCGCTGCAACTAATTTAGCTAGGGCGTCATTAGAATTTTTCGACCTGGGGAACAGGATGACCTCATGCTTGTCGAATTCTTTGAGCAAGTCCCATGCTTTTTGCAGATAAGTATTCATTCTCTCCTCTAGCCTGATATTCCATAGTGATCCGGTTTACAAGTAGCTGGGAGTCGCTATAAATTTTCAACGCTCGGGCTCCCATTGATTTGCCTAGCCTGAGCCCCGCAAGGAGCGCCTCATATTCTGCTTCATTGTTGGAAACTGGGAACCCAAAACTTATAACGTACTCTATATTAGACTGGTCTGGTGAGACAAGAATCAGTCCTGCTCCACTTCCTTGAGAGTTTGATGCGGTTGACGTTCCGCTCGTCCTCTATCTGTTGCCGAGTAGCAGGGTAAGTGAATTCGGCGATGAAATTGGCGATAGCCTAGCCTTTAATCGCTGCCCTTGGTCGGTATATGATGTCAAACTCACTGAGCTCGATTGCCCATATTGCCAGTCATCCTGATGCCTCCGATTTCTGCAACACTTGGCGAAGTGGCCAATCGGTTGGGACCATGATGGTTCATGGTATGTGCTTGGAAGTAAGGTTGGAGGAGTCGAGATGATGTGATCAGCGCTAGCGCTAACTTCTTTATATCTAAGTATCGCGTCTCTGCTTAAGCCATAGCTTTGCTCACGTAATAAACTGATCATTGCTTGTTTTCCACCTCGCATACTACGGTCAAGCTTACGGCTGTGGTTGACACCGCTGGATACAATAGTAGCGGCTCCCTAGGCTCTGGCTTGGAGAGCAGCAGCAAGGACCCCAAATATTCCTTGAGTTGTTGAAACACTTGCTCGCACTCATCCGTCCGGT
The DNA here is from genome assembly GCA_037074715.1 of Magnolia kwangsiensis. Lineage (NCBI taxonomy): Eukaryota > Viridiplantae > Streptophyta > Magnoliopsida > Magnoliales > Magnoliaceae > Magnolia > Magnolia kwangsiensis. Next base: position 126,269,072 of record CM073574.1, on the reverse strand, counting down.
TCAACTTCGTGTTTCCCTTCAGCTGCTTGAAGAACGACAAGCATTTGTCTATGGCCCGAGAGACGAATCTGTTTAAGGACGCTACTCTGCCCATCAGGCATTGAATCTCTTTCATCATAGGGGGAAAGCTCATCTCTAGGAGAGCTCGGATCTTGTTGAGGTTCGCTTTTATTCCTTCCTGATTAACCAAGAAGCCTAGGAACTTTCTCGAACTAACGTCGAAGGCGCACTTGCTCAGTTCAATTTCATTTGGTACTTCTTCTAGATCGCAAACATTTCCTTCAGATCTGTCATGTGGTCCTTTGCCTTAGAACTTTTAACGAGCATGTCATCGACATAGACCTCCATTGTGTTCCCGATCTGCTTGGCGAACATTTTGTTAACCAGGCGTTGGTATGTTGTTCCGGCATTCTTTAGCCCGAATGGCATTACTCGATAGCAATACAGTCCTTTGTCCGTGACAAAGGTCGTTTTTTGCTCATCATTTTTGTGCATGGGAATTTGATTATATCCTGATTATGCGTCCATGAAGTTGAGGAGCACATGCCTGGCAGTGTTGTCCACTAACTGGTCAATCCTTGGGAAGGGAAAGTTGTCCTTTTGGCATGCCTTGTTGAGGTCGGTGCAATCTATGCAGACTCGCCATTTCTCATAGGCCTTTTTTTACCAACACAACATTGGCCAACCAATCGGGTTAGTAAATCTCTTCAATGAACCTAGCCTCGAGGAGTTTTCCAACCTCCTCGCCGATGGTTACGTATCTCTCGGGGTTGAACACTCATCTTTTCTGCTTCATAGGTTTGCGGTCAGGATCCACTTTCAACCAATGGACCATAACCTCTGGATCTATACCGGGCATATCCTAGTAGGACCATGCAAAGACATCAACATTTTTTTATTTTTTTATTTTGGGTTAGCTTGTTAGTACACACCTATGTCAGTACACGCACTCCATGTTAGCCACCCCCACTAGGGATCGATACCAAGACCTCAAGTGTTGAAACGAGGTATCTGCAAAGACATTAGCATGTTGTCTTAGTATGTCGGTTATATCCATTTAAAGCCCTGGCTTGAGCAGCGATCCGAACTAAACGGTGTGGAATGGGTCGGACTTAGAGAGTTGTATTGCAACGAGGTTCTTTCACCGATGACCCTATTTCGGTAGTCTCTCCTCATGGGTCTAAGGAGGTAATTTGCATTGCCTGTTGTCATTGCGCCTTTGCTCGAAGCACTGGGCCTCATGCTGATCGCCCCTAACCTGTCCAGCCCCATGCTCGGTTGGGAATTTCATGGCAAGGTGATAAGTGGACACCACAGCTCTCATGGTATTCAAAGATGGCCTGCCCATAATCATATTATATACTTAAGGGTAGTCTACCACAAGAAAATCGACCATGGTGGTGATTTGGTTAACACCCTAGCCAACGATTACCAGTAGCAAGATGCTTCCTTCAGAGGTTACCTTTTCCCCCGCGAAACCGAGCAAGGGCGTTTGCAGGTTGTAGTCTTGACCTTCCAACCCCCATCTTATCAAATGCGGTAGCGAACAGGATATCAGTCGAGCTGTCGATATTGACTAGTATTCAATGTAGCTTGTGATTGGCCACGGTCATAGTGACCACTAGGGCATCGTTATGTAGATGGTGAAGTCCTCAGGTGTCCTCTTCAGTGAAGGTGAAACTACACGAATTCAGCCTCGGATCCTTAAGGGCCTATTTGATTTTTCATTGTAATCATAAATACATGGTAAATGGGTAATTATTACTTATTGAGCCTGTTTAATAATTCAATTGTATTTCTACTTTGAAAAACAATCCATAAAAATTGACTTAAATTTGTGGGCCATGCTATGATATATTTGACATGTCCATGCCATCAATCCATTTTAGCATAACATTTTGGGGTGTGATCTAAAAGAAGAGGCAGATCCAATGCTCAATTGGCCCACACCAAAGGAAATAGTGTCCCTAAAACGGCCATCATTGAAAGTTGTTTCTTTCACCAGGCCCATATTGAAGTTTATTTGTCATTTAAACCCTTCATAAGGTCACACAGGCATGGATAAGGGGAAAACACAAATATCAGCTTCATCCAAAGCATCTAGGAGCCTCAAGAAGTATTTAACAGTGGGTGAATGATTTATCACAGTTTCCTGTGGTGTGGTCCACTTGAGCTTAGGATGAACGGTGTGGATAAGCCAAATACATCATAGTGGGCCCTACATTCATTTGGCAGCCGTCCTTGATTCTGGCGCTCAAAAGTTAAGCTGTCAACATCTCCATTGGAAACGATGTGGTGATTACCTAGGTAAGTAATTATTACCCATTTACAAGGTAATTACCTATCAGATGAAAAATCAAACAGGCCCTAAAGGATCAGCCGATGAGATAAATGTGATGCACTCTTTCTTTGTTGGTCGCACTCCGAGCATGGGCTAAGCGTGCCCAATTTGAATCTCCACCTACGGCGGGACTGCTGAAGATGGTGCATATTTCGCCCGTCGCTTCATTGTCGTTTTGCTCATCATGTCGCTCTTGTTGCCTGGTCAGTCAATCTTCTCTTTCCTTGTCGACGAATTCAAATAGATGTCCCTTCCGAATAAGGGACTCAATTTCTTTCTTACAGTCAAAACACTTGGCCATATTATGACCATGATCTCAATGAAAATGACAATACTTCCTCTCGTCTCTCTTCTCGAAGTCGACCCTCATCTTGTTTGGCCATCTCAAGATCCTTTTATCTCTCACCTCCGTGAGTACATGTTCCATCCACTTACAGATGACAAATATTTTACAGTATTTGCCGTTTTTTCACCGAAAAAGTAGGCCATCAAATCAATTATGGGGAAGAGTGGGGCAATTACGGAGGGAAATAATTATGCATATCATATATCCACAACGTTCATCCATTATGTCAGATAAATTTATGATATAAGCCAAAAAATGAGGCATATCCAATGCTCAAGTGGACCACGTCATAGAAAAATGTGAATCAAATACTTACCGTTAAAAACTTCTTAGGGCCACTGTTTCTTTTGGTATGGGCTAGTTGAGTGTTGGATCTACCTCATTTTTTATCTCATATCTCAAAATGTTGTGGTAAAATGGATGGACGGAACAGATGTCATATACATCAAGATGGGGACCAAAAATTTAAACTACTTCTTTTGAACCGGTTTCCAAGACCGAAATTCCCACGAATATTCAAACAGGTGAAACGGTAATAATCATCCATTTCCAAGGTATTTAACGTTTCCAGGTGAAACGATAAAAATCAAACAGGCCCTAAGAGCTCATCCTCCCTCTGTGTTATTATGAGGAGGTGAGTTATGGGCTTCCTCATATCCTTTCTCCCAATGAATTGGGTAAGGAAGGCCTTGTTGAGTTTGGGCAAACGAGCTGACAGACTTTGGCTTCAAGTGCCTATACCATTTCTGTGCAACCCTTGTCAGTGTCAGGGAAAATACTCTGCACATTACAGGTCCGGAAGCACCACGGAGTTCCATCCATGCTCGAAAGGACTCTAAATGCTCCGCCGGATCCCCCAACCCTAAGTAGGGAGTTATCTGGGGCATTAGGAATCTTGACAGTAACTGGGTCTTCATAATGTCATCTGTAAATGGAGGCTCGGTTTGCACGAGTAGGGCGTTCATAGATGCAGGGACCTTAGCCCGACAGGACTGTTGGATGTCTTCGAGCTGATCTCAAATTTCTTTCAACTCCACCCACAAGACATTGCTCTCTACAGTGACTTTCAGGGCTTGTCATTGAGCTTGCCTTCTTTTCTCCAATGTCGCGAATCTAACTCAACGAGCTCAGTGGTTCCCAAAGTTTGCGTTGGGATGCACCTGCTTCTTGATAGTCGATCTTTCGATACGTACGATTTGGAAGACACAAGTGGAGAGTGAAATTGCTCAATCACTACCCCCAACTCTATATTTTGGTCATCGGGGAGAGGATGATGCCTCTCCAGTATCCTCATGATGTGGTCGATATTGTCAGTTAGGACTTCCACTTGGTTTTCCAAAGAAACGAGCCGACTTCCCTTATTTCGGGATCTCTATGTGATCACAGGTGAAGAGGGGTCAAGTTGGGGGCCTGACCATGAAGCCTGAGGGTTTGCAGCCTATTCTTCACACATTAGCTCGACGGCAGTGACCAATGCTTTTCTTATTCCCTTAGCCATCAAGGTGGGAGAAGGAGAAAGGCGGTCAAGCTCCCTCGTGTTAGGATAAACTTTGATGGCTTTGTTATCGTTCCCACAAATGGCGTGAAACTGTTATCGCTCGAATCTAATCAAACCCACAACTTTACATGTAGGCTATTGAGTACCTGTATTAGTAGAGAACAAAGGACAATGAGGACGCCAGTGGTTGCCAAGGACCCTCCGATGCCTAAGTCAGGTAGATGAACCTAGAGCAGGTGTGGCTGAAATTAGGATTTTTGTGCATATCTTTTATAGGTTCTCTAAGAAATTTGTGTATCTCAGTAGATCTATTAGATACACTGAAGGGGCCCGTATTGAAGTAAGAATCTGCTTCTAAGAATATCTTTGATTCTGCCTTGATTGGCGTGAGATTCGGGTAAGATTTCGTCAGATCGATCCTAGCCCGATCTGAAGCGAGATTCTCTCTGGACATTTCTATTCCGAGGTCAAGGTTGGCTTCTGAGGTCAAGGTTGAGGTCGAGTTGTCCAGATAGCTCAGTGGAGATGGTCAGGTCAGCTCATGAGTCTCATTACCGAGTTCTGAGCTGGACTAGTTTTAGATCGGCAGGTGAGTCTTTCATTGAAGCTCAGCTCGGCTTCCCGGGTGGCTGACTCAGCGATGGCTCTGGTAAGTTGCTCTGCCGATTCTTCACCACATGTCTCATATGGCCGGTCAGTTCGGTTTTTCCAATAGCAGTTGTGTATGGCAAGGGATGGGTTTCAAATGTGCAAATACTTGAACTGCACCTAAAGCAAGTGTAGGATTGAAGAGAAGTAAACAGAATTTAAGGAAAACGGTTCCAACTCATGTTACAGGTTCCCTTTCCTTATGATAGTATTTTACCCCAGTACAGATAAAATCCGAGTCCACAACTGAGTTACCAAGCAACAGAGCCCAGAATCTCTGCTTTTATCTTCAATTCAGAGTACCAATCGATCAATCCCAAACAACTCTGACATATAAGAGGAAGAGAAGCCAGATTATTGTATTTTCTCTCTGCTCATAAAGACCCTAAAAACCACAATTATTGATATCAAAAATAGCAGAATGAGATTTACTTAAGGCTAAAGCCGATTAGAGGGGGTTGTAGAATTAAACAAAACTCCTATATCGTCATTTTATAGAGGTTCCGGTGTTCGCTAGAAGCGTTATCTGCCTGTTATAGCAGTCATGTGACCATCCAAGGCATCCCTTTTCCACTCATGCAACTGATCTTATGGTCCAGTCACACTGAACAAGGTGAAAGAGGGGGAAAGACCTTAAATTCCCTTGCCACGCAATAATGTTAAAAAAAAAAACAGCAAACTCTTAAATCCCCACAAGCAAGAAAATCCAACCACTGCAACCTTCACTCCAGACAACATCATCATGAACAATACCGACGCGCGAAAACAGGAAAAAAAAAAAAAGATATCATTACACTGTAATTATAAATCGAGAACAGCAAATTCGGATATATTTCTATCCAATCTATAAAAAGCAAACAAAATAAAAACGCAAGTCGATCGGAACTTACTCGTCTTCGAACATGAGGCGTCTCTGGACGGCATCCATGGCGGAATCGGTCGGTACTCCAGCCATCTTAGAAGTTGTAGCTGCAGCGGCAGACGAGAAGGAGAGGCGAGTAGAGAAGAAGAGCTTTATACAAGGAAATGATTGGGAGGAAAGAGAGGTTCTTGTAAGGGTGTTGTTACAGGGAAGGAGGCGATGCTTTGGAGGGATGGCGATGGCGAGGAGAGAAGCACAAGAACCCGACATGAACGCTGAGATACCCTGCCTCGCGGCTGACAACCTTCTTTTTAATAATTGGATTCGGGCTTCGAGACCGGATCCTCTGTCCAGCTACTTGTAGGTGTGGATGCAGCCAGCTTCTTGTGGGGCCCACCTTCGTGTTTACCTCTCATGCGACACGTCAACATGGGTTTCCTGACTATAAGAAAAGAAATTTCCAAAGATTACGCTGATCCAATGGTATGGTTAGCCAAAGCGTCTAAAACTAGAGGCAACCACCCAAGAGCCTCCTGATTCAGCAGTGGCCCCGCCTGGGTATCTGTTCTACGGACGCGGATTGCGTCCTATCGCCGCCCGTCTCCAGACAAGGACGGGTAGTTCTGTGCGCGGACCACCCCTTGATATATCTGTTTATCCACGCCGTCCATCCCTTCTCTCGTGTCATCTCAAAGTATGTAAATAAAATCGAGACAGATCCAATAAACTCTTGCATTTGATTGAGTTAGCCTAACATTGGCGTGCTCAGACAAGGTATTCCAAGATTGTGCTTTTTCAGCAAATACATTAAAATAATCCCACGTACCATCGGGATCCTTACTCATGAATTTCTTGTTGCACATCATTTTTATGAATCAGCGCATGAGCAAAGTCAATCAATAATAGAAAAAAGCTTATTACCCGTCAAGTTTCATATCCATGATACGGTTATGAATTTAAAAGATTTTTGAATCTCTCCCAACATTAGAAGAATGTATCTTCCTCTTTTTTAAATAAGTTCGTAATCGCTCTCCTCAGGGTATTGGTCTTGTGAACCGAAAAGAACTTTTTAAAGAACTCTCGGGTCATCTCAACCCATGTCTCTATTGATCTTACCTTTAAGACGTGAAGCCAAGACTTTGGCCTTCTCTTTCAAAGAGAAATGAAACAATTTCAGTCCTAATGTATCCTCAAAGACATTATTGAATTGTAGGGTTACTACAATCTCATCAAATTCCTTAAGATGTAGATATAGACTTTCAAAATCAAGTCCATTAAACTTTGAGAGTAGTTGGATCACTCCTGGCTTGAAATACATGTTTCCTGCATTATGTGGAAACACCATGCATGAAAGCGAAATCGCCCTTGCTGGTTGAAGATAACCATGCAACGTTCTAGGTGGTAGAACTTTTTACATATTGTTCTCATCTTGTTGTTCCTCAGTGAGATGGTGTGGCTGATTCGCAACCATATTTTCTGTTAACTCTAAGGATCTCAAGGCGTGTCTAATCCGGTGATGGATAGGTAGACCTTCAAATAATCCTCCTTCACTTAAGAGACGTAAATTGTTATCACGTATCCACTTGCACATGAAACACTCTCAATCCCTAAGTCTAAACTAAAACTTGAAAAAGAAAATTACAGAAAAATAAGAAATCTGAAAAAGATGAGTTGGAAGGATATTACCGAGTTGAAGATTCTACGTTACTGTCTACAAAATAGAAAACGAGTTAGTATCTAAAAACAAATTCAGAAAGATCTAATCTTAAAAACATAAGAAAAATTAAAACATAATCCTAACCTAATTCCAATACTAATATATCTCAGAAAAATGCAACTGAAATCCCCAACAACGACACCAAAACCTATGAACTACAATCCCAAGTGTAGGACTGCGATGTAATAATAACTCAGTGAGACTGAGGTTGTACCCATAGGGAGTTTCTATTTGTGCGATTTCTGAAATAGATTAGAACTACTAGCTATTAAAATATAGAAAAAAGATATCAATGGTGAAGAAACTATCAAAGATAAAATAATATAGCATCAAGGGTCCACTTATATTTTCCTTAATACTATTTTACTTAATTCAATTAGATAACACAACTGGAATCGAAGTCATATCCTATCTAGTCGGATAATGGAGCGGTTAAAACATCATTCATGCATAAAATAAATATGAACCTTTGTTGAATTGGTTTCCTCATAAGGCATCAGCGAATTAATAGTAGTTCATTCAAATCATCTATCATGTCTGGAGTCAGTGATAGATCAATGAATTCTACGGATAAAAAATCATAGGTAAGAAGGTATTCATAATCTTCATAAGCATTAAATGTGCTCAGAGTCAACAATAGATCAAAATAAACTAGAAATACTTCATTTAAACCAAAATAATGAATTGTTCAACATATAATTCAAATAGCTTAAATCCAAGTAAAATAAACATTAAGAAAAACTATAATCTTCACCTCTTAGATCTAGCTAAGAGATTAGTCAATCAAAGACATGATTGAACTAAAACTATTAAATAAAAACATAAAAACTAATTAAAACTGAATGATTGAAGAGGGAGGACTCTTTAAAAATCCACAACTCCTTACTCTACTCCTACCCTAATTTGTGCTTAGAAACTCCTAAAACATCCCTTTAAATAGGCTTGATTTGCACCGACTTCAAAGCTGACTTTAATTTACGCAGCTATTGCAACTTCGATGGCACCTTCGATAGTATCGAGCTCCCATTGAAGAGTCCGAGTGAAACTAGAAAACTAACCAGTAATGAACTTTCGAAATTGCGTATTTTTTTAATGTCATCAAACTACCTTCAATGGCATCGAACTTGGCTTCAATGGCATCGAACACACCTTCAATGGAATTAAAGGGTGTTGAGTATGAAATATTGTATAGTTTTCCTTTATTATTCATTGGTTTTTAGAACAAGAATGTGCTTAATTGATCTAATTATACATGTTTTCTCTTACAAGGTGATTTGGAGAGCTAATGAGAAAAGAATGATTAAAGAGAAGATTTAATATTCAAAGAATTACCAAGTGAAGAACTAGAGATTTGAAAGTCATTAATGAAGAATTTATATGCCAAAGATCTGATAAAATTAAGTGCAAAGGAGGAAAAAAAGACTAGAAAAATCACAAGTCCAATGTCAAAAATAATAGATTATTCGCTTCCACCTTCAGCTCGACCTTCAGTCTAATAAAAAGTGCACAAAACTGTCCAGTGAGAAATTGTGATTTTTAGAATTAATTCGGATCGACCTTCGGCTCGATTTTGGTCTGAATGAAGCCAACTTCGGTCCCACCAAAGATAACTTAGATGGGACCGAAGGTAGATAGAGTCTACATCGATTTTTTAGAAGTAATTTGATGATACCAAAGTAAAATTTGGTGTGACAAAAGGCAACTTACGACCTACAAAAACTTCGGTGCGACTGAAGTGTAAGTGCTGGAATGTATAAAGCACTCTTATTTGTCAAATTTTGATAGGACAAAACATCTTATGATATGGTTCACACAAGTGATGGAAAGTTCACCTTCAAGTGAATCAAGATGAAAAGTTCACCTTCAAGATCAAGCCATGAAGTTGGATAGTGCAAGCATAAGCACAAGACATGAAGATGGATAATTCAAGTTACAGTGTATTCAAGTTCTAATATAGTTCAAGTAAAAGATCACGCTCTATCTTCAAGTACACTTCAATTAGAAGATCGACTGAGCGCTATTGAAGATTCAAGTAAAAGATTCAAGCAATATACTTCAATGTCCAGTAATTTCAAGTATAATTGACCCTAGAAAGACCTTAGACTTAGGTGTTTTCAAATGCTAAACATATACAGATTTTTATACTTTGATTAGGCTTTAGTTCGATTAGTCTAAGCCTTAGTTCGACTAGTCTAAGATTTTGTTCAACCAGTCTAAGAATATCTTCGACCAGTCCAAGATTTAAACTTAAAAATAGATTTTCTGGTGATTTCACACCCTCGACTAGTTGAAGGGTGTTTGACTCAAAGTCCAGTAACCATTTTATGGCACCCTCGACCAGTCAAAGGTTGTGCTCGACCAGTCGAAGAGGGCCCTTGACCAGTCGAGCAGGGCCTTCAACCAGTCGAAGAACAATTTTATCCGATCACGCCCAAAATTTAAAATTTGGTTAGATCTTAGACGAGTCGAAGGAGACCTTAGACGAGTCGAAATAACAACTTTTCAGCCTATAAATAGAGGCCTTCTCTCAATCCCAAATTACTGAATCAAGCTAAGAAAAGCCTTCATTTTAAAAGAGAAAAGTCTCCATCATCATCAAGCTATTGCACGGTATTTTATATTTTATTAATATAGCTTTTATTTTTCAATTCCTTGATCTCATTTTATGAATCGTATATTTTAAAGAGAGTATTCACTCTTCTTTTTAAGATCTAAGGAATTTAAACAAGTAGCTTAAGGTTTAAATTAATTTAAAACCAATAACCCTTAATTATGGTATTGGACATTGAACATTCTACATCAAGCTAAGCGGTTCTACCGGCTACATCAAGAACGTCTTCAAGAAGAAAGTAAGTATCATTCTTTATTTATTTTAGTTTATTTGAGATATCTAGGAAATCGCTTGTATTGGTTTTGACTGAGATAGCCAGAAAATCTCAGTGTGGGGTTTTAATTGTGATACCCCTTCTAAAAACAACTGTATAGGTTTTAAAGTGAACCTGTGAAAACATTGGTTATTAGTGAACACTAATATCACGTGGGTTGTGATTATTGGAAGTGGAGTAGGTGTGGCTGTTTGAGAACAGTTGGTGTACACGCCAAACCACTATAACTCCTGGTGTTTGTGGTGAATGATGTATGTGATGTATATGTGGTGAATGGTTATAATTTTTTTTATAAACATACGGTGAATGCTTGTAATATATAGCTTTTTTCCCCTCTTGTTTAGTTTGTGATCTTGATCCTTACTAAGTTCATGAAATTAGGTTATCTACTTAAAACCTTATTTTTTGGTGTAAGGTTGTCCTATAAATAAAGTTTGAATCAATTTTTCAATACTACTACAATTGAGATCTCTGATTTATTCTGAATTATTTATTATTTCAGTTCTTTAATTTTTTTTATTTGGCATAGTCCTATTCACCCCCCCTGTACGAACGATAGCTCGCCTCTTTCATGTGGTATCAGAGCTAAGTTGCTCATTTATTTGGATTAAGTTCCTTGAGTTTAAAGATCTAAAACTTTCATTATGTCAAATTTCAATAGCTTGTCTATTACCAGGCCACTACCCTTTGATGGCTCTAACTACGTATATTGGAAAGCCAGAATGAGGATTTTCTTAAAATCCTTATATGAAAGCGTGTGGCAAGTCACGGTAACTAAATGGAAACCACCTGTGTTTGAGGTTCTAGATAGTGACAGAACTAAGTCCATTAAAGAAACTCCATTTTATCTATGGACTACACCTCAGAAAAATGAAAGCAGTGCAAATGCTAATGCCTTAAATGCCATTACTTGTGATCTATCACCTGATGCATTCAAGAGAATTATTTCATGTGATACAGCTAAACAAGCCTGAGACATTCTTGAAATGACACATGAAGGAACTACTATAGTCAAGAAATCTAAAGTTCAAATCCTCACTACAAAGTTTAAGAAAATTCGTATGGAAGAAAATGAAACCTTCATGAACTTCTATACGAAATTAAAGGACAGTAAATTCCATGTGAGGTCTAGGAGATGGAATCCTAGAAAGTAAGGTTTATGCTAAAATATTGCGATCTCTTCCTGAGAGGTTTAATCCAAAGTAACTGTAGTTCAAGAACTAAGAGACTGATTTAATGAAGGTTGAGGAGTTACTTGGTTCTCTCCAAACATACGAGTTAAATTTTAAAGCTCCAAAAGGTAAGTCCATAGCTCTTAAGTCATCCAAATCTATTTCAAAAGATAACAATGTTAATTATGATATTGAAGATATAGAGGATGATATGGCTTTACTTGCTAAGAAGTTTCACAAAATTTTCAAAAATAAGAAAAAAATCTGATTTTCAAAAATCTTCTGATAAAATAAAGGGAAAATCTAAAACTTGGAAATCTGTAAAAAAACAGTCAATGTTTCAACTACCATGAATATGGGCATTTGACGAATAAATGTCCCAAAAGGGATAACTAAAAAAGAAAGGGTATGATAGCTACTTAGGATGAATCATCCAGCTCTGAAAGTTCTTCAGAGTCAGATGAATAAGAACAAGAAACTTCAAATGAAGTGAAAGCCATAATTACTATAGCCAGAGTCACCCCCTCAGATATTTGTAACTTATCTGATTATGAGAATCTCAAGAGTGACCCTGAAAATGAGAATGAAGATGATCTTCAAGATGCCTATAATGCCCTATATAGGGAAAGTTACAAAATAGTTGTTAAACTAAAAATTCGAAAGGAAAAATATCTTAAACTAAAAGAAAAACTTGCAAATAATATTTTGAAAAAATCTCATCTTTCTGATTGTTTTGAAAAAGCAAAACTTGATTTAAATTTCAAAACCTCTGAATTTGAAAAACTCATAATAGAAAATGAGAATCTAAAACTCAAAGTTTCTTCTCTTTTGAGTTCTAAGGATACTTGGAGTTATGCCTATGGAGACCCTAAGCTGGAAAAATTATTAATAGCATCCAGAAAATGTAGCGATAAATCGGGTCTGAGCTATATCAAAGATACTCCACTAAAAAATAAAAATGCATCTCCTATATTTATGAAAGGAGAACCTTCAAACTCAAAAGGTAAGAATTTGAGAAATAATAACTAAGACAATTTCAAAAATCCAAAACCTTTTCAAGCTTCTAAGGTTAATTTTAATAACATAAGCTTTTAAAATAACAAATATAACCCTTTAACTGAAAAAATAGTGGACTTACTCAAAGAGTTTCTTAAATCTAACTCTAGTGGTATCGAAGTTGATAGATAGAGAAATTTCAGCTCTTATAAGTAGAGAAAAACCAATGGATCTCCTAAACCTAGAACTAATGAAATGGGTTCCAAAAGTTACTTATCTTGTTGCCCACACTACCTTCAAAGCCTCTAGTCATTCAAAATGGTACTTGGACAGTGGATGCTCAAGACATATGATAGGTGACAAAGAGATATTCACCAACTTCAAAGAAATGAATGATGGTTTAGTTACTTTTGGTGATAGAAGTAATTGCAGGATTATAGGCCAAGGTATTGTTCATCTCTCTAACCATTCTCATTTTGAAAATGTTTTATATGTTAAAGGACTTAAACACAATCTTCTAAGTATATCTCAAATCTGTGACAACAAACACAGCATAAAATTTACTAATCAAAGATGCGAGATTTCAAATGAGAAATGTAAGGCCTATATCTTAGTCTGCACCGTTCCTTAGACTCTTGCGATCATCCCTATCGAATTTCGGCAGCCTGCGACCTGTAATCGATGTTTACACGTGACCCTAAGTCGCATCTTGTAGATCTGAGTCGCCTCGACCCGAGACTTGTACTATTGCAACCGTGCCGTCGCCGCAACTTGCGCATTGATACAATACCTAGGCTAAGAGTTATGGGCCCACATTCATCTCGAGGAAATTGCCACGCATTGCGAATCCCAAGAGAATCTCTACCCAAACATCACATCAATCAATCAATTACACATCCCATCACAATCCATACCTAGCCCATCCCTCTCTCACCCAAAAGTCTACAACACACATGCCTCTCATCCCATCTCCTCTTACATAACCCATGCTTTCCATCGCATCTCTTATAAAACACCACTCCACCCATCATTCACTCCATTCTCTACCCAAAATCCCAAGCAACAGGAGAGAAAAGAGAAGGCCCACCTCCTTACCACCCAATCTCACCAACTAACCCTTCAAACTTCATCATCCTCCATTAAAGGTTGAGCAAAGGGGCCAAGGAGGCCAAGGGACCAAGAAAGAGTGAAACCGATGGGTGATCTAGGATTCTACTATGGATTTGATGATTTGAGGGCCCACACATTCGGTGGGACCTAATTGATGTATGCATCGTATCTTACAAAGGGAGCTCATAGTGGCAGAGCTCTCTCTCTCTCTCTCTCTCTCTCTCTCTCTCTCTCTCTCTCTCTCTCTCCCCCCCCCCCCCCTGTTTGCGGCCCACCGTGATTTATGAATTCCACGTACATCGACCGGCGGCTGGACATGGGATCCATGTGATGCAAGTGTTTTATCCATGCTACTCGTCCAGCCATCTGGCTGGGCATGGAAGAAGTAAAACACAAATATCAGCTGATCCATAGCACTTGTGGGACCCACCTCAATGCATGTGTTATATCTAAGCTGTCCATCTACTGGATGCTAGGCAGCAACCCAGTAGTCCAATAGCTGAAAGCTGCTGTATTGACATCTGCAAGTTCTGTGGTCCAATCATGAGGTATGTGTTACGTCCATACCATCCATCCATTTAGCAGGCCGTGGGGCCCACCCCACACGTGCAACACGTGTGGGGGTGGGGCCCACCTTGATGTATGTATCATGTATCCACACCGTCCAGAGTGTTGGACGATGCTGCCATGTGGGCCGATCGTGATGTATGGGACTTATCCACATCGTTCATTTGCTGGACAGGTGAGGCCCACCTTTAATGTATGTGTTTCATCCCTGCTGTCCACGTGGGACCCAGGTGATGTATGTGCCTTATATCCTGACCATACATTCTAGCTAGATGTGAACCCCACCATTATGTATGTGTCATATATCTGCATCGTCCAGTCTATTGGATAGTGGGACCCAACAGATGGGTGAGTTGTATCTGCACCGTCCATCCAATTTTTCTAAATAATTTTAGGTCATGGGCCAGGAAATGGGACAGATCCAAATCTCAAGTGATCCACACAGTGCATCCATGGGGCCACCTCGATATATGTGTTGTATCTTCATGCCGTCTGTTTGCTGGATGGGTGGGGCCCACCTTGTGATGCGTTGTATATTCACACTGTTATCCACGTGACCCCCACGTGATGTACGTGTTTGATCCAAGCTATCCAGATTGTCCACCTGGTGGGGCCCATTTAGAATGTACAGGGCCCACCCCATTGTGATGTATTTATGGCCCGTTTGGTGAGGCCCATTATGATGTATTTGTGACCCATATAATGAGACCTGATGTGATGTATATGAGGCCCTTATGTGAGCCCAATGGGATGTATATTAGGCCCTTTTGTGAGGTCATGGGCCCATTATATGTTAGGCTCTATGTGGGTCACTCCTTGGGAGTAATGTTGGTTAAATGTCTACATTGTGTCACGTCCCAAATTCGGATAACGGGCCCACAAAATTCCTGATCGCCGAATCTGGCGCTGACAGCCTCCGTAGTGCCCCATTCTCGAATCCTGGCACTCACATGCCAGATTCCGATCCTGGGATCCTATAAGGAGGATTTTCAATATGAATTTTTTTTATAATAGAGCATAACCAATTCATAAAACAACATCACCACATATCCACTATAACAAAACTTTAAGTACAATGCGGAAAGGGAAATACAGGGTGATCAAAAACTCTAAAATAATCTCATCTGTGCTCCTACCTGAGCGCTGCTGCGATCCAATGCCACCTGCACGTAACGGTCGTACATAAGCTTACAAAAGCTTAGAGGGTGGTGTAAGTGTGTGCGCAAGGCAAGCGCAAAGTGTACAATATCAGAGTAATGTGGAAATATGCGGTAAGTCCATGAATGTTATTGGTTTGTACCAAAGCTATGTGATTCAAGGCATGAATGCTATCAGCCATACCAAGGCCATGCGATGTGAGGCCTATGTAGCCAAATGTCATATGTGAGATGCAAAGTAAGCATGTCAGTACTCATCAAGTACACATATCAGTATAGTTCCTCTCTGGAATATCACCGGGGTATAGTACACTCCACACAGACTGTCGCCTCCCTAGCCGCACAACCCAGCAAGCGAAATAGACCTCACTATCCTCTTAGCCAGGAATCTGTCAATACCTACCCAGCTCGTCGATAACAAATTCATTTGCGAGCTAGTCAAACTCAACCTAGCTTATAGCCCTCTCACTCGGGCGGATAAGGCCACACCCCCTTCTAACCGACCACAACACAGTGGGAGACTCGGCCTACTAGTATTTAGCACTTGGGCGCTCATGTATCCACTCGGTCTAGACGTTGGAGCAGCTCCTGGTACTAAAAAGGTTTTACAATTTTCATCCAAGGACATCATAAGTGTCCACAGTGCTAGAACCATGTATTTTCTATATCCGAGACGGCCATCCACGATGTACCTGTGGAGCCATGACCCTGATGTCGGTAGGGCGTACAATGATCAAGTCACACATATGCGAGATGCATGAGTCACACCGTCAAATCATGCAGCAATCCCACACATACCGCGCGCTCATGTGGGGCACTTCGTCTCATAAGGAGTCTCGTAAATGTCTCAGCCCAATGGCTTATGCTATGATCAAACATTCCTCATATTAAGCATACATATGATGTGTATGGGCATGAATCATGGAGTTATACTAAGCATGTTATAAAGTGATGAACTATCCTTACAATGAAGATGAGCCTAGATGGCCTAACACAACAAGTACGGGCCTATCAATGGGCCCTAGAGAGAGTTATAATGAGGACATTTAACCAACATTATTCTTACAATGTGGACATCAAATCATCATTGTTTCTAAGGCACGGCCTGCCATAAACATCATTATATATACCAGGGTGAAATCACACATTGCAATGGACCTATATACATCTCATTGGGCCTCAACCCAAGGGCCTTGAATACATCACAATGGGCCCTCATATGGTGAGTGAGCCACGTCACATGAGCCATATGTATATCAAATGGGCTATACCATTGTGTCCTATGTATATCAAATGGGCCACACCTAAATATAAGTGGTGATAATGATTTCCACCATTAAAATTCCCAAGGCCCACGATAACATTTATTTCCCATCCAATCTGATCATAAGGTCACAATGACCTAAAAGGTGTTTTAATGGTGGACGGTCAAACCCGTTGTTTTCTATAGTGTGGTCCACCTACTCCTAGATCTGTCTTAATTTTGGTCTCAAGCCCTAAAATGAGCTTTCAAAATGGTTGGACAATTGGATGTAACACATGCATCATAGTGGGTCCCATAAGGATAGACGGTGTGAAGAGAACACATACATCATTGGGGTCCTGCCGTCCAGTGATGTGGACGGTGCGGACAAAACACATACACCATGGTGGGTTCCACCGTCCACTACCGTGGACGGTGTGAGTAAAACACATACATCATTGTGGGTCCCACGTGGGGCCCACCACAACATTTGTATGCCATCCAATCTGTTGATAAGGTCACACGGACCTGGATGAAAAGAAAAAACAAATTTCGTATTAATCCAAAACTTATGTGACCTAGAAAGGGTTCCAATGGCAGATGTTCAGCATCACTGTTTCCTGTGATGTGGGCCACCCGAGTAACGTATATGGCTAATTTTTGGAGAGGCCACCGACTAGAAAGGGAGCCACCAATTGCATGGTGTTGATGTGCAAGACACGTCACGGTGGGGCCCACGCATGGGACCCCTGTCTTGCCTCCAGCGTCCCAATGCAGCAGGACACTGCTGCACGTCAACAGCGCCTGCTGCCTAAAATTTTTTAAAAAAAAAACTGTTTTCCTGTGGTTTTTCACAGGTAGGGCCCGCATCAGTGGAATCCGACCCATCCATTGGATTTCAGGGCTCAAGACAGACCCATCAAGCCCAATATTTGGTATATTTTGGCATACGGAAACAGCAGGGAGGATTTCAACGGTAGAAAATATTATCTTCTATGCTATGGCCCGCCAGATGATCAGATTAGCTTCATTTTTCGGCTCAATGCCTAAAATGAGTTGGCAAATAGGATGGATGGTGTGGATTAAATCCAAACATTAAGGTGGGGCCTGCATGAGCGGTCCACCCCAAAATCAAAAAAATCTCTTTTTTATTGTTTATAATTCACGTCCGGTGTCCCCGGACGCTAGACGGCTCGGTAATAACACATATATGTAATGTGGGCCCAACGTGGACGTGGCCCACCTAGATAAATTTAATTTTTTTTTATGTTTTTCCCATCATTAAAGGGTAGGGCCCACATGGCTTGGACGGTCATGGGGTCCACTTGATGGACGATTGGGACACCACATACACTCATCATGTGGGCCACAAAATAAATAAAGGAAGGAGAGGGAGAAAGAGAGACACGTGATGATGGAGGGACCCTGGCACTATGGGCCCTCCCTTGCATTCAATTATACATCAAGTGGGTCCCAATACATGTGGGCCCACTAAATCAAAGATCAACGGTGGAGATTCCTTCTCCACCGAAAATGGACGGTCTAGATGATCTCTTTTCATACAAGGAAAATAAACATCATGATAGGGTCCATGGAGAATGGCCCCATCATGGAATGATCATGAGCATCAAGGTGGGCTATCGGCCACACCTAGGGTCCAAAGTGAGATCCATACCATCAATCGGTAGGCCCTACTTGGTCCATCATCAAAACATAAAAATCTAGCCTATAAAGCACCCACCGTTCGATCTTCCTGGTCCGATGGAACGCCGAGCTCCTTATGCTTCACTTTGATAGAAGGCGATGAGATTTGAATGGATACGATGAAAGTTTATGGGATAGGAAAGTGGGCCACACAAAACATACTTTCTCAAATGGAATGCTTGGACGTGTATATTTTTTTCTCTTGGAATGGCTTGGAAAATGTGAAGAGAAGGACAGAGAGAAAGGGTTGTAAGGAAGAGAGAGTGATGGGTAATGGATGTGAGGTGAGTGATGGATGTGAGGTGAATGATGGGTGAGGTGAGAGACTCGTTGACTTTTGGGGTTTTCTTGACTTGTGGAGAAAGAGAGCATGAGTTACTTTTGTACTTGACATGAGGTGATTGATTGATTGATTTGAGTGATTGATTAATGGAACATGATGCAGAGATTCTCTTTGAATTGCAAAGGTGAGACATTTTCTTCGAAATAAACGCCGGCCCACATCTCCCTGCCAGGGTATCGGATCGGTATGCAAAACGCGGCGTTAGAATCGCGACAACGATACGGTCACAATAGCACAAGTCTCAGATTAAGATGACTCAAATCTATAGGATACGACTTAGGGTCATGCACAAATGTCGATTATAGGTCGTAGATTGCCAGTCTTCAATGGAAAGGATCGCGGGAGTCGACGGAACAGTACAAACTAGGATACGGGTCTTACATGGGCAATGATGGTTAAATGTTCACATTATGACCTTCCCTTAGGCCTTTATTAGGCCCATTCTCATCCTTCTCTAAGTGGGTTGACCCTAATCATTGTGCCCCATTTGCATGATCCATCTATTTCAAATTGGGCTAACCCAAGAGGTTGGGCCCCCATTAGTTGCTAGTAGGATTATTTTAGAGTCCATCTAGGACCCTTAGGGCATCTAGCAAGCTATATGATAGTATGGAGAAAAAACCCTTTTCGGATCCTTAGGAATATAGGTAGGCCACCTAGGCTCAACCTTAATATAAGGAGAGTTCATCCTCACTGTAGACGAAAGGATCCATGCTATCAGATTTCATATATCCACAGTTGAGGACTAACTCTCATGTTATGGATCTATTGTCCATCATGGACCCCGCCTTGTATATATGCCGGTTATCGATTCTGATTATGAATATATGATAGCATAACATCATGATACACGCCCAAATGCAGCATCTAAATACTTGTGATGAGATGTGGTTGACCATTGTATATGCCTTTAGGCAGGTTGTTTATCGGACTCCCTGATAGGCGAAGTTGTCCCATATGAGCGCACGGTTCGCACAGGATTGATACATGACTGGATTGTGTGACTCATGTATCTTGCATTGTGTGTTATGATTTCTATATGCCCTAGCGACATTATGGTTGTAGCCTCCACAGGTATAGCGCGAACGACAGGATTAGATACCGGAAATACTTGTTAAGCATGAGGGCGCTATAAATGTCATAGGGTGAAAGTCCCCAAACCCTTATGGTACCATGTAGGATGCTCCAATTCCTAGACCAAGTGAATGTATAAGCACATGATGGTCGAATACAAAGAGGCCGCATCTCCCACTGTGTCGTAGTCAGTTGGAAGGGGGCGTGAACTTACCCACCCGGATAGAAGGGGGTTATTATTAGGTTGAGTATGACCGACTCGTAAATGGGTCCATTACCGACGTGCCGGGTAGATATTGACAGATTGCTAGTCAGGCGGGTAATGAGGTCTCTTCCTCTTGCATGGTTGTACATCAAGTAAGGGGTGACAATCTAGTGTATAGTGTACTAGACTCCTGTGATTATCCAGAGAGAACTGTACGGATATATGATACTCTAGAGATGAGCTAGATTGATATGTGGTTTGGTACACTTAAGTTGCATCTTACACATGACATTGGATATATAGACCTTTCATCATATGGTCATGGTGTGGCCGATAGCATTCATGCCTTACATCGCATAGCCTTAGTACGGCTAATTGCATTCATGGACTTACTAGCATGTTTCTACATTACTTTGATATTGTACTCTTGCATTATGTTGAGGGTCAAATATTGCATATTAGACCCCAGATATTATCTGGATTTACGAATATAATGCTGTCTAATGGCTCGTTTTCTCATTTTTGTGTGGCAAAGTGATTTTATGAGCATGGATGGAAAAAGGACGTTAAAAGTTGAGATTTAACGATCTGATGACGCCAAAGGCAAGGGACACACTCCAGGGGACCAAGATTGACAAATATACATGGTTAAAAATCCGAGAAAAGTTAGAAATTGAAGCTCAAGTGGCCTGAAGGACATCCAGAATGCAAGATCACGAGGTTCCCACCATCCGTTCGGCTCGAAACTTCATACGTCGCCTGACGACCATAAATTAACCGTACATATAAAATTTCAGCCATTGAAGATCTCGGAAAGTGCCCCAACTGACAGATCAGCCCATAAACCGTTGATTCTGGGCCCACCTGATATCTGGAACTGTCTCAAAATTATTATTGACGCCTTAAATGAGGATTCAAAACAGATGGACGGTGCAGATTTCTCTAAAACAGTGCAATGGACCCCATATGGGATGAGTGTGTACAGTGCACATGTGCACTCGTCGTGCACTAAACGAGTTAAGTCGGTCAGCAAGACGCTGACTGACTTTCTTCTTAAAAAAAAAAAAAAAATCGCACCGCGTAACGCAGGCTGCTGGCCGTTTTTGCGGACGTTTGTGGGCCCTACCCATTAACCATATGGAAAATATGACCCGTTCACCGTGTAGAGGGGCTCGAATACTACAAAAACATGCTGACTTTTTGTACCCATGCGTGCACACGTGTGAGATACAGAGGCCACAAAAGGGCTACGTGGTAGCGTTCAAAATTGATTCTTTTGTGATTTCTTCTCTGGGCCACGTCAATGGACGTTCAAAACCACCCATTCTTAACTGAAATTTCGTTCTGAATCCAATGGACGGAGTGGATTTTCCAAAAAATACTTCTGTGGGGCCCACTGATCACAACAGCGAAATGGTGCGAAAGGTTTCGCACATCCGCGAAAACTGACTTTTCCGGACAGTTTTGGCCCACCATCTTTGATCATATTGCAGATCTGAACCGTCTATCATGTAGAGGACCCAAGAAAGTACTAAGGGACGGTGTTTCTTTGGAATTTGAGCGAGGAAAGTGGCGTGTTTCATGGTACCGAACTTGGCTACGAAAATTGCACTCCGTGTCCTACTACAACTCTGTCACTGACTCCAGCCTTCCAGCAGCTATAAAAGGAGGTTTTTGGACGTGGGGAGCATTCATTCAAGGTCTTGGGAGGAAGAATAGAGGGCTCGAGCTTGGGTTTCAACGTGGGCAGAGGAGAGAGAGAGGAGCTTGGTTTTTTTCTTTCCCTTTTCTTTTCCTTTTCTTTTTCTCTTTATTTATTTGGATTGAGCCCATCCATGGCAGGCTAAAACCTCCTAGCTAGGGCTAAGAGGTGAAGCTTGTAGTGAGATGGGAGATTTGATTTTATTTTAATTTTAATGCATGAATTAACTTTGATTTTAGTTAATTATTATGGGAATATTTTTAGTTCTTAATGGTCTGTTGTGACTGAAATTACAATGGGTCTGCGATGCTTTGAATATTTTTATTTCCTTTTCATGTTTATGACGTCAGGACGTCCTGTTGTTCACCACAGTCTCCTGGGCATGGTTGGATGACGGTACCTTTCCTAACTTTCATGCATGTGATTGGGTGGTAATTAGTTTAATTCTGTTGTTTGTCATAATCTTTTGGGCATGGTTTGGTGATGGAATCCATTCTAATTCATACACCTTTCATCTCTTTGAAAACTAGATCAATGTCAGTTCAGTTAATTTCCATGAAACATGCATAAGATCTCCCTGATCTCTACAAGTGGATCCTCTGAATCCCTAGTTCCCTTCTTCTGATTTCTCTCAAGTTTATATAATTATTTCACCATTATTTCTCAAATTACATTCAGTTTAGATTTCATCTTAATCTAGTTCTAGTTCTGGTTAGTTTTAGATAACGTACAAGTTTCAGTCCCTTGGGATTCGACCTCGGTCTTACCGAGTTATTACTACATCACAACCCTGCACTTGGGGAGTGAACAAGTTTTTGGCGCAGTTGCCGGGGACTGACGGCTACGTTTTTCTGAGATTAACTAGTTTAGGATTAGTTTAAGATTAGGATTTCCAATTTTAGATTTTTCTTTCTTAGAACTAACTTTACTCTTTTGTAGGGTCCTTGATAAATCATCTAAAGTGGTTTTAACATAGGAATCTCTAATCGAGTAACTTCTTTCTAACTTCTTCCCCTCTTACTTTTCACTTTGCTGTAGGACCTTCTCTTCTATTTTTCATAGGATTAAATTCGAGTTAAGGGTTTCATCATATATATGCACGAGTGGCAACGTCAGTATGCTGAGAAGAATAACTTATTTTGGGATGATGATGATATAAATCAACCTATATCTCAAAACTTTTCTGAAACTATCATCGAGAACCGATCAGAATATAAAAATTCACCGGTTAAGAAGTCCTTACGTGATTATATGCAGGAGAACAATTACACCCCACGGATTAACAAAACAGTACGTGAGTGTTGGGGTTATCATAACTATGATTGCGAGAATTATTATCACCCATCCGATAAAACAATGTGTGATTCTATCATGAGTGATAATAAGTATTACCAACCAGTAGATTCTCCCACTTATGATCAGTATGACTATAACCAGTGGAAACATCAAAATTGGGAAAATGAACCAACTACATGTTATAATGATTATTCTCTTGGATCCCCTACCTTTAAGATCCATCAAGAAACGATCCAAGAGGATTCATATCAGCGGAATCTTTCGGCCTGTCTTATGGAAATGAGAAAAGTAATGGAAACAATGAAAGGACTCGATGCGCGCCTTGATAGGATAGAGGAGGCTCGGTCATCCCAGCCACGACCTAATCCAGAAATACAATGCGAAGAAAGTAATCCGCACTCACTTTTAAAAGAATCTGGAATTTGGAATGAGGAGTTGGATTCCGTTAATGAGCATGTGATTCAATTTTTCGATGAGTCAATCTTGATGACTGTTCGAAAGAATAGTGAAGATACATGGGTATCTTTTAATTACATTGATGATGACACACCTTCCTTACATGACACACATGATTTCAATGATGAGGATGTTAGTTTATTTGAACCTCAACCCATGCTAAGTGTAGAATGTGAGGAAAGTAATCTCATCCCAAATGTGCACTGCATTGGACTAGAACATGATTACGATCCTGAATGTGCAGCCACAGTCTCCCTGTAATCCCTCTCATGTTTGGTCCAGATCAATGATCAAGACGTACATGAAGTGGTCAGTCATAATGAGCCACTCTCCTCACCTGACATGTCTGATTCAAAGGTGGAGGATGAGCCCTTTACAACTGACCCTTCCAACTCTTGTGAAACATGTTTGGACCACTTCTCTAAATCGAATGATGATATGATTCAGGAGACGAACGAGCCACCTGATACAACTCTGGAATTTGAAACCACCCAATTGAGGACACCATATGAACTGTCAAGTTTTGACGATTCAATGCCTCTTCTGATTAATATCAATGAACAGAGTTCGCCCATCAATACTTCATCTACTGACCCTCAATTTGTCTGTGCAGGACGAGAGCAAGAGAGCGTACCTCCATCCACTTTCATGGATGATGAATTCTTTGCACAGATCATCACAAGCCACAAAAATGAGTCACGCTCATCTGAATTTCCCAACTCGTGGGATTGCTTGACACACTTTGCGGTTTCAAACGATCCCATGTTAAAAGACAAAGTGGATACCTTGCGAGATAATATCTCGGTAGTCATCACTAACCGAACGAACCCTTATTCTGAAACCCTCTCTTCCCCTGATCCTAAACGTATACTAGTAGAGGAGGAAGAGCTGAATCTAGAACCGAAGTTTGGAGCTTCGAAATATGTTGAGACTACATTACTTTTTAAGAAGTTTTCTAAACTTTATTTACTTGTAGTCTTTGATTCACCATGCAATACTAACGTTGAAACTTCTTCTGTCGTAGGTGAATCGTATAAATTATGGATACCTCAAGTAATTCAATGGAAGATTTTTTATGAGGTACATAAGTCTCTCTGGAAAATCATGCTCCAGGGCATCCAAGCTTATTGTAAAAAGGGCTTTTGGATGATCCTGTTGAGGAACTTACTGAGAAACTTATCAAGATATTGGCCAGAAGGGGAACCTTGAGGTATGATCGATTCGATGTTTGTGGGTAACATTACTGCAAACCCTCACGAGACTACAACTCGTCCACTAGGGGTAACCTAGGGGTTTAAAGGCTTGTTGCATACGCTAAATGTAATCGAGAACACCTGCGAAAGTGGTATAGGTAAGATTTTATTTTTGTTATTTTTGTTCTGCTTTCTCTCTCTTGCTGACAAGCTTCCATGCCGTGATCTATTGGAAACTCTCTTGATTCGTTATTCAGGTACTATCTTCCCATCACTTCTCATTTACTTTCGTTGTCCCATGTGCATTGCATGCTCATATCTTTTACATTGAGGACAATGTAAACTTTAGGTTGGGGGTGGGGGATTAGGTAACCTAATCAGTATTTTCTTGGTCTTGAGCAACAATTGTGAAAAATTTTGAATTTTTCTGAAAATTTTTATGAATTCGAAGTGATTTTGACAGATATCCCTAATTTAGATTTTCAAGGTACATA
This sequence comes from Magnolia kwangsiensis, assembly GCA_037074715.1. NCBI lineage: Eukaryota > Viridiplantae > Streptophyta > Magnoliopsida > Magnoliales > Magnoliaceae > Magnolia > Magnolia kwangsiensis. The sequence goes on along the minus strand of CM073574.1, from coordinate 126,244,063 downwards.
ATAGTGGATTTATGACTCTTGGATTCCGTATCTGTTAGATTTCATAGTTAAGTGAATTATTAAGCCATGATTAGAAGTTTTAAACATTGATCACATCAGGATTTCATATGTCACATCTCGCTTTCACGTTAAGACTTCAGTCTGATATTGAAGGGTTAATTTGGTAATCACTAAGCACGAAAGGAACCAGCCTGAAATGTCTTGCCATCATGGTATAAAAATTGGAAAGGTGGATAATTAATCTTCACCATAGGTTTGCTCCCTATAGGTGTGGAGTTAATTCCCCATGAATGATATCTAAAAAGAGTCAGGTGTACGATCTTCACCATAGGTTTGCTCCCTATAGGTGAGGATTTGATTCCCCTTCCTTGGCATTACTTTGAATAGAAAAATCACAAGTTAATAGGCTAATCTATGAGGCAAGTTTTGGATTAAGTTTGGTTATTATGAATTCTCTTGCTGGTTACCAATGAGATCCTGAAATAATAAATTCAATCTTAATGTGATTAGCTGAGATTACACTATACATCCATGGATCTCAATGTTTAAAATTTTTCTAATTGATGGATTAATGCTTTACACTTGATTATGAAGTCTACGGTGCGCTTGAGCTCAGGAGAATACAATTTCTAACATTCATGAATATTAAATTTCTCGTATTTTGTTCAAAATCTCACTCGATTTCATAGAAAGTTCTCCTATAATTCTCAACTTATTTTTCACATATTTTGCTCGGGACTAGCAAAATGCTGGTTGGAGGTTGTGTTGAGGGTCAAATATTGCATATTAGACCCCAGATATTATCTGGATTTACGAATATAATGCTGTCTAATGGCTCGTTTTCTCATTTTTATGTGGCAAAGTGATTTTATGAGCATGGATGGAAAAATGACGTTAAAAGTTGAGATTTAACGATCTGATGACGCCAAAGGCAAGGGACACACTCTAGGGGACCAAGATTGACAAATATACATGGTCAGAAATCCGAGAAAAGTTAGAAATTGAAGCTCAAGTAGCCTGAAGGACATCCAGAATGCAAGATCACGAGGTTCCCACCATCCGTTCGGCTTGAAACTTCATACGTCGCCTGAGGACCATAAATTAACCGTATATATAAAATTTCAGCCATTGAAGATCTCGGGAAGTGCCCCAACTGACAGATCAACCCATAAACCGTTGATTCTGGGCCCACCTGATATCTGGAACTGTCTTAAAATTATTATTGACGCCTTAAATGAGGATTCAAAACAGATGGACGGTGCAGATTTCTCCAAAACAGTGCAATGGACCCCATATGGGATGAGTGTGTACAGTGCACATGTGCACTCGTCGTGCACCAAACGAGTTAAGTCGGTCAGCAAGACGCTGACCGACTTTCTTCTTAAAAAAAAAAAAAAAAAAAATCGTACCGCGTAACGCAGGCCGCTGGCCATTTTTGCGGACGTTTGTGGGCCCTACCCATTGACCATATGAAAAATATGACCCGTTCACCGTGTAGAGGGGCTCGAATACTACAAAAACATGCTGACTTTTTATACCCATGCGTGCACACGTGTGAGATACAGAGGCCACAAAAGGGCTGCTTGGTAGCGTTCAAAACTGATTCTTTTGTGATTTCTTCTCTGGGCCACGTCAATGGACGTTCAAAACCACCCATTCTTGACTGAAATTTCATTCTGAATCCAATGGACGGGGTGGATTTTCCAAAAAATACTTCTGTGGGGCCCACCGATCATAACAGTAAAATGGTGCGAAAGATTTCGCACATCCGCGAAAACTGACTTTTTCGGACAGTTTTGGCCCACCATCTTTGATCATATGGCAGATCTGAACCGTCTATCATGTAGAGGACCCAAGAAAGTACTAAGGGACGATGTTTCTTTAGAATTTGAACGAGAAAAGTGGCGTGTTTCATGGTACCGAACTTGGCTACAAAAATTACACTCCGTGTCCTGCTACAACTCTGTCACTGACTCCAGCCTTCCAGCAGCTATAAAAGGAGATTTTTGGTCGTGGGGAGCATTCATTCAAGGTCTTGGGAGGAAGAATAGAGGGCTCGAGCTTGGGTTTCAACGTGGGCAGAGGAGAGAGAGAGGAGCTTGGTTTTTTTCTTTCCCTTTTCTTTTCCTTTTCTTTTTCTCTTTATTTATTTGGATTGAGCCCATCCATGGCGGGCTAAAACCTCCTAGCTAGGGCTAAGAGGTGAAGCTTGTTGTGAGATGGGAGAATTGATTTTATTTTAATTTTAATGCATGAATTGACTTTGATTTTAGTTAATTATTATGGAAATATTTTTAGTTCTTAATGGTCTGTTGTGACTGAAATTAGAATGGGTCTGCGATGCTTTGAATATTTCTATTTCCTTTTCATGTTTATGACGTCAGGACGTCCTGTTGTTCACCATAGTCTCCTGGGCATGGTTGGATGACGGTACCTTTCCTAACTTTCATGCATGTGATTGGGTGGTAATTAGTTTAATTCTGTTGTTTGCCATAGTCTTTTGGGCATGGTTTGGTGATGGAATCCATTCTAATTCATACACCTTTCATCTCTTTGAAAACTAGATCAATGTCAGTTCAGTTAATTTTCATGAAACATGCATAAGATCTCCCTGATCTCTACAAGTGGATCCTCTGAATCCCTAGTTCCCTTCTTCTGATTTCTCTTAAGTTTATATAATTATTTCACCATTATTTCTCAAATTACATTCAGTTTAGATTTCATCTTAATCTAGTTCTAGTTCTGGTTAGTTTTAGATAACGTACAAGTTTCAGTCCCTTGGGATTCGACCTCGGTCTTGCCGAGTTATTACTACATCACAACCCTGCACTTGGGGAGTGAACACATTGCTACTTTGCAAAGACACTTTCGTTTTTTATAAGATTATACACGATTGATGCGTGCAGGTGACGCTGGGATATAGCTGAGCAGGAGCATACCGCAAAACTTCTGGAGTTCCTATTATTATTATCTTTGTATTTCCCTTTATGTGTATTGTACCTTAAAGCTTTTTATCATAGTGAATTTTATGATGATGTTCTTGTTATTGTTTGTGGGTTATGCCTGTGGTTATGCTTATTGTGAAACAAATCTATATCGAAAATCCTCCTTATAGCATCTCAGGATCAGAACCTGGTATATGGGTATCGGGAGCAGAGAATGGAATACTACGAAGGCTGTCGGTGTCGAATTCAGCGATCGAAAATTTTGTGAGCCAAGTTTCTAAGTTTGGGGTGTAATAAGAAAGGTTATGTGATATTAAATGGTCGTAGGACTTCTGAAAATTGCTATATTATCGATAAGTCATGCTCTTCTAAATTTTCATGTTACATGGTCCAAACAGATGAAACGGAATTATGGCATAAATGTCTTGGACATGTTAACTACTGAAATCTTTATAGATTGAGCAAAATAAATCTTATTCGAGGTATACCCAAATTAAAAAAGGTTGATAAAATATGTGGTGCATGCCAAATTGACAAATAAACTAAGAGTAGTCACAAGAAAGTGAACTCCGTAGCCACAATGAAACCTCTTGAATTTTTCCATATGAATTTAGTTGGACCAACGAGAATGGAGAGTAGAGGGGGAAAGAAGTACTTTCTGGTTATCGTTGATGATTTTACCAAATTTACTTGGGTAGCCTTCATGAGAGAAAAATTTGATACTCTCGATGAAGTCAAAAGAATACTGAAATGAATTCAGACAAAAAAAGAAGTAAATGTAATCAAGATCATAAGTAATCATAGGTGATGTTAGGTTGCAGCAGTGTTGAGCTTGGCGCGTGCAGTGGTCTTCTGGAGCTTGATTTTCTATTTATGTATTTCCCTTTCAGTGTTGTAATCAAATGATTATATTAGTAGATATGTGATAATGATGTTGTCATTGTGAAATGGGTAATCTTGTGGTTATGCTAATTACTAGTTAAATGTACACAAGAAAAAAAAAACCTCCTCGTAGGATCCTATGATCGGAATCTGGCATATGAATGCTAGGAGCTGAGAATGGGGTACTACGGAAGCTGTCAGCACCGGATTCGGCGATCGAGATTTCTATGAATCCGATTTCCGGGTTTGGGGCGTGACGGAAGTTGGTATCAGAGCATAACTTGGGAATACCTGAAGATAACATCACATATCTGCTAATAGTTACCCTGCACTTTGTGATTGTTGAGAACTTAGAATGATTAGATCCCCATGTTCAGATAACTTAGAGATTTTCTGATATAGCTCCCTACCTTTGAGATTACGAGCCTGCTTAGTATTCCAGTCTCGATCGTTTCTGACTGGGGTCCGAGGATCAGTAGGGTCATCGTAGTGCTGATGAAGCGTCTTGGGAGTGAGAAGCTGAGATTTTCAAGTGTTATCCCCGTCTTCTTGTTATTGACTGCATTCGAGGGTTGTGTTTTTAATTTTACATAGTGAGATGATTTTCTTCTAATGAGTTATGACTAGTTGTTATGATTATGTAAATTTTGAGGATGAAATTTTTATTAGGAGGGGAGAGCTGTAAGACCCGTATCCTAGACCGTACCATTTCGTAGGGTTCTGCGATCTTCCCGGTCGAATTTCGGCAACCTTCGACCTTTACCCGATGTTTACGCACAATCCTAACCCGAGTCTTGTCAATCCGAGTCGACTCGACCCGAGACTTATACCAGTGCGACCGCGCTGTCGCTACGGTTCCGATACCACTTCTAGCACGCTGAGGCAATACCCTAGCCAGAAGATGTGGGCCCGCGTTCAGTTCGAGGAAAACTCCGCACGTCGCTAAACCCAAGAGAATCTCTACCCAATGTCTCATCCATCAATCTCATCAATCCCATCAATCAAGGTACACATCACACTCCATCACTCACCCATCCCCAAGTACAACTACCCCTCTCCTAAAGTCAACACTCTCTTACACAAGTACACATCACCCATCACACCCATCTCTCTCTCTCTCTCTCACCCCTCTCTCTCTCATTCTCTCTCCCCATTCTCCCAAGCAACCCCTCCATGAGAGAGCCTACGTCCATGGCTTTAAATGAGAAAAAAAGAGTTATGGTGTGGCCCTCTCTCCTACCCCAATCTCACATCTTAGCCGTCTAACCTTCATCATCATCCGTTAAAGTCAAAGCCGAGAAGCTATGGGTTTCATCGGACCAAGTAAGAACGACAATGGTGGGTGCCTCTCTCTATCTCTCATTTTGGTGTGATGTGTGGCCCACTCGGATGTACCCCACCTTGATGTATATCTTATCCAACCGTCCAAACCATGTGGGTCCTACCCTTGGTCATGGGAAAACACAAGTATCAAGTTGATCCCAATCAAGTGGGCCACGTTCACGTGGGACCCACCTTGATAAACGTCCACGTCTAGCATCCCCAGACGCTGGACTTGCGAAGTGTGATCAGACATTGAGGTGTGAGCAAATGTTGGTGCGGCTAACAGTGTAGTGTGGACGGAAGTGAGTTGTGGATAACAATGAAGCCCACACTCTCATGTAGGCCCCACCATGATGAATCAACATAATCCACGCCGTCTAACCTAATCCTCGGCCCATTTTAGGCGTTGAGCAAAAAAATAATCTCAATCCGAATTTCTGGTGGGCCATAACATAGCAAACAAAGTTTTTTTGCCGTTGAAATACACCCTACTGTTTCTGTAGACTAAAAACCCATTGAATATTGGTCTTGATAGGTTGGTATTGAGCCATAGGATCTGATGGTCGGATCGGATCTACTTGATGTAGGCTCCATACATGAAAAACCTCATAAAAATACTTTTTTAAAATAAATAAATAAATATGTATATGTATAAGGCCTGCTGCTGCTGGCAGACCTCAGGATGCGCAGGAGTCCTGGCGCTGGCCAAAACGGGCAGGGAAAGTGGACCCCACCTCCGGCCCCACCGTGATGTATTTGGAGCATCCACACCGTGCAATTGATGGGTCCCCTTTAGGCATGGGGATGTCCTAAAAATCAACCGTTCATGGCACTCAGATGGTCCACACCATCAAGAAAAGTGGGATTGAACGTCTGCCACTAAAACCCTTTGACGTTTTGGATGAATATGAAGTTTGTTTTTCCTCTTTATCTTGATTCGTGTGACCTATCAACTGGGCCCCATGTGGGACCCAATGTTATATGTGTTCTATCCTCACCATCCACATCACTGGACGGTGGGACGCACCATGAGGTGTGTGTTACATCACAACCGTCCAAATATGTAGGCTCCACCATCAGCCGTCCGTCTAGACGCTGGCAGTCCCACCCTCCCACACGCTCACTAATATATTATATTATATAATATTCTATATTTGAATAGTATATTGTGGTGGGACCACATCCACGTGGGAGCCCACCTCACTGTATGCATATCATATATAATTAATATATTGTGGTGGGATCACTCCCACATGGGACCCACCACTAATGGATGTGCTGCATCCAGCCGTCCATCCATTTGCCTAGCTTGTCTCAAGGCTTGATACTACAAATAAAACAAATATAATATCAAGTGGGCCACATTGCAGATGACAGTGGGATGAACTCCCATCATTGAAAACCCTTTGCAAGATTATGGATCAGAGTGATATTTGTTTTCCCTCTATATCCAGGTCCTTGTGGCCTTATGCACGGACTGGATGGAAATTAAATGTTATGGTGGGCCCACTGGAATTTGATAGTGGAAAATGGTTCTTGTGATGTTATGAACAGTATGGATGGAAATAAAGTCTATGCTGGGCCCACTAGAATAACGGTGGAAAACATTGCCGCCATTGTCATTGCAGTATGGTCTATATGATCCTTTGGATATGATTCATTTTTATGCACCATAATGATCCTTTACAATGAATGGATGATGTATAGGACTCGGCCTATTCAACTTGGCCCAGTTGCTTCGGCCCATTTGATTAGGCCAGTGTAATATATGAAGCCCACCTGGATATATATGGGGCCCATTGGTTGGGTCCACCTTAATATATTTTGTGGCCCATATGTCGGGCCCACTTTGATGCATTTTGTAGTCCATTCGAGGTGCCCACCTTGATATACTTGTGACCTATCTGTGAGGCCTACCATGATATATTTATGGGGCTCATTAGTACGACCCATTGATGCGACCCGTATATGCGGCCACCGTGATGTGTGTGTTGTCCATTTGTATGGCTCGTCGTGATGTATGCATTGTATATCTATACTGTCACGCCCCAAACTCGGAAACCGGGCTCACAAAATTTTCGATCGCCGAATCCGGTGCCGATAGCCTCCATAGAACCCCATTCTCGGTTCCTAGTGCCCATTCGCCAGGTTCCGGTCCTGGGATGCTACGAGGAGGATTTCCAACGTTAGTTTGATTCGTAATAAGCATAACCAAAGGCATAACCCACAAACAATAACCAAGAATTCCTTTACATTTTCACTATGATCAAAAACTTTACAAGTACAATGAGCATAAAGGGAAATACAATGATGATAATTCAAAATCTCTAAAACGATCTGCAACACGCTCCTGCCTCAACGCTACTGCACCCCAACGTCACCTGCACGCAACGGTCGTGCATAAGCTTATAGAAAGCTTAGAGGGTGGTGAAAGTGTGTGCGCAAGGTAGTAATATGAACATGTAATGTCAGAGTAATGCGAAATATGCAGATGGATCCATAATATCATGGGTCGTACCAAGGCTATGCGATGCAAGACATGAATGGTATCGGCCATCCCAAGGCCATGCGATGTACAATACAACTTAAGCATACAGATCTTCATCTATGTCCACACATCAATACAGCTCAAATATGGGATATCACCGGGGTCTAGTACAATCTAAACCAGATTGCTGCCACATCGCGTGCAATAAGGTAAGTGGAAGAGACCTCACTATCCGTCTGCCAATATCGGACGCGACTCGTCAATAGCGGACCCATTCCTCGAGCTGGTCAAACTCAGCCTAGTATTGCCCCCTACTCTCGGGCGGGTAAGGCCAAACCCCCTTCCAACCAACCACGACACAGTGGAGAGCGCAACCGTCTGGTAATTGGCACTCAACGCTCATCTACCCACTCAGTCTAGACGTTGGAGCAACCTCTTAGTACCATAAAGGTTTGAAAACTTTCACCCGGGGATATTTATAGCACCCCATGTAGAATAAGATTTTCGGTATCCAATCCTGTCAACCACGATGCGTCTGTGGAGGCTACGGCCCTGATGTCACTAGGGCGTACAATAACCATGTCACATAAATGCGAAATGCATGAATCGCGCTATCCAGTCATGCAACAAATCCTGCGCATATCATGCACTCATGTAGAGCAACACCGCCTAACCGGGAGCCCATAAACAACCTGCCCGAAGGCATATGCTATGATCAGTCAATTCTCATGTCAAGCATACATATGATGCATATGATCATGAGTCATGAAGCTATATTAAACATGTTATAATGAGATGAACTATCCTTACAATGCAGATGGGCCTGGGCTGCCTATACACAATAAGTACGAGCCTAATAATGGGCCCTAATGAGAGTCGTAATGTGGACATCCAACCAGCATTACACTCGAAATGTGGACGTCAAACCAACATTTCTTCCAAGGCACAATCGTCGTAAACATCATCACATACTCCGAGTTGGGTTTACACATTGCAATGGACCTTAGGTTCATCCTATTGGGCTTTACATATATATCAGATGGGCCATATCATATGGGCCTTTTATTCATCAAATGGGCCACATAAATGGGCCGCACCAATGGGCCTTATGTGCATTGCAATGGGTCAAAACCCGTGGGCCTTAGATTGCATCAAATGGGCCCAATCTCAAGAGCCTTATACATATCAAATGGGCCTAATCCTGTGGGCCTTATATCAACCAAATGGGCCTAAACCCATAGGCCTTATATAAACCAAATGGGTTTAGTCCCATGGGCCTTAAAATATATCAAATGGGCCTAGTCTCATGGCCTTGGAACATATTAAGTGAGCCTCAACAATGGGCCACAAATACATCAAATGAGCCTACACACATGGGCCCATAAATAATAAAGTGGGCCTTAGTGGGTGGGCCACAAATACATTAAGATGGGCCTCTACAATGGCCTTAAGATGATCTCAAAATGATTGGACGGTTTGGATGAAACTCATGCATCATGGTAGGCTCCCATGTGAGCCCACTATAACATTTATTTTTCATCCAGTCCTGGGCCCACTAAAATGTTTATTAACCACCCAACCTGTTAGTAAGGCCACGTGAGCAAGGGCTCCACTGTAATGTTTACTTTACATCCAACCTGTTGATAAGGCCATGTGGCAAGGGGCCCACCAAAATGTTTATTTTACATCCCACCTGCTGATATGGCCATGTGGCAAGGGGGTCCACCAAAATGTTTATTTTCCATTCAAACCTGTTGATAAGGTCATATAGACCCAGGGCCCACCAAAATATATTTTTTCTACCCAACATGGGCCCATTGTAATGTTTAATGCCATCCAAACCTGTTCATAACGTCACGTGGGCCAGGGCCCACAGTGATGGACGGCGTGGACACAATACATACACTAGGTGGGGGCCACCGTCCACTGCCGTGGACGGGCGGCGTGAGTGAAATACTTGCATCACAGTGGGTGTCACCACCCACTGGACGGTGTGGTAAGCCACACATACCGCAGTGGGTCCCATGTAGGGCCCACCAAAGTGTTTATTTGCAATCCAACCCGTCCATTATGTGTGCCCCACAAAAATAGGGGTCCAAAATAAGTTTCAGGTGGGTCCAAGCTTCTGGTGGACCCCAGCAATCATTTTTTTAAAATTTTAAAGGAAAATACTAATATTCTTAATGCCTCGGCCCGCCAGATAGTTCGATCGGTCTCATTTTTTGGCTCAACGCCTAAAATGATCCCGAGAATATAATGGATGGCTTGGATTAAATATATACATCAAGGAGGGGCCTACACAAGGGGACCACCCCAAAAGCTTCTTTCTTTCCCTAGTTTTTTTTCTTTCTTACAGGGACGTCTAGCGTCCCAGACGCTGGACCGATTTGGCCTTTAAAAAAATTACATCATGGTGGGCCCTGTTGAAGTGGGCCACCACAGATGAATGTTGTGGGTACAGCATATAAGGTGGGCCCCACTTGAGGAACACTTGGACCAAATAAATACCTCAAGGTGGGGTCCATTCAAGTGGGCCACACTACCCTATTACATAAAATAACATAAAATAAAATAAACAGAAATAAAAAGAGAGAGAGAGAGATAAAGGGTTGGACACGCTTGATGGAGGGTCCCCGGCACTATGGGCCCTCCCTTTCATGATCTACAACATACATCATAGCATATGCGCCCTCTTAACCAAGGATCGATGGTGGAGTCCATTCTCCACGAAAATAAACGGTCTAGATGACCGTGCTATTGCAATGAAATAAACATCATGATGGGGTCCATGGAGAATGGCCCCATCATGGAATGATCATGATGATCAAGTCGGCCATCGGCCACATCTTAGGGTCCCAATTGAGATCCAAACCATTGATCGGTTGGCCTCACTTGGCCCATCTCAAAAACATGAAAACCTAGGATGATCAAGCACCCACCATCCGATCTTCTTGCTCTTATGGGCTCCTTAGCTCCTTAGCTTGGATTTCAATGGAGGAGATGGGGAATGGAAGGTTAGGATGGGGAGATCATGGGGTAGGGAAGGTGGGCCACACTTAGAATTTTTAGAAAGCTTGGAGAAATTTCATAGGTATGGAGCTTGCTTGGAGAATGAAATGGAAAAATGGGAAAGAGAGAGAGTTGTAGAGAGACATGGAATGATGGGTGATGGAGTGATGGATGTGGTGATGGGTGTGTAAGAGCCACTTTTTGACTTTTGTGGCCTTTTGTGTAAGAGAGGTATGGCATTGGAAGACTTTTGTGGTTGCTTGGGAAAAGGGGTGAAAGTGATGTGTACTTGACATGTGATGGATTGATTGATGATTGATTGATGCGATTGATGTGACACATCGTAGAGATTCCCTTGGGTTTCGCAACGTGCGGCGTTTCCTCACACCGAACGTCGGTCTACAACTCTCGACTAGGGTATCGCATCGACGCGCGAGTCGCGGCATTGGAACTGCAGCGACGGCGCGGTCACTATGGTATAGAACTTGGGTCGAGTCAAAACAGGTTGACGTCATATGAATCAGGGTCGTGCGTTAATATCGGCTAAGGGTCGAAGGTTGTCGGAATTTGACCGGTAAGACCGCGGAAGTCTATGGAATGGTACGGTCTAAGATACGGGTCTTACATATACCATCCATTTGTGCGGCACACAGTAATATATTTACGGTTCACATGATAGGACCCACCTGCCTTGTATTTAAGGCCCATATGATGGGGCCCACCTGCTTGAATCTGAGGCCCATGGGCAAGGCCCATTGAGATGTATTCGAGCCCATGGGCAAGGCCCATTATGACAGGTATTAGGCCTATGGGCAAGGCCCATTGTGATATGTATTAGGTCCATAGGCAAGGCCCATTGTGATATATATAAGGCCCATGATGCATGACCCATTTGATATATTTGAGACCCAGATACGTGGCCCATTTGATACATTCGAGACCCATGTGTAGGGCCCATGTGTTATGTATTTGAGGCCCGCTAGTAGGGCCCACCTGTTGTGTGTATGAGGCCCATTTGATGTGGCCCCATTTGATGCATGTTGGCCCGTTGGTGCGGCCCATGTGATGCGGCCCACCTTGATGTTTATAAGGCCCATTAGTGCGGCCTATTGATGCGGCCCACTTGATATATATAAGGCCCATCGGTGCGGCCTATTGTGATGTATTTTGGCCCGTATGAGAGGCCCATTATGTTGTACATGAGGCCCACGTAGGACGCCTGTGGTGATGTATTTATGGCCCATGGGATGAGGCCCATTGTGATGTATTTGAGGCCCATGGATGTGGCCCAATATGATGCATATGTGGCCCATGAGTGAGGCCCACGACGATGTATGTTAGGCCCTTGTGTGGGGCCATTGGCCACTGTATGTTCGGCCCTATGTGGGCCACTCCTTGGGAGCAATGTTGGTTAAATGATCACATTGATGGGCAATGATGGTTGAATGTCCACATTGTGACCTTTCCTTAAGCTTGGTTAGGCCCATTCTCATCATTCTCTAGTTTAAGCGGTCGTCCATCTATAGACCCCGCCTTGCATCGATTCTCGATTACCGATTCTGATTTGTCGTGGCCAATTACCGATTATCGATCGAGGCTAATTACCGATTCTGATTTGTCATGGCCAATTATCGATTATCGATCGAGGCCGATTACTGATTCTGATTTATCGTGGCTAATTACCGATTATCAATCGAGGCTGATTACCGATTCTGATTTGTCGTGGCCGATTGCCGATTATCGATCGTAGCTGATTATTAATCGAGGTCGATTACCGATTTGATTTGCCGTGGCTGATTCCTGATTTTGATTGTCGGGGTCCGATGTGATGTATATGTGGCCTGTATTTAAGGCCCGATGTGAGGTATATCCAACTCATGTCTAAGGTCCAATGTGATGTATATTGAGGCCTAGGTGATGAGGCCCATTGTGATTCATTCGAGGGTCATGCAAAGGAGCCCATTGTGATGAATGTTAGGCCCATGAGCAGGGCCCACCTGCTGTGTACATGTAACCCTTGAGTAAGGCCCATTGTGTTGTATATTACGCCCTTGTGTGAGGTCGTGGGCCTATTATATGTTTGGAACTGTGAGGGTCACTCCTTGGGGCAATGTTGGTTAGATGTCCATATTGTCAAGGCCAATTGTTGATGCCGATTATTGATATCGATTATGAGTATGTGACTGCATAGCATCATGATCCATGCCCATACGCATCATCTGCATGTTTGTTATGAGATATGATTGACCATTGCATATGTCATAGTGCTGGTTGTTATGAGACTCCCTAATAGGAGGAGATTATCTCACATGAGTGCAAGGTTTACGCAGAATTGATGCATGACTGGATTGTATGACTCATGCATCTTGCATTGTGTGCTGTGATTACTGTATGCCCTAGCGACATCAGGGCCATAACCTCCACAGGCATATCGTGGATGGCTAGATAAGACATCAAAAATCTGTTCTACATGGGATGCTATAGATATCCTTGGGTAAAAGTTTCAAAACCCTCTTGGTTCCAGAGGTTGCTCCAACGTCTAGACCGAGTGGGTAGATGAGAGCCGAGTGTCGATTACTAGATGGTTGTGCTCTCCACTATGTCATGGTCGGTTGGAAGGGGGTGCAGCCTTACCTGCCCGAGAGGAGAGGACAATGCTAGGCTGAGCCTGACCATCTCGAGGAATGGGTCCGTTATTGACGAGCCGGGCCCGATATTGGCAGGCGGATAGTGAGGTCTCTTCCACTCACCTTGTTGCGCGTGATGGGGCGATAATCTGGTATGGAGTGTAATAGACCCCAGTGATTTTTCAGAGAGGAACCGTACTGATATGTAGACTTATTGAGTAGGGTTTGCATGCTCATTCATTCATTCTTTCACTATCCACTCGGGCTGGTGGTGTGCAACAAATTGTTGTATACCTTCGTTATGGCAAGGATTTCGGTTGGGCACGCGACTAACCTGAGATCAGGAGTTTACCACGTTGATTCTGACTATCCAAATTTAAGTATGGGACTGATTTGGATAGAAGTCCCTTGTGGTGGACCCCGTAGCCTACGATACTACGTACTATCATCCTGACTTCATACTCCAGCATGGTCATTTCATTCGCATCGCATATTGCATTACATCTACATGCATATGGCATTTTGAGTTGTTACGTTTCTGCACTTATATGGCCTAGACAGACTTAGCAGGATTTTTTTATTGCATTGCATCCTCGACATCTGATATTTGGTTCTTTATGACTCCTTATCGCATAGTTATTGTATATTGCGTATTCTGATATTAATTGACTTATAGACTTATCCATACTTTCGCTTACTCTATTATCGTATGATTTATATCTTGTCAGCATTTCTTCTTACTCTGATTATTCTTGCTCTTGTTAGTGTTTCTGCTTATTTAGACATTGTATGATTATGGCATTGTATTGAATACTTGACACTTACCTTGTACATACACTTACACCACCCTCTAAGCTTTATATAAGTTTATGTACGATAGATGTGTGCAGGTGATGTTAGGTTGCAGCAGTGTTGAGCTTGGAGCGTGCAGTGGTCTTTTGGAGCTTGATTTTCTATTTATGTATTTCCCTTTCAGTGTTGTAATCAAATAATTATATTAGTAGATATGTGATGATGATGTTGTCATTGTGAAATGGGTAATCTTATGGTTATGTTAATTACTAGTTAAATGTACACAAAAAAAATAAAAAAATCCTCCTCGTAGGATCCTAGGATCGGAATCTGGCATATGAATGCTAGGAGCTGAGAATGGGGTACTACGGAGGCTATCAACACCGGATTCGGCAATCGGGATTCCTATGAATCCGATTTCTAGGTTTGGGGCGTGACATATATGATTATTGTTTAGGAAACAACCATTTGATGAAAGGATTTGCCCTAATATGTATGTTACCTGATATATAACTTGTATGATGAATTGTGTAGGCTAAGTGTTGGTAAAAATGTCTGAATGAGTTGAAGTTAGTAAGGTGTACATGTATGTGAATTGAGACATGATTCTCAATCTCATTAGTAATGTGTATGATTTCCTCCATGTATGTCATATGTTGATGACTATTTATTTATGAATTGAATATGTGAGAATTCATGTTTACATTACTTTTCAGAACATGCTCAAATGATAGCATAATGTGAATTATTGCTCCGCTACTGCTTTGAGTATTTCATATGAATATTTGATGTAATGGAATGTGGTTGGGGCTATTGTATAGTCCACGCAATTGGTAATACGCCTTGAGTAGGTGGCCGAGACCTATTCGCCAAATAGGACATGTTTGACGAACCCGAGCCGTGCGTTACTTGTCGACAGTGGTTAGGCGACACGAGGTGCTTATGCACTTCATGTCGATCAACTCAACGGGCACTCGTACTAGTCGAACTTGTCAAGTAACCCGATTATCCCGATGTATGTTAACCATGTATGAACGCTACTGCTTGAATCTAAAGTACCAAACTTACCAGTGAAAATCCCGTTAACCATGGTACCTCGATCCGCTAAGACTCATGAGCTGGGCATGGTGGTATGAGACACCGTGGTTGAGCTGTTGGCTTACGCTGGGGCCACGAGCCTCCCCATAGTGACCAGTGAGCAACTCAGACTCGTGAACCGAATACGGTGGTATGAGATACTGTATTCAAGCTGTCGGCCTACACAGATTTGGTGATGGGGGAGTGGTGTAACGATTGCGTATAACAGCCCTGGTAGCCCTTTTAGTGACCTCGAGCGTACTCTGAGTCTACATGGAGGCGACGACCCTTCCGTAGCAACAAGAGTATAAACTAGGCCTGTATTGATTTGGTGATGGGGGATTGGTGTAACGATTGCATGTAACAGCCCTGGCAGTCCTTACAGCGACCTAGAACCCCACTTCTTATAAGATATGCTAGGACTGACGACCCTAGACTGCATCATTGTTGGGAATTGATATAAGGGAAGTACCTTAGCTTTCCAATCTTATTGTACGAAAAGGATTAATAAAAACTCGATAATCATGTTCATATCGCATTACACGTGCCTGGAAGATGTGGAGCACTGAGGGATGAAAGCATATCGCGAACGTAAGACGATGTCGCATGAGGGAGTACATAGGCAAGGGCATGCATCATGATTGCTTCTCATCCTTGCATTAACAAGAGTATCTAGGAATGTTTGATTGTACTACTTTATCATTACCGTTTGACTGATTTGATAACATGTTAATTTTTACTGTATTATTCCACTGAGTTAGCTACTCACTCCCACGTTACGGGACGGCGTTGTACACACCAACCAGATCCTGTCTTAATTTCAGGTGAGGGCGATGCTTGTAAAGCGGAGCTGGACTTTATTTTTTGATGGTGAGTTCTCCTACATGTAACTCTCTAACGGGTCTCTTTGACTTGGAGTTGCACCGACGAGGCTTCAGTATTTGGGATAGAAGACATTACATTTTTCTTATTTTGTGCATTTTGTAATCAAACTTGTAATTGTTAACCTAGTGACATTCATACTCTGAGGGCTTACTATCACTCTTATCTAGTTTATATACTTATCACAGTCTTCCGCTTGCATAATTTAAACACCTTTGGAGTATGATATGTTGTTTTTGGTATAATCCCAATCATGTTTAATGCCTTTCTATAGACAACATTCATTCATCATTATCTATATTGCATAAGTGATGTTTTAGAACTCGAGAGTTGGGTTTCTACTCGACCCCCAATTTTCAGGGCGTTACATTACTCTCCCATCGAGTTTTAAGGCCAAGCCATCTCATCCCAATAAGAAGGTGTAACACCCCAAAAATCGAGGGTCGGGTAGAAACCCAACTCCGGAGTTCCAGAACGTCACTTATACAACATAAATAATGATAAATGTGTGTTGTCTGTAGAATGGCATTAAACAAGATTGAGACTAAGCCAAAACAGCGTTTCATACTCCAGAGACAATTAAATTAGCAAGCGGAAGACTGTGATAAATACATAAAATATATAATTGATTGTAAGTCTCCAGAGTGTAAACATGTTACCAAGTTAAATACATACATGTATACTTCAAAAGTAAACAAAAGAATATACATGAGTACTCTAAAAATGGAAAATGACAAGTGTCAAAGCATCTAATCAACCTCCCTGTAATCCCGTCGATCAGAATACACATAAAGGAGGGATCCTCATCATCATCAAGTCCAGCTCCGCTTCACAAGCAGCGCCATCATCTGCAACTAAAATAAGGACTGGTGGGTGTCCAGAACACCATCCCGTAACGTGGGAGTGAGTGATCAACTCAGTGGAATAATAGAGCAGAGATTAGCATATTCTCAAATCAATCATGCGATAATAGTAAAGCAATTAATCAAACATTCCTAGATACTGTTGTTAATGCAGTATGACATGACATGATGGATGCCCTTACCGACATTCTCCCTCATACGGCACCATCTGCGTTCGCGGCATGCTTGCGTACCGCTCAGTGCTCCACATCTTTCAGGCACATGCAACGTGATGTGGATATGATTACCGAGTTATTATTAGTCCTTTTCATACAGTAGTATTGGAAAACTAAGGTACCTTGCTTATATCAATCCCAAAACAGATCCTGTCTAGGGTCGTCACTCCTAGTAATCTCATAAGATGTATATTTTGTAGGTCGCTGTAAGGGCTGCCAGGGCTGTTGCTCGCACTCGTTGCACCGCTCCCCCATCACCTTATCAATATAGGCCTACTGTAATCTCATTGCTACGGAAGGGTCGTCGCCTCCCGTAGACTCAGAATACTCTCGCGGTCACTACAAAGGGCTCGTCACCTGATCAGTGTAGGCCGACAGTAAGAATATAGTATCCCATACCACCATAATCTGCTCACGAGTCGTAGGTGCTCACTGGTCACTATGGGGAGGTTTGTGGCCCCAGTGTAGGCCGACAGCTCGACCACGGTGTCTCATACCACCATGCCCGACTCATGAGTCTTTGTGGATCAAGGTACCATGGTTAACAGGGTTTTCAACAGTAAGTTCAGTACCCTAGGTTCAAGAAGTTATGATTCATACAGGGTGAACAATCAACGGCCAGTTGGGTTACTTGACGGGCTCGACTAGCACGAGCGCATCGCAAGTCGAACGACATGAAGTGCGTGAAACAATCCGCGTGGCCTAACCACTGCCGCCAACTCCAAACACGACTCATGTTCATCGACGCATCCTTCGTGGCAAATACAAGCCAGCCACGAATTTTCTCTGTTACCGACTGCCTGGACTAAGTATAATGTCAAACATTTGTGAATCCACAACATCAATCATATAAGAGTAATGGAAATGAAATACAACAATATAAGCATGTTGAAACAAGTTATAACATACAACTTAAGTGAATCATCTATCACATGCATTTCATACAGATAATGAAATCATGCATATCGCCAACATGAAGGAAATCATTTACATCAGCATATTATATGAGAATTTAATCTCAAACTAATTCACAACACCATTTAATTCAATACATACTAATACAAATACTTATATAAACACTTAATCTACACACTTAAGTCTACATAGTGTATGTCGACTCAAAGTGCGCATTTGGGCGAATCTCTTCGCCAATCCAATTATACACGCATTCTTAATATCCTAATGCAACAAAAAGCCATGTCAACCATTTCAGTAAAATATGGATGTATACAGGATTTCCTACAAATGACTAAAATGCCCTAAATCTCATATTTTTCCTACGTTTACGAAACAGGAAACGGACAGCATGTTGTACATGTCAAACGGCGTTGCCGTCAATAATCTACTATTAAACGATATTGAAAGCTTTGAAATCAGTTAATCAAAGCGTCTAAAATCAGCACCTTGTGTCATAGAAGTGTATCGATTCGAATCGAACGAATACGCTTCGTCAACGGCGTACAAGCGACCTAATGCACAAGATACATAAGCTACATCGCTAATGAATCGAAGGGAACCCCAAAACAGCAAGTAGTTAGGGTTTTTCTTACCTAGGAGTGCGTTGGAATCGTCGGAAAAGTGATTGGAGTGCGGTGCTTTGGCACGTGCAAAAGCTGGTGCAGGTGGTAGGAGAATCTCTCCCACACTCTCTCACAATCTCTCACTTTCTCTCTCCCTTTTCCTAGGGTTTCAAGAAAATTTGGATGGAAGGGTTGTGAGAGGGTTTAAAGCCCTTATATAGGCTAAAACCTTTCCAAATTAGGCTTGAAAACAAAGTTCACTTGAGGCATAACCAAACCGGGGCTGTTTCGATCCAAAAGAGCATTTCGGGAGGTCCCCTGGCCGAACGCGGTCGGACTTAAGCTCATACATACTGGATCTAGCACACATCAAGTTTTCAGATCGGAAGAGTTCGCAGATCGCACGTGGCAGTCCAATTTCAGTTCAGCGGTCATCGCACCTAGATCAGGTCTACAAGTCTCATGATATGAAAGAGAAATTTTTTCCTGATTCGAGGGTGTAATTTGGCTGAATTTTGAAGGTCAGAACACTTAATAATAACGCACCAAGTCACGTGCCAGATTTGGATTAAAATTTCCAATTCTAACCCTTTTCTCACTCTCTTCATTCCAGGCTTAATGAAATAGCCTCCGTACATCGGTTAGGCTTGATTTTTGAAACGATTGTCAAGTCCAGCTAAGCGGTCATAACGGTCCAAGATTGTCGATATCGGACTTTGGACGCGCAGTCTAGATCCAATACAAAGTTTCAGAAGGTTCCTGAGAACAAACCAGTTTAGAGTTTGATCCTGGATTTTAGGGTATTGTAGCGTCCTTGTTTCTACAAGTTTTGGGTCTTGCAGAACGTATTTAAAGCGATCAGGGACAATTTCGCAGCTACTCTAGCGTAGCGCTAGCTAACTTACGCTTAATTTCTAAAGAAATTAATCCTAAGTGATTTCTTTGGCTATGGAATTGGGTTCTAAGAGGTTACCAAGGTGTTATGGTTGGCCCATTGCCTAAGGACGTATAATCCCAGGTTGGCAAAATCCAGGGTGTTACAAAAGGTAAGAGACATGGAGGAGCTTAGTCCTCCGATGATAATACTGTTCATTGTTATTTTTCCAAAGGTGGTAGGAGACATGGTGGAGCTTGGTCCTTCGGTGATAATAATGTTCGCTGTTAATTTTCCTAAGCATGGGCATATATTATACGGGTGTGCAAGAACTGGATTGATGGTTCTAATTCAAACTAAACAACGATGACCTCGAGCGTCAAGATAAGCAGACACAAGATATGACCAAATTCTAGAAGAATCGTCTGCTTATTTAACCACTCGCTTACTTGTTCAAAGATATTAGGTGAAATTCAGAGGGTGAGGTTCGTCCTCTGAGAATGGGTTACTTCCTTGCCTTATGTAAGATGGGAGTTTTCAATATACGTTAAATAGTGATGAGAAGAGAACTAACATTATTGATCTTACAATGATTAGATTTACTAATCGTACGCTATACTATGAAGTATGAAAATGATAGATGCAGAATGTAAATGATACTTCATTAAAGAACTGAATGTAAATGGGTTTAGGCTAAGGAACATAATGTAAATTCTTCTGAAGTTAAAGTAAGCAATTACACAATGGAATATAAATTAGCTAAATGAAAGGTAATTAAAAGATATTAATTGATTGATTGGGTTGGTATGAGACCATTTTTTCTGTTTGCAATCTCTCTCTACTTATAATTTTGATCTAACAATTACGTTCTAACTGTTATAGCAACTGTTCTTCTGTTACTTTGTTTCTAGTTGATTCGAACGCTCATGCTCCTTAACTTCTTTCTTGCCACCTGTCCAACGGTTACAAAAATTCAGTCACTAGACATTTGACGCTTAGTCATCTGAGCTCGGTCGCATATATGTCGATCGCTTTAATGTAATTGATATGTTATAGGTCTGTTTCTAAAGTACGACCACACATATCTGAGCCGTAGCATGTACATTCGTATGTATTACTTGAAATCGACTCTGATTGGCTAGAAACAGGACTCAACCAGATAGGGTACAAACATTGCCCCCTTCATCACTGTCCATTCAAAGAAAAACGATGGCGAGTGACTCAGGTCTTCCACATTAGATGAGTCATCTAGAATGGATTCAGACTCGTTCGTATCATTCCATGTTGTCGCGATTGCCTTGCCTTTATAACTTGTTTTACTAGTGCAATTGGGGGCAATATGTCCATAGTTCTCATAGTTGTAACAATGGACTCGCTTTGGTGATTTGAAAAAATTTTTTTTAGGTTTGCCCATCTTCTTGTCCTTCTTGTCACGACTCTTCCCTCTAGAAAACTTGAGAAATTTCTTAAAATCTTTAGATAATTCTTCGCTATCCTCGACATCGATATCACTTTCAAATTTAGTTTCTTTATGTTTGAATGCCTATAAGATGTTTTGAGAACAACTAATTTCTTTGCTTTAGAGGAGATCTTAAAGTGTAGCTCAAAAGTTTGTAGGGAACCTATAGGTACTTCTACTTTCATTTCATCTATATTCCTACACTCTTCTATTAAGGTTATCTTAGGAGTGAACCTATCTGGTATGGATAAAAATATATTTCTACACATACGCCCTTACGGAATCCTCTCTCCTAACCCCACATGGAAGTACAAGTATCATTCAATTTGGAGTAGAATTCCATGAAAGTTTCAGACTCTTCCATCCTAATATTTTTCAATTGGGTCATCAAGAGCTGAAGTGTCGATCTTTTTATGGTGCTAGTTCCTTCATGGGAAACTTCTAAGATATCCCACACTTCCTTCCTTGTTTCACAGGTGCATATGCATTTAAATTCATCAGGAGAAACCGCATAGTAAGTAGCATTGAGAGCTTTGGAATTATAGGTATACCAAATTCTCATATCGGCACTCCATTTGGATTTATCTGTGGGAGCACTAATGGTTATATCATCAATCACAACTTATTCCATGGGCATTGTCACGCCCCAAACTCAAAAATCGGGCTCACAAAATTTTTGATTACTAAATCCGGTTCCGACAGCCTCCGTAGTATCCCATTTTCGGCTCCTAGCACCTATACGCCAAATTCCAATCCTGGGATCCTACAAGAAGGAATTTTTTTTTCCAATGTACATTATCTCGTAAGAAGCATAACCACAAGTATACCAAAATCACAAAGGTAACATCATCATCACATATCCACTAATATAAATAGGTGAATGCAGTACATGAAGGGAAAATACATATATCAATAATCAAAGCTCCAGAAGATAACTGCACGCTCCAAGCTCAACGCTGTTGCAACCTAACGCCACCTGCACGCATCTATCGTGCATAAGCTTATAGAAAGCTTAAAAGGTGATGAAAGTGTGTGTGATGCACGTGCCAAGCATATAGATATTAGAGTTAGTGAAAATACTGGTAATCCATAAATACCATCAGCCTTATCCAGGTTATGTGATACAAAAAAGCATAAAACAATATCATATACTAAGGAAGCAATGTAGATCAGTTATGTAATGTGGAGACATAGTAAGCCAAATATCAGATACCGAGGATGCAATGCACTATGCAAATCCTGACGAGCCTTCGAATACCGTCAACTTCATCCATGCCATAAGTGCAGAGACATAGCAACCTAAAATGTCATATGTCGCGGATGTAATGCAATATACGGTGCGAATAAAATGA
This sequence comes from Magnolia kwangsiensis, assembly GCA_037074715.1. NCBI lineage: Eukaryota > Viridiplantae > Streptophyta > Magnoliopsida > Magnoliales > Magnoliaceae > Magnolia > Magnolia kwangsiensis. The sequence goes on along the minus strand of CM073574.1, from coordinate 126,221,755 downwards.
CCAAGCTGAAGTGTGAAGTCGGGATAATAATACATAGTATCACAGGATACGGGGTCCACCACAAGGGACTTCTATCCAAACTAGTCTCATACCTAAATTTGGATAGTCAAACTCAATGTGGTAAACTCTTGATTTCAAGTTAGTTGCACACCTCGACCGAAATCCTGGCCATTGAGAATGTATACATAACAATTAGTTGCGCACCACCAGCCCAAGTGAATGGTGAATGAATAAATGAATATGCAACTCCTGCTCAATAAGTCCACATATCAGTACTGTGCATCTCTGAGATCATCACCAAGGTCTAGTACACTCTACATGCAATCCTCGCCCACTGGACGCGCAACCAACCTCACTATCCGTCTGGCCAGTAGTCAGCCAATATCTACCCGACACGTCGATAATGGACCCAATTACAAGCTGGTCAAACTCAGCCTAGCTATGCCCACTACCCTCAGGCGGGTAAGGCCACAACCCCTTCCCAACCGACCACAACATAGTGGGAGACGCAGCCTACTAGTATTGGGCACTTGGGCGCTCATGTATCCACTTGGTCTAGACGTTAGGGCATCTCCTGGCCACGGAGGATTAGGGATTTTCACCTAGGAACATTTATGGTGCTCCAATGCTAGTAACAGATTTTTTATGTCCCATCTGACCGTCCATGATATACCTGTGGAGGCTACGGCCCTGATGTCACCAGGGCATACAGTAATCACAACACATAATGCAAGATGCATGAGTCATATAATCTAGTCATGCATCAATCTTACACATACCGTGCGCTCATGTGAGATAATCTCTGCCTATCAGGGAGTCTCAAAACAATCTGCCCAACTGCATATGCAATGGTCAACCACATCTCATAATAAACATGCAGATGATGCGTATGGGCATGTATCATGATGTTATGTTGTCATATACTCATAATCGGTATCGATAACCGGCACCGATAATCAACATCGATAATCAGCCTCGATAATCGTATCGATGAACAACATCGACCTCAATAATCAGCCTTGACAATCGAAATCGGCCTCGACAATTAGAATTGGCCTCAATAATCGGCCTCGACAATAGGAACCGGTGAGAATGAGTCTAATAAGGCCTAAGGAAAGGTCACAATGTGGACATTTAACCATCATTGCTCATCAATGTGGACATTTAACTAACTTTGCTCCTAAGGAGTGACCTTCATAGGCCAAACGTATAGTGGGCCCATGGCCTCACACAAGGGCCTAATATACATCGTCATGGGCCACACTCTTGGGCCTCAAATACATCAAAATGGGCCTCTCGGATGGACCATAAGTATATCAAAGTGGGCCTCACAGATGGGCCATAAATACATCAAAGTATTCCGCAACAATGAGCCTCATATACATCAAGTGGGTCGCATTAATGGGCCGTGCCAATAGGCCTCATATACATCAAGTGGGTCACATTAATGGGTCGCGTCAATGAGCCTTATAAACATCAAGTGGGCCACACCAATGGGCTGCACCAATGGGCCTCATAAACATCAAGTGGGCCGCATCAACAATTCGCACAAATGGGCCTCATAAAAATCAAGTGGGCCACATCAATGGGTCTCACCAAAGGGCCTCATAAACATCAAGTGGGCCGCATCAACGGGTCGCACCAATGAGCTTAATATACATCACAATGGCCGCTCACACAGGCCAGATATACATCACAATGGGCCGCATCGCCCAGCCCTCAAATGCATCACAATGGGCCTCGTCACTTGGGTCCAACATACATCACAATGGGCCTCATTACATGGGCCGCAATTACATCACAATGGGCACTATCCCATGGGCCTTATATACATCACAGTAGGGCCTCATGTACAATCTCAACGGGCCTCACAAGATGGACAATTAATACATACATCACGACAAGTCCCACATTTACACGCATGCACAGTGGGCCTCACACATAACAAATGGGCCTCACATACTTCAGATGGGCCTCACATACTTCAGTGGGCTTCACATACAACAGGTGGGCCTCACACATACATAGTGGGCCTCATAAACATCAAATGGGCCTTCCAACGGCCTAGACCATGTGCATACAAAACATACATCAAAGGTGGGGTCCCACAAATCTGGACGATGTACATAAAATGCATCACGATGAGGTCCACATCTGTTGGGTAGCATGGATAAAATACATCACAGTGGGCCTGCTGCCACTAGACCACATGGATGAAACACATCGGGTGGACCCCACTGCCACTGGATGGCGCAGGTAGAATACATACAAACAAGGTGGGACCCATGCAGCAGTAGTACAGAAGGTGTGTATGGCCAAGCCACCATCCAGATGGATGGCCTAGATGGACGGCGTGAATAAAGCACATACATCACAAGGGTCCCATCGTCTTAGCATATGGACTGTGTGGATATAGAATAAATACATCAGAGTGGGTCCCATGTGGGGCCACCAGCTATACAGATATATAATATTATATTATGTATAGCTATCATATTGTATTAATATATTATATTATATATAGCTATATAGTTGGTGTTAGATACACCAGCCAATCCTCTATTACAACAGGTGGGTCCCACATGGGGCCCACCATAATATTATATTATATACAATATTATTATTATTATTATAACATCTAGGCCCTGGACCTTGTTGACTGACGGCCTAGATGAAAGACACATCCAACATGGTAGGCCCCACACGAATGGATGGACGGCTGCATATATTGAGGTGGGTCCCACCATCCCATTTTCTGGACGGTGAGGACACCACATGTACCAAATGGGTCTCACCTTCCAAACAGTGGACGATGCACATATAATAAATACCCCATGGTCAAATTTACTCACTGACTGATGTCCAGGGCAGCAGCGATTACTTGCTACGTGGGTCCCACCGTCCAAGTAATGGACAAGGAGGATTCAGCGTACTATCATGGTGGGTCCACACGTGTGTGGCCCACCAACTACTGCACCAAGTTGATATTTGTGTATCCTCATCCAAGCCTCATCATTTGGATGGTGTAGATTAAAACATATATATCATGGTAGGCCTGCTGCCCCCGGCCGGCCGGTGTGAATAACATGTACATCAAGGTGGGCCACACACCTCATCATCATCATCATCAAGGAAATGAAAGAGAAAGAGAGAAAGATAGAGAGAGGGGAAGATCGGCATATTAGAGGGACCCCGCCACTACAGGTCCCCCTTTGTTACAACACAAACATCAAGATGTGTCCTACCACAAGTGGGTCCTACATACAAATCAAGGTCTTACGTTGCAATCACCCACCATTAGATCTTGGACTCCTCTTTTCACCGATACGTTCTAGAACTCCAAGGGATGAATTTCAATGGTTGAGATGATCTTTAGAGGGCGGGATTGGGTGGTAGGAAGGTGGGTCATACCTAGCTCTTTCTCATGTAGAGCTTGGACATTCTCTCTCATGGTGGGGTTGCTTGGGAGTGAAGACAAAGATGAGAGAGAGAGAGAGGTGATGTAAGGGATGGGTGATGGATGGAGTGATGGTGAGTGATGGGTGGAGAGAGAGAGAGAGTTGACTTTAGGCTACTTGTGTAAGAGAGAGGTAAGGGTAGGGTATGGGTTACTTGTACTTGACTTGAGGTGTGATGTGTACTTGATTGATGGGATTAATTTGAAAGGTTCGCTTAGATTTTGCAAATGTGCGGTGTTTTTCTCGAAATGAACGCGGGCCCACATCTCCTGACCTGGGTATCGTATGGTTGTGTGAGACGTGGCGTTGGAACCACGGCAACGGCGCAGTCGTAAGGGTACAAGTCTCAGGTCAAGTCAACTCAGATTGACAGAACACTACTCAGGGTCGTGCACAAACACTGATTACACGTCATGGGTTGCCGTAATTCAATAGGGAGGACTACGAGAGTCTATGAAATGATACAGTCTAAGATATGGGCCTTACACATCGTCCATCCTTGTTCGACAATAGCCCAAACCATATGGTCAAGAGACATTAAAAAGAGCCCCATTATAGCCTTCCAATAGGCATAATTAGACTTGTCAAAATATGGTGGTTTTGTGACAGCATATCCCTCTTAGTTAGACATCATTCTCAAGCTCCTTGGATCAACTAAAGGCGGTTAAGTCCTTCAAGAGATACCCTCTCTGAAACTAATTGAAATTGTGCTTGTGGCGTAATGGGATTACCACGGTTGTTCTTTCAGAAGCTTGGCGGAGCTAAGGAATGAAGACTATGTCCTAGAGGGGGTGATTAAGACCTATTTAAAATTTTTACCTATTAAAAATAATATTTGTCTAACTTAAACTAATTAACAATTAAACTAAATGAAACAATATAACTCTAAGGCTTCCAAACCAATAGAGGGTCCAATCACATAGATTACAAATGATTTGTAAAAAAATAACTAGTCTACATTAACATAGTGTATATGAGTGTGTGGGATGTGCTACATATTAACACTAAGCATTCATCTAATCATGCATGCATAATTAAGCATTCAAACTCATAAGAATAATTAAACATATGTACAAATGTCAATCCTAAACACAATCATATATAGTGGTCAGCTACTTACCTACTCTATTCCCAACGGACATGCTCAATCCATGAGTGTACCCGATTTCACTATCGGATATTTTATATAAGCTTCACCTCTAACCTTTATAATCATACACAAGGACTCTAGACTTTAGGGTCTACACAAGATTCAAAGTCATATACAAGAACCCGAAGTTTTAGGCCCTACGCAAAGGCCAAGGTCCTACATAAGAACTTGGAGATTTAAGCTCTTCATACGAGCCAATGTCCTATATAAGAACCTAGTCAAGTTTGGGTTTACAAACTCTTACCATCAATCTTACAGAAGGAAAGAGAGTAAACTTTCACTATTTCGATTGACAAATTACTTGTTGGATTGTGTAAGTGATATGATGTATAAAGCACATTTATTTGTCAAATTTCAATGGACAAAACAACTTATGATCTGGTGCACTTAAATGATGGAAAGTTCACCTTCAAGTGAGTCATGATGGAAAGTTCACCTTCAAGGTCAACACATGAAGTTAAAAAGTGCAAGTTCAAGAAATGAAGTTGGAAAGTGCAAGTTCAAGACATGTTGGTTACTTCAAAGTCCAAAGTATTGAAAGCTCTACTTCACTTCAAGTTTAAGATCAAGCTACATTTACAAGATTACTCCAAGTAGAAGATCGAAGGAACGCAACTGAAGATTTAAGTAGAAACTACAAGGTATACACTTCAATGTCCAATGTTTTCAGGTATATTTAACCCTAGAAAGACCTTAGACTTAGGTTCTTTTAAATGTTAGACATATATGAGTTTTTATACTTTGGTTAGACTTAAGTTCGACTAGTTTAAGCCTTAATTCGACTAGTCTAGGCTTTGTTTCGACCAATCTAGGAAAAACTTCAACCAGTCTAAGTTTTAAACTAAAAAAAGGATAAAATTTATTGTTTCCTCGACCAGTCGAGAAAGCTGTTCGACCAGTCGAAGGGGGCTCAACTCGAACTCCAACAACTGTTTCAAGGCACCCTCGACCAGTCGAAGGGGGCTCGACTCGAGCTCCAACAACTGTTTCAAGGCACCCTCGAAGGCTATGCTCGACCAATTGAGCAGAGCCCTCGACCAATCGAGCAGGGCCTTCAACCAGTCGAAGGACGATTTAATCCAATCGCTCCTAAAATTTAAAATTTGGTTAATTCTTAGACCAGTTGAAGAAGACCTTAGACCTGTCGAAGCAACAACTTTTCAGCCTATAAATAGAGGTCTTTTCTCACTCTGAATTAATTCATTCAAGCCATGAAAAGTCTTCACATTGAGAGAGAAAAGTCTCCATCTTCTTCAAGCTATAGAACGGTATTTTAAATTCTTTTTAAATAGCTTTTATTTTGTAATTTCTAGATCTCCTTTTATGAATCCTATGTTTTAAAGGAAGTTTTTGTTCTTCCTTTTGAGATCTAAGAAATTTAAATAAGTAGCCCAGCTTTAAATCAACTTAAAATCTATTTAGAACTAAACCCTTTATTTTGATTATTGGACATTGGACATTGAACATTGAACATTCATCATCAACCGAAGCAGTTCTATGGGCTACATTAATCAGTGTCTTCTGAAGAAGATAAGTATTTACTTTTCATTTTTAGTTTATTTGAGATATCTAGGAAAATCTCATGTATTGATTTTGACTGAGATAGCCAAAAAATCTTAGTGTGTCGGGTTTTGATTGTGATAGCCCTATTAAAATCACAATTGTATAGGTTTTAAGGTGAACCTGAGAAAACCTTAATTTTTAGTGAACGCCAATATCATGTGGGGTGTGATTATTGGGAATGGAGTAGGTGTGGCTATTTGAGGACAGTTGGTGTACACACCGAACCACTATAATTCCTGATGTTTTTGTGGTGAATGATTTATGGGATGTATATGTGGTGAATGCTTATAAATCTTTATGTACATATGGTGAATGCTTGTAATAGATAACTGCTTTTTCTTTCCCTCTTGTTTTAGTTTGCGATCTTGATCCTTACTAGTTTATGAAATCAGGTTATCCTACCTAAAACCTCAGTTTTTTGTGTAAGGTTGTCCTATGAATATGGTTTGAATCAATTTCTCAATACTATTACAATTAAGATCTCTGATTCAGTTCTGATTTATTTATTCTTTCAGTACTTTTTTTTGCATAGTCCTATTCATCCCCCCCCCCCCCCCCTCTCTCTCTCTAAGACTGAGTGCTCGTCTTTTTCAGATTGAGTCCCCTTTTGTAACGCCTTCTTGAGTTGCTTGATCTCCACTCTTTCATGCTTCAATCAGATCCCTGATGCTCCCTCAATCATGATGTCGCTGCTTTGTCAATGCTTCAGCTCTAAGATTAAACACCTTGTATAATGCTCATTCGAGATGACTAAGGTGATGGGAGGTTGGTTGAATCTCCTACTATTAATGGGAAGTTTAAAATGCCTAGGAGATTCTTCTAGATGATACTCTAGAGGTTGATAGACATTTGGATTTACCAGTAAGTATGGTGTTTATACTATAAAGAAGGTTTAACATCATAATCTTCTTGAAGAGGAGCTTTGAATACTCATTAGAGTGAAGAATCACTAAGAAGAGAATATAGATTTTATGAGGATAGAGTTTAGGATGTTTGGTAGACTTAAGATGCACTATGGTCTCTAAAATGCCAAAATCTATCATCTATGTAAAGATCCAGATGCCATTTTATAAAAGAAAATCTCCAATGGATCTTTAATGACTAGTTTTTGGTTGCACCAAATAGTTCTTTGGTTGCACTGTAATATTTTCGGTCACACCGAATTCTGACTGAAAGCCACTGGGCAGTTTTGGTCACTTTCGATCGGACCGATTTTGACCTTCGGTCTGACCGATCTTGACCTTCAGTTGGACCGAGTCCAACCGAAGGTTCTTTCGGCTGGGACTGAATAACCCCTTCTTGTTGCTATCCTGTTTTGGTTACCTTTAGTCGGACCGAAGTCACCCTTCGGTCACACCGAGTCCAGCCGAATGTCTGTTCGTCTGGATCTAAATTAGCGTTTATTTAAAGTCTGAGTTCGCTGTCCCATTTTGGCTAGTTTCAGTGGGACCGAAGCTAGCCGAATTCTTGTAGTTATTTCAACAACTTGAAACCTCTTGAGCCAATATAATAGTGATAAATTTAGGCTCTTATGGTTGATAAAATTATCAATAAATATTTTACTAATTGGGGCCCTAAGATCATCTAAAGGTAGGTTGTTTTTCATCTACAGTTAGGGTCACCAAGGCACTATATTTACCTCTTTAATGATCCTTCATGTTCCATCTTCACTCGTGTCTTTGGTCTTCACTTTACAAGGGCTCATTGTCTTTGGCCAACTGGACCAATTTTTTCTCGATTGTCACTACCTCGCACGGGCTTTTTGTTCTTTTAAACTGAGTAATGTAATTAGCCTACCTTGCTCTTAATCAACCAATTCCCCTGGCAATTGTCGAAACCATGTCAAATCAGCCATAGAAGTTTTTTTGTCCTTATAAAAGAACTGGCCATGAAACTTTTCCTCCATCTCCTGTCAAGTTCATATGGAATTTGAAAGCAGGTTAGAATACCAATTAAAGGCTACCCTAGTGAGTGAATGGTCAAATAATTGTAATTTATAGTAATCGTTATTAGCCAATTCTCCATACTACATGGTAAAACTACCTATGTGTTTTATGGTCGATTAATAAAATATATCACATGTAAACACTGTAAAATCAATTCGATAATTCATTGACAATGGATATTGTTGGTCGATCCAATTGTTATAAGGTTTTTTATAAACTAGAGTAACAGTTCAGCTAAGAACTTAGCCTACTACTTCCTAGACCAATTGTACAATTTGATTCTGTTCCCAATGCTGTTATGCAGCAATTAAAGGTGGTTCCAAATCAAGCTGGTACTGATCCTCATTTTAAGGTTGATTCCTGGGTAAAGTTCACCCCCAGGCAACCCTTAATTCCTAACTTTAGGGATTAAGTTCATATTCCCATGTTCAGGACGCTTGAAATCCACTTGTGGAGGTGAATTTCACATGTTCTATGCTGGAATAGGGATGAGAACAGGTGGTGTGTTTCACCGTTGAGGGATAGCCTGTGGCACTGACTGTATCAGTGGTATTGGGGCCAGATTCTAAACAGAACTAGTATCAACCTGTTGCTGAGGTGAAAACGGTGCTCTCTCGGCAAATATAGCCTCTAACTGATTCATGCTTTCAATATAGCTAACCATCCACTTATTAAAGTCTTTTGTCTAAGCTCATGATTGCTCAACCTAAACCTGGGACATTTCTGCGACATGCTGAATTTATATTTAAACATCGACTATCATAGCTGACATAATTTCAAGAGGTTCATCCCAAGATGATAAAGCTCTATTTGGATTCGGTGGTACATGCACCAGAATAGGTTGTGGATTCACTTGCTCAGATACATGTGGCACCTACACCTCTTCCTCTTAAGAAAGAGGTTTTGTAATGCCCTGGTTTTCGAAACACGAGTATATGACTCGTTTTCAAAAACCCGAGTATTAATATTTAAAGATAGCCAAATTTCACATAAATTTTTCTTTTCTTTCCTTTTTCTTTTTCAGAGTTAGCAATTTAACGGAAGAGAAGTAAATCAAACTTTAAGGAAATTTACATATACATTCAGAATATACGAGCGGTTGCCGATAGGGCTTATACAAACCAATGTCTCAATACTTACAATTACAAAATGAAATAATTTAACATATGAAACAAGCTAAATTGCAACTAGTCTTGAGCTACAAAACCACACAACTTCTCTTGGCAAGATGCAACCATGCATCTCTATTAATTGTACCCTGCTCCTCATCAATCTGGACATGAATATCATTTAAACCACTTGCACTATCTGGTTATATATTCGATGAATAAGTAGCTAATTTAGTGTGAATTCTCCTCGAGATTACACACTGCCACATTAGTTAAGCATAGTTTTAAATAATAACACATACAAAATAATTCATGATGCAATATTGTTTAAGTGCACGAATGCATGAATGCACATCAATTGGGGATGCACATCCAGTTGGCCAAATGAATGGACCTATCGAACATTTAGTCCATTCAGGTAAGAGAATGAGTCTTTCAAACAGTCGACTCATTCAACTTGCAAAGGAACGGGTCTTTCAAATAGTCGACCCGCTCAAGTAAGATAGTGGGACTTTCAAACAGTCAGCTCAGTTAAGTAAAGAACGGGTCTTTCAAACAGTCAGCTCATTCATGCATGGGGATGGGCCTTTCAAACAATCGACTTATCCCTAATAAGAGAATAGACATTTCAAATAGTCTGTCCATTCAAGTAAGAGAATGGGTCTTTCAAACAGTCAACTCATTCAACTTGCAAAGGAACGGATCTTTTAAACAGTCGACCCGCTCAAGCAAGATAGTTGGCCTTTTAAACAGTCGGCTCACTTAAGCAAAGAATGGGCATTTCACACAGTCGCCTTATTCATGAATGGGGATGGGCCTTTCAAACAATCAGATCATCCCTAATATGATAATGGACCTTTCAAACAGTTAGTCTATTCAGGCAAGAGAATGGGTCTTTCAAACAGTCAACTCATTCAACTTGCATAGGAATGTGTCTTTCAAACAGTTGACCTACTCAAGTAAGATAGTGGGTCTTTCAAACAGTCGACTCACTTAAGCAAAGAATGGGTCTTTCAAACAGTTAGCTCATTCATGGATGGGGATGGGCCTTTCAAACAGTCAACTCATTCACGCATGGGGATGGGCCTTTCAAGCAGTCGACTCATCCCCAATAAGGTAATGGACCTTTTAAACAGCTAGTCCATTCAGAATGCAAGTGTCATGAATGCATGATTAATCTCAGCCACTATTATTCCAATTTGCATACAGCCGATTTAGGAAAGCTTAAAGGTCACTGTGGGAGACTCATCACCTAGCATAGGCCGACGGCTCATGGCATCCTCCTTAACTAGCGGCCAATCGCAGTTCAACAAGTGGGACTTCCATCGCATGTTCACACAAAATAATCTGTCAAGTCACTTAGGGAAAATATACAATCAAACCCACGAGGGGTAAATATTAAAAACCACAAAGAGCAAGTACCAAATTGATGTAATAAAAAGGGATCATCCCCAAAAGTCACATAGGCACAACAATCCATGGATGGTAAGCCCACTTCAATATTCTATTTAATCCATCAGTCAAATAGCCACTATGTCAAGGGTTCATTATAATCACAATCAGTCAATTTACATCCCAAGTCTAGATGTACATATATAAGTGGAGTTTTTCACTAATAAATGTAGTAATTCAAGTTCTACAAGCAATTCATAAGCAATCCACAAGCATAGAAAGATATAAAAGTACAACATATAGATATTTATATAAGATAAATATTAAGCATATAATTTTGATAATCAGATTCAACAACTAACACAATTAATCATGAACTAGAGATATCAATTATCAGTTGAAATAAAAATTAAACTATTACTTAAGCTAATATGGAAGAGGAAAGCTCAAGGGGAGGAATCACCACCTCCTAGCTTGGTTTGCTTACTAGTGTTGTCACAATGTGTGCACGCTCCTTAAGATCGAATCCTACCCTAAATTGTGCATTCATAGAGTTAGATTCAAGTCTTGTACCTTGCATGTGGGTAAGGCCATACTCCTGAGTTCGGTTAGTTAAACCAGGGTTTTAGATTTTAGTTTGGGTCCTAGTATTATCATTCAACTTAAGTTAACTAAATTTGGAATTCTCATCAAGAGTGGGGAGATGATTTACCTTCCTTTCTGGGGTGGAGTGGCCTAATCCAAACTGGTCTAAGGGAGGCTTCCTAAGCAAAGCCTTAACCTCAAACTTGAGTTGACCCAAATGAGGCACGTTGTTGTCCTACTAATGAGTCTAAACATGAAATGGATAGGGATTCGGTGAGTCACCGAGTCCCACCATGTGGGTGCCTGAAATGGAGAACTTGCTCAACTTGTTTGCTACCATCATCAGCATGGGCCACTGAGATGGCCGATTTTCAACGATGGCTGATTGGCTGTGGATTGGATCACACATCAGGCCTTAGCCCACTGAGTTGCCCAAATCCAAGTTGCCCCACCACTGACCCGAAGGACTCAAGCTTATGTTGGTCTGGGCAAGGCCCTAGCTGCTGGTGAGGGCGAAGCTCATTCATATAGGCTAGGTAGAGGCTCAGCGAGCCCATGCTCTTGTCCGTGGGTGCAAGCATGACTGTTGTGGCTACTTTTCGATGTGAAAATCCAACAACTCCAACCCCTTTTACCGGAGCAACGTCCCATAGGTGTGCCATGTGGTGACTTTGCAACTCCGAAGTGAACTTCAACACCGGCTGAGTCGACTCAGCGGTCACCCCCACGCTCACGCCAATTGCCATGAACTCCAACCTAAGTCTCTCTCTCTCTCTCTCTCTCTCTCTCTCTCTCTCTCTCTCTCTCTCAATCTCAATCTCTCTTTCTTCTTGAATTCCTCATAGCCTAGAGCTACTAGACTTGCCCTGATTTGACCCGAGTCGAGTTAACCCAGACGACTCAGTGTACACTAACTGTTATGAGGCCCACTAATTTCATCAATGATCGTGCTGCCAGATTTTCCGCCACGAATCTTTTCTCGTGCGAAGGGGATATTTTTTGGGAAAATGGCTAGGGTCGTTGTTGCCCTAGATCGAGAGTCCAAGATTGGTCGGACAAGCTCGATTGAGGGTTCGGATCGTGATAGCATGTGCCTTCTCGAAGAGGATGGCATCTTCCCTCCTTTCGCCTTCCTTCGAAAATCCTTCCTTCCTCTGTCAAATGGCGGATCGAGATGAGTGTTGGATGAACGTTTGCAGTTGAGAGGGGAGAGTGTGCACGGATCACCGATGTGGCAGCGACATGACTCCCACTTTTGGAGAAACCTACCACACACACATGCCCAAATGAGCTGAGAATCATGGGTATGCATGCACAGGCTACCATGAGGGAGCAATTAGGTTTTGGCCGATCACGATGGACGGCTCAGATCAAGTTGATGGACTGTGATGGTGGCCCACAGACCATCACAAAGATCGTCAACCGTTGCTTATGAAAGCAAGGAGGGAGGATTCCCTCCTTCGCAAGAAATCATTGGGTCAAACTGGTTTGATCGGTTTCCCCCATCCAATGCAGGATGAGTGCACTCGCACTTCAAGGTGGTGTCCACCATCCCGCTCACATGAAATCCACTTCGCTCATCTTCTTAGGGCCTATTTGGATGCCTGTAAGTTGGGTAAGTGGGAAGTCACTTACAGGTGGTGTTTGGGGAAGAAAAATCGCCTGTAAGTAACTTACAACCTGTAAGTCACTTACAGGCAAATCTACCAAAAAACTACAAGGCAAGGGGGGTGGGAAGTCACTTCCTTGTAAGTCACTTACAGGCTCAACGGTCATATTTTTAAAAAGAGGGAAAGAGGGAGAAACGCACTAACCCACCAACCACCATTATAGCCCTGAAGCTTTAGCCAATGAAGAGGAAGCAGCAGCCATTGAAGGAACTCTAGCAAGCTTTGCAGTAGTTCAGCCAATCCACATCCTACAACACTATAACCGCAACAAAGCTTCATTATTACTGCACCAACAATCACAATTTACCACACCAACAACCACCATTAATAAGCTTCTATAAAAAGGGGATTGCAGGTTTTGTCTCTCCATCCCGAGCTCTCTCTCCCTCTCTGCAATTTCTCTCCCCCTCCGTCTCTACAATCTATCTCCGTCTCTGCAATCTCTCGCTACCGTAGTGCCTTCTGTCTCTTCTCCTCTCAAAAATGGTAGGTTTCATCCACCCTTTTTTTTCTCCCTTGAAAACGGGAGTGGTTTGGCGTTACTATATAAGGCACGCTGACACACCTGGACACATGTGTATTTTTTCACACCTGTTATGGGCTTCTAATCCGAATGGACCATTTGATGCAACATCCCATGAAAATGTTTAGGGACCAATTTGTGCCCTGATTAAAACTCTGGTGGGCCATAGAAAAGAGAGATGCAAATCAAGGTAGGAAAATATTTTCTATTTTCATGGCCAATCAATATTTTAAATCAAAGTATAAGTTGGCTAATGGGGGTTTCATGGGGTTCTACATAACGTGGACCGTTCGGATTTTAGACACAAATCACGTATTATGAGTTCTCAAAAAGTTCTCAAAAGAACTCTTGCCAAATGATGCACGGCTGAGTATTATGCGGGAAGGAATCATGTGCTGAGTAATGCATAAACTTTGTGGGATCCACCATAATATATGTATTTGATCCACACTGTCCATCCATTTTAATACTTAATTATAATCTAAGCTTTGCTCAATGTGAATATACAGCTTTCTATCTGTAAGTAAGTTACAGGCTATCCAAACAAAAAAACTAACTTACCTGTAAGTGACTTACAACTTACATCCAAACAGGTTACCTGTAAGTGACTTACAGGTAAGTCACTTACAACTTAAAAGAACTTACAGGCATCCAAACAGGCCCTTAGGGGTTCCAGCTGGGGTCCCTGACCGAGGGTTTTTATAGATCTAACACTCAGGTGGGTCGTTCTTAACCAAGTTGAGCTATACATAAACCTTTTTTTGGCGGTTTTGACGGACGGATCGGTCCCAAACCTGAACATCAGGAATTCCAAGGCTTCCTGATTCATCATAAGGGAATTTTAATGATTGTTTTCAAATTATGATAGTTTAATTGTTGTCAACAGTTGTTCGATAGTAAGATTAAGTATTATGGGCCCGATGGATGGTGGATCTTATGATTCGAGCCCTAAAATGGAAGATGAGCGGTTTGATTTGCCCTTTAAGATAATATATAGTGTTTGTTGTCTGTTCTAAACAATCCCTCAGTCAGATCATTTCATACCTGACTTATGTAGGTTCTCAGGTCTCTAAGAGTTGTTTAATTGGGATTCAATTGTCGATTTAACGGTCAGGTGGTCTCATAATGATTAGGTGATGGATTGGCAAGTTGAGTGTTGTGGAGTTAAAGGACGATGAATCTGATGCTTTGGGTTATGAGCACGATTAGATTCTATCTATTAAGGAGAAAGAGCTCTTAAAAATAGGCTTCTTAGATTATGTGAAGGTCCATCTTGAAAATCCACGGATGGATGGCTTGATCTACAGATAAGGATTAGTCCTATCAGTCCGATTTAGGCTAAAATGTACGTAAATGTTCGAATAAGTTAGTTTTGTATTTATACTAAGTTAGGTTACAAGGTAACACCTAAGTACTGAAAAGTACGGGGTGTTACAGGTTTGTTAGCCACACCAACGCTAGTAGCTGCAGAAGCATTATGACCACCTCTTCAACTCGTGATTTCTCATAATTACTGAATCGATAAGTATTCTTGCAATCAAATTCCCACTGGATATGATAAAATTATTCATTTTTTGCATAGCTGTTGCAAAAAAAATAAAATCTTCTAAGAGTCAAGTAGTTATTTGTAATGTCCCACCTGGCATGCCAAAAACTGTTGGCGCTCTTTTCTGGTTTGTTTTCTGTCACATGTGTGTGCGTGCAGGCATGCCAAAATCTATAAAGCAACTCGATTCAAACTGAATTAGCTTTCAACTAAGCAGATACATCCGATGTAAATGTATATGACCAAATTCTACGAAGACCGGTCGCTTACTCAGCCACTCGTAGAATTTTATAATGATCAAGCAATTACCAGAGGGTGGAGTTCTTCCTCCGAAGATGGGTTGTTCTTTGCCTTTCATAAAAAATGATTATTATTTTTAAATACCAATGCAATCAAACAAAAGAAAAAACTCATAATTGGTCATTAGGAGCAACTATAAGAATGCTTATCTTGAAAGAACTACTTGATATTGGATAAGGATCAAGTCCAGCATATGAGGATAGACCTGGATTACAACTAAGAACTAAGAATTACCACTACTCTTAGCATAACTGTAATAAAGATAAATTTTGATTAGATTGGATTGGTTGTTGTTTTTGTTGTTTGTTGGGGAGTCCTTGTTCTGTAAGTTTCCTCTCCTATTTATAAATTCTAGTTGTATAATTTATTCTTTTAGGTATTTTTATCATTACTTCAATGATTACGGTAGCGGAGGAGTCATTTGGATCCTTCTTCTGGTATGTTTCTTCCCATCTGTTCCTCTTCTCTCGACCAAATTGGGTTTTTCTTAGTCGCTACTCATTCATCACCAACACATCAGCCGCATTGCTTATGTTGGTCATCTGATGACATGTGGTATGAATCATCTGCGGCTAAGATTTCATAAAAAGCACTCCGAACATCTTGTAGCTAAGATTTCATAAACAGCGGTCCAAACATCCTGAAGATCTTTTCATTCACCGACTATCTTCCGAACATCTTGTAGCTAAGATTTCATAAACAGCGCTCCAAACATCCTGAAGATCTTTTCATTCACCAACTATCTTTGCCGTGTTGCATGTACCTCTCTCATTATCTCTAATGTGACTGCCTGGAATAGAGTACAACAGTATCTTAGATCTTATACATGTGTGATTTGATGGATATCTTAGATCTTATACATGTGTGCACGTTGGCACGTGAGTAGGCGGGAGATGGGCTCCCTTGAGCGAGTATGCGAGCTTCGGAAACCTTCTTTCGTTGACTTTAACGGTAGCTTTAAAATTTTCTTCTTACTCGTTAGTGTTGTTTTTTGTGATTGAGGGATAGGAAGGCGTGGGAAGGCGTGTCGGAAAGGACTGGGAGTCGGTTTCGATAGTACCCCTCCACTCCCCGGGTCGTAGTAGTCGGTGGTTTGTGCCACACCATGATGTATGTCCTTTATGCATGCCGTTTATACTTTTTTTTTTTGAACTTATTTAAGAGCATGAACCCAAAAAAGTAAATATATATATAAAAAAAAAGGGCAAATTTCCGATGGACCACACAATAGGAGAAATAATGGTGATTGAACTCCGACCATTAATAACTTCTTTGGGCCCACCAAAATCTTGGATGAACTTAGTGTTTACAATTCTTCTATGTATGATGTAATTGGATAACAAATAAAGTCTTATAAAAATTTTAATGATGGGTTTTTAAATGCCACCATTTCATGTGGCACAATGGATAGACAGCGTCAGCGTGGATAAAATATATGCATATGGCCGCCCCATATAGCATCAGTACTGACCTGGTACTGCACGGGTGGCTAACCAATTCAAGGTCCTGTGACAGATCTCAGTGAGGAGAACAGGTGTCAGAGATCCGGGCCATTCAGGAGGGCCACAGATTCAGTCAAGTCTGACCCCACCGATTTCCGTCCGCTCATGACTGGGGGCCGAACTTGATGTATGTGTTTAATACCTGGGCTATCCTTCCTTCTTTCAAGATCATTTTAATATATTTTTGGCTCAAAATTAAAGTGCATTCAGACGCGGATTGGCTACTGACAGGTTGAGCAGCGAGAATGCTGTGAAGTGTGAAGTGACGTCACCAAGTCCAGTGGGCCCCACGATGATGTATGTTGTATATCTAAGCCGTCTTTCAATCTGGAGAGAGCATTTTAGGATGAGATCCAAAGAATGAGTCACATCCAAAGCTCCAGTGGACCCCACCATAGAAAACAGTTGAGAGATTGATGCCACCGCTAAAAACTTCTAAGTGCCACGGATGTTTTCGACCAAGGTGATATCCATGTTTTCCCATTTTTAATGTCTTTGTTAACTTTTGAGTTGGTTGGATTTCGAAAAAACATCATGGTAGGCCTTATGAAAGTTTCAATGGTAGGCATCAATCTTCATGTTGTTTTCTATGGTGGGGTCCACTAAAGCTTTGGATCTGCCTCATTCTTTGGCTCATACTTTAAATTGGTGTCTCCAAATGAATGGATGTTATGGATACAATACCTACATTGCAATGGGTCCACATAACTCGGTGACGTCACTTCATTAGTGAGTCTCTGCTCAACCTGTGAGTATAGCTAATCCACGTCCAGTCCATTCATATCTCGAGTGGACCACGTAACAGGAAACATTGGTGATCGAGGATGCGGATTGCATCCTACCCCGCCCGTCTCTAGCCCTGAACGGGCATTTCTGCGGGCGGACCCACTATGATGTATCAATTTATCCTCTCTGTCCATCCCTCTATCCAATTATTTTAAGATATATGCACAAAAATGATTTTGAGCTTATACCTTAAAATGATCCGAGAGAGGGAATGGACGGCGTAGATAAACCAATACATCATAGTGGGTGCACCCATAGAATTGTCTATTTGTGGCTACAGACCCGGGGTGTAGGACGCAATCCGCGTCCAGTGATTGAACACCTACCATTAGGGGTATACACTTAGTCGAACCGAGTTGAGCTCGGCTCAATTTGGCCATTAGCTAACTCCAACTCGAACTCGACTCAGCTTGGTCCTCGAGCCTGACTAGCTAGCTTGACTCGGTTCGGTTAGCAACTCGGGCTAGTTTGCGCCAAGATTGAGCCGAGTTCACCTGTGCGACATTTTCACAAACACATGAACTGCACTTTCAAAATCTCACTGTATGTAAAACAGCGGTAGTGGTTTCACGGATATTTTATCAAATACCTTCTAAATAACATTTTTTTTTAAAAGAGGTATTTGTTCCATATACATTCCTTCCTTGCCACCAGCCACACTTCGTTGAGTCATTTCATCAAATTCTTGGTGAGCAACATCAATATCAATGTAATCAAGTCACGGAATTGGTTCAATCTGAGTTTGATTTGAGTTGGGTTCGATCTGAGTCGAGTCGAGTTGGGGCTAGCTCAAATTCATTTTTGAGCTCAAAAAATCAGCTCGAACTCAGCTTTGAATCGAGTTGAATCGAGCTTTTTCGAGTCAAGTTGAGCGAACAAACCAAGCTAACTCAGTTTGTGTACATCCCTACCTACTGTAAAAACTTCCCAAAGACCACTAGAATATTAATTTGTCATCCAACCTCTTGATAAGGTAAGCGTAGGGCCATGAGAAGTTTATAATGGCCACTCAACACGGCTTCGTGCAATATGGTCCACCTTAGATTTAAATAGGCTTAATTTTTTGGCAAGTACTAAAATAAGCTCGCAAAATCGAGGAACAGTGTGGATATATGACACAGACATCAAGGTGTGCCCCACGGTCACAACCTAACAGAACTGGATGAGGTCCTGACGGGGCTGAATTCGTGCCCATTCCAAGGTAGCATCCACGGTGAACATGGGACAGATTTCCTACTAAAAGAAGTTCCTGCGCTGGGAACCAGGTGGGGCCCACTGTCGTGTTTGTGAAAAATCTTTCCCGTGACATGTTATCAAAAATGAACCATATCCAAATCTCAAATAAGCCGAAAACTTGATAATTAGACATCCACAATTGAAATATATGTGGAGCCACAGGAGTTTTAATTCTACTAATATTTTTGTTTTCAATTTATCCCAGTAGGAATGACATTATTAACCATATGGATGGCATCTAAACATCATTGTTAAACTCAGGAAGGTTTCAACGGTAGGAATTTCCCCAACCACATTTCCTTATCCCTAACCACATTTCCTTTAGTACATCTCACTTGAGCTTTGGATACGATTCATTTTGAACAACATGTCCTAAAATGAACTCACAAAACAAATGAACGGGGAGGATTTCTCACAAACATCATAGTGGGCACCACCTAAGTTCCCAGCACAGGAACTTCCTGCGAAAGGCTTTCGCAGGAAATCTGCGTCCGTGAACATGCCACTCGTAAGAAATTGGTCCCTTCATCAAAGAGAGAGGTCTAACTTGGGGGGCGCGGATTAGGTACTTCGCCTGCCTGTTCGGAGCTCGGGACAGGTAGACACTCAGATGGCAACTAAGGGTCCACCGTGATGTTTGAATTTTATCTACACCATGCATACATATTTCCATATAATTTTAAATTATAAGATAAAAATAGAGAATATCATAGTCTTAAATGGACCACAAGTTGGGGATTAGATTCCTACTATTGAAAATTTCTTAGGGACTACAGAAGTTTTGAATCAAGATGATATTTGTTTTTTAAATTCACACAGGTGTTTATGCCCGTATCAACTGGTTGGATGGCAAATAAAAAACACAATGGACCCTAAGAAGGTTTCAACGGCAGCCATCCTTAGCAGCACTGCTTCCTGTGATATGGTTCAATTGACTGTTAGATTTATCTTATTTTTTATTTACTTCTCTAAAATAATATGTAAAAATGGATAGATAGTTTGGATAAAATTAAAACATCATGGTGGACCCTCAGTGGCCCTTAGAGCGTCCGCCTGCCTAGCTAGAAGTACCTAAATCGCATCCCTGACTGGAAGAAGAAAAGTGCACGGCTACAAAATGTAAAAAAACCAATGTGCAACATCAATGTAGGTCTCCATCACTTTAATGAGCATTGTACCCAATTTAAAAAGGCTTTAATGCTCTGGCATGGGAGTGGATTTGGTGAGACCCTACGTCACCCACCTTGCATGGGAGTGGATTAGGTGAGACCCTACGTCACCACCGAGGTAGTGTGACTCCTAACCGTGGAGCTCGTGATGCATGTGCCTTAAATCCACTGTAAAACCATTTTGGCAGCTCATTTTAGGGCATAATGAAGAAAATGAAGCAGACTGGAATGTTAGGTTGACCACACAACAGGAATCGGTCTTGATCAAATTCTCATCATTAAATGTTGGGGGCCTTGCACAAAACCTTAGAATCTAGCCCTCCAGAACAAACCAGAATTATGGGATAATAATAGTAATAAAAACAATCAAAGCACAATCACATACCACATAAGAGATTTTTACGTGGAAAACCCTCAAAGAGGTAAAAATCACGGGACCTCGTCCAAATAACAATCCACTATGAAAGCAAAACGTTACAACCTTCGTCACTCACGCAGGAGCGGATAAACAATAAGAGAATAAAAAGAAAACTGAGAGATCTCACCGATCACGAGGACATATAAGCACTGAGACGACGGCTCCCTTCCACAAGCTTCCTCTCTCTCTTTTCTCTCACTCTCTCACCCTAAACCCTTTAGCAAAACCCTTGCAAAGCCTTTAAGAAACCCTCTTGTGTTTTTCTCATACCCTAGAAAAACTCTAGAAACCCTTTTTATAGTTTTAGGAAACTCTTTTCCGCATCCCTGTTACGAAAGGACTCAAATCCGCAGTTTTTCGCAAAAACTACGTAACCTATGACTGGTCCTGAAAATTTCAGGACTGGTCCTAGCTGCCTACGACTGGTCGTAGCTCACCCACGACTAGTCGTAGCTCACCCACGACTGGTCGTAGACCGCGGAGAAAATTAGCAACAACTCGCTGGACTTTGAGTCGTGCCAGGGCTCAAATCCACGACCGGTCGAGCGCCTCCCACGACCAGTCGAAGACCACCTACGACCGGTCGAGTAACGTAATGAAACCCTCTAAAATTTCAACCACTGTACCGTCTCTCCTCTGAACTGAGGAGGAAAAATTCCATCATTAAAAACTCCATGGATTCCACCGGAATATTTATTTTCCGTCAAAGCCATTGATAAAGTTACGAACCCTTGGATGAAAAGATTACACAAATACCAACTCGATCTAGAGATTTTGTGGCTCACATGAAGTTTTTAACTAAATTGTAATTGTTTCTTATAAGGTGGCCCAATAAGGATTTGGGATTGGGAACTGCTTTACTTTTTTATCATGCCTTTCAATACAGATGTACGGCATGAATGAGTTACGTACATCTCCGCATGAGTCTCATCCCACCTTGGATACAGGGTCTCCTAATTCGCTCTCCCAGGCATGGCATTGTGATTGATGAAACAGAGGCACTTGAAACTTATTTAAAAAATTCCTTACCTAGCATACAACCAGTGCAGCTAAACCGTCCAAATTATAGAAACCAGTGTTAATTTATTAGGAACCAAATTTCTATGTTATTATTTGATTTTTACATTATAGGATTAGTGAACATTTATTGAACAGTTAAAACCGAAAATATACAGTGGATTTTTTAAACAATCTCCTCTTCAACATTTTATATGCATCAAGAACCGAAACTTACTTTTATAAAATGTTGTCAGATTGCTAGGTATTTATTCGACCGCCAAAAACGAAAAATATCAATTGCTTTTAGTTCAAAAAGCAAGTGTCCACCAATCAGTGGTTAGAATTATTCTGAAACCAAAATTAGTCGAACGGTATTTCAACAATTTAATTGATTTAATTTGACTTAATATACGCGACTACCATTTCTAAGTGCCTGCGTATCGAAGTTCGTATTTAGCCAGAGTAGCACATAACTCCCCCTTCCACATATATTATCAACGACGTGCGAACTGCTCGTGTGGCGTATCTCTGAGATGGATGTTGTCGGATCTCGATCATGTTTCCGTTGCCTCACCTGAGTGGCCCCTCTTTTAATCACAACCTTTTACCGAAAGTTGTTCACTGGAGATCTGATAGATCCAAACCGTACATCAGATAGGTCATATCAACTGAATATCGTTTCCTGAAAATCACGCCAGTCAGCTCATCCAATTGGCTAGAATGGTTACCATCCATCTATGTTACAAATTTTAGCTAGACTCATCGGTGGACTTGGTAATTTTTTGAAAGGGTATCTACAAGGGAGAGCACATTTGATAAATGGCTTGGATCTGGCATACGTGTGCCAGGTTGGCACATGAGTTGGAGGTTATAAGTGTTGGAAACCTCTGTTCGTTAACTGGGGCATCTTATATAAATATATAATCAAATCTACCTCGTGTTACTTGTCCTGTACTTCGGCAATCCTCGTTTATATTGAGAGATATATACTTTTCTACCGTTCGCTTTCTCTGAGCGAGGTTTGAAGGGTCCACTGCAACACCTGTTTCACGTTGTGTGTACAGCAAGTGAGCGGCTTGGCTAGGGACACCAACACCAACCAGCTAGCTGGGGTCGAAGCTCTGTAGGCCCCACCATGATGTTTGTGTTTTATCCACGCCGTCTATCCATTTTTCTAGATCATTTGAGGGCATAAGCCCAAAAATGAGGCAGATCCAAAGATTAAATGCATCTCACCACAGGAAATGGTGTGAATTGAATGCCTACGGTTGAAAACTTCTTTGGAGCCAAGGAAGTTTTGGATCAAGCTGATATTTGTGTTTTCCCTTCATCCAATGGTACGTGACTTTATGAACAGGTTGGATGGCAGACAAATATTGCATGGGCCCGAAGAAATGTCCAATGGTAAGCGTTCAATCTCCAATGTTTTCTGTAGTGTGGTCCACTTGAGCTTTGGATCTGCCTCATGCCCTAAAATGAATTAGCAAAATGAATGCTAAAATGAATTAGCAAAATAGATATGACGGCGGATAAAACACATATATTGTGGTGGTTCCACAAAGCTTTGACACCAACTAACTGGTTGGGGTCACTGGCTAACCGGCCAAACTACGTCCACAGAACAACGGTTGTGAGCCACCACGTTGTATGTGTAAAATGTAAGACACCTATTAAGTGGGCTCACTTAGAAAATCTGATTGTTGGATTATTTGAATTGAAGATACCAATGGGCCCGTAATAGCTGTGATTGGGTTAGACACGAAAAGGTGGTGCACTTAAACTATACTACATATGTCGCGTATTTCTTAGGATGCAATTGGATGATAAGGTACTTTAAATAAGTTATTTATGCCTCAGGTAACTTATCTTAATCACTAGATAAGCATGCTTGGTGAGTATGGTTTTAATTAAAATACCTTATTCAAAAAGAACGTTTGGTTAAGAAATACCCAATCTGACAATGTCACGATAGTGGGGCCAACCTTAATGTATGTGTTATATATCTATTCCATCAATTCATTTTACCAGCTCATTTTAAGGAATTGGCCTAAAAATGGGCCAAATCCAAGTCTCAGGTGGACCACACCATAAGTAACAGTGACATTGAACGGCCATGATTAAAAACTCCCTAAGGCTCCATCCAACTTGTTGATAAGATCAAATGGTCAGGAGTGAAAGGAAAACATAAATTTCAGCTTGATCCAAAACTTTGTGGCCCTAGGAAGCTTTTAATAGCAGGCGTTCAATCATTATGTTTCCTATGGCGTGGTTCACTTGAGATTTGGATCTACTTTATTTTTGGGTTCATGCCCAAAATGAACTAGCAAAATGAATAGTCAACGTGAATATACGACACATACATCAAAGTGGGTCCACCGCCGCTTACAGAAAATGCTGTTACATGACTTTAGTAGATGTAATTGCTGGATGAAACCAACTCTGCGTGCTCAGAGCCTGCCTTGATGTTTCTCAGAAATTCACCTGGTACATCTATGTTATCAGATTATGTTTGGAGATGGGCCAAAAAATGAGGAAGATCCAAAGCTTAAGTGGGCAATATTGAATGAAATAATGGACGTTGAATGACCACCATTGAATTCTTCCTAGGCATGCTGTGCTGATTATTTGCCATCCAAATCGGTCATGAGGTCATTCCTACCATATAAGATCATATGAAGAAATAGGTGGACATTTAGATATTTCAAAAAAAAAAAAAAAAAATAGTGGGCCTCATGACTATTTCAACCATGGAGGTTCAATACCAGTGTGACCCATTTGAGTGTTGGATCTGCATCTTAAAACGGGAAATGAAAATATTGGATATAGTGGGTTTCTAAAAAACATGATGGTGGGACACTTTAATATTTTGGGCGCCTTTATTCTAATACAGCGTTTAATAATACTTTTTCAAGCTATGTGTCCCACTTGAGTTTTAGATTTTTAGTATATTTGGATACACTAATTAAAATTAAAATGAGCAGGAAATTTAGATAAATGTAATGGATTTTTCAGAAACATTATGATGGCCACGCGACAATGGGTGTTCAATACCATTATTGGAAGTTGTGCAGCCCACTTGAATGCCGGGTCTACCTCATATATAGGCCTACCCCTTAAAATGATATGAATAAAATATTCATCAAAAACATCATGGAAAATATTTCCTAACATGATACATTCATTTTTCAAGCTATAGGGAATGCATAAGGCTCACAATAATCTGATATAAGTTACTTTTGGTAAGTTAAATAGACAAGTAAAAAAATTATCAAAATAAGTTACTTTTTGTTATGAGTAACCTATTTAAGTTGATTAACCAAATTAACTAAATAAAAAAATAACTTATTAACTGACATAATTTAAAAAGACTGCTTATTTAGTGATATCTAAACGGTAACCCTCGTGCATTTAAATATGTAAGTTTTAATCCACCTACATGTATAAGAAAACATGCCGTCTCCCACCTTTCCAAAAGAGTAAAGAACATCAACAATAATGGCTTTCTAGTTATTTGATTTTAATTAAGAAAAAGTGAGCGACACATGTCATTGACCATCAAGGCAATGGGATAGAAAGTTTGAATCAATCAAATAAACATCAAGTGGGGACACATTTTCCATGTACTTAGCAAGTATTGCAGCAACCCTCACAGAAAGGCAATGGAGAGTCGTGCAGTGGGTAGGCTCTCTTCACCATCAATCCAAGGCTCCAAAAGGAGTATCTATCCCTTCTCTACCCTCTTCAAGAGCTTGAAATTTCTCATCGACCGGTAAGGTAGATGGAGTGGCGACCCGAGAAATCAAATCCATTGATCTTCACATTGATGGTTGTGACAGCGACAGCGGTTGGCATTGTCGTCGACGATCACGTCATCCTCCATCGCAGTTGTTGTTGTTGATGATGTAAAAAAGGGAAAGAATGGTTTGTGGAGGGTGATTGTTTTGGGCTCAATTAGTGGGCCGGCATCGATAGATCCAAGCCTTACAGGTTTATGGTTAGATTATGGAGCCAGGTTGAGTTGTATTTTACATCAACTTGGACAACCTTGGATGTGATCACACATCAATCCACAACCGATGGGCTTGTACTGGATATTGAAACCACTTGCGTTGTCTTGATAGTATGAATGCATTGTAGCAATCCCTGGCCCAAGATTAACTGGGCTAAACTAGCCTCATGTTGGGCCCACCTCTCTTTTCAATGGGCCTATCGCTCGGTGATGCATTCACTGTCCCAAAATTCACCAGCTATGGGCTATGGGCAATGTGAAGTAAATTATCAGTGACCGTCATTCATCGTCAATTGTAAACGTTTTTTTGGCCGAGTATTTCGGACGCTAGAACCGGTTTTTGAAATCATTTGGCATGTCTATACAGTTGGCGGTTTAAGAGGCCCGCGCATGTGATGAAGACCCATCTCACTCCCTTGCATCTGACTCACACAGCTGCATGTGGGGCTCACGATCTGGACCAGTGTTGAGGCCCAAAACCCATGAAGGAAAAAAACGGGTGTGTTTTCATTGGGCCAATCAATTGGCCTGAATATCTATCATGTGGGTCTGTTTATTGAATTGAGAGAGTGGCGTCCTCACCTTTAGAAATAGTGAGTAGTCCACGGACGGTGATGATCAATGGTCACCACCGACCAATGGCGCTAAAAGTTTGCTATGGGGCCCTTTCGATCAGGGTTCATCTCCCCGTTTATGGGCCTAGATCGAGTCCTGCCTTCATTAGGGGCCCAATCCTGATGGTCCAAATGACTCTTTTTGGCGTGGTTTTGTCAAATGGGTCCGATCTTTAATTTCCCTTAGACCTATGGGCCATAATCTTGAACTATATAGTGCTAGTAGTAGCATGGGACACTTGCCCACTTGGATTTTGAGGGCCATTTGGATACTACCAAATAAGTTACTTTTTTTACTTACAAGAGTACATAAGTAACTTATTTGAAATAAGTTTGGTTTAAGATTAATTATAAGTAACTTTTTTACTGAAGTTACTTAATAGCTTCAGTTTTTTTTTTTTTAGCTTTCAATTTGGTTTTGGTCACGCGTGGTGTGTGCAAGTATGCTAGAACCAATTGTGTAGCTTGATTCAAACCAAACAACTTGACCTTAAGCGCCAAGATGTGTATATGACTGGAATCTCAGAAAATCGGTCATCCATTCAGCTACTCATAAAATAGTTATTAGATAATCAAGTGATTATTAAATGGTGGATTTCTTCCTCTGAAGATGGGTTGCACATTTCTTCCATACGAAATGACTTTTACAGTAAAAATAGTCAAATAAAAAGAAAATTCTTACGATCGATCATGGGGAGCAATTATAAGATAATTTTCTAAAAGATGAGATGATTGTATTAATACAGGTAATAGTCCATCGCAAAAGCATAAACTTGGATTACAATTAAATATTACTGTTATTGGATTATCACTACTCTTAGGATAGAGTTAAGATGTGATAAAGAAAGATAATTTGATAGGTTCGATTGGATGAGTGTAAGACAATTTGCTTTGTTATATTCCTTACTATTTATAGACCTCTTCCGCTGCTATCTCTCATGTGTTTTTATCTTTATTTAATGATTATGGTAGTTGATTCATCACCATGTTGGTCTTCCGAGTCATTCCTTCTCCTCTTGACACTTGTCCTTCTAATCGTTCTTTTCGACCGCTTTCCGCCACTTAGACTTTTCGATTGTGTCTCGTCATTAGATGACGTGTACCATCCCGATCCGTGCCAGCTGTCATTCCATAAAAAGCGCTCTAAATATCTCCAAAGATCTTTCACACACTGTATATTTCTCATGCAATGACACGTGTCCTTTTCTAATTAGATATCTCAAGAGCGGTCAAAAATATGATACAACATTGCCCCCCACGTCGCTTCGCCTTTGGCCATAAAGGTGAAAGGCTCTTTATCCAATACAATCAATGAAATCGATTGTCTTGTCATGTGTCAATTCCCATTGATTCTGCCCAACTTAGACAAAAATCAAAAGTGATTTTGCTCATTTTCTACGGTCCTCATTGTAACACATTACACACAATTGTATCATACGAGGAGTTATGATTATCTTTTCATTAATGTACACGTCCCTGACCGATACATAAGTAATTTTGAAATCATTTTTCTTTTCTACAAATGTTGCTTTTCACGCTTCTCCTTTTGAAGTCTTCTTTCTCGTTCGAAATCCGTACAATCTACCGTGATTGCTTCTTCTTTCTCATCATCATCTTCTTCTTCTTCTACTCCAGCTTACTATCGAAAGGATTTCCTAAGAGAATTGTATGCTTTTCTGTTCGATATGGTGTTTAATGTCATTATTTTCGACACTCTCATTAAACCAAATATATCATTCCTTACCGTTGGCCCAACTTTTCATCATGAAAGTAATCTCAAACAAATCTAACCCATATATCCATTATTCTTAGGCTGTTTAGGAGAAAAGATTCTTCTCCAGTCTAACTCCCTTTTAGATCTTACTAATGCTTTCAGCACCTCAAGATCCTGGCCGAGAGCCATAAAAGGATGGTCATAATGGTTTGACCATGTATCCTGACAACATGGTGATTCATGGCAACAGGCTGGTATCTATGAATGTGTCAATATGTCCTTGCACGAGTATACAACCAACACTTCTTTCCTTTCGGCTGCTTCAACTTTTTAGAGTCGATCGACCAACACATTTCATTTTGGATGTAATCCTATGAGCTCAATAATCATGGATATTTGAGCTTTCATTCACCTTCTTCCTTTTGAAGATTCAGTTTATCCAATTTTTTTCCAGGACGAGGAGTACTACTTCGACCTTCCAAATAAGAATGAGCAGGCTTATTCTATTTCTTATCCACTCAGCACAAATTTTATGAAGTTGTTGATGACCAAGAGCATATGACATTCCTATTGATGTGGATTTACCGTTACTTGCTTTGCGTAAACACTGTTCAGATCACCAAAGAATATGTTTATTAGATCGAGGCACTAGCCAAAGGACGATAGCTAGCTCTCGATTCATTCGTGCTTAGCCACTTATACCATAGTATATTTGATATAGCAAACAAGGATTTTTACCATATCGGATGACCTCTCTAGCTTCTCCATATGTGCTTGTATGAATACTTTCTTTCCTCTTTTGTTAATCCTATTCTCCTTTCATATTCATTTACTTCCTATGGCCATTGTAACATTTGTTACCTTAGAGTCTCCCATTCATTTATTGATCATATGAAATTTTTCTCTCTCGAATCAAATAAACTCAATTGTTCTGCTACCCTTTCAACAATAAAGAGTTCGGTCCGACTTCGTTCATAGATGAATATAAGATAGCCAATGTACAGATGGTCGAGCTCTAGGATAAGGCTTGGGAAGGTTATCTCATTTGCAGAGATATTCCTTATGATGTCAACGTTAAGGGGCGGAGGTTGAGCAGTACTGCCCCAATTTCTTGGCCTATCAATTTGGCCTTTCCCAATGCATTCATTATCCACTTACTCATATAACTCGCAATCAACCTCCCTTCGAGTGCATGTTAGTAGATTCAGTCAGAAATATCAAATACTCGACAACAATTTTGAGATGATGTGCGCCGTCTTCAATCCTCCTATCTTCACGAGTTATCCTCATCGGATAGGCACTTTCTGTGAATGGTCGAAAAATGATTACAACGTGTTGGGTACGATTCCACCGAGCTTATCATCGCCCAATTCTTTCCTTTCATGCCAATGATTAAAAAAAAAGAGAAACTAGTGACCACGGGGCAATAAAAAAGAAACCGGCCATGTTTCCAAGTCAGAAAAAGACACAACTGCAAAGAACCACATCAATAAATTTGATCACCTACCCCCCCCCCCCCCCCCCCAGCAACAATAAAGGTGATCGATTCAGCTCCTCCCTAGCCAAAGTGTCAAAAGGTTAGGTTGCGGGTCCTATCAAAGCAAATTTATCAATTCAACCAACCCATATACCTACAACTTCGCTTATTCTTCAGAAGATTTCTAACCTTGGACTTCTTCTAGGTCATGTCCCTAACCCTCATGTTCTTCCTAATGTATCAATTGCAACAATAAATCTTCCAACAACGATCAACAGAAGCGGTCAAGCTATATCAAAGACTTCTAGTTTCCCTTATACATCTAAGCCTGTCTCTACCTTTGAAACATGTTACAGAACAAAGTTTTAGCTAATATTCTCTTCTTCAGACTATTCATGAGAAATACCAGAAGCTCATAAAAATATGAAGAATATCATTTTAATTGAGCATGAAATAAATGGCAGAACAAAATTGTCATGCTCCAAAATTCGGCACCTGGGTATAGCCGACCTTGATTCCATACCCGAAGGCACGACTTATGTTTTGTATATTTACATTTCATAATCTACACATATATTGACAAAATGATTCTTACTTATAAAATATAACCATCGAAAAATTAAATAATCAAACATTTATATAGAGAATAATAAAATATTCATGTTCTGACTATTCAAGATTATCACCAAACACATGTCATCGCCATGCAATCATACTATACTTAATGTTCATTACAACTTATTTAGAAAATGTTAATGAACTGAAAAATAAATTTAAATATAAAAGCAAATCTCTTTAAGCTCTTCCATGAGATCCCAATCCTGAAATTTTAAAATTCCAACAAGGTATGCTGCGAAGCCTGGTGAGTATTCTTAACACGGGTTTCAAAAATAACCTTATATAATCTAAATAAAATGTACTAAAAAATACAATACATATTTAGGTAAAGCAACAGATGAGGAGATTAATAAACAAGATTTTTCTACGTAAATTAAAAGAAAAATGAATGAATGAAATCAACATATGCTATACTCCATAACAATAAGTGCGGTTTACTATTTCTAACACTAGGGCTAATTTACACCGGTTGGCCAACACTCGCGCCAATACAATACCTAACATGGTAATGGGAACCTCTTGCTTGATATGCTCACCCATCCAAAGGGCATGTAGTGAGGAACTCATTTATACGTTAGCTGGTCAAACTACTACCATACTGAACTTAACAGCAGGAACATTTGGCAATCCTGACATGCTCATTCACTCAAAGGATATGGTAAAGGTTTCAAAAGATACCGGTTGGGTTTCTGAGACTTTTAACCCAAGGGTCTTGATCGCCCCGCCTATTTACGCTTTGGGGATTTTCAATCCAGAGGACTTGATCGCCACACCTATTTTCTGGGTTTCATAATTATTTTAATGATGCGTGATTTTAATATTCATTAATCAAATATTTCTAAAAATCTTCAATGACCGTTATTCTTCGATCAATCCACAATACTTGATGTACATAATTTATCAAACTAAAAACAAAATTTTCGATCAATGTAAAATGTCTGTACATGACTAAAAATTTACATAAAAATAAATAAACATTCAACCTAATCTATTAAATCTTGGTTAAAGTATGAAGTAAAAAAATAAACATACAACATGATAATTTATTAGATCTTTATTAAAGTTTTAAGTAAAAAGATAAACATGCAACATGATTTATATGATTTAAGAATCTATAAAATTATATATAAACTTGAGATTTTGCAATAAATTTTAACAAAATAAAATTTAAATGCAAAAAAAAAAAGAAGGTAGAATTAACAATAAGAAAATATTAAGTCAAATTGAGACATACTAAGGCAATAAAAAATTAAAACTATATTTTAAGAAGCATAATAAGTAATTACAACAATTTTTAAAAAAAAACGAAGAGCAAATAAGAATATCAGACTATTCACATAAAAATAAATCTTTACAAATAGACTCTCGATCATAATCGAATTTCCTCTATTTGCATCTGAAGTCTTTGTATTCCTTAGGTCACACCGAAAGGACCTTCGATGACACCGAACCTGACTTCAATCGGACTTAAAGTCGAGCCAAATTATATATGGAAATCATAGTTTGTTGCTGGACTATTTTGTCTACATTTAATCAGACCAAACCAAACTTGGGAGACATCAAATCGTTTATTTATTATTTTATTTCTTCTTCTTCTTGTCAGTCTTTTCTTTATCCTTTGCACTTGGTTTTTTTTCATCTTTGTCACTTAAAATATTCATTAATTACCTCTAAATCTCCAAGTCTAGTCTTCTCTTGGTCATTCTTTGAGCATTAAATTTTTTCTCTAATCGTCATTTTCATCTTAGCTCTTCAAATCACCTCGCATCGAAAAACATATGTAATTAGATAATTAAGTGCATCTATGCTTATAAAACCAAAACATAATAAGGGAAAAGTATATAATATTTCACACTTAACAATGAGGTGAAAAATTAAAAAAGTTATGAAAACGGTGGAGACTGAATGTCGACTGATCTCGGGGCTGATGGGCGATCTAGATTGATGGTGGGTCTTGCTTAGGGGTGTACACGAACCGAGCTAGCTCAGTTAGCTCACTCGACTCGACTTAAAAAGGCTCGGTTCGAAGCTGAGTTCAAGGCGAGTTGAGCTGATTTTTTAGCTCGAAAATGAATTCGAGTTGAGTTCGAGCAGGCCCCAGCTCAATTTGACTCAGATCGAATCTAGCTCAAATCGAACTCGAATCAAACTAGTTCGGTTACTCAGTTACTTTGCCATTGATGTTGCTCACCAAATGTTTAAGAAAATGACTCAACGAAATGTAGCTGGTGGCAAGGTGGCAGGGAAGGTATGTACATGAAACAAATATATTTTTTCTCTTCTTTTTTTTTTTAATATTATTTAGAAGATGTTTGAGAAAATAACTACAAAACCATTGCATCTGTTTGTAAAATAGTAGGATTTTGAAGTTACAGTTAAGATGTTTGTAGAAATGCCTCAATGGCGAACTCAGCTCGATCTTGGCTCGAACTCGGCCAGAGCTGGCTCGAGCTACTGCCCGAGTCGAGCCGAGCTGGCCAATTAGGCTAGAGGACCGAGCCAAGACGAGTTCGAGCTAAGGTCGGCCACTATTCGAGCCGAGCCGAGTTCGAGCTAAGGGCAGCCACTGTTCGAGCCGAGCTGAGTTTGAGCTAAGGTTAGCCACTGTTCGAACCGAGTCGAGCTGAGGCCAGCTCGACTCGGTTTGACTCGATGTACACCCCTAGTCCTCACTACAACAAGTGCGACTTTTACCGGCGCTCACAAGCGCCAATAAAAGTACCGAAAAGCGCTAGCAAATGAGTTAGTGGGGCCAAAAAATGGGTATGTTGGCAAAGGCTTTAGCGGTGCTTGTCCGAGCGCCGAAAACCCTCCTATCGACGCGAATAAGTGCCGGCATAAGACCTTCCAAGCGTCGGGAAATATAATTTCTGGACACTTTTTTCTTACGGAAAAGCGCCATAAGATTTCTAACAAGCACCGCTAAAGGTCTTTGTATGGATTTGAGAGGCTCTAGCATGCTAGTACGTAATTCAATCGAAACTTGAATTTTTAAAATATTTGAAACATTAAAAATAAAAATAAAAACTTTATCAGCCATAGTGGTAAATAATAAAACAAGATAACAATCACAATAACACACAAAGTGAATTATGTTATGTGAAAATAGAAGATAAATTATGCTTTCATGTATCTCAAAAAGGAGACACAAAGTGACACTTTGTGTGTCAATGGATGAATATACAATTACCTGCACACGTTTGCTTGAGATCTGATTTCAGCCACTCCCACATTGGACCTGCTTTCCCCCAAGCCGTTGCAATGTATCCTTGCTCATGTGGGTAATCTACAGGTTAGATTTCATGATACTGAAAACTTACCATACAATCACGGGTTGGAATTTTGTGTCTGCTGGTAATTTCAACTGTAACTGGTCTAATAAACAAAAAACACTGAGGTAACATTTATTTCTCAACTCCAAAACAATCATCACTCATACAAGGTGGACATGAATACATGAGAAAGAAGATTAGGATGGTGGACACTTGATTAAAAGGTCAAATGCAAGTAACTTGGCAAGTGCCATGCTTTTGTCATACATTGGTACTATTTAGATAACAAACTAGAAGTTGTGGCATGAACTACAAGTAGCAACTACAAGTGAAGAAAAAGTAAAGTCTGTATTACTTTTCACTTGGGGACTCTATAACCCTACGTTCTAAAAAATGGTATCCAGCTTTGAAGGAAGGCAGATTAATACATACATACAGACAGACATAAATGTAAAAAGGTTTGTTAGCCCATAAACGCAGAAAACATTATTCGCCAATTATCACTAGAGAAGGAAGCATATCATAACTAAAAAGAGAAAGAAACAGCATGAACCAGTAAAGAAAGCTAATATTTACTTTGAACTAAGATACCTTAAGTCTTCAAATCGTTTACATATAGTGCCACTTCTTAATTCTGCTATTGACCAAGATACCTTGACACAGCTTTCATTAATTCTGCTTTTGACAGAGAATTGCTGCCACTTCTTAATATTTCTTTCAAAACAAATTGCTGAAATGTTCAAAGAACTTGGAGAGGATGACCAGTTTGATATGGATAATGAACTTCTAGAGGTTATTTGCTTTGGGATAATCTTGCGAGGCTGCAAGGCTTGCTTGTATGTATTTTATCAGCAAACAAAGAATATTAATCAATATTAAACAGACTGTAGACAATTCTAACATTGTTAAATTGAAGGACCAGTAAAACACAAACATCAAACACATGGAAAAAGTTGCATCATGTGGTAAATGGCTGAAAGACAAGGCAAAATTAGTTACCTTCACAACAAGAATGGGATAAGTCACAACAGTCGCCCCAAGTTTAGCAACAGCTCCAAGAAGAAATACCTAACCGAAGAAGTGCCATAGAACGTGAAAACACCAAAATGAATGTAAAAGCATTGCAACGGCAACAACAAGAGATGCAAAACACAAGGTCATTGGTTTACCTCCAATGTAGTCACTCCTTTTGTGGCTTTCTTACTCAAGGTGAGTCTTTCCTTCAGCTGCTTCAGCATGGTCTCATACAACATGAATTGTATAGAAGGGTTGCTCACCTGCGAACAACCAAAAGTCCTTCGCTTGAGCATCAGTATAACATTATACAAGGGCCTATAATCCTTTGCTTGAGCATTAGTATAACAACATGAGAATGGCCATGTGATTGTTGCCCATGGATTGACTTAACATTTCTCATTTATTTTTGGAAAGCATTACATGCTGCACATCTGGTGTAAATTTAGTCATATGCAATTTGTCACTCCCCAAACTCGAAAATCGGGCTCATAAAATTTTTGATCGGCGAATCCGATACCGACAGCCTCCGTAGTACCCCATTCTCGGCTCTCAGCGCCCATTCGCCAGGTTCCAATCCTGGGATACTACGAGGAGAATTTTCAATATCAGTTTGATTCGTAATAAGCATAACCAAAGGCATAACCCACAAACAATAATCAAAAACTCCATTACATTTTCACTATGATAAAAAACTTTTACAAGTACAATGAGCATAAAAGGAAATACAATAATAATAAGCAAAAACTCCAAGCTGATTTGATATGCGCTCCTGCCTCAACGCTGCTGCGATCTAACGTCACCTGCACGTAATGGTCGTGCACAAGCTTATAGAAAGCTTAGAGGGTGGTGAAAGTGTGTGCGAAAGGTAGTAATACATGTATGCAGTATCAGAATAATACGGAACATGCTGATGAATCCAAGAATACCATTAGTCGTACCAAGGCTATGCGATGCAAGGTATGAATGATGTCGGTTATACCAAGGCCATGCGATGCGAGATGCAACTCAAGCATACGAATCCTCATCTACCACATATCAATACAACTCAAATTTGAAATATAACCGGGGTCTAGTACACTCTAAACCAGATCATCGCCCCATCGCGCGTAATAAGATAAGTAGAAGAGACCTCACTATCCGCTTGCCAATATCGGGCTCGGTTCGTCGATAGCGGACCCATTCCTCAAGATGGTCAGACTCAGCCTAGCTTTGCCCCCTCCTCTCGGGCAGGTAAGGACGCACCCCCTTCTAACTAACCATGACACAGTGAAAAGCGTAGCCTCCTGGTAATCGGCACTCGGCACTCCTGTACCCACTCGGTCTAGACGTTGGAGCAACCTCCTAATACCATAAGGGTTTAAGGACTTTCACCCAGGGATATCTATAACACCCCATATAGAATAAAATTTTTAGTATCCAACCCTGCCAACTAGGATGCGTTTGTAGAGGCTATGACCCTGATGTCGTTAGGGCGTATAGTACCATATCACATAATGTGAATGCATGAATCACACTATCCAGTCATGCAGCAATCCTACGCGTATCATGCGCTCATGTAGGGCAACACTGCCTATCTGAGAGCCCCTAAATAATCTGCCCGAAGGCATATGCTATGATCAATCACTTCTCATATCAAGCATACATATGATGCGTATGATCATGAATCATGAAACTATACTGATCATGTTATGAAGTAATGCACTATCCTTACAATGCAGATGACCTAAACGGCCTACACACAACAAGTACGAGCCTATCAATGAGCCCTAGGGAGAGTCGTAATGTGGACATTTAACCAACATTATACTCGCAATGTAGACGTCAAACCATCATTGCTCCCAAGGCATAGCCCGTCGTAAACATTATTACATAAATCATGTTGAGATCACACATTGCAATGGACCTTAGGTACATCTCATTGAGCCTTAAATACATCAAATGGGCCATATCATATGGGCCTTATATTCATCAAGTGAGCCCCATCAATGGGCCGCACCAATGGGCCTTATGTACATTGCAATGGGCCATAACCCGTGGGCCTTAAAATGCATCAAAATGGGCCTCGTAACATGGGTCTCATATATATCAAAGTAGGCCTCAACCATGGGCCTCATAATATGGGCCTCATACATATATCAAGGTGGGCCTCCTCAAATGGCAAGTGGGCCACATCACATAATTCATATGCATATCAAATGGGCCACACCCAAATATAAGTGGTGGTAATGATTCCCACCATTAAAAATTTCTCAGGCCCACCATAACATTTATTTCTAATATAATCTTTTCAAAAGGTCACAAAGAATTTAGTGGCTTAAGGGTTTAATGGTGGACGTTCAAACCCATGGCATAATGTGGTCCACCTGGTCCTATATCTGCCTCATTCGTTAGCTCATGCCATAAAATGAACTTTCCAAATGGTTGGAAGGCTTGGATGCAACACATGCATCACAATGAACCCCACTTTCACAACAGTGTGAATATAACACATAAAGGGGGGTCCCACTGTTCGCCTGGACGGTGTGACTAAAACACATACATCACTTGTGGGTTCCACCGTCCGCCTGGACGGTGGGAGCTAAACACATGCATCACTGTGGGTCCCATGTGGGACCCACTGTAATGTTTGCTTGCCATCCAATCTGTCCATACAGCAACAGAGGCTTGGACGAAGGGTAAAAACAAATTTCATATTGAATTCAAAACTTCTGGGCCAGAAAAGGTTTCAATGGCAGACATTTAATCACCGCTATTTCCTATAATGTGGGCCTCCTGAGCGTCAGATCAGCCTGATCATTGAAGGGGGCCCACTTTAGGGAGGGGCCTAACAAATGAACGGTTTGGTTGACAAATAAGCATCATGGTGGGGCCCACAGCTGGAGCCGTGGATCCCTGCCTATTTCACGCTGACGTCAGCAGCGTCCTACTGCACAGCAGTAGCAGGCGCTGCACCTTATTTTGTTTTTATTTTTATTTTTTTGAAATCTCATTTTTTCGAGGTTTTTGGCACATGGGGCCCACATCGGAAGAATCCGCCTCATCCACTGCTTTCTACAGTCCATAATAATTTTATCAAGCCCAATATTGGGCATCGTTTTGCGTGTAAAAAAAACTAAGATGAATATAAACGGTGAAAATCACTGTTTTCAATGCTATGGCCCACCGGATACTCGGATCAACCTCATTTTTCGGCTCAACGCCTATAATAAAGTGGAAAGGAATGAACGGCGTGGATTAAGTCCATACATCAAGGTGGAGCCTGCATGAGTGGTCCACCCAATAAGCTTTGAAATAATCTCATATTTGTGTTTTCCATTCAATCGTCCAGCGTTCAGGGACGTTGGATGGTTGTGCATTTCAAGTGGACTGCACACATGGGCCACCAAATGATGGGTGGTGTGGATACATCGCTTATAACGTGGGCCCCACCTATAGATGACTTAGATCAAATACATGCCTTATGGTGGGGTCCATCTAGGTGGGCCACACGGTCAAATCATCACACGAAAACATGAAAAGGATGAGGGAGAGAGAGAGAGAGAGAGAGAGAGAGATCGAGGAACACACGTGCATGGAGGGCTCCGCCACCATGAGCCCTCCCTTCCATACGTCCAATCATACATTAAGCGGGTCCCATTGCATGTGGGCCCATTAAATCAAAGATCAACAGTTGAGATTCCTTCTCCACCAAAATGGAAGGTCTAGATGACCCTTATTAACTAGAAAGTAAACATCATAATGGGGTCCATGGAAATTGGCCCCATCATGGAATGATCATGATGATCAAAGTGGGCCATCGGCCACATCTTAGGGTCCCAAGTGAGATCCAAACCATTGATCAGTTGGCCTCACTTAGTCCATCATAAACATATAAAAATCTAGCCTATAATGCACCCACCGTTCGATCTTCTTGCTCTCTTGGCTTCCTTAGCTCCTTAGCTTCGATTCCAACGAAGGAGATGAGGCTTGGATGGTTGAGATGGGATATGAAGGGGTAGGAAAGGTGGGCCACACTTGTTGCTTGGGAGGGATTGGAGAGGCTTGGACGTGTGATGCTTTCTTGCTTGAGAAAGAGAGTTTTTTTTTTTTATAAATGAAAATGATAGAGAGGGTTATAGATAGAGAGAGAGAGAGTGATGGGTGATGGAGTGATGGATGTGGTGAGTGATGGGTGTAAGAACTTTTTGACTTTTGTGGCAAATAGTGTAAGAAAAGTATGAGCTTGTATAAGAAACTTTTGACTTTAAGGGTTGCTTGGGGAAGAGTGAGAGGTGATGTGTACTTGACATGTACTTAACCCTTGATGGGAGTGATTGATAGATTGAGGTGACATGTTGTAGAGATTCTCTTGGGTTTTGTAACACGCAGCGTTTTCCTTGCACCGAATGCTGGCCCACATCTTCTGACCAGGGTATCGCCTCAGCGTGTGAGTCGTGGCGACAACGCGTTTGCTAAGGTACAAATCTTAGGTTGAGTTAACTCGAGTTGATGGCGTGTGAATCAGGGTCATGTGCAAATACCGGTTAAGGGTCAAAGGTTACCAGAATTTGATCGAAAAGATCGCTGAAGTCTACAGAACGGTACGGTCCAGGATATGGGGCTTACACAATTACAAACAAAAGAGAAATTTGAAGTCGTTTCTGTCAAGACACCTTAGTAAGTTACATCTCCTGCAATAGGGTTTCTGTCGTTGACAGTCGTGAAGCTTGATGTCTTTGCGGTTACCACAACTCCACTATGTTGAGTTTTTCTTTTCTTATCTCGATCTTTAGTGTGAAACCTGAAGCCATTTATGATAAAACCCCCGTATCTTCTTGTTGCACAAGGACCCCGAGCTAGTCATCTAAGGTCTTCCGAGACCCGCTCATTCTCTACTTGGCGTACCTGTTCAATCTATTTAAAAAATGTTAAAACAGAAGCACATGTCTGAACAATGAAAATAAATGAACATGCACATGTCGATTAACTTATTATATCAACTACTTACATGATCGCTAAACCATTTATAAAATGTTTCATTGTGAATGCGTTCTATATCCCTTGGTCGTGCACGAGGATTCTTCTGCTTAACAACATTCATGTGTTTTCTACATATGAATTGGTTTCAATAAGACACATGATCATAACTTATTTTTCATCATGTATAAAATAAGTATTATAGTTTTTTTACTTAAGAAATGGGATGAGTGCGTCGTTGTTAAACAAAGCATATCGATGTGCTTGTATAAATGTAACTTTATCTAGCACATAATCCTCAGGCTTTCCTAATGCACAACCTATTCGTGGGAAAATAGCAGATTGTTGTATAACGGTGTTACCATAGTCATCATTTCGTATTGTTCGGTTGAACCTTATCTTCACATTATGCAAGTTCCTCGAGCAGAAAGTTATGCATTCTTCTGCCAAGTACCCTTCTACAATTGAACCCTCAGGCCGACTTTTATTATATACATATGACTTTAGTGTGAGCAAGTACATATGATTATTAATATTAAGAAGTTTAGAGATATATGGTCGATTAGCGCAACTGGAACAACATGACAAATAAAATTAATTTATAAACATTAACACACACCTCTCGATGAGGTACATCCATCTATATTATACCGTTCCTACAAATTTGGCCTCGCCCGCTAAATGAATGGGCAAATGCACCATAATATCCAAAAAAAAGCTGACGGGGAAATCTTCTCTATATGACAAAGTGTTACCGCAATTTGAGATTTCAGTCGATCAAAATCTTTTACTTGGCCAACTTTGGAACACAATTTTCTAAAGAAATTACATAATTCAAATAAGGTTGAGCTCATGCACTTAGGCAATGTTGTTCGTATCACTATCAGAAGTAATTGTTACATCATAACATAACAATCATAGCTCTTGAGCCCTGAAATTTTGTGCTCTTTGAGATACACACATCGTGAAATACTAGCTGAATAACCATTTGTAACTTTCACTCGCTTCAAAACTTTGCAAAAATCATCTTTCTTACTCGATGACATGGTAAAGCATATAGGTGGTAAATATGTTTTGTTCGATGAAAATTGTCTTGGGTGCAATGTTTGTCTTATACCCATATCTTGCATGTCAAGACGTGCCTTTAAATTATCCTTTATTTTCCTTTCAATGTTTAACAGTGTCCCGAGCACATTATCACACACATTCCTTTTAATATACATTACATCTAGATTGTGCCGCAATAAATTATGCTCCCAATACGGCAAATCAAAAAAGATACTCTTCTTCTTCAAGTTATATCGATCTTTTACATTATCCTCTCGTCTTATCTTGTGCTCATAATTTCTAAGATTTTTCTTCCCAAATGTGACATTAATTCCTTATAACTGATCCAACACATCAGACCCAGATAGCAAAATTGGTGCCTCACTAAATTCTTTTGTACCATCAAAAGATCTACTATTACTTCTAAATCTATGATCAAGTTCCAAGAATCGATGATGGCTAATATAACAAAAATTTCAACCATGCTTCAAGTATTTAGATGAAGTATCCTTGTTACAGCAAGGACAAGCAAGGCATCCTTTAGTGCTTCATCCAGACAAGTTAACATATGTAGGAAAGTCACTGATAGTCCACAACAATGCTGTACACATTCAAAATATTTCATTGCTTAAGGCATCATAAGTGTCTATGTCAAACCTCTCACAATTCCTTCAACTTGTCTATTAAAGGTTACAAATACAC
Source organism: Magnolia kwangsiensis (assembly GCA_037074715.1). Classification (NCBI taxonomy): domain Eukaryota; kingdom Viridiplantae; phylum Streptophyta; class Magnoliopsida; order Magnoliales; family Magnoliaceae; genus Magnolia; species Magnolia kwangsiensis. Next base: position 126,180,977 of record CM073574.1, on the reverse strand, counting down.
ATCAATATCATTACTGGGTCTAGAAGGACCAGGAATAAGCAAGGACATCATGAAATAAGATTGCTTCATGCACATCTATGGTGGTAAGTTATATGGTATTAGAATAACTAGCCATGTGCTATGAGCAATACTCATTGTCTTGAATGGATTGAAATTGTCAGCTGCTAACCCAAGTCTAACATTGTGACTATCCAATGAAAGGGTCGGATGGTAGTGGTCAAAAGTTTTTCATGCCGAGAAGTTAGCCGGATGCCTTAACATTTCATCTTCAGTGCGACACTCATAATTTCATTTCATAGAGGACGCTATTTAGATGACATGTACAATCTCTGGAGCCTTGGTTTCAAAAGAAATGACATAATATTTTAACTAGAATTTTTCTCTCTTTGGCAGTCGAAGAAGTCGTCTCGTCATCTAATCGACATTCAAATGTTTTCCATCTAGAAGTACCACATATACCACATGATTGCTCATCAACAACCTCCTTCGAAAATAACATACAATCATTGGGACAAACATCAATTTTATTGTATTTTAGGCCCAAGTCCCCAATAATCTTCTTGGTTTCATAGAAAGACCATGGTAAGGTTTCACCTTCAGAAAGTTGCATCCTTTAGCAATTCAAGTAACATAATGAATGACTTGTCGCTCCATCCACCAAGGCACTTTATGTGATATACTCGAATAACGAAAGAAAGCTTACTAAACTTCTTGCAGCCTAGGTACAATTTCTTATCAGCATCTTCTACTAATTTGAAAAATTGTTGTGCTTCAGGATTAAGCCCCTATGTAGGTCTATATGTTGCATCACTCTCTTGATCATCCAGGCCCGAAAAATCGAATGCACCGTGTAACAATTCGTGCATATCATCATTTGAATCCAGATTAGGCATAGAAGAATACATGACTTTCCCATGAAAATGTCAATGAGTATAACTCGTATTAAATCTGTCACACACGATATGATTGTATGATTCTTGTCGAGATACCCAGAAGTTGTTATTGCAGTTCTTACATAGACATAGGATCCTCCCTCTATCAGTTGCATTTGTAAATGCAAAATCTAAGAATTTCGTAGCTCCACCTAAGTATGCATCGCTTACCCTAAATCATTCAATGCAATTGAAGTACATATCAAACAATGCATCTTAACCATTGGTCCACAACAACTGGAAGGAGAAGTTACTGAGATACCTTGATAAATGAATCCAACTCTTATCCATCACTATGTTCCTCGGCTACTTCGATAAGTTAGTTGAAATACAACATGAGCCCAACAAAGCTTCCTAGGAGAGATAAACTAAAATGGGTTTAAGAGAAATTTAAGGAAGAGCACTAAAGAGACAAATTATAATGAAACAAGCACCATTATTACTCACACCACAAGTAACAACAATTTAGGCATCTAATAGAATCTCTAATGTTATCTTTAACTAACTAAATCAGTCACCATCCAAGACTAAATAGATTGTGATAATTTCATGTTCTCATTTAAATGCCCATACCAAAATTTCGGCAGCATCTCCCCATGTCTCTCTGAATACGTTGATCTTACATTTGATTCCCATGTCAAGTATCCACATAACGTAAGAATATTTAACATTAGAAATAAATAGAAGAAATGTAACCAGAGAGAAAAGAACAGATACAACGCAGAACTAGCATGTGCATTTAAATCAGGGAACCGAAAGCATTCTAATCTATCTGACTTTGAATTGTCTAAATGTGGGACAATTTGAAAATTTTTATGCCTCTAAAAGCACACTATATCTATGCTTGGCCACATAAAAATTCTTACATAATTACAATCGACATTCATCATTCATCATCTAGCTAAACAATTATTGTCCTAAAAGCAACTGATTGTCCTATACTTAAACAATTACATAATCACAATCAACATTCATCATCTAGCTAAATAATAACAAAATAAATTTTAAACTAAATAAATGAATTTTATTTTGATAAATTAACCTAGTAATGTTTACTATATACTAGTAATATACGAGCAATATTGGGACACCACACCATAGGCTGTAAGAATATCATGTCCCCTTAAAAAATAAATCCCTCTAGGATAACATACATATATATAATAAGTTGTTTATTGTCATTCATAATCACAAGTATCATTCATCATCCAACTAACTATTAACAACAGTTACAAAAATAAAAGACATCCAACCAACTCTATATAATAACTTGCAACTTAACCTACTAGGAACCGTCATACACCGTAATATCTTACAGCAGAGCGGGTTCTGAGGAGTTACAAGTTGGGCCTCTAGAAAAACATATAAATGAAGCGATAAAAATATAAATTAAGCAAGATCAATTATTTATGGAAGAGATTGATGAATAATACACGGCAAACAGATGAAGAGAAACCCGCTGACTTACTTTGTAGAGCTATGTAGGAAGAAATTGCTTATATTGGTTCTAAAAATTAAAGATATATAATTTGGAAGATCATGTTGAATTTCATATAAAAATGGAAAAAAAATCTACAGCTAAAATTTTAGAAGATACTAACATAGAACTTGAAAATTTGTTTAGAAATTTAACATATGGACAACAACTTTCAATTTTGCTCTCCATTGAGCACCAAAAATGACAGAACAACAAATAGAGAATTGTAGCAATACCCACTAAAAGGATGTTAATCAGTTGACGATCCTTTTTTAAGTCTTAGGTGAATCAATGAAAAACTTTAAATATTTTCTTTACTTACATAAATTGCAGTTTTCTATTTTACTGTTGATTTTTGGATTGAGACCGACTATTTGCAAGTAAATAACAGTGCTAACCATTAAGCTATATATAATAACAGTGCTAACTATCAAATATGAATGTCTCACACAATGCATGCATGTTACATGTACAACGGCAAATACAAATAGCAAGCTGTGGGAGACCAACTGAGTGTTTAACACCTTGGGTATGCTTTTGGGACGCAGACACACAAGTTACATTGATTTTTAGTATGTTTGGAATTTTATTCTGTGATGGCCATACTTGCAGCCCCTATTTCTGTATTCTGCTCGCTTTCTAATATTATATTATGATTATCCAATTTTTAAAAAAATTACTTCTTTTAATATGCATAGTTCTTCATATGCATATTCACACATATATAAATGAATGTATATGTGTACAAAAATATATGGTTCAACACAACATTAGCATCTTAAGTGCCCATATTTAGGATTGTATGTGCTGCTAAGATCCCTAGCTAGGTAAATTTTGTTATCAAGAGATAAAACTAAAGAATAGAAGTCTAAAACCTTATATACATCAATGCACTCTGGTGCATAAAATATTATTATTTATTTAATTAATAGCTCAGAAACAGTTTCATTTGACAATAACTCATGTTTCTGTAATCATGGATTTTGAAACTCAAGCATCACTTGCTTCATGCATAAAACTTGTCCCTTGCTCATGAAAAGAAGTTCAAACAGGATTTCCATCCAAGAAAGATTTACAGAACTTGCCTAAGAATGCTACATAAAACATAAGCTAGTAATGATATAATCAAAACTAGAACTGACTGAAAGCTCCAAAACAATATTTTATATAAAGAATAAGAAAATAAGTAGACATGTGATGCAAAATTGGACAGGATAGTTCTTTAGAAAGAGTGAAATGATAGAAAAGCAATTTTAATCATTTTCCAATGCCTTCACAGGGCTAGCGAAAATGGTTTAATGAAAAGAAAAGGTACATGAACACCGAATCCATTATTGAAGTTGAAATTAAATTATCATATGGACAAAAAACCAACTACGAATTTCAATAAAAATTTTTGAAGGATATGGATTTTAATAATGAATATGAAGTTTTAGTGATAACTGATCACCTACAACTGCCTATACTTCAGTTTTTATTTCCACTTTTGTCCTTAGAAATATCATATATTCTTAAGGTTTTAAAAAAATGCTTGTAAAGGTTTGTAGGTTAATGTACAGCTGGCTGAGGTAATCAGTTCTTTTTCTAAGTTAGTTATCAAGCATTTGATATCCACACATGGCACGCATGTACAATATCCCGACCTTTCATCAATTAAACATTCCATCAGTAGTCTTTAATTTGGATAGACAAGATCATTTACATAGAAGTACATTAGTTGATCCTGCCACAACCTTAGTTATAGCAATAAAAGGTTGGCAGGAAAGAAATTTTGAGTTTTCAAATAGAAAAATGGCCATCAAACAATTAGCTATCTGCAATGAAAAACAAAGATCTTCTAAAGACCACAACAAAAAATCATTCTGTAAGTTCATTTATAACATATCTCCAATATGATAGGATAAACCTATAGAGATCAATAGAAAAATAGTAACATTTGAGGAAACTGGAAAAATAAGAAAACAAAACCCAACAGTACAATTACACAAATTTTCATGTAAAAAAGAGACTAAGAACATTACAGAATTGCCAACAAGAAACACTTCATATTTCCTACATTACATGTTAAGACTTGTGAATTTAAATGAACCTTTTTTAAAAAAATTGATCCAAAAAAATCCAAAAATCTATTTCACAAATGTAAAAATCCGATCATTAAATGGAGATTGAAATCAATACAAGTTCCCAAAACAAATAACAAGCTTAAAAAAGAAAACTTACCATTTTCAAAAAATAAAAAATTAAGGCCACACGTTAAGACCCAATCATATCGATGTAGATAATTTAGCTCAACGACATCATTGTCAACAATATCTAAGCGGCCTGAGAAGTGAAAATACATAATCAATCTAAACAAAAGCAGCACAAAGCAAAATATTATAGTTACTGAAACAACAATAAAGAATAAGTACCAAAATACTATAGTTATTGTAAGTGATGAAAGTTAATTCATGGATAAGCAAAAGTATTAATCAATCTAAATAAATGCAGCATAAAGCCAAAGATCTTGACATTGAAATCAAGACATGATTATCATGCTATTGAATGTTCAGCAAAAAAAGTTCTTGAATCTACATCAGAAGAATGGTCTGATGCCTTCACCTAAAAATAACAAAAGTTGACTAAGAAATTAAATGGGTTGTGCAATCACATTGTTGCTAAGAACGAAAAAATTAATCTAGAACTCGTAACGAAAACTTGGATACTGTATGGATATATCAAATAGCAAGATTCTAAGGGCACCTCAGTATATATCGATCTTACATTTAATAAGAAATATAAATAATAATAATAATGTTACAAAAGTGTTCTCCCTGTAAATCAAATAGTGCACATATCTACTACCATTTGACTTTCAATAAAACATACAGGGAGATTTTGTAGGTATGAGGCACTAATAACCAAACCTACTGCCTCATTTGTACAAAACAAGTACAAAGCACAGAACATCCATGTTTTCATCACAATAAGGATTTACAAATTGTATAAATGTTTGTGAAACAAAACCATCACCAGAATCGAAAAACTTACATCTAGACTTTAAATTACTAAAGGCTTCAGATTCACAAAATAGGATCTGGAAACTCTATTAACAGAAGAAGGATTAGCACGAAAGAGGAAAATGAGGAGCTTTGCTAAATATAACACCCACGTGCACTTATTACAGGTGGGCATACACATGTGGAATATCGAGTTGTGCTCCAACCAGGCGGGTGATGTGGGTCCCACTACAAAAATCTAACCCACTACATGGAGGGCCCAAATGCAGAAAGTAGACTCTTGAAAAACAAGAATCAACCAGATTGGAAGATCCCGAACCTCTGACAAATGATCTTTGAATGGATTGTGAAGCAGAGAGTACAACAATAGTCCACATCCAACAGAAAACGTTACAACGGTTAAAAGGTGGGGATCTTCCAATCCAAGAGCTTTCTAGGCATCCCCATCCAAGAGTACGGCCTATCGGATAAATGGCATGGATCACCAAGCTGGATCCACTGTTAACGAAAATCATTCAGTTGTAAACGCAGGTTTATTGAAAAATCAGATTAAGGGGAGAGAATTGCAGGAATCTGGAAACCGAAACCAAAATTCAAAGTAACATCATCGAATCTCGTCTGGAAGTTGGGATATTTGAAGAAATTTTAAAAAATAGGAGTAGAAATTTAAGGTTTTGAAATGAGTGAGTTGGAAAAGGGTAGTACCTTAAATTGGAGATGGAAGAGCATGGAATGAGATTCGGATCTGTCTTTTTACTCTCTCAACTCACGAGAGGAGAAAGTCCTGAAAAATACACAAAAAATTCACAGATGAAAAATGGAAAAAGAAAAAGCATCTTCTCACTTGATTTTCTGAAACTCAAACCCTAGTTCTAGATCTAGTAAATCCCCACCATAACCAGTCAAAAAATCTTACAAAGTACAGAAAATATATCTAAAACCCTAAGAAACAATAGAATAGCAGATCCCAAAGCAGGTTGCTGCAGCTGGAGAGATCCCAGAGCAGCCATGAGATAGAAAGAGGAGATATCCCAAGTTGTTGCAGTCGTGAGAGATCTCAGAGTCGTGGATTTATAGAGAGAGAGATCCCATAGTCATGGAGTTGTAAAGAGAGAGAGAGAGTTAGGGGTAGGAAATAGGAGAGAGTTGCGCTGGGGCCGGTAGAATTTTTTTTTATATATGGTAAGATATCCGTTGGGTAGGTCTTATATAGTGTCGATGAAAGAGAAGCACAAATGCATGTATACCTGTTTTTATTGTAGTGCCTATTGTTGGACGGTGGATGGTTGGAGTGGGTTCGGGACACACCACATCAATGCAAGAGGATAAGGAGAGAGACGTGAGAGGGAGGGGTATCAAGCTTCCCTAGTTGTCGAGGCTACATGTGTGCATGGCAACACACATTAATTCTTTTTATTTTAAACAGTTAAGTAGTGGGCTCCACCAAGGTGTTTATGTAAGATCATCTCTGTCCATTAATTTTGCTAGACCGTGCTAAGACATGAGCTTAAAAATAGAGTAGATCCAAAGTTTAGGTGGGTCATACAACACAAAAAGTGTTTAGGATTATGGCTACTATTGAAAATTCCTTTAAATCCTACTAAATTGCTTACACCTCATCTATACCATTCATAGGTTCACTCCTACTAAGATGAACTGAGAACATAAGAGTATTAGTGTTGTCCTACTAAAAGATGAGTAATGACTCTGTGTTAAACTCACGATGATAAAGAGCTTGATAAAGTTAAATCATGGATTATCTTAGTCAAGGTTAATTGAGTATTCTCAATGGTTGGGATCAATATTTAAACAGATAGATGATTATCTAAAAGCTTGAGGTAAATTTGAGGGAGATTGTATAAATTTATTTGAAGGTGGGGTCATTAGATCATGATCTTGACAGCTTGATAAACTTATATAAGGGTAGTGATTAAGATTAACGGGTCAAATTTATGGATGGATATATACATGAATGGATGTGATGATATGAATATTGGTTTCTTATGATCAAGCGGTCTGAAAGTGAAGTGGACTGTCAGATGACTAATTCTAATGATGAGTAACATTTTCAATAGTTAGTTAGATGTTTGATCATGTACAAGGACATGTATTAAGTTTTGAAGGTTATCACGAAGTGTGTGCGGGTCTAAATATACATATGCAAGCATCAATTTAAGTGTTGTGTTATGAAATTTATGGGTTCAATTCAAGACAGATACTAAGATATACACTTGTGTACACGACACTTAAATTAACTCTCAGTTGCAATCAAATTTTCTCGATTTACACTCACATTAACAAAAATTTCATCCTCGAAATTTAATTTACTTACGACTATGTTTGAATTGGATAGCCTAATGAGTATAGGTGTCGAAAGTACAAGTGTACGTACTTATACATATAAATATATGCACCAAAATAATATAATTATAATCATGTACATCAAGAGTTTATTTTAAACAAAAAGCCACGTACCAATTATTACTATTTGCATAGACTAATGGATGTATGTATGCATGGATGGATGCATGAATTTTTTTTATGAATACAAGTAAACACGCATGTACATATATACATGCACTAAAATATCGGGTCGTTACAATTTTTATACCCGAGCATGGATGTTCTTGGGTTATGATTAAGCCTCAAAGATAGAACAACTCATCATGTCCAAATTTGATGAATTTGTAAGGTCATAATTTGAATAACAATAAGTGTTTAAATTTATCCAAATCAAGTCATAGTTTGGGCATCCAAATCAACACATTTTTTATCATTAATATTTACCCAAATCTATTCCTTTCGAACCATTGTTTGAGCGTCAAATCTACCCAATATTGGATACGGATTAGATGCCCAAACGTTGTCCAATTTCGACCAGCAAAATATCATCCGAACATACCGAATTTAGACAATGACTTGAGTCCCTAAATTCGCTCATGTTGGACTCCTAAATGAGTGCTAAATTTTGTATAATACATACATTAATTAGACGTCAAAATCTATCCATTTTAGACCACTTTTAAACATCTATAAAATCATGCAATTTTGTCATATACTTTTAATATTTATAGCATGTAAATCTACACGTTTAAATTAAACGTACATAATTAGGCCTAAACTGATCAATTTTGACATGCACAAATAGTCATAATTATAACTACTATTAATGTGCATAAACGAGCCAAATTAACACCAAATTTGGTGTGCCAAGGCTGCCTAATTTTGACACACCTTAATGTATAAAAATTATTAAAACTCTAGATAAACGGTAAAACAAATGATATTGTTTATGGCCTACAAAACAACCCAAAAACTAGACCAACGACTAGTACATAAACTAATCTCAAAACAAATCAACTATTAGCTTTTAAACCTATTCATATATGAACATTTGATCAACTTTAAATGTCCATTTGCGGACTATTTTATAGCAAGAAAAACTCATAAAAATTTAGACCATTTTTTTATGTGCATATGCTCCTTTATTTATAATATAAATCTTATACATTAGTGCTCTTTAACATGCAATGTGATGTACGAACTGCCTTTTGATTAATTCGTCTTAAGATTAAATATAACTATAAATCAATGTATAAGAAAGTACAAATCAACCATTTGTGTAGAATGTAAATTCTATACAGATTTTGTCATATATTTGTACACAAAGTGTACTCGAACCTAACCACTTGATCGAGTGAAAAAAGCTACTCAAATTGAAATATACATGTATATACAAATTGGTGCGATTTGGATTGTATGATGGTTAACGGATAGTGGTACAAGAAAGCTCAAGTTGTGTTGTCCTTCATCTTTAGTATTTTCACTTGATTTCTTTAGTAGTATGTCACTTGCATCGCTTAAATGATTTGAAAATTCATAGCATCGTATTGACTTTTCGACAATCAAAATGTATTGATCGTGAGATGTTTGAAATAATGATTTTAATGAAAATCATATTTCACATTCATGAGGCTTGTGAACCAAATATAAATACTAGAAAAATAGGTAGGACAATTGAGTCTCCCGGATTGAAAGTCTTTAACGCGTAAATAAATGGGTAATCAATACCTTTGGGTTAAAAGTCTCAAAAGTTCAATTAGTATCATTTGGAACTTCTATTGATTTAGTTCGAGTGAGTGAGGACATTAGAGTGTAAAAAACCAGACACACAAGTCAAGTGAAGTAGTGATTTGATCAACTAAGGTACAAATCGATCCACCATTGATTAGGGCTAGGTGGGAGAGTACATTAGAGTGCAACATACCACCTACGCAGGTCAGGTGAGGTATTTTAAAGAGTTAAGACAGCTAATATAAAGTAGCCTTAGTGTTCAATGAAATAAACTGTACTAATTAATGTGGTCGTCCCTCTATGCATCTTATTGCTCATTCACGCGTTAAATTTAATATTTTATCTCATACTCATAATTTTTCTACAATTTTCTGCAAATGTTTACGCTTTTCATTTTTAAAAAATGATATATAGAGATTTACTCACTCAGCTATTAGCTCATCCAAAATATGGTTGTTGACTTTAAAGAAAGGGCCCGTGATAAAGGAATTGAAGCATAAATTTATTTGACTTTAATCTTCGAGGAGTTCTATATTTTATTTTAATTATGGATTAAATTTATTATTATAAGCGTGGATAATACTATGTATAATTTGAATAAACTTTTATGTTATGAAATGACTATGTGGTGAAATTTTCTTTTTTTAAATTATTATTTGAATGTTCTTAATGTTTAATCTTTAGAATTTCTGGATTTTGAATATAGAATACCAAGTCACACATTCGGTACAATCTCAGAGTCAAGTATACTTGGGTGCCAAGCTCAAGGTGTGACAGACTTAATTCAGAGTTTCAGGTCATAGATTCTAAAGAGAACCCAAGGTTGAACATTGAACACTTGAACAAACTCAAGTTAGGATTTGTATTCCCCCTTAATTACAAATAAATTAAAAAACTATATCTTATGAACCTTGAACACTTTATTTATCTAATCGTAAATCATAGCCAAAGACAATACTATAAGAAAAACTATGATGACCGCATCAACATTTGGTACCATAAAGGATAAGTAGACCCTAAATTATGTAATTTGTGTCATAGGAAATATAGCCGCTATTATATATAAATAAACCGATTGTGACAGCGAGGAAACTCATACTAACAAAACACGATAAAGTTAGAAGCCTAATTAAGGAATTTAAGAGATTAAGCCTACTAGTTTTTAATGGACAACTAGACATCATGGAAGTGAAAAAATAGAAAACTCAAATGGAAGCTCACATTGTCGATCTGTAAATTTCGAATGGGCTTTCTGTAAGTCGGTTAATGTATGTGTTAACCTTGTTGATGTCTTATGACCTCTTTGAATCAGATTGATTAAATATTCACGACTCATCTGAGGGATATGATCGAGTACTTGATGTTCCTGAATAACTGAGTTAATTACAGGAGGAACTGAGGGCACGGAGGTTACCTCTCATACTGTTAAATCCCTGTGATAAAATGTTCCATAATGGCTCATCATTTTGGCGCCTCTTAGTTGTATCGGCCCTAGGCTTGACCATTACTGGTATTTCTTTTTATGCCAATTGAATGTAGCAAATTGACATTGATCTAATCAATTGACCCTAAGCTGTGGAGGTATTAGTTAATCCAATAGAGGATTTGGTTGAGAATAGGGATCTATGCCTGCAAGTTGACCTTCGAGAAACCTCTGGAACAAAAGGTCTGTAAACCTATTGAAATTTTTGGTCTGTATCATTGCTCGTTCAGCTGGAAGCTATGATTGTTTTGTTTAGATCATTCATTACCTAAAAAGCTATTACAGGCTAACATGTACATTATACAAAGCGTTTATAGCACTCTCAGAGGTATTAGTCAATAAGGATGATCCAGCTGCTAAATGAACTGAATTTGAAGGACCAATAAATTGAGGTTCAACCTTCGCAAGAATTTATTCATGTAAATGTGATATATTCTTGTCTTATAAATGAATAGAAAGTCTAGACCATTTCTTCGAGTTGTAAAATCGAATTAAGCAATACACATGGGTCTCATTTGATGTGTAAAAGAAGGTGTTTGGTTCAAAATTTGGTCATTAATATATATCTATGATGTCGGGCATGTTAGAGCCTAACACGGCTTAATCCTAATTGAATACCTTTGACCCAAAGTGTCAAGATAGATAGAGAGATCGTGAACAGTCACGTATAATCGAGAACCAAACAATTTAATCATTTATTCAACCTCTTGTAAAAGAAATCACGCAATTTGCGAAGGAGAGGATTCATCCTTCAATATGTTATTTTTACCTTTCAGTTGAGAGAAATTTTTTCTCTCATCGATAGCAGAAATTGACTCATTACCACAATGTGATAGTAAAATGAATGAAATTGCATTAATAAAATAAAATAAAAACTTGTAAAAAATAATCCTTAATGATCCACCGATTGTGACGTAATGCGAGGTTCTGAACCTAAAGTTTTCATTAGTCTAACGACTTAAGCATAGATGAAAGAAATTACACTAAAAAGAAAAGAAAATGTCTTAGTAGATAAAGGGAATTAAACTACTCATAAACTAAGTCAGTCTAACATATTAACATAAATGGACTTGATTACATACTCTCAGGCTAAAGTCGATTCAGCGTAGCAGTGTAAACATGTTAGATTAAACTAAGGTAGGCTAAGCTAGGATAAACCAAGATAAGATAAGTAGCATTGTGTTGTATTGGGTTAGAGAGGACGCAAAGCTCTTTGATCTTCCTCCTATTTATAAAAAATGAGGTGATAATTGGAAAGAGATTTTTGTAACTACTCCTCACATTTGTTGATGTGAAAATAATCATTTGGACACGTAAACAGTTATGGCTTACAACGGTACATGTCCAAGTGGTTTGTCGTTGGTAATTGGTTATGTGTATGTCTCACACTTGTTATGTGGATGCTGGCTCTTCTCGTGACGCCATATGTCAATGATCATTATTTCCTTATTCGCTTGAACATGTGTTGCGTGCCATGAAACTTAAGCAACTTAGCATTGTTGTTATATTGCTTCACAACTCCTTAAAAATTTTGGCCATATAGACTTCCATGCAACACTATGGTGCATTAGCCGAATCTGTCATTATTGATGATCATATTTCAGTCGATACCCATTATTGGTCATAAGGCCATTATGATAAGTAGTAAAATTTGTAACGTAAGTGAGATACATGATACTATCTTATAGGAGTAACTAGCTAAACATACCTTTTTAAGGCTACTCACGACCTTTTAGATTCCAAGCAGTGGAAGAGATCTTTCATTTATGTCTTATTAAGATCTCGCTGTCATGAGTTGTTGATACGACGTACCTGGATTAGCGTAAACAACTACATTCTATCTGTTGATCCAATGATCAAATTGCAATAGGATTGTCCACTGTTAGCATCATGAATGCGGATTGCATACTACCCTCATCCGTCTCCAACCTATTCACAGAGTTACATGGACATGGATTTTGGGAAAACACAAATATCAACTTAAAGCTTATGTGGACTTAGAAAAGTTTTGGTAAGAGTTTAATTCACATTGTATAGTCTACCTATATCCTGCCTCAAATTTAGCCATATATTTTAAAATAATATGAATAAATGAATCAACACTGTGGATAAAACTCATACATGATGGTGGCCGCTTGGAGCCCTAGTTCGTTTCGAGTTGGAGACGAGCGAAGGTATGACACAATCCGAGTTATCGCATCATGAATGGACATTCCATCATTCGTTCAAGTATGTCACGTGTCTACCAAACGAATTAGAATATGGATGCAAGTCCCTGCCGGAGGAAGTTTATGGTCAGAAAAATATACTAGGTTCATAAAGATGCCCGTGACAAATTCACTCCGTCCATTGGTCTCTCAATATCATGATAGGATTAACATAAAAAATCATGCATATACACGACTCAAGTAGCCCTCACCACACGAAAGAGAGAGAAAGAAAAATTCCACCGTTGAAACCTTTTTAAGGCCGACCATAGGGTTACATGCCATCCAAGCCATTCATAGAGTTATTACTAATTAGATAAAATGTGAGCACAAATAATATCATGATACACAACTCCTACCACCCCGAGACGCGGATTGCATCCTACCCTACCTAAACAGTAATCCGTTCGAGCAGGGCTCCACTGGGCCCACCATGATGTAAGTGTTTTATCCACAACAGTCATCATTTTCCTCATATCATTTTAAGATACTATTTAAAAAACGAGGCAAGTTCAAAGCTTAAGTGAACCACGAAATGGGGATTGAACGCCCACCAATAAAAACTTCTTAGGAGCTGGAGAAGTTTCGGATCAAGCTGATATTTGTGTTTTCACTTCATCCACATCTATATGACCTTATGAATAGGTTGATGGTAAAAAAACATCATGGTGGCCCTTAGAAAGATTTCAACTATGGGTGACATTATGACTACAACATCCTTTAGTGTGGTCCATTAGACCTGTGGACCTGCCTCATTTTTAGGAGCAAACCTTAAAATGATCTGAGCAAAGCGATGAATGGCGTAGATAAAACACTTACATCACGGTGAACCCCACAGAGCCCATCAGGGGAGTAGGACGCAATCCACCCCCCTCCACAAAGTTTAGTGTGATATTGTCAGCCTGAGTTGTGGATATGCCTTAGTTTTAGATTTCAAACCTATTGTGATCTTGAGCAACTGATGGGCGGAGTGAATTTCTCACGGGCATATCTATGGCCCACATAGCTTTCTACCACGAGAACTTCCTTTGGCCTGGAGCTAAAGCTGGGCATCGGTCCGAATCGGATCGAATTATGTCTAACTCGATCCGATCCGAAATCTCAATGGCTTGACCCGAACCAAGTCAAATCGAATTGGGTACGATTCGGATTATATGACTTTAATCCAATTGTTTCATGTGGTTTGGTCCACTTCAACCTTTAATATACTATCTTTTTGTGCTCAAGGCCTAAAATAATATGTCAAAATGGATTGACGGCTTAGATAAAATATATACATCAAGGTGGGCCCCACATGGCTCTAAAAGAACTTTCAATCTACCGTATACACGTTTTTACTGGACTTTTGACGTGTACTGCACGAAATGGCAATGACTTGCTTTTCACGTAAGCACAACTTCCATATAATGAAGTCTATATCGACGTTAGCGAGTTCTGTGGGTCTGTTCATGGGGTGTATTATATCCAAACTGTCCATCCATTTGGCAAGCTCATCTTAAGGCTTGAGATGAAAAATAAGACAGATCTAACTATCAAGTGGACCAGACGAATTGTTTAACGGTGAAAATCATTCTCTGCTGCTATTTGTGGTGTGGTTCAGATAATCTTTGGATATTATTTATTTAGTAGATACTTCTCTATAATGATCTCTAAAAATATATGAACAGTGTAGATATAATAAATACATCACTATGGGGCCCATATAACTTTGATCTCCTTTGAACCGTTTGTACAACTCGGAGCGCCAGACGCCAGTACCTGTACTGGAAATGGACTGGCTACTCCCCTTGCCACCGGTCAATGGTTGGTGGTCAGTGCTCTGTGGGCCCCACCATGATGTATGTGTTTCATCCATGCCCTTCATCTATTTTTATAAATCATTTTATGTTATGAAAAAAAATGAGGTATATCAAAATCTCAGGTGGACCACATTATAGGAAACGGTATTGAATGAACGTTGACCATTAAAAACATTTTGGAGGCCATAAAAGTTTTTAATCAAGCTGATATTTATTGTTTCCCTTCATCTGGGTCCTTATGACCTAATCAACAAATTCGATGTCAAATAAATAGTACAGTGGGCCTTAGAAGGATTATAATGGTGGATATCCAATCATTATTGTTTTCCTGTGGTGTGGTCTACTTGAGATTTATATCGCTATCATTTTTTTGTATAAAGCCGTAATGTCATGCCCCAAACCAGGAAATCAGGCTCACAAATTTTTCGATTGTCGAATCCAGTGCCGACAGCCTCCATAGTACCCATTCTCGGCTCTCAGCGCCCATACGCCAGATTTCGATCATGGAATCCTATAAGGAGAATTTTCCAACATACATTTGTCTCATAAGAAACATAACCACAAGTTTACCCAAATTACAATGGCAACATCATCATCACATATCCGCTAATATAATCATTTAAATACAGTGTATAAAGGGAAAGACATATGTCAAAAATTGAAGCTCCAGAAGATACTTGCACGCTCCAAGCTCAACGCTGCTGTGACCCAACGCCACTTGCACGCATCTATCGTGCATAAGCTTATAGAAAGCTTAGAGGGTGGTGTAAGTGTATGCACAAGGTAAGTGTCAAGCACGCAAATATCAGAGTAAGCGAAAATACTACAAATTTATAAATCATTCAATATCAGAATATGCAATGCCGATCGACTATGCAAATACAGAATCATAGAGAGTTAAATATCAGATGTCGATGATGCAATGCAATATACAAATCCTGAAGAGCCATGAATACCATCAACCTCATCTAGGTTATACATCAAACCTGCACGTATCGCGCGATCATATGAGGATAACTCCATCTCATAAGGAGTCCCATAAACATCACAGCCCAATGACATCTGCTTCAATCAATCATTCATCACAACATGCATACAAATGATGGAGGTCCATAGAAGGACGACGGATCTAGTCCAAATATCAAGATAGGCTTATTGATTTAAAACGCGTCACGATAATTAAGGAAAGAATCTAACTTATAGCCACTACAACATCAGACGATGCTCCCGATGTGGGACAAAGTTCTGCCTTCACTATGTGCACAATATCCTACCAATCACTGCTAGCTCGCTCAGGTCCTCATACCTTACCCTCTCAGTGTCCGCCCACGTGCACCGGCTCACATGTGATCATAGTGATGAAGTGCCACAATATCCCCCACCGAGGGCAGATCTAAGTCTAAGTACAATAAGTGTACTTCCTTACTCTCTCTATCTTGCAATAAACTAGATTTCCTATGAGGCCCAATAATTAGGGTCAACCCACTTAGAAAATGATGAAAATTGGCCTAATAAGGCCTAAAGGAAGGTCATAATGAGGACATTTAACCATCATTGTCCATCAATGTGGACATTTAACCAATATTGTTCCCAAGGAGTGGATTACATAGAGCCAAACGTATAATGGGCCCATGACCACACACAAGGGTCTAACATACATCACCATGGGCCTCACTCAAGGGCCTAATACACATCACGATGGGCCTCACTCATGGGCCACATATGCATCACATTAGGCTGCATATATAGACCTCATATACATCACAATGGGCCACAACAATGAGCCTCATAAACTACATCGGGCCTCATTATAAGGGCCTCATATGCATTAGATTGGGCCTCATGTATGGGCCGCATATATATATCACAATGGGTCACAACCCATAGGCCTCAAATACATCACAATGGGCCTCATATCTGGGCCATAAATACATCATTTTAAGCCTCATCAATGGGCCATTGATGAGCCATAAATACATCACAATGGGCGTCATACATGGGCCGCAAATGAATCACAATAGGCCTCACGCATGGCCTCATGTACGGCAGGTGGGCCCTGCGCATACAACAGGTGGGCTTGCATGAGTCAAATGGGCCCCACCAGATGGACAACATGGATATACAACGCATACATCATAATGGGCTACCTGCCTTGAACGGTGTGGATAAAAATACATCATGGTGGGCTGCAGCCCATGAACGATGTGCATACAAAACATACCTCAGGTGGGTCCTGTCCCAACTGGACGATGCCGATAAAATACATACATCATGGTGGATCCCGTCCAAATAGTTGGACAGTGGAGATATAAAACATATACATCACGTGGGGTCCATGTGTACAACGGATACATCAAGGTAGGCCCCACACTGATGGACGACATGGAATGAAATACATGCATTATGCGGGCTCCACATCCCACGTCCAAAGATGGACGGTGTGGATATACAAATACATCATGCTAGCCCACACTGTATATGGATGGTCTGCATATACAACACATATAACAAGGAGGACCCCACCGTGCTGGACGATGTGAATATAGAATGTATACATCAACGTAGGCCCCACCTCCAGATGTGCAACACGTGTGGAGTGGGTCCCACGTCCTGGACAAAATGGACGGACAGATTGGATGTTAAATACATCATGGTTGGCCCCACGGCATTGTCCAGGCATCTCTAGACGGTGGGGATACAAAATACATATATTAGGGCGAGGTCTACTACACGAATGGTACAGATAAAACACTTACGTCCGTGGGCTCTACAGAACTTGCTGACATCAATCAACTATATTGCTGGTGCATGGTGGACCAACCAATCCACTTTAGCAGGTGGGTCCCACATGGGCCCCACCATAACAATTATTTTCCATCTCATCTATTCATATGGTCACAAAGACCCGAGTAAAGAGGAAAAATAAATTTCATATCGATCCAAAACTTCTGTGACCCAAAAAGGGTTTCAATGGTAGACGTTCAACCCTTGCTGTTTGGTGGTGTGGACCACTTGAGTGCCGTGAATAGTTGATTTTTTGGGATATCTCAATAATTAAAGGGTACCCATCAAATGGACGATGTTGATGTTCAACATGCATCATGGTGAGGCCTGTGGTGGAGCCCACGGTCTCTACCCGTTTTACAAGCAGTAGCGTCACTTATGTAATTTTTTTTATTTTTCTTAGGTTTTTCATAGGTGGGGCCCACATCAAGAAAATCCACTTTGCTGGTTGGGTTTTCAGGCTTAGGACAGGTCCAATGAGCCCAATATTAGGTATGTTTTGACGCATATACAGAAACATCATAGCGGGCCTTAATAGTTTACATCGCCCAAACCATTGTTCTCTACAATATGGCCCGCTAGAGATTCGGTTCAGCTTCATTTTTCAGCTCAACGCCTAAAATGAGCTCGGAAATTGGATGGTTGGTGTGGATCAGATACGTATATCAAAGTGGGGTCCACGTCCAGTGGATTGGACCGTTGAGATAAAACACACACGTCATGGTGGTTCCACGTGCAGGATAGAACATGGTGTGCTCCACCTGAGATTTACATCTGCCTCATTCCTAGGCCAGCCTGGATGGACAGCGTGGAAAATACATCAAGGTGGGACCACGTGTACTTGGCTCACCTAATTGAATCAAGCTGAAATTTGTGTTTTGCCTTCATTCAGGGCCTGTCCAAATGGACGGGCAGCAAGGTAGGTTGGACGATGGAGATAAAATAGATTCATCAAGGTGGGCCATAAGATGGGAAAGAAAGGAGAGAGAGAGAGAGAGAGAGAGAGAGAGAGAGAGAGAGAGAGAGAGAGAGACAGAAACGGCGTAGTGGAGGACCCGGCCACTATGTGCCCCTCTAAAATCTACACATATATCAAGATGGGTCCCATGCAAATGAAAATTAAAGATCAAAGGAAGAAAGGAAGAATCTAATCCTAGACAAGCACTCACCTTTGATCTCTTATTCCTTTTTTCCACCAACACGTTCTAGAACTCTAAGGGATATGATTCAACGGTCGAGATGATCTTTAGAGGGTGGGATTAGGTAGTAGGAAGGTGGGCCACACTAGCTCTCTCTCATGGAGCTTGGACGTTGGGTTGCTTAAGAGAATGAGAGAGAGAGGGTTGTAAGGAGAGGAAGGGATGAGTGAGAAGTGATGGAGTGATGGTTGAGTGATAGGTATGTACTTGACATGTATGAGTGGGGGAGAGAGAGAGAGAGAGAGAGAGAGAGAGAGAGAGAGTTTACTTTAGGGGCTACTTTTGGAGATGAGACATGTACTTGATTGATAAAATATATTCTCTTGGGATTTGCAATGCGCGGCATTTTTCTTGAACTGAACGTGAGCCCACATCTCTTGGCTCGGGTATCGTCTCGGCGAGTGAGACGCGGCATCGGAACCGGGGTGACGACGTGGTCGCAAGGGTACAAGTCTCGGGTCGAGCTGACTCCGAAATACGTGATATGACTTACGGTTACGCACAACTGCTATTTACATGTCGCAGGTCGCCGAAATTTGATCGAGAGGACCACGGAAGCCTACGAAACGGTACGGGATAAGATACGGGTCTCACACCTAAAATGATCTGTAAAATGGATGAACGGAATGGATGAAACACATACATCTCCAGATCGGATCAAATCGGATCTAATATGATCAGATTGGTCCAGGTAGGTATGGATTCGAACTCGATCCGAAACGCTTTCAGATTTGGACAACCCTGCTCGATCCGCACTGATCCAGGTCATTAGATTGGTTCGAATCAGATCGGATTTGGTTGGATCAGGTCGGATCCACCGGATCGAGTCAGGATTACCCAGCTCTACCTGGAGCGGAGGCAATTCGTGTAGTGGAATGTAGTGCTCCCACAGCTTGAGAGTCGTCAGTGGATTAGGTGGGAACCCGGCCTCACCCAAGATGGTGCGGCCCTTACCGTGGGGCCCACCTTGATATATGTATTAAGTACCGACAATGTTCATCTATTTTTTCATATTATCTTAGTTTATTGATCCAAAAATGAAACATTCCAATTATTAGGTTTACCACACCGTAAGAAATAACGGTGATGAATGACCATTCTACCATTAAAAACTTCTTAGGGCTCATGGTATTTATTTATCATCCAATCTTTCGATAAAATCACGTAAATCTAGTTGTAGGGAAAAAAAAAAATCATCTTGATCCAAAACTATCTTGGCCCAAATCCCTACTGTTTTTTATGGTACGGTACACCTGATAATTAGATCTGCTTCATTTTTGATAAGATAATATAAAATTATCTGTAAAAACGGATTGACGGCATGGATACATAATACATACATCAAGGTGGGCCCAACGGTAAGGCCGCACAGTCGAGGGTGAGGCCGGGGCCTCACCTAATCCGATCTTGAGAGGCGTGGGATCAGCTCCCAATTTTCGATAAAGCCAGTTAGCGCTCCATGCCCGAGTTGAATATAGATGCTATTCGCGTCCACCCTTGCCAACTTGGCACACGTGTATGAGATCTGGTCCGTTCATAAGACAGTTCACACTATTTATTTGATACACTGAGAATGGTATCTCGAACACCATACGAGGATGCTCAATTTGTTCAATAATTTTCAACACTCCATTTCTGGTTTCATATTGATATCCAATGAGTGGGCATCTTGATCATCCCGCGGAGAATAATCCGGATTTGAAACGCGTGCAACGTGGCACGTGCAGCGCGATTACAGTTCCTTATTGTACTTGCACGAGTAGCTCGAGAGATACGGTAGATAGAGCATGTTGAACCGAAACAAGGTAGACCCATCTCCCTATACTACGCCGACTTATCGATCGAGAACGTCTATTTAACGGGATTTATCTCCAATGGCCTAAATTCACAAAGATAGCTTACACTACAATCCTAGCCATCAATTTTATCCACTCTGTAAGACTCTTATTACGATCGTCAATCATTTCCTCTTTACACTGTTTCTTTGATAACACATGTCTAGGATAATCAGATCCGTCTAAATTTCTATTAATTTTACATCCGAAGAAAAATAAACTCTTTTGACGGTCCAGATTATTATATAACATTGTTACATATTCCATTGAGAGACGGTGCTACTTTTTTTCGGTTCCACCCGCTGTACCTTGTCATCTCCCCTGCGTCTCTCATTTGTTTAAGAGAAAATGACCACTGTAGACAAAACCTTTTACCCAGCGGTTTTTATCGCGGAATACAAACTTAAATTACCAACTTAGACTAGCACGTGCGGACAGCGACTTTGAGGACGAAACTACCCCTCCTTTTCACTGCGAAGACGAGAGCTGACGCTCCTCCAACTGAGAGTTGTACGAACGGCTTAGGAGAGATCAAAGTTACATGGCCCCACAGCTATGTATTTATCATATCCACAACGTTCATCCATATTTCAAAATCATTTCGGACCATTATCCAAAAAAAATAAAAAATCATATCCATAAATCAATGGACCACACCACAAAGAGCAGCGGGGAAATTGATTTTCACCGTTAAAAATTTTTGTAAGGCCCATCATAACATTTATTTTCCATCCAATCTATTCATAAGGTCACAAAGGCCTGGATGAAGAGGAAAAACAAATTCCATGATGATCCAAAACTTCTACAACCCCTAAAAGGGTTTCAATGGTAGACATTCAATTCCCCATTACCTTTTACCATGTGGTCCACTTGATAGCTAGATCTGTCTTATTTTTCATCTCAAGCCTTAATACGAGTTCACCGAATAGATGGACGGTTTGGATATAACATATACCTCATAATGGGACCCACAAAAATCAGTGGGGATTACAACTGGGAAAGGCAAAAAAAAAAAAAAATGAAAAAGAAGACAGCAAGTTGAGGTCGACCGGGTCAACCCGATCAACGGGCCTATGGCTACGGATTATAACCGTAGCCATAACTACAATGCTATGCACTTTTTTTCTTTTTTCTTTTTTCTTTTTTATTTTTATTTTTTACATGGAGAACTTTATTGTACCTACATTTTTCTTTAATACATATTTATATAAATATGTGTGTGTGTGTGTGTGTGTGTGTGTGTGTGTGTATAAATTTTTCTCTTTTTATTTTCATTTCTTTCTTTATTCATTTAACAAGAATATCTTCTAAACTAAAAATTAGTTAGTTGACGTACCACATATGATTTTGGGGTAGGAGAAGCTATTTTAGCCAACCAACCTAGTTATTTTCCAAGATTCCATTAGGTCAATGGTCGAAATACATTTCATTCACTTCACGATCAATTTCAATCACTTCATGGTCAAACTAAAAATTGAGCGAGGCAAATATGAAATTGAGTGAGTAAATTGAAAATTGAGTAGGACAAGGTATGAATTGAGTGAGGGAAGCTAGAAATTGAGCGAGGTAACATAGGAGTTCAACGAGGGAATCTAGAAATTGAGCGAGGCAACTTAGGATTTGAGCGAGGAAAGCTATAAATTGAGCGAGGGAACCTAGAAATTGAGCGAGGTTTAGGCTACATTGAAATTGAGTGAGGGAACCTCGCTCAAATCCTAAGTTGCCTTGCTGAATTTCTACGTTGCATCGCTCAATTGCTAGGTTGTCTTGCTCAATTCATAGGTTCCTTCGCTCAATTTATATATTGCCTCACTGGATTTCTAGCTTCCCTTGCACAATTCGTAGGCTGTCTCGCTCAATTCATATATTTTTCCAGATCATTTTATGATATGAGACCAAAAATGAGATATATCCAGTTCTCAAGTGTACCACATTACAGGAAATAGTGCTGAATGAGCGTCAACCATTAGAAACCTTTAGGGGGCCCATTGTGATGTTTGTGAGAAATCCTCCTCGTCTAAGTTCATTCATAGGGTTAAAAAGACCTGAATGAACAGGAAAAAAAAATTTCATAATGATCCAAAACTTTTGTAACCCTTAAAAGGGTTTCAATGGTAGACGTTCAATTTCCCATTGCCTTTTACAGTGTGGTCCACTTGATAGTTAGATCTATCTTATTTTTCGTCTCAAGCCTTAATATGAGCTCGTAAAATATATGGACGGTTTGGATATAACACATACATCATGATGGGACCCACAAAAGTAACATAGCAAAAAATAAAAATAAAAATTCAGTTTGCCCTGCTCAATTTTCAGTTTGCCCCGCTCAATTTCTAGTTTGCCCCACTTAATTTTCAGTTTACCCCGCTCAATTTCCAGTTTGCCCCGCTCAATTTCAATTTGCCCCACTCAATTTCTAGTTTGCCCTGCTCAATTAGAAATTAAGCGGGGCAAATTGAATTTTTTTTTTCTTTTGTGGGTCCCATCATGATGTATGTGTTATATCCAAACCGTCCATATATGAGTGGGGAAAACTGGAAATTGAGCGGGGCAAACTGAAAATTAAGCTGGGCAAACTAGAAATTGAGTGGGTAAACTGAAAATTGAGCGGGGGCAAACTAAAAATTTAGTTATATGTTTTGGTTTACGTTTAGGTTAAGGTTTAGGTTTAGGTTATAGGTTCTAGGTTATAGGTTAAAGCTTTAGGGAATTGAGAATAGGTTAAAGTTTAGGTTTAGGGAATCGGGTTCAGGTTTGAGATCGGGTTTAGTTTGGGTTTTCAAGTTTAGGTTTAGGTTAAGGAGTTGAGATTAGGATTAGGTGTAGGTTTAGGTTTAAGGATTTGAGAATACATTTAGGTTTTAAGTTTAGGTTTAGGTTTTAAGTTTAGGTTAAGGTTATAGGTTTAGGTTAAGTTTAGGTGTAGGTTATGGGTAATAGCTTTAGGGAATTGAGAATAGGTTAAAGTTTAGGTTTAGAAAATCAGGTTTGGGTTCGGGATCGGGTTTAGGTTTGGGTTTTCAAGTTTAGGTTTAGGTTTAGGTTATAGGTTTTGGGATTTGTGAATAGTTTTAGGTTATAAGTATAAGTTTAGGTTAGGTTATAGGTTAAGGTTTAGGGATTTGAGTTTAGGTTATAGGATTAGGTTTAGGTTTAGGTTTAGTGATTTGAGTTTAGGTTATAGGTTTAGGTTTTAAGATTTGAGAATGGGTTCGGGTTTAGGTTATAGGTTTTGGTTTCAGTTTAGGTTATAGGTTTTGGGATTTGATAATAGGTTCCGGTTTAGGTTATAGGTTTTGGTTTTGGTTTAGGCTATAAGTTTTGATTTAGGTTTAGGTTATAGGTTTATGTTAAGGTTTAGGTTTAGGTTATAGCTTTTTGGATTTGAGAATGGGTTCGGGTTTAGGTTATAGGTTTTGATTTTGGTTATAGGTTTTAGAATTTGATAATGGGTTTTGGTTTAGGTTATAGGTTTTGGTTTTGGTTTTGGTTATAGGTTTTTATTTAGGTTTAGGTTATAGGTTTTGGTTTTGGTTTAGGTTATAGGTTATAGGTTTATGTTAAGGTTTAGGTTTATGTTATAGGTTTTTGGATTTGAGAATGGATTCGGGTTTAGGTTATAGGTTTTGGTATTGGTTTAGGTTATAGGTTTTGGTTAAGGTTATAGGTTATAGGTTTAAGTTTAGGTTAAGGTTAAGTTTAGGTTATAGGTTTTGGGATTTGATAATGGGTTCGGGTTTAGGTTATAGGTTTTGGTTTTGGTTTAAGTCATAGGTTATAGGTTTTGGGATTTGAGAATGGGTTCAGGTTTAGGGTATAGGTTTTGGTTAAGGTTATAGGTTATAGGTTTAGGTTTAGGTTAAGGTTAGGTTTAGGTTATAGGTTTTGGGATTTGATAATGGGTTCGGGTTTAGGTTATAGGTTTTTGTTTTGGTTTAGGTTATAGGTTATAGGTTTAGGATAAGGTTTAAGTTTAGGTTTAAGTTATAGGTTTTGGGATTTGAGAATGGGTTCGGGTTTAGGTTATAGGTTTTGGTTAAGGTTATAGGTTATAAGTTATAGGTTTAGGTTTAGGTTAAGGTTAGGTTTAGGTTATAGGTTTTGGGATTTGATAATAGGTTCGGGTTTAGGTTATAGGTTTTGGTTTTGGTTTAGGATAAGGTTTAAGTTTAGGTTTAGGTTATAGGTTTTGGGATTTGAGAATGGGTTCGGGTTTAGGTTATAGGTTTTGGTTAAGGTTGTAGGTTATAGGTTTAGGTTTAGGTTAAGGTTAGGTTTAGGTTATAGGTTTTAGAATTTAATAATGGGTTTGGGTTTAGGTTATAGGTTCTGATTTTGGTTTAGGTTATAAGTTATAGGTTTAGGATAAGGTTTAGGTTTAGGTTTAGGTTATATGTTTTGGGATTTGAGAATGGGTTCGGGTTTAGGTCATAGGTTTTGGTTTTAGTTTAGGTTATAAGTTTAGGTCAATTTCATGTTTGTCCCGCTCAATTTTCAGTTTGCCCCGCTCAATTTCTAGTTTGTCCCGCTTAATTTTCAGTTTGCCCCGCTCAATTTTCAGTTTACCCCGCTTAATTTCCAGTTTACCCTGCTCAATTTTCAGTTTGCCCCGCTCAATTTCTAGTTTGCCCCGCTCAATTTCCAGTTTGCCCCGCTCAATTGATAGTTTGTCCCGCTCAATTTCCAGTTTACCCCGCTCAATTTCTAGTTTGCCCCGCTCAATTTCCAGTTTGCTCCACTCAATTTCTAGTTGAGCAGGGCAAACTGGAAATTGAGCGGGGCAAACTAGAAATTGAGCGGGGTAAACTGAAAATTGAGCGGGGTAAACTGGAAATTGAGCGGGGCAAACTCGAAATTAAGCGGGGTAAACTGGAAATTGAGTGGGGCAAACTCGAAATTGAGCGGGGCAAACTCGAAATTGAGCGGGGTAAACTAAAAATTGAGTGGGGAAAATTGAAAATTAAGCGGGGAAAACTAGAAATTGAGCGGGGCAAACTGAAAATTGAGCGGGACAAACATAAAATTGACTTAAACCTATGACCTAAACTAAAACCAAAACCTATGACCTAAACCCGAACCCATTCTCAAATCCCAAAACCTATAACCTTAACCTAAACCTAAACCTTATCCTAAACCTATAACCTATAACCAAAACCAAAACCAAAACCTATAACCTAAACCCGAACCAATTCTCGAATACCAAAACCTATTACCTATCCCTAAACCTTAACCTATAACCTAACCTAAACCTATACTTATAACTTAAAACTATTCCCAAATCCCAAAACCTATAACCTAAACCTAACATTTCCCTAAACCTATAACCTAAACTCAATTTTCTAAAGTGAAACCTACACATAATCCTAATCTCAACTCCCTAACATAAATGTAAACCTAAACTTAAAAATCCAAACTTAAACCCAATCCCGAATCTGAACCCGATTTCCTAAACCTAAACCATAACCCATTCTCAAATCTAAAAACCTATAACCTAAACCAAAACCAAAACCAAAACCCGAATCCATTCTCAAATCCCAAAACCTATAACCTAAACCCGAACCCATTCTCAAATTCAAAAACTTATAACCTAAACTGAAACCTATAACCTAAACCTGAACCCATTCTCAAATCCAAAAACCTATAACCTTAACCTAAACCTATAACCTATAACCTAAATCAAAATCAAAACTAAAACCTATAACCTAACCATTCTCAAATCCAAAAATTATATCGACGCAATTATAGCTACGGTTATAATCCGTAGCTAAAGTGTATCAAAAATTGTTATCTATAACTAACGTCAATATATCGATGATTTGTAGATAATATCTACAACTTATGTCGATAATATCTACAATATTACCTAAAGCTATTACCTATAACCTATACCTAAACCTAACCTAAACCTATAACCTTAACCTAAAACCTAAATGTATTCTCAAATCTTTAATCCTAAACCTACACCTAATCCTAATCTCAAATCCTTAACCTAAACCTAAACTTGAAAACCCAAACTAAACCCGATCTCAAACCTGAACCCGATTCCCTAAACCTAAACCTTAACCTATTCTCAATTCTCTAAAGCTTTAACCTATAACCTTAAACCTATAACCTAAACCTTATCCTAAATCTAAACCTAAATCTTAACCTAAACCTAAACCAAAACATATAACCAAATTTTCAGTTTGCCCCGCTCAATTTCTAGTTCGCCCCGCTTAATTTTCAATTTGCCCCAATCAATTTCCAGTTTGCCTCACTCATATAAGGACGGTTTGGATATAACACATACATCATGATAGGACCCACAAAAGAAAAAAAAAATTCAGTTTGCCCCGCTCAATTTCTAGTTTGCCCTGCTCAATTGAGCGGGGTAAACTGGAAATTGAGCGGGGCAAACTAGAAATTGAGCGGGGCAAACTGGAAATTGAGCGGGGCAAACTAAAAATTGAGCGGGGTAAACTGAAAATTGAGCGGGGCAAACTAGAAATTGAGCGGGGCAAACTGAAAATTGAGCGGGACAAACATGAAATTGACCTAAACCTATAACCTAAACTAAAACCAAAACCTATGACCTAAACCCGAACCCATTCTCAAATCCCAAAACCTATAACCTAAACCTAAACCTAAACCTTATCCTAAACCTATAATTTATAACCTAAACCAAAACCAGCATCTATAACCTAAACCCGAACCCATTATTAAATTCCAAAACCTATAACCTAAACCTAACCTTGACCTAAACCTAAACCTATAACCTATAACCTTAACCAAAACCTATAACCTAAACCAATACCAAAACCTATAACCTAAACTCGAACCCATTCTCAAATCCCAAAACCTATAACCTAAACCTAAACCTTATCCTAAACCTATAACCTATAACATAAACCAAAACCAAAACCTATAACCTAAACTCGAACCCATTATCAAATCCCAAAACCTATAACCTAAACCTAACCTTAACCTAAACCTAAACCTATAACCTATAACTTTAACCAAAACCTATAACCTAAACCAATACCAAAACCTATAACCTAAACCTGAACCCATTCTCAAATCCCAAAACCAATACCAAAACTTATAACCTAAATCAAAACCAAAACCTATAACCTTAACCCGAACCCATTCTCAAATCCCAAAATCTTAACCTATAACCTAACCTAAATCTGTAGTTATAACCTAAAACTATTCCCAAATCCCAAAACATATAACCTAAACCTAAACTTAAACCTAAACCCGAACCCATTATTAAATCTCAAAACCTATAACCTAAACCAAAACCAAAACCTATAACCTAAACCTGAACCCATTTTCAAATCCAAAAACCTATAACATAAACCTACACCTAATCCTAATATCAACTCCTTAACCTAAACCTAAACTTGAAAACCCAAACCTAAACCCGGTCCCGAACTCATTTCCTAAGCCTAAACCTTAACCTATTCTCAGTTCCCTAAACCTTAACATATAACCAACACTTATAACCTAAACCTAAAACCTAAATGTATTCTCAAATCCCTAAACCTAAACTTACACATAATCCTAATATCAACTCCTTAACCTAAGCCTAAACTTGAAAACCCAAACGTAAATCCGGTCATGAACCCGATTTTCTAAACCTAAACCTTAACCTATTCTCAGTTCCCTAAACCTTAACATATAACCGACACTTATAACCTAAACCTAAAACCTAAATGTATTCTCAAATCCCTAAACCTAAACCTTAACCCAATCCTAATATCAACTCCTTAACCTAAACCTAAACTTGAAAATCCAAACTTAAACCCGATCCCGAACCCGATTTCTTAAACCTAAACCTTACCCTATTCTCAGTTCCCTAAACCTTAACATATAACTGACACTTATAACCTAAACCTTAATTGAGCGGGGCAAACTGGAAATTGAGCGGGGCAAACTAGAAATTGAGCGGGTCAAACTGAATTTTATTTTATTTTTACTTTTGTGGGTCCCATCATGATGTATGTGTTATATCCAAACCGTCCATATATGAGCGGGGCAAACTGGAAATTGAGCGGAGCAAACTGAAAATTAAGCGGGGCAAACTGGAAATTGAGCGGGGCAAACTGAAAATTAAGCAGGGCAAACTAGAAATTGAGCGGGGCAAACTGAAAATTGAGCGGGGCAAACATGAAAGCCCTGAAATAAAAGGCGGGCAAACTAGATATTGACAGTGGGGTCAATTTCACGTTTGCCCCGCTCAATTTTCAGTTTGCCCCGCTCATATATGGACGGTTTGGATATAAGACATACATCATGATGAGACCTACAAAATCAAAAATATATATATTTTGATTTACCCCGCTCAATTTCTAGTTTGCCCCGCTCAATTTCCAGTTTGCCTTACTCAATTTAGCGGGGCAAACTAGAAATTGAGCGGGGTAAACTGATTTTTTATTTTTTTTGTTATGTTGCTTTTGTGCGAGGGAAGCTAAAAATCCAGTGAGGCAATATATAAATTGAGTAAAGGAACCTATGAATTAAGCGAGACAACCTAGCAATTGAGCGATGCAACGTAGAAATTCAGTGAGGCAACTTAGGATTTGAGCTAGGGAACCTCACTCAATTTCAATGTAGCCTAAACCTCGCTCAATTTTTAGCTTCCCTCACTCAATTCATACCTTGTCCTACTCAATTTTCAATTTACTCACTCAATTTCATATTTGCCTCGTTCAATTTCTAGTTTGACCATGAAGTAATTGAAATTGACCGTGAAGTGAATGAAATGTATTTTCGACCATCGACCTAATGGAATCTTGGAAAATAATTAGGTTGGTTGGCTAAAATAGCTTCTCCTACCCCAAAATCATATGTGGTACATCAAGTAACTAATTTTAGTTTAGAAGATATTCTTGTTAAATGAATAAAGAAAGAAATGAAAAAAAAAAAGGAGAAAAATTTATATTTATACACACACACACACACACACACACACACACATATTTATATAAACATGTATTAAAGAAAAATGTAGGTACAATAAAGTTCTCCATGTAAAAAATTAAAATAAAAAATAAAAAAGAAAAAAGAAAAAAAAGTGCAGAGCATTATAGTTATGGCTACAGTTATAATCCGTAGCCATAGGCCGGTCGACCGGCCTAACCCGGTCGACCCCAACTTGTTGGCTTCTTTTTCATTTTTTTTCCCTTTTCCCTGTTGTAATCCCCACTGATTTTTAGGTTTTAGGATTTGAGAATGGGTTCAGGTTTAGGTTATAGGTTTTGGGATTTGTGAATGGGTTCGGGTTTAGGTTATAGGTTTTAGTTTTGGTTTAGGTTATAGGTTTTGGAATTTGAGAATAGGTTCGGGTTTAGGTTATAGGTTTTAGTTTTGGTTTAGGTTTTAAGTTTAAGTTTAGGTTTGGGTTTGGGTTTTGGGATTTGAGAATGGGTTCGGGTTTAGGTTATAGGTTTTGGTTATAGGTTTTGGGTTTTGAGAATGGGTTCGGATTTAGGTTATAGGTTTTGGTTAAGGTTATAGGTTATAGGTTTAGGATAAGGTTATAGATTTTGGGATTTGAGAATAGTTTTAGGTTATTAGTATAGGTTTAGGTTAGGTTATAGGTTTTGGGATTTGAGAATGGGTTCGGGTTTAGGTTATAGATTTTGGTTTAGGTTATAGGTTCTGGGATTTGAGAATGGATTCGGGTTTAGGTTATAGGTTTTGGTTTAGGGATTTGAGTTTAGGTTTAGGTTTAGGTTTTAGGTTTAGGTTTAGGTTTGGGTTTGGATTTTGGGATTTGTGAATGGATTCGGGTTTAGGTTACAGGTTTTAGAATTTGAGAATGGGTTCAGGTTTAGGTTATATGTTTTAGGTTTTGGTTTAAGTTATAGGTTTTGGAATTTGAGAATGGGTTCGGGTTAGGTTATAGGTTTTGGTTTTGGTTTAGGTTATAGGTTTTGGGATTTGAGAATGGGTTCGGGTTTAGGTTATAAGTTTTGGTTTGGGTTTAGGTTATAGGTTATAGGTTTAGGTTTAGGTTATAAGTTTAGGATAAGGTTATAGGTTTTGGGATTTGGGAATAGTTTTAGGTTATAAGTTTAGGTTTAGAATAAGGTTATAGGTTTTGGGATTTGAGAATGGGCTCGGGTTTAGGTTATAGGTTTTGGTTATGGTTTTGGTTTTGGTTATAGGTTTTAGGATTTGAGAATGGGTTCGGGTTTAGGTCTTAGGTTTTGGTTTTGTTTTTGGTTTAGGTTATAGGTTAGAGGTTTAGGATAAGGTTTTAGGTTTAGGTTATAGGTTTTTGAAATATTTGAGAATGGGTTCGGGTTTAGGTTATAGGTTTTGATTATGGTTTTGGCTTTGGTTTAGGTTTAGGTTATAAGTTATAGGTTTAAGTTTAGGTTATAGGTTTTTGGATTTGAGAATGGGTTCGGGTTTAGGTTATAAGTTTTGGTTATGGTTTTGGTTTAGGTTATAGGTTTTAGGATTTGAGAATCGGTTCAGGTTTAGGTCTTAGGTTTTGGTTTTGGTTTTGATTTAGGTTATAGGTTTTGGTTTAGGTTATAGGTTATAGGTTTAGGATAAGGTTTAAGTTTAGGTTATAGGTTTTTGGATTTGAGAATGGGTTTGGGTTTAGGTTATAGGTTTTGGTTATGGTTTTGGTTTAGGTTATAGGTTTTAGGATTTGAGAATCGGTTCGGGTTTAGGTTATAGGTTTTGGTTTTGATTTTGGTTTAGGTTATAGGTTTTGGGATTTTAGAATGGGTTCGGGTTTAGGTTTAGGTTTAGATTATAGGTTTTGGGATTTGAGAATTGGTTCGGGTTTAGGTCATAAGTTTTGATTTTGGTTTAGGTTATAGGTTTTGGGATTTGAGAATGGGTTCGGGTTTAGGTCATAGGTTTTGGGATTTGAGAATGGGTTCAGGTTTAGGTCATAGGTTTTGGTTTCGGTTTAGGTTATAGATATTGGGATTGGAGAATGGGTTCGGGTTTAGGTCTTAGGTTTTGATTTTGGTTTTGGTTGTATGTTTTGGTTTAGGTTATAGGTTAGAGGTTTAGGATAAGGTTTTAGGTTTAGGTTATAGGTTTTTAGAATATTTGAGAATGGGTTCGGGTTTAGGTTATAGGTTTTGGTTTTGGTTATAGGTTTTAGGATTTGAGAATGGGTTCGGGTTTAGGTCTTAGGTTTTGGTTTTGGTTTAGGTTATAGGTTTTGGTTTAGGTTATAGGTTATAGGTTTAGGATAAGGTTTAAGTTTAGGTCATAGGTTTTTGGATTTGAGAATAGGTTCGGGTTTAGGTTATAGGTTTTGGTTATGGTTTTGGTTTAGGTTATAGGTTTTAGGATTTGAGAATCGGTTCGGGTTTAGGTTATAGGTTTTGGTTTTGCTTTTGGTTTAGGTTATAGGTTTTGGATTTTAGAATGGGTTCGGGTTTAGGTTATAGGTTTAGGTTTAAGTTTAGGTTATAGGTTTAGGTTTAAGTTTAGGTTATAGGTTTAGGTTTAGGTTTAGGTTATAGGTTTTGGGATTTGAGAATGGGTTCGGGTTTAGGTCATAGGTTTTGGTTTTGGTTTAGGTTATAGGTTTTGGGATTTGAGAATGGGTTTGGGTTTAGGTCATAGGTTTTGGGATTTGAGAATGGGTTTGGGTTTAGGTCATAGGTTTTGGTTTCGGTTTAGGTTATAGGTTTTGGGATTGGAGAATGGGTCGGGTTTAGGTCTTAGGTTTTGGTTTTGGTTTTGGTTTTGGTTTTGGTTTAGGTTATAGGTTTTGGTTTAGGTTATAAGTTATAGGTTTAGGATAAGGTTTAGGTTTATGTTATAAGTTTTTGGATTTGAGAATGGGTTCGGGTTTAGGTTATAGGTTTTGGTTGTGGTTTTGGTTTAGGTTATAGGTTTTAGGATTTGAGAATGGGTTCGGGTTTAGGTTATAGGTTTTGGTTATGGTTTTGGTTTAGGTTATAGGTTATAGGTTTAGGATAAGGTTTAGGTTTAGGTTTTAAGTTTTAGGATTTGAGAATGGGTTCGGGTTTAGGTTATAGGTTTTGGTTATGGTTTTAATTTAGGTGATAGGTTTTGGGATTTGAGAATGGATTCGGGTTTAGGTCATAGGTTTTGGTTTTGGTTTAGGTTATAGGTTTTGGGATTTGAGAATGGGTTTGGGTTTAGGTTATAGGTTTTGGTTTAGGTTATAAGTTTTTGAGTTTGAGAATCGGTTCGGGTTTAAGTTAAGGGTATGATACCTGCAAATACAAATATAAACATGGCTTGTCCAAATGGCCAGGGCCTTCCAATGCCGTCCATAGTAAATGGATAGCTTCATCATGGTCATAACAGCGGTTCCCACCTTCCAGGGACCCCCGCTCTTCCGGATAGCTCCGACGCACATCCGGGTTTGCTCCATTAATTTCAAGCAAATACATAAACACGGCCTGTCCAAATAGCTAGGCCCTTCCAATGCTGTCCATAGAAAATGGACAACTTCATCATGGTCATAACAACAGTTCTCACCTTCCAGGGACCCCTGTTCTTCCGGATAGCTCCGACGCACATCCGGGTCTGCTCCATTAATTTCGAGCAAATACATAAACACGGCCTGTCCAAATGGTCAGGCCCTTCCAATGCTGTCCATAGGAAATAGACAGCTTTATCATGGTCATAACAGCGTTCCCACCTTCCAAGGACCCCCGCTCTTCCGGATAGCTCCGACGCACATCCGGGTCTGCTCCATCAATTTCGAGCAAATAATAAACACGGTCTGTCTAAATGGCCAGACTACTCCAATCATGTACATTTTTAAGTCAAGAGACGTACCAGATGCTTAAATCTGAAATATGCATTTAAACATAAAATGACATTGGGAATCGCTTCTCAAAACCACAGACTGTTTTCTTTTGAAATTCGTTCATCTCACCTGAAAACCTGTCACATAATGAATAACTATAATCACAATGATAACTACACATGTGCATTCTTGACAAGAGACGTACCAGATGCTTGAATCTGAAATATGCGGCTCCAATCCTCCCACATGCAACATCCACCTGAAATTCCAATGGTATGGACTTCAACAAAATGTTCAGTTCAAGCTATAGTCCGCATTCCAGTTCAAGTTTAGTTCACAGATTTGTTTGGAGTTTAGTCTATGAATCAGTTGACAAATTAGATTAGGATCTGCTACAATCACATGATACAATCCAGTTCACATGAGTGCATGAATCAATTTACAAATGAGTGTAAGAAAGAAAAGTAACCATTGATTTGGAAAAAAAACCATTAATGTGCATCACTTCACAAAAACCTACAATCCATCACTGCAATCACAGGACAAGTCAATGAATCACTTCACAACCATCCATCGATCTGCATCACTTCACAAGCATGTGTATTAGTGACAAAAGTCTAGGATCTGTTGCAATAAGGAAAAGTCAATCAGTTACACAAATGAGTTGATGAATCAGGCTATAAATGAGTGCATGAAGCCCAAGTACTACTCCTACATGTGGTGACAGGTCTGCATCAATGACTATCAGTTTAGAAATGAGTGCACAAAAGGAGAGTAAATGATTGATTTGAAAAAAAAAAAAAAAGCCATTGATACAAACCACTTCACAAAACCTGCATTGAGCGAGGCAACCTAGGATTTGAGCGAGGAAAGCTAGAAATTGAGCGAGGGAACCTAGAAATTGAGCAAGGCAACCTAGGAATTAAGCGAGACAACCTAAGAATTGAGCGAGAGAAGCTAGAAATTGAGCGAGGCAACCTAAGAATTGAGCGAGGGAAGCTAGAAATTGAGCGAGACAACCTATGATTTGAGCGAGGAAAGCTAGAAATTGAGCGAGGGAACCTATAAATTGACCTATAAATTGAGCGATGCAACGTAGGAATTGAGCGAGGCAACCTAGGAATTGAGCGAGAAAACCTAGAAATTGAGCGAGGGAACCTAGAAATTGAACGAGGCAACGTAGGAATTGAGCTAGGAATCCTAGGATTTGAGCAAGGGAAGCTAGAAATTGAGCGAGGCAACCTAGGATTTGAGCGAGGTAACCTAGGATTTGAGCGAGGAAAGCTAGAAATTGAGCGAGGCAACCTAGGAATTGAGTGAGACAATGTAGGAATTCAGCAAGATAACCTATGAATTAAGCGAGGGAAGCTAAAAATTGAGCGAAGCAACCTAGCATTTGAGCAAGACAATCTAGGATTTGAGCGAGGAAAGCTAAAAATTGAGTGAGGGAACCTAGAAGTTGAGTGAGGCAACCTACGAATTGAGCGAGGCAACGTAGGAATTGAGCGAGGAATCCTAGGATTTTAGCGAGGGAAGCTAGAAATTGAGCGAGGGAACTTAGGATTTGAGCGATGAGACTTAGAAATTGAGCGAGACAATGTAGGGATTGAGTGAAAGAAGCTAGGAATTGAGCGAGGCAACGTAAAAATTCAGCAAGGAATTCTAGTTATTGAGCAAGGGAACTAAGAAGTCCAGTAAGGCAACATAGGATTTGAGCGAGGCGAGGGAAGCTACAAATTGTACGAGGGAACCTAGAAATTGAGCGAGGCAACCTACGAATTGAGCGAAGAAGCTAGAAATTGAGCGAGGCAACCTAGGATTTGAGTGAGGGAACATCGAAATTGAAGCGAGGCAACTTAAGAATTGAGCGAGGGAAGCTAGAAATTGAGTGAGGAAAGTTAGAAATTGAGCGAGGCGACGTAGAAATTGGAGCGAGGATTGAACAAGGGAACTTAGAAATTGAGCGAGGGAACCTAAGAGTTGAGCAAGGCAACGAAAAAATTCAATGAGGCAACCGAGAAATTAAGTAAGGGAAACATCAATTTGAGCGAGGCAAGCTTGAAATTGGGTGAGACTAACATGAATTGGAATGAACTTTAAATGTAATTGACCTAGCCTAATAATTTGCTTTGTTGAATTTGACCGATCAGTTAATGAAATTGACCGAGATTTACATAAAATTCTCTTCGGTGAATTTGATCGAGCAATTAATGAAATTGACCGAACGGTTCATAAAATTTTTAGTACGCACTTATAGTGCTGAGTTAACTAAGTTGGGCACACTCAGATCCATAGCTCAATTGGCAGACTGAGTAGAGATACCTCATGTCAACACTTGAGGTCCTGGTATCGATTCCTAGCGGGGGTGGCTAACATGGAGTGTGTGTATTGACATGGGTGTGTACTAACAAGCTAACCTAAAAAATTTTTTTAAAAAAAATTAACAGTAAAATATTAAAAAAATTAAAAAATTAAAAATATTGAGTTGGGCCCACCTTGAATGTATGTGGACTATCCATGACATTCATCCATTTTTCCATCTAAAGCAAGGGTTTCAGCCCAAAATGGTGGCATATTGAAATATCAAGTGGATCACACCACAGGAAACAGTGTTTCCACAGTTTAAACCTTGTTATGCCCCTACAATGATGTTTTACTTGTAATCCTTCATGTTCATAGGATGATTTTCGCATGGATGAACCAAAAACTAAGATGAGAGATTCATTCGGCATTTCAATGGCCCACAGAAAATTTACACCGTTTAGGTAAATGTATATCATACCTGTCATGTATACTGTCTTCCGTGGAGGGAACATTTTCAGAAAAACAAAATAATGTTGATGAATAGAGAGGTTGGGATCCAGCTAGAGCGTGGTGCGATCCAAGCAACATATGTAGCGGTGGAGTTTTCGTCTTTATTTATTTTTTTTAAAATGGAGCGGGAGAAGGGAGGGAGAGGAAAAGCAACGGCAATAAAAAGGAGGGGTAGTTCCATCCTCAAAGTCGCTGTCCGCACGTGCTAGTCTAAGTTGGTAACTTAAGTTTATACTCCTCGATATAAACCGCTGGGTAAAAGGTTTTGTCTACAGTAGTCATTTTCTCTTTGTTTTATACGCGCTCTCACATGATACCCGTACAAATACAACTGACAACTTGTGGTAGTGCCAGCCATATGTGGCGTACAAGTAAACTTTTCATCCAATCCATACTGTATATTGTGTTCTCCCACTCCTTCTCACCGCAGAAAAAATTCATGCCGAGACAAAACTTAACTAGGACAAAGATTAGGGAACAATATAAAACCACTCCCAAGGCTTTCAAATTCAGGTGGTAGTGTCCTAACGTTTGGGTATGTACCTTCATCCTACCTTTTCAAGCCTGATGAATGGATTAGATGGCAATAAACAACACGATGGGCTCAAAAACAGTGGGTAAGGCTTTATCAGCTGTGGGTTCCCTCCAACCGTTCCTTGTGGCGTGGCCCACCAAAATGTCTCATCTAATGGACTGAGTAGATCTGATGCAAAGATTTTGTGGGACCCACAGCGTCCGGCTACCACCGATTGTCCTGCTGGTTGCGCGGGGAATAAATGACCGAACCTCTTATATAAATAAAAGAGGAATGCTCCAATACTGTCAAAGCACCGTAAGTTACATTGCTCCTGGCTACATCGGATAACGTGGATCGTTCAATAAATCGATCTAAACCATCCATGAAGTGTAAAACAAATTTCAAGGGCCAACATGCAAAAGATAAAAGACAGATCGGTTGGTCAATTCCATTCTAGATTTGGCCTGATTATTTTTAGCTGTCCTTTTTCTAACCAACGGATGAGATGGTTAGAATTGCCTAAGAGAAGCAATTCATTATAATCACAAGCAAAATATGATGAGAAGTATTAAATAGATGGATCAGATTTTTGTTTAGACCTATTTTATGCAAATGATCTTGACTGTTCATATCTAATGCCATTGACCAGATCATCAGAATAATCAGATCAGTGTAATATTTGCAATATCATCCATAAAATGTGTATCTGAACTGATGGACAGTCTAGATCAATCGATGGGACTGTTTATGTGTTCCATTACTGCTAGGAGCACTATAACTAAATAGTGCTGTGAGATCACTGGAGCATCTCTCAAAATGAAAAACACTAATAAAAAATAATTCTTCTGGGAGGGAAGGAGAATAAAAAAGAAAAAAAGAAAAAAAAGAAAAGACTAAAAAACCTAACCCACACATCTCAGCTCTTCCATGCTCCATTTGAAGCAGAAGCAGTAGCGGTAGCGCCAGCTCCAGCTCTCATGGAGGGCAACGACGGTGGCCTTAGCTCTTACTACCAACACCACCACCACCATCACCAAAGCAGCACTAGCAATTCCGCCACAAATGGCAGTATCTTCTCCAATCCCAATTCCCATTACTCCGCTTCCGAACCCAGCCCTCTCGTCTTCCCTCACTCCCTCACTCCACGCGCCTCTGCGGCACCCTCTCCCGCCCTCACCGACTCCGTCAAGAGGAAGAGGGGCCGCCCACGGAAATACGGCCCAGGTGGGCCAGCTACCGAGATGTCCTCACCCGCATCGACGGCCATGAAGAAGGCCCCTGCCACCACCACTGCCGCTCCTTCTTCTCTTCCCATATCGTCTTCCTCTGCAATTTCCCCATCCACTCCCACTCCCCATAAGAAGGAGCCGTCTTCGTCATTGTCCTCATCCTCCAACAAGAAGGCTCAGTTGGATGCTCTTGGTGAGATGACCGTAAAACACCACCATCGCTCTACTTGTCTTTTCTTTTCGTCCTTGCATGCATGGAATAAGAAGATTAGAAGAATAAGCTTCTTTTCGTACTTCTACACGTCCGTTGTTTCGTGTTGCAATTTTCTTCTTTGTGCATTACGGTCTCACTTGCAGGCAGCTGCTCATGTCATGGACTCTTTGCTATGTAATGCATTGCTGATTTCTTTAAATGCCTGTGCTGTTGTACGCATTCTTTATGTCGCTGGTTTTCTTTTTGACAACATCAGGAGTATTGCACTTTGCTACTTGACTGCAGCTTGTATACATCTCTGGCTGCTTGGATTTTGCCTTGGACTGCCTTAGAGGTATGTCCTTGGTTGGTTACTTGGTTTTGAGTGTGGTTGACATTTTTGTGGAAACCATTATTTCCTTTTTTATTATCATCATTTATCATTTTTAAAATACTAGGGAGCAGTGAACTTTGTCAGTGATTGAGAAGACTATAAACACAGCAATGGATCCCACAAGGGCAACTAAAATGGGCATCGGGGGCTTTCTTTCTTATGAGAAAATGCTTAGGCTACATTTGGGGCGGAGAGATTTGAAACTCAATATTCACAAATAATCATTATATCATGTGCCCAGGAGGCCAGGACTTCCACATGAGCATTGCCTTGCCTGTGTGTGTGTGTGTGTGTGTGTGTGGATAAACTGCTTCCAAACCAAGAAGTTGAAACTTTATGCAAAAGCAAGGAAGTCACAATTTCATGATTTTGTTGTAGTTCCACATGCAGGAAGAGATGGTAATGCTTATGTGACAGTGGTGCGTCCCACAGAACCCAAAAATCTTCATTTTCTACTTTATAAATCTTCTTTTCAAATGGAAACTGATATGGCTTGGACAGCACCGAGTTGTATCGAACGATTTTTCAAACCACGCTTCTAAGCCATCTTTCAACAGTTTTTCTCCGCACTTTGAAATCAAAATTTGAAATCTTCTCTCAAATTTCTTACATTTTCAATAAACTTTTGAGATATTTTTCTTCCTGATTATTATTATTATTATTTTTAAATTTTTTTATATTGTAGTAGTGTGTTAAGATCATCGTTGGACTTCTTGCAAGCAATTTGAAGAAGAGGAGATTGATTTTGGGGAAATAGAGGAAGAAGATCAATATGTCGAGGAGGGAGATGACTTCGATGATGATGGAAATGATTTCAGAGGACATAATTTGATGATGATCATGATGAGTGATTAATGTTTCATTAAAGTAAACATGATTTTGTTTTGATTAAGGGAATCAGGACTTGGGTGTTAGACATGGTTTTTTAACTCGAAAATCTTCTAAACAACATTTTGAGCAGCCTTAGCTTTTGATTAATGGTTACCTATTTAGCTACATTAAAGAATTTGTATTGCATGACACTAAAGAATTTGTATTGCATCAATTAACCACTTATACCGACAAAACAAACCCATGGTATGATGGATCAACATATTTGCTCCATGCACTTCAAGGACAATCGCTCACCCATTACAATATACACACTTAGTGTTTAGTAGATTCACATGATTCCTCCACCATAAACAGGGACATCATACATCATTTTACACCGCGGAGTATGCTCCAGTATGGGCATTCATATCACGTTAGTTTCTTGCAATGCATCTAAAAAAAGTGAATATGCATGTGAGTGAAATAACCCCAAAAAGGTGAAGATGTTCTATCCATCGTGTAAAGGGTTGTGTTCACACTTTTGGTTGCATAGAGTGCGAGTGGGAGCAGCAGCATATTCAGGATCCTGAAACTCATTCCTATACGCTTTTACAGCAACACTTGTAAGGTAAGGTTGATATGGGGATCACACTTAAGGAGTTGGAAGATATGCGGCATTATTCTTAAACTGGGCAAATACACCACTTAATTTGGGAATTTAAGTCATAACAACTGCTTTTGATGGATGTCCACTGATGGCTATAAAGAAGTTGTTTGGATGAATATATATTTGATTTATAAAACCACCCAGTTAGGTAAATACTGTCTAAATCATGTATGGATTGTTGTCATGCTTAGAAAGCATGATCCGAGATGGCTTTGGGTACGTGAGCAGGGAAGTATCTATTTCAAATCGTAGTGCAAATGCTTGGGTTGCGAAAGCTGAGCATTATTCCTAGCGTGTTCATTTACTAACTTTGCTTAGAAGGTTATCGCAACTAAGGTCACACTCTTAAAGCATGACCACAGCCAGCGTTCACCACAACTCATATTAGGCAAGGATATTGATTAAATCAAGCATATTGCGAGGAGTCAATGGCAGCCTTATGGAAACTCCATCCATTCATTATTGTAGCATTGTCCAAATGATTTAGGGTTGGCTTTATGGATTTTGATCATGATTGCTTGGAAGTTGTAGGGCTGCCCACTTGATATCAACCCTTCACCTTTACCTGGCTTAGGGTCAACTCGCTTCTAAGTGGAGTTTCAACTTGTCTTGGATGTGGAGAAGGCTTTCAACCATGTCAAATGGTCCTTTTTGTTCTATTTGATGAAAAGAAAGGGCTTTGGTCGTGGTATGCCAAAACAGTTACGCAACCGGTGATGGTAACAGTGGTAACCATTATGCGTTATGGGGCCAAAACGGCTGTTATGGGGCCCGTAATGGCCGCTACAGCCTATGTTGTAATGATAACGGCGGTGGCCGTTATGCTTGTTACGGTTACCGTAAACGTAATGAGACACCTTGGTTTTGTTGAGTAGTGGATTGGTTGGATCAAAGGTTGTTTCTTGTTTGCCTATTTCTCAATTTTGTTGGATGGCACCATGTGAGGCTTTTCAAAAGCTCAAGTGACCTTAGAAATGGAGTTTCCATATCTCAATTCCTCGTTTTGATTGTGGCTGAAGGCTTGAATAGGCTTATTCAAGAAGCATGGGCAGTGGTATGCTGAGCTGTCTTTTAGATGGGAGGATAGATTTGTCCATATTTTATCTGCAATTAGCAGACAATACCTTTTTTTTTTTTTTTTTCCAGATTGGGTGCAACTGCAAGTGCATATTGTAAAATTGATTCTTCAAAATTTCGAGATGCTCTCATGTCATCTTATAAATTGTGGCTAAAGTCTTGTTGTCAGAGTTGGAGATCTTTCATTGTTGGTTTGTGCCTTCGTGTCATTTTGGTTTTATGTCATCTTTTGTCAGTTTTTGCGTCTAGGGTTTGGAAGGTTCTAGGGGTACTGATTTCAAAGTAATAGGGTGTTTTTTGATAGGTGGACAGATTTTGGATGGGGCTTTAATAGCCATGGTTGCATCATTTCTAGATGTAGGGTTGGATTCTGGAAAGCCTCGAGTCATTTACAAACTGAATAGGGAAAAGGCATATGCTATATGGATTGAAATTGTGAATTATGTGTTTTAG
Organism: Magnolia kwangsiensis; assembly: GCA_037074715.1. Classification (NCBI taxonomy): domain Eukaryota; kingdom Viridiplantae; phylum Streptophyta; class Magnoliopsida; order Magnoliales; family Magnoliaceae; genus Magnolia; species Magnolia kwangsiensis. Next base: position 126,139,283 of record CM073574.1, on the reverse strand, counting down.
GAGGATGGGCTCAAAAAACAGTTTTTGAGTAATTTTGCCATAGGAAAACACATGCACCACCCACACACACACACCATCCAATGTGGAATGACCAATATATATTTGGAGTTTCATATCTAAAAGTGGCAATTTTTGCGAATTTTTTGAAGAATTTGACTTTAAATTATTTATGAGAAATTCCTACTAAGACAATTGATGGAGAACTATAGGGAGAGAAGGAAGGATCTCCACATGGTTTTTATCGACTTAGACAAAGCTTGCTTTAGGGATCCCTAGAGAGTTAATTTGTAGGTGTCGGAAAAGACATGAGTTCCAAGAGGATATATTGACATGAATAAGGGCCTGTTTGTGAGCTTGGATTCGGAACCCATTGGATTTGGAATCCCCTGGATTTTGTGTTTGGCACCCTGAATTCAGAATCCCTTGTAATCCAAAAGTAGCTATGCATCGTATATTTATAGGGGTTTGAATTTAATTACTAAACCAATTTTAATATCTCTAATTAGTGTACGTATGTAATGTTTGACACAATGGTTGTAATAAGCCCGTTGAAATGTATACTTTGCTCAAAAATGATGAAATTCCAAGTCTCAGATGGGCCACAAGCACAAGATCAGATCTGAGTGACTAACCAATGATTTTTAATTATTGATTTACATGGACAATGTTTGGACAGCCAGATCATCATATTAAAGTAATTATAGTGATGTAATTGATAATTTAATTGTTTTGGGATATCATTAGTGGGCCATGTGCCCAATATATTAATAGTCTAGTGACACACATGTTACACATGCAAATTTTGGAAGCATTTTAGATGTAATCCAATCTTTCACCTTGGATTTCAAACCCCCTCTTTGAGGGGATTTGAAACTCCCAGTTACTTTATGGTGCCAAACATACCAAGGGATTTGAAATCCCCTCAAACCCCCGCTAAACGACCCCTAAGGATGTGTATGAGGAAATGGTAAGGTGGACGCATCAATGCCTTGAAGCTTCGTCTCTTGAAAATAAATTAGTCGGGCTTTTAATCTTTGACATATATCTTCGACCTTCAATCTTTTCTCTCAATTACTTAGCCCCCTAACATTCTAGCTAAGGATTTTCATTGGGGCACTAAGCTTCCCCTTCTTCCATTCCTCATCCCTCGTGAGATGCCACCAAAATCATAGTTTACCTTAGAGATGAGGCTTACTAGCTCCTTGTAGCCTTTTGGAGATCTGTGGATTTTCCTTTGATTCACCGTTTGGCTCCTTTGTTTGCTTTGATCCTCTATGAATTGAAATAGCGCCACAGTCTTCCTCACTTGTGCCGAAGGATAGACCTTCCTCCCCACGCATTTCATCGCATCCATGATTCATTATTTTTCTTGATCCTTACCAGTGTCATGTGCGACCGCATGTGCGCATATCCATATGCAAATCGCATATGCGATCGTGGCACATATGCGATTGCATACAACTTATGCAATTGCATATTGGCCATGGCACATTGAATTTTTAATATATTTTTTTCTACAAAAAAAAAACATTTTGCCTATAAAAAGACTTCCAAATCCCATCCATTTGTAATATTCTCACTCCAAAACTCTCTTACTCACTTTTTCTCTTACATTTCTTAATTACAAGCGGTCTTAATCTCTCTTCCTCTCTCTCTTATATTTCCTACTTCCAAGTGATCTTAGTCTCTCTCTCTCTCTCCTACATTCCCTCTCTCTTGGATGTTGGAAGATCAAGATTCAAGCACTTTCAAGTTTCAAGGAAGATAGCTTGTTGATTTTGTTGTTACTTCTTGTTAACTATATTGTTAAATGTCAATGACTTGATGTTTAATTCATTGTTTAATTGATTTTTTCTCTCTCATATGTATTTTAAATATGTAAAATTAGTTATCTATTAACTTAGTAAAGTTTTTCTTAGTTTTTTTTTTTGAAAATTTCCCTATTTATATAATTTTTCAAAAAAATAAAAAAATAAAAATATGCGGCCACATATGCGATTGCACGATTGCATATGCGCATGGGGATATGCAATCTCACATGATCGCATATGTGATTCAACAACATTGATCCTTACCTCTTGGCGAGTTGTGGTTGATAATCACTTTCGTGTCGGATCTTGCAACGATCTGGATTTGTTCTATCTCCAACACCTCCCTTAGTATCCCTTCCTCATTTGACATTGGTGTGTCGTTGGAGTATGGAGTTTGTACTCCTTCAACTTCACCAGCCCTTGCTCTACTGCTTCTATAGTCAGTGGCCGAAGTTTTTCCTTGCGACCGCTCTTCCTCGCTTCTGATTCCTCCTCCACCACTCACTGAAACCCATACTTCCCCCATTGTGATGGAGATCCAATCCGGAATCGAGACAAATTTTCATTTTCATGCAGATTCGAGCCTTTTCAATTTCCTCCCATCTTTCAGCAGATCCGGATCATCTGCGCTTCTCCTATGCATGACCCAATCACTACTATTACCTCCATGGACCATAGTTCAATGAGTAGATCCCAGATTTGAAGCCATATCTCCTCATAACTGAGTGGCAATTTGTTTACCCATCTCCATAGCTGCTCCACTGGATCATCCTTGAAGCAGGTTCCAACTATAAGATTCCTCTCCAATTAATTCCTTGGGCCAATGGAGATCCACATCTTTGTCGTTGAAAGGGATTTGATGATTGAATCCTTCTCTCCTACCTCAATCACTCGGACAACCAAGACGCCATTTCTTACCTGGGCCATCGAACTTCACTGCAGAGAATCCCAAGCATGGGACGCCATAGGTGGATGAACCCTCACCATCGGGCTCCCCATTGGTGTCTCTTTCTAGGTCCACCTTAGCCCTTCCTTCGATTTTTTCTCTTTTCTTGATGGCTCGTGATCTACTGAAAGCTTTGCCTCTACAACCCACTTAGCCATCGCATCTGAATAAGATAACCCCCCAAGCCCGTTACTTGCCTGGTCATCCCCTTCCATTTTGCTCCCTTCTTTTCTTCTCTCTCTCTCCCTCTCTCCCCCTCTCTCTCTTCCCTTTTAGTGTCTTGGTTCTCCTTTCCTCCTTTTTGGCTGCAACTTGATTGATTTCATTTGGGCCATATTGAGCCCTTTGGACCGAGAGTTTCCTACCATCGAGGCTTCTTCTATTTGTTGCTATTCTCACCTGCGAGACCTCCTAATTCTCCATCTAATGAAGGCAAAAACTCGAATCTTCGATGAACCCCTCTACCGAGGGACCACAACCTCCTTCACCGACCCGACCCTTTGATGTAGGATAATAACCACCTGCTCTAAAAGCTTGAACTGATAGAGCATAATGAAGTAATCCCTTTATCTCATAGTCCAGGCTCCACATCCATGGGTTAGGTTCTCGATCGAACCCTCCTCGTGAGACCCAAATCCATGGGTTCCGCCTCACACGAGCTACCCACCTCACACGGGCCCCAAATCGCATGGGTTCCGCGGGCCGCCCACCCCGAGTGTGCCCCCACATCCCACATGCCACCCCACTCGAGCCCGATGTGAAAATACTCCTGCATTAATCACCCCCGGTGAGGAGTCTCGAACACGAGACCTCCCACTCTGGTACCAATTTGATGCATGTCAATTAACTACTTTCTTTAAACGCTCGAATTGATAGAGCATAATGAATTAATCCGTTTATCTCATAGCCCAGACCCCACATCTATGGGGTAGGTCCTTGGCAAAACCTTCCTCGTGGGCCCCAAATCCATGGGTTCCACCTCACACGAGCCATCTGCCTCACATGGGTTTTGCGAGCCGCCCACCCCGAGTATGCTTTCGCATCCCACAGGCTACCCCACTCGAGCCCGGTGTGAAAATGCCCCTATATTACCATCCCAAACACCCTTGTGAAATTGGTCTTCATCCAACCCTCCGGGTAGTTCTCCACACAGAGTGGGGAAATCTGCCAAAAGCCTAGAAGAGTCGCCATCTCTCTGCTTCTGCATCATCACTCTTCCCTTTTTACCCGCCGTCATGCCCCTTACTCTCCCCTCTAGTGTTGTCCGTCGGTTCCCCGTCCCCTAACGCTTGCAAATCCTCTTCTACTAGCCTTTTCCCTCTCTTCTGTTGATGCATCTTCCCCCTTTCCTTCACTTGTATCCTATACCCGATCTTCCCTCCCCCTAATCATGTGTCCGACTCCTCATTCCTTTCCCCATCCACTCCCTTTCCTTGCTTCACACTCCTACCTATTGTTCCCTCTCCCCATATTTCTTACTCGCCTATCTTGTTGAGATCCACCCCCTCTCTCCTTCCCTACCCCTGCCTTCGTTGATGTTGCTTCTTGGTACACCTGTAAAGATCTTTCACACACTGTAAATCTCGAATAAACTCTTGATGTTGAGTGTGATCGTCTCCTTGACGTTGATGTTGTCCCTTGAAATCTCACTATTCTGCTGATGATCGCCTCCTCTCATGATTGCTTTTGGTCATAATTGATGCAATTACATCCAAATTGAGTTCATACCATTCAAATGTCATAGAATACAGGCAATAGAGCCAAACAATACAACTAAGGTAACACAAAGAGGAGTGTTGTTGTGATAAGTTCTAGTGGCATCTTCTTATGATTCTTGGTGTAACCAATGTTTTAAATATCGACGATATCAGTCGATATATCCCACGATATATCTTGTATCCCACCTGTGCAATATGAAACGCATAGGTAGTGCCGATATATCCCACCTATTTGATCCAGTGAGCATTTTTAATTTTCGATCTATGTTTTTGTTGTAAATCATGTTAAACTAGTGTCAAATGGTTACAAATTTATGATTCTTCATGTTTTCCATGAAAAGTCATGGATTTGGAACTTCGATTTCGAGATTTGGGAGAGATGGGTCAAGTTGCGGAAAATTGAGAAAAATCAAAATTTCTCAATTTCTCACAAATCAGTTGACACAAAATTAAACATGTAACCTGATCTAGTGATTCTTCTTTTGTTTCTGAATGTATTGCTTGTGTTTCCATATATGTCTTCTTATGTTTATAAATTATATGAATAAACTTTGAATATACTTGCATTGTTTTAGTTGTAAAGCACATATTTTAGGACCCCATACAAAGGAAACCCCTATTATGTATACTTGTTTTGTAATGTTTTGATTTCTAAGTGTGTATTGATGTCTTTTTCAATAAATCCTGAAGTTTCATTAAAAAATTCGACAAGTTTCTCAATGTTCACATGTTTCCCAACAACAACGATACATTACACGATACAACCGATATATCCCATGCGATAACCGATATTTATCCGTATCCCAAGGGTGCGATACTTTACGTGATAACAATATTTAAAATATTGAGTGTAACAAGGGTAGAGTACAAGGTATTGGTGGTAGGATCCTATGGATCAAACTGCCTGCAAATAAAAGGGATAGAATGTGGTGTGTCGGATGGTCCATCAAGAGAACAAAATCTTCCAAGGTAGAAGACATAACAATCGAGTTGTAAGTGATTAAAGTCACTTCCATGATTAAAATTACAAAGGAGATGAGATGTGAAATAGAGAAGATTAATAAAGAAAACCCAATTTGCCTTTTAGTGGATTGGGCAAAGCATGCTTTGGTCGTATAGGCTGCTTTTTTGTTGTGTTCTTGGCATTGTATTTTGTGCTCGCTTTTCATGAGCTTTCTCATAAAGTGATTTGCCATCTCTCTCAAAAAAAAAAAAGTAAAAGAAAAAAGAAACCCCAATTTCATTAAGTTCTTTGGGGCTTATTTGGATTGGTGGAATAATTTGGAAAATTACGTTTCATTTCCACCAATCCGAATATACAAGAGGGAAATGTTACAGATATCTTGGGAAATTTTGTAAATATTGTCGAAAATATTGCAGATATTGCGATATATCATATATTGATATGTATTTATGATATTATCGTTGATATGATTTTTTTATTTTTTTTGGTATTCCATGATGGTATCCTCTTGCTGACATAACGTCATCAAGATATCGGCTGACAAGATGACGTTGACACATAGGGCATTGGTAACCAGATTTAGGAATATCTTAGCCATGATTAATATTTTATTAAAATAAATGGTAGGGATTAGAGTTAATGTATGGTTTGCATTGGAATTTTTTTGTTTTGTTTTTGTTTTGGTTTTGAAGATTCAGAATAAGATTTTATGTAAGAAAAAAAGAAAACAACTAAAATACAACTGCGACAGCAATGTTGCAACAATATCTGGGCCCTCAATTGACAAGATGGAATTGCTAAGAGAAACATTAAATAGGTTTGTGATCAATCACCCTCAGTCTTGGCCTTTAGCACCCACCTTAGCATGAACATCAGTAATCTCTTTTGCTTCTCTTCCAATATGCTCAAATAATGTTGGCTACCTTTGTAAAGATGCCGATCTCAACAATCATCTCTTCAACCCTCCAAGTCCATTGGCATTCCTGGAATCCCCTTCTATCTCAGCCAGCAGTAGATTGTTAGCAATCAGCATCTTTGTCACTTGGAAGGCTGCAATAAATTTAGTGAAATTGGAGACTTGAATACAATTGGGTCATTGAATTCCACAATGATGACTCCATCATTCCAAATATGACCACCCACCACAATGCTGTCTGGATTACCAAATGAGCATCCATTGAATTACCTTTAAAGTGACCTCCAGGGGGAGGAGATCACCTGTCCGAAGGCATCTAGCCTTGGCTTCCAATGCAGATTTTCAACCCAGTTAATATCAAATAATGCTCGAGGAATTTTCTTTAGCTCTGGATCAGCCCTACTCCAGTCCATTATATTCCTTGTAATTTTATTTGTGACCTCAATCTTTGATTATTTTTCCTCTCCGGCCATATGCTCCAGAAGGTCGCAATTCCAGCCATTTTCTATGATTCTTTCCTTGCACGATCCCATCCCCACGCTGACCATTCCCTTAAAACACTCTCCACCATCCTTGACAACCCACCTTAGACCAAATTTTCAGCTCACCTGCTGCTAAATTTCCCATGAAACAGAGCAAGCAATCAAAAGGTGATTTTCACCGACTCTTCTTCCATCTTACATTATAACGCATCTGTTTGCCATCGCCATTCCTCTAATTTTAAGGATATCAGCCATGAGAGTTTTCTCCAAGCACGCTGTCCATGTGAAAGCCCTAACTTTAAGATGGACACGGGCTTTCCAAATAGACTTGAGTTCAACCTGAGACGGATGCGTTTACCCTGCAAGGACCCTGGCAAAAGTCTCACCAAAAAATACCCATCCACATCCTTGGTCTAAATTCCATCCTTTGCTGCAGCTGGGATGTATGTCTTCTGCAGACTAATCAACATCCTGGACAGGACTGGATTTCCTCATCCTCAAAATCTGTTTGAAGAAGTGGCCTGAAACTGACTTTGTTAATACTTTTCTGACTTTTTCTTTGGTAATAGACTTCAATTTTTGTGTCCTTATAAGATGCCAACGTGTAACCTTTTTTTTTTTTTTTAAAAAGAAAAGAAAAGAAAAAAAAGAAGATGCCAACACATAGAGATCTTGATATCTATCTCACAATGGAGTCTCTACACACCATATATCATCCCAGACGCTTATTGAGCAAGGTATTCCATAACGGTAATGGTGGCCATAACAGCCACCACCGTTACCTTTACGATATGGGGCGTAACGGCCATTACAGGGGCCGTAATGGCCGTTACGGTCTCTCTCTCTCTCTCTTATTGAGAAATATCTAAAAAACTTGTATCGGCCCTGTAATGGACCGTTACGAGGCCGTTACGGGGTTGTAACGGCCCTTTCCGGTCTTTTTTTTTCCATAACGGCCATTATGGCCTTTATGATCCCGTAACGTGTAATGGTTGCTATCGTTACCTTTACGTAACGGCCTTTACGGCCCCATAACGGCCTTTATGTCATACCATATTATCGAATCTCTGACCCCAACTGTAAATGATAATTGCTTTGGCACAGCAATTGGATTGAGGAAACAGCCCTCCACATCAATGAATCTTTCTACAAGGAAGCTTGCATGATGTCCCAACTGCTTCTCATCTCCCCATATTTGGCTGCCAGGACATCTGTAATTAGAGATGGTTCATCATTCCCCAATCTCCACCGTTACTTTACCAAAAGTGACTTATTCATCGTTCTAATATCCCTTATATACCCAATCCTTCTTGGTCTACTGGTTTGAAGACCTGCTACCATGCAACTAGTTTAAATTAGACTAGGTTTCTTTTGATTCAAAAAAAGTATCTATACATATAAAGACACTTTTATGAATGAAATTTCAGTTGTGCCGGGTTTTCATAGGGTGTGCTATTCCCCTTTGCTACATCTATCACCTTTTTTTTTTCACTTCCACCCCCCATACTTCAGCCTACCATCTTCTTCTTCTATGTGTAAAGTTTTCTGTTTCTGTTCTATGTCAACTCCTTTTCAAGTTTAGCTTTCTGCAAATTATTGAACATCTGCAGAGGCTCACCTCTGGTCCTGATGCTAGCTTCAATGCTTCAGATGTGTACAAGATTCTAAGGGAAGAAGGGTTATAGGATTAGGAAATGAGACACTATAGATTTTTTATTTTTTTTATTTTTTCTGACATCAAAGAACCAATTATGTGGAAAAGACAAATCCCTTGATATGACAGGTTACAAATGGGCTCCATATGCTTCAAGCTGAACAGTTAGTTCACAATAAACACACACACACACCTTATGGTATGCTGATTCGTACGATTCTTCTACCACCATAAAAGAATCGAAGTCTGCTCTTCTAGGACACTTAACATTGGCTTCGTACTGGCAAATAGACCTCTCTACATGGAAATTCAAGTCATAATAGTTTCTTGCTGTGCATCTCAACGAAAGAATATCAGTTGTTTGTAATTAATTATGATATGAAAAATTCAAGTTCTTGCACAAGTTGTTTATTCAATGTACTTTATAATAGATTTATACATCCAGTGTAATTAACTTTGCGATATCTACATGTAGATGTTTACTGAAATACAGCTTGAGTTGACTGAAACATGAGATGAGATTGTCAATAGACTCGGTTTCATCAAAACCTTTAGTATACTCGGCCTGACATAGTCCTGTCCAAGTTCAAATTATATATTTACTCATTTTGTCAAAACAAGACCATTAGGTGCTGACGCATCCTTTTCAATGGAGCCACCAAGCCAACTCGCTAAGATGAATGTCATGTTCCTTAAAAGGCTGAGTCACCACCGCATCCCTGTTTGACTTGAGGGATTTACTCCATCACATGTCTCGGTCTAGGTCCTCAAGAATTTTGAACCTTGGGCTGCAAGGATTACCCCCTGGTCTTAATGAAATGTGGTTACTGATAACTACATGTTGAATATTATCACAAATACATGATTCAAGCTGATAAGGTGAATTTTAGTAAAATGTTAACAACAGTTAATGACTTACGAAGACTATTTCCATTAATGCAACATCTTGAAACATAGAGGTAAGTAGCTGTCAGATTTTTCTATTGATAAAGGTGTGTGTATATATTTCTGTTTTGTGATTTTCTGTATGGTGGTTCAAGTTTTTATCAGTAATTAGCTCATGTTATTAGCTAATTAAAGAAAAGATGACCCTTTCAGGCTTGAATTTTATGAGTCTACCAACCATGCATATTTTGAGTTTGATGTGTCATTGTATTGTATGAACATATATGTATTATACAGAACTAGGGCTGTTCATGAGTCAAGCTAGCTCGAAAAACTCGCTCGACTCGGCTCGAGTCAGCTCAGATTGACTAGGCTTGAATGGCCGATTCAAGCCGAGCCAAGCTAATTATTTAAAGCTTGAGTTAAGTTCAAGCCAAGTTCAACCAAGGGGCATTTCAACTCGACTCGACTCGAACTTGACTCAAAGCTGGAACTTGAGCTCGACTCGGCTCGATTAATAAATATTATATATATATATATATTATGAATATAAGTTTTAAGTTTAAACTTAAAAATTTTAAAAAATAAAAAACAAACCCTAGAGTCTGTCTCACCCAACAAGCTCGAGCTCGACTCGAACTTGACTTGACAGCTTTGGCAAACAAGCCAAGCTTCAATGTTGAGCTCGAGGCCGAGCTCGAGCTCGAACTCGAGTACATCATGGACAAGCCAAGCCGAGCTTGGCCCACCTCGACTCGATGCCCACCTCTATACAGAACTACTATTTACTATATTAATGTAACTATTGCTTCTTGTTAGTGTGTTTTATTTACTATAATTGAAAGTTTGATACTCTATTATCTTTCTTTCTTCTTCTTCTTCTTCTTCTTCTTCCTCTTTTTTTTTTTTCTTTTTCGGTTGAGTTCAAAATATATAGGGAGGTTAAATTCTGTAGTTGTTTAATGCAGGGAGTGCAGGGCATGGATTTACACCACACGTCATTACAGTTGCGGCTGGAGAAGTGCGCACCCTCGAGTTGTCTTTGAAATCATAGTTTTGTTTCTCTTTAAGCAGCATACATCTCCATTGTCTAAATTCACGTGGAATACATATGCAAGTAATATCTAATCCTAGAATTTGCTTAAAGTTTGGTATCTAATGTTTCTTTTAAAATATAATAAGGATCTTGCAATTCTGATGTATGATCATTTTTCAACATGGTTAATGATGGTATTATTGACTGATTTATTAGTTAAAAAACTGTTATGATTTATCCAGGGCCATACCAGAGATGCACTCGGGCCATGCAAGCTGAACGATTGAATGGATCTAACCCTTAGGTTCATCTGAAGTCGTGTCTTTTGGATTGTCCATTGATGTCTCTTGTACTGCTTCTAACAACCTTACGGATTGTCCATCAATGTCTCTTCTACTGAGTGTTCGGGGTGTCGATTGTTACATATATTGATGATTGGGAATATGGAATCATGTATTAATATTGCCAATGTTATTGCTGATACACGAGAAAATATCGTTGACTAAGGGAAACAGGGAGCAAAGGTGGAATTTTTCCATGAAATTTCAGGAGATGTTAAAAGCCACACGTTTACATATTTAGCAATCAAAATATTGCCAAAAAAAATAAAATCATACATAATAAGTTTCCATTTAATAGGGGCCTAAACCATGTGCTGTTGTAAAAAGCCAGTGGAATGATAATAAGAAGTTTATATCATTCAAATACCACTCATGCATTCACACATACATTACATACATACATGATCCATTCTCCATCCATCCATACATGCACACATACATTACATCCATCCATCCATCCATCCATTCATGCATACACGCAAACATCCTTCCATCAATGCACTCATCCACACAAACATACATCATACATCCATCCATACTAGTTTTCAGTGTATCAATATTGTCACGTGTATTGATGGTTGGGGATGTGGAAACATATATTGACATTGTTGATACTTGGAAAAATATTGCTGGCTAAGGGAAACACTCGAGGAAAATGGAGGAAAATGTGGCAATTTTTAGTGGAACTTCAGGAGATGCTAAAGGACACATATTTACATATTTATTAATTAAAATATTGCAAAAAAAAAAAAACAAAAAAAAAACTTATACATAATAAGTTTCCATTTAATAGTCCTAAACCATGTGTTGTTGTAAAAAACCAGCGCAATGATAACCAATATGAATTCATGTCATACAAATGTAGGTAATAAAAAAATAAGTAAGACATAAGAAAAACTAGTAGTTAATAAAAAATAAGAGATAAAAGAACTAAGGGAAATGAAAAACATACATATCCAACTATTCCTCAAATCCACATGAAGTTATGAGATGGCACAAGGTCATCATTTCCGCCCCTGCTTGGTTAGCTACAGTACTATTCCCTAGTCATGGACTATTGTACCAATGCTGGTACTTTCTCAAGTATCTTTAGTACTTGTACTCCTCGAATTGTATAAGTACACCTAGACATGGGTACTACATAATAGTAACTGACCATGGCTAAGTAGAGTCCGTAGGAAACAGACCGACTCTAACTCCTCGATAGACCTATCTCTAATCATACAGTAGCCCGAATGTCCTGCTTCGAACCATAATTATAAGTGTTCTCCTATGGTTGCCCATACTCATAACTGGATGCTTGTGATTGATTGTCATAACCATAACCATACCCTTAGTACCCTCCATGTGCATAAGGTGGGATAGAAGTGGAGCTCCCTTGCTCTGATCTAATATCTATGTATGATGTGCTCCATGTAAGAGACTCATGGCCATGCATAACCTTCTTCTTACTATTACGACGCTCAAAGTGCTGGCTTGGCTCTCTTGCTCACTGGAGGATAATGGATGAAATCCATAGTCTCGATCCTGAGTGACATGGTCAAAGTATGTCTCCTCAGTGAACTGGCTAATCGATTGCTGACTCTGCACCTGTAGTGTAAGCCCCACCACTGTTGCCTCTACCCCTAGCGCTTCCACCTTCGCTTGTTTGACTTCCATCCCTGTCACTGCCATTGTCACTGCTAGTCTGCTATTGCCATCAGCCTTGTCATTGTCGTCACCATTTTCATCATCCCTACCGCCACCATCATTACTCGATATGACCTAACATCATGGTGTATGCTTCATCATAGTATTAATTGCATCCTTTAACCTTCATCATGAAAATATAAATCACCCGGGGAACGCTTCATCATAGTATTAATTGCTAGCAGAGAGCCAAAATCCCCTCTTTTAAAGTCATATTCATCCAACTGAATATCAACATTGGTACGCTCATTCATGTCGCAGGTCATCCTATCCATGCTTATCCAAGTACCTTATATGAGGATTCAAATAGTACCCTGCTACATGTAGAGGACACTGAAGTTGAACTGGCTAATCGATTGCTGACTCTGCACCTGTAGTGTAAGCCCCACCACTGTTGCCTCTACCCCTAGCGTTTCCACCTTCTCTTGTTTGACTTCCATCCCTATCATTGCCATTGTCACTGCTAGTTTGCTATTGCCATCAGCCTTGTCATTGTCGTCACCATTTTCATCATCCCTACCACCACCATCATTACTCGATAGATGAGGAGTCCATCTCTCATCTATCTTCTTTCAAATTGGAACATATCTCTTCTCTACATTATTGCAATTTAATGTAATCTTCTCCCTTGCTGAGTCCATCAATTCATAAATGAAATCCATTGCTGACTTATCTATTTCTTTAAAACACTTACCAAATGCATTGTGCTCTTAACGTGTAATGCAACATACGGTCAAAACTAAGGATCAAACATTATGATGGGTCATACCCTTATTCCTTTTGGTTTTTTAGCCCAAGAACATGAAGACCATTGCTTCGATGCAAACATGGCTTGAAGACCACTTTTTTTTTTGCTTGTAAATACTTCAAAGGGTGAGGTACGCTATTGTAAAGCGTGTCATCGCTAACTGTAAAAGCTCATTATTATTCGTGAAGCTTAACATCATGTTGAGGACAATTTCATGCCTATAAATAAACTTGGTCACTGTTCTTTGCTTTTCGAGCTTTCAGAATGCATTTTCATTTTTCCAATATCCTCCAACATTAAAGCTATGTAGTTTGTAGCACATGGAGTCCAATAGATCTTTCTTCTTTTATCCATCAATTTTTTTACTAGCGTTCACATAGCTTGAATGGTTATCTATGATAACTTGAACCACATTTTCTTCTCTGATTTCTTCCACAATATCATCAAGATATTTAAACAACAAATTTCCATCTTTTATTGAATCCAAAGCATCAATAGATTTATAAAACATCGTTCCGGTCGGACTATTTATCAAGAAGTTGATGATGCTTCTATTCTTTCCATCTTGTTCAACCATCGGATCTTATGGAGCACCCATAAATTTTCCATGAATCCTTGTATGCTTTTATCAAAGTATCAATATTACCAAACTCTTCCTTTAGTATTCATGTTCTCATCTCATGCATGGATGGTGGCTTCACTTCCTACCCAAACTTTCCAATAGCCTCACACATACCCGAAAAGTATAGGCTATTACAAAGGTTGAATGACAAAGCATTTCTAAAAAAATTCTCCCGATCGCCCTACACACTTCTTTTCTCTCTTCCATCCACTGTGAATTCAGTGTGGCCTGTCATTGTTCACTGCTAACAAATTGGTCTATGTGACCTCTTGCGCTCACCGCCGATTGGTTACTAGTTCTAGAAGATCCATTGCCAATCACAAACGCATCATTACCCACGATACCACTACCAAAACCATAATTAATATGTCGATTCCCCCCTCCCTATATCATGAAACACCTTTAAAAAAATATATATTTTTCATTATAATACTCTGTTAGACCTTTTTGACACTCCTTTGCTTTTGTTGTCACCTTTGAGCATGACTTTATCCCGTTGTGGGTTCCAGCCAAGTAATTCTTTAGGCGAGTCATGTCTCCCGTACATCTTTGACCACAAAATTTACAAAACACATGATTTCTATAACTTTTTTCCTTGCGGATCCTCGACAACATATTTCCACGCAAAATCTCCGAGGGTACCTTACATGGATGCAATTATTCAAATTTTGCAATATGTTAAAAAAGTACCATGTTAAGGAATTTTGTACAAATGGAACAATCATCTTCAGATCATAGGATACTCTGATGCAGGCTGGGCAACTTCTTTAGTAAAGTGTTATATTATTGGGTACTGCATGTTTGTAGTGGTAAATCTAGTTACGTGGAAGAGTAAAAAGTAGTGTTGTGGCCCGATCAGGCGTTCAAGTAGAATATATAACAATGGCTCATACTATGTGTGAGTTAATGTGGATCAAGAAATTGTTACAGGAGATGGGGTTTGCAGTGTATCTACCTTTGTGATAATTAGGCGACATCCCATATTGCAAATAATCCAATCTATCATGAGAGAACTAAACATATGGAAGTTGACAATCACTTCATGTGTGAGGTCTCTAGTGGTGAAATCTTTACGTTGTATATCCGGTTTCAGGATCAACTTGCTGATGTGTCACTAAGGATCTTGGTCGTACTCAATTAATGTGCATATTCTCCAAGCTTGACACCAACAACATCCATGCTCCACTTGATGGGAAGTGTTAATGGAAGTGGATACGGCCCATCTAGGCCCACCTAGCTCTTATTCTTGTGTTATATATATTCTAATCTTGATTAGGATATGTTGGCATTTTTACTTTTGTTACTTAAAAGGATATTATTGTCATTTTGGATTTGTTTAGTTATAAAAAGGGAGGGGGACGTCTAACTTAATGAGGGCTTTTCTCTTCTTTTCTCATCTCATCTCCTCTTCTCTTTTTCTTCTCTTCTTTTGATTCCTTACCACGTGTTGTAGTGTCTACATTACCGCTACAATGACCCTACTTACTATAGTATCATGCTACAGTAACAAGCAAATTGTGCTAAATAAATAATAATTATTTTTTCACAAAAATTGAAAAGTTTGTGTGAATCAATAGATTGGCCAACTTTCATCAATATGCGGAAATTTCAATACTCAGACATGGTTACTAATTTTAGGGGAGAAAATGGAAAATTTCCAATTGCCCCCACCCCACCCCCCGCCCCCCCCCCCCCCCCCCCCCAAAAAAAAAAAAAAAAAAAGAAAAAAAAAAAGAAGAAGAAAAAAGTCCATGTTAAAATCTTAAGAAAAAAATTGGTATTATAGGAAAATTTCTCACCTTCAAAGTTCCGACCCACTTTCACGCTTGTTGCGTTGAATCCCCCAAAATTCATGCTTCGAGCCAAAAAGAAGAAGTTATGGTCGAAATCCACCTCACAACATGTTTCTAAAAAAAAAAAACCCTTAAAAATAGGCTTTTCTACTTGTTTGTTTATTTTATTTTTTATTATAAATTTGCAGTTTTGATTATAATTTGAAGATATCGATACAACAACGATATGCATGATAATATCTCCAATATATGGGAAAACTGTATTTTCTGGCAGTTTTTGTATCGCCGCAGTACCAATAATGTCAAAAATATTATCGATAATATCATCAATATTTTGAAAAATGATTTATAAAGTAAAAAATAATTATGAAATGACAATTTTAAAAGTAAGCAAATTTTTTTGTTACTTATGAACATCCATACATCAAAAGAAAAAAAAACTAATAAGTATTTCATGAAACAAAATATTTTTCCAAATAAAAAGGATTTTTTAATTTCATTTTCGTAATTTTAAATAATTAAAAAATTTCAATATTGAAAAGTTTGGTTGAATCGATAGATTGACCAACTCTCATCAGCATATTGCACTCCTCAGTTACCAATTTTAGGGGAGAAAATGGAGGAAAATAAGATTTCCTCAAATGTCCCCCGATTTCCACACCTAGATGTTGAAATTTTCATGCATAGACATGGATTTGAGTTGAAATTCAATGCTAAAATCTTAAGAAAAAAAAATGATATTTTTGAAAATTTTCACATTTGAAGTTTCGGCCCACTTTTACTCTTAGGTGTCGAATCTCCCCTAAATCCAATCTTGGAATTGAAAAAATGAAAAGGATTGGTTAAAATCCACCCAAGACACAATTTCTCAAAATAATAATAAAAATAAAATAAAATAAATAAACATGATTTTTTCCTTCATTTCCCTCTATTTTGCGCACCTTTTCCATAGCGTATCCCTGTCGTCTTGCATCGCTGACAAATGAGAGTATTTATACTACAATAGTGGGCAATGATCTCGTGGTGTTGATATATTGGCGGTATACACGATATTATCGCCGATACATAGAAATTTTGGGTTTTCCTGGGGTTTCTGTATCGCTAGGGTGGCAATACGGATAATTTTGCCAATATATTGAACAATGCTGCTACTTCTTCTAAAGGCTTTATTGACATCCTTATCTTCTAAGGCATGGGATTTTTCATGGTGATGTTTTTTTGATCCTTCATGAAAGTGTCAAATGTTCGACTCCTCACCATTCTAATCCATTGTCTTCCAAGAAGCATATGTCAATTTTCTACTCAAATAATGTTGCACCACACACTTCCGAATATTTTCTGCAATGGAGAGTAAAGTTTCGTCAAGTTGAATCTTCTTCATGCTTGTAGAAAGATCCCAACTTAAAAAATGCCATTATTGCCTTCTTGGAGATGAATATTCACACAGCTATTTCCATTGATTATCATCGTATTGATCCTTCCGTGTCCCCTCCACCTGGTTCCAAATATTTAACCTTGTGTCTTTTTAGCAGTCACCTGAACCAGCCAAGCATCCATCTTTTCTGATAGCTATTGCAACATCTTCAGCTCCTTGCTCTGTTGTCCTTCTCCAGCCATTTTAGGGCTAAAATATGTCTCCCCATGCTTGGGCATCAAACTGGGTGATGGGTTGGCTGTTTTGGTTGGGGCCAAATTTTGGGGGGAAATTTTGACAGATTTGGACAGGTTTAATGATCCAGTCATGACCTGAAGAAGTGGACAGGTTGCAGGTTGGAAGTGTGCTTATTTCTTGACAGATGTCTTGACTTTGTTTGTTGGTTGTGTAAAGCTATGTATGGTTTAAATTTTGCCCATGCCTAGTTCATCGTTTTTAGTACATTTCTCTTGCAATGTGGTATTTCATGTAGTCAGGCTAATTTTTTTATGTTTACCTATTCCTCTAGTCAGGTTATTTGTTCTTCTGTTGTACATTGATAGCGTTGTACTTGATGGGGACAATTACTCTGATAACATCCTTCCATCTCCATGCTTGATTCTGAGTTTGCTATGAAGGAATTGTTGGCATTGCATTATTTTTTGGGAATAGAAGTTACTCAGGACAATCATGGAATTTCTAGCCTAGACCAAATATGCTTTGGACCTTCCATATTCTAAGATGATAAATGTCTATTAGAATGCTTGTTTGCATTGGAACCAAACTTAGCTTCTATAGAGGGGACCCATACCCTGATCCATCTGATTTTTGCAAATTTTTTGGAGCTCTACTGTTTTGGCTTATCAACATCTCGTATGTGTACAGTAAGTATGCAGATTCATGAATGCTCCTACTGTAGTTCATTTTTTTTCTCTTCCCTGAGGATTGCTCACTGTCTGGAGGGTGTTGTTAACCATGGAAGTTACATTCACCCTTATTCTGCATTTATAGTTGATGCTTATAGCTAACTGGGTGGAAATCTTGACAATTGACAATAGTCAATTGACTAACGAATCTTGTACCTTTCTTGATCAAATTCTCACTTGGTGCACCAAGAAGCAACTTGTTAATCTTATTTCTAGTGCAGAAATTAAGTATCATTCTGGCCCCATTGTAGCTAACACTACATGGCTGTTCCTTTTACTTGGTGACCTCAATGTTAGTGTTATGCCCGGAAAAACCAATGTTGATCTTGACCATTGATCATGATGACCATAGGTCCTGTGTGGACATGTTATTATTTCCGTTATTAATGCATGAGTTTACTTTGAATAGTACATGTACTCATATAGGTTAAAAGAGAGGGGTTCTTCTAATTTTCTTAGGTAGAGTGGATACAATTACCATGGGCCAAGGGAGAGTTGTGGGCCATGGATCTCATACCTAGAATTACTATGACCATTTAAGGAGGCTTGGGCAGCTAGCGTTAGTAGGTGGTCATCGTATGGAGGGGACCAACGACGAGTTGTTACCTTTGCCCTACTCTGCATGGGAGTGTAAGTATTCCATGGATATGAGATCTTGTTATTAGATTGTTGGCTGCTTGCATTGGGGGATTGTTCAAATCTCTAGACCGGGAGTCCCGTCATGGTTGGACTAGATCAGATTGCGTATGTACTAGGTTCGACTAATCCTTAGGCTTGAGGACACATGAGGAATTCAAGTTCCTAGTGTAATGTGCTTTGACCCTCACAAAGTCTATGCAGTGCTTCATGTGGTTTTGGTTGGGTGTATGCATTGGGATACGGTTGAGGTCCATATGATCAAGGATCCACTGGTTGCTTAGGACACTTCTATGGCTTAGATCTTGGTGATCTTGGTTATCGGACCATCCATCAAGTTGGGTCTGATACAAGAAATGATTTTAAATGTTTTCAACCATTGATCTTTTGTTTTAACTGTTAAAACGATTTAGTTGCGCGTGATGGTGATCTCATGGTTAAGATCTTGTGGTCCACCCATTGATTTGCATGGGTATTTGATCAAGGGTAGATGGCCATGGATAGTAGAGGGACTGTGTTAATTTAGGTGCATGAATAGGCAATATTATAGACTTTTGATGTAATAGGGCATATGAAAATCTGTAGGTTTGAGGTGTGTGTACATTAGTTGGTGCATCCTATGAAGCCTAACTCCTTATATATTTAAATCTAATCCCATAGGAAGAAAACACAAACACACACACACACACACACAGAAGGGGGGAGGGGGGACGTCCCCTCTTTGGGTGTCACCTAGAGAGACCTCTTACGTTCTTATTTTGCAATCAACTAACCAAAAATCAAAGGTATTTTTGATCTTGTTGTCTTTTGGGTTTTAATATAGTCTACCTGGAGATCCAAGACTAATTAAAATTAGATGGTTTTATGAAGTTTTAAGTCCTGCGTTTCCGAACTATAACACCGAAACCCTTTCTTATCCAGTATCCATTTTGCAATAATGTCATTGCTACATACAATGTTTTCAGTATTGATGATATCGGCCTATATATCCCCCGAACTAGTGTATCCCAATTCCCAATTAGGCGATATGAAACCCCAAGATGGCATCAGAAATTATTAGTATCGTAGAAGATATCACATGATATTGCAAAATATCGTGACCAATCCCTTTTATAAAATTCTTGATATTGACAATATTGGTGGATATTGACTGATATTGCACATAAATGTGGGTAGTTCAATGCTTTCTTCAGAAAATTCGAAAAAAAAAAAAAAACATTCTAAATATATCTTTCTTGATTCCTCTCCACTTTTATATAGATCTATTGTGGATTTTATCCCCTACTCTTGAATCCCTTTTTTAAAAAAACACAAATTTCGATCGGAATCAAGATCTAAGCCAATTTGGGGCCCTTTTCAATCTGGGGAGCATTTTCAAGTTGCGATTCTTTTTGTTTTGTTTTTTTTTTTTTTGTTTTCCTGTAAAATAATGTGAAATTAATGTCAAATGATCAGCAATTCATGATTCTTCATGTTATGCATGAAAAATAATGGATTTGGGAGAGATGGGTCGATTTGCAGAAAATTGGAGAAAATCGAAATTTCTTCAATTTCTCCCAAATCCATTCCAATTTACTGTCCAAACACAAAATCAAGCATGTATGTAACTTGATTTAGTGAATCTTGGTAATTTGGAGATTTTTTGGAAAAAAAATTAATTAAAATTTCTGAAAATATATATATATATATATATATATATATATATATATATATATATATATATATATGTTTTCAAAATTCCACTTTGATCAGCAGTCAATTAGCTCTCATTTCATAGTATTTAGGATTGTTTGATGAAATCATCATCACATGCAATAATTTTGGGATTTTGGGGAAGATTGGCCGATTTGTGGAAAATTGGGATAAATTCAAAAAAAATCTAAATTTTCCAAAATTGGTTGCAATCTTAGTATCCTAGTATGAAATTCAACTTGTAAGTAACCTGATCTAGTGATTCTTGGTAATTTAGGGATTTTTCGAAAAAAAAATCTTAATTAAAAATATAAAAAATATTTTTTTCAAAATTCCACTTGATCAACGGTTAATTGGCCCCATTTCAGAGTTTTTTTTTTTCAAACTTCCATTCCTAACGTATGCGCAGTTCTATGCAGGTCTAAGCCACAACCACCCATCATGCATATGTATATTTTTAGTTTTATACTTATTCTTTTGCTTTTGAATGTATTGCTTGTATTTCCATACATGTTTTCTTACATTTGTAAATTGTATGAATTGACTTTGAATATGTTTGCCTCAATTCAGTCAGATAGTGCATTGATTAGGACCCTAAACAAAGGAAACCTATTATGTGCACTTGTTTTTTGTGATATTTTGATTTCTAAGTGTGTATTGATATCTTTTTTTAATAAACTGTGAAGTTTCATTGAAAATTTTGACTAATTTCCCAATGTTACCCGATGTTTCCCAACAACAACGATACATTACGCAATACAACTGATATATCCCATGCGATAATTGATATGTATCCATATCCCAAGGGTGTGATACATTACACAATAAGTCGATAACGATACGGTTTGGCTAAATACATCCATTTCTGTCCTTCATGAACGTATTAAACATGTTGAAATTGATTATCGTTGTCTACAAGAAAGCTTCTGTAGAAAATGTGAAGATTCTTTTAGTTGCTTTGTGCGGTGTACCATCCACTTGATAAGATTTTCACCAAAGCTCTACCAAAAAACCATTTCCCAGTGACTTAAGAGCAAGTTGACCGTATCATCACCAAAGATGCTCACCTTGGGAGGGAGTGTTAGGAATAAGTTGTGTCATTGTGGCATTCTTGTTAATAATGTAGTGTAAATATGTAGTCCATTGGTTCTCTAAAATCCTTTTACGTCTTTTAGAATCTTAATAAATACAGATCTCTATAGTATTTTGCGTACTATAACAGGTTCTATAAAGTGACATCACGGGCTGAATTTCATGAATTCAGATTTATTTATTTTTTTAAAAAAGATCTTCCATTACCTTAACAGGCCACACCACAGTGTTCAAATCCAGTTTCCCTTTGAAGGCATCCATAAGATGTGCAATACTAACTTCTGTGCCCTCAAAGTTTAGGAAATTATTATTTAAGGGCTTGGAAGGAAGTGCATGACCCACGGGATTTGATTGCAATGGTGGGGAAGAAAAACAAAGCCTTTTTGAAATCCGTGCTAAATCGGGGAATATAATAAGTTCAATGTGATTTGTTGAAACCAAACCAATGTTGTTTGATGAAGGCAAACATAACCTGGGAGGCGTAACATCGCGAGTGGGTCTATTGTGCCTAAACCACCATTTGGTGCAAGCATTGCGGG
Organism: Magnolia kwangsiensis; assembly: GCA_037074715.1. Taxonomy (NCBI): domain Eukaryota; kingdom Viridiplantae; phylum Streptophyta; class Magnoliopsida; order Magnoliales; family Magnoliaceae; genus Magnolia; species Magnolia kwangsiensis. The sequence continues at coordinate 126,117,379 of CM073574.1, read as the reverse complement.
TTGTTCTAAGTGCCTGAAGACTAGATTGAGCTTTTGATTATTTCATGTGTGTTGCAAGATGCTAAGATTCGTTTGGTGGAAGAAATATACAAATATGAAAAATGATCCGTCTCTATCATAAATGAAACCATGCCTGTTATAAATAAAATTGCATCGGAAAGTTGAAATTCTTCCCAAACAAAGTCGAAACCAAGTTCTTACTTGTCAATAATATTAGTAATGAAAAGGGTAATTAGCTCACCCTTGAGCAGGACAAGGGTGTGTGCAAGGAGAGCCGTCCCCTTAATTAAGGGTTGATATTAGGTGGGCTGTTGGTAGGAATGCAAATGGTTTGGGTTGACCCAAAGGGTCATTGGACCTGAACAAACAATAAGTGGGTCTAGGTCCAAAAGTTCGATCCAAATTACTAAATAGTTGGGCTTGGATCCTCTCAAGTCTCAGATCAACCTGACTTGGTCTTGGTTTTTAATGTATACGATTTGGGCAAAAACTAAATGGACCCAACCCAGACCTGGCAAGTAGTTAATTAATATAGGGAATTCGAGTAGTCAGCCGAGTCTTTAAATCAGGTACGTTTGAATGTATGGTAATTACCATACGTTCTGAGTTGTGTGGAGACCACAATGATGTGATTGCCATCCAACCTGTCCATTAGATTAGGTGCCCCATGTTTGGCCTAGATCCCAACATCAAGTCTGATCCATAACTTAGGTGGGTCACACTAGAGATGCAACTTGGGTTTAGGTCAACCCAAACTCCATTGGCCCAACCTGAACTTTAGGTTGGGTTGGGCTTGGGTTGAGGCCCTGGCAACCTGATCCATCTCGAACCTGACCTTGTGTAGTACATATACATGAGTTATGATTAATATATATTATATAAATGTATAATCATGGCTCATGTGGAAAATAGGGTTCATGATTGGAACTTTCCATGTCATGGACTCAATGTTATATAGGGTTCATGTTCAGAATTTTCCATGCGTGGAAACTAGGGTATGTGATCAAATAACATCTTTTGAATAATCTCTCTAAACATTAGTGAATCTTTTATCTATTTGTTTAATTTTACTTGTTTATGAATAGTGATGGTAGGCATTATTATGCTAATGTTTTTTTTTTTTTTTTGGTAGTTACAGGTGTTACTTTAATGATGATATTTGATGGTTAGATGTTTGATTTTACATGTTAGTTTAGTTACTTTAGTAGTTGGTGTTAACCTGACTGAACAAGAAATGTGTTAGGCTTGAGTTTTAGTACCTTGGGTTGGGCCTTGGGCTGACTCCTCTCTCAACATTGGGTTACAACCCTCCCCAACCAGCCCAAGCAACACTCCTAGTTCACGCCAAAGGAAACAATGGGTGACATTAGGGAGGCATGATCACCATGTATGACACACCAAAACTCAAGCCATTCAAAAACTTAGGTGTGGACCAACGTGAATATATAAGTTTTAGGCTTGCTGTACATTGCCCCCTGTGGCATGTACATTGCTATCTCTAAAGCCTCCTAGGGCCTGCTCACATGGCTGTCTTCTGGGAGATTGGGAGAGTAACGGCTGAACCTTGCAGAATTCCTCATCCCCCTTCCATAGTGCTGGCTTTGATATCTTGAGGTGTTATGGACCGATCATCTTGCCTCCTGGCCTAGGACTCTCAAGCCTTACCCTGCTAGCATCGGTCTGTTTTGGGATTTTGTCCCTGTTTCGAGTTGTATAGCTGAGCTAGGTCTTTCTGTTTTGGTTTTGGTTTTGGGTTTTAGTTTTAACTTTGTTCTATTTCTTTTGCTTTGTTTTGTTCCTTTGTTTTTCTGTTTCTTCTTTGTTTTTGTTTTTGCTCTTTGGTGTTTTAATAATATTTCTGCAATCTTCACAAAAAAAGAAGAAAATAAATTATACTTGGATTTCTTCTCAAGTTCTTCTCAAGCTTGTCTAAGATAAGATAGGAGTTAGAATCATGTGCTTTTGAATCACATTTGATTTAAAGTTGGTACACATGAAAACTCACTTCTAATTTATATACCTAACACAAATCCAACCCATGAGATAAATGGGTCTGGATCCTTCTATATCCAAGCTTGATCCATTAAATAAATGGGTTGGTTTTCTTCCTGACCTGAATTTTAATGGGTTGGGTCTATGTCCAAACTTCTGACCCATTTCATAAACAAGTTGGGTCCTCAAACCTACCCAATCCAACCGGGCTCATTAAGAATTGATCATCAAACTTCTGTGAAGCTACCCTGAGAAAGACTAATGTTTTAGTTCTTGGTCAAACTCAAACATTTGTTGGAAGTGTTGCACCACATTTTGTAAACCCGATTGTGGTGGAAAGGGACCAAGGGTGTGCTACGATCATGGTATGCAAAATGGTTATGTAACGGCTGTTATGTAAAGGTAATGGTGGCCATTGTTACGCATTACATAGTTCTAACAGCCATAGTGGCCATTACGGGGCCGATATAATTTTTTTTTTTTTTTTAAAAGAAGCCATAACAATAGTTATGGCCCGTATCGTAATGGTAACGGTGCTAGCCATTACGGCCACCATTACCATTACAAAATACCATGGTTATGATGTTCCCTAGATGTGACATGCCATAATTTGTAAAGGGTGGAAAATGTTGTAAGAGTGGGTTAGGGCATTTCTCAGAAGTGACTTGTTATGACAATGCTCAGCTATGGTGGAAAGTGTGCAATGGTGCACTAGGGCATTCTCTTGAAGCAATGGGAAGTGATGTTGCCTAATTATGATGGAAAATCGGCAGAGGTTCCCACACCAAATCAGGCGTGTGGGTGAAGAGCAAGTTTGGATGAGGAAAGTTTACCTTACCACCTAGAATGTGGGGGATTTGTTTGCCTCTTGGAATGTGGGTGATTTTTAAGGTAAGAGTATGGAGTTGATGGGTGCAATGAAGACTGTATTATATAACATGCTCTTAAGAGATAAAGGAGAGAGCTAAATAGATTGGCAAGGGCCATAATTTTTTTATAGGATTTAAGGGCTATAAATTGTTATTTATGGGAAAGGATAATGCGAGGAACGGGGTAGGGGTAGGTGTAGATAAGGACTTGGATGTGATGGGTGAAAGGTGAGTGGTCTTGAAAAGATATATTGACATCCATAAAGACAATGCTCTAGTGATATGGATGTGTTGTAGTGGTGGCCCTTCATCAAGGGTTGTATTAAGCCATTTCCTTTTGTATTCTTTACGGATGAGTCAACTACTAGTTCCAAGATGAGGTCCCTTGGTAGATTTTTGCTGCCGACTTGTTGAATGATATTAGAAAGGGACCAATGCAAGGTTTGGAGTAAGGCTTGGGAATCTATAGGTTGAAAATGAGTGGAACAAAGGCAATTTCTAGAATGCAACTTTGGTAGAAATGTTCATAGATGTGAGGCTTTTAGTTGAAATTGAAGGCCATGAGATCCCTCAAAGTTGTCTTCTTTTATAATGGGTCTGTTAATCAAAATAATGAAGAGATTGAGGAGGATGCCTTCAATAGAATTAACAAGGGTGCAAGGAGTGGAGATGCACTCTGGAGTGTTGTGTGATCACAGCCAGTGTTGTAGATATCGGCGATAATACTGATATTATCACGATACCAATAGTGTGGGCCGCTGGGTGATACTGAAATCCATGCGAAATGGAATTTTTTTTTCTACATATCCGTGATATATCGATACCAGTGTGTATCTCTATAGTATCACCCGATTTCCTGTATAGCCTCTCCCTTGTATCAATGATATTATTGTCGATACCACTCGGTACGAGAAAGCAACAAACCTCAAGTGTGTAAATGGTCATATAATGCCTCTCTGCTACCACTCAATATGCATGGATGGATGGATCTATTAGTGTGTGTGTGTGTGTGTGTGTGTGTATCGATGGATGAATCATGTAATTGTATATGCATGTGTGCATGGATGGATAGATGTGTCAGTGTATGTATGCATGGATGGAAATATTAGTTTATGTAGCATGGGCGGATTGATGGATTTATTAATGTATTTATGTATGGATAGACATGTATGGATGGATGTGTTTATGCATGCATGCATGGATGGATGGATGTATTAATGTATGTATGTATGGATGCATGGATGTATGGTTTTTTCTTTGATCTAAAAACAGCTTTAGGTGATTATTGTGATATTATTGGTATGAAAGGAACTCATTTTGGTTACTATTGCACCAATTTTTTACGGTTACAGCCCCTATTAAATGGAAATTTATTATGTATGATTTGTTTTTGCAATTTTTGGATTCCTAATGTAAAAATGTGTATTTTAGCATCTCTTGAAGTTTCACAAAAAAATTTCACCCCCCCCCCCCCCCCCTTCTGGTTTTCTCAATGTTTCCCTTAGTCAACAATACATTACATGGCATCAACGATATCGGTACATGTATCCGTATCCCCTGTCAACAATATGTGTGAGGATACCGTTACTATGAACACAAATCACAGCATACAAATGAAACTTCGGGTAAAACTTTATAAGACAATAACTAAACTGGCTATCCTACGTGGGGCAGAACATTGGGGAATTAACAGGCAACATGGATGGGAGGCATGGTGTGCCAAAACGGTTATGTATCGGCTGTAACGGCCGATACGTAATGGTAACGGTGGGAACTGTTATGCGTTTCGGGGTCGTATCGGCCGTTACCCGATTTTGTACCCGTATTGCCCGTTACGGGGCGTAACGGCCGTTATGGGCCGTTACAGGACCGTAACAGGCCCGTATCGACCGAATAACGGTAACTTCTTTTTTTTTTTCCATTTTAAGTTCTGTTTTTGCTGTTTTTTTGAAACTTCTTGCTTCCAAATTGTTTCTCACTTCTTTTACTACTAATTTCGACCAACCTTGGCTGGGTATTTGAGATAAAAACACATTATATTACAGATTTTCTTGAATCAAAGCTCGGTGGGCCATTTTTCATAAATTCGTCAAAAATAGGTATTTATACTTTTTTTAATATGTTTTGCTGTTTTAATCATACCATATTACGTGTTAATCACAGTAGAACATGTTAATGTGCATTTTACAGATTTAGGGTGCCATTTAATATTTTTTTTTATATTCTTTTCTATTTACGCATGAATTTTGGCCCCTTTTTTTTAAATTCGAAAAATCAATTTTTAATGGTTGTTTTGCTGTTTTAATCATGCCATTTGATGTATTAATCATAGTAGAACATGTTAATGTACATTTTACAGATTTGGGGTGTCATTTTATATTTTTTTAATATTTTTTTATATTTACGCATTTATTTTGGCCCTTTTTTTGAAAATTCAAAAAATCATTTTGTAATGATTCTTTTGCTGTTTTAATGATGCCATATGATGTATTAATCATAGTAGAACATGTTAATGTGCATTTTACAGATTTGGGGTGCCATTTTATATTTTTTTAAAATATTTTTTTCTATTTACGCATGAATTTTGGTCCCTTTTTTTAAAATTCGAAAAATTAATTTTTAATAGTTGTTTTGTTGTTTTAATTATGCCATATGATGTATTAATCATAGTAGAACATGTTAATGTGCATTTTACAGATTTGGGGTGCCATTTTATTTATTTTTTCTATTTACGCATTTATTTTGGCCCTGTTTTTGAAAATTCGAAAAATCATTTTTTATTGATTCTTTTGCTGTTTTAATGATGCCATATGATGTGTTAATCATAGTAGAACATGTTAATGTGCATTTTACAGATTTGGGGTGCCATTTTATATTTTTTTCTATTTACGCATTTATTTTGGCCCTTTTTTTGAAAATTCAAAAAATCATTTTTTAATGATTCTTTTGTTGTTTTAATGATGCCATTTGATGTGTTAATCATAATAGAACATGTTAATGTGCATTTTACATATTTGGGGTGCCATTTTATATTTTTTTTTTATAATTTTTTCTATTTACGCATGAATTTTGGCCCTCAAAAATAATTGCAAACACCTAAATGTAAGATATTTTTATATTACATTCATTCTAATATATCTATCATTGATAGTAGATAGTTAGAAAATTAAATATATGAATTTTGTAGTCAAATTCAGGTTATCTGGTTCATAAATTCATCAGACAGTCCGATACAACTTCTCACCAAAGAGTGGACCGTTACACCATCATAAACATGTTCCAATTTATAAATGAATGCATATTTGGAATGGTTAGAATATTTCAGATTTAATCCATATTTTTTCATATTTTTTGGCAAAAAAAATATTTTGTGCCGTTATGGGCCATTACGCCCCCGTATCGCCGTTACGGTTTCGGAGGGCGCCGTTACGCCAACCGATACCGATATGGGACACCTTGATGGGGGGTGAAAGTTGCAGAGATGAGGATGTTGTGAGATGGATGTGGGAAGACTAGAAGGATAGAATTAAGACTGAAGTCATTTGAAGCAACCTGGGGGTAGGTCCCAATTGGTGAAAATGATTGAGAGTCAATTGAGATGATTTTGCCATGCACTAAGAAAATTGGAGACAGCCGTCGTAAGGAAGCAAACCTTTTTCTAGGGTTGAAGGACCTGAAAGCAGGATAAGAGGAAGACCTAAATGAATGAGAATATGTATGGTGGGTTTTTCACTTACTGAAGATAGGGCCCTAGATGGGCGATACACGATTTGTAGTGCTGACCCCAAGTAGCTTGGATAAGCTACTAGTACTATGATGACGATGGCGCTAGATGATGACGAGGCTGGCTATGATGATGATGATGACACCAACGTGGCAGCAACACTCGCAACAATTTTTTAGGCGGCAACAGTGATGGCAATTTTTTTAATCAAAACAAGTATTGGCATTCAAAGAAACCCATTCTATCATATGATGATGAAGAATTAGTTTTAGGTCAAAATGATTTTCAGCATCGAAATAAACCATTCTATCATATAGAACCATTTCTTTCCTAGATACAGACCTTTTTTCAAAAGAAGTTGAAACATGTTTCAACTCTGATTGAAACACATTATGACTGTCTTAAAAATGTTTTCTACTAGTCCTTGTTACAGGGACAGTTTTACAGTAGGTGTTCCAAAACAGTAACGGCGGCTGTAACGGCCACCACCATTACCGTTATGATACAGGCCGCAACGGCAATTACAGCCCTTTTTTATTTTATGAAAAAACTGTTACAGGACTGTTAGGGGACCGTTACAGGGCTGTTACGATCCATTATAGGGCCGTTACAGACCGTCACGGGACCATTACAGGGCCTTTACGGCCTGTTTTTTTATGTAATGGCCGTCACAGCCATTTTGACCCCGTGACGCGTAATGGTTATGACTGTTACTGTAATGTAACGGCCATTACAGCCGTTACTATTAGCATGTTCAGAAGCCCAAATATGTTCCATAAGGAACTAACTTTGAAAGTCATTCTTGAATACAATAGAATCTTTTCACGCAATTGATTTCAATTTTCTGTTCACATTTTACCATCGTGAGTTTTAGATATATCTCATTTTCTTGTACTGTTTGTTGTATCATTGAAGTCCATCATATCATTCTATTTCATGTCCTTTTTAAAAAAAAATCTATACCCTTTCACATTTCTTACTCCGGTGGCATGAAAGATTCTAGTTTTGTGATGCATGTACCTTTATGTCTCATATTACTTCCTAATATTTTGGCATTCATTCAATAGGATGTGGCGCAGAAGATTATGTCGTTCATGCAACAACGCAAACGTGCAGTTTGTATTCTCTCAGCATCTGGTTCAGTATCTAATGCATCTCTCCGCCAGCCAGCAATGTTGGGGGGCAATGTGACATATGAGGTACATACCTTCTAAAGTCATTCTTGTACTCATGCTTTTATTTGCTGAGAAGTTTTGAAGCTGAGCAAGAGATTTAAATAGAGAAAAATAAATCCTCAGCAAGCTTAAAAGATTCCTCCTCCTTTTCCTTTGCCAGTGCTGATCTTGTTTTTCTTTACAGTTGCTGGTTGTCCCTTGTCCCTCTTGATATGCTGCTGATGTTTTATACTCTGTTAAGGATGTTTGCTGTGCCACGGATGGTTTGTCGCATATTATGTTGTGCATGTTCCTGCTTGTGTTCAACTGCCATGTGCCTATGCAGGTAGGTGGTCAGATGTGAGCATGTCTGTGCAGTCTCATGTGCAGTCTCTGGTGCCTCTTGGCATACATACCTCTTCTGAGGCGTCCTGTACATGAGGCATGATTCATGAATTAAGGCTTCTATGGTCCAATCATTGGACCTTGATAGGTACATTTACGTCATGCCTCCTCTCCATTCTCTATGAATCACAATTTTGAACGCTTGTTCCTAACTGGAGCTCTTGTGTTAGTCAAGAGGCTCATACTAGTCATTTGTCAGTAACCAAAGAAACTACATGCTGGAATCTTTTGGAGTTCTTGGAGAAATTGGTAATTTGGGAAAATGAATGACATGGCTATCTCTCATTCTAGAAGGTCATTAGGTCAAAAAATAAAAAATAAAATGATTAGCATGGCAAACCCATTCACATCGTACAAAATAATATAGTTTCAGCAGATTTTTTCTTTTCACAGAACAGTCATTTTGATATTACACATAACGGGATTCTACTTATCTCAGTTCTGTAGCAAGCTTTGGATCATATGGTGTCACTTTCTCCATATTACGGGACCTTGACTTTCAATCTTCTTGCTTGACCTTGAAGGCTTTTAGGGATTCATTTTGTAAATATGTTGCAAGAAGTGTGTTTGGATTGGCTGTGGGGTAATGTATGCTTTATGTCGAGTGCTAGTTATGGGATTTATGTTTTTCCTCGATCACCTAGTCTTGCTCTCTCCTTTTTCTGTAGCTTTAATCATCTAACTTCTATTCGTGCATTTTCAGATTTAAAATTTAACCTGGTATGTAATTTATTGTTCCTCACATATTGAAGCCAGATATGAGGTCTCAAGTCGATCTGGTTGGACTGCAAGTTACTGTCCACCCAGCGGATAACCTCCAACCTGTCAAGTCCATGCGACATCTAACCCTTCAAATATGTTGGTCCCACCATGAGGATCACCTAGTGGAAAAACTGGCCATATCTACTCATTTGTTTTACACACGCACACGCACTCTCACACCCAGACACACCACAGTGGGTGCTCGAACCGATGACCTGTGTGTTGAAACCCTTGTGAGTCTACCACTGAGTCATGAGTAGGGGCCCCAGCCATATCCACTCAGCAGGTGGGCCACACCATAGAAAACAATGTCTAGCTATTGATGAATAGAAAAATGTAACTGCGGTCTACTTGATAAGTGGATGCAGCTGGTTTTTTGCTCAAGGTGATCCTTATGATGTGGCCAACCTATTGGACAGGTTGGACATCGCATGCACATGGAAAAAATTGGAAGTTATCCACTGGGTGAACCATAACTTATAGCCCAATTGGTAGGACTTGAGACCTCTGTGTGTGTGCACGTGTATGCGTGCGTGTTTTTGTGTGGGCGCACGTGTAGAGATGACTACATTTCCCATGTTGTATCCTTGTGATTAGAAGAAGTGATTCATCTTAACTGATGGTGGCTTTTGTCATGTAAAAGTCTGTGCTTCTCTGTGTGTGTGTGTGTGTGTGTGTGTGTGAAGATGACTTCAGTGCACTGGTTAGATCCTTGAGATCAGAAGGCATGGTTCATCTTAACTAATGGTGGCTTTTGTCATGTAAAGTTCCCACTGTTTACCGTCATTATATTATTTGTTTATATCACCATTAATGATTTCAGAACTTTTTACACTTATCATTCCAGGGACGATTTGAGATTCTTTCACTGTCTGGATCTTACCTGCATACTGAAATTGGAGGAGCATCTTCGAGAACTGGCGGGCTGAGTGTATGCCTGTCGGGTGCGGATGGGCGCATTGTCGGAGGTGGGGTAGGAGGGCCTCTAAAAGCTGCAGGTCCTGTGCAGGTATTTTTGCTATTTGGAATATTTTTTTGGACTTGCTATTGGTCCATTTGCATGAGAAGTCTTATTTCATGTGATTGCCTCAGGTAATTGCTGGTTCATTTGTGATTGATGGCAATAAGGATTCTAGTCCTGTCATAAGAGCGGAGGCTCCTGTTCCTGTACTTGGGGCAACTGTATCACCTATCAGCTTCAGACCCTGCTCAGATTCATCAGGAAGAAGCTCAATCAGAGTAAATGATGAGCATCGAAATATTGGGGGAAGCGGATTCATGTTTCAGTCTCGACCAATGCATCCTATGCATAGAAGCAACATTGATATTGAATTGACAGGTCTCTCTCCCCTTTTTTTTAATTATGTTCGTTTCAAGTTGCAAGATGTGCAAACTGTTTTCTTTTCCTTGCTAATCATTTCATGCATTGCTGCCTCTTCCAAAGTAGACTAACTACTGTTTCTGTCGATGCCATTTTTGTTCTATCGGGCACAAGCACTTGATTGCCAACTGGAATATTCTTTGGAAAGTAACTGGTTTTTTTCCCCCCTTCTGTTGTGAATAAAAACAATTTTATTAAGCAAAAGCACAAGTACCTGAAACAACATCTCTCGAAATGTCTTTTGCTGATACATTGACAATTTCATTCTCATCTCTGTGTACATGTTCAAACAAGGGGGCGAGTATGTGACACTTCCATAGACTTTACTGAAGCTTTCCTTTCTGACTTCCATTAGAATCTAGTGAAGCTTCCCTTTCTTTCTCTTTATCTGTTCATCATCATCATCATCATTTGAATTTAGCAAAGCTTCATTTTGCAGGAAGAAGAGATGGGGGTGGAGCATGCCAATCCCCTGAAGAGGGGGATGATGACGACATTCGAGATTGAGATTCATGAAAGTGCTGATGTAGTATCTACTTTTTTGAGAGCACTGGATGCATGACTCTCCCATGTCAGCGCACAGCATAACATTCTGTACAGGTTTGCACCTTCTTTTTTTTTTCCTGTTTAACATGGCTTGCTTGCTCGACACAGGTTGGGTAGTGGCTCATGAAATTTTACTACTGAAAATCCCATGTAAAAAGCCACATTCCCTCTAGTCTGTAAGCAGATCGATTGTCGGTGGGGCTGATGGTGCACCTATTCACTAATCATCACTACCCATATATAAGATCGCATGTTTTGTTATTTCTGCTGCCATTTTCATGCCAAAAACTCTCCTGTCGCTGTTTCGCATAGATCACTATTCTTCAACACATAAAAAAGTAAAAAAATAAAAGAAAGCATGATGCTTTTATTATTGGTCAGAGGGCAGTTGTGAAGCAAATATAAAGGTGAAATACTGCTCCACTCTGTACAAATGGAGCGGATTGTAATGTTGTGTATTAGATGGTATCAACTCATTGCTGTACTTGTGGTGGATGATTACTTAAAATAATGGGCCCATTGAAAAAAAAAATTAGACCAGTCAGGTAAACATGAATCTACAATTAGCGGTCACCAAATGGGCTGTTAAAAGAAAATTGGCCAATCAAACTAGTAGTGCTTTTGTGTGTGCCCAAGTTAGACCATATGGGTTGAAGCGTCCATGTGCCTGATGAGTTGCTACCTGGCAAACAATCACCACGGTGCTCTGTGATTGCTTGGTAAAGATTGCATCTACATTCTGTGCATGAATTTCCTTGCAAAATTATGAATCTAATGTTGGTCATGAGTCATGACTGTTGATTTGGTGGGCTGCCATTAAATTGCTTTGAATTGACATTCCTAGTTACCTCGTTTCAACACTTGAGGTCTTGGTATCGATCCCTAGCGGGGGTGGCTAACATAGAGTGTGTGTACTGACATGGGTGTGTACTATCAAGCTAACCCAAAAAAATAAAAAAATAATTGACATTCCTAGTTCTGATTTTGTCTGTTGACAAAGAAGTTTCTTAGAATGCATCCTGACATTGCAATAAGATGTGTTGTGACTGACTATATATGCTGGATTTTTTTTATTCTTTCAATAACCCAAACTGTTTATGTGACCTTGGATAGGAATTCTGTAAAAAAAAAAAAACAAGAACTCTCAGATTGGATATTTCGATCTTTTGATTCTGCACAGGTTATGGTGATCGTCCATATTCAAAGCAAAAGTGGCAGGTTATCAAAGTTTTGAAATAATACAACTGAGAGCTTTTATTTGTTGCCAATCCACTATACAAAATGAGACATCGTATAAACAGGTCACAGTTCATTGGAAGATTTGAAGGCTTGATTGCTTACATATATTATTGCAGTACGCCGGGATTGGGATGTATTCTAGGACACCTCCTTGTTGGCTGTTGTTGTTGTTATTATTATTATAGATTTTTGCCTTGTCTCGTGAACCATCTATTGCCAGACTGCTAGCTTGATTTGTAGGCGATGTGCCACTTGTTGCTGATTTCTCTCTACATATCCTGATGCCAAACCAACAGTAAAAAGAACTGAGTTGAGAATTGCTATCAAGTGTTAGTATTACACTTACGAAACTAAGGGCTCGTTTGGATACTACCAAATAAGTTACTTTTTAACTTATGTTGAGTAATTAAGTTATTTTTTTCACTCAAGTTAGTTTGGTAAGCATCATTATAAAGTTAAATTATTAGCTAAAAGCTACTTATCTTAATGAGTTGATTTTTTAAAGGCTTTTCAACTTATGAATTTTTTTACTTCTCGGTCCATGTTTAAGGAGGCCCTCTCTCAGCCTCCTTTTACTTCTCGGTCCATGTTTAAGGAGGCCCTCTCTCAGCCTCCATATCGAAGGAGGCCCTACATGGTGGACTGTCTACATTAGAGGTGGGGCTCACACCGTGGATGGTCTACATAAAAGGTGGGCTCCACATGATGGATGATCCCATATTAATGTGGGCCCACATATGGATGGTCCACATCAAAGGCCCGCCCATAATGATAAAATGCCAACATCCAATGTGGGTTGATATGCTGGATGACCCACTTCCAAGGTGGGGTCCACATGATGGGGCAGTGGACATTGAAGCCAGGCCCCACATGAGGGATGGCTCCATACTGGGGTGGCCCACATCAAAGGCTGGCTCCTAATGATGAATGATCCACATCCAAGGCGAGCCCCGCATGATAGGCAATCCACATTGAAGGTGGGGCACACATGATGGATAGTCAATATCAAAGTTGGGCTGCACATGATGGGCAATTAATAATGGTGAGTATGGAGGATCCACATCAAAGATTGGTACTAATGATGAGTGGCCCATATCCAAGGTGGGCTCTACATGTTGGATGACCCACATTAGAGGTCGGCCCAGCATGATGGACGGTCTACATCAAAGGTGGGCTCCACATGATGGGTGGTGGATATTGAAGGTGGGCCTAACATGATGGACAATAACATTGATGAGTGGCCCATATCCAAGGTGGGCTCTACATGTTGGATGACCCACATTAGAGGTCGGCCCAGCATGATGGACGGTCTACATCAAAGGTGGGCTCCACATGATGGGTGGTGGATATTGAAGGTGGGCCTAACATGATGGACAATAACATTGATGGTGTGCCCCGCATGATGAATGACCAACATCAAGGATGGGTCCTACATAATGAACAGTGCACATAAAAAGTTGGCCCTAATGATGAATGTTCACATCAAAGGTTGGCCCCAAATGATGGGCGGTGGATGTGAGGGTGATCAAACAGATTTGAAGGGCCAAACAAGCTTTTCTTCCTTTTGGCTGATAAGTATGTTGTTTACTAAACATACTTATCAACTTAATAAGTAAAACCGTGTGATAAGCTGCTTATGGCATAAGTAGCTTATCTCAAGTAACTTAAAATCCAGGCACTCCCTAAATGTGTAAAACAGAAAAGTGTAACCACGAGTTTGTGAGACGGGGATGATTGATGTCGAATACTGGCACGCTATACTAGAATATGCAGCTGCTGTTTTACATGCCAGGGAGCGGGAAGTCTATCGCGAGATGGTTCTCATAATTAGACATGCTATCTTGCTGTCAACATTAGAGTTGCATCAATGTAGCAGTAAGGGTTTAACAAAAATTTATTTGCATTTAGAGCCCTCCAACCCTCAGTTTTGACTTCTTTGACTAACAATCATGTCAACTGACTTGAAATTTGGTGACCAAAGAAATAAGGACTGTTCTAGCCTGACTTGCACGGCCATTGTCATATTTAATATGCCATCCAAACAGTTCATAAGGTCATTCCCACGCGTATGAACTAAGGGCCTGTTTGGCCGGGCAGATTGGATGGGATTGGATGGTATTAGAGTGGATTGCATGGATTTCAAGGTAATAATAGCTGCGTCAGTGGATTGGTGCAAGATCTATGGGATTGCTATATCGGGTCTGTTTGGCATGCCCAGCCAATCCCGGAATTAAACCGACCAATTCCTTTCAATCCCTTAGACCAAATGCATCCGAGGCAATTTTGAAGGGATTAGGGTGGATTGGATGGGATTTTAAGGTAATGATGGTGATGTATGTGGATTGTCTTAAGATCAATGGGATTGTTATACCCCACGATCAGGATCCCGTATCTGTTCGGCATGCCTGGCCAATCCTGGGATCTATCTTCCAATTCCATCCAATCTGCCCGGCCAAACAGGCCCTAAAAAACATAAATACCTGGAATGTTTCAATAGTAGGTGTTCAATCCCCATTTCCTTTTTCGTGGGCCACTTTAGTTTTGGATCTTTCTCAATTTTTTGGGTTCGTGTCATGACTTGAACAGGCAAAATAGATGAACAGGGTAGATTTCTCACGAACATCCGACGGCAGCTCCCTCTACAGAATCTCCTTGCTGGCGCGGTCACAAGAAATAATCGCCCTTAACCCATCGACTCTTGAAGAGTTTTCAAATCGGTTTTTGCCTAACGAATCATTCACGAATGTATCGAGCTGTACAATCGTATGGATGTACTGATCGGCATGAGATCATACATTCGAGATTCCATAGGCCCCTGTTTTGTCTACCATCGAAGTGATAATTTAAGCCGGACACAAGAATCTAGTATGAGAGAGAAATCCTAACCATCCAACCAATAGGATGTAAGAAATAAATGTACTAAATTGAGCAGATGAAAAGAAGTCAGAGCCATTACTTTCAAAAATCTATTGAGTTGGACACCATCTTGGATGGCTAGCTATTCTTACGAAACACTTTCATTAGATAATCATAACCATCAAATCTATGGAAGTGGACTGCTCTAACGAAAATATGCAAAAAAATAAAATAAAATAAAATAAAATCAGAACCGGTCCGTTGGCTTTGTATGTTGGCTCTCTGAGGGTATAGTTGTTTTAGTTTTGTTGGGTAAGGAACCAGAAATGTATATAGTAGTCCACGGACCACCATACAAATGAGTGCAAGGGGGACGGGACAATGTGGGGAAGGTAGGTGGGGGCCTGGGGCCATTGCGACGTCAATGAGAAATCTACTCTGTCTATAAGTTTTGCAAGCTGACAATAGATCAGGAGCCCAAAATGTAGGCAGATTCAAAAGGCAGTTGGGCCGCATGAAAGGAAACAGCAACAATGGAAAGCCGCTGGTGAACTGGATCCAGCATGATGTTTATATGCTATTCAAACTGTTTGTAAGGTTAAACTAAGTTGCAAATATTAGCATGATCCAAAGCTTTTATGGCCGTTGTTGTTCAATTCAGACGCCCGGCCACACAATGTTAGAAAAAATGTGTTCGATATACTGAAAAAATGAAATAAAATATTTCCATTGTTTTGTTGCACTAGGTTGAATCACGTGAAATGATACGCTATCCTTAAAGCATGGTTCACCCCCTTATCAATTGTTGTTGGGTTCTAGACGAATTGCTTCTAGGATAAGATAAGCCTGTCTGGATCCGGTGTGCAACAATCATGATGGCTCCACTTAGGAACAATTCAACGCAACAGATCATCTAGCAGAATCAAACAGTGGATGCGTTTTAACAGTATTCTAAATGAGATGCTATCTGGAGAATTTGATAGAAGGGAGAGATTTGTGTTCGAGATGATTGAATTTGGACCGGAATGGTCCAGTTTATATAGGCACCAGGGAGTGGACCGTTGTCAGGTGACCATCAATGGTTCAGAACATTTGAAAAATATTTTTAACCGTTAATCATTAATTTCAGTCGTTTCTGGTTGTCAGATTGGAAGATCTGACCGTTGGATCATCATGGCCCGTCCGTTTTCAGGTCGTTGTGGCTTTCAAGGTAGCTAGTCGTTTTTAGAAACGATTAACCGTTTCAAATTAAAGATCTAACCATTATTACAAAGTACACCAACTAGCGTCACTACAGTCACGCTACCACGCCCGTGCCCGTGCGTATTTTTCAGTGCTACGTACTAAAATATGCAACCCAAACGTTTCAATCTCCAAAGCTCCAAGTAAGAATAGTACACACATGTCCACATAAACCCCAAAACTTCTCTTATCATTTCTGATGTGGGATAAAAGCACACACCGTACTTTTCCTTTTGAAATTTCTGAAAATTGTTTTGGCAGCAAATTTTCAAAAATTTGAATTATTTTTTCAAAAATCACAAATTTCAATAATCCCCCACAGGTTTTTAAAACAATCAAAAAATATTTGCTAGAGATAGAAGAATAATTATTATGCACAAAAAAAGATATCTTGCGATTTGAATCTTTCCTCAGTGTAAGTATTTTCAAGTTATTTCAAAATTTCTGGTTGCCGCATTATTGAACCAGTTATTCCTTAATGACATAACCGAAAATACTACACACATAATAGCTCCTGCGTTATATGTTCCTTCATATTATTCGCTTAACACTTTTAATGGTCATGTGTTTATCCTATTTCATGAACGGTCCCGAGATAACTCTAACTCTCATGAGAGGCGGCACCACTTCTACGTTTACATAGGTGAAATCCTTTCAGTGTTTCCATTACTTAAAACACTTGTTCTATTTGACTGGAATTCATTAAGAGTTCTAAAACTCAACCCTCTTTATAACGGCCAACACTTTCATCTTAAATGAGGTTATTTAGATTTATGCTTAAACTTTTGACTTATCAGTGATTTGTTGTTATCCATTGAACCCAATATTTAGATATTTTCTAAGTTTGGGTTGGATTTCTATCACTGGTGGAACTTTACTTAAAGAGTTTCAACTTCATCCCTCTAGATGTTGTCATTACTACCTCTCTCGTCGGATGTTTTGTAAAGAGATCGGCTAATTTATTACTTGACTTCACAAATAAGATCGCAATGATTCAATCCTGAATCAATTATCTTATATAATCATGTGTCAAATTTATGTGTATTGACTTCCCATTATAAGTACCACTGTACGCTCTCACTAGAGTGGCTTCACTATCGTAATGAAATGAAACAGCTATCATAGGCTTCGCATAGAATGAGATTTCTAATAGAAGATCCTTTAACCATTCAGCCTTTTTGCCTGTTGCAGCCAAAGCTATGGACTTAGATTCCATTATTGAGTGCGTTATGCAAGTTTGTTTCTTAGATCCCCAAGATACAGTTATACTTCCTAAGGTGAATATCCACCCTGTAGTGGACTTGTTGTCCCCTGTACTCGATATCCAACTTGCATCAATATATCCTTTCAACACTGCTGGAAATTCTGAGTAAAATAGCCCTAGTTTTTTAGTTTCTTTTAGATAACCTAGAACTCTACTTATAGCTTTCCAAAATTCAACACTTGGATTATTGGTAAACTTACTTAGTTTACTCATAGTGTATGCTATATCGGGTCTTGTGCATTGCATCGCATATATAAGACTACCTATAGCACAGCATACTCCAGTTGTGCAATCGCTCTTCCACATTTTTCTTTCAATTTGATACTTGGATTAAATGGGGTTTTTGCCTCTTTTATTTTCAAATTATTAAACTTGTTTAGTATTTTCTCAATATAATGAGACTGACACAATGCATAACATCCACTATGTTTTTTAACTTTGATACCTAATATAGCATCCACTTGTCCAAGATCCTTCATTTTAAAAACTGAAGAGAGAAACTTCTTTATTATAGTTACACATTCCATTTTGTTATTGATTATTAACATATCATCTACATACAAGCATATGATTACAATATAATCACAACACACTTTTGAGTATCTGCAAAGTCCGTCCACTAGCGCCACTACAACTACACTGCCTACACCCTCGCCCTCGCCTATTCCCGTGCCTGAAACCGAGCACGCGCGCGTGCATGCGAACACGCAACCCAAGTGTCTCAATCTCCAAAGCTCCAAGTAAGAATAGTACATACACATCCACATATAAACCTCAAAACTTCTCCTATCATTTCCAATGTGGGACAAAAACACACACCGCACTTTTTCATTTGAAATTTTCAAAAATAGTTTTGGTGGCAAATTCCTGAAATTTTAAATTTTTGATTTATTTTTTCAAAAATCACAAATTTCAACACGCAAATGGCTTGAACTAGATCAAACATATGTGAATAGTATGGTGCTAATATAGTGTTGGGCATGCAAGAGTTATATTTGATTCAAATCGATTGAATGCTTGTGATCCCAAGCGTCAAACTAGCTATTTTTTAATAAGACTAATAAAGGTTAAACTGATTATTCAACCATCAATTGTTACATTGATTGACAATTTTAGAATGAGATGATTAGTTCTTCAAAATGGGATGTTTTTGCACTGAGTTAAGAACTTTTCTTTCAGCGGTGATAACTTTTCATGTTTCTTAGAAAATCAATAACAAATAGGCAAGATTAAAATTAAGACTAGATCATCGATATTATTGATTTTGAAAATATGAACAATGCAATTAACAAAAAGAAATAAATACCTACAATAGGTTGTGTTGGAAAAATGGCCATGAAAAATACCAAATGGTCGTGGTGTGACATCAGCAGGATATGACTGGTGATCTACCAAGTAAGGAATTAGTGATCGGGGATCCGACAACAGTGGTCATGGATATTTATCCCACTCCTAGTGCATATTGCAACAATGACACTCGACAATAGCGAATCTAAACTTAGGATTCCAAACTTACTATAGCGTGGTTGGACAAAAGTGGAATATCCAAGCTAAGAAGCTAAATTAAGGATAAGTAGCATTGTGCGATGATATATTTATTGTATGTGGTGATGGCCTGGAGCTTTTCATTGAATGCTGCTTTTATAGGCTTTTAAGAGGTGGTGGATGTGTGTATGTTTCCATGTGAATCTCTAATTCCGCATCGGCCGTGTCCTAGTAGAAGTTGGATTCTTTGTTGTATGATGCCATCTTATATAATTTGCTTCTATTTTCAGATTAACTTTGCATTAGTTGCTTTAATCCTTAGTTACCTCTGACAAAATATCGATCATCGCAAGAAAACTTTTCCTTTTTATGGATTTGTTTTTTATTTGGTTTAGCTGTATTGTGTCTAAATTAGATCACGAAAAAATTTGCATCGATAAGTATTTGGAAACTTCTTGCGCATGTTAAGGCTATACGTCTTGTGTGTGTATCAATCATGTGCCCTTCGAATGATATTTGCCTTTTTTGTGGCAAATGTGTGGACGGCTATGAGTCCTTGCGGGTTCTCTCTGATGCGAGTACAATTTCCTCCATCATTGTATATGAGTCTAATACATGGCAGCTTCTCATCGGGCAATGTAGACTGTGACATGCTAGGTGTAAACAATGCCCCCATGTCGCTTAACATCTGTAAAATATGAAGGGAAGTTGTGATATTTCGGTTCTAGCAGTTGCTTGACGAACGACATGTAGTAGCATGGGGTTCTCTCTCGATTGTCTTGTGCAGCCTCTAGCATAAAAAATCATCTATCATTACATCAAGCTTTTGATGCGGTTGTGAAATTTGATGCTCATATTGCTAATAATGGTTCCAAATATGTTTTATCTGTCATCTCATCTACTACTCCTTTTTCCATATCCTTCTCAAGCCCCCATCTTCTCCTTATATCGTTTATTCCTCCATTTCTTCTTCTTCTTCTTCTTCTTCTTCTGTCTCATGGCTTCCTCGTCTTCCAACACTAATGGTTCCGAGTCTGATGTGATGAAGATACCTGGTCCTAAGATGGTGGGCCCTATTGTCATATGTTTCAGAGATTACATTCTCCTTGACGTTCTTTCTCCCCCAGAATCCCCTTCTTCATCCTTTTCATCTTCCAATTCTTTTAACCAGGGGTACATTCTTAGTTCGACATTCTATTCATCTTTTGTTAGTGACCCTTATCCCTTTTCTCTATACTTTCCTATATACCCAGAAGAGAGACTCATTCTTGATGCTAACCACCTTAACCAGTTTTTATGAAATCTCTCATCTTTGAAATATAAACTCTTGTCACATCCATCCCTCGATTGGGTCATTAAACAAACCGAGTAAAGGCCGAATTTAGGGGTTGCGGGAGAGAAATAGGGATTTTTTTTTTTTTTTTTACTGTATCCATCTTTCCCGCTTTGATTTTATCATGTACCCTACTATGTTGGCTTCAACCATTTATTTTTAGAGTCGGTCTTCTAATGTCTTTCACTTTCGCTATGGGCCCATAAGCCCCACAATTTTGGATGTCTGCGTCATTACCAGTCTTCCACCTGTAGTGAATTTGTTGAGACCAAGGTCCTACACAAAGGCCTAGGTCCTTCTCTCAAATCTAAGATTTATGCCCTACACAAAAGCAAGGGTCTTACTCTCGAACCCGATGATTTATGCCATACACAAGAGCAATGGTCCTACTCCTGAACCTGACACGTATTCTCGCACCAGAGGCATACAAAAGGGCTTTAGTTGGTTTCTCCTTAGGCTAACCATCAACCTTGATCCTACGCAAGAACCATGAAATTTAGGCTTTATTAAAGAGTCATGATCCTACGAAAGAACCTAGGTAAGTTTGAACATAAACTCTTGCACTCCAACCTATGCAAGGAATGAGTACAAACTTGGACTCTTACACATGACACTTACTTATCGGATTGAGTCCCTTTTATAGCTTCATATTGGGTTGCTTGATCTTGGCTCTCCTGTGTTTCAATCAGCTCCCTGATCATGTTGCCACCGCTTTGCCAAGGCTTCAGCTCCATAATCAACCACCTTACGTATGATGCTCCTCCGAGGCGACCAGGGTGATAGGAGTTGGTCGAATCTCCTACAACTAATGAAAAGTTGTTTATCCTAGAGGATTCAACTAGATGGGTCTCCTAGAAGACTTCGACAATGATATATACCAAGATTGCTTAAGTTCAGTCTCTAGGAAATGAAAGAGTTCAAGCACATCTCAATGTTGAGGTTAGAATCCTCATTAGAGTTGTAATCTCAAAGGAGATTGTTTAGAACTCAAAGGAATAGAGGTTAGGGATGAAGGATATGGATATTGAATTAACCTACTATTTATTGCACCAAAAACCCATCACTAGGACTAAGAACCGAGTGCCCTTTATAAATAGTTTGAGATCCAACGGTAAAAAAAGTACAGAAACAGCTTGATTTCGGTCGCATCAAGAAATCTTTGGTCGCACTGAAATGTCTTTGGTCGTATTGAATTACAATTCAGTCAAACCGAATTATGACCGAAAACCCGCTGGACAGTTCTGGCCACTTTCGGTCGGACTAAGGTTGACTTCGGTCGGATCGAGTCCAACCGAACGTGAGGCCGTCGTATTTTCCTGTTTTGTCCAGTTTCGGTCGGACCAAAGCCATCTTCGATGCGACCAAAGGTTGCTGAATTCTGGTAGTTATTTCGGCAATAAAAACCTTTAAAATCAAACCAAAGATGACAAGATATGGACTCATATGGCTTAAGGGATGATCAAAAAGGGTTTTACCAATAGGTCTAGATCATCCAGAGGTCTATGAGTTGTTTTGGGTCAACGATTAGGGTCACTAAGGCATCTCATTTATTATGCTTTCTTGATGCTCCATCTTTGCTTTTTTCTTCGATCTTCGCTTTTCAAAGGTTCAACCAACTACATTACATAACGACTCACGTGATTGACAAACAGGATGCAAAATTGAGCACTAACACTAACAGGCATGGATGCATGCCTAAAACTTATTCTAGCCTTTGGCCAAAAAAAGTATCTGTTGTTTAAAAATAGGTTGATACACCTATAGACCCTTATAAGTGTTGCCGAGTGAAATCCTGGCTAAGACTTTGGTTTGTCTATTATTGAGTGAAAATACTTCATATATCAATCATTTTATATCTTTAAATATGATGGTTTCCATGAATCTCGTACTTTATTTTTATTATCCTCCTTTTATGCTTGTATGCCTTGATAATAGTGGCCTAACCCATGATAGTTGGCCATGAATGGTTATCATTCTCATTGCACATGTTATATTCCCTAGAGTTTGACCACTTACTTATGGCCATTCTTCTTGGTTCTGTGAGTTATGTCAAGCATATGGTCGAAGGCTTGCACTTATAAGCCATTTGCTTTGCTCTCAACTTCAGATTTGATGATGATGTATCTACAATGGGATACACTGAGATTTACTTGTCTGATGCCTAGCGGGCTTGTTGATTTGCGCATGTTTTTCTTGTTGAATCATTGTTTGTTGTGGGAGGAAATTTTTTCTTATTGGTCGATTTGTCTTGTGGACTACTTTTTGTTGATCTTGTTGGCTTCTAGTCATAACCCTATATCTCTGTAAGAGACGTCCCTATATCCTTGTTAACTAATCAGAAAGTTGTGGAACCCTAGGACAGATGGTTTGTTTCCTTCGTTCGTGGCATAGAGTCCTCTGTGCAACCATTTATAGACATCTCGTTTGCTAAAGTTCAAGGTTTTTGTTACAACCTTAACGTAGTTGTTAAGAAATTGGTGGGTCGTGACTAGGCTCGTGATTCCTAGGAGTATGCCTATTTGACAAAGTGACTCTTCTCATTTGTCCACTATGTACAGTGTAGTCCACGCCAACCTTAAGGATTTGGGCAACCAATGGGTAGGGCTCTCGAGGCTATTGTTAGGATTTGGAATCGGCCATTTGGGAATTACCGTTGGATGACTTGGAGGTTTGCGTTGAGGTATTGTGCCTTACATAAGGCAATCCCTAACTCTCATGAAGAACCTCTGTAAAGCAACACCGACATGATGCTGAATGTTTGGGTGAGCCATCTGTGGAGGGATGTAACATCTCGAATTTTCACAGCTAGAGTTTATACTCATGTTCGAAAAAAATCGAGTGTTAATAATGTATAAAATGGATACTTTAAAATTTACACCCTATTTTTTTAGATCACATCTAGATACATTCACCATAGTTATCATTCACGAGAGTAAAATCAACCGTATTGATTATTTCATCAGAGTAACAAAATTCAGTAAATAATCAAATATCTTCTCAATGAAAGATTATTACATTTATTGAGTTTACAGCAGAAGTATAAAACTATCTTCGTATTCTTTTAGTATTGTCTTCCATAGGGAGATGGTCTTCTAGGTCTTCAATTTGTACATCACGTGCATCATCTGTACGATTGGAGAGGGTCAACACCCTACTCACAGTGATGGTTATCTTTTAGGATTAACAATAATTGATTAAGAGATTCATAAAAGTAATGTAAGGGTTCTGATACGTCACGTACTCCACTACTATAAGATGTATCAGTATACGCATGCAATCTACATGAATGTATGCCTAACAAAGTGTGTACGACTCATCATACATAGTGATCACTGTCACAATGTGGAAAATAGTTCATAATATCCGACTCGACCTGCATTCTCACACTACAGATATTCGTCGGCGTGTCCCATGTTAACGTGGATTTATGCGAGCATCTCAAGGCGACACAACAACACGATTGGGGGATTTATATAACACGATGTGTTCATGGAGCGACTATTTGTGATGACCAATCTCAAGAAGTAATGTAACATGTATGACGATTTTCTTACATTGATTGTACACCATGCCAGCCAATCCACGGAATTACATGTCAACCAAGAGGACCGCTACCCGTAACGCATTACGTCAACAATAAAATATTTGATTCACTAGTTGTGATACTTTTTAACACATCACTTGCATTGATAGAAAATGTAAACTAAATCATGGTTCCCAAAAAGGTAAATAAGTGTTGATGGTAAATTAAACAATCGCAGATAGGAAATCTTAGTAACATGAAAACATAGTAGGTAAAAGGTAAGATACAATATATCAACTTAAATCAAGTAAGCCTAAAGGATAAGACCCTCACCTTATTTATTCATTTCTTCCTTAAATGTGAGTATATGTTGAAGGATTGAGAATTTAACCTGACATTTAATCAATCTACACAGTTAGATTTTGTTGTGACTCTCCTTAATTGTCGGTATGAATTTAGGGAATTCCTGTGGTTAATCTTGACTCGATTTGACTCAAGTCTTCATCTGAGTCTTCCTGGTCGAGTCGACTCAGTTTTGAATGTTCTAGTTTGACCCGTTGAAAGGAAAGAAAGGGAGGAGAAATCTGGAAAGAAGGACGGATTCTGGCCTACCTGGGTTGGAGTCTTGACTTAAGATCGTGTGCATTGGCTCTCTTTTCCTTCTGTTTTATTGAGGGCATTCCTCACTGCTGTTGTTGGCTGGAGCTCTCTCTCTCTCTCATATTTCTCTTTCTCTCTTTTCTTTTCTTTTCTTATCTTTTCTTTCTCTCTCTTTCTCTTTGTTTTTCTTTTCTTTTCCTTTCTTTTCCTTCTCTTTCTCTTTCTCTTTCCTTTTCTTTTTGTACAAGGGTTAAACGGTGCCTCTCCTCCCACTATACTGGGCTTTTATAAGCCTTCAACCTACAGAAAGGAGAGTTTCAGTAGAGGGAGTTTTCCTCCTATGCAACCCTGCTTTCGTACAGAGATCACATTGTCGGTGTGTGCATGCCTTTAATTTTTGTGATCTGTATTTATCTGGACCGTTGGAAGAGGTCTTCAGATAGAAATATTGACAGATGGTCAGCCCTGATCTTCCTTTAACCCATTACGGCATACATCCACGTCCTTCATTCAATTGGAAAGACGAATTTTACATGGATGGCCGATTCATCTCCCACCGATCTTTCCAAACTTTTTACATCGTGTGGCAAACTTGCATGAGAGATCGGCAATTGCCGCATTCTCTATTTTTCTTCCTCTCTTTTGGACAACTTGAGGGGGATCAGATCTCCATCTAGCAAGGAATGGACAGCTCATATCCTTCTTGGATCAGAAACCCCATGGTGTGTTCCCTGCAGTTACGAAAATCCTGAGATTTTCGGCATTGTTTCATAGCACAGCGAATATGATCGCGTACGGATTTGTAGGATTCCACAAACTTTTGTTTGTCCTTCTTTCTTTCGGATGATGTGGAGTCGATCGGAACTTCCCTCTCCATGATTCAGACGGCTTAGATTTGAGCCAGAAAACGTCTTTGGTTTTCCTACGCATAAGGACATCGCGTCTATTTTCTTCGTAAAGGGCGATTATCCTACATGAGAAACGGTGAACTTTTGTATCTTTACTGCTCTTTCTTCTTTTCGATCATCTTGGGGAGAATCGGGATCTACTTTGATGGAGTTTGGACTGTCCCAATATGGTAGAGGAGTCGTGTATGGGTGCGCAATAGGGAGGAAAGATCGCACGTCGTGATCTCCT
This sequence comes from Magnolia kwangsiensis, assembly GCA_037074715.1. NCBI lineage: Eukaryota > Viridiplantae > Streptophyta > Magnoliopsida > Magnoliales > Magnoliaceae > Magnolia > Magnolia kwangsiensis. The sequence continues at coordinate 126,091,867 of CM073574.1, read as the reverse complement.
CAGATGCTATTGCATTCGCAAGGAGACGCCGATTTGGCGTGTACGATATCTCTCGGTCCTGCTGGACTTCTAGGCTCAGATCAGAGATGGGATCTGCACGTGATGGATGGTCCAGATTTCCTTGATGGATCGTCATGGTGGGCCACAATACATCTCAATGGATAGCGTCCATTCTTCTAAACGCGACGGGAGATGGGTTTGAAAGAAGGAAGGTTTTTCTTCCTATTTTAATAGGTCAAGGAGTCTTGACTATGTTTTGCTTTCTGGTGCAATGTCGTTGCACACCCTTTGGTGCACCTGCATGGTTAAGATGGGCCCCATAATGATGCTTGTGGAAAATTCACTCAGGCCATCCGATTTCCAATGGCCCATATTAAGCTCCACCCCAAAGTATGAGGGGGATACCAGTCTTAGGTGGGTTATATTAAGTGAACATTTGTTTTAACTATGGGTCTTGCTGATCTAAGGATTTTGTGAAATCTAATAGTTCTACAAGATTATACGCCTGTTTATAAACAATTCTTATAAAAGAACTTACATCAAACTCATTATGGATGAAAAGTTATTCGCCAATTTAGTTAAGGGAATGTACATGTATCAAACCACATGATCAACAATCGGATGATTTGATTTATGGTTGAAGATCATTTTCAACGGATAGATTCGTGTTAGTGAATATGTGTAAGGTTAAGATGGCTAAATTGATGTCGTACACATGTACATATTATGTCAAACCTCATGGTAACACTCGAGAACTTTCAATACTCGGGTATTGAAAAGTTCAGGGTGTTACAAGGGCACTACTTTATACTTCAACCAAACAACTCATGTAATGCCCTGGTTTTTAGATGAAACCATTGTTGTTATGTTAGGCCTTGATAACAACGCATCAAACATCTCATCCATGTGTGACTTCCCTTTACCCTCTGGCTGAATTGGTCGTATTTTGGAAACACTTAACATTGATCGTGAAGGTAAAAAGGTTGTGTGTTTGCTGAGTAGATGTGTTGTCTTGTTAACCAATGCTTCACCTATAAGTCTAGCTATTACAGGTGTCCTTCCATTATATCCTAGTCATGTTGGTTACTCCCGGACGGCTTCCAAAGTTTGTGTCGGAGGCAAAATAAACGCTTGGGGTTTCACACTGAACAACTTTAATGCTTACATCGAGATGTCATGTGTCATCAATGGAGATGTATATTTTTTGTCGTGGTCTATCTTCCTATGAAAATTTTATCATAGCGTTGAGTGTTCAACAGGGTATTCGACCAATCTTTTGCTAGATGTCATATTGGTCGACAAGCCTCTACGGTGGAGATTAGGCATAAGGATTTTACCCTTATCTTTTGGCTGAGCTGACGACTCCCCGATAGTTTTCAAAGTTGAGGGCCATGATAGATGTTCACAACCCCAAGTGCAAGGTCGCGATATAGTAATAACTCAGTGAGACCAAGGTCGAATCCACAGGGACTAAACTTCTACGTATTCTGAAAACAACTAGAACTAGAATAAGATCCAAACCTAAATATGAAATAAAAAAGAGTAATTGTGAACGAGATTTCAATAATCAAAAGGAAACTAGAGCATTAAGGATCCACTTGTAGCTATCAAGATACTACCTTACTTGATTCAAGAAATACAATTGGACTTGGAGTCTTATCCTATCCAATTGGAAGATAAAAGAATTGAAGCACTATCTTAACTTTTCATTGACCTAGTGACACATGAAGGAGTATTGTGATGATTGAAAGGAATTTTGTCATCCTACCATGCCCATGAGACAATGGTGAGTAACAGGATTTACCGATCTTATAATCTCAAAATAGAAAAAGAAGATATTCAAAGTCATCACTGCATCTATTGTAATTTGAGTCACAATAAACCATAGAAAATTGAAAATATTCCTTAAAATCAAACTAGAAATCACTAAAGTTCAAGAAAAATAAGAATCAAAGCAAGATAAACATCCCAACACGCTACAAGCTTCACCTCTTAGCCCTAACTAAGAGGTTTAGCCAACCATAGACATGATTGAAACTAAATCTCTAATAAAACATTAAAAATAAGGAAAGAAGAAAAACTCTTAGAAAGTTGCTCCATCCTTTGACTCTACTCCTTATAACGAAATTCATGTTTAGAACTCCTCAAAGAACCCATATTTATAGCCTTTGTCTATACCATCTTTAAAAACTGTCTCAAATTTACACATTGCGTAACGCCTTCGATGTCATCGAACAACTTTCAATGTCATTGATCGTAACTTGAATCCGGAAGTCGCGCCTTTACGCATTGCATAACACCTTTCGCACTAATGCATTACTTTTCATGTCATCAAAGATACCTTCGATGTCATCAAACAGTCTTTCAATGTCATCGAAGGGTGTTCAAGTAATCAAGAATGTGTCCAGAGTGTTCCAGCGAGTTGATCCAAAAATCTGTAAAAATCTCGATGTCATCAAATAGGTTTTCGAGCAATCGAATAGTGCTTCGATGTCATCGATAACTACATCCAATTTGTTCAGCAACCAAACTCTATTTTTCATGTAATTCTTCGATTCATCGACCCATGGTCGATGTCATCGAACACTTGCTTCGATGTCATCGACCGATGGTCAATGGCATAGACAGTGAAGTTCAGATTCTCTACATTTCTACACTTTGTACTTTTGACTTCCTTCCTTCTCCACTTGGTTTCCTTGAATCTTGAAATCTTCAATCTTGGTCTCCTAAGATCCATCCCCTGCCTTGGTGATTCTTAAGCATCAAATCCATGCTTTTAACATTCTTTTCAATCTAAGCTTTTAAACTCACCTCACAATACAAATATGTATAAAATATACCCATTAAGCATTATCATGTTCATAAAATCAAGATATAAAAAGGAGACAATATGCAATATTTGACACTCAACAATTGACTAACTATGCTTTTGCTTAGGACAGATGAAGACCTTGTGACCGTTTTGCCTACAGTTGTGGCGAGTATCAATACACATCTTATGTTCTGTTTGAATTGGCTGCCTGCAAACAGTCAAAATCAAAGTTGGAATGGTCGTTCATTTACATCATAAGGTTGATTCTTTATTCATTATTGTCATCTACTTATCTGGAGAACGGATGACTGTTTTTAACTCGACTTGAATGACATTTAGCTCAATTGTTTTGGGAAGGGGATCTCTGTCAACCCCATGACCTCCTTGTCGAAAAACTTTAAAAGGCCCCAGATGATATGTTCTTGAATAATATTCTTTAAAATGACACAATTTGTTGTAAAATGAGTTTCAGAGTCGTATTGTTTATAATACTCTCTTTAGCTCTTCGACCGATGGAACTTTCTGGTACTCAGTTAATTTAATAAATTTTATCTCCAAGTGGTGGTCAAAGATCTCATTGGCTTTAGAGATATTTAAATAATTTTTTTTAATGAAACGTATTCTTCCGAGGATTTATTCCGACAAGAGTTTGAACTTTCGTTCATTTTAAGGACAAACATTCATGCGACTATTTGGTCACCACCTTTGCAATGACTAACTCGTAGTTAGGGTCATGGTAATAGGTGTCATGTGACGAGTTCATCCTTTGATTCTCCTCACGGTGGATCCATTCATAGTGAGTGGCCTTGGCCAATAATTTAAAGAGGTCCTTAAAATGCATGCCCTCAAACTTCTTGTGAAGTTTGAAGCCTATGTTATCAAGGGCAAGATTAACAAACTAGGCCTCGGGTAAGACTAAGGAGCATCATCTCTTAGCATTTTTAAACCGGGTGATAAACTGTTCGGTTGATTCTCCAAAAAAATTTTCTAGCCTAGACAAATTAACCATAGAAACCTTAAGCTCAATTTGATGAAATTACACATGAAACCTTTCATTCATCTCAAGGAAGGTCTGGATCAAGTTTGGAGGGAGGTTGATGTACTAATTGAGAGTCGCTCCCGTGAGGGAGTTACTGAACAACTTATAAGTGCTTTTATGTTTAACACATATGGATTGTCAAATTTCATAAGACAAAAGTGTTTCAAGTCAAATTGCAAGTATGAAATCACAACTAGTCTAATGCCTGAAGATCAGCTTAAGATCGGCTTATGATCGGCTCAAGATCAGCATATCTTCTTAAGTAGTTGTCGCCCGATTTTAAGACAAGATCAAGTCAAAGTTCAAGACAGGTTGTCTCATATATTTGCTAAATCACAGGTGGTATAACCCTAGAAAGATCTTAGGTTTAGGTACTTTCAAAAAGTCATTAAACTTGGGTTTTAATAGTGTTTTTGTTTTGAAATTCGGCTAGCCTAACTTCCTTAGCTAACCTAACTTCAAGCCCGATCAAAATAACAAATTCTGTTGAAAATTCAGCCAACCTAAGTTTTGGTTCGACTAGCCTAAGTGAGTTCGGGTCAAATTTCAGCAATGCAAACTTTTAATTTTTACGGGAATTCAGCCAACCGATTGGCAAATTCGGCCAACTAAATTGTGAAATTCAGCTAGTTGAATTTGACCTTGGGCTAGCTGAATTTTGGATAAATCTTATCCTGCATGATTTGATAGTTGTTGGAACAAATCCGGTGGAATCCGGTAGCCGAAGCCAGCCTTAGGCTAGCCGAATTTCCAACTTCTTTGGCTATAAATAAAGGCTCTCTTATTTTAAAGTACAACGAAAAATTACTCTAAACCTTTTGTAAGAGAGAAAGAAGCTCAAGTCCTCGACAAGCTATTTGTGTGGTATTTATATTTAATTTCTAGCTTATTTAATTCCATTTTCTCAAGATCATTCCAATATTTTTTTAAAGAGTATTTTATACTCTCATTGAGATCTAAAGATAATTGAATCAAGTAACATTTGGGTTTTTTCATTTCTAAAATCTATAGAACCCTATACTCTTTTTGTTTGATCGAACACTGCATCATCTACATACAAGAAAAAATTTCATCTGCTATAAGCTTCTACTATGTCTTCGAATCTACATTTGAAGATAAGTATTTTACTACTTTATTTCATACAGGTTTTTCTGAGATAGTCGATGAAAATCTTAGTAGGATTTTTATTTATGATATTTCGTCAAAATTATAAAAGGGATTTTTTATTATGATAACCCGTGAAAATCACAAGAAATTATATTAAGTTGTTAAGGTAAACCTATGAAAACCTTATTATAGTGAAAGCCACAATTACGAGGGTAGTAATTTTGGGAGTGGAGTAGGTGTGGTTGTTTTAAGCACTAAACCATTATAATTCCTTGTGTCTTGTGGTGAATGCTTTAATCTTTTGGTTGTGGATGTTATTTATTATTTCATTCTTTGTGGTAAATGTTATAATTCTTTTATTTTCTCTTGTTAGTTTGAAAGATTGATTTTAAAGACATTCGTGAAATAAGGTTGTCTTGCCTAATATTTTAGGTGAAGGTTGTTCATTTAGAATCAAGGTTTCAATAATCATGCGATTGAGATTTTTATATTCTTTATATATTCCGCATTTATTTTGATTATTTGGCATTGACCTATTCACTCCCCTCTAGGACATTGCTAGCTCTCATTTTCACAACTCAAGGTTTTTTTAAAAAAAAAAATCATGGGTTGAAAGCTCATCGCAGTGCATGGTGAAATGACCGATGTGCTCGATGGCAATGGATTCACCCTTCCTAGAGAAGAGAGTGAACTCTAGGATCTTGTATCCTCTGGGCAATTCAAAATATTGATCCACCCAATTAGGATAGGGTTTGCAATAGATGGGTCAAGCAACCCATTGGTCATTCGGTTGGATGTCATATTCTTGGATGAGTCTGATGACATCATAATGGTCGATTAGGTGTTGCGGTTACAGAGGGTATTGCCTCTGTACCACGAGATTTATTATCATCAAGGGTTGCCCCACAGGCATCTCAACCCTCGGGTAGCCTCGATGAACTACTGGCACCATAAGAGGTTTCCCCCCATGGTACTCAGCTCCAACATAATAATTTTGTGGCGACGAGGGCATAAGAGGTTGCCCTCTGAGCTAGTCGACACATGCATGAAGTTGTCTCCCCCTAATATATAAGTGTTTTAGGGTTCTGCATATTCATAATGGCCTTTCTGTTAGCCACTTCTTCTCGCCACCCTTGGAGGTGATAGAGGATCACCTTGAGGTTCAGCTTAATTGACCTTCATAATTGGGGATTTAGATGGCCATTCTGTTTTTAATTTCTTCAGGGAATTATTGGTAGGTTAGTGATTTGCCATTATTGTCAACCTCTCAAAGAGGCCTTAAATCATCCTAGCGAGGCTCTTTGAATGGGCCTTGTTGCCTTCTATGAGTTGCCAAAGATCTCCTCACATGTCGAGGATGTGATGAGCATCATCATCTAGCATGGCGTTCGAATGGGAAGTGGATCCCATGTTCACATCAATGGGTCTCACTACTTGTTCCTTGTCTTGTGGTTCTTCCACAATCTCAGGGGGGTAACTAGTCTTTTTTTGTCTATCAACTATGTTGATTTTTTTAGAAACACTTAATACAACACACCGCATCTTATTGGGCATGCTAAAAAAAGACTCTTGTTGTTCAATCTGGATGTGTGGCCATACATGTAATGAATAAACCAAATTCAATCAAACGTGTGCAATTAGGATAGTGTTGAGCGGCTAGAGTCTTATTTAACTCAAATCAATTGAATGCTTATGACCTTGTACACCAAAATAGTTAGATTATGATCAAACTTGTGAAGGTTAATATAATTGTTTAACCACCAACTATTACAATCATCAAACGATTTTAGAAGGAGAGGGTTAGTCATTTAGAATGAGATCTTTTTACCTTGATCTAAAGACTTTTCTTTTAGAGGTGATAGCTTTTCAGATTTCTCAAAAGATTAATAACAGAAAAGCGAGATTAAAAAGAAGGCCGAATCACTTATTTTAATGATTTAGAAAATAGGAACAATATAATTAGCAAAAGGAAATAAACTAAGTAAAGAATAAATAAATTACCATGATTGCTTGTGCTTAGAGCTATGCACGAACCAAGTTAACTCAGTTAACTCACTCGACTCGACTAAAAAAAGCTTAATTTGACTCGGTTCGAAATTGAGTTTGAGCCAAGTCGAGCTGATTTTTTTTTTAGCTCAAAAAAATTTCAAGCCGAGTTCGAGCTTGCCCGAGCTCGACTCGACTCGGATTAAACCTCAACTCAAATAGACTCGGATCGAATCAGCTCGATGACTCGGTTCTTTTGATATTAATGTTACTTGCCAAGTGTTTGATGAAATGACTCACTGAAGTGTTGTTTCGGGTGCATACATTCTCCGCAGGATTGGTTAATGGCGAGAAAGGAATGTATACGAAACAAATCATTACAAAAAAAAAAACTTCACATTATAAAACTGCCATTAAATCATGATTTTGTTGTTGCCCACCGAGTATTTGATGAAATACATGTATATTGCTATTACTGTTTTGCATTCTGTGAAAAATTGAAGATGCACCCTATGTGTTGAGAAAATGTCGCGCAGGCTCAAACTCGGCTCGAATTTGCCCGAGCTGCTAACCGAACCATGCCAAGCTGGCCAGTAGGCTCGAGGATCGAGTTGAGCCAAGTTCGAGTTGGGATTAGTTACTGGTCGAGCCGAGCCAAGCTGTACTAAGCTTAACTTGGTTCGACTCGTGTACAACTCTACTTGTGCTAGCAAAATGGCTGTGAAAAAATATTAGGCAGTCGTGAGACGATCATGGTGTTAAGTTAATAAGATATGACTATTAATATACAAAGTAAAAACTTAATGGACAGTGGTTGAGGATATTTATCCTGCTCCTTAAGTGTACTGCAGCTATGATGACGTTGTATAATAGTGGATTTAAACTAAGGATTCCGAACTTGCTGCAGCAAGGTTAGACAGAAGTGGAATATCTAAGCTAAGAAGCTAAAGTAAGGATAAATAGTGTTGCGCTATAAAGAAATTATGTGTGGCAAAGGCCTAGAGCTCTTTGTTGAATGATGCTTTTATAGGCTTTTGATATGTAATAGTCGTGTGTAAGTTTTTGCGTGAATCTCTAATTGTGTATAGGTTGTCTTAGTAGGATTTAGATTCTTTGTTGTGTGATGTAATCGTGTACGATTTGCTACTATTTTCCAATGGACTTTCATTAATTGCTCTAATCCTTAGCCACCTCTGAGAAAATATCAATCGTCCCAGAGAAATTTTCCTTCTTATGGATTTGTTTCTGATTTGGAACAATCGTGTCATGCGTGAATTGGATTGTGAAGAAATTCGCATCGGCAAGTCTTCAAAAACTTCTTTCGCACGCTAAGGCTATATGTGTCGTGCATGTGTCTGGCATATGCCTTTCAAACAAGGTTGTCAATGGGCCAGGTTGGCCCATCGAAATTCTAGGCCTGACCCGCCTCAGTGCAAGCTTGGGCTGGAGTATCAAGCCCTTGGGTCGGGCTTGGGCTCAAAATGAAATCCTATTTGTGAATTGGGTCGGGCTTGGACTATATGCCTAAAGGCATGTCAGTCCAGTCCGGCCCAAATCTCTTTCTTTAAGGTATCTAAGGTTTTCAAAAAATTTAAACTTTTATAGAGAGAGAAACCTCTTCCCCAAATAATCACTTCCTATTGGAAATAGTTTCAAAGATTCCATCCTCTATGTCCGTTCAAACTTTGAAATATCTTACCATGGGTGCATAAAATACTAGATTTAAATATACTACTCTAGTTAAAACATTAACCTCTCACAATCAAAACCTACGTACAATTACATCACCTACCTCCAAATCTCCCTCAAAATAGAAACTAGAGAGGAAGCATATTGACATCATTTGCTAGTTTTGTATAGTTATCCAGGTAATGATTTTAAAAGCTCTGTATCATTGGGAGTCTTCGAAAGCAAGTATTTTGTGCAAGTTTTGCACAATGAAATCCTAGTTCTTGTGCCACTGCCACTTCTCTCTCTCTCTCTCTCTCTCTCTCTCTCTCTCTCTCTCTCTCTCTCTCTCTCTCTCTCTCTCTCTTTGATGTTAAGCTATATAGGGTTTTCAAAATTTTCAAGCTTTTACAGGGAGGGAAACCTCTTCCCCAAATAATCATTTCCCATTGGAAATAGTTTCAAAGATTCCATCATTTGTGTCTGTTCAAACTTTAAAACATACCACCACAAGTGCATAAAAAGCTAGATATAAATATACCGCTTTAGTTAAAACATTAACCTCTCACAATCAGAACCTGTGTACGATTACATAACCTACCTCCAAATTGTTGAGAGTCAAATATTGCATATTGGACCCCATTTATATCTTGGGTTTTATGAACATGATACTGCTTAATGTCCTATTTTATTCATGTTTATGTTATAAGGTGAATTTGAAAGCTTGGATTGAAAAAGATGCCAAAAGTATGGATTTGACGATCAAAGATCGCCAAGGCAAAAAATGGATCTTAAGAGATAAAGATTGAAGATTTCAAGGTCCCAAGATTCAAGAAAACCAAGTGAAGAAGGAATGAAACCGAAAGAATATGTGCAGAATACACATTGACTGTATCATCGAGCATCGTTCGATGACATCGAGGACACATTCAAACACATCGAACATAGATTGATGACATCGAATTTATGAAGAAAAATTGAGTTGGTTGCTAGACAAATTGAAGATGTTTTTCAATGACTCAAGAGCTTGCTCGATGACGTCAAAGACCTACTCAATGACATTAAATTTTCTGTAAAATTTCAGCAAAATTCGTTGGATATATTGGGCACCATTTTCAATTACTTGAAGCACTCCTCGATGACATCGAAGATCTACTTTATGACATCCAAGGACTCCTCAATGACATTGAATTTATTGAAGAAATTGGAATAACTCTCTGGACTATTTTGGACACATTATCGATTCCTCGAACAATGCTCAATGACATTGAAGGCCTCTTCGATGATATCGAAGGTAGGTTCGATGACATAGAAGGTTGTAGAGTCCGGATGAAGCTACAAAAGCGCATAAAACACACGTATAAAAGACACATTCGATGACATCGATGTCTGTTCGATGTCATCCAATGAATCACACCAAGTTACGCAGAGTTACGCGGAGTGCATAAATTTGAGGCAATTTCCTAATTTTTTCAAAGAGGTGCGAAAGGAAGTGTTGCACAACTATAAATAGGAGTGTCCAAAGCATCCTTGGGCACTGTTTAGGGTTTGAGGAGTGGAGCTAAAGTGCGGAGAGACGTCGCCAAGCGTTCTTCTTCCTTCCTTAGTTTTTCATGTTTTCTTCTACGGTTTTAGTTCCATGTGTTCTTTTTATATATTGAGATTGTGAAATTAATTAAGAAATCTTATTGTTCACCATCGTCCCTTGGGCATAATTGGATGATGGAATCCCTTCTAATATTCATAATTCTCTTATGTTTGTTTATAAGATTGGTATATCCTATTGTGAGCCATTGTCTCTTGGGCATGGTTTTGTGATTGAATCACTTCCAGTTCTAACGACTTCCATCCATTGAGAATTAGGTCAAAGAAAATTTAGATTTAGTTTTACTGAGATATCTTCCAACTGGATAAGATGGGACTTTGATTCTCGTTGTGTCATTAAATCAAGCATAGATCTCCCTGATTGCTATAAGTGGATCCTTGGAAACCCTAGTTCTCATCTTTGAATTTCTTAAGTTTTTTCATTGAATTTCTCACAATTACTCTCTACACTTTCAAATTTATGTTTCCATCTTCTTCTAGTTTTACTTTTAGTTATTTTTAGAATACTCACGAGATTAGTCCATGTGGATTTGACCTTAGTCCCACTGAGATTATTACTGCATCGCAACCCTACACTTGGGGTTGTGAACACAAATCTCCCTCAGAATAGAAGCTGAAGAGGAAGCATATTGACACCATTTGCTAGTTTTGTATAGTTGTCCTGGCAATGATTCTAGAAGCTCTGTACAATAAAAGTCCCAGTTCCTGTGTCGATGAGAATAATCGATTATATATGTTTTATTTGTCACTTCTCTCTATCTCTCTCTTTGATGTTAAGTTGCATAGATTTTTCAAAGTTTTCGAATAATAGTCCCATTGAAAAGGGGAAGGTTTCTCTCTCTCTCTCTCTCTCCCGACTGACCTGACAATGCAAGAAATCCCCCAATAGAACTTTGAAGAAATGACTCTCTCTCTCTCTCTCTCTCTCTCTCTCTCTCTCTCTCTCTCTCTCTCTCCAAAACAAAAACAAAAACCTAAAAAAACCCCATTTGCATTCCCCCTGCCCATTTCTCTCTCCTCTCCAAACCCTTTTCTTCTTCTTCTCTCTCTACTCCATCCAACCAACATATATGCACCATGCCAACATCACCACACCCTTGCTGGCATTGCAGTAATAATAGGTCGTCGGCTATTGCAAAAGAAAAGGAAGGAGAGGAAAAGGAAGAAGAGGAAACCACTTGTGCTCTCTCTCCTCTCATTTTAGACATCAAACATTTTTAGCCCGTTAGAGGCCCAGGCCGGGTTCGGGCTTAGTTTGAAGGATGCTAGCCGGGCTTAGAGAGAGCTTGGCCCAACCCTAACCTATCCCATTGCCACCCCTACTTTCAAATAATATGTGCCTTTTCTATTATAGATGTGCACATAACTTTGAGCCAGCTCTGCAAGTATGATTTCCTCGGTTATTTATTTATAGGGGTGTACATCGAGCTGAATCGAGTCGAGCTGGCCTTAGCTCGACTCAGCTCAGTCACCGGGCAAACCTAACTCGAACTCGACTCGGCTCGGTGATCGAGCCAGCATATCCAGCTCGACTCGGCTCAGTCAGCAGATAGGACCAATTCGAGCCAAGTTTGAGCGCCAGCTTTCGAGTTGAGTTCGAGTTCGACGAGCAAAGAGAGAGAGAGGTAGCAAGGAGCTGGTCGGGTGGGACGACTGGATAAGCAAAGAGAGAGAGGCAGCAGGGAGCTAATCAGGCAGGACGACTGGATAAGCAGTGAGAGAGAGGAAGAGTAGGGAGCTAGTCGGCGAGACAACTAGACGAGCAGAGAGAGGGAGGCAGGGAGCTGGTCAGGTTCTTTTTTCAAATAAAATGGGGAAATGGAAAGGGGGAGATGCTAGGGTTTTAAAAAATAAAAATAAAAATTTATACCTACCTAACCGAGTCGAGCCGAGTTCGAGCTACATATTGAACCAAGTGAGTCAAGCCAGGGCCAGCTCAATCTCATTTTCGAGCTGTAAAAATCAACTCGACTCGAATCAAACTCATCTTCAAACAGAGCCGATTCAAGCTTTTTTGAGTTGAGTTGAGCGAGCTAACCAAGCTAGCTCGGTTCGTGTACACCCCTATTTATATATGATATGTGGGTGGGAAACAAATTGGTTACGGGCTACTGGCTACTGGCTACTCCCCCTACCACCGGCCAATGACTAGTGATCGGTGCTCTATGGGCCCCACCATGATGTATGTGTTTCATCCACGCCGTCCATCTATTTTTCTAGATCATTTTATGGTATGAGACCAAAAATGAGGTATATCCCAATATCAATTGGACCACATTACAAGAAACAGTGTTGAATGACGTCCACCATTAAAAACTTTCCAGGCCATAAAAGTTTTTAATCAAGTTGATATTTGTTTTTTCCCGTCATTTAGACCTGTATAACCTAATCCACAGATTGGATGTCAAATAAACAGTACAATGGGTGGATCCCTACCCTTATTCTGGTGGTAGACTCTCTTGAGTTTCAACACCCGGTGTGAGTGTGTAATTAAAAAAAGTACAATGAGTGGATATCCAATCACTATTGTTTTCCCGTGGGGTCATCCACTTGAGATTTATATACCTCTCATTTTTTAGCCCTAAAATGATTTTTAAAAATGGATGAACGGAATGGACGAAACACATACATCATGGTGGGGCCCACATAGCACCGACCACTAGCCATCGGGCTGGTGGCTGGGGGAGTAGCCAGTCCGTTTGCATGTGGGTGCTGACATGTTGCAGCTTCGTATTGAATAATGTGGACTGTGATACGCCAGGTGCAACAGAGCTCCAAGAAAGTTTGGATGGTGAGTTTCCAATCTCCATTGTTTCCTGTAACGTGGCCCACCTTAGTTTTGGATATGCTTCTCTTGGACTCCTGTACCTGTGTGAGCCTGCGGAACTTACGGATGGAGTGGATTTCTCAGTGGATCCCTAACTTCCGTGCCAATCTCATGTTGGCAGCGGCAACAGTAAATTCGCTTCCCAAACAAATATGGGAGTAAGCATGTCTCCATTGGCTAAAGCGGTGGAACCTGCCTCCTTTTAGTTGGAAACGTTGAGAGATCCGTGCCTGATTAAATGGGTGGGACCACCTTTTGCAAGAGAAGCCATGAGACTCCCGAAAAGGACTTTATGCCTGGAAAAGAAGTGGCAGTTGGCATACTCCTGATTGACGGGTTAATTTCGTTTCTATGACTCAATCATTTAATGCGGCATCTAGGAGCACCAAGTGTACATCCACGTGTACGGTGGTGATGCCTGATCAACGAACGTCAGTTTCCTTCATGGTGACTTTCGGGACTTTCAACACCCGGTCAAGGGTTCGAGTAACCATAGGTGGTGAAATTCCACTGGCGTGAGTGTGTGAGGGACCTGAGGGTGTGTGTGTACGTGTGTAATAAATTTTTAAAAAAAAATTAATAAATAACGAACGTCCGTTTCCTGCAACTTCAAGCCCGTGGTGCATCAGCTTTGCCGACTCATGTTAATAATTTTAAAAAAAAAAAAAATAGTAAATGGTCACGCCACAGTAAATAGTGGGAATAAAAAACAGCCAGCATTCAATTTGTTGGGATCTCAACGTGCCATGAGCTGCGAAAGTAAAATTCTAAGCCTTTGGACATCCCGATGGGCCCCACGAGGCTTTTTTGTTGCAAAAACCCCTTGAACAAAGTATTGCAGGAAGCTCCCGTCGGGCATCCACATAGAATGAAGAGAGGAGTCCTCTCGAGCCAACCATACCCAATCCAAAACGAAAGATTTCTCAGCGTACAAAGAAACAAAGAAAAACAGTTGCATCTTTAGACGAGACGTTTTTATAGGAAAAAAAAAAAAACAATTGCAGAAAGTTGAAAAAACAAAAACCGAGAGTAAAAAGTAAAAAGTGGAATTAGAAACCTTCCGAATCTGAGTATCATCTGTCACCAGTTAATGTTACCACCAATAGCAGAAACTCCATCTTCATCATCATCATGCACAGTGTTGGAGGACTCACAGCCGTCGGCTGTAATTCTTTGCTTGAAGACTTCCAGCTCCTGCTCCAGAGCAACGTTTCTCCTCCTCTCATGCTCCAGCTCAAGGTTGAGAACATCTACTGTCTGCTGTAGCCTACTAACCATCTCCACTAGCTTTTGCTCTCTTCCCACCTCCTCATTACTGTTCGTCATCATTGTCATCCTCCTCCTACCATCACTGCCACCGCTGCAAGACTCCAACACATTCACCACCATCTGCTGCTCGAAGCTCAAGCTGCTCAGCAATGATATCAAGTCAGGAACCATCGCTGAACTCGGAACCAAATAAGATCCCTCTTCCTCTTTCTCTGCCTCCGCTTCCTCAGAATGCTTCTTCTCATTCTCCTTTTCATCCTTGCCATCGCTCTTTTTGACGACGTCCTTATCTTCAACCGCACTGCTTTGGTAAGACTCCAGTACATTCATCACCATCTGCTGCTCCAAAGTCAAGCTGCTCAGCAGCGACATCAGAGCAGGAACCATTGCAGCTGCTGAATTCAAAACCGAAGACGATTCCTCTTTATCTTTCTCTCCCTCTGTCTCTTCAAGGTACTTCTTACCATCCTTTTCATCATCGTTGTTGTCGTCATTGCCATCACTCTTCTTGGCATTGTCCTTGTCATGGCCCCCACCTGCACCCTCGCTATCTCGATCATTTTCTTCTGAAGAAAATGAAGAAGGGGAAGGAGAACCATCTTGATGAGTGCTGCCTTTATGCCCGCCTTCCTCCTCCATGAACTGAACTTTTTTAACATTATTTTGGTAATTATCGTTTGGGAAAACAGGATCCAACTGGAAGACATCTTCATTAAAATTCCATCCACTAATCCTTCTGTTTTTGATAGGCGGCAACATACCGTCGTCCTCATCAGAATCATCTTGTATGGATGAGGATGATGGAGGAACTAATAGGTAGTTCCTTACCCTTTCTTCCACTGTAGGCAATCCTTGCAGCACATTCCGGACGAGGTAATCAGACGACTTACAGTTCTTGAAGAAAGGATGCTTGAGCAGCTTCTCGGCAGATGGCCTTTTTGATGGATCTTGCGTGAGGCAAGAAGCAACCATTTCCTTGAATGCCTTCGAGAACTTCTTTCTTGGTTTCTTATCCTTCTTGTTCTTCTTCTTGCCGATGACACTTTCATCATCGTGATCATCTTCGTAGTTGAGTTTGAAGCGGTTAGTGATCCTCACCACCAGCGATTTAGAGGGTGGGAGGTGAGAGAGGGGTGGACGGCCATGTGCTAGCTCCAACGCAGTGATACCAAAAGACCATATATCGGCCTTGAACCCATAACCTACATGTGAGTGTATGACCTCAGGCGCCATCCAGTAGGGGGTGCCAGTAACGTCGTTGAAGAAAGATAAAGAAAGAGATGACATGGAATAGGAGGAAGAAGACGCTTCGTAGATGGATGCAGAGACACCAAAGTCAGCGAGCTTGATGGAACCATTGGAATCGACAAGAATATTACCGGCCTTGATGTCGCGGTGGAGAAGGCCTTGGCTGTGGAGGTAGCAGAGTGCACGGAGGGTCTCTTTCAAGATGATGGCAATGGATGGCTCGGGAAGGCCGTCTGGGAAAGAAGAGGAGATGATGGAGTGAAGGGATCCAGCGGCCATGAAAGGCATGACTACCCAGAGATGGCTGTCTACGGTAAAGGAGCAGTGGGCAGTGAGGACGTTGGGATGGGAGAGGAGCGTCATAGCCTTCGCCTCGCGTCGTACATCATCGAGGTTGGCCCTTGTTCGCTCAAGATCGATAGCCTTGATTGCTACAATGGCCGAGTTAAGAGGCAAGCAGACGGCCTTGTATACGACGGCACTGACTCCGCTGCCGATCTCGTGGAGGATTTTGTAAGAGCTGCGGTCGAGAGGGTAGTAAGAGGAGGTGATTTTTCTTTTCTCTGTATTGTCCCCTTCTTCAGCCATGAGGAGATTCTTGGTTCTAAATTCTTTGCTGTACTGTGAGAGATAAAATATAGAAAGAAAAGAGAGAAGAGACGTGACTACGGAGATGCTGTAACTTTCAGCGTCTTTTTCCCATATGAAGATGCGCGTGAGCTCGTTTGTATATCTGAGAAAGTGTAAACGGGTTCGTTTTGCTTGTGTGGAGATTCTGGATTGCCTCGCCCATTTGGGCTACTTGATGCGATTCTCCATTGATTTTAACCGTTCATAGTCTAGATACTACCTTAGATAAGAGATATTTCTATAATCAAGCTTCAGAGCTGATCTTGATCTTTGATTTTTGGAGTTGAATGAGATCCATTGAAAATCTTAATGATGGTCAGAACGATTCGTTCATCTTATTTTTCTCAGTGAATTATCTGATTTCATAAATCCCGAATGTGGACGGTTGTGATCATTGGACCATGTAACCATATGGGCTTAAATGGGACAACGCATGCTGGGATTATGAGTCGCGGTAGAGGCAAAACGTCGTACTATTTTTATTTTTTGGAGGATGTACTTCAAAAGCGTGTTCCTATGCTTCACTAGACTGTGGTAACTCATGCGAGAGAAAGCTCTCATCTCCATCGTCCAAGCATGCCGGCCCCATTCTCTGAGAATGCGTGAAACTTTATACTGGTCTAACGATCTTGACCCTCTGATTTTCTATTTTAATTTGAATGGATGAGTATTGTTTTTTTAACTGTTAAATTGACAGCCACCAATTGAATTGTTATGACCACCTTCGACTATGGATCATCCACGATCGAGATCACTGTTTATATGGTTCAGATTTATTTTTTCATCCCACGTGTCCTGATAGCTAATTGTACAAATTTGGTAAATTGTTCAGTACGCACATTCCAGTGTTTAGTTCTATCTTTTATCTCCTGGCCGGTAATCCGTGAACAGCGATATTCTTGTTGGCGTTCAATCAAAACGGGGTCAGGCGTGTTAAGAAGGGCCTGAATTAGGTCTAACTTATGCGATTTGATTAGTGCCGTGTCATTACTCAATCATGTTTGAACGCTTGTACGCTTGTGACGGGCGCGGATTAGATACTGACAAGGTCAGTAGCCAAATCGCCGAGTGACGTCACCTAGCTCTGTGGACCCTACCATGATGCATGTGTTGTATCCATACCGTCCAACCATTTTTAGAAATCGTTCTATGGCATTACAAAGAGAATGAGATAGATCTAAAGTTCAAGTGACCCGACCATAGAAAATAGTGGGGGACAGTGACAACCACCATTCAAAACTTCTTAGGGGCCACAGTAGTATCCCATGAAGCTGATATTTTTGTTTTCACTTCACCTATGTTAACTTATGAATAGGATGGATCTAAAAAATACATCACTGTGGGCCCTGTAAATGTTTCGATGGTGGGTGTGATGGCTCCCACGGTTTTCTATTGTGGGTCCACTTGAAATTTAGATCTATCTCAGTCTCTTTGTAATGCCATAAAACGATCCCTACAAATGATTTGACGGTATGGATACAACACATGCATCATGGAGGGGTTTACATAGCTAGGTGATGTCACTTCAGTAACGATTTAGCTAGCACCCGCTTGTGACCGGGTTTTAAACCCCCTAAATTAGGAACATATTTATGAAGATTACCAAATTGATCAGCCACCAATTGTTATAATGATAAAAGTGTTTATACACACACACACACAGATAATAGGGTTAGTCTTTTGGAATAAGATCTTTTACATTGGAACTTATTCTATTCTATTTTTTTGATGAAATTTTGATTTTGAAAAAATTAAATATTCGAATTTTTTGTTTTGCTATCAAAATGATATTGAAATTTTTTTTTAAAAGAAAAGTATGATTTTCTTTAGTCTCACATCAGAAATGAGAAAAGAAGTTTTGTGTTGTATATGTGAAGGTGTGTAGAGTATTCTTACTAGGAGTCTCGGAGGTTGAGATGTTCGAGTTGTATGTAGAGTTATACACGAGTCGAGTTAGCTCAGTCAGCTCGCTCGATTCAACTCAAAAAAGCTCGACTCGCCTTAGCTCAAAATTGGATTTAGACAGAGTCAAGCGGGTTTTTGGAGTTCGAAAAAATTTCGAGCCGAGTTCGAGCTTGCCCAAGCTCAACTCGACTCAGATCGAACCTCAACTCGAACCGACTCAGTTCTAATCAGCTCGGTGACTCAGTTATTTTGATATGGATGTTGCTTGTTGAGTGTTTGATTTTGATGTTGCTTGCTAAGTGTTTGATTTTGAATTGGCCCGAGCTGCTGACCGAGCAGAGCCGAGTCGAGCTGTGCCAAGTTCAAATCGATTCGACTTGTACAGCTCGCACGTGCTCAAGCACGGGCACAAGCAGTGTGGTTGTAGTGGCGTTAGTTGGCGCCTTTGATCCAACGGTCAGATCTTTTCATCCAACGATCTGAAATGGCCAAAAAACAGGGCAACGCCGACGGCTAAAAACAGTGATCTCGATCGTGGATATCCACGATCGAGATCACTGTTTTTATGGTTCAGATCACTGTTTTTAAAATAATGCAATATTGTTAAACTTCTCTCTTGTTTATATGGTCCTCTGAAACTAGATATACCCATATCTCTAAAGCTCTAAACGAACCAACCTATTTGAGAAGGTAAGTCTACACAATAGAAAAGGAAGAAATCAAAATCAAATATATCATGCAAATTCCAAATATTTGGATTGGATATTTGCTTTTAAAAAAAAAAAAAAAAGAAACAAGAGAGAAGTTTAACAATATTGCATTATTTTAATCCCTTTGGACTTTCCACCAAATATCAGTGCTACAACCAAACATGGCCAAAACTCCTAATGCAGCCCAAATGGAATAAGCTGATGAACATAATCAATCTCCCAACTTAGTCTGATCAAGCTCAAAACTCGAATCTCCATCTACCAACTTCTGGTCAAGCTCAATACTCTAATATCCATCTAACAATGAGACTTTTCAGCTTCAGTTTCTCTTTCATGCAATTACACAATGTGCATCACTGAGAAGTAGATTGGTGTAATTAGAGAAGTTCACCAAATGGACATATAAGAAATTAATGGATAAAAAGTGGCGCAATATGCAATACAATTAAAAAGTAGGAGAGAAGGCATGCATTTCAAACATGAGTATGCATATCAGAACTTGAACTTGCTTGCTCGGTATGATCTGCCTTGAAAAAAAGCACCTTTTGCAAGTAGCGTGTATAGAGCTAGTTCAAACCTTCAAAGGAATAACATGGAAAAATACACATTCAAAGGGATTACAATTGAGAACCACGAAGCCCAATAACATGCAGGTAATGTCTTCCTTACCCTTTTTATTCACTAGGCACTCATAATTTATCCGAGGTGAGAAGAGCATGCAAAGTGTGAGAAGAAAGTTTTGGAAGCACCTAGCCATCACAAGGCCAGATTAATCAGAAAAATAAAATAAAAATCAAGAGAGTTTGACCAAAAAAAAATTCTAAAAGGAACAAGAGCGAGGGAGGGAGGGCGAGGCTCAAATTTCGAGTCCAACATATGCAGACCTTTTTCTTTTTTTTTTTTTACACACGCACACACACCCCACCCACTCACACTGGTGGAATTTCACCACCTATGGGTACTCGAACCCTTGACTGGGAGTTGAAACTCAGAGTCTACCACCCGGGCAAGAGTAAGGACCAGACCTAGATCACCATGTTACTTAGATGCAGAATCATGGACACACAAAATTACTTAGGGGCATGATGAGTCCCATAAAACATTCTCAGAGCTCGTGGAAGGAAAACTTGCACAGAAAAAGGAGGAAAAAACACATAAATGCCAATTCACTTTTTTGTTCCTAGGGTGCTGTATCAACGTATACTTCCCATATTTTCTGATATTATTACCTCTAAGTTGAAGTGTGCTAAAAGTTGAAGAGTCCATTAAATCCAGTAAGTTAATTTCCCTGGCAAAAGACGAAATTAATCTAAAGGCGTGCTTTGAGCATTAGAAATTTTATCCAATACTTTAACATTTTCTTCCTTGTTACTATCTCTTTCTACCATTTCTCTTAGCACTAAACTGGAGTGGAGGGACTTAGAAAGGTAGGGTTCAATTTTCAAACTCCTCGTCTACAATTTAATAGTAATATCTGTTGCATACCTCTCTCAACTCCATAGTGCCACTTTGACATAAGTAGCCCCAACAAGCATTTCTAACATGTTCTCCATGCATACCATAATCTTGGCTCTCTGCAAATACCTGAATGACAAAGGGAAGCAGTTAAAACTCAAAACAAAAGCAAGCAAGAAATAGAGCTAGAGGTGGACCTGATATGCTAAAAAGTTTGAAGTCCATAGTTCAGAAATGATGAAGTCCATGCAAATTGAACAAAAATCCTGCATTCAACATGCATGGAACAGAAATAGCCGGAACAGCTGTTAAAAAGAAGAAATAAACAAAGGAAAGTAAATTCAGGATTATAAGTGTCAGACCATGGTACTAGTAAAACTGATGGCCATAGCTGTGGGTTCTATTCAGTTGGCACTTGAATATCCAGAAAGGATGCAGCAGCAAGAACACGGAATGCATTGTTGCCATTAAGCTTAGGACATCTTCTATGATTTCAAGCACTAACAACAGATTGAAGTTCCCATTGCACCATTCCACAACCTCTTTGATCCATAAATTTCAAATGATCAAGAATAGAGTGAGATCACGAGCTGATTTGGCCCCACTCATTCCTTTTGGACAGCCTACATATAAAGAATCGGAGAATAAATTCAATACATGCTTTGTATTAACAAAGATCTGGGGCACTCAGATTATAGTTTCTAGGTGTGCACGACACTACACCTTGAATAAAATAGGTGATAGCATGTGAAAACATTAATAAATAATGGTTGCAAAGAAATAAAGGAAGACTTCAGAAAGATAATTGTAAACACCTCCGCGCTGTTCTGGATCACTGTATATACTTGCCTTTACTTTCACAGATTTGTTTTACACCACCGTTATCTTCAAGCAAAATTTTCTTGTCAGGTCCGGTTCTCATTCATAAAGACCCGGATTTGTTTTACCCGTCTCAAACTAGTTGTTGACGTTTGGGCCCACCACAGTGCATGCATGTAATCCAACCCTTCCAGCATGGTCACTCCACTGTGATGATGGTGTGGCTCACGCGATGACTGGGTTAGTCTGATTTTATTGGGCATCCTATTTATTTTTTTTGGTGGAGGAAACTTGCTGGACGGTTGGATGTCATTTAAACAGTGGGCCACATGCAAATAAGAGAGCCTATTTACCCACCAACGCATGTTTCAAAGCGTCAGATGTGTGTTCCACGTAATCCATCCATTGGGTGGGGCCGAGCATGTGAATACGTTTATTTTGACTCATCTAGATCCAAAAGACCCGATGGGCACCCACTGGTGCGTTAACCAGATCAGATCCAAATCCGGATCTATGAGAATGAGAACCTGACCCGACAAGACAAGGACCTGGTTGCTCAGGTACGGATACTAGAGGACCCTACCTGAATCAGATAGCCCTAATACAAAGCATATCTCTTTGAAATCCATGACGTTGAAGTGGTAGGCCTAAATTTCTTTATAAGTTGAAATCGTTGCAGGACTAAAACTCCTTATCCGTTGAAATAGAAGCCTTTCATCTGGTAGGTTTGAAAATTCTCTATGCGTTGGTGCCACCACCGTGCACTACTACAAAAAGGGGACTAGTCGACGATTTATGTGGCTAATTTATCGGCGCTAATTAAAATGGGCGACGATTAAGGAACGGGTATAAATACCGTACCTAAACCCGTAGCCCTGTTTTTTCTCCCTTCTCCCTTCTCCCTTCTCCCGACATCTCTCTCTCTCTCTCTCTCTCTCTCTCTCTCTCTCTCTCTCTCTCTCTCTCATTCCGTCCCGACTCTCTCTCTCTCTCTCCCTTCAGATGCAGCGACAGCCATCGCCATCTCCACCTCTACCATCCCTTTCTGAATCGACCCTCTCTCTCCATTTCCCCTTTTCCCTCTCTCAATCGACCATCTCTCTTTGTTTCCCCTTTCTCAATCCACATCTACTCCTCTAGGGTTTCTCTCTCTCTCTCTCTCTCTCTCTCTCTCTCTCTCTCTCTCTCTCTCTCTCTCTCTCTCTCTCTCCGTCTTTTATAGACCAGATCTAGGTTTTTCTCTCTCGATCTTTCCAAAACGGATTTGGATTTTTCTCTCAAGCTAGAATAGATTTTCGATATAGATCTGGGGTTTTCTCTGGAGCAATTAGCAGATTATCTACGACCACATCTAGTCATATGGTAATTTCAGCTATTTCTTACTCATATTATCAGAAATTGCATTGATAGGACTGTTTGATAAAGATCTGGGGCTTGAATCTGCCATCTTTTGAGAAACTAACAAATGGAAGTGACAGGAGGATATAATGCAGTTGGAATTATCAGTTCTGGTGATTGGGACTGTAGACCTGATGGGGACCAATGTGAATGAGGAATTCCTGAACGTCTTTAAGATCTGAGGATCTTAAGCATCTGATTTCTGTCATTTTTTTCTTGGACTGTTGATGTGTTTTTTTTTTTTTTTTTCCCTTCTTTTGTATATGGCCATATTTGCCACTGATCAAAGAGTTAGTATCTTCTAATACAGGAGATTTTTCAGGCGTGTCCCATCTGCATTGGTGCCCAAAGATCAATGGCCTGGATCACCAAACCATGCGCCCCAATCATTGGAGTATCAGAGATGTTTTGAGAATCTCTAAAAAAAAGAGATTTTGAAAATATCAGGACATTTTCCTGATATCATTGCTATTTTTTAACATGTATGCTGATATTCTTATGTATCGAATCTTTATGGATTTTTAGTGATAGATTATATGCTCTAGAGCATATCATTCTAAATGTGAAGTGGTTGGTAGTAGAGTGGGCCAGGGCCTCAGACGCCATTGCTAGCTGTCATGTTGAGGCCTTCCGGAGTAGTTGGGGATAATTCTTCTTTGTAGTGATCTAATGATTCTTCGTCATCTTTATTGTATTTTATCCTCTTTTGTACTTTAACCCATGAAAGCAACAAAACAAGAAAATCTTGTTAAACAAAGCTTTCTTCAAACAAGATGTCCATGAAGTGTTCTACATGCTTTGGCGTTATAAACATTAAGAAATGCAAGATTCATAGTGGTTGTGCTTTTTGTTATTGTTGGATAAATATCATCAGTTCAATTAATGGGCATGTATATTATTATTTAATCCTTGAAACATGATAGCAGGAAGCTTGGAACAAGTTAAATTCAGAGGAGCTCTTCAAAAGACCTTGAAGCCTTCTTTGCGGATGATTTTGGTAATTTGCATATGTTGGGAGGGGCAAACAGCACATGCTTACTGCAACTCAGTTTGATATCTAATCAAAGAAGTTAATGAGTTGAAAGGTTAGATAGCATGCGCATGCACCTCGGTTAATACTAGTCTAATCTCTCATGTTTGTTTTTCATTGGAGATATCCATAAATTTCCCAAATTGCACCACAGTTAAAGGAGGGAAAAAAAAAAAAAAAAACCTAAAAACTTGGCAAATAAATGCCCTACAATTGCAATAATTCTCTTCCAAAGGATTACTAGCTTGGCCAGTTATGAACTTTGAGACTTGCTAAATCCAAATCCAATGCAAATCCATGTATTTAAAAAATTTATGGATTTAGAAAATTCATAATCTCATTTCTCTAATTCCAAACAGGTAAAGAAATGATGCAATGGTCTAGCATTATGTGGTGCTCTTGAACATGTGGAGAGTTTGATTAAACAATCTGGACAATCCATTTGATGTAACCAACTCCAGTGGGGTGATTATAACCATTCAATTATAGCCAACTCCAGTTATATAGCTGAAAAGGGCAGAGTCTGGAACTTTCTATTTTCTATTTTTATGGGCAACTGTGGTTATGGGTTGTAGGAATATTGGTTTGTAGGCTGAAGGGAGCAGATTGAGGACATTTTTTGGACTGGGTTAGATCTGAAATGAATGGGCATGTTTGGTTGAAAATGAGCTGGTTTATAGGTTAACCATGAGCAGATGAAGAGCATTACTGGACAGGTTTAAGGACTGGACTGTAGAATTGAGCTTTGGGTGTTTGGTTGGATTTGGGTATTTTGGTGTTTTATATAAACCATGCCAAGATATTTAGGGATTAGATTTGATGATGGGATGTGCCTGATTATTTGTGTAAACAGGGGCTGTGTATGTGGATTTTAGGGACTGTTTTCAGGGCCTGGTTAAAAGAAAAAGAAGAATAAAATTGTACAGTTTTGGGTTTCGAGAAAAGTAAAAAGGAAAAAAGAAAATAAAAACAGGAGGGAAGAACTTGCTTTGATGTCAAATAGATGGGAAAATTTGTAGGAAACCAAACTAAATTGAATATGAGAGCACAAATACGGCTATAAAATTAATATTCAAGACTAAAATATTGAATGCAGGATAATGCAACAGCCTTCTATTTTAAACTGGAACAAGAGAAAGATGAATTACTAATCTAAAAGTCTATAACTAAAAGACAACTAAAAGACAACTAAGTTAACAAATCCAATTTGGGTCTCCTCAATATGTAATTACCAAAAGTGGAAGGATACAAATCAAGTGTATGTCAAAAATATATAAATCCAATTTGGGTCTCCTCAATATGCTATCATCTTTCTGCTGTGGACCGGTTGTGGTATTGATAGGGAGTGTTGCTAAGGAAGTTCATATATCATCAAGATCTGCACCGGATGGACCAACAGCAAAGCAGCCTGGCTATGATAATATGTGGCTTCATTCTATGGTAAAGGCATTCTTACCTGGTGAGTGAGCGTCTGGTAGTCTCATGAAAACCCACTAAGAAAATTGCTGAAATTGGCGCCAGGATTGCCAGATCAGTAAGAAATGCTAATTTCAGCTAAACATTCATGCAGATACGAAGTACCCATGAAGATGGTACAGTGGTATTCTGGTATGGAAGTTCTGTTTTGGCCGAGATCATTCTGCACTGCACAGGGTATTACTGTGTCTCAAATGAATCTTTAATCTTCTCATACTCTTTGGTCTATCTAGATTAATTCAGCTTTAGGTCGGCATTAGGATTAGAATAAGTCAGAAGTAAAGAAAATGTTCAGGGTCTGTCCCTTTGATTACCTTTGCATCCTTTCACTTTGATTTATTTTTCTTAATGACCGTTGGCCAACTCCTCTATTTGCCCAATTTATTGATGGCATCACTTGCAATTTGGGGTCCATCCAAACACATCCTAATGTTAACTTTCGGCAGCTGGAAGTCTGAGCTTGTTTGGCTCCCATCAATTCTCATTAACCATGTGGAATATTTTTAAATACAACAAATCCCATTTGTTATTTGTTCTCAGGTACAAGTATAATTTCCCTTTTCTCAAAACCAATGATATTGTGACTGTGGATGACAACCGTGTTGGGCCGCTGTATAAGCATGTCAGGTAATGCCAGTCTATTGAAGCATCCATCAAACTAAGGACAGTTTTAAAGATGTTTTCATTTCTCTAAAAGATTTGACATTATGGAGATTGCCAAACCGTGAGTATAGTTTTAAAGATGTTTTCATTTCTCTTTCTATTGATACATAGGAATTCGTTTGAGGTTAGTGGCTGGTCATGTTTTTTTGAGCCTGACATGCACTAAATGCATGACCTTGTATTGCTAGCTATGCAATGGAATTGCTAAGGTTTCATGAAGCAGGATTTGTTTTAAATTTCCTTAGGTTTCTGATATGGTCCATATATTTATACCCAGCCATGCTGGAGCTATTACGCTCAGCGAAGTTAGCTGTAGAGAAGGGGCAAGCACAAGGTCGTGATGAGTCCCTATGTCAAGCAGCTATCGGATTACATAATTCCTGCTCTAGTTGAAGCTTTACATAAGGTAATCCTCACATTTACAGCTACTCAACATCTTTAGCTCTGTATTTTGTGTTCATTGTCTAATATATATTGATATCCAATCTTTCATGCTTACTGAAGTATATATTCCATGGACTGCAACTGGCATGCAGGAGCCCGAGACTGAGATTTGTGTGAGCATGTTGGATTCATTGAATGAATGTATACAGGTTTGCAACTTTATTAAAACTAAAGGGAATTGTTTGGTTTGGGTTGAGCTTGACCCAAGTGGGGCTGAAATGAGTCAGACCAGGTCTGACTCATTGACCATTCGTTGGACTGAACTGCCCATAAAAAATGGGCTGAATCCTGGTCCTGCTTTTAAAGCACTACTTTATGTGGTCATT
Organism: Magnolia kwangsiensis; assembly: GCA_037074715.1. NCBI lineage: Eukaryota > Viridiplantae > Streptophyta > Magnoliopsida > Magnoliales > Magnoliaceae > Magnolia > Magnolia kwangsiensis. The sequence continues at coordinate 126,065,450 of CM073574.1, read as the reverse complement.
ATCATCATCATTGTTGTTGCTGTTGCAGAAGGATTTCCTTTTCTTATTTTATTTTATTTTATTTTATTTCTATTTCTGCGAACTGGCTCTATGACAGATCTTGTTTTTTTATTATTTATTTCAAAAATTTTGTGTGATGGTTTATGGCTATTAGTTGATGGGCCTTTTAGCTGATTTTATTTCATTTCTCTTTGAAAGATTGTCTGTTAATTTGTGTCATCAGAAGTATTTGGATTTCCCCCCTCTTCTGTTGCCTTTGTTTATATCCGATTGATTGTTCTCATGGTTTCTTAATTATGCAGGTCAGCAACCTTCTCATGTTTTTTTGTTCCTGCTTTTCCTTCTGAATGGGTGAGGTTCAGTTTCCCTCAGATTTTTTTTTTCCTAGTATCAGCCTTAACAGACTGAAGCCGTGAAGTTGGACACTGAAACCCAGTTGAGATAAACCAAAATGCTTGCACAAGCAAGCAAGGAATCTGTGGGACCCTTCTCAAATAATGTATTTAATGTCAGGGAAGCATGAAGTACTGCCAGAAGCTGTTTGCATTGTTTTAAGTATGCTTGTTTCTTACGAAAGAACTTTTAATTTCAACAGGATTTTGCTGACATCTACTTCAGAGGTGTATGGCGATCCTCTTGAACATCCCCAAAAGGAGGAGTATTGGGGAAATGTTAACCCAATTGGTATGTTTACTCTTCTTTCTAGCAATCAATTTTCTGTTTTTTTTTTTTCCGTGTGGATGCCTTTCCTTGTTGATTCTTTAATGATTAATTATTAGAATTTGGGATGTAACACTCTCGTGTTGAATGATGTTGCATGTATTGCAGGAGTTAGGAGTTGCTATGATGAAGGGAAGCATGTAGCAGAGACTCTGATGTTTGATTGTCACAGGCAACATGGCATAGGTAAAAGATATCACTGTTCCTTGTGTTTTTGCAAAAAAAGCTGTGATGCTTCTGTTAAGTTGTTTGTGAAATGATATTTCTCTATTGATATATAAACGAATGTATTGATATATAACAAAGATCTTCAATCACCCTCAAAACATTTACAATTAATGGTCTTTTCATGAAAGAAGGCATTCTCTTTAAATAATAAATAATAATAATAAGAGCCCATAGAAATTGCTAAAAATTGCATAAATGGCATTCCAATAATTTAAATTAAATTGCACAATTATGGGCCCCAATTTAAATGTATTATGAACCCAAAAAAAAAGAAAAAAGTATACTCATTTGATTATCTAACTATCAGATTGGCTGGCATTTATTAGATGGGTAAAAATAAGATAAAAAATACCCAATGGTCCATTATAACTAACAAGTGTTCATGTATCAAAGGTTAGGATTGTTCAACCAAGCCATTACTACCTCTGTGTGTGGACAAATGAAATCATTACCTTAGAGGTTGTCTGTCAGATTTCATCATACAAAAAAGATAACTTTGTTTCTAGAGGTGGCTCTGAATGGCTATTGTTCACTTAAGAAACAATATTTGTAGAGGCCCCTTCAACAGTTACTGGCCCCAATAAATTTCTAGAATAAATACTTAAATCTTCTCTAAGAGCCCATGCCTTTAATTCCTAATTTGTCTCTTCATTATGTTATTGCTTTAATGCATCATTCGTAGTCTCCTGGAATGGAGGAGCCATTTGGTATTCATTTGCACACACATCTAATTTAATTTATCATTTGCCTCAAACTTTATGCAGGGGTGAATCCTTGATGGTCCAAGCTCCAGGAATACAAACCCGAAGTTTCTGTTATGTTTTTGACATGGAATGTTGTAGATGTTTTCTTTATCACAGAGAGGAATGAGAGCACTAATCCAATTGTGCACGTACACATTCCTTCATAAGTATGCAACAGACTTCAGCTTGTGTCTGTCATTTGGTTGACATTTTGCAATTAAGTTCAACTACACTTCTATCACTTGAATTCAGGGGGTTGAGGACCAATTCCTAAAGTTAGATATTCTCCCCCAGGCTTCTTTTCCCACTGGGCATTTCTATCACTGGATAGTTTTTGACTTTTTAAGGACAAAGGATGAAAGGATTGATTGTTTTCCATGCATCAATTTGTTGAATGCTACTTTTTGACTTTTTTTTTTTGGCATGTGTGCAGGATTTTAATCAATTGCGCCTAAATTTAGGCTTACAAGCACTTCAGCCTTTTGACGCCACTCATGCTATGTACATGGAACTCTTGTGGCATACTGCAACTGTTTGAAATCTCAGCAACCTGCTGAATCAACATTTGGTTTGTAGTCTGTTGACTGTCCCCTGCACTGAGCTTGATTTATATCATACCATTGTTTCTTTTAGAATTAACAGCTCTTTGATTGATTATCTCTTAGAGATGCATTGATTATTTCTTTTAGAAGATTATGATGCATCTAAGTTGGTGCTGACAGATTAATTTGAGTTACTTGTATGCCACATATATCAACCATCACATCTTGCCAAAGTTGTTATGCCTGAAAGCTACCTCTGCAGAAATACTTTACAGGTAAATATATCCCTTGAATTTGTGAATGATGTGATTATGACAATATATCTCATGATTTACAAGATAAGCCTATATTTTCCTCATAAAATGAGCTTATGCATGTTTGTATTTATGTATATTAACTTAGCATAGTGCACAATGCGCAGATGGATCCATCCAACTCCGCACAACCATTAAACATTTGAAAATTCATGGGATGATGAAAGCTGCCCAAAGTCCTTGTTTGAGCTCTGTACATTTGTTATTGTGGCCACACATGCATCAATTTAGGGCCAATATTGTAATAAATGTTATATTTTTTTATTATGAAGTAATATAAATTTTAATTAATATTCAGTTTAATTGTATTGTGTTATTTTTAATGTTTCGATTATTAAAAAAACTGCAGGGTTTTCAATTGAATTATTGGCCTAATGGGGCATTTCAAATCTATACAAAGAGCGGCGCTTTTCTGTGAAAAGTGTTCAGATCATCACTTACTGCGGCGCATTGACATTTTGCGGCGCGTTTTACACTTCTGGCGGCGCTTCGGTGAGAAATACCGTGCTCACCAAAAGCGCCGCTATAAGCAGAATGAGCGCCGCAAAAGAATATAAAATTAGCGGCGCTCATACAAACGCCGCTAAAGTATACTAGCGCCGATAAATCTTTTACCGACACCCCCATTTAGCAGTCGAGCGCCGGTATAATTAAACAGCTCCTTCTTCTTGTAGTGGTGGATGAAGGCAGAGGCATTTGGCTTATGTGTGATAAATCGAGGTCGTTCATCTAATGGGCCCATCATTTATGTTTCATGGCCTGAAAATCAGGCTGGCCAATCATATTTGAAAGTTGGTCAAATCATAAACAAGCGTATTATGGACGGAGACATTGTTTTCATTAATAAGCCACCTAGTACTCATAAACATTCATTACAAGCATTTTCTATGCGCATGACAACCATGCTGTTAAGATCAATCCTCTTATTTTCCTTTCCTCTTCTTCTTCTTCTTCCTCCTCCACACAGTGATGTTTGTTTGCCATCCATTAAGTACGAAACACATTTCATGGTCCACCATGCAAAAATCTCACTGATTAGATGATCCAATCCATCTTGGTCTGGCCTTATTTTTTACATCTACACATTTGATAAAGATGGATGGCATGGTCATGATTGCCTAATAAGAGTGATTCATTGGAATCATATGAGGGTTAAAGATGAACAGTCTAGATGAATGGATTGGACTAGGTGTCCCAAGGCAACTACGTGCACTATAACTTACATTACTCTGAAAGCAATGGAGCATCTCTCCATCTCCTCCACTTTCTCTTCTTTCTTGGCCTCAGCAGTAGGTGCTTCAGCAGCAGCAGCAGCTCCACCACCGGCACTTGCAGCCACAGCAAAGCCGCCACCACCAGAAGGCACTGAAGCAAACTTCTCCCTACATAATGATAATAAATTAACAATAACATCTATCTATCACATAATGATAATCCAAACAATAGCAGGGAACTACAATTACAACTCATATTTAATGATCTCATTCTAAAGCCCTTCTCCCTCCGCCTTTACCCGAGCTTGGGACCAGCAATGCAAAGAGTTGCATTGGCGGAGTTAAAAAAGGGCTTAGTCTCCATTTGGTTTGAAAAAAAATAAAAATAAAAATTATATTCATAAATACTAATGTGATGACCAAATGGAGCCTAAGACTATAAATATGTTCAAATAGAGTGCAAAATCATTCAAAAGTAAAGTAAAAAAAAAAAACCAAGATTTTAAGTCTATTTTTAAACATGGGATTGGATGATGGAAATACCATGGTATTTCTAGACATGTAATCATTGTGCAATAAATGTGTTAATTCCATCTAATACAATTCGAGACCATTCAATCCTGCTATTGTTACCTGATTTCAAATTGTTGTAAGGCATGCTAGTAAATGGATTTTACTAGTAATATGGTACAATTTTCAATTACTCATTCGAGTACTCAATACCGGTAATCAAAAACTGAAATTCCAAACTTCTTTATTTCATCAAAATATTCAGATTTCACCTCCAATTGTTCTTGGAAGTTCTAAGAATAACATACTTCATTGCAAAGATCCCACAATCATTTTAATCTTCACCTTCCTGGAAATAGACAGGTTAAGAAGAGAAATACAGCCTACACAATCCACATTCGCATTAAAATTTTCCTAAGAGAGGTGGTTAGTATCTTCCGAACTAATATATTAGAAAGGATCAACAGTCCAAGATACAAGATCTAATAATGGAGTTTTACTAATGAAATTGAATCAGTCCTCTTTTGTTTTAGTCATAAATTTTCAGAGCACCAGTAGGGTCTTTGGATGGTTAGGATTGTGCAATCAGTGAAAACCTTGGGTCATCTCCTGTACATTTGTAGGCCACTAGATGGACAGCCTACATCATCACACATTCCACAGTGAATGCTTTCTATCCATGCGGATAGGAAACAAACCCTTTTCAAAAGGGTGGAATTATATGATTTTTTGGGCCCGCAGATTGTGTGTAGGGCTATCAAGAACATACATGCAGCACATGCACATGGTCATCTTGACAGTTCATCTGAGGATCCCACCTGTAAATTGGATGTAGGATCTAATCATCCAAGAGGTGACTTTAAACTTTGGCGATTGCTCATTTATTTTAAACCATTTGTCATTCGCCAACCATTCCCAGTAGGTAAGCAGTAGGTAGAAATTTATGGTGCTGATTCTTACCAGTAGCTTTACAAGTTCAAGAAGAGGCTGGAACAAAACTAATAGAGAAAATTTTGCATAAATTTGCATGAACAACAGAACAAGACCTCTGCTTTCCTTTCAATCAACAAGTACAGCAGAAATCAATCCTTTATGGTTAGAAACTTCACGGGTACAAGAAGAGACCAAAACTTTTTTTAAAAAAAATTACACAAGCCCATTAGAAATCAATATCATAAATTGCCACCTACTTTATTTATTTATTTCTTCATAAATAAATAAATAACAAGAAAATCAAAGATCGTAAGGGGTCATTTGGCTCCTTGGAAAAGTACCCACCTCAAAATAGAATCTAAGTAGGGGTAAATTCCTGTGATTGGGATTGGTAAAGCCTAGAAACGATTTCCAGTTAGAAATTCCAGCATTTTGCATTGTTTTTTGTTTTTATTCCTAGCCACAAGTTCAATTGGAAATTCCAAGCAAATGGATTCCTTCCCAACTGTCACTTATTTGAATTTTTTTTTTATAAATAGGTACCTGCACCATAGAATTCTCATCTATCTGTGCACGAGGCATTCTCTTTTATTTACGATAACACCATTCTCATTCAAGGTTTTCTGCAATACATCCCCACGCAATGCCGCATGATAGATCGAGATCGTAGCAGTTGGATTTGAGTTTTTTTCAATGACCCAACCCATTTATGATAGTGCCCCTATTAGATTGAGTACTTAAAACTTTCAATTATAAAGAGACTATGTAAACCATCCATGTTCACCATAAAAGAGTAAATTTATCAAAGAGTTGAAATAATCAAATATAATATATATATATATATATATATATATATATATATATATCTTACCATATAAAGTGAGAAAAACCAGATAATTACTAGTCAAAGACTAAAGTCACGACATATCTTATTTCAATACATATGCATGTATTCTAGCAAACCACTTCCAATTCACGACTTAATATTTTATTAATTACTAGTTAGCATGGAAAGGTGTAATGATTTTTTCTGTTTGCGTGCCTTTGTCAATCCTTCTCTGCTCTCTTCTCTGACCAAAATATAATACAAAGTGTATGATCGAGGATTTGCACGACCCGAAGAAAGAACTTTTCAGAGGTGTGGCCAATATGGACATACCACTTATGTTTTTATGTTTGTTTTTTTGTTTTAATAGTAACACACTTGGTTAATGCAAAACTGCAACTGTAAAATATAAACACAAGTTCCAAAAAACTGCAACTGTAAAATATACAAATTCCAGGAATCTGTAAGTCATAGATCTTTAATAATCCAACCCCTCCCTACAATGGAAAAGAATAATAATAACATGTTACTTCATGGAAATAAAAAATTTCGTGTGTTAGACAATGATCATCAAACTAAGAACATGTACATTTTGCAGGTTTTGTGTTAGCACCAGTGGGGCCCTTGATTCTCCTATCTCAACCGTTCATATGATGGGTCGAATAAAATTAGGTCACACACCTACCTGATATGGTCCGAATAAATTTTGAAAACAAATCAGGGTGGGCCCAATGTGGACAACCCATATCCAAATATTTGTCGGACTTGCAGATATGTACATACATAAGTTTATGTATCATATAAATGTGCTTGCGGCTTACGTAATAACATAAATTTCCTGTGTAAATGGCCTACGTTCCTCTAAATAGTTGGGTATTAGCCGAAGATGGTGAATTTCTGAAATTCACACCAGATGTGGGTCACGCCATTTAAAACAGTGAACAATGCAATGTTCACCCTCCAAATTGTTTTCCTTGGCGTGGCCCACCTGAATCGGATGGGGCTGATTTTGGTGCCTAAATTTTAGTGTGGGATGTAATGGTTTGAGTGGATTCCACATAATCATCATGCCGGGCCTTCTAAGAAGTCACCATGTACACATCAGGGAGTAATGCCAGGAGTTAGTAGGTTAAGCGCTCTCCCTCTCTCTCTCTGTGGTTGGAGTGGGCCTCACAGTCCGTGACCCTTGGGTATATCACCCTATGATAGGCACAGGGCTCAAAAATCTGCCCCATCTATTATTCAGGTGGACCACATATTAAAAGGTGTATATAAGACAAAGCTTAGCCTCCAAATTATTTCCTTTGGTGTAGCCCACCTGAATCACAAATGAGTCTGATGTTTGGGCCATGGGCGTAAGTTTTAGTGTGAGATCTAATAGTTGGAGAGGATTTTCATATAAACATCACAGAGAACCTTGTAAAAATCCAAGGGTGAAAGTCTCTCTCAACTGTTTCCATTCATGTAGCACATCACAGGTCAGCGAAATTTTTATTTTATTTTATTTTTTGATCTGAGCCTGATATAGTAGTACACACATAATGGTTTAAGTGGATGTCACATACATATTATGTGGGGCCCATAAAAAATCAAGAGTGCGCCTACGTCTCCCACCTGTTCCTAGAAACAATGACATATTCCCTGTGTGTTCTACCCAGAATACCAACCATCTGCTGATCAGTTGAGGCTATACATATACATAGGATGCAGGCCATTCACCCAATATTTTAAAGCATTCGTTCCAAGGAAAAGTGGCCTGCACAATGAGCTCTCTTTCATCAAGGGATTGGAAAATATTAGAATCTTGTCAATATATGGTAGGTTTCTTTCTCTTGGTGTTTCACCATGCATGTAGTAAAGGATTCAGCACTTGGGTTTCTTGCTGCTTGCTGCTACGAGCCTATGACACGTTTGAAATTGATGGGGGTATTACCCTGATGCATCAGGGCCATATGATTTCTCTTCTTTTAGTTGTTCTCATTTGAAATGGGCTTTCTAGAGGTCACAGACCAAGACAACCAGTATCTGATTTGAGCCCAAAACTGACGCATGTATCCAGTGTCTTAAGGGGTCATTTGGATGCCTGTAAATAGGCTAAGTTTTAAATGATTTACATGTAAATCATTTACAGGCTCATTCACCAAAAACCATGGAACAATTAGTACACATTCAATGGAAACGCTGTCAGATATTTGATGGCTAGGATCTTCCTGTGTTGGGGCTTTTGGTGCATGGATTATCCACATTGGGCCCATCGCATCAATGGCTTGGATTGCTGATCCATGGCGTGTGGCAGATAACTAAACATCCGCCCATCTTATCATCTTAACTCTCCATATGATGGTCTCACTAAACCAAAGGCTTAAAACAGAGAAACCATATATATCGAGATCGTTTTGGCCCACCTTTCTCTATTCTCTCTTTTTCCTCTTTCCTATTAAATATCTCCTCCTCCACGTGCTTCTGCACTTGGCCCCGATTTCAACTAAGGCATACATCATAGTGGGGCCACATAAAACACATCATGGTGGGTCCGATCGGCGAGGAAAGAGAACTCACCTATTTGAAGATGACGCTGCTCGATGGAAGATTGAAAATGACGCTGCTCGATGGTGATGGAAGATGCCGCTGCTTAAAAATGGGAGAAGCTCTTGAGGGCTGGGATGCGCTGCTTGAAAATGGGAGAAGCTCTTGAGGGCTGGGATGCGATGCTTGAAAAAGGAAGAAGCTCTTGAAGGTTGGGATTCACAGTCGAAAATGGGAAAAGAAGAAATGGCGCTCGATCTCCCGGATCCTCTTCTAAATCAGATAAATCTTTCAAATCGGAAAGAGTGTTTGTTTACAACTGTTTATAACGAAAAAACCTGTTAACGGCCGTACATGCAAGAGGGACCATTTTTTGGATGGTTAAGATTGTATTATATAATAAGCTCATAAATATTACACACTTAAAACTAGACGGATTATTTGAATGGTCTGGATAACTCTATATCATTGCCACTATTTACATGAATGAGTCACCACTATTTTACATTATGTACAAAACTCACAGGCTTTGTCCCAGAACAAAAACGGTAAACCAAGCTTGGGAAAGGGGAGGGCTCTGTGGGTCCCACCACGTTGTATATTTTTCATCCACGTCGTCCATCAATTTATCAAGATCATCTTAGGGTTGATCCCCAAACATGATCCCTGAATAAGTCTTGAATGGACCACAAAATGAGAAAACTATGGACGTTGGATGTCCACAGTTGAAAATTGTAGCTACACCGACGGATTACAGGCCTTTGCCGACGGATTTTAGCCGTCGGAAATACCGACGGATTTTAGCCGTAGCTAAAGCCACCCCAGGTCCGTCGACGTTTCCCTTTTTTTTGATAGTGAGTGTTCTAAACCATTGATGGCCAACTAGCAACAATTCACTCCCCTGGTCCCTATATAAACTGAGCCATTTCAATCCAAAATCAATAAACACTAACGTATATCTTCTAAACCATCATATCTCACTAAAATTCATCTCTTTATAAGAATATTGCAAATACGTCCACTAATAGAGTTCGACATAAGATCAGCTGCATTGAAAAGTTTTTAATTAGTAAACCATTCATGATTATTACACACGGAATCTAGATAGGCTCGTCTTATCCTAGAAGCAATTCGCCTGTAACCCATCAACTATTGATAAGGGGGCGAATCACACTTTTAAGGACAACACATTAATACGTGATTCAGCCTGGTGTTAAAAAGAAATCATTTTCTTTAATTTTTTTAATTTTTCAATTCTTCAACATATTTCACAACATTTTTTGCCATTATTGGTAAAACCAATTAAAAAATGACATGTATTTATACGAAAAATATAAAGAACGTTTAAGATCTTTAAAGATATTTTGAGCGCATGTTGCGGAATTATAACTGTTACTTACCAAGGTATTACGCATCATCTATAGACGAAGCATGGCTGAAAAACTCGAAAGTAAGACATGGTCGAGAGAAAAGTAATGTTAAAGCAGTTATCAGGATAGGTGTCCAGGAAGGATTCAAAAGAAGGATCTAGATGGCTATCCTAAGAGAAGATTATAAATTGCATAAAATTTTAACAAAGAGAAACATCTCATACTAAGTCAATCCAACAAATCAATCTACCAATTATCCTTTATGTTCCTTAGCATAAATTGTCTTTTATGTTTCTCAGTTTGATCGGTAGTCTAATCTTACATTAAGAATAGGAGTAATCCAATAGTTGTAATCCTAAACTATAATCCAAATTTATGCTCATATGCTGGACAATTTCCATCAAAATATAAAGTACTTCTTTTAGAAAGGTGTGTTGCAATTATTATCTATGGTTGATTATAAGTATACTTTCATTTCTGTGGTTTAACTTTTATATCTAAAAGTCCTTTTTGTATAGAAGGAAAAGTACAACTCATTCTCAAAGGATAAACCCTACCCTCCGATAATCGTCTGATCATTTTAAATAACATCTTCCGTGTGGCTGAATATCCTGTTGGGCTTCTCAAATCTTAGTCATATACTGTCAATTTTGACGTATTTGTCTATTTGGCGCTTGAGGTCAAAGTTGTTCAGTTGAAATCAGGTCGCATAGTCGGTTCAGGCACACTTGCAAGTATTACATGTAATTGAATTTGAAACCGAGATGCAACAAAACTGAGGATTTTTTACAGTTATAACATAATAAGTTTTTCAGTAAATAAATAAGGATCGGACAAAAATAAAAATAAGGTTGGATCGCTAATTTTATTAATTGGAATGTAAGGGTAGTACAATCGGTGAATTAAAAAATAAACTAAGTAAAGAGAAAATGAATTGCTTATAGCGGCTTGTATTGGTAAAACGGTCGTGGGAACTATCACAAGATCTTAAGAAGGTCGTGTTGTGAAATCAACAGTATGTGACTGGCGAAGTATTAAGGAATTGATTATCGAGGGATCTAATGATGAGGTCATAGATATTTGATACACTCCTGTGTACTGCAGCGCTGTACTGAACAACATCAACATTAATCTAATCTAATGGCTCTGGACTTGTTGCATCATGGCTGGACAAAAGTAGAGTGACTAAACTACATTAATATACGTCCATGGAAGACAGATAGTAAGACAATTTAGATCCATAGAGGGATTAATTATTTATGGCAAGGACCTAGAGTTCTTTTTCGAGTGCTGATTTTATAGGGTTTTAAGAGGTGGTGGTCACGTGTAAGGCGCGTGGATTTCCATATGAATCTTCGATTACGCAGCGACTGTATCCCAGTAGGATTTGGAATCCTTTCTATATCATGTCATCGTATGTGATCTGATTCTAATTTCGAAATAAATTTCCATAATTCACTCCTAATTCCTTATTGCTATGAGAAAGTGTCGGTTGTCCCTAGAGAAATTTTCCTTTTCAAGTTGATCCAAGATAAATTTGTTGTGCCCGAGTTGGATTCTAAGGAATTCGGCATCAACAGTTCTTTGAAAAATTTCTTAGCACACTAAGGGTTACACATGTCATGTGCTCTACAAATGATGGTTGTCTTTTCTAGTATAAACGTGCATACTGCCATGAGCATGACTCATTTTGGCAGGCTACATATTGTTAGGTGATAAGCGTTGGAAGTCCCTTTTGGTGTGAGTATGTTTCCTCCCGTTGTTCATATGAGTGTGCCGAAACATGGTAGCTTCTCACTTGAGAATGTGGATTGAATAAAGCCAAGTGTAAACAATACCATCATGTCTCTTCACAATCAGAGAATGTGAAGAAATGTTGCATCATCTCAACTTTTGATAGGATTTGGCAAGTGGCATGTGGTGACATGGGGTTTGTGCTCGATCGTCTTGCATAGCATCTGGCATCGAAAATTGCCTATCATTAATGCTTAGTGAGGGTATCGATGGTATGACCTTCTATGAAATAGGTTTCTTAACTTGGTCTTCCTCGCTCTTTCTTCGCTATTTTTTTCTCTCTTTCGCTCTCGCTTTCTTACCCTCCTGATATTGTCTTGTTCTCCTTTAATTGCTCAAAAGGAAAAATATTTCATCAAAGCCGCAAATGGGCAAATACATGATCAAAAGCACGTCAGAAAAATATGTGATCAAAGTCACATAGGGCACAAATGATTCACAAGATGGTAAGTCCACAATAAGTTTCATTCAATCCATTAGCATATACACTAGTTTGAGACCTCCAAAAGTATCATCAAGCAATCACAAGTGGCATGCATCTAATTAATTAACAAATTATAAAACTTGAGATATCATGTAGAAATAAAATCATACATGCTTACTAAAATTAAAGAGATGTGTCAATTATCCAATCCAGGAGTTAATTGGGCAACAGATTGGTATATTCTCTTAGTGAGATAGTACATTAATTAACTTAAGAGAAGCTAAATATAAGAGATTATTTATCATTTATATCAAGATTAACAAATTTAAGTAAAAAGCTTAAAGGGGGAGTCCTCACCTTCGGTGTGAATTTTTCTCCTTAACTCGGGATCATTGCATAATCAAAACACTCAATTCTACTACTTTAAGTAGCTTAATTGTGCTCCCGATCTTGATCCAATTGAACACAACTAGTTAGACTTGAATGTTACTCTTTAGGGAAAGATCATACCCTAAATTACTCAATCAAATATATAATTTGAAAACTCTAGATTAGCTATTCATTAATCTCAAATTAACATTTCAAATTGAGAAGTAGGAGCTACTTCACCTTGATTTCGAGTTAACTCGATAAGATCGGTTTGACTTAATATCGCTCCACTTGATCTTGAGCATAGTTATGAATTGGTGAGAACTCGAATGTCATGAGCCAACAACGATAAAGATGGACTAAATCGAGTGAACTCAGATCAGCCATGACCTTGGACCCAATGGACCCAACTGAGTCAACTCAGTAAGGACCCGACAACACTCCCTACTCTCTTTTTCTTCTTTCTCCTTCTTCTTTCTCCTCTTCTATCCCTTCCCTTTCCTTCTTATCTTTTCTCCCCACAACAACCCATGACTAGACCCAAGCCAAACTCAACCTAGCTAAACTCGGCAAATTCCAGCCAATTTGACTCAGGAACAAGCAACCAACCTCCCACTTCTCTCTCTACTCTTCTTCCTCTATTCTTTCCTTCCTTTCTCCCTCACCTTCTCTTTCTCTTCCCCAAGCTCCCACTCTCTCTCTCTTTTATCTTCCCCCCTCTCTCTCTCTCTTCTTCTTATTTATTTCTCCTTTCTCTCTTTCTCTCCCTACTAGAATTCCAGAAATGTCCAAACCAAACCAAGCAAGTTAGCGGGTTCAGGACTCAGACAAAGACTCGGAGTGGCATCGACTTGCACTCGAACGAGAGTGTGGCACCACCCCACTCTCTCTCTCTCTCTCTCTCTCTCTCTCTCTCTCTCTCTCTCTCTCTCTCTCTCTCTCTCTCTCCCACTCTATTCCCTCTCTCACGCTTTCTTCCTTTTCTCCTCCTCTGATGTTTCCAACAACGACTGGGCTTGACTTGAGACTAGGTCCAAGTTGAGCTGGTGCGGCACGACGGCGACTCGAACACGCTCTTTCTAGCTCTCTTTCTTTAGACAAGGGCCGCCCTAAAAGGGTGACCTTTCATAAGCCTTAAATGTTCCTCTAAAGGTTTCGAATGCTAATCATTTGATTAGTTACAATTCATATTTTTTCGCAAGCTAAAACATCTTGAATAATATTAATCATATGGAATCCTATATGTATGACTGTAAAGCATTCACACAGATGAATTTCTGGCATAATGGTCCACCTGATGGATGTCTTAGATCATCAAGCGGGCCATATTACAAGCGGATGGGTTTACCGCACGTACAAAGAAGATGACTTGAGCATCCATGGCAGAATGTGATCAGGAGGTTTATCTTTTGATCCATTCCTTGTGGACAGACTGGATTAGTCCAGTAGTCACTATGGGGCGCAAGTTTTGGATGGTCGTGGTTAATTACTTAGTGGGTTCCGAGTTTTTATTGTCGCACAAGATATTTCGGGACGTCCCACGAAATTTTTGAACCGAAGCAAATGAGCTCCCAAGTTGATTTAGGATCAACGCTGGAGATTGCCCATAATGCTTCTAGCAGCTAGGAAACGAATGGGATTATGCCAGCGCAAGAAAAGGAAAGATTCTTTCTGCATTTTCTCAAGCTACGAAAACCCTATAAACAAGCAGTTGATTGTAGTGTTGATATTACATCAACGGATGGCTGTAATACCAGGAAATGAAGGGTTAGGATTTAAGGATCCCCGCGAACACATATTGTCAGCATGGAACGAAATGTTATTTCTATTTTTGGAAATTAGCCACGTGGCCCTGATTGAGCCAGAAATTGTGGATGCACACGTGTTTCAATGGGTGGGAAAAGTCAAGGTTGGCTCAGAATTGACCGCTCTATAAGATGAACAGTTTGGATCATCTAGGCGTAAACAGATGATAGCCCACAATTGAGTAGAAATGAACGTTGTTCGTTCGAATTCCACTCACGTGCAGCACACTTGAGCTCCAAACCGTGTGCACTCACACGTGCGTCACCATGTGGGATTTTTAGGACTTGGTCGAAAATTTCTTACGGACATGATGGACGGTTCTGATCAGTCGTTTGATCTCAAATGGTGGACCACAATGTCACAAATGGACGGTTTCCATTTCAAATGCCCATAGGTGGGAAAAGGAAGGAAGAAGCATTCCTTCTTCGAAAAGGTCGGGTCAACCTGATTTGACCAGGTTCCTACGTTCAGTGTGGCGCGGTTGTGCACCAGTTGTGCACACACCCACATAGGGTGGGGTCCACGGTGGTGATTTTGACAAATCTACTTCGTCCATCAAATTTTTCGGTCCTGGTAGGACACCCAACCAAAGATGAGGCAAATCCAAAGATCAGATAAATCACACTTTTTAAACTTGTGGTTATTTTTACGACCTATGAAGACCTGACGGTTAAATCAATTCTAAATCTGATCATTGGTGTTACTTAGGGTTCCTAGCCTAGTTTAAATGAAAAATCATTGATAAATTTAACGATCAAATGGGCTAATTGTAATGATTAAGTGATGTATCATCTTATGGAGTCTAAAAAAACTAGATGAACAGTGGATCTATTAATTCAAGTTTTGAGATTCATGATGTATAGTTAGATTAGGTTAGAGTGACCTACACATTTATGTACTAAATTTAATTTTCATGGAAACACTCGAGTACTGAAAAGTATGGGGTGTTACAGCCTAACCTCTTCATTTTTCGTAACCGAGGCTCTTACCCAAAATCCATGGCGTAGATCAAACTAAGAGTCACTTGAATTGGAAATTCTTCCATTTTTCTTATCTTGAGGCGATTCCATGAATTTTAGCCAACGAGTTTGGAGCCTTTCTTTAGATAATGACAACTCCAAAACATTGTTCAGTTGAGTCATTCTATCAATTTTGTGAAAGGTAGTGTATAACCTTGAAACATACCAGGTTATTGCAAATTAAGTGCACACCCCTGAAAGCTTGTCGTCCAAGGATACGAGCATGTTGTATAAGGGTTACGAATGATATAATTATAACTATTAGTTTCTCTTCTCCTCCATAAGGTTTAAGTTTGGAGGTCTTAATTATGGATTTTACAGGATCTGGATGGACTTCAGATTTGGGCCTTCATACACTATTGCCCGTATCAACCAAGTACCTAAAAATCATTAACCTCTCTTCTCAACATCTCCATGAGGTTCGGATATGGAGGTTTTATCTATGAGTTTCACTAAATTTGGATAGACTTCATATATGGGCCTTCTGTAACATCCCGTCTAACCAGGACCGCGTCCTGGGGCATCCACGTAGGACTGGCCAAATGACCGTTCGATTAAAGCCACTTGTGGTGGGTTATCACACTTAAAATGATCTAGGATTAGTCCTACAAAGTAGTCTAGGCAGGTAATGATAGAACCTAATGCGGGCTGCCAAGGCAGATGACCATTTGTACTTAGCAACAGCCTGTGCGGGCCATACCGAGACGCAGGAATGTCAGAAAATTTCAAAACTTTAGGGAACACTAGATCTCACTGGGCTTGAGGTCCATCACGGACTTCAGACCCTATGGACACCCAGAACTGGGATCTGGCACAGGCCATATGCACCTCACCAATGCCAGAATTTAAAATCTGGCACTTGCAATTGAAATTGAGAATCCGGGCTTTTCAGCCGTCGGATTTCTTCTAAATTTACAGTGAAGGTCTAATGTGCGGGCCTACGCCTGTCAACAAAACATGTGCCCCGATCGTGGCACGGTAACCGTTGATCGCACATCAGACCCGTATGATTAAACCAAGTATCCGACGACCCCAAAGTTTATATGATCCTTCATCTGACCATGGACCACCTATTCTAGAAATTTCTTGGCCATGGGACCACCAGAACTACCCCAACGACCGGAGCGAACCCTACATGACCATTTACAGATCGGGATCACCTACTCAGATCTCATATCCGTTCATCCGATTGTTTCCAAATTTATATGGCCCCTCATTAGGCCAGGAGGCACGTGTACACTAAATTTTGGTGGTCACAGGAGTCTTGGGGCCACCACAACACCAAAAGTAGCTCTAAGAGTCTATTATGGGAAATTATAGAAACATAAGGCCAAGGGGCCCAACTCTAGGGAAATAAACCCTAGCTCTCTCTCATAGCTTCTCCATTCTTCCAACAATAACCCTCTCTCCCACATAACCTTCTTCAAATCTCAACAAACCCTCTGTCTCCTTCATAACTTCCTCCAACATTCCACAACCAAGTCTTCAATCCTCATAACTTCCACCACTATCCAACGACAAGCCTCCCTTCGTAGCTTCCACTTTTCTTCAACGACAAAGGAGAGTAAAGGGAGAAGAAGAGGGTGGAGAAGTGCATGTGTGGACCCTAAATCAAGGTGGGGCCAAGGCATTAACCCATCCAACTCTCAACTTCTCCTCCAAGGAGGAAATCTCCGCCCCAATCCTCCAAACTCGTCCGTTGGGCATCTAGGTAATCACCTCTCCCCACTTCCTCTTGAGATTCAAGCATTAAGAAAGGTTTGGCATGAAATTTCTTACATGCAAGGTTTGGTTTTAAGAATTCCGGCCGGTCAACCCTCAAACTCCATTTCTAGGTCGCTTCCGAGATTCCATCGAATTCAAGGTGCGGACTATTAATCCTATGTGGCCTAGCACCAATCATAACATGAGTTTAATGATTTTGCTTGTATGGATGAAGCATGTGTGGAATTTAGAGAGACCCTAGGATTTGAGTGTTTGGTGGAAAGGGGTGGAATTTTATGTTTGTTAGTTCTTTCTTCCTCATGATTGTATTTATGTTTCTCATATGTTTGATGATATAACCGATGCTCACATGCTCATATGTGGTGTGATTCCTTCTTATGATGATGCCTATGACATGTATGATGTTTTGTCTTACATATTTTAATTCCTAGGTGCGTAGGAGACGTTTCGTTTCCTTGCTCACTCACACACCTCACATGTACTCTAATTACGGTATTGTAACATGCTTGTTAGGAGCTTTGAAATGTATGATAGGATGAATGCATCATGATACTGTATGTTGGATAATAACCTTGATGTTAGCATGCTATGAATCATCATTGAAACATGGATTAGTCAGGAACATGAGGTTAGACGGTAGTCTCGTTGGTTGAACTACCCTGGGACTAAACCCGCGAATTGGGCGGATGCGTATGATCGGCAGTAGTTTGACTACATAGGTCTATAGTACCCAATGTTGTTCATCCCGTATTCGCATGACTTGTGCGGTTTAGTCAACACACTGGCAATCCTGATTGTTAACCATGTTTGCTCATACATGTATGGAACTTGGAATACCCTGTTACCGTTGTAGCCACCGATAACCACTTAAATTTTGATCCATTGTCTCGTGAGCCGGGCATGGTGGAATGGGACACTGTGTCCAAGCTATCGGCCTACGCTGGGGTGACGCACCTCCCCGTAGTGACCGCGAGCAATCTCAGTTCTCAGCACTCCCCATGTGCTTGAAGTCGGGGATGGGGAACCCGAGGGGATCAAGGATCGCGGGGACTTGGCCTCACACGTTGGGGGGTCTTGGCCTCGTAACTAGTTTAGGGTAAAATGATTTGTGGGGTGTATCAGATTTCCTAATCTGCTGGATGAATTGACCTAACTAACAACTCGGCTAACACGATCGCACTGCATCCATTAGTTAGGGTGGCGACTCAGAAGTCGAGGTCGCAATGAGGGAATGTTGACATATGCTATCGTTAGACGGAGTCGCTCGAGGGAGCGTTGTGGTGAGGGCATGCATCATATCATCTCGCATCCATGCATTTAATTCAGAGTTTTTAGGAATTGATGAATGCCTGTATTTCATTAAATTTGTATTATAATTGTTGTCTGTTGTAACTTAAGACTAATAGCACCCACTGAGTTGATCACTCACTCCCACTCTGGGACGGTGTTTTAAAACACCAACCAGACTCTATCATAGATGCAGGAGATGCGGAGCAGGGGGAGCAGGGCGATACTACTTTCGACGAGGAGGAGGAACTGTCATATTTCCAGTTGATGGATGATTCTCCGCCAGCTTGAGTGGTGGGATTGGATTGCTGAGAGTGGACTCGGCCTCATATTCTTTTGGACTTATGTATTCTTTTGTGATTTTGACTGGGTGATGCCATGTGCGATCCCCTTACTCTTTTGGACATGTATATATATGTATGTTGATTCTCTTTCATTCTACTGGACTTGTGGTTGTGTTCCATGATTTTAGGAAATTCCTTTTGCGTAATTAAACCGGATTAAATGTTTAATGATGAAATCAGTTATAAGTGACTCTCGGGAACTCGGGAGTTGAGCGTATGCGTGACCCCTAATTTTCAGGGCGTTACAAGTTGGTATCAGAGCGTGATTTGGAATCCCTTGGACCATGGGTCATGAGCTCATCAACGCGTCCGCTGACTTGAGAGGATGCGCAGTAAGAAACTCAATAGGGACTTAGGACATTGGAAACTATTCTATGTAACAGAATTGACGAACCTTAGGTGGAAGGCGAACTTCCCACAAATTAGACTTGAGAAACAAGTAACAAAAACCAATAACATCTCTAAAATCCTGGGTTGAGAGTTTTAAGGTATAGTGATTTAGGATTGAACCGACAATCTTAACTAGACGGTAGAACTTACTTGGAATTTGGATTGGAAGTGAGAGAAGGCAATGACGCGAGGAAATGGGTCTGGGATTCGTGCAGGATCTCAAACCATCGATAGAAGCGAGCTGGAAACCGAAGGGTTTGAGGCTCAAATTCAATATTCGCGTACAAACAAGCTAATCTGGGCCAAAATTGATAGTTCCAGCCCGTTCGAAGGTCGGGACTTAGGGGTGAGTATGATTTTTCCTGAAATAGTGGAATGGTATGAAAATGAGATTTTGACCCCTA
The DNA here is from genome assembly GCA_037074715.1 of Magnolia kwangsiensis. Taxonomy (NCBI): domain Eukaryota; kingdom Viridiplantae; phylum Streptophyta; class Magnoliopsida; order Magnoliales; family Magnoliaceae; genus Magnolia; species Magnolia kwangsiensis. Next base: position 126,045,962 of record CM073574.1, on the reverse strand, counting down.
ACCAGGAATGATCACATGAAACCACTAGGCTCATTGCGTAGAGCAGCTTCTTCTACCCCAAATTCATATGTGGCACTTCTCCGGGGGCCTTACAGACACTCGGAAAAGTACAAAACAAGACTGTCAAGGCAGAGTGTGGGCGTCCCCTCGTCCAAAAGTCCAGAGTGTGGGCATCCCAACGCCTGGATGGGCATCCCCACGCCCAACTTTGTAGAGGGTGGGAGTCCCCACGCCGTACGGGCGTCCCCACGCCCACTGCCCCCTCTTTGCTTGGCGTCCCCACGCCCAACTTTCCAGAGGGTGGGCGTCCCCACGCCCAACGTCCCTCTTTGCTCGGCGTCCCAACGCCCGGACGGGTGTCCCCACGCCCGTATGACCAGCGGCCCAGCGTTGCAACACCCGGCTCGGCGTCGCGACACCCGGGCCCGAAAATTGATTTCTTCCCCTCCCTTGCCTTGCAAATTCGTGTGGGGCCCACCTTTCTTGTTACTTAGGGTGCATAGAACCCCTCTCTTCTATTCCCACTACCCTCCATTCCTTCTAAACTATTTCCAAGACCCCAACACCCACCTTCCTCCCCTCACACTCTCACACCCTAGATCATCTCTAACCCATCATTATCTTCTTCTTCTTCTTCACATCCACTCATCTCCTTACTCCATTTTCCCTTTTCCTCTTCTTCCACTACTCTCCATTTCTCAACCCATCTCCAAACTTCATTTCCATGACCCACCAAACCTAACCCATTCTCATTTCCTAAAACCCATTTCTTTCTCAAATCCATCTTCAAAACCCAAAATTCAAACCCATTTTCCCCATACATTCTCAAAACCCACTCTTGGGTCCTTCCTTCTTATGGCCAACTCAAACCCATCTCAAACCTTACCTTTTCCAAACCCATCTTAAATCCCAGATTTCAACTCTCTTCCATTTCTTCTTCCTCACATCCCACCTCTTCTTTTCAACCCATTTTTTTCCAAAACCCATTCCATCCTCCCTTTCCAAACTCCCTCCAACAAGCACACTTCAAAACCTATTCACCCAAATCCATTTCTCAACCTCATCTCCCAAGCCCATCCCTAATACAAACTAACACTCCTTCACTCTAAGGCTTGTCCCAAACACATTTCCAAGGTCCATTCCCAAACCCACTTCAACCACATACCCCACACCATTTCCACCATTCATTTTCAAACTCCATCCATCAAATTCTTTTGCAAAACCATCTCAAATCTCCATCTCAAACATCTTCCTAAATCCATCATAGCCAAGGGAAATGGCCTTTCTAGCCGCCATGGCCTCCTTCTCCATTTCATTGGTCCTTTCCCTCATGGGAAAGAAAAGACCATCTCCCGCCGGGCCGGGACCAAGCCAAGAACGGCGCAATAAGAAGAAGACCGACCTAAAGAGAAAGGAAGTCACAGAAGTCCGCTCTTAAAGGGCTCCCACGATCCAAGGGCTCTGACCATCCGTTGAAGATTTGGGGAATTTCATGGTGCATCGTGTCGCTTTCAAGGCTTCTGTGGAGAAGCATCTGTTCGATGATGTCGCCATCCTCGATCGACTCATGGATTAGGAATGGGGTCCAATCTTCTATGGAGACTCTCAGGCAGATGAAGGCCAAGCCAGGGCTTTGTATGTGCGGGTTAGAAACCCTCAATTCACACCACTGGGCTTTAATCTGGTGGTGGGAGGCAAGAGGTTCCCTATTGGTGTAGAGGTCATTTCACGCGTGCTCGGGGTGCCATGTGGCGAAGTACAGATTGAAGAGGACCTGGATACGAGACGAGCCCGTGAGGATCGAACCCGCTTTTTGTGTGGGCGTGTTGTCCAGTGGAAGCGGGCGGAACAAGAGGTTGGCCTGAGCTCGGTTAAACTCCTCCCAAAGTATCAGATACTTCACCACTTTTGCACCCATAATGTGTACCCGAGACTAGGAAACCGCTCCGAGTGCTCCCGCTATATGGTAGAATTCTTATATCAGGTTGGACAGGGGGCGAAGGTGTGCCTCCCTAGTGTAGTGCTTCACCAGATTGTGCGGGCTGCGAGGGCGACAAGGAAAAGCACGTGCCTGTCGTTCGATCGTTTGATTTGCCGATTGGCCCAAATGTATGGAGTGGGCGGATCAAACGAGAATCCTGTGCCGACAGAGATGTTGAGGGACGATGTGTTAAACAAGATGAAGATATGCCCCAAGCAGCGACAAGCCCACATTGATCGATATAGGGATCCGGTCAAAGAAGAAGAGGAAAGTGATGAGAGTGATGAAAGCGAGGACGAAGTGGAAGAAACAGAACAGGCTGAGGAAATTGAAAAGGTCGGCAGGGAGACTCTTACCATTCCAGATATACAAGACCGTTTGGATGCACTCAAGGCCGAGGTGGCAGAGATTAAAGAGAACCAAGCCAAGCACCAAGCGAAACAAGAGAAATGGAATAAAAAGATGTACCGGGCCATAAAGGCCCTGATCTGCTGCAACAAGGGGGAGGGAGCACCTCCGCTTTCTCCCGACTAGGGCGAGTAGCACCCCGAGTCGTATAATGATCAGTAGTTGTTTGGGTTACTTAGGATCAAATTCCATGTAATGAAGTAGTTAGGGCCTTTGCTTACGTAGTTTACATTTTCTTTCATTTATCATCTAGTAGTGTTTGTAATCCATGTTGTAGCATGTAACTAGCCATGTTCTTGGCATTTTGAAATCAATGCTAATATATGGATCAGCTTTAAATCCTTCTTGCTTGAAAGGTGCCTTATTTGCGTTGTGATTATGGTCATGAATTACAGGCTACGGATCTAACTTACCTAGTGTGCAGTGAATGCTCTAAGAGACTAATACTCTAAGAATTTTTCAGGTGATGCCTCCACGACCGGACGGTCGATATGTCCTTCTACCCCACAGCGGCTTAGTTGAGGGGAACCATGTTCCCGATGATGATCAGGGCCCTTAAGAAGCGGCTCCAAATGCATCATCGCCACAAGCCGCGGCCCCAGCACCACCCCCGGCACCGGCCATGGAACAAATGGGCCAAATGTTACATTTTATGCAACAACAGCAACAAATGATGGCCGCTACCATGCAACAACAACAACAGATGATGGCAACCATGATGGGGGCCATGGCTCAAAACTTCGGTTTCCAACAACCGGACTCTCCCAACGTGGCCCCGAACTTCCGTTTCCCGCAATCGGAACCTCCTGCCGTGGCCGAACAAGCGGCCAACACGAGTAACTTGTTCGAGCGATTTCAGAGGTATAGACCGCCTACCTTCGCTGACACTCACCGCCCAGAAGAAGTGGAATACTGGCTCAACCGGGTCAGTAAGCTACTATGGCCTCTCCACTGTTATGAGGTAGAAAACGTCGAGCTCGTCTCCTACCTCTTCGAGAAGCAGGCGGACTTATGGTGGGAGAGTGTCCTCCGATCTATTCCTGTGGGCCACTTCAAAGAAAAATATATCCCTCAGTCGTACTAGCACGAGAGGGAGAATGAATTCCTCCGCCTCCAACAAGGGGGAATGAGCGTGGTGCAATATGAGAACCGGATTACGGAACTATCTCGCTACGCATATGAGATGATCGTCAACGAAGCCATTAAGATGAGGCAATTCACAGCAGGGCTGAGGAGCGGCATCCACTCCAAGATGTGTTGTGCGAGCATTCGCACCTATGCCGAGCTTGTCGAGATGTCGACTCGGGCGGAGCAGGACGAAGAGCATGTCTCACGGGCCCGTTCACAGCTAGGGGTATGCAACAGGACAGAAGGGTCGTCCTCTTCTTTTTCATGAAAACGGTCGTGCCCGAGCTCTCTGCCTAGGTCTGCGGTATCACCGGCTCCCTCCACCCGACCTCCACAGACTTGCAGCTATTATAGGAAGCTTAGACACTCCGAGCCCTACTGCTTTACGAGGATGAGGGATCTTGACTTCACGCCATCTCAGCCCAACTATAGGCCCCCACAGCAGGCATTACAGATTTCGCCCTTACGGACGATGGGGCCTAGCCAACACTTTCGCCGTCCTCCTACACCTCAAGTTAGGCAGCCACAACGGCCTATGCAGCGGCCGAACTCCTCACAGCAGGCCCGAGTACATGCCTTGGTAGCAGAGGGCCAGGATGCTACCATTTTCACTCCCACAGCCTTCGAGGTGACAGCCCACATAGAAGGTACTCCTATCTTTTTGTTGGTGGACACGGGATCCACTACTTCTCTTATATCGCATGCAACTGTCAAGCATCTAGGAATACACTTTACCCCCTTCGTTGGGATGAAGATTATTGCCGCGGCCGGTACCTACTCAGAAGCAACGAAAATCTGTTATAATTGCCCTATTGACTTGGGATGCAAGGTAGCATTGGTGGATCTAATAGTGACTAAAATCTTCCATTATGACGTTATCCTAAGCATGGACTGGTTGACAGCGATGAAGGTAGAAATTGATTATGAAACGATGACAGTGAGGATCTGAGAGGATGACGGCACTTCTCTCACATTCTCATGCCAGGTCAGCCATGAATGTAAAATTTTATGTTATGCTTCATTGGAGGATGGTTATGATGGGCCCTCAATAACATGCACACCAGTGGTCGAAGATTTTCGGGACGTGTTTAAAGGCATACCTGGACTTCCACCTCAACGTGAGATAGACTTCACGATCGATTTGACTCCGGGTGCCAAACCCATCTCTTTGCCAATTTACCGCATGCCCCCGTGTGAGGTGGAAGAACTCAGGTCCTAAATTGACCTATTGTTAGAGAAGGGCTTCATCCGACCCAGCATATCACCATGGGGAGCCCCAGTTTTATTTGTGAAGAAGAAGGACGGCACATTACGTCTGTGTAGATTACAGGAGGTTGAACCAAGTAACGGTCCGAAACAAATATTCATTGCCACGAATTGACGATTTATTCGACCAGTTGAGGGGTGCTCAATACTTCTCAAAAACTGATCTACAATCAGGGTATCATCAACTGGGGGTCAGGGACGAGGATATTCAGAAGACGGCATTCAGAACCTGTTTTGGCCACTATGAGTTCCTAGTTATGTCGTTTGGGCTTACAAATGCCCCAGCGGTATTCATGGACCTCATGAACAGGGTCTTTAGACCGTTTTTATACAGATTCGTCATCGTGTTCATCAACGACATATTGATTTATTCAAAGAGTCGTGAGGAGCATAAAGAGCATCTAAGGGCGGTTCTTGGGACCCTTGAGAAGAACCGGTTGTTTGCACAATTTAGGAAGTGTGCCTTCTGAAAAGAAGAAGTCAAATTTCTGGGACATGTTGTGTCTAAGGAAGGTATATCTGTTGACCTCGCCATGGTCACGGCCATGCAGGATTGGAAACAACTGAAGTCAGTTACGGAAGTGAGAAGTTTTCTCGGGTTAGCAGGTTATTATCAGAGATTTATTAAAGATTTCTCAAAAATAGCTCGACCCCTATCCCAGCTTACACGAAAGGACCTTAAGTTTGCATGGAATGAGAAGGTAGAGGCGGCCTTCCAAGAGTTGAAAGATAAGCTGACGTCGGCACCCGTACTCGTGCTACCTGAGCAGGGAGTCAAGTATACCGTCTATACTGACGCCTCTCATGTGGGCCTGGGTTGTGTACTTATGCAGAAGGACAGGGCAATTGCTTACGCGTCTCGGCAACTAAGGAAGCATGAAGAGAACTATTCGACGCATGACCTCGAGCTTGCGACGGTGGTTTTTGGACTGAAAATATAGAGACACTACCTTTATGGCGAGGAGTTTGAGCTCTTTTCTGATCATAAGAGCCTCAAATATATCTTCACCCAAAAGGACTTAAACATGAGATAGCGCCATTGGATGGAAATGTTGAAGGACTTCAAGTTCGATGTCTCATACCACCCTGACAAGGCCAATTTAGTGGCAGACGCTTTGAGTCGCAAGAAAACAATTGAATTTGCAGCACCGCTAATGGTAAGAGAATGGGATATGGTGGAGTTCGTACGGGATTTCGACACGAAGCTAACCATGGAGGAACCGTACGAGTTCATAGCCCACGTACAGGCCCAACCACTTATTGATAGTAAAATTATTGAAGCCCAAGAGGGTGATTAGCTACTAAAGAAGATGAAGGGAAGAGCAATGGATGACGGGAAGTCCGAGTGAAGAGTCAGCACCGACCGGGGATTGCGGTACCGAGGCCGCCTTTGTGTCCCAAACCATCAAGGACTACGAGAAGAAGTCTTGAAGGCCGCCCACCACTCCAAGCTGGCAATGCACACTGGTAGTACCAAGATGTACCAAGATTTGAAGCGAACTTATTGGTGGGACAACATGAAGAAGGAGATAGCGGAGTACGTGTCCCGATGCCTCACCTGTCAACAAGTCAAGGCCGAACACCGACGACCACCGGGCCTTCTACAACCAATGCCCATAGCAAAATGGAAATGAGACTTCATATCCATGGACTTCATCTCTGGCTTGCCCAAGACCAGGAAAGGGGCATGACTCGATATGGGTGATCGTGGATAGGCTAACCGAAATGGCCCATTTCCTGCCAATTAGAACTTCTAGCTCCGTCGATGATTTGGCCAAGCTATATATCAAGGAAATCGTGCGGCTCCATGGCGTCCCGTTGGAGATTGTGTCGGACCGGGATACTCGGTTCACTTCAATCTTCTGGACTCGTATTCAAGAGGCCATGAGAGTGAAGTTGAAGTTTAGCACTGCCTTCCACCCGCAGACAGATGGGCAAACCGAGCGGGTGAACCAGATATTGGAGGATATGTTGAGGGCCTATGTCCTAGACTTTCAGGAGAGTTGGGATGATTGTCTCTCATATGCCGAGTTCTCCTACAATAATAGTTTTCAGACTAGCATCGGCATGGCGCCTTACGAGGCTCTTTATGCGCGTCCATGTCGAGCCCCGCATTTTTGAGAGAAAATTGGCGAGAAAAGCTTGCTAGGGTCGGATTTGGTGCGGGTCACCACCGAAAAGATTGGAATTATTCGGCACCGCCTCTTAACGGCTCAAAGCAGACTGAAGAGTTATGCCAATACAAGGCGGCGAGACTTGGAATTTGAAGCTGAGGATCATGTATTTCTCAAGATCTCCCCAATGAAGGGCGTTTTACGCTTCGGCAAAAAGGGAAAGCTCACACCACGATTCATTGGGCCATTCCAGATATTGGACCGGGTAGGTGCGGTTGCCTATCGCTTGGCCTTACCTACGTTGTTTGTTGGAGTGCATAATGTCTTTCATGTATGTATGTTGAAGAAGTACGTCCCCGATCCTTCGCATATCATCAAATGGAAAAATGTGGAACTCAAGGAAGATGCCACATACATTATCCGACCCACTCGAATATTGGACCGGAAGGAGCAGGCTCTACGCAACGAGGTCATCCCATTGGTCAAGGTTCTATGGACTCACCACGATGAAGAAGAGGCCACTTGGGAGACAAAAGCTGAAGTCCACAAACATTACCCAACCCTACTTCAGCAATACGAACAGGTACAAATTTTGAGGATGAAATTTATTTGTAAGGGGGTAGATTGTAACATCCCGTCTAACCAGCACCGCGTCCTAGGGCATCCACGTAAGACTGGCCACATGACCGTTCGATTAAAGCCACTTGTGGTGGGTTACCACACCTAAAATGATCTAGGATTAGTCCTACAGAGTAGTCTAGGTAGGTCATGATAGAACCTAATGCGGGCTGCCAAGGCAGATGACCGTTTGTACTTAGCAACAGCCTGTGCGGGCCATACCGTGACGCAGGAATGTCAAAAAATTTCAAAACTTTAGGGAGGACTAGATCTCACTGGGCTTGAGGTCCATCGCGGACCTTAGACCCTATGGACACCCAAAACTGGGATCTGGCATGGGCCATATGCACCTCACCAATGCTAGAATTTAAAATCTGGCACTTGCAATTGAAATCGAGAATCCAGCTTTTCAGCCGTTGGATTTCTTCTAAATTTACAGTGAAAGTCTAATGTGTGGGCATACGCCCGTCAACAAAACCTGGGCCCCGATCGTGGCACGGTAACCGTTGATCGTACATCGGACCCGTATGATTAAACTAAGTATCCGATCGACCCTAAAATTTATATGATCCTTCATCTGACCATGGACCACCTATTCTAGAAATTTCTTGGCCAGGGGACCACCAGAACTACCCCAACAACCGGAGCGAACCCTATAGGACCATTTACAGATCGAGATCACCTACTCAGATCTTATATCCGTTCATCCAATTATTTTCAAATTTTATATGGCCCCTCATTGGGCCAGGAGGCACATGCACACCAAATTTTGGTGGTCACAGGAGTCTTGGGGCCACCACAACACCAAAAGTAGCTCTAAGAGTCTATTATGGGAAATTATAGAAACATAAGGCCAAGGGGCCCAACTCTAGGGAAATAAACCCTAACTCTCTCTTATAGCTCCTCCATTCTTCCAACAACAACCCTCTCTCCCACATAACCTTCTTCAATTCTTAACAAACCCTCTCTCTCCTTCATAACTTCCTCCAACATTCCACAACCAAGTCTTCAATCCTCATAACTTCCACCACTATCCAACGACAAGTCTCCTTTCATAGCTTCCACCTTTCTCCAACGACCAAGGAGAGCAATGGGAGAAGGAGAGGGTGGAGAAGTGCATGTGTGGACCCTAAATCAAGGTGGGGCTAAGGCATTAACCCATCCTGAAAGTGCACCTATTACATGCCTTAGTTTGTCAATTACATTGTATGTTGAGTCAATCGGACGACAGCACCTAACAAGAAGATCAAGTCAAGCGTCTGCATCATCCGGATGTGTGAAAGCTCACCAAAAGGTAAATCATAGCCTCACATCCCATGTCTCAAAACACCAGGTGATTAAACCCTTAAAAAGAACTAGAACATCTTAGGATTTCTGTGTAAGAAAGCTTTTTATCAAAAAGGAAAATCAGTGAAGTTTTTCTTACACTGTCGATTATATCGATTACCCCTTCGATATGATCGGCTAGATCTATCGATGTCCTCGACATATCAATCGATACAATCGAGTGAGGACAAAAAGCGTCCAGCAATCAAACAATCTTCTGGACGATTTATCGATATATCGACCTTCGAGTCGATATCATCGATATTCGAAAATTGATCATATCTGAAGTGGATCGATCATATCGACAGACTGCTTTCCGGTGCCCCTGTTTTTCTAAAGAAAACTAACAATTACTTCGATATATCGATGACTGTCCGATTCAATCTGAACTCAAATATTGATCATATCGGGAGTCAGTCGATCATATCGACTGTGGGGCGCATGTTCTCTCCAGCAAGAATTTCAGGTTGCTTTTAATGTTGATCGGGGTGCCAGTCGATTAATCGATATTCTTATATCGATCATATCGAGACTTTGTCGATTGGATCGAGTCAGGACATAAATCATCCAGCAAGCTTACATGTAAATCTATACGATTTATCGATCCCATCGACAATGTATCCGATATGATCGATGTACAAATTCCGATGACATCGACTATTTCCCCGATCATATCTGTAATCATGAAATTTTTCAAAGGCTTCTCTCTTGTTTTTCAACTGTCAATAGATCGAACCATCACTCGATGGAATCGGAGTTCGAAATCCGATAACATCGATGTGTGTCTCGATCCCATCGACCGGTCGGCGGAAGGTTTCCAAAAGTGAAATGACAATTAAGTTTGTATCATCGAGAGGTCGACCGATACAATCGAGAGTATACGCTCGATCATATCGACGACTGATCGATGATATCGAACTCTGTCATAAATATGACCGTTTATATCCGTTGGAACCTTTTGCCTATAAATAGAGAGAGTAGTCTTCATTGCTGGTAGAGAAAGTAGAGAGTGCTTTTGAGAGTTTTAACCTTCCTATCATTTATCTTAAGCCCTTTCTCTCAGGAAGTTCATCCTCCAATCTACCATCATCATTGATATCTCATAGAGTGGATTGGGGAATGAACTTCCGCATTCAAGGATCTTTCAGCTACTGCTTTAATGACATATCATTAAGCTGGGATGCCTTGAATGCATAGATGATGGGAACTTCTCTATCTTCCTTATAGGAAAACCTTTAGAGAGTGGTAGTCCATCATAACCTTGACCCAACCTAAGCCTAGCATATATACATCTCCATGTTGCGGATCAAGAGAGCTGAAGACTCTTCATTAACAAGTAGAAGGTCTTCATCACTGTGCTGAAAGAGACTCATCAACTTATCTATAAGTACTAAGAGTCCAGAGGACACTTGCGATCATTCCTTTTTAGATTGGATTTTAAGTGTTGCTCACCATTTGAAGTCCTCGAAGGAGGCCTCCAATGGGAGTGTACGTGCGGGGTGCGTTGTGTGGACCCTTGCTCTGTGGAGAGCATAAACATCTGGTTAGGAGTACGCCAGCAAAACTCCAGGGTTTGAGGTGAACCGAATAGAAATCTCAGGGTGCGTTATGTGGACCCTTGTCCTGTGTGGGCATAAACATCTGGTTAGGAGTACGCCAGCAAAACTCCAGGGTTTGAGGTGAACCGAGTAGAAACCTCTGTAAAGGTTGAAGGTGAACCTGATTTAAAACCTTAGGTTTGAGGTGAACCATGGGAAACCTCCTTAATGAAATCTGGTCACTCAAGGGTTGAGTGTGGAAGCCGGGAGTGGAGTAGACAAGTCGTCGAACCATTATAAAATGACTGTGTTTGAGATTGATACTGTCTTTCATTTATGTGATAGTCTTGCATGTCTTTATATATGATCACATTCTATGCACACACAGTCATATCCATCACAATCTCATCTACATTGTTTGTCTTTTAAATAGTTTGTGATTGGATCCTCTATTAGGCTTGGAAGCCAATAGAGTTAATTCTTGAGTAATCCTAATTTATACTCTGTGATAGGATTAATGGGATAGGACTGAAAAATAACGTATAAATCTTTAAAAAGTCCTATTCACCCCTCTCTAGGATATACTGACCTATTTCTACTTCAACTAAAGCGGTCTTCACCGCAATTTCACATCCAACTCTCAACTTCTCCTCTAAAGAGGAAATCTCCGCCCCAATCCTCCAAACCCGTCCGTTGAGCATCTAGGTAATCACCTCTCCCCACTTCCTCTTGAGATTCAAGCATTAAGAAGGGTTTGGCATGAAATTTCTTACATGCAAGGTTTTGGTTTTAGGAATTCCGGCCAGTCAACCCTTAACCCCATTTCTAGGTCGCTTTCGAGCTTCCATCGAATTCAAGGTGCGGACTATTAATCCTAGGTGGCCTAGCACCAATCATAACATGAGTTTAATGATTTTGCTTGTATGGATGAAGCATGTGTGGAATTTAGAGAGACCCTAGGATTTGAGTGTTTGGTAGAAAGGGGTGGAATTTCATGTTTGTTAGTTCTTTCTTCCTCATGATTGTATTTATGCTTCTCATATGTTTGATGATATAACCGATGCTCACATGCTCATATGTGGTGTGATTCCTTCTTATGATGATGCCTATGACATGTATGATGTTTTGTCTTACATATTTTAATTCCTAGGTGCGTAGGAGACGTTTCGTTTCCTTGCTCACTCACACACCTCACATGTACTCTAATTACGGTATTGTAACATGCTTGTTAGGAGCTTTGAAATGTATGATAGGATGAATGCATCATGATACTGTATGTTGGATAATAACCTTGATGTTAGCATGCTATGAATCATCATTGAAACATGGATTAGTCAGGAATATGAGGTTAGACGGTAGTCTCATTGGTTGAACTACCTTGGGACTAAACCCGCAAATTGGGCGGATGCGTATGGGCGGCAGTAGTTTTACTACATGGGTCTATAGTACCCGATGTTATTCATCCTGTATTCGCTTGACTTGTGTGATTTAGTCAACACACTGGCAATCCTGATTGTTAACCATGTTTGCTCACACATGTATGGAACCTGGAATACCCTGTTACCGTTGTAGCCACCGATAACTACTTGAATTTTGATCCACTGTCTCGTGAGCCGGGCATGGTGGAATGGGACACTGTGTCCGAGCTGTCGGCCTACGCTGAGGTGACGTGCCTCCCCGTAGTGACCGCGAGCGATCTCAGTTCTTAGCACTCCCCATGTGCTTGAAGTTGGGGATGGGGAACCCGATTGGATCAAGGATCGCGGGGACTTGGCCTCACACGTTGGGGGGTGTTGGCCTCGTAACTAGTTTAGGATAAAATGATTTTTGCGGTGTATCAGATTCCCTAATCTACTGGATAAATTGACCTAACTAACAACTCGGCTAACACGATCGCACTGCATCCATTAGTTAGGGTGGCGACTCGGAAGTCGAGGTCGTAATGAGGGAGTGTTGACATATGTGATCGTTAGACAGAGTCGCTCGAGGGAGCGTTGTGGCGAAGGCATGCATCATATCATCTCGTATCCATGCATTTAAATAAGAGTTTTTAGGAATTGATGAATGCCTGTATTTCATTAAATTTGTATTATAATTGTTGCCTGTTGTAACTTAAGAGTAATAGCACCTACTGAGTTGATCACTCACTCCCACTCTGGGATGGTGTTTTAAAACACCAACCAGACTCTATCGTAAATGCAGGAGATGCAGAGCAGGGGGAGCAGGGCGATACTACTTTCGACGAGGAGGATGAGCTGTCATATTTCCAATTGATGGATGATTCTCCGCCAGCTTGAGTGGTGGGATTGGATTGCTAAGAGTGGACTCAGCCTCATATTCTTTTGGACTTATGTATTCTTTTGTGATTTTGACTGGGTGATGCCATGTGCGATCCCCTTATTCTTTTGGACATGTATATATACGTATGCTGATTCTCTCTTCATTCCAGTGGACTTGTGGTTGTGTTCCATGATTTCAGGAAATTCCTTTTGCGCAATTAAATCGGATTAAATGTTTAATGATGAAATCGGTTATAAGTGACTCTCGGAAACTCGAGAGTTGAGCGTATGCGCGACCCCCGATTTCCAGAGCGTTACACCTTCACATGCTCTTGCCCGTATGAATTGAGCATATAACATTCTAAGTTTATAAAACACATATGCTCTGTGAATTTTCAGGTATCTGGATCCTGCCACATCAGAAATCTAAGTAAATTCTAGTCATATATCTATCATCGCACACACACACATGCACACGCACATACTCATACACACACAAACACAGACACACGCGCGCGCGTTCACAACCCCAAGTGCAAGGTTGCGATGTAGTAATAACTCGATGAGACTGAGGTCGAATCCACTGGGATTTAACTTATACGTATTCTGAAAATAAACTAAAACTAGATAAGATTTAAATTAAAATTTGAAATAAGAGAGATCAATTGTGAATAAACTGTCAATAAGAAAATGGACACTAGAGTACCAAGGATCCACTTGTAGCTATTAAGACGCTACCTTACTTGATTCAATAAACACAACTGGAATCAGGGTCCTATCCTATCCAGTTGGATGATGGAGCAGTTAAACCAAATCTGAACTTTTCATTTAATTAGTTCCCACATGAAGCACCATTGTGATGATCGTGGGGAATTCAACCATCCATCATGCTTAGGAGATAATGGTGGATCACGAATTTTACAGATCTCACAATTACAAAACAAAATAAGAAGATATCAAAAGTTTTCCGAGCATCTATTGTAATTGAAGTCACAATAAACTACATAAAATTGAAAATATTTCTTAATTCAAACTATAAATCAATAGAAGTTCAATATAAACGTGAATCAAAGTAAGATAATCATTTAAACAAACTACAAGCTTCACCTCTTAGCTGTTGAAATTGGAGAAATACAGAAGCTGTCACGATCAGATTCAGAGCTTGAGAGTTTCGTAAACCAGTTCACTGAGTTTAGGGCATGAGACAGTGGGTTAAAAAACCACTATATCAAACCCACATACAAAGAGGCTCGCTAGGCACATCTCCCCTTTCTTCCTTTTTTTCCTCTTCTTATATAAGCTTTTGAAGAAGATCCATTACCCATCCTCCATTCCCTATCAATGGTAGCCAAAAAAAGAAAATTCTTCTCAATCTTAAACTAAGGCTTATCCACCACAAGATTCGGGCCCATTATTTTCACCAAAAGGTCCATGACTTTTATGCTTCCTCATCTCAATTCTCTCTAGGGCTTGGGAAAAATACATCTCCATAAAGGCTTTATGGCTATAAAAAATCATGGGAAATTGTCAGAGTTTCTAAGACAGGATGAGAGAGAGAGAGAGAGAGAGAGAGAGGGCGACCGACTATAGTTGTCAATGGAAACGTTGTTGTTATTGCAACTACTAGCATTAGATGTGGCTTTTGTCACCATTACTACTACCGGTGTTAGTTACAATTATCGTTGTTATTGGTGGCGGTTGGCCTAAAAAGAAAAGAAAGGAAAGAGGAAGAGAGAGTCAAGGAGAGGAAAGTTTGTGGTAGCAATAACATGGTAGCAGTTATCTATCCTCACTCACCCCATATTTAATTTCCTTCCATATAAATCTTTTTCCCATTTCAATAGCTCCTTTTTATATTTTAATTCCTCTTATTATCATTGTTCTCTTTTCTTTTCAAATTTTTTATATAATCAGTGACCATTATTGCCTGTGTATGATTATGATTTGGGTTTTAATAAAAAAGAACTGACATAGATGAATATATTAATTAAATAAAAAAGCATCAAATAATTAATTTTTGAAAAAATGTCACTTACCTCGATTGTCGATTAATTTTATGCAAATTGAAGATCCGTCGCTAGGTTTCTTTAATATTGCTACAGAATGGCCCAAATAGATGAGCCCACAAGATCTAATAGTATTTATATGATTTTGGAACATTCATATAAAGCCAAAGATGGATGGTCTATGTCCAACATTCTGCTTAACCACCACGGGAGCATAGAGGATATGATCACTCATCTGATTCTATGATTAAGATAGTATGTGGATTATGCTCAATGGTTCAAATTGTCTAGAGGCGGGATCTATGGACAATATAAAATTCTTTCTCCATTTTTAATTTTTCTCCAAGAACTCTCTCATTGGATTAGGTGTAGTTAACAAAAGAAAGCCTCCTTTTTTGTTATAAAGGAAGAGAAAGATAGAATATCGAGGAGTTAGGGATCTTCTCTTCATATCTCAATTCTCTTTGAATTTAGAACTTTAAAATTAAAACATCCCACGAAATTTTGAGGAAGGGATGAGGGAGGGAAAATCATGTGGACCCGCCCCACTGGTGGTGCCCACAAGTTGGTCTCATCGACTCATATCCAATAAATATTATAAATTAATTCATACCTCAAGTCATGTGATTTAATGTTACACATGGCAACACTTAAAGATGATCTATCTTGAAGATGAACTGTCATAATTATCGGCTCACAAGTTTGATAGTGGATCACCATTAATTACCATTCTCCCTAAGTTCCTCTTTGTATATGTGTGTAATAGATGGGAAGCCTCACATGAAATTGAGCTTTGTGGAAATGGTCGCTTCCTTTACTTATAACCATTGGTTCCTTCTCATCATAAAGAACATAGGCTTTAACCACTCTGCTCTTAAGGGAAAGTTTAACACCTTGTATTTGAGTGTTTCGAGGGGATATAGGTGGATTTTGTATCAAATCTATCGCTTGGTAGCATGGATTCGTAGGTAAATGAAATACATGCTTTTAATATATTTTTTTGGAATCTCACGCTTTTCCCATGATTCCAGTGTAATTGGATTAAAATGCCTTTTAGGCTTCATTTTTAAAGACACGAGAGTTGCACGTTTAACAAAGGTATTACTAGGTTGCTGATCTACTATATATATAACATACTAAATATACTTTTAAATAATTCAATTATCACCTGCATCACTGAAATCATACCAATAGATTGTGTAGACACTCCACCCAGGGGTTGACAAGCTGATCAGAGTAATGTAGGAACCCTCTGGAACTTCAAATCCCAGTCAAAGTCTAAGTCTAATCCAAGCCTAGTTTAAACACAAGTCTAGGTTCATTAGCGTTTAAAATTGTAATAAGGGCAAAATTAAGTGAACCAAATGGGAAATATAACCCCACAAGGGGTTCCTGCAAAAAATGGGACCCATCCACATGTTACGAACACATGTTGTAATCAAATATGTGAACATCTAGAAGCAAGTAATACCACATGTTGCGATCAAATCGAGATGTGAACATGTTAGCATACACCAACCTATTTACAAACAACAAATCATTAACTAAGAGCCTCATGGGTCGATAAATGGCAAGGAATAATGGTCCATAGTGTCACGTCCCAAACTCGGAAACCGGGCTCACAAAATTTTCGATCGCCGAATCCGGCGCCGACAGCATCCGTAAAACCCCATTCTCGGATCCCAACGTCCATTCGCCAGGTTCCAATCTTGGAATGCTGCGAGGAGGATTTCAACGTCAGTTTGATTCATAATAAGCATAACCAAAGACATAACCCACAAACAACAACCAAGAACTCCATTACATTTCCACTATGATCAAAAACTTTACAAGTACAATGAGCATAAAGGGAAAATACAATTATGATGAACAAAACTCCAAAACGATCTGCTAAGCGCTCCTACCTCAACGCTGCTGCGAGCCAACGTCACCTGCACGCAATGGTCATGCATAAGCTTATAGAAAGCTTAGAGGGTGGTGAAAGTATGTGCGTAAGGTAGTAATATGATCATGCAATATCAGAGTAATGCAGAATATACTGATGGATCTATGAATACTGTAAGCCGTACCAAGACTATGCGGTGCAAAGTATAAATGATGTCGGTCATACCAGGGCTATGCGATGCAAGATGCAAGTCAAGCATACAATCCTCATCTAAGTCCACATGTCAATACAGTTCAACTCTGGGATATCACCGGGGTCTAGTACACTCTAAACTAGATCGCCGCCTCATCGAGCGCAATAAGATAAGTGGAAGAGACCTCACTATCCGTCTGCCAATGTCAGGCTCGACTCGTCGATAGCGGCCCATTCCTCGAGCTAGTCAGACTCAGCCTAGCATTGCCCCCTACACTCGGGCGGGTAAGGCCGAACACCCTTCCAACCGACCACGACACAGTGGAGAGCACAACCGTCTGGTAATCGGCACTCAACGCCCATCTACCCACTCGGTTTAAACATTGGAGCAACCTCTTGATACCATGAGGGTTTAGGGACTTTCACCCAGGAATATCTATAACACCCCATGTAAAATAAAATTTTTGGTATTCAATCCTGCCAACCACGATATGTCTGTGAAGGCTACGGCCTCAATGTCGCTAGGGCATACAGTAACAATATCACACAATGCGAAATGCATGAATCATACTATCCAATCATGCAGCAATTCCTACATGTATCGTGCGCTCATATAGGGCAACACCGCCTAATCGGGAGCCCATAAACAACCTGCCCAAAGGCATATGCTATGATCAATCACCTCTCATATCAAGCATACATGTGATGCGTGTGATCATGAGTCATGGAACTATACTAAACATGTTATAATGAAATGAACTATCCTTACAATGCAGATGGGCCCGGACGACGTACACACAACAATTACGGCCTAACAATGGCCCTAGGGAGAGTCATAATGCGGACATTTAATGTCACGCCCCAAACTCGAAAACCGGGCTCATAAAATTTTCGATCGTCGAATCCGGCGCCGACAGCCTCCGTAGAACCCCATTCTCGGCTCCCAGCTCCTATTCGTCAGGTTCCGATCCTGGGATGCTACGAGGAGGATTTTCAACGTCAGTTTGATTCGTAATAAGCATGACCAAAGGCATAACCCATAAACAATAATCAAAAACTCCATTACATTTTCACTATGATAAAAAACTTTACAAGTACAATGAGCATAAAGGGGAAATACAATGATGAAGAATAAAAACTCTAAAATGATCTGCAAAGCGCTCCTACCTTAGTGCTGCTGCACCCCAACGTCACCTGCACGCAACGGTCGTGCATAAGCTTATAGAAAGCTTAGAGGGTAGTGAAAGTGTGTGTGCAAGGTAGTAATATGATCATGCAATATCAGAGTAATGCGGAATATACAGATGTATCCATAATATCATGAGCCGTACCAAGGCTATGCGATGCAAAATGCAAGTCAAACATACAATCTTCATCTTAGTCCACATATCAATACAACTCAACTCTGGGATATCACTGGGGTCTAGTACACTCTAAACCAGATCGCCGCCTCATCGCTCGCAATAAGGTAAGTGGAAGAGACCTTGCTATCTGTTTGCCAATATCTAGCTCGACTCGTCGATAGCGAACCCATTCCTCGAGCTGGTCAGACTCAGCATAACATTGCCCCCTACTCTCTGGAGAGTAAGGCCGCACCCCCTTCCAACCAACCACGACACAGTGGAGAGCGTAACCATCTGGTAATCGGCACTCAACGCTCATCTACCCACTCGGTCTAGACGTTGGAGCAACCTCTTGGTACCATAAGGGTTTAAGAACTTTCACCCAGGGATATCTATAGCACCCCATGTAGAATAAGATTTTCGGTATCCAATCCTACCAACCACGATGCGTCTGTGGAAGCTACAGCCCCGATGTCGCTAGGGCGTACAATAACCATGTCACACAGTGCGAGATGCATGAATCACACTATCCAATCATGCAGAAAATCCTTGCACGTAACGTGCGCTCATGTAGGGCAACACCACCTAATCGGGAGCCCATAAACAACCTGCCCGAAGGCATATGCTATGATCAGTCACCTCTCATATCAAGCATACATATGATGCGTATGATCATGAGTCATGAAACTATACTAAACATGTTATGATGAAATCAACTATCCTTACAATACAGATGGGCCTGAACGGCCCATATACAATAAGTACGGGCCTAATAATGGGCCCTAAGGAGAGTCGTAATGTGGACATCCAATCAGCATTACACTCGCAATGTGGACGTCAAACCAACATTGCCCCCAAGGCACGATCGTCGTAAACATCGTTACATAATCTGTGTTGGGATCACACATTGCAATGGACCTTAGGTACATCCCATTGGGCCTTAAATACATCAAATGGGTCATATCATATGGGCCTTTTATTTATCAAATGGGCCACATCAATGGACCACACCAATGGGCCTTACGTGCATTGCAATGGGTCATAACCCGTGGGCCTTAGATTGCATCAAATGGGCCTAATCTTATGGGTCTTATATGTAACAATTGGGCCACACCAATTGGGCCCCATATGTACATCAAATGGGCCTTAACCCATAAGCCCTAGTACGTCTCAATGGGCCTAATCCCATGGGCCTTACATGTGTATTAGAGTGGGTCTCAACCATGGGCCGTAAATATGTCAAATGATCCCATGACATGGGTCTTACATCCACATCAAAGTGGGCCCCAATGAACTACCACAAATTCATTAAAATGGTCCTCATAACATGCCAAGGTTGGGTCCACTTAGACTATGGATTTGACTCATTCTTTATGCTCATGCCATAAAATGGAGTTTCCAAAAGGATGGATGGATTGGATGCAACCCATACATCATGGTGGGGGCCCACAAGAAGGCCCACTATCATGTATATCATATAAAATATAATAAATAACTATATATAGTATATATATACACAATATTACATATAATATATGTATATATATATATATATATATATATATATATATATATATATATATGTATATATATAGATTTACAATATTATAAATAATATAATATATTTATATATATACACACACACAAGCTGCACACACACAGCACACACACACGCACACACACACACACAACACACGCACGCTGCACACCCACTAAGGGCCCCACCATCACGCTGACGGTGGGAAGAACACATGCATCATTGTGGGTCCCCATGTGGGGCCCACCATCATGTTTAAATGGCATCCAAGCCGTTCATATGGTCGTACGGACCTGGATTGGGTGGGAAAACAAGTTTCATCATGATCCAAAACTTTTGTGGCCCATAACAGGTATTTCAATGGCAGAGGTTCAATCTGACTGTTTGTGGGCCACCTGAGCGCTGGATACAGCTGAAAATTTGAGGGGGCCCACTTCGGCAGGGGACCCATCACATGAATGGATTGGATGGAAAAACACACATCATGGTGGGGCCCACATGGGAGGCCGTGGCCCCTAGCGTCCGCCCGCCCACGCGTCAGCGTGCAGGCGCTGCCTGCGCTGGCAGCAGCAGTAGCTGCTGCTTCTGCATATGTTTTTTTTTTTTTGGAAAACACTTGATTCTGAGGTTTTTCGAATGTGGGGCCTGCATCGTATACATTCACTCCGTCCACTAGCTTCCCTGGCTCGAAACAAGCCCAACGAGTCCGCTATTGAACCCATTTGGGCTTGTAGTAAATTTAAAACTAATTTAAATGGTAAGAGTTATTGTTTTGAGAGGTATGGCCCACCCAATGAATGGATTAAGTTCATTCCTTAGCTCAACGCCTAAAATGATATGGGAAAGAGGATGAACGGCCTGGATTGTACCCATACATCAAAGTGGGGCCTATGAGAGTGGGCCACCTTTAAGCTTAAAAGAACAAGCTTGAATTTGTGTTTGTCAAAGAGACGTCCAGCGTCCCTGGACGCTGAACGATCCTCACATCCAAGTGAGCTTTGTTCAAGTGGGCCACCATATGATGAATGGGTGGGTACAATACACATAAGGTGGACCCCACTCATAGACGGCTTGGGTAGAATACCTCCCCCATGATGAGTTCCATTCAAGTGGGCCACACAGCCCAATCATCACACAAAATATATAAAAAGAAAAGAAGAGAGAGAGAGATAGGGAGTGGGTCACGCTTGTGATGGAGGGCTCCGCCACTATGAGCCCTCTCTTATATAAAATCATACATCAATGGGTCTCTCTACACATAGATTCATCAAAATCGAAAGTCAACGGTGAAGATCCTCTCCCCACCAATATGGACAGTCTAGATGACCTTTTTAATGCTAGAAAATCATCATGATGGGGTCCATGGAGAATGGCCCCATCATGGAATGATCATAATGATCCTAGTGGCCATCGGCCACATCTTGAGGTCCCAAGTGAGATCCAAACCATTGATCGGTTGGCCTCACTTGGCCCATCTCAAAAACATGAAAAACTAGTATTAACTATCACCCACCGTCCGATCTTCTTGCTCCTATGAGCTCCTTAGCACCTTAGCTTTGATTTTAATGGGTGAGATGAAGAATGGATGGCTAGGATGGGAGATGATGGGGTAGGAAAGTGGGCCACACTTGGAGGTTGGGAATGCTTGGAGAAATTCTCATATCGTATGGAGGGTTCTTGCTTGGATTTTTTTTTGAAAATGAGAAAGAGAAAAGGAGTTGTAAAGGGAGAGAGAGAGAGAGTGATGGGTGATGGAGTGATGGATGGGAGAGAGATGGGTGTAAGAACTTTTTGACTTTGGTGGCCTTTTGTGTAAGAAAGGCATGAGTTTGTAAGACCTTTTTGACTTTTGTGGCTTATTTGGGAAAAGGTGAAAGGTGATGTGTACTTGACATGTACTTTACATGTGATGGATTAATTGATGAGATTAATGTGACATCTCGTAGAAATTCTCTTGGGTTTCGCAATGCGTGGAGTTTTCTTCGCACCGAACATTGGCCCACATCTCTTGACCAGGGTATCGCCTCGGCGCGCAAGTCGCGGCATCGGAACCGCAGCGATGGCGCAGTCGCTATGATAATAGTCTTGGTTTGAGTCGATACAGGTTGACGGAATATGAATCAGGGTCGCGCATAAATATCGGTTAAGGGTCAAAGGTTACTGAAATTCGACCCGTAAAACCGCGGAAGTCAACGGAACGGTACGAACCAAGATACGGGTCTTACATTTAACCAACACTATACTTGCAATGTGGATGTCAAACCATCATTGCTCCCAAGCTATAGCCCGTAGTAAACATCATTGCACAGACCATGTTGGGTTCACACATTGCAATGTACCGTAGGTACATCCCATTGGGCCTTAAATACATCAAATGGGCCATATCATATGAGCCTTTGTTCATCAAGTGGGCCACTTCAATAGGCCGTACCAATGGGCCTCGTGTGCATTGCAATGGGTCATAACCCTTGGGCCTCAGGATGCATCAGGTGAGTCAAATCACATGGACCTTATATGTCTTAAATGGGCTTAAACCCATAGGCCTTATGTATCAAATGGGCCTTAACCCATAGGCCTTATATGTCAAATGGGCCTAAATCCATATGCCTTATATAAATCAAATGGGCCTAAACCCATAGGCCTTATGTATCAAATGGGCCTAAACCCATAGGCCTTATATAAATCAAATGGGCTTAAGCTCATAGGCCTTATATATCAAATGGGCCACACCCAAACATAGATGGCCCACTTGATCATATATCGGCCTCCTGCTCCAACTCATGCCTTAAAATGATCTTTCCAAGTGGGTGGACGGTCTGGATGCATCACATGCATCACGGCGGGTCCCACTGTCGCTGGACAGTGCAGACCAAATACCAAAGAACTCCACCGTCCGCTGGCCGGACGGTGTGAATAAAACAAATGCATCGAGGTGAGTACCACCGTCCGCCTGGACGGTGGATGAAAAACACATTCATCATTATGGGCTCCCATGTGGGGCCCACTGTAATGTTTAAATGCCATCCAAACTGTTCATAAGGTCACTCTAACCTGGATGAAGAGAAAACACAAATTTCATTTTGATCTGAAACTTCTGTGGCCCATGAGAGGGGTTCCAATGGTAAAGGTTCGATCCCACTGTTTCCTGTAGTGTGGGCCACCCAAGTCATGGATGGAGCTGATTTTTAGCAGGGGCCCACTTCAGGAGGTGGCCCACAGTGTGAACCGGTTGGATGACAAATGAACATCATGGTGGGGCCCACGGATGAAGCCGTGGGTTCCTTGCTGGGACACCCGCCGTTCGCTGCACGCAGCAGCGTGCAGCTGCTGCTGCTGCTGTGTCAGAGGCAGTTTTTTTTTTTTAAAAAAAAAAAACTGACCTTTGTGTGGTTTTTCACAGGTGGGACCCACATGAAGCAAATCCAACCCGTCCATTGTGTTCAGTGGCTCAAGGCCGTCCCAATGAGTCTAATATCTGATGTTTTTCTGGCGAATAAAAATGTCAGGGTGTCTTTAAATGGTTGAAATCACTATTTTACAGGCTATGGCCCGCCTGAAGATCGGATGGACCTCATTTTTCGGCTCAACGCCTAAAATGAGTTTGAAAACGGAATGAACGGCATGGATTGACAATATACATTAAGGTGGGATTTACATGTACAACCCTTCTAAAATCTCTCTGTTTTTTTTCTTTTAACCTGCTGCGTTAGTAGGTGTACTGACAGCCCACACTTCATGTATTAGCAACGTCAGCGTCCCTAGACGCTGGACGGTTGTATATAACACATATATATTTAAGGTGGGCCCCACCTTCATACATGTTACTAAGGTGGGCCACCAAATGATTGGATGGTGTGCATGAGGCCCACATCGAGGTAAGGCCCCTTTGATAAATGGTAGGGACATCTCACAACCTTTTAAGTGGACCACAAAATAGGAAAGGAGAGAAAGAGAGAAAGAAAGAGCGATCGAGTGATGGAGGGACTCCGCCACTATGGGCCCTCCCTTGCATGACTTGAAACAAACATCAAGTGGGTCCCTTTACACATGGGCCCATTAAATTAAAATCCAACGCTGGAGATCCTTTCTCCACTAAAATGGACGGTCTAGATGACCTTAAGTATACAAGAAAATAAACATCATGATGGGGTCCATGGAGAATGGCCCCATCATGGAATGATCATGATGATCAAAGCGGGCCATCGACCACAACTTAGGGTCCCAAGTGAGATCCAAACCATTGATCGGTTGGCCTCACTTGGTCCATCTTAAAAATATGAAAAACTACTAGTATCTAGCACCCACCGTTCGATCTTCTTGCTCCAATGGTTCCTTAACACCTTAGCTTCGATTTCAATGGAGGAGATGAGAAATGGATGACTTGGATGGGAGATCTTGGGATGGAGAGGTGGGCCACACTTGGAGTTTTGAAAGAGAGAGAGAGGCTTGGAGAATTCTCATACGTGGGATTTTTGTTGCTTGAGAAAATGAGATGAGAAATGAGAAAGAGAGAGAGTAGTAAGGGAAAGAGAGATGAGTGATGGATGAATGTGGTGAGTGATGGGTGTAAGAACTTTTTGGCTTTGGTGGCCTTTTGTGTAAGAAAAGCATAGGCTTTGTAAGAAACTTTTGACTTTTGAGGCTTGCCTGAGAATGGTGAAAAAGTGATGTGTACTTGATATGTGATGGATTGATGGATTGATGTGACACCTCATAGAGATTCCCTTGGGTTTCGTAACGCGCGGCGTTTTTCTCGCACTGAACGTTGGCTCACATCTCTTGACCAAGGGATCGCCTTGGTGCGCGGGTCGCGGCATCGGAACCGCAGTGATGGTGCGGTCGCTATGGTAAAGGTCTTGGGTTGAGTAGACTCGGGTTGACGACGTATGAATCAGGGTCACGTGTAAATATCGGTTAAGGGTCGAAGGTTGCCGAAATTTGACCGATAAGACCGCGGAAGTCTATGGAACGGTACAGACTAAAATACGGGTCTTACACGTAGCCTGTGACGATCCACTCAACTCACAACGCTTGTAGGGTTAGGGTGCTAAAGAAATATTATTGAAAGACCTAAACAAGCATACAAGCTTGCGAGATTAAGGACCAACACTTATTGAAGTCCTAAATTACAAATGAGATTCAACACTTACCTCCAATTATTGTCGAAAAAGCTTCGACAACGGCTCTTGTTATGGCGAAGTGGCTAAAGAGGGGATGATAGGGTAAAGGTGCACCAACACTCACACCCCAAAGCTCTCTTTCTTCTCATTTTTCCTTTTTCTCTTCTCTCTTTCTCCATTTCTCTTGTTATAATTTGTATGAGATGAGGGGGTGTCAAATAAGGGCTTGATATAATGTCAGAAGTGATGCGGATGACTCCGATGGCCATTTATTCAATATATTAACCATTGGGGGGGGGGTTATTTTCTACTAATGGGACTTAATGGAAGGCATATGGGTCAATCTAAGACGGGATAGGTCTCCCATAAGGCGATTTATGTTTGAACATAAATCACATAGATTTGGGCCTTGGATAAAGAAATCACGCAGCTAGATTTAGGTCCTGGATGAAGAAATCACGCGGCTAGACTTGATGTTTAAGTGATCAGATGAATTTGTTGGCTTTCCACAGTTGATTAATTGGATTTATGCAGTTCTTTACTTGTTTCACCCACATATAGGCTTACCTTAAGCATTAAGGGTCAGCTAGTGACAACGTGAGTTAATTACAATGAAAAAATTCAAGGGTTTTTGGAAATCCATAGTAAAAATTTAGGATATTACACTACGTTTGTGGCCCTCTCGATGCTCAGAATGTCCTCATTTTGATCGAACGTGTATATTTCCCTAAGTTTAGTACAATCATTTTGTCAAATATAACATATGTACAATAATTTGGAATACTAAAGCTGATTTAGTTTATTAATTTTAAAGTCTTGTGAATATACTAAAGAATTCTAATGTATTCCAATTAAGGGCATCCAAATACAAGTTATAGATTTTGATGCATTTCGATTAGAAGTTACTAAACATAACTTAGGATTCGAAATCACATCTATTCTAATGTAATTGTAATTTAAATTCCAATGCATTCCAAATACAAGCTCCTAAATGAGACTTAAGGTGTTGACTGTCATTGTGGAATTAGGAATTTATTGGTTTTTAGACATTGGTAGCTAGTAACTGAAGGGATTTGGATTTATGAGGAGTCCAAATCCTCCATGGGAGCTCTTTTTTTGAAGTCACACTTCAAAGTTCTAATTTCAAATCCACTTGATCCGATATGGAATAAAATCCACTCAATTCCATGGAGTTCAATTGACTTGTCAGATGAGGTACAAATGTTAGCCCATCACGATTTTGATACTAATAAGATTCGACTTGTTTTAAGCCCATATTTTACCGGAGTAGAAAATCAACACGAGTTGCATGTGAGGCACTCCATTAAAATTCTAACATTTGTGGGTAAAATATTAACTATTAGTGATATTTTATCAGTGAAATTTGGACAATCAGGCTGACATTAGCCACAATTTAAAGTTCTTAAGAACATTTTAACTTCAAGTGTGGTACTGTATCCTTAAAATAATCAAGATTCCCTATCTATGAAAATTATTTGCATGGGCAAAAAGGTCCTCAGACCCAACGGTGCTCGCACTACTGTTGCTCGTGATTTAGCCAAGTCAAAAACAGGGCCCGAACTGCGCTACAGCCTATTCTTGAAAATTATTGATTTTTGGTCCATGGCACCGTCACTGTGGATCCGCATGATGATTAAATCGGATCTTGAGTGCACAGACCACTTGAGCACGTGCGGAGGGAACGAGGTTCGCATGGCAGCCTATCTTACTTTCCGCCGGAGAAATGCTAGTGCGATCTGCGAGGATAGATTTGAAAGGCGCACGGGGCATACGTGCCACGTGTCACAGTCTTCTAAGATCCGGGGAACCTATCCGGCGGAGCTCAACGCGCACTTACCCTTTCCTCAAGAGCGGATTCCGTTCAAACTCCAATAAGTATGATAAGCCGTCCCACTAAGACTCCTGTGGGGCCCACCTTGACTTATCTGTTTATCCACGACGTCCATCTATTGTCTCAGATCATTTTAATAAGCGAGCCCAGTAATGAGTTAGATCCAACGCTCAAGCGTACCACACCAGAGACGACTCTTGCCTTTAATGCATATTGCATTTAATGCTTTGTGCATTTAATGCAGCCGAGCTCACTATTTGGCGTGGTCTACTTGAGTGTTGGATCTGCTTCTTTTTTGGGATTATATCTTAAAATGATCCGAGAAAATAGATGGACGGCTTGGATAAACAGATACATCATGGTGGGCCACACAGGAGCTCTGGTGAGACGGCTTCTTGGCCGACCGGGATTCGTACGCAATCCGCTTCTCTTTCCTAAACCCAGCCGTTTTACTTATCGCGTATATTAATCAAGGACCAATGTTTATTCTCTTTCTAACCGTTCATTCTCCTCATGCGAGTGTAGCCCAAATAAAGAGTAGATCAGCCTGATGTGTGACCTAGAGTATCTCAACGATCAAACCCACATAGCGAATGGTCCAGATCTAACATTCTCCAGAAAAGGGGACACGTGTCACGCGATTCACCCTTCAACCTCCCATCCGCGAATCGCGTCATGATTGTAAACCCGAGAGTAGTGGCCCCTCATTCGAGTTAAAATGCTCGATCCTTTCCGTTCATCTATCCTTGACTTCCTTTTTGGGTACCCCACGAGTCACTCCCAACCTTGCAACTCAAAAGAGGAGAGAGAGAGAGGAGGGCCTTGTTTTCCTCCTATTCTATCGTCTTAAAAACACGATCTCTTGACAAAAACCAAACCCTCCGAAGGTCTGCCCTCTCTCTTCCCCTCTCTACGCAACTGCCTTCTCTCCTTGATTTCTCTCCGTCTTGGTTTATGAGGTAAAAATCACCCATCCGACCTTTTCCTCCTCTCTTACTTCTTATGGATTTCTGTATATGGGAGTCCTCTGACCCCGATATGCTCTTCTTTTCGCAGGCTTCATCACAAGATTAGGTTTTTCTATGTTGTTGTTGTTATTTGGGTTTCTTCTTTTGCAAATTAAAGATCTGTTTCATTGTCCTTCGCTAATTTCTTCTGGATCTGGGGCTTTCTTTTGTCATTTTCCTTTGTCTCTTGTGATTTGGTTTTCTTGAGCTATCTTTCTTTCTTTTTTACTGTGTGTAGCAATTCTTTGGTGGTACTTGAAATCTAACATAGGTTTTCTTGCTTCTTCTTCTTCTTCTTCTTCTTCTTCTTTTGTGGTTTTGGATTTTAGCTGAAAAGTTGTGTATGTGTGTTTTGTTTATGGGCTGGGAGTTTGGATTGGATGCGTGTTTGGCTTTTCAGATAGTTTCTGATTTATGTGGATCTATTCTTTTATCTGCCTTTTTCTTTTTCACTCTATCCTCAATTCTTTGGATTGTTTGTCTCAGTTGTAGTTTGTATTTGTAAGGGGATGTTTGGATGCTTGTAATTTTTTTAGTTGGAAAATTTACACCCATAAATAGTTTCACAGGCAAACGTTTTTACATTCTGTCATGTTTGGCTGTAAAGTGTTTACAGGTATACATTTTTCTGTTTTTGGTTAACTTGTATTGTGTTTACAATGTCGAAAGTGGGTATTGGCACCAAACAGGGCTTGGAGCAGTAAATTCTGTGAAAATCTTCAAACCTCATAAGAAGGGCTTTATTTTTTTGGGACTACATGGGACCATCAATGGCACAGATGATGGATAGATTGGGCATCTTGCACCCATCACACTGGGACCCACACACAAGCTGGAAGGTTTTTAATAGTGGGCGTCCCTTCCCAACTGTTCCCTGTCATGTGGCCCACCTAATGAATCAATTGGCCTGTTCTTTGGCCTAGGAGTACCAAGAGACACTCATGATAGATGGATTGGATGTACCGTACACATCATGGTGGGCCAGTGGAGACCATGTGTGTATCAATCGTCATGCTTTACTCTGTATAATGTCTTTTTAGGTGTAATTCCTTTACCTATAATCTGAAACACTAGGTTTTTGCGTGGAAAAAGAAATATATGGTGTTTACCTGTAAAATGTTTACAACTTGTAAACGCTTCACACCCAAATTTTATGATCCAAACATTACTTGTAAAACCCTTTACCCTTTACATCTAAAGGATTTTATAGGCATCCAAATGACTCTTGAGTTTTTAACATATATTGACACTTGATTCTTATTCCGTTTCCTTTTTGGTCTTTTCCAGCTCGAAGGAGAAACCCACTCTCGGGTATGTTGTTTGATTTCCTCTCTTCATTTGATTCCATCTTCTTGTTATTTTCTCTTTCTGTACAGATGTATCTTCTTCTTGAAATGTGCAAACAATCGACGAAATATTTTTCTTATTGTTTATGGTGTGGTTCAAAATACAGCATATCATATTTGTGGATGGGTGATACAATAAAGATTACATTCTAATTTATTGTCATAACATGAGCTTTATATCTATACTATTGGTTGCCTGTTTTGCTTCAATGAGCATTTCTTTGTCTGTTTGTTTGTTTTTTTTTTTTTAAATTTTTTTATTTATATTTTAAAACTCCTACTAGAGCGAAATGCCTTGGAATTTCAACGTATCAGTGTTCTGGTTCCAAAAGGTTTCCAAGAAGATGCACAGCCTTTTCTTTTTAAATGTGAAGAAAATGGCAGGGGTTGTTGGGGCCATGCTTGGTCATAATAACAAAGGTGCATGGAACAAAGTTATTATTCATGCTTTACGTGGACATGAGCTTTTGAGTTCAGGATTTTCTTGTCATGCCAGGGTTTTTACTTATCATAATTCATAAGCTTACCATAGTCAGCATATGAGCTATGATCATTCATATCTTTTTCCTGATCAGCAACCCTTACTCTTTTGTCTATTTAAGAATTGTCGTCAACATTCATTCCCATGTTGTTTGCTTCATATTAAACTCTTTATATTGCTGAAGTTATTTTTGGACTCTTGGAATTTGCATCCCAAGGCCTTTCCCTGTGAATGTGTTAGTCTCATTGAATCATAATTTCTCATGTTTCCTGATATTCATTGTCTTGGAAGAACAGGACATGAGATCAGTGTGTGTGCATGTGTATTAGAGAGAGAGAGAGAGAGAGAGAGAGAGAGAGAGAGAGAGAGAGAGAGAGAGAGAGAGAGAGAGAGAGAGAGAGAGTATGATGATAAGGACTCATAACAAAGATTTGGTTTGGCCTCCAGCCAAATATTCGTGATGATTAGCCAATGGAATCAATGTGATAATTAAGCGTCGGTTCTCAATAAGCAACTCAACAAACTAAACATTAAAATTCCTAGAAAGGGATTGACCTTGAGCAACTAAGCTGGACTCGAGGTATTCAATAACAGTATGACCACCGTCATTACCGTTACAATACCGGTTGTTACAACCAAATTTTTTATTATTATCATTATTAGTTTCTTAAAATTGCAATGGCTGTTATGGGCTATTTTTTTCGTAATTGCCGTTATTGCCAGAGTTGTCATGTGCGACCACATATGCACATATCCATATGCAAATTGCATATGCGATCACATGCGGCATATGCGAAAATATGCGATCGCATATTGGCCATGGCACATTAAATTATTTTATTTTAATATTTTGCAAAAAAATAACATTTTGCCTATAAAAAGGCTCCAAATCTCCTTAATTTGCAATATTTACACCAGTGTTCGAAATATTGGTATCGCGCTATGTATCGCACCCTTGGGATACAAATATGTATCGGTTATCGCATGAGATATATTGTTTGTATCACATAATTTATCGTACTTTTTGGGAAACATGGGGAAACATTGGGAAAATGGTTGAATTTTTCAATGAAACTTCATGGATTGTTAAAAAGGACCTTAATACACACTTTTAAATCATAACATCTCAAAAAAAAAGTGCACATAATAAATTTCTTTTGTAAATGGTCCTAAGTTATGCGATGTTTAACTGAACTAATACAACTATATTTAAATTGAATACTTGACATTTATAAATGTATCAAAGACATGTATGAAAACACAACCAATTCATTGAAAAGCAAAAAAATAAATAAAATTGAGAAATATACATATCAATGATAGAGATTGGTTGAGGATTGAACGTACTCAATTGAAATATTCGTGGGGTCACAAAAGTTTTGAATCGGATAATATTTGTCTTCTTAGATCATCTCAGTAGGAATGACGCAATGAACGTTATGGATGGTATTTAAGCATCACTGTTGACCCAGGGAGGTTTTAACGGTAGGAATTTCCCTACCCACCTTTTCCTTTAGTGCGACCCGCTCGAGTCTTGGAACCTGCTCACTTTTGGTCCCAAGTCCTAAAATGAGCTCACAAAACGGATGGACGGAGTAGATTTCTCTACGTTTCTAGCGCAGGAGCTTCCTACCAAAGGCTTTCCCAGGAAATCCCCGGAAGTGGATTAGCTGGTGTACCACACACCACCAATATGGTTGTGTGTTGACGTCAGCAAGTTATGTGGGTCCTCATGAGGTATGTTTTATATCTAAACCGCCTGTCAATTTGGCGAGCTAGTCGTAATGCTTGAGCCGAAAAATAAGGCAAATCCAATTATTAAGTGGACCACACTGCAAAATGTAATGGAGGATTGAACGTCTACCATTGAAACCATTTTGGGGTCACATAAGCTTTGGATCAATATGATATTTGTTTTTTTTTTTTCTCTTCATCCAGGTATGTGTGACCTTATGAATAGATTGGATGGAAAATAAATGTTATGGTGGGCCTTACAAATGTTTTAATGGAGAGAATCATTGTCCCACAACTATTTGTGGTGTGGTCCACTTGAGCTTTGGATATGACTTATTTTTGGGCTCATGATCTAAAATGATCTCGCCAAATTGATGAATGGGGTGGATATAATAAATACATCATTGCGTGGCCCATGTAACTTTGATCTCCTTTGAACCATTGGTACAACTTGGAGTGTCAGCGCTCGTCTTCGCACCACACAACCTATGTGGTACAACAGCCAGACTTGTCACAGGATCTGTGGAGTCCAACTTGCAATATATATTTTATCTAGGCCATCCATTTATTTTTTCATCTAGTTTAAGCATATTAATCCAAAAATTAAGTAGATCCAAATCTTGGGTAGATTGCACTAGAAAAATTAAGCAGATCTATATCATTTAATGGTAAGTTTTCATTAATCATTGTTTAATGCGGTGTGGTCCACTTGATAATTTGAATATGTTTGATTTTTGGGATTACATCATAAAATGGGCTATAAAAACAAATGGATGGATTGGATCTACAACATATCATCAACTTGGGCCCTACAACAAGCGTAACACCAACTAAGTTGTTATTCACATAGCATCAATCCACCCACGAGTTACAGGTGCATTTAGGGGTGCATTTTATTTAGTGTACTTAGTAAACACTGTGGCGTCCACCGTGATTTATATATTTTATCCACTCCTTCAATCCATTTTAATAGGTAATTTTAGGACTTGAACCCAAAATTAAAGCATATTTAAAGCTCCAATGGACCGCACCACAGGAAACAACCTGAATTGAACATATACCATTGAAAAAATCTTGATGGCCACGAAAGTTTTGGATCAAGCTTATAATTATGTTTTCCCTTCATCCCGGTTTCTGTGATCTTATGAAGAGGTTGGATGACAAATAAACATCATTGTGGGCCTGGCAAGGTTTCAACGGTTGTAATCATAATTCCCATTGTTTCATATGGTATGGTCCACTTGAGCTTTGGATATGCTTCAATTTTGGGATCAACCCCTTAAATGAGCTGGAAA
This sequence comes from Magnolia kwangsiensis, assembly GCA_037074715.1. NCBI lineage: Eukaryota > Viridiplantae > Streptophyta > Magnoliopsida > Magnoliales > Magnoliaceae > Magnolia > Magnolia kwangsiensis. The sequence goes on along the minus strand of CM073574.1, from coordinate 126,013,506 downwards.
AACAGTTGGATGGTGTGGATAAACCACATACATTCACGGTGGGCCCACGGAGTTTTATCGGTACGATAAAGCGTAAGAGTAACTCAGTACGCAATCAGATATCTAAGGGATTTAGCAAAACAGCGTTTTGAAAGAGGGAAGAGGGTTTCGGAAGCTCCGGAACCCTAAAAATCTCAAATCTTCACCTCAATAGACCTAATTTCTCACTAAAATCTTGGTTGGAGAAATCCCTTCACTAAAATCTCCGTTGTGTTGCGATGCATCTCCATTGGATTCAAAGAAAAAAAGAAAGAGGGAATTCGAAACCCACCAAATTCGACCTCCAATCACGGTACTGAAATCCTCCCTCCAGTTTTTCCTCGATATCGACGATGTATCGCACGATATCGACGATTTATCGCACGATATCGACGATAATATCGTATGATATCTGAAGTTTTGGATTTTTGGTATCTTCTGGGGGTTATCGGAGGAGTTTCGTTTCGCAGTGGTGCGGTACCGATAATACCGGCCAATAGTATCGATATTTCTAACACTGATTCACACTCCAAAGCTGATGCAGGACAATTAACCACTTCTTTAAAAACTCGAATTGATAGAGCATAATGATTTAATCCCTTTATCACAGAGCCCAAGCCCCACATTGCATGGGTTAGGACCTTGGCCGAACCCTTCTCGTTGGCCCCACATCACATGGGCCCCGCCTCACACGAGCCACCCGCCTCACACAGGTCGTCCACCCTGAGTGTGTCCCCGCATCCCACAGGGAACCTCACTCGAGCTCGGTATGAAAATGCCACTGCATTAATCACCTCCGGTGAGGAGTCTCGAACACGAGACATCCCGCTCTGATGCCAATTTGATGCATGACAATTAATTGCTTGCTCTAAAAGCTCAAACTGATAAAGCATGGCAAATTAAGATGCCGCAGAAAATCTGCGTGACAAAGGCCACTGAATATGCAGACCTTCTATCCCTCCTATCCAGGGCGAACACGTGCACTTTTGAAGTTGACAAGCTCATATGGCCCTCGGAAAAATCCTCCATCTTCACCGTTCGGTCCCTCTACTCCAAGCTCATCCAATCCCACTATTCGGTCTCGCCTACTTTCCACTTCATCTGGAAATATCCCATTCCTCCTAAATACATGTTTTACTTGGTTGGCATCCAGAAATCGGATCCTCACAGTGGATAACCTCATGAAAAAGGGTTTACAACTCTCCAACATCTGCCTCTGCTGTATGAACAGCGCCAAATCAATTGATCACCTTCTCTTGCTCTGCCTGCTTGTTGTCGGCATCCGTCAGGACTTCATTTCTCGGTTCAACACTGTTGGCTGTATCCCTAATTTAGCGCCCTCTCTCCTTGCGTATTGGCACGGTTTCAAGATGGGGAAAAGAAAATCCAAGGTTTGGAAAATGGCTCTTGTCGCCATTTGGTGGGCTGTCTGGAAGGAGCGAAATGATAGATGCTTTAACAACATTCATGCTTCTGCTCTCTCTGTAGGATCGAAAGCTAAGAAATTGATATTCGAATGGGCTTTGCCCTTGTTGGTTTTGATTTGCATTTTCTAGGGAGTTAGTGTTGTTCCCTTTCGCCTTTTTCCTGCTATCTTAGCAGCCCCGTTTGTATTTTTCTCCTTTGCGCCTTTAATATTATCTCATTACCTTTTTTTTTTTTAAAGCATGGTGAATTAATCCCTTTATCTCATAACCTAGGCCCCACATCGCATTGGTATTGCCTCACACAAGACACCTGCCTCACACGGGCTGCTCACCTCGAGTGTGTCCCCGCATCCCACAGACAACTCCACTCGAGGCCGGTGTAAAAATGCCTCCGCATTAAAAACTCTCTTATGCTCTTCTTCTCTTACATTTCTTAATTACAAGTGGTCTTAGGCTCTCTCTCTCTCTCTTGTATTTCCTACTTCCAAGTGATCTCTCTCTCTCTCTCTCTCTCTCTCTCTCTCTCTCTCCTACATTGCCTTTCTCTTGGAAGTTGGAGGATCAAGATTCAAGCACTTTTAGGTTTCAAGGAAGATAGCTTGTTGATTTTCTACAATAATAAATAAATAGCTTACTGATTTTGTTGTTACTTCTTGTTAACTATATTGTTGAATGTTGATTACTTGATGTTTAATTCATTGTTTAATTAATTTTTCTCTCTCAAATGTATTTTAAATATGTAAAATTAGTTATCTATTAACTTGGATAAGTTCCCCTTAGTTTCTTATATTGTTTTTACATTTTTTTTTTTAAATTTCCCTATTATATATATATTTTAATTTTTTGAAAAAAAATATGCAGTCACATGTGCGATTGTGTGACCGCATAGGCATTTTTCATCTCACATGATCGCATATGCGATTTGACAACATTGGTTACTGCCCTATAATGCGTAGTGGTCCCCACCATTTCCGCTATGTAAGCTTTTTTGGATACCTTGTCATGACTAGGCATGATTGGTGTTTAAATTATCGGTGATATTATCAAATTATCGTCGATAATAATGGTGTCGAGACCTAAATTTTTTGTTTCTCTACAAAATATTGACGAAATATCGGCAAAATTTTCGATTTCGATATTGTCGATAATTTGGATTCTCGCTAAGAATATTGACTGTAGGCTTGTGTAAATACGTAAAAACCAGAAAGTAAAAAAAAAAAGCTTTGATTTCTGTAATACCTGGTTGATCAGAACTTGAAAGAAGTGAATTTGGCATCAATTGACAGCTCTCGTCTTGGATAGAGTTAAGACAAATCTCAAAATTTCCCTTTTCTTCTTTTGATTGGAAGATCGATGTCGCAAGATGGATGATTTTGGTGAAAAATTCAGGATTTTGGGAGATTTCTTCCTGATTTGTGTTGGATTTAAGGTTTTGAAACTCGCAGTCGAAAATCCCCCTTTCTGAGATGGGAGAGTTTTCAGTGCAAGGGAAATCCCCCTTTCGAAAATCTTTCTTTGGCGAAATTCCCTCCCTCGCCAACCATTTTTTTTATTTTAAAGCTTTGAAGGGTGGAAGCGGATTGTGTACTAATATACTCAGTACGCCTTATCGTATTAAGTAAACTCTCTTGGGCCCACCTTGAATGTATGTGGTTTATCCATGCCATTCATCTGTTTTTCCAACTCATTTTAGGGGTTAAGCCTAAAATTGAAGCATATCCAAAGCTCTAGTGGACTACCCCACATGATACAAAGGCAAGGATGAAGGGATAACACAAATATCAGCTTGATTCAAAATTTATGTGGCCCCTAAGAAGTTTCAATGGTAGGCGTTCAATTCACACTGTTTCCAGTGGTGTGGTCCACCTAAGCTTCTGATATGCTTAACTCTTGGTGTGTTTCCATATAATTTCCTTCTAGAAAGGATGGATGGTTTGGATAAGATATCAAAATCATAGTGGCCCTCGCAGAATTTACTCAGTACGCTCTCAAATACTTAGTATGCGATCCGTTTCCTTAATTAAGGGAAGTGGATTAGGTGTTACACGGGTAACGCTTGCTAAAGTGTTACCCTTGAGGTGTGGGACCTACCTTGATGCGGTTTTTTGTATATCCACACTATCCATTAGTTTTTACAGATCATTTTATGAACCGATGTGAAATCTTAAGTGGATCCAAATCTAAAGCCCCCCAAGAAGTTTTCAATGGTAGACGTTTAATACTCATTGCCTTTTATGGTATGGTCCACTTGAGATTCAGATCTAACTTATTTTTTTGGCCAATGCCCGAAAATGATTTTGTGAAATGAATGGATGGTGTGGATATAACACTTACATCATGGTGGGGCTCACAAAACTTAGTGATGTCAGCACACCAAGGAGGTCGATGGTGTGGCACACTACGTAATCCGTCTCCAATTTTGGTGCGTGACATGGGTGCGAGCTCGAAACTAGTGATGTGGGTGGGACCCTTACCATAGGTCCCACCTCGATGGATGCTTTGTATATCCATGCCGTCCATCTATTTTTCCAAATTAAATTAGGGTGTGGTCCCAAAAATGAAGCAGATATAAATTTCATGTAGACCACACCACAAAAAATAGTGGTTATTGGCCATTAAAAGCATTCTGTCTCCCACAAAAGTTTTGGATCAATCAGATGTTTGTTTTTCTTTCATCCAGGTCTGTTTGACCTTATCAATAGGTTGGATGGTTACCAAACATTACGGTAGACCCTAGGAAGTTTTTAATGGTGGACGTTCAACGACCACTGTTTGCTGTGATATTGTCCACTTGAAATTTTTTCTTCTTCATTTTTGGGACCATGCCCTAATTTAAGTTGGAAAAATAGATGGACGACATGGATATACAATGGATGGATCAAGGTGGGCCCTATGGTCAGGGTCCCACCCACATCGCTAGTTCCGGGGTAGCACCCAAGTCGCACTCACGATTTTGAGGGATTTTGGGGGCGTGACTTTAGTGGATCCATCGATCCATTGAGGCGGGTGGGATACTTGACCGTGGGGCCCACTGTGATGTATGTGCCTTATGTCCACTTCGTCCATATATTTTGAAAACTCATTTTAGGGTATGCTTCCAAAAATAAGCAGATCCAAATTGTAGGTGGACCATAATATGGGAAACAATGGTAATAGACCAATAAAACTTCTCCTGAGCCACAAAAGTTTTGGATTAAGTTGATATTTGTGTGGTTTCTTCATCCGGGTCTTTGTAACCTTATGAATAGATTGGATGGCAAATAAACATTCCGGTGGACCCCATGAAGCTTTCAATGGTGGGGATTTAATCATGACTGTTTGTTTCCTGTGGTATGGTCCAACTAAGATTTGGGTCTTGTTCATTTTTCGAATCATGCCCTAAAAGGAGCCATCAAATCTGATGGACAGTGTGGATACAAGGCACATACATAACAGTGAGCCTCACAGTTATGTAATGCATTCTTTTTGTAAATTTTTTTATTGTTAAATATGCAAATATGTGTATTTAGGCATGTTTTGAAGTTTCACCGAAAAATTCCACCGTTTCCCTCATGTTTCCCAATTTTTTTTTTTTTTTTTTTGCGAATTTATGGTTATTGGCGATAATGATATTATATCTTTATCTCCGGCCAGCGAAACTTGTAGCGAACATCGATAACTCGAACATTGAGCATGACTAGGCATTTTCTATCAGCACCAAACGAATTGTGTTGGAAATGGAGGAATAAAACTCTACATAAGAAAATGGTGCAACTCGGTTATTGAGTTAATGAGATCTCGACACCCAAATTGAAAAGAAATGGACAAGAGTATGCCCACAAGAATGGTTTTGTAGAGAGGGAGAAATAACTTTATTGATGTTGAAATTCTTCTTACAATACTTGAGGAAACTCATACCTGGAAAATTTTGGAATGCTTACCTCCTATTCCATCCCACTTTTTATAGACCCTAAATAAATCTTCAATGAGAATCACTCCAACTAAAAGATTGAATTAGCTATGACACCAACTTTTCTTGGTCTACATGACTGCATAATCTAATGTTGTGACTCGTGAGCAAACTGTTTCTTTTTTAGCATCATTTGATTCTCACTGGAGAAGGTCAATGGATCTTCTTTTTGACAACACCAATACCCATGTGGGAAGCATTACACAACCACGAACAGTCGGAAGTGGGAAGTCTGAGATTGGGACTTCTGTGATTTTTGTTTTGATCTTCTTGAAGGTCACTGTTGTTGCTTTGGTCTGTTTAAACGAATCATCCGTCATACATTCTGCAGTGGGTTCCATAATGGTGCAAAACTCTCGTGAAAACTGCTGCTGACTTCATGTATGCCTGTTGGATTCGGCCAATAAAATATTTCTTGTCACTTTCTAGGGTCTAGATTCACACCCTAGGTGACATGCCAAATCTTATGAAATCACACGACGACTCATACAAGTACATTTCTTCTAGTCAATGAAGAAATACTTTTTCTTTCTATAGAATTCTCATGGCCTGTTTAAGATGATTTAAATGACTGTAGATGAGGATGTTGTCAAAGTTGACAGTAACAAACTTACCTATAGGAGCCTTAGGATCGGTGTCCTTATACATGAAGAAGCAGGAAGCGTTGGTTAGTCTAGAAGGCATGACTAACTACACAATAGGCCCTCTCTCTTGATGACAATCTTCCATTCGTCTCCTGGACGGATCCTTATCTAATGATTACCTACTCTTCAGATTGATCTTCATGAAGGTCGCATTCATCATCATGTCTAGTTATCTTTGAGAAGGGGGATTGGGGACGGGTATTTAACTGCTATTTTGTTGATTCATTTGTCATCTTTCTTGGGCATTAGAAGAGTTGGAATTGCACACGAGGAGCTGGCCATGCCCGAAGGCATTACCTTAGCTGCAAGGAGGTGCTGAATGTGGGATAGTGTTGGAGTGAAGTTGCAACAAGATAGTGGAAACAGATGATACTGTTTATTGAGATGGGATTATTGACTAATTTTTTGCATACTAATGTATTAAGCTTTTCCTACCGCTATTGGATTAATTGGTCTCTGCATCACCAGTTGCTGCTTAGTTACCCACCCAGCATGCCCTTCCCCTATATCACAAACCTCTCTCTGGAGGGAAAAATGAGTTTCACTCTATGGTCCCACCCTGTCGAATGCTTACCATTGTTTAAATATCTCATTCTGATTAGTTGAGTTCTGGTGGTTTGCTGGAAGGATGGAGCAGGCTGTCCGTGAATCCGTTCATACCCTTGATCTCCAAGATCGAATGGTCTAAACCAGTGTTTTGAATAGCGTCCATAGTGTAGTGTAGCTATGGCATTGTAGCGTTAGCAAATAGTGTAAATCTCCTTTAGTGTACGCTACAAGGGTAGTAGCATATGCATAGTATATGTAGCATAGGTGTAGCATATGTAGCGTCATAGTGTACGCATAGCGTATGTAGTGTACTCTTTTTTTTTTTTTTTTTAAAAAAATAAAAATTTAAATGATAATTGTATTTTGTACTTAATACTCTCAACCTGTGTAATTTAATTTCTTTCATACTTGTGACTTGCGGTTTCAATTAGACATTATTAATTAAAGTGGTTTGCTTAGAAAGTTGTTGATGTGATAATGATTTGATTTGGTTTATATGTGGATTGGCTTTTGACAAGTGATAATTAATAACTTATTTGAACATACTTATACTTGAAAAAATAAATAATCTTTTAGGCGCACACACACACACATATATTCTTACTATTTATCATATTTTTTCCTTTTGTAAATTAAAACTAAGAAGTATTATGTAGCTTACGCTACACACTATAGAGGGCTGAACGCAACGCAACACGCTACCGCTATATGAAACACTAGTCTAAACTAAGGCCACTTGCTTTAGAGCCTAATTGTCCATCCAGGTTGTGGTGCAAGTCACTAAACCCAACATACCCTGAGATTATAGTAGTTGCGAGATTTTCATTTCAGCACAAGATTCCTGCAATAGTTTTGTCAAACTTCACCTGGCTGAACCATTCACAACCAAAACTTAAAAGAAAAGGAAAAAGAAAAAGAAAAAAACCACCTGGCATCAATTCATCTGCTGGTACCCTTGCTCAGGTTAAGGAGGGTGATTTTCAGGTGGGAAGCCAATTGTCAAAGCTTTTTAGCCAAGCTACGATGAGAATATGTTTCCAACATATTGGGGAAATGGAATTCGTAAAGCTGACTCCTAGTAGCTGGGACAAGGCTATGATGATGATGATTGTTGCAACAGCTCTACTCACGTTTTGCATGATTATAATATTCTGGATGAGGGTTTTGCGTGATTATAATATTATGCATGAGGGTTTAGTGTGATTATAATATTCCGGATGAGGCTTTTACTGATAAAAATGATTGTGCTCTTTACTTTGAATAGATTTGTAGCATTAAAGATGGAAGATTACCAATGTTCTCCGGTGTACTGTGTATTCGTATGCTTTTGTTTAGAACCTTTTCTGCTAACTTCCATGCTGCTAAGAAATACAGAAATTTATGCATTTATTTTTGGTTAATTCAGTGGCACGCGGATTAAGACCCGCAAACGGAATATAGCAGCTCCTTTGGACCCTGCAACATTTGCAGATGCAGTGGTCCAAATATATTTCGAAAATTCTGGTGATCTGGTAAGTTATCTTTCATATTTGACAACTTTCAGTTATTGTTTTATTGTGGACTGAATAATGGATGGAAGCTGAGATGAGCTTAGTAAGCAGTAGATGAAATAATGGTCTGAAGACTAAAATACTGGGTCCTTTAGCCGTTAGGTGGGCCCCATGTGTGATACGCACGTCAATTATGATATTTTTAAAGTCTTTTGGTAGTTTTGAGTCCTTGTTTAATAAATTGGCATTTTTATAGGAATTGTTTCTTCAAAAATATCATTATCATCACTATCATTTAAGCTTACTTCTGTTTGTTGAAAGGTAGATAAATAAATAAAATTAGTTTTTTAATACTATATTTTAAAAGGGGGAATTAATGTGAAACAATAATTCATGTTTTGGAGTATGAATGTTTATAGGGCATTTGTATTGATTAGATTTCTAACCTTTTCTAGGTCTTTTGGCTTTTCACTTCAAAGCTAGTTAATAGCAGTCTATCTAAAGGTTTATCGTTTAGGTTAAGAGGATCTTTTCCCCCCTGATTGGTGGTTAAAAGGAGTTTGTGACTGTTTTTCTATTTAAATGGTTTAAAGAGTGATGTTGGAAGACATTGGGTTTTTTAAGTATTAAATTGGGCCCATATATAAACAGTGCTAAGACACTAAGCAGAAAAAATGGGCATCATGTTTTTGGATGAAAGATGTTTTACCATTTTCCTTCGCAACAAGCTTGAGACCAGTTGGTTAGTGCTTGCTGTCTCTAGACTCTAGAGGGAAGACCCAAGATCGAGTCTGGCTGATGGTGGGTTCGTTATGAAAATCCATATTAAAGGTCTTAGGTGCTTTCATGGTTGAAGGTTTTATATCTTCCTTTTAGGAGGGTTTATGCAGGAAAGGGGTCTCATAACTGTTTTTGTAGGTTATCATATGATGGTGCTAGCTTAGTGGTCTGGCGTGGTATTGAAGCAAGGTGTTCCGTAACAGTAATGGTGGCCGTAATGGCCACCACCATTACCTTTACGATACAGGCTGTAACGGCCGTTATGGAAAAAAAACCCGAAAAACCTATGTCGGCCTCGTAATGGACCGTTACGGCCTTTACGGGGTCATAACGGGGGCTGTAACGACCGTTTTGAGTCATTTTTTCTGTAACGGCTGTTACGGGTCATTTTTTCGTAACGGCCGTTATGACCCTGTTGTGTGTAATGGTTGCCATCATTACTTTTACGTAATGCCCTTTACAGCCCTGTAGCAGCCATTATGGCACATGTATTGGAGACTTAAAAAGTCCTTCAAGGAATTGCCTTTGGGGTATATAGATAGGTTTAACTGTTGTGTTTGGGATTAATTTAGTATGTAGTCCAATTTCAGTAGGTCCATATCCTAAGATTTACAATGTAAGACTTAAGTCGAATCTTAGGCAAAAAGATTTAAATCCTACTCTGCATCTTGTTTTTAGATGAATCTTATAATTCTAGAGCTTGTCCATGCGGTTATGCACTCTTTGAATAGGAATCTATTTTTGGAAAGATCTTGCCTTTCGTGCTTTGGTGGGTTGTCTGAGATCCTTTCAATAACCTATGTTGTGTTAAAGGGATATCTATATGATCTGATCTTCCTACTCTGCATCCCATTTTTAGATGAATCACATTATTCTATGATTTTTATCCTGTGCTTTGTGGTTCAAATTATACTTGCTTTCTTCTACTTCAACTTTTATTTGACATTCATTTTATGCTTTCAAACTGGTGGGGCTTTATTAAAACTAGTTAATGGTTTTATTTTGTTCTTTATAAGAGAGAAAATAATGGATCTTCTTTTCAACCTTGAATTGTGGAGCTTTTATTTACGATCCTCTTAACTGGTCAAGATTAATCTCTGTTTTTTTTTTTTTTTGGAAAAATTAATCTATGATTTATCTGGAATGGTTGAGATCATGTTGACCTTTATATATTGTGATAATGGCGGTTAGGATTTGATTTCAACTTACAAACCTATAGGTAACCTTTCTGTCAGTTAAATTGAATTCAAAGCTTGCTTTTTATTTGTTGTGTTTTTCTATGGATTCGTTTAAGTGATTTTAAACTGAAACGTTTATTTAATTCTTCATAAAATAATGAAAATCTTAAGGCCCTGTTCAGTAGAAGCCTAAAAATGAGCTCATCTCATTTTAGTTAGCATTAGTTTATGTATTAGAGATCTTGATCTCTAGTACATAATTACCGTTAACATGAACTCATTAAGTATTAGGGATTAAGATTTCTAATACATAATTACTATTAACATGAATTCATTAATTATTAGGGATCAAGCTCTCTAATACATAATTACTGTTGGTTAAAATGAGATGAACTCATTTATAGGCATCTACCGAACATGGCCTAAGATTTTATTTGTTATTTTTTACGTCCTCATTGGGAATTTGTACTTTATGACTTTGACTTCCTAATCATGATAGCATCCATGCTTTGTGGGGAACATTATTTTGGAGTCATCGAGTTGGTGGAATTACCTTTTTGGTTTAACTTGATATTTTAATTAGCCTTTTGAATGCTACTATTATTAGTGAAGAAATAAAAATAAATAAAGGATAAACATAATTACATGTGAAAAAGCCAAGAATTAGAAGGTTGAGTCTAAAGCACAATTAGCGATGGCCTTTATAAAAGAGGCCCAGACCATAACATCCAGCTTTTCCCTTTTGATTACCTTATCCAAAGACCTACTATGGTTCCAAAAACATCTGTCATTCCCCCTCTGCTCATATTGGCCATAAAGTGGCGAAAAAAGAGAAGTCGTCATCATCATCATCATGAAAGGCTTACCCCAAGTAATTTGGTTCAGGTAAAATGTTAATTATTTAAGATATGTATATTAGACTTTCAATTGACGATTAGACACAATATCGAAAAGCAAACGTTTATTTTTTTAGTCCTTGAGAGTTTAGAATTTTTGAAAAATCTTTTTAGACTAATAATCTTTAATTCTCCTAATTCTCCTGACAATGTGATTCTTTAATTTGTAGTCAAGTTTTTCATCATAGAACTTTAGATGATGACTTTATCAAAACCTTTTAAGTAATGAAATGATGGCATATAGGTTGATTTCTATTAAAATAATGTCAAATAATGTGATGTGGTAACATTATTTTCTACAAATTATATATGGAGTGATAAAATAATGAATTTTTGATCATATCCTTTTTTTTTTTGGAAAAAAAGACTGAATAATTTTTTTGAAGGCTGAATACATTTTATTGAAGGGTCTGAAGCAGCCCAAAAGAAAGCACACAGAAAAACCTAACAAAAGAAGCAAAAACAGGAAAAAGAAAGAAAAGAGAAAAACTCAACCCAGCCAAGGGCAGAACCCAAAAACTATACGACTCTAAACACAACTATACAACTAGCACTGTTATCTCTCTCTCTCTCTCAAAAAAAAAAAAAAAAAAAAAACACTATACAACTAGCACATAAAAACCAAATAAAAGAATCAAAAAAGAAGAAGAAAAGAAAGAAAGAAAAGAGAAAAACGCAACCCAGCCAAGAGCAGAACTGAAAAACTATACAACTCTAAACACAACTTTACAACTCGAAAGGTAACCCGGTACCATTCGAAGCTGGAACTGAGCCTCATTGATGAGCCCTGGAGAAAACAAAAACGAATCAACAAAGAGGGGGGCCTGTTGCTGAGAGGAGCAGACCCCTTTTTTTTTGTTTTGGGGGGTGGGGGGGAGGGATCACTGTGGTGGATGGGGGTTAGGTATCACTGTGGTGGATGGGTAAGAACCCCCCTTGAGAATTTTGCATGTGTGCAGACAGGTATAGGAGGCAGAAGCTGCTTCGTTCTGGAAACATCGAAGATTTCTTTCAGCCCAAATAGCCCATAGAGTGGCCATGAGGGTCAACCGCCAAATGAGATTGAGAGCTTTGCTTTGACCAGCACCTTGCTAACACAACAAGAGCTCGGGAATGGTTCCAGGCATCACCTATTTGGTGTGGAAGATGGCGCAGGAATAGACTTCGAAGGTGTAGGGACATTGCATGAAAAGATGAGGGATAGATTCAGCTTCCTTGTAGTAGAGAAGGCAGATATTTGGCAGGATAAGACCTCTCCATTGAAGGTTGTCAACTGTGAGAGTTCTTCCTCTCACTACTGACCTGACAAATGCTGCCACCTTGGGTGGAGCTTTGTAAGACTGGTGGAAGCAAGGGAAAGCTCACAGCAGTCGGGGAGTTCTGGGATCGAATGAGATTCCAGAAGGATTTGGAGGAGAAAATGCCAGAAGGAGCATGCAACCAGTAGGAGTCTTTCAAGTCCTGGTTGGGCTGGATGCCTTGTAACAAACTTAGTAGACCAAGTAGTTCACTGAACTCATTCTTCGAGAGAGCTCTTCTACACGGAGGGTACAAGGCACTTGATCCAACCAAAGCAAAGCAATCAGAGACCAAAAATTGATAGATTGGTTGAAATGCTGGCTAATGCTGGTAAGGTTTTGATCAGAGGCCTGTCCAAAATCCACTTGTCTGTCCAGAATCTGATACTTGATCCATTGCGTAGAGCATAGGAGATTCCTTTGCGAACGGCAGGGAGGGAAGAGGCTATGGCTTTCCATACTGAAGATACCCATTATAGAGAAGAAGATTTGGCAAACCAACTGCCTTCCTCCAAACCGTATTTTAAGGCCAATATATTTCTCCACCAGTTCCCAGGTTCAGCACCAAAGTGCTACAGCCATTTTAAGACTATATGAATATTATTTCAGGACTTTCTATATTTTGTTTTAAATATTATTAAAATCCTACAATATTACAAATTTGATTTACAATTTTTGATTTCAATCCTCTTGCAATTTATGAGATTCAACTTTTAAAACATTGAGTATGTCTATTTGGTGAAGTCAGTGGTTCCTAATTTGTGAAGTATGATCTTCCAGTGTCCTGAAAATAATGACATATTAACTAGGATGTTCGATCCCAGGTTTGTCTCAAATTATTTGTGGACATATTAGTTGTAAGAGTTCAAAATAAGAAATGCGAACTCGGTGTTTTTTGGGTGTAACGACTAATGAGGAATAGTTGGAAAGTTTTATTGATAAAAAAGGAGTTGGAAAAAAGGTGGTTAAACAGTCTTCAGCTCGTTAGCAGAGCTGGTACAGACAGTCTTCAGCTCGTTAGCAGAGCTGGTACAGACAATATAATGTATGTGAGGTGCTCGGTGGTTCGATCCCTCGCTGTCTTACCTTGTAAAACCTTACTAGTACCCTAAAGAAGTTAGTTAAATAGTTTGTTTTGGGTGTTAACAAGAGTTCTTTCTTTTTTATGTTTTGTGTTAGATAGGAGTATACATCGTATTACATAGATGTTTATGACCATTGAGAGAAGTATTATTGTTTTAGGGAGAATTACCTCTTGTCAGAGAAACAAAAACCTTAATTCTCTTTCAAAAATGTGTGTGGTGATCAAAGGTGCGAGTCTTTTGACCTACTCTGTGCCAAAGTTGGTATTAGAGCATTATTATTATTATTTTTTCCCCGTGGGTTTGTTTTGAGGGCCATTGGCTAATAATGAGAAAATACATATTGGATGAAGTAGTTAGAAGGTAAGATTGATAATAAGAAGCTATTTAGGAGATCTTAGGTAGATTGGGTAATTTGTCACTGTTTGGACCCTAGCGTGTGAAAAGGTGATACTATGGTAATGATCATGATGATGTTCGATTTGGTTGTCTCTATGCTGGAAAAGATGATCGAATGAAGGAGCTCGACTACACCATTGACACAGAAGTTGGGCATGCCTGACACTTTTATGGACAACCGCGCTCAGAAAACTTCCTTGGCTAGTTTGCAAACATTGATCAATCTTCAAATGGAAGAGAAAAATTGAAAATTCTGGCTACCCAATTGCATGGTCATGCACTTTTGTAGTGGACACAACTCTTGAAGACCACTAAATGCCTGGAATGGAGAAATTGGATTGTTGTACAAAGATGGAGGAAATGATGTGAAAGTTCTTTTGTTCAAAATATGAATAATAACTCTATTCTCTCTCCCCACCCCCCCTCTTTTCTGAAACTCTTTCTGAAGCTCTTTTAAGACAAGTGCAAAAAAAAAAAAAGCGATCTCAACAGAGGATGCCACTGTTTATATGGACTTCTGCTTCATGATCCAGAATTACCTCAATAAACCTATAGATCAATAGGTTCTGAGGTACATTAGTGGGTTGGATTACATGATTTCATTAACTACGATTTATTTGATGGATGCGCTTGTGTTGAAAGTCGAAGAAAACATCAAACAACAGGATTTGGTAGTTTGAAATCCTATAACAAGTTTGTGAAAGGAATTTTGCAATGACTCTATTTTTGATTTGAGCCTAACATACCTTAGGGATGAGGGAGGACGAAAGTAGTAATGGATCAGAAGATGTTTAACTGGTGTGTCACGAATGCTTGAACTTTGGACATTTGTCTTTCTTTTTCTTTTTTGAAAGATGACAAAATTTTATTGAGAAAACTTGCCACAACAGAAGCTAGGCGACGAAAGAGTGCAACCCAAAACTCCAATCCGAGAACGGAGGAAAGATTACAAACATCTACCCCCTACCATTAAGGCCCAGCCCACTATGTTTGCCTTAATCATCCTCACTGTCTCTTCCACGGAAGCATTCCTATTTCGAAAACATCTCCTATTCTACTCCCACCAAATTACCCACAGCACTGCCATCATACTAAGCTGCCAAACCTTGTTAGCAAATTCAAGCAAGTTCAACTTCCTATAAGTTGGGAAGAATAATAACATTTGGTAATGTGGTTCAATTCTTTTCTATTTTTTATTTTATACTTTTAGTAAACAGTGTTTCACTATTTAGTGAGCAGCATGGTCATCTTGAAATCACTTTCAACTGTACTAGTTTTATTGTAACACTTAGTTACTTACATGTTTTGCATCGTCTAATCTCTCTTAAATTCCATCTGGAGTTTGTGAGATTGTACATATGCAAATATTACTCAAAATTTAGCTAGTACATCATTCAGATTATGGAGAAAAGTTAAGCCTATATTCAGAATTATTTTTGTTTGTTTACTTATCAAGCATTTGCTGTTTTCAGGAACTTGTTGCCAAGAGCATTGAATCTTCAGATCTTAACTTCTCGAGATATGGTGACACCTTTTTCGAAGTAAGCATTCATTAAGTGCCAGAATGTCCTTTTTCTGTTCTGTGTGGTGCCTTTTGTTCATACAGAAGCTTCCATTGGATTGCTATGTTTATGCTCTGTTCTTGTTGAACGTATAAATGTTTGTTTGCAATTTTTTTTTTTTGAAGATTGAAGGAATACGATTAAAAATGCCAAATGGCAGAGAACAAAAACAAAGAAGGAAGCAAAAACAAACAAAACAAAAACAACAAAACTGAACAAAACAAACAACAAACAAAAGCAGAACAAAAAATGCCTAGAGCATCTATACAACTCGAACAGGGAACAGAGCCCTGGAGAACTAAAACTACAAGGGAGGGAAAGCATGGCGATCCGAGACCGGGAGGCAAGATGACCAATCCTCAACATCCCTGGACATCAAAGCCAACACCTTGGAGGAGGAATTTTGGAAGCTCCTGTCGTTCCTCTCTCCAAATAGCCCAAAAGTCGGCCAAAATGTGAAGGCCCCAGATAGCTTTAAGGACAGCGCCACCACCTTCACTGTGCCAAGCAAATAGAAAATCACAAGCAGCAAGGGCATGATCCGAGGGGTGTGCAAGCAATCCAGGACAGAGGATCCGACCCCGTGAGTGAACGAGTAGTGGATGAACATGTGATTAATGTATTTCACGTCCTTCAGGCAGAGGACACAGATATTGGGCAGCATGCCAGCATCATTCTTTGCCTATGCAATTTGTCAACTGTGAGAATTCACCCCCTGGCCAAGAGCCAGACGAATGAAGCAATTTTCAGAGGTGCTCCATATGTCCAAGCAAAGGAAGGAAATGGATGCCTTGCAACAGTGTGAGAATTGCTGAAATGCTTGAACAAGTGAACAGAGCACTTCCCAGAGGGAGACAAGGACCAAGATATTGAATAAACCATGCCTGGAGGGGTGGACACTCTGCAGCAGCTCCAGAAGCCTGAGAAACTCTTCCAGCTCCAAGTTCGAAAGGGATCTCCTGCAAGGAGAGCACCAAACCCAGATCCCACACGTGAAGAGGGGCGGTCTGCAGCATATGTTTGTTTGCAAATATATGCTTTGCTCAAGTGGAAGCTGCACTTTAGACATGTTTGTTTGCAAATTTATGCTTTGCTCAAGTGAACAATGTCAATACAAAAAGTACAAAAGGACGAGTATATGTAGATTTCTGGATCCATTTATTGGTAGGAGGTTATGTTTGAGAATCACAAATTTTTTTTCCACTAGAAAAAACCTTGGTGTTTCTGGAGAGCATCACATCCACATCTGTGTCATACCTCGGTTGTGGAAATGAGAGTTAGATGCAAGACTATATCGAAATATTTTAACCTCACAAAATATATGCGAAGCAAAAGTAAGACCATGAATACAAATATCTGAATAAAGAAAACAATGAAATAAAACAAAAAAAATATTCTTGATGCAGTCGAAAATCTAGAGAATCTCTTATCCTAGTTGCAATTTCCATAGGCATGCTCCACATTACACCATCAAAGTCTGTTAAGTTGTTGGTCAATGTTGATGCAATGTTTGCCTTTCTGGCACCTTTTTTGTCAACCCAATCTTCAAACCGTATGCTTGGTTGCTTCTAGATGCCATTTTAGCTGCACGCTTCTGCTCTTTGTTGTGGTTTCCAGATTATTATTATTATTATTATTATTTGGTTTTTTGCATGAATAGACGTAGTTGTGATTTCTATTTTGCCTAACGTTGTTGTCATCATCATCATAGTTTTGTCCGAGCTATTCGGATTCAGCTATATGAATCCTATTTTTCCTTCACCAGTTGCAAGAGCTGAGTGAGAATCTCTCATGATCGATTGGCCGAAGTCTGTCAACAATTACACACCTTTCATTGGCCTGACCTTCCTTTACCAGGGGATTCTCTGACTTTTGCTGCCAGACATTGTTTCCTTTTTGGTCCTTGGAGCTTATAATAGAAAATGTGGACTTTATTAGAGATCTTTTCGAGGGTGATTGGATCAAGTTGATCAACACCTGATTTCCTTTCTTTTTTCTTTGGAATTGTAACATAAAATTTTAAAATTCAAACAGAAGGGAGCTGCATACAAAGGAAAGAAAAAGGGTAAAGGGGAGGATGGTGAGGTACCATCGGAAGACCACCTTTAAGACAAAATTCATGTGATTCGCCATATGATTCAAATGTATCTGCCTGCCCTTTTACAACCTTTAAAGAAGGGCAAAACCAAAGCCTAAGAAAGCGCCCGGTCCTTTACCAAGAGAATGACTGAATATGTTTGAGAGGATCTATAGTTTTATGTCCTGTTTTTGCATTCTTTCCGCACAGAAAATATGAAAATAAGCAATTTGATATGCCAGACCTGTTTCTTTATTCTGTCTACTTTGGACTCCTCATTTCCAAGCTTGCACAAGTGCAGCGAGGGGATTTGGCATTGGCTACCACAAATCAAACGTGGCCAGGGTTGAGTTCACAATGTATGAATTTTAGGTACAAGGTGCATGTGTTTGTACTGGTCTTCCCTTGGCTATGTAAGTGATCAACGACCAACCAAATGGGAACCACTATAGTGGGGCCAAGAAGTGCCAAAAGGCGGTGGTTTGGGATTTGTGACCCCTAACAGCACCACATCGGAGCCAATAGAATGGTAGAGCCTCCTAGAAGCATCGAACTTCCAAGTACCTGTAACTCGCAGAGATGCTTATACACCATCATCAATCAACCATCTCCTCAATCTGAGAGAGGAGGGAGGGAGGGGGAGAGGGGAATTGTAGTCAAGTGTTCCTTGGCCCGCCCTTAAAATAAATATGACCTTATATATTGTCATGTGTTGAGGGAGGCATTGAGGTTATCCTTGCAAAAGAGGGAGTGACGAAAGGGTCATTTCCCTATGCCTTCTTGCCTCTTCCTCAGTATTTGTGATAAGTTGCCGGTGTCTATCATCCTTCCAAGTTGGTTCTAAGGATCCCGGGGGGGCCTTGCTTGAGCTTAGTTGCAGGATCCTTCCAACTAGACCTTACTCTTGCTTCAAATCATGCTTTAAACTCACTCCCTTACCCACTTCTTAGTCGTTTATAATTGATAACATTTTGAAATGGATGGTTTCCTGCTCCTGCATTGAATATTGGCCCGTTCGGAGCCTTTGCTTCATGCTTTGTGCAACTATGTTCAAGAGAGAAATTAAAAAAAGAGAAGGGGGAACTCTCTAACTTGTAATATGTCATGTACCTAATCTTGTGTGCCTGACTAGGGATAGGGATAAGGTAAAGTGCAATGTCTTGTCTTCCTAGTCATAAGGTAAATTATGACTAGGTCAGTGAATGTTTATTTACTCATCTCTAACTCCTCGAGTAGCTTGACACATTCTAATTGTAATATGTCATGTACCTAATATTGTGTGCCTGACTAGGGATAAGGTAAAGTGCAATTTCTTGTCTTCCTAGTCAGCTCAATTCATAGCAGTGAGGTGTATGTCCATATGCCCAGGTGCGTATTTTGGTTACATGAATTGGTTGATTGTTTACTTGTGAGAAATGTTTAGACTAATGTCATAATTTGATTTTGGTTCCCCACACCCAGTCGTGAAGAATTCTGCCAGTGAGCTCTCAAGGTTTAGGTTTTTGGTAAAACCCCCAAACTGCCAAATTTGCTGATGATGAAATTCTCCTGTTCGAATGTCCTTTACTGAACCTAACAACAACAATTTTTTTTTCTTTTCCTTTTTTTTTTTGTGTGAATTGATTTGTATGATTCCACCTAATTGTAAAATTACGATCCGGAACGGAGGCTTCAAAAATTTTTTTTTTTGCCATAAATATTCATACATAACGGATACCTCAATTCAAGTTGTATGATTTGGATAAGACTTTTCTCTAAAAGTGATTCAATAAAGGATTGGATAATTATGATTTAAATAGTTCCAAATCAATGAAGTTTCAGATGGTCCTAGGTAAGTGTATCACTTATGTTTTCATCATTGTTCAAAGTATCCCCGATATTATTGAAATGTCCCCAATATTATCCCTACCTCCAGCTCAACGATACCAATAACACTGGTTGTATAAAAAATTGCAGGTATCGGTCATGTATCGCCAAGTATTGCAATGTATTGATATCACCAATATTTTTCGACTGTGGAAATTCCATGTGTCGCTTGTATTGTCAATGTATCGATATCGCCGATGTATTTGCCAATATATTCAGCTATTAAATTATAGGTGTCGCTTGTATCGCCAGTGTATCGGCGATATTTCAATAATATTGCCAATGTATCGATATTGCCAAAAATCTGCTTATTAAAAAAAAAAAAAAATTTCCATTTCAAAATTTTTATGGGCACAATTTTCAATTTATCGACAATAATATTGATAATATCGCGATATTTTCATTATCGCAACATGGGTTGTGATATCGAGACCACAATCTTTTATTTCCTTCTTAGTTGTTGATGATTTCTTGGCAAAATATCATGTATTGTCAATATTATGAAATATTGGTGGATGTTTGGATGGATGAATGGATAGATGGATGGATGAATGGATAGATGGATGGATGGGATGGCTGGACAGATTTCTTTTGACAACACATGCTTTTGGGCCTCCTTTCATTGAAAACTTATTATATATGCATTCTTTTTGCTATATATATATATATTTGCAATTTCTTTTAGCATCTTTTGAATTGTCACTGAAAAATTCCACCATTTGTGCATGTTTTCTCAATGTTTCCCTTCATTTTCGGTTATTGGTGGTCTTACCAGGGATATCGATATTGTTTCCATATTCCCGGCCAGCGAAACTTGTGACGATACCGATGCTTCGAACACTGGTTTTCATAGATAGTGCTTCCATGGGTCAGATTCGGATTGGAGACCTTTGTATCTGTATCTGAGCTTGGCTGAGGGAATAGGACTCTGATGGTGTTGGGTCTGGATATAGTAACATAGATGGAGTATTGGATCTGAAATTGATTAATTGTTTCTGCACTGAAGCAGATACTAAGATCCAACCTTAATCCAAATTCAGGCCTGGATCTGGATCTGAATCGGGTTTTGACCCAGTTTTAGATTCATACCTGAAACACGCATATCTGCATGATGGTAACTATCATATATAGTTACAAGTTTACCTCTCAGCCTTCATTACTGAATTTAATATGTCATTTGTTGTAATTTATATAAAGGTGAAACTGTAAAACTACATATATTGATAGGAACTGGACGCCTATTGTGTCAGTTACCCAGCCTGATGTGAATTTTGTGAGGATCTTGATCACTGGTTCTGATTCCAGCCTGATCATTGATAAGGCCCAAATAAGTGCACCCGGATCAGTTAGTTTGGCTATCTGCCGATTGGGTTCCAATTGACAGCCCTATCTGTACATATAAGGTTATGTTTGTTTTTTGGGAAATCCATTCCCTGGTTTTTAATGTTTCCTGGTAATGCTAGAGTTTGCCTAGTATTTCCTGGGGAACGATTAACTGTTTAGTTGATGCACCAGGTTTCCCTGGAAAGTAGGGAAAGTCTGAAATTCTGTTTCAATTCCTTAGTTTTTCCATATCTCAGATAAAAGCTGGGGCAAGTTTTCGAGTAAAATCTGGGGAATGGAATTCCTGGGGAATGTAAAAACCAACAAAAGTGTAAACCAAACATGTTTTTTTTGCAATAACCAGGAAATTATTGAACCAGCAACCTAACACTCACTAAAACTCTCAACTTCGCCTTGCCATTTACTTCTTATTTACTGGTTACTCGCCTTGCCATATATATCTCTGCAGTTGAGAGGACTAATTCATTTATAACTATAGGTGGTCTTCACAGGAGGGCGTACTCAACCTGGAACTACGAAGCCTGATGAGGGAGAGCGTCATGCCTTTTCTGTTCTAGATTGTGAACCAATACGGGAAGCTATCTTGCCATTTGTTCTCTACATACAGAAAATTTTGCGTCGGAGGCCTTTCCTGATAAAGAATCTCGAAAATGTCATGCGACGATTCCTGCAGTCATTGGAGCTTTTTGAGGAGAATGAGAGGAAGAAGCTTGCTATTTTCACTGCCCTCACATTCTCTCAGAAGCTGTCGGGGCTTCCGCCGGAGACAGTTTTCCAGCCATTGCTCAAGGACAATCTTGTGGCCAAAGGGCTAGTACTTTCATTCATAACAGATTTTTTCAAGGAGTATCTGATTGATAATAGCCTTGATGATCTGATATCACTTTTGAAGAGGGGAAAAATGGAGGACAATCTTCTTGAATTCTTCCCTACAGCAAAGCGCTCTGCTGAAGGATTCTCTGAGCATTTCACGTGGGTATTTCCTTTCAATGATTATGAAGTAATTTTACAGGATTTCTTCAAAAACATGGTCTTCCTAAATTGTTTTAAGTGACCATGACTTCTATTAATGTTAGTTATAATTGTTGGATGCTCCATGAAACCATGATATATGTAATGTGGCAACAACTAATGATGTACACCCATGAGAGTGACTTAAAAAACACTGTTTATGTGATGACAGCTATCACTGCTTGTCTCATAAATAGCCACCTGGAACCTTACTTTTGGGCTTTTTCCTCTATTGACACCTAGACACATTTTTAATCCTTGGCATGAGATGCCTCTCCAATATACACATGAACAGTAGGTCCTGGCAATGCAATAAAAAAAGTATGATGTGTTGGAGACTTAACTACTGTTCTGATGAAATTTGTCCATTTTGAGGTTTATTTTTTGTTTGGTATATATGATTTTGTTAAGTCAAGCTTTCACACTTCACTGCATTTAGTGCCAAATAAAATACCGTGATAAACTCCTAGTGCTCTAATCTAGGGATTTTCTTTTTTATTACACACATCAGATCCACTTGTCAATAATCACTCTTGTTACTGCTATTGTTTTGAACTTATCTTTCATGTCTTCAGTTGGGTTTGCTATGGTGTAATGGTTATGATTGGTTTTCATTGCATGAGTTAATGAAGGCTATGACTTTGAAAAATCGGTACTGCATGATGTTCATTATTTTGCAAAAGATTATTTGTTGCTCTAGATTTTTGCTGAGGGAGCCTTTATTTACACCCACCCTTACTGATAGATACCCCTTTTCTTTTTCTTTGTCTTTATCCATTAAAAAAAAAAAACCTTCAGTAATATTACTACCAAGCAATGTTATCAAAATCATATGATTCACGATATGAATCATATGATTCATATCGTATTGCATGGGTGTACAATTTGAATCGTACACCCAAATCGCAAATCCTATTTAATTGTACGATCATCATACGAATTGTAAGATAATTGTAGACTACGTAAAGTTGCCCAAAAAATACTTAAAAAATTATTATTTTGTATTCAAAATTTTACTTTTCTTTGAGAGAGAGAGAGAGAGAGAGAGAGAGAGAGAGAGAGAGAGAGAGAGAGAGAGAGAGAGAGATCTTTTGTTCTAACATGATTCTACACTCAAGAAAGGTTGGTAAATTTTTCCAAAGGCAACAAAAGAAAAAGACAAGAATCCTTTACTATCATGGTATGTATACCATATACATTTTCTCAATTGATAATATCATGATATCTATTACTTTTTTGGTACATGTTGATTGTAAATGGATGATTGATGCATTTTTAATCTTTTATGATTTACTTATATCTTTTCATGTCTTATATATATATATATATATTTGTAAATCAGTAAAAAATCTTACGATTTACGATACGATTTGCGATTCGAAAACAATTCAACCCCTCTTACGATTTGCAATACGATAACGATTTTGACAACATTGCTACCAAGTTGTACTATTTAATACCTGAAGTAGGAGAAGTCTTTATCTATCAATCATGATGTGTATGTCAGTTTCTTTTCACTGATTGATATGGATTGGAAGATATATTGATATTTTTAGTTCACTTCTTCTAAATGTATGGCAATCTCCTGTGAGATGTGGCAATGGGCCGACCTAGCCCATTGGGTTTTGGGTTTCGGCCTGATATATGTTGGGCTTGGGCCTGAAATAGTCCAGTGGGTCAGGCATGGGCCTGATTCTGGAGCCGTTAATAAATGGGTTGGGCCTGGGCCTAGTTTCACTAAATTTTCTGTTAAGACGGCCTCTCTACCCAAGCCTGAGAACATGCCTGTTTATGATGTTAATGGGCAGATTTGAGACTGATTCCTAAATGAGCCAGGACTACTCCTAAATTTTGGCCCAATTAGCAATCAGGTCGGGCTTGGGCTGACCATAACCTGGCCAACATCCAGCCCATTGCCACCTCTATCTCTGGTTTTAATATTGTGGCGGTAGCTTCGTAATCAATTTTCTGATTCTGAATATCAGTACCAGTTAATTTTGTTCCATTTTCTCTAAATGGCATTGCTGACGCTTTTTGCTGCATCTTATTGTTGTATATTTGTCAGTAAGGAGGGGCTACTTGCTCTTGTTGAATACAATGAGAAGAAAATCTTTGAGGTCAAACTGAAGGAGATGAAATCTGCATTAACGACCCAGATCGCAGAGGAGGCTGATATCTCTGAAATCATAGATACTGTAAAGCAACGTGTTAAGGATGCTAATTTACCTGATCTTGAGATTGTGCGGATCTTGTGGGATGTCATAATGGATGCTGTTCAGTGGTCTGGAAAAAATCAGCAGCAGAATGCTAATGCAGCGCTACGCCAAGTAAGCACTTTGTCTAGGACCCCTTATAGAGCTTCAATATCTTCATGGTATTCCATAACGGTAATGGTGGCTGTAATGGCCTCCACTAGTACCGTTACGGTCTTTTTTTTTTTTTGGTGGTTGAAAAAACCGAAAAACCTGTATTGACCTTGTAATGGGCCATTATGGGGGCCATAATGGCTGTTACAGGTCATTTTGTGACAGCCGATATGACTTTCTAATGCGTAATGGTTGCCACCATTACCGTTACGGGTATGGCATACCTCAAATATCTTACATATTATTTAGGGCTCATTTGGCATCTCTACTCTAATCCAATAAGAGCTTTTCAAATGAGCATTATGACTCCCTAACGCATAAAGGTTGCAGCCATTACCGTTACGGGTACAACATACCTTAAATTTCTTACATGTTACTTAGGGCTTGCTTGGCATCCATCTCTACTCTAATCCAATAAGAGCTACTCTATTAAGCACCTTTTGTTCTAGCTCTTGTTACGGCTGTAATGGCCTCCACTAGGACCGTTACAGTCTTTTTTTTTTTTTTTGGTGGTTGAAAAAACCAAAAAACCTGTATCGACCTTGTAATGGGCCATTATGGGGGCCATAATGGCTGTTACAGGTCATTTTGTAACAGCCGATATGACTTCCTAATGCGTAATGGTTGCCACCATTACCGTTACGGGTACGGCATACCTCGAATATCTTACATATTATATAGGGCTCATTTGGCATCTCTACTCTAATCCAATAAGAGCTTTTCAAATGAGCATTATGACTCCCTAACGCATAAAGGTTGCAGCCATTACCGTTATGGGTACAACATACCTTAAATTTCTTACATATTACTTAGGGCTTGCTTGGCATCTCTACTCTAATCCAATAAGAGCTTTTCAAATAAGAGCTACTCTATTAAGCACCTTTTGTTCTAGCTCTTGTTTTAAACAAGCTTGTTTGGTAAAATTATATTTTCAAAACTGAAAAAAGCACTTAAATTGAAATAAGCACGTTTGGTAAAACGTCCAAATAAGAGTTTTTTTTTTTTAAGTGGTCATTGATGTCATTTTTAAAAATTACAATGACTCCATTATAAGAGCAATCCGAACTGTTGTTTTGGTGGATCTCACCATCGATAGACTCCCTCAAATGGCAAAAGAATGGATGGCTACAATCTTCATGTTTTAAGACATTTGAGGCGTCCATTATGTCGGTGGATGTAGATTGTTCATCATATTGAGCCCACTTTTGATGTGGACCATTCATTGTGTGGGCCAAACCTTCAAAGTGGGCTGTGCATCATACGAGGCTCGTCTTGGATTTGGACCATTCATCATTAGACTGACCTTAAACGTGGACCACTGTCCACTATTTGGGGCCCACCTTGATGTAGGTCAGCCATCATTTGGGGCCCGCCATCAATGCTAATTGTCCTTTATGTAGGGTCCTTTAATGTCCACTACCCATCACGTGGAACCTACATTTGATGTGTCTATTGTATTCTAGCTCTTGTTTTAAATAAGCTCGTTTAGTAAAATTACTTTTTGAAAACTGAACAAAGCTCTTTACTTGAAATAAGCACGTTTGGTAAAATGTCTAAATAAGAGCTTTTTTTAGTGGTAGTTGATGTCATTTTTAAAAATTACGACGACTCCATTATAAGAGCAATCTGGACGGTTGTTTTGGTGGATCTCACCATGGATGGACTGTGCCTCAAATGGCAAAAGAATGGATGGCTACAATCTTCGTGTTTTAAGACATTTGGAGCATACATTATGTCGGACATTGGATGTAGATCGTCCATCATATGGAACCTACTTTTGACGTGGACTGTTCATCATGTGGGCCAAACCTTCAAAGTGGCATCACATGGAGTCTACATTTGATGTGTCCATTGTGTGGGCCCCACCTTTGAAGTGGGTTGTCCATCATGTTGGGCCACTTTGGATATGGGCTGTCCATCATGTGGACTGTCCATCATGAATGGCCACACTTTGATGTGGGCCATCCATCATTTGAGGCCCGCTCTGATGCAGGACATGAAATTTAAGTATGAGATGCAAGAATTTAGGCTTAGATCATACCAATTCAGAAACGGTTACACAAATTCCACATCCCACATGACAGTTCAAATCATTCAATTAAAAGGGGAATCTATGCGGGTCCAGGCCGACACAGGCTAGGACTAGACCAATAAAAATTATAAATGAAACGATGTCAAAGGAAAATAGAAATCAACCATACATGCATAAAAATCAGTCCATAATCCAAGGGATTCCCCAATTTCAAATTAAGGAACCCTATGGTGAAAAAAGGGTAAATAAATTAGGGCTAATGCAAGCTAAGGCTAGAGTTTAAGAAATAAGAATAAAAAGAGGAAAATCAGAGGAAAACTTGACTCGGAGAAAGCTCTTGCGTGCAGATGGTGACCCGGGGTTGACGCACGTGCGCGGGTGGACTAGCCACATGTGTGATGGAAGCTCGCTTCCCCAAAGGGACACCTAGGCCTTGGTTGGCTAGGGGAGACCTCCAATCCCTGCAAGTTTGACGACGATCCGACGTAAGGTCGATGCGTAGTGCTCCTCCGAAGTTTCAGCCCTCCTACAGGTCCAGATTCTGGAAATTGGTTGTAGGGGAATGAATAGCTGCAAAAGCTGAAAAATTCAAAGCAATAATGATGATAGAATATGAGATATATGGATGAGAGAGAATAGGGATGGATGAGGATAGATGTGGCTTCACACCACGTAGTTAGCCCTTCGAAAAGGGTGGGCTTCGCACCCATTTTTGAATTCTTTCACAACTCACTAAGAGAGCAGAAAAATAAAGCAGAAATTTCTATTAAGCTTGAATGAATGAAAAGAACTACAAGAGGTGCCTTTTTATAGAAAAAAATTATACCCCAAAAACTCGCACCATGTGCGCAACCTATTACTTGGCGATGAAGTAAACTAAAATAAAAACCAAACAAAGAAATCTAAAGCGTTCACGATGTTCTAAATAATAACAATAAGCAAAATCTAAAATATGAAATCAATCCAACGAGTGGGCCACAATCATGAGATCCCATGATGGACTTTTCTTAACTATCGGGCTCACTTTTTTTGAACCAAAACTTATCTTCTAGCTAGGAGGCCCTCCCTGGATGTCGTTATCGATCCAGATTGATGGTGGGGTCCCGCCTACGTAAGTGCGTAGGGGTGGTGGTGTACATGTGCGTGTAGGTGGTATGTCTCCATCAATTCTCCCCGTCTGCGAAGATTTCGCCACTGGTGAAATAACTCCTAAACCGCTCAAGGATGTTAGGATCAAGTCTCTGAAGCTCCTCCGCAGTGAATCACTTGCTGTCTGAAGCTGAGCGTGACTTCCATATAATCAGGTACTTCTGAAACCCGCCGTCTGACGTTGAAACTATCTGATGGTCCAGGATATCCTCTATTTTCTCTCTGGGTGTGTGAAGGTTAGGTATGAGAGGTAAAGATTGGAAAGAAAGATCAGGAAGAGAAGGAATGAGAGGCTGGGAAAATGGGTCGGGATGGGTAGGTATGGGACATGTAGAGGCTGGGAAAATGGGTTAAGAAGGGTAGGTATAGGAGATAGAGGTTGGGAAGATGGGTCCGGAGGGGGCCATGGATCAAAGGATAAATCTGGGGAATCATGATGGGTGGGCGAAGGGTCGGATAAAGTATTAGTGGTCCCCTGAAAAGTAACTAGATCCTCCACATTGAATGCAAAACTAATTTCCATGGAAGGTGGAAGATTTACCTCATACGCATTGAGACCGTTTCGTTTTATAATTTTAAAGGGTCCAGCGCTACACGCGTGTTGAGGATACTGCTCGGGTCTTATGCGGACCATCACAGAGTTCCCAATATTGAATTCTTTGAAACGTTCATGCTGGTCTGCAGAAAATTTATAATGTTCATTACTTGTAGTGATCTTCTACTTGATTTCTTGATGTCATGAATGAATGTGATGTGCGAAAGACTCTGCAGGCTCTGACGGCCTGTGAGACAGACATAAGGACGATATCAATAGGTTTCTCAGGTTTATAACCAGTAATGACTTCATAATGACTGAGACCTGTGGACCTATCGACAGAACTATTAAATGCAAACTTGGCTATAGGTATTACGGTGTCCCAGGTTCTGGTGTGTTCTATATCTCTCCTAGGGGGAGACTCATCCTGTAGATCATCAGGAAAGACATCATGAAACTCATCCATTACCAGAATAGCCTCAGTAGGTAACTCTACACTAGCCTCTGGTGCACTCTCTCTAGTCACGAGGCTGCACATGTTGTACCTTTCAAAATAATGGTCTTGATGTCCCTCATGGGATGGGGTAAGGGTGCACACCCATGACTGATTCCTTGGACACCTTCATTCATTAGTTTATCCTCCTGACCACCTGCCTGAGATTGGTCATCTTCCCTAATGGTGAGATTTGTCCTGAGGGAGGCCTCTATTTAGTTAAGGCGTTGATCTATGTCCTGTTTCAAGCGCTTATCCCAAGCCTCGATTTGCTGGGACAACTTGTTTAGTGACTCTAGAAGTTGTTCCTTGTTTAGTGTAGGGTGTTAGCCAAAACCATGTCCCGTACGTGTGGCCGTACAACTTGTAACTCCACCTAAGGACTTTCTACAACGACTATATGGGACTAAATGATCCTATGAGACTCTATATGAGGGAAACTACACAGTGCCACTAAAATTCAGCAATATAGTTGTCAAAATAAAGAAATAACAGAAAGTTAAAGCAATGTAAATTACTAACTTCCTGCTAATAAAAATTTCTGCAACTAATATCAGGGATTATGGACTCCTAAAAGCTACATATGATGAGCTGAATGCATGATGGACTCAAACAAACTAACCCTAAACATGTAATGTATTCCCCTACAAGAACCTTAAGCTCTGATACCAAATTTGATGCAGGACATGAAATTTAAGTATAGATGCAAGAATTCAGACTTATGTCATATCAATTCAGAATCAGTTACACAAATTCCACATCCTACATAACAGTCCAAATCATTCAATTAAAAGGGGAATCTATGCGAGCCCAAGCCGACACAGGCTAGCACTGGACCAATAAAAATTATAAACGAAACGATGTCAAAGGGAAATAGAAATCAACCACACATGCGTAAAAATTAGTCCCTAATCTAAGGGATTCCCCAATTTCAAATCAAGGAACCCTATGGTGAAAAAAAGGGTAAATAAATTAGGAATAATGCAAACTAAGGCTAGGGCTAAGGAAATAAGAATGAAAAGAGAAAAACTAGAGGAAAACCTGACCCGGAGAGAGCTCCTGCGGGCAGATGGTGACCTGAGGCTGACGCACATGCACGGGGTGGGCTGGCCGCATGTGTGATGGAAGCCCGCCTCTCTAAAGTAACACCTCGGCCTGGGTCGTGTAGAGGAGACCTCTAATCCCTGTAAGTTTGACGACGATCTGACGTAAGGTCGAGGCGTAGTGCTCCGCCGAAGTTTCAGCCCTCCTACAGGTCCGGATTCTGAAAATTGGTTGTAGGGAAATGAATAGTTGCAAAAGTTGAAAAATTCAAAGCAATAATGATGATAGAATATGAGATATATGGATGGGAGAGGGTAAGGATGGATGAGGATAAATGTGACTTCACACCACATAGTTAGCCTTTCGAAAAGGGAGGGCTTCGCACCCACTTTTAAATTCTTCCACAACTCACTAAGAGAGTAGAAAAATAAAGCAGGAATTTTTATTAAGCTTGAATGAATGAAAAGAATTACAAAGGGTGCCTATTTATAGGAAAAAACCTATACCCTAAAAACTCGCACTATGTGCGCAACCTATTACTTGGCGATGAAGTAAACAAAAATAAAAATCAAAAAAAGAAATCTAAAGAGTTTACGATGTTCTAAATAATAACAATAAGCAAACCTAAAATATGAAATCAATCCAACGAGTGGGCCACGATCATGAGATCCCATGATGGGCTTTTCTTGACTATCGGACCCACTTTTTTTGAACTAAAACTTATTTTCTAGCTAGGAGGCTCTCCCTGGATGTCGTCATCGAGTCAGATCGATGGTGGGGTCCTCCTTCTGCGTACGTAAGTGCGTAGGGGTGGTGGTGTGCGTGCATGTGTAGGCGGGACGTCCCCATGACACCGTCCATTATGTGGGCCCACCTTGATGTCGATCATTCATTATTTGGAGCTCCACCTTCATTATCGGTTGTTCATCATGTGGGCCCACTTTTGATGTCTACCGTCCATCATGTGGTCTCACCTTCAATGTCTACAATTCATCATGTGGGTCCCACCTTTGATGTTATCGTCCATCAGGTGGGATCCACTTGATGTGGATGGTCTATCATGCTGGGCCACACTCTGATGTGGACCATCCATCATGTGGGGCCCTCCTTTGATGTGAACCGTGCATTATGCCCATCTTGATGTGGTCCATCCATCATGTGGGGCCCCGCCTTCAATATGAGTCTACCTTTGATGTCAACTTTCCATCTTGTGGTCTCACCTTCAATGTCCACCATCCATCATGTGGTTCCTACCTTTGATGTGGAGTTGTGGACTATCCATCAGGTCGGGCTTGCTTGATGCGGATCATCCATCATGTGGGGCCCACCTTTGATGTGACTGTGCATTAGGTTGGCCCACCTTGATGTGGACCATTCATCATGTGGGCCCCCACCTTCAATATGGGTTGTTTATCATGTGGCCCACCTTAGAGAGATTGTAAAGAGGAGGGCAAGATGGGAATTACTTAAAGGACAAACTCGTCCCAAAATTAGCCAAAAATGTCTACCTGCTGAAGCGAAGTAAGCTCTTAAAAAAATTGACCTCTCTATCACCTATTTTTTAAGAGCTTTTTAGCTAGTTTCTAAAAAGTTTAAGTGGTAAAATTAAAGTTTTACCAAACAATCTATTTTCAAAATAAGAGCTTATTTTTTCAGAATAAACAAATAAGCTTTTATTCGGAGAGATGCCAAACAGCCCCTTGGTGCTTTGCTAAGCTTACAAGCCTGTTTAATAAAAAGCTTACGATGCCCAGATGTGCCAACATGGCATGATAGGCCTGAGATCCAATCCATCTATTGGAATGACAACACTATACGGATGCCCCAGCCCAAGAGTGTGGCTGATCCACTTGTCAGCTGGGTAGGCTAAAGTTTGCAAAACAAATGCATGGCTCTAAAAAACTTGTCTAACGTTTTCTAACCAATCCATCTGTTTCCAATATTGGAGCCCACATGCTGAGTGGAGTGGACTGGATCTCTTTTTTGGAAAACATGTACAAGGTTGGTCTCAGTCCAACCTGATGGATGGATTGCATCTTGGAATTGTTCCATGCTTGCATGTGTGGTGTCTACACGAGTTTTCTTGCACATACATATGCACTTAACAAGGCTTTATTATTGCCTGATAGGGATCCAGATTTTTGTTTGGTTGCCTGCCAATAATTATGTAATTGTTTTTTACATATTTATTTATATATTTTCATGTATTTCGTTAAAATAAGCCATGCTTATTTTGGGTGAGGTTTACTTGATTTACATGATTTTCACAGTTTGGATCTATTTTTGTTATGGATGTTGGACACATCTTTTTTTTTTTTTTTTTCCGTCTCATATTGTTTCATTTATGTTGAATACATATATTTATATAGATTGAAGAAAGAAAAGAAGAATAATGGAAATAAGAGAGAAGAACGGATTTGATGATCCTCTCTATAAGCTACACATGTTAATTTCTAACCCCCCAAATACAAAAGGGATAAGCTTTACACGAGATAAAAAATGCAAATATGCAAAGAGATCCTACAATATCCTCTAAAGATGATTCCTTAGGTATGGTTCAACCCAAGTAGACCAAGGGTTGTGTACTCCAACACTCCCCTCAAGTTGGAGCATGGATATCATGCATCCCTATCTTGTCAACCATGTACTTCAAATGGGTTGATGAAGTAGCTTTGGTGATAATATCAGCGCACTGTTCTCAGGGACAGACAAATGGATCGTGTAAAGTCTTGGAAGCAATCTTTTATTTTAAAAGTGACAATCCACTTCAATATGTTTTGTTTGCTCATGAAAAACTAGATTGGTGGCAACATGGATGGCTGCTTGATTATCTTAGTTTGAGGGAGTTGACGAAGATCTATTGAAACCCATATCTTGGAGTGACTTTGAACTAAATAAGCTCACATGCAGCCCGAGCTCTGGTTCTATGTTCTGCTTTGGTAGATGATCGAGCAACCATAAGCTGCCTTTTGCTTTTTCATGTAAGGTATTCCATAACGATAATGATGGTCGTAACGGCCACCGCCGTTACTATTACGATATGGGCCGTAACAGCCGCTGTGGCCCTCGTAACGGCCGTTACAAGCTTTAAAAAACTGTTTTGGCCCCTGTTATGGGAACGCTACTGGTCTTCACCCCCTCACGGCACTGTAATGACCGTTACGCAATCGTTTCAGCATACCTTGCTTCCACGTTGCAAGTTTACTTCTCACAAATGTACAACCTGTCGTAGATCGTCAGTCTGTAAAAGATCGGCCTAATCGACATCATAGTAGCCACCTAGGTTCAAGCGGCCATGATTGGAATATAGAAGGCATTTTCCTAGAGCAAATTTTAAAAATCTTAGAAAATAGAACATTGCCTTGAGATGATTACACATATAATGCATGAACCTCCCACAAATGTTCGACAAATTGTCATAAATTGTCAGTCTGTAGCAGCGTTCATAGTATTGCTATCATTATTGTATCACTGATCAGGATACAGAAACATGTATCGATATCGGTGACACCTGGAAATGCATCGCTGATTGAGGGAAACATGGGGGAAATGATGGAATTTTTCAGTGAAATCATAGGAGATGCTGAAGTACACATATTTGCATATTTAGGAATAAAAAAAAATTGCAAAAAACACTCATACATAATGAGTTTCCATTTAATGGGGGCCTAAATCTCCTGCTCTACTTTCTCTTTTTCATTGCCCGATGGCAGTTTCAGCCAAGTTGGAAAAGTTGAGAAGGGATTTCCTTTAGCAAGGTTCGGAGGAGGAGAAAAAAAATTCAAGCTTTTGGTTTGGAAGGTGCGTAGTCTGTATGCGGAAGGGGGGGCTGGTATTAAAGATCTAGAGTCGATGAACTTGGCCCTTACAACGAAGTGGTTGTGGAGGTTTGGGACCATAGATAGTGCTCTTTAGCGCCAAGTAATCGTGGGAAAGTGTCGAAGCAAAAGTGATGATTGGGTAACTAAGGCATCCTCTCTCTAGAGGATTTCTTGGATTTGGAAAGGTATAGCTCGCATTTATTATAGATTCAATGAAGGTATAGTTTTTGTGGTTGTTAATAGGGAAAGGGTGAGATTTTGGAAAGATGCATGGGTTGGGCAAACTCCTCTCCAAACAGCATTCCTGTTGGTGGTGCCCCTAGCTTTGAAAAAGAATATCATGGTTGCCGGGTGTTACAACTTTAGTGGGTCTTAGTGGTGCCCAGTCCTGCTTGCTGTAGCACTATGCTAGATGTTGAGGTTGATGAATTTGCGAGACTTCTTGTTTGGCTTCAAGATCATGTGTCGACTAGAGAAGATATGGACAAAAGAGAGTGGACTAAACACAAGAAATGGTGTTGTTCAATTCTTTTACAAAGTCCTTAGAAGGAATGATAGGGAAAATGCTTGTGGGCATATGCTTTTGTGTGGTAGACAAGACACACACACACACACACAAAGAAAAGTTTCAAATCATTCCCATTGCATAGGCCAATGTTGAGATGAGTGATTGTGAGGTAGACAAGACATCTCACAAGTTGCTTGTGCATGCCAGGATTTTCAGCTTTCTTTGACAGTTTATCATGCAACTAATGGTTCACTTCAATTTGAGTATTTGTTGGATGAGCGCTTAATTCCAAGCAAGGTGTTCCGTATCTGTTACGACAAGGCCGTAAAGGCCGATACATATAAGTAACTGCCATGACCGTTATACGACATGGGGGTGAAACGCGGCAGTTGGTTTTTTGGGATCGTATCGACCATTACGGGGGTTGTAATGGCCGTTACGGGGCTAACGACTGTTACCTCTATAACGGTTGAAAAATGGCCACTTTCTTTTCTATTTAAAACCAAATTTCTTCTCATTTCTTTACTTTTTTCATTCTAAAAACTTTCCTATTTTATTCTACGACAAATTTCGACTACTTTTATTATAGTTTTTAGGATTAAAATTGTAGATTGAAGTGATTTGAGCGAATACAAGCTCTAAGGGCCAATTTTTCAAAAAAATTGAAAAAAACGCTATTTATGTCTCTCCCTCTTTTTTTTTTCCTTCTTCTAATTTCTAGTTCTAATCAAGGTATTCAAAATCGGTTACGTAACGGTAATGGTCATAACCGTTATGCGTTACAGGGTCGAAATGACCGTAATGACCATTACCGAAAAACAGGCCGTAACGGCCCTGTAACGGTTTTTTCAAAAAAAAAAAAGGGCCATAACGGCCGTTACGGCCCGAATCATAACGATAACAGTGGTGGCCGTTACGGCCATTGTTACCATTTTGGAACACCTTGGTTCTAATGTTTGATTGTAACGTGTAAATATTAGAGACACATAACCATGTTTATAAATTCACCATACAA
The DNA here is from genome assembly GCA_037074715.1 of Magnolia kwangsiensis. Lineage (NCBI taxonomy): Eukaryota > Viridiplantae > Streptophyta > Magnoliopsida > Magnoliales > Magnoliaceae > Magnolia > Magnolia kwangsiensis. The sequence goes on along the minus strand of CM073574.1, from coordinate 125,978,973 downwards.
CCGGATACATCACTCTCACCAAAGAGTGGATCGTTACGCTACCATAAACATGTTCAAAACAAAAAAAATGAATACATTTTTGAAATATTTACATTATTTTGGATTTTCTAAATATTTTTTTCAGAATTTTTCGGGTAAAAAAAATTTTCAATCGTTATAGGGGTTCCCCCATATCAACTGTGATGGCCGATACTCATATCGGTAACAGTGGTGACCGTTATGGCCACCATTAACAATACATATAATCTTGATTCCAAGGAAGTTTTCGAATTACCCTAGATCCTTGATTCCCAAAGCCCTTAATGCCCATTGAAGAACTTATCCCTATAGTTCTTTAATGAAGGGTTTCTCCTAAGTCGGCAACGGGGCTTGGATAAGCTTATGGTTGGATACATGGCGTTCAAACAACGCTATTGGTGTCTCGTTCCCTAGCCTGATCGTCATTGTCCGGAGAGGGAGATGGTATGTGGTTTGGATCCCCGGTGTCATAGGAATCTCTTAGGGCCTGTTTGATTTTTGAGAGTTTGTGTAATTACCCCTGTAAATAGGTAATTATTACCATTTCACCTGTTTGATTTTCAAACGAGTTTTTGCCTTGGAAACCGGTTCAAAAGAGTTAATTTAAATTTGTGGACCCCAATGTGATGTGTATTATATATCCATTCCGTCCATCCGTTTTAGCAAAATATTTTGAGGCATGATTCGAAAAATGAGGCAAATCCAACACTCAAGTGGCCCACAACAAACGAAATAGTGGCCCCAAGAGGTTTTTGACGGTAAATGTTCGAGTTCCTTTTTCCCATGGCGTTGTCCACTTGAGCTTTGGATATGTCTCATTTTTTGGCTCATGCCATAAATTCAGCTGGCATAATGGATGAAAGGTGTGGATAATCAACATGCATCACGGTGGGACCCACAAACACATATTTTGTGACCTTCTCGGTTTTTGTGTTTAAAGAGCAGCTGGTCAAATCAAGCACCGGGAATAGTGCTGTAAATACCAGGTGAAATAATTATTACCCATTTACCGGGTAATTACCATTGAATTGAAAATTCGAACGGGCCCTTGGACCAAGAGTCGGAGGACACAACTAGGTTACTTTGCTCTTTCATCCCAAGTGGCCATCCTTACAAGAGTTCGACATGGGTGTCGAAATGGCAGAAGAATGGAAGATTCTTGGTCAGATCATTCTATAATGCTATCACTCAAGGAAGTAGGGTAGTGGGGGATATCGACAGAAGAGGCATGACACTATAAAGGACCCCCTAGGTAGGGTGGTGGCTTTTGCTTGGTTTGGGGGAAGAACAGGATGCTAACCATGGATAAATCGTCAAAAGTGTCATGTGATCATCCCTAACATATGTACCATATTGTTGGATATTATCTTTTGGGATTTGCCACTTGAATCTTTTGCATTTGTTCCCATTTCCCTTTACATATCTTTTGGTTTTCTTTGTAATTCTTTGTGAGGAATCCTCTTCCTCCCTTTCAATAAAATCATGTGACTTCTCAAACAAAAAAAGAAAAAAAAAAAGAAAAAAGAAAAAAACTTCAATGAATAAACAAGTGTCAGTCAATCAAGGGAAAAGAAATGAAGAAACAAGTGATTTTTGGATATATTGGAACCATTATGTTGGTTGTTTCCCTCTTGTGCATTAGCAAGTACTGCGATGTATGCCTGGGTCAAGATTTCCTATTCACCCTTTAAAAAAAAGTTGATCTTATACATGTGTTTTTCTTCAATATCTTTTGTTTGTTTCAAATTTGTGCCCCTTTGTTATTATTTACAGGTAAAAACATGGGCAAAACTTTTGAATACATTTTGTACGAATGGAAAATTGGAGCTCGAACTTATGTACAAAGTTCAGATTCAGTGCTATGAGGATGCAAAACTGATGAAGTTGTTCCCAGAAATTGTGAGGTCTCTCTATGACCAGGATGTGCTCGCAGAAGATACCATTCTCCTCTGGTTCCGTAGAGGAACAAACCCAAAGGGCAGGTATGATAATTGTTTGTCCATTGATATTTTTCACGTGTAATTTGTCAATCTTGTAAAGGGGGGAGACAATTTCTGTTTCTGATCAGTCCCCTTGGAAAATGTCTCTCAAAGGAAAGATGGCATGCATATTGCATGCTTTTCAAAGTGGGTGGTTTCTAATAATTGGTCAACTACCACATTGTTGAAATTCTAACAATAAGATACATGTTTGGTCAGACTCGGGCACCTTTATGGGCTACAGGGGCTCCTACATGTCTAAGGGTCTGTTTTCTGGCGGAACCAATTTGATTTCACATTTGAGGCTATTCAGAGAGTGTAGGCTGCATTAGACTGGTTTTCTGTTTTACTGCTTCCCATCCCAACTTGCAAGTGACTACATTTAAGAGGTGCACACATCATTTGCGGGAACACACGAATGAATTCTGAGGGGCTGTTTGGCATGGAAGCTGGTCTGAATGCTGTTTTGTGTTCTTAAACATGGACTGGAAGCATTCCCATTCGGGGAGAGGTGTCTTGGATGACAAATTCCATTGCTGACTTGTCACTGGCTGCCTTACATGATTTTAGGAATCAAAATGACACCAGTTCCTGGATTCCTTGCTGCAAATGGCTCTCTTCTAAACTAAAACATAGGTGCTTCCAGTTGGTGTATGTTGGTAGAATGCATACATGGTGTGCTTGATGGTGCTTGCGGTTCTTGGTTGCCAGAATGACCTTGAATTGGCTATATACCAATATGCCTTTTCTTCTCATCAGTATGCTGTAGGGGGTTCTTCATTTCATTCATGAATTAGATTTTGCCCAAATGTCTACTAAGATGGAAAAGATGGCATCATATCCTTAATTGACATGGTTGATCTATTTCACTCTATAGCCGCTCATTTTTTATCACACTGTGAAATGCTGCAGGCAAACTTTTGTGAAGGCATTGGAGCCATTTGTGAATTGGCTGGAGGAAGCTGAAGAAGAAGAATAAAGATAAGAGGTGTGCATCAATTGGCAAAGAGGCAGGTCGCAATGATCCTATTAATTACCTATTTCCTGTCGTACATCAACTGCTTAACTTAAACAAGCAACTTCCTGTGTGTTTGTTGACAGAAACCTTTAATGGTTCTTATTTGCAATAAGCTACTTAACTATCTCCCTCCCACTGCATTTCATTTTCTTCTGTGCATACATGGTCGCATGATCACCTGCCCAATCCTCTTTGCCGTGCACTCCGGAGGAGCATTTTTTTTTCTCCCAATTGCACTTCTTTTACGTTCCATTCTTCTTTCAAGCCTTCGACATAGGCTTTCAGTGGTCAAAGATATACGCCCACAGAACTGGAAGTTGGTTGTTGTAGAAATCAACTTACAGTCATTTAGGGCCTGTTTGGACTGCCAATTACACCAATAATTCATTGTAGAAGTGCAATGATTAAAATTATAATCTCTCCTTCAAAAAGGTGATTCGACTGATAATACCTTATACTTATAATACCTTATACTTGCACATTATTGGATGTCAAATCAACAGAAAAAATACGCGCATATTTGGGAAAACGGATTGGCTACTCCCCCTGCCACCAGCCCGGTGGCTGGTGGTCGGTGCTATGTGGGCCCCACCGTGATGCATGTGTTTCATCCATTCATCCATTTTTACAGATCATTTTAGGGCTTGAACCCAAAAATGGGAGGGATATTAATTTCAGGTGGACCACACCACAGGAAAACAATAGTGATTGGATATCCACCATTAAAATCCTCCTAAGGCCCACTGTACTGTTTATTTGTCATCCAATATGTTGATTAGGTCATATGGACCCAAATGAAGGGAAAAAACAAAGATCAGCTTGATCCAAAACTTTTATGGCCCCCAAAAAGTTTTTAATGGTGTCCGTTCATTCAACACTGTTTCCTGTGATGTGGTCCACTTGAGATAAGGATATACCTCATTTTTGGTCTCATAACATAAAATGATCTAGAAAAACAGAAGGACGGCATGGTTGAAACACAGACATCATGGTGGGCCCACAGAGCACCGACCACCAGCCATTGGCTGGTGGCAGTGGGAGTAGCCAATCCTATAAGTCTCTTAATACATTTGTATTTGACCTGTCGAATTACGAGTTTGAACAAACCAAAAATTGTAATGATGGCACTTTGACATTGTAATACTGATGTAAACTCTATATTCACCCCAAACCACAAAATTTAGCTTTTCGAAGTTAATTACACTTGGCTCTACTCCAGATGACCCAAAAGAAGGCTCTGTAACCTCGCTGGGATGCAGATGTAATTGTTGTCCTCTCACAGCTCTCTTTCCTAGCATTTCTAACTGTTTGTACCATTCTCGCCTACATGCTAGCCGGATGCATCCCAAACTTCCCATTATATCAGCGATTATCTTCGGATAAACCGGACGCGGATTAGATACTGACAGGTTTGAGTAGCGACATTCGCTACTCAAGTGACGTCACCAAGTTATGTGGGACCCACCATGGTGCATGTATTGTATCCGCACCATCCATCTATTTGGAGAGATCATTTTAGGGCATGAGACAAAGAATGAGCCCGATCCAAATCTGGAGTGGACCCTACCACAGAAAACAGTGGGAAGAGTGACCCCCACCGTTGACACCTTCCTAAGGTCCACCATGATGTTTATCTGAGATCCAACGTGCTCATAAGTTAAGACAGACATAAAAGAAGGGAAAAGACAAATTTCAGCTTGATTGAAAACTTTTGTGGCCCTTGGAAATTTTTAATGGTGGGCAACACTCTCTACTGTTTTCTGTGGTGGAGGTCCATTCGAGATCAGATCTGTCTGTCTCATTCTTTAGCTCATGCCCTAAATTGATATCTCCAAATGTATGGACGGTGGGGATACAACACATACATCATGGTGGGTCCAAGAGAGCTTGGTGACATCACTTTAGCAGCCAGTCCGTATAAACCACCCATACAAACAAATTTGCATCGGTGGCAGGTGCTACTCTTGCATAACAATCTTAATTAAAGCATTTTTCATGTGTGTAACCTGTTGGGGAAAAATATATAAGTTCAAGTTGGCTTATGGGATGGACCAACTCTTCTACAATGACCATTGTAGACTGAGCCTAGTATGACCCCCAAGTGCAAGAGCGGGCTGACTCAAGAAAAAGGTAACGCCAACACGAGCGCCTTAAAGACTAAATTAAATCATGGGTCGGTCAAGGGTCGATTACGGATTGACCATAGCTTGACCAGAGATCAGCCACAAACCGACCATAGCTCGGTTACAGGTTGATCACAGGTCAACTATAGATCGGTCATAGGACGATCACAGACCGACCACAGCTTGGTCCTAGATCGGCCATAGATCAGTCGAAGATTGGATATAAGATGATCATATACCGACCATAGCCAGTTCATAGATCTGTCATGATCTAGAACAATTTCCTCGATAGGATTGAGACATCTTGAAAGATCTCAAAGCTTGAGTTACAAGGAGGGCTGAGTCATCCAAAACGGCTCCCGACTTCGATCCGACCCAAAACTAAGCCAACATCCGAAGAATCTTGCGAATCCCGAAGATCTCTCTTAAGATCCTGGAGAGATAAGAACGTATCCCAATGTTCTCAAGATCTTAAAATCTTGGAAAAATCCCGTATCATATCAAATCTTCAATGAAATTGGAGAGAGTACCCCCATGACGGATCTCTCCCTTCCCTATAAAAACAGGGATGTGCTTCAGGAAGGAGGTATGTGTTTTCACGTTCACAAAAACCCTATTCATTATGTTGGTCTCTTTTCTGGAGATCCTTCTTAGACCACGAGCCTGACTTAGGCATCGGAGAGTCCCCTGAACGAACCAGGGCCTCCTTTGTCTCTCACCTTTACTCATGCAAGTTCAAGGGAAAGACACATAGACGGTCTGTCGAAAAACTGCATCAACAGTTTGACGCCATCTGTGGGAACGACAACAATCAAGTCGTTCTAGTTCTACCAGTGAACGTCTGAAATTTAATGGCAAAAGGAAAGAAGAACACCCAATCTCCCGCTGTAGCTATCCCGATCGCTACCATGCCTGCCCCTGCTCAGGTCACAACTCCCGTTGAATGTCCTGAACGATAAGAGAACCGCTATGGCTCTCCACAACGCCAGGCGACTTCGGGATCGAGCCAACTTGGTCAGCAGAGACATGGCAGAGGCGGTCGCTGAGACGCTCTCTCGAGAGAGGTTGGAGACATCAGGGCTGATCTAGGCTTTCTGAAACAAATGATAGAAAACTTGCAGCCCCTATATGCTCGTCAGCTCGATCATCAAAGAGAGGGACAATCGAGCCACGTCCGATCATGTGCCGATCCCCCTCAACCCTCAGTGGTGTAGGTCCCATCGCAACCGAACCCGCAGTTTGCACCCGCTTCGACCCATGTGTCGGGAACGGCTCCACTACCAGCCTCTGATCTGCGGCATGAGATAGATCGACAGAGACGCAACAGAGCTCCGGGTGAGGTCACTGCCGATAGTGAGGAACCTTGGAGAAACGAACTACAGACCTTAAGGCGACAAATCGCCGACATAAGGCAGACCCATCGAGGCTACGTAGCCGCCCCTGAAGAAACATAATCTCCATTCAATGTCAACATCATGCGAGCACAACTGCCGGACAGATTTCGGCTACCTCAAATAACCCCCTACACAGGAAGCATCGACCTAATGGAGCATTTGGAGTCATTCCAAACGTACATGGAACTCCACAATGCCACTGATGCAGTTACGTGCCGAGCCTTCTTGCTGACTCTGACTGACGCAGCAAGACTTTGGTTTAAACAACTAAAATCGAGATTCGTCTGATCATTCGCCGAGCTCAGCGAGGCCTTCATCACCAACTTCATTAGAGGGAAGAAAAGACTCAAACCACCCGCTCACTTGATGAACATAGTCTAGAAAGATTGCGAGCTCTTAAAAGATTATATCAAGTGTTTCAACTTGGAGGCGCTCCAAGTACAGAAACACACGGACGAGACCACATGAACGCCATCATGACAGGGCTGAGGGACAAACCATTCCTCTTCTCTTTGGATAAGAACTGTCCTACCACATTGGCACAGTTCTTAAACCGATCGCAGAATTATGCTAACGCCGAAGAGTCCCGAATTCTATGAGATGCCATCCAACCCTAGGTGTTCACCACCCTTACGGCGATGCATTGGTCGTCACTCTCACCATAGCTAATTAGAAAGTTTTTCAAATTTTGGTCGACATAGAGTCGTTGGCTGATGTTCTTTCCCTTCGAGCATTCAATAAGATGGGGATCGGACGGAACTCCCTTCGTTCCATCAGAACGCCCTTGATCGGATTCTCCGGGGGCAAAGTTATGCCAGAGGGAGCTATTCAGCTCCCACTCACAGCCGGAGACAACCCAAATCAGACCACTGTGATGGTCGACTTCCTAGTAGTCGACCAATCGTCCATCTACAACGCCATCCTAGGCTGACCGACATTGTACCTCCTCCGAGCGATAGTGTCAACCTACCACCTCGCTATGAAGTTCCTGACCGAGCATGGGGCAGGGTTAGTCAAAGGCGATCAATAGGAATCTCAGGAGTGCTATGCTACAACCTTGAGGGCTCCCCACGAAGCAATGACAATCGAGTCTCTCGACCCACGTGAAGAAATCACTAGTGCATGGCCGACCCATGGAAGACCTCGTTTCGATCCTTCTGGACGAGTTCGATCCTTCCAAAGTGGTACAGATCGGGTCGTCTTTGATACCTCTGATGCGCGATAGGTTGATAGCTCTCCTTTGACACTTCGCCGACGTTTTCGCCTGGTTTCATGAAGACATGCCTGACATAGACCTCGCTATCATGACGCATCGGTTGAACATTGATCCGACCTACCGTCCGATCCAACAAAAGCGACGCGCTCTCAGCCCAGAAAGGTACATAATAATAGGAGAAGATGTCAGCAAGCTCCTCAAAGCTGGTTTTATCGAAGAAATCTACTACTTAGAGTGGGTAGCCAACATCGTGTTGGTAAAGAAGGCGAATGGCAAGTGGCACGTCTGTGTAGATTACACCGACCTGAAAAAAACCTGCCCGAAGGATAGTTTTCCTCTTCCCAAGATCGACCAGCTGGTCAACAGCACAACGGGGCATAAATTACTTAGTTTTATAGATGCATATTAAGGATACAACAAATTGTAATGCACCCAACTGATAAATCTAAGATCGCCTTTGTCATGGATAAATGTCTTTGTTGTTACTGAGTGATGCCTTTTGGTTTAAAAAATGTAGGAGTGACCTACCCGAGGTTGGTTAATAAGATGTTTGCGCAATTGATAGGTTGAACTATGGAGGTCTATATCGACGATATGCTCGTCAAGAGTATAAAAGCAACCAACCATGTGGCCGACTTAGAGGAGTGTTCCTCGTCCTCTGAAAATACCAGATGAAACTAAACTCGAGCAAATGCGCCTTCGGCGTAGGCTCTAGAACGTTCCTTAGATTTTTGGTCAGCCAACGCGGAATAGAGGCCAATCCCGAAAAGATGTGAGCCCCTCTCGACATGTAATCTCCAAAGACAATCAAAGATATTTAGAGATTAATCGGAAGAGTGGCCGCCCTCAATCGTTTTGTATTCAGAGCTACTGATAAGTGTCTCACTTTCTTCAAACAGTTGAAGTGAAGACAACTTGTCGATTGGACTGATGAGCGCGAGGCCACTTTTCAGCAACTCAAGGAATATCTGGGGTCACCCCATTTACTCTTTAAGTCCGTCCGATGAGTGAGCACGACATTAATAAGGGAGAGCGAGGGAAGACAACTACCAGTCTATTACGTCAGCAAAGTATTGGTTCTAGCTGAGACGAGATATCCAACCCTGGAGAAATTGGCCCTCGTCTTGGTTACATCTTCTCGGCGACTGCGACCGTATTTCCAAGCTCACTCGATCAAAGTCCTGACCGATCACCCACTTCACCAAGTCCTTGCAGAAGCTCGAAGCTTCGGGTTGACTAACCAAATGGGCGATTGAGTTAAGTGAGTTTGACATCAAGTACCAGCCGCAAACAACGATAAAAGGTCAAGCGGTGGCAGACTTTATCGTTGAACTAACGCATTCCCCTGAGCAAGAATCAACTGAAAGTCGACCCTTGGACGACCTCAGCGAACCCGCAGTTCTCCTTGATCAATCCGCCACAGAATGTGCAAATACCTAGCTGTTTCCCGACCCACCACTTTAGACGCTTTATGTTGACGGCTCATCCAACTCCAAGGCAAGTGGAACCGGGGTAGTCCTAGAGACTCGTAATCATACGTGCATGCAGTATGCCTTGAGATTTAGATTTTAAGCCTTAAATAATATGAAAAAAATATGAAGCTCTGATTGTCGGCCTCAAATTAGCAACGAACATGGGGGCTCGAAACCTCAAGGTCTTCAATGACTCATAGTTAATTGTCAACCAGATAAATGACGTCTACCAAACCAAGAAAGATCGCCTGAAAGCCTATCTCCAGAAAGCCAAAGAACTGATCGAAAGCTTTCAGAAGTGTCATGTCAACCTCATCTCATGAGAAAAAATGGTAAGGCCAACACGCTGGCGAAGCTTGCTACAATAGATGAGGACGAGATCTCAAGGTTTATCCCGATTGAGATCCTGGCTAAATCGAGCATTCAGGAAGTTGATCCTACTCCTGTACTACCGATCGGCTTGGAAATAATGTGAATGGACCGGATCATTTGATACCTCGAGAATGGAGAACTTCTCAAGGATCGGGCAGAAGCACGACGAATGAAGGTCAAGGTAGCTCGATACACCATGCTCAATGGCATACTTTGCAAAAAAGGGTTCTACCCCCTACCTAAGGTGCGATCGACTAGAGGAAGCGGACTACGTCCTGAGGGAGATCCGGGAAGGAATCTACGAAAATCACTCAGAAGGGCGATCTCTGGTACACAAAGTCATCCGACAGGGATGCTATTGACCGACCATCCAACATGACGCCCGGCAGCTCTTCCGAGTATGCAATAAATGTCAGAGGTTCGCCAACATCCCTAGGTAGTCTCTCGAAGAGCTCACGTCGATGGTCGGACCCTGGCCCTTCACTCAGTGGGAGTTGATATTATCGATCCTCTCCCCACGGGTAAGGGTCAGACCAAGTTCGCCATTATAGCGGTCGACTACTTTACTAAGTGGGTGGAGGTCGAGCCTTTGGCCAAAATCACCAAGCAAAAGTTATGAATTTTGTCTGGAAAAATATTATATAGAGGTTCAGAATCCCTCACACTATTGTCTCGGACTATGGAAAGCAGTTCGATAACAAGCAATACCAGGAGATGTGCAAGAACCTCAAAATCCACAACGTCTATTCGTCGCCTCGGCATCATCAGGTAAACGGGCAAGTAGAGGCGGTCAATAAGATCATTAAACATCATCTTCGGACGAAGCTCGAGAAGGCTAAGGGAGCTTGGGCCTAGGAACTCCCCAAGGTCCTGTGGGCTTACCGAACGACAACTCGGATCACCACCGGGGAGACCCCATTTTCTCTAATATACGGGGCTGAGGCAGTTGCGCTCGTAGAGATCGGACTACCTTCGGCTCTGGTAAGATAACGACGAGCTCATGTCTCTCGACCTCTACCTCCTCGAAGTACAAAGGGGGATGGTAAGGCTTTGGACCATTGTTCGCTAGCAGAAAGTATCACGATTCTATAACGCTCGGGTCAAGGTCAGAAGATTCCTGGTTGGGGACTTGGTCCTCCAAAAATTGTTTCAGAACACCAAAGAAGAGGGGGCAGGAACCGTAGGACCGACCTAGGAAGGACCCTACGTGGTAGCTCAGATAAGCCGACCTGGATTGTACCGACTAGAAGAACTCAATGGCCAGCTACTCTCGCACCCTTAGAACGCCGAACATTTAAAGATTTACTATTCATAGAAAGACTAAGACAATGTTCGTTCTCCTTTATATTGATTAAAGAATAAATGATAAAGAGCTTTATCAGATCCGTATCTGATCGACATCTGATCGACTATCGACTTTAATCCGAGCAAGAGTCATCTTGGGTCCGACCAAGGCTCGGTCGGCATCAACGACCTTAGCCCGGTCTGGATCAATGCTTGGATAGTGACTCAGCATCGATTCAACAATGACAACAAAAGTAAAAAATGATATCTTACTAGGTCAGCTCACACACATGAAAGTTGACACAAAAAAGTTGAAAGAAAACTTTTTCATTGATAAAGACCCAAAGGCCTGTTTACATCGGCTTTACATCAGTTTTACATTGACTACAAAATTCAAGGTTGTACAATAGAGGAAGACCAAGAGCCTAAAGAGGAAGAAGGCGCTGCATGTGTCTGAAGAGATGCTAGATGTGCTTGAAGTGCTTGAAGCTTGACCTCTCGGTGTGCTTGAAACTGAAAAGCATTGCAAAATTAACTTCAAGACTTAGCCACCACTTTAGAAGTTATTTGCGAAGCCACCTCAGGAGCTGCCTCGGGTGTTGCTTCATCGCTAGACCCATTAGAGTCCGACTCACGCTCGTCGAAGCTAGAGAGATCGAGCTCAGGGAAGCTCTCCTTCATGAACTTCATGCACTAGGCATAGCCTCGACGAAAGAGGGTATCTCTTTCACCCAAGAATGCTTAGGATGATTGGAATTCGTTCACAACATCCCTCCTCACGATGGCGAGGTCGGCCTTGGTCTCCGTCTTCGGCTGATCCAGCTTGGTGGTTGTGTCGACGAGCCACGCGTGGCATTCGTCATACACCACCTTAGCCTCTTGCAATCACAAAGCCATCCTGGCTTTCTCGGCAAAAGTTACCTCGAGAATGACCTTAATCGCCTCTAGCTCAGCCATCGCACCGATGCTCGAGCCTCAACCTCTTCTGCCCGCCCATGAGCTTGAGTAAGCTCGGCACGAGCCTTCAACGCACATGAAGCAAACTGCAACAGAGGAGAGCAAAGTCAGAGAAAGTTATAGAAGAACGAAATAGAAAAGGAATAGTATCAGATAAGACTCTCACCTCAAGGAGCATGTTCGTCATGCGGCCTAGCGTTTGATCCATGGAAGACTCGAACAAGTCAACGAACTCTTCTTCGATGACCTGGCAAGCCGCTCATGGGAGGAGTCCCTCCACTGTCCGACGGAAGCTCCCCCTCTCCTCTTCGCCCTCTTCCCCTCTCGAGGGTTGCACCTCGGTAGGGAACTTGGTTGCCTCCTATGGCTCAGAGGGAGCCACGTCCACGCCCTCATCCACGACCTCTATGATGGTCGGGCAAGAAGGGGCGACTCTCTCCTTTCTCTTGGAGGACATTTTTTGCTTCTTCTTCTTCGAAGCATGAGCCTCGTCATGAGGAGGAGCTTGCATCTTGGAAGGGGGCCGAAGGATAGGTCGAGCTTCAGCCATCTCTGCATCGGGATAAAAAGAGACAGTGCGTTAAAAACATCTACTTGACTCAGAAGATAGAGGTCTAATAGCTCGGCAAGAAGCCTTACCAAAAATCGTACCTGTCAGCACTGTATCTAAGCTTGACCAAATGAGACACTTAGGCTGGAGAAGCACTCTCCAAGATCTCCTCTCTTAGCTCAAGGCTCGCAGTCCTTGATCCGAGTTAAGGACCTACTATCGAGTGGGGACTGATTCTTCAGGACAACTGAGAAAGCAAAAGAGAAAACAAGGTAAGCAAATAATATGAGCCAACCGACTAAAGATGACCTATAAACCTAGAACCACTGATCCCTCCAGTGTTTATAGGAGGAAGGAGAGTTGGTTATCAGGGGACCATCGGTATTCCGCCAAGCGAAGAAGTAGTACTAGCCTGGCTGGGAAGTGTTGGGTCTCACCTGATACAGGTGAAGGAACTCCACCACCGTCAGCTTGGACTGTTCTTGCTCAGCCCATAGAACTGTGCAGCCGGACAAGTCCCTCCACCCATTCGGAGTTAGTCGCCCCATAGCCAAATCGAGGCAACCTAGGAGGCGCCGAATGATCCCTTGAAGCAGAAACCACAAGCGGCACTGAAGGGTGACCTGAAAGACCGCTACTACTCCTTCAAGAAGTTGGTCCAGAAGATCCTCCGCCAACGGAAGTCCAAAGATTACAGACTCGGGGATATGGTACCTGAACCAGATCTGTACCAAATCGTTAGTGGTTAGAGTCGAAGGGACTGACCCCTATGGATCTTCCTCAGTCGCGCTGTCATCATCATCAGGAGGATTGCTCGCCTTGGCAACCCACTCGGGCGCCAAAGGCACACTGTCCTCTGACACGTGGGAGGCCCTTTCTTCTCTGGACGATAAGTCTGAAATTACAGTGAGGACTACTTTAGTTGATGTGGAAATAGCTCGAGATGTCATAGAGGGGGTTGAATAGGACTTGGTGAAATTTTATGCCTTATTTTAAATCCTATTACTTTATTCTTGATTTAATATGCAACTATCAAAATATTCTCAATTTAACTCTAATGGCTTCCAAGCCAAGTAGAGGATCCAATCACAAGACTATTCAATATTCAACATGATATAACAAATAGTCTAAGATGGATGAGAAGAGTGAATGTGTGTGAGATGTGATTTAGATCAACATTCATATTATTAAGCTTACATATAAAAGATAAACATAATGAAAGATCAAACAAGAATCAATCCCAAACACAGTCGTTTATAGTGGTTTGGCTATGTGCCTACTCCAGTCCCAGTGGATGCACTTATCCCATGAGTGTACCGGATTTCACTAACAGAAGTTTCAAATCAGGTTCACCTCAAACCATTATAACCTACACAAGGTTGACTCTAGGACCTACGTAAGGTACCTAAGATGTGCCTATACAAGATACAAGTTTATGCCCTACATAAGAGCGAAGGTCAACACAAAGCACCTAAGTTTTATACCCTACACTAGAGCAAAGGATCCACACAAGGAACCTCCATTTTAGGCCACACAGGCCTAGGATCCACACAAGGAACCTAGGTTTAGGCCACACAGGGCAAGGACCTACACAAAGGACCTAAGTTTATGCCCTACACAAGAGCAAGGGTAAATACACAACACCTAAACGTACTCTCCCGTCGGAGGCCTCCTATGAGAACTTATAAGGGGTGAGATGCACCTGTGACCCAATCCTATACTAGGAGTGATCAACAGGGTCTCTGGACTCTAATGACTTACAGATAAGTAGATGAGCCCCATTAAGCATGTTGATGAAGATCTCCTCCTTGATGATGAAGATTCTTTAGCTCCCTTGATCCGAAACACTTGATGATGTTCCAATAAAGGCGACGATTTGGATCAAAGTTATGTTTGAAATCCTACTCAAATAAATATTTTCCTATTTTAGAAAAGGAGTGATTTCAATCATTCAAGCATTTAAGGTATCCCAACTCAATGATTTGCCATTAAGATAGTAGTTGGATGATCCTTAAATGCGGAAGTTCATTCCTCAATCCACTCTATTGAATATCAATGATGAGTGGTGGATTGAAGAATGAACTTTCATGAGAAAATGAGCTTGGGGTAGGTGATATGCAATTACTCTCTCAAGACTCTCTATTTTTCTCAATTGGCAACCAAGAACAAGCTCACCTTATATAGATAAAAAGTTCCAATGGTAATAAAATAGTCAGTTTCTGACTGAGTTCGATGTCATCGAACCGGATTAGACGTTATTGAACGTATACTTTCGATGACGTCGAATGACAGTTCAATGATACGAACTAAACTGACAAACATAGCTGAAACTTTTTAACAGAAGCTCGATGATATCGAACCTGCTTCGATGGCATCGGGATTTGAACTCCGATGTAATCGAACCAAGGTTTGACTCCTCGACAATGTATTCAAAGGAGTTTGCTGGACGTGAATAGGCTGGCTTCGATGTCATCAAGCTTACTTCGATGTCATTAGATTTTAAATGGCGATGACATCGAAACCTAGTTCAATACATTGATCTTTTCAGAAGATTTTCCTTGAGAGTTTACTGGACATTCCTTTGTCTGAAATCGATTTCATCGACCTAGTTTCGATATGATTGAGATTTAAATTTTGATGTCATCGAGGGTAGCTCGATTCCTCGAACACATCCAGATGAAATTCTTTTCAAGCTTGCTAGGCATCACTTCTCTGAATTTGATGACATCAAAGCTTCCTCGATGTCATTGGGATTTGAATTATGATGTCATTGAGGCTCGTTTCGAGTAATCGACGAAATTCTTAATTTACCTTTGAAGCTTGCTGGACACAGACTAGCCTATATTTGATGGCATTGAACCTTGCTCGATGTCATCGGAATTTGAATTCCGATGCGAGGTCGATTCATCGAGAATATTGTCCAAATATCATGTTGGTTGCTGGACATAAAAGACCTCAATTCGATGTCATCGAGGTTGTATCGATGTCATCAAAAATAAGTGTTCGATGTCATCGATGTAAGCTCGATACATTGAAGAAAGCTAAAAACTTAGAGAATTTTCTTGTTTGTAAAATTAGTTTTCATACTTATATTCTTATGTTGTTCTAAGCTTTTTAAGGATTTATATACCTGAGTGTTTTGGGACATGGGATGTAAGGCTAAATTTACCTTTGATGAGTTCAAAGCATACATCCAGTTGAGTGGATGCTTGTATGATCTTCATATGGGGCTCACTTAGTCTTACTGACTCAACTCTCATGCTAATTGACAAACTAGGGCACTTTCAATCTCCTTTGTCAATTACGTGACAAAACACCTAAATCACACCTATAACAACATCCTAAATTGTGTGTACATGAACTTTACACAATTTTACAAGGAGACTATTGGAGTTCATATACAAAAACTTTATGAACCTGCTCCCCCTATCTTTTTGCAGCTACTCCCCTATCACCTGCATCACCATGCATAGAATCCATACAAACAGTTGTTCTCATGGCAGGATTTGTTCTCCCCCTTTTTTTCAGTCATTGGAAAAGATTAATATTTATAGTAGATTTGACCGAAGTTTGAACTTGAGGAATCATGGGAGAATCAAAGTAATCATATTTCTAAAAATGCATAGGTAGATAGAAGAATATTCAACATTTCAAAGAGCACATTTGCATTTGAACCATCAATGCACATTCACAATTAAACACTTTCATCATGCATGCAACAAACAGTAGTCAGCCTATCATCATGTTATATGTAGCATTTGTCCCACAAACACTCTATACTAAATTCACAAAAAAATATCATTCATCCATACGATCATTTAAAAGAACTGCCCAAGCTTGGCAGAATTGAACTTTTAAAGCATCCAAAAAGCTAGCCCATCCATGGGCATAAAAAAATATTCTCCTCATCCAGAGACAAAGTTTTGATGATCAAGCCAGAATATTCTACCCAACCATGGGCTAGATAACCAAAACACAATCATCATTTGACCCATTCAGTTTATATCAACAATAAAAGGAAATTTTTAACCACATTGCCCATTCATGGGCAATTCATACCGAGCACTAGTACAACAACTAAGGTGCTCGAATCGCTCCGTATGTCAGCAAGTCAATAACTTGCTGTTGAGAGTGTTGAAGTGCATCTATTTTTCCCTTGATCCCAGTCAAGCGCTTCTCGTAGTTACGAAGACGTTTGTCAATATCAGTTTATCCATTCAGCAAATGTCATTCAAGTTTGTGATGCCGATGATTGGTGACTGGGTTGTGAGGTGGTGTCCGATTAGAGTCCCATGGCGTTGGCGGATTTGGGCACTGACTATTTTCTGTGCCATGATTTGGAGGTGGAGGACTATCCGATTGATAGGAGGTGGTTAGATATAATTACAAAAGTGCATCATCATCGAACCATACCTCTGGATGTATTTCATCTGACGTCGGTGGTAGGCCCACAAAATGTACTAGCTTGCATATGAGAGATGGGAATGGAAGTGTATCAAGATGTTCCCCTTTGACTATATGAGTCAACTGCCCTAGAATAAGGGTCGGTAGGCACACTGGGACCTCTTGATATACGTCATACAAGACATTGAGCATGAAAGGGGTGAGATTACTTCCCTTTGTGTCACATGGATACATGTACCAAAGATACTGTGGAGAATCTTGGAGGTGGTCCCAAGATAGTTGACATGCAGAGTATTTTATCGAGATGTTCCCCTTTGACTATATGAGTCAATTGCCCTAGAATAAGGGTCGGTAGGCACACTGGGACCTCTTGATATACGTCATACAAGACATTGAGCACGAAAGGGGTGAGATTACTTCCCTTTGTGTCACATGGATACATGTACCAAAGATACTGTGGAGAATCTTGGAGGTGGTCCCAAGATAGTTGACATGTAGAGTATTTTCCTCATAACTAGGAACAGAGGTACCTTGGCACAATGTGTACATTATTTTCCCCCATACTCCTAACCCATTTAGATTTCGCTCAGTGACAAGGATTCATGTCACTTCGATGTTTAGGAGACGACCAAGTATCACTGGAGTAATGAGTTTTGTTTGATGCATGAACTCTAGGCGGATACATGGTGAATTGTCACGAGCAATGTGACAGCTATTGAAGAATTGATGAATCAACTCATATTGGTAGGGACCACCAAGATTCAGTATATTTTGCCACCCTATTGTCTTCAACACGAGATCCACTCCGTATGGATCAATAGCACTGTTGAGGACAATACGCTCTGCGATTGTGATTTTCTCCCAATCTGGACGAGTGGGAAGAGAACTATCGGCTGTCTGCTTGTTACTCCTATATTTCTTTGTTTTCGAAGATTCAGTGCAAGGAAGATTCTTTACCTTTGCCTTTCACCATCTTTCCTTCCGTAGTTGAGAAGTATCTTCAAGGCAGAGGGAAGGAAGAAGAGCAAAATTCGGAGAAACAAACTTAGAAAATTTTCATTCTCTTATTCTCCTTTTAGAGCAGAGATCATTGTTGACATCGAAATTGACTTGTTGACATTGAATTCAGGCTCATAATGATATCAAGGACTATGTCGATGACCATTGGAAAGGACTAACAATTATTTTCGATATTCAGACCTTATCTTCCCGAGAGCCTCCGATGATATCGAAACTGAATCGATATCATCAAACATGTCAAAGTTTTGGGATAAACTTTATCTCCCTTGACATACAAAAAATGGTTAGTACATAGGCATATGCCTATATTGTATATGTACTTTTAACCCAAAAAAAATTGAGTACCTTTGTCCTTAGATGTGCCTATTCAATTTATTCTGACTGAGTTTTCTATCAATTTGCGCATAATCTAATTGATTTCTGAAGATCACTAAGCCTATTTGCATCAAGGGGCTTTGTTAGGATATCAGCCAGTCGTTTTTCTGTAGGCACATAGTCCAACACAATGATCTTGTCTTCAACAAGTTCTCAGATAAAATGATGTCGAATGTCAATATGCTTGGTCCTTGAATGTTGAATAGGATTTTTTGAAATGTTGATGGCACTAGTGTTGTCATAAAAGAGAGTCATCGTGGGTTGCTCAATCCCATAATCTAGCAGCATTTGTTTCATTTAGGGGAGTTGTGCACAACAACTACTTGCAACGATGTATTCAGCCTTAGTAGTGGACAGGGATATTGAATTTTATTCTTGTTCTACCAAGATACCAAACAATTTTTAATATAGAAACATCTGCCACTGGTTGATTTGTGATCATCTAAATTTTCAGCCCAATCGGCGTCTGAATATCTGGCAATGATGGTAGATGTTTCGAATGGATACCATAGTCCGAAGGTGGTTGTTCCAGCCACATATTTGATGATTCTTTTAACTGTTGTTAGGTGTGATTCCTTAAGATCAGCCTGATATCGTGCACATGCTCCCACACTAAATGATATATCTGGACGACTTGCTGTGAGATATAGGAGGCTTCCTATTATGCTTCGGTACAGGTGTTGATCCACACTCTTGCCATTTATATCTTTGAAAAGTTTGAGTGTGGTGCTCATGGGAGTATGATAGGTACGGCCAGTTTCAAGTCCAAATCTTTTTACTAAGTCCTTTGCATACTTGGTCTGACACATCAAAATTCCATTGTGCAATTGCTTCACTTGTAGTCCTAAAAAGAAGTTCAACTCACCGACCATAAAAATTTCAAATTCAGATTTCATGAGATTGACAAAGCTATGAGAAGTATCTTCACATGTAGAACTAAAGACTATGTCATCCACATAGATTTGGGCAATGAGCAATGAATTCTCTGTTTTTTGTGTGAATAGTGTTTTATCTACACTACCCCTACAGAATTTATAGTGCAAAAGAAATTACGTTAAACGTTCATACCAAGCACGTGGTGCTTGTTTGAGGCCATAAAGTGCTTTGCTCAACCGAAAGACATGTTGAGGATACTTGGGTTTGAAAATCCCTTAGGTTGTTCAACATAAGCTTCTTCATCAAGTACCCCATTGAGAAATGCACTTTTGACATACATTTGAAATAGTTTGAATTTTAACGCACATGCAATAGACACGAGAATCCTGATTGACTTAAGGCGAGCTACAAGTGAAAATGTTTCATCAAAGTTAGTGCCTTCTATCCGTGAATATCCTTGTGTTACCAATCTTGCTTTATTTCTAATCACATTGCCAGATTCATCGAATTTATTCTTGAAGATCTATTTGGTTTTAATGATATTTGTATTAAGTGGTCTGGGAACCAGTTGCCATACCTCATTTCTCTGAAATTGTTGAATTTCTTCTTGCATAACATTTATCCAATGTTCATCTTTAAGAGCTTTCACAATATTCTTGGGTTCAATCTTTTGAGGTAAAGCAAAAGTGACTATAAATGCTTTCTATCTGACGTCGAGTTCTTACAACATCATTAGGATCTCCAATGATTTGATTTAGAGGGTGATCCTTAATAATGGGTATGTTAGACGACGGTTGAGGTTCATTAAATGTGAAAGTTTTGTTATCTGATTTACCTAGAATGCATGAATCCACATCATCTTCTAATTAATTCAAGGAACTTTCTTCTTCATGGGGTTGGTCATCAACCACCACATTAACAGATTCTTGAATGGTAAGGGTCCTTAGATTGTATACTCTATAAGCACGACTATTCAAGGCATACCCTAGAAAGATGCCTTCGTCACTTTTAGACTCAAACTTTCCTAGGTGTTCTGTCTTTCAGAATATAACATTTACCGCCAAAGACACGAAAGTATTTCACACTAGGTTATTTTCTGTACCTTAGCTCGTTTGCTGTTTTATTTAAACTTGCTTCCAAATATACTCTATTTATTATGTAGCAGACAGTATTTAACGCTTCAGCCCAGAAGCTTTTGGCCATATCCTTTCCATTTAGCATAACTGAGCCCATTTTCTGCAGTACTCGATTTTTTCTTTCAACAACTCCATTTTGCTGTGGAGTTTTTGGGGCTGAGAATTCATGGTGAATTCCTTTCTCATCACAACAATATCTTTGAAACCACTCATTTTTTAATTCACCACCATGATCACTCTTAATATGATTTAAGCAGTATTTTTTTTTAATTTTGAAGATGCTTTGCCATAATTACAAATTCATCAAAAGCATTAGATTTTTCTCGAAGAAAGGCGACCTAAGTAAATCTGGAGTAGTTATCTAACACCACTAAGAAGTATCTTTTTCTGCCATGGCTTTCAACTTTGGTGGGACCCACTAGGTCCATGTGTAGCAAATTCAATGGGTTTGATGTTGCTATGGTGGTTGTCTTTTTGTGTCCGACCTTTATCTGTTTACCCTTTAGACAGTCACCACAAACAATCTTTTCTTCCCTTCTAATCTTGGGAAGTCTGCTTACTAAATTCCTCGAACTTAACTTGGCTAAGTTTCGATAGTGAACATGTCCTAGCCTTTGGTGCCATAGTTTGGACTCACTTTTCACAACCATATGACATTTTGTGGACAATACATTCTCAATACTACTTTCAATAACGTAGCAGTTGTCACTTGTGCGTAAATCTTTCATGATAGATTTTCCTGTATGATCTAAGATTCTACACACATCTTTTGAGAAGGTGATCAAGTGTTTTTTGTCGCAGATTGTGAGATACTAAGGAGATTATTTTTTAAACCTTCCACACAATGAACATTTTTAATTATGGGGAGACCTTGCCCAATTATTTGACAGAGCTCCCATCTCTAAATGTGACCGACCCGCCATCAAATTGTGAGTAGTCGTAGAAGTGAGTTTGGTCACCAGTCATGTGTCTGGAGCACCCGCTGTCAAGATACCACTTGGAGCTATTGCCAACTTTAAGAGCAATATGAATTACTAGACATTTGTTCTGACTGTTTTTATTCTTGGTACGGCTCAGTAAATTAAGAGATTCAAAATATAATTGATTTTGGTCATTTGCAGTGATATCAGCTACTACCTCTAGTCCTACATTTTTTATCATGATTCCCAACTTCAGTCAAGATCACTCTCTAGGCTGTTAAGCCCTTAAGAGATACCCTCTCTAATACTAATTGAAATTACTGTGTGGACCGCTTTAGTTGAAGTAAAAATAGCTCAAGGTGTTCTAGAGGGGGGTGAATAGGACTTTATAAAATTTTATGCCTTATTTAAAATCCTATTACCTTAATCTTGATTTAATACGCAACGATCAAGATATCCTCAATTTAACTCTAATGGCTTCCAAGCAAAGTATAGGATCCAATCATAAGACTATTCAATATTCAGCATGATACAACAAATAGTCTAAGATGGATGAGAAGAGTGAATGTGTGTGAGATGTGATTCAGATCAAAGCATTCATATTATCAAGCTTTCATATAAAAGATAAACATAATGAAAGATCAAGCAAGAATCAATCCTAAACACATTCGTTTATAGTGGTTTGGCTATGTGCCTACTCCGGTCCCGGTGGACGCACTCATCCCATGAGTGTACCAGATTTCACTAACAGAGGTTTCAAATCAGGTTCACCTCAAACCGTTACAACCTATACAAGGTTGACTTTAGGACCTACACAAGAGCAAAGGTTAACACGAAGCACCTAAGTTTTATACCCTACACAAGAACAAAGGATCCACACAAGGAACCTTCATTTTAGGCTACATAGGCCAAAGATCCACACAAGGAATCTAGGTTTAGGCCACATACGGCAAGGACCTACATAAAGGACCTACGTTTATGCCCTACACAAGAGCAAGGGTCAACACACAGCACCCAAACATACTCTTTCTTCGGAGGCCTCCTATGAGAACTTATAAGGGGTGAGATGTACCTATGACCCAATCCTACACAAGGAATGATCAACAGGGTTTCTGGACTCTAATGACTTACAAATAAGTAGATGAGCCCGGTTAAGCACGTTGATGAAGATCTCCTCGATGAAGAAGATTCTTCAGCTCCCTTGATCCGCAACACTTGATGATGTTTCAATAAAGGCGACGGGTTGGGTCAAGGTTATGTTGAAATGCTACTCTAATAAATATTTTTCTATTTTAAAAAAGGAGTGATTCTAAGCATTCAAGCATCTAAGGTATCCCTGCTCAATGATTTGCCATTAAGATAGTAGTCGGATGATCCTTGAATGGGGAAGTTCATTCCTCAATCCCCTCTATTGAATATCAATGAAGAGTGGTAGATTGAAGGATGAACTTCCAAGAGAAAATGAGGTCGGAAGAGGCAGGCCTCCTTCAGTAGCTCCCAGTAACATCGACGACTAAAGAGATACAGAAGCCACCCATCCACCAAAGCACCAACAGTACCAGCAGAACCATCGACACCTTTAGCGCCACCCCAACAACCATTTTCAGGGACTTATTTTGGATGTGGTGGGACAGGGCACTGTGTGTATGAGTGCCCCCGCCCTCATTTGCAGCAGCTGAGAGGTCCACATCAGCCTCCAGCGTAGCAGTGATTATAGCAGTAGCAACCCCATCAGTAGTGACCGTAGCTACCTCAGCCGCCGAGGCCCTAACGACAGCAAAGACAATAATACAGGTAGTCGTAGAGGCAGCAGCAGTAGTAACAGAAGGGACCCCAAAGGGGACAGACACCTCCCTAGCTAGCTCAGGCTAGGTTCTAAGCAAGTTAACAGGACCTGCAATCCTCCGGAGGAGTTGTTGAGGGTATACTTCTAGTCTCTGCATGCGTCATTTGAGTTTTATTTGATTCTAGTGCTTCGCACTCATTTATGTCCGAGGGATTTTGCCGTTCGACTGTATTGTAAACAGAGTCTGCTCGAGAGGGGTTGACTGTATCGACACCCTTGAGTAAGACTACAGTATTAGGCCGCTTCTGTTCATCTTGCCCCATGTTAGTGGGAGAGATTTTCTTGTTCACCGACTTATATGTGTTGCCGATGTCAGATTTTGATGTTATTTTGGGCATGAATTGACTTGCCGAGTACCATGCCATCTTGGACTGTTCCGCGAGGACAGTCACATTCTACATACCAAGCTTGCCATAGTTTCAGTTCGTTGCCGAACCCAGAGGAGAGCCATTGTCTTGCTTGATGTCCTACACTGTTGATGAGCCTATTGCTGCTTGTATTGATCAGTTATCGATTATTTGTGATTTCTTCGACGTGTTCCAGGAGATTCGGGGATTGCCGTCGCGCTATCATATTGAGTTCCAGATCGATCTTGTGCCCGGTACCACACTTATCTTGAATGCACTCGCGGTCTTCATGCAGTTGATGAATGAGGTCTTCCATCCATATCTCGATCAATTTTTTATGATTTTCATCGATGACATTCTGATATATTCGAGGACCCGTGAGGACCATATGCAACATCTAGAGATCACATTATAGATCCTTCATGCGCACCAGCTATATGCAAAGCTGGAGAAGTGTGAGTTCTAGTAGGAGGAGGTGAAGTTTCTCGGTCATGTGGTGACGAGGGAGGGTGTCGCAGTGGACCCCTCGAAGGTTGAGGCAGTGCGTTAGTGGGGCCAGCCTATGACTGCGTCTGAGATCCGCAGTTTTCTTGGTTTAGCGGGCTACTATTGGCGTTTCATTGAGGGCTTCTCCCGTATTATAGCTCGGTTGATCAAGTTGACTCGAATGGGCAAAATCATTTAGTTTAGACTAACGCATGTGAACAAGCATTCTTGGAGCTGAAGGACCGTCTGACGTCTGTCCCTGTGCTCACTCTTCCCACTGGGAGTGATAGATTTGTTGTATTTACTGACTCTTTGTGTATTGGCTTGGGTGCTGTCATAATGTAGCATGGGAAACTAGTGGCTTATGCATCTCGCCAGCTCAATGTCCATGAGCTGAATTACCCCACGCATGATTTGGAGCTGACAGCAGTCGTCTTCGCCTTAAAGGTGTGGAGGCATTACCTCTATGGGGTTATTCGAGCTCTTCTTCGACCATAAGATCTTGAAGTACCTATTCTCTCTGTCTGAGTTGAACATGAGGTAGGGGCGTTGGATGAAGCTCTTGAATGACTATGATTTTGACCTCCAGTACCACCTAGGCAAGGTAAACGTGATGGCGGATGTCCTCAGCCGTTAACCACGGGGCTTGGTAGTACACATGATGATTCAGGAGTGGAGGATGCTCAAGGATATAACAGAGTATGACTTCGAGTTTGGTCTGTAGTCTTCTATCATTCAACTATCGAGCCTATCGATTCAAGCCTCTCTTGTCGCAAGGGTGATTGAGGCTCAACAGACAGACGAGTCGTTATAGGATTACCGAGCAGAGACAATATCTGAGAGTTAGATAGATTGACAGATTGGTTCTGATGGTGGACTTCACTTCAGAGGCCGATTATGTGTCTCGAATATTCCTGAGTTGCATAGAGATCTTATGATCGAGGCACATCGATCGCGGTTTTCTATCCACCCTGGCTCGATGAAGATGTATCGTGATATGAGGAGACAATATTTTTGGGCGGGGATGAAGCGTCGGATTGCCAATTTGGTTGCCGAATGTGACAGATGCCAGTGTGTCAAGGCCGATCATCAGAGACCCCTTGGTCTATTACAGCCGTTGAGCGTCCTGATGTGGAAGTGAGAGCACGTATCTACCAATTTTATCATGAGTTTGCAAAGGAATCAGCGCGGTCATGACGACATCTAAGTTATCATGGACCGTCTGACAAAGTAGGCACATTTTCTTGCCATTCGTGAGACTTGACATACAGACCGGCTTGCCAAGAGTTTGTTGATGAGATCATGAGACTACACGGTGTTCCTGTCTCGATCGTTTCAGACCGAGACCCAAAGTTCACGTCTCAGTTTTGGGGGAGCTATCAGAGAGCGATGGGCACTGATTTGCAACTCAGCAGCGCGTATCATCCTCAGACCGATGGGCAGACCGAAAGGGTCAACCAGATCCTTGAGGATATGCTCAGAGCTTGTGCGATCGACTTTTTGGGTAGTTGGGATGAGTATCTACGATTGGCTAAGTTTGCGTACAACAATAGCTATCAAGCGACCATTGACATGACTCCTTTTGAGGCATTATATGGTAGACTGTGCAGATCTCTGAGTTGTTATACCGAGGTTAGAGAGTGGCGTCTCCTAAGTTCCGAGCTTGTGCAGTAGACGTCAGAGGCTATCAATATCATCAGGAAGAGGATGTGCACAGCTCAGAGCCAGTAGAAGAGTTTTGCTGATCACCCGCATTGTCCCTTAGAGTTTGCTATTGGGGACAGTGTATCTCAAGATCTCGCCCATGAAGGGCATAGTTCGATTTGGAGCGAAGGGCAAGCTTACCCTGAGATTAATAGGACCTTTCGAGATTACTGGGCGTGTTGGTGCCATGGCCTATCAGCTTGCCTTGCCATCTCAGTTGTCTGGCGACCATAACTTTTTTCATATCTCTACGTTGAGGAAGTGCGGGTTAGACATCGTTCCTGTTATCGATTGACAACCGCTGAAGGTTCGTGAGGATGCTTTTTACATTGAGTAGCCAGTTCGTATCCTCGATCAGAAGGAGCAGGTCCTAGGGACCAAGGTCATTCTCTTAGTAAAGGTTCAGTGGGGTCACCATTCTGTTTATGAGGCATCTTGAGAGTGCGAGGCCGAGATTCGAGATCTTCATCCCCATCTCTTTGATGATTGATTATATGTTGTATCTTGTATGCTGTCTCTGATTTTATATGATGATGCTTTATTTCCTCTTCTATTATGAGTTATGCTTATTTGTAATAATAGTGTAAATTTTGAGGATAAAATTTTTATTTGGAGGGGAGAGTTGTAAGGCTCGTATCATAGTCTGTACCATTTCATAGGCTTCCACGACTCTCCCGGTCAAATTCCGGCAACCCTCGACCTATATCTGACGTTTGAGCACGATCTTAAGCAGAGTCCTGCATACGAAAGTCGGCTCGACCCAAAACTTGTATGCTAGTGACCACGTTGTCACCGCGGTTCCAACGCCATGACTCGCGCACCGATCCGATGCCTGAGCCAGGAGATGTGGGCCCACGTTCATCTTGAAAAAAATGCCGCGCGTTGTGAATTTTGAGAGAATCTTTATTACCCATCACATCAAATCAAGTACACCACTCATACCCCATGCCACCTCACCCTATCCCAAGTACAAACACCCACTCCCCCACTCTCTCTTTTCCACAAGTCAACTCTCTCTCTCCCTACCCATCCCTGTTTTACCAAAATTTCAAATAAACCCATACCTCTCCATCCCCTTCCTTACAACACCCATTCCACCCTTCCCATATTAATCCATCACCTTTCTTTCTCTCTTATTCTCTAAGCAATCTCCCAAGCTCTCTCTCCCAAAAAAACAAGTGTGACCCACTTTCCCACCCTCTCATCTCCCATCTCAACCATTCATTCTCCATCGACCTCCATTAAAATAGAAGGCAATGAGCATATGAGTCCAAGGAGCTAAAGAAGAAGGCCGATAGGTGGGTAATCCACTGTTGATTTCGATTTCTAAGGGCCCACTTATTGTGGGATCCACTTGATTTATGCATTGCATTTGGGAGGGCTCAATAGTGGCGGGGTCCCTCCCCTTCACATGTATTTCTCTCTCTCTTTCTCTCAGATTTTGTGGCCCACCTGATGAATGAGTTGTATCCACGCTGTCATGGTGGGGCCCACTTTGGTGTATGAAATTCATTATCATCATCCATCTGGACGGTACCGATTGGAAACCCCATGATGTATGTCAACGTCCTAGCCGTCCATTGAATGGACATGGACCCTACCACAGCAGCGTGTAGGGCCTACCATGATGGATTTCCATCCAGACCATCCATTCATGTGGAGCCTACCATCAGGCCGTCCGGCGCTGAGAGTCCCACCCTCCCACACGCTCACGTATATATATATATATATATATATATATATATATATATATATATATATATATATAAAATATTATATTATGATATATGTTATTATATAAATATAATATTTTATATTAAATGATAATATGGTGGGCCACTTTCACGTGGGACCCACCTTACCTCAGCAGCTATACAACTGTTGTATTGACGTCAACTTCATCTGACATACGGTGAGATCCTCTAGACGGTGGTCATCCAACCGTCCATCCATTTGGCTTGCCCGGATATGGGGGCCCACGCTCTTGGGCGCTGATCCCACTGTGATGCGTGTGTTGTATCCCTATCGTTCATCTATTGAACGTGTGGGGGCCAGCACCACCGTTCGTTCATTTGGCGAGCTCGTCAACTGCGTGAGACAATGTCTGGTGGGCCACGTACGTGGACACCACCCCTGATGTATGTGATCTAGCCAAACTGTCCATTCATCTGGCAAGCTTGTCTTAAGGCTTAAGATTGAAAATAAGACGGATCTGGTATCACGTGGACCACACTACAAAAAATAGTGGATTGAACACCCACCATTGAAACCCCTTTTGGGTTATAGAAGTTTTGAACTAATATGATATTTGTCTTCCCTCAGTGTTCAGGTCTTTAGGACCTTATGAATAGTCTGGATGGGAAATAAATGCTATGGTGGGCCCTCTAAATTTTTAACAGTGTGAATCATTTTCACCACTGCCATTTGTGGTATGGTCCAGATGATCCTTTGGATATGATTCCTTTTTTCTTTTTAATGCTCTAAAATGATCTCTAACAATGGATGAATGGTGTATTAGAATCGGTCCATTTGAATTGGCCCATTTGATTCGGCCCATCGATTCGGCCCATTTGAATCGACCTATTTGATTTGGCCCATTTGAATTGGCCCATTTGAATCGGCCCATTTGATTCGGCCCATTTGATTCGACCCATTTGATTCGACCCAATGTTATATATATATTGGCTCATGAGTGAGGCCCAATATGATGTATATATGCCCCATAAGCAAGGCCCATGATCATGTGTATTAGACCCTTGTATGAGACCGTGGACCCATTATATGATTGACCCTATGAGCGCCATTCCTTGAGAGCAATATTGGTTAAAGGTCCACATTGATGGGCAATAATGGTTGGATGTCTACATTGTGACCTTCCCTTAGGCCTTGTTAGGCCATTCCTCATCATTCTCTCATGGGTTAACCCAAACGCTTAAGCCCCATTGATTTTAATTGGTCCATCATTGGCCGTCTATTTATGGACCCCGCCTTGCGTCGGGGTTAATTATTGATGCCGATTATCGGTGCTGATTGCCGATACTGACTACCGTTGCCGATTATGAGTTTGTGACAGCATAACATTGTGATACATGCCCATACGCATCATCCGTATGTTTGTTATGAGATGTGATTGACGATTGTATATGCGTTAGTGCAGGTGGTTTATGGGACTCCCTCATAGGCAGAGTTACCCCATATGAGCGCACGGTATGCATAGGATTAATGCATGATTGAACTGCATGACTCATGCACATTTGCATTTGTGTGATTATGATTACTGTGTGCCTTAGTGACATCAGGGCTGTGGCTTCCATAGACACATCGTGAGTGATCGGATTAGATATCGAAAATACTGTTTCTAGCATCGGGGCGCCATAGATGTCCCTGGGTGAAAATTTCTAAATTTGATGGTACCAGATGATGACTCCAACGTCGAAACTGAGTGAATACATGAGCGCACAAGGGCCGAATATCAGGAGGCAGTGTCTCCCACTGTGTCGTGGTCGATTGGAAAGGGGTGTAGCCTTACTCGCCCGAGGGTAGGAGGCATTGTTAGGCTGAGTTTGACGAGCTCATGAATGGGTCCGCTATCGATGTGCCGGATAGGTATTGACAGACTATTATCCAAACGGATAGTGAGATTTCTTACGCTCACTTGGACTGCGCGCCTAGGAAAGGGGCAGTGCCATTTGGAGTGTACTAAACTCCGATAATTATCCAGAATGAGAATTGTACTGGTATTTGATGCTCTAGTGATGAGTTGCATTGATATGTGGATTTGAATGAGGATTGACATGCTTGAGTTTCATCTTGCATCGTATGGTCTTGATATGGCCGATAACATTTATATCTTGCACCGCATAGCCCTGATACGACTGATTGCATTCATGTACCCATCAACATGATTTCGCATTACTCTGATATTGCATTTTGAGTATGTTCACATTACGCGCGCACTTACACAGCCCTCTAAGCTTTCTATAAGCTTATGCATGATTGATGCGTGCAGGTGACGCCAAGTCGCAGCTATAGTTTCGCCGCAGTAGGAGCATGCAGTCGGGCTTCAGGAGTTTTCTTTATTATCATTATCTTGTATTTCCCTTGTACTTAAGTTTTTGATCATAATGAATTTTGTAATGGTGTTCTTGTGGTTATTGTTCATAGGTTATGCTTATTACGAATCAAAATCATGTTTGAAATCCTCATTTTAGATCACAGTATCAGAAATTGGTGTATGGGTGCCAGGAGCCGAGAATTGGGTACTATGGAGGCTGTCAGCGCTGGATTCGGCGATCGAGAATTTTGTGAGCCCAATTTCTGAGTTTGGGGCGTGACAGATCCCGTTTCATATCAAATCTCCAACGTAATTGGAGAGAGTCCCCCCACGGCGGATCTCTCCCTTCCCTTTAAAAATAGGGATGTAATTCACCAAGGAGGTATGTGTTTTCACATTCACAAAAACCCTATTCATTACGTTGGCCTCTTTTCTAGAGATCCTTCTTAGACCATGAGCCTGACTTTAGCATCGGAGAGTCCCCTGAACGAACCAGGGCCTCCTTTGTCTCTCACCTCTACTCGTGCATATTCAAGGGAAAGACGCATAGAAGGTCCGCCGGAAAACTGCATCAACATAACCCATTCAACTATTGGGCTAAGAGATTTCCACGCCCTCATACAGGAGAAGGTTCTTTCCCCTGCTGTGAAAGTGAAAGACAGAAAAACAATTAGCTAAGAAACTGTTATGAAATATTGTTGAGAGCCTGATTTGTATTGCAGCTTCCAAACTGGTTTCAAATGTCGCAATGTGTTTCACGTTGGTGGTGCTGATGAGCTCCCTTGATGTCAGCGATGCTGCTGTTTGTTTTTTTGGGGGTCTTTTGAGGCTTGTTTCTTCAACTGCTCATCTCAACTCGGTTCAGAAACAAGAACCCATAAAAGTTAATTTTGAGCCAATGGTCCCTTCTAACGTGCTATCCATGTCCATGCGATACAAACAGGCCCACTGAGCTAGGAGTTAAGATGGTCATCATATGACTTTTAGAAAACAGATTGTAAGAGGTTTGAAATTCCCTAATCTTGAGTCTAATTTTGTCAATCGTTTTATAATTTATCCCTAGACGGTTAGGTCTTTCTGATCAAAATCCAGGGGCTAGTATCCCTTGTGAGTAAATGCACAATCCGAAAACAGGTGGTGACTCTTCAAACCCCACGTCTATCATAGTTGCATGCAGACCCAACTGTGGATGAAACGTAACTGAAAAACTGAACTGATATGACAAACAACCATCTGATTTGTCTGTGGACTGTTAATCATCCATTTGACATCCTCTAATTGGATGGTCAGGATTGCTTGATCAGTTTGATTTTGGATATGCTCCCCCAACATTGGGACCTACAATTTGGATGATCCTGCATTGCTGCACAGCAGTGTCACATGCGAGGAGGCTGCAAAGATCCTTAATCACCTCCCACTAGGGACTTTCTGAGCATATATAGGTACGTCTAGTAACCATTACATCTCTAAATTGGCCACGTCTCTTTTTTGAAAAGAGGAGGTTGTCCAGAATGAGTTGGCCCACCAGATGAGGCTTCAAAAACTCTAGCTCGTTCTGAGATCAAAACATGGTTGCCCCACTAGATGAATGATTCCCGTTGGCACATGATGACGTATGATTGTGATGGCTATTCTAATTATGTGAAGATAGTTGGATAGGTATGGCTTGTATAATAAAATCAATATTTTGGACAAATACAAAACTTAACATAGTATATACACATGTAGGTTATCAATCTAGTTTGATTTAATCGTTTATTTGCACTCTAAACTGAATCTGACCATTGGGAGTGAGTTTCATCCATAGATCAAGCTATCCAACCATTCATTTTTTAAATGTACAATAACTTTATAACATAATCAACATCAAAACCCTTGGAAGACCTGATTCTTGTACTCCAAACGCGTTGAAACTTCCCATGACACCACGGTACAGTAATTAAACCATGAACCATCGTATTCGGGACCCAGATCACAAGATCCACTGTCCATCGACCTATAATTCACATCAGACGTGTGTAATTCACTGTAAGATGATATGGTGCTTGCTCACATTGATCGGACCAACAGATTTTAAAATCGAACCGCCCAAAATCACTTAGACTAGCTTAGAAACACCTCTGACAGTCGGGGAAACAATCTGGATCAATCTAGTAGAGATTTGACCATGAAAATTTATAATTTATGATAAACGGTTGAAAATACATGCCGTATGGCCCACCTAGGATTCTGATTCACACATAATTTATTCAATGATCCAGTACAAAGACATAAAATGAAATGGACGGTTTTGATTGTCCCTGTGGTCTCCAGTGGCCCCCACAAAAAATCCAAATAGAAAAAGAAAAAAACATTGTAAGTAGTGAATCCGGCCAACAGCGCTGACCAGCAGACCCCGACTACATGACAAAAAAAAATAAAATAATAAATAAATCGAAGAAGAAGCATCTTCTTTTTTCGACCCAGATTCCTCGCCCAGCGACTTCAAAAGATTAAACGATCATTCGATCGCTGGGGCCCACCATCATCACACAAGATGATGATCAGAACCGTTCATTAGCAAGTTGGTGCACATCACCATGGATCCTACTGAATTCCAGAGCTTAAACTACGTCTGCGGCTGGGATAAACCAGCTCTAGAAACGGCATTCGAACAACTTGCCGTTTTCGTCTTTCTTCCAACCAAATGAACAGCTTTCTGTTCTGGATTCTGTTGTAAAATATTGATTTTAATAAAAAAATATTTTAATAATAAAAAGTCGTTTTTTGAAAAACTTTTGGAGCTTTGGGAATAGTCCCACATGGGAAAGAGAAGAGAAAGAAAAGTGGTTTAAATGATAATAGTGGAGTACCATAATATTTGCCTACCTAGTCCGTGGACCATGAGACTTGCGTGTTCCAGTGCGAAGCACTGGAACACCGCGCACGCGCTCGCGCTCGGGCTCGGGCTCGGGCTCGGGCTCGGTCTCGGGCTCGGGCTCGGGCTCGGGCTCGGGCTCGGTGCGAGGGCGTGGGCATGTGAGGCAGTGTGGCTGTAGAGGCGCTAGTGGCGCACTTCGCACGTGTGCGAGTCGCGGTGCGACTAGTGGCTAAGGCAGATGGTTGGTTGGACGAAAATCTAAAGGACTGAATGAGAGTCCCTTAGAATATATAGAGGGCTGAAAAAGAGCTGTTGTAGAAATTCTGTAACAGCTGTGCAATAAGTGCAGGGTCCAGCTGAAACTGCTGCATGGCTAGCCCCAACAGCTATAAAACGGCTAGCTGCTGTCTCACAACGGTCAGCATGCAGCAGCTTAATGGCCCATGCACAACGGTCAGAAAACGGCCATAAAACGGCTAGTTTTCTCAACAGCCAGAAAACGGTCATGGGATTTATTTCCCTGGACCATAACCCCCAGCCACCATAGCCTATAAAAGGAGGGTCTGGATAGGTTCCAAAACCATCTCAACTCACTCCAGCAACTCCATACGAATTCTAGAAAACAGCCTCTCAATACAGCAAGGTGTCAACCTTAGCTAGAAGAACAGACCAGCGGTGTGGTCTAGGACGGTTCAACCGAACCAGCAGGCTGAAGATTATAACTTAATCGAGCAAACCACTTTTCTATTTTCTTCTTTTCTTATTTTGGGATTTTTCTTTATATTGTAATACTGCCAGAAATAGTGAAATTGAGTTCCATTTGGTGGGCCTTCGTGTTTGCTGAACGCAGACCCACACCAGACTCGTCGTATCCTAGAAGCAATTTGCCTGTAACCTATCAGCATACTCAATTTACTTGAGTTGGGGCAAATAACGCTTTAAGGACAGCGTTTTCAGACGTGCTTCAGCCTGTCCATATTATTTTCGGTTTCCATATTATACAGAAACTACATTAATCTGTATAAATTTACCAACAGATTCTCCCTCCCAACCGAACACAATCCGCGACAGAGGGTTCTTATCGAATCTGATCTGTCCATACCGGACAATCCCAGCCGTTCGATTAGAATTCACGCGGATTGTGGCCTAACAGAAATTCCCGCGCGCAAGCAATGTTCGAAGGAGAATCTCTTCGATTCCATTTTTGGAAACTCAAGACTTCCCAATCTGTGTTAGAGCCTGGAAATCAATCCAGACCATTGATTTGTAGTATCTCAGCCGTCCGAAACCAGTGGAAACGGATCGACGTGCAGCTATATAAATCGAATTTGCCGTGATCTTCACTCCTTCCTCGAAATTTCTCAGAAGCTAGATTTCAATCCAGTCCACTCAGTTTCCAGATCCTGGAAAAACCCCATGAAGTACAAAGAGCCCATTGCAACGTCCGGATTTCTCGGCTTCTCTCGACAGCACGCGTAAAGCGGGAGAAAGCTTCTCCATGCGAACCCACCGGACGAACGGCTGTGAACCTTCGATCGCTGCTTTCCATAAGCTCCCTACACTCCATCTGGATCATCCAGAAGAAAGAGTTCGAAGAAAGAATCCTCGGGTTCAGATCTGCCAATAGCAGCGGGTCATCTTCCTCGATTTACACGCAAGCCGTGCGTTCTTGTGGGAGCTCCGATCAGAGATCTGATTCGTCCATTTGATGGGCCATTGTATCAACTTTTGATCATGAAAATCGGATTATCAAGCCTCAATGTGTTCTGTGATTGGGATTCAATCGAAACGCAGAAATCTGAAGCTGTTTTGCGTGTGTAATCTCTACACCACATCGACTCGACGCGAACTCCTTGTGGTGGAAGATTTCCGAATACCTGAGTAGAGATAATATCTCTATCAAATCAGTAGGTAGTTTGATAACAGATCCTTGAGGGAGGAAAATTGGGAAAGTTGAGAGCTCGATCATCTATTTCAACTCGCTGATTTGTTGAGTTGGAACCGAGTTGTAGCTCAGTCCGTGAACTGCTGTGTCGACTCAGCTTGAGGTTTGAGCTGAGTCTTGGACTCGGTTGCGTCCCAGGAAAGAAGAGGAAGAAAAGGGAAGAAAAGAAAAAGGAGGAGAGAGAGAGAGAGAGAGAGAGAGAGAGAGGTAAAATTTCCATTTGTTATTTATTTTTAAATTATTATATTTCTTTTATAATAATTATTAATTGTTATTATTATTTAATAAGTATTATTATTGTTATTATTGTTATTTGCTATTATTAGATTATTTTTCTTATTATAATTATTTTAATAATTATTAGGGTTTTTCTTATAATTACTTGCAATTATTATTAATTTTAATATTATTAATTATTATGTTTATCATTGTTAAGATTGTTATTAATTATTGAACATATTAGAGATTGAAATCTCTAAAACTCGAACCTAAAATAAAGATCAAAATCCTATGATTGATCTTAACCGTGTAATGTTTGAAAATCATGTTCCGATTTTACTTTAAGTCAATTACCTATTTTAATGACATTAGAAGGGGATTCAACTCAAAAGGTGAAATTTTTTCTTCAAGCTTTCCACCAAAATTATAAATCTAGTGTTAGTTGTGCTTTTTTTTTTTTGGTCGAATCTCTTTTCTAACATGCTTAGATCACATGCTAGTGTAATCCATGTATAGATTCTTATTTCTACGTACCATGCATCATTTAGAACATTAAAATCATGATTTACTTGTTTTAGAAACTTAAATGCTTAATTACAACACTTAATGAATAGTCTTATATTATATAACATCTCCACTTAACATTTGTTAGTAAATTGCATGTTTCATGCTACTTGAATGCCTAATTTCATTCTTATTTATATTTAGACTTTACTCAGGTTAGAATGATCATGTTAGAGCTATCTATGTTGTATCGACTTGTTTTGAGAACGGGGTATCAGAATTGCATTTTAGAGGAATGAATGTAGCAGGTATGCGAAAGTAGTGTGACATTTGTGTGTAAGTTATGTGACATTTGTATGCAAGTAGTGTGGCATTTGTGTGGAATGAAAGCGATATTTGTATGGAAGTAGTGTGACATTGGAATGAATTCTTATACATTTTAGAACATGATGGGAGTTACCCATATGAAGGACCTAACAATGACACAACCCATGTAGGATAAACGTATGAAATACCATTCTTAAATGTACATGTGAATGGATAGAAATCACATCCATTTGAACTAGAATTTTCTTATTTTGTTATAGTTTGACAACTTAATGATGTATCATTTAAATCACGTGAGATTTTTGGACCATGAGACCTAAGTTTGTCCTTAGTGATTTTCGGCTAGTGAGGTCGATGTATGTATCTTATGATTCTTGTATTTTATTTATAATACCTGCATGAGGTCGATGTATGCCACTTTATGATTTCTATATCATGTTGCAGTAGTTTTATATGTCATGGGTTAGTCCTTTACGTGGTATTCTTATCTAATAATCATTACACCAGTCATGGAAAAAATGAGAATTCAATAATTGGTTGTTTGTTATAAATTGGATTAATAAATGGATGCATTCATATAACTTATGTCACCGTTTTATGTCATATGAGATTCCGGGTAATGCCAATGATGTTTCTTGTGATTCTGTTTCATGGTATGTCACCTGAGATTTCAGGTAATGTTGGTGACGTCTCTTGTGATTCATTATCTTATCACTTGAAATTTTGGATAATGCTGGTGATGTCTCTTGTTTTTCTTTTTTTTTATATACTTGAGATTTCGGGTAATGCTAGTGATGTCTCTTGTGATTCATTATTTTGTCACTTGAGATTCTGGGTAATGCCAATGCGTCTCTTGTGATTGTCTCCTCCCAAGCCCAGCAGCTACCCACCACCACCAAGCCATGACCACTCTCTCTCTCTCTCTCTCTCTCTCTCTCTCTCCACTCCCTCCCTCATCTTTTGCACAGTCGCACAGCCACCAGCCACAGCTCGGCCGCTCGCCTTAACTCAAGTAGTAGCTCGTTCGAACGGACCACACTCTCCCGGCTCTAATTAAGGTGATATGTAATTTTTTTTAGTTTTATTTTCATAATTTTCATCTATTAATTTCTAATTAGGGTTGGAAGTCCAAATTGAAATGGGTCGAGTATGTCTGACCTGGCTAGGTGTGAATTGTATAGTACATCCTTGCTAGCTCGGGTGTGAACGAGTTGGGTGTAGACTGTGTGGTGCGGTCGAGCTGGCTTGGGTACGGTCAGGCTGGGTGTAGACTGTGTGGTGTGTCTGGTCTGACTCAGGTGGGACCGAGCTGGTTGTGGTTGGTCTGGGCTAGATCGGGCTGAGCCATTTTAAAACCCAAAATCTAAACCTAAACCCTAATACTAAAACCTAAACCCTAAACCCAAACCCTAAACCCTAAACCTAAAACCTAACCCTAAACCTAAACCTAAACGCTTAACCATAAACCTAAACCTTAAACCTAAACCCTAATCCCTAAACAGTCATGTCATACATAAATTAGAAAGTTCATTGGAAAAAAGAAAGACAAAGTGAAAGAAGTGCATCATGTAAAGACAAAGAAAGATAAGGTTTTAGTTTTGGTTTAGGTTATAGGTTTTGGGATTGGAGAATGGGTTCGGGTTTAGGTCTTAGGTTTTGGTTTTGGTTTTGATTTTGGTTTAGCTTATAGGTTTTGGTTTAGGTTATAGGTTATAGGTTTAGGATAAGGTTTAGGTTTAGGTTATAGGTTTTTGGATTTGAGAATGGGTTCGGGTTTAGGTTATAGGTTTTGGTTTTGGTTTAGGTTATAGGTTTTGAGATTTGAGAATGGGTTCGAGTTTAGGTCATAGGTTTTGGTTTTGATTTAGGTCATAGGTTTAGGTTTTGGTTTTGGTTTTGGTTTTGGTTTAGGTTATAGGTTTTGGTTTAGGTTATAGGTTTTGGTTTAGGTTATAGGTTATAGGTTTTGAGAATGGGTTCAGGTTATAGGTTTTGGTTTAGGTTATAGGTTTTAGGATTTGAGAATCGGTTCAGGTTTAGGTTATAGGTTTTAGTTTTGGTTATAGGTTTTGGGATTGGAGAATGGGTTCGAGTTTAGGTCTTAGGTTTTGGTTTTGGTTTTGGTTATAGGTTTTGGTTTAAGTTATAGGTTATAAGTTTAGGATAAGGTTTAGGTTTAAGTTTAGGTTATAGGTTTTGGGATTTGAGAATGGGTTCGGGTTTAGGTTATAGGTTATAGGTTTTGGTTTTGGTTTTAGTTTAGGTTATAGGTTTTGGGATTTAGTTTAGGTTATAGGTTTTGGTTTTGGTTTAGGTTATAAGTTTTGCTTTAGGTTATAGTTTATAGGTTTAGGATAAGGTTTAGGTTTAGGTTATAGGTTTTAGGATTTGAGAATGAGTTCGGGTTTAGGTTATAGGTTTTGGTTTTGGTTATAGGTTTTGGGATTGGAGAATGGGTTCGGGTTTAGGTCTTAGGTTTTGGTTTTGGTTTAGGTTATAGGTTTTGGTTTAGGTTATAGGTTATAGGTTTAGGATAAGGTTTAGGTTTAGGTTTAGGTTATAGGTTTTGGGATTTGAGAATGGGTTCGGGTTTAGGTTATAGGTTATAGGTTTTGGTTTTGGTTATAGTTTAGGTTATAGGTTTTGGGATTTGGTTTAGGTTATAGGTTTTGGTTTTGGTTATAGGTTATAGGTTTAGGATAAGGTTTAGGTTTAGGTTATAGTTTTAGGATTTGAGAATGGGTTCGGGTTTAGGTTATAGGTTTTGGTTTTGGTTTAGGTTATAGGTTTTGAGATTTGAGAATGGGTTCGGGTTTAGGTCATAGGTTTTGGTTTTGATTTAGGTTATAGGTTTTGGGATTGGAGAATGGGTTCGGGTTTAGGTCTTAGGTTTTGGTTTTGGTTTTGGTTTTGGTTTAGGTTATAGGTTTTGGTTTAGGTTATAGGTTATAGGTTTTGGTTTTGGTTTTAGTTTAGGTTATAGGTTTTGGGATTCGGTTTAAGTTATAGGTTTTGGTTTTGGTTTAGGTTATAGGTTATAGGTTTAGGATAAGGTTTAGGTTTAGGTTATAGGTTTTAAGATTTGAGAATGGGTTCGGGTTTAGGTTATAGGTTTTGGTTTTGGTTATAGGTTTTGGGATTGGAGAATGGGTTCGGGTTTAGGTCTTAGGTTTTGGTTTTGGTTTTGGTTTTAGTTTAGGTTATAGGTTTTGGTTTAGGTTATAGGTTATAGGTTTAGGATAAGGTTTAGGTTTAGGTTTAGGTTATAGGTTTTGGGATTTGAGAATGGGTTCGAGTTTAGGTTATAGGTTATAGGTTTTGGTTTTGGTTTTAGTTTAGGTTATAGGTTTTAGGATTTGGTTTAGGTTATAGGTTTTGGTTTTGGTTTAGGTTATATGTTTTGCTCTAGGTTATAGGTTATAGGTTATAGGATAAGGTTTAGGTTTAGGTTATAGGTTTTAGGATTTGAGAATGGGTTCGGGTTTAGGTTATAGGTTTTGGTTTTGGTTTTGGTTTAGGTTATAGGTTTTGAGATTTGAGAATGGGTTCGGGTTTATGTCATAGGTTTTGGGATTTGAGAATGGGTTCGGGTTTAGGTCATAGGTTTTGGTTTAGGTTTTAGGTTTTAGGATTTGAGAATCGGCTCGGGTTTAGGTTATAGGTTTTGGTTTTGGTTTTGGTTTAGGTTTAGGTTATAGGTTTTGGGATTGGAGAATGGGTTCGGGTTTAGGTCTTAGGTTTTGGTTTTGGTTTAAGTTATAGGTTTTGGTTTAGGTTATAGGTTATAGGTTTAGGATAAGGTTTAGCTTTAGGTTATAGGTTTTTGGATTTGAGAATGGGTTCGGGTTTAGGTTATAGGTTTAGGATAAGGTTTAGGTTTAGGTTTAGGTTTAGGTTTAGGTTATAGGTTTTGGGATTTGAGAATGAGTTCGGGTTTAGGTTATAGGTTTTGGTTTAGGTTTAGGTTATAGGTTTTAGGATTTGAGAATGGGTTCGGGTTTAGTTCATAGGTTTTGGTTTTGGTTTAGGTTATAGGTTTTGGGATTTGAGAATGGGTTCGGGTTTAGGTTATAGGTTTTGGTTTTGGTTTAGGTTATACGTTTTAGGATTTGAGAATGGGTTCGAGTTTAGGTCATAGGTTTTGGGATTGGAGAATGGGTTTGGGTTTAGGTCTTAGGTTTTGGTTTTTATTTTAGTTTTGGTTTAGGTTATAGGTTTTGGTTTAAGTTATAGGTTATAGGTTTACGATAAGGTTTAGGTTTAGGTTTAGGTTATAGGTTTTGGGATTTGAGAATGGGTTCGGGTTTAGGTCATAGGTTTTGGGATTTGAGAATGGGTTCGGATTTAGGTCTTAGGTTTTGGTTTTGGTTTAAGTTATAGGTTTTGGTTTAGATTATAAGTTATAGGTTTAGGATAAGGGTTAGGTTTAGGTTATAGGTTTTTGGATTTGAGAATGGGTTCGGGTTTAGGTCTTAGGTTTTGGTTTTGTTTTAGGTTATAGGTTATAGGTTTAGGATAAGGTTTAGGTTTAAGTTTAGGTTATAGGTTTTGGGATTTGAGAATGGGTTCTGGTTTAGGTTATAGGTTATAGGTTTTGGTTTTGGTTTTAGTTTAGGTTATAGGTTTTGGGATTTGGTTTAGGTTATAGGTTTTGGTTTTGGTTTCGGTTATAGGTTTTGGTTTAGGTTATAGGTTATAGGTTTAGGATAAGGTTTATGTTTAGGTTATAGGTTTTAGGATTTGAGAATGGGTTCGGGTTTAGGTTATAGGTTTTAGTTTTGGTTTTGGTTTAGGTTATAGGTTTTGTGATTTGACAATGGGTTCGGGTTTAGGTCCTAGGTTTTGGGATTCGAGAATGGGTTCGGGTTTAGGTCATAGGTTTTGGTTTAGGTTTTAGGTTTTAGGATTTGAGAATCGGCTCGGGTTTAGGTTATAAGTTTTGGTTTTGGTTTTGGTTTAGGTCATAGGTTTTAGGATTTGAGAATGGGTTCGGGTTTAAGTCTTAGGTTTTGGTTTTGGTTTTGGTTTTGGTTTAAGTTATAGGTTTTGGTTTAGGTTATAGGTTATAGGTTTAGGATAAGGTTTAGGTTTAGGTTATAGGTTTTTGGATTTGAGAATGGGTTTGGGTTTAGGTTATAAGTTTAGGATAAGGTTTGGGTTTAGGTTTAGGTTATAGGTTTTGAGATTTGAGAATAGGTTCGGGTTTAGGTTATAGGTTTTGGTTTAGGTTTAGGTTATAAGTTTTAGGATTTGAGAATGGGTTCGGGTTTAGTTCATAGGTTTTGATTTTGGTTTAGGTTATAGGTTTTGGGATTTGAGAATGGGTTCGGGTTTAGGTTATAGGTTTTGGTTTAGGTTTAGGTTATAGGTTTTAGGATTTGAGAATGGGTTCGGGTTTAGGTCATAGGTTTTGGTTTTGGTTTAGGTTATAGGTTTTGGGATTGAAGAATGGGTTCGGGTTTAGGTCTTAGGTTTTGGTTTTGGTTTTGGTTTAGGTTATAGGTTATAGGTTTAGGATAAGGATTAGGTTTAGGTTTAGGTTATAGGTTTTGGGATTTGAGAAGGGGTTCGGGTTTAGGTCATAGGTTTTGGGATTTGAGAATGGGTTCGGGTTTAGGTCTTAGGTTTTGGCTTTGGTTTAAGTTATAGGTTTTGGTTTAGGTTATAGGTTATAGGTTTAGGATAAGGTTTAGGTTTAGGTTATAGGTTTTTGGATTTAAGAATGAGTTCGGGTTTAGGTTATAGGTTTAGGATAAGGTTTAGGTTTAGGTTTAGGTTATAGGTTTTGGGATTTGAGAATGGGTTCGGGTTTAGGTTATAGGTTTTAGTTTAGGTTTAGGTTATAGGTTTTAGGATTTGAGAATGGGTTCAGGTTTAGTTCATAGGTTTTGGTTTTGGTTTAGGTTATAGGTTTTGGGATTTGAGAATGGGTTCGGGTTTAGGTTATAGGTTTTAGGATTTGAGAATGGGTTCGGGTTTAGTTCATAGGTTTTGGTTTTGGTTTAGGTTATAGGTTTTGGGATTTGATAATGGGTTCGGGTTTAGGTCATAGGTTTTGGGATTTGAGAATGGGTTCGGGTTTAGGTCATAGGTTTTGGTTTTGGTTTAGGTTATAGGTTTTGGTTTTGATTTTGGTTTAGGTTATAGGTTTTTGGGTTTTAGAATCGGTTCGGATTTAGGTTAAGGGTATGGTACCTACAAATACAAATATAAACATGGCCTGTCCAAATGGCCAGGCCCTTCCAATGCCGTCCATAGGAAATGGACAGCTTCATCATGGTCATAACAGCGGTTCTCACCTTTCAAGGACCCCTGCTCTTCTGAATAGCTCCGACACACATCCGGGTTTGCTCCATTAATCTCAAGCATATACATAAACACGGCCTATCCAAATGGCCAGGCTCCTCCAATGTTGTCCATAGGAAATGGACAAGTTCATCATGGTTATAACAGCGGTTCCCACCTTCTAGGGACCCCCACTCCTCCGGATAGCTCCGACGCACATCTAGGTCTGCTCTATTAATCTCGAGCAAATACATAAACACGGCCTGTCCAAATGGCCAGGCCCTTCCAATGCTGTCCATAGGAAATGGACAACTTCATCATGGTCATAACAGCGGTTCCCACCTTCCAGGAACCCCCACTCTTCCAGATAGCTCCGACGCACATCCAGGTCTGCTCCATCAATTTTGAACAAATACATAAACACGGTCTGTCTAAATGGCCAGACCACTCCAACCATGTGCATTCTTGAGTCAAGAGACGTACCAGATGCTTGAATCTGAAATATACATTTAAACATAAAAAGGCATTGGAAATCGCTTCTCAAAACCGTAGACTATTTTCTTTTAAAACTCGTTCATCTCACCTGAAAATCTGTCACATAATGAATAACTATAACCACAATGATAACTACACGTGTGCATTCTTGATAAGAGACTTACCAGATGCTTGAATCTGAAATATGCAGCTCCAATCCTCCCACATGGAACATCCACTTGAAAGAATGTGCATAACCGTCATGCTTGAGTAATCAATACAGAAATGTACAAGTAAAACT
The DNA here is from genome assembly GCA_037074715.1 of Magnolia kwangsiensis. Lineage (NCBI taxonomy): Eukaryota > Viridiplantae > Streptophyta > Magnoliopsida > Magnoliales > Magnoliaceae > Magnolia > Magnolia kwangsiensis. The sequence continues at coordinate 125,936,507 of CM073574.1, read as the reverse complement.
ATATAACTAGAGATACTCACTGCATTTTCAGGATCTCCTTCATAGTTAACGATCTCATCGTAAAGCCCTTCTCCCTCCTCCTTTACCCGGGCTTGGGACTGGCAATGCAAGGAGTTGCATTGGCGGATTTAAAAAAGGGCTTAGGCTCAATTTGATTTTTTTTTAAAAAAAATGTTGTCATAAATACTAATGTGATGACCAAATGGAGCCTAAGACTATAAATACGTTCAAATATATAGTACAAAATTCATTCAATATTTTTTTTAAAAAAAATAAGTGCCAAATTAGTTCATAATTAGTTCAAAATGCACACTACACACTCAAAATTAATTTAAAATGTACACACTACACATGTTCAATTATAGAGTACCAACATTGTTTAAATTATAGGATTCTCAAAGCCTCTTTCCCCCATTGCACAAATGATCCTAGACCAGCCTCTCCAAGTGTAGATGCGAACCCATCTTCTTTCCACAAAGGAGCGTGAGGTTGTATAACCTCAGTCAGGACAACAACAAAAGCTCCATCCTCCAATGGTTGGCAATGGACAGTTGCATTTGGATTAACTTCGTGTACTTCACCACGATCAACTACACCACATTTTTCAAAACCAAGCAAGTCGCATCTCTTACCGATATATATATAATATCCGACTATATTTACACATAAAATGGCATTGGTATTGTTAGCATTTATAATATAATTGTAAGCTCAATATAGTAAAAAATTTATATTTGCATACCGACGATGCCTGAGTAGATTTAATGACTGTTGGTGATGAGAGAGCAGGGGCTGACTTGAAATAACTATATCTTGAGTCATATCATCCAATTTTATCTTCACCTGAAATAACTCTTGAGTTACGCTCTCTTTTTCTTTTGTCACATGCTCTACCTTTGAACGAGCAGAGGCTGACTTCTTCAGTCCTAGTTTGCTTATTGAGCAACCTAGACCCCGTATTCGCCCTCTATTGTCAGAACCAACCAACTGTAAAACATTGTAAATCAAGTTATTAGGATGTTCATAATTACCATAAAACTTAAGTAATTTTTAAATTTTATTAGTACTTCTGTAAGGGCATCATCCATGCCGGTCATCCTATAAGCAAGATTGCTACTATAGAGCTCATCTACTTTTTCTTGTGAAAAAATACAAATGAATGCAATATAATTCAAAGTTATACATAGGCTTTTCATAAGGGTACTAGTTAGTGGTACGAGGGATGCAATTACACCAAGGTCAGGATATTGGACAACTTTGTCCTTTCGGGTATGGGTTCTTAAGAAGACTTCACATCTACTTATCTCGGCATCAGAGGTAAGATTCTTCTCCATCGCCTTTGCCATATTACATATCATTCAAATACACATCATTAATAGATTTAGATGAATGATAATTCAAATTTAAATTCAATTTTAAAATATAATATCTATTTTTAAATACATACCATCTTATGGCGAGTAACAGCCATGCTGTGCCTCCCAAGACACGCGGGTCCTTTTAGCTTGGCCCGATTGACTTTATTCCTTGCGCTTACCCTCTTGAATTCCTCAGTGCTACGTTGATCCACGAAGACCCTCCAATCCTCCATAGGGATACCTTGGGGGGGGGGGGGGGGGGGTAGGATCCTTGTTGTTAATATATTTTGCAGTCAATCTTCTCTTGTAATTCCTCCATGCTTCATTAATACATTTTGTAACGTAATCAAGACTTATATCCCAACTTTGACCCTCAAACTCATAAAGCTGTGACAATCTTTCTGTGACCATATGAATTTGTTCATGAGGCACTTGGCGAAAGTCCGAGTATATGATTGGGATATGAGAACGGGTGAGGACACCGACATGCGATGCAAAGTCTCTGTGATCGGAACAGTCCTCATTTGGTTGCCCAAATTCATTTATCTTTAGGACTTTTTTCCTATCATGTTGCATAAGTAAAGAGACCCCCCTAGTAATGCCTCTCTTTTTGGATGAAGAAGAAGCTAACGCAATTACATAAAAAGAATAATAGTTATATATACACATCATTAATTACCGCCAATATATAAGAAAAAAGAAACTTACATATATAATTAAGGAGAAATATCTTATTACCTTTGGTGTTGCTTGAATCTGTACTCTCAAGCACCTGCGCCCCCAATACCTCTGGTTGTGAATCCATGTGCCTATTTCTTCCCTAATATGAAAAGAAAAGAAAAAAAATAGCTAATGGTTAAGAAATTATTTAAATCACAGATAAAGTATAAAAAATTCACTATATTATCCAAACCTTGATTAGATTTCCTCCAATAAATATCATTTTATTACATGCTTAGAAAATACAAACAAATCAGTAGATTCTCTTTGATCATTTTTTTTTCTTTGTTTTCTCGATCACAACACTGACATCTTCAGATTCATTGAATATCAACTCATCAACCATTGCTAATGAGGTGAGATCAGGTCCTGCATCGGCATTAGTTACAACCTTTAATCGTTCCGATAGAACGCACGTCTCTTCTTCAACAAAAAAATTTTTTAGAACCTCCAAGACCACATGCTAGTCAGGATTTTTTGAATCTCTGGAGTAGAAAACTTGCATGCATGCTCTGTAAGAATGAAGGGCTCGTCACCGACTTTGTCTGAACTGTAAAGACTAGACAAATTTACTAATCTTAAATTCGCTTCAACATCAAAAGAAACACCATGATGTGTCACTTTCACCCAATCACACTTAAATGGGATGGGCTTGTACCCTGTTCGGTACTCCAATTGGATAATTCTACGAAGGACTCCATAGTATGGTTGATTTTCATCCACTGTATTGATATCCTTAGCACTTGATCGAAAGGTTATCATGCCCTTTGTCCTAACCCCACTGTTTTGGTTTATTTTATTCTCCTCATAGTCCTTAGTGACAAAGAGGAAACCATTAATACAATATTTATTGTATTGCATAGAAAAAGCTAGAGGTCCTCTCACTACATCTTTAAATTCATTATAGTCAGATTCAATGAACTCTGGTTGCCTCTTCAACCAAGATATGAATTCGTCCTCGCTAGGCACCCTGTTGGTCCTCTTATAGCATCCCTGCAAGAAATCTTTGTGTTTCCTGCGCGATATTCGATAATATTGTTATATTGAAATTTCATAAAATAAGGAAGATATATATATATATATATATATATATATATATATATATATATATATATATATATATATATATATATATACACACACACACACACACACACATATATGTATATATATTAGCTTATTATACATACCCTTCCCACTCGTCGTAGCTAGGATGACTCTTCAGTACCCATGTACGAGCTTGTTCGTATTCGATACTTACTCAGATAACACTTTGACCCGAACCTACTGGACCAATGTCGTCATCATTCAGGTCATCATCAATGATATCTTCCAACTTATGTAGTCCTGGAATGACTCCATTAAACCGTTTTTTCAGCTTTTCCAGTAGGCTTGTTTTCTGTTTTCCTTTATATTGGTTGCAGAATATAACTATCTCCTCTTGGATGTACTGCTCTGCAATACAATCCTCAGGTCGTGTCTTGTTAAGGACATAGGCCTTGAATGTCTTCATGAACCTGACAAAGTTAATGATACATTATATATACATGCAAATGTAGATGGTAAGCCGATTTATTCTTATTAAGCTCACTGTATACCGTTTGAATGGATACATCCATTGATAGTATATAGGACCACATATGCGAGCCTCGTAAGCTAAATGGATCTACAAATGCATCATAATGACAAATATCGATGGCGGGCATATAGTTTCAAGCTGACATAACGTCCTCGCCATGCCCCTCTTGAGAGTAAGGAGTGTTTGAAGGTCTACAGTTGTCGAGCATAAGGCATTAAAGAATGTGCAAAAGCTTGTAATTATAGGATGAATGACCTTCCTATCCCTGAATGCATGTTGGATGAGAACTGGGAGCAGATGTTGCATCAACACATGGTAAGAATGAGACTTCATTCCCTTTAAATTCACGCAATCTTCCTTTATAATGGTCTTCCAATTCGCACTAAAACCGATCGGAACATGCAACTCATGCAAAGTCTGGATGAAAAGTTTTTTCTCTTCTTTTCTTAGACAAAAAGGACTTTGTTTCTGAATCACCTTGCCATTGTTCTTTTTCAGCCATAGACGCTTCTTAATTCCCAATTGTTTCAGGTCCCTGCGTGCATTAGCATCATCCTTGGTTTTTCCAGGCGTGTTCAACATTAAGGCAAGAAGGATTTCACATATATTTTTCTTAATATGCATGACATCAAGGTTGTGACGTACGAGAATATCTTTCCAATACTCCAAATCAAATAATATAGACCGTTTGAAGAACCACGGTGATTCAACATCATCCGCTAGCTCTTGTCGGCCTCCATCAATACCCCTTATATTATTCTTCCCAGTCTTCCCCCACTGCATATTCAAGTTTGCAGTTTTATCTTTTGACCTCAATCCCATCCAGACGAATCGGTTGATGTCATATCTCCACCTTCTTGTTGAACGTGCCAGCACTTGTGTCCTTCCTAGCCTGTTCTGACATTGGCAACCATCGTCTATGGCCCATATAAATATGTTTCTTTCCATATTTGAGTCGCAAAGAATCTATGTTGGGACCACATACAGGACAACCATACTTACCCTTTGTCCTACAACCAGAAACATTACCATATGCTGAAAAGTCATGGATTGTTCAAAGCAGAACAACACACATGTTGAATTTGTTTTCATGGTATGCATCGAACGTCGTGACCCCTTCTTGCCATAACTTTTATAATTCATCAATCAATGGCTGTAAATAAACATCAATATCCTTTCCTGGTTGTCGCGGTCCCTCAATGAGCAAAGTCAACATAGTAAACTGAGGTTTCGTGCAAAGTTTTGGTGGAAGGTTGTACGTCACACACATAACGGGCCATGAACTATGCGACATACTGAAAATGACGAATGGGTTAAACCCATCTGTAGCCAAACCCAATCGAACATTGCGAGGCTCAGATGAAAAATCTGTATACTTGTCATCAATATTCTTCCATGCAATAGAATCGGCCGGATGCTACATCTTTTTATGTTGAAATTTCTTGGTTGAGTGCCAAGACATTTTTTTCGCCAACCATGGCACACTGAACATTCTTTGTAGCCTTGGTGTTAATAAAAAATACCTTAACACCTTCTTAGGTATTTGAGATCATTTTTTCTCAGAATCCATTTCAGTCTTGTACCTAGGAGTTTTACAATTTGGACAAATGGTTTTCATCTCATTCTCTCTCCAGTATAAGATGCAATCATTTAGACAAGCATGGATTTTCACATAATCAAAACCCAACTCTGTAATGATCTTCTTCGTTTGGTAGGTATTAGTTGGGGCCTTGTTACCGGAAGGTAACACCTTCTTTAGTAGTTGAAGGAGCTTTGTAAAGCTTTTTTCACTCCATCCACGATTCACCTTTAATTTGAAAAGCTGTACAATGAAAGTCAGCACGGTGAAATCTTGGGCTCCAGGGTATAGCTCAGTCATTGCGTCTCGTAGATTTGCTTCAAAATCATTGGTTTCATTTTCTCCAAAGACACCTTCAACTACAGGGGTCACATTCGGCTCATCCTGTACAACTTCTTCTAGGTTATTACGACCAAGTTCTTGAACGATCATGTTGTGAATCTCATTTAAGTTAGGGACACTATGGTATTGTTGCGAACTTGATTCACGTACGGTACACTTAGGTGATACATGCTCCCCATGCATGTTCCAAACCGTATAGCTTGGGTCGAATCTATTTTTCATTAGATGTATTTTCATATAATCATAAGAAACCGAAAAACGTGCACATCTGCAAGTGGTGCATGGACAAGGAACGGATTCTCTACCAGGAAGGTTTTCTTGTGCAAACTTTGAGAAACTTCTTATTCTAGAAATAAAATGTGGGTCTGAAAAACTTAGTGTCATCCACTCCCTATTCATTATAGTCAAATCTTGATTAACCAAGGGGTCCATTTTCAACGTGCACCTTACCAAAAATTAAAGTTGAAAATTAGCCTAATGCACCATCCAATTCAAAGTTGGAAATGAAGGAAGTACTATCAGATGATTGGACCCATACAGATATTATCTACCAAATACAATGTATTAAGGAGTTTGCAATCATTGTAATTTTACAATAAATTAATAATGTAATTTATAAGTAAAATCTTAAACCACTTTCATAGATGAAAAGTCTCGCATGCATTTCTAATATATCAAGCTAAATGATGGATTGTACTAGTTAAAGGCTTCACCACACAAGGAACACAGATTGTACCAGCTTCCTTTCACTTTTTCTAATGTGTGTATCCCACACTGACTTTTCCACTTCTCATTATAACCCACGTGAAGCATCTCATTAACGAGACCATGCAAGAAACGCTCTGTGGGTCCACTGTGATGGATGTGACGTTTGCTCCATAAATCTATTGTGTGACCTTTTCTTTCTCTATTCCTTGGTCCATGTGCATTGCACATGCCATACCCTTGGTTTCACATCATACAACCTTTTAGTAGCAGCTTTCATGGATGAGACTCATGTAATAAACCTTTAACATTTTGAAGTACAATGACTAAGTGCTTGTTTGTCTCCCTTACTTGCACAGAAGATACATATGCCTGGCAAAGGTCCACTAGTCCACTCCTTCTCATCCCCATACGGCACATGTGCCGACCTAGCTATTTCATGGGTCCCACCATGAAGATGAAAGTGCACCCATCAAGATTAGTGTATGCAGCTGTATGCATGCTTAGACTAGATATGTAGATACCTGTCAGGGAACACCCATATGCATATTCTACTATGTGTATCACAGTTATTTACATATGTAATACCTATATATAAATACAGTTGCATACATGATGCACCTAACAACATGAAAATTAGGCTGATCCATTCATCAAGTTGGCCACCCCAAGAATAGAACGAACGATTTTGGAGAAAAAAATGCCAAAATTCTGCAATCGGCATACCCATGTGGTCACTCCTGATGGATAAGCCAGCCTGATTTTTGCTTTTGGTCTTCTTCATGGCGCACGCTACCATTATGCACTGCTTAGATGTTCCACACACTTTTCTTGTTGGCATGTGTTCTAGAAAAAAAAATAAAAAACCCTCGAGGATCCAGGAAGATTGGTTGTAGAGGTTGAAACTTCTCACCAAATTCCCCTTGAAAGTGAATCCTCCCCGACTTTTTGAGTCTCGAAAGTACTCTATATTGAAGGATAATCCCCCACTGATCAGTTTTTTACCCCCTCTCATCCACCAATAGTATTTGGGGGCAGGCATAGGATTGCCTTCAAGTTCAAAGATTAGTGTTCTTTCTCTACCTCTCGTAGGGTGCGTTTGGATGCACTATCAAACTGATTTACAATATTAATCTTTTTTTTTTCTATAAACATGAAACAATATCTATAGTCACAAAAAAAAAAATTACAATTAAAAAAAGAAAAGAAAAGAAAAAAAAATAATTTTCATATATTTACAGGGTCACCTTACACGCTATCTTCTTCGCCATGGTTTTCCTAGAGTATACCTTAAGGAGGATTGTATATTAATGTGAATAGTTTGTGGAGTCACACTGGTTAGTGGTGGAAGAGACTATGATGCCGTGAAGAGCATGCTCCTTGTAGGTTTAAGCCAATTCATTGATGCGGACAGCATTGTCGGAATTTACTGTGCTTCACTAAGAAATTCGGGGCAAACTCGGTTGCAGCTTTTTCAGAAGCAGGTTGAGATCACCAAAAATTTCCGTGGAAATGCAAATGTTCGCTACTCTTGGCTTGGTGCTTCAAAAGAAGCTTTAACAGGGATCATGCTTAATGGGTTTGGGCACAATGTAAAGCCAAAATTCAAGCCCGTCTATGGCACTGGCATTCATCTTACCCCGGTGAACTGTTCCAATGTCAGGTATTCTGATGTTGACGAAAACGGTATACGAGATATGGTGTTGTGTCGTGTTATAATGGGGAACATGGAACTTGTTCATCCTGGATCTGAACAATTTCAGCCCAGCAGTGAAAACTTTGATAGCGGCGTAGATAATCTTCAAAACCCAAAGCATTACATAATATGGAAAACTTACATGAATATGCACGTATATCCAGAATATATTGTCAGTTCAAGAGCACCCAAGACTCCTAAATCACCTTAGATGCCTTTCCCTATGTTGTTTGCTGCAATCTCAAGAAAAATTCCTCCTAAAGATATGAACTCGGTCAATCTTCACTATGATGAATTTAAGAGGAGAAAGATAAGCCGTGATGAGTTTATTAGGAAGCTGAGACAGATTATTGGGGACAAGTTATTGAGGTCTACGATAGAGAGTCTTTAGTGTAAGGTAAGGTAGCTGAATATTAGGTTTACAATACTCTGTATTTGCATTACTGAGGTCTAACAATGAGTAGCTACCATACCTCTTTCTAGCTTCCTCTGCATTGGTTTCTTTTAATTTTGGTTTTCTATTTTCTAAACATGATCATGGGGGTTATGGGTTGGGATATTTTGTATATTGGCTTCCATCTGATCTAACCATCTGTTAGACTATCAAAATCTTCAGCAGAAAATCCAGGAGCATCTGCACCAATTCTTCACTCCATCCATTCTGTTACTAATTCAAAATAATCCAGCTGTTGGCGTAACTTTCTCCTACAAACGTGTAATTGATTGTATTTGTTTGTTTCCTTATTTTTCTCATATTTGTTTCCTTATTATACGCTTGACAGTTCTCAGTTGTATAGCTATAAATATAATGGAAAACTGCACGGCTCCGGTGTGTTAGCCAAACCAAAGATATCCTCTGTATTCATCTTTCTATTGAATTGTTAGTATTTTACATGGTATCAGAGCCTAACATCCTATAAGCTCACGCTTTTCCAACCGATCCTTTCTCCAGCTTCTGCATCCTCTAAATGGCCAACACCAATGACACTTCCATCCCTGAACCTATCTTTCCACCATCTACCCTTCTACCCTCTTCCACTACTATTTCCGTTAAGCTAGATGGCTCTCACAATTATTTGGCATGGAAAATGCAGTTCCTTAATCTCCTTCGAGGACACGACTTAGTTGGCTTCATTGATGGTACTGAAACCTGTCCTCCAAAAAATCTTGCCTCTGGTTCATTCAATCCTGCCTATGTTGTTTGGCAGAAGAAAGATGGTTATCTCCTTGGATGGATCCTCCCATCTCTTTCGGAAAAACTTGTTTCCACATTGTATGGATTGGAAACGTCTAAGCAAGTCTGTACTGCCCTGCAGACTCGTTTCTCTTCTTAGTCTCATTCCCCCATTTCCCATCTTAAATGTCAACTTCAAACATTGACTCAATGTAGCAAATCTTGTTCCGAGTATCTTGAAAATGCCAAGAATCTTGCCAATCAATTAGCAGCAGCTGGTAAGCCTGTGGACGATCAAGACTTGATCTCCTTTCTTCTTGGTGGCCTGCAATCATCATACACACCATTTGTCACCTCTTTTAATTTTGCTTCCCGTGAAACTGACTTCACCTTTGAAGACTTTCAAGCTGAATTGCTGGGCTATGAAAATCTTCTGGATGTTAATCGATCTATTCCTGGTACAGATAATACTCACTTTGCTTTTGCTGCAAACAAATCTAAGGCACCTACTTATGTGAAAAAAGAAAGGACCTCCACTCCCTCCCACAAAAATGCCGAATGTAATTTCCTCTAATTATCGACCACACCAGCAGACCAGATCTACTCCTCCATAGCTTCCAAACAACCGCCTGGTTTGTCAAATTTGTGGTAAAGCTGGCCATACTGCTATTGATTGTTCTCACCGCTTTGATTATTCATATCAGGGTCGATTCCCTCCTCAAGGTCTCGCCGCAATGGTGGCTGAGACTAATGTCACCTTTGAAAATCAAGTTTGGTACATGGACAGTGGCGCCAATGCCCATATTACATCAGATGCAACTAATCTCACTCATCAGCAGCCCTTTTGTGAATCAGAAACTGTAACGGTTGGAAATGGTTCGGGTTTGCAAGTTCTAAATACTGGTTCTACCACCTTTCACTTCGGCCAATCCAATTTTCATCTAAACAAAATTCTCCATTGCCCCCAAGCAGCTACCAATCTTATCTCTATCAATCAATTTTGTTTAGATAATAATTGTTACTTTATATTAACTGCTAATGCTTTTATTGTGAAGGAGAACCTGACAGGCAGAATTCTACTTCAAGGTGTGGTTGAAAACAGCCTATATCCACTAGCTGGGTGCAAGACTTCTTATAAGAGCCTTACCTATCTTTCGGCAACCATAGGGGTTCGAACTAATGCAAACACTTGGCACTCAAGACTAGGACATCCCTCTAGTTTCATTTTAAATAGTTTATTTCATTCAAATAAACTCTCTGTCAAAGGTCCTTCAAATAAAATAGAGTTTTGCTCAGCTTGTCAACTTGGCAAAGCTAAGAAACTACCTTTCCCAGAGTCTAGTCATCAGTCTTTTGTTCCTCTTGCTTTAATCCACTCTGATGTATGGGTTTCTCCTATACAATCAACTGGTGGTTGTTCCTACTATGTTTTGTTTATTGATGATTATTCTAGATATTCTTGGCTGTATCCTTTGCACAGAAAATCTGATGTGTTTGCAACTTTTGTTAAATTTAAAACCATTGCAGAATTATTTTTTTCAACATCAATATGTTATGACTTGCACCAGTGAGTTATTGGTTATCTATCACCCGTAACAAGAGTATCACATCCCTCCAATGTTTCAAATATCAAAATCTAAAAATAAATAATAAAAAAAAAATCACCACAGATTTAATGGTGGGCATTCAATCACCATAGTAGTGAAATCTCACGGCGTGCGTGTGTAGGGTGTGTGCGCGTGTGGCATGAGTGTGTGGGGGTGTAAATAAAAAAAATAAAATCACTACAGATTTCAGAAACAGAGAGAGAGAAAGAGAGAAACTTACCGTCGTTCTTCTCCTTCTCCTTCTGCTTCCCCTTCTTGCGGTGAAAGGGGGTTTTGACAACAGAGATGGGGGAATGCGGCCACTAGACAGGGAGAGAGGGTGAGGGAGAGCAGGAGATTGAGAGAGGGCAAGGGAAAGAGAGTGGCTGACTGCGAGAGAGAGATCGAGAGAGAGATGGGTTTCGAGCGCCGCGCGGGAGAAAATGGTGGACGCTCGGTTTGGGGAGGGAGTTTTGAAGCGGATTGCATACGTACTAACTCAGTACACTTAGCGTACTGACTAAACTCTGTGGGTCCCACAGTATTTCTTGAATTTTATCCACTCTGTCCATACACTTTAGAAGATAATTTTAGATCTTTATCTTAAAAATGAAGCATATCTAAAGCTTAAATGTACCACACCACCGGAAACAGTGTGAATTCAACATCTACCATTGAAAATCTCGTGGTGGGCCATAGAAGTTTTAGATCAATATGATATTTGTGCTTTCACTTCTTTCATGTCTTTGTGATATTATGAACAGGTTGGATGACAAATAAACATCAGGAGGGCCATAGAAATGTTTCAATGGTAGAAATCATTATTCCCACGGTTTCCTATGGTATGTATTCACTTGAGTTTTATATATATCTCAATTTTGGTATCAACGGCTAAAATGATCTGAAAAAATGGGTGGACAGAGTGGATTACACAATTACATTCACGGTGGGCCTAATTGACTTTAATCAGTACTATAAGTGTGTACTACACTGTATGTACGTTCCAAAACCCATTTCCCATGGGGCGCTGACGGACGGCCCCCCTGGGACTTGAATTTTAGGACCGTGGGGCCCACTGGATATGTATTTTACATATCCACTCCGTCCATTAATTTTAAATTATTATTTTAAATGTTGGTACAAAAAATGAATCAGATTGAATTTGTAAGAAAACCACACAATATATTAATAGTAGATATTTAATTTTTATTGTTTCATATGGTGTGGTCCACTTAGACATTTAATTTATATAATTTTTGAGCTCATCTGCTAAAATTATATGTCAAAACTAATGGACGACTTAGATGACCCCATGGAGCCCCATAAGTATCATCTATGTTTAATACGGTCTAGGTGAGGAGTTATGATTTAGCTACGGATCAGCTAGGATTTAGCTATGGAAAAAATCTGTAGTAAATTTGCTACGGATTTATTCTATAGCTAAATGCTTTTAACTTCCATAGCCTTTGTCCAATTTTTTGATAGTGTAATGTTGCTTAAATCTCATATGATTGGTTGGTTGCATTTGTTTATCTTCATTCCTTAATTATTTATATTGTCTTAGTCTAACAAAATATTCTTTCTTTCAAAATTTATACTTATAGATATGTCATCGAAAAATGATCCATCAGTAGATATTTGGGATTATGAAGCTTAAGCATATTCTCATGATGGAAAGATAAAGTTACCTGCAGATTGTGTGGAAAATAACTTGTAAACAAAATAAATCGGTTAAAATTACATTTGGCTTATCGAAGAGGAAACATAGCCCTATATAATAGATCTCCTTTAGAAGTTCATGATTTATTTTGAGCCATTCTCTACTTAAATACAAAGGCTTCCACATCTTTCCCTACAGCCAATGCAACTAGCCACATAAGATATAAAAGTAGACATATTATAAATGAATAAGGGTCAAGTAGAGGAAGAACCCTCACAATTAGTAGAGAAGAAGAAGGTAAATTATTAAGCAAAAAAGAAGAACAAGATTATAAAGAAGCTGTAAAATAAAGATTGAAATTAACATCATGGACCAGACAACATTAACCCCTCCAAGACAATATGATGCCAAAGCAGGCATGAGTACGAAAAATAAGTCATGAGATAAACTATCAAAGTTTCTTAAAAGTTTCGCTGCATTTTAAAGGTGGTGAGGAATCTTGAACAAATTGGATAATAACAAAATGTTGAAAAACTTGTTAAGTTTATTAACAAGGACAATGGAAAGGCATCTCCACCAACTTATTTAGAAGAGGTAAATAACCATCTTATAGATACCTCCAGCTTAGAATTAGCAGAGTTCTCCTATACTACAAGCCATAAAAAGAGGATCAAAAGATGATTCTGTTGACGAAGGTGGATGAGGGGGTTACTATTATGGACAAGGTTGCCGGGGTTACATGCACAAAGACATTCATCATACAAAGGATATTGAATGAATGAATGACTTATTGGTTTTATGTGCAACTCCATTTGAGATTCTAAACATACTTTTGAGTTTTAACTCTTGACAATATTTATTTACTTCATTCATTTTTTTTTATAAATTACTTTTGACAATGTTTATTATGAACAACTCAACTCAAGTACACTATTAAGTTAGGATACAAACCGAAAAAAGGTCAGTAGGGAAAAAAGGTCAACTCGACCTGACACAGTGTTGACGTAACCTGACTCGATCCATGTGACTGGGTAAGACTCGGTTCGGGTTAGTCCATGAAATTGCAGTTGAGACTGCTTATTGAAGTATAAAATTATATTCAAGTGTCCTATAGGGGGATGCCTAACTTAAACTAATTATCAATTTAAACTGAGTAAGACAAAGTAATTCTAAGGCTTCTAAGCTAATAGAGGATCTAATCACATAGGCTACAAATGATTTACTTATAGAATAACTAGCCTTTTGACATAGTGTATATGAGTGTGTGGGGCGTGTTTCATATCAATATTAAACAATCATCTAATCATGCATTATTACTAAACATTCGAGACATATTAGCATAATTTAATGAATGAGTAAAGAGCAATCCTAAACATGATTATATATAGTGGTTTGGTTATGTGCCTACTCCACTCTCGGTAGATGCACTCTTTCCTAAAGTGTACTAAATTCCACTGTGAGAGGTTTTAAATCAGGTTAACCTTAAACCTTTACAACCTACACAAGGTTCAATTAAGGAGCCTACACAAGGCAACCTTAGGTGCCTACATAGGCAATGGGTCCTATACAAGGACTCAACTAGGAGCCTGCATAGGACAACCTAGATGCCTACATAAGGCAATGGGTCATACACCTGGACACCCAATGTATTATCCTGTCAGAGGCGTACGAAAGGTTTTGGCGAGTTTGTATAATCAAACTTTGAAACCCAATCCTACACAAGGAAAAGGGTTCAAACAAAATAGACTCTTAAGTACTTATTTAAAAGTGAGAGAGCCCCTTTTTAACACATACTGAAGATGACCTTCCTTGTTGATGAAGAGTCTTCAGCTCCCTTGATCCACAACAGTAGTAGATGCTCTAATAGAGCTCGTTGGGTCAAGGTATTTTGATGAATCTTATCTATTTAATGTTGGTCTTTAAGTTTGGATGAGATTCTAAAAAATTAGGTATTCATAGGATTCCAGTTGAGAGATTTGCTAATAAATGAGTTGTTGGAAGATCCTTGAATGGTAGAGTTAATTCTTTAATCCAATCTATTGATTTTTCAATGATTGTATTTAAGATAGTGTTGAAGGATGAACTCCCATGAGAAAAAGGATTTAAGATGGTAGGAGGTATTCCTTTAGAAATTATTCTCTCAAATATATCTTTTTTTCTCACTAAAGAACCACGAAAACAAGCCTCCCACATAAATAGGCAAAAATCCAAATAATAAAAAAACGAGCAGATTTTTATTAGGCTTTGATGTCAATGAAGTTTCCTTCGATGTCATCGAACCTCCTTCGATATTATTGAAATCCCTGCACTAAGATTTTTATATAAGTGCTGAAAAGATCTGCTTGATGTCATTGAGTGACGATTGATGCCATTGAAGGTGACCTTCGATGTCATTGAATGATAGTTCGATGTCATTGGAATTTTCTTCTGAAAATGCTTGGAGCTTGCTAGACAATTTTGTTCACTTTTTCGATGTCATCAAAGTCAATTCAATATCATCAAAGAATTCATGATTTTTCTTTAAAAACTCGCTAGATAAAACTGAAATTGTGGATTAGATCGCAGATATTGAAGAAAGAATGTAAGACAAAGGTCCTAGAGGAGGGTGAATAAGAATTTTCAATTATTATGCCAATTTTAAAATCCTAATTACCTGACTTAAACTAATTTACAATTAAACTAACGTAATATAACTCTAAAGGCTTCCAAGCCAATAGAGGGTCCAATCACATAAGCTACTCAAGATATGCAAATTAAGTAATTAGCTTATAACATAATGAACATATGTTTATGGAATATGCTACCTAACAATCCTAAGTATTCATCTAATCATGCATATATAATTAAGAATTCAAACACATAAGCATAATTAAACAGATGCACAAATGATAATTCCAAACATAAGCATGTATAGTAGTTCGACTTCGTGCCCACTCCACTCCCGACAGATGCACTCTCTCCTAGAGTGTACCAGATTTCACTATGAAAGGTTTAAAATCAGGTTCACCTTAAACCTTTACAACCCACACAAGGTATAACCTACACAAGGCAATTACTCATGCCTACACAAGGCACATGCCTACACAAGGCAATAATAATGCCTACACAAGACAATAACACATCTACACAAGGTATAAAGTCCCAAGCAAGGATACTTTATATATTCTCCTATCGGAGGCCTATAAAAGGACGTAGCAAGTTTGTGTAATAAAATCTGAAACCAAATCCTACACAAGGAAGAGGTTTCAAACTCTTTGAACTCTAATACTTACTTGTAAGTGGATGAGCCCTTCTTTGTAGCCTGTGGGTCGTTTGATCTTAGCTTTGTTGAGCTTCAATCAACTCCCGATTGCTCCCCCAATTACGATGATGCAGTTGTACTGATGTTTCAGCTTCACGATCATTTTCCTTGTATATGATATTCCTTTTAGGATAAACAAGGTAATGAGAGTGGGTTGAATCTCCTATATCATGATGGGAAGTGATTTTCCTAGGGGATTCAACAGATGGATGCACTAGAGTATTGAAGAGACTTAGAATATACTAATAAGTTTGGTCTTAATACTCTAGAGAAGGCATGAGATCATGTTCTTCATTAAACAGAGCTTTAAATGCTCATGAAAGTGAAGAATCACAATGATAAGAATATGAATCTCATATGGATAGAGTCTAAGATGACTATGATAAGCTTGAGATGCATTAGGGACTCTAAGATGCCTTAATCCATAAATTTTATAAAGTTCTAGATGCTTCTTTTATAGAGAAAAAGTCCCAACAGATCTATAACGGCTATATATTGATCCTACTGAGGGATCCTTTGGTCGCACTGAAATGTAATCGGTGGGACCGAATTAAGTCCTGAAGTTACTGGTTGTTTCTGATTACTTTCGGTGGCACTGAAGGTTGACTTTGGTTGCAATTGGTGAGACTAAATTTCACATCGATGAGACCAAATTACCTTTAATGTTCGTTGGACTGTTTTAGTCACTTTCGGTGGGACCGAAGGCTTTTTCGGTGGGACAAAAGATGTCATTTGGTGACACCTTTTTTCACATCCCAAACTCGAAAACTGGGCTCACAGAATTCTCGATTGCCTAATCCGACGCCGACACCCTCCGTAGTACCCCATTCTCAGCTCCTAGCACCCATACACCGGGTTTCGATTCCTGGGATCGTACAAAGAGGATTTATATATTACAAATCTGTTTCATAATCAGCATACCCAAGATCATAACCATAAAAAATAACTACATGAACAATATTACAAAATCTACAAGGAATTAAAACTTTACAGTACAAGGCTGAAATAGAAAAGGTACAATGATAGATGATAAAACTCCAAAAGAGACAACTCCTCGGCAAGTTCCTGCTCCAGCACCTGCTACTACGTAGCGTCACTTATATGCATTAATCGTGCATAAACTTATAGAAAGCTTAGAGGGTGGTGTGAGTGTGTGTAGGACAGGTGCCAAGGGTCCAATATCAGAGAATGCAGAAAAGCAGGCAAGACTATAAATACCATCAATACTATCAGTCATACCAAGGCTATGCTATATTAAGCATGAATGTTATCAGCCATTACAAGGCTATGCAATGAAATATATGAGTACTAAGTGCCATACCAAGGTGATGCAATAAGAGGCCTATATAGTCAAATGCTTTATGCAAGGTGAAATTAAATTATGTCAGTCCGCATATCAAGTCTACATATCAATATAGTTCCTCTAAAGGAAATCACTGAGGTCAAATACACTACATGCTGACTGTCACCTCACTAGCCGCGCAGACCAGCGAGCGTAAGAGACCTCACTACCCACTTGTGGACAACCAATCACGAACAAGGCTTGACGGTAGCGGACTCATTTACGAGCTGGTCAAACTTAGCTTAACTTAAATGCCCTCTCACTCAGGCGGATAAGGCCACACCTCTTCCCAACTGATCACATTACAGTGGGAGACACGACCTCAAGGTGTAGGCACCGATGCTCATATTTTCACTCGGTCTAGACGTTGGGGCGTCTCCTGGTACCATGAAGGTTTTGGGGCTTTCACCCAAGGACATCCTAAGTACTTACAGTGCTCAAGATATTATTTCCAGTGTCTAAATCTAGCCATCCATGTTACCCGTGGAGATTATGACCCTGATGAAGCTAGGGCGAATCATCTATGCCATACGAGAATGTAGCATGCATGAAAACATGCCAGTCAACCATGCATCAGTCCTGGCATACAACGCTCATGTAGGCCAACTCCATATCTCCGGGAGTCCCATAAACAATCTGCCCAACAGCACAAGTCATGATCAGTCAATCTATACTCCAAACACACATATGATGCACACAGATGAATCATGAAAGGTAACTACGTATGACATGAGACGATGTTGTACTCTCCTCTTACCAAGGTTAAGTCTAGGTACTTAGACAAAATCCTTAAAGGAAAGATACATACTACTAGTGGGGGCCCCAACGGTTTGGTGTAGCCCACAAGGTCTAAGCAAGCCATCCTACAGCTTAAGGGATAGGAACGGGTCCAAACAAGATCTAAGGTGGACATCCAACCACCAAAGGATGATAATGGACCTAACAAATAGGCCTAAGGTGGACATTCAACCACCAATGGGCCTAGAAGGGTCTACAATGGGGATATTTAACCACTATTGTCCCCAAGAAGGTGACCCAATTAAGATAGCTAACTAAACCAAGTTCCAAAATTCGAATATCATCATGAAAATAAAAAGGGCAGCCATGCATCCACATCACAACACATAATGACTCCAAGAGAATGGCCCAAGGTCCTCATGTATATCATGGATCCAATAAGGGCATAACATGGCCCAAGCATTCACATCATTATCGGCCAAATGTGGCATCCACAACCCAACCCTCAATTATGATCGTCATGCACTAAATGGATCAAATGAACAACTCACATGCCCAAAAATACAAGGTGTGGGCCTCACAACATCAGCTCATGACTTAGTAAGGCCTATCCAACAAGTTTCAAGGTGGGCCTTGCAAGTCAGCCCATACTAGGGGTTTAAATGTGGTATTCAAGGTTTATTTACTCAAGTTGGGCTCATAGATAGTTCATTGGGCCCATAATATAATAGGGTTAGCCCTTGAACAATACTGAGCTCCAATGGAGAGCTTTCAGTCAAACTGGGCTTAATGGACCATAAAAATCTAGTTTATAGATGGTCCACAATATACAACAAAGATGGGCCTTACAAAGCATCAATTAAGCCCAAAAATATCCCAGAATTTAATCTAATCATTTTGTAAGTGCTATAGTTTATAGCCCCTTGTTATTGTCAAATTTGTGGTGACAAAGACACTACTTCGAAGCTTGTATATGTGATTTAAGAAGTTTTCAAGATCTCAGAAGTGTTCAAGTTCAAGAAGCTTTCAAGATCTCAGAAGTGTTCAACTTCAATAAGCTTTCAAGATCTCAGAAGTGTTCAAGTTCAAGAAGCTTTGTTGTACTCAAAGGTCACTTGTCTTCAAGTTTCAATGTCCTTGCTTCACTATTGAGGTAAGACTGACCTTAGGTTGACCTTTCATGTGGGACATTTTGGATACATAATCCATATATATTTTATACGTAAATTTGGTTTGTTATAAGACTAGTCCTGAACCTTGTTCGACTAGTCCTAGCACTGGTTCAACCAGTCCAAGAAATTCTACGACCCGTCTTAAGTTCTTAAGAATTTTTAGAATTTTTTGGTTACTCTTCGACCAGTCCTGGTGACTGTTTGATCAGTCGTAGGAACAGTGTCGACTGGTTCTTCAACCAGTCATAGACCTTCGACTTCAAGTCCAGCAATGAATTTCATAGGTATACGACCAGTCATGTGGAACCTACGAATGGTTGAAGGCGACCTATGACCAGTCATAGGGTACCCACGACTGGTCGTGAAACCGTTTTATCTTATCCCGCTCGAAATTTCAAATGTCTGTTGATTCTAAGATCAGTCATAGGGTACCAGTTGAAGACGTGATTTGCTTGCTTATAAATTCAACACGAATTTCAGAGGTTTGATTTGTAATTCAAGTATATTCAAAGCTCCACTCTAAGATAAGTTAGTGTTCATTTTAAGTTACATTGTGCATAATTTCTATTCTCTTTTGTTAGCTTTCATTATTTGATTTTGTTCCTGAATTCTAATCTAATTTGAAAAGAGGAATTGCTGTATTCCTTCTTCTTAGAATTAAAATCAAATAGAGCTACGCCTAATTTGGTTTAATTTAAAATCAATTAGAACTAGAACTATTGTAAAGTGAGTTTGGACATTGAACTTGGACATTCAATTATCTACTCTGACTTGGTTCTTCTAGGCTGCTACAATGAATGAGAGATTCAGGTATTTTACATTTAATTGTAAATTCCTTTTTATTTTGATTTTATTTAGGATTTGCCAGAAAAATCTCATTGTATTAGTTATCTGAGGAGAGCCAGGAAAACTCAGAAGTGGGAGTTTTTTTTTTTAATTCTGTAAGCCCACATAGAAAGACACAATTGTAAGGTTTTGGGTGAACCTGTAAAAACCTAACTTGATAATGGACGCTAATATCCCCTGTGTGAGGATATTAGGAGTGGAGTAGCATTCTATGTGGCTGTTATTAAACAGTTGGTGAACACACAGGCGAACCACTATAATCCCTTGTGTCTCGTGGTTGAATGGTTTATTTTTCATATCTTTTATTATTTATTTGTGGGATGTATATGTGGATGTGAATGCTGTAATCATTTATTTCAAGTATTGTGGGAATATTGTAATAATTTAACAATTATTTCTTTCGATTCCTTTATCAGCATTCTTATTTGTTCTAGTAAGGTTGCCCTGCCATCTCTATGGTGCATGGTTGTCCTTAGAACAGTATATAATTGATTGCATTTTATTCTTCTGTATAGTTTGCATTTAATTTTCTTTTCCTCTTCGATTTGAGTTTTGATATAAAGACCTTTCTAGAAATAAGTTTGTCCTACCATAAACTCTAGTTTTTGGTGTAAGGTTGTCCTTAGAATAACATTTGTATTAACCTCTCAAGATTTGAATTTTGAGGTTGCTTTACATTCTTTACATTCCTGCATTGGGATTGGTTTACTTTAATTGTTGGCTACCGTATTTATTTAATTTTCGTTGTTACAAGTTTTATTTGACATTGTCCTATTCACCCCCCGCCCCCTCTAGGACTTATAGCTAGGCCTTTTCAAGTGGTATCAGAGCCTAATAGCTCTTTTTTCTTAATTCTTAGATTTATTTCCTGAGCTAACGATTTAAGCTATTTAAGATGTCAAATTTTGATAGCCTATCAGTCACTAGGCCACCACCCTTTGATGACTCCAACTATGCTTATTGGAAAGCCAGGATGAGAATATTCTTAAAATCCATGGATGAAAGTGTGTGGCTGGCCATTGTAAATGGTTGGAACCCTCCTACCACTGAAGTAACTGGAGTTGATGGTTCAAAATCTATGAGAATAACACCTTATTTCTTGTGGACCACACTTCAGAAAAGTGAGAGTAGTGCAAATGCTAAAGCATAAAATGCTATCACTTGCACACTATCACTGGATGAATTTAAAAGAATTATATCCTGTGATTCTGCAAGGCAAGCTTGAGATATATTAGAAATGACACACGAGGGTACCTCAATTGTCAAGAAATCGAAAGTCCAACTCCTTACAACTAAATTTGAAGAAATTCATATGGAGGAAAATGAAACATTTATGGACTTTTATACTCGATTAAATGACATTGTAAACTCTATGTGGGGTCTTGGTGATAGATTCCCAGAAAGTAAAATGTGTGCAAAAATACTACGCTCACTTCCTTAATGGTTCAACTCTATAGTAACCGCGATCGAGGAACTTTGTGATACGGATAATATGAGGGTTGAGGAGTTAGTTGGTTCTTTACAAACCTATGAGTTAACTTTTAAAGCTCTAAAAGAAAAATCAATTGCTTTTAAAACTTCTAAAAACAATTTTCAAGAAAATTCTGATGTAGATAACTCTGAAGATGATATGGCTCTTTTGGTAAAAAAGTTTTATAAAATCTTCAAAAGTAAAAAGAGAGTTGATTTTTAAAAAGAAAATGATAAGAAAAAATTTAAATCTAAATCTAAAACTAGAAAATCTTTGAAAGATAGTCAATGTTACAACTATTAAAAATATGGACATTTGGCTAACAAGTGTCCTAAAAAGGACAAACCCAAGAAGAAGGGTATGTTGGCTACTTGGGATGAATCCTCTGATTCCGAAGCTTCTTTTGAATTTGAAGATTCTGAAATTAAGTCAGGCAATGAAGTGAAAGCCCTTATGACTCTAGCCAAATTCACATTTTCAGATAATGATTCAACAAGTGAAGAAAATCTGAATAGTGAATGTGAAAATGAAGATGATCTTCCAAATGCCTATAATGCCCTATACAAGGAGAGTTGTAAAATTGCAGTAAAACTAAAACTTCAAAAAGAGAAATTTTCTAAACTCGAAGAACTTTATGAATCTCTTGTTTTAGAAAAGTCCCATATTTCAGACTGTATTGAAAAGATAAAATGTGATTTAGATTTTAAGATTACCCAAGTTGAAACTCTTAAATATGAAAATGACCAATTAAAACATGAAGTCTCTTCTCTCTTAAGTTTAAAGGAAACATGGAAATATGCCCAAGGTGATTCTAAATTAGAAAAACTCTTATCAGGATCGAGAAAATGTGGTGATCGATCTGGTCTAGGTTATAATAAGAATGTTTCTCTTAAACTGAAGAATGCACCTCCTAAGTTTGTAAAAGGAGAGACCTTAAACTCAAAAAGGAAAGGACAAGTGTTTTCTAAAGACCCTAAGTCTGTTCAAAAACTTAAAGGAAATTATTTCAACTATACGAAGCATAACTAAAATCTTTTGGCTGAAAAGATAGTTGATTTACTTAAGGAGCTTCTAAAGTCTAACTCAATTGGTCCTACTTATAATGCTTACAATCGGAAGAAAACCAATTATCCACCCAAACCCAAAATAGTTCTGAAATGGATTCCAAAGGTCACTTGCTTGGTTGCCCACACTGTTTTCAAAGCTACAAGCCATTCAAAGTGGTACCTAAATAGTGGATGTTTCAGGCATATAACAGGCGACAAGGCTCTATTCACCGATCTAAAAGATATGACTGATGGTTCAGTCACATTTGGTGATGGCAATAACTGTAAAATTATGGGCCAAGGTACGGTTCAACTCTATAACCTTCCGTTATTTAAGAATGTCTCATATGTTGAAAGACTAAAACATAATTTGCTAAGCATATCTCAAATATGCGATAATAACCATAGTGTTCGGTTTTCTAATCAAAGCTGTGAGATTCTAAACAACAAGGGTTCAATAATATTAACTGGACATAGAACGTCTGAAAACTGTTATATTGTTAGTGAATCCAGCTCATCTAATCAAACATGTTACATGGTCCATACAGACGAGACTGAATTATGACACAAACGTCTTGGACATGTACACTACTGAAATTTATTTAGATTGAGCAAAAAGGAACTTATAAGAGGTCTACCTAAACTTCAAAAGTTAGATAAGATATTTGGTGAATGCCAGTTTGACAAACAAATAAGGAACTCACACAAAAAGGTGAATTCCAATACCACATCAAGACCACTCGAACTTTTCCACATGGATCTGATAGAACCTAACAGAACGAAGAGTCGAGGTGACAAAATGTATATCTTGGTAATAATAGATGACTTTACTAGATATACATGAGTAGTCTTCTTAAGGGACAAATCAGAAATCCTTGAAGAAGTAAGAAAAGTTCTTAAAAGGATTCAAATTGAAAAATGTTCTCAAATCAGTAAGATTCGTAGTGATCATGGATCTGAATTTGAGAATAGCGATTTTAAGAAGTTCTGTGGCGACCAAAGAATATTAAATGAATTTTCAGTGTCCAAAACTCCACAACAAAATGGGATAGTGGAAAGAAAAAATAGAGTGCTATAAGAAATGGCTAATGTCATGTTGAATAACATGAAGCTCTCTAAGAATCTTTGGGCTGAAGCAGTCAATACAACTTGTTATATTATTAACCGAGTTTACACTACTAAAGGCAATAATAGAACGGCTTATGAAATGTGGTTCGATAATAAGTCTACTGTCAAATACTTTCAGGTTTTTGGCAGCAAGTGTTATATTTTACGAGATCGTGAAAATCTGAGAAAATTTGATACGAAAAGTGATGAAGGGATCTTTCTAGGGTATTCTTTAAATAGTCGTGCTTATAGGGTTTTGAACAAAAGGACTGGTGTGATTCAATAGTCTATCAATGTGGTCATTAATGATCACTTAAACACACCAGTCTCAAGTTCAGATAATGATGAAGTTTTTGTAGTTGATAAACCTGATACTTCATCTAATCAAACTGATTCTGAACTAAGGACTGTTAAAGATCATCCAACTACTCAAATTCTTGGAAACCCTCTCACTGGTGTGCGTACTCGTAGACAACTTGAGGATATATGTAATTACATATGTTTTACATCCCAGATAGAACCTTCTAGCGTAAAAGAAGCTCTTGCTGATGAAAATTGGATTGTTGCGATGCAAGAAAAACTTAACCAATTCGTATGAAATGATGTTTGGTATCTCGTACCTAGACCCAAAGATAAACACATCATTGGAACAAAATAGATTTTTAAAAATAAGTCTGATGAGCTTGAAAATATAATTAGGAACAAGGCTAAGCTAGTGGTACAAGGTTACACTCAAATTCAAGGTATTGATTTTGATAAAACCTTTGCACCAGTAGCACGTCTTGAATCAATCAGACTATTTATATCCATTGCATATTTTAGAAAAATTAAGATTTATCAAATGGATGTGAAAAGTGCCTTCTTAAATGATGATTTGCATGAGGAAGTGTACGTTGAACAACCAATGGGCTTTGAAGATCTCAAAAATACTGATCATGTGTATCGTCTTTAAAAGGCACTTTACGGATTAAAACAAGCTCCCAGGGCATGGTATGAGAAACTAACAAAGTTTCTGTTAAGCCATAATTTTTAAATGGGATTTGTTGATAAAACTCTATTTATTAAAAAAATATAATGATCGTATTTTAATGGTACAGATTTATGTTGATGATATCATTTATGGATCTACCTGTACTGACATGACTACTGAGTTTGTAGATTTGATGAAGTCACAGTTTGAAATGAGCATGGTTGGAGAATTGAATTATTTCTTAGGGTTGCAAGTAAAGCAACAACTTGATGGAATATTCATTTCTCAATCTAAATATGCCTTGAATCTAATTAAAAGATTTGGATTTGAGAATGGTAAGAACTTTGATACTCGTATGAGTACTACATTGAAACTCTCAAAAGATTATAAAAGTAAAAATGTTGATCCGAAATTATATCGGAGTATGATTGGTAGCCTATTATATTTAACTGCTAGTAGACTGATATCGCACTAAGTGTTGTTATTTGCGCCAGATATCAATCTGATCCTAAAGAATTGCATTTGATCGCTGTCAAGAGGATTATTCGATATGTCGCGAGTACTGTGAATCTCGGTCTCTAGTATCCACATGAGACTAGTGTTCAACTAGCTGGGTACTCGGATGCTGATTGGGCTGGTAATCTAGATGATAAAAAATCAACAAGTGGTGATTCCTTTTATATTGAAAACTGTTTAGTTTCTTAGTTTAGCAAGAAACAAAGTTGTATATCACTTTCAATAGCTGAAGCTGAATATATCGCAACTGGTAATGCGTGTACACAGCTTGTTTGGATGAATCGAATGTTAAGTGATTATGGAATTAAACATGATTCTATGTTATTATATTGTGATAATTCCAATGCCATAAATATTTCAAAAAATCCTATTCTGCATTCTCGTACTAAGCACATTGACATTAGAATACATTATATCCGAGAGTTAGTACACCACCAAAAAAATGACCAAAGGATACAGACTATATTAGTTTTTTTGCTATGGATTAAAACCCGTAGTCATATTGCTACGGTTTTAAACCGTAGCTGAAAGGTTGCTACACCACCATTATTTCATTACAAATTAACGGTCCTATGGGGCTTACCACAATATATGTGTTCTATCTAATCTGTGCATCGATTTTGAAATATTATTTTAGCCATGAAAATTGAAAATCAGCTAGATCAAAGGCTAAAGTAGACCACACCGTAGGAAATAATGGAGATTAAATTGCATGTGCTTCCTAAGGTGTGGTCCACTTGGACCTTCAATCTAACTCATTTTTTTGGATCATGAACCGAAATTAAATAATAAAATGAATGGACAACATGGATAAATCACATACATCATGGTGGGCCCCACGGAGCCCTTGACAGGACCGTCCATGGGGTCCGTCCTATGGGCACCCGATCCACGCCCAAATGGGCGCGTGCTCAAAATAGAGCCGCACCCAAAAATCCCTAATTGCCTCCTCTCCTCTCTCTCTCTCTCTCTCTCTCTCTCTCTCCGTTCCCTCATTTCCATCTCTCTCATTCTCCTCCCTCACCTCGCCCATTATCTCCTTCACATCATCTTTTTGCTCGGACCTCCGTTGCAGCGGTCGTGAAGCTCCTACCCGAAGTAAACACGCACCATTCGAAAGCCCCTTTTCATATTTTTGAAGCATCTCTTAAAATCGAAGGAATCTAAGGCTCCCCTCCATAGATTTGATCTCTTCCTATCTCTTTATCTCTTTTTCTCTCTTTCGTATTTCATGCATGCTAGCTGTTTGATGAAATGGCTCCAGATCTAGTCCTGAGCCTGACCTATAACCCTGAAATGTCACAAACAGGCACATCTCAACCCAAATAGCTCATTGGGGGCGATCCAAACTGGCCTAGCTACCACACTTTCAAATATTGGCTTTCAATCTCATAGGTACTGGCCCTTTTCTAGAGCAATGATTGATTCTTCTATGATAGATTCCACGCACCTTTGATAACCTGGAAAAATCTGAATTCATGTAAGCAACCTTGTTTCTGAAAATAATATTCACCATAGCGGATCTCTATGATAGGTGTTATGGTGCTATTAGAAACAATTATTTAATGATAACGGGTTTTCAATGTGGCTTTTGATTAGGTATTTGACTGGCAACTTGCTAATGGGAGAAGTGCCGGATTGGATGCGACAGATGTTACTTGACAACGGATATCTTTCTGTACATATCCTGTATCCTCCTGCCTAATTCCAATGTCACTTTTTTTTTTTTTTTTTTTTTTGTCTTTAATATGCTAGAAAACTAACTTCTATGAATCATCTTTGATAGATGTTTCAGACATGCTGAATAATTGTTAAGAAGGATTGTACAATCTTGATCAATACAAGAAAGGTGGATATGTTGCCTTCTGTGCAATTTGCAATTATAATTTGTTTCCAAAGAACTATTTCGTATGATGAATGTTTCCTGGAAAAAGAAAATGCATGATTTTGGTGTAGTATCAGATTATTGTTTTCATCTTATCACAGCATACAGTTTCTCATATTGCAATCTGATTTTGGGCTGCAGTGATCTTTCTTACAATAGTTTTACAGTGGATAGGTCTGCACCGACTTATTGTTCACAAGGAACACTGTAAGATTACTTGTGTAATTATGGATTCTTTACACTGTTCATTTCACATGGTTTCTTATATTATGCTGTTGAAAATTTCTATGTATTTCATCAGCAACTTGTTTGGGGCCTCTTCAATGCTGAACAATTCGTAAGCTTCTAATGTTCTTATTGTTAAATTGCACAATGAGTTGTTGGTGATGGTTGTCCGCTTTGTTGCAGCTACTTCTGTTCATCTTAAATGTGTATTAAACCTCTTCGAATATATTCTTATAATGCTTATTGTTGACTTCATATTGATCTTGGAGTGGAGTTGTTCCGTGCTTGAAGAGCTTCAATTGTCCAAAATGAGGTATATAATTATAGAAGTACAACATGAGTACCTTGAAATTCTTATTTTGTTCACATAATCCGTCTTTGGAGTTTCCAGCTCTTTCTTTTCTTATTTACAAATTATGCAACTTCTGTCATCTGTGACTGGTTCACCAACATGAACAGATTGAGTCACAGAAAGTCACCAATCATAACAACTCTCTTTCTAATAGGATTTTCTTTACTTTTATTTTTTAACATTATGATGCTTTCTTATGATTTCATTTGCATTATTCATGAGACCAGTAATGTTTTGCATTCATTGTGGTACTATTGATTTGGATTGGTCTCTGGTGTAGGACTACAAAAGGAATTCTTTTATGGAGGCTGATTTGATATGTTCAAACATAATACAAAGTATGGAAAGGAAGTTGCAGGCAGCAATTGAAGCTATTGAGTGTGGTAAGAGCACCTTGGTGTTTACCTTTAGTAGTAAGGTATGAGACTTTTAAAATGTTGCAGGTAGCAGGAGTTTTTATTTGCTTATTTTGGATCATTAATGTGGTCTTGAATTTTGCTTATTTTGGATCATGAATGTGTGGATTTGCTGAATTCATTTGAGAAATGAGCTGGAAAAATAGATGAACAATATAGATATTCAATGCATCATCAAGTTGGGGCCTATAGTGTGACAATATCTTCTTCCATTTTGATCAAACCAACTGCCATGCTGGATGTGATTACTTGTTAAGCTACAGCAGAGACCTTTTTGGCAATGATGCTGTGAATGGTTTTGCGGATGATGGATGGTTGTTGATGAAAATGCAGCAGGTGCATGTGCCCACCTTGTCTTTGCACCTTAGATCATTAAGTCTCCATGACGAAGTTTTTTCATGCTATGTTGCTTTAGGTCTTTGTAACCATAGTTGAAATAATGGTTTTGGATCACCTGAAAATTGAAACCAGTACAACTTGCACTGCCTCGTTCCATCTTGTGCAGCTGGAACTCCATATGAAAATGCCATTTTGTTCGGGGCATCCAAGATGGTGCATGTGATTTTGTTGCATCTAAGATAATTTGTCATTGTTACCAGTTTATGCAATTTCATGGTTTATGATTTGGGGTGTTTGGTTGCTTTTACTTGTCCTTTTTACTATCATCTTTTGCTAGTTATTTGAAATGCCGACAATTGCTCTACTTCTTTGTAGTTATCTATTCTCTTGCACAAGTAATAGAAAAGGTGAAATTTAAAAATCCGTTGTTTCTCCCATCATTCCCAAAAAAGAAAGAAAAAAGAAGGAAAAAAAAAGGTCCTTGTCTTCCTATAAATTAGTTACAGATTGATTATTCTGCTAATTGTAGGTAGGACTTGAGGGGAGTGCTAATGGACAATGGTGGTTGGATGCTGTCGGGAAGGCCCTCGAATAAGGAACAACGTTTGAATGTGTGGGATCTAGGCAGTTGGTTGGTTTGCTTATATCTGCAAGGTAAGTAATTATTCATTGATTGGGACATCAAAAGATGCTAATTTCCTTTCCAGCATCTAGATTTGATGTACGCCTCATATTTGACGATCCTTTACTAGGGCCAGAAAGAGTCTTCTACCATTTATTGGGGATGTTGATGCTGCTGCCGTACCATAGCCTCATGCACAAACAAGACAGGTAACTTATGCATGTTGGCCCAGCTGCATGGGACAATGATGATGCTCTTTGTCAAACTTTAAAATTCACATAAAACTAATTGTTCATTGCATACGCATATTATCAGTTGATGGTTGACATACAATTGTTATTTGGAATACAATTGTTGTTTGTCAAACTTCAGTCCAATCGATTGATTTGAACTGTCAATTAAATCAAGAACACATTTCATAGGTTACAATGCAAAAAATCATGCTGCTTGGATGATCCAATCCATCCTTTTATTTTTTTGTTTTTAAATAATAGATCTTAAATGAGCTCTAATATTAGTAGGTATGAATTGATTTTTAAGTGTCAACCAAATAATTGCGTCAGTGTCTCCATTGTGGAGTAATAGCTCTCCCATTGCATCTCCACTGCCCAAGGGCCCATTCTCTCCTCCCTTTTGGAACAAACCTTTCCCACCGTATTGCATCATTGTCTGGAGCCAACAGTGGCTTGCCAAGCTCTCAGGACTAATCAAACTCTTGGAGAGTATCCTAGGCTGTGCCTTTAGGACTTTGGCATGGCTCGCTTTTGCAGTCTCCAGGTTATTATAGAAGTAAACCTTTTACTCAAGTGTGAATTCCAATAGTTCTTTATATCATTGGTTGTCCTTCCTGGAATTCTACTTGCAAATAGCGTCCATCTATTACCCAAAAGCTTATGAAGCCTAATGATGAGGTCCATTTCATCTGCATCAAACTCTCCTCACTTAGTGTTTGGGGTGAGATAGTTCAATCAGTACCTTACAACATGCATGGCCCACCTAATAAGCTAACAAGTACCTGGTGATAAGCTTATTTTTGGTTCTAGGTTGTGACCATTGGTTGTTGTCTGCCCAGCAATCCATACTTTTAAGATCAACAGTTTTCACCGACAAAACGAAAATAGAAGGAAAAAAAAAAAAAACAGAGAAGAAAAAGAAAAAAAAAAAAGAGTAATTAACATTTGGGCGCTTATTTTATTGTAAAACATATATAGTCGGCTTTTAAACTGTTTTCCAAAACAAATTATGAAGTAAAAGTGTCTTGTTTGGCCTTGACTAATAAACGGCAAACGATTCCATCAGTTATCTCTGTTTTCAACGAATTCAATGTGTATATCCTAGTCTTGACCTATGTCCATTCCATAGGGATAGTGGACTGTTGTAGGCCCATGATGATGATGCGGGCATTTGATCTCATTTTTAGGTCATCATGAACAGAACCAACACAAATATTTTATATATATATATATTCAATTGCATATTGTTATTGGTGGTGTGTGATTATTTGTTCCTCAATGCATAGGCAGCAAGACTACCCAAATTTCCTAACATTTTGTATCTACCTCTTCTTGCAGATTTTGTAAGACCCGTATCCTAATCCGCACTGTTCCGTTGATTCCAGCGACCCTTCTCGTCAAATTCCGGCAATCCGCGACTTATAGTTGACGTTGCGCACGACCGTAAGTCGTATTCTATTCATTTGAGCCGGCTTAATCCGAGACTTGTATCATTGCGACCGCACCGTCGTCGCGGTTCCAACGCCGCAACTAACGCACTGATCCGATACCCAGACGATGAGATACGGACCCACGTTCAGCTCGAGCAAAAACACTGCGCGTTGCAAATCCCAAGGAATCTCTACAATATGTCCCATCAATCCCATCAATTAATCCCATCAATCACCTCTCATGTCAAGTACACCCACCCATGCTTCCTTTCTCCACAAGTCAAGCAACCACCTAAGTCAACTAACCTCTCACTTCACCCATCACTCACCTCACCCATCACTCACCTCACATCACTCCATCTCTCATTAATCACATCTCTCTCCCTCTCATTTCTCAACCCTCCAAATCTCAAGCAAGAAGGCTCTCCCACGTCCAAGCCTTCCATGGAGAGAAAATGTGAGTTTTGGTGGCCCACTTCCCATCTCCAAATCCCATCATCCTAGCCATCCATTTCCCATCTCCACCATCAAAGTGAAGCTCTAGGAGACCGGCTATCCAACGGACCAAGAAGATCAAGAGGTGGGTGCTTTGATAGAGTAGTTTTCATGTTTTTAAGGTGGGCCAAGTGAGGCCAACCGATCAATGGTTTGGATCTCACTTGGGACCCTAAGATGTGGCCAATGGCTCATCTTGATCATCAAGATCATTCCATGATGGGGCCATTCTCCATGGACCCCATCATGATGTTTACTTTCCTTGTATTGAGGAGGTCATCTAGACCGTCCATTTCTAGTGGAGTGGGATCTCCACCGTTGATCTTTTGTTGATGGTCCATATGCAAGAGGACCTTTGATGTATGATTGGATGATTGAAACGGAGGGCCCATAGTGCCGGGGTCCCTCCATCATGCGTGTCTCACTCTATTTCTCTCTCCCTCTCTTTCCATTTACTTGTATGCGATGAAATGGCCGTATGGCCCACTTGGATGGACCCCACCTTGAAGTAAGTATTTTATCCAAGTCATCCATGAGTGGGCCCACCTTATATGCATCGTAACCACACCACCTACTATGTGGTGGCCCACCTAGGTAAGGCCCATTTAAAATTCGTATCCAGTCTAAAAGAGTCCAGTGACGCTGGACGTCACTGGAATGAAAGCACAAACCATGGCTTATTTCTAAGCCTTTGGAGAAGACCACTTGTATAGACCCCTTCTTGATGTATGTATTCAATCCATGCCGTCCATCCCATTTAGAGCTCCATTTTAAGCGTTGAAATGGAAGATGGGGTTGATCGGAGCTTTTGGTGGGCCATAGTTTTAAAAATGGTACTATTACCATTGAACTTTACCAAAACTCTTCCTACACGCTGAAAAATGGCCGATATTGGTCTTGATGGGTGTATTTTGTACTCGGGAATACAATGGACGGAGTGGATGCACTTCACGCGGGCCCCACACCTGAAAAACCTTGGAAATAGGTTTTTTTTTTTTTTAAAAAAAAAAAAAAAACAGCAGAGGCGCTGCTGCCTCTGGCGTCACGGCAGGACGCCAGGCGTCCTGCGTCGTCAGCGGGCGGGCGGACGAGGCTGACCCACGGCCCCTGCCGTGGGCCCCACCTTGGTGTTTATTTGTCATCCAATCCGTCCATACAGTGGGCCCTCGATGTAATGGGCCACCGTCCAAAAATCAGGCCCATCCAATGAGTAGGTGGCCCACGTGAGATGAAACAATGAGAAATTGAATTCTACCATTGGAACTCTTTTTGGGTCCACACAAGTTTTGGATCAAGCTGAAATCTGTTTTTCCTATTCATTCAGGTCTGCATGACCTTATCAATGTGTTGGATGGAAAATAAATATTATGGTGGGCCCCACATGGGACCCACAGCAATGCATGTGTCTGAAATCCACCGTCCGTACGGACGGTGGAGCCCACTGTAATGTGCTTGTGAGCGTGCGTGGGTGTGTACGTGTGTGTGTGCGTGTGTGTGTGCATGTGTGAGTGCACATGTGCGTGTGCATATGGGTATGTGTGTGTATATATACATAAATATATAATATTATATATATTACCTATAATATTATATATATATATATATATATATATATATATATATATATATATATATATATATATATATATACATACATATATATATATACTGTATATAGATTATATAGCATATTAAAATGATGGTGGGCCTTCCTGTGACCCCCGCCATGATGCATGTGTTGCACCTAAACCGTCCATTTAATTGTTTTATGGCTTGAGCCAAAATGAGCCAGATCTATGGTGCAAATGGGCCACCATGACATGTGCATAGGGCCCTTTACTGATTTAACTTTGGCCATTCATTGAGGCCTACCTTGGTATATATCTGAGGCCTAAATGATCAGGCCCATTTGATACATATAAGGGCTATGGGATTAAGCTCATCTGGCATTATAATGCCCATGGGTTTGGGCCCATTTGACATATGCAATACCCATGGGATCCGGCCCACTTACTCTATATAAAGCCCACGGGAACAAGCCCATTTGATGTGCATGGGGCACAAATGGAGTAGCCTAGTTGATATATTTATGTGCATGGGCCCATCTAACATATTTAAGGCCCAAGTTGTGAGGCCACTTTGATGTATTTCAAGGCCCATGGATCATGGACCATTGCAATGTACATAAGGCTCATTGGTGAGGCCCATTAATGCAAACCATTTGGTGAATGTGGGGCCTATGTAATACGACCCATTTGATATATCTAAGGCCCACGGATCGAGGCCTAACGGATGTCCTTAGGGTCCATTGCAATGTACATTTCTCATGGTTCGTGAAAATATATTTATGGCAGGCCGTGCCTGGGAAACAATGTTGGTTTGACGTCCACATTGTATGTATGATGTTGGTTAAATGTCCGCATTGTAACTCTCTTTAGGGCCCATTGATAGGTCCATACCTGTTGCTATTCATTGCCTTATAACATGCTTAGAGTAATCTCATGACTCATGCCCATACGCATCATATGTATGCTTGATATGAGTAATGACTGATCATAACATACGCTTGGGCAGACCATTTACGGGACTCGTTATGTGACTGAGTGCCCCACATGATCGCGCAGTACGCGCTGGATTGCTGCATGTTTCGACAGCGTGATTCATGCATCTCGCATACGTATGACTTGATCACTGCACGCCTTAGCAACATCAGGGCCGTGGCTCTACAGGTACATCGTGGATGGCCGTATTGGATACCGGAAATACTTATTCTAGCATTGTGGGCACTTAGGATGTCCTTGGGTGAAAGTCCCAGAATCTTTTCGGTACCAGGAGATGCTCCAACGTCTAGACCGAGTGGATACATGAGTGCCCGAGTGCCGAATACCAGTAGGCCGCGTCTTCCACTGTGTCGTGGTCGGTTGGAAGGGGGTGTAGCCTTATCCGCCTGAGTGAGAGGGCTATAAGCTAGGCTGAGTTTGACTAGCTCGCAAATGAGTCCGCTATCGACGAGCCGGGTAGGTATTGGCATACTACTGGTCAGGCGGATAGTGAGGTCTTATCCGCTTGATTGACTGTGCAGCTAGGGAGGTGGCAGTCTCTGCAAGTGTATTGGACCCCGGTGATATCCAGAGAGGAACTGTACTGATATACGTACTTGAGGAGTACCGACTTGTTTGGATTGCATCTCGCATATGACATTCGGCTATATAGGCCTTGCATTGTATCGGTGTGGCCGATGACATTCATATTTAATCGCATAGCTTTGGCATGGTTGATTTTATGGACTTACCACATACTTCCGCATTGTTCTGATACTGTACACTTGGCGTTTGCCTTACGCACACACTTACACCACCCTCTAAGCTTTTGTAAGCTTATGCACGATAGTTGCGTGCAAGTAGCATTGGACGACAGCAGCGCTGAGTCAAGAGTGCATATCAGGACCTTTTGGAGCTTTCTGATCACCTTGTATTTCCCTTTCCGCATTGTACTTAAAATTTTTGATATAGTGGATATGTGGTGATGTTGTTTTGTGACTTGGTTATGCTTGTGGTTATGCTCCATTACAAAAAAAAATTCATTCTGAAAATCCTCCTTGCAGGATCCCAGGATCGGAATCTGGCATTTGATTGTCAGGAACCGAGAATGGGGCACTATGAAGGCTGTCGGCACCGGATTCGGCAATCGGGATTCATGTGAATCCGATTTTCGGATTTGGGGCGTGACAGATTTGCTTATGTTGGTTCTGTCGTTTTGGCTCTTCATGATATGAGCGATGTTTTTTGTGGAAATGGGGAAGATGTCAAAGTATGGTGGCTGTGAAGGTTTTGCTAGATTTTCATTTTTTCTTTTTGTTGTCTCATGGATCATACTCCACCTCAAATATTTCCCACTCTGGGTCCTTCAAGGTATGAATTCTACTTTATTGTTGCCCTGAATTTTAAGTTTCAATATCCGTGTGGAATTTACAGCATATTGTGCTTGGCATTTTTAGCATTTTCAGCTTCTTTTTTTTTTTTGCATGCTCCAGGCGGCAGTAGAGATTAGCTGTGAGCCATCTGTCAGGAAACATGTTCGCAGTATATTCATGGAGAAAGCTGTGGTCTCAACTAGTCCTACACCTGATGGGAAAACTGCAATAGATTATTTTCATCAGTTTGCAACTGTCAAGTGGTTGGATGAGAAGCCATTCTATCGATTCAAAGATGCACAGTGGCTTCTTATCCAAAAAGCGGAAGAAGAGAAACTCAGTCAGGTTACCATAAAATTGCTGGAAAATATTCAAACTTAGTTAATAAGTGATTCAAATGATTATTACATCAGTGATGGAGTTAGTATGTCTGCTCAGCTTTGGAACGAGTAGTGGAAGTTGATATTGAAGGATGCTTTCTTTAGTTTTCTTCCTTCAATGGAAAAGGAAGCCGGATCCCTCTTGACTGCAAGAGCCAAGAACTGGCTGCTTATGGAATATGGGAAACAGTTGTGGAATAGAGTATCTGTTGCGCCATATCAGCGGAAGGACACTGATGTTGGCTCTGAGGATGATGCTGCACCGAGGGTCATGGCCTGTTGTTGGGGCCCTGGAAAGCCAGCAACTATTGTGATGTTGGATTCATCTGGAGAAATGCTGGATATGTTGTATACGGGGTCCCTCAGTCTTCGCTCTCCAAGTGCTAATGAGTAGCAGCACAAGAAAAATGACCAACAACGTCTATTGAAGTTTATGACAGACCACCAGCCTCATGTTGTCATTTTGGGTGCAGTGAATTTGAATTGTAAACGTCTGAAGGATGACATCTATGAGGTATGCAGTCCAAAATCCTGAATTCTGCTGAATTTATCTAAAGTGATGATGATGACTGACTTGGCTTTATTATTAATGTGCGCGCACGCACTCGATCTGTCTCTGTGCATGCGCACACGTCTAAAATCATTAAAGACAAGTTCTAACATATATTATATGAAAGGCTTTTATCTTTATTTGGAACAACAGGTTTTGAGGAACAGTTGCACAAACTTACCTCATTAACTTGCTCTCTCCACTATTCTGTCTTTTTGCTTCTCATGTGAATTAAACTTGGGCAATCATATTCTGACATAATTGCCTTTTATAGCACCAAGTTGCCTGCTCCTGTATTATTTGTTTCTTCAACAAATAGTTTTTTCGGTACCCAACGAGGTTTGGGCGAGCGACCATTATGGTGGGTTTGCTCCCTACAGGTGTGGGTTCGACTCCCCTCCTCGCTGTCACCCAGTACATGTGGTTGTGGTTACACCTAGAAAACAATGTCTTACCATTGATAAATACTAAAATAGAAGGGGATTGCCGACTCTATCAGTGATGTAGCTGCAGCAACCAAAGCACGTTTAAAGAGTATTGATTGGTACAAACCAGTGCAACACATCTGTAGACGTGCTACAACACTAAAATCACATCAAAAGAATGATCCAACTGTTCAAATATTGGCCATATAAAAGGTTTGGATTCCAATGCATTCTAATTACAAGTTACCACATATAACTGTTAATTCAGTATAAATGTGATTTCCTCCATATGTAGTGGTCTACACAATCATATATACAGATGGGCCATAGCCCAAAAATTAGGGGAATCAACTATGTTAGTCATCTGATCATCAGGTGGGCAATTGTGTGTGCAACTGCTATTTGGATCCTCAACCATCCACTTTTCAACGGACTATATTCCTGGATATGCATCATTTTGAACAGCCTGATTTTTTTGGAATCATGCAAATTCACTACAAGGTTGGTGTGATGAGTGGCCTGAATCCTACATGTGTTTGGGTGCTTGTTTTGCAGTTGCAGCTTACGAGTAACATTCCATGAATTCCATACATTGCTATTTTTCTTTATTTATCTGGTGTTATTTGGTATTCTAGCATGAAAGAGTATGAAGAGGCAGCAGAATTGGCGAAAAATCGTCCCAAGCTCCAGGTGCTTACAAATAAGCTCAAGGCAGTCCGAATGACTTGCCCCTTATTTGATGTAGCACGCTGGTTAAGTTACTAGGGAGATGTATAGGTACTTGATATAGGAGATTTAAAGCTATTATTATTGCTTGCTAATGTTTCATGTGAATTAATCCTTGTGTTTAGTTCCTGCCCAAACTCCACCTGTTAGTTACATGCATGAAACAGGATTTGTGAAGTTGTTCTATCTTACTCTGCTCAACCAAGGGATCACATGGTGCTAAAAAAAATATGGAAACACGGTGGTGCCCAAAATAGGTCCTTACCACCAGCAAGTCACTCGTATAGGTTTAAAACAAGCTCCAATTAAGGGCTTAAAGTTTAATTGTTGAATCAGACGTAACAACTCTTTGGCATTGGAATGTAAGGTGACTACAGATGATGTGTTTGGGAGAAGTCTACAGTAGGTGCCTGTGGATGAAACTGAACAATGGATGAGTCTTAGTTAATCTTTGACTAGCTGCATGTTATGAGCCTCTGCCACTATCATCATGGCCCCCAGCACATAACATACCCCCTTGAAAAAATGGGGGCTTTTTCTAAGATTAGTACCTGATAGTTGATTTCTTATGGTCTTCTGTATATTACCAGACATTTATCTTGCCTTTTATAGTACTTGCATAAAAAATTGTTGCAATCTCCATTTAGTCATAAAGACTTTCACTCATATTATTGTGCAACATAAATGTCTGGAATATTCTCTCTCTCTCTCTCTCTCTCTCTCTCTCTCTCTCTCTTTCTCTCTATTGTATATTCAAAGGGATGATGCATCTAATGGACCACGATAAAGTGAATGAAGATCTTGCAAAGCTGATGGAGACTGGGGGTCTGAATGTTCAATTGAGCTATGATGGCCTACGGATACTGGTAATTCTCTGATGATCCATGAATTTTGGATGGTTATCATGGTATGTTGGCTGTCCCCATTTTTAAATTTCTTAGAAATGTCACTTGCACCCTTTTCCAACTTTTCTTTTTAAATATGGGAGAAACTGGAAAAATCAACATCATTGCCTGAATTGCTCAGCTCCATTAAACCTTTGTCTTCCCATTTATAATACTGAGATGTTTTGTTTGTTTATGCTGGAATTGCCCTATTCAATGATAAAAAATTTAATTCCCTTGACATTTTGGCTGCATTTAGCTCAAGCCATGGGAAAAATCATTCTTAGTTTTTGGGATTACTAGACCTATAAGAATTTTTGGGAAATCATGAAATGATTTTTATGTGTATAAGTAAGATCTCTTTGTTTCCAATATGACAAAAAAAAGTTCCATCTCACAAAATTTGGAAATTCTACTAAAGAGTAGAAGATCAAAAATCACAAATTATTTCTCAAATGGCTAAGAGTAGAAGATCCAAAATAACAAATTCAACATATTAGACTCCATTTGGTCGTCACAAACCAAATGGAGCCTAAGCTCCTTTTTAACTCCGCCAATGCAACTCCTTGCATTGCTGGTCCCAAGCCCTGGTAAAGGAGGGAGAATGGGCATCAAGGTGAGTTGTGTACTTTTCCTTTATTTTCTGAGAGGGATTTTTAAAATGCTTGATGGTTAATTTCAATAGTTTTCTGGCTTCTTCTACTATCATTTGAGGACCTCAAAGGCCTAACTAACTTGAGATTTTTATATGTAGGCTGATGTATTTTTAGCCCCACAGATCAATGTTGCCACTACAAGGTTCAATATTGAAATGGTAAAGTTTTTAACTATTTATTTTATCTTTGTTTTTTCCTGTTCTTCATAAATAATTTGATGTCTTAGCCTCTTGTCATTACCAGCTAGTCTTGTCACTATTTGTACATATGTCATCTCATGAGTCTTATTATTTGTAATTTTCTTACCCCTGTAGTGATTATCAAAAGCAGTGAGCCATCATTGAAAGATTACCCTTGTAGTGAGTCCAATTAAGGTATGGATAATATATGGTTTTAGTTTATGGTAAATGGTACCTATTGTTGTAAGTTCATATTGATTTTGCTAATTGTAATAGAAAACAGACTCAAGCTCAAGCTGGTGGAGATTGTTACCACAATTCCAACTATCGGTAAGTATAATTTAGAAGGCAAATTTAAATTTTATTTATTTATTTTTAAATTTCCTTTAGAAATGCTAATTGCATTAATAGAGGTGTTGTTATTGGTGTTGTTTATTAATTTGTCTTGCTAGTGTAGATAAAACCTTTGGTGAAGCCAACCAAAGACATAATGAAAGTTCGTCGCATTAAATATGCTTGGCATGAGTTTTTTCTTGAGGGTACTCATCTTCTTCTTGGTCCATGATATCCTGGCTTTTTGTCATTTCATTCGTATAATTTTTTTATTCTGTTAATGCAGCTAGGTACAACATTAGTACAGTTATCTTGCTCTGGGCACCTGTAGTTAAATTGGTGAGTCTTCTTTCCTTCATACTATATGATTCATTGATGAAGTGGCCTGGCCATTTGGATAGGCCCATGTTTATATATTATCTCGAAATTGATGAAGTAGATCCAGATGTGCGTCAGAGCTATCCGGATGTTGAGCGGAGGTCCCTTGAAGGTGGGAATCGCTGTTATGACCATGATGAAGCTATCCATTTTCTATGGACAACATTGGAGGGGCTTGGCCATTTGGACAGGCTATGTTTATGTATTTGCTTGAAATTAATGGATCAGACCCGGATGTGCGTCGAAGCTATTCGGATGAGCGGGGGTCCATGGAAGGTGGGAATCGTTATTATGACCATCATGAAGCTGTCCATTTCTCATGGACGGCATTGGAGGGGCCTGACCATTTGGACAGGCCGTGTTTATGTATTTGCTTGAAATTAATGGAGCAGACCCAGATGTGCGTCGGAGTTATCCGAAAGAGCGGGGGTCTCTGAAGGTGGGAACCACTGTTATGACCATAATGAAGCTGTCCATTTCCTATGGACGTCATTGGAAGGGCCTGACCATTTGGACAGACCGTGTTTATATTTGTATTTGCAGGGATCACACCCTTAACCTAAACCCGAACCGATTCTCAAATCCAAAAACCTATAACGTAAACCAAAACCAAAACCTATAACCTAAACTTGAACCCATTCTCAAATCCCAAAACATATAGCTTAAACCAATACCAAAACCTATGACCTAAACCCGAACCCATTCTCAAATCCCAAAACCTATAACTTATCCCTAAACCTTAACCTATAACCTAACCTAAATCTATACTTATAACCTAAAACTATTCCCAATTCCAAAGCCTATAACTTAAACCTAACCTTAACCAAAACCTATAACCTAAACCAAAACTAAAACCTATAACCTAAACCCGAACCCATTCTCAAATCCCAAAACCTATAACCTAAAACAAAATCAAAACTTATAACCTAAACCTGAACCCATTCTCAAATCCCAAAACCTATAACTTAACCTAAACCTATACTTATAACTTAAAACTATTCTCAAATCTCAAAACGTATAACCTAAACGTAACCTAAACCTAAACCTATAACCTATAACTAAAACCAAAACCTATAATCTAAACCTGAACCCATTCTCAAATCCCAAAATCTATAACCTAAAACAAAACCAAAACCTATAACCTAAACCTGAACCCATTCTCAAATCCCAAAACCTATAACCTAACCTAAACCTAAAATTATTACCAAATCCCAAAACCTATAACCTAAACCTAACCTTAACCTAAACCTATAACCTATAACCTTAACCCAAACCTATAACCTAAACCAAAACCAAAACCTATAACCTAAACCCGAACCCATTCTCAAATCCCAAAACCTATAACCTAAACCTAAACTTAAACCTTATCCTAAACCTATAACCTATAATCTAAACCAAAACTTGTAACCGAAACCAAAACCAAAACCTATAACCTAAACCCGAATCCATTATCAAATTCCAAAACCTATAACATAACCTAAACCTATACTTATAACCTAAAACTATTTTCAAATCCCAAAACCTATAACCTAAACCTAAACTTAAACTTAAACCTTATCCTAAACCTATAACTTATAACCAAAATTAAAACCAAAACCAAAGCCTAAACCTAAACCTAAGACCTAAATGTTTTCTCAAATTCCTAAACCTAAACATACACCTAATCCTAATTTCAACTACTTAACCTAAACCTAAACTTGAAAACCCAAACTTAAACTCGATCCTAAACCTGAACCCGATGTCCTAAACCTAAACCTTAACCTATTCTCAATTCCCTAAAACTATAACCTAAACCTAAACCTAAAACCTAAATCTAAACCTAAAACCTAAAACTTAAATGTATTCTCAAATTCCTAAACCTAAACCTACACCTAATCTTAATCTCAACTACTTAACCTAAACCTAAACTTGAAAACCTAAACCTAAACCAAAACCCGATCTCGAATTCGAACCCGATTTCCTAAACCTAAACCTTAACATATTCTCAATTCCATAACCTAAACCTTAACATATTTTAACCTTAACCTTAACCTAAACCTATAACTTAAACCTATAACCTTAACCTAAACCTAAAACCTAAATGTATTTTCAAATTCCTAAACCTAAACCTACACCTAATTCTAATCTCAACTACTTAACCTAAACCTATACTTGAAAACTCAAACCTGATCCCGATCCCGATCCCGAAGTCGATTTCCTAAACCTAAACCTTAACTTATTCTTAATTCCCTAATGCTATAACCTATAACCTAAACCTAACCTAAGCATATAACCTTAACCTAAACCTAAAACCTAAACCTAAACCTAAAACCTAAATGCATTCTCAAATCCCTTAACCTAAACCTATTCTCAAATCTCAAAACATATACCTATAAATTAAACCTAGACCTTAACTTAAACATAAACCTATACTTATAACCTAAAACCTAAACCTAAAACCTAAATATATTCTCAAATTCTTAAACCTAAACATATACCTAATTCTAATCTCAATTACTTAACCTAAACCTAAACTTGAAAACCCAAACATAAACCCGATTTCTTAAACCTAAACCTTAACCTATTCAACCTAAACTTGAAAACCCAAACTTAAACCCGATTTTCTAAACCTAAACCTTAACCTATTCTTAATTCCTTAAAGCTATAACGTATAACCTATAACATATAACCTAAACCTAAACCTAAATCTTAACCTAAACCTAAACCTAAAACCTTAACCTAAACCAA
Source organism: Magnolia kwangsiensis (assembly GCA_037074715.1). NCBI lineage: Eukaryota > Viridiplantae > Streptophyta > Magnoliopsida > Magnoliales > Magnoliaceae > Magnolia > Magnolia kwangsiensis. The sequence continues at coordinate 125,894,451 of CM073574.1, read as the reverse complement.
AACCTATAAATTAAACCTTAACCTATAACTTATAACCTAAACTTATAACCAATAACCTAACCTTAACCTAAACTTAAAACCTAAACCTAAAACCATAACCTAAAACTTAAAACCTAAACCTAAACTTAAAATTTAAATGTATTTCCAAATTCCTAAACCTAAACCTACACCTAATCCTAATCTCAACTCCTTAACCTAAACCTAAACCTAAACTTGAAAACCGAAACTTAAACCCGATCCCAAACCTGAACCTGATTTTCTAAATTAACCTGAACCTGATTTTCTAAATTAACCTAAACCTTAACCTATTCTCAATTCCCTAAACCTATAACCTATAACCTAAACATAAACTAAAACCTAAATGTATTCTCAAATCCTTAAACCTAAACCTACATGTAATCCTAATCTAAACTTCTTAACGTAAACCTAAACTTGAAAACTCAAACTAAACCCGATCTCAAACTCGAATCCAATTTCTTAAACCTAAACTTAAACTTATAACCTTAACGTAAACCAAAATCTATAACCTAAACCTTAACCTATAACCTATAACCTAAACTTATAACCTATAATCTAACCTTAGCCTAAGCCTAAACCTAAACCTAAAACCTAAATGTATTCTCAAATCCTTAAACCTAAACCTACACCTAATCCTAATCTCAACTCCCTAACCTAAACCTAAACTTACACCTAATCCTAATCTTAACTCTCTAACCTAAACCTAAACTTACACCTAATCCTAATCTTAACTCTCTAACCTAAACCTAAACCTACACCTAATCCTAATCTTAACTCCCTAATCTAAACCTACACCTAATCCTAATCTCAACTCCCTAACCTAAATTTAAATCTAAACTTGAAAACCTAAACCTAAACTCGATCTCGAACTTGAACCTAATTTCCTAAACCTAAACCTTAATCTATTTTTAATTCCCTAAAGCTATAAGCTATAAACTATAACCTAAACCTAACCTAAACCTAAAACCTAAACCTAAACCTAAACTTATAACCTTAACCTAAACCTAGGTTTTGAGTTTAAAAGTTTATCCTAGGTTTGAACACATTACTCATGTTGAATTTTGCCATTGTTTAGAAGATTTGTAGGTACATTTTTGATTTCTTCATATTTAAGTTTTTTTTTTTTTTTTTTTTGTTTTTCTTCCTTTTGAGATGTATACAAAGGCATGCTTGTTTGATTGTGTCTACAAATGCTATTTTATACAGGCTGGCAAGCTAAAGAAGTCAGTGGAGGATGAAATTCATTTTCTCAAGGGAAGGGTTTCAGAACTTGAAAATGATCTTGTTTCAAAGTTCACAAAAGATACATTGCAGTTTTAAGGAAAGAAGAAACTCTATCTTCTGCATTTGTTGAAATTGACAGTTTGAAGGAAGAAAATTCTGTAAATACGTGAGCATTATTGAATGCATATGGAGGGTATTTATTATGTTGGAGTGTATTTGTTTATTGCACATCAGGGCACGCCTTAGTTATAATTCTTATAATAGGTTGAGCAAAGTGAAGTACTGTTTATTTAGAAATGTGAATGTAGGATGCATTTTATGATTTGATTGCTATTTGTAATAAATGCATCTATTTCTTTTTCTGATTGCATTTTATGTATTATTTCTATTAACATTAAGCTTAGGTGAGTTATCAATCACAATAGGTTCTTGTAATGAAAACAGGTCCTATTATTATAATTTTTTAAAAAAACAGTTATGAATATAATCGTAGCTATAGCTACGGCTTTCGTCCATAGCTATTGGTATCTATTGCTACGGATATTATTGGTGCTATTGGTATTTATTGCTATGGATAAAATCTCTTTTGCTACAGATATAAGCTGTAGCACGTCTGTCGTTATTGATGGGGTAGCTAAAGGTATTGCTTCAGACATAATTCGTAGCTATTGATATCTATTGCTACGGATATAATTTATCCATAGCAATAGATACCAATAACTACTGATATTGTCCGTATCTACACCTTTAGCTATACCACCAGTAGCGACAGATGTGCTACGGATCATATCAGTAGCAAAAGTCCTTTTACTACGGTTTTTGGTCGTAGCCTTTGCCCATTTTTTTTGTAGTGGTAGAAGAAAAGGTTATATCTTTGGAATATATACCTACCGAGAATCAACGTGCTGATATTTTCACTAAACCTCTCGATAAAAGCAGATTTAACCAAATGAAATTTGATCTTGGCATGTGCATTTTAAGATGATAATTTATGCCTTTTTATATTATATTGTATATTCTTGCTAGTTTAAACTTTAATTTTTGCAATTAATACTTAAAAATTATGTAAAACTTAATGGAATACTGCATTTTTGACTGGTACTCGACCGGTCATGAATATACATGACCCGTCGTGGTACGACCAGTCGTATACATCCACGATCAGTCGTAAATCGCGTGAATACCTTTTATTTGACAAAAATCCATCATCTTCCTCATTTCTATTTCACACTCCATGGGGCTGAACTTCGACTAGTCGAAGCCAACTTTCAAAATCCTCATGGTTAGTGCTCCATTTTCATTTCTTCTTGTGATTTTGTGTTTAGATTACTTTCATTTCTCTCTTGAAGTTATTTATTTCAAATTTCATTGAGATTTGGGGTTTTTCTTTTATAAAATCTGATTTGAAAAAATCCACTTCTCAATCATTTGTAACTCTTTATTTCTTTGAAATCCTTGTTGTAAATGATTTCTAGAGGAAGAAAAATAACTTTTCGTGGTTCATCTTCTTTCAGATCGGCCACCATCTCTAAGTGTCATCTTAAAGCTCCCGAGGATGATCCATCCTTTGTTCGGGACATCCGATTGCGTAATGTTATTTTTGAACATCCTGTTGATGTTAATCATACTGCTCCTTTTGATATCCTTCATATGCTCTAAGCTGTAGGTTGGGATAACTTACTGCATTGGGGTGGGCCTGCATACCGGTCCATTGCCCAATCTATGTTTACTTGCATATCTGATTTTTCATTGAAAAATTTTACGTTTAGAATTGCCATAAGAGAAGGACCATTTAACGTAGATCGTCACTTGATTTCAGCTCTTATGGAAATTCCTATGAATGATGAGGGAGTTCTCATTCATACACTATCTAAAAAACCCTCACAAACTGAAAAACGTATGCTAACAAAAGACTTATGCAATCCGAATGCTCAATAGACACATAAAGGAAATGCGCTCCCCTCAAGATTTTTGTTACCCAAATACAGAGTGCTTCATAGGATATTTGTGTCAAATTTGTATCCTCGTTCTGGTAATAAAACTGAGTTAACGACATTCATGGTTTGTGTTCTTCATAATATTGCCAGAGGTACAAATATCTGCTTACCATCCTTAATTTTTCACTCTATCGTTCAATTTCGACTCTATTCTGGTCATAGTGATATCCCTTTTGGTTATTTGATGACTATTTTGGCCACCCATATGTTAATCGACATGCCGGTTGGTGTCCATATCCATCATATGATATTCAACAACTCTAATATCAATAAGATGAAACTGAAATTTCTTCCTGGCCAAAGAGATGGTGGTGTGGTTGAAACCGAACGTGAGGAAGAAGCTGGTGATCTTCCTCCTGATAATATTAATATGGATGATATTTTTAAAGAAATTGAATCTGACTCTGCAAATGATCCAGATTATGAGCCTTCTGCCTTTGATGCTCGACTAAGTGCATTAGAGGAAAAAGTCGAGAATATAAATGTTAAGATGGAAAACATGTCTGTTGCCCATGATTTACAATTCAAATATATGCGCAAGTATCTTAGGCGTTTGAATAAGGGCATGCATAAACTTGATCCTTCCATCCCTGCTCCTTCATCTGGTTAAGATTAGTTCATTTTCTATTTGCTGGTGTGTAATAACTATATTTCTGTTATGTTCACTTGACTGATTTGCTACTTTCACTATTGTTGATTTAGCTCCATTCTTACATTATATATGTTGCTTATGCTATGCTCTCAATTCTTATCTACTATCATCTTATTTATTTCCTTGATTATTACTCCTTACCACCCTGTTTTGTACTTCCTTTGTCATATTGTGACAAAAAAGGGGAGTATGGATATATCTGATTTTGTTTTGGATTAATGCCGGATTGGTGCAATAAGCAGGATGCCATATTTTTGAAGTGTATATTATTTAGGGGGATTATGTGCAAAGATAGACTGTATGAGCATGAGTGCATGAGTATGGATTGTATGTTGGTTAAATATTGGTTTGTAGGTACATGAAATGTGTGCTAGTTGATATCAACTGGTGCATGATTCTTTAATCAGATATTCGGTGTTATGTATCATATCTTGGATATGTGTTTTGTCACGAATTTGACAAAGGGGGAGATTGTAAGTGCTATAGTTTATAGCCCCTTGTTACTGTTAAATTTGTGATGGCAAAGACACTATTTTGAAGCTTGTATATGTGATTCAAGAAGCTTTCAAGATCTCAGAAGTGTTCAAGTTCAAGAAGCTTTCAAGATCTCAGAAGTGTTCAAGTTCAAGAAGCTTTCAAGATCTCAGAAATGTTCAAGTTCAAGAAGCCTTCAAGTTCAAAGATCTTACGTTTTGTTATACTCAAAGGTCACTTGTCTTCAAGTTTCAATGTCCTTGCTTCACTATTAAGGTAAGACTGACCTTAGGTTGACCTTTAATGTAGGACATTTTGGATACATAATCCATATATATTTTATACGTAAATTTAGTCTGTCCTAAGACTAGTCCTGGACTTTGTTCGACTAATCCTGGCACTGGTTCGACCAGTCCAAGAAATTCCACAACCAGTCCTAAGTTGTTGAGAATTTTCAGAATTTTTGGTTACTCTTCGACCAGTCCTAGTGACTGTTTGACCAATCGTAGGAACAGTGTCGACTGGTTCTTCAACCAGTCGTAGACCTTCGACTCAAAGTCCAGCAATGAATTTCATAGGTCTAGGACCAGTCGTGTGGAACCTACGACCGGTCGAAGGTGACCTACGACCAGTCGTATGATACCCACGCCCGGTCGTGAAACTGTCTTATCTTATCTCGCTCGAAATTTCAAATGTCTGTTGGTTCTAAGACCAGTCGTAGGGGTCTTAAGACCAGTCGAAGACGTGATTTTCTTGCCTATAAATTGAACATGAATTTCAGAGGTTTGATATGTAATTCAAGTATATTTAAAGCTCTACTCTGAGATAAGTTAGTGTTCATTTTAAGCTACATTGTGCGTAATTTCTATTCTCTTTTGTTAGCTTTCATTATTTGATTTTGTTCCTGAATTCCAATCTAATTTAAAAAGAGGAATTGCTGTATTCTTTCTTCTTAGAATTAAAATCAAATGGAGCTATGTCCAATTTGGTTTAATTTAAAATCAGTTAGAACTAGAACCATTGTAAAGTGAGTTTGGACATTGAACTTGGACATTCAATCATCTACTTTGACATGGTTCGTTTGGGCTGCTATAATGAAGGAGATATTCAGGTATTTTACATTTAATTGTAAATTCCTTTTTGTTTTGATTTTGTTTGGAATTTGTCAGAAAAATCTCATTGTAGTTGTTATCTGAGGAGAGCCAGGACAACTCAGAAGGGTTTTTTTTTTTTTTTTTTTTTAATTGTGTAAGCCCACATAGAAAGACACAATTGTAAGGTTTTGGGTGAACCTGTAAAAACTTAACTTGATAATGAACGCTAATATCTCCTGTGTGAGGATATTAGGAGTGGAGTAGCATTCTTTGTGGGTGTTATTAAATGGTTGGTGAACACACAGGCAAATCATTATAATCTCTTGTGTCTCGTGGTTGAATGGTTTATTTTTCATATCTTTTATTATTTATTTGTGGGATGTATATGTGGATGTGAATGCTGTAATCATTTATTTCAAGCATTGTGGGAATGTTGTAATAATTTAACAATTATTTCTTTCGATTCCTTTATCAGCATTCTTATTTGTTCTAGTAAGGTTGCCCTGCCATTTCTATGGTATATGGTTGTCCTTAGAACAGTATATAATTGATTGCAGTTTATTCTTCTGTACAGTTTGCATTTAATTTTCTTTTCCTTTTCGATTTGAGATTTGATACAAAGACCTTTGTAGAAATAAGGTTGTCCTACCATAAACTCTGGTTTTTGTTGTAAGGTGGTCCTTATAATAAAATTTGTATCAACCTCTGAAGATCTGAATTTTGAGATTGCTTTACATTTTTTACATTCTGGCATTGGGATTGGTTTACTTTAATTATTGGCTATCGTATTTGTTTAATTTCCGCTATTACAAGTTTTATTTAGCATTGTCCTATTCCCCCCCCCCCCCCCCCCCCCCCCCCCCCTCTAGGACTTATAGCTAGGCCTTTTCACATGTGTGTAGTCCACACTCTTCATTTGGTGGGCCTCATATCCCTTACAATACCCATAGCTTGATTTATACTTCTTATAGTATATTGCTGGACTTTCAGCCCGCCTAGCTTCATGGGCTTGTTGAGGTCCAGTAGATGGGATTTATAGAAGAAAATAAATCTAGTAATGGTCCTTAATACTTATAGTGGGCCCCATTAGATGGAGAGTCTGAGTACAACACCAGAAATGAGGTAAGCCTATTGTTGGACTGCAATTCCAACAACACCGCCAAATAGGTTGGACGTCCAGGTGGGCCTGGGCATCCCAAGGGCTTGGATGGCGTAACATACATACATCAAGGTGGGTTCCAATGGTGGGCGTCCCTTAAGGGAGTCGTCTGCACATCAGTGGGCCACCCCAGGGAGGACGACCAAGGATAAAACACATACATCAAGTGGGTCACAAGGTGGGACGGCCAGCCCACCCCTTGGGTGTCCCAAGGGTGGGACGGCTAGCCCATTCCAAGGTCCAGGTGGGCCCCACTTTGGGACGTCCTACTAGGGACTGGTCCCCATCTAAGTGGGCCACACCTCAATGGTGGACGGCTGGGCAAAACATACACATAGGTGGGCCTGAGGTGGGGTGGATGGTTAGCCCATTGCTGGACATTCAGCCTAGCTGGATGTCCAGCAAAGTGCGGTTTTTCCAGTCCCTCTAACCCCAAAATTTAATCAAATATGTGGCCCACAAGCACCTGGGGTTGGCCTCTACAAGGTGGGCCACAAGATGGGTGAAGGGGATGGCCAACACCACACAAAAACCTTGGCTAACGACAATGGACAGCAAGGTCCAAAGGAATGCAACAGAAAAAAAAATACTGTTGCCCCTATTTTGAGCATCCCAAAAGGGTGGGCCCAAGTCCTTCAAAAATTGAGAAAAAATATTTCTAACCTCCCCATACAAGTGTACTTCAAGGTGGGGTCTAAAAAGGTGGCCCACCATTTTAAATACAATTTTATATTTATATATATTTTTTCAAACTGCAATGTTGCTGGACTGTAAGGCCTGTATCCTAGACCGTACCGTTCCGTAGGCTTTCGCAGTCCTTCCGGTCGAATTTTGGCAATCCTTGACCCGTATCCGATGTTTGCGTGCGATCCTAAGCCGAATCCCATATATCGAAGTCGGCTCGAATCAGAACTTGTATCATAGCGACCGCGCCGTCACCACAGTTCCAACGCCGCGACTCGCGCACCGAGCCGATGCCCAGGCCAGGAGATGTGGGCCTGCGTTCATTCTGAAGAAACGTCACGCGTTGTAAATACCAAGGGAATCTTTACGATATGTCTCATCAATCAATCAATCACTCAAGTCAAGTTCACCTCATACCTCAAGTACAAGCTCCATCCCTCCTTTTTCACAAGTCAACTCTCTCTCTCCCCTAACCATCCATCTTTTTACAAAATTTCAAACTAAACCTTACCTATCCATCCCTTTTCCTTACAACCACCATTCCACCTATTATTATTATTATTATTATTATTATTTTCTCTCTTTATCTCAATTCTCAAACACTGTCCCAAGCTCCGTACGTCCAAGCCTTCCCAAGCATTTCCAAGAGCAACCAGTGTGGCCCATTTTTCCGCCCTCTCATCTCTCATCCCCACCATCAAAGCTCTATCAACCACCATCAAAAGTGAAGATAAGGGGCTTAAGAGTCCAAGGAATCAAGGAGGAGTGCAATAAGTGGGTGATCAACCCTCAAATTTCTTTTTAGGGCCCACTTATAGTGGGACCCATTTGATGTACGCATTGTTTAAGGGAGGCTCAATAGTGGCGGGGTCCCTCCCTTTCTCTCTCTCTCTCTCTCTCTCTCTCTCTCTCTCTCTCTCTCTCTTTCTCCTTCTTTTGTATGATGATTTGTGACCACCTCGGTGCAAGACGATCTTGACCTTCTGATCGTGAGGTCCACCTTGCAAAGGGTCCATTGGACGTCTAAGATGAAGGAAAAACACAAGTATCAGCTTCATCCAAAATCTTGGCGGACCACATGTGCGGGACCCCACCGTGATATATATTCCACACCAACCATATGTGGTGCCTCACTGTCCATATGGACGTGAGGCAGACCTAAATCAAGTGGGCAAGATACATATGGGACTTCACCATGAATTGCTCACCCAGATACAGAGCTTAACTGGCGGACCAAGTGGAGATACCTCGTTTCTGCACTTGAGGTCTTTGTGGTGGTTGGCTAATAGAGCTGTACACGAGTTGAGTCGAGTCGAGTATCGCCCTACTTGTACTCGGCTCTTAATGCTCGAGTGCTGCTCGTACTCGGCTTTACTCGGCCAACGAACATGGACTCCCTGCTCGTACTCTACTCACTCGAGTACGAGTAGAAAACGAGTCGAGTCGAGTCCGAGTTTTCGAGGCGAGTTCGAGTACGAGCAGAAATCGAGTCGAGTAGAGTGCGAGTTTTCGAGGTGAGTTCGAGTCAATTGGAATTCGAAGTTAAACTAAACAATGAAATATATAAAATGCACATAATTTATAATCAAAAAACTTCAAAAATTACATTAGCATATTTACATTACATTGTTCAAAATGACAATTTATAACTAATAACCTCCATAAGAAGAGTGTCTTCCTGTATTGTCATCTGATCCATCAGAACTGCTATCTATTTTTTCATAAACAAATTGGTTCACTTCCTCTGAGTTAGAAGGTGAAGAGATTTTTCCTTCGTACTCTTCTACACTTTGAACTAGATTTTTCAAACTTACTTTCTGTGAAGAATTGTATATAGTACCCAATGCCCTATAAAATTCATCGAGACGAGTCAAGAGTTTGAATTTTTTAGACCCTGCTACAACATCGTATTGTCTTTGACTCGAATATCGCTGAAGTCTAGAAACATCTTCCATACTGCGTTTTAAGGCGAGTTGGAATTGTTCTTCCTCCAAAGCTTTTAATTTGGCTTCCTCCTCTGCATCTTTTGTGGATGTCATTCGTATACTAGATCCAGAAGCAGAAGGTTTGGATGGAGTGGAAGGTTTTCTATTAGAATCTAATAAAGCTTAAAAAAGAATTCGGACATCCTTAAGGGCATTGGGGCATGGTTTTGTATCACCACCTTGACATGATAAGTGTAAGCGAAAGCAATTAGTCTTGTTTACAAACTTTGCGCTACACAAACCACACTTAATCTTTATTTTTTCAGAATTTGGTGGTGATTCAACTAGGGAAGCATAGTCCCATATGTTTGTCGATGGCTCAGATGACGACATATCTACATTCAATTTATAATAAAAAATTAGAATATTGATAAATAAATTGAACTTGATATAGGAACAAAAGAAAATAATATAAATGTATCAAAAGTCAAAAATAAAAGAAAATGAATAGCATATGTAAATAAATATCAAAGATTAAAAGTCTTTCAAACCACATTCTAAAAGAACCAACACTTTCGTGTTTGCAGTTGCAGTGAAATAATATTACAGATCATTCAACATTCAACCAAAAAAATTAAAAAATAAAAAATAATTACTGATCTGTAAGTAGAGACTCGTCACGAATCTCAATCTCCTCCTTTTCATCATCATCATCATCATTCATATCTCCTCCCCATATTGGGCGCAACCAATCTTACGTACAAATCAATGCTTCAACTGTATTTGGCGAAAGTGAGCTTCGATACTTGCTCACAACCCTGCTCCTTGTGCTGAATGCGGATTCTGATGTCACTGTTGAAATTGGTATTGATAATTTGTCCCGTGCTATCACAGATAATGTAGGGTATTTTGATTCACTAACCCTCATCTTCCACCATTCCAACACATCAAATTCGGATCGCAGTACAATTGGCTCCTTAAAGTACATTTCTGACTCTGATTCTTTAGTATCAACTCTCATTCGTGCTTGTACCAAGTATGATATGTATTCATTTAGCACATCCGGATTACCAGGTACAGAAATATTCGCATCTCTACTTTCTTCAACACCCGCTGCAGGTAAAGTATTAACATACGATTTGTACAAATCTTCAAGGGCTTGACGAACCTTAGACATCTCTGCTATCGCTCTTTCAGTAGGATAAAGCTTTATGAAAATAAAGCTAACCAACCCCATATTACAACGAGGATCAATAACAACTGCCAAGGACATCAACAGATGACATTCGTCCCAGTATTTATCGAACTTAGCCTTCATACCAACTGTCATCTGGCGTATGAAATCTGGATCCGCACTGACATTTTTCTATAGAGCATCCTTAGTCTTCCAAAGAGATGAAAGAAACAGATTCGCGGTTGGATACTGATTCTCAGAAAAAATCTTCGTGCAATCGTAAAAAACTTTGAGAAATGTGTGAACTTGTTGTGCTGTGGCCCAATCATTTGTGCTCAGCAACTAAGAATATGTTCTGTCACGTGTCGCGTATTCAGGAAATGTAAGTTGTAATTCCATTACTGCATCTAACATTTCATACGTCGAGTTCCAATGTGTACAGACATCCAACTTCAACATTTTTTTAGATGACACATTCAAACGTTGGATGATGTCATTCTATACACTCAGTCTCGATGGTGACCCCCTTATATATTTCACACTTTCTCTTATGTTCTCTATAGTGTTGTCAATTGCTTTAAGCCCTTCTTGTACAATCAAATTTACAATATGGACACAACATCTGACCTAGAATATTTTTCCTTCGAAAAATAAATTTTCTGTAGCCCTAAACTGGTTACGTAAATATGAAATGACATTGTCATTTACTGAAGCATTGTCTAAAGTTATTACTGAAATTTTCTTCTCAATGCCCTAGCCTTTTAGACAACTATAGATGCAATTTGAAATAAGTAAATTAGTATGTGGAGGAGGAAGGTGTTTGAAGTTCAAAATTCTCTTGCATAGTTTCTAATCTTTATCAACATAGAGAGCGGTTAATGAAATGTATCCTTTTCTTTGATTGGAGGCGGTCCATAAATCAGAAGTGAAAACTATTCTGGTCACTAAAGCTAAAACTTCTTTCAGTTTCATCTTCTCCTTTGCGTACATCTTCATGATTTCTCTCTACACTGTGATGCGGGAGACATTCTCTGCCTGAAGGTTAAGGAATTGACAGAAAGCCCTAAACCCTTTACTTTCAATCATTCTGAAAGATTTTTCTTTCAAAATCACTAATCTAGCAAACCACTCATTCAGCTTCTCTTTGTCAAACTTATGAGTGGACACTACACGTTGGGAGTCGTCCCCTTTTGACTTCGTAAATGACAACGCCTGTTGGCCGGGAGGAGGGAGTCTTGCTTTTTTAGGACACGTCTTCAAATGTCTAATTAGATGTGTTGTAGATCCTCCTGAAATTTTGCTGAATAACCCTTTGCAGTGATTACACTTTATCTTCTGTACACCGTTAACTGTCACATCTTCGAAATCATCCCACACTGCCGATCTCTTCTTCTTCCCTTTGCATGCGATTGACATGTCTATGTCTCCCATTACTATTAGAGGAGTGTGGCCGATGCACCTATTCGAGGGATATTTGGGCTTTCGTCTTAACTTCCCATCTAAAATAAAGTTCTCGATATGTTATACGGCTATACCTAGGGTCCTAGATGGCTAGACCGCTAGACGGGTATAATTACTTAATTGTCTAAATCAGTCACCCATTCAAAGTTAGATAGATTGTAATGCTTCATTTTTCAATTTAAATGCTACGTCAAAATTCCGGCAGCATCTCCCCTTATCTCTCCAGAATATATTAATCTTGTATTTGATTCTCATGTCAATCATCAACACAAATTGTGGACATTTGACGACGGAAATAAATATATGAAATATATACAGAAAGAAAAAGAAGAGATGAAACTAGAACAGACATATGCATTTAAATTAGAATAAATGAAGACATTACAATCTATCTAACCCTGAACTGTCCAAAAAGTGATAATTTGAGAATTTCTATGCATCCAAGAACACACTGAATCTATCTCTGGCAATATAGAAATCCTCAAATGAGTAACTGATTATCCTATACTACAAGTCTACAACTAGAGCAATACAAATAATTCATATCTATGCAAACAAAGGAGCATGCTGAAATTGACATTTATTATCTAGCTAACTAGGTTAAAAGCAAAAGGAATGTTTGTTTTTAGTTAATTAATTACTGCTAAGTCAACATCTTTAAAAGGATTGGACAAACAAATTAGAATTTTTAATATCACAAAAAGATTAAAATGACAAATAAATATATAATTCTAGCTATACATTTGTGATTTTTTTTCTTGAAGTGTAAATATAAATGAAAATTCATGAAATAAGGAGAGTTGTAAATGGAATATAAATATGTGTGTGTCTATATATATACCAAAGAGACTGTTATGAGTAGTATATCTTTTTCACAATATCCCAAACATCCTTCACAGTATTCAAGGACTACCCAAACATAGACAATAAGCCCAACGGCCCATAAAGACCAACCCTATGACCAATATTTAACATTCTAACACTCTATTGGCACCAATATGCATTCACATGCATGCATCCTGTTGGGAAATGGATTTAGCTGTTCGTTTATGATATTTGTAGTTATACAGGTTGTAACATGGACAACAAACAGTTTTAGATCATGATTAAATGTTTTGGGTCTGCATTACTACATGCACATTTGTAGTTTCCTTGATAGTGGTGACTCAGCTGTCATACGCTCGACATACATCTACGTCAATCTAGACAATTCAGGTTGTGAGCTCAATGTCAATGGAGCCTCAGAGTCGCAAAATCATGCTGATCTGATCTCAGCTATTGACTTTGGACTGTTGATCATTTTCTTTCTAACGGCCCATCTAATGGCTACCAATTTAGATGGTAAGGATTGCCCAATGAGTGTGATATTGGAGATGTTGTCCATTCAGATTTTGTGCTCATGATTTGGATAGTCCAGATTGACATACGTGTAGACCAAACTTATGGTGGATGCATCACAAATATTTAAGAAATTGTGGAAATTCACATGTATTCTAGCTTGATGGTGGAAACTCCTCTACTAGCTGAGGATGGTCTTGGTTTGGATCAAAAGAAATTCTGAAGTTCCTAACAACTTACATTGAAATACTGTATATCCATTTTGGTGGTTATCAACTTAGTCAGCAGTTGATTGTAAATCAAATGGTTAAGATTGTTCATCCAGTGTTATCTTTGGGCTTGCTCCATCCATAATGGGGCCCATGATTTGGATGGCATGGATTGACCTCCATGTATGCCAAGTGTACATTAGACAAGTCTCACTCCCACGGTCCCACCATTAAGAAAATGGCTATGAATGCTGCATCTAGCCCTTGATTTTTTGGGTATATATGGTTCATCCATGATTGGGGCTGATTTGGACCATTCGAAATTAGATCTAAAGTAGTTAATTACTAAGATCTTCCTCATTCTCCACCTCTTCACATTTGTAAATGCAAGATAAACCCCCAACAGCCAAAGGCATCATGTAATTGATTTTCACTTTGTCAGGTTAATCTCAAAAGAAAACACAAATATCAGATTAATCTCAAGGAAACTGAACTTAGCAATTCACAAATATCAGGTTAATCTCAAGAGAAAACACAAATATCAGGTTAATCTCAAAAGTCAAAACTATATTAACAATTTCTAATATATATTAGCAATAAAAAATAAAAAAATCAACCCCACACGGCCACACCTTATCGGGCGAGCAGAAGAGGGATGACCGGAGGCAGCTGCGTGCAGCGGTGCAAGGCAGGGTAGGGCGATGACGGACGACGGGACGAGTGACAGAGGGACAACCGGCGGTAGCTGCGTGCAGCGGTGCAGGGCAGGGCGATGACGGACGACGGGACGAGTGGTAGAGGGACGGCCGGATGGGCGCTGAGAGAGGGATGAGAGAGAGAGAGAGAGAGAGAGAGAGAGAGAGAGAGAGTATTTTTTTGAACGCTCACTGGGAGGGAAGGGTTTGACCGTTTGGGCGCTGCTTGAAAAGGACGGGTGGGGGTAGGGATTGGGCGCTCGTGGAAAATGACGGGTGGAGTAGGGTTTGTTTTTTCGGACGGACTTATATACATGGGTACTGAGTCGAGTACCTCTAGACTTGTACTCTACTCGCAATCTAAACGAGTCGAGGAAACCTGCTCGTACTCGGCTCTAACTCAGATGAGTCGAGTATTCCGAGTCGAGTCGAGCGAGTACTCGAGCCTCAACATGCTAGTGTACAACTCTAGTGGCTAACATGGAGTGTGTGTGCTAACGTCACCAAGCTGGTGAGCGTGGCCCCACCACATGATACATGTGTTGCATCAAAAACCGTTCACACATGTGAGGCCCACCATCAGCCGTCCATCCAACATATCTGGACATTGGGCGTTGATAGCGCTGGTCTCTCTCTCCCTCTCGTATACACACACGTGCACATATATAAAATATATTGTATATTGATATAATATATTATATTACTTAAGTTGGTGGGCCACTTCCACGTGGACCCACCCTTGCACCCTTGAATGAGGGCCATCCATTGCTGGTGCTGGATGGCCAACAATGCTGGCATCTCTCACTCTCTCACACACACGCACGTTCATTAAAATATGATATATAATATTATATAAGATAATATATTATATTAGAATAATAAATGATATGATGGGCCACTCCCATGTGGAACCCACCATACCTACAGCAGCTACACAACATGCTGTATTAACGTCAGCTCCTCTGACGTGAGGAGAAATTCCCATCGTCCAGGGAGCAGTGACGTCACCAGTTCTGTGGACCCCATCGTATATGTGTTTCATCTTGGTGGAGTGATCAGCTTGGGTGGGCCATGCTCGTGGGCCCCACCTTGATCCATATGTTTTATCTGTACCATCCTTTTGGATGGTGCCATACACGGCTCCACCATTAATGGATGTATAGCATCCAATCGTCCACCCATCTGACCACGTGCGTGGACCCCACCACGATGTATGTGCTTTATCCATGCCGCCTATTAGTGGGCCTCATGACATCAATAGTCTTGTGGGGCCCGTTCTTTGTGTTGCACCTAAACCACCCATCCATTTGGCAAGTCTGTCTCAAATATTGAGACTAAAAATAAGGCAGATCTAGTTATCAGGTGGACCACATTACAGAAAGCAGTGGGTCTGAACATGAGGACTGTGTTATATCAACTGTCCACCTAGCTGGCGTACTGGCCACGTATGTAGGTCCCCACCCTGATGCATGAGTTGTATCCCTACTGTCCATCCATTATAAGGGACCCACTGCATCACGGATGTGCTGCATCCAGCCGTCCATCCATATGGTTGGCTCGTCTCAAGACCAGAAATGAGACAGATCCAATTATCATGTGGACCACATGGCAGGAAACTGTGGTGTTGAATGTCTACCACTGGAACCCCTTTGGGTTACAAAAGTTTTAAGTCAATATAATGTTTATTTATCTTTCCCTCCTAATCTGGTCCTTGTGACCTTATGACAGTTTGAATGAGAGATAAATGCTATGATGGGCCCTTTAAATGTTTAACTATTGAGAATCATTATCACCACTGCTCTTTGTGGTATGGTCTAGATGATCTTTTGATCTGATTCATTGTTTGGAGAATACTCTAAAATGATCTCTATAGTTGGGTGAATGGTGTGGCCCATTGATGCAGCCCACTTGATGTGTATGAGGCCCATTACCATTGATGCAACCCACTTGACGTAATTGGGCCCATGTGTAGGGCCCACCTATTATGTATTTAAGGCCCACGAGTGAGGCCCATCGTGATATACTTTCGACCCATATGATGATGCTTGTTATGATGTATTTCTAGCCCATTTGGTAAGGTCCACTATGATGTATTTTCGACCATGTGATGCAGCCCATAGTGATGCATATAAGGTTCATGTATTGCGGCCCATTGTGATGTACGTGAGGTCCATGAGTGAGGCCTAATGCAATGAATGTGTGGACCGATGTAAGGTGTGATTTCGCTATAATGTATGAAATAATGCTTACGTGGGCCACTCATTAGGAGCAATGTTGGTTTAATGACCACATCGATGAGCAATGATGGTTTAATGTCCTCATTGTGACATTCCCTTAGACCTCATTAGACCCATTCTCACCGATTGCCGATCCCGATTGATGTGATCGATTTGCCGATTATCGATCGAGGCCGATTACCGATTCTGATTTGTTGTGGCCGGTTACCGATTATCGATCAAGACTGATTACTGATTCTGATTTGTCGTTACCGATTGCCGATTATCGATCGAGGCTGATTACCGATTTTGATTTTCGTGGCCGATCGCCGATTATCGATCGAGGCCGATTATCATGGCCGATTGTTGATTTTGATTTGACGTGATCGATTTGCCGATTATCGATCGAGACCGATTACCGATTCTGATTTGTCGTGGCCGATTGCTAATTATTGATCGAGGTCGATTATCGTGGTCTATTACCGATTCTGATTTAATGTGATCGATTTACCGATTATCGATAGAGGTCAATTATCGTGGCCGATTATCGATTCTGATTTGGTGTGATCGATTTGTCGATTATCGATCGAGGCCGATTACCGATTCTGATTTGTCGTGGTCGATTGTCGATTATTGGTCGAGGCCGATTACCGATTCTGATTTATCGTGACCGATTACCGATTCTGATTTGACGTGATCAATTTGTAAATATCGATCGAGGCTAATTACTGATTTTGATTTGTCGCAGCCGGTTGCCGATTATCGATCGAGGCCGATTACTGATTCTGATTTGTCGAGGCCGATTGTATAGGCTAATTTTGACTGCCGATTGTCGAGCCCTATATGATTTATATGCGACCCGTAGTTGAAGCCCATTCGGCCATTGTGATGTATGTTAGGCCCGTGTGAAAGGCTTATTGTGATGTATATTAAGCTCTTGAAGTGAGGCCCATGGTGTTGTATATCAGGCCCTTTTGTGAGGCCATGGATCTACTATATGTTAGGCTCTATGTGGGCCATTCCTTGGGGCCAATGTTGGTTAAATGTCCACGTTGTCGATGCTGATTGTCGGTGCCAGTTATTGATATCAATTATGAGTGTGTGACAGCATAACATTACGATACATGCACATATACATCATTTGCATGTTTGTTATGAGATGTGGCTGACCATTGCATGTGACATTGGGCATGTTGTTATCAGACTCCCTGATAGGTGGAGGTTATCTCACATGAGCGCACGGTATGAGCAGGATTAATACATGACTGGATTGTATGACTCATGCATCTTACATTGTGAGTTGTGATTATTGTACGCCATAGCGACATCAGGGCTGTAGCCTCCACAGGCATATCGTGGATGGCCAGATGGGACACCAGAAATGTTTGGTTCTAGCATATGGGCACCACAGATGTCCCTGGGTGAAAATTTCTAAACCTCCATGGCTAGGAGACGACCCAACGTCGAGACTGAGTGGATATATGAGTGCATGAGGGTCGTATACCAGTAGGCCACGTCTCCCACTGTGTTGTAGTCGGTTGGGAAGGGATGTGACCTTACCCGCCCGAGGGTAGGGGGCATAACTAGGCTAAGTTTGACTAGCTCATGAATAGGTTCGCTATTGACGTGCCGGGTAGATATTGGCTGACTACTGGCTAGGCGGATAGTGAGGTCTCTTCCACTTATATGGTCATGCGTCAGTGGCAGCGAATTGCATGTAGAGTGTACTAGACCTCGGTGATGATCCCAGAGATGAACCGTACTGATATGTGGACTTATTGAGCAGGAGTTGCATATTCATTCATTCATTCACTATCTACTCAGGCTGGTGGTGCGCAACTAATTGTTACATGTACCTTCGTAATGGCTAGGATTTCGGTTGGGACGCGCGACTAACCTGAGATCAGGAGTTTACCACATCGAGCCTGACTATCTAAATTTAGGTATGAGACTGGTTTGGATAGAAGTCCCTTGTGATGGACCGCATAGCCTGCGATACTACGTACTATCATCCCGACTTCACACTTCAGCATAGTTATTCCATTCACACTGCATATTGCATTACATCCGCGGCATAGGGTACAACTGACGCTGTTTGTGTTACTCATCAGGAATGTATATTGCATTGCATCCTTTGTATCTGATATTTGGCTCTCTATGACACTTCATTTGTATAGTTGATTTCTATTGCGTATTCTAATATTGTATGACTCATGCACTTGTCAGTATTTCCTCTTACTTTGTTTACTCTGATAATTCATGATCTTGTCAGTATTTCTGCTTATTCCGATATTGTATGATTTATGGATTACTAGTATTTTCGGTATTATATGATTATGGTATTGCATTGAATACTTGACACATACCATGTGCACACACTTACACCACCCTCTAAGCTTTCTATAAGCTTATGCACGATAGATGCGCGGAGGTGATGTTAGGTTATAGCAGCGTGGAGCTTGGAGCATGTAGCTGACTTCTGGAACTTTAATTTTTGACATATGTATCTCCCTTTCAGTACTGTATTCAAATGTTTATATTAGTAGATATGTGATGATGATGTTGCCTTTGTGAATTGGGTAATTTTGTGGTTATGCTTATTACGGGTTAAAGGTACATTGAAAAAAAAATCCTTCTTGTAGGATCTCAAGATCGAAATTTGGCATATGGATGCTAGGAGTCGAGAATGGGGTACTACGGAGGCTGTCGGTACCGGATTCGGTAATCGGGATTCCTGTGAATCCGATTTTCAGGTTTGGGGCGTGACAGAAGAAGGGGATGACCACCACCATACAAAAATCTTGGATAACAACAATGGACAGTAAGGTCCAAAGGAATGCAACAGAAAAAATAAATGCTGTTGCCCCTGTTTTGAGCATCCCAAAAGGGTGGCCCCAAGTCCTCCTAAAATTGGAAAAAAATATTTCTAACCTCCTCATACAAGTGTACTTCAAGGTGGGTCTAAAAAGGTGGCCCACCATTTCAAATACAATTTTATATTTATGTTTTTTTTTCAAATTGCAATGTTGCTGGATGGTCCAGAAAATCTAGGTTATCCACCCCACTTGGGCCACTCCTTTGGGTCCTCAAACAAGGTTAGATGAAGGTGAAATTTGGTACACATCTAGGTGGGGTCCACATCTCCAGGAATAGTCTATCAAATGGGTGAAAATAACCCCCTAAACAATCCAAAAATCTGACCCAAAATTGTCCAGAATTCTGGATAGCAACATATACATGAAGTAAACTGAGCGTGAGAACCAAAATAAGGAAAAATTACTCTATGAAATCAGTGTTGTGGTCCACCTCAGTGTCCCCCACAAATATCCATACTTATTCCTCACATAAAAATTCATTGCATGTGCCTATAAAAAGGGAAACAAGTCATCAACATCCATAGAGTGGACAACCATAGGGGTGCACTCTCTTTGAATAGTCTAGATGCTTCTAGGCCACAAGGTGGGCCACACACATCAGAGAATAAGAGATAATCAAAGGAAAAAAATAAGAATCGGCCAAAAGGGAAGGGGATCCGCTACAATGAGGCCCTTCCCTTCATCACAAACCACACGTTCACTATTATTGATGAAGATGCAAGGATTTACACATACATGCATCTTTCTAATTAAGATCCAATGGTGGAGATGCCATCTCCACCAAGAATCAAGGGTCTAGATGACCCAGTGATCGTTTTATCTAAGAGAAAAGGGCCATGGTGGGGTCCATGGAGAATGACCCTACATATGGATTATGTATGCAAGAAGGAAGGGCCAATGACTATACCTAAGAAGACATGGGGCCTCCACCATCATTTGGTGGGCCCCACATGCTTCAAAGTATGAAATAAAGAAGAAGAACAACTAAAGAAAGTAAAAAATCTGAGATCCTAGTTTACAAGAGCACCCACCTTACTAATCTTTAAGGTACCACCGCCAAGAGATTCTCCAAGCTCCCAAGTACAAGATTCAAAGGCCAAGATTTAGTGTTAAGGGCTAGATGATGGAGTTTTTGGGTTGATGGAGGGTTGGATTCCAGTCAAAGTGTGGGACATCCAAGGTTTTAAGAGAGGGAGAGAGAGAGATGGGGAAGAGAGGATAGAAGGCATGAATGAAAAATTGCTAGAGAAAGGGGTTTTTACCAAAACCCATCATTGGGTTGCTAGGAAAGAGGGAGGAATGATTTCTTCTCTCCCTAGAGAAGAGGGAGAGGTCAGAATTTTAGAACTTGGTTAGAACAAAAGAAGGCTAGCTTGCATGGGAGAAGCAAAAAGGAGCTACCTTTGTAAGAAAACCAGCTACCTAGGGATTTCCTAGCCTAGCTTAGCTAGTCTAATAATGGCTTTTAGGATGATACAAGCATGCCTAGGGATTCGTGCAACCCTAGGTGGGCCCCACAAATCACAATCTACGGTCCAAAACAAGCATGACCTACATCTTTTGGTGTACAACTCGGATTGCCGCACAAGACACGGCGTTGGAACTGCGGCGACGATGCAATCACTATGACACTAGTTTCGTGTCGGATTTATATGGTGGAACTTAAGGGTCATCACAAATGTGGTTCGTAGGTCGCGGGTCGCAGGAATTCGATCGGTAGGACTGTGAGACCCGACAGAACAAAATGGATACTAAGGTTAAGTGTTTTACACCTTTTCCAACCGAAGTTGAGACAGTTTTTCCTGTTTAAGTTTTTTGTCTTGCAATTCTTTCAGCAACTTTGAATCTATATAGCCAAGTTAAAGGAGATGGGTAATATGAGCTTTTTAGCTACGGGATGATCTAAATAAGGTTTCTTATTTGGGTCAGGATCATCTAAAGGGTATAGGTTTGTTTTGTTACGAGGATAGAAACATTGTTTTACCCTTTGAATGTAGCTTGTTTCTTCTGCTTCGGTTGCATCTGCAGTTTTCATTTTCCAAGGGCTTACCAGACTAACTTGAAGCAACTATTCACGTGATTGACAAACAAATGTGCAAGCTAAGTGCACTAACAAAACCTGGTCCATTTTTGATGGCATCGAACACACATTAGATGCCATCGAATTCTGAAATTCAATGTCATCGAATATAATTTGATTCATCGATCTTTTTACTGATTTTCCTTTTGAGCTTGCTGGACCTTTGAGTGCTCATTTTTTATGTCATCGAGATAAGTTTGATGTCATCGTGAATTACTCCATAATATAGGTTTGGTTGCTGGACAAAATGGGGCACTTTTTCGATGTCATCGAAAGTTGTAGAAAATATGTGTCTATTCAGATTTACTTGCAACTTGATTTTTTATTTTTCTAACCTTGCTAATATGTTTTCCTAGTTGATTTTGGAAAAGATTAGACCACTTTTAAGGGGATTATTACTTGGGGTGTTTTTCTCATGGGATGTGAGGGTTACTTTACCTTTGAAATTCTTTGAACATCTTCACTTTGTTGAGTCTTCAAACTTATAGTCTTCCATATGAGGCTTACTAAACTCTTTGACTCAACTGTCACGTTAATTGACAAACAAGGACACTTTCAATCTCTCCCTTTGTCAATTACGTGACAACAATACGTAGGAAAAAAACTAAATTATGTGTACAACTTAAAATTACACAATTATACCACTCAAACATTACACTTTTACAAGAACATAATTTGTTACTTGAGCTGCTAATCCCATGTCTTCTTGCATCACCATTATCATCAAACAAATATATACACATAATGGTGGGAATATTGTTCTCCCCCTTTTTGTTAGTTATTGGCAAATGGTCAGTTTATATAAAGCAATTCTACTTTGCATAATTGAAGTTGGAGCAACAATCACAGTTTAGACATTTCGAAAGATAAATACATATCTTGAAGTAATAGAATTGAGGACAAGAATCATGTAAGAAACAACTAAAAAACATACCGTATGGATATATGTATCAAATAGAAGGCTAAAAAATGGCATGAATATCCAAAAAAAAAATATATCATCATCCAAAAAGAAACATAGCCCCAAACATGGGCAATAATATCCAAAACTATACAAGTAGCACAAATCCTAAGAAAATGTATATAATGTCGGGCACACACGCACACACACAAGCTAGGGCAGCAAAAAGATATGTATGTCCTAGCCATCACATAGACACACATGCATGCAGAGAATGCTGGACTATGGTGTAGGTGCCACATCTCAGGGAGCCGAGACATCACGTCGGCAAGTCATCAACTCTAAAATCTGTTGTACAGTGCACTAGAATGCCTCTACCATCCGTTTAATCTCGGACATTCGCTCCTCACTCCTCGTCAATCGCTTGTTATATCGATCAAGTTGCTCCTCAACTCGAATCAGTCCTCAAAGAATGGAGCCAATCCAATCCTAATGGTGCCGATGCCGTCGTGTGCACGTCGAGTCAGGTGTGCCAGGAAGGATCGGCAGCGGTCAAATCCCATCATCTGTGGGAGCCTCTGTCTCCCCAACCTCTGTCTGTACATGGGTATCATCTCCATCTGGAGCGGCGGATGCTGATGCGGTGGCAAAGTGAATCTTTAGGTCCATGCACTTGATATTCATCTCGATGAATGTTTGCATGGTAGAGGATATGTACTCGACCTTTTTTAAGGCTAGACATTTGCACGACCGTGTTTCGACGATCTCGACCACGGCTACTTTGTAGGAAGCGTGATAGTCCTAGCCTGGCCATGAAGGTATTATGTCTACCATGGCCAGCTCATAGTTTGGTTCATGATAAAACATACCCTTGAACGAGATCATCCATTGTTGCTCTTCTCAGAGGATTCGCTCATACCTAGTGGCCTTGGTCAATAATTTGAATAGGTCTCTAAAGTACATGCCTTTGAACTTCTTTTGGAGCTCGAAACCCATGCCTTCTAAGGCTAACCTAGTGAATTTAGCTTCGGACAGAATCATTAGGCAATAAATTGTTCAGTCGAGTCCTCCGATAATTTCCATAGCCTACAAAGGTTGCTTATAGATATTTCTGGCTCAGTACGATAGAGCTGCATATGAAAATTTTCTTCCATCTTGATCTAGGTCTAGATTGAGTTGGCTAATAGGTTAATATATCAGGTAAAGGCAATTCCCATGAAAGAATTTTCAAATAGCCTATGCTTTAAAAAGTTGTTATGGGAGGCCTCACCGTATTGCATGGTGAAGCGGCCAATATGCTTTATAGTAAAAGTTTCATTGTCCCCCTAAAAATAGGGTGAACCCAGGGAACCTGAAACCTCTAGAGAATTCAAAATTTTAGTCTATCCACTCAGAGTATAGTTTTCTAAAGGTCAACTGAATAATTCATCGGCTGTTTAGTTGTACCCCATACTCCTGGATGATTTCAACAATATTGTCTCGATCGAGCAGTCATTGCCAGCCTGGTTGATTTTCTTGGCCTGGGACTCTATGTTGTTGTTTAACATTTGAGTTCTAGGCCGCATTAGGAACAACTGTAGGGTAAGGTGCGGTTGGAAGTTGCTCCATTGGTGTCTCTAACCTTTGGTATCTATTATGGGTAAGAGGCACGATCAATGGTTGCCCCTTGAGCGCCTTCATCCTATGTTGTTCTTGGTAAGGTAAAGCTATCATTGAAGGTTGTCCTCTTTGGTAATCGACTGATGTAACTTGGGGTTACGCCCTTTGGTAATTGGTCATGTGGGTTCCATTATAATTAGCCGAGCTGTTAAAAGGTTGGGGTATTGATTTCCTGAAAGGTAATAACTTTGTTGGTCAGGGTAATCCAATTGACTATATAATCGACTATCTTAGTAGTTCCCTACTGCTAACAAGGGTGGTAAATGATTATTTCACAGTTTAATCTAATTGATTTTGGTTAGGAGCTTAGTAGGTTGTTCTTCCTCAGGTCCAATGGGATGTAGTAGAGGAGAACTTCCATCCTTGGTCTCTAGTCTGGCGATAAGGCTTTAGGCCATTTTCTTGCTTATTTAAAGTCGTAACCTGAATAAGTTGGTAACATGTTATATACATCCAGTGAATTGTTCTAAGCATGTAGCAAAGTCACCAAAAAAAATTCTTGGAAGATGACCCTGATTTGACCTCAATTATGAGCTCTAGTTGGCCTAAATCTTATTGCTCTTTTGTAGGATTAGCCAAAGAACTACCATTTTTCAATTTAGGAGGCATCTTATTTTATTGATAAATGAATGAACCTTGTTGGGTCCCATGGATGAGCAAAAAAACAATAGTGTTTTTATGAATTCAATCAAACTAGGATACTTGAGTGATAGAGGGCCTAAATTGGGTTTTTGTTTGTGAATAAGATTGTGTGGGCGTGCTAGAGTCTACTCGAGTCCAAAGTTTGACTAAACTGCTAGTGTTTCCCCATGTTGAGCCTAACAGATTGGAGATCAGGATCTAAGATCCAAGGTCCTCTCAATCACTAATATTTGTGCTTCCATTAAGGAGATTTGTGAAAGGATAGGGGTTAGTCATTCCAAATAGATTCTTTTTACCTTATGACAATAGATGTGAGCATACAGACTTAAAGATTTTTTCTTTCACCAGCACTTTTGAGTTAGATATTTCTCAAAGGCATAAGAGTACATATGCATTTCAAATAAGGCAAAACATTGCCGATTTCATTAATGTTTGGGAATGATGCTCATTACAATCGACAAGTTGTGAGAGAACTAAATAAATAAACAAAAGGAAAAATGGATAAATACTTGATACGCTTATCGGAACAAATGATCAAGGTTGATGTGATTATCTAAATCGGAACTTACGTGATCATGGTCCTACAACTTAAGGTTGTAGAAATTTACTTCTACTCTTAATGTACTATAACAGGAGCCATAGACGATGGTTATGTAAAAATTAGGCTAGGTTATACTAAGAAATCTAAGAAAGATAATATAAAGAAAGATTGATGTATTTGGCATAGGGCCCTAACCTCTTCTTTGATTGCTCATTTTATAACTTGTCGAGGTGGTGAAACCCTCGTTAGGATTTTCTTGTTGATCCTGGATCCTTAACAATTACGTCGAGGGCTTCCTAGTTCAAATGGCTTCCTTGATAGATCTAAAATCTACTAGCCAGGAAGTTTTCTGAAAAGTCTGAAGCTATTGGGCCTTAGGTCTCTGCTCTTATATATAGATGCTCCCCTATAGGGCACTTCTGCCTTGATCAAAGGAACATCCCTTACTAATCACGACCATTCATTTGGGTGACCTAGTCTAGATCATTCAGTTCTTAACTAACGGAGTAGGATTTGACACTTGTTACAAATATGCTATCGGCCCATATCCTCTCTAGGTCACCCAATCTCTTAATTCTAATTGAGGTACAAAGAGAGGGACATGATCTAGCCAATGTGTCTATTCCTCTTAACTTGGATCCAATTGGTGGCTGGGTTTGCTTAGACATTGGTTTGGCCTTCAGATATTCAAAATCTTCTCAAACGTCTTTGGGAAGATCTACCATTTTAAGAGGATTGTGAGTGACAACTTCATCGAGAATATTATGGTCAAATTCGTGATAAATCTTTCCTCTGGGAAGGTTTCTTATGTGTGTTGTTTACGTTGCCCCCATTAATGGGGCATGATAAGCGTGGCTACGTGACATGCATTGTGTTTTCCTAAAAAGAGCACGTAAGGGTTTGTGCCTTCGTATTAATAACTGAATGTGCATTGCTGGAAGATTGAATGAGGATACTCTCAGTTGAGAGAAGGTTTCATACCACTTAAGGTCCTATGGTATCGGGCCCTTACTTTTACTCCAATGGTAGACTCTTAGGAGTTTCAAGACCCGGTTGAGAGTTCGAGTGCCCATGGGTGGTGAAATCCCACCATGGTGGCGTAAGTGTGTGGTGGTTTGTGTGCGTGTAAAAAAAAAAAAAAAAAAAAGGTCCCATGGTGTTGATATGCAGTGGCTGGCGGCCTTTATTTGCTTCATGTCAAGATGCCGAGAATGGGTATAAACAAATTGAACCTTCCTGTCAAAAACTTATTGGGAGCCACGTAAGTGCACTGGATTGAGCTTAAATTTTTATGTCCTTCGTCCAGGGCCTTATAACCAGGTTATATGGCCCATGTGAGCTATAGGAAGGTTTCAATGTAGGGCAGCATTATCTCCATTATTTCCAATAAGTGTGGTCCACTTGAGCTTTGGATATGCATTTTTGGGCACATGCTTTTAAATGAGCTGGCAAAATGAATGGATAGCAACCATAACACATATCACCATGTGCCCTATTAAAGTTTCAATGGTGCGCATCCTAATCCCTGTTGTGGCACTTGAGCTTCGGATCTGCCTCATTTTTTGGGCTCATGCCCTAAAATTAACTGGCAAAATGGATGGATGGCATGACAAAACACTTACATCACGGTGGACTTTGAGGAATATTTAAATGGTGGGCGTCATTATCCCCACTGTTCTTGTGGTGTAGTCCACTTTAGCTTTGGATCTGCCTCAATTTTTGGGTTCATGTTTATATAATGAGCCGACAAAATGGATAGACAGTATGGATAAAACACATAAATCATGGTGGGCCCCACAGAGTCGTGCAGCTACTTTCTCTATAAATAAAAGACATGCATGAGCGCTCATAGTTGATCCTTTATCCGCTTAAAAACTCACGCGTCCATCACGGTGTTTGCAACAAATATATCCTATCCACCATTTTTGCTGGATGTTTTAGGACATGGGCCCGTAAAACTCGAGTAAGCCAAACGACGTCAAACATTGGGTACTGAATGCCCACCGTTGAATATTTCTCCTTCGAAAAACTCGTTGGGCCACCTTGAAATTTGTGACAAATCCGCCCCCACCAGTTCTGCCACATCATTAGTGTGAGCCCAAAATTGAAGCAAATCCAAAACTCACGTGGGTCCCACATCGTTAACCACTGGGTATTGAATACCCACAGTGAAATTCTCTCACTTAAAAAAATCATGGGGCCACCCTGATGTTTGTGATATATCCACTCCATTTACCACTTTCGCGGAACCGGATTGCGCAGTGAGTAACTCACTACTCAATTTTACCAGATATTTTTACGCCGTGAGCGAGAAAATGAAGCATATCCAATGTCCCAATGGACCACACCACAGGAAACAGTTGAATTGAACTTACAGCGTTGAAAATTTCTTTGGGGCCACAGAAGTCTTGGATCAAACTTATATTTGTGTTTTCCATTCATCTATGTGATCTTATTAACAGGTGGGATGACAAATAAACAACACTGTTGGACCTGGCATGGTTTCAACGGTGGAAATCATTATCCCAGCTGCTTCATGTGGTGTGATCCACTTGATCTTTGGATATTCTTCAATTTTGGGCTCAACCCTTAAATTAGATGAAAAACCGGATAGACGGAGTGGATAGACCACGTATATTCAAGGTGGGCCCAACTGAGTTTACTCAGTACATAAGAGCCTGCTTCATGTGGTGTGATCCACTTGATCTTTGGATATTCTTCAATTTTGGGCTCAACCCCTTAAATTAGATGAAAAACCGGATAGACGGAGTGGATCGACCACGTATATTCAAGGTGGGCCCAACTGAGTTTACTCAGTACATAAGAGCCTACTCAGTAACTCAGTACGCAATCCGATTTCCACTTTCCCTGTATCATTTTAGGGTGTGGCCTCCCCAAAAATAAGGCAGATCTACAACTCAAATGGGACACACAGCACTAAAAGTGGGTATTGAACTCCTGTCATTGAATCTATCCCTTTAAAAACTTGTGGCGTCTACTGTGATATTTGTGAAAAATCCACTCCATAAATAACTTTGGCTAGATCAGTGTAAGGTGTGGCTCAAAAAATGAAGAAGAAAAGAAGAGGAAATCCACAATTAAAGTGGGCCATGGTATGAAACAATGGGTATTGGATGCCCACTGTTGAAATAATGTAAATCCATCCGTCCACCAGTTTTGCCGTGTCCTTTAAGGGTATGGGCCCAAAGGATGAGGCAGACCCAAAACTCAAGTGGGCCACACACACCAAACAGTGTGTATTGAACGCCCACAATAAAATCCCCCTCCCTTGAATAATCGGTGTAGTTTACTGTGATGTTTGTGATAAATCCATCCGGTCCACTACTTTTTTCCAGATCATTTTGAGGCTGTGCTGAAAAAATGAGGCAGATCAGTGAGCCACATGACAGGAAACAGTGGGTATTAAAAGCTCACCATTGAATCAATCCCTTAAAAGCTTGCAGGGTCAACCGTGACGTTTGTGAGTGGGCTAAAAGATGAGGCATATCCGTCCCATAAGTGGGCCACACGGCACAAAACAGTGGTTATTGAATGCCCATAGTTTCCTGTGGTGCGATAACTGAGCTTTAGGTATTCTTCAATTTTGAGCTTATGCCCTAAAATGAGCTGAGAAAATGGATGGAAAAGTGTTAATAAAACACATACATCATGGTGGGCCACCGGAGTCTGTGGCAGCAGTGTCACCTCAGTAATCCACGTCCTCTGTTTCCTTTTCTCCCTTCCAAATGTTCCAGGAACATCCATTGAAAAACTTGAGAGGCCCTTGATTAAGTTTGTAATAAATTCAACCAGTCCACTAGTTTATCCATATCATTTTAGGTGGTGGGCCTAAAAATTAGTCAGATCTAGAACTTGAGTGGCCCATGACCTCAACTTTGAAACAGTCATGGACCCACAATTATGTTTTTGAGAAAACCAACCGGTCTATCCATTTTTTCAGTTCATGTTAGGAGGAAGGCTAGGCAGATGCAAAACTCACACAGAAGGAAACAGTTGGACACTTAGGCTGAGAGCCTCTGTTTCCCTCCCAGTTGGTAACTTGAAAAATTCGTTGGGCCCACCATAATGTTTATGATAAATCCACCTCACCTACTAATTTTTTCAAATCATTCAGAAGGTGGCCTAAAATGAGTCATATCCAAAACTTAAGTGGACAAGACAACAAGAAAGAGTGGGCATTGAATGCGGCTGTTGAAAGAATAGTGAGGCCCACCATTATGTTTTTAAGAAATCCATGAATCTATCCATTTTAGTAGTTCATGTTAGGGGGTGGACACAAAAATGAGGCAGATCTAGAACTCCAAGTGGGCCATATAATAGGAAACAGTAGAGATTGGATGTCCACCTTTCAAACACTCGGGCTCCACCGTGATGTTTCTGACAAATCCACCTGGTCCCACCAGTTGGGTTGGGCCCAAAAATCAGGCAGATCCAAAATTTGGTAACCACCTATGGGCGACAAAATTTTGGATCTGGCTATTATCTCTGTATCTTCAGTTCATCCCACTGGGAATGACCTTACGACCAGTTTGGATGGTACAGAGACAATATAGTGGATCCCAGGAAGTTTAACGGTAAGCATTTCCCTCCTACTGTTTCATGCTATGTGGCCCACTTGAATTTTGGATCTAGTTCATTTTTGGGCTCAAGGCCTAAAATGAGATGGCAAAAAAGATGGACAGGATGGATTTTTCAAAAACATAATGCTGGGCCAGACCTTTATCGCGGATCACACCATGGGGTAGCTTGAGTAAGTGAGATTAGGTTATTGGAGGTCATTATCGTCAATACAAAAATATAAAGGTCAAACCATATACAAGATTAGCAGCAGACCGTTTATTGACCAACAGTGAAAAAGCCCCCCTCCCACTAATAATGGCGTATGATCAACTTGTGCAAAATTTTAAAAAAATGAGTGTGACTAGATTTTGGGAGGGGAGCATGATGTTGAGCTACATGCACTACTTATGCAGGGACGAACGTGATTAGGTCGATCACTATCTTCCTCAAGGATAACTACTCTGAATCCCCCGGAGTTTCTCTCGACTCATCACAGAGAGTTCTCGAATCCACAAGGAAAAAAGAAAATAAATTCTATAAAATTCGTAATTTTATTGATTGATGAATGAAATAAACGAGTCTACAACCCTTTAAATAAGGATACTAAGCCATGGAAGAAATTTCGGAATCAAACAACAACTAAAACTCTTAGAAATCGCGGCTTATAGTAAACTTACTATTTATAGACAGTCATGATGTCTACTAGTAAGTATCCTATTTGGTTTCACCATGCTGTTCTCCTAATTATTCTAAGCACTTTTCATGTTAGACGCAACTCCTAAAGCCCAATGGATAAATAGCAATAATCAAACTAAAACTTATTTATAGTAAAAACGAACTTAAAACGGGAACGACCATCAATCTGATGGTATTTCGTAAAACTGGCTTGCACAGCTAAAGTAGCTTCTCCTACCCCAAAATCATATATTTTATGTCTGATAACTCATTCTGGTTTGCGAGATACGTCCGTTTTAAGTTCTGACGGTCCGGATCATCTCCGTCTCCGATCGAGCCTTTTCTGGTCCATCTTGGCCATGAAATTATCCACGACCTGCTCTACATCAACTACATGTTTTTAGAAGGTGCACATGATCAGTACTATGTTGCCTAAAAGAGGTGAATCCCAGATCACCTCTTTTATATTTCTTTCTCATGTTGAGAGAAGGGACAGAGCCATGGTGGGAGATTGTTGCAGACTACATGCAGGGAGAGAGGGGAGAGGGGTTACAGGTTATATTCATAGAGCGGGTGGGTGTTATTTCTATTTAGGAAGGGGAGAGAGTGGGCGACCACATCAGATTCAGGAAAGAATGCTGTGGACAGCTAAAATTGTCACCGCTCTTCATGCAAAGCGGGTAAAACCCGAGCAGTGAGTTGATAAGTACATAGAAATACGGAATGACCTAAACATACTCTCCTATTTTCTGATTCCTTCCAATCTCTCTTTAAATTGCAAATTTCACAACATTTCCATGAATAATTCTGTCGGTAAAATTATCCAAATCTACTCTTACTATATATAGTATCATTATTAATATAAGAAATGAATTGGCATAAATCAAGGCAAAAATCATTGACTTACAGAGTACTAATTCATACCATGGCTAGAAAGACTCATAGCTTAGGAAAATAAGCTAAAATTTGCTTCTCATCATTATCTACCTTCTACTGTGGAAATTGTCACCTCATTCTTGGAACAATTGGGCGGCCCATTTGAAGAATTTGTAGTGGGGGCACTTCTTATGTAGAAAGCAGGTTGTTTGGGTGTTGGAAGACTTGCAGTTTCACTATCAAGCATCATGATAATGGAAGCCATGGTCGGTCGGTCTGCTGCATTTTCTTGCACACACAAAAGCCCTACATTGATGCACTTCACAGCAGTGCATGAATTACATGTCTCGCTTAGTGATGGATCCACCAAATCCAGTGCTTTTTGTTCCATCCACAATCGCCATGCCTGAAAACTTTTCATTTAATAAAAGTGATCCTTATTAGAAGAAATGGAGGGATGATGCATCTTGACACTTACATATCCACTTAGGCTCAAAGACTGCTCATAGTTATAAAAGCCCGCATTCTTCTTTCCGCTGATGATTTCGAGTAGTACAATTCCAAAGCTGAAAACATCAGATTTCACAGAGAAAATCCCATCTGCAGCGTACTCAGGAGACATATATCCACTACATTGCACAATTAGACAAGAATAATTAGGCACTTTGATATGGTAGTACTCATTATTATTGCCCTATTTTTTTTGTTGGGACTTCTAAAAAAACAATTGTGCTATAGCACCATAACAATAAAATTCGAGAAATGAATAGAAAGGATTGTGGTACTCACTATTTTCCAACCACTCTATTAGTATTTTCTTGAGTTTGATTTCCCCCAAAAATCCTAGCGCCATTCCAAAGTCTGAAATTTTGGGGTTCATCTCCTCATCCAACAGAATATTGCTAGTTTTGAAATCTCTATGAATAATTCTCAACCGAGAATCTTGATGAAGATAAAGAAGCCCCCGAGAGATTCCCAAAATGATGTTGAAGCGCTTCTCCCAGTCTAACAACGTGCATCGATTTGGATCTGCCAAGTGCTTTCATTAGAAAAAGGTTTGCCATGAACAGTGTGAATCAAATTAATACATGAATGTGTTATGGATTATTGCATGTATGGATGTAGGATCAAACTGAAGAGAAAGAAGTCCAAGCTTTTGTTCGGCATGTACTCATAGATGAGCAGTTTTTTGTCTCCCTCAATGCAATAACCTAAGAGCCTAATGAGATTCCTATGCTGAAGTTTCGCAATCAATATAACCTCATTCTTAAACTCTACTAGGCCTTGTCCTGAACACTTTGAAAGTCTTTTCACTGCAATTTCTTCTCCCCCTGGAAGCTTACCCTAAATGCACATACACAAGTACATAAAATAAGATACAAAACATTCCAAGCAGCATTTTAAGAACACAAAAAATACTGCCACTTCAAATATTGATGAGTGTAGAGTTCATGACAAATGGAAGGAGCAATGGCTAAAAAAAAAAAAAAAACATAATCATCAAATATTTTATGAATTTTCTTTCCAAGCATGCCAAGATCTCGACAGTTGCCAAAACCTAGCATATATGGGGGACATGTAAACTGTGTCACTTGGTGCCCAGCTTGTAGATGACATGGCCCCAAGAATTTTCTTTCCAAGTATGCACAGATCTTAACCACCTCTATTCTTTTGGTTCATATGGCCCATATAGTGAGTTTAGGAGCCTGATCTTTTGCCCAGGTGGTTCATGACTATGATGTCCTGCGCATGCAGCAGGTTTGGTGTATTGTTATTGTCTATGCCTGTACAGGTGCATGTGGGCTCATCAAACCTCTTTTCATTTGTCATCAAAGAGATGCTGAAACAGAACTTTCCATTTCTAGAAATTTGAGATTTAAGAAGGAAGATTACATGGTACACAGTTCCAAACCCCCCATGTCCAAGTTTATTTGATTCCGAGAAGTTCTCTGTACTTGCAAGTATGCTTTCAAAATCTACAACCGGTACATCCATGCCATTGCTCTTCTTAGTTACATCTAGAAACCCACTGGCAATTGGAATACGTGTGCCCAGTCGATGCATCGTCCTGTTCTTCTGCTTTCCTGATCAGAATAATAGAAGTCTTGAAAGATGTCTATAAAACAATCACCCATCTCAGGACAGATCAGTTTCTCACTTACCTTTTACCATGTCCTTCGTCTTCCAGAAACAATAGATTAATGGTCTCAATGTAAGAATTCCAATGAAAACAGTTATCGTGACAATTACCAGCAATGCTGATGAATTTGTACCACCACCATCTAAAGAAGCAAAAACAAGGTAAATTTGAGTAATTGTACTTTAGAAGAGGAACAATCCTGTAACTATATGCTATTCTCTGCTTTCTAATCACTAATAAAACAATGGGGATGAATGGGACCCATGTATTATGGGCACATCCAAAGTAGAATGTGGTTCCCACTCATCTTTATCTTTCTAACCGTGATGAGATGGCCATTAGTACTTTATACTATTCACCTTTAAGTATTGATAAGACGATTCTTCAATCCAAAGAAATTGGAAATGTCAAGGTTAATGATTTAGTATATCTATAACAAGGCCGTTGCAGTAACATTGGTTTACTATTATTCCTCGCACAAATACTAGTACTTACCAGGCGTGCAGCTCATCATTGATCCATTCCACCGGAAATTGGCATCGCAGAAGCACCTTTTCCTTCCAACTTCTGCCTTATCAGGCAAGCACGTTGAGTTTGGCCAAGCCCAACAGTCCTTTACCCAATAACACAATGGTTCTGGTGGATCTCTCCAGCCAACTTCAATTCCCTCTGAACCTTTATCCTGTAGGTCTTGGCCATCCCAATTAAAAATGCTTGCATAAGCACTGCACCCAGTACTTGAAACTCCAATTGTGTGAAATGTCCATGGAAAATCCCCAACAGTATAACTACAACACCTCTGTGGATCAAAACAGGGTGCTCTGCCATCCTCTATGTACCTACGGCACTGGCTAGAAGAGCTGCAATTCAAAGATGGTAAGTGTTTGGAAGTTGAACAATTTAGCAAAAGAATAGTGTTGTTATTGGTCACATAAAATGGTAGGCTACTATTCAGATGTATATCACTTCTTTTCGAACTGTTTGCCCGACAGAGATCGATGCCTTCTGGTTGGATCACCAACTTCTTACTTTGAGGGTTGAGTCCGCTAAATTCATAAGAAAAGCCATCGAGTGCTTGGAAGCGAAGTTGACCGGTGTCGGTGTCACAGCGAATGCTACTATATGTTGGATCACCACAACCGGGTCGAGTGCTTAAAGGGTAAGGAATGATGTTGGTGCCACAGTTTTCGCATTGTCTCCCAGTCCTATAAAGCTCTGTAAAATGGGGGACCAAAGCCAAGTCAAAGGAGAGTAGGAAAAAATTGAGAAATTATAATAAGATACTCAAAAATAAAAATGATTCTTAGGTTAAAATATTGAATCCTAAACAAAGAATTGTCTCGAGCTTAGCAAGGTTGAATCTCATCGCAGGAGTAACCATGCCTCTCCACTGTTTGCGTGTTAGCTTGTTAGTGAAACGAGATTATTTTCACTCAGTCTACCACTTGAGCTATGTATCGGAGTGTGATGAGATCTGAATTGTACATTGATGCATAGTGATTGATCCAAAAGAAACTAATAATTAATGAGGTTCGATCCACTACAAACGTTTGTAGAATAAGCATAACCTACAAACCGATGTGTGATGTTTTCATGATTTCTAAATCCGTTCATCATGTATGCCCCCTCATATTATCCCTGGATTACAAAAATCAGGACAGTCCAAAACTCAGGTGGGGCACACCTTATAAAATCAAGCCCAGAAACTCTAAAAACACGTGGTGTTCCTGACCTGAGTTTCAGAATGGCCTGATTTTTAGGGTGTTCATTCATCATGCTCATCCGCTTTTTTTCTGAATGAAATGAGTGGCATATACAAAACATGATGGGCCTACACAATCTGGAAGAGAACAAATGGATTGATTGGATGTCAAGAAAGAATCACAGCCATTTTTGTAGGTTAAGCTTGTCCTAGAAACATTTGGTAGCAGATCCTGCCTCTTCATCTCATTTACGAATAATGAATGGCTCATGCTTGGGCAGTGGCTAACGATGTGTGGTGGCCAGATTTTAACTTGCCAAAACTTACCACCAAACTCAGAAGATGCAAGCCCTAAGTAAAGGTCCCACCATTCCGATCCTTCTTCTTCGTCATCATTCTCTACAATTCCCTTCAAATTGTCTTCAGACCAGTAGTAACAAGTCCACTATCACCATTGCTTCTCCCTTTTTTGAAGGCATATGCACTGTAGCAGCCATTAGATACCCAAGACGGTTCGCAACTATCTAACATTTGGAGAGCATAATCTGGAGGAGTGAGTTTCACCCTTTTCAAAAGTATGAACTCACTCAGATCACGGCATGACGCTGGAGTCCTCCTTCTGCACCCATCTGTCCAGTCTCCAGAGCTCCAATGGAGAGGTGATGAGGGCTCAAACCCTGGCAAGCACTTACATTGTGGCATACCATTTTCGTTGCAGCTACTAAACGTTCCGCAACCACTACCAGAAACTCTACACTGATCCTTTCGTGAATACGTGGAAGGAAGGGACCGTTGTCCACTGGATATTGCGGAACATTCAAAATTACCCTCTGGTTCCATCACCAGAAAGATATATGAATCAATATCAGTAGGAGAGAGGATAGTAAAGTAGACCTCATCTTCACTGCGAATGATGCTGTAGTTGAAAGAAGTAAAGCTTAACGAATTCGGCTGAGCCAAACTAAATGCAGTCCCGTCCCAGAAGATGCCTCTCCAGTATGGAATGGATCTCCGCCATATGAAGAACTGATTTAGTGATTGAGGATCGATCCCAAATGTAAAGCTACCGGGTGCTGGATCACTATCATTTCTCCACGATCTCAGCGTCCACGTTTCTCCTGTTCGCAGGTTGATTCCTACCTTCATCCCTGAGATAAGTGTATCGGACGGATGATCGAAGCTCTGCCAAATGACTCTTACTGAATTCACTTCTCTCAACACAAGATTTCCAGAATCCAACAGCTCTGCAACTGAAGAATTATTCATCACATATGAAGTGCTTGACGACCAGAGTGCTTTCTTCATCCCATCTAGAACAACCAGATCTCCACCATTTTGGATGGCAAAAACTCCCAAGGAATCTGTAAGCGGCTTCTCTCTGTTCGCCACCCAGACGAATCTGTTAGGTATTGGCCTATTTGTGCAACACCATATCCCTACATAGCGATTTTTGGAATCCCAGGGATTGAAAAATTTGAGTTGGAAATAATTGTTGGGTGAATAAAGTACATGTCCGTGTGTAAGTGGTTGGGTTGGAGTTAACAGAGTTTGTTGAAGCTGTAGCAAGCAAGCAAATACAGGGTAGAAAGGAGAAGAAGAGAATAATACTTGTCATGGTGCAGTATCTTTGCTTCGCTATGGAAGCTGCAAGAAAACTAGTGGCCCTTAAAAAGCAGCTTCAACGCCATATCGGACTCAGATTGCGTCGCTACTGTGTGCATGTTGGCCCCACCGTCCATCCATTTTAACAGTAATTTTACGCATGATCTCGTAAAAAAGACCGATCTAAATCTCAGGTGGACCATACCCTAAGAAACAGAGTTATTTTAGAAAGGGATTGGCTGTGATCTGTGGGTCCCACCATGATGTATGTGTTTCATCCATGCTGTCCACCCATTCTTACATATCATTTTATAGTACGAGCTCATAAATGAGGTTGATACAAATCTTGAATGGACCCCACAGTGTAGATTGAACGCCCACCACTAAAAACTTAATGGGGGCACAAAAGTTTTGGATGAAGATGATATACTTTTTATCCCTTCGTCCAAGTCCGCATGACCTAATCAAGAGGTTAGATATAAAATAACTATTACAGTAGGCCCTCCGAGCATTTTAATTTTGGACATTCAATCACTACTGTTTTCCCATGGTGTGGTCCACCTAAGATTTAAATCTACATCATTTTTTGGATCAAGCCCTAAATTATCTTAAAAAATGGATGCACAACATGGATAAAAGACATAGATCATGGTGGGGTCTATATAACACCGACCACTAGCCACCAAGCTGGCTGAGTCCGTTGTTTTAGGCATAATCTAAAAAAAGAGACTAATACAAACCTCAGGTGGCCTATACCATAGGAAACAGAGTTATTTTAGGCATAATCCCGTAAAAGAGACCGATCCATATCTCAGGTTGACCATACCATAGGAAACATGGGTGATTGGACGCTCACAGTTAAAAACTTATCAAGGGATACAAAAGTTATGCATCAAGCTGATATTTCTATTTATCCTTCATTCAGGTTCGCGTTACCTAATCAATTGGCTGTACGGCTAATAAACGTTACAGTGGACATTGGGAAGTTTTCAATGGTGGGCGATCAGTCACCACTGTTTTCTGTGATGTGGTCCACCTGAGATTTGGATATCCCTCATTTTTGAACTAATGCCCTAAAATGACATGAAAACATGGATGGGCATGGATAAAACACACATTATATGGGCCCTACCGTCCATGCATGGTGTTCCACCAGGCAGTCCCAGTCCCATTTAAACAGTGGGCGCGCTTGATGAATTTCTTGAAATTTGCACCTCCATGTGTCAACGTGTGTGTGGTGGATATCTTAGGAAAGTTCATGGAACTACCTTCTTTGACCACCCCTGTGAAAATGAGAAAGGCCGGATACGTGTAGGTAGCTCTAGATGCGGAAAATAACGGTGTTTGTAGACCAGCAGTTCAAAGGAAGACCAGGGAGACATAGATGCTGTCCCTGACTATTCTATTAGTGACTAATTGAGTAGGCTACATTTATTTTAGGACTAAGGCATCTACGTAGTGGGACCCACCTGATTGATTGCTTGGATTCTACACCTCTCTGTGCATGTGGTGGTACTCAGTGGAAGGCGGATTACCTACACTCCACCATGATGTATGTATCATATTTGGTGAAGAGCAGGTCGTGGACAGTTACATGGCCAAGATGGATCAGAAAAGGCCCGGTCGACGACAGAAGTGATCCAAACCATCGGACCTTAAATCGTGTGTATCTTACAAATCAGAATGAGTTATCTGACGTAAAATATATGATTTTGGGATAGAATGAGCTACTTTAGCCAACCAACCCCAATATGTCGGGTCGCGCAGCTCGAAATTACAAAAAATCCCTGGATCGACGGTCATTTTCATGTTTTAATTTCATTTTTTTTATAAATAGTAAGTTTTAGTTTGATTATAACTCTTCATCCGTCAGACTTTATGAGTTGTGCCCAACGTGAAAATAGCTTAGAATAATTAGGAGTGCGATTTGGTGAAGCCAAATAGGACACTTACTATTTTTGGCCGAAAATGTTACGCACTAGTAGACATCACGACCGTCTATAAATAGTAAGTTTACTATTTATAGTAAGTTGTGAATTTTAGGAGTTTTAGTTGTAGTTTGATTCTGATTTCTTTCACATTGCCTGATATCCCTATTTGAATAGCTGTGAACTCATTTTTATTAATTGATTAATCAATTTTGAATTTATTAGAATTTATTTCTATTTCCTGCTTTCTTTCCTCGTGGATTCGAGAAGTCTCTGTGAGGAGTCCAGAGAAGTTCCATGGATTCAGAATAGTTATCCTCTTGAGGAAAACGGTGCTCGACCTCACCTCCTCCCCTGCGTCAATATCCAAGCCATCCATCCATTTTTTCACACTATTTTATAGCATAATTTCAAAATGAGGCAGATCTAAATCACACGTAGACTACATCATAGGAAAGAGTGGACTGGCGATGGAACACTCACCACTAAAAGCTTCTTAGGTGCCACAAAAGTTTTGGATTAAGCTGGTATTTATTTTTTCTCTTCGTCCAGGTGTGCATGACCTAATAAATAGGTTGAATGACGAGTAAACATTGCAATGAGCCCTAGGAAGTTTTTAATGGTGGCCATTCAATCACCATTATTTTCTTCTGGTGCGGTCCATTAGAGAATTTGATTTCACTCATTTTTGGGTTCATTCTCTATAATGATCTGAGAAAATTGATGGAAGGTATGGATAAAACATATATATCATACGGACCCCCGGAGCACTGTCAGTAGCCTCCTTGCTAACGACGGTGTCAGTACACAATCTGCGTCCATATTTGTGGTAATATCGCCCTTGGC
Organism: Magnolia kwangsiensis; assembly: GCA_037074715.1. Taxonomy (NCBI): domain Eukaryota; kingdom Viridiplantae; phylum Streptophyta; class Magnoliopsida; order Magnoliales; family Magnoliaceae; genus Magnolia; species Magnolia kwangsiensis. Next base: position 125,855,082 of record CM073574.1, on the reverse strand, counting down.
TACCAGCTGAAGAATTAATATATGATGCGAGAGGGAGGATGCACATAAACTTGGAAGGTATGATCTTCTCCTTAAAGAAAGATTAAAAAAAAGAAAAAACTACTTTCTCCATGCCTTATTTGTAGACCCTGAATCACGAGTGAGGAAATGTTGTCCTTGACTATTCTATTAGGGACTAATGTGGAAATTTCATATCTTTCTTCCACGTGAGGATGGTGATTAGGTTATCCTAACCATTATTTGGTACCCCTCCTGTGCAGAAGACATACCCTAAAATCTCCTAATTCGAAAACTTCTAGCCATATAATCCTTTTTTATTATCCAATGAATCTGGATGATCAATGTATTTCTTCTAAACCATACATTTACAAGTGAATGCCAGAAGCATTAGGATTGTGCGGCCGAATAGAGAATGTGGGGCCGTTCATCCATGAATGCATTCACCAAGTCAATGATCTAAGACCCCAAATTTACAAACTAAAATGTATAAAATTGCCTAAACAGAATAGAAACTCATGTATGTAGGTAAATGCAATGGTGGTAATGCTCGGTCGTCCAAATTTTGAGGAGCCTAAAAATTAGGCTCATCCAACCATCATGGGCAGCACCATATAAAATAATGAGAAAAGAAAAACTATAAACCTACCAATTCAAGAGGTGGAGACAACTTGACCGTTGGATTAGGCTAACTTTTGTAGAGTCACATCATGATCATCATGATTGATGGAGCTTTGTGCATATGTTAGTAGAAATTATTTTGAATCAACAATTACCGGAACTCTACGCCTCTTTAGCATAATCAAAATTGAGTATTGATTGATGCTATGATGAAGCCAGATGATTTCACTCTCTTTGAGATAGTTTGTGTTCCTCAATTAATTCAACAAGCACAACAAGTTTCTTGACATGCTACCTCCAATATATAATGTCCGATATGATTTTCCCTAGTGTTTATAAACCGTGAATAAACCCATCATCCAACACCACTTTAAAATATATTCATATGCCCACCACAGATGAGAAGAGAAAACAATTTGTTTTCTTTTTATTGTGTTTTGTGTTGTACTAAAAATACCTTGCCCATGTCTCTTATATAGACAACTCAACGGAGTCTCGTTCCAGGATTGAGTGTTTCTGATTCCAATTAATGAGTCAACTATTTTGTGACACATTTCTTATAATAGAAACAATCTAATTATTATTGGGCTAGATTAAGTTAAAGAAGAGATGGTAAAAGTGGTTATTCGTTAACAATGAATTTTGATTTTTGAATTTAAATTAAAAGATGTTAATTAGAAAAAATGAAATTATTTTATTTTTTCATTTGAAATACTTCAACAATCCCCCACTTATTTCTAAACAAAAACTCTGGATGTAACAAAATATTTTTGTGCATAAATGAAGGTGACTAATTATCTTGAACCTCATTTAGTAAAGTGTATTTGGACTAGAAGAAAATATTGAACTAGGTTTTGAACTAAATTGTGTATATTGTATATTAGACACATATAATAGCTAAGAATTTACAGGGTGTTCAGACTTGCATTTCGTGACAATGTGCAATACCCTGGTTCCAAGAGTGCCTTAGAGAATTAGCCCAATTCTCATAAAAAGCATCCCTACTTTTACAGTGAGTTCATGAAAAGTGTCTCTATAATAACTATCACCTTACCTTGTAGGCTATGAACTTATTAAGGGATTCACCCAATCTTAATCCGTTACCGATGTTCGCATTACTAACACAATAAAGAGAGACTTAGATAAATGAATTTTCTCCTAAGTTCATGTAATATACTTCAATAAGAAATCATATGAAAATTTATTTTTCCCATTTAACCTTATTCTTAAGATCTCCAATCCCTAGGTTGAGTTACTATTTTCAACGACTTATTTTTTATGAGCTTATGTCTTATCTCCCTTGATGTTTTTCAAACTTTCTCCCTAATTAGGCCTTTAACCAATGGATTTTCTATGTTCTCATCAAATCTTACAAAGTCTAGAGTTATAACAACATTTTTCAATAGCTGTCTTACACAACCATGCTTTAGATAGATTTTTCTGAATTTTTCTTCATAATACTTGTTATTAGCACCTCCAATAACCGATGAACTCTCATCGTAAATAGGTATAGGTGATATCAGTTTTACCTAGAAGGATATATTTACTAACAGATTTTTAATCCATTTCTCACCTACTGCTACAAAATAACTAGTTCATATTCCTAATGGAATGTATTATATAAGTTTATTTTTTAGATTTTTATGAAACAACTCCACTAGCTATGGTGAATATAAATCCACCAATAGACTTGGAATCCTTTGACCCAAAATTCCAATCTCCCTCAAGATTTTAAGTTCTTTTTAAGATACATAAAGACCCTATAAATAGCATTTCAATGTATTTAAATTGGATTATTGGTATATCTACTTAGTTTACTCACTGTAAAGGAAATATTTGGCCTACTGTGGTTCATAACATAAGTTAGATTAAAAATGACATTGACATATTGACGCAGAGATGAACGTGTTGAGATCGATCACCGTCTTCCTTAAGGATAACTACTCTGAATCTACGTATCTTCTCTGGACTCCTCACAGAGACTTCTCAAATCCACGAAGAAAAGAAATAGAAATAATTTTAAAATATATGAAAAAAAATTGTTGATTGATTGATAGATAAAATAAATGAGTCTACAACTCTTTAAATAAGGATACCAAGTAACACCCTGAACTTTTCAATCTCCGAGTATTGAAAGTTCTCGAGTGTTACTATGAAATTTGACTTAGTATGTACATGCATACAATACCAATTTAACTTTCCTAACCCTACATCTATTCTCCAACATGAATTTGACTGTTAAGAATGATCTTCATCCATAAATCAAGTCATCCGACCGTTGATCATGTGGTTAGATATATGTACCTTCATTTGACTAAATTGGTGAATAACTCTTTATTCATAATGATTTAGATGTAACTTCCTTTGTAAGAATTATTTAAAAATGGACATATAGCCATGTGTAACCATTAGATTTCACAAAACTCTTAGATCAGCAATATTTATAAAAATGCCATTAACTTATACCCCTGAATTCCAAATCATATGGTTCCCATGATCTGTTTCATGTAAAATTTTATGTCAAGCCTAATTATCATAAATTAACCATACATGTTGATTTTCATCCATTAGATCATCATAGAAGTGGCCCAATTGACAAATCAGCTCGTAACCATTGATTTTGGTGTCCATCGTATGAAAAAACCTTGTGGGTAGTCGTAGTTGGATGTTTCCCTCCATATGAATGACTTGGATTGACGATCATATGGACCAAGTATAAAATATAAAGACCTCACTTTGGTAGGCTTTTACCTAGCCGTAAGTTATCCTTTTAGAGCTTACCAACTCTATATAAACGTAGATCTTCATATCTAACCACTTCTGCCGTCTATCGCAACTCAAACTTGGACCAAACCTTAGCCTCACATAACTATGACATTACTCAAAATTTGAACCCCGATCTATGATACTACACCGTTGAATGCTGAAGCCGGTTCCTACCTTTTGATGCAAAAGGTGATATTTTAGATTTAGACTTGTTCCACCATCGATCAACCACCAAAATTTGTCCAACCATTTACCTGTCTTGACTACACGTTTTCGCCCAAAATTGTGCCCGATGATTGAACATGGACTGCTAATTGAGATTAGGTTTGTTTCAACGCCTGCTAGGAGAATTTCAAGATAATCTTATGTAAAGCTTGGATTTGCTTCATATTTGGGCTCATGGGCCAAAATGATCTGCCTAAACTAATGAATGGAAAGGATCTCCCCAAAGACCATCATAGTGGACCCCACCCAATTCCACAGCCAATCTAAACATCACAATTATGTAAGTTTCACATACTTTAAATCGCTGGGAAGCATCGAATCATCGAATATGGTGTGGGCCACAAAAAGATCGGATCCATCCCAGATTTTGACCCATGCCCTGAAACAATCACACGAACCAGATGAACGAAGTGGACCTTCATAAAGAACATCATAAGTGGACCCCACAAGGATCACAGACCGGGTGACACTTTCCGCTAGCGACTTGGTTTGCGAACTAAGAAAAACCTCCCGCTCGCAACGGCGAGTTTCCAGGGACCCATAACCGGATGGACTACACCACCAGTCCCCAATCCCAAGAGAATCTGGACCGTCAGATCTCTGCTAGAGGGAGGTCCGACCACAACTAAGAGGCTAGAAACGTCTGAGAAACCTCTACGATTCAGGGAGTCTGTAAGACTTGTATCTTAGACCATACCGTTCCATAGACTTCTGCAGTCTTCTCGGTCGAATTCTGGTAACCTTCGACCCTTAACCGATATTTGTCCACGACCCTAATTCACACGCTGTTAACCCGAGTCAACTTAACCCGAGACCTTTGAAATTGCGGCAAAGACCGCTTTAGTTGAAGTAGGAATAGGTCAGTATATCCTAGAGGGGGGTGAATAGGACTTTTTAAAATTTTTTATAAATTATTAAAGATCCTTATCACACTAATCTTATCACAGAGTATTGATTAGGATTACTCAACCTTAACTCTACTGGCTTCCAAGCCTGATAGAGGATCCAATAACAAACTATTTAAAAGACAAACAATGTATAGATGAGATTGTGATGGATATAACTGTGTGTGCATAGGATGTGATCATATATAAAGACATGCAAGACAATCACATAAATAAAAGATAATATCAAACTCAAACACAGTCATTTTATAGTGGTTCGACGACTTGTCTACTCCACTCTCGGCTTCCACACTCAACCCTTGAGTGACCGGATTTCACTAAGGAAGTTTTCCATGGTTCACCTCAAACCTAAGGTTTTAAATCAGGTTCACCTTTAACCTTTACAGAGGTTTCTACTCGGTTCACCTCAAACCTTGGAGTTTTACTGGCGTACTCCTAACCAGATGTTTATGCCCACACAGGACAAGGGTCCACACAACACACCCTGAGGTTTCTACTCGGTTCACCTCTAACCCTGGAGTTTTACTGGCGTACTCCTAACCAGATGTTTATGCTCTTCACAGAGCAAGGGTCCACACAACGCACCCCACATGTACACTCCCGTCGGAGGCCGTCTTCGAGGACTTCAAATGGTGAACAACACTTAAAACCCAATCCTAAAAAGGAATGATCGCAAGTGTCCTCTGGACTCTTATTACTTACAGATAAGTTGATGAGTCCCTTTCAGCACAATGATGAAGACCTTCTACTTGTTGATGAAGAGTCTTCAGCTCCCTTGATCCGTAACATGAAGATGTATATATGCTAGGCTTAGGTTGGGTCAAGGTTATGATGGACTACCACTCTCTAAAGGTTTTCCTATAAGGAAGATAGAGAGGTTCCCATCATCTATGCATTCAAGGCATCCCAGCTTAATGATATGTCATTAAAGCAGTAGCGGAAGGATCCTTGAATGCGGAAGTTCATTCCCCAATCCACTCTATGAGATATCAATGATAAGGGTGGATTGGAGGATGAACTTTCCGAGAGAAAGGGCTAAGGTAAATGATAGGAAGGTTAAAACACTCTAAAGCACTCTCTTCTTTCTCTGCCAGCAATGAAGACAACTCCCTCTATTTATAGGAAAAAGGTTCCAACGGATATTAACGGTCATATTTATGACAGAGTTCGATATCATCGATCAGTCGTCGATATGATCGAGCATATACTCTCGATTGTATCGGCCGACCTCTCGATGATAAGAACTCAATTGTCATTTCACTTTTGGAAACCTTCTGCTAACTGGTCGATGGGATCGAGACACACATCGATGATATCGAATTTCGAACTCCAATTCCATCGAGTGATGGTTCGATCTATCGACAGGTGAAAAATAAGAGAGGTCTTGAAGAATTTCAGGATCACAGATATGATCGGGGAACCAGTCGATGTCATCGAAATTTGTATATCGATCATATCGGCGACCTTTCGATGGGATCGATAAATCGTATAGATTTTACATGTAAGCTTGCTGGACGAATTATATCCTGACTCGATCCAACTGACTTGGTCTCGATATGATCGATATATGAATATCGATTTATCGACAGGAACCTCGATCGACATAAAAAGCAACCTGAAATTCATGCTGGAGAGAACATGCGCCCCACAGTCGATATGATCGACTGACTCCCGATATGATCGATATTTGAGTTCAGATTGAATCGGACAATCATCGATATATCGAAGCAATTGATAGTTTTCTTTAGAAAAATAGGGGCGCCGGAAAGCAGTCTGTCGATACGATCGATTCACTTCAGATATGATCGATTTTCGAATATCGATGATATCGACTCGAAGGTCAATATATCGATAAATCGTCCAGAAGATTGTTTGATTGCTGGACGCTTTTTGTCCTCACTCGATTGTATCGATTGATATGCCGAGGACATCGACAGAGCTAGTCGATCATATCGAAAGGGAAATCGATATAATCGACAGTGTAAGAAAAATTTAGAAAATTTTCTTTTGGATAAAAAGTTTTCTTACACATAAACCCTAAGATGTTCTAGTTCTTTTTAATGGTTTTATCACCTGGTGTTTTGGGACATGGGATGTGAGGCTATGATTTACCTTTTGGTGAGCTTCCACACATCCAAATGAGGTAGAGGCTTGACTTGATCTTCTTGTTAGGTGCTGTCATCCGACTGACTCAACATACAACGTAATTGACAAATCAGGGCATGTAATAGGTGCACTTTCAACCTTTACCATAGCGACCGCGTCGTCACTGCGGTTTCGATGCCGTGACTCGCACACCAAGGCGATACCTTGGTCAGGAGATGTGGGCAAACGTTCGGTGCGAGAAAAACACCGCGCGTTGTGAAACTCAAGAGAATCTCTACGACTTGTCACATCAATTAACCCCATCATGTCAAGTACACCTCACTTTTCATCCTTTCCTAATCAAGCCTCAAAGTCAAAAAGTCTCTTACACTCCCATGCCTTTCTTACACAAATGGCCACAAAAGTCAAAAAAGTCTCTTAAACCCATCACTCACCACATCCATCACTCCATCACTCATCACTCTCTCTCTCCCTTTACAAGTCTCTCTCTCTCTCATTTTTAAACTCATTCCCAAGCAAGAGAGAATACTCCATACGTATGAGCCTCTCCAAGCTCTTCCAAGCTCCAAGTGTGGCCCACTTTTCCTACCTCTTCATCTCTCATCTCAACCATCCAAACCTCATCTCCTCCATTGAAATCGAAGCTAAGGAGCTAAGGAACCCAAGAGACAAAAAAGATCGAACGGTGGGTGCTTGATAAGAGTAGTTTTTTATATTTTTAAGATGGGCCAAGTGAGGCCAATCGATCAATGGTTTGGATCTCACTTGGGACCCTAGATGTGGTCGATGGCCCACTTTGATCATCATGATCATTCCATGATGGGGCCATTCTCCATGGACCCCATCATGATGTTTATTTTTCTTGTATACATAGGGTCATCTAGACCGTCTATTTTATTGGAGAAGGGATCTCCACCGTTGAATTTTTAATTTAATGAGCCCATGTGTAATGGGACCCACTTGATGTATGTTTGGTTGCAAGGGAGGGCCCATAGTGTCAGGGTCCCTTCATCACGTGTGTCCCACTCTCTATCTCTCTCTCTTCCCCCTTTTTTTATGTTTTTGTGTGATGATTTGGCCGTGTGGCCCATGTGAATGGAACCCATCATGAAGTAAGTATTTTACCCAAGCCGTCTATGAGTGGGGTCCACCTTATGTGTGTTGTACCCACACCATTCATCATGTGGTGGCCCACTTGAATATAGCCCACCTTTGTTGTGAGGACCGTCCAGCGTCCAGGGACGCTGGACGTCTCTGTGAAAACACAAATATTAACTTGGTTACAAGCTCATGGGGTGGCCCACTCGTACACACCCTACCTTGATATAGGTATTCAATCCACGCCGTCCATCTCTTTCCTTGCCTCATTTTAGACGTTAAACTGAAAAACATATTCAATCCGAGGTTCTAGCGGGCCATAGCATAGCAAATGATGGTTTTCACTGTTGAAATCTTCCCTGAAATTTCTATTCATCAAAAAAATACTCAATATTGGGCTCGTTGGATTTGTTACGAGCCGTGGAATCCTTTGGCTGGAGTGGATTCACTTGGAGCAGGCCCCACACTCGAAAAACCTCAAAAATAAAGTTTTTCTTAAAAAATTTGGAGCAACAGCTGTTGCTGCTGGCAGTGCCTGCGCCTTGTAGGCGGACGGACGCCAGGGAACCCACGACTCTAGCCTTGGGCCCCACCTTGATGTTTATTGTCATCTGATCCGTTCATGAGGTGGGCCCCTCCCTGAAGTGGGCCCCCTCCAAGTTTTAGCCGCATCCAAACCTCAAGCGGCCCACACCACAAGGAATAGTGTTGATTAAGTGTCTGCCATTGGAACCTTTTTGGGTTCCACAGAAGTTTTAGATTAATATGAAATTTATTTTTCCTTTTCATCCAGGTCTATACGACCTTACCAACAAATTGGATGGAAAATAAACATTAGGGTGGGCCCCACGTGGGACCCCCAATGATGTATGTGCCTTATTCTCACCGTCCGCCCGGATGGTGGAGTCCACAGGGATGTATGTGTTTTACCATGTCGTCCAGCCATTTTCAGGCTGCTGGACGGCTGGGGGATCCACCGTGATGATTATGTTGCATCCAGTTCGTCCACCCATTTTGAAAGCTCATAACATGAGCTAAAGAATGAGCCAGATCCATAGTCCAAGTGGACCCCACCTTGGCATGTTTTGAGACCCAACTTAATGTATTTTTGGTAGTCCATTGGGGCCCTTTGATGTGGATGTAAGGCCCATGTTATGGGGCCATTCGATGTATTTGTGGCCCATGGTTGAGGCCCACTTTGATATATATGTGAGGCCCATGGGTTGAGGCCCATTTAATGTATTAGGGGCCTATGGGTTAAGGCTCATTGAGATGTATTAGGGCCTATGGGTTGAGGCCCATTTGATGTACATATGGCGCCCAATTGGTGTGGCCCATTTATTACATATAAGACCCATATGATATGGCCCATTTGATGTATTTAAGGCCCAATGGGATGTACCTAAGGTCTATTACAATGTGTGATCCCAACACGGATTATGTAATGATGTTTACGACGGTTTCACCTTGGGAGCAATGTTGGTTTAATGTCCACATTACAAGTATAATGTTGGTTAAATGTCCGCATTACGAGTCTCCCTAGGACCATTAATAGGCCCGTACTTGTTACGTGTAGGCCGTCTAGGCCTATCTGTATTGTAAGGATAGTTCATTACTTTATTACATGTTTAGTATAGTTCCATGACTCATGATCATACACATCATATGTATGCTTTGTATGAGAAGTGACTGATCATAGCATATGCCTTCGGACAGGTTGTTTATAGACTCTCGGTTAGGAGGTGTTGCCCTACATGAGCACACGATACACGCAGGATTTGCTGCATGACTGGATAGTGTGATTCATGCAATTCACATTGTGTGATATGGTTACTATACGCTCTGGCGACATCAGGGCCGTAGCCTCCACAGGCGTATCGTGGTTGGTAGGATTGGATACTGAAAATGATCTCACTTTCCACTGTGTCGTGGTCGGTTGGAAGGGGGTGCGGCCTTACCTGCTCGAGAGTAGGGGGTAAAGCTAGGCTGAGTTTGACCAGCTCGAGGAATGGGTCCACTATTGATGAGTCGAGCTCGATATTGGTAAATGGATAACGAGGTCTCTTCTACTTACCTTATTACCCGCGATGGGGCGGCGATCTAGTTTAGAGTGTACTAGACCCCGGTGATATCCCAGATTTAAGTTGTATTAATATGTGGACTTAGATGAGGATTTGTATGCTTGAGTTCCATTTCACATCACATGTCCTTGTGTGGCCGATATCATTCATGTCTTACATCGCATAGCTTTGGTATGACTAATGGTATTTATGGATCCATCTGCATATTTCGCATTATTCTAATATTGTGTGATCATATTACTACCTTGCCCACACACTTTCACCACCCTCTAAGCTTTATATAAGCTTATACACGACCGTTGTATGTAGGTGACGTTGGAGCATGCAGCGCTGAGGCAGGAGCGCTTTGCAGATCATTTTGGAGTTATCGCCCACTATCATTGTATTTCCCTTTATGCTCATTGTACTTGTAAAGTTTTTGATCATAGTGAAAATGTAATGGAGTTTTTGGTTGTTGTTTGTGGGTTATGCCTTTGGTTATGTTTATTTCGAATCAAACTGACATTGAAAATCCTCCTCGTAGCATCCCAGGATCGGAACCTAGCGAATGGGCGCTGGGAGTCGAGAATGGGGTTCTATGGAGGCTGTCAGCACTAGATTCGGTGATTGAAAATTTTGTGAGCCCAGTTTTCGAGTTTAGGGCGTGACAGAGTTTCTCCGCAAAACGGTTTTCAGCGAGAAGCCAGTTTCTTTCAAGACCCCAACACGACCAAACGTGTGAATAGATTACAATCTGGACTATCCAGAATAGAGAAGAGGGAGTTCTGATCCTCCCAGAGGCGTCAGAAATATCAGAAAAGAGGCCCTGCCTCACTGGAACTTCCAGACTTTTCGGGTGCTCGCACAAGCCGCGTAAAGACTCCTTCCAAAATTCATGGCTGTGCAACATGTTGGGTTTTTTCAAAACAAGAAGAAAATAAATTTTAATTTATAAAAGAAATTAGGAAAAGGGTTGTGGCTTTTGGTGATAGTTAGTGACCATGCATTTGTGAATGGTGGTGCCTCTTGGTAAATGGAGAATCATTTGAATTTGAAACGGAGGGATGCCATTGTTGAAAAGACACCATGGAAGAAGATGTCTTTTCATGAAAAGGGTTTTAAGCATCTCTTGTGATACTATATAAACCCATCTTTGGGTCAATCTGAATTCACAATTCTAATAATCTCCTCTCCATCTTCTTCTTCTTCTCCATTTTCCTTTTTGGATGTTTTTTTTTTAAATATAATTTTCAGGCCCTAAACTGTAAATAGTTTTTTAGACAGTAAATTGTAAACAGTTTTCAGGGGGTCAATTGTAACAGCATAGAAGTCAGGGTTATACGTTGTAAAAGTGTGTCCGGGGTGCAGTTTTTTAGTTTTGTAAGCTGAAACCCACATTTCTCCGGTCTTGGAGAAGAGGCTTATTGTATCCTAGAGGCGGATTTGCTATAACTATCTTACAAATTGGTTTAATCACCAGTGGGGTATGAATATCACCTTAAAGATAGTGACATCGTAACGCGCCTTAAGCCTATCTTTAAGTGATAAATTTTTTATTTTTTCGCCTCAACCATAACAAGTTTAAGGCGATATTATGACATCTTCTATGGGCCATCCTGACTTTGTTCGAATTACACTGTTCGACGGCTCAAATTTTCTTCGATGGCAATCGTGGGTCCATATCTTCCTCATATCACTCAAGTTGGATCACGTGTTCACTCAAGATCCTCCTTCACCACCATCTGACAATGATACCTTAAACCAAATTCAAAAGAGACAAATTGGGAGCGTAACGACTACCTATGCAAAGGTCATATCTTCAATGCTCTTTTTGACTCGTTATACACTGTTTACCGTCAAAAGAAGACTGCTAAGGATTTGTGGCAGGCGTTGCTCACCAAATATACATTAGAGGATGAAGGTAACAAAAAATTTCTTGTAAGTCAGCTTTTAGAATTCAAAATGTTAGATGAAAAACCTGTCTTTGATCAAGTACATAAGTTATAAATTATCATCCAACAAATTATTGTCGTTGACACTAATCTCAAGAAATCCTTCTAACCACCATCACTGCTAAACTTCCACCTAAATGGAAGAATACTAGAAAATCATTGAAACAGAAAAAAGAAAAAATGTCCTTGGAGGACCTCCTAATGTTTCTTCGAATAGAAGAAGAATATAGGTTCCTTGATAAAAAAGAAGAAAAACAGGAGCCCTTTGTAACGCTAATATAGTTGAAAATAGTGTGAATCGGGAATTCAAGAAGCCACCTTTCAAGAAAGATGATCGGCTCAAACCTGATAACCAAGGGTTCAAAAAGAACACATCCAAGAAGGGTACATGCTTCTTTTACAAAATTCCTAGTCATTTTAAGAAAGACTACCGAAAATATACAAAGAAAATGCAAGAAAAGAAATGACAAGTCAATATGATGGAAGACATGAATCTGACAGTTGTCGTCTCTGAAGTTCATATGGTGAATGAGGATGTTGAATGGTGGGTAGATTTTAGCGCTACCAGGCATGTTTGTAGAAATTACAACATGTTCAATTCCTACGAAATAGTGGGGGATAATCAAGAGCTATATATGGGGAATGCTACCACATCTAAGGTTATAGGAAAAGGGAAGGTATGTCTTAATCTAACTTCTGAAAAAGTCCTTACTCTGAACGATGTGTTGCATATGTTAGATATTAGAAGGAATCTTATATCAACTAGTCTGTTGACTAAATTTGAATTCAGACTCCAATTTGAATCTAATAAATGGATTGTGTTTAAAAATGGGTTATGTATCCAATAGAATGTTCAAGTTGAACCGTATAAATAAAAATTCTTCATCTATTTATGTGCTTAATCCACATGATATTTGGCATGCTAGATTAGGACATATTACTTATCATAGTATGGATAATATGTCTAATCTTAATTTAATTCTTAAGTATACAAAACCCAATAACAAATATAGTATTTATGTATAATCCAAAATAACTAGAAAACTGTTTTCAAGAGTGGAAAGAGAATCACAACTCATAGACCTAGTTCATAGTGACATATGTGAAATGAGCGGTTTAAAATAACAAGAGGGGAAAAAAGGTACTTCATAACCTTTATAAATAATTTCTCCCGTTATACCTTAGTATACTTATTGAAGAATAAAGATGAGGAATTACAAAAATTCGAGATATATAAGGCAAAAGTTGAGAATCAATTGGACCGAAAGATTAAAATCCTATGGTCAGATAGGGGAAGAAAATATCTATCCTTAGAATTCTCAGAATTTTGTGAAATTCATGGTATAATGTACCAAATTACAGCTCCCTATTCACCTCAACAAAATGGGATAGCAGAATAGAAAAGCAGACCCCTCATAGACATGGTAAATTCTATGCTCAATAATGGAGGTTTAAGTTCAGGATTTTGGGGAGAAGCCCTATTGACTATTTGTCATATCTTTAATAGGATACCTCACTCTAAGACTTGTAAGAATCCATATAAACTATAGAAGAATAGAATTTCTAACATCTCATACTTCAAGGTATGAGGTTGTAGAGCTTTAGTTCGGCTTACTGATCCTAAAAAGCCTAAGATATGGTTGAGATCTCTTGAGTGTATTTTCATAGGATATGCACAAAATAGTAAGGTTTATAGGTTTCTAGTTGTATAATCTAATCATGCAATCCTGATAAACACCACAATAAAATTTAGAGATGTTAAGTTTTATGAAAACTCATTCTCTTCTATAACTAGAAAAGAGATAAAATCTCAAGACCCTAATACAAGCAATAGTTCTCAGATACCTGATCAAGATATCAGTAGTCATGATAAAGAGGACATAGAACCTACAAGAACCAAGAGGATCAGAATAGGTACATCTTTTGGACCCAACTTCTTCCTTTTGCTAATAGAAGCAGAGATAGATAACATAACAGAAGCAACCATGTTGATATATATAATATAAAAAATAATCTAGTAACAATAGATGATGCCCTTAGATCTCAGGATGATTCTTTTTGGAAGGAACCTATAAACGATGAGATGGATTCTATATTGCAAAATGGAACATGAAAACTTGTAAATGTACCCCCAGGATCAAAACCAATAAGCTATAAATGGATTTTTAAAAGAAAATTAAGACCACATGAAACTATAGAAAGGTTTAAGGCTAGATTAGTGGCAAGAGGATTTACACAAAAAGAAGGTATTGATTTTTTCGATAACTATGCTCCAGTATCAAGAATATCAACTATCTGAGTTTTAATTGCTCTAGCATCCATTCATAAGTTAGAAATTCATCAGATGGATGTAAAGATAACTTTTCTAAATGGTAACCTCGATGAAGAGGTTTATATGGAGCAACTAGAAGGTTTTATAGTTTCAGGATAGAAAAATAAAGTGTGTAAATTGATCAAGTCACTATGTTGACTTAAACAGACACCTAAGCAATGACATAAAAAATTCGATAAAGTAGTCACCTCATATGACTTTAAGATTAATGAATTTGATAAATGTGTATATTCAAAATTCTCTAATAATAAAGGAATAATTATATGTCTATATGTAGATGATATGCTAATATTTGGTACATGTTTAAAAGTTATAAATAACATTAAAAGATTCTTATCATCTACATAGAAGGCTTATAATGGAAAATCCAGACATATCAGTCTAAGGCATAGTTTTGTGTGAAAACTACTTGACGACGGTGTTATAACAATACAGTATGCATGATCTATCTAGAATCTAGTGGACCCGTTCACCAAGGGACTGACAGTGATGTTGTCAGTAGAACATCAAGAGGAATGGGACTTAAGCTAATTTCACAGACAATGGATGAGGGAAACCCAACCTAAGTTAATAGGTTCAATGGGTAAAGTACCTCACAGGAAGTATTACATTTTCTATCTGTCTCATTCTTGGATGTATGTATAGTGCTGGGTACATGTAATGATAAAAAGGACAATGAGCTACTGATCTTAATGAGTCCTTTCAAGGGTGATATAGTTATAGGGGCATTCATAAGGACTCACCCATATAAGTATTGGAAGTGGGGTCGCTTCCTGATGTTTGAGAGTTTTTGACTACTCTCATGAACTCATGAATCTAGGACAGAGCACAAGGCCGTTAATGTGCCATAATTTTAGAACACATGGCAATTGAAATATATGTGTGTGTAACATGTCCAGTTGTGTCATATAGAATACTTAGTTCAAGACCATGGTCACTAAGGATTCTGATTCAACTTTAATTTGTTTACACTAAGTGAAGGTTCAAGTCCATAAGACACCATCTCATATATACATATTTTTCTTACATACCCTGACCTCTGTATTTTGAAAAATAGTGGGGGATTGTTGAGTTTTTTTTTAAAAAGAAGAAAATAAATTTTAATTTATAAAAGAAAATGGAAAAAGGGTTGTGAATTTTTGTGATTGTTGGTGACTATTTATTTGTGAATGGTGGTGCCTCTTGGTAAAGGGAGCATCATTTGAATTTGAAATGAAGGGATGCCATTGTTGAAAAGACACCATGGAAGAAGATTTCTTTTTATGAAAATGGTCTTAAGCATCTCTTGTGATACTATATAAACCCATCTTTGGGTCAATCCGAATTCACAATTCCAACAATCTCCTCTCCATCTTCTTCTTCTCCATTTTCATTTTTGGATATTTTTTGAAAAAATACAGTTTTCAGGTGCTACACTGCAAATAGTTTTTCAGGCAGTAAATTATGAATAGTTTTCAGGGGGTAAATTGTAACAACACAGAAGTCAGAGTTGTATGCTATAAAAGTGTGTTCGGGGTGCGGCTTTTCAGTTTTGCATGCCGAAACCCACATTTCTCCAGTCTTGGAGAAGAGGCTTATTGTATCCTGAAGGCGGATTTGCTGTAACCCTTTTGCAAATTAGTTAAATCACCAGTAGGGTGTGAATATCACCTTAAAGACAACAACATCATAACGCGCCTTGAGCCTATCTTTAAATGATTAATTTTCTATTTTTCTGCCTCAACCGTAACACAACAGGGGCTGCGTAAACCGATGGAGCTGTGTAAGGCAAAGCAGGAAGAGTCTAGAAGACTCATATCCCTATAAAAATGGCCTTCATCCGACAATTAGGAGAAGCACAACAAGACGAGAAATAGGGAGAAAGAAAGGAGGCAACAATAGTTCAAGTCGGCTACTGCACTTGCGCCCGGGCTAGGCCGAACCACGAGATGGGTTAGATGCGTTTGGATGCGTTTGACCTCCCTAAATAGATAGAGGAAGAAAAATAAGGAGAAGAGAGGAGTAGAGGATGTCATTTTCCTTCATGGGGTCGTTGCCGAGTCGGCTCATGGACTCGAACAGGGCAAGTTCTGACTCGTTTGGGGTCGCTCAAACCCAGTTGAAAGAAGGCCCAAGTTGGCTGGATTCCAGTAATGAAGAGAAAGAAAAGGAAAGAGAAAAGAAAAGAAGAAGAAAGAGAAAGAAAAGAAAAGAAAAAAAAAAGAAAGAAGAGAGAAAGAAGAAGAAGAAGAAGAACAAGAGAGGATACTAACCGAGTTAACTTAGTGGAGCCACCGAGTCCAGATCCGAGATTAGGCCTATGAACTTCCGAAGTTAGTCAGTCTATTTGATCTCTCTTATGATACAGGGTAGATTGTAAACTGAGCAAAAGTATAGCTGAATTATGGGTTTCATCGTAGAATATAGTTGGTAAGCAAGGTAAGTTATCTAAGTATTAACTGATTTAAATCTTTGTTATTGATTTATAATTAAGATCAAACCTAACCCTAAGTCAGAAAATACATCCTAGAATAAACCCTAACTATACAAATTTTTGTGATATATCATAGAAATCAAGTCTAAAGTATGTCTACAAACATCCAACAATGTTGGCCCTAGCATGGGAAGCGAATTGGCTAGTGTACCAAGCACACTAGAGATCTAGCTAATGTGTTGACGTCAGTAAGTTTTGTGGGTCTCGTCATGAGGTATGTGTTATATCCAAACCGTCCATCCATTTGGCGAACTCACCTTAAGGATTAAGCCTAAAAATAAGAAAAATGTAAAGATCAGGTGGACCACATTGCAGGAAGCAGTGCAAGATTGAACGTCTACCATTGAAACCCTTTTGGGCATCACAGAAGTTTCAGATCAATATGATATTTATTTTTACTCTTCATCTAGGTCTTTGTAACCTTATGAACAGATTGGATGGAAAATAAACATTGTGGTGGCCTTTACGAATATTTTAAGAGTCAAAATCATTATCCCCGCTACTATTTATGTTGTGGTCCAGTTAAGATTTGGATATGATTATTTTTTTATATCAAATCTGTAAAATGATTTCAATTTTGTCTCATGTTGTAAAATGATATCGAAAAATGGATGAATGGTGTGGATATAATAAATGGAAACGGATTGGCTACTCCCCTGCCATAGGCCAATGGCTGGTGGTCGGTGCTCTATCGACCCCACCGTGATGTATGTATTTCATCCATGTCGTCCATCTATTTTTGTAGATCATTTTATCGTATGAGACCAAAAATTAGGTATATCCTAATCTCATGTGGACCACATTAGAAGAAATAATATTGAATGAATGTTGACAATTAAAAACTTTTTGGGGGCTATAAAAGTTTTGGTTCAAGATAATCTTTGTTTTTTCCCTTCATCTAGGTCTGTATGACCTAATCAACAGATTGGATGTCAAATAAACAGTACAGTGGGCCTTAGGAGGATCCAATCACTATTGTTTTCCTGTGGTGTGGTCCAACGGAGATTTATATTCCTCTAGTTTTTGGGATTAAGAACTAAAATGATCTATAAAAATGGATGAACGGAATGGATGAACTACATACATCTGGGTGGGGTCCACAAATCACCGACCACCAGCCACAGGCCCAATCCGTTCTCATAATAAATACATCATTTTGGGGCCCCGTAACTTTGGTCTCATTTAAAAACAGAGCTCGAGGAGTGTCATACCCACACCAGCTATATCGCTGGTGTATGGTACACTAGCCAATCCACTTCCCTAACATGATGCATGTTCTTTTATCCAAACCATACGTCCATCCATTTGTCCAATTATTTTAAGACATGATCTAAAAAAGTTCTTTTATCCACATTGTCCATCCATTTTCCTGATTATTTTAAGGCATGATCTAAAAAAGAGACTGATCCAAATCTAAGTTCACTCAGCAAATTTCAAACTCAAGCTTCCACGTAGGAATTTGGTCATGGAATTTTTAAGTAGTGCTTAGATGATCAGAGTGCGCGTTGGAAGTGTAATGGGCCACATAGTCTTATTTGTTATGAAAATAAATGGTCAAATGATATTTCCCATGAGCTTAGAGTAATCGGGGTCACGGATTGATGGAATCATGTTTATGCGATGAGTACGCGGTTTGACCTAAATTCTAAGTCTTAGCAAGTCTCAATGATCTCAATGCCCTAATCAAGCAAAGGATCGAGATTTAGTAGGATTATGAATTAATACTAGCAATCCTCTGTTATACGTAGGCAAAGGATCGATATATCGGGTTCCAACCTACTATAACCATCTATCAGTGATAGCTTGAATACGGGAAAACCAGAAAATCATATTGTACTTTAGATATTTGGGGACTATCATTAAGGGTAGAAAAAGAAAAAGGGAAAGATAAGATATTATTAATAACGGTCGCCTAACCATACATGTATTCTTAGTAAATGTGATGGAACACTTGATGAAGATGAACCTTTAAATAAACCCTTAGTATTGGTTAATGCTAGAAGGGTTTCAAATGATTATTAGAAATTGATATGCTAGGCTAGATGCATAAGGGATGTGGTACATTTAAATATAGCTTGTTAACAGTGCAGGATGTGATTGCACAAATGTGAAATAGAGTACACTATTAAAGTGAAATTACTTGGGGATACACGTGACAAATCTCGAGACGAGATTTCTGTTAAGGGGGGTAGATTGTAACACCCCGTACTTTTCCGTACTTGAGTGTTATTATATAAATTGACTAATCGGATGCAAACCTAGCTTAGTGAACATTCATGTGCATCCTAGTTTAAATCTGACCGTCGAAGGTGATCCCTATCCACATATCAAACCACCCAGTAGTCAAATAATATATATAAAGTATATTATCTTATCTATTTATTATATTATAAATTTTACACAAACATGGATTAAAAGATTGATGTATCTTGATAAATTACTTATCATATAGAAATATATGAAAATATATTGTAATAAGAGTAATATATATATATATATATATATATATATATATATATATATATATATATATATATATATATATATATTTGTACATAAAATATTGAGTAAAAATAATGAATAATAATTTTACAATATATAATTGACTTATAAATATTAATGAAGTATTGAACATTTTTATAAACATGTATACCAAAAATTATTAGATATTTGAATAAAATTTTATATTACTTAACGATGTGATTTTAAAATAAGATATTGTACAATTTGCAATTCATATATATGTATAATATGAGACTGTACATTATGAATTATATATTAATAAATAGGAGATCAATGTCATGCACATAGTACTGTGTTAATATTAAAATTATATGAATATATGTGTATGAGATTTTAATTATAAGTAATATACAACAGTAAGGAAATCTATATTAGTATTCGTATTGGTTAGTAATATGTAATGAAAATTTTACAATCGGACCATTAGGACTTTTTAGCTGTTGACGTCCAACTTCGGAATCATCCGACCAATAGGTTAATGGGAAACCACCCTTAGGACTACAGATCAAGTGGTGGGCCCCACCTGGACCTTGGATTTGCCCCGTCTTCAGTAAAGGGCTATGAAATGACCTTACAAATGGAATGGACAGAGTGGATTTTCCATAAACGTCTCGGTGGACCCCACACCAGTGTCGCATGTGCACCACAGGGGAGCACTTGCCGTGCACTAGCCTGGGCCGCTCGGTCAAAGCGGGCTGACCCGCGTTTTCCATAAGTAGAGGGATCTCTCCCTCTCTTTGGTTTCCGACAGAAGACAGATGGGCATCTGTTCCTTGAGATGTGGCCCACCAGGTGTGGTCACGTGCACGATCCAAACCGTCCATCAGCTTCAAAGGGTGGAACTGACCAAAACCCAACTGTTATGACAAATTTTATGGTCCAGGTGGGTACACAATCATCGACGCTAGGAGGTTATACAAACACATCACTTCCTAAAAGGGAAACTGTCTACTCGCCAGCAAGGCGATCTGCGTGAGCCCTCCTCTCGCAATCTTAGCTGTAAACCCCGGTGCTATCACAACCCTCCATCTGATGCAGGCAGTTTAGGTTTTCCTCCTTTAGCAAGCCAGAAACCATGCCAGGTTTTGGTTACACCAACAGTTTACAAATACCTCCATCCATAGAAACCCTAACATTTAGTAGATCTCGACCATCCATTCCTACCCTTTTCTTTCATAAATATACCCTAGAAACCGTGCTCGAGCAGCACCTCCATCTTTCTTGCGACTGTGGGAGAAAACCCATCCACGAGCCTCCACCTTAGAACCCACCATCCGGACCCTCTTAGAGTTTTAAGCCTTCTAGGACCCATATGAACTGCCTGAAGGAAACAAATTGAAGGAAGAAGTGGTGTTTTCAAATACACCATTAATGGCCGTCTTCTTCTTCCCCGTTCGAGCCGCATCAGTTGCCTCGAATGGGGCAGGATCTGATCAGTTGGATGTCTGCTGGTCATGACCGAAAGAGAATGTGAGAGAGGGTTTGAGAGAGAGAGAGAGAGAGAGAGAGAGAGAGAGAGAGAGAGAGAGAGAGAGAGAGAGAGAGAGAGAGAGTGTTTGCGTGCGTGTTGCACCATTCTCGGCCCAACTGAGTCGCTAGTGCACCCGCCCTGGTTGCTGGGACAAGCCAACTGAGTTGAGCTTGGTTTGGGATGATGTTTTCTGGCTCCCACCACCTAGTGATGTTGTTGGGATAGAAAGCGTTGAAGAGAAGAAAAGAAAGAAGAGAACAGAGGAGAAGAAACAAGAGAGAGAAAGGGTTGGTGCGTCGTTGCACCAACTTGAACCGAGGTGAGTTGACTCACTGCCGAGTCATGTTGTGCCAGCTGAATAATCCCTGGATGTGGGATGTGGACCCCACTATGATGATAGTGTTATTCAAACCGTCCATCCCTTTTGCTTGGTGTGGGACCCACCCACCTCTGATGGAGGTGTTTCATCTATGTTGTCTGTCCATACAGATGGTGGAGCCCACCTGATATGCAAAGCAGATTGGTTGGTGTAGCCCACGCACCAGCTATATAGCTGATGTTTTTGATGTCAACAAGTTGTAGTCCCACCATGAGGTATGTTTTTCATCCATATCGTCCATCCATTGGACGTGGACCCCAATATGGCAGCGTGTGGGGCCCACCTTGACTTTATGTGTTGCATCCGCACCGTCCAATGCATGGACGGTGGATGTGGATTGGCTAGAATGCCTCACACAGTAGTTGCTGCTGCGTTGCGTCAGCAAGTTCCGAGGACCTTACTTTGATGTATGTGTTTTACACGCACCGTTCATCTGCCCCTAGATGTGGGGCCCTCTATTTGTATGTGCTTTATACACGCCATCCATCAGTGTGTGGGGCACACCATGATAAATGTGTTTCAACCATGCCGTCCATACGTTTCTGCCGTGTGGGCCGCTCCACACATTGCCGTGGGCCTCACCTTAAATCACAGTGGGCCTTACCTTAGATTGTTATGGGCCACACCACATACCCCTATGGGCCGCACACTGCATATATGCAAGTGGGCCCACCTTAAGCCTCAACTTGGGACCAATTTTCATAGGTTGAGAAACTAGTTTGCCATCGAGTCAACCAAGGTGAATTAGACTTCAACTCCTAAGAGAAACCTAAGATAGATTAGCGGATAACACTTTACATCTAAGAAATCTAAACCACAAGTTAAGACCCTAACCCCAAATGGCACGTAAGTTTGGATCTAATTGTACAACTTTACGATTGATGGTAGGAATTGATTCCAAGGGAACACGCACTTCTTAGTGATGGTGCAGACAGTTCAAACATAAGGTGATGATTTTTCACTTGAGTTTTCCATCATTCCATTAGCTTAAGTTATAGTTTTTATTTAAATTTATAATTGATATCTCTCTCTTATAATCACATGTGTTAGCTGGTGGAAATTGAATTACTGTATTACATGCTTTATGATTATCCTGTATAATTGTTCATACTTATGGATTTCTTTTTGTGGATTGCTTATGGAACTTAAACTGGTACATTAATGGAAAATTCCCACATATGAATGTACACCCATACTTGGGATGTAACTTGACTAGTTGTGATCATAATGAACCTTCGACTTGGTGGTTATTGAGTGGTGGTCTAGATGGATCATTGATGTGGGCCTACCATTCAGGGTTGTTGTGCCCAATAGTCTTTAAAGATGGTCTTTATCGTATGGTTTTGATATTGACCCTATGTGGCATACTTTGATACTCGCCCTACATGGTTTTGTTTTGGTACTTGCCCTAGATGGATTTAATGTTTTATGTAGTGTAACCATGTGATGGTAAGCCCCGTATACTGTAATATGATTGTCCACTGATCGATGGGTTTCTATTAAACATCCTAAGGTGGTAGTCTCATGGACCGGGGATGGTGGTCATAGGACATTATGCCCGAGCCGTTGGCCTATACTGGGCCATGTGCTCCCCGTAGTGACCGTGAGCTTATTTAAATTAGCTGGTTGCAATTGGACTAATAACGGGTTGGCTAATCATGCATGCATAGCACGGACTAACATCTATTACTATCTTACGTGACATACGGATTTTCCTGATTGGATGTTTTGCCCAGGGTACAAACCATCATCTATTGTCATCGTACGTATTTGCATGTTTGGATGTTTTACCCGAGGCACAGACCGTCTGGATGTTTTTCTCGGGTCGACATATTCGTCTGACTGGATGTTTTTCCTGGGGCACAGACCGTCTAGATGTTTTACCCGAGTCGATGATTGCATGGGTGATGACTCCTATGTTAGTCTGGATGTTTTACCTGAGACAATGATTGCATTCATGCATCCATGCATATAATAAGACTGCATTTACTTTATTTTAGTTGTATAGATGTTTTATAGTATTTCTTACCTAATGCATGCTTGTGTAATCTTGAGGGAAATTCACACTAAGTTGGCCACTCATCCATCAAATAAATATAACCGTATAAGTAGCACAGGTGGCTTAAGTGATTTTCAGGTTCGGCCTGATGAGGAGCCGGGTTTAAGTGTCAGGGTTGCATGATTGTATCTACCTTGAGGAGCTAAGGGGTCTTGAGCTCTAATTTACTTACATTATATTATTTCTCATGTATTGGCGAACACGAATAGATGGTCGTAGTAGGTTTGAGCCTGATACATCAATCATCTGTCTGCGCAGGACAGAAGATTTTGGTATCCATTTATAATCCTATTAAATCTCGATCAGTTGCTTGATCAGGGCAATGAGATCATTGAGATTTGCTAGGACTTAGAACTTGAGCCAAACCATGTAGACTTTGTATAAATATGATTTCATCGACTCATGATCCCGATTATTCTGGACTTATGAAATTTTCTAATTCTTCAATGAGAGTGTCCGCAATTTATGTGAATAGAAGCGAACGACCATCACGCTTCCACTACGCCACTTTGATCACTCAATGCACTACTCAAAGTTTTCCATGAGCGGAGCTTTCTACGTGAATTCTAAATTTAAAATTTTGTTAAGTTTATCTAAGATTTTAAATCTGGCCCCGATGTGTTCAGCCTAAGGTTGAAACCTTACCCTAAAAATTATACAACTCTTCCTTTAATTATTTTTCATGTTGGAAATTGTGAGAAATATTATTTCTAAGCAAAAAGATGCATTAGGGAATTCAAATTTTAATTCATTGGGAGGATTCCTTAGGTTTAAGAAGTGCGCATGGTTAATCTAATGTGTGGAATATGGTGGGTAAAAACTCTTATGATCCTAAGTTCGCTTCATTGGTTGAACGTTACGACGATATTATTTTCAACTGAGAAATTTCTGGAAAAATCCACATTATGGATTTCTAAGGATTATTCATTAAGAGACAAATTCGATGAATGCTCTCATTTGATTTCAAATACATTATAGTGGGTATTCATATGGTTAGTTTCTAAGTTTCAAACAACCATGTTGCAGTTTATAAGGGCACTAAAGTTCTTATTTCTAACTCCAAATGGTCGCTTTGTCAATTTTCATGGGGACCAAAGTCCTTTCCTTGAGTTCAAATGACTCGTCCTAAGAATTTCAAAGGGCTAAGGTTTTGGATATCTATGTTCTCAAGTTTTTTTTTTCCTTACTCTAATGGAATTCCATATAAGTCTAAGGTCTAAGAGTTTATCTTAAAAGTCTCAATGGAGTCTAAAGTTTGAAAATCCTATGTTTTAAAATTTTCTCTTATTCTGAGGGAATCCCACATACATCTAAATGACTAATCATCTAATTCTAAGGGAATTTGAGTTCACTTCTAAGGGAACCTAAGTTTGGGTTTCTACATTTTCCAAAAGTTCTCTAAGTTAAGGGGAGATTCACCTAAGTTCAATTTCTAGTTTCAAACATCTAAATTTGAGACATTTAAAGTTTGTATAAGATCATTTCTCAAGGCCAAGTTTGTCCAAACTATACTCTGATACCAACTGTAACACCCTGTGTTTTCCGGACCCGAGTATATGACTCGTTTCCTAAAAACCCGAGTGTTAACCTTAAAGGATGGTCAAATTCGAGTATATATTTTTTTTCTTTTATCAGAGTAGACAGATAAGCGTAGAATGAATAAATCAACATAAGGAAAGTTTCATTATCTTTCAAATATACAAGTAGCCCATAATGACTTATACAAACCAATGTCCCAACATTAACGATTACAAGATTTGCATACATAAGAATTAACAGAAAGAATATAAATGTAAGTCGTATGGCCATGCAGCCCCTCTTAGCAATACGACCGTGCATCCATGGCACCTGCACAGCTCCTCGTCAAGTCTAATCATATACATCATCTGAGCCACCTGTTCTACCTGTACGGTTATATATTTGATGGATGAGTGGCCAGCTCAGTGTGAATTCTCCTCAAGATTATACACCGCCGCATTAGGTAAGCATAGTTATAAAATGACAAAGCAATCAAAACAATACGTGATGCAGTCTTTTTAAATGCATGAATGCATGAATGCACATCGGCCTGGGGATGCACATCCAGCCGGACTTGGGCTCGTCGCCCATGCAATCATTGACCTGGGAAAATCATCCAGTCGGACAGGGGTCGATAGTCGGTGGTCTGGGAGCTAGCGAAATGATACCCCAAAGATTCTAAGGGCACGTGCTACAACATCCAGAATTAGCTACCCGTCATCGCCAACATGCTATGGATGCATGATTAGCCAAACCGTTATTAATCCAATTACAATCAGCCAATTTAGGTAAGCTCAAGGTCACTACGTGGAGTTCAGAGCCTAGCGTAGGCCGACGGCTCGGGCATAATGTCCCATTACCACCATCTCCGGCCCATGAGACTACCATCTTAGGATGTTTAATGGAAACCCATCGACTAGTGGCCAATCATATTACAACATATGGGGCTTACCATCGCCTAGTTGTACAGTATAAAACATCGAACTCATATAGAAAAAATATCAAAACAAAACCACGTAGGGCGAGTATCAAAATATGCCACGTAGGGCGATATTAAACAAGCCACATAGGCAATTATCAAAATAAGCCACGTAAGGCGAGAATCAAAACCATGCGATGAAAGACCATCCTTGAAAATCATTGGCAACAACCCTGGATGGTAGGCCCACATCAATGATCCATCTAAACCACCACTCAATAACCACTAGATCGAAGGTCCATTGTAATCACCATCAATCAAGTTACATCCCAAGTATGGGTGTACATTTATAG
The DNA here is from genome assembly GCA_037074715.1 of Magnolia kwangsiensis. Classification (NCBI taxonomy): domain Eukaryota; kingdom Viridiplantae; phylum Streptophyta; class Magnoliopsida; order Magnoliales; family Magnoliaceae; genus Magnolia; species Magnolia kwangsiensis. The sequence goes on along the minus strand of CM073574.1, from coordinate 125,829,325 downwards.
GCAGAAATTTCCCACTAATGTACCAGTTTAGGTTCCATAAGCAATCCACAATGAAAATTCCACAAGCATGAACAATTCTATAGGATAATCATAAAGCATGTAATACAACAATTCAATTTCCACTAGTTAACACATATGATTGTAAAGGGAGATATTAAATATGAATTTAAATAAAATCTATAACTTAAGATAATGAGAAGATGGAAAGCTCAAGGGGAAGAATCATCACCTTATGTTTTGAACCACCTACGTCATCGCTAGGTGGTGCGTGCGCCCATAGACTTGACCCTAGCCATAAATTATGGGATTGTACCATTAGATCCAAACTTAATTTACTATTTACATTTTTACGTATTGACTTAGGGTTTAGATTACTTAGGTATAAGGTTTCACCCTAAAATTTAGGTCTAGGCTTAGAATCCAGATTTTTGTTATGGAATTTGAAATCTTATTTTGTGTGGTCATGAATGATATTATCTAAGGGAATAATAAGTGAATGAGGTTAGTCAAATAAATTGGTTATTAATTTAGGAATATTAACCAAGGCCACTATTATATTAAATTACTTAACAACAACCCACTATGAATAATAATACTAGTAATTCCAAGACAATTACTAATATTAACCATATCCTTAATATTAGCTAACGTGACACTAATAATCATTTGATGAGAATTAAATAATGTGCTCTACAATTAGTGATAGCATGAGAAATAAAGCGCTTATATTTAATAATTAAAATTTTGTCTGTAATAACTAATTTTAATATATATGAAATTTACTAATGGTTAATTATATCTAACTCGAATAATCCACAATTTGGCAATAACAGTAACAATGATAATTGAAATAATTTAATTTTAGGAAGCAAATGTGGGCTCACCTAGCTGACTCGGTTCGAGTCGAGTTGACTCGGCTCAACAACCACTCTTCTCCCTTTTTTTTCTTTCAACTCCCACATTTGGGAATGACCAGCAAGGAGCTGGACTGGATCAGGCTTTATGACTCAGTCGAGTCGAGCCCAGTTGACTCGCCAATGAGTGCCACGAAGAGGATAACGTTCCTCTTCTTCTTCTTCTTCCCTTTCTTCTCCTCTACTCTTTCTTTTTATTTTCTTTTCCTTCCCTATTTCCATAAAAGAAGAGAAAACCCAGCCATTATGCTGGCTTGAACCGGGGCGAGTTGCGTCAGCGAGTCCCGACTCGGCCGCGACCCATCTCTCTATTTCTTTTCTTTCCTCCCTTCCTCTCTCTGTTTCTTCTTCTATTTCTTTCCTTCTCCTCCTATTCCTCTGCCGTTCCTGCTTCTCTAGAGGACCAGCAGAGCCCTTGGCTCGGACTAGACTTGGTGGAACTCACCGAGTCAGCACGGCCGCGACCGGTTAGCAAGTCCTTTGCACCGCTACCCGACACCACTGCTGCCTCTCTTTCTTCCTTTTCTTCTTTCTTTCTTTCATTTCTTTTCTACTATTTTAGAGGCCTGACAGAGCCCATGGCTCGACCTGATTTCGCCCCAAGTTGAGACAACTCGGCGCAGCTCCAATGAGGAAGATGAGTTGCCATTAATGGCAGATCGTCATGCATTGCCTCTTTCTCTAATCCATCAGCTAGGGAAGGTATGTACGCTTACCAAGGAGCTTATGGAACGAAGGTTTTGAAGCTTGGGGGAGGTTTGGCTAGTGGGTTCGAACTTGGAAGCTCTCGGCCCAACTCTCTCGGGCGACTGCACTAACAAGATGGGAGGACGCTGTAGGTGAAACTCCTCTCTTCTACACCTTTCCCTTACCCTTCCAAGCCGTCAGATGAAACATAAACGGCCAGGATTGAGTTGGTTAACAGCGGTTTCCAAATACTGCTGGCGGAACCAAACCGTCTGTGGTTTTCTTGTTACTGTGGGTAGAAAACTTCAAGGTGGTTTTGAAATGGGCGGTTAGGATAGCCTGAAATGAATGGCCGAGATTAAGAGTCTCCACTTCACGCGGATTGCTTACATGACAACAGACAGTTTTCAGTTTTCAGATTTTTTTTGTGTTTTTGGGGCTGTTTTGTGCTGGTTCTCGTGTGCCCACACGTGCATGAAATTCAATTTTGATAGTTGGGTTTTGGTCAAGCCTGCCCCCTAAATTAGATAAACGGTTTGGATCATTGGGACGGTGACCGATGGTGGGCCACACTTGCATCAAACGGACGCCCTCCGTTTTCAAAAACGCCTATAGGCGGGAGTAGCTGGAGAGAGAAGTCTCCATTTTTGGCTAGGCATGCGTCAGAGCTTTTCTGACCGTGCAGGAATCCTGATGCACCTCGAGTGCATGGCCACTGTGCACACACACATCTTCAAAGTGGGGCCCAACAGTATGGTTTCCAGAAAATCCATCCTTTCCATCAGTTTTGTAAGGTGAAGTTAGGCTAGGGGCCAAAGTATGGAACACATTCATGTCTTAGGTGGGCCACACTTTAATCAACATGTACTGAATTCATGTTGAAACAAAAATTCATTTACGTGCATGATTTCACGTAAATTCTTCACTTGTATGCACGGCTGGAAAAAAATCAAGTGTGGTTCGCTTGTGATGGCTTTCAAGGATCCATTCCGTCTATCCGGTCTGTTACATTAATTTAGAACACTCTGTCGAAAACGGAGTTGTTTAGTTAATCAAATGGACCGCACAGCCTCGCCGAGCGTTAAAACTTAATTTGTAAACAGTTTTATGCATGTGGTGTTACCATATTTACCATTCTACCCTATTTCTTTTTCAAAACTTCTGCCATCTATAATTCAATAGTCTTTCGTCCAAATGTAACAAAATTTGATAGGTAACCTTTATTTTTTGCGCTCTTTCCATCGCCCAAATTTGAGATCTAATCACTCAAGGATGACTAAGATTCTTATTTAATGGCTAATATATTTTAAAATTATAAAATAATATTTGTGCTCCTCTGATTGACAGGTTACTGGGCAATTTAGACCTAAACCCTAAGATCTTCATAATGACTGATTCACCCTAATATTCGGATGGCCCACTTAGCGGATCTAATCAGGATGGGTAGTCAGATGACTTGTTAAAAATATGGAAACTTGATGGAATGTACTTCGGCCATGTATGTGGGTTGATGTACGGTTAGTTTCGTAAACGAATGAACATAAAATAGGTTTTTGGAGTGATTAGGGGTAGGGCTTACATAATGTTAGATTTGAGTGACTTTCTTACATGTGAAAGTTTCTCAAATTCCGATTCTAATGGTGGGTTAAGCATATTCATATAGTGTGAACAAGGTGGTCAGATTAGAATCTTGATCTGATAAATGTACGAACCAATGTAGGGATCAAGTAGCTAAATTAATGTGATCTAAGAGCTGAAATTGGATGTGTACAGTTAATTTATGATAATTAGGCCTGGTATAAAGTTTCACATGAAACGGATTATGAGAACTCTATGATCTAGAATTCAGGGGTTTAGGTTAATGACATTTTCATAATTATTGTCGATCTAGGAGTTTTGTGAAATCTAATGGTTCTACGTGGTTCTATGCCCATTTCTAAACAATCCTTGTAAAAGAACTTACATTCAAATCATTATAGATAAAGAGTTATTCACCGATTTAGTCGAGGGAAAGTACACTTATCAGACTACATGATTAAAGGTCAGATGACTTAATTTATGGATGAAGATCATTCTTAATCGATTAAGTTCACATTGGAGGATGGATGTAGGGTTAGGTTAGCTAGATTGGTACTGTACACGTGTACGTAATAGGTTAAATTTACGGTAACACTCGAGGACTTTCAATACTTGGTATTGAAAAGTTCGGGGTGTTACACTCAGCCATGAAATCCCACTCGAATCAGGGCCCGTTGAGGCATGATTCCAGCAGCAATCATGGGCCATTTTTAGGCTGTTTCTGGGTTCTTCTCAGAGCTTGGTTAAGGGTCTGTTTCCTGCCACATTCCCGGCCCAGAACTCAACCATTATGTGGCCTGGTCTCAGCCCGAAACAGAGGTATAACTTGGTCTAGTTTCAGCCCAAAATACAGTCATTGTTTGGCCTGGTTTTGGTCTGAAACTGAGTGGCTTCTCGACCTTGTTTTGGTCCGAATCATAGCCATTATTTGGCCTGGTTTCGGCCCATTTAAGCGCCATTTTCAGCTTAAGCTGAAAGGTACAAGAAGATGGGGGTGGACGGGTCACCCGACTCGGTCGGGAGGTTAACAATGCGTCCACGCTTGTCACCCTCACCTACCTTCCTCTCTTTATCCCTCTCTTTCCTTCCTTCCCTCTGACTGTGAAGTTATAGGCCCACACTGATCCGACTTAGTCCTTGCACAGACTGGGTTAGTGCAGTGTGACTTGAATCCACTCGGCCCACTCGATCCTCTCTCTCTCTCTCTCTCTCTCTCTCTCTCTCTCTTTCCCTTCTCTCTCTCTCCTTGGTGCGAATCCCAAGGGCTACAGGGCTCTTTTTATAGCAGTGGGAGAGAGAGTCCCAATGGTTGGAAAATGACCTTCCTTCCGATGGTTGTGATTGAAAAATGGCCATACAAGGGGCCTATCCACATAGTGGGATGGATTGCCGATGCCCTGGCCCACCAGAAAAGTAAACTTCTTAGTCTAGGGGGGTCCATCTCGAGATCTCGTTTGGCTGGTTTATCGAGGAAGACGACCTGGCCGTTAATGGCAAATCATTACTTGGAATAATTTGGCATGACCTAGTCCGTTTGAGCGAACTAGATGGGACCTTTGATTAGCGTGGGGGCCACTTTACGTTAGTTTCAAAATATCTCATGAGATGTTCAGGTTCTCACTACTCTCTCACGAGATGGAGTATTTCTCTCCAAAATCTCGTTCTACTTTACAGAGGAAAGTCATGATTTCTCCATGTGGCCAGGGGATGGCTGAGATTGAGCTAACACCTGCTTTTCCAGAAAGGAAAATCCCTTTTTGATTTCCTTGGTGCAGGCCCTTGCTTGGCTGTTTTTAGCAATGGGAGAGCATGCCTCTCCCTAGAAGATGGACGGTTGGGATGGCATGATCAGGCTGATCGTGGGCTGCCCATGCAGCCAAAGATCGGTCCCACGGCTCAGATCCCAACCACGTGCAAGTCTTTGGATGGTTCTACCCTAAAATACTCGTTCCTTTGCATGGGCTTAAAAGCCTATACCGTTATGATAAGACGGGTCCCATGAGCCAAATGAACGGTTTGGATCATTCAAAAAGTGCCCAGAGTGGGCCACTTTGGGATGTAAAGTTCATCAGATTTAAAATGACCATTGGCAGGAGAAATTCGCTATTTTTGCAAAGAGCTCGGTCGAAGGTTATTTGACCGATCTCATGCGTCTAGTATACGTCATGCACGAGCACATTAGATGTACTCGCACACTGTATAGGCCCACTTATGATGTTTAGGATGAATCCACATCATCCATTCTTCTCAGGAGTCCCACCTAGGGGCCCTAGCCTAGTTTGGGGTGGAACTAAGGCCCTGGGTGGGCCATATTACACATCCCCATCCTCCGTTGATCAATACACCTTGATCCAAGGGCTGGATCGGTTTAAAATCGGGTTTAATGGTCAGTTGGGGGTTTAGGTCATGATGAGGGTTACTAACCCTTAAGAGTCGATTGTGGGTGGGCTGTCCCCAATATGATTCGATTAAATGACACAAGCTATTATAAGTTGGGGTTTTTATATCATACCCCGAACTCGGAAATCGTGCTCATAGAGTTCCTGATCGCTAAATCCGATGCCGACAGCCTCGTAGTACCCCATTCTCGGCTCCCAGCGCCTATATGATAAATTTCGATCCTAGGATCCTACAAGGAGGATTTGTAAGTAAATTTTTTTTCCATGAGCATAACCACAAGTGCACCCAATTTATAATGGTAACATCACCATCACATATCCACTATAATAAATCATCGATTACAATGTTGAAAGGAAATATATGCATATAGTAAAATCTTCACAAAGCCCAGCCGCACGCTCCTGCTCCTACTCAGCTACGACTATATCCTGGTATCTCCTGCACGCATTTATCGTGCATAATCTTATCGAAAGCTTAGAGGGTGGTATAAGTGTGTACGCAAGATAAGTGTCAAGCACAAAGATATTAGAATAAGTAGAAATACTAACAAGTCTATAGAAATATTAACAACATTATCCAGGATATACAGTGCAAAGACATAATAAGCCAGTGTCATAAATTGAGAAAGTAATATAGATCAGCTATGCAATGTGGGAACATAGTAAGCCAAATATCAATCACCGAGAATACAATACAATATGCAATACCTAACGAGCCACGATTACCATCGGCCTCATCTAGGCCATGTAGAAACACAGTAAACCAAATGCTATGTGTTGAGGATGAATCATATGATGTCAGAATATGTAATGTGGATGACTAAGATGTAGTGTGTAGTCAGGAGGATAGCGCATAATATCACAAGGAATGGGGGTCCATCACAAAGGACTTCTATTCAAACCAGTCCCATACCTAAATTTGGATAGCTAGACTCAATGTGGTAAACTCACGATCTCAGGTTAGTTGCGCGCCCAATCGAAATCCTGGCCATTGTGAAGATACACATAATGATTTGCTTATGCATCACCAGCTCGAGTGTATAGTAGATGAATGAATAAATGGATTAAGAGATAAGTATATAACTCCTGCTAGCAAGCCCGCATGTGACCGCCACAATGTCTGATGTGGGACAAGGTTCTGCCTCACTGTATGCACAGTAACCTGCCAACCACCGGTAGCTCGCCCAGACCCTTAAGCCCCGCCCACGTGTGCCCGCCCACATGTGTAACAGTGATGAGTCATCACAATATCAAAACTGTATGTCTCTGGGATCACCACTGGGGTCTAGTACACTACTTACTGACTGCCACTCTCCAAGTCGTACAACCTAGCGAGCATAAGAGACCTCACTATCCGTCTGTGGACAGCTAATCACCAACAAGACTCGACGGTAGCGAACCCATTTATGAGCCGGTCAAACTCAGCCTAGCTATGCCCCCTCACTCAGGCGAGTAAGGCCACACCCCCTCCCAACCGACCACGTTACAGTGGGAGATGTGGCCAAAAGGTAAAGGCATTCAAGCGCTCATGTTTTTCACTCGGTCTCAACGTTGGGGCGTCTCTTGGTACCATGCAGGTTTAGGGGCTTTCTCCCAAGGACATCCTAAGTATCCTAAATGCTCGATAACATTTTCGATGTCCCAACTAGCCATCCATGACATGCCTATGGAGGCCATGGCCCTGATGTCGCTAGGGCGTACGGTGGTCATATCACAAAGTGTTGAGATATACACATCATATCACCCAATCGTGTAATAATTTGCCCAATGGCATGTGCTATGATCACTCCTCATAACACGCATACATATAATGCGTATGACATGTAACATGAAGCTATGCATGATTATCGAACTTAACAATGATCGATCACACAATCACAATGGCATCTCACATCAAAATGGGCCTCATCTAGTCACAATGGGCCTCACACAAACATATCGAGTCTCACGCCATGGGCCTCATACAATCACAATGGGCCTCACATAGTCACGATGGGCCTCATACAATTATAATGGACTTCATGCTCATATATTCGTAATAGACCTCATACCCTCACAACACAATGGTCTTCACACATCGCAATGGACCTCACATCATCACAACACAATGGTCCTCACACAAGCAATGGGCCTCATACCATCACAAGGGGCCTAATCTCATGGGCCTCATGCGAACATAATGTTATGTTAACACATATCCAGTGCGTATACTAACATAGTCGGAATCAATAATCTGCCTATATACGGCGGGGTCCCTAGAAGGACATGAGATCTAATTCGTAACATAATGATCGGTCCTCAACGATGGATATACCAAATCTAATACCACTGATCCTACCATCTATAGTGATGATGTAGTGGCCTCACAATAAGGCTAGATCTAGATAGCCTACTCATGGGCCAAATAATGGGCTTCTAGGTTTGGGTACATCTACTAGCATCAATGGGGACCCAAAGAATTGGGATAGCCCAATAAGATGGGATGGATCATACTAATAATAGTGGGGGCCCATCCGTTTGGGCAGCCCACTAAGGAGGGAATAGAATAGGCCTAATTCAATGGGCCCTAGGGAGGATCACAAGATGGACATTTAACCACCATTGCTCTTACAATGTAGACATTTAACCATCATTGCTCTTAAGGCATGGCCCATAGAAGCTTATACTAACCAAGAGAATGATTGGGCAAACATAATTAAAGGGGACTTACGCATTACAATGGTCTCATCACTTGGGCCTCCCATATATTTCATTGGGCCTCAACAAGGGTCATAAATACATCATATCAGGCATCACTCAAGGGCCATAAATATATCATGTTAGGCCTCATACAAGGGCCATAAACATATCATATTAGGCCTCGCTTAAGGGCCATAAACATATCATGTTGGACCTCACACAAGGGCCATAAACATCTCATGTTGGGCCTCATACAAGGGCCATAAATATATCATGTTGGGCCTCGCTCAAGGGCCTCATATGCATCACATTTGGGCCACATCCCATGGGCTTCATACAAGGTTCTCATGAAACATCCCATAGCCCACACAATAGTTGAAAAATAAATGGGCATTATCCATAATATTCTGCACACCATGTTGGGCTCCAAGTAATGACCCAAGGCCTAATATACATCAAAAGGACTTTATGAGGGGCAACCCATGGCCCAAAAACATCATGGCCAAGGAGAACATCCTACTCATGGATTATGTTAGACTTCATGGGCAACCCACATGCCCCAATTAAATAACCAAGGTGTAACCAACATCCACCAATGTGTGCTTTACAATTCAGCCCAAAACTAGGCAAGTTGGGTGGGCGGTAAAGATTTAGTCATATATATATATATATATATCATATTAGGCCCTTATGGGGCGGTCCATAAAATCCAACAAAATATATGAGCATCATGTGCAACACATACATCATAACAGGCCCTCATGGAACAGCCCGTGGCCCAGAAAATAGATAGACAGTGTGTTTCCAATACACACATCCAGGTGGGCCTCACAACTATACCATGGGCAGCCGATCATACAACAAATGAGGCCCTTGTACATCATAAATGAGCCTCACCAAAAGGTGGCCAGCATGGATATGGTACATACAATATGGTACGACCCATTTAGAATATGGAATTTAACTCATAATGGGGTCTACAGCCCATACGCAATCTGGGAAAAAGGATGGAAAACATGTGCATACTACTTATATATGGTGGGCCTCACAAGGCAGCCCACTGCCCCCAAATGGATGAATAGTATGGATATAACATATACATTATATTAGGCCTCATAAGGCAGCCCATGGCCCAGGAAAAATGGATGGACAGGGTAAGTAAAGCACATACATCATGGTGGGCCTCACGGGGCAGCCCATGGTGGGCGCTCAATCATCATTACCCCCTAGTGTGGTTCACTTGGAATTTAAATATGCTTCTCAATGGGGCCCACATCCCTGCAACGACGGAAAAAATAGGTGGACAGTGTATACACAACACACACATCGTGGTGGGCCTCACAAGGCAACCACGGTTGGGTGCCCCAGCCCAACACATATTCTGGTGGGCATCCACCTGAGGTTTGAGTTGGTGCATATAATTTGGGTCCACACCGTAGAGTGGGCCCAGAAGAGAGACTGGTGGGGAGTGTGGGGCCCTCAAACATCACTAATGGGCCCATCAAATCAGATGGCCGGCATGGATACAATTCATATAACAAGGTGGGCCACTCTAGTGGACGGTCAGCCCACTAGTGCTATTGGCCTGATGGGCGTCCAAACAGATGGATAGGCTGAATAAAATACATATACATGGTGGGGCATGTGACTTAAAATCAAGTGAATCTGTGGTTTGTGTGGGCCTCACCATGCACAATAGTTGGGAGGTTTACCCTCCATTAAAGCATTCATAATCATTTGTTGGACCCACCAAGCCGCGGTTCATAAATCCAGCCCATCAATTATGTGTGTCCCACTAGGTTAAGGGGTCAGACCGAGTTTCAGATGCATCCAAATTTCAGGTGGGCACTAGCGAGTGCTTTTATGTGTGTTAACATGTCATCACATGATTTTAGATGGTGTGGGCCACCTGAGTTCCATGTACGGCTCATTCTTGGGATATACCAATAATTAAAGGGGACCCATCAAATGGACGGTGTGGATGGTCGACATACATCATGGTGGGCCTGTGGCTGGGACCCACGGTCCCTACCCATTGTTACAAGCAGCAGGACGCTGGGAGTAACAACGTCAACATATATTTTATTTATTTATTTATGATTTTTCATAGGTGGGGTCCACATTAGGAGGATCCACTCCACTGGTTGGGTCCTCCGGCTTGTGACGAGTCTAATAAGCCCCATATTCAACATTTTTTGGCATATAGAAACATCACGGCTGTCCTAACAATTTATCACTATTAAAATAGTCTACTTGATGATGTGGCTCACTAGAGGTTTGGATTAGCTTCATCCTTCGGCTCAACATCTGAAATAAGCTGGGGGGTTGGATGGACGGTGTGGATACAGCACATACATTGTGGTGGCTCCCACTGTCCACATGTGGACAACGTGGGAAAAACACTTACATCGTGGAGTCCCACGCCCAGGCTCCTAATGAACGGCCTATGTGTAAAACACATACCTGACTTGGGTCCCACCGTCCATGTGTGGACAGTGGACTGTATGGATGAAATGCATACATCAGTGGTGGGTCCACATGTGTGGCCCACCCGCTTGCAAGAAGTTAATATTCGCATTTTCTTCTTCATCAGCGCTAGCTGCAAGATAGCAGTTGGTTTGACTGAAGGTGGTGGTGGGCAAGTGATGAACGATGTAGATATAAAGCACGTACACTAAGGTGGGGTCCACATTAGTGGCCCACCAGCTCAAATCAAACTGACACTTAAGGTTTCCTGCATCCAGCAGGTCAGCGGATGGACGGTCCTATTGCTTGCTATGGAGCAGCCCACAAAGGTGCTGCATCTGGACTGTGCAGATGGACGGCTGGAGATATAGAATACACATACATTAAGTGGGTTCCACCGTCTGGACGGTGTGAATGTAACACATCCAGCAAGGTGGGTCCACGTGATGGCCCACTAGAGGTTGGATACAGCTGATCTTTGTGTTTTCCCTTTCATCAGGTGGTTAGCGGCATCTGCTGCTGCTATGGCGCAGCCCACAAGAGCTCTGGATCTGCACCATTACAGATGGATGGAGTGGGTATAATACACCCATCAAGGTGGGCCCTACAGATGGCTATGGAGCTAGAATCCAACTGATATTTATTCATTTTCACCATCCAGACAGTCCAACTGGACAGTTAGTACAACAAGGTGGACAGTAAAATCGTCCCACCTGCTGGACGGTCTGGATCGTCCATGCATGTATCCAATAGGTGGGCCACACATCATCAAAAGAATAGAGAGAGAGAGACACCCACCTCTAGATCTACTCTTTCTTCAATATCTTGGGCCCTCAAGCCTTTAGAGGATCTACTTCAGTGGTGGAGATGGGCTTCTAATGGCTGGATTGAAGGGGATATAAGGTGAATGTGGCTGGAAATGGGAGGGCTGTCATAGACGTTTAAGCTCCTCTCTTGCTAGGAAAAAAATGAATAAGAAGAGAGAGGGAAAGAGAGATGAGAGAGTGTGAAATGATGGGTTGTAAGAGCATAGAGAAGAGAACCTCATAATGACTTGTAAGAGAGAGAGAGAGAGAGTTGATTAAAGCTCTCATGGGAAATGATGCAGCTAGAGTGGGTTCACCCAGGAAAATGTGCGCACCTCCCTCAAAGTGGGCCCCACATCAATCAAGGGCTCAAATATTCCAAACGGTACATCTTTTGATCTACCTATCGGATTGGCGCATGAGACATGACATTGGAATCACGGCGACGATGTAGTCACAATGGCATAGGTTTTGAGTCAAGCCGACTTAGAATTACAGGATGTGGCTTAGAGTCGCGAGCGAACACCGTCTATCCATCGCGGGTCGTCGAAATTCGACTGGGAGGACCGCGAGATCTTATGGAATGGAATGGTCATTAGGATACAGGCCTGACATTTTAGTTAATCTTACCTTCTTGACTGACATGGAGTTTGTCTCAGCTCTTAGGGCCTCGTAGCGGAAGGCTTCAATGGTGACTGAGAGCCCCATCCTGCATACATCGATTCAAGGTATCTACTTAAATTAACCTTGGTTCCCAGTGATGTATGTTTTAGAGGTAACACCTGTGTATCGAAGGTACGGGGTGTTACATGGGTCCACTTGAGCTTTGGATCTGCTCATTCTTTGGATCATGTCCTAAAATAGTCTCAAAAAATGGATGGACTGTATGGATACAATACATAGATAGACCGTAGTGGGGCTCACGGAACCTGGTCATCTAACTTTAGCAGCAAGATTGCTACTAAACAGGTCAGTAGCTAATCTGCATCCAATCCAATCCAGTGAGGCGGTGAAACACTGACTTTGGTGAGGTGCTGACCATGGGATGCACCTTGTTATATGTGTTGTATATCCAAGCTGTCCATCCATTTTTCTAACTCATTTTAGAGCCTGGTCCCAAAAATGAAGAGGATTCAAAACTCATATGAGACCTTATCAATAGCTTGAATGGAAACTAAAAAAATATAAAGTTGGCACCTGGGAAGTTTTTAATGGAGTGCATTTAATCACCACTGTTTCCTGCAGTGTCGTCTAACTGAGATTTGGATCTGCTTTATTTTTAGGCATAAAATGAACCACAAAAATGTATGGATGACATGAATACACACCACATACATGAAGGTGGATGCCACGGTTACAACCTCACCGAAGAGGCTGTTTGTGGCGCCTCAAAGAATCCGGGGACACAAACTTTGGTGACCACAGTGCTTTGTCAGCCCCACCATGATATGTGTGTTTTAGCCACACCGTCCATCCATTTTTCCAGCTTATTTTAAGGCATGAGTCCAAACACTATGGGAGATCAAGATCTTAGGTGGACCACACTAGAGGAAACAGTGGTAATTGAACACCTGCCATTAAAAACTTCTTAGGGCCTCAAAAGTTTTGGATTAAGTTTATATTTTGTGTTTTCACTTCATCTAGGTATTTGTAACCTAATCAACAGGTATGATGGCAAATAAATATTACAGTTGGGCCTAAGAAGTTTCATATAGTGGGTGTTCAATCATTACTGTTTTCCTATCGTGTGGTCCACTTAAGATTTAGATTTGCCTTATTTTTTGCCTCATGCCCTAAATTATGATTCAAAAGGAAACACAACGTAAAAAAATACATTCATCGTTATGGGGCCACATAACACCCTCTAGTAGCAACATCCCTACTGGGAGTGTCAATATGCATCTTGTTTGTGAGGCCATGACAATATGAGAAGCCTTGATGGTGAGCCAGAGGGAGAGATGTGCAAGGACAATGCACATGGTAGAAATATATATAGTTTGTTTGGTCGGGCTTTATTTACTTAGCTGTGTAATACCTTTCCCATGTGGTTGAAATGGTGGGTTTGAATGTTTTGGTGTCGTTACTAGCCGATTAAACTCGATGATTGTCCACTGTCGACTAGGGCCGTAAACCTTCTTGAGAGGTTGGAGAATTGTGAAATTCTCTAACATGAATGACCCTATGGTTAGCTTTCAACTATGGAGATTTGGGCAAGGCCCTCGATTGTAAGAGAAGGGGTTAGGCACCCTCTCATGTCTGCACTAAGTGCAGTCTCTATTTTAAGGGACATGATTATTAGGGCAATATGATACCTGCAAATATGTTAATAATCTAACCATGCTTCTCATAACCTTACGAGAGGGCTAGACAGACAAAAGAAAATAAAAGGAATCCTACCCTTGCTTAATAGAGTCAAAAGAGACTAAAATAAAATAAAGATATGTAAATAGTAATAAATTGTAACATACCGGTTTCCGCAACCTGAGTATAGAACTCTATTTACGAAAACCCAAGTATTTACCTAGAGAAACATAATATATGTATAATACGAGTCTGTGGGCATCAAAATTATGAGGGAGAAAACTAAGGATGATATGCCATCAAATATCAAACACTAGAAATCCTAGTCCACTTAGCTGGGGACTTAGTACAAACCCAAGGTCATCAAATGTTATAACAAAACTGTTGACATGAAATACACTAATAACTACTGGTTGAGTCCATAGAACTCAACCACATCTTGATGGGTCTCCTTGAAGAGCTTTTGTCCCTCCGTAGTAGGATCGATATTGTGTTCTACTTCATAAGCTCCACAATCTAGTGCTATTCCTACATCATACGTACGGTTGTGTATTCAAAGAATGAGTGGCTAGCTTGGCAAGAATTTTCCCTGAGTGGCCAGCTCAATGAGAATTTCCTCTCAAGATTATACACTACCACATTAGTTAAGTATAGTTTAAACAGGAAAACATACAAAATATTTCACGATGTAATCTTATTTAAATGCATGAATGTGTAAATACACATCAGCCTAGGAATGATCATCCAATTGGCTTTTGAGTAAAACCCATGAGTGGATTAATACCCACATGCAACCTTAAAGTGACTAGTCACCAGTGAGCGTGCTCATGTGAGAAGCTCACACAAATTTGGATGTTCAAATAGTACATTGGTCTATCCAAACAGTCGACCAAGCACTCGATAATGCGCACATTTCATGGAATGCATGATTAACCCAACCATTATTAGTCCAATTTCAAATAGCCATTTTAAGAAACCTCAAAGATTATTATGAGGGGCTTATCATCTAGCATAGGCTGACAACTCAGGCATAGTATCACATACCATCATCCCCGGCTTATGAGACTCTAACACTAGGATGTTTAATGGTAACCTTTTCACCTAGTGGCCAATCATACTTCAACAAGTGGAACTTACCATCGCGAGGTTATATGAAAATAATATATCAAAGTCACATATTACAATTATTCCATCTAAGGGTACAATAAAAAGGGATAATCTCCAAAAGTAACATATACACAAATGATCCACAATATGGTAAGTCCACAACAAAATTCCATTTAATTCATTAAACAAAAATGACCACTAGTTCGAGAGTCCATTGTCATCACAATCAGTCAAGAGTTTACATTCCAATTCTGGATATACATATATAAGTGAAGTTTTCCACTAATTGATGTCGCAATTCAAGCTTCATAAATAATCCACAAGTATGAGAAGATATTCATGTGCAACGTGTAAGTGTTTATACAAGATAAATATTGAGCATATGATTTGAGGATCCATTCCAATAACTAACATAAGTAATTATGAAATAAAACTATCAATTATCAGTCAAATTTGAAAGGGAAACTATCACTTAAACTAACTTGAAAGTAAAAATCCCAAAGGGAAGGGTTATCTCCTAATCCCATTGCCTGATCGAATGTTGTTAGGAGGATATTTTGATTTGGGGTTTACCTCACACTAATTAGTATATTTTTTCTACATTAGATACTTCTAAAACTATCGTAGACTTTAAGAATGAGATTCATAAATTAGTACATTTGCTTACTTATAGAGCTGAATTGTTGTAATTCAGCCTAGCCACGAACATAATCCAACGTACTCAATCTGATGGGAAGTCAAAACTAATAAGATTTTGTAGCTACAGCTGGGATAACAATTATGTAGTTTAGTTTTCTTCATTTGGTAGAAATATACATTTTCTTGAGTCGATTAAATATTACTTTGTTGTACTAGATTCGATTCACCTCAGCTGAACCAGAATGTATGCAAACCTGATTAGATATGGACCAAACTTAGTTATCATCAAGTCAACCTCAGTAGAATTTAAAACTGAAATGTAAAGGGTTTTATCTAGTCAATCCTAAATTCGAGTTGACTCAACTGATGTAACTCAGTTGAGACCATTTCATGGCAAATTGGAGCTTAATTAGCAGATAGAACTTGGATCAACAGTTGTTGATAATCCACAAGCTGAATTCAACTCTCCAAACCAATAGAAACTTGGAGGTTACTCAGATAACTCCTATAGTTGCCGGGAACGAATTAACTCAACTTGAAGCAACGCTTGAATTTGAATTGATTTAAATGCTCGGGCACTAATTCCAAATCAAAGCTCACAATCATACTAACTTATGTGAAGAAGGGTATTGTTTAGAAACAACTCGGTGGTTCGGTGAGTGAACTCAGGTAGATGGCTTCACTAGTGATTGCAACCTAGTTAGGATTTTGGCTCAGTGGGGTATTTCTAAGTCGAGGTTCGAACTAGGAGCTCCAAAATTCCATCTATAGGGTCTTTAGGTGTCTTAAAAAGAACTTAAAATCTTAATATAGATTGGATTCTTAGGTCAAAGGATTCCAAGTCTATTGGTGGTTTCATATTCACCGTAGCAAGTGGAGTTGTTTCATAAAATCTAAAAAATAAACTTTTAAAGCACACTTCATTATAGAATATGAACTAATTACTTTGTAGTAGTAGGTGAGGAAGTAAAATGGCTTAAAACTCTATTAGTAGATATATCCTTCTAGATAAAACCGATACCACCTATATCTATTTATTATGATAGTTCATGGATTATAGGAAGAGCTAATAATAAGTGTTATAAAGAAAAATTCAATAAAATCTATCAAAGCATGGTTGTGTAAGACAACTGTTGAAAAATGTTGTTATAGCTCTATATTTTGTAAGATTTGACGAGAACATAGAAAATCTATTGATTAGAGACCTAATTAGGGAGAAAATTTGAAAAGCATCAAGGGAGATGGGACATAAGCTCATAAAAAATAAGTCGCTGAAAATAGTAACTCAACCTAGGAATTAGAGATCTCAAGAATAAAGTTAAATGAGAAAATTAAGTTTTCATGTGATTTCTCGTTGAAGTGCATTACATGAACTTAGGACTAATTCTCTCTTTATTGTGTTAGTAATGCAAACATCTGTAACAAATCAAGATTGGGTGAATCCCTTAATAAGTTTATAGCCTACAAGGTAAGGTGATAGTTATTATAAAGACACCCTTCATGAACTCACCTATATAAGTGTAAAAGTAAGAATGCTTATTATAAGAATTGGGATAATTCTCTAAAGCACTCATGGAACCGGGATATTTCACATTGTTGCAAAATATAGGTCTAAACACCCTTTAAATTCTTAACTACTGTGTGTGTCTCATATATAATATACACTTAGGAAATTTAGTTCAAGACCCAGTTTGATATTTTCTTCTAGTCCAAATACCTTTCACTGAATTAGGTTTAAGACAAGTAGTCACCTTCATTGATGCACGACAATATTTTGTTATACCCATAGTTTTTGTTTTGAAATAAATGGGGTATTGTTGAAGTATTTCAAACCAAAAAATAAAATAATTTCATTTTTTCTAATTAATGTCTTTTAATTTAAATTCAAAATTCAAAATTCAAAATTCATTATTAATGAATAACTATTTTTACCATCTGTCCTTTAGTTTGATAAGGTTCAATAATAATTAGATTGCTTCTATTATGAGAAATGTGTCAAAAAATGGTTAAACTCATTAATTGGATTAAAAAAATACTCCATCCTTAAGCGAGACTCTTGTAATGGTCCATCCGTTGAGTTGTCTATATAAGGGACATGGGCAAGGTCTTTTCAGTAGAAATCAAAACACAATAAAAAGAAAACAAATTTTTCTCTCTTCTCGTCTGTTCTAGTCATACGAATATATCCTAAAGTGGTGTTAGATGTTGGATTTATTCACTGTTTATGCACACTAGGGAAAATAATACTAGGCATTATATCTTGGAGATAGCGAGTCAAGAAACCTATTGTGTTTGTTGAATTAATTAAGTGATGCAGGGGAGAACGTGAGGTCGAGCACCGTCTTCCTCAAGAGGATAATTATTCCAAATCAACGGAACTTCTCTGGACTCCTCATAGAGAATTCTCGAATCCAAAAGGAAAGAAAGCAAGAAAATATAAATAAATTTTAATAAATTCAAAATTGATTAATGAATTAAATGAATTCACAACCCTTTAAATAGGGATACCAAGCAATATGAGAGAAATCAGAAGAAAACTATAACTAAAACTCCTAGAAAATCGGAACTTACTATAAATAGTAAATTTACTTTTATAGGAAGTGTCCTATGTGGCTTAACCACGTTATTCTCCTAATTATTCTAAGAACTTTTCATGTTGGACACAACTCGTAAAGCCTAACGGATGAAGAGTTATAATCAAACTAAAACTTACTATTTATAGTAAAAACGGAACTAAACATGGAATTTGACTGTCGATATGATGGAATCTCAAAAATTTGGTGTGGTAACCTGGAATACCCAGTTTGGTTGGATAAAGTAGCTCATCCTACCCCAAAATCATATACGGTACATCAAGTAACTCATTCCAGTTTGCGATATATGTCTGTTTTAAGGTTCTGAAAGTCTTGATGGCTTCTGCCTCTGATCGGGCCTTCTCGGGTCCATCTTGGACATGAAAGTGTCCACGACCCGCTCTACATCAATCTTGTCCATTTCAAAAGAACTCATCCTCGAGTTCCCGTGCTGCTTCGGTTCATGATACTCCGTCTTGTGCGTCGTAATGATACCCGGATTAAAAGTTATGATCAATTTACGGTCCACCTTCTTTTGGTCCAACCATGCTAGGAATGTATCTATAACACTTTCTACATCAGACCCCTCCTCTTGAAAAAAACTCATCCTCGAGTTACTCAAGGGATTTGGTTCATGATTCTGAGATAACTTTTGATGCCGATGTTTATTAGCCATTTTCTTATACTTGACATTAGTCTCTTGAGTTAACACAATACATGTGCTCATGCTCTCCTTGACTTGGCTAGTATGAATCAATTCCTTCACTTCTACCTTCATGATCTCACATTCCTTCTGATAATGTGGGCAATTAGGCAAACTTATCGATCTGACAAGATCAATGTAGTTTTGTATATCTCGTATGGGAGGCAATTTATTGAGGAGTTCATCGAGCACAATTGCCTTGAACTCCTGCAACACTGGCTTCAAATCCCCTGGGATGTTCACAGGCTCCATATATTCTTTTTTTTTTCAACTAATGGATATATATTGAAATAGCGGTGAAGACCGCTTAAGTTGAAGTAGGAATATGTCAATATATCCTAGAGGGGGGTGAATAGGACTTTTTAAAGTTTTTTATGAATTATTAAAAATTCTTATCACACTAATCCTATCACAGAGTACTGATTAGGATTACTTAAGATTAACTCTACTGGCTTCCAAGCCTGATAGCGGATCCAATCACAAACTATTTAAAAGACAAACAATTTATAGATGAGATTGTGATGGATATGACTATGTGTGCATAAGATGTGATTTCAGATAATCATATATAAAGACATATAAGACAATCACATAAATGAAAGACAATATCAATCTCAAACATAGTTATTTTATAGTGGTTCGACGACTTGTCTACTCCACTCCCGGTTTCCACACTCAACCCTTGAGTGACCGAATTTCACTAAGGAGGTTTCCCATGGTTCACCTCAAACCTAAGGTTTTAAATCAGGTTCACCTTCAACCTTTACAGAGGTTTCTACTCGCTTCACCTCAAACCCTAGAGTTTTTCTGGCGTACTCCTAACCAGATGTTTATGCCCACACAGGACAAGGGTCCACACAACGCAACCGGAGGTTTCTACTCGGTTCACCTCTAACCCTAGAGTTTTACTGGCGTACTCCTAACCAGATGTTTATGCTCTCCACAGAGCAAGGATCCACACAACGCACCCCGCACGTACACTCCCGCCGGAGGCCTCCTTCGAGGACTTCAAATGGTGAGCAACACTTAAAACCCAATCCTAGAAAGGAATGATCACAAGTGTCCTCTGGACTCTTAGTACTTATAGATAAGTTGATGAGTCCCTTTTAGCGTAGTGATGAAGATCTCCTTCTTGTTGATGAAGAGTCTTCAGCTCCCTTGATCCCAACACAAAGATGTATCTATATTAGGCTTTAGGTTGGGTTAGGGTTATGATGGAATACCATTCTCTAAAGATTTTCCTATAAGGAAGATAGAGTGGTTCCCATCATTTATGCATTCAAGGCTTCCCAGCTTAATGATTTGTCATTAAGGTAGTAGCTGAAGGATCCTTGAATGCAGAAGTTCATTCCCCAATCCACTCTATGAAATATCAATGATGAGGGTGGATTAAAGGATGAACTTCCTGAGAGAAAGGGCTTAAGGTAAATGATAGGAAGGTTAAAACTCTCAAAAGCACTCTCTACTTTCTTTACCAGCAATAAAGACTAATCTCTCTATATATAGGCAAAAGGTTCCAACGGATATAAACGGTCATATTTATGACAGAATTCGATATGATCGAGCAGTCGTCGATATGATCGAGCGTATACTCTCGATTGTATCGGCAGACCTCTCGATGATACAAACTCAATTGTCGTTTCGCTTTTGGAAACCTTTTGGTAACTGGTCAATGGGATCAAGACACACATCGATGTTATTGGATTTCGAACTCCGATTCCATCGAGAGATGGATCGATCTATCGACAGGTGAAAATAAGAGAGAAGCCTTGAAGAATTTCAGGTTCTACAGATATGATCGGGAAACAGTCGATGTCATCGTAATTTGTACATCGATCATATCGGAGACCTTATCGATGGGATCGATAAATCATATAGATTTACCAAGAAGCTCGCTGGACGATTTTATCCGGACTCGATCCAATCGAAGAGGTCTCTATATGATCGATATATGAATATCGATTTATCGACTGACACCCCGATCATCATTAAAAATAACCTGAAATTTATGTTGGTGAAAACATGTGCCCACAATCGATATGATCGACTGACTTCCGATATGATCGATATTTGAGTTCAGATTGAATTGGACAGTCATCGATATATCGAAGCTTATGTTAGTTTTCTTTAGAAAAATAGGGTCGCCGAAAAGCAGTCTATCGATATTATCGATCCTCTTCAGATATGATCGATATTCGAATATCGATGATATCGACTCGCAAGTCGATATATCAATAAATCATCCAGATGATTATTTGATTGCTGGACGCTTTTTGTCCTCACTCGATTGTATCGATTGATATGCCGAGGACATCGACAGAGCTGGTCGATCATATTGAATGGGTAATCGATATAATCGACAATGTAAGAAAAACTTTAAAGATTTTTCTTTTATAAAAAGTTTTCTTACACAGAAATCCTAAGACGTTCTAGTTCTTTTTAAGGGTTTTAATCACCTGGTGTTTTGGGACATGGGATGTGAGGCTATGATTTACCTATGGCGAGCTTTCACACATCCAGTTGAGGCAGACACTTGACTTGATCTTCTTGTTAGGCGCTGTTGTCCGACTGACTCAACTTACGACGTAATTGACAAACCAGGGCACGTAGTAGGTGCACTTTCAATCTCCCCCTTTGTCAATTAGGTGACAAAATACCCAAAACACACAAGGAACATATCTAGACAGATACATCCTAAATTGTGTGTACATGTATTAACACAATTTTATAAATTCTAAACTCCCATGTACACACCCAATAAATTCTCCCCCTTAATTCAAAAACTCCCCCTTTCTTGTTGCGGCTGCTCCCCCTAACACCTGCAACATAGATATACAATTTTCACTCGGGGTGTTTGAATTGTTCTCCACCTTTTTGTCAATCATTGACAAAAGTATAAGACATGATATTGACTGAAGATTGAAGCTTATGGGAGAACCATTGATAGATAGATGTGTATAAATGAGAGCAGTATAAAGCATACATCAATGAAGACACAGTATGAAGTTAATAGAGCACTTAAGGGATAAGATAAACATGCAGACCATAACCCCAAAACTGCAATAAACCAGGGAGACAGAAATTCAAATGGCAGGAGTAAAAGAACTAGATTCAGCCATATGTAAGCTGTCCAAGATTGGCAGAAATATCCAATGCTGCCCCAGACAACAACAATTTAAACCAACAAAAAATAAAGCCCATTGGAGGGCACACAAAAATAAACCAGTAT
The DNA here is from genome assembly GCA_037074715.1 of Magnolia kwangsiensis. NCBI lineage: Eukaryota > Viridiplantae > Streptophyta > Magnoliopsida > Magnoliales > Magnoliaceae > Magnolia > Magnolia kwangsiensis. Next base: position 125,807,244 of record CM073574.1, on the reverse strand, counting down.
TTTAGCCCAACCATGGGCAAATTCATACAAAAAGAAAACAGTTAAAAAAATAGAAACTGTTATACACACCACTGAAAGCGTAGAACATCCAAAAAGATACTGATGTTCATACGCAAAAATAAGAGTAAGGTATGCATGATAGCATGTATGAATCCGACATCAGGGAGCAGAATGAGATGACATCGTGTCGTCCCATCGGCACGTCAGTAGATCCTCCAATTGTTGGACCGTGCTTTGAACTCCTTGAACCATTCTTTCCAGAATAGTGAGCTGTTCCTTTATTGAGTGCATGTCCTTCTGAATAGCCCCAATCCTGTCCAGTTTAAGCCTTTTACCATACCCAGCAGTTGATATGGACGGAGTAACATCTGGTCCATGAGATGCATCGTCAGCTATTGCATCTCCTTCCATGGGATCACCACCTTCTCCTCCTTCTCCTTCTTCATGAGAGTCTTCCTCAGTTTCCTCCTTGTACTCATGAAATATCAGATCCATTTTCTGAATATTCTTCTTATTGAAAACTTTGAGCGAGAAAACGGGATTAGCTGTGGACGGAAAGCCAATGCTTTGACAGATTCTATTGATAATCCAGGGATATGGCAGATGCAAATCTCTGGAAGTATGTATGGCATTGACGAACTGATTGACAATCAAGGTTAGAAGGCAGATATCTGTCCCGGTTGCAACAGAGTAGACTATCATCACCATCAGACTTGTTAGATCTGATCAGTTCATGCTTCTTAGGTACAGGTTAGTGGTAAAAATCTCATGCATGACTCTGAACCGAGGCTCCATATACCTAGCTTTCAGGATATTCCCTTTATGCCATGGAATATCTCAGTTATGACATAAGTATTTGGTTAATTTGGAGCGCACATCTGGAAGGTCTAGATCCCTGTTTGGAAAGCCTCCTGGAGCCATTTGTAGATTGAGAATCTATGCTATGGTTGCAGGGGTGATAAATACATCATCACCATCCATGGATACCATGAAGGAAGGAGGGTCAGCCACCGGGGAATGACATGCAGCAAGGAAGTTACGTGTTATTTTCAGCTGGCATGGTCCATCAAAATCCAGGATGGGCAACCAACCAATTGCAGCAAACAGAGGTTCTAATTTGTAGGGTGTTAAACACTCCCTGTCTACTTTTCTCTCAAATATCAACTTCCTATTGGCATATTTTGGTGGCCGTTGGACAGTAGGAGGAGGAGGCACTGGTTGAGACGGTTCAGGTATTTCGGTTTGGAATCCACCGCGTCGTGATCTTTACCGTGTGGGGGTCCCACTGTCCGGGATTCTTGCTCTCCCCCTTGAGGCAAGGACCTTTTGTCGAGTACCTCTTGAAGATTTCCCTGGACCGGATGCCACGTTTTTGTCCTTTCCCATGTGAAAGAAAAGGCTATTTGAAATATTGGAAAAAATGATAAAAAAAACCCTGACAAACCAAGAGAAAAAGATTCTAGTGATATTGGAAGAATATTACCTAGTTTGCGGAGAGATTTGGCTAGTCCTACTTGGCTTAGGATAATTGGTCGAGAGGATCGGACAGGGAAGACAACCGAAACGCCTTTTGAAAAATCCTTTTTTTTTTGTTCGGCTGGCTTTTATCGGGCGCCATTTGTCGATCATATCGTCCACCCTATCGATTGTATCGAGAAGTTGTCGATTGATGCTATCGAGACTACCCTCGATATTATCCATGGTCACACGACTTTTCACATTCTGAACAGCCGTCGATTGTATCGATACTCAGTCGATGAAATCGAAGAAGACCATCACTTGCATTGAAAGTATGTGCTATTCAGAATTTTTCTAATTTTGACACGCTATTGTATATTTCTTGACTTAATCAGTATATGTCAAAAAAAAATGCACCAGATCTGTACAAATATAAACATGATAATGTTTATATACAAAAATTAGAGGTCTCTAACCTTAGATGTAACACTGAGGACTTAGAAAAAATTGCATCATTTCACAAATTATCCAAATTTCGATGCAAAATTTGAACATGTTCTTATATGCTTAATAATTCAGGGTACAGAGTTCAGTTTTTCTTTCACTCTCCACCTAGAGACAGAAGTTTTTACTGTGGTGACTTTTGTTATCTCACCAACTTGATCTAGTGATTTCTTCGTTCTGTCTTCCATTTTGGGTGATAAATGGGTATTTTGCATTACTCTGGTCAGATTAAGTTTATCAGTGTGAATTTGATCAGAGTTATAAGAAGTTGTCTTTAAGCATTCAAACTTGTAATGTCCCATATCACCACACAAATGACAAACTGGAGAAGTTCTTGTATTGCTACCTGAAGCAACAGATTTTCCAGTTTTCATTTAAATTTTCTCATACCCTAGGCCACTCTTATCTTTTCCAGGCCTTGCTATCCCTAACATTCTTTCAAGTTTTTCACCACTCTGAGAAAACTTATAGTTTATCTCAGAAAATTTTTTGAAATTTTCTAAGTCAATACAAAGTGAGTGGTTCTCATTTTTGAGTTTGGCATTATCATCTTTTAGCAGTTCAGCTTTGTTCATAAGTTTTGGTAATTCTCCTTTTAGGGATAGGTTTTCTTTTTCTAATTGGTCATTATCTATGAGATATTATTGCAAATCATTGAACAAATGTATGTTTATTTCTAAGGTTCTTTCCAAGTCTTTCTGTAACAATTTCTTTTTATTTTCAGTCATGTAAATTTTTTTAAGGATGTGGATGCTATGAATGTATAGTTGATTATAAGCATCCTGCAATTCATTTTCCTCTTTATCTTCTTCTTTTTCAATTTTCTCATTGTCAGATGAAAATGATTTAGTGGCTTGTTGTTCTTCTTTTCTTTCAGATTCCATGGGAATAATTGGAGTGGTGGAGACCATAAGAATTTTCAAAGGTTTTTGGTCATCATCACTCTCTGAGTCACATATTTCTGAGTTTAACTCTTTTGTATCATCCCATGTGGCAACCATCGCCTTGCCCTTGGTTTTTCTGTTTAGGCATTCAGTAGATAGGTGTCCATACTCATGACAAGTATAACATTGTGGTTCTTTGTTTCTTTTCCCAAATTTGCCTGTAGGAGGCTTGTCATCCACCTTTCTACCTCTAGAGGGGCGACCGCGATTCCTTTTAAAGAATCTTCTGAATCTTTGTGCCAGCAGAGCCACTTCCTCATCTTCATCTTCCTTTTCACTCTCACTGTCCTCATGTTTTAGTTTCTTAGAAGTTTTTAAGACAGTGTTTTTGAATTTTTGGGGTTGTGTGAAGTGTAGTTCAAAAGTTTGTAGGGAACCTACTAGTTCTTCTACTTTCATTTCATCAATATTCCTACACTCCTCAATTGTTGTTACCTTGGGATTGAATCGTTCTGGTAAAAATCTTAAGATTTTTCTACATATTTTAGGTGTCGGAACCTTCTCTCCCAATCTACCCATGGAGTTACAAATGATGTTTAATTTGGTGAAAAACTCCATAAATGTCTCATACTCTTCCATCCTGAGATTCTCAAATTGTGAAATTAAGAGTTGTAGTTTAGATCTCTTCACAGTGCTTGTGCCTTCATGGGTTGTTTTCAGTAAATTCCATGCTTCCTTGGATGTCCCACACATACTTATTTAATTGAATATATCTTGGGACACGGCACAGTAGATGGCGTTCATTGCTTTTGCTTCAGCATTTTGCTGTTCTTTGTCAAGCGCCATCCACTTCTTATTAGTTTTGGGTTTAGTGATTGTGGTTTCATTTTCAAGTACAATTAGTTCGGATGGTACCACGTATCCTTTTTCAACTGCATCCCAAACTTCATGATCTAAAGATCTCAGGAAGTAGTGCATTCTAACCTTCCAGTAAGCATAATTTGATCCATCAAATACTGGAGGTCTAGTCATAGATGAGCCCTCCTTTGCCCATATTTCTACTTCAGTCAAGATCACTCTCTAGGCGATGAAACCCTTAAAGAGAGACCCGCTTTGATACCAATTGAAATAGCAGTGAAGACCGCTTAAGTTGAAGTAGGAATATGTCAATATATCCTAGAGAGGGGTGAATAGGACTTTTTAAAGTTTTTTATGAATTATTAAAAATCCTTATCACATTAATCCTATCACAGAGTACTGACTAGGATTACTCAAGATTAACTCTACTGGCTTCCAAGCCTGATAGAGGATCTAATCACAAACTATTTAAAAGACAAACAATTTATAGATGAGATTGTGATGGATATGACTGTGTGCATGAGATGTGATTTCAGATAATCATATATAAAGACATATAAGGCAATCACATAAATGAAAGACAATATCAATCTCAAACACAGTCATTTTATAGTGGTTCGACGACTTGTCTACTCCACTCCCGGCTTCCACACTCAACCCTTGAGTGACCGGATTTCACTAAGGAGGTTTCCCATGGTTCACCTCAAACTTAAAGTTTTAAATCAGGTTCACCTTCAACCTTTACAGAGGTTTCTACTCTGTTCACCTCAAACCCTGGAGTTTTACTGGCGTGCTCCTAACCAGATGTTATGCCCATACAGGGCAAGGGTCCACACAACGCACCCGGAGGTTTCAACTCGGTTCACCTCTAACCCTTGAGTTTTGCTGGCGTACTCCTAACTAGATGTTTATGCTCTCCACAGAACAAGGGTCCACACAACGCACCCCGCACGTACACTCCCGTCGGAGGCCTCCTTTAAGGACTTCAAATGGTGAGCAACACTTAAAACCCAATCCTAGAAAGGAATGATCATAAGTGTCCTCTGGACTCTTAGTACTTACAGATAAGTTGATGAGTCCCTTTTAGCACAGTGATGAAGATCTCCTTCTTGTTGATGAAGAGTCTTCAGCTCCCTTGATCCGCAACACAAAGATGTATCTATACTAGGCTTTAGGTTAGGTCAGGGTTATGATGGAATACCATTCTCTAAATATTTTCCTATAAGGAAGATAGAGTGGTTCCCATCATTTATGCATTCAAGGCTTCCCAGCTTAATGATTTGTCATTAAGGTAGTAGCTAAAGGATCCTTGAATGCGGAAGTTCATTCCCCAATCCACTCTATGAAATATCAATGATGAGGGTGGATTGGAGGATGAACTTCCTGAGAGAAAGGGCTTAAGGTAAATGATAGGAAGGTTAAAACTCTCAAAAGCACTCTCTACTTTCTCTACCAGCAATAAAGACTAATCTCTCTATATATAGGCAAAAGGTTCCAACGGATATAAACGGTCATATTTATGACAGAGTTCGATATGATCGAGCAGTCGTCGATATGATCGAGCGTATACTGTCGATTGTATCGGTAGACCTCTCGATGATACAAACTCAATTGTCATTTCACTTTTGGAAACCTTTCACCAACTGGTCGATGGGATCGAGACACACATCGATGTTATCGGATTTCGAACTCTGATTCCATCGAGAGATGGATCGATCTATCGACAGGTGAAAATAAGAGAAGCCTTGAAGAATTTCATGTTATACAGATATGATTGGGAAACAGTCGATGTCATCGGAATTTGTACATCGATCATATCGGAGACTTTGTCGATGGGATCGATAAATCGTATAGATTTACCAATAAGCTCGCTGGATGATTTTATCCAGACTCGATCCAATCGATGAGGTCTTGATATGATCGATATATGAATATCGATTTATCGACTGGCACCCCGATCATCATTAAAAATAACCTAAAATTTATGCTGGTGAAAACATACGCCCACAATCGATATAATCAACTGACTTCCGATATGATTGATATTTGAGTTCAGATTGAATCGGACAGTCATCGATATATCGAAGCTTATGTTAGTTTTCTTTAGAAAAATAGGGGCACCAAAAAGCAGTCTGTCGATATTATCGATCCTCTTCAGATATGATTGATATTCGAATATCGATGATATCGACTCGCAAGTCGATATATCGATAAATCGTCCAGATGATTGTTTGATTGCTAGACGCTTTTTGTCCTCACTCAATTGTATCGATTGATATGCCGAGGACATTGACAGAGCTGGTCGTTCATATCGAAGGGGTAATCGATATAATCGACAGTGTAAGAAAAACTTTAAAGATTTTTCTTTTATAAAAAGTTTTCTTACACAGAAACCCTAAGATGTTCTAGTTCTTTTTAAGGGTTTTAATCACCTGGTGTTTTGGGACATGGGATGTGAGGCTATGATTTACCTATGGCGAGCTTCCACACATCCAGTTGAGGCAGATGCTTAACTTGATCTTCTTGTTAGGCGCTGTTGTCCGACTGACTCAACTTATGACGTAATTGACAAACCAGGGCACGTAGTAGGTGCACTTTCATATATATCTCTTGTTTTCTCAGATTATTTAACAAAACCATGTTCAGTTGTGAGATACTGTCCCTTCACTTTAGAAGTCTTGTGATGGTTCTTCGCTCTTATAGGGAGGAGGCCAATCTTTATACCATCTTTAGTAAATTTAAATACGTTATCCTAACCTCTATGCGTAGCAATAACATCAATATTATTTTACATGATCGGACAAGTAACATGTGATAAACTTCCATGTTGACTACGTCACAAAGTACTTGATCCCTATAATTTTTACCAATTGAAAATGAGGCAGTACATTATTCAGTTACCTTTATTTTGTTGACCTCCTCGATCCATCCAATCGTGTACAGAGATCAATGCTTTTCTATTTTCAGTTGCATCTTTTTCACCATTATTTTTGACACGAGATTCTCACTGCTCCTGACATCGATGATCACATTACAGAATTTTTAGTTTACAGTGCACCTCGTTTAAAAGATGTTGTCTTGCTATAATTCTATTTCTACCTTTGGCCTGTATAATGGCTTCCTCATAATCAAAGTGGTGGCCTGTGATTTACCATCATCTGATGGTGCTTTGTAGAAATCGGGGTTGTGTTATACAGCGACCATGGGCTATTGAGCATTACTTTGACCTTAGAACGGAATTAGTGCATCCAAAATACAGTTAAGGGTTGCTTGCAGCCCTTGAATGGTCAACTGACACTCCCGGTAGAAAGCTTCCATTCTTTCCGAAAGATAAAGAATCCCTAGATCACCGTCCATAAAAGTGCACTTGCTAGTGCCCTGGTTTGTCAATTACCGTGTGGGTTGAGTCAGTCGGACTACAGAACCTAACAGGAAGAACAATTCAAGCGTCTGCCTTAACTGGATGTGTAGAAGCTCATCATAGGTAAATCATAGCCTCACATCCCATGTCCCAAAACACCAGGTGATTAATACTCTTAAAATCAACTTAGAACACTGAGGGTTTTTGGGTAAGTGAACTTTTTCAAACAACAAAAGATCTCTAAGTTTGCTTGCCCCATCGATTGTATCGATACACCTTTTGATATGATCGACCTACATTGTCGATGTCCTCGACTCTTGAATCGATACTATCGATAAGAGGACTAAAAGTGTCTAACAACCACATACTCATCTGGACAAATGTATCGATATATCAATACAACCATCGATATCATCGATATTCAAAAATTGATCCCATTAGAAGTAGGTCGATAATATCGACAGGCAGATTTTCGGTGCCCCTATTTTTCTAAAGAACACTAATTTGAGCTTCGATATATCGATGACTACTTCGATTCAATCCGAATTCAAATATCGATCATATCGGAAGTCCATCGATCATATCGATAGTGGGCGTGCATTTCTTCCAGCAAAATATTTCAGGTTGTTCTTAACTTTGATCGGGGCCACTCGAGGAAATCGATATTCTTATGTCGATGCTATTGAGATCAGATCTATTAGATCGATTTTGGACATAAACCGTCCAGCGTGCTTATAGGTAAATCTATACAATTTATCGATCCCACCGACACGGCCTCGATATCATCGATATTCAAATTCTAATGACATCGGTTGACCCTCGATCATATCCTAAAAACCTGAAATATTTCTAGCTAGTCTCTCTCATTTTTCAAATGTCGATAGATCAATCCCAGTCTCGATGGAATCAGAGTTCGAAATTCAATAACATCGACACATGTATCGATCCCATCGGTCAGTTGGCAAAAGGTTTCAAAAGCGTATGACATTTGAGTTTGTGTTATCGAGCGGATAGTCAATGCCATTGAGAGTATACGCTCGATGATATCGACCTTGCTCGATGATATCGAACTCTGTTATAAATATGACCGTTTTAAATCCGTTGAAATCTTTTGCCTATATAAAGAGAGACTTGTCCATATTGCTGGTAGAGAAAGTAGAGAGTGCTTTTGTGTGTTTTACCTCTAAATCATATACCTAAAGCCCTTTCTCTCACGGGAGTTCATCTTCCAATCCACTCTCATTTATTGACATTCAATAGAGTGGATTGAAAAATGAACTTCTGCATTCAAGGATTTTTCAGTAAATATCTTAACAGCATATCATTAAGCTGTGATGCCTTGAATGAATAGATGACGGGAATCACTCTATCTTCCTTATACGAAAATTCTGAGAGAGTAGATTTCCGTCCTAACTTTGACCCAACCCGAAGTCAAGTACTAGTATATCTTTTGTGTTGCGGATTTGAAGACTCTTCAACAACAAGAAGGAGATCTTCATCACTGCGCATAATGAGACTCATCAACTTATCTAAATGTACCTAGAGTCCATAGGACACTTGTGATCATTCTTTTATAAGATTGGGTCTTAAGTTTTGCTCACCCTGTGAAGTCCTCATAGGAGGCCTCCAGCGAGAGTGTACGCTGTGGGTGCGTTGTGTGGACCTTTACTCCGTGGAGAGCATAAACATCTGGGTGCGTTGTATGGACCCTTTCTCTATGTAGGTATAAACATCTGGTTAGGAGTGCACTAGTAAAACTCCCGGGTTAAAGGTGAACCGAGTAGAAACCTCCTTGCAAAGGTTGAAGGTGAACCCTGGAAAACCTTCGTAGTGAAATCTGGTACACTCAAGGGTTGAGTGCGATAGCCGGGAGTGGAGTAGACAAGTAGTCGAACCACTATAAAAATGACTGTATTTGTGATTGTTATTATTGTTCATTGTGTGATATCTCTTACATGCCCTTATATCTGATTGTCTAAGATCACACCTCATATACACATACAGTCATATCCATCATAACTTATATGCAACTTATTTATCTTTCAAGAAGTTTGTGATTGGATCCTCTATTAGGCTTGAAAGTCAGTAGAGTTACATTTGAGTAATCCTGATAATTATATATCTGATAGGATTAGTACAATAGGATTTTAAATTAATCTTAAATCTTTAAAAAGTCCTATTTATCCCCCTCTAGGACATATTGTCATATTCCTACTTCGACTCAAGCGGTCTTCACCGCAATTTCAATTGGTATCAGAGCGGGTCTCTCTTTAAGGGCTTCATCGCCTAGAGAGTGATCTTGACTGAAGTTTAGGAATATGGCCAAAGGAGAGGGCTCATCAGTCACTAGACCTCCAGTATTTGATTGTTCAAATTATGCATACTGGAAGGCTAGAATGCATTACTTCCCGAGATCTTTGTATCATGATGTTTGGGATATAGTTGAAAAGGGTTATGTGGTACCATTTGAACAAATAGTACTTGAAGATGAAACTACCACCACTAAGCCTAAACCCAAAGAAAAGTGGACGGCGTTCGACAAAGAATAATGAACTGCTGAAGCAAAAGCAATGAATGCCATCTACTGTGCCATGTCTCAGGATATATTCAATCAGATAAGTATGTGTGAGACATCTAAGAAAGCATGTGATCTACTGGAAACAACCCATGAAGGCACAAGCACTGTGAAGAGATCCAAACTCCAACTACTAACTTCACAGTTTGAAAATCTCAGGATGAAAGAGCATGAGACATTTATGGAGTTTTTCACCAAATTAAACATTATTTGTAACTCCATGGGTGGATTGGGAGAAAAAGTTCCGGTACCAAAAATATGTAGAAAAATCTTAAGATCCCTATTAGAATGATTTAATACCAAGGTAACAATAATTGAGGAGTGTAGAAACATTTATGAAATGAAAGTAGAAGAACTGGTAGGTTCCTTACAAACTTTTGAACTACACTTCACTCAATCCCAAAAATCCAAAAATAATGTCCTAAAAACTTCTAAGAAAATGAAACATGAGGACAGTGAGAGTGAAAAAGAAGATGAAGACGAGGAAGTGGCTTTGCTGGCATAGAGATTGAGAAGATTCTTTCAAAAGAATCGCGGCCACCCCTCTAGAGGTAGAAAGGTGGATGAAAAACCTCCTACAGGCAAATTTGGTAAAAGAATCAAAGAACCACAATGCTACACCTGTCGGGAGTATGGACACTTGTCTACTGAATGCCTAAATAGAAAAATTAAGGACAAGGCTATGGTTGTCATGTGGGATGATACAGAAGAGTCAAACTCAGAATCTAGTAACTCAGAGAGTGATGGAGATCAGAAATCACTAAAATTCTCATGGTCACCACTACTTCAATCATCCTCACTGAGACTGAATCTGTGATAGAACTGTTAGCCACTAAATCATTTCCATCTAACAATAAGGAAATTGAAGAAGAATAAGAACAAGAACAAAATGACTTACAAGACGCTTATAATCAACTTTACATCCATAGCGTTAACATTGTCAAAAGACTTGGTATAATTGAGACCAAAAAGGAATTGTTGCAATTAGATCTGGATAAAGCTTCAAATATTAATACTCATCTAATTATTGATTTGTAGCAATGTCACTCAGATAATGATAAACTTGAAAGAACTAACATTTCCTTGAAATCTAAGTCGGAAAAATTAAAGAAACAAGTCAAAGCATTAAATGAGGAACACTTGATTCTTCAGAATAAAAATTATACAATTCAAAATGAATTAGAAGAATCTTGAAAAATAGCTCAACTAAACTATAAATTTTTCCAAAGTGGTGACAGGTTAGAAAAACTTTTGGGTATGGGAAAATCTGGAACCAACAACTATGGCCTCGACTATGAAAAAGGTAGAACAAGAACAAGATATGGAACACATGGAAAATTAGATAGTTCCAGTAGCTACAAAGGTAAAAATTCGGCTTATCAGACAAGTGGTGATTTGGAGGATGTGTTGAATAAAGGATATATACAACCATCACCACTCAAACTATCTGACAGAAAGAAAGACTTAGTGAATCAAGTGGTTAAATCAGATAAGAAAAATGAATCTGCCACAAGTAAGAATCCTGTCACAAAATGGGTAATTAAGGAAAAGACGAATTGCCTCGTTATACATTTAGATCATCTACCAGGTAATGAGGCAAAATGGTATCTAGATAGTGGTTGCTCAAGACATGTCACAGGCGACAAATCCCTTCTCTCAGAATATATAGATCTTCAAAAAGGGATAGTCACCTACGGTGATGGAGCCACTGCCAATGTAATTGGACAAGGAATGATAAGAGAAATTTATTTGCTCAAAAATGAGATTGCTTACTGCATAAAAGGATTGAAGCATAATCTGTTAAGCATCTCTTAAATTTGTGATAGTGGGCATGTGGTCAAGTTCAACAAAGAAGAAAGCGATATCCTAGATCAATCAGGAAAATTAGTAATTAAGGGTCATCACACAAACAACCACTGCTACATTATTAAAGGAGAAGAGATGAATGATATAGAGGAGCATTAAGAATGAAGGAACATGTCCAGATTATGCATCAAAATCTGGATATTTGCTGAAAAGATGCAATTTTGTTGAGCTCTAAATGAAATACCTAAGGTTCCAGACCTCCTTTTGTATATAAACAGTCAAATGTTTATACCTTTGTGTATATACAGAGATTATATATTATTTTGCTAAGTATATCATTGTTTCTTAGAAATCCTAGGAGTATGCTTGAAAAATCATCTGAATTTTGAAACCAGAAAATCATTCACCTTGGATATGACTTTCCGATTACATCGAACAAGGATCGATACAATCGACGGCCCTTCAAAATCTGAAAAGTCGTATGATCGTTGATGACATCGAAGACAGAATCGATAGAATTGATCGGTAACTTCTCGATATCATCGAGACAATAGTCGATATGATTGGCAGATGGCACCCAATGAAAGGCTGTTGAGCAAGAATTTTACTTATTTGAGCTAGTTCGGTCATGCTGCCTTGATCAGTTCTTTGTTTGTTTGCTCGAAGCCCTGATGAGAAAATCTCAGCATCCAAATGAAGCAAGGAAGATGGAAAAAGGAAAAGGTAAGGCTCTCTCAGCAAAATCTTCCAAGACTAAGAAAGGGAAAAATACTAGACCACCTCAAAATTAATCCGATTGGGAACAAGTTACGTTCGTCGACCGTACCATTCTCCCTAGTGCTATCAAGCCTTATGGGGTGGATCTCATGATGGAATCTATTGTGTGGAAGAATATGCTTGTTATAGGTGATCCATATCAGTTTGAAATGATCCAACAGTTCTTATCCACCATTATGCGTCTGGAATTCATGCAACACACCAAGCAAATTACTCCAACAGTCCTTGGTCGTATTCTAAACATTGAGGTAACCCAAATCCCTGTCACTAGCAGAAATCTAAATGAATTGGGTAAATGGGGGGAAATTACTCGAACACTGTGTCAGGATATGACGATTCCTAGAAATGACGACAATATTCTTCAGGCTAAACATCTAGGAACCTTGTTTCGACTCTTTCACAGTATTTTCAGTACAAATGTGTACCCATGTGATGCCAATGACACATACCTAAGTCCCTTTGTGCTCAATGTCCTGTATGGTGTCTATTAAAAGGTCCCTGTATGTCTACCTACTCACATTCTAGATCAACTAATTAAGGTAGTCAAAAGTGACCATCTTGAAATACTACCCTTTCCGTCTCTTGTCTGCAAGATTGCACACTGGGCAGGTTTGCCAGAAATAAATGATAAGATATATCTTGAAGTATGGTTCGACCATGATACAGCCCAAGGGGTATATGTCTCTGTCTCATCGCATATTAAGATCCCTCCACCTGTTGAAGATTGTGGTCCCGTGCCTAATGAAGAAACTCTCTGCGGATCCAATCGAACTCCTGAATGTAGTCCTGCTTCTGTCACAAATCGCAAACGTCATGTGCTTGAGCGCCAATTTTTAAACAATCTCACTAGAATTGATGAGCGGCTCCATCACTGCGAGCAATGACTATCGAGAATAGAAAATAGGATAGAATCTCTCCAATATTCTGTGCAGCAGATTCTTGAGCTACTAACGACCGGTGGGCCTTCTATGTGTTGAAAGAAGATAGTTATTTTTGAAAGGGAACTGTGTTTGAAATTACGATGAAGACCGCTTTATTTGAAGTAGGAATAGGTCAGTATATCCTAGAGGGGGGTGAATAGGACTTTTTAAAGTTTTTATAAATTATTAAAAATCCTTATTACACTAATCCTATCGCAGAGTATTGATTAGGATTACTCAACCTTAACTCTACTGGCTTCAAAGCTTGATAGAGGATCCAATCACAAACTATTTAAAAGACAAACAATGTATATATGAGATTGTGATGGATATGACTATGTGTGCATAGGATGTGATCATATATAAAGACATGCAAGGCAATCACATAAATGAAAGATAATATCAAACTCAAACACAGTCATTTTATAGGGGTTCGACGACTTGTCTACTCCACTCCCGGCTTCCACACTCAACCCTTGAGTGACCGGATTTCACTAAGGAGGTTTCCCATGGTTCACCTCAGAAATAAGGTTTTAAATCAGGTTCACCTTCAAACTTTATAGAGGTTTCTACTCGGTTCACCTCAAACCCTGGAGTTTTACTGGCGTACTCCTAACCAGTTGTTTATGCTCACACAGGACAAGGGTCCACACAACGCACCCTGAGGTTTCTACTCGGTTCACCTCAAACCCTGGAGTTTTGCGGTCGTACTCCTAACCAGATGTTTATGCTCTCCACAGAGCAAGGGTTCACACAACGCACCCCACACGTACACTCCCGTCGGAGGCTTCCTTCGAGGACTTCAAATGGTGAGCAACACTTAAAACCCAATCCTAAAAAGGAATGATCGCAAGTGTCCTCTGGCCTCTTAGTACTTACAGATAAGTTGATGAGTCCCTTTCAGCACAGTGATGAAGACCTTCTACTTGTTGATGAAGAGTCTTTCGCTCCCTTGATCCGTAACACAAAGATGTATATATGCTAGGCTTAGGTTAGGTCAAGGTTATGATGGAATACCATTCTAAGGATTTTTCTATAAGGAGAATAGAGTGGTTCCCATCATTCATGCATTCAAGGCATCCCAGCTTAATGATGTGTCATTAAGGCAGTAGTTGAAGGATCCTTGAATGCGAAAGTTCATTCTCCAATCCACTCTATGAGATATCAATGATGAGGGTGGATTGGAGGATGAACTTCCTGAGAGAAAAGGCTTAAGGTAAATGATAGGAAGGTTAAAACTCTCAAAAGCACTCTCTACTTTCTCTACCAGCAATGAGGACAACTCTCTCTATTTATAGGCAAAAGGTTCCAACGGATATAAACGGTCATATTTATGACAGAGTTCGATATGATCGAGCAGTCGTCGATATGATCGAGCGTATACTCTCGATTGTATCGGCCGACCCTCGATGATAAGAACTCAATTGTCATTTCGCTTTTGGAAACCTTCCGCCAATTGGTCGATGGGATCGAGACACACATCGATGTTATCGAATTTTGAACTCTGATTCCATCGAGTGATGGTTCGATCTATCGACAGGTGAAAAATAAGAGAGAAGCCTTGAAGAATTTCAGGATCACAGATACGATCGGAGAAACAGTCGATCATATCAGAATTTGTACATCGATCATATCGGAGACCTTGTCGATGGGATCGATAAATCGTATAGATTTACATGTAAGCTTGTTGGACGATTTATGTCCTGACTCGATCCAATCGACTTGGTCTCAATATGATCGATATATGAATATCGATTTATCAACAGGCACCCCGATCAACATTAAAAGAAACCTGAAATTCATGCTGGTGAGAACATGCGCCCATAATCGATATGATCGACTGACTCCCGATATGATCGATATTTGAGTTCAGATTAAATCGGACAGTCATCGATATATCGAAGCATATGTTAGTTTTCTTTAGAAAAACAGGGGTGTCGGAAAGCAGTCTGTCGATTATATTGATCCACTTCAGATATGATCGATATTCGAATATCGATGATATCGACACTTAAGTCGATATATCGATAAATCGTCCAGATGATTGTTTTGATTGCTGGACGCATTCTGTCCTCACTCGATTGCATCGATTGAGATGTCGAGGACATCAACAAAGCTGGTCGATCATATCGAAGGGGTAATCGATATAATCGACAGTGTAAGAAAAACTTCACTGATTTTTTTTTTTTGATAAAAAGCTTTCTTACACAGAAACCATAAGATGTTCTAGTTCTTTTTAAGGGTTTAATCATCTGGTGTTTTGGGACATGGGATGTGAGGATATGATTTACCTTTTGGCGAGCTTCCACACATCTAGATGAGGCAGACGCTTGACTTGATCTTCTTGTTAGGTGCTATCGTCCGACTGACTCAACTTACAATGTAATTGACAAACCAGGGCACGTAATATGTGCACTTTCAATCTTCCCCTTTGTCAATTACGTGACAAAATTCCCAAAACACCCTAGGAACATATCTAGACAGATATATCCTAAATTTTGTGTACATGTATTAACACAATTTTACAGATTCTAAATACCCATGTACACAACAAACAAATTCTCCCCCTTAATTGAAAAACTCCCCCTTTCTTGTTGCGGCTGCTCCCCCTAACACCTGCAATAAAGATATACAATTTTCGCTCGGGGTGTTTTAAATTATTCTCCCCCTTTTTGTCAGTCATTGGCAAAGGTATAAGACGTGATATTGACTGAAGATTGAAGCATATGGGAGAACCACAGATGAATAGATGTATATAGATGAGAACACTGTAAAGCATACATCAATGAAGATAGAAGGAATTTAGAGAAAAACAAGCAGCTTAATCACTTTAACAGTAGCAAGAATGGCAATGAAATATGTAGTAGAATCAGCCATATTAACCAGTATCAAAAATATATATATACTGCCACAGACAGCAGTGCCGCTAGTTGTCCAAGAAGAAATACATAAGGACAGCAGATGTATAGGATAGTCAAAGGCCAACTGCACGAACTTTTAATGGTGTTGGGAAAAATTATTTGTGAGCAAGTTGACCAGGTGTTGAGTAGTTCCCTGTAGGACATCGAGCTTTTCTTCAATAAGAGTGAGACGCCTTTCACAATTGTTCAGCCTGTTCTCTATGCCAACCAACCCATTAAGTAGGTGACGTTCGAGATGATGAGCTGGGCGATTAGTAGTTGTCTCAGGACTGACAAATGGTGGGCGATTTGATCCTCCCTGTGTAGGTCTCATTGTGGGTGGATGACCGGATCTGAATTTAGAAGGGTTGTGCCTTGAGGGAGACAAAGGAAGACAAAATCGTTGTGCTGCTAGTGATGCAACATTATCAAACCAGGCTTCCGGGAGCACTTCATCACATGTGGCAGGAATTCCAGCATGGTGGGCGAGCTTGCATATGAGCACGGGAAAGGGCAGTGTCTCCGTATGAGATCCTTGGAGGACACGAATGATCTACGTGAGGAGAAGAGTTGGCAAGCACACACGATTTTTCTAATATATATCATAGAGAATATTGATCACAAATGGAGAAAGATGTTCACCAAGGATATCGCATGGATACACATTTGAGCAGAAAATGCTGTGAAGAATCTTGAAGGTGTGTCCAAGATGATTGATATGCAGTAAATTTCCACCAGTTCGCAGAACTGTAGTTCCTTGGCACAATGTGCGAGTAATTTCTCCCCATACTCCCAATCCATTGAGATTTCGATTGGTTACTGGAATTTTAGTGACCTCAAGATCGAGAAGTTTTGTCACAGTCACTGGAGTGATAAGCTTTGAGTGGTGTGCAAGAACAATCCGAATGCTGGGGGGATCTTCACAAATGATATGGCTGTGTTTGAGGAATTCATGTATCACTCCCAATTGGTATGATCCCCCAAGATGTAGAATATTTTGCCACCAAATTACTTCGAGAAGGAGATCAACACCAAAAGGCTCAACTGCATTATGGAACACTAGTCGTTCACTGATGATAGATGGATGATTTTTCAGATGATACCGATGGAAATTTGATTGAATGCTTGTCTCTTCTAAAGATTGGAAGTGAGCCTTACCTTTCCATGAGGTCATGTTCGAAGAGATAAAATGCTGATAAAGACTGAAAGAGCAAGAGAAGAAATGAGTTCGAGTGCGCCTTTCTCTTTATATAGCAGATTTATCGATTTTATATCGATCATATCGAGTAGTAATCGATTGCATCGTTGGACTGTCATTCCAAAAACAAACTCGATGAACAGTTTCTATGGAGTCGATACTGTGCAGGCAACATTAAGACAAAATATTTTGACTTATATTAACCATGAGCAACTCAGCCCTTAATATTTTCAATGAGTACCATGAGTCCAGACACCTTATCAATGCGAGAAAACACCAATTGACTTTTGGAGGTCACAGAACCTATTTGTGTCAAGCGGCTTTGTAAGGATATCGGCAAGTTAGTTTTCAGTGGTAACATATTCTAATACAATGGTCTTTTCTTCTACAAGGTCTCGGATAAAATGATGATGGATGTCAATATGCTTGGTCCGAGAGTGCTGAACTGGATTCTTTGAGATGTTTATAGCACTAGTATTGTCACAAAAGAGACTCATTGTGGATTGAGCAACCCTATAGTCGAACAGCATCTATTTCATCCAGAGAAGTTGAGCACAACAGTTTCCTGCAACTATATATTCAGCTTCCGCAGTGGATAATGAGATTGAGTTTTGTTTCTTGCTTTGCCAGGAAACTAAACAATTTCCAACATAAAAGCGTCCACCACTTATTGATTTTCGATCATCCAAATTTTTAGCCCAATCTGCATCTGAATATCCTGCAATAATGGTGGAGGTTTCATGTGGATACCATAGTCCAAAGGTGGTTGTCCCTCCAACATACTTGATAATCCTTTTAACTGCTGTTAGGTGAGATTCTTTAGGATCTGCTTGATAACGAGCACATATCTCAACACTAAAGGATATATCTGGATGGCTGGCAGTTAGATATAGCAGACTTCCGATCATGCTTCGATAAAGATGCTGGTCTACACTTTTGCCATTAGTATCTTTTGACAGTTTTAGAGTAGTACTCATAGGCATGTGATAAGTCCGACCAGATTCAAGCCTAAATTTTTTCACTAGGTCTTTTGCATACTTGGTTTGATTTATGAAAACTCCATCATCCAGCTGTTTGACCTGTAACCCTAGGAAGAAATTCAATTCACCAACCATGCTCATTTCAAATTCTGATTTCATGAGGTTGGCGAATTTGAATGCCTCATCTCCACATGTTGATCCAAACACAATATCATCCACATAAATTTACGCAATAAGTAATGAGTCCTTTGTTCTATGGGTGAATAGTGTTTTGTCTACACTTCCTCTATGAAATTCATGGTTAGGAGAAACTTCGTTAGTTGTTCATACCAAGCACGTGGTGCTTGTTTGAGACTATATAGAGCTTTGTCCAAACGGTAAACATAATGGGGATGCTTAGGGTCCGAAAATCCTTTTGGTTGTTCCACATATACTTCTTCAGCAAGATCCCCATTAAGAAAGGCACTCTTAACATCCATTTGAAATAATTTGAATTTTAGTGCACAAGCAACAGACATAAGAATCCTAATGGATTCTAGACGTGCAACAGGGGAAAATGTTTCATCAAAATCAATTCCTTCAATCTGTGAGTATCCCTGAGCAACTAATCTAGCTTTGTTTCTAATTACATTCCCTGATTCATCAGATTTATTTTTGAAGACCCATTTTGTTCCAATGACATTAGTATCTGTTGGTCTAGGAACTAGTTTCTATACCTCATTTCTCTGAAATTGTTGAAGTTCTTCTTGCATGGCATTTATCCAGTATTCATCTTGAAGAGCTTTAACAATATATTTAGGTTCAATTTTTGAGGTAAAATAGAAGTGACTATAGACATTGTCTATTTGTCGTCTACTTCTTACACCGACATTAGGGTCTCCAATAATTTGCTCTCGAGGATGATCTTTGATGACTGGTTTATCTGATGATTGTTGAGGTTCATCCAATAATAAAGATTTGTTATCTGATTTTTCGGGTATGCAAGAATCTACATCATCGTCTATATCATTCACAGGAGAATTCATATCTTGAGGATGATCATCAATTACAACATTCACCGATTCTTGAATAGTAAGGGTTCTTAGGTTGTACACTCTATAAGCACGACTATTCATGGCATATCTAAGAAAAATGCCTTCGTCACTTTTAGATTCAAACTTCCCTAGATGATCCTTATCCTTTAGAATGTAGCATTTACTACCAAACACCCGAAAATATTTCACATTTGGCAGCTTCCCATACCATAGTTCATATGGAGTTTTGTTCAGACCTGCTCTAAGATATACTCTGTTTATGATGTAGCAGGCGGTATTGACAGCTTCTGCCCAAAAACTCTTTGCCATGTCCTTTCCATTTAGCATGACAGACCCCATTTCTTGCAATACTCGATTTTTCCTTTCAACAACCTCATTTTGTTGAGGGATTTTTGGAGCTGGAAATTCATGATGAATTCCTTTATCATTGCAGTATTTTTTAAATTTATAATTTTCAAATTCACCACCATGATCACTTCTGATACGTTTTATATCATATCCTTTCTCATTTTGAATTTGTTTTGCCAAGACAACAAATTTTCCAAAAGCATATGATTTTTCTCGAAGAAATGCAACCCAAGTAAATCTAGTGTAGTCATCTACTATCACTAAAAAGTATCTTTTCCTGCCATGACTTTCCACTTTAGTAGGACCCACCAGATCCATATGCAGTAGATCCAAGGGCTTTGTTGTAGCTATGGTGGTTGTCATTTTGTGTCCAACTTTTATCTATTTTCCTTTTAGACATTCCACACATACTACTTTTTCTTCTTTTCTATTTCTGGGAAGGCCTCTAACCAAGATTTTTGAGCTAAGTCTAGCTAAATTTCGGTAATGGACATGTCCCAACCTTTGATGCTATAATCTTAATTCATCCTTCACAGCCATGTTACATCTTGTGGACAAACTCGTATCGTTGGTACTTTCAATAATATAACAGTTATCACTAGTGCGTGTACCTTTTATGAGGGATTTTCCTGTATGATCTATTATTTTACACACATCTTTTGAAAGGGTGACCAGATGTTCCTTGTCACAGATTTGAGAGATACTTAGGAGATTATGTTTCAGACCTTCAACATAGAGAACATTTTTAATTTTTGGAAGACCTAGTACTCCTATTGTTCCTTGTCCGAAAATTTTGGCCGAGCTACCATCTCCAAATGTGACCGATCCACCAACGAAGTTTGAGTATGAACAAAAATGAGTACGATCACCAGTCATGTGTCTGGAACACCCACTATCAAGATACCACTTTGAACAATTACCAGCTTTCAGAGCGGTGTGGATTACAAGGCAATTTTGATCTGTTACATCCTCTGAAACTTTCTTGACCATGATTCCTACTTCAGTCAAGATCACTCTCTAGGCGGTGAAGCCCTTAAAGAGAGACCCGCTCTGATACCAAATGAAATTACGGTGAAGACCGCTTTCGTTGAAGTAGGAAAAGGTCAGTATATCCTAGAGAGGGGTGAATAGGACTTTTTAAAGTTTTTATAAATTATTAAAAATCCTTTTTACACTAATCCTATCGCAGAGTATTGATTAAGATTACTCAACCTTAACTCAACTGGCTTCCAAGCCTGATAGAGGATCCAATCACAAACTATTTAAAAGACAAACAATGTATAGATGAGATTGTGATGGATATGATTATGTATGCATAGGATGTGATCATATATAAAAACATGCAAGGCAATCACATAAATGAAAGATAATATCAAACTCAAACACAGTCATTTTATAGTGGTTCGACGACTTGTCTACTCCACTCCCGGCTTCCATACTCAACCCTTGAGTGACCGAATTTCACTAAGAAGGTTTTTCATGGTTCACCTCAGAAATAAGGTTTTAAATCAGGTTCACCTTCAAACTTTATAGAGGTTTCTACTCGGTTCACCTCAAACCCTGGAGTTTTGCTGGCGTACTCCTAACCAGATGTTTATGCTCACACAGGACAAGGGTCCACACAACGCACCCTGAGGTTTCTACTCGGTTCACCTTAAACCCTGGAGTTTTGCTGGCATACTCCTAACCAGATGTTTATGCTCTCCACAGAGCAAGGGTCCACACAACGCACCCCGCACGTGCACTCCCGTCGGAGGCTTCCTTCGAGGACTTCAAATGCTGAGCAACACTTAAAACCCAATCCTAAAAAGTAATGATCGCAAGTGTCCTCTGGACTCTTAGTACTTATAGATAAGTTGATGAGTCCCTTTCAGCACAGTGATGAAGACCTTCTACTTGTTGATGAAGAGTCTTTCGCTCCCTTGATCTGTAACACAAAGATGTATATATGCTAGGCTTAGGTTGGGTCAAGGTTATGATGGAATACCATTCTAAGGAATTTCCTATAAGGACAATAGAGTCGTTCTCATCATTCATGCATTCAAGGCATCCCAGCTTAATGATGTGTCATTAAGGCAGTAGTTGAAGGATCCTTGAATGCAGAAGTTCATTCTCCAATCCACTCTATGAGATATCAATGATGAGGGTGGATTGGAGGATGAACTTCCTGAGAGAAAGGGCTTAAGGTAAATGATAGGAAGGTTAAAACTCTCAAAAGCACTCTCTACTTTCTCTACCAGCAATGAAGACAACTCTCTCTATTTATAGGCAAAAGGTTCCAATGGATATAAACGGTCATATTTATGACAGAGTTTGATATGATCGAGCAGTCGTCGATATGATCGAGCGTATACTCTCGATTGTATCGGTCGACCCTCGATGATAAGAACTCAATTGTCATTTCGCTTTTGGAAACCTTCCGCCAATTGGTCGATGGGATCGAGACACACATCGATGTTATCGAATTTTAAACTCTGATTCCATCGAGTGATGGTTCGATCTATCGACAGGTGAAAAATAAGAGAGAAGCCTTGAAGAATTTCAGGATTACAGATATGATCGGAGAAACAATCAATCATATCGGAATTTGTACATCGATCATATCGGAGACCTTGTCAATGGGATCGATAAATCGTATAGATTTACATGTAAGCTTGCTGGACGATTTATGTCCTGACTCGATCCAATCGATTTGGTCTCGATATGATTGATATATGAATATCGATTTATCGACAGGCACCCCGATCAACATTAAAAGCAACCTGAAATTCATGCTGGTGAGAACATGCGTCCACAATCGATATGATCGACTGACTCCCGATATGATCGATATTTGAGTTCAGATTGAATCGGACAGTCATCGATATATCGAAGCATATGTTAGTTTTCTTTTAAAAAATAGGGGCACCGGAAAGCTGTCTGTCGATATGATCGATCCACTTCATATATGATCGATTTTTGAATATTGATGATATCGACTTGAAGGTCAATATATCGATAAATCGTCCAGATGATTGTTTTAATTGCTGGACGCATTCTGTCCTCACTCGATTGTATCGATTGAGATGCTGAGGACATCGACAGAGCTGACCGATCATATCGAAGGGGTAATCGATATAATCGACAGTGTAAGAAAAACTTCACTGATTTTCCTTTTTGATAAAAAGCTTTCTTACACAGAAACCCTAAGATGTTCTAGTTCTTTTTAAGGGTTTAATCACCTGGTGTTTTGGGACATGGGATGTAAGGCTATGATTTACCTTTTAGCAAGCTTCCACACATCTAGATGAGGCAGATGCTTGACTTGATCTTCTTGTTAGGTGCTGTTGTCCGACTGACTCAACTTACAACGTAATTGACAAACCAGGGCACGTAATAGGTGCACTTTCAGTGTCTAGTTATGAATTTTTTTTTGCACTCATTCCTGTCTATTCTTTTTGAGTATCACCACATGGGCCTGATATCTCTATCTGATAGTATACTGCTGTCTGGGGCAGTATGTGTGTTTGACTAATGAATGTTTTTGTTGAAAATGAATACATATAATTCTATTCTTACTGCCATAGTGATATATGAAATCTCCTAGTTAAATGAAATTTCTGCTATGAATGCATGTGATTTTCATGACTATCTTACCTGAACTGTTTAATCTGATTCATATTCTCTCACAATGATGTATGGTTTACAATGATCTCATCTTTACACATCTATATCTAAATTTTTTCCATATGTTTAAAATCTTCAGTCAATATTACTTGTAATTCCTTGCCAATGACTGATAAAAAGGGGGAGAAACATGAAAACACCCCCGTGTGGAAAATTAGATTTTTTTTGCTCTGATATGTTGCAGGTGTAAAGGGGAGAAGCTTCACCAAGATAGGGGGAGTTTACAGAAAGGGAGAGAAAATACTGGTTGTGTACATGAATGTGTTAGAATTTGTAAAATTGTGCAAACACATGTACACACAATTTAGAATGTGTCTATCTAAATATTATCCTAGGGTGTTTTGTTTTGTTTTTTTTGTCACATAATTGACAAAGGGAGAGATTGAAAGTGCACTTGCTAGTGCCCTGGTTTGTCAATTACCGTGTGGGTTGAGCCAGTCAGACTACAGAACCTAACAGGAAGAACAATTCAAGCGTCTGCCTCAACCGGATGTGTGGAAGCTCATCATAGGTAAATCATATCCTCACATCCCATGTCCCAAAACACCGGGTGATTAAAACCCTTAAAATTAACTTAAAACACTGAGGGTTGTTGGGTAAGTGAACTTTTTCAAACAGCAAAAAATCTCTAAGTTTTCTTTCCCTGTCGACAGTATCGATACACCTTTCGATATGATTAACCTGCATTGTTGATGTCCTCGACTCTTGAATCGATACTATCGATAAGAGGACTAAAAGTGTCCAGCAAACACATAGTCATTTGGACAGATTTATCAATATATCGATACAACTATCGATATCATCGATATTCAAAAATCGATCCCATCGGAAGTGGATCCATAATATCGACAGGAAGATTTTCGGCGCTCCTATTTTTCTAAAGAAAACTACTATGAGCTTCGATATATCGATGACTGCTTCGATTCAATCTGAATTCAAATATCGATCATATCGGAAGTCCATCGATCATATTGATAGTGAGTGTGCATTTCTTCTAGCAAAATATTTTAGGTTGTTCTTAACTTTGATCGGGGGCCACCCGAGGAAATCGATATTCTTATGTCGATGCTATTGAGACCAAGTCGATTAGATCGACTTTGGACACAAACTGTCCAGCGTGCTTATAGGTAAATCTATATGATTTATCGATCCCACCGACACGGCCTCAATATCATCGATATTCAAATTCTGATGACATCGGTTGACCCTCGATCATATCCTAAAAACCTGAAATATTTCTGGCTATTCTCTCTCATTTTTCAAATGTCGATAGATCGATCCCAGTCTCGATGAAATCAGAGTTCGAAATTCGATAACATCGACACATATATCGATCACATCGATCAGTTGGCAAAAGGTTTCAAAAGCGTATGACATTTGAGTTTGGGTTATCGAGCGGATAGTCGATCCCATCGAGAGTATACGCTCGATGATATCGACCCTGCTCAATGATATCAAACTCTGTCATAAATATGACCGTTTAAAATATGTTGGAACCTTTTTCCTATATAAAGAGAGACTTGTCCATATTGTTGGTAGAGAAAGTAGAGAGTGTTTTTGTGTGTTTTACCGTTAGATCATATATCCAAAGCCCTTTCTCTTATGGGAGTTCATCTTCCAATCCACTCTCATTCATTGACATTCAATAGAGTGGATTGAGAAATGAACTTCCACATTCAAGGATCCTTCAACAAATATCTTAACAACATATCATTAAGCTGGGATGCCTTGAATGAATAGATGAGGGGAATCACTCTATCTTCCTTATAGAAAAATTCTGAGAGAGTAGATTTTCGTCCTAACCTTGACCTAACCCAAAGCCAAGTATTGGTATATCTTTTATGTTGCGGATCAAGGGAGCTGAAGACTCTTCAACAACAAGAAGGAGATCTTAATGGGACTCATTAACTTATTTGTAAATACCTAGAGTCCAGAGGACACTTATGATCATTCCTTTCTAGGATTGGGTCTTAAGTGTTGCTGTAACACCCTAGATTTTTGCCAATCTGGAATTAGACGTCCTTAGGTAACGGGTCAACCATAGCGCCTTAGTAACCTCTCAAAACTCGATTCCAAAGCCAAAGGAATCATTTAAAACGAAATTCTTTAGAAATTTAACGTGAATTAACTAGCGCTACACTAGATTACTTGTGAAATAAGCACCAACCACTTTAAATATGATCTGTAAGACCCAAAACCTCTAGAATTGTTGACGCTACGTTATCCTAAAATCTAGGATCCAACTCTAAGCCCAGTTGCCCTCGAGATCATTTGGAAACTCCGTATCGGACCTGGACCGTACGTCGAAAGTTTGATAGCTGTGAACTTACACCATTATGACTGCCTAGTTGGACTTGACTATCGTTTCGAAAATCAAGCCCAACCGATGTCCTGAGATCATTTCCTTGCGTCCGGAGTAAAGAGAGTGAGAAAAGGAAAATATTTAGAAAATTAAATACATTTTTATGAAATCTGGCACGGTTCACTTGCGCGTTATTTTTAAGCGTTCTGACCATTGAAATTTGACCAAATTTCACCCTCGGATTAGGATAATTGGCCCTTACATGTCATAGCACTTGTGGCCCTGATCGAGTTTCAGTAACCGCTGAACTGAAACTGGTTTGCCACGATCGATCTGGATATCCGATCGGACTGAAAACTCTGCCTGACCTAGATCCAATATCAGGGAGCTTAAGTCCGACCGCATTTAGTAACATGACCTCCAAAAGTGCTCCGTTGGATCGAAACAAGCCCGTTTTGGTTATAAAATAGGTATCCCTTGGCCTTAAGGCTATTTCCGTCGATTTTGGGCTTATAAAAAGGCCTTAAGCCCTCTCTCACAAATCCCATACGAATTTAGAAAACCTAGGAAAGAGAAGAGAGAAAAGAGAGAGAAAGTGGGAGAGAAGTTGGGGCTTTTCTCCTGGAATTCTTCCCTGCTGCTCCACGTGCTTCAATACCACTACCGTATCGTTCTTCCGGTGACTCCAACTCCGTTCTTAAGTAAGAAATCTTAACCCTAACCTATTTTGGAGCTTAGAATAGCTGTAGTGAAGCTATAGCTAATCTATTTCTTGCCACAGGTTGTGAATACGCCGTTGACGAAGACTTATCGTCTAAATCAACTCCGTTTCGCATTTTCTGGTTTAAGGTGCGGACTATATGCATTTAGGTTACGGTTTCTAAGACTTTCAATGTTAAGTAATGATTTATTCTTGCTTAGGATGTTATTTCATATGTATAAAGTGTTGTCCGTTTCGTTTTTCAGTTATACGTTGATTATGTTGAATATACTATATTCCTCGTATTTGTAGAAAATACCGTATACGTATAAAATTTAGATTTGCGTTCAACATAATTATTTGTCGTGTATATATGCTTGTTGCATGTGTGATAACTCCTTAACGAAAGGACTTGCCCTAAATCACCCAACGACCAATATACGCCGTATATGTTAAAGTGTGTAGCTCACGTGTTTGTGAAAATGTTTAAATGAATACGAAACCCAGATTCATGCATGCTATGATTATCCATCGTGGGTATATGTAAGTGATATATGGGGCAACACCCTAGTGAAAGGATTTGGTCAAATACATGATATATCAACATACGGTATGTAGTTATATGTGTAGCCTAAGTGTTTGTGAAAATTACTGAATGTGTATGGAATTTGCTTTCGTGCTCGCCATGACTAATTGTCATGGATATATGATTGTTGTATAGGCGATAACCCTTTAACGAAAGGATTTGCCCTAATACGTATGCTAATGAATGTAAAATATGTATGATATAATGTGTAATCTAAGTGTTTGAATAAATGCCTTAGTAGTTAGTAAAGTATGACTGCTAAGCTGGTTGAGGTATGGATATCCATCACAACACGTGAGTCTATGAATTCCTTCATGAATAATGTAACTTAGATTATTCATGCTAAGTGAGTGTATGATTTCCTCCATGGATTGTGTACTTAGTTGAAGCATGTTAAATGTGTGGATGAATTCCTGCATGTACTATTTACATTCAAGTTATACTTCATGATTGTTCATATGGATGCAGAATATGAATCATATGCTAGTTATTGTATGTGTATGTGAATGGGGCTGTGCTACAATCCAGGAAATCGAAAATCGTTGCATAAATAGTGGTCGAGGTTGTCTTCACCACATAGGATGAGTTTAACGAACTCGAGTCGTACTTGGGATGTTCGGCAATGGTTAGGCCACACGAAGTGCTTACGCATTCTGTGTCGTTCAACTCAACGTACGCTTGGCCTAGTTAAGCTTATCAACTAACTCGATTAGCCGATGTTTGTTCACCATGTTTGGTCGTAACTTTTTCAATCTAAGACACCGAGCTTACCAGTGAAACTCCTGTTAACCGTGGTACCATGATCCCCTAAGACTCATGAACCGGGCATGGTGGTATGGGACACCGTGGTCGAGCTGTCGGCCTACGCTGGGGCCACAAACCTCCCCGTAGTGACCAGTGAGCACCTACTCTGAGCAGATTATGGTGGTATGGGACACTATATTCTTGCTGTCGGCCTACACTGTTTGGTGATGGGGGAGAGGAGCAACGATTGCGTGCAACAACCCTGGCAGCCCTCTGTAGTGACCTTGAGTTTATCCTAACACTGGATGGGGGCGACGAGTCTTGATACAGTCTTGAGGATATAAATAGGCCTGTATTGATAAGGTGATGGGGGAGAGGAGCAACGATTGCGTACAATAGCCCTGACAGCCCTTACAGCAACCTAGAACCATAACATCGTCTGAGATTCCTAGGACTGACAACCCTAGAATAGATCAACGTTGGAAAATAATACAAGAGAGGTGTCTTAGCTTCTCAATCTTGCTGTATGAAAAGGACTAATAAGAACTTGGTAATCATACTCATAACATCGCACTGCATGTGCCATTGGCGTTGGTGTGAGAGCACAGTGGAAGTGACTGACATGCGCGATAATAAGATGAAGATCGCAGAGGGAGTTTGTGGTGAGGGCATGCATCATTACCTCATATCATTCTTGCATTAACAAGAGATCTAGGACTTTTTTGATTGTACTGCTTTATCATTACTGCTTGATTGGATTGATAACATGTTAACCTTTGCTGTATAGATTCCACTGAGTTAATTACTCACTCCGACATTATGGGACGATGTTGGCCACACCAACCAGTCCCTATTTTAGTTTCAGATGACGGCGTTACTTGCGAAGCAGAGCCGAACTTTATGATGATGAGGAGGATTTCTCCTTTATGCAGGTTCTGATCGACGGGGTTACAAGGTTACTGATTGGATGCCAATACACTTGGTATTTTGCATTTATTTAAACACCCATGTATATTATTTTCTTTCCCTTTTTGGAGTATACATGTATTTAGTTAACCTGGTAACATGTTCACACTCTGGAGACTTACAAACAATTATACATTTTATATATTTATCACAGTCTTTCGCTTAAGTAATTTAACTGTCTCTGGAGTATGATATGTTGTTTTGGCTTAATCCACCTCATATTTTATGCACTCGTAGAGTCAACATTAATCCATCATAAAAAATGTTGCATAAGTGATGTTCTGGAACTCGGGAGCTGAGTTTCTACTCGACCCCCGATTTTCGGGATGTTACAGTTGCTTACCCTGTGAAGTCCTCATAGGAGGCTTCCGGTGGGAGTGTATGTTGTGGGTGCATTGTGTGGACCCTTGCTCTGTGGAGAGCATAAACATCTGGGTGCGTTGTATGGACCCTTGCTCTATGTGAGCATAAACATCTGGTTAGGAGTGCACCAGTAAAACTCCCGGGTTAGAGGTGAACTGAGTAGAAACCTCCGTGTAAAGGTTGAAGGTGAACCTGATTTAAAACCTTAGGTTTGGGGTGAACTCTGGGAAACCTCTGTAGTGAAATCTAGTACACTCAAGGGTTGAGTGCAATAGCTGGGAGTGGAGTAGACAAGTAGTCGAATGTTCATTATGTGATATCTCTTACATGCCCTTATATCTGATTGTCTAAGATCATACCTCATATACACACACAGTCATATCCATCACAACTTATATACAACTTATTTATCTTTCAAGAAGTTTGTGATTGGATCCTTTACTAGGCTTGGAAGCTAGTAGAGTTACATTTGAGTAACCCTGATAATTGTATATCTGATAGGATTAGTGTAATAGGATTTTAAATCAATCTTAAATCTTTAAAAAGTCCTATTCACCCCTCCTCTAGGACATATTGGCATATTCCTACTTTGACTCAAGCGGTCTTCCCCACAATTTCAGTCCATAGGATTTTTGTTCATACCTTTGTTGTTTGTCATCGGCATGAGGGGAGTCCTCGCTTTGATACCAAACTGACACAGGGGAGGTCGTAAGGTCGAGCATCGTCTTCCTCAGGAGGATAATTATTCTGAATCCACAAAACTTCTCTGGACTCCTCACAGAGACTTCTCGAATCTAAGAGGAAAGAAAGATTAAAAATAGAAATAAATTATAATAAATTTGAAATTAATTAATGAATTAAATGAGTTCATAACCCTTTAAATAGGGATACCAAGAAATAGGGGAGAAATCAGAAGCAAACTATAACCAAAACTCCTACAAATTCATAACTTACTATAAAGAGTAAATATACTTTTATTGTAAGTGTCTTATGTGGCTTAACCAAGTTATTCTTCTAATTATTCTAAGCACTTTTCATGTGGGACACAACTCTTAAAGCTCAACGGATGAAGAGTTATAATGAAACTAAAATTATTATTTATAGTAAAAACGGAACTAAACATAGAATTCAGTCATCGATATGATGGAATCTCGCAAATTCGGCGTTGGCTATGCTGGGTTGGTTGGCTAAAGTAGCTCTTCCTACTCCAAAATTATATATCGTACGTCGAGTAACTCATTTCGGTTTGCAAGATATGCCTGTTTTAAGGTTCTGATGGTCTTGATGGCTTCTGCCTTTGATCGGGCCTTCTCTAGTCCATCCTGGACATGAAAGCGTCCGCGACCCGCTCTACATTATTGAGGGACATGAAATATTTAAAAGAAAGCGAAATCATTTGGCCTCATCCTAGCATCAATCACTACTCAATTCAGATTATGCTAAAGAGGTGTGGAGTTCTAGTAATTGTTGATTCATTATTATTCCTACTAACATATGCACAACATTCCTTAATGTTCATGATGTGACTCTACAAAAGTCAGCCTAATCCAATAGTCAAGTTGTCTCCACTGCTTGAATTAGTAGGTTTATAGTTTTTCTTTTCTCATTATTTTATATGGTGTAGCCCATGATGGTTGGATCACCTAATTTTTGGGCTCCTCAAATTTTGGATGATCCAACATTACCACCATTGCATTTACCTATATACATGAGGTTCTATTCTATTTAGTCAATGTTATACATTTTAGTTTGTAAATTTGGGGTCTTAGATCATTGACTTGGTGAATGCATTCATGGATGAACTGTGCCACAATATCTCTTCAACCGCAAAATCCTAATCCTTAGGCATTCACTTGCAAATGTATGGTTTAGAAGCAATGCATTGATCATTCAGATTCAATAGATAACCAAAAAGGATTAGATGGTTAGAAGTTTTCAATTTAGGATATTTTAAGGTATGTCTATCCACACTGGAGGGGTACCAAATAATGGTTAGGATAACCAATCACGATCCCCACATGGAAGAATTATATGGAATTTCCACATTGATCATTAATAGAATAGTCAAGGACAACATTTCCTCACTCGTGATTCAGGGTCTACAGATAAGGAATAGAATATATATATAAAAAATTTATTTTTATAAAGGTGGAGCATACCTTCTAAGTTTACAACATCATCCCTCCAACATCATGTATCAATTCTTCAACTGATAGTCAAGGGCAATATTTCCTCGAATATGGACATGGATTCTGATACTGAGGTGCCTACTGTGGGCCCTCATGATATATATATATATATATATATATATATATATATATATATATATATATATATATATATATATATATATATATATATATATATATATATATATATATATATATATATGTGTGTGTGTGTGTGTGTGTGTGTGTGTGTGTGTGTG
Source organism: Magnolia kwangsiensis (assembly GCA_037074715.1). NCBI lineage: Eukaryota > Viridiplantae > Streptophyta > Magnoliopsida > Magnoliales > Magnoliaceae > Magnolia > Magnolia kwangsiensis. Next base: position 125,775,886 of record CM073574.1, on the reverse strand, counting down.
TGTGTGAGTGTGTGTGTGTGTGTGTCCTTACTCTTGCTCGGGTGGTAGACTCTCAAGAGTTTCAACACCCGGTCAAGGGTTCGAGTACCCATAGGTGGTGAAATTCCACTAGTGTGAGTGTGTGGGGTGCGTGTGCGTGTGTAAAAAAATAATACACACACACACACACACACACACACACACACACACACACACACACACATATATATATATATATATACACGCTCACGTATGCACCTTTGCACACGTGTTATGGGTGTCTAATCTGAATGGTCCATGTGATGTGGAATCCTATGAAACCCCAAATTACAAATTTTCATCCTGATCTAGAATTCTGGTGGACCATAGCAAAGAGAAATGAAAATTAAGGAAGGAAACTATTTTCATTTTTCATGGCCCCCCAAAGTTTTGGATCAAAGAAAAATTTGAGACCGGGGGTTTCATGAGGTGTTGTTTTACGTGAGTCGTTCAGATTTTGGAGTCACATCATGTATGATGAGTTCTTAAAAAAATTTGCACAAGTTCAGTAGAAACTGGTGGGCAATTAAGAATTTATATATATATATATATATATATATATATATATATATATATATATATATATATATATATAGAGAGAGAGAGAGAGAGAGAGAGAGAGAGAGAGAGAGAGAGAGATGCTTACACACAACTAGTTGGATTTCACATGCTCATGATTGGGGTCCTGTGAAAATCAAAGGTGGATGTATCTGCCTCAAATATTCTATTGGTGTGTCTCACTTGAATTACAAATCTGCCTTATATTTTCTTTCTAGACTTACAATGAGATTTCACATCTAATGGTCAGAGTGGATCTTGGGTACATGATACGGTGGACCATATTAAAAATCAAGATAACCTTTCTCTACTATTGTTAAACTTCTTCGTCTTCATATTCTGAGAGAAAAGGTGCCTATTCCCGAAAAAGTGGAAGTACATTGGGTGCAGCCCGTCCTCATGCAATACTGGGCATCCCATATCCTGGCCCTACCTTGATAAACATACGGTATATCCATTCTCTACATCTATATTTTTAGCTCATGGTAGGACAAGAAACTACTTACGAAATAGATACATATTTCAGGTGGACCACACCACAGACATAGTGGTGATTGGCCATTAAAAACTTTTTGTGGGCCAAAAGTTTTAGATTAAGCTAAAATTTTTTTTTTTTTTTTTTTCCTTCATTAAGGTCTTTGTGACCTTATCAGTAAGTTGGGTGGCAAGTAAAAAAATTATGGTGGGTCCTAGGAAATTTTAATGGTAAAAGTTCAATTTTTGTTATTTTCTATTTGGTGTGGACCACTTGAGATTTATAATTGCTTAGTTTTTGGATCAATGCTCTAAAATGAGCTGAAAAACTAATGGCCCGCATGGATATACAATACATACATTAAGGTGGGCGGCATGGTCAGGGAGGAACTATGTTGCATGAGTAATGGACTGCACTTAATCCACTCTTTATATTTTTCATAACATTGCTCTTTTTTTCTTGTAAGGAACCCCAAAGAAGCTTAATGGTGGAAGATGAATGTCTAACTGATTTTTATCAGGCCCACCTTAATGTCTTGATGTGCATGTGACATCCAATACGACCATCATACGTGTGATCTTATTCTACATCTAGAGACAAAATATCAAGCTGGATTTTGATTTAGGTAGGACACACCAATAGAACAATAGAGGGAGAGACATCTACCTTTGATTTTTAAAGGATGCACGACCATGAGTAACTGAAATCCATTCCAACCAATAGATGCCACATCAAAAGTTAGGCATAAAACTCAAAAATCAGGTCCATACTTGATTTAATTGTGCCTCATGAAAGGAATTATTTTAAAAGGTAAGCTTTTTTTTTAACACTATTTCCAATTGTGCGGTCCGCTGAATCATGGATGGATTTGATTTTCGGTTCTTAGATCTAACATGGGGTGACACATGTGATGCTTAAGGTAAATTTTACATTAACACCACAATGGGGCCCACCCAAGTCAGAGATTATTTTCAAAAGACCTCTTAAAAGGCTAATGTGAAGCAAACACCTCTCTCTCTCTCTCTCTCTCTCTCTCTCTCTCTCTCTCAATATTAATTAGCATTAGAAACAAAATTTTTCATTAAATGCCCAACTAGTTGGACCAAAATGCACTCCAATTAGTTGTGTGTGAGCATTTTGGTCCAACTAGCTGGGCATTTAATGAGAAATTTTTTCTCTAATGTTAATTAATATTGAGAGAGAGGGGGGCGTTTGCTTCACGTTAGCCTTTTGAAAATGATCTCTGACTTGGGTGGGCCCCACTGTGGTGTTAATGTAAAATCTACCTTAACCGTCACATGTGTCACCCCATGTTAGATCAAAGAACCAAAAATTAACTACTTTCATGGTTCAAGTGGGCCGCACAATTAGAAATAGTGTTTAAAAAAAGCTTACATTTTAAAATAATTCCTTTCATGAGGCACACTTAAATCAAGTATGGGCCTGATTTCTGAGTTCTACAAATAACTTTTGATGTGGCATCTAATGGTTGGAATGAATTTCACTTACTCATGATCGTGGGTCCTTTAAAAATCAAAGGTAGATGTCTCCCCCTCTATTGTTCTATTGGTGTGTCCTACCTAAATCAAAATCCAGCCTGATATTTTGTTTCTAGATGTAGAATAAGATCACAAATCAGATGGTCGAATTGGATCTCACATGCACGTCAAGACATTATGGTGGGCCTGATAAAAATAAGGTTAGACATTCATCTTCCACCATTAATAGGGGTGTACATCAAGTTGAACCGAGTCAAGTTGGCCTCAACTCGATTCGGCTTGGCCACTAGCTGACCTCAGCTCGAACTTAGCTCGGTCCTCGAGCCTGACTGGCTAGCAAGCCTCAGTTCGATTAGCAGCTCGGGCCAGTTCAAGCCGAGTTCGAGCCAAGTTCGCCTTTGTAGCATTTCCACAAACACTTGAACTACACCTTCAAAATCTCATTGTTTGTAAAACAGCAGTAATGGTTTTACAAGTATTTTATCAAACACCTTCTAAGCAACATAAAAATTAAGAAAAAATGGGTATTTGTTTCATGTACATACCTTCCTTGCCTCCGGCCACACTTCGTTGAGTCATTTCATCAAACGCTTGGTGAGCAACATCAATATCAAAGTAACCGAGTCACCGAACTGGTTCGATCCGAGTTCGATTTGAGCTGGGTTCGATCCGAGTTGAGTCGAGCTGGGGCCAGCTCGAACTCATTTTCGAGTTAAAAAAATCAGCTCATTTCGGCTCGAACTCAGCTTCAAACCGAGTCGAATCGAGTTTTTTCGAGTCAAGTCAATCGAGCTAACCGAGCTAGCCCAGTTCGTGTACACCCCTAACCGTTAAGCCTTTCCGGGGTTTCTTATAACAAAAAAAGAGCAATGTTAGGAAAAATATAAAGAGTGGATTAAGTGCAGTCCATTGCTTATGCAACATAGTTCGTCCCTAACCATGCCACCCACCTTAATGTATGTATTGTATATCCATGCGGTCCATTGGTTTTTTCAACTCATTTTAGGGCATTGATCCAAAAACTAAGTAATTATAAGTCTCAAGTGGTCCATACCAAATAGAAAATAGTGAAAATTAAACTTTTACCATAAAAATTTCCTAGGGCCCACCGTAATTTTTTTACTTGCCACCCAACTTACGATAAGGTCGCAACGACCTTGACGAAGGAAAATAAAATTAGAAATAAATTTCAGCTTAATCTAAAACTTTTGGCCCGACAAAAAGTTTTTAATGGCCAATCACCACTATTCTTGTGGTGTGGTCTACCTGAAATATGTATCTATTTCATTTTTCCAATCTTGTCATATCATGAGCTAAAAATATAGATGTAGAGAATGGATATCCAGTACCTTTATCAAGGTAGGCCGAGGATCGGGGATGTACAGTATTGCAAGAGGACAGGCTGCACCCAATGTACTCCCACTTTTTTGGGAACAGGCACCTTTTCTCGAAGAAGTTGAACGGTGGGAGAGAAAGGTTACCTTGATTTTTGATATGGCCCACCGTATCATGTATCCAAGATCCACTCTGACCATCAGAATGAAATCTCATTGTAGGTCTAAACAAAAAATATAAGGCAGATCATTTGTAATTCAGGTGAGCCACACTGATAGATATCGATTTTTTCATGGCATTATAGGGAATGAATCTAAAATTGAGGGAGATCAAAATCTCTAATGGCCATACTAGGAAGAAAATAATGGTGATTAAATGCCCATCATTAAAAGCTTCCTAGGGCTTGCTATAATATTTATTTGCTATCCAACTTATTTATTAGGCCACTCACATTGGATGAAGAGGAAAAACAAATATCGGCTTAATCCAAAACTTCCGTGACCTTGATAAGTTTTTAATGGTGAGTGTTCAATTGCCACTCTTTCCTGTGATGTTATATGACGTGGTCTACGTGTGATTTGTGTCTGCCTCATTTTGAAGTTAGGGGACGCGGATTATGTCCTACCCTCGATGGTCTCTACGCTGGCGGTTTTGTGGGTGGGCCCACGGTGATGTATCGGTTTATCCAACCCATCCATCCTTTTCCCATATCATTTTAAGGCATAATTCAAAAATGATACGGATCCAACGCTCAAGTGTACCATACCCAATAATAAGCTTGGTTGCATTAAATGCACGAAGTAATGAAAGCTAGTTGCATTAAATGCAAGAATCATCTCTTGTAGTCCATTCGAGCATTGGACCTCGTCATTTTTTGAGTTTATGCCTTAAAATGATATCAGAAAAGGGATGGACGAGTTAGATAAACAGATACATCACAGTAGGCCCACCCACGGAACTGGCCGTTCAGGGTCGACATGGGTGGAGGTAGGACGCAATCCGCGTCCAAATTATGCTATAAAATAGTCTCTAAAAAATGGATGAACGGCGTGGACACCATGCATGCATCGTTGTGGGCCCACATTTCACTGTCAGTAGCCACCTGCCCACTGACGCTGTCGGTAGGCAATCCACGTCCCACGAACACCACCCCATGCACAGAGCGGTGCATAATCCAAGAAATCAATCAGTAGGTCCCACTGTGTAGGTGCCTTAGTCCTGCGATAAATGTAGCCCACGTAATTAGTCATTGATAAAATAGTCAGGGACAGCATTTACTCACTCATTATATTGACGTCTCCCTGTTCTTTCCTTGAACAACTGGTCTAGAAACACCGTGCTCAGAACGGAAGCGGATTGCCTAGGAACGGTTTACAGGAGATCAAAGTTACCTGAACCGGTTCACGATGATATATTTATTGTATTCACACTGTTTATCAATTTTTAGAGATCATTTTAGAGCACGAGACAAGAAATGAATCATGTCCAAAGTTGACGCAGGGAAAGACGTGAGGTCGAGCACCATCTTCCTCAAGATGATAAATATTCCGAATCCACGGAATTTCTCTGGACTCCTCACAGAGACTCCTTGAATCCACGAGGAAAGAAAGCAGAAAATAGAAAAAATTTCTAATAAATTTGAAATGGAGTAATGAATAATTGATAATTGTCTAATGTATCTCCTTACACCATTAATATAGAAAAAAATAAACTAAAATTCGTAATTACCACAAAATTTTAACTCTAATAAAAATCATAATTCTAATAAAACTCTTCTAAGGCTTAATTTCTAAAAATAAAAATTGCAATTAAACTTTCTCTAGAAGAGTCCTAGTATGATTAAAAGTTATTTCTAAAAGGAAAGAAATTCTAAAACTCTAAAAATATTTAAAAAATCGAAATTACTAAAAATAGTTAAAAAATTCTTAAAAAATCATTTTTGAGCTGAAAGCGTGCATTTTCTAACGAAACGGACAGATGCGACCTACTTTATAAGTCGGTTGACCTTGGATGGCCTGTTTCAGTAAAGATTGATAGGTTTTGCGCCCCATAACAATACATAGATCAAAAGTAACGGTCAATTTACGGTCCACTTCCTTTTGGCTCAACCATGCTAGGAATATCTCTGTGACACATTCTACATCAAAAGCTCAAATGAACCACACCAGAAATAGCAGCAGGATAATGATTTTCACCATTTGAAATATTCCTAGGGCCCACCATAATATTTATTTTCCACCTACTCTGCTCATAAAGTCAAAAATACCTGGATTAAGAGGAAAAACAAATTTCATATTGATCCAAAGCTCATGTGATTTCAAAAGGGTTTTAACGGTAGACGTTCAATTCCCCACTTCTTTTTTCAGTGTGGTCCACTTTATCTTTAGATATGTCTTATTTTTCAGCTCAAGCCTTACTACAAGCTCACCAAATGAATGAAAGGTTTGGATATAACACATGTTATGATTGGACCACAAAACTTGCTGGTGTCAATATTATCTACATAACTGGTGGGTGGTACAATCCGTCCCATCCAGGGCCACATGTATCCTCGCTCTCATATTTTTATGTCAATTCTCGAAAGGGGTGGTCAATGAAGATTTTTCCACGAGCTTTCCTAAGTCATTCAAAGTATCTCAGTTGGATGTCACCACACGCATCTTGTTACATAGAGGAATTCAAGGTATCTCAGTTAAATGTCACCACACGCATGTTGTTACATAGAGGAATTCAAAGTATCTCAGTTAGATATCACCACACGCATGTTGTTACATAGAGGTGGGGCCCACAGAGCACCGACCACCAGCCACCGGACGGGTGGCAGGGAAAGTAGCCAATCCGTTTCCAAATAGATGTAGCCGACTCAATTAGTCACTGATAGATGGTTAAGGACAGCAGTTCCTCACTCATTGCATTGACGTCTCCCTAGTCTTCCTTTCAACTGCTGATCTACAAACAGCGCGTTGAGAACATAGAAAAAGAGTACCATAATTTTCCACATCTAGGGCTACATGTATCCTCCCTTTCACATTTTTTTGTCAATTCATCAAAGGGGTGGTCAAGGAAGATTTTTCCATGAGCTTTTGCTAAGCCATCCATCGCACGCATGCTGATACATAGAGGTGCAAAATCCAAGAAATCCATCAAGCGGGCCCACTGTTTAGATGCCTTTGCCCAAAAATAAATATACCCCACTCAGTAGGTAGGCCTAATAATCGAAATAGATAGTCTAGAAAACTTCAGCCAATTTTTTTACAGGCATGTGATGTTTCATATGCATTACTCAGAAATTACAGATGTTGTATATATTAACAAGAAATATGTAAGTGTTGGGGAAAAAATAAAACTACATATAAAGGGAGCCAACTCTGCAACCAGCACAGACCGAATGATCTAAACTACTTACGAGGTATCTATCGGCAAAGAAGGGTCGACCACGAAGTAGGTTAGCATAGCTATAGGCCCACACAACCAATGGCCAACCTATTGAATAGGCCGGCTCAACTACAAGTCGGCTACAAGTCAGCTATAGGTCGACCTTGTCATAGTCGGCTATATCTTGTCCATATGTCCGCATAGTCTCTGACGAGGTCGGTAGCCATCGAAGTTCGACTCAGGTGAATGTTGATGTATTGAATACCTCAGGTGAATGCTGATTTGTCGAAAGGATCGGTATTACCTACCTCTAGGGCATCGCACACTCCTGCCGCCTGACCTTGCCTAAAGGATCAAAAGGGTTTATTGATCTCTGATCAGTGACTAACCTTGCCCTGAACGGACAGCCCGAGGATCTTTTAAACAGCCCGAAGATCTCTCTCGAGATATTCGGGAGATAAGATCGGATCCAGAGGATCTCGGATGTTCGTAGTCCCATGAAGATCTCCAGCAAGTCTGGAGATCCGTATGGGAAAATCTCCAATGTATCAAGAGTCCTAAATGGGAAGATCTTCCTACGGTGTAATCTTCCCTCTTATAAATAGGGGAGCCCCTTAACTGGTGAAAGGTATACACACTCAATCTTAGATACGACTAGTGACTCTTTTCCTTAAAGATTATCTCCTACAAAAGGCCCAGATTCCTGACTTAGGCATCGGAGGGTCCCCTGTATTAGCCAGGGTCTCCTTTGTCCTCTTCCCTTTTTCAGTGCAGGTGATCGAGGGACTAAGGAGGGTCTGCAGGAAAATTGCATCAACAGTTTGGCGCCGTTTGTGAAAAATGAAATCAAAGTCGTTTCCTGCATTACCAGAGAGATTACAATGGCCAAAGGGAAGAAAAAAACCTAGGTCTCCCCGATTGCGCCTAACCTAATGCCACCCCCGGAGCAACCTGATAGTCATCGGGGTTCCACTTTCCAACATCAGGCTAATTCTGGCCCCGAGAGGTAAGGTCAACGGTCCCGCATCAAAGGAGGTTGGTTGAACTCCCTCGAACAACATGTTGAAATGCTGAACAACAACAAGAACTCCATGAGGCAGTTGTTCAAACATGTTGAGGCATAAAAAGAAATCAAGGAAAAATGAAAGAAGAGGTTCTTTCTGAAAGGAGGTTGTGCGCCGCACAAATAGAAGGCTACAATCAGGGGTTGTGCGCCACACCAGGCTAGTCCGCACAAAGGAGATCCACACAAGGAGACCCGCACAAGGTGATCCGCATAAAGGAGATCCGCACAAGGTGGCCTGCACAAGGTGATGTGCACAAGGTGGTCCGCACAAAGAGGTACGCACAATGGAGGTGCGCATAAGAAAGTCCGCACAAGGATGGTCCGCACAAAGGGGATGAGCACACAATGAGCATGTTAAAGTGATTCACACATGTGAAAGGCTATATATACCCCATCACCCCTCTTTATGATTTATTAGAGAAAGATTCAAGCAGAGGAGAGAGATTTAGAATTTAGAAGAACACAGGAAATGTCTGCACCTGTTGCGCGGAACAAGGCTTGTGGGGAGCACAACCATGCCAGCGCACAATGAGTGTCAGTGCACAACAAGCAGGAGCGCACAACGACTGTGTGCGCATAACACCACTGATGTACAATGGCTATGTGTAACGTCTCGAAAAAATCCGTACAAAGACCCAAGTACCACCTTAGTAGAAATCACTAAGGACCAAATCTTTAGAAATTAGATGAAGATTAATTAAGTGATAAACTAAATCACCTGTCGAATTAGCTTGGACAACTTTCAATACGAACTGTAAGACCCAAAACTAGTAGAACCGCTAAAGCTATATTGCCTAAAAACATAGGATCCATCTCAAAACCCAGTTGCTCTCGAGAGCATCACGAAACTCCGTATCGGACCTAGGCCACGCGTCGAAAGTCCGATTACCGCAAAACTATATGGTTATAACTTCCTTATTGGGCTTGACTACCAATATTTTAGAAAACCGTATAGAAAAGATGTGAACTCCACAATGATCCCCTACCAATATTCGTAGCATAACCGTATAGAAAACCTCACATTATCATCAATACACCTAGCCGTTCATCTAAAATGTGAACTTCACAATGATCCCTGGTCACATCTAGACCATCCAGGCGCCCCAGCATGAAGGATGGCCCACTCGATCAAAATCCACCTTGATCGGTGGATCATCTTCCTCAAAACGACGGGGAAAACCATCTCCTTTAAGTGGCCCTCATTCCCTGATCAGGGTCATCCATCCGATGGACAATGGTGGCAAAAGATCAAGGATAACCTTAGATCTACTCCATGCAAGTACAATCTGAGTTAGTCAATTTAAACTCCTTTGTTAAAACAGCCCAACCGTAACTAATTGCCCAATTAGTTACACCCGAAAGACCTATAAACTGGTTAGTAGAGTCGTATATTAAGGCTGCATTTTAGGGAAAATTCCTTTCCAAATAAGGAAAGCTAGAAAGAGAGCGAGAAAAAGAGAAAATAGAGGGCGTCGTTCTTGGTGCTGCACTACACCGAGTCGACTCATCAACTCGTCTGAATCCTGCACCGACCCACACCATGTAACTGGTGCATCAGCTGCAAGAGAAGAAGAAATGGAAAATAATAATACTAATACTAATAATAATAATAAAGAGGATGAAAAGAAGAAGAATCGAGAGGAAAGAGAAGACATTAGTGTGAGTCCTACGACATCGAGCGACTCACCCGACCGAGTTAGCGTCTGGTTGAGCTCTGTTGAGTTCAAAAATCTCCGATCTTCCAGCAAGAAGAGAGTGGAAGAAATGAGAAAGAAGAGGGATTCAGAGAAATAAAGAGACAGAAGATCGGAGTGAAGGGAAGTGCGCTGCTTCATTTTCCCTTTTGCTACACTGAGTTGGGTTGTGACTCAGTCCGTTTGAGTCGAGTTCTGACTCGCTTGGTCATGCAGGGGTTGAAGAAGAAATAAGAAAGGGAAGAAAGAAGAAGGAGAAAAGAGAAAGGAAGAGAAAGGAGAGAAAGGGAGAGCTGACTCGAGAGTTGTCGGGTCTTGCTGAGTCCAACCAACTTGTTGGAGGGCTGAGTTGAGACTCAGTGCAAGTTGTGCGGTTCAACTTAAGGCTGAGCTGAGTCCAAACCATGTCTGGCCTAGCAAAGAGAAGGAGTGAAAGGAAGTGGAAGAGAAGGAGATGAAAGAAAGAAGAAGAGAAAGGCGAGTCACTGAGTTGACTCGGTTCAAAATCGAGTCAGGTCTCTGACTCACTGGCTGGTCACGTCCAAACCCTGATGACAATTCTCAGCAATAGAAGAAAAGAAAAGAGAAAGGAGAAAAGGAGAAGAAGAGAAGAGAAACTAAGAAGAATATGTGAGGGTGAGTCTAGTTGACTCAACCGAGTCAACGTCATTCTCTTCACAAATCATATTTTTGTCGTTAATTACGTTCATTATTAAAATCATTTAAAATTAGTGATTAATATCATCCTATTACTATTGTCGAAGATTATAATTGAGGTTATAAATTTATATTAGATAGTTATACTAAGTAGTGTGATTATCATCAACAATTATAACCTCTACTACTCATTTTCATCTGTTGCACAACTTAGATTTTAGAATTCCTAAAATGACTAACCTTAAAACGTAGGTTGGAGATCAAATCCTGAGGTTAGATGTTAACCGTAGATGGGGTGTGGAACTTAGATCTAAACCGTCCAAGTTGGATTCGTGCATTGGAGCATTCTTGTTGCAATCACTTAATTTAAAGGTGAGGATCACCCTTTAAGCATTTCTACATCTTGATAGTTAGCATAGCTCATTTATTTCATCTCTTGCCTAATATAATACTCAGTGAAATTGATGATAAATGCTAGTTTCTATTTGAGTAATTCTTATAATAACTGATGGTTAGATTTATATTCAAATATGAACATGTGGTAGGTATTAAATATTTGACTTTACATGTGTAATTACTTTTGACAATGTGTTTGGCTTGTTTTGCCACTTGCGGTTATTTAATGGTGTTTGTGGAAGTCCCTAAACTAGTGGCATTTCTGCTAAATAGATTAAATGGAATTTCTTCGTCGTGTACTTACCATCTTGTGGATCGTTTGTGCCTTTGTGGCTTTTTAGTGACAATCCCTTTCTATCGCATCCTTGAATGGACTGATTGCCTTATATGGCTTTGATTGACTACTTGCCCTTTTATGGCTTTAACGAATTATTTTATACAACCTTGCCATTGTAAGTTTCACTTGTTGGATTACGATTGGCCACTAATTGTGTAGGTTACCTTTAAACATCCTATTTGTTAATCTCATGAGTCAGAGATGGTGGAATGGGACACTATACCTGAGCTGTCAGCCTATGTTGGGTGATAAACCCCCTATAGTGACCTTTGAGCTTTCTTAAAAGGATTGTTTGAAATTAGAATAATAATGTTTGGGCTAATCATGCATTTTAATGGCATGTGGACTTTACTGGGCGGTCGATATAAGACACGGGAGTTTTTTTAGATCACTATGGGCTGTACCATAGAGTATTTTACCAGGTGATCCTAAATCATTATTTCGTGCATTCGTACCGCTATGGGCGTCCTTATTGCATGGACTTTTTTGGATGTCTAGTCCTCCTTGGGCGTACCTTTAAGTACTTTTACAAGAGACTAGTCCACTTTGGGCGTCCTCGTTGCATAGTTTTTTCCGGGTGGCTAGTTCTCCTTGGGCGTACCTTTAAGTACTGTTTCGGGTAGCTAGTTCTCCTTGGGTGACTTCGTTGCATAGTCTTTTCTGAGTGGCTAGTTCTCCTTAGGCATACCTTGAATACTTTTCTGGGTGGCTTGTCTCCTTGGGCGATTTTTTATCAGCTGGATGTGCATCCCCAGGTCTGTAAGCATGTGCATGCATCCATGTATTTAAATAAAATTATCTTGTGTAATTTATTTAATGAATGTGTATCTAATAAACCTTATCTGATTTCCATGATAATAATTGTATAATATTTGTTAAAAACTGTCTCTAATAACTATGCTTAATTATCTTGATGATACGATAAATCTTGGGAGTTATACCTCATTGGGATAGTCATTGACATTATCAAACCATACTCAATGTGCAAGAGACGCAGATGACGCGTATGTTGGCGTTCATATGGAATAGGAGTCAGATGATCTTACGACTCTCTATTCCTGATTTCATTTGTATTTAATTGGTATTGTTATGTTTCTTAAAAACTTAAGACATTGATTTGTATAGCTTTTCGGGTAACCAATTGAAATATTGGTTATGTATATTTGGACTCCCTCTTATAGATGAATCGTTTTTATTCCGCTAAAATTGTTAACTCTGATAATAATAATTTTTTTTTTAAAAAAAAATATCTGTGGAATTCGGGTGTTTTTAAAGGTTAACGCTTGAGTTTTGGAACACAAGTAGTATACTTAGGTTTCGGGAACCGAGGTGTTATAGTTCAAGACCTAGTTTAATATTTTCTTATAGTCCAAATACCTTTCACTAAATGAGGTTCTAGACAATTAGTCACCTTCATTTATACACAATAATATTTTGTTACACCTAGAGTTTTTGTTTTGAAATAAATGGGGGAATGTTGAAGTATTTCAAATCAAAAAAGAAAATAATTTCCTTTTTTTCTACTTAATATGTTTTAATTTAAATTTGAAAATTAAAATTCATTATTAATGAATAACCATTTTTACCATCTCTCCTTTAGTTTGATAAGACCCAATAATAATCAGATTGTTTCTAATATGAGAAATGTGTCACAAAATGGTTGACTCATTAATTGGAATCAGAAACTCTCCATCCTTGAATGAGACTCTTGTAACGGTCCATCCATTGAGTCGTCGATATTAAGGACATGGGCAAGGTCTTCTCAGTAGAACAAAAAACACAATAAAAAGAAAACAAATTGTTCTCTCCCCATCTATTATGGGCATATGAATATATCCTAAAGTGGTGTTAGATGTTGGATTTATTCACTATTTATGCACATTAGGGAAAATAATACTGGGCATTATATCTTGGAGTTAGTGCGTTAGAAAACCTATTGTGTTTGTTGAATTTATTGAGGGACACGAAACTATTTAAAAGAAAGTGAAATCATTTGGCCTCATCCTAGCATCAATCAATACTCAATTCCGATTATGCTAAAGAGGCCTACACTACAAGAATGGTTTTTATTTTCGTAGGTAAAGATGACCTTTACCGACAAAAATTATTTTCGTAGGTAAAAGCCAACTTTTACCAACGAAATTTAATTTCGTAGGTAAAACCCATCTTTACCTATGAAGATTTTCATAGGTAAAGGGTCTTTTGCCTTTTTCAAATAATAAAAAATTGAATACATTACTTTTACCTACGAAATTTAATTTCGTAGGTAAAACCCACCTTTACCAACGAAAATATTCGTAGCCGAAGGTTGTTTTGAATTTTTTACCTACGAACTGCAATTTCGTAGGTAAAAACCAATCTTTAGCTACGAAAATATTCCTAGCTAATGGGTAATCAAAAAATCCCATATTTACCTATGAAAATATTCATAGCTAAATGATGTTTTGAATTCTAAAAAATTGAAAACTTTACTTTTACCTACGAAATATACTTTCGTAGGTAAAACCCATCTTTACCTACGAAACTGTTCGTAACCAAAGGGTGTTTTGAATTTTCTAACCCATCTTTACCTACAAAACTGTTCGTAGTCAAAGGGTGTTGTGTAATAAAAAAATCCCATCTTTACCTATGAAAATATTCTTAGCTAAATGATGTTTTGAATTCTAAAAAATCGAAAAATTTACTTTTACCTACGAAATATACTTTCGTAGGTAAAAACCCATCTTTACCTTCGAAATTGTTCGTAGCCAAAGGGTGTTTGGAATTTTCTAACCCATCTTTACCTACGAAACCGTTCGTAGTCAAAGGGTGTTTTGAATTAGCTACTCGTAATTAGAGCTGGGCATCGGACCGAGTCGAATCGGATTGGACCCAACTCGACCAGATCCGAGTTCAGCATGGGCTGACCTGAACTCGGTCAGAACCGGGACCGAGTCCTGGACCTCTGACCCAATCCGATCCTAACCCATGTGGTCCTGGACCGATCCGAGTCAGACTCGGTCAGGAAAACCGAGTCGGATCGGATTGGCCCAGGTTCAGATCCGATCCAAGAAAAAAAAAGAGGGAGAGAGAGAGGGAGAGAGATTTTGTACCTTGATATGGCATCGCTTCTTCTTGTTGAATCTGATGAAGAGAGAGGGCCATTACAGCTCTTCTTTTCTTCTTCTTAACAACCTTACTATCCTAACAACCTCAAGGACTCCACAACATCTGAGCTGCTGCAAGACAAGGTCATTTTCATACATTCCAGGAAGGTGCTTACTGTTTGGCATTATGCATCTGATGAAGTGGGATGTGGTGTTTTCCAGCTACTGCATCAGTTTGAACAGTTGACCCTACAAGCATTTCGGAGAATTTAAAATCTGCAGAGGTGAAGAAGAACCTGAGAAAGCATTTCCAAACGCATATCAAGAGCCCCAAATTTATCTGACATGCTAACCAATGTTTTAAAACCCAGACCAGTTTAGACTGGAACCAGTGGTCTATCCAACCCTGGTCCCTATAGGAACCATTTTTGGACTTGGACCAACTGGGTCACACTCTAACTGTCAAACCTTTCGGCCAGAGTGACCAGCCTTCATTTTTTTTCTGATTTTTTAAGTAATATTGATAAACTTATTGACGATGTCATGGACATGGAAGGAAATGGAATCCCATTCCCTGTCTACATTTTAAAACATTGATGCTAACTGAGATGTTCTTTCTATCAGTTGTCATATGGAATTTTTCAGGATTTTTTTTCAGTAGTATCTAAAACAAGACTGCTTAGATGGATTTGATAAAATAATAAAAATAATAATAATAATAAAGGGAAATTTAAAATAATAATAAAAAAAAACTCTTCTTCGTTCAAACTGGATCTACACTTGCACATTATCTTGTTAAATGCATAAATTTCCTGGGGTTCCTGCCATTCCAAATCTTTGTTTTCAAGTCTTCTCGCCTAGTTGTTTAAGTATACTTTAATCAATTGTATACTTGGTGGAGCCCACCTTGTGCACTGGTGAGGTGTCTGCACGCAACATGTGCGTTGGGCTACAAAACCTCTAGGCCAGTATTCTCCCATCAATTTTTACTCAGTACTTATAGCATTTTATCACAAGAAAATAAATTACTGTGGATTTTATGATACCTCCTTCTGCCCGTTAGTTCGGTATGTGATCAACATCAAGATGATCGTTTGCAACAGGGTCCCGGCTAGCATTCCGGACCAAATGCCTTGCATGATTATCAAGGAACAAGTCATGGCTACCATTGATTTCATGATTATAGCTGTGAATTTCTCTGTATAGATTCTTACCTGAACTCCAAGCTTGAACTTGTATCCGAGTAAGGCACCAATCGGCAATCCAAAGAGATAGTAGCATCCTACATTTACAAAGACAACTAAGGATTGCCAACCTGCACCTATTGCTACACCTGCAAATGGAAGTATTTGACTGCATCAAATGGCAGCAAGGAATTTCTAATGCTTGCGATGAATTATAGGACCCTCGACCACTAGATTCCAAATGGTTTTTAGTTTTTTCATGTGGAGTGGCCCATTGCATTGTATGTTAGTCCACATAGAAAGCCCGAGATTGGTGTGGCTAGGATTTTCCAATCAATGAGATTTTTGGGGTATGTTCAATCTACGATGAGACGGGTTAGGCCAATGATCTGGACCAGTGAACCATGCACCCCAACTTGAAAAAACTGTGAGACATCGAGTTTATTGAGTATATCAATGGGTTGAAGATCATACATTTCATAAATGTTAATCCCATCTGTTAGAGATCTGTTTCTGATATGAATTCTTGAGCCATGCTAGAAAAGTTACCATGTAGAACAGGTTGAATGCTGTTGAGAAAAATCGTGGCTGCCAGAAGATACCCGAGCTTGATTGTTTCTCTTATGACCTCTGGTTTATCAGTGAACAACTCTATGAAGTGGTTCTTGGCAATGAGAACTACAGTTGTGAAGAGAATTCCAAACAATGCCGACATAGAAACAACCACCACTACTGAAAACTCTGCCACTTTTGGATGGCCAGCCCCTAGTTCATTCGAGACACGCACATTGCAAGGAAATTGAAATTCGATAAAGTGTTTGGGTGTTCTTGCCTTTTGCGGAAGCTAGTCATTCGAAAGTGGAAATGTAACTCTTTTGAATGTCAATCCAGAAATTGGCAAATTTATAGTCCTTTGGATGCTCATTTGAAAATCGCCAAGGATATCCAATCCAATTGTGATTTGGGTTGCATCCAAACAATATCTTATTAGGGTCTGGAAGAATTCAAGAACCACTAAAAAAATCACATCGAATGCAACAGGTTAGAAATATATGAGTAGCTCACCAGATAGAGACGGCATCAACGGCTATTTCTGGTTTAGTTTTCAAGGAACCCACTAAAAGGATGAGAGATGAAAGAAGCTAAGCAACTGCATTTGTGAAACCCTTGCATGTAAATTAGCATCTTAATTAACATTACACACTACAATAGGTACATGGTTTCTATGAAGTCTTACTAGTTTCAGCATCAGAGATTCTCTCGGCACTGGAAAACTGATATTGAGACGCATCATTCGCATTTGATAATCTGTGTGTTACGGTTCTGTCATGCGAAAACGTAGCTTTCGAAAAACTTGAATCTGAAGAACAATCAATTGCTTTTTCCTTGGAACTCTTTGTATGTTGAGAATTTTGATTTTCTCTGCCAAGGGAATATTTCTTTGGAGTGTATCTTACAGGACCTGAGGATTGATAAGCTCTACAGCAGCTGATGGTACTGGATTTCTTCATCCTAATATTACAAAATAATAATAATAATAATAATAATAATAATAATTTTTTAAAATGGCATAGAATAGTGTAAATTACTAGAGTGATGTCGTGATAGACTCCGATATATAGTAGCCATAAGATCAATCCATGTATTAAATAATGCAAATGAACATCAAAGAAAGATTTAGAAGCAACACAGGTATCAAACATAGAATTACTTCTTTTTTTTTTGGAGAGGGAGATTAATGAGGAATTTTATTAACAAAAAAAGGGGAGAAACAACAACAAGGCGTTGAGGCAGAGCCCTAATTACATCCTAAGAAATGCAAAATTACAATAATTAAGCTTAGAGACACAAGAGGCCCATTCAATAAGTAAATAAAGACCATGTGGAGATCCTTCCTCCTCTCCCTATAGTTTCAGTAAGAAAATATTCAAGAACAAATCAAACAATGACAAGCTTAAAAAAAAAAATCCAAGAGTACAGATGTCATGAATAGCATATTCCTTACAATTCCTTCTTCATTCTAGATCAGACAATTACAATAAGCAATCAACTCATGAAAAAAATAAATCAAATGACATAACTCTAGACCAGCATAAGAATCCAATTAATGGCTAGAGCTCTACACAAGTCAAACCGAGATTTCATGACTAATCAGTCTAATTTGGTGCAGATTTTCATGAAAATTAATTTGGTACCAAACACACTTTAAGGTAAAATTTAAAAAATAATAAAGAAAGAAAGAAAGAAAGAAAGAAAAAGAAAAAGATTACGTAAAACTTGCACATACTGACATAAACCATATCCAACATCATGTCCAACATCAAAAGTAAAAAAACCTAACATGAATATACTGACATATAGATTAGGTAAGACTTTCATACATTCAATACCCTCTATATGATGAATGCCTTTGTGACATGTAACTATATGAACCTTGTCCGTAATAGTAACCCCCTCCTCCACCTCCACCTCCACCTTTGTCACCAGATTCATCCTTCGGTTCTCTTTTATAGATTCAACTGCAGGAGAAATCTTGGGCGACTCCGAGCTGGATGTGTCCAACAAATGGTCGTTCACCTCTGCTGAATCGGATGGTGGGGATCTCTTCCCATCATCCTCATTCACAGATGCAAGAACTTTTTCAGACGCTTTTTATGATCTGATTTGTACGGGATTCCCAATAGCCTATAAAATGCTGCAAGACTTTTAACAAACTTTGATGGTTTACTTATGCCTGCTTCAGCATCATGTTGTCTCGGAGGTAGATGTTGTTGTCTGGTACTTCTTGATCTGTATACCATTTGCATGCTTTCTTTGACGGCCTCTTTAAAATCTCGTTCTTCTTACTCCCTTAAAATTCTCTCTTGTTCTTCTTCTCTACTAATTGAGGTTGTGGAAGGCCTAGAACTAGAGCTAGAGGCAGTTGCAGTTCCTCTGCTAAACCCTTCTTCATTTATAACAGCCCTACTTTTATATATTCTTTGGTTAGTTGTATTGGTTGTAGTTGCAGGGTGAGGGGTGTGGGAAGTCTTTGTATTAGAATCGAGAATGGCTCCAAATAAATCTCGGATCTCCTGAGAAGCCTTGCTATAAGGTGCAGCGTCTCCTCCTCGACAAGCCAAATGTAATTTGAGTCGATTTGTTTTGTTGACAAACTGTTTTTCACACAACTTACATTTCAACTTTATCTTTCCATCCTGGGTGTAGGTTTGGACTCCATAATCCCAAATATCCACCGATGCATCATCTTTAGATGACATATCTACTGTATATCTGGTTAGCTTAAGATAAATAAAAAGAAAATTAAAGTTATGAATGAACGAAAGTACTTAACAATATAATAAAAGATTTAAACAACATTAACTAATTGAATATTACTAATGAAAAAAGAAAAATATTCATCCACCCATAAAAATAACCATAAAACTTCAATGTAACTGTTTTAACAAAATTACAAATAACATGATATAACAAAATTAGAAGGCATCAAAATCATATTGCAGCTACAGGCACTGTCTCTTCAATCTTGTCACTCTCCTCTTCATCGAACTGCTCATCAATAGAGGTCTCTTTCCCCCACATTGGACGCAGCCAATCCTGGGTACAAATGAGCGCTTCAATCGATTCAGGTGTAAGTGAGCTTCTATACTTGCTTATGACCTTACTCCTCATACTGAAAGCGGATTCTGAAGCCACGGTTGAAATTGGAATTGATAATATGTCGCGTGCCATTAACGAGAGCACAGGATACTGCAACTTACCAGATCTCGACCTCCACCACTCCAAAACATCAAAATCTTCGCCTTTGTTTAGAACTAGAATATCCTCCTTGAGATACTCTTCAAGTTCTGATCTATGCATCTGTACTTGATTCCCTTTCAGCTGTGTATAATAAGACATGAAATCATCTGTCGTGTCTTCTTACAATTCATTAACAGCAGAAGCTGCAGAACTAGAACCCACATGAGGAGATTGTTCTTTTGTGGCACACGTATACAAATTGTACAATTCATTGGATGCACCAGAAATCGTTTCAACCTCAGCAACATCCGTCACACCATACAACCTATTACATATGAAGCTAACCATAAACATCTTGTACCGGGAATCAAGAACGACCGCAACACCCATTACCAGACTACACTCAAACCAATACTTATCAAACTTTACCTGCATACCCATGGTCATGAATTGTTAAAATTCTTGTCCACTACTGCTTTTGCACAAGGCATCTTTTACCTTCCAAAGATCAGGCAAAAATATATTTGCTGTTGGATACTTGCAGCCCGAAAATTTCTTTGTGCAGTTGTAAAAAACAAAAAGGAACTTACAAACTGATACAGCTCTTAACCAATCATCTTCAGAAGGCAACCAAATATACGTACTATCACGCTCCGCATAGTGAGAGAAGGCAGGTCTCAAATCTATCGCTGAATCCAACATTTCAAAAGTTAAATTCCAACGTGTCGTGACATCCAACTTCATCGTTCTCTGAGTTGACAAATTCAACCGCTTCATGATCTCATTCCATGTATGTAATCGTGAAGGTGACCCCCGTATGTACTTCACACTCTCTCTTATGTATTCGATCGTGGGGTCGATTGTTTTAAGGCCTTCTTGTACAATCAAGTTTAGGATGTGGCACAATACCTAACATGAAATATCTTTCCACCAAAATACAAGTCACCGGTGGCCGTAAACTAGCTGTGCAAATTCATTATCATGCTATCATTTGCGGATGCATTGTCTAGTGTAATTGTCGAGATCTTCTTCTCAATTTCCTACTCCATTAGACATCTATGTATGCGGTCTGAAATCATCAAACCACTATGAGGAGGCGCAAGATAACGAAAGTTTATTATTCTCTTGCAAAGCCTCCATTCAGCATCAACGTAGTGAGCAGTTAGGGACATATACCCCTTTCGTTGATTAGATGTCGTCTACAAATCTGATGTCAGGCTAATTCAGAAAATCGTGGCCAACTCTCCTTTCAACTTGACCTTCTCGCCTTCATACATCTTCATACACACCCTCTTGATTATTGTACGAGAGACCTTCTCGTATTTAGGGTTAAGGCATTTGGCTAGTCCAACAAAAGCAGGACTCTCTACCATCTGAAATGGTGTTTCATCTGAAATAATTAACTTGGCCGTCCACTCATTCACCAACTCTTTCTCATACTTGTAGATGAACACTGACAGACCCCCTGCAGATTACAAAAATGAAAGTGCTTGTTGCCTTATCCCACTTCTCGCTTTTTTAAGACATTTTGTTAGATGTTTCTTCAATGTTGTGGTCAAACTATCTGCTTGCTTAGTGTACTGACTCTTACAGTGCTTGCATTGTATCTTCACTTGCTCGTTCTTAAGAGTTATTTCTTCAAAATCTTCCCACATTACCGACCTCTTTTTTGTATTTCCCGCAACGTGTGACTGTATGGTACTAGTATCAACCACGTCGACGAGCACCTCTCTGTGTTCAACACCTAATCCTTCATCTTCAAGGATCACCGGTGATGTAATTAATCGACCACCAGGACTCGAGGATAGGGTATTAGAAAGACCCTCGCTTTCCATCTGATAGTTGAAATATACTAAATCATATTAGCATTAGCAATCTAATGCTAACAGAGTTATACTAAGTTCCTAAATTATTTACTCATCCAAGGTTGGATAAATTATAATACTTTCATATTCCCATTTAAACGTCCACGCTGAAAATCCGGCAGCATCTCCCCATGTCTCTCCAAATAAGTTGATCTTACATTACATTCCGATGCCAAATATCTAAAACAAGGTAAAGATATTTGGCATTGGATACAAAACGAAAGAAATATATCTAGAGAGAAACGAGGAGATGGACCGCGGATCAGGCATGAACATTTAAATAGGTTATATGAAAGCATACTATCCATCTAACCTTGAACTGTCCAAAAAGGGACAATTTGAGCAATTTCTATGCCACCAAAAACACACTATATTTATGTATGGCCACATAGAAATCCTCAAATGGATAACTAATTATCTAACTTACAAATAACAATTAAATCTTAAATTAGTTACTCATCCAAGGTTGGATTGATTGTAATACTTTCATATTCCCATTTAAACGTTCACGCCAAAAATTCAGCAGCATCTCCCCATGTCTCTCCAGATAAGTTGATCTTACGTTACATTCCAATGCCAAATATCTGACGCAATATAAAGATATTTAACATTAGATACGAAACGAAAGAAACATATCCAGAGAGAAATGAGGAGATGGACTGCAGATCAGGCATGAATATTTAAATTGGTTATATGAAAGCATACTATCCATTTAACCTTGAACTGTCAAAAAATGGACAATTTGAGCGATTTCTATGCCACCAAAAATATACTATATCTATGTATGGCCACATAAAAATCCTCAAATGAGTAACTAACTATCTAACTTATAAGTCACAATCGGAACTAAGCTAAGTATACAATGCACAATAATTAACTAAACAATGCACATATTAAATTAAGTATATAAATTACAATGCACAATAATTAACTAAGTAATGCACATATCAATCCCAAAGATTTTTCAAAAAATTAAAATGTAGAAAATAACATCAAACAACTAGTGTCCAGCATGTCGTTGCATTTGAGCAAACCTTACAAATCACAATCCAATAACATCTCTTGTATCAATTTAAGCTAAATTCAAAAAAATGGATAAACTAGAGAGTTTAAGGAAAATTTTGGAAACTAAAGTTAAGGATTTCAATCCTCTAGAGACTAGAATCAATGCTACATCTATGGTATAGATTTTGAACCAATCTTTAATTGAAATCAAGATTTTCAGCAATGCCAAATGAATTCACTTATATAAATTCTACATTTTCAGCAATGCCAAATGTATTTGTAGGTCCACTCAAATTGAGATTTAATAAAGTGGAATGAATAAGTGTCGCATTCTCACCCACTCAAATCATATCATTTGGAACACCTAGAATAGAAATAGGGCCAGTCTACTGATTAGGTAGACCACAACTAATGAAGGAATGGATCAAAGCCATCTACTAATACTAACATTGTGGCCCACTTGATGAGAGAACCAACTCGATTTCCATTGTGACTAAAACAAGGGCAATTTGATGCATACCAATCCAATCCAATAATATGTCGATGCATATCAATATATCATGGTTTTATGATATTTTGCTGATATATCGTCAATAGTTGGGTGATATTTGCGACATTTTGCTGATATATCATCAATACTTGGGTGATATTTGTGACATACATGATATTTTGACTGAAGCAAGCATAAGACAAAATATCAGGAAAAAAAAAATTACTTTTGCTCATTCTTGAGGATTCTCTTTGTTGTTGTGCTTTAACATCCCCACTTGAGTTGTTTTGTATCAAAACACATTTTTGGAGGAGAAAGTGCGAATGAATTGGGTTTTCAGAGTATAGTTTTGTCGGTCAGTGCATTGTTTTATCTCCTAAACAATAGAAAACTGTTGTGTGTGCTTGCGGGTATATATTGTAATATTTTCTGTAATTTTTATAATCATCTGTCTTTTAACATCTATGAAGTACTACTGAGAAATTCCACCATTTTCCGGTGCGATACATAGTGTGATGCAATTACCTAAAACACTGGTTTTGTTCTTTACTGGAATTCTTATGAATGGTTATGAATGACTAGGATGAATCGCACATCTCATCTAGTTGCAATATCATGTTAAGCATTCTAAATTGGTTCTTCTCTTTCATATCTGTCATCCATTTCTTTCTTTAAAGATGTTAATCATTAAAGGGGCATACTTTGGGAGTTAGATTCACATGGGAATTAATTTCCAACCCTTTTCCAATACTTAAACACAAATTCAGCTCCTCACTAATGGAATCCATTTCCTATGGTTTGATTGTCAGGAGCTAACTGACCCCATAGTGGTTTTTGGGACGACAGGATCAAGATCTTCGGGTAGAGATCAGGATCGGGACAATTTGGGGATTCCGGATCCGGCGCGGCGAAGCTTCTTCGAGTGCGGGTAGGGACAAGGTAGGGTAAAAAAAGGCCGGGTATTCGAGATCTCCCAGTGTGGGTACACTGGGTAGGGTAGAGAAGATGAATAGGATATGGGGATTAGGGTTCGGCGCGGCGGCGAGAGGAGCTGCTCGGGTAGGGTAAAAACACAGTTCGGGTAAAACTGTAAGAGTAAAAAAAAAAACCTAAACTTTTATATATATATAAGGTATCCGGTCGGGTCAGGTTGGTCCGAGTCGGATCCATTCGGATCCGATCCCGGATCGGGTCTGTTCGGAACAGGGTATATCCGTATCTGACCTGAAAAGCAATCGGATCTGGATGCTACTACCCGATCCTGACAGATCCTGACCGCCGGTTCTGTTCGAATCGGGTCGAGTCGGGTCTGATCGGGTCAGATATGTCAGATCGGGTATGAAATGCCCAGCTCTAGTCGTAATCAAAAAATTCGATCTTTACCTACGAAAATATTCGTAGCTAGATGATATTTTGAATTCTAAAAAATCAAAAACTTTACTTTTACCTATGCAATTATTTCGTAGGTAAAACCCATCTTTACCTGCGAAAACATTTGTAGCTGAAGGGTCTTTTGAATTTCCAAAAAATTGAAACCTTACTTTTACCTACGAATTCTAATTTTGTAGGTAAAACCCATCTTTACCTACGGAAGTGTTCGTAGCTAAAGGGTCTTTTGAATATTTAAAAGGAGCAAAAATCGAAAACCTTACTTTTACCTACGAAATGTAATTTCGTAGGTACAACCCATCTTTACCTACGCAAATGTTTGTAGCTAAAGACTCTTTTGAATATATAAAAAAAACCAAAAATCGAAAACCTTACTTTTACCTATGAAATGGAATTTCGTAGGTAAAAAATCATCTTTACCTACGAAAATATTCGTAGCTAAAGCATCTTGAAACCTTACTTTGACCTATGAAATGTTATTTCGTAGGGAAAACTCATCTTTACCTACGAAAAGATTCGTAGCTGAAGGGTCTTTTGAATTTTTCAAAAAATAAGAAATCCAAAATCTTACTTTTACCTACGAATTCTAATTTCGTAGGTAAAACCAATATTTACCTATGAAACTATTCGTAGCTGAAGGGGTTTTTAAATTTTCCAACACAACAAAAAAATAGAAAACCTTACTTTTAACTACGAAATATAATTTCGTAGGTAAAACCCATCTTTACCTACGAAAATATTCGTAGCTGAAGGGTCTTTTGAATTTTCAAAACAACCAATAAATCAAAAATGTTACTTTTACCTACAAAATGTAATTTTGTAGGTAAAACCCATCTTTACCTACGAAAATATTCGTAGTTGAAGGGTCTTTTGAATTTTCAAAACAACCAATAAATCAAAAATGTTACTTTTACCTACGAAATGTAATTTTTGCAGGTAAAACCCATCTTTACCTACTAAAATACTCGTAGCTAAAGAGTGTTTTCAATTTTTATAAAAAACCAAAAATCGAAAACTTTATGTATACCTACGAAATCTGATTTCGTAGGTAAAACTCATCTTTACCTACAAAATTATTCGTAGCTAAAGGGTCTTTTGCACACTTCAAAACAACCAAAAAGGCGAAAACGTTACTTTTACCTACGAACTATAATTTCATAGGTAAAACTCATCTTTACCTACGAAAATATTCGTAGCTGAAGGGTCTTTTGAATTTTTTAAAACAACCAATAAATCAAAAACATTACTTTTACCTACGAAATGTAATTTTGTAGGTAAAACCCATCTTTACCTACTAAAAAACGTTAATTTTTTCACTGTATCCGTATTCTCCTGGCATTGTTCACTATTGTATTTAGAAAAGATAAATTTCTTATATGCTTCTAACTCTGACATGAATTTTCCTGTGCCGAACATTCTTAGTACTGTTTCACGTCTCTGCAGACATTTTCTCATTGGCACATGTATAACCAATATTATTTTATCAATTGTCACATTGGATGTAGTATCTGAGGAATATATAAACCATTGCAGGACTGGAGGGATTTGTGGAGGTCTGAGCTTGCTGGGAGGATCTCGATGGTTGATGCTCCCAGGGAAGTTGTTGGTGCGGTTTTGAAGTATATGGGGGCCTCATACAACATAAAGGACATTGAGTCACAAGTTGGTGGTGGAAGGAATGCTACCATGCAGAACTTGGCAATGCTTCAAAGACAGGTACTGAGATGAAAATATTTTTCAGCTTGTTGATTGTCATGCTCGCCTGACTGACTCTTTGATCTCTTATAAAGTTTTCATTTTTACTAAAAATTCATCTTGCATGCTGTTACTAAGATTGAGTTTGGTTTGAGAGTTGTACATGCACTCCCCTATTCATAATTCTTGTTGATTCTGATTCCATAGTATGGGGTACATGGGGATCAGAAATTGTATTGTACAATATGTTCTATAGAACAAAGAAAAATGCACAGTTGAAGATATTTGACTCCAGTGCTTCATTGTAACAAATCTTTTGACAGTAATGAGGTATTCATGTTCCTCTAGTTTTTATAGGTTCGACTATTTGATAGTGTGCACTACCTAAAGGCATTTGGAGTAGGAGATGTGTGGGTTGCTGTTGGATGGAGCAGTGATGTTTTGCCGGCTGCCAAGCGCATGTCAAACGTCGCAGTAATTGTTCCAAAGTCTGGAACCAGTTTGTGGGCAGATCTATGGGTATGATGGAACTCCGTTTTATTATGTCATAAGCAAGTTTCCCCCTCGAGTTCTGCATGCTTCTTTTATGCTCATGATTGGGGGTGTCAATGGATACCAGGATCTCTGTATACCTGAAATATTGAACTTGATTTTTTGATGAATATATCTGATCTGATTTAATTGGATCTGGACCTAGATTTTTTTGATGATACTGTTGCTCAAAGAGCTATCGACTTCATGTTGGGATGGTGAGTCATGGAAACCCTCACATTTATGATTAGTGTCAGATAACAACATGAGCATCTACATCACTGTATGTGAGAAGACCTTCCCAAAGAGAGCATTGGCACAACATTGGTTTCTTCCATCATTTTACGTATAATTCAAAGAGCCTTTAGACAATGTACAATGGTATAGGAAAAAGTTAGTTTTGTTTGGTGATCTTTTGCTGCTGCTGCCATCTGACTGTATGTTTTTCAATGTAGATTTTAGCAGATGCAATGGGGCTTGGAAAGACTGCAATGATTATTGCATTAATACTTGGAAAACCAGTTAGGGAGAGTCCAGATGACCAGCAAGTTGAAGAACGAAATCAGGATTTTGACAAAAAGAAAACAAAAATGGTCAGAAAGATCCTCAAACCAAAAGCTTGCCCATAGTTAAAGGAGGAACTCTTGTTGTCTGTCCAATGGCATTGTTAGCCAGTGGAAGGTAAGATTTCGTTTCATTCCATAAAATGTTTACTACTAATCCTGTAGTTAAAGTTGGCATTCTTTTAATGACGTAATTGAATGAAAAATTAAAATAGTGCATTGTTTTCTGTCCAATGGCCTTAATAGCGCATTGTTGTTTGTCCAATGGCATCGTTAGGCCAGTGGAAGGTAAGATTTCATTTTTTCCAATTGTTGAACACACTTCAGTCAATAGCGCATCCAAACACAGCCTTGTTGCTTGATTTTTTATCATTTTTGCTGGTGGGTCTTAAATAAATTACAATAGCCATTAAAATGCCTATTTTGCAATGGTTACAAAATAATCTGGAAGACCTCTACAGTCTTTTGTGCTTCTTACACGTCGAGCCATGGTGCAACTGGGCCTGGTATGTGCATGAAACAACACTACGAACTTAAGTGTATGTTTGAACTTCTCACAAACCAAAATAACATAAATGTAAAAGAAGAAGATAAAAGATAAATAAATACAAAAAAAAATAAAATAATTGGCCATGTCTCTTTAATTGACATAGCAAGTGGTTTTAATGTGACATGTTCCGTTTGTTTGGCAAGCATTGGATAAGATCAGATTTCTTTCGCTTATGGATAAGGAAATTTTAGGTGAAGGCGATACTGCAAAGCTTGAGGTCTTGGTTAGTGATGGCTCATTTTTTAGTATACTAATTATTTTGGGTGAAGGTGATATTGGAAATGACAAAGAACAATGATGTTTCCTAATATTTATAATGAGGAAGTAGAGCTGTGTTTTTCAATTCCAACTTGAAAGTGATTTATAGGCTCTCAATATAAGTAAGCTGTGGAGAAGGATTTTACAATTTGGTTGTTTCCACTTTATTAGACCAATACATGCATCCAAGGCTCATGAGGTTCCTTGGAGATCCTATGCAATCTGAGGTGTGGGGAGGCTCATGAGGTTCCTTGGAGATCTTTCTCAATTGTCTCTAGCATCTCTGGATTAAGTTGAGAAAATGACCTTTGTATGCAAGGTTGGTCATCTTGTGCACAATGTATGAGGATGGAGATGACATTTGTATACAAAGTTGGTCATATTGTGCATAATGTGTATCAATCTTCCACAAAAATTGGACACATGCCATGATGGTTTGTGATCTGAATTTTTGATGAGGAAACTTATTTGACAGTCATGTTAAAGGTGATACTTTTGTCCTTCTATATCATATGTATGCAATTGATGCTTGATGTGGAAATCTGGCCATTTTGAACCTTCCCTAATTGCATAAGTGGCTAAACCAGCTTTGTATGTTACACATAATTTGTCATCCACTAGTTTCTGTAAATGAAGATAAGAGGATTAATCTTAACAGTATGGTCGTCATGCACATAGACAGAAAATGCTTGCAATGAATTTTTATGAGTACTTGGTAATTTTGGAGTCCTTAGTTAGGGTTTAGGCTGAAAGTACGAGTGCTTGAGCCGACGCTTTCAGAGTCCGAACTCGTTCATTTGAAAAATAGAAAAATGGGAATATTAGTAAATATGGATTTTCTTATTAAGAAGAAAATGGAAGGTAAAGAAGAGACATAACTGAAACTTTGCACTGTGAAAAGTAATATTAACCATCTTACTTTCCCCGTTGAATTTGACGTCCAGGAAATGGACCTTTTCCAGAAAACTATGGATTTAAAACCATTAAATCCTTCTCAGAAATCTGAGTTTATTGAATTGAATTGAATTATTACAATTCAATTTTGTTGAATATCCAAACGCAAGGTTTCCATGAATTAGGCAAATGAATTCATTCTAATCCATTTTGTTGAATATCCAAACGCAAGGATTTTTTATTATTTATTTATTTATTATTATTATTTTTTGTGATATGCAATAGCTTTTCAGAATTCATATGTAGGTGCATACTTTTCTCATTCACATGGACTTTGACTATCTTTCTCAAATTTATTTGATTTTTCTAATTTTTGTATCTAATTTTGAATTTCTAGGCCCTAAAACAAGATTCGAGGTGCCGTCAACAATGCTAATAGAATCCTCCAAGTTAGATTATTGATTGGACCTGATTTTATTTAAATGATCTTGATAATCCATTTTATTTAAATGAGCAGACCCGGATGTGCATCGGAGCTATTTGGATGTTGAACGGGGGTCTCTAGAAGGTGGGAACTGCGGTTATGACCATAATGAAGCTGTCCATTTCCTATGGACAGCATTGGAGGGGCCTGGCCATTTGGATAGGCCATGTTTATGTATTTGCTCGAAATTAATAGAGCAGACCCGGATGTGCATCGAAGCTATCCGGATGTTGAGCGGGGGTCCCTGGAAGGTGAGAACCGCTGTTATGACCATGATGAAGCTGTCTATTTCCTATGGACAGCATTGGAAGGGCCTGGCCATGTTGAAAAGCCATGTTTATATCTGTATTTGCAGGGACCTCACCCTTAACCTAAACCACACCCTAAACCTATAACCTGAACCTATAGCCTAAACCTATAACCCAAACCTAAAACCTAAACCCAAACCTAAACCCAAACCTAAACCTACACCTAATCCTAATCTCAAATCTCTAACCTAAACCTAAACCTAAACTTGAAAACCCAAAGAAAAACCTGATCCCGAACCCGAACTTGATTTCCTAAACCTAAACCTTAACCTATTCTCAATTCCCTACAGCTATAACCTATAACCTACCTATAACCTTAACATAAAACCTAAACCTAAAACCTAAATGTGTTCTCTAATCCCTAAACCTAAACCTACACCTAATCCTAAGCTCAACTCCCTAACCTAAACCTAAACCTTAACTTGAAAACCCAAAGCAAAACCCGATCCCGAACCCGAACCCAATTTCCTAAACCTAAACCTTAACCTATTCTCAATTCCGTACAGCTATAACCTATAACCTACCTATAACCTTAACATAAAATCTAAACCTAGAACCTAAATGTGTTCTCAAATCCCTAAACCTAAACCTACAGCTAATGTTAATCTCAACTCACTTACCTAAACCTAAACCTAAGCTTGAAAACCCAAAGCAAAACCCGATCCTGAACCCGAATCTGATTTCCTAAACCTAAACCATAACCGATTCTCAATTCCCTATAGCTATTACCTATTACCTACCTATAACTTAAACCAAAACCTAAACCTAGAACCTAAATGTGTTCTCAAATCCCTAAACCTAAACATAAACCTAATGCTAATCTCAACTCACATACCTAAACCTAAACCTACGCTTGAAAACCCAAAGAAAAACCCGATCCCGAACCCGAATCTGATTTCCTAAACCTAAACCATAACCAATTCTCAATTCCCTATAGCCATAACCTATTACCTACATATAACCTAAACCTAAAACCTGAATGTGTTCTCAAATTCCAAAACCTAAACCCACACCTAATCCTATTCTTAACTCCCTAACCTAAACCTAAACCTAAACTTGAAAACCCAAAGCAAAACCCGATCCCGAACCCAAACCCGATTTCCTAAACCTAAACCTTAACCTATTCTCAATTTTCTACAACTATTACCTATAACCTGCCTATAACCTTAACCTAAAACCTAAACCTAGAACCTAAATGTGTTCTCAAATCCCTAAACATAAACCTACACCTAATGCTAATCTCAACTCACTTACCTAAACCTAAACCTAAGCTTGAAAATCCAAACATAAACCTAAAACCTAAATGTGTTCTCAAATCTCTAAATCTAAAACCTAAATGTGTTCTCAAATCCCTAAACCTAAACCTACACCTAATCCTAATCTCAACTCCCTAACCTAAACCTAAACCTAAACTTGAAAACCCAAAGCAAAACCTGAACCCGAACCCGATTTCCTAAACCTAAACCTTAACCTATTCTCAATTCCCTACAGCTATAACCTATAACCTACCTATAACCTTAACCTAAAACCTAAATGTGTTCTCAAATCCCTAAACCTAAACCTACACCTAATCCTAATCTCAACTCCCTAACCTAAACCTAAACCTAAATTTGAAAACCCAAACCAAAACCCAATCCCAAACCCGAACCCGATTTCGTAAACCTAAACCTAAACCTATTCTCAATTCCCTACAGTTATAACCTATAACCTACCTAAAACCTTAACCTAAAACATAAATGTGTTCTCAAATCCCTAAACCTAAACCTACACATAATCCTATTCTTAACTCCCTAACCTAAACCTAAACCTAAACTTGAAAACCCAAACCTAAACCCGATCCCAAACCCGAACCCGATTTTCTAAACCTAAACCTTAATCTATCCACAATTCCCTACAGCTATAACCTATAACCTACCTATAACCTAAACCTATAACCTAAACCTAAACGTAAACCTAAAACCTAAATGTTTTCTCCAATCCCTAAACCTAAACCTATACCTAATCCTAATCTCAACTCCCTAACCTAAACTTGAAAAACCAAAGCAAAACCCAATCCCGAACCCGAACCCGATTTCCTAAACCTAAACCTTAACCTATTCTCAATTCCCTACAGCTATAACCTATAACCTACTTATAACCTTAACCTAAAACCTAAACCTATAACCTAAATATGTTCTCAAATCCCTAAACCTAAACCTACACCTAATGCTAATCTCAACTCACTTACCTAAACCTAAACCTAAGTTTGAAAACCCAAACCTAAACTTAAAACCTAAATGTGTTCTCAAATCCCTAAAACTAAAACCTAAATGTGTTCTCAAATCCCTAAACCTAAACCTACACCTAATCCTAATCTCAACTCCCTAACCTAAACCTAAACCTAAACATGAAAACCCAAAGCAAAACCCGATCCCGAACCCGAACCCGATTTCCTAAACCTAAACCTTAACCTATTCTCAATTCCCTACATCTATAACCTATAACCTACCTATAACCTTAACCTAAAACCTAAACCTAAACCTAAATGTGTTCTCAAATCTCTAAACCTAAACCTACACCTAATCTTATTCTCAACTCCCTAACCTAAACTTAAACCTAAACTTGAAAACCCAAGCCTAAACCCGAACCCGATTTCCTAAACCTAAACCTTAACCTATCCTCAATTCCCTATAGCTATAACCTATAACCTAAACCTAAACGTAAATGTAAAACCTAAATGTGTTCTCCAATCCTTAAACCTAAACCTACACCTAATCCTAATCTCAACTCCCTAACCTAAACCTAAACCTAAACTTGAAAACCCAAAGCAAAACCCAATCCTGAACCCGAACCCCATTTCTTAAACCTAAACCTTAACCTATTCTCAATTCCCTACAGCTATAACATATAACCTACCTATGACCTTAACCTAAAACCTAAACCTAGAAAAACCTAAACATAGAACCTAAATGTGTTCTCAAATCCCTAAACCTAAACCTACACCTAATGCTAATCTCAACTCACTTACCTAAACCTAAACCTAAGCTTGAAAACCCAAACATAAACCTAAAACCTAAATGTGTTCTCAAATCCCTAAACTTAAAACATAAATGTGTTCTCAAATCCCTAAACTTAAACCTACACCTAATCCTATTCTCAACTCCCTAACCTAAACTTAAACCTAAACCTAAATTTGAAAACCCAAACCTAAACCCGATCCCGAACCCGAACCCAATTTCTTAAACCTAAACCTTAACCTATTCTCAATTCCCTACGGCTATAACCTATAACCTACCTATAACCTTAACCTAAAACCTAAACCTAAAACTTAAATATGTTCTCAAATCCCTAAACCTAAACCTACACCTAATCATAATCTCAACTCCATATCCTAAACATAAACCTAAACTTGAAAACCCAAACCAAAACCCAATCCCGAACCCGAACCCGATTTCCTAAACCTAAACCTAAACCTATTCTCAATTCCCTACAGCTATAACCTATAACCTACCTATAACCTTAACCTAAAACCTAAATGTGTTCTCAAATCCCTAAACCTAAACCTACACATAATCCTATTCTCAACTCCCTAACCTAAACCTAAACCTAAATTTGAAAACCCAAACCTAAACCCGATCCCGAACCCGAACCCAATTTCCTAAACCTAAACCTTAACCTATTCTGAATTCCCTACAGCTATAACCTATAACCTACCTATAACCTAAACTTAAAATCTAAATGTGTTCTCAAATCCCTAAATCTAATCCTAATCTCGACTCTTTAACCTAAACCTAAACCTAAACTTGAAAACCCAAAGCAAAACGCGATCCCGAACCCGAACCCGAACCCAAAGCTATAACTTATAACTTATCACCAATAACCTTAACCTAAACCTAAACAAAACCTATAACCTAAACCTATAACCTTAACCTAAACCTAAAATCTAAACCTAAACCTAAACCGAAACCTATAACATAACTAAACCAAAACCTATATCCTAAACCTTAACCTATAACCTATAAGCTATAACCTAAACTTATAACTTATACCTAACCTTAACCTAAACCTAAACCTTTAACCTAAACCTAAAAATAAAAAATTAAACCTAAACCTAAACTTAAAACCTAAATGTATTCTCAAATCCCTAAACCTAAACCTACACCTAATCTTGATTTTAACTCCCTAACCTAAACCTAAACCTAAACCTGAAAACCCAAACCTAAACTCGATCCTGAACCCGAACCCGATTTCGTTAACCTAAACCTTAACCTATTCTCAATTCTCTAAAGCTATAACCTAAATCTAAACCTAAACCTTAACCAAAACGTATAACCTAAATCTAAACCTTAACCTAAACCTAAACCTTAACCTTAACCTAAACCTAAACCTATACTTATAAATCTTAATTTATTTGATAAAAGTTCATTTATGGTTAAGTTATTTTCTCAATAAGTTTATTGCCTTAATGTATTATTTACGAAATTGCAAGATAAATTTGAATTGGATTCGAGTGTTCTGCACATTTCCTATGCCATCGACGACATGATCAAGGAGCGGTTCAAGGAGTACCGCTCCTTGTTACACAAGCGGTACAAGTAGTGCATGAGCAATGAGGAGGGCGCACTGTCCGCACCGCCACACGTGACCCATGATGACTGGAAGATACTCTGCAATAGATTTTCGTCTGATTCTTTTCAGGTAATATTTACATATTTACGATATCTTAATATAACAATTAAATTCGTAACTAATAATAATGTATTATGAATAATATATTAAGAAGAGGAGCAAAATAAATTCTAACAACATGAAAAAGTTAGCAGTGAACCATATAGCTGGTTTAAAGTCATTTGTACAAATTCGTCACGACATGGTAAGAAATTACTGGTAATTATTAAGTTGATATATTCTTTCAATACATTTTATATTAACTTTATTGTCCTTTCGATTGCGTAG
The DNA here is from genome assembly GCA_037074715.1 of Magnolia kwangsiensis. Lineage (NCBI taxonomy): Eukaryota > Viridiplantae > Streptophyta > Magnoliopsida > Magnoliales > Magnoliaceae > Magnolia > Magnolia kwangsiensis. The sequence goes on along the minus strand of CM073574.1, from coordinate 125,741,498 downwards.
CGAGATTTCATCACTAGCTAGGAGCCTGGACCAATATACCTCTACAAAGGGACTCACCGTTGGCAGGCGACGGATCTTGGGTGCATCCTAGTGCCAGCGAGATTTGGGTAAAAATCCTTACATTGTAAAATTTAATTGCATTAAATTATAATAATGTCATTTTTTTGAGAAAATTCATATGTTTTCATTACAGGCAGTGATGGACACCTTACGCAGTCAGCCCACTCCCGATGGTACTCAGCGGTGTGAGCCAGAGATCCTGAGTAAGGTGCTTGGCACCCGTTCTGGATATGTGCGTGGGCTTGGCCATAATGCCAAGCTCACGGCACCCGCTAGAGCTACTTCCACTCGATCCATTGTCGTTGGCGAGAGTACCACTCGTCGAGCTGATATCGCAGAGAGAGAGGTTCAGCAGCTACAGGTCATCGTCAATGACATCAGAGAGCAGCTGGAGAGGAAGAGTGAGCAGTTGGAGAGGCAGATGGAGGAGCAGCAGAGGACGATGGAGGAGCTGACGAGGCAAAGGGAGGAACAAGAGAGGAGGAGGATGGAGGAGCAGGAAAGGCTGAGGGAGGAGCAGGAGAGCTGACGAGGCAGAGGGAGGATCAGGAGAGGATGAGGATAGAGGAGCATGCGAAGCTGAGGGATGAGCAGGAGAGGAGGATGGAGGAAATGCGGGTGGAGCATGAGCGACGGATAGCGAATATGTTTCAGGCTCTTGCCGCACGCTTACCCATTGATGACCTAATACCTCTGCCCCCATTTTTGTGATTTTTTGTATTTTATTTATGATGTTAAACTTATATATATTTATGCATGATGTAGTTTATGTTTGGATAGATTTATTTATGTACTTTGGAGTTAAATGGCTTTAAATGTGAATATGATGAAATAAATTACATAATAGGTGTATATCAGGTGTATATTAAGAATTTTGTGCTGGAATATAGGTGGAAAAAAAAAAACTTTTACCTATGAAAATTTTCGTAGGTAAAAGTCTCCTCCAAGTTTTTACCTATGAAACTTTTCGTAATTAAAAGTCTCACCCATATTTTTACCTACGAAAATATTCATAGTTAAATGTTTTGTAAGTATTTTTACCTATGATATCATTCGTAGTTAAAAGTTTTTGTAAATATTTTAGCTACAAACTTATTTGTAGGAAAATGTTTGTAAATATTTTTACCTACGAAAATATGCGTAGGTAAAAGAATTTTTAGCTACCAATTTGGTGGTAGGGAAAATTTTTCTAAGTATTTTGACCTACGAATATATTTGTTGGCAAAAATCCTGTACCTTTTAGCTACGAAACTATTGGTAGGTAAAAAGTCTTGTAAATATTTTTAGCTACGAAATTGTTGGTAGCTAAAAAGTGTTTAATATTTCTGGCTACGAAATTGTTGGTAGGTAAAAAGTCTTGTAAATATTTTTAACTACGAAATTGCTGGTAGGTAAAAAGTGTTTTAAATATTTTTGGCTACGAAAGTATTCGTAGGTAAAAAGTCTTGTAAATATTTTTAGCTAAGAAATTGTTGATAGGTAAAGTATTTTAAATATTTTTAGCTACGAAATTGTTGGTAAGTAAAAAGTGTATTAATATTGTTAGCTACGAAAATATTTGTAGTTAAAATGTTTTTAAATATTTTTAGCTAGGAAATTGTTGGTAGCTAAAAAGTCTTGTAAATATTTTTACCTGCAAAAGTATTCGTAGGTAAAAAAGTTTTGTCAATATTTTTACCAACGAAAATTAACGTTGGTAAAATTGTTTGCCTACGAAAAGTTTCCTCGGCAAAAGTCTTACCTTTGCCAACCACATTTTGTTTTCGTGGGTAAAAGGTGTTCCCCTAGAACTATTAGCAAGGAATTTGCCAACGAAAAGTTTCGCGGATAAAACGTTTTGCCTACGAAAATAAGACTTTTGCCTATGAAAATTTTCGTTGGTAAAAGTGGCATTTCTTGCTAGGGTCTAGTAATTGCCGATTCATTATTACTCCTGCTAACATATGCACAACACTCCATGATGATCATGATGTGACTCTACAAATGTCAACCTAATCCAACATACAAGTTGTCTCCACTGCTTGAATTGGTAGGTTTATAGTTTTTCTTTTCTCATTATTTTATATGGTGCAACCCATGATGGTTGGATCAGCCTAATTTTTTGGCTCCTCAAATTTTGGACGACCCAACATTACCACTTTTGCATTTACCTACATACATGAGGCTCTATTCTGTTTAGGCAATGTTATACATTTTAGTTTGTAAATTTGGGGTCTTAGATCATTGACTTGGTGAATGCATTCATGGATGAACTGTGCCACAATATCTCTTCAGCCGCACAATCCTAATCCTTAGGCATTCACTTGCAAATGTATGGTTTAGAAGAAATACATTGATCATTCAGATTCAACGGATAACCAAAAAGGATTAGATGGTTAGAAGTTTTCAAATTAGGATATTTTAGGGTATGTTTATCCACACTGGAGGGGTACCAAATAATGGTTAGGATAACCCAATCACGATCCCCACATGGAAGAATGATATGGAATTTCCACATTGGTCATTAATAGAATAGTCAAGGACAACATTTCCTCACTCTATGATTCAGGGGTCTACAGATCGGGCATAGAAAATAGTTTTTTTATATACATATATAATTTTATTTTTATAAAGGTGGAGCATACCTTCCAAGTTTTACGTACGTCCTCCCTCTGGCATCATATATCAATTCTTCAACTGATAGTCAAGGGCGATATTTCCACAAATATGGAAATGGATTCTGATACAGAGGTCGCTACTGTGGGCCCGCATGATATATATATATATATATATATGCTCATGTCTTGATTCAGTATTCTGGTGGGCCATAGCAAAGAGAAGAAAATCAAGGGAGGAAACTATTTTCATTTTTCATGGCCCACCAAAGTTTTGGATCATAGTGAAAAATTGAGACCGAGGGTTTCATGAGGTGTTGTTTTACGTGGACCGTTCAGATTTTGGAGTCACATCATATATGATGAGTTCTCAAAATACATTTTCACGAGAACTGGTGTGCATTAGAGAATTTGGATATATATATATATATATATATATATATATATATATATATATATATATATATAGGGAAAAGGTACTTTGTGCTCGAGCTCATGGGAACTTCCCATGAGGTCGAGCTGTGTGGGCCCCACCATGATGCGTGTCGACCATCTACCCCATCAGTCAGATGCACCATTCCATGGTTGGCTTAGATCTCAAAAATCAAGTTAATTCGTGACTTGTGTGGGCCACACCACATACAAAAGTTGAAAGGGGTTACCCTCCATTAAAACATTCATAATCATTTGTTGGGCCCACCATGATGTGGTTCACAAATCCAGCCCATCCTTTATGTGCGTCCCACTTGGATGAGTGTTCAGACCAAGTTTCAAGCATCCAAATTTCAGGTGGGCCCCACCAAGTGCTTTTATATGTTTAGGCATGTCTTCACATGATTTTAGATGGTATGGCCCAACCAAGTTCCGTATACGGCTGATTTTTAGGATATCCCATAATTTAAAGGGGACCCATCAAATGCACAGTGTTGATGGTCGACACGCATCACGGTGGGGCCCACACAGCTCGACCTCATGGGAAGTTCCCATGAGCTTGAGTGCATAGTACCTTTTCCATATATATATATATATATATATATATATATATATATATATATATATAGAGAGAGAGAGAGAGAGAGAGAGAGAGAGAGAGAGAGAGTCCCAGTCTCCTGCGCACAAGGCCACACAGAGCTTTCATGCGAGCATTTATGTGAGCTGTTAGGTTACACTCACGGCTGCAATTCAACAACATTGAGAATAAGAGTCTTGAAAATTATGACTCGCACCAAGACTCCTCGCGCTCACGGGAATAGCATGATGTACGCAGTTAGGTGGCTATTGGACGGTGATCTATGGGCCGATCATGATGTATGTGTTTTATCCACGTCGTTCATCTAATTTTCATATCATTTTAGAACATTAGCAAAAAAAAAAAAAAAAAAAAGGTAGATCCAAATCTCAAATGGACCACACCATAGGAAAACGATGTTAATTAAACACCTATCGTTAAAAACTTCCAAGAATCCACTGTAGGGTTTATTTGCCATCCAATCTGTTCGTTAGGTCACAAAGACTTAGATGATGAGAAAACAAAAATATCAATTTCATCCAAAACTTGTGGCCCTTAAGAATTTTTTAACCATGAGCGTTGAATCACCATTGTTTCTTGTGGTGTGGTCCATTTGAGATTTGGATATACCTCGTTTTCAGGTCATGCCCTAAAATAAGCATTCAAAATGAATGGACGGCATGGATTAAACACATACATCATGATGGGGCCCACAGAGTACCCTGTAGTAGCCATCTAGTGACGTTGCCTCATAAGGCAATCCGTGTCTCCTAGATGCATGGGTACCACTCCCATCAAGATGGAAGCTCATTACTTAGTGAGTAACCAAGTACGCTTACTTACTGCGTAAACTCTATGGGGCCCACTATAATTTACCTATTTAATCCCCTCCGTGCATCCAGTTTACTAAATAAGATTACATAAACATGGATGAAAACAAATATCAACTTGAGCCAAAAGTTTTCTAGTCGGAAGAATTTTTCAAAGGCAAACATTCAATTTACATTGTTTCATGTGGTGTGCTCCACTTGAGCTTTGGATATGCTTCAATTTTGGGTTCAACCCATAAAATGAGCTGGAAAAACGGATGGACGGCGTGGATAAACCACACACATTCATGGTGGTCCCAACATAGTTTTGCTCAACATGATAAAAGTCTACTCTTAACTCAGTACGCAATTTGATTTCACCATGACCCAGCTAGAGATAGACGGTTCTACTGGTGCCTCTTTGGGGCCCACTGTGATCTATATGTTTTATCCACCCTGTTCATATTTTTAGACAAATTATTTTAGTACATGAGCCCAAAAATGAGGCACATCGAACACTCAAGTGGACCACACCACACGCAACATTTATTCGAGTTGGAATAAAAGTCGTCTAATCACACCAATCGCTCCACCATCATTTTTCGTTACCTGCAGTGGGGCCCACCGTGATCTATGTATTCTATCCACTTAGTACATCTATTTTAACAGATAATTTTACAGCTTGAGACCAAAAATAAAGTATATCCAAACCTCAAGTGGACCACATCACAGGAAACAATGCGAATTAAATGAATACCATTGAAAAATACTTGGGGGCCATAGAAGTTATATATCAAGCTAATATTTGTAACAATGCGAATTAAATGAATACCATTGAAAAATACTTGGGGGCCATAGAAGTTATATATCAAGCTAATATTTGTATTTTTCTCTTCATCCATATCTGTGTGATCTTATGAACAGGTTGGATGACAAATAAACATTATCATGGGCCCTAGAAAAGTTTCAACGGTGGAAATCATTATTTCCATTGTTTCCTGTGGTATGGTCCACTTCAACTTTGAATATGCTTCAATTTTGGGCTCAACCCTTGAAATGAGATTAAAAAAACGGATGGACGGCATGGATAAACCAAATACATTTACGGTGGTCCTAACAAAATCTACTTAGAATGATAAAAGCGTCCTGAGTAACTTAGAAAGCAATCTAATTTCATCGTGTGTACGAAGGAAGTGGATTGGTTGGTGTACCACACACACCACCGATGCAGTTGGTGTGTTGACATCACCAAGTTATGTGAGTCCCATCATTAGGTATGAGTTATATCCAAACCGTCCGTCCCCTAGGTGATCTACTCTTAATACTTGAGCTGAAAAATAAGATAGATTCAAAAACTAAGTGAACCACACTGTAAAAAGCAATGGGGGATGGAACGCCTGCCATTGAAACACTCTTTGGGGTCACGAAAATCATGGATTAATATGATATTTGTTTTTTCTCTTCATCCAGGTCTGTGTGACCTGATGAACAGATTGGATCGAAAGTAAACGTTAGGGTGGGCCCTACGAATGTTTTATGGATGAGAATCATTGGTCCACTGTTAAAAACTTCTCGAGCCACAAGATTTGGATGAATTGGATATTTTTAGTTTCCCATCATCCATGTCTATGTGACCTAACGAACAGGTTGGATGGCAAATAAACATTATAGTGGGCCATAGGAAGTTTTTGACGATGGTGTTCAATTACAACTGTTTTCCTACGATGAGGTCCATTTGAGGATCAACTTTGTTTTTGGGCTCATACTTGAAAATGATATGAAAAATTAGATGAACGGCATGGATAAAACACGTACATCATGATCGAATCAAAGAGCACCATCCAATAGCTTTCAAGCTACGTACGGCATGCAATCCCCATGAGAGTGTGAAAGTATCATCGCGAGTCATTATTTTAGAGGCTCTCTCATTCTCACGGCTACTGAATCCCAGCCGTGAGTATAATCTAACAACTCATATGAAAAGCTAGCATAAAATCTCCATGCGGCCTTGTGCGCATGAGACCATTTATATATATATATATATATATATATATATATATATATATATATATATATATATATATATATATATATATATATATATATATGGAAAAGGTACTATATGCTCGACCCTATTATACCTTTCATAAGGTCAAGTGGTGGCGTCACGTTATTCGTTGGCGGTTGATGAAATTTTATAAGGAAACTAAGTAAACAAAACTGCAAGAAATTTTGTAGAAGACGGACGCGGATTAGCTACTGACAAGTCGGGTAGCGGGACTTGTACTGAAGCTACATAACCAAGTTTTGTGGGCCTCACCATGATGTATATTGTGTATCCACTCTGTCCATCCATTTGGAGAGATCATATTATCACATGATCCAGAGAATGAGTCAGATCAAAGGCTTAAGTGGACCACCACGGATAATAGTGGAGAGAGTGACGCCCACCGTTAAAAACTTCTAAGCGTTACAAAAGTTTTAAATCAAGCTAATATTTGAACTTTCTATATTTCATGTTTGCGTTAACACATGAACCGATTGGATCTCAAATAAACATCATGATGGACCTTAGGAAGGTTTCAACGGTGGTCGTCACTATCTCCACTGTTTTCTATGGTGGGTCCACTCAGCTTTTGATCTTCCTCATTCTTTGGATCATGTCCTAAAATGATCTCTCCAAATGGATGCACGGTGTGGATACAACACATATTGTGGTGAGCCCACAAAATTCAGTGACGTGACTGCTGCAGCGAGTTTGGCTACTCAACTTGTCACAAGCTAATTCGCGTCCACAGGCCAAACCCGCTGTAATATAGCTGAAGTCACGTCACCAAGTTATGTGGGTTTTAGCATGATGTATGTATTATATCCACACCATTCATCCACTTTGAGAGATCATATTATGGCATTATCCAAAGAATGAGGTAGATCAAAAGCTCTAGTGGACCCCACCACAGAAAAAAGTGTGTAGAGTAATGCTCATGCTTAAAATCATCCTAAGGCCCACTGTACTGTTTATTTGACATCCAAACTATTGATTAGGTCATGCGAACCCATGTGAAGGAAAAAAAACAAAGATCAACTTGATCCAAAACTTTTATGGCCCCCTAACAAAATTTAATGGTCAACACCTATTCAACACTGTTTCCTGTAATGTGGTCTACTTGAGATTGGGATATACCCCATTTTTTGTCTCATTACCACAAAATGATCTAGAAAAACATATAAACGGAATAGATGAAACACATACAGCATAGCAGGGCCCATATAACACCGACCACCCGCCATTCCCCGGTGGCGGGGGAGTAGCCGGTACACCAACCCGCCAACCTAGGGGAGTGGATTTCCAACTAAAGCCTTCCACGAAGAGATTCTACGTGGGGACCACTGTAATCTTTGTATGAAATCCAACCCGTCCATTCGTTTTTAGATATCATTTTAGGGCATTATACCGAAAATGAGGAGGATTCAAAATTCAAGTAGGCCATACGAGATGAAACATGGTAAAAAAGAATGCTTACCGTTGAAACCTTCCTAGGCTTCACTTTGGTGTTTATATTCCATCTAAACCGTTTATAAGGTTATTTTCACTGATATGAAATGAAAACACCATGAACATAAATCAATACAAAACTTCCGTAGCCATATGAATGTTTCAACAGTGGTTACTAAACCCCTGTTGTTTCCTTTCACGTGTCCCATTTAATTTCTGGATCCTGCTCATTTTTTATCGCATGTCGTAAGATAATTTTGAAAAACGGATGGACAGATTAGATTTATCACAAACATCATAGTGGGCCTCACACAGAATTCTAGCACATGATCTTCCAACAACAACCAAAGGCTCGCACATAAATTTCTTGCGATTTTGTTATATATATATATATATATATATATATATATATATATATATATATATATATATATATATATATATATATATATAAGAGAGAGAGAGAGAGAGAGAGAGAGAGAGTCATGCTCCCCTGCACACCTACGCACATGTGCACCTTTGCACACGTGTCATGGGTGTCTAATCTGAACGGTACATGTGATGCGAAATCCCATGAAACCTCACTGGACAAATTTTCACCCCAATCTAAAATTCTGGTGGGCCATAGCAAAGAGAAACGCAAATCAAGGGAGGAAATTGTTTTCATTTTTCATGGCCCATCAAGTTTTAGATTAAAGTAAAACTTCGGCCTTGGGGGTGCTGCTTCACATGAACGGTTCAAATTTTGGATTAGGGGGTTTCACGAGGTGCTGCTTCACATGAACGGTTCAAATTTTGGATCCACATCACGTATGATGGGTTTTCAAAAAAGTTCGTACGTAGTACATACGAACGGGTTCGTAGGTGAGCGTTCCGCTATATATATATATAGGGAGAGAGAGAGAGAGATGCTCACACACAACTAGTTGGATTTCACGTGCTCATGATTTGATTGGGGTCCGGTAAAAATCAAAGGTGGATGTCTCTCCCTCAAATATTCCATTGGTGTGGCTCACCTAAATTACAAATCTGCCTTATATTTTCTCTCTTAACTTACAATGAGATTTCACATCTAATGGTCGGAGTGGATCTTGGGTACATGATACGGTGGGCTATATCAAAATTCAAGGTAACCTCTCTGCTCGTCTTCGTATTCAGAGAGAAAAGGTGCCTGTTCCCTGAAAAGTGGGAGTACATTGGGCGCAGCCTGTCCTCAGGCAACACTGGGCATCCCAGATCCTCGGCCTACCTTCATCGTATTGCATATCCATTCTCTACATCTATATTTTTAGTTCATGAAAGGACAAGATTCGAAAAATGAAATAGATTCATATTTCAGGTGGACCACACCACAGAAATAGTTTTGATTGACCATTAAAAACTTTTTGAGGGCCAAAAGTTTTAGAATAAGCTGAAATTTATTTTTATTTTCGTTCATTAAGGTCTTTGCAACCTTATCAGTAAGTTGGGTGGCAAGTAAAAAAAATTATAGTGGGCCCCAGGAAATTTTAATGGTAAAAGTTCAATTTTCACTATTTTCCATTTTTCATTTGGTGTGGACCACTTGAGATTTATAATTGCTTAGTTTTTGTATCAATGCTCTAAAATGAGCTAAAAAAACCAATGGCCTGCATGGATATACAATACATACATTAACGTGGGTGGCATGGTCAGGGACGAACCATGCTGCATAAGTAATTGACTGCACTTAAACCACTCTTTATATTTTTCCTAACATTGCTCTTTTTTCTTATGAGGAACCCCGAAGAAGCTTAACAGTGAAAGATGAATGTCTAACTTATTTTTATCAAGCCCACCATGATGTCTTGATGTGCATGTGAGATCCAATGCGACCATTAGATGTGTGATCTTATTCTACATCTAGAGACAAAATATTAGGCTAGATTTTGATTTAGGTAGGACACACCAATAGAACAATAGAGGAAGAGACATCTACCTTTGATTTTTACAAGATACACGACCATGAGTAAGTGAAATCCATTCCAACCATTAGATGTCACATCAAAAGTTAGGCATATAACTCAAAAATCAGGACCATGCTTGATTTAAGTGTTCCTCATGAAAGGAAGTATTTTAAAAGGTAAGCCTTTTTTTTTTTTTAACACTAGCTATTTTCAATTGTGCGGTCCACTTGAACCATGGATAGAGTTGATTTTCGGTTCTTAGATCTAACATAGGGTGACACGTGATGGTTAAGGTAAATTTTACATTAATACCACAGTGCCTCCCTCCCCCCCCCCCCTCTCAATATTAATTAGCATTAGAGAAAAAAAATTCTCATTAAATGCCCACTAGTTGGACCAAAATGCAGAGTCCAATTAGTTGTGTGTGAGCATTTTAGTCCAACTAGCTGAGCATTTAATGAAAAAAAATTTCTCCAATGCTAATAAGGGCGTTTGCTTCACTTTAGTCTTGAAAATGATCTCTGACTTGGGTGGGCCCCATTGTGGTGTTAATGTAAAATCTACCTTAGCCATCACATGTGTCACCCCATGTTAGATCTAAGAACCGAAAATCAACTACATTCATGGTTCAAGTGGACCGCACAATTGGAAATAGTGTTAAAAAAAAAACTTGCATTCTAAAATAATTCCTTTCATGAGGCGCACTTAAATCAAGTATGGGCTTGATTTTTGAGTTCTATGCCCAACTTTTGATGTGGCATCTAATGGTTGGAATATATTTCACTTCCTCATGATCGTGGGTCCTGTACAAATCAAAGGTAGATGTCTCTCCCTTTATGGTTCTATTGGTGTGTCCTACCTGAATCAAAATCCAGCTTGATATTTTGTCTCTAGATGTAGAATAAGATCACACATCTGATGTTCGTATTAGATCTCACATGCACATCAAGACATCATGGTGGGCCTCATAAAAATAAGGTTAGACATTCATCTTCTACCATTAATAGGGGTGTACATTAGGTCGAACCAAGTCGAGCTGGGCTTAGCTCGACTCGGCCCGGCCACTAGCTGACCTCAGCTCAAACTCGACTCAACTCGGTCCTCGAGCCTAACTAGCCGACAAGGCTGGGTTCAGTTAGCAACTTGTGCCAGTTCAAGTTGAATTCGAGCCAAGATCGAGCCGAGTTCGCCTTTGCAGCATTTCCACAAACACTTGGACTATACCTTTAAAATTCTATTATTTGTAAAACAACAATAATAGTTTTATAGGTATTTTATCAAACACCTTCTGAGCAACCTAAAAACCAAAAAAAAATGGGTATTTGTTTCATGAACATACTTTCCTTGCCACCAACCACACTTCGTTGAGTCATTTCATCAAACACTTGGTGAGCAACATCAATATCAAAGTAATCGAGTCACCGAACTGGTTCAATTCGAGCTGGGTTCGATCCAAGTTGAGTTGAGCTGAGGCTAGCTCGAACTCATTTTTGAGTTAAAAAAATCAGCTCGATTCGACTCGAAGTCAGCTACGAACCGAGTCGAATCGAGCTTTTTCGAGTCAAGCGAGCTAACCGAGCTAGATCAGCTCGTGTGCACCCCTAACCATTAAGCTTCTTTAGAGTTCCTTATAAGAAAAAAAGAGCAATGTTAGGAAAAATATAAAGAGTCGATTAAGTGTAGTCCATTGCTTATGCAACATAGTTCGTTCTTGACCATGCCGCCCAACTTAATGTATGTGTTGTATATTCACATGGTCCATTGGTTTTTTCAGCTCATTTTGGAGCATTGATTCAAAATGTAAGCAATTATAAATCTCAAGCGATCCACACCAAATATAAAATAGTGAAAATTGAACTTTTACCATTAAAATTTCCTAGGGCCCACTGTAATTTTTATTTTACTTGCCACCCAAGGTCACAAAGACCTTGATGAAGGAAAATAAAAATAAAAATAAGTTTCACCTTAATCCAAAACTTTTGGCCCACAAAAAGTTTTTAATTGCCAATCACCACTATATCTGTGGTGTGGTCCACCTGAAATATGTATATATTTCATTTTTCGAATCTTGTCCTGTTGTGAACTAAAAATATAGATGTAAAGAATGGATATACAATACGTTTATCAAGGTAGCCTGAGGATCGGGGATGCACAATACTGCACGACGACGGGCTATACCCAATGTACTCCCACTTTTTTGGGAACATGCACCTTTTCTCTCGGAGTACCGATACGTTGAACGGTAGGAGAGAAAGGTTACCTTGATTTTTGATATGGCCCACCGTATCATGTACCCAAGATCCACTCCGACCATTAGACGTGAAAATCTCCTTGTAAGTCTAGAGAGAAAATATAAGGAAGATTTGTTATTCAGGTGAGCCACACCAATGGATATGTATTTTTTCCAATCATTATAGAGAATGAATCTAAAATTGAGGGAGATCAAAATCTCTAATGGACCACACCAGAAGAAAATAATGGTGACTAAATGCCCACCATTAAAAACTTCCCAAGGCTCGCTGTAATGTGTATTTGTCATCCAACTTTTTTATTAGGCCACCCACACCTGGATGAAGAGAAAAAACAAATATCGGCTTTATACAGAACTTCCCTGACCCTTAAGAAGCTTTTAATGGTGAGTGCTCAATCGCCACTCTTTCCTGTGACCTAGTCTACATGTCATTCGGATCTGCCTCATTTTGAAATTATGCTATAAAATAGTCATTAAAAAATGGATGAATAGCTTGGATATGATACATACATCATGGTGGGCCCATATATCACTTTCAGTGGCCACCGCCCACTGACGCTGTCAGTAGGCAACCCGCGTCCCACGAGTACCACCGCATCCACGGAGTGGTGCAGAATCCAAGAAATCAATCAGTAGGTCCCACCGTGTAGATGCCTCAGTCCTACGATAAATGTAGCCCACTCAGTTAGTCACTGATGGAATAGTCAAGGACAACATTTACTCACTCATTGTATTAACGTCCCCTGATTTTTTTTCTAACAGCTGGTCTAGAAACACCGTGCCGAGAACGGAAGCGCATCGGCTAGGAACGGTTTAAAGGAGATCAAAGTTACATGAACCCCGCAATGATTTATTTATTGTATCCAGATCGTTCGTCAATTTTTAGAGATCATTTTAAAGCATGAGACAATAAATGAATCATATCCAAAGCTCAAATAAACTGTTCATAGTTAAAAACATCCTAGGGCTCACCATAATATTTATTTATCAACCACTCTATTAGTAAGGTAAAAATGCCCAGATTAAGAGAAAAAAAAAATTTCATATTGATCTAAAACTTCTGTGATCCTAGAAGAGTTTTAATGGTAGACATTCAATCCCCCACTTCTTTTTTCAATGTGGTCCACTTTATCTTTAGATATGTCTTATTTTTTTAGCTCATGCCTTACTATGAGCTCCCAAATTGATAAACGGTTTGGATATAACACATACTTATGATTGGACCCACATAACTTGCTGACGTCAATACACCAGCTACATAACTGGTGTATGGTACACCAGCCAATCCGCTTCCCATCCTAGGGACCAAGGCTACATGTGGATGCGGATTGCGTCCTACACCCACCCAAACAGTAATCCATCCGGGAAGAGCTCTGTGGGAACTACAGTGATGTAAGTGGATAATTTATCCACGCCGTTAATCATTTTTCTCAAATCATTTTAAGTTATGAACCAAAAAACGAGGCAGGCACAAGGCTTAAGCGGACCACAAATTGGGGATTGAACGTCCACCATTAAAAACTTCTTGGGAGCTAGAAAAGTTTCGGATGAAGCTGATATTTGTTTTTTCGCTTCATCCACGTCTACACGACCTTATGAATAATTTGTATGTTAAAAATAAGTCACGGTGGCCCTTCGAAAGGTTTCAACGGTGAGTGTCATTATCACTACAGCTTCCTTTGGTGTGGTCCATTGGAGCTGTGAAACTACTTAATGTTTTGGATCATACCTTAAAATGATCTGAGAAAAACGATTAACGGCGTGGATAAAACACTTACATGGGTAGGACGCAATCCGCGTCTAGCTACGTGTATCCTCGCTCTCATATATTTATGTCAATTCATGAAAGGGGTGGTCACTAGGGGTGTACATTGAGTCAAACCAAGTGGAGCTAACCTTAGCTTAACTCGGCTCAGCCATTGGCTGACCTCAGCTCGAACTCGGCTCGGCTAAGTCCTCGAGCTTGACTGGCCAGCTCAGGCCGAGTTCAAGCCAAGATCGAGCCGAGTTCCCCATTGAGGCATTTCCACAAACACCTGAACTATAACTTCAAAATCCCACTGTTTTACAAGTAGAGACAATGGTTTTATAGGTATTTTATCAAACACCTTCTAAGCAACATAAAAACCAAAAAAAATAAAGAGAAAAAGGGTATTTGTTTCATGTACATACCTTCCTTGCCACCGGCCACATTTCGTTGAGTCATTTTATTAAACAGTTGGTGAGCAACATCAATGGCAAAGTAACTGAGTCACTGAACTGGTTCGATCCGAGTCGAGTCGAGTCGAGCTGGGCCTGCTTGAACTTGACTCGAACTCATTTTCGAGCTCAAAAAATCAGCTCCACTTGGCTCAAACTCGGCTTCAAACCGAGTCGAATCGAGTCAAGCGAGCTAACCGAGCTATCTCGGTTCGTGTACACCCGTAGCGGTCACTAAAGATTTTTGCACGAGCTTTCCTAAGCCATTCAAAGTATCTTAGTTAGATGTCACCACACGCATGTTGTTACATAGAGGTGGGGCTCACAGAGCACTGACCACCAGCCACCGGACTGGTGGCAGGGAAGTAGCCCACTCAATTAGTCACCAATAGATAGTTAAGGACCGCATTTCCTCCCTCACTGCATTGACGTCTCCCTAGTCTTCCTTTGAACAGCTGGTCTACAAACACCGTGTTGAGCCTTTCCATAGGTAAAGATGTGGATTTGGGAAGCTTGAGGAATAGAATTGGCAACGATCATCCTTCATCAATTGAGGTATGTAATGGTGCAAAAATACTTAAAATTTTAGGTTAAAGAGTAGTTTTGAAAATAAAAAATGAAAAGTAAGAAAAGAGTGGAATTTGTTGGTTTTTTTAACTCTACATGATAACTACAAGCTAATTGTAGATTAATATGTATCCCTTGAGTGCTCAAGCTACTCGCTTGCGTAGCCACATGTAGCTATTGTTGAAGATCTGGACAACTCCTACAGTAGGGAACACAATGAAAATGCCCTCGCCCAAAAATCAGATCCTCATCATGTTGGTAACAGTTTTAAAACAAATGGACTGAAAAAATGACAAATGGCACAATTCGGCCTGATTTTTGGGCTAGGGCCAGCCCATGCTGTATCCATGCCTTTTGCATTGTGTTATGGCTCATGATCACTGTAAATAGACTTAATTGTGTTTGTGTTCTGCCAAATAAAATAATGATTATTTTCTTAGCCCAAAATTTGCTGATAATACTGCTTTCATCAAAGCTTCATATTTGAAGTGCTTATCTAGCTCACCCACCCATCTTACGTAGGAAAAGACCTAACCTTTCAACTAAGACAAAAGCAGAGAAAATAAGAAAATGCTTAAGCAGGTGAAAGAGAACTGTGAAAGTACGGTCCAAAGGACAACGGTAATCTAAGAAGAAAGTCAAGATCCAAATTCATGTTCTGTAAAGCAAATGAAATGGTCCTTTTCATCAGCTCCCAAAACCTAACTTAAATTCTCTATTTCCAAGGGATCAGTAGACCATCTTGACGAGGTAAGAAAAGAATTTAATTCAGAAGAGGAAGAAATTAAGTAAAGCATATTCAATTATTTAGCAAACCTCTCATATCCAGTAAAACTGTGGCATGTAGCATAACACTGTGTACAACCGAACTTCACATACAACCTCATCTTTCCTACCAACATGTCTCATATATATGGCTTTTGGTTCCCACGAAAGATGTGCTCCACCATCAAAGTCACACATGGCAAAGAAGATTAGTATAGTCATTAGGCAGGCCACACCTTCATAATCAATTCCAGTCATCGGTCTTAACTGTTCACAACCCCAAGTGTAAGGTCACGATGTAGTAATAATCTCAGTAAGACAGAGGTCGAATCCACAAGGATTGAACCTTATACGTATTCTAAAAGTCATTAGAACTAGAACTAGAAGAAGATGTGATCTAAATTTGAAAATTTTAAGAGAATAATTGTGAACTAATTAACTAAAACTTGTAAAATTCAAAGGTGGGAAACTGAGATTTCCAAGGATCCACTTGTAGAGATCAGGGAGATCTATGCTTGATTCACGAACATAACTGGAATCAGAGTCTTATCTTCATCCAATTGGAAGATGCCATTAAAAATCAACTATGAACTTCCTTTGATCTAGTTCTCAATAGACGAGAGGTATTAGAACTAGAATTGATTCCATCACAAAACCATGTCCATGAGACAAAGCAAACAACAAAATTTAACTAATCTATAACCAATCTAAAAGAATTATGAATGTTGGGAAGGATTCCATCATCCAACCATGTCCATGAGACGATGGTAAACAACAGGGTTCTCAAGTTCATAATCTCTATAATGAAAAGAACATGTTTAAAGCTATCACAGATCTATTGTAATTTAAGTCACAACAAACCATTAAAAACTAAAAGCATTCCTTATAATCAAACTAGAAGCAAAGCTAATTCAATTTAAACATGAATCAAGGCAATAAAAAGGATCTCATCACGCTACAAGTTTCACCTCTTAGTTCTATCTAAGAAGTTTAGCCAATCATAAACATGATTAGAGTAAAATCTCTTAGAAAAACATAAATAAACAAGAACGAAAATAGGAAAGAAAATACAAAACTCTTTTGGAAACGGCTGCTCCACGTGACCTCTCTCTCTCCTCTTTCTTTGCTCCACACCGGATGATGCCTTTTCACCTCTCTTCTCTCCTTTTATAGCCATGATGTAGGTTGGTCAGCCGAAGTCGGCTGGAGTGGAAACCTCGAAACTCCTCTGCGATAAGTCTGTTTATGCAGTCAAGAAGACGGCGCACACAACTCCCCACTTTCCTTGCCGATCGGCAAAACAACTTCTAGATCTTGATTGAATTTTCCATCCCTACAGGATGGACGGTGCAAATTTTCTATCACCTTCAAGACAGGGGCCCACATCGATCCGCAATCACTAACATCCGATCATAACGCGAATTGCGCAAATGGAATGTGCGGGATTTGCGGTGCGGATGGATTTCCATCCCTGTTGACACAGATGGTAAAAAGGGCCATCGTCCTGTTATTTTTTCATCCTAATCAAGATGGATGGACCAGATCATCATGAAGGGTCTTGTAAGTGGCCCACAAGGACCGTCTGCAAGTCTATTTGCAAAATAGAGCCTGTGCAATGCTTCTTGCGCTGTGGTTGGTGGGCCCATGATCAATGCAGGCGGAGAAATCCATTCCGTCCATTGGGTTTGCAGTGAGGTTTCAGTGCAAAAGGGATGGTTTTGAATTGTCGTTGATGCCGCCCACTGAATCTGTGCTTCTGCCATCCGTCCTGCGTTTGAGACTTTGTGTACATGTAACATCCAAGAAAATCGGGCCGCAGATCAAGGTACGGTCGGTTTAGCCCTTTTAATTCAATGAATGGTGTGGATCATCGAATTGTATGATGATGGTGGCCCACTGAGCTCCGTCCGCAAGCCTCTGTCGTCTGTTACGCGGGTGCAAATCCGGACGGGTCAGCGGTTGCTGATCGTTTTGGTTGGCTCGGTGCACAGCGAGTGCACTTTCTGTAGTGCACGTACAACACTCGTGTGGGCCCACAATGATATTTCTGATAAATCCACACCGTCCATCTGCCTTCCCATCTAACTTAAAGGGTTAAATCCAAAATTGAGGCATATCCAGATATCCGACAGACCCCAAATCAGTGATTTATGGCTGATCTTTTCCGTTGGGCCACTTCCACAAAGATCCAATGCCTAAAATTTTACATATACAGTTACTTTATGATCCTCAAGCCGAATATAAAGTTTCGAATTAAATGGATGGTGGAAACCATGTGATCTTGCATTCAGGACGATTCTCAGGCCTCTTTATCGTCAATCACTTGATTTTCTCGGATCTTTGGCATGTGAATTCTTCAATTTTGGTCCCCTAAGATCCGTCCCTTGCCTTGGTGATTCGTAAGCATCAAATTCATGCCTTTATCACCCTTTTTCAATCCAAGCTCTTAAATTCACCTTGCAACACAAACATGATCAAAATAGGACGTTAAACATTATCATGTTCATAAAATCAGATAATAACTGGGGTCTAATATGCAATATTTGACCCTCAACATTAACACAAAGGTGTGGGCCACCTAACGAGCCTAATTCGTGTACCACATTTACTTGTTTTTTATATTGGTCATGGTACCTATAATGGAAAATGAACAGGAATCTAGAGAGATGTTTTTACAGTTAATCTTCAAGAACAAGAGAATGAATGCAAGATCGAGAGCTAAGAGTGAGAAATGTGAAAATAGAAACAACTTCCAATTCTGAAATGAATGGGACTAGGCAAGACCAAGAGGCATCCAATGAAACAAGTTGGGAAGAATTTATCAATAATAGATTACTTAGAAAAATAGGTAAAAAGAAAAAAGTCATCCAAGATTTATTTTTGGCTTGACAAAATAATTTTACATTAAAAAAAAAAAAAAATCAAGATGAAACGAAAGCTCTGTGCAGAAAATATGTTTGGACACCCATGTAAAGTGTCAAACATGCAGCACTTTCCAATGACATCACTAGGACACTTTGTTCCCACAGATTTTGAAGTATCATGTTGTGTTTGTCGTGTCCAAGTGTCCCCACTTGTCAGCACAGTAAAATCCTAGAACGTAAAGAGTGTTCAGGTAGCACTGTTAACAGATGCTGACTAGTGTCATCAGCTCTAGAAAATGAATCAACATAAATATTCAAGTAAAGATTGTAACCCATGTAAGCCTTCACTAGCAGCCATTTCTCATGACGCCTAGTCTGGTGAATGGTTCAGAATTTGAATATGTGGCACACATTTACACGTGCAAGAAGCATACCAATTACTCCACCTTGCTGGCATGCTTCTTGTAAAAATGCGAAGCGAGCAGCTTTCCAAAAAGTGCAACAGCCTCTTGCAGATTTAATGAAAATGAAAATCTGTGTAACACAAAACAGGCCTTGGGTTGTGATAGATTACAAGAATTTTCCTTCAGTCCCTTGTATGGTCATCCAAGTTTACTATTCAAACAAAATTCTTGCAAAAACCTCAACCAGCCTACATGGTATAGAATTTGGGATGGTGACATCATATGAATTGAATGGAATTTTCAATGTTGGTGTCCAACACAATGTTACTTTCCCTCTTTGATTTATTAATTTCGTTCATTCCATGAGATTGTTATATCGAATTGTACTTTATGTGCATGCATGCATGTCCAGGATATATATGCAGCTTGCATTGCAAGTTGTTCACGCATGACTAGGAAGCGTAGCTTGCATTGCAAATGGTGCATCAGACTCATGGGACTCGTTGCTTACATGAAGTTGTGTTCTGGAGATACTATATGTCTCATTGAAAATATGAAGGATTTCGCTTGGAACTATATAGCTGAAGTAATACTTAGGAACATAAGAAGATGCATGTATTTGCACAAAAGATGGGTGTAATTGAAATCTCTATGTGAGGGTGTGAATATGTTCTTTTTGTGTATGGTGAAGAAATAGAATACAAAGAAAATTTTCAGATTCATCTTCCTTTGCTTTATTTATTATTACAACAAAAGGCTTTATAATCCAACACTTGTTTCATGTGACTTTAGATTATATGCAACAAGGGAATAGGAATGGTAGACAAGGAACAAGCTAAGATGCCAATGCTTGTATATGTTTTCTCATGAAGAGAAACGTTCCTATCCTCACCACTTCAAAGCGGGCGCCCTGAATGTCCTGTATGTGCACGCCCTGTTTCTATCTCTATCGTTATCTCTAACAAAAATTGACTACTCTCTCTCCCACTTTCCAATGTCACAGCTACAGGTATCATGCATACTTAGCAATTCCCCACACATATTGTTCTTAGATTGAGACATGTACTTGAATGACCCAACTTTCGCTCAACAAGCCATGTATTTCCACCTCGATCCTCACATTTCTCCCTGTATTATGTTCAATTCCCTCAAACCTATCACAACATCAGCAGCAATGATATCTATGATTCCTAACTGTGAGAGGTTTTCAAGGTATATGAATCAATGACAAACAGTGCCTCATTCCACACTTGCACCCAATGCAGCTGGAGAGATTTTCTTTTCTTTAACAGCTTTGTTATATTGTGGAAATCATGTCTAGATTTGGTGGAAAGGTTGCGATGAGATCAAAGGACCACCTTTGTCTGGAACTAGATTTTACATGAGAAGGGAAGCCTTATACGAAACTACACTAGGCTACTCTTCAAGAAAATGTCAGTCGTGTACAAAAGCCCATGCTATCTATACAAGTTCCAAAATGAAAGATTGAAGAAGCACATTAGCTGATTTTTTTAAGTTGATTTTTCTTGCAACAAGCAGGGCTGGATTCCATACAGGATCTCCATCAATTTAGAGAATGTGTGGGTCCCTCAAATGAGCTGATTAAGTCAATGCGCCAGAACTATAAATGCAATGTGGATGATAGTGTTGCACCAAATGCATTACTATTGCAAGAAGCCAACTCTTGGCCTCTTGCACTTACGAGAAAGATACAAAATGGGGTAAAGAGGTAGGTCCCACTCTCAAGTTATCAATTGTGTCCATTGGTTGGGCAATCCATGATGGGGCCCACATGGCATCGTAGGAAACTACCCATTTGATTGGTTCTATAGTGGATGGGAACTTTATAAGTATCACATTCGTCAAACAATTCTAACCATAGTTTAAAAACATGAAACTTTAGTTGACCCAAAACCTAGTTGAGTCCAGTCAACACAAACTCAGACAAGCTCATCAAAAAATTTTACAAGTCATTTCTGCCTGATATTTAATGCTAAAATATAAATAATATATAAATTATATAAGTTATGCAAAGCTTTATCCAGTTTTTTCAAGTTTTTATTGAATTTTATGAAGTTTTTCCGTATCCAATCGAGTTTAATCCAAGTCATAACCAAATTGAGTTTTCTTTTGGTCTTGGTAAAATCTGGTTGAGGCAAGTTCTTTCTTCTTCTTCTTCTTCTTCTTCTTCTTCTTCTTTCCAGTTTTCAAACTATGCTCGATCTATTCAATTCACTGCTTTCCAATGGACGACAGAGCAAAACTATCCAAATGTTCATGATCAACCAGACCAAATCAGGTGACCAGCTTAAGGTTCTTCCCCTCAATGTGATTTTTTGTACATTTTTCCATCCAC
Source organism: Magnolia kwangsiensis (assembly GCA_037074715.1). Lineage (NCBI taxonomy): Eukaryota > Viridiplantae > Streptophyta > Magnoliopsida > Magnoliales > Magnoliaceae > Magnolia > Magnolia kwangsiensis. Next base: position 125,720,199 of record CM073574.1, on the reverse strand, counting down.
CATATGGCCCTTCATGGATATGCTCAGGTCATGAAGGCAAAGCTCCTCTTCTCTTGAGGCTTCTTCATGAAAAGTGTCACTAACTACAATTGTTTGTTGGTGAGCAGATAGGCTTCCTTTATGATTCTGTGCTAGAGGATTTCGTGACAGGGTTCCTCATGCACCGTGGAGGGTGGATATCTGTATATGTTGATCCTCCAAGGCCCTCATTCTTCAGCACAACTCTTATCAATTTGAATGACATCTTGGCAATGTTTTAAATATTGTTATCACATAATATATTGCAACCTTGGAATACAGATAAATATCGGTTATCGCATGGGATATATCAGTTGTATCGCGTAACGTATCGATGTTGTTGGGAAACATGGGGACATTGGGAAATTGGTCGAATATTTCAATGAAACTTCAAGGATTGTTGAAAAAGACATCAATATATACTTAGAAATCAAAGCGTTACAAAAAAATAAAAAAACAAAAAAAAAAAGTGCACATAATAGGGGCTTCCTTTGTATGGGATCCTAATATATGTGTTTGCCAACTGAACTGATGAAAGTATATTCAAAATCTATTAATATAATTTATAAACATAAGAAGACATGAATGGAAATACAAGCAATACATTCAAAAGCAAAAGAAGAATCACTAAATCGGGTTACATACCTGTTTAATTTTGTGTTTGAATATAAAGATTGCAACTAATTTATGAGAAATTGAGAAATTTTGTTTTTTCTCAATTTTCCTCAACTTGACCCATCTCTCCCAAATCTCGAAATCGAAGTTCCAAATCTATAATTTTTCATGGAAAATATGAAGAATCATATATTTGTAACCATTTGACACTGGTTTAATATGATTTATAACAAGAACATGGATCGGAAATTGAAAATGATGGTTGGATCGAATAGGTGGGATATATCGGCACTACTTGTGTGTTTCGAATCGCACAGGTAGGATAGAAGATATATCGTGAGATATATCAGCTAATATCGTCGATATTTAAAACATTGCTTCTTGGTTCGAAATAAGAGATGGGCAGCTGGTTTACTCCAAGTTGCCTTTTCTCGGTTCTGCCCTTTAAAATATCGGTTGTCCCGCAAGTCTCTCCTTCTAAGTATGTATTATGGATTTCTCGCATTCCAGCCCTTCTATTCCCTGTCCATGCTAAGCTATGCTACTGTCCCACAGCTGTGCTTCTTGAACTCCCATCTCATTATATCCTCAGATAAATGTAACCATATCCAAGAATCTTTACTGAAATTTCTTCTTGTTTTCGTTTAACTGGTCTATACTTTTCAAACAGAGAACTGTAATTTATCAAGCTAGTTACAGGGAAAAATGGGGCCGGCCACTTCAATGGACCAATCAAGTAGTTGACGAAAAAAAAGCCGAAAGATATGAGAAGGAGATGTTCGATTTCCAAGGTGCAACCCTTATGCTTGTCCCTCTGATTACTCTAGCCATTCTAAACATGGTATGCTTCATTGGATGGGTCTACAAAGTAATTGCAAGGGGAAGCTATGATGAGATGTTCGGACAGATCTTTCTCACATCCTTCATACTGGTTAACAGTTATCCACTGTATTAAGGGATGATGATAAGGATGGGACTCCGGCTGGATTCCAGCTCAGATCACCATCTTATCTGTTATATGTTCACTGCTTCTTGTCTCTTTAGGATCTATTATTCTCACACAATAAGTGTCATCCATCAAAGATTGATGGCGATTATTAATCCCTTCTAGATGACAATAGTGCTTCTGCAGACAATGTTGATGGACAATATGCAAGTTAGACTTCTCAGTGGTTTTATCTAAGGAATTAAAAACCCTCTACTTGGTGAAGTTATGAAAGTTAGACTTCTCAGTGGTTTTATCTAGTAATTAAAAACCCTCTACTTAATACCTGGCAAAGTTATCTACTTGGTGCTGTCTTCCTATTTATGTGAGCTTCGAGAGAAAAATGATCATTGGCCTGATGGCCATGACTTAATCATTCATGAGGTAGTTCAAACTGTGGATCTAACCATGGTTTTAAAAAATAGTCAACTCACATAGGCTTTGGTCCAAAAATGAAATGAGCCACCAGTCCAAAACGGACCGAAACCAACTGAAACAGACAGACTGATACGTGCAGAGTCTTACTGGTTTGGGTCCCCAAGTGAGTCCGAAACTGCTATTTAGATCTGATGGTGTGTGGTCGGAAAAATGAAAAAGGTCCACAAATTGGACGAGAAGGAATGTCTGTCTGCTGATTTCAAAACAATGGTACATCTCCAGTTGCATACCTTGATGACTAGTCTGGATCATGGACCATTATGCACTTTCCAACTTAAGTATGATGCATTATAAAAGAAAATTGGTACCCTAATACTGTTAGATTTTCCTTATATTTTGTAGCTCATTCTAATAATAGTATGCATCTTAGATATGAATTCCCAGGCTGGGGATTTAATATCACCTTTTTTTTTTATTAAAAACTATGAATTGAAATATATGGAAATTGTGGAATAACTAAACTAGAATTTAAAAGGCTCATGAATAAAAATAGAAGCAGAAGCATGTTGAATGTGAAGATTATAACCAAAACTAAATTATTCTATAACTGAAGTCAAATAGAATTTACAAACCCATCCTCACCATCTTGGATCCTCATACTCCATCAATATAGGGTTTCCTATGGTTTCTCCAAGGCCAATGATTTATTTTAAAAAAAATATATATTGTAGTGATTTATTCTATTATTTCTCTAGGAACTGACCTACTTTTTGGAGGAGAGTGTATGTGTGAAAGATGTGTAAGGGAGGGAGATATGGGAGGAAGGAGGGTCAGGTGGGTATAAATAGGCCTGAAAAGAAGTCCAAAGTCAACGAAAGCCGTGTGGCAAGCATTAGCACTGATGTGGAGGGATTTCAAGAATGTTTTAAATGTTTAACATGCTTGTGATCACACCTATGGTAAATTTTTTTCACAGGCAGCAGTCTCATTTTCACCAGGTTATGCATGGGGACAATGAGGACTTTGCCCAATTCAATATGATGGCCATAACATTGGAAATTGCATTGTTGTCATTATGGCATACTGGCAAACCTTCATTTTTGTCTCAGAGAATAGAGGACATGGTGGGGGCACACTTTCAAAAATCATGGCCAGGGTTGCCAGCAGAGCCCCCCCACACCTATGGTAAATTTTTTTCACAGGCAGCAGTCTCATTTTCACCAGGTTATGCATGGGGACAATGAGGACTTTGCCCAATTCAATATGATGGCCATAACATTGGAAATTGCATTGTTGTCATTATGGCATACTGGCAAACCTTCATTTTTGTCTCAGAGAATAGAGGACATGGTGGGGGCCCACTTTCAAAAATCATGGCCAGGGTTGCCAGCAGAGCCCCCCCCCCCCCCCCCCCCCCCCCCCCCCCCGCGGCAGCAGATACTTAGGTTGTTGCTGTTTCAATACTTCTACCGCCCTAATGCTGCCTTCCCTGCATTTTGATAATGATTATTGGTTTTTAACAGTTTAAGATAAATACCTTGGGGTTTTAATTTGATTTTGCAACATGCATAAAGACCTAGTATATATGCAATGCTTGACTTTATGTGTAATTTTAGTCTCTCAAAGGGACATCCTTTGTTGAATGAATGTATCTAAAACCTAAACAAGTATATGAAATGGGAATATGGGTGTATATATTCATGCATTCATGCATCTACTAATATAAGTATTGAGATATAGAAGCATTTGAGTATAAGAGTCAGTCTATTGTCTGAATGTGTTCAAATGTGACAAAATGACATACTATATGATATTCAAAATCAGTTCGTTAGGACGCTAATATGGGGTATACCCTGCTTTGATGCAAAACTCGAGTAGAGGTGGACATCAAAGACAACCAGATGCAAATATCTAATGCCATTTGGCCCTCATGAGACTGGTCTAGCAAGAGTGGCAGATTACAATGGAAAGCATCCTAAGATAATTTTGATATGCTCTAAATATTTAAAGAAATTTTCTAGGTTCCAAATTTTGTAATTTCTTTCTCCATACACAAGTACCATGGCAGTTCTCTTTGTGCGGACATTCCAAATCCTAAGTTTTAACCAATTTTCAGTATCTCAACTAGATAAAGGTAGCTCTAGTGGCTCATGAGCCTCATGTTGGGACTTTGTAGGATCTAGCCAAAGAAAGTGTCCAAAAGAGTCGGGTTAGCTGAAAAAACTAAAGCTAAACTAAACTAAAAGGAAATGGGGGTAGAAATGTTCTCTGTCTAACATAAGCTTTTCAGGATTAAATTTTTTGAACTGGAATAGAATGATAACTATGTCGATGACAGAACTCAACATCATAAGGAATACAAAAGCATCAACCTACCCTTCTCGTAACATTTGAGTCATCTTCTATCACAAGTAACATATGTGAACTCATCTTCAATGTCTGAAAATAAAAGTCAGTCATCTTTTAAAAGTGTAATTTCAGTTCAAACATCACCTACTAATAATGTCGACATTAAACAAAGCGAGACTCAAAGAATCTAAGTCTTGAGGAACAAAGTGTACTCTCAGGTTCAAACATCCTAGTTCTCTGTTGTTGTTGTTGTTGTTGTTGTTGTTGTGGTTTGTTGTTTCTCTATTTTGTTTTCTATTTGGAAAGAACTTAAATAGATAATCTTCTATGGAATAATTTAGATAAGCTCCTTTGTTTTTGTTGTTGTTCTTACTTCTTCTTCTTCTTGCTGTTCTTGCCACTTGTTAGTTATAACTTTTACACATCCAATATTTGTGCTTTGTTCTCATTGTTGATGATTCAGAATTTTCAACTATAAATTCATAAACAAGATTTATTATTTTTTTTTTCCAAGTGTTTTGCATAAAATTGTAAATTTTAACTACTCATATTGATATACAATCCTTTTTTCTTTCTTTTTTTCTGGAGTCTTTCTTGGACTTGCTATGTCTCTGCTATCATCATCTAAGCCTCATCCCAATTTATGAATTTGCCATTTATGAACCCATAAACTTTTACATTTTTAAAGAAATATTTTGAATTTTATCTTGTTAGTAGAGTGGAGGATCGAGTTGTATGTGATTTATACAGTCATCAGACATCAGCATATGCCTGTGCGTCGCTGCCCTGCTGCAGAGACCAGTTGATTCTGGGCTAATTCATCTGCATAGTATGGCCCACCCAAAACAGACCTCCAATTGTTTTAGGTCAGCATGTATGACTTCATGTCATGAGCATAGGCTTAAATAGGACCCTCATTTGTGTGTTCAGAATAGATGCAGCTCAGACTCACCCAGGCCTGGTTTGACACCATGAGTCACTCAGACACATCACCCTCAACTTGAGGCAGGATGAGCCGGCGCGAGTCACCAAGTCTTAAAACTTTTGGTTTAGACAAAGGTATGCATGATGAGTTGATGACATCCCAAACTCCTCTTGCAGTGCTTCAGTGGCATGAAATGTACACACTTTTACCCAAAACCTCTTGCAAGCATGTGTGAAGCATTCCCTTTTTTTCTTTTCTTTTTCTTTTTTCGAAAAGTGCGTGCATGAAACATTCTTCCCAGGCAGATCAAACGAGTCTGATCGCAAGCGGTCTGGTCAGAAATCAAACCAATGTATGAGCATGCCCTTTTGCAGACTGTCCATCTTTTCATACATGTGGCCCACCTACTGACCATACCTGCCTGATTTTCAGGCCAGGCCACGTACAGTGGGAGCCAGCTAATGAACTGCACCACCTAATCTTACTGGGCAGATAATAAAAAAGAACCCAAACCAAGTTCACAAAAAAGGAATGCCCATCCAGTGAAAACAGCTAAACGAGCATCGCGCGTGGAAGATCTCAGAGACAGCTAAATAAGACATTACCAAGAACAAGAAGAATAAGCAAAATTCGCAAGAGTCAACCACCACAAAACATTCACAATAAGAATGAGAAACCATGATATTCATACTCATGCAGAGATTGAGAACACTGCCACCAATACCAGATCTCCCAAGGAACATGGCATGATGGGTTCCACAAATCGACCAATGCCTTTGGATTGCCAGTCACCCGAACATGAAGGTAACTAGCAGCCAAAATTAAATGAGATCATCGAAAAAGGCTCTAAATTCCACTACAAAAGTTGAAGTTATGGCATATCACTGAGTGAATGCTAGAACAAAATTACCATTACAATCCTGAGCAAGGCCATTCCAACCGCTTGTGCCCTATATCCATATTTTATATTGGCAATAAGCGAAATAAAATAGCATGCCCTAGTTCGATGGATTCCAGTCAGCAGAGAAGAAATAAAGCGTACGTTTGGATCGCAAATGAATTTTATTGCAAAATTTAGTTCGATTATGAAAATCCATATTAAAATGATACTGCCTATTCATAGTGAAGTGGCAGCACCCAAAACTGAAGTTACCAGTCCCCAATTCTTGGGAGGCAATCACAACTTTAATGGCTGTGGATTCAGGGGTGAACCATATTTCTAAAACTCGCTTACTCGACTCTCTGGTGAATTGACTAGATTGCAAGCCGAGTCGATGAGAAACTCGATCGCGAAATTGATTCAGTCCAATCAGGACAATTCCCCGAGTCGACTCAACAACTCGGCCGACTCAATACAACTTAAACCGAGTCAGTGCCCAATCAGGACCTTTTAGTAATAAAGAACATCAGTGCATTAAAAGCAAAACACTATAATCTTCATTCCTAGGAAATGGTTGTTTTATATATATATATATATATATATATATATATATATATATATATATATATATATATATATATATATATATATAAGTTTAAATATTTATCCACACCATTTGTACTCTTCAATTATATATTATCAATTCGAGTCAATTTAAGACTGGTTCGAGTCTCTGAGTCCACCCGATTGGACATTGAGTCATGTCAATTTTGGGTTTTGGAACTATTTGGTGAACATATGCTGGCCTGAGATCATGAATGTCCATTTGTCAAGTGGATACCAAGCATGTTTGTTCACTATACGCTGTTGTCCATTTTTGCGGTAATCTTCCATGTTTCTTAGAAACATGCAGCAAACCAGATGAGTGGCCAGCCAAATAATGGACAAGTCTTAATAAACCTGATTTTGGCCCACAGATTTGACCAATGCATGGCTAGTGTTTGAAGTATCAGTTTCACTACAAGTTTCACTGGTTGGGGATACGCGTACAATAACGATATCACCAATAATATTGTCGATAACCAGAAATGCAGGGAAACATTGGGGAAACATGGGGAAAACATGGTGAAAACAGTGGAACTTTTCAATGTAACTCTATGAAATGAAATACATATATTTGCATATTTCAAAATAAAAAAATTGCAAAAAACAATGCATACATAATAAGTTTCCATTTAATTGGGCCTAAAACTGTGTTGTTGTAAGAAATCAGTCCAACCATCCCATCCATCTCATTTATCCATCCAACGATCTCATCTATCCATCCAACCATCCGACCTTCCATCCAAACATCTATCAATATTTTAGAATATCGACAGCACATGATATTTCACTGAGATGTTGTCAGCAACTGAAACGGAAATGAAAGGTTGTGGTCTTGATACCACCCATGTTGCAATAATGATAAAATGAAGATATTATATAGATATTGTCGTTGATAAATTGAACACTTCATACAACCATGCGCCTAAAATGACTTACATACATACCTATATATATATATATATATATATATATATATATATATATATATATATATATATATATATATATATATAACAGAACTTTCACGATATCAATATATTGGCAATATTATCGAAATATTGTTGATACACTAGCAATACGAGCGGCACCTAAAATTTATACACATTAGCGATATCAATATTTTGACAATACAAGCAACACCTAGAATTTGCACAGTTTCAAATATTGGCGATATTCATCGATATATTGCTGGTATATGGAATTTCTGATACTACTAGTGTTATTGGTATTGTTGAGCTGGAGATTCAGATAATATCGGGGATATTTCAATAATATTGGGGCACATTGCACGTTAGCATGCGCTCATAACTTGCTTCTTCAATCACTCAGAAAAATTGCACCATCACATATTTCCACTGGCCCAATTCAACACTGAGAATCGAGGATCCCAGGTCAAGTAATATCCTCAAGCACTTGCTTCAAGGCCTGTCCATCCAATTGAAGAAATGAATTTAAGCACTAAAACAAGTAATGGGCTAAGGTTCTACATTTTTCTAATCGTCACTTCTATTCCATAATATGATCATGTAGCCCTCAATGCATGTAGACAGAAAATTACCAGGCAATTCCAATTTTCAGATTCACCAAATGACTTGGAATTCTGTCATCATGCACCATCCACCATTTCTCTTGTAAGCATTCCAAGCTTCTTTTCACCCAAATACTTCTGCCCGGTTCAAAACGCAAATGGCACTTACTGGTCGATAAGAAGTACATTTCGGAAAAGAAACTGTTTCGGCTATCTGGTTCAGCTGGTCCAAACATCCGGGTCAGGTATTGAACCAGGTTGGCGAAGTGGTCAATGACATTTCTTTTTAGATATACATAAAAGGATCTCTGATCTAAGGAACGCCGAAAACAGGGACCTATTTAGGAAATCATGTTCCCCCATCCTGACCAGTTTTCCATGGAACTCCTTTGAGCTCTCAACACCTTTTCTGTAATTCCACGGAAAACACAAGAAATAATCATATAGTGATGTAGCAACATGCGTCAGTCCATCCATCATCCTTGATAATTTTTTCTTGGAGCTCTTCAACTAAAATTTTCATGTGGACAGCATTCCATGCAAGACAAATTGTTCCAGTGTGACATTATGGTAAGCATCATCCATCGTGCCCTGCAGTTACCATTAGGTTCAAGGAAATTTCTTCACACAGTCAATCAGACAGGATCATCTAAATAATCATTGGTCCATGATAGGCTTGTGTTCCTTTCAAGGATTGTTTCAGAGCCCAACAACAAGCAGCAGGTGTGTTTTCCCCCCATATTCCCTGCTTGCTCCATACACAAGTCTATTCAAGTGACTTCCAGTCTGGTGTTGCATATATTCAGAGCTTGAAGTCTCAGAAACACACATCTGCATGTTGCTTGTGGTGAGTCTTGTCACTAAGGCTATGTCAACCAAAGCGTCTCCAGTTCTAGAAGGAAACCCTAGAGAACCCATAACTAAAAGCAAGGTTTAACGAGTACATGATCAGTTCTCTGATCATGAATGATGACAAACAGGAGGTTTTAACAAGTACAGTGGCAGATTGCTTAATGTACTTAGTGGTAATATTGTTATTAATGATCTATGCATGGACTGACTGTAGAATGTGATTTTCAGGTCAGTCCAAAAGGCTACTAAAAATAAATGGAACGTCAAGACAACTGACCTGACCAGCATTTGCATAAACTTGATGTGATAGACATCGTTTGATCACTCCACAACAGAACAGGTGTGTTTATGCTGTTGCCTCCAAATAACAGATTGTGTAGGTTACACGCCACTACAGCACAGCAAGCGATGCATATGAGCATGATTTGATGGGGTAGCATGCAGAAAAAATATTTAAAGCGTGTGCTTTACTATGAATGCAAATAAAGACAAAAGAAATGATGAACCAAAGAACAGTATGGCATTAGAATTAAAGAAAAAGACATTTGACGACCCTAAAGAGATGATTTTGAAAAGGCAGCATCGAATGAAAGAAAAGTAACTTTTCTAATAAAAGAAAACAACACTAAAAGAGGACAGTACTGCAGGGCCATTTTCACACCGTGCTCGAGTGGAGTGGCCAGTGGGATGCAGGGGCACACTCGGGGTGGGGCCCCACGTGAGGCAGGTGGCTCGTGTGAGGCGGGTGGCTCGTGTGAAGCGGAACCCATGTGAAGTGAAGCCCACGAGGGGGGTTCAGCCGAGGTCCTAACCCATGGGATGTGGGGCCTGGGCTATGAGATAAAGGGATTAATTTTCCATACTCTATTAGTTCGAGCTTTTAGAGACAAGTATTGTAATTTGTAATCATTACCATTTTCCTTACATTATTGTATTAATGGTTGAAACAAATAGGCCCTAAGAGAGATATGAATATATGAATATAATTGAAGAAGGAAATCATTTTTGCTTGAAACAAAGAAAATGATCTTGGATGAAATAACGTTTTGAATTTTTCTTAGATGAAAGAAATAAGATTTTTTTTTTTTTTTAATGAATGAATGAAATAAACTTGATAGAAAAAAGGAATTAATTTCAATAATTTTGATGAAATTCTTACTTAAACAAGTGACTTTGATTGATTTAAGAAAAATGATTTTATGTGAATAAAAATTATTTCTTCTTGAATAGACAACTTTGTTGGAATAAAATTTACTTTTACAATGGATTTTAGCCTGAAAAGATGCAACTAACTTTTGCTTAAATAATGGAATGTTTGCTTAGGAAATCAATTTTCTCTAGGAGAAAATAATGAAATTAACTTTTCTTTAAATAAAGCAAAAGTGATGTTTCTCTTTGCTAAAGGAAATTAAATTACTTATGCAAAGGGAAATGATTTAAAGAAAAGATATGAAATGGGGATCACAGAACACATGAATGGGCTCAAGCTCAAGTCACCGAGTACCCACTTCTAACTCCCTTGATAATAAATTCAGCTTGTCTCATCGTGATGAAATAAATGCAAATACATGAAAGGCAAGAACTAAAGAGATCCACTAAAGTCATCAATCTCTAATGAATTTAACCCCCAAATGATACAAGGCTTCAACATTTGCAGCAAGGATAGTTGTAGACATCCCCAGCCCCAGGGGTTATTGTTTACCTCGCAACCCACTAGGTTGGCGCACCAATCTAAAAAAAGAGCATGAAATAATAAAGGAAAAAGAGCATGTAAAGAACTAGGAAAGTAAATAAAGGGAAATGCAAAGATTTAAGCCAAAGAAATGTAACAAAATCTCATCAAAGATGCCAATCCATATTATGCTTCTTTTACTATTGATTTCCTATTTCCAAAGTCATCAAACTAAAGAGAATGAGAGAAGGGAAATGGTGTGTGGGTGTGGGCTGGATTGATTGAAAATTTTCTTTTTCTTTTTTTCTTTTTCTTTTTGTTTTGGTAGATTGCCAATGAATGCTTTGATCAAGGGTGTGAAATGCAAAGGCTAATGCAATATTATGCCTTACATGACATGTGTTGATGAAATGGAGGGGTGGAAGCATTCTAAAAGGATAGACTTGTGAATCTTACACCTCGACAACATTTATCAATCAGGCTACTCTATAAGTGATATCCAAAATAACCTCGGGATGCTGTCCAAATGGGATGTTTGCATTGATACTATGTAGGATGTACGGTGTATCTTTTATTTTGTTCTCCTTCAAAGGGTCTGTTTGGGCATGAAATCCTGCAAAATTGGGATCTCTGGAGCCCAAGCCTCCACATCAGGAAAAACTGCACTGTGCTTTCCCTGCAAATTTGTGATATTAGAACATCTTGTCCCATTCTTGGGGAAAACATTCTAATCTCTCGGGTCCCAACGTTTAGGTTAAGGCTTAATATTGCTTCTGCAGGAATTCATGACCAAAAAAACCCAAACATATATAGTAGCTGCTAAATTATCTCTATTTGTGTTGATTAAAACAAAAACCATGGCAATTCTTTCTTTTTCTTTTCTTTTTTTCTTTTTTCCTTTGTCAAAGGGCATGGCCACTCCTTTCATAATTCCTTTCATAAAGACTTCCCTAAACAAGTTCCAGTTTAAACCACAATAAGCTCATGCTATATCAATTGTGGAAAGAGATTAGCTCCACAAATCCATGTGCAATCCAACAAAGGATCAGCCACCAGTGCTCAAGATACATCTGAGCATAACTTCCATTTTGTCTCAGGTGACAGTTTAGAGATAGGCTTAAACATAATGGTAAAATAGTATCTCAAGCAACGTTGCATGGACATGGAAACGAGTGTCAGAATCTGATCCTGCTAGAGAGTGTTGGACTCATCATACCCTGGAAGAAGAAGATATTGGATTCAACATTATACTATTTAATTCTGTAACAAGCATATCTATGTAGTTACAGTGCTACTGCAGTGCACTGTAGTGTGTGCATGACATAAATTGTCACAGCACAGTTCAGAGCTCCTGGAAAGCACCTTATGCAGTGTTTGTCCTTTCTTTCTTTCTTTTTTCTTTTTCTTTGAAAGGTCCTTTCTATTAGTTTTACCTCTTATATCTTTCATATGGCTGTAAATTCCCTCTCTTATTGTTGTAGTAACTTCCAAATATGTACAAATAAGGAAAGCATAAAAATAAACACAAAACAGCAAAGAGGCTAAGACTAAGGCCCGCCCCATAACACACAAGGCCCAGGGGTGTGTACCTGTGGGCCCAGTCATAGACCCACACGCACATACACCTATAAGTATAAATAAAGAAAATGAGAGAGGATCGATCAATTCCTCTCATTCTTTCTCAATTTCTTCCTCCCATTCTCCAGTACTACATATTTAAAGAAAAACATTGTATGAACAAAATAAATAAAAGGAAACAGCGATTTCCGGCAGAGCATGGTCAAGTCCTGAGAAACAAAAGTTGGCTCTTCTAATAGTGAGTTGCCATAAATGATTGAGGTTGCCCTCAAGTACTCTACATGGGTGCGTGCCTTTGATCCTCTATACTCTACAGAAGTGTTGACGCAGGGGAGGACATGAGGTCGAGCACCGTCTTCCTCAAGATGATAAATATTCCGAATCCACGGAACTTCTCTGAACTCCTCACAGAGACTCCTCGAATCCACGAGGCAAGAAAGCAGAATAATAGAGATAAATTCTAGTAAATTCGAAATTGATTAATGAATGAATAAAAACGAGTTCACAACCCTTTAAATAAGGGTACCAAGCAATAGGAAAGAAATCAGAATCAAACTACAACTAAAACTCCTAGAATCCACGACTTACTATAAATAGTAAACTTACTATTTATAGACGGTCGTGATGTCTACTAGTGCGCAAGGTTTTCGGCCAAAAATAGTAAGTGTCCTATTTGGCCTCACCAAACCGTTCTCCTAATTATCCTAAGCACTTTTCATGTTGGACACAACTCCTAAAGCCCAACGGATGAAAAGCTATAATCAAACTAAGACTTACTATTTATAGTAAAAACGAAAATAAAACAGGGAAACAACCATCGATCAGGGGCTTTTTCGCAAATCCGGGCTGCACAACCCGGCGTAGCAGGGTTGGTTGGCTAAAGTAGCTCGTTCTACCCCAAAATCATATATTTTACGTTAGATAACTCATTCCGGATTGCGAAATACGCCCGATCTAAGGTCTGATGGTCCGGATCACTTCTGTCGTCGACCGTGCCTTTTCTGATCCATCTTGGCCATGAAACTGTCCATGACCCGCTCTACATCAAGTGTCGTGTAGTTCCACTTTTCTTTTCGTTTCTTTTTCTTTTCTTTGGACAGAGAGAAGAAAACACTTGCAACTTTTCTTTCTATTAATGAGGATAGTCTAATTAATTTAGAAACAAATCATTGTCGTCGTTGTCAACTTAGAAACAAATGATCACAGTCATCAATAAACTTCAATGACTTCTTAGTCACACAACTCTTTTCTCCCCGCTATTAAGGGCACATTGTAAAACTATTAATCAATAAGAATATGCAGCTATCCACATACAAAAATGTCACTGAATAATTTGGATTTCATTAAGCTACCGACTAAATAGAAACATTGGTAATTAAAGAAGAAGAAGAAGAAGAAGAAGAAGAAGAAGCGGAGGGGGAGGAGGAGGGGGGGGGAGAAGAAGAAGAAGAAGAAGAAGCGGAGGAGGAGGGGGAGGGGGAGGGGGAGGAAGGAGGAAGGAAGAAGGAAGAAGGGAAGGAAGAAGCAGCAGCACAAGCAGAAGAAGAAGAAGAAGAAGAAGAAGAAGAAAGTAGATTTAGTGTTTTGGGCAAAAATCCTAGCAAAACATGGATAACTTAGTTCTCTCCCCTCAAGCTCCTTGAAAACTGCTTCAGTACTGATACGGGGACATGTAATCGCAGAGATTATGCTCAAATAGCCTCTTTTTTTTTCGGTCTGTCCCCGTATCAGCACTGAAAAAAAATTTAAGAAAGTGGCACCTATTTGTCATAAGAATCGACCAACACCTACTACTTGCCCAACCTAATCCTAATTCCCCTTCTATCCATAATAAGACTTTTACCATTTCATTAATTGTGGATTTAAAATAAATAAATAAATAAATAAAAACTAAGAAAATTGAGAAAACTATCCTTACTAATTGAAATAGGACAGCAACCTTAACTAATCTTTTCCCACCCACCCCTAATATAATGCATTACTCTAGCCAAGAACTCTCCCGAACACACAAGACCCATAAGAACCTGCAAGAAGCCCATGCAAGGAACATCATTGTCCTCAAGGGTGCCAAATAAGAAGTCATTATTTAAAATGTGCTTATGCTTTCACTATTTGCCATATTGTGATCAAAGCAATAACTCACATCACATCAATATCTTCAAAGCTTGCCAAATCAGTTGGCTCCATACTCCAGTGATTGATCATCATTCCCCATATCAAATTTCATTCGGCCGACCACCGGAGTGCATTTCTGAGAGTTTTTGGCTAGGCCCATTTACAGGACTGGAGTGACACAATCTCTGACAAGTTTTCCCTGAGATCCAACCCTTGTGTATTCATTAGTGTTACAGTGCCTCAATATCACAAAACTAATATTCACAACCCAAACATGTGCTCTTTTGATGAGCACTCTTTTTTCTTGTTCAGATTGCAAGGAAGCAGATGACCTCAGAAGGTCCATCATGATTATACCTCCTCCCATTCAGCAAACAGGTCCACCCCCACATTTATGTTCATGGCCCTCAAAATGTTTTCATGCACTCTACAAGTGACATTGCATCTGATTAACACCTTACTCAGCCTTCTTTCACTCATTGCATGATAACTTGCCCTAGAGTGCCCCACCAGGCTTCTAATTCTACTTCCCACCAGTTGTCTGCTACTCATGAGGTATTTAAATAATAATAATAATAATAATAATAATAACTACAAATAAATAATTTTAAATAAAAAAATAAAAATAAATAAAAGACCTCCTCTAGTCTGCAGCATTGGAGGACAAATATGATGCTCTTCTCAAAAATCAAGTATGGGACCTCATTCCTTCTCCTGTTACAAACATGGCACCCCAGTATGGACATAGTAGGTAGCAAATAAGTGTACGCAATTATTAAAAAACAAAAAGAAGAAGAAGACGATGATGATGATGGTCTTCTTGTTTTCTTTTTCTTTTTTCTTTTTTGGAAAGGCAAAAATGATGGGTTTGTTGATTGTTATAAAGAACATATAGTTGTGAAAGGGTTTGTTGATTGTTATAAAGAACATAACAGTTGTGAAAGGATTTAACCAATAGCATGCATTCGACTTCAGAGAAGCATTCAGGCCAGTCATTAAACCTACCACCATCAGAATTACTCTTTCTTTTGCGGTCATTAAAAAGTGCAACAATTTGATATCAAGATTCAGGAATGTCATTTTCCACAGCATCTTGATTGAAGGTGTGTATGCAGCAACCTGGATTTGAAAATCAAACTCGTCATCATCCTGATGATTATGACGCCCTCACAAAGCTATCTAAACAATTACGTAAACTTCTTAAATCTGGTTCAACCATATTAGTTCCTTTCTTCTTAAAGCTGAAATTCATAATTAGGAATATCCATTATGTTCACATACCAAAGCTCTCATGGCAAAACATCCTTCTCCTTTGCATGGAGGATATAAGTCTCACAAGTGATAACATGTCTCATCTTCAAACATTGGTCATGTGTTGGCATACAGTATGATTTGAAAGATTTGGATGACCGGCTATTTCCCTAAAAGTATTTAGACTATTTACCTAAAGTTTTTGCAGAGACTTCAATTAACTGGAGACTCTTGAGATTCAGAGGTTGTCGGATGTTTCTCTCACTGGCCACAGCAATGTTAGATGAGGATTATTTGGCTAATCATGTTAATATGGCTGTCAACGGGTACCAAATGGAACTGGCCCAGTTTTAATGGGTCCAGCTCCAATTTTGTCAGACCTGTTTAGACATCGGCTCAGATTCAGGTCCACGGTATAAAAAATGGGTCTAGTTGATTTAGGTCTGCGTTGGATCCAGTTAACTTTAATACTTATATTATGTGTTAAAAATATATTAATTATTCTCCCAACAAAAATGAGGTTTGCTAAGTAACACACATGCAAGAGAACCTGTTTACACCACGCATGCCAATCAGGTGGGCCAACCACGTAAATGCCCATATTTGAAAAGGACCGTCTCAAAGTCTAAAACCTAACAGGCACCCAAACACAGTCAGATCCAGGTCTGGAGGCAAAAAGGAGACCCAGACCCAGCAAGACCCAAACCCAATCAGCTTGGGCTGGGAACAACTCACAACTCTAGGACCCAACCCAAATGCGACTCCTGTGCAGCCCTATGTGTTAAGTAACCTTGTAGAGTATCATTATATATGGTTTCCATCTATCCTTTTCTTTAGGGTGCTTCTTTCAGAAAATTTCCTTTTGCCATTAAGGAAAAAATAAAATGAGTAAGACTACCCCTAATTGCAAGCTAATAAAACGTATAGCTGTCCTCCCAACATAAGAAGCCTGAATTTCTGCACACCAGTTTGACATCATGAATTCATCTTCATCAGATAATTAACATGAAAGAGTTTACAATAAACACACAGCCACGTTCTACATGCTTTCTCAATATTTTTTTCCTCATCCATGACCTTACACTAGTAACAAAAGCTCCACAATCTAGGGAATAATAAATTAACGTGACTTGTTGATGTGACACAACCCCTCCAGTAAGAATTTATCAGTTTCAGATTTTTGCTAGTCTTTTTACTAAAGCACGATACCCACAATATCCATACTTTTGAAATCATTGATTGTGTGAACCATGCATCAAGTTTCACATATGTATTTGTTCCTGCTGCAATATTGTTTATATTAGCATCAGAAAGGTAATGAGATGGTGCCATTAGCTTAATCAGTTCCTTATTCATGTGGAAGTCCAATCTAGATGAGAATTTTACATCTTAAAAACACCCATGTGAAGGTTCATATCTTCCAACATAGAATATTTTGGAAATATGTGAGGTATACCCCTTTTAAGTGTTCTATTAAGATTTTTGGAAATATTTGAAGTATAGCTTATCCCTTTTACGTATTCCGTGAATGCTCTAGATGTTCATGCTTGTATAGCTGGACTACTAACCACATTCAAAATATTGGTTTTGGTGGCCAAATTGTCCGGCAATGAATCCAAGTAGCATTGCTGAAGCCAATGCAATTTTAGCAAGTTGGGAAGAGTCAGGCACTAAAATGGTTTAAATCATACAAATAAAAAATCAGAAAATTCATAAAAAATAAACAAAAAATAAATTTTGAAACATTAATCAAAGATTAAAAGTTGCAACTTTTAGTCCTGAATGTGCTGTTACAGTATCAATTTTAAACATCCTCCTCCAAGTAATGAAGTTTGACATATTTAAGTGAATGGCGATAAATTGCGACCAGCTGAGGAAGGGGTTGGTACTAGAACATATTTTTGTCCTGATTTTGGTGACTGAGGCATGTGTGACTTAGAAAATACAAAGATCATATAACTTCAGAAAATATTGAGCTGAAACAGAATATTTCGAATCATGTTTTTCAGAGTTTCACTAGTGAAACTATTTCAATAAGACCACTTATTTATAAACTACAGTGAGAAGTTAAGCAGGCCCACATTTTTGCATTAAGATCTACGATTTGGCATTGGAAATCAGCAATTCCAGGATGCTGACCCGCATCGCAAGCATTCTCAATGGGAATGTTTCTAATTGAACTCTCCCTTTATCTATTTATGAGGTAAGGCATATGCAACGCATGTGGAAAGAGGAAGGGAGAGAAAAAAGGAAAGAAGCACGAAGCAGAAGGATGCAACTACATGCTACACATTCAACAATGGATGACCCTTCACCACTTTTTCCAGTGTTGTGGCCCACTCAAGTTTTAGATATACCTCATTTTCAGGCTAACGTCCTAGCATGAGGTGGCGTACTAGACGTACAGAGCAGATTTCATACAGCTATCGTAGTGGCCCCACACAGTCTTTGTTGCATGGCTCCCTAGTAGTATTATCGGATGGACTACACAGAGAAGAGCGGGCTGCTTGCATTAAACAATTGCTTCTGCTGGCAGATAAAATCTGAGCCACTGCAGGCATTTAGCTGGTGAAATCTGAACCATCAGACTGATAACAGTCACATTTTTTTAGTTTCCAAAACACCCCTACATTCATTTGAAATGTCTTCACAAGCTCTTTGAATATCCAAAGGTCTCCACCATACAGAGACTAATTGCAGGGGGGGAAATGTCCGAAAGCTGCTCGTGTTATATATAGTATACATCAAGAACAACGAGAACTCGATTTTGACCTTTGTTATATTCTCTCTCCATCCTTCTTATTTACAGGTGTTAGTGTCAACATCTCAACAACTTATTATGATTACTAATATATTCTTAGAGCATTGTTTGTACATGATATGGTAATTAATGGATACTATCTATCAACTGACGATATCCACATATGATTCAGCAACCAAAAGCTTTTTTTTTATTTTTTTCTAATGAAATTTCAAATGGAGAATAGACAGCTTGTCAACACAACATTTTTTAGTCTTAACAACAAAGTCCCAATGCAACTAGAAATGATGAGACAAGGTTTTGGAGGCTGGATTCTGTGAAGAATCGATAGGAGTAGAACAATCATGAAATTTGCCGATGTGGATTTTCTTTCACGGCGAAAGAAATCCAAGATGGACACGGGTACTATACATTATTGAGATAACTTACACATATAAGAACAGGATCATCAGCCCACGGAATCTACAGAGAGAATGGTAGGATACATACAAAGCTTTTTCTTGTTTTGCTCCATTGAGTTGGTTGATTCTGTTCATCGGTCAACCAAATTGGATAACTTTCCTCAATGCACATTCCTTCGCAGCATCGGAGAGCTTGCATTCCTCGATAAGAATCCGATTCAATCTCGATGACTTAAGAAGAAACATCTCCACAGCTCCCGCCCCAATTCCACGGCACTGAGTGATATCAACACTCTCCAGAAGCTTGCAGCACTGGAGCATGGAAACCAGAGCAGCACCTGTAAGGGCCCCACACCCTCTCAACCTGACATCTACCAGATCCTTGCACGAAGGAAGCATCGACCCCAGCTCCTTGTCAAGCAGCATGTCGTTGTAAGACAGGTCCAATTTCTGGAGCTGCCGCAGGTTCTGCCCCAAGGAAGTCAGCAGACCGGGTTCTCTCTCAACAACGTCGCAATTTATAAGGACAAGCTCCTCCAGCCCATTACTCAAGGCAGGGCCCAGCAGCTTGAGGCCGTGACCGGTGACAAGGCAGCAGCTCTGCAGGCGGAGGCTCGAGAGGCCCCGGAAATTCTCTGCAATGGCAGAGAGATGGTGGTCGTCGAGGTCGAGGGGTAGGCGGAGGTCGACCCGTCGGAGGGTGGGCCTGCAGTGCGTGATGAACCAGTGGAGGCCGTCACGGCTGCCACCATCGTAGAGGAGGAGGGACGTGAGGGATGCACAGTGCTCCGCAAGGCGGAGCAGGACACCGTCGGCAATGCTACGGCATGTCCGGAGGTCGAGCTCGTGGAGCCCATGCAGGCACCGGACGAACGATGAGAAAGCAGGGCCATCACCAGTGCCCTGGCAGCTGCGAAGCTGCAGTCTGCGGAGCCTCGTGCAGCTGCGCCAGAGCCAGCCCATCCCAACATCGCCCGCCCGAATTCCCGACAAGCAGAGGCTCTCCAGTGGCAATTCCGTAAATTCTCCATCTTCATCATCCTCACCGCCATCATACACATCAGGTCCAGTGCGTCGGCCACTGCGGCAGTCGTCGATGACGGAGAGCTCCTTGAGGAAGGGGAAGTAGGTGACCCAGCGAAAGAAGAAGAGAGGTGGGGAGGAGGAGATACTGAGGGAGGTGAGATGGCGGCATGAGGTGGCGAGGGAGCAAAGGACTGATGGCGAGGTGGGGCCTGCGAGGAAGCGGAGATGGCGTAGGTTGCGGCAATTGGAGATAATTGACAGGAGGAGGGAATCGGGGTCGTGATCAACGGTCGAGGATGCGTCGGGGATGACGGTGAGAGCGGACAGAGAGGGGTAGCGAGAGAGGAGGGTAGAAAAAGAAGGAGATGAGACTGAGTTGTTGTTGTTGTTGTTGTGATTAGGTGGGAGACGGACGGATAGGATTGTCTTGGAAGAGCGATGGAGGGAGAGCCAGCGCTTGCAGACGAGGGAGATGGAGTAGGTAGAGTTTGAAGAGGAAGGCAGTCGTTGTAGGATTTCTAAGAGAAGTTCGTCGCAGAGTAGGAGATTGAGGTTATCCATATACCTTCCTTCCTTCTCCTTCTCTTCCTGACGAGAAATGGATGCAGTTAGACAGAAGGACAGATTTATGAGCGAAGGAGCCGATGACAAGGGCTTACTCCTGTGTACGTTCACCACTATTTCTTACATGATTGTAATCATCTTCTCTACGCAAGCGTACGTGTAAGTTGATCCAGACCTTCAAATAGCGCTGGTTGTTATTGAAGGTAGCATCCTGACCATCAGGTTTTTGGATTTTACATGGATGGTTAGCCATTTTTTCGAAGGTTAGTTGTATTTTGCGGGTGGAATCAGATGGTTAGGATTCCTTTTATCATTGTTTTGTGAGGGCTATGGTGTATCACCAGTGCGGCCCACAATTTGAACGGTCTTCTTCATTCATATAGCGCTTTCAGCGTGTTCCTAGAATAAGTTGCCACCATTTTTAAAACGGTGTTGAACTATTACCATAGATCAGACGAATGAAAATAGTACCGGGTGGGGTCCGCCGAACCTATTCACTTTCCAGTTTCTTCTGCCCATGTCGCGGCTTTGGATAAGCCATATGTGTCGCCGAAACGGAGCCCACACGCTGTGATGTTCCAATGATCCGGACCGTCCACTTTGTGAATTCTGTACCATGCTCCTTAAGCTAAGAAATTGTGCATATAGGATGAATCTGACCGTCACTGCGTGAAGATGAACCATTCAACATTAAAAAGAAAGTTCAACGGATCATATTCAACCCCAAAAAAAAATGATAGAATCATCATTGAAGTAAGATTAACGGAGGATCCCTTACCTATCGTAGAACTGAGCATATGAACGGTTTAAAACGTCTGAATATTTCAGAATACCGGGTCCACTTAAGCGTCACATGGTACCGAATCTGACTCGCGACGGATGCAAAACGAGCTCTCCTCACCTTCGACTTGTAATCTGCGATGGTTGCTTCGTCGCGTCCACACGCATGAGCGTGAGAGATACGGCCAACATTGGCTGACGCAAGAGGTGTCTTCACCTTGGATTTTTATATACACTTATAAATAAAAGAAGCCTCGCGTGCTTTGCACGCCGGACGAGTCTTGGTTCGTCGCTGCTGAAATCTAGACGTATCTATACGGAAGCAGAACATATACCGACCATCTAGCATTGCCTATTTACGAGCATACGATGAATAGCATTTTCTCGTTTTCCGGATAGCATTACATATTGCGTATGCTTTGTCTGTGCCGTCGACCAAACATTTTTGGACCGCCAGATGGACTGTCTTGCTATATCCTCCGGTACAACCAGCTGCAGCTAACCGGGTGCGGATTGGGTTCTACCCCACCGGGACGGAAACGGATTGGCTACTACCCCTGCCACCACTTCCCCTGCCACTAGCCCGGTGGCTGGTGGTCGGTGTACTGTCGGCCCACCATGATGTATGTGTTTCATCCATGCTGTTCATCCAGTTTTACGGATCACTTTAGGGCTTTATACCAAAAATGAGAGGGTATAAATCTTAGGTGGACCACACCACAGGAAAATAATAGTAATTAGGTACCCACAATTAAAATCCTCATAAGGCCCACTGCACTGTTTATTTGACATCTAACCTACTGATTAGGTCATACAGACCTAGACGAAGGGAAAAAACTTACATCAATTTCATTCAAAACTTTTATGCCCCCGAAATGTTTCTAAGGATCGACGTTCATTCAACAAACGTTTCCTTCAATGTAGTGCACTTAATATCAGGATACGCCTGTTTTTAGCCTCATAGCATCAAATTATTTAGAAAAATAAATGAACCGACCACGAAGAAACACATACATCATGGTGGGGCCCACAAAGAATGGCTGGTGGCAGGGGAGTTGCCAATCCATTTCCACAAGGGCCTGTTTGGCCGGTCCAATCCCCCAGTATTAAGAGGAATGGGATCACGATATGCCAGGATATGTACGACGAGCTAAACAGACATGATGAACGTGTCCCGCGTTATAAACAACCGTATGGATCTTAAAACAATCCACTGACATCACCATCATTACACTAAGTGACGGATTGGCAGGTAATATCCCCATAAATGCTGCGTGTGCCAAACAGACCCAGTAACTTATATGGGGATATAGCAATCCCATGGATCTTAAACCAATCTATTAACACCACCATCATTACCTTAAAATCCATCACATCATTCCTAATCCTATGAGATTCGCACGGCCAAACAAGCCCTAAGGGGCTTTGTGGAGCAGTGAAGAATAGGTTTCATCCATGTCCTCCATCTATTTTGACATAATGGTCAATGGCACGTGTTTATAAATGTGGTTAATAAATGCCCTACTTATGGCTGATATAATAATCGAGGCCATGAACCATAAGAGCATGATCCCAAATTTTAAATTCAACAAAGTCAACCAATTCAAACTAGATAATTTAGTCAATCAAGTCTACCTAACCCTAAAACCTAAACCTATATAGCCTCAAGTGACCTCACTCATTCAATTCATCCACTCAATTTATCCGTTCAACAACCCAGTTAACTAATCTAGTAAGTCCAAAATCAAACCCAAATCAAAGCTCAAAAGTAAGCTCAATCAAAGTATTATGCAAAACCTTAAAAAAGCATCTTTCACAGTAAAGCTTCCACACATTTAGGGAAGGTTAGTTGTAGAGTCCAAATGGCAACCGGCAGCATCTATCTTGCCGCCGGCCATGTGGCACTCCCTCTTTAGGGTGGCATCCCTCAAGCATGTGGGATCTCCCTTTTCCAAACCCTAAATGTGCAGTTGAGATAAATTTACTCCGATGCCCATTTCTTTATCTAAAATTATCCATTTACCACCTCATCCAACCCCATGAGATGGTGTTGTATGACAATCTCCAATCCTAGCCCTTCAACCACCTTTTGCCCCCAAGATTATCAGCAATTACACAAAAACTGGGTTTGGAGGCTAGAAATAGTCCCCTCCCATTCTCATTTCAAGAATCCAGTAGATTCAAAGACACCCATTACATCCAAGAGATCCAAAAAGGGATCCACTCATATTTCAAAGACATCACATCTCTCCACTAAGGAGAGTAAGAGTGTGAGAGACTCCAAACCTGGTCTAGCCTAGCCTAGCAATACTCCAATCCTCTTGAGCCACCTAAGTTCAAATCTGAGCTACTCGATCCAGCCTTGTGATACTACCATTCATCCAACCGTTCAAGCTTCAATTAGTTTCAACAAATTAGAGCATAGGCATCGTGCAACACTTATTTCTTTCTTAACCCCCTTGCTCCTCATATACACCATCACTACATTACATTTTATCATTTTCTTTCATCTAACTGGTAGGTGTATGATTTTTGGATTGTTAATATAATCGAAGCTGGTCCACCAGAAATCTTAGTCAGTTAGTTGTCATTCTGTCATATACATCAGCATTACATTTTATTCCAACATTTTCTCATATATAACTAGTGGGCATATGCTCTATGTCTTGCCAATATAGTCTTGCCAATATAATCAGAATTGGCCCACTAGAAACCTTAACCAGTTAACCGTTATTTGTCATTAGCATCAATACAACATTAAGCATCCCATACATCATACGTCTACATACTTTGCACTATACACTCGGTCAATTCGAACGTATGTTATGCGGCTAGCTGATATAATCGAATCATGCCTATCAGAAATTCAAACCGATTATCCATCATCATTGACATTGCATTGCATTACATCTTTTACACGTGAAAACTAATCCTATTTCTAAAAATTTTGTCAAATCTTCTGAAGTAAAGATCATACATATATACGGGCAAAGCGGGTACTTAACACCGTCCCTCTTTGTAACCGCGATCCCCTTATTTGAAATCTTTAGAACGAAAACTCAAGAGTCATCTCAGGGTTAAGGATCTTCCGACTCTTAATCTTAAGTGTTTCTAAAGGGTCTAACCAATTGTAGATTCGAAGTAATTAGTTAGTAGCAACTGTGGTTAAATATAATACCCTCTTACACTCAAACGAAAGCCCTTGAGCGAGGCAACCCGTGGGAAAGCGAGTCGACCTCTCATCCCGCGAAAAACCTCCTCCAGCGTCCACGGAATGGCAACTCTGTCGGGGATGAACTAGTCACACTAGTCGTGACCCGACTTGAAAAACAAGATTTTATGAATTCCTGAAGAATATCAGTTCTTGCAAATTTGCATTTGCATTCATTCCAAAAAAACTAAAAAGAAGAAAAAAAAAATTGTGCCTCTACGAGTGAGGCGTCCTTGAAAAAATCTCCATTATCATAGCATAATCCACGCCAAATCACAATTGGCTATCAATAACCACGAGGAAGATGTTCAATCCTTCCACATTCTCGATCTTGCAGAACCTCAGCCTACCCAGCTACAGTAGGTAGAAGCCACGCCAATGGCCTGCATCTAAGAATTGACACAAGGTGTAAAAGCAATGCAAGACATGTTCTGGTAATTCATGCAAGTGCAAGTTGCCGCAGCCAACAACCAAGTTGGTCCAGTTCAATGATAACAACAATCACCTTACGGGCTCTTTCTAGCCTCCAGTTCAAATCAAGCACAACCATCGGAGTTCACACAGGACCACCAACATCATTCAATGCAACCCTCGACCATGGGGCACTTCTTTGAATACCTACCCACACCCAAGAGTCTATCTCAAAACAATCCCACAGCCAGGATTCCAATTAATTTCATAATAATCGAGACCTCTAGTCAATTCCCAACACATCTCGCAACCGGGGTTTCAAATCAGATTCAAGTTAATCCTCCAAATAGGATCTCTAGTCAATTTCCAGCACATCCCGCAACAAGGATTTCAGGTCAATTTCAAACCAATCCTGCAAACAGGGTATCCAGTTAATTTCTAGCACATCCCGCAATAGGGTTTCATATCAATTTCAAGAACTAGCTTCCCCGACCGAAAGCCCAATAATGGCACTAGTGAATGACTACAACAAGTTTTAGTGTTAAGCCTAGTTCAACCAGCGGAATGTGGTGAATACCCAACAAGGGGTCACTTCCCATCATCTCAGCCTCCCTCGACTGGGAGTGCTTTTCAATTTTAATTTTCCACAAAAGAAAACATGGTTACATTTCAACAAGCTCACCCTCATGGGAGCCATAAGATCTAAGAAATCGATCACTATACCGAAGAAGCAGAACGGGCCTTGCCACGAGAGACATCAGTCCCTCAAACGAGCAATGCAGAAATAGAGGAGTTGAGGGAGTAGTCAAAACTATGCTAAATTAGCTTCAAAGACAACAAGGGGTCGATTTCCCCTTAACGAAATTAAGGGACTTGTGTCCCTTTTTCAGATGCGCAAGTACCTCAAAACTTCGATGTACTCAAATTCAAAAGATATGACAGCAGCAGATGTCCTACGGAACATCTCAAGACATTTTGTCGAGAACTAAATACAGTAATAGGGAATGAAGGAGCTCTTATCTGCCTATTTTAAAAATATCTAAAGGGCAATGCCTTACACTGGTACACTTCCTTGTATTGTCACAGCATCAAGACCTGGGTGTAGCTCTCGCAAGCATTTGTCAACATATTTACCTACAACCTCAACATGGCTCTCAGAAGAGCGGACTTAGCAACGTTGAGACAGAAAGGCAATGAAACGTTATCGGCATATGTAGGACGATGTCGAGCAATGACCATTAGAATGTGCACCCCAATCGACGATGAGGATCAAATCTCCATGATCATTCATTTAAAAAATCTGGGCATCTCTGGATATCTGATCTCACATCCCTATGAGAACTTTGCACAACTCATCAACATTGGAGAGCAAGTAGAAGCAAGAATACACGTAGGGATAATCTCCCCATGGCCTCGTTAAGCCGCTCTAGTCAAA
This sequence comes from Magnolia kwangsiensis, assembly GCA_037074715.1. Classification (NCBI taxonomy): domain Eukaryota; kingdom Viridiplantae; phylum Streptophyta; class Magnoliopsida; order Magnoliales; family Magnoliaceae; genus Magnolia; species Magnolia kwangsiensis. The sequence goes on along the minus strand of CM073574.1, from coordinate 125,693,858 downwards.
TGAAATAAAGTCGAAGGAAGGCCTGTGGGATATGGGAATGGAAATGACGACGGTTCCACCCATCGCCCGACAAAAGCAAATAACATCATTGCCACAGCTCAAGGCACCCAGCATGGGATGCGGATTTCCTGCGAAAGCCTTTCATAAGAAGTTCCTACGCTGAGAAATTAGGTGGGGCCCACTGTGATGTTTGTGAGAAATCCTCCCCATCCATCCGTTTTGTAAGTTCATTTTAGGACGTGTTACCAAAAATGAACCATATACAAAGCTTAAGTGAGCCCAAAACATGATAATTAAATGTCCACAGTTGAAATACTTATAGGGCTACAGAAGTTTTGATTTATGCTAATATTTTTGTTTTCAGTTCATCCCAATAGGAATGATGTTATTAATAGTATGGATGACATCTAAACATCACTGTTGAACCCAGAAAGGTTTTAATGGTAGGAATTTTCCTAAAAATATTTTTCTTTAGTACAACTCACTTGAGCTTTAGATACGGTTCATTTTTGACAACATGTCCTAAAATGAACTCACAAAACGGATGGACAGTGAGGATTTCTCAAAAACATCACAGTGGGCCCTACCTAAGTTCCCAGTGCAGGAACTTCTTACGAAAGGCTTTCGCAGGAAATCCGCATCCCCCAGCATGCATCTTAATAAAAGCACCAACAGTATCATCCTCAACATTAACAATAAAGATATCAACCACCACCTCCATTGTAGTAAAACCCACAACCACAACCTCCGCAACAACAACAACAACAACCCAGGGGAAATGTCTAGTACACCCATCAAAACCGGTAAATGAATAGGGAGTTCAGGACGTTCACTCCACTATCGCAAATGTATAACAAAATCATGGCAATGTTAATACATAAATAACCCTCACTCCCCTATAATCCAAACCTCCTCCAAATCCTTTGCCGCTGAACTACAATGAGAACGAGTACTGTGCGTTCCACCATGGCCGATGTCACTCAACAGAGAGATGCTTCTCCTTAAAGCATGCAATTCAAGATCTCATCGACATTCGGAAGATCTCCATCTCAACTCCTAGGACTGCTCCAACAGCTCCCACAAACATCCTCTAGAATCCCCTACCACAACATCAATCGAACCCCAGCTCATCAAGCGGTCCAACATCAACTTCATCGAAAAGAAAAGCATTGATTGTTTCTTCACTCCTCTACGGTCTATCCACACTATATTGGAGGATCACTCAAATGCACCATTGGTCTTGCAATGGGTACCCAGACCCCTCTCCCAATAGCCGAGCTAGTAATCCTTTAAGGAAGGAACATTCCATGTTTCCCCTCACCGTCTCCTCTCAACGATCAGTCGTGGGAACTGTTGGTATTGGAAGGTGCGTCCTCCAACTTCAAACCAGTCATCTTGCAAGGGGCACCCCATAGTCATGAACCAGTAATCCTGAAGGGGGTTGTCACGCCCCAAACTTGAAAATCGGATTCACAGAAATCTCGATCTCCGAATCCGGTGCAGACAGCCTCCGTAGTGCCCCATTCTCAGTTCTTGACAATCATATACCAGATTTCGATCCTGGGATCCTACAAGGAGGATTTTCAAAATATTTTTTTTTATAATGGAGCATAACCACAAGCATAACCAAGTCACAAAACAACATTACCACATATCCATTATATCAAAAACTTTAAGTACAATGCGAAAAGAGAAATACAAGATGATCAAAAAGCTCCAAAATGGCCTGATACGCACTCCTACTTCAGCGCTGCTGCTGTCCAACAACACCTGCACGCAACGGTCGTGCATAAGCTTATAAAAGCTTAGAGGGTGGTGTAAGTGTGTGCGTAAGGCAAGTGCCAATGTATATAATATCAGAGTAATGCGAAAACCTGCAGTAAGTCCATGAATAAAACCAACCATATCAATGTTATATGATGTAAGACATGAATGCTATCGTCCATACCAAGGCTATGCGATGCGAGACATGAATGTTATCAGTCACACCAATGCAATGCGAGGCCTACATAGCCAAATGTCATATACGAAATGTAATCCAAGTAAGTCGGTACTCATCAAGTATATATATCAGTACAGTTCCTCTCTAAATTTCACCAGAGTCTAATACACTTCGCAGTGACTGCCACTTCCCTAGCTGTATAGTTAAGCAAGCGAAATAAACCTCACTATCCGCCTGACTAGTAGTCTGCCAATACCTACTCGGATCGTCGATAGCGGACTCATTTGTGAGCTGGTCAAACTCATCCTAGCTTATAGCCCCCTCACTCAGGCGGATAAGGCCACACCTCCTTCCAACCGACCACGACACAGTGGGAGACACAACCTACTGGTATTCGACACTCGGGCGCTCATGTATTCACTCGGTCTAGACGTTGGAGTAACTCTTGGTACCAAAAATATTTTGAGACTTTCACCCAATGACATCCTAAGTGCCTACAGTGCTAGAACTAAGTATTTTCGGTATCCGATATGGCGATCCATGATGTGCCTGTGGAGCCACGACCTTGATGTCGCTAGGGCAAGTAGTGATCAAGTCACACGTATGCAAAATGCATGAGTCACACCGTACAGTCATGTAGCAATCCTGCGCGTACAGCGCGATAATGTGAGGCACTCCATCTCATAAGGAGTCCCGTAAATGACTCAGCCCAACAGCTTATACTATGATCATACAATCTTCATATCAAGCATGCATATGATGCGTATGGGCATGAATCATGGATTTATACTAAGCATGTTATAAAGTGGTGAATATTAACGAGTATGGGCCTATCAATAGGCCCTAAGGAGAGTTACAATGCGGACATTTAACCAACATTGTACTTACAATGTGGACGTCAAACTATCATTGTTCCCTAGGCACGGCCTGCCATAAATATCATTACACAAACTATGGAGGAATCACACATTGCAATGGACCTTAGGTACATCCTATTGGGCCTTAAATATATCAAATGGGCCATATCATATGGGCCTCATATTCATCAAGTGGGCCACATCAATGGGCCGCACCAATGAGCCTTATATACATTACAATGGACCATAACCCATGGGCCTTTGAATACATCACAATGGGCCTTCATAACATGGTCGTTACATTTATATCAAGGTGGGCCTCAACAATGGCCTCATACCCATCAAGGTGGGCCTCAAAAATGCGCCACAAATACACCAAGCTGGGCCTAATCACATGGGCCTTTTGTATATCAGATGGGCCACACAAACGGGCCCCAAATACATCAATATGAGCCTCCTCATATGGCCTTATGAATGCCAAGGTGGGCCTTAAAAATGGCCACAAATACATACATATATATATGAACCATGTCAAAGGATCAATTGATCCTCACTTCAAATAATAGTGGTGGGACCCACTTGAACCACGGATCTGACTCATTCTTTAGCTCATGCCAAAAATGAGCTCTCAAAATGGGTGAACAGTTTGGATGTAGCACCTACATCATGGTGGGGCCCACTGTCCTTGGACAGTGCAAATAAAACACATATATCATAAGGGAAGGGGGGGGGGGGGGGGGGGTCCCACTAGCCGTCCTCCAGCCAGTAAAATGTTGGACGGCATGATAAAACACATACATTATAGTGGGTCCCCACCGTCCGCCTGGACGGTGGGATGGAACACATGCATCACTGTGGGCTCCACGTGAGGGCCCACCATAATGTTTACGTACCATCCAACCTGTTGATAAGGTCACAAAGACCTGGATGAATAGGAAAGACAAATATCAGATTGATTCAAAACTTCCGTGGGCCCAAAAAGGTTTCAATGGTAGAGTTCAATCACCGTTGTTTCTTGTGGTGTGGGCCACCTGAGATCTAAATCAAGCTGATTTTTGGGGTGGGTCCACTTCAGAGAGTGGCCCACCTTGTGAACGGGTTAGATGGAAAATAAACATCAAGGTGGGGCCCAAGCATAGGGCCGTGGGTCCCTGCCCACTGTCCGCCCGTCCACCGCTAGCGCGGCCTGTGCTGCTGTTTATTTTTATTTTTATTTTTTTGAAAAAGGCATTTTCTCACGGTTTTTCAGGCGTGGGTTGCGTATCAACCAAATCCATCCTGGCCATTGGATTCTATGGTTAGAGATCAACCAAACGAGTCCAATATCCAAGGTGTTTTGGTGCGTATAATTATCAGGTGGCTTTTAAACAGTGAAAACTATCGTTTTCTATGTTATGGCCCACTCGAAAGTCGGATTGGCCCCATTTTTCAGTTCAACGCCTAAAATGAGCTTAGGAAGGGAATGGACGGCTTGGATTATAAACATACATCAAGGTGGGGCCTGTACAAGTAGCCCTCTCCAAAGCCAAAAGAAATAATCAAATAAATATATAGTTTTTCCCAGTTCACGTCCAGACGCTGGACGTTTTGGGCTCAGCAATGCATTTAAGGTGGGCTCTGCTTAGGTGGGCCACCACATGGCTAGGTGGTGTGGATCATATACACATGTGAGGTGGGCCCCACCCACAAATGGATTGGGTTCAAACCATGCTTTATGGTGGGGTTCATTCGGGTGGGCCACATGGCCATTCCATCATACACAAAGTAAATGAATAACAAGAGAGGGAGAGAGAGAAAAGGAGTGGGACACGAGTGATGGAGGGACCCCGACACTATGGGCCCTCCGTTTCAAGCATCCAATTATACATCAATGGGTCTCATTGCATATGGGCCCTCCAAATAAAAGATCAACCGTAGAGATCCCTCCCCACCCAAAATGAACAGTCTATATGACCTCTTTATGCAAGGAAATATAAACATCATGATGGGGTCCATGGAGAATGGCCCCATCATGAGGATCAAGGTGGGCCATTGGCCACACTTAGGGTCCCAAGTGAGATCCATACCATCAATCGGTAGGCCTCACTTGGCCCTTCATCATAAAAGTGAAATATAGGCCTATGAAAAATATCCACCTAGCAATCTCCTTGGTCCGTTGAAAAGCCTATCTCCCTACGCTTCACTTTGATGGTGGAAGATGAAGAATGGATGGCTAGGATGAGAGATTTGGGATGGGAAGTGGGCCACCAAAATTACACTTTCTTTTGGAAAAACTTTGGACTTGTGATGCTCTTTCTCTTGCTTGGGATGTGTTGAGAAATGAGAGATATGAGATGTAAGGAGTGATGGAGTGATGAGAAGTGAGTGATGGGGTGATGGATATGTACTTGACATGTATGGGTGTGTAAGAGAGAGAGAGGGAGAGAGTTGACTTTAGGTAAGGGTGATGTAAGAGGGGAATGGTTGCTTATACTTGACATGAGATGATTGATAGATTGATTGATTGATTGATTGATGAGACATATTGTAGAGATTCTCTTGGATTTGCAACGCGTGACATTTTTTCTTGAACTGAACGTGGGTCCACATCACCTCGTCTGGGTATCGAATCGGTGCATGAGTCACGGCGTTGGAACCGCGACGACGGTGCGGTCACAATGAAACAAGTCTCAGATTAAGCCGACTCAAATGTATAGGATACGACTTACGATTGTGCGCAAACGTCGATTACAGGTCGCGGATTGCCAGAATTCGACGGAAAGGATCACAAGAGTCGACAAAATAGTACGGTCTAGGATATGGGTCTTACAGCTCTCCCCACCTAATAAAAATTTTATCCTCAAAATTTACACTACTATTGCAGCTACACCATAACTCATAAGGAAATAGAAAACATGACATCATATATAATCAAGACATAATACATCATACAATTAAACATCGAAAAGAAGGGGATAATGCTCACGGATCTCCACCTCACGCTCTCAAGATGCCTCATCCACATTATTATAACCCCACTGCACCTTTACCAAGGGGATGACCTTGGTCCGCAGGATCTGCTCCTTCCGGTTGAGGATACGAACGGGCTGCTCAACATAAGAAGCGTCCTCACGAACCCTCAATGACTGTCAATCAATAACGGGCACGATGTCTGACCCACACTTCCTCAATATAGAGATGTGAAAAATGTTGTGAACGCCAGACAACTGCGATGATAAGGTGAGCCAATAGGCCACGGCGCCAATGCGCCCAGTGATCTCGAAAGGTCTTATGAATCTCGGGATAAGCTTTCTCTTCATCCCAAAACGAACCACACCCTTCATGGGTGAGACCTTGAGATAACAGTCTCCAATGAAAAACTCTAAGGGACGATGCCAACGATCAGCAAAACTCTTCTGCCGGCTCTGAGCTGTGCGTATCCTCTGCCTGATGACATCGATAGCCTCTGAGGTCTGTAGCACAAGCTCAGGACCTAGGAGACGTCGCTCTCTAACCTCAATCTAACAACTCAGAGATCTGCACGGTCTGCCATATAATGCCTCAAAAGGAGCCATGCTAATGGTTGCCTGATAGCTGTTGTTGTACGTGAACTCAGCTAATCATAGCTGCTCGTCCCAACTACCCGAGAAATCAATCGCGCAGGCCTGAAGCATATCCTCAAGGACCTGGTTGACCCTTTCGGTTTGCCCATCAGTCTGCGGATGATATACAGTGCTGAGCTGCAAATCAGTGCCCATCGCTCTCTGGAAGCTCCTCCAAAACTGAGATGTGAACCTCGGATCTCGGTCTGAAACAATCGAGATAGGAACACCGTGCAATCTCACGATCTCGTCAATAAACATCTTGGCGAGCCGATCTATATGCAAAGTCTCACGAATCGTAAGAAAATGTGCCGACTTCGTCAGACGGTTCACAACAACCCGGATGGCATCATGACCGCACTGAGTCCTCGGTAAACCCATGAAAAAATCGGTAGATATATGCTCCCACTTCTACATCGGGACGCTCAGCGGCTGAAATAAACTAGGAGGTCTCTGATGATCATCCTTGATATGTTGGCAAGTGTCACACTCGGCCACAAAACTGGTTATCTGGCGCTTCATCCCTGACCAAAAATATTGATGCCTCATATCACGATACATCTTCGTCGAACCAGGGAGGATAGAGAACCACGATCGATGTGCCTCAGTCATAAGATCTCGGTGTAACTCAGGAATATCTGGGACATATAATTGGCCTCTAAAGCGAAGTCCACCATCAGAACCAATCTGTCAATCCGTCTGACTCTCAGATGCTGCCTCTGCTCGGTAATCCTGTAACGACTCGTCTGTCTGCTGAGCCTCGATTACTCTTGCGACAAGAGAGGGTTGAATCGACAAGCTCGATAGCTAAACAATAGATGACTGCAGACCAAACTCAAAGTCTTACTCTACTATATCCTCGAGCATCCTCCACTCCTGAATCATCATATGCGCCACCAGGCCTCGTGGCTGACGGCTGAGGGCATTCGCTACCACGTTCGCCTTACCTGGGTGGTACTGAAGATCAAAATTGTAGTCCTTCAGGAGTTCTATCCAACGCCTCTGCCTCATGTTCAGCTTGGACTGAGAGAACAGATACTTCAAGCTCTTGTGGTTGGAGAAGAGCTCGAATCTCACCCCATAAAGATAGTGCCTCCACACTTTCAGTGCAAAGACAACTGCTGCCAGCTCCAGATCGTGGGTGAGGTAGTTCAGCTCATGGACCTTGAGCTGGTGAGACGCATAATAAATCCATCACTCTCAGAGGGAAGAGTGAGGACAGGAGCGGACGTGAGGCGGTCCTTCAACTCCATAAACGCCTGCTCACAAGCATCGCTCCAAACGAACTCAGCACCCTTTCGGGTCAACATGGTCAACGGAGCTGCAATACGAGAGAATCCCTCAATAAAACATCGGTAGTAACCCGCCAAACCAAGAAAATTGTGGATCTCAGATGCGTTCGTGGGCTGGTCCCACTGACGCACGACATTAATCTTCGAGGGGTCTACAGCGACACCCTGCCTCGTCACTACATGGCTGAGGAACTTCACCTCCTCCTGCCAGAACTCGTACTTCTCCAGCTTCGCGTAAAGCTGGTGTGCACGGAGGGTGTATAATGTAATCTCAAGATGCCGCTCATGCTCCTCACGAGTCCTCGAATATATCAGAATGTCGTCGATGAACGCCACAATAAACTGATCGAGATACGGACGGAAGACCTCGTTCATCAATTGCATGAATACTGCGGGCGCATTGGTCAATCTGAAGGACATGACCTGGAACTCAAAATGACCGTAGCGCGTCCTGAAGGCTGTCTTCGGGATATCCTCATCTCGAACCCGAACCTGATGATAACCGGACTGCAAGTCTATCTTCGAAAAGAACTGTGCCTCCTGCAGCTGATCAAATAAGTCGTCGATCCTCGGAAGCGGGTACTTGTTCTTGATCGTGACCTTGTTGAGCTCGCGGTAATCTACGCAAAGCCTCAATGAGTCATCCTTCTTCTTCACGAAGAGTACCGGCGCTCCCCACAGTGAACTGCTCGGACGAATAAAGCCTAGCTCGCGCAACTCGTCCAACTGCTTCTGCAGTTTTCGTAACTCTAACGGTGCCATACGATACGGGCCTTCGAAATAGGCGCGGTACCAAGCACAAGATCAATCTGAAACTCAGTATGCCGACGAGGTGGTAATTCCAGAATCTCCTGGAACACATCAGAAAAATCACAAATAAAAGGCAGCTAGTCGATACTCAAAGCAGCTGACTCCTCAACGGCACACGATAACAGGCAAGAAAGCTGCCCTCCTCTGGGCTCAGCAACAAACTGAAACTCTGGCACGCCAGGTATGCAGAACGTGACTGTCATCGTAGAGCAGTCCAATATGGTGTAGTACTCGGCAAGCCAGTCCATGCCCAGGATAACATCAAAATCGAACATTGGCAATACAAATAGGTTGGCAGGCAAGAAGATATCTCCAATCAAAACAGGGCAAGATGCACAAAATCGGCCCAATACTGCGGTCTTCCCTAATGGTGCCGATATTACCAAATCCTCACTGATAGACTCCAACGGTAAACCAGTCGATCGGAAGAAATCATTAGCGACAAATGAATGGGATGCACCAGAGTCAAATAATACATGTGCAATGCATGTAAAAATAAGAAGAGTACCCTCGTCGATCCCTCCTGATGACTAAGGGTCCTGCTAGGCAGCATAGAATCTGCCCTGAGCCTGCTGGGGAGGTGCAGGTCCCCTCTGAGGTCTTTGCTGCTGCTTTGGGGGCCTAACCTGCTGCCTCTGCTGCTGCGGGGGAGGTACAGGAGGATGGTGCTGCAGTCGCTGCTGCTGTGGTGGCTATCGCGGAGGTGGATGTGGTGCCCTCGGCTGCTGCTACTACTACAGATGGAGACACTCGTGCCTACGATGTCCTGTCCGACCGCATCCAAAGCAAGTACGTGTAAATGGTCCCGAAGATGATGTTGGGGGTACTGCTGGTGCTCGGAATGCTGGGCGGGTCGTGCGCCGCTACTGTGAGCGATGCTGCTGATGGGAACTGGTAGAGGGTGCCTTCCTCTTCTGATCTCCCCTCTGATCACGGGCTCTCTGCACACCAGCCCAATCTATCTCATATATCAGGGCTCTCCCCACTATCTTCTCAAACGTCGGGAGCATATGTCCGATCACACGACTCCAGAGGGCAGGACGTAAGCTGTTCTCAAAACGGCTGGCCTTCCGCCCCTTATCATCAACAAGATATGTCACAAATCTGGATAGTGCGACGAAACGTGCCTCGTCTGGGACACTGTCATGTCTCCCTGGAGCAGCGTCTTAAACTCTAGTGCGCGCTGCTGTCGCACATGCTCGAGAAAGAACTTCCGGTCAAACCGGTCTATAAAGTCCTCCCAGGTCCACTCAAAATCAGCCGCTACTGATCAGGCCACAGATGCCCACCAATACTGAGCCTTACCCTGCAGAAGGAATACAGCTAATGAAACTCACTGCTGGGTCGTACATCTCATGGTGTCGAATATCTTCTCCACCTCGGAGCACCATATCTCTGCAGCAGTAGGGTCTGACTCACTCCGAAAATGTAGAGGATCGTGCTGTCAGAAATCCTTGAGAAGGGTGCTCGCACGCTCCTGCTCAGCCTCGGCCGGTGTCACTGTGGGACGCCTGCTCTGCCCCTGAAGAATGGCGGTCATCGCCTGCAACATCTGCTGCAGCTGAGTAGCACTCACAGGTACGGTCAGATCCGCACCGGTCTTAGGTAAATGAGTGGCATCCTCAGGCTCAAAGGCAGGAATATCTGGTGGTGGAGCAGGAGTAGCAGGTGGTAAAGCAGGAGCTGTGGGTGGTGGTGCGGGAGTCGCAGGTGGTGGAGCTGGATTTGCTCGGGTCACTCTTTTAGCCATAATGTCCTACAGGAAGGAACAATGGCCTATCAGCCTTGAGAATTTTCGAAGGCATAAACATTAAGGGTCTATGTCAGAAAATCGTAAAGTTATTCGGACTCAGAACCTATTTATAGTAGATATGTGATGCGATCCTCAAGTATTCCCAAGTTATGCTCTGATACCAACTTCTGTCATGCCCCAGACTAGGAAATCGGATTCACATGAATCCCGATTGCTGAATCCGGTGCCGACAGCCTCCGTAGTGCCCCATTCTCGGATCCTGACAATCAACTGCCAAATTCTGATCCTGGAATCCTACAAGGAGGATTTTCAGAATAATTTTTTTTTAATGGAGCATAACCACAAGCATAACCAAGTCACAAAACGACATCACCACATATCCACTATATCAAAATCTCTTAATTACAATGCAGAAAGGGAAATACAAGATGATCAAAAGCTCCAAAATGGTCTGATACGCGCTCCTGCCTCAGCGCTGTTGCTGTCCAACGCTACCTGCACGCAACGGTCGTGCATAAGCTTACAAAAGCTTAGAGGGTGGTGTAAGTGTGTGCGCAAGGCAAACGCCAAGTGTACAGTATTAGAGTAGTGCAAAAGTATGCGGTAAGTCCATGAATACAATCAACCATACCAAGGCTATGTAATGTAAGACATGATGCGAGATATGAATGTCATCGGCCATACCTATGCAATGCAAGGCTTACATAGCCGAATGTCATATACGAAATGCAATCCAAGAAAGTCGGTACTCATCAAGTACATATATCTGTACAATTTCTCTCTAAATATCACAGGGGTCTAATACACTTCACAGTGACTGCCACCTCCCTAGTTGCATAGTCAAGAAAGCGGAATAGACCTCACTATCCGCCTGACCAGTAGTCTACTAATACCTACCCGGCTCGTCGATAGCGGACTCATTTGCGAACTGGTCAAACTCAGCCTAGCTTATAGCCCCCTCACTCAGGCGGATAAAGCCACACCCCCTTCCAACCGACCAAGACACAGTGGGAGACGCGGCCTACTGGTATTCGGCACTCGGGCGCTTGTGTATCCACTCGGTCTAGACGTTGGAGCATCTCCTGGTACTAAAAAGGTTCTGGGACTTTCATCCAAGGACATCCTAAGTGCCCACAGTGCTAGAGCAAGTATTTTCGGTATCCAATATAGCCATCCACGATATACCTGTGGAGTATGGCCCTGATTTCGCTAGGGCATGCAGTGATCAGGTCACACATATGCGAGATGCATGAATCACACGTCAAATCATGCAGAAACCCAGCACATACTGCGTGATCATGTAGGGCACTCTGTCTCATAATAAGTTCCGAAAATGGTCTGTCCAATGGCGTATGCTATGATCAGTCACTACTTATATCAAGCATACATATGATGCGTATGGGCATGAGTCATGGGATTATACTAAGCATGTTATAAAGGGATGAATATAAACGAGTATGGGCCTATCAATGGGCTCTAAGGAGAGTTATAATGCGGACATTTAACCAACATTGTATTTACAATGTGGACGTCAAACTAACATTGTTCCTTAGGCACGACCCACCATAAATATCATTACATGAACCATGAGTAGTCACACATTGCAATGGACCCTAAGGTTATCCCGTTGGGCCTTGACCCATAGGCCCTAGATACATTAAATGGGCTACGTTAATTGGCCTCACCAATGAGCCTTATGTACATTGCAATGGTCCATGATCCATGGGCCTTGAAATACCTCAAAGTGGGCCTCACAACTTGGGCCTTAAATATATCAGATGGGCCTACACACTTGAGCTTTAAATACATCAAATGGGCCACTCCATTTGCGCCCCATACACATCAAATGGGCTTGAATCCCGTGGGCCTTATATAGAATAAATGGGCCGGATCCCATGGGCATTGCATATGTCAAATGGGGCCAAACCCATGGGCCTTATATATGCCAAATGGGCTTATTCCCATAGGCTTTATGTGTGCCAAATGGGTTTAATCCCATAGGCCTTATGTATGCACCAAGGTGGGCCTTAACAAATGGTTACAAACAGGCCAACATGGGCCCTATACATGTACCAAGGTGGGCCCTACTTGAATCATAGATTTGACTCATTTTAGCTCTTAAAATGGATGGACGGTTAGGATACAACTCATGCATCACAGTGGGGGGGCTCCACTAGCCGTCCAGCAGCCCGGCTCATGGCTGGACGACATAAATAAAACACATACATCAGAAGGGCCCACCATGGATGATGGCGTGAATAAAACACATACATCGTGGTGGGTCCCACCCTGCCAGCACACGCACTTCATGTGACCGCCCCCACCAGGGATCGTGCTAAGACCTTAAGTGTTGAAAACGAGGTATTTTTACTTCATCCGCCAGTCCAGCAGCTGGACTGGACATGGACGGTGGTCCCACGTGGGGTCCACCATAATGTATATTTGCGATCCGACCCGTCCATATGATCACACGGACATGAATGAAAAGAAAATAAAAACACCATCTTGATCTGAAACTTTTGTGGCCCGTAAAAAGGGTTTCAATGGTAGACACTCAATCACACTGTTTCCTGTGATGTGGGCCACCTGGGTCTTGGATTTGGCTAAAAATTGGAGGGGGCCCACTTCAATGAGTGGCCCACCTCATGAATGGGTTAGATGACAAATAAACATCAAGTGGGGCCCACGGCTGGAGCCGTGGGCCGGCTGGTGTCCGTCTGGTCTGGGACGTTTGACGTCAGAGAGGCAGCAGCCTCTCTGCTTCAAATCCCCTTTCTTTTCTTTTTTTTTGAAAATCTAAATTTTTGGGGTTTTTCATATGTGTGGCCCACCCAAAGAAAATTCACTCCATCCATTGTATTGCATGGCTCAATACGAACCAAAGGAGTCTAATATACGGTATTTTTTTATCTCAAGGTGGGCCCTAGACAATTTTTAACGGGAAAGACAATGTTTGCTATGCTATGGCCCGCCTGAATATCGGATCGACACCATTTTTTGGCTCAACGCCTAAAATGAGTGGGGAAAGAGGATGGACGGTAAGGATTAGAAACATACATCAAGGTGGGGCCTATACAAGTGGGCCACTTTCATTGCCTTAACCAAGGCAATTTCACATACACGTCCAGAGACGTCTCTGGACTCTCTGGACTCTCTTTCTCTTTCTTTTTTTTTTTTTTATTTGGCCAGCATGTGTGTTAAGGTGGGCCCTTCATAGGTGGGCCACCACATGGTGAGGTGGTGTGGTTATAATACATATGTAAAGTGGACCCCACCTTTAGATGGTTTGGATCCAATACATGCCCCATTGTGGGGTCCATCCAAGTGGGCCATAGGGTCATATCATCACACAAAAACTTAACAAAAGAAGAAGGGAGAGTGATAGAGAGTAAAAGAGTGGGACACGCATGATGGAGGGACCCCGACACTATGGGCCCTCCGTTTCAATCATCCAATCATACATCAAAGGGTCTCATTGCATATGGGCCCTCCAAATAAAAGATTAATGGTGGAGATCCCTCTCCATCCAAAATGAACGGTCTATATGACCTCTTTAATGCAAGAAAGTAAACATTATGATGGGGTCCATGGAGAATGACCCCATCATGGAATGATTTTGATGATCAAGATGGGCCATTGGCCACATCGTAGGATCCCAAGTGAGATCCAAACCATTGATCGGTTGGCCTCACTTGGCCCTTCTTAGAAATATGAAAATTAGACTATGGAGGCACCCACCACTTGATCTTCTTGGTCCGTCGGAATGCCGGTCTCCTAGAGCTTCACTTTGACGGTGGAGATGGAAAATGGGTGACTAGGATGATGGGTTTTGGAGATGAGAAGGTGGGCCTCACAAATACATTTTTCTCTCCATGGAAAGAGCTTGGACGTGGGATGCTCTCCTTTGCTTGGGTTTGGTGTGAGAAAAGAGAGAGGGAGATGGGATGTAAGGAGGAGTGATGGGGTGATGGTTGATGGATGTGAGTGATGGGTGAGGTGATGTGTTAGTTGACTTTGGAGGTTGCTTGACTTGTGGAGAAAGAAAGCAGGGTTGCTTTATACTTGACATGAAGTGATTGATGAGTGATTGATTGATGGGATTGATTTGACACTTTGTAGAGATTCTCTTAGAAATATAAATGTGTGGCATTTTCTCAAAATAAACATCGACCCACGTCTCTTAGTCAGGGTATCAGATCAGTACATGAGTCGCAAAGTTGGAACCGCGACGACGGTGCGGTTGTAATGATACAAGTCTTAGATTAAGCCGACTCAAATGTATAGGATACGACTTACGGTCATGCGCAACGTCGACTACAGGTCGCGGATTGCCGGAATTTGATGAGAAGGATCGCGGGAAGCAACGGAACAGTACGAATTAGGATACGGGTCTTACAGCTCTCCCCACCTAATAAAAATTTCATCCTCGAAATTTATACTACCATTGCAAATAATCATAACTCAAAAAGGAAATAGAAAATATGACATCATATATAATCAAAGCACCATACACCATACAATCAATCATCGAAAAGGTGAGGATAACGTTCTCGAATCTCTGCCTCACGCTCCCAAGACGCCTCATCCACACTATGGTGGCCCCACTACACCTTCATCAAGGGAATGACCTTGGTTCTGAGGACCTGCTCCTTCCGATCGAGGATACGAATTGGCTGCTCAATATAAGAAGCGTCCTCACGAACCTCCAACGACTGTCAATCAATAACAGGCACGATGTCTGACCCACACTTCCTTAACATAAAGATGTGAAAAATGTTATGGACACCAGACAACTGCGATGGCAAGGCAAGCTGATAGGCCACGGCGCCAATTCGCCCAGTGATCTCGAAAGGTCCTATGAATCTCGGGGCAAGCTTGCCCTTCGTCCCAAAACATAGGCGGGACACATAGGCGCCCAGTGATCTCGAAAGGTCCTATGAATCTCGCAAGCCTTGAACTGTGGGCTGACTCGTGAAGCTCCTGTCTTAAGTCATGAATGTCAGAGACACATAGGCGGCCACGATAATGTAAGCCCCCATCTGAACCAACACTCCACTCAGAGTCCTCATCTGTACTAACCCGCTCTCTCATCTTTGCCAATAGCTCATCATCTGCCTGAGCTGCAATAATCCTATCATCAATGAGGGGTTGTACTCGAATGTGTGCGATAACCTTATATGGCTCCTCTACCGTGAGTTTCTGCTCAAAGTCTCGCACAAACTCCACCATGTCCCATTCTACTATCATCAACGGAGCCACAAACTCTATGGTCTTCTTGTGGCTCAACGCGTCTGCCAGAAGGTTTACCTTTCCCGGATGGTATGAGACCTCGAACTTAAAGTCCTTCAAGGTTTCCATCCATCGGCATTGCCTCATATTCAAGTCTCGCTGAGAGAATATGTATTTAAGGCTCTTGTGGTCACAAAAGAGCTCAAACTCCTCTCCATAGAGGTAATGTCTCCAGAGCTTCAGTGCGAAGATGACGACTGCCAACTCTAGGTTGTGTGTAGGGCAATTCTCCTCGTGTTTCCTCAACTGTCTCGAGGCGTATGCAATTACCTTGTCTCTCTGCATAAGGACACAACCCAGACCAACGCGTGAGGCATCGGTATATATAGTGTATCTAACCCCTTACTCTGGAAATACTAGCACAGGGGCTGACATTAGCTTGCCCTTCAACTCCTGAAAAGCTGCTTCGGTCTTCTCATTCCAGGTGAATTTTAGATCTTTCCATGTCAACTGAGACAGCGGTCTGGCAATCTTGGAGAAATCCTGAATGAATCGTCGATAATAACCTGCCAACCTAAGAAAACTCCTCACCTCAGTAATTGAACCAGGCTGATTCTAATCCTGAACCACAGTTACCTTAGCGAGGTCGACTGTTATCCCTTCCTTGGACACTACATGTCCTAGGAACTTAACTTCCTCCTTCAAGAAGTTACACTTCTTGTACTGCATAAAAAGATGATTCTTCCTGAGAGTATCCAAGATCGCTCTTAGGTGCTCCTCGTGCTCTTCCCGACTCGTGGAGTATATCAAAATGTCATTGATAAATATGATGACGAATCGGAACAGAAACGGTCGAAATACCCTGTTCATCAGGTCCATGAACACGGCCGGTGCGTTCGTAAGGCCGAACGATATCATAAAGAACTCATAATGGCCAAAGCTGGTGCTGAATGCTGTCTTCTGCACGTCCTCATCCCTGACGCGCAATTGATGATATCCCGACTACAGATTGAACTTTGAAAAGTATCATGCCCCCTTCAACTGATCAAACAGATCATCTATCCTGGGCAAAGGATACTTATTCTTTACTGTCACCTGGTTCAACCTGCGATAATCAATACATAACTGCAGGGAACTGTCTTTCTTCTTCACAAATAAGACTGGTGCTCCCTAAGGAGACACACTAGGCCATATAAAACCTGTATCCAACAGATCATCTATCTATTTCCTCAGCTCCTCCATCTCACATGGAGGCATACGATATGTTGGCAACGAGATAGGTGTCTTGCCAAGCGTCAGATCAATAGGAAAAGTAATCTCGCACCGCGGAGGTAATCCAGGTATCTTGCTGAACATATCCTCGAAATCCTGAACAATAGTCGTAGCTCCAAGTGTTGGGCCTTCCACATTCTTCAACAAGGACATGTAACAACCTAAACGATAGGGCATACTGACCTGAACTGGAAAAGTAAAGGTCATGCCCTTGGATCCATAGGCTGTCACCACCCTAGTCTCGCAGTCGATCTCTGCTCGCATCTCTGTGAGCCAGTTCATACTAAGAATCACATCGTAATGCCATACCAGGGCAACGATCAGGTCGACGTGAACTGTCTAGTTTCCTAAGTCTACCAAGCAATCCTTACACATCTTGGTAATGTCCGAAAAAGTTCCTATGGCCACAAGGAGTCTCACCCCCTTCTTAGGGCTAGTTTCCAACCCCAGACGCTTGACTGTAGCGCAAGACACTATAGAGGTAGTGGAGCTAGTGTCCACTAATAAAAAGACCAGTATACCTTGGATGTGCACCGTGACTTCAAAAGCTGGCAGTACCATAACTACTGCCTTGGATGCCTCAGTTGTAAGCGCATGTACTCGAGCCTGCTGTAGGCAGTTCGGTGGTGGTACCATAGGCCGTTGTGGCGGCCTGAAGCGAGGAGCAGATGGTCGGAAGGATGGATGCGCTGGTGCAGTCCTTAGAGGTGGTGCTGATATCTCCTGAGGGAACTGGCGATTGATCCTCTGGGGTGGTGAGAATTCACTGTCCCTCATCCTAGTGAAACAAGTCATCTCAATGTGGCCCGATTTCTTGCAGTAGTTACACCACACGTCTGGTCATCTCAAGTGAGTCGGTGGAGTCACAAGCCTTGGAGGAGAATCTGCCCATGGCCTCTTGCCAAGAAATGGTCTGCTCGGAAGATCAGGTCATGGCCTGGGAGCCATAGGTGCTTCTGTACCGGACAACCTGTCCCCATCCTGCTCAGCTCACAGGGACATGCCCACTAACTCGACATAAGTCGATATGCTAACATTGCACATCTTCGATTGGATCTCAGGTCTCAGCCCCTCAGAAAAGTACCGCATCCACATCGGCTGATCACCCAATAACAATGGAGCATACCTGCTCAGCTCTGTGAACCGGGTCTCATATTTTATCACCGACATCCCTCCCTAACGGGAGGTGAAGGAACTCACTCTCCTTCTCGTGTCGGTAAATGACATGGAAATACTTCTCGTGGAAGTGGGCCTCAAATGCCTCCCACGTCCATACAAATCCTTTCGCAACAGTGCAGAGAATACTATCCCACCATAAACTAGCCTCCTTCTCAAACATGAAGGTGGCAAGCTTAACCTGCTCCGCCTCAGAATAGTGTAACGACCTCAGCATCTTAGAGATGCGGTCAATCCAATACTCGGCCTCCTCGGGTCTATGAGTACCCGTGAAAGTGGGAGGCCGTAAGTGCTGAAATCGCTCAAATGTGCCGCTAGCACTAGCATTCCCAGCTGGGTGCATAGGTGAGGCAAGTGGAGCCGCCCCCATAGTCTGAGCAAAGATACTAACCATGGAGGTCAAGAACTGCTACTGCTGCTGCTGTTGCTGTATCTGCTATTGTTGCATCAACAGCATCATCTGTTCTAGCCTATCTGGAGGCGGAGCGGACTGAGATGCATGTGGCGTCGACGTAGACGCACGGTTCGGCTTAGGAACCGAAGGTGTGATAGGTGGTATCACTGATGGTATCACAGGCGTGGGCCCAGTAGCGGGGCCAGTAGCCGGCTCAGAATTCGGTATAAAATCAGAGTGAGACAGGCCCGAATGGGGGTCCGTATGGCTATCGCTTAAGGGAGAGGCCCCGTCAAGCGACTCGCCCAAAGAGAGACGGGCCGAAGTCCTCGTGCCCTTAGACGGTATACCCTGCATTTAACAGAGGGTGCAACCTGTGAGATTTAGCTTACACACAATCCACCCATACAACATTCACAGCTCAACTCAAGGAAACATCATGCATTTCATTTAACAAAATTGTCACAATACACGAAGTGCAGTATTACATGGATTGCGACAGATAATGCATGTGAGCTAATATAACTACGCTTAAACACTAAAAACTACCAAACTACTACACCTATAAAGGCTACACAAAAGAACAAGCAACAAAACAAAATAAGAAACGACTACAGGTTCGACTATTCGTCATAATATGGTGATGGAGGAGGGGCTCCCATATCCTTCAGGCAGCATAGGATAGACTTTAAAGTGCGAGTTACTTTCTTAAACTTATGTTTCACAAGGCGCTATATATCGATAATATCCTATCGTAGGGTGGCCTGGCCCTCCTTAAGTCTAACTAAATGGGCTTCCCTACCAGCCCGATCAGGATCATGCTCTTGAGTTGCAGGAGGAGGGCTCTCATCCATATCCTGGGCCTCCTCTTCTTCCTCATCCTGCTCTTCTTCTTCTTCTATTTCGGCTCCACCTTCTTCATCGCTCTCTTCGTCTTCGCTTTCGGTCTCATCCTCACTTTCTTCAAGTAGGGCTTGTCGTTGCTGTGGCCTGATATTCATCTGATTGAGAGTAGTCTCGTTGATGTAATGGATCGGCGCCGGCAATTTCGCCCCAAGTCTATATCCAAACTCGAGTGCAATCCTATATATGAGTTGGCCGAATGGGAGCGATTCAATCTTTCTATTAGAATGTGCGGTAAGGACTATCTATTGCAAGACATATGTAGACACACACAACTTCTCTCCCTGCCCCACTTGATACAGAAAGTCCACCATCAAGCATGTGCACTCACTGTGGTTGCTCCTCCTGGGATAGACATTGAACGTGAAGATGTGGTGAAGCAGGCGAAAGTCGTCCATCATATTTGTCGCTAAAAGGCTTTTGTTTGGCTGTCATTCAACCAGACGACCACAAAGGAACTAGGTGTGTCAATCCCTTTCATGTGCACTACTCAGGTTCTTCTCATTTGCATGTACCTCGCCAAGTGGCACATTCATAAGCTGAGATATAAAAGCAACGTTGATTGTGGCCTCCCGATCCCTTCCAAATGGAATTTTAAACTACAAGGGCTCCAACGTTGGCTCTCGAATGTGGGCATAAAAAAATTAGATAGTGCCCACATTTGCACAGTGCTCACCCTCAAATAGCGGACCTCACTTGGCTTCTACCAGGTGCTCAAACAACAAGTATTCTCCAAATAGTCATGCATCTACATGAGCTTCAAAAAGGACCTTATGGCCCTCATAAACTCCATGAGATAACTCCGCCAACAAAGCCCTTCTTATGGGAGCCTGGGGATCTAGATCCCGCTTCTTCTGCAACTCCCAACTGGTGCTTGAACTCGCGGTGGCATCTCTTGGCCTCCTAGAACAGGTGGGGCGACTAGGCCCGGCTTCATCTACGGGAGCTCTCTTCTTTTCTATGAAAGAGAGAATGGTGGAAATAAAAAATATGGCCATAACTAGCTCGAACAAGGCCATGGGAAAGGAAGAAAAAGAGGAAAATGGAAAAAGTGATGGGGTTTCCACAGATTTGAGACTCAAGGTGGGATTTGAGTGCTCAAATGGAAGGAAAAGAAGGGAGAAATCAGTAATGGAGGTGGGTTTTGAAATGGGTAGAGTAAGGGTGCACGAAAATGGAAAAAGGAAGCCCTTGGAGGGTGATTTTTAAGAAGATTTAAGAGATTTTTGAAGAAAGTAGAGCTTGGAGGGGTGGTTTGGGAAAGCAAGATGCTATAGGAGGGTTTAAATTAGGCCAACCATGCACCAGTGGGCCATACAATGCCCTAGGGGCGTCGGCCCGATCGGCCCAGCCCGTCCAGGCCCACTGATCGGCGAGGCCCTAGCCGGTCTCTAAACAGTCCGATGAGGACTCACCGGTGGAGCGATGTCCTCCCCCCCTTGGGTCTAAAAACATGTGGGTTCTACCTTGGGTCCCCCTGAAAGTGCCCCGATTGGGCCCCTACTCTATTTCGACTCATTTTGGGTCATTACGAGCGGTTTCTGATGCATATACAAGTTTATCAATTTTAAACGGCTAGGATGGGATAAAACACAATCTAAACCCATCGATTGACGGTCTAAAAGTGAATTGAGATCATTTTGCATGATCAAGGGTGCGAACGTATCCTATCTCGGCGACCGTTTACCATAATCCTTCGCCAATTGGCGAAACTGGGAAACCTAGACTTGTTTCTAGATTTTTCTTGCACCCTCCTACGTTAGCGTTAGCGTACGTCATGTGACCATAACCCAGGTCCAGTTTAATCCAAATTATGCTCTGATACCAACTTGTAACACCCTGAAAATTGGAGGTCAAGCATAGCTCAGATCCCGAGTTCCAAAACATTACTTATGCAACATATTTAATGATGGATGTATGTTATCTATATTAGTACATAAAACATGAAGTAGATTAAGCCAAATCAGTAAAACATAATTCAGGGACAGTTATAATACGCAAGCGGAAGACTGAAATGAATATATAAACCAACATAAGTCCCTAAAGTATGTATGTGTTGCTGAAAGTGCACCTACTACGTGCCCTGGTTTGTCAATTACGTTGATAGTTGAGTCAATCGGACAACATCGCCTAACAGGAAGATCAAGTCAAGCATCTGCCTCAACTAGATATGTGGAAGCTTGCCATAGGTAAATCATAGTCTCACATCCCATGTCTCAAAACACCAGGTGATTAAACCCTTAAAAAGAACTAGAACATCTTAGGGTTTAAGTGTACGAAAACTTGTTATTAAAAAGGAAAATCTTTAAAGTTTTTCTTACACAGTCGATTATATCGATTACCCCTTGGATATAATCGACCAGCTCTGTCGATGTCCTTGGGATCTTAATCGATACAATCGAGTGAGGACAAAAAGCGTCTAGCAATCAAACAATCATCTGGACGATTTATCGATATATCGACTTGGTAGTCGATATCATCGATATTCGAATATCGATCATATCTGAAGTGGATCGATAATATCGACAAACTGTTTTTCGGTGCCCCTATTTTTTTAAAGAAAACTAACATAAGTTTCGATATATCGATGACTGTCTGATTCAATCTGAACTCAAATATCGATCATATCGGAAGTCAGCCGATCATATCGATTGTGGGCGCATGTTTTCACCAGCATGAATTTCAGGTTATTTTTAATGTTGATCGGGGTGCCAGTCGATAAATCGATATTCATATATCGATCATATCAAGACCTAGTCGATTGGATCGAGAATAGACATAAATCGTCCATCAAGCTTATAGGTAAATCTATACGATTTATCGATCCCATCGACAAGGTCTCCGATATGATCGATGTACAAATTCTAATGACATCGATTGTTCCTCGATCATATTTGTTGAACCTGAAATTCTTCAAGGCTTCTCTCTTATTTTCATCTGTCGATAGATCGATCCATCGCTCGATGGAATCGGAGTTCGAAATCCGATAACATCGATGTGTGTCTCGATCCCATCGACCAGTAAGCGAAAGGTTTTCAAAAGCGAAATGACAATTGAGTTTGTATCATCGAGAGGTCTGCCGATACAATCGAGAGTATACGCTCGATCATATCGACGACTGCTCGATGATATCGAACTCTGTCATAAATATGACCGTTTATATCCGTTGGAACCTTTTGTCTATATATAGAAAGATTAGTCTTCATTGCTGGCAGAGAAAGAAGAGAGTTCTTTTGAGAGTTTTAACCTTCCTATCATTTACCTCAAGCCCTTTCTCTCAGGAAGTTCATCCTCCAATCCACCCTCATCATTGATATTTCATAGAGTGGATTGGGGAATGAACTTCCGCATTCAAGGATCCTTTAACTACTACCTTAATGACAAATCATTAAGTTGGGATTCCTTGAATGCATAAATGATGGAAACCACTCTATCTTCCTTATAGGAAAATTTTTAGAGAATGGTATTCCATCATAACCTTGACCCAACCTAAAGCCTAGTATAGATACATCTTTGTGTTGCGGATCAAGGGAGCTGAAGACTCTTCATCAACAAGAAGAAGATCTTCATCACTGCGCTAAAAAGGACTCATCAACTTATCTGTAAGTACTAAGAGTCCAGAGAACACTTGTGATCATTCCTTTCTAGGATTGGATTTTAAGTGTTGCTCACCATTTGAAGTCCTCGAAGGAGGCCTCCGACGGGAGTGTACGTGCGGGGTGCGTTGTGTGGACCCTTGCTTTATGGAGAGCACAAACATCTGGTTAGGAGTACGTCAGCAAAACTTTAGGGTTAGAGGTGAACAGAGTAGAAACCTCCGGGTGCGTTGTGTGGACCCTTGCTCTGTGTGGGCATAAACATCTGGTTAGGAGTACGCCAGTAAAACTCCAGGGTTAGAGGTGAACTGAGTAGAAACCTCCAGGTGCGTTGTGTGAACCCTTTCTCTGTGTGGGCATAAACATCTGGTTAGGAGTACGCCAGTAAAACTCCAGGGTTTGAGGTGAACCGAGTAGAAACCTCTGTAAAGGTTGAAGGTGAACTTGATTTAAAACCTTAAGTTTGAGGTGAACCATGGAAAACCTCCTTAGTGGAATTTGGTCACTCAAGGGTTGAGTGTGGAAGACGGGAGTGGAGTAAACAAGTCGTCGAACCACTATAAAATGACTATGTTTGAGATTTATATTATCTTTCATTTATGTGATTGCCTTACATGCCTTTATATATGATTATCTAAAATCACATCTTATGCACACACAGTCATATCCATCACAATTTCATCTATAAATTGTTTGTCTCTTAAATAGTTTGTGATTGGATCCTCTACCAGGCTTGAAAGCCAGTGGAGTTAATTTTGAGTAATCCTAATCTGTACTCTGTGATAGGATTAGTGTGATAAAGATTTTTAATAATTCATAAAAACTTTAAAAAGTCCTATTCACCCCCCTCTAAGATATATTAACATATTCCTACTTCAACTCAAGTTGTCTACACCGTTATTTCAGTTTCCAGGTCAATAATTATAAGTGTTGTGTCAAAATATAAAATGTCAAAAGAATGTCATAGCTCCCAACAAAATAACCCTGAATCCTTATCAATCAGGACACGACTCACATGAACCCGCTTGAATACTGCATATAGGAGAACGCCTCCTCATCATCCTCATACTCCAACTCTGCCTCGAGTGTCGCATTATCATCTGCAACTAAGACAGAGTCTGGTTAATATTTAAACACTGTCCCAGAACGTGAGAGTGAGTGATTAACTCAGTAGAGCTATACAACAAAAGTTAACATGTTATTAATTCAATCAAGCTGTAATGATAAAGTAATTTAATCAAATATGTCCTAGATACTCTTGTTAATGTAAGAATGGTATGAGGTAATGATGCATGCCCTCGCCTGCACTCCCTCTTGTGACAACATCTAACGATCGCGGCATAAATCACTACCACTATGCTCTACATCAACGCCAATGACACATGCAATGTGATGTTATGAGCATGATTACTAAGTTCTTATTAGTCTCTTTCATACAACAGGATTGGGAAGCTAAGGTACCTCCCTTATATCAATTCCCAAACAATGATCCATTATAGGGTCATCAGTCCTAGACAATCTCATACGATGTTATGGTTCTAGGTCGCTACAAAAGGCTCGTCACCTTATCAGTGTAGGCTAGTTCATACTCTAGTTGCTACGGAAAGGCTCGTCGCCTCATGTAGACTCAGAGTACGCTCGCGGTCACTACAAAGGGCTCGTCACCAATCAGAGTAGGTCGACAACTTGAATGCAGTGTCCCATACCACCGTATTCGGCTCATGAGTCTGGGTTGCTCACTGGTCACTACGGGGAGGCTCATCACCCTAGCGTAGGCCGACAGGTCGACCACAGTGTCTCATACCACCATGTTCGGCTCACGAGTCTTAGGGGATCGTGGTACCAAGGTTAACGGGATCTCATTGGTAAGTTTGGTACCCTAGATTCGAGCAGTAGCGTCCAAACATGGTGAACATACATCGGGTTAATTGGGTTAATTGACGAGCTCGACTAGGACGAGCGCACGTTGAGTTGATTGACATGAAGTGCATAAGCATTCCGTGTGGCTTAACCACTGCCGACATCCCAAGTACGGCTCGGATTCATCGAACACATCTTATATGGTGAAAGCAACCCCAGCCACTAGTTTGAGAACTATTACTGATTACCTGGACTGTGATATAGTCCCAACCACGTACAATCACAATAATGAATATTCAAGTCAAATCCTACATTCATATGAACATGTTATGACATATAACTTAAACATGAATACACAATACATGGAGGAAATCATACACACAGTTAAACATGAGTATGTAGGTTATATAGTTCATGGAGGGAATCATATACACAGTTAAGGTAGTTGGGATTCATATCTCAACTCCCTTATAAATCACACTTTACTAACTACTAACTCATTCAGACATTTTTACAAACACTTAGACTACACTTTCCAACATACATCACGTATGTTGGCCATATTACGTATTAGGGCAAATCCTTTTTGCCAATGAGTTGTTGCATACATATCAATCATGTACCTACAACAATTAATCATGACAACCACAACATCAGATTTCAAATGTATACAAACAATTCAACAAATACATGAATTTTCCTATAGACAAC
The DNA here is from genome assembly GCA_037074715.1 of Magnolia kwangsiensis. Taxonomy (NCBI): domain Eukaryota; kingdom Viridiplantae; phylum Streptophyta; class Magnoliopsida; order Magnoliales; family Magnoliaceae; genus Magnolia; species Magnolia kwangsiensis. The sequence goes on along the minus strand of CM073574.1, from coordinate 125,668,482 downwards.
ATAGGTCATATATATACGTAAAATGAAATAGATATTGCATTTGGCATGTGAAATAGCATCCATGTCGGTAATAAACCATTAGCCGACATTGAAAGCCTTGAAAACCATAACCTATACGTATATAGTCTGCATCTTAAACCGAAAAATGCGTAACGGATATGATTTAGACGCTAAGTCTTCGTCAACGACGGATTTACAATATAGAACATGAAGTAGGTTAGCTACATCATTACTTAGACTATTTGAAACTTTATAATGGATTAGGGTTAGGATTTCTTACCCAAGTATGGAATTAAAATCGCCGGAATAGCGATCCGGTAGCGATGGATCAGCACGTGGAGAGGCAGGGTAGAATCCCTGGGAGAATCTCCAACTCACTCTCTCTCATTCTCTCTCTTTTTCTTCTCTTTCTTAGCTAGGGTTTTGGAATTTGTATGGATTATGAGAGAGATGGTTTAAGACCCTTATATAGGCCCAGAACTGACGAAAAAAGTCCCATGGCCATGGTATACTTAGGTTATAACCAAATCGGGCTTGTTCCGATTCAACGGAGTATTTCTGAAGGTCCCTTTACTGAATGCGGTCGGACTTAAGCTCAAAAAAATTAGATCTTGATCAAGCTAAGTTTTCAGTCTGATCAGGTTTACAGATCGACCGTGGTGGTCCATTTTTAATTCAACGGTCACCGACACTCGATTAGGGCCACAAGTATATTGGCATGTGTGGGACATCTTCCCTGATCCGAGGGTGTATTTGAGTCAAATTCCAATGGTCAGAATGCTTATAGTCGGGCCGCAAGCGACACGACACAGATTACTTAAATTCGTATTTAATTTCTAAAAATATTCACTTTCTCACACGCTTCGCTCCGGACTCAAGTAAATCGTTTCATGACATCATCTGGACTTAATTTTTGAGGTGATTGTCAAGTCCAACTAGGCGGTCATAATTGTCTAAATTCATCACTATCAGACTTTCGACATGTAGTCCAGGTCCGATATGGAGTTTCTGAATGCTCCTCCCGAAAGCATCTCGGTTTAGAGATTGATCCTAAATTTCAGGGTAATGTAGCATTAATAATTCTACAAGTTTTGGGTCTTGCAGAACGTATTTAAAGTGATTGGTGCTAATTTCACAGGTAATCTAGTTTAGCGCTAGTTAATCCCCGTTAGATTTCTAAAGGATTTGATCCTAAGTAATTTCTGTTTGAGGTAGTACTTAGGTCTTTGTACGGATTTTTCCAGGATGTTACAAGGTAGCTCACGAATGAATACAGCAGGAGTTGGTGGTCATGAAAAGGGCACCCTCAGCATATGAGCCAGTCGTCTCACAAGGGGAAGCCCCAAAAATCACCGAGGCACCTTTCCGCATGCCACATTAACTAGCTCATGACAGGAGGCCTCCCCACCAACCCCTGGTAATGGAGAGAAGACCCTTCTTCATCCCATGGAAGCGACCACAAGTGCAATCAAGCCAAAGCCTACCCCTCATATCATTTATAAGGACATAGCTCACCATATCCCATTCAGCGTAGGCAACAGAGTGGTCCCATAGGCAAGAGCTCCATACAAAGAACAAACATTGATCATCCATGCAACACCAGCATAACTGCTAGTTGCCGAAGAACCAATGACACTTGGAGAAAAGGAACCTCCATGCTACAAGTTGGTTCCTTGGCAATCTCTGGATTGCGACGAAGTAAAGAACCTAAACCTTAATAGATGTTGTACTCAAAAAGACAATGGAGACTCCAAAGGCGCTCTTTCAGGGCTAGGACATGAAACAACATACGATGTAGCAACGTAACTCGAGACGATTCCAACACATATTTGTATGGGAACTATTATGCACATCACGGATGCATTGGGAGCTATTCGCCAAAATATTGAGAGATGCTCATATCGCCTCAGACACTTCTTTGGAGATGATTACGCTAATGATTGGGCAGTTCCTCGCTCTAAGGGCCATCACCTTCATAGATGATGAACTTCCTCCTGAAGGTCGAAATCACCAAAAGTCTCTCACTATCACCCTGCGGTATGACTACCTATGAGTTCTATTGCTCCTCCTCGATAATGGCTTGAGCCTAAACGTGTGCCCAGTTAAAACTGCAATCTGCCTTAGAACCAAACCATCATCTTACTAGCTAAATGACATGAGTGCCAGAGCCTTCAAAAACTCTCATCGAACAGTTGAAGGAGAAGTGGACATCTAGGTGCAGATTAGCCTAGATATCTTGGTTATCATTTTCCAAGTCTTGGATATATCCGCGCCCTTCAACATACTAATAGGAAGGCCATGGCTTCATAAGGTTAGGGTTGTCGATTCCACTCTCCATCAATGAGTAAAATATACCCTCAACAACAAGGTAATCTATACCCTCAACAATAAGGTAATCTATATCCTAGCTGAATATGAGTTTATCATTCCAACAGACTATGGTACACAAAGATGAGACGTTCCGGTCATTGACATCCAACATTCAGAAGAAGACATTCATTACCACAGCTTCAGGATCGAGACGGTGAATATAATTGCCAATCCATCACTGATGAGTGTTGAGTATGTCTTCTCACTGGTGGAGCGACAAAGCTTTAAGTACCGTGTAAAGAATCACTTCAAGACAAGGGTACTAGAAACAACTTACAATAAAAGGAGGTGGAGACTGGGATACAGGCTTGCTCTCAAAGAGAAATGGAGGAAGAGGAAGTTTTGATGCATATTAATCAGATTCGTCAGACCTGGGGTCCTTGTAAGGAGGAAACATTAGAATGATTAACCGCACTACACAAAGGTCTTCCTTTATGCTTGAGTGAGGATTTGTGGCCTCCTATCTGGTGGGAAACAATCCTAGGGCTAGTAGGGAGAGAATTGCCAACACTATAAGAAGAAAAAGCAACGAACCAAGAGCATGACCAAGTGAAACACCTTGAGGAATATCGGGATGCATTGATACCTATCATCACGGTCATTTCAGCAATCAACCACGGGCACACCCTGCTTGTCTCAATATCAATCAATTAAGGGGACAACCTCCTTACTTCAATAATCAACCAAGGGCACACCCTGCCTATCTCAGCATCAATCAATCAAGGGAACAACCTCCTCACTTCAACAATCAACTAGGGGCACACCCTGCCTGCCTCAACATCAATCAATCAAGGGGATAACCTCCCCACTTCAGCAATTAACTGGGGGCACACCCTGCCTGTCTTATCATCAATCAATTAAGGGGAAAACCTCCCCGCTTCACTAACCAACTAGGGGTACACCCTTCTTGTCTCAGCATTAATCAATCAAGGGAACAACCTTCATGCTTCAACAATCAACCAGGGGCACAACTTGCCCATCTTGGCATTAGTCAACCAGGGGCTTGCTTTGCTCGCGCCACTTACACCATTAGCTACACCAACGCTATCCACCAACAGCTAGGGACAAAAATTCCCATCATCCAATCATAGTCACGATAGTCCAATCCATTGGACCAAGAAGGGGAAATTGTTAATCCTAATTTGGTCTGATGTTCAAATCCTAAAGTAATACCAAATGGCGGAATGGGAAGAGCTCCAATGCACGTGGAGACTTGAATGCATTTGAGGGATTCGGAAGACTGTCCGATTGGACAAGTAGAACTTCATCAATGCACTTCCAGGATTTGGGCTTGATTTCATGAATTTGTTCATAGGTGACTGCCAGACAAAAAACATGACCAAGTGTCAATACTGCAGTGTCTAGTTCGGTTGGAGTGTTGAATATGAGATCATTAATCACTCCGGACGATGAGACATTAAGGTCTTTGATAAAGGATTCCAAGTGCAATTTAGAACATAAGAAGAAGAAGAAGCTGCCATGACGAAATAAGGAAAAGAAATCAGGAAGCATTTGATGTAAGAGAGGAGTGAAAAAGGAGAAGCACCAACTTAAGAGTTGCTTATATATCGACTATGATATCTGCACATTGATGAAAAAGGTAATTATGACTCCTCGTACGGTACGCTTTTATGCGACATATTACATGAACGACTTAGAAAAGTGAGACAATATTTCTCTTGATACGACATTGGTTGAGTATCAATGTGGAAACAACACGTGGATTCATGACAGATTGCATTTATGATATTGTGCAACGGAATAACATTGTTATCACCTTTTTTCTAAAGGCGAAGGGGGGAGAAATGTTGTACCCTATTTCTGGCTGTTCTAAGAAAGCCGTTAGGAGGTTGACATATGGCAAAGCACAAGGAATAGGAAGTAGATAAAAAAATCTTCAAAGATTTGGAGCACTTTTTGCGGGCTTACAGTTGGTATAAGTCCAGTTCTACAAGTTAGTGGATAATTAACAGTGTTGTGGTCGATTGCAAGAAACGTGGTCGAGTTGTTTAAGATATAAAATGTGACCAAGGGCCACAAAGCTTTGGCCAACAAAAGTGGAACCGACGTAAAGAGAAATGTACTAAAAGAATGATCTAGAGAGGAGAAGAATCTAAAAAGGCTTTTGGACTACTGTAACCATTGTAATAATGAAATAATGATCTAGAAGAATAAGTTTTAGCAGGAATCTATAAATAGCAGAGGAATTTAATAAAGAAAGAACCTTGTCTCACACCAATCAAACTAAATAAACCTATCAATTTACTTTATCTTAACTTTTTACAAGAGTAGCAGTAATCGAAGTAGCGACAATTCTTAGCTATAATCTTTAGGGCTTATTTGTTTTCCTATTTACCATCATAAATGGTGGTAAATAGGTAATTATAACCTATTCCCATTGCTTGGAAGAGGGCAAACAAAGAGGGTAAGGAATTTACGTTTTGAAAAAAAAAAGGGCGGAAACGAGTGAGTGAAATTTATGCATCCTATCATGATGTATGTGATCGATCCACACCGTCTACCTATTTTATCAAATCATTTTAGGGCTTGTGCCAAAAATTAGGAAGATTATAAACTCAAGTGGACCACACTGATATATATCTGTGATCCAACCTGTTCATATGATCACACAGACACAAATGAAGGGAAAACAAAAATATCAGCTTGATGCAAAACTCCTATTGCCCGCAAGAATTTTTCAATGATGGGTGTTTAATCCCTACGTTTCTTGTGTTTTGGTTCACTTGCACTTTCGATTTGCTTCAATTTTCAGGTCATGTCCTAAAATGAGCTTTTAAAATGAATGGATGGCTTGGATAATACACATATCATGGTGGGCCCTGCAAAATTTTGAACTTTTTCCTTGGTATGGGCAGCTGTTGTGTATTTCATATGGGAAATAATTATTATTTATTTACTTCTATTTATAGCTGTAAATAAGAAAACAAACACCTCCTAGTTAAAATCTAAGTTTATGCTCGCATGCTAGATTTGTTCTTTATCCAATATCAAGTAGTTATTTTAAGAGAGAGATGCTTCTAGTTGCTCTTAATGATCAATTGTGAGTTTTTCTTTTATTTAATTTACATGGGTATTCTGTAAGTCATTTCTTATGGAAGGATCAAAATAATCCATCTTTGGATAAAGAATTTCACCCTTTGTTTATTATCTGATCGTTATAAATTTCTATGAGTGACTGAGTAAGCAACCAGTCTTCTAATAATTTGGTCATATACATTTATATTGGACATATCTACTTATTTTGACGCTTGGGATGAAAATTAATCATTTTGAATAGAGCCATTATATCAATTTTGAGCACGATTAAAAACAAACCGAGCAAAAAACAAATATGATCCCTTAATTTGAACGGGTTAACTTATACAATGCATGGAAGACATTGTTTATGTGTGCGTAAATTTGAGGCATCTCACTCTATAAAATTACTCCTTTTCCCCAGCCGTGACTATGACAGTATGAAAAGGTTCTTTCTAATTCACGCGAGTGATTTTATATTTAATTCCTAAACGTGGTGTCTTTTACAGGCAAAGTGCACCCATCACGGTAGATCCTTACCATTCATCAAGCGGGCACCATCAAGGATGTGACAAGAGATCAAACCAGATGCTCATAGGATGAGACAGAGACCGAACTTTGCCGTACTAAATAGAAGGACCATCTGATGAACGGCCGTAAAGTGTCACTATGTGTACCCATGATCAGAATTCTACTTGAATGAGCACCCTTTGCATTCCGAAATTAAATGAACGGTTGGATAAATAAAAATAGCACCCTTGCATCCGATGCAAAGGACGTGGTTTGACTGGTGACCCCAACATCAGCCAGCTGTTGTCAAAAACTCTATCCCCCACCAATCCACGCCGTTCGTCCATTTTTATAACCCATACAGTTCATCCATCTTTATAACTCATTTTAGGGCATGAGCCCAAAAATGATTCAGATCCAAATCTCAGGTGGACCACATCATAGTAAAAAAGTGTTGACGGAATGTCCACCATAAAGAATTAAGCGGATCCAAATCTCAGGTGGACCGCACCACAGGAAACAGTGGAGATTCAATGCACACCATTAAAAGCTTTTGAAGGCCCAATGTACGCAGATCCGTACCATTAAAAGCTTTCCAAGGCCCACTGTAAGCAGATCCATAATGTTTATTTGCCATCCAACCCCTTGATAAAGTAAAAAAGACCTGGATGAGGGTAAAACACAAATATCAGCTTGATTCAGAATCTTTTGTGCATCAGGAAGTTTTCAACTGTAAGCATTCAGTCCCTTGATGTGGTCCACTTGAACGTTAGATCTCCTTATTTTTTAACTCAAATCCTAAAATGAACTGTCAAAATTGACCAACGGCATGGATAAAATACATACAGAATGAGATTTGACACCAGCTAGCTGGCTTGTATTGGGTCATCAGCCAAACTGCATCCCAATGCACATAAAATGCATGCCGGTTATCCTGCAGTCCAAGTTAATCCACCAGCTTACTTGTTTTGACCCTTTCGTTTCCTTTCGTCACTGGGAAGGGATGCACATCAAGTGAGACCGTTGAAACCTAACTTAGGATTTAAGTCGTTCAACATGTTGACCCGCTCTTAACATGCACTGGCCTAAAAATCAGGGAGTGGATTAGGTGTTACCCTTACAATGTGGGACCCATCTTGATGAATTTGTTGTATATCCACGCTGCCAATCTGCTTTTTCAGCTCATTTTTAGGACTTTATCACAAAACTTAAGAAAATCCAAATCTTCAGTGGACCACACAACTGGAAAAGGTGGTAAATGACTATTTAAAACTTTGTATAGGCTGCAAAGGTTTTGGATCAAGCTGATATTTGTATTTTCATTTCATTCAGTTTTGTTTGACCTTATCGATGGGTTGGATGGCAAATAAACGTTACCAATCTGCTTCCAATGGCCCCTTAAAGCTTTTAATGGTGGGCATTCTCCACTATTTCCTGTGGTGTGGTCCATGGATCTGCTTAATTTTTGAGACCACGTCCTAAAATAGGCTGGAAAATGGACGGATGGCATGGTTATATATACAACATATCATGAAGGTGGGCCCCATAGTTAGGTGCTCCCTAAAAATCAAGCATAAATAGATAGCATGTTGGCATTAAACTCACACATTAATAGCGTTGAAGTGTGTTTCCCCACGGTTAGGTGACCATTTTTTGAATAGTCCATCAAACTTTTCAAACCAAAAAAAAAAAAAAAAAAAGAATAAAAAAAGAAAAAAGAATAAAGAAAAAAGAAGAAGAAGAAGAAGAAAACAGAAGATTAAGAAAATAAAAAAGAAAGTATTAAGGGAAAATATCGTTAAACAGAAGAAAATTGAAAACCTTCAAGTACTAAAGAGAGGTCACATACGCAGGCCTGTTCGAAGGACTCCTCACCTTCTTTTATTTAAGATTTTCCTTTTTTTAATTTTTTATTTCAATAAATTGAGATGGATAGAATATCATTCTCATCATCTAACCGACTACTTAAGGAATCATGCATTCGAGGTGACAGCATGACGCAGTCATACCAATTAATCAATGTAGATAATTGGTGTTGGATCAAATTCGAAATGACTCCTTCACCTAATATTAATGGAGAGTTCCTCTTTCATTAAACTGTTGCCAACCTCTTTAAACATGATTTTGGGTCACACCGTATAAAAACAAAGGGGCCTATCTGATGGACAATTTGTATGATGCATTGATGAGCCTACCTATGTGCACGCTTACATTGTGCAATTCTTGCTAGATTAATAAGGAAAATTCACTCGTTCAATCCTCATTATTTCTGGTGGTGCAGCCTACTCGAGTTTTCACTCTACTTAATTTTTAGGCTTATGTCTTAACATGAGCTAGCATAACATATGTATGGATTGGATTTCTCACAAATATCATAGTGGGCCCCACTTAACTTCTAAGCGCATGGCATCCTGCCATAGGCTGTCACGGTGAATCCACATCTAGGCACAGTCATTCACGGTTAATCTCTACAGTAATAACAATTGCAAGGACAACAAGTCATAGACCATTAGTGATTAAAAAAATGAATAAATAAGCATGTGGTATGAAAGGACAATTAGGTAATTAAGAAAAATATGTGTTACATATTCTCACTGTTTAAGAAGGGGTTATTAATTAAAATAATTCTCTATTATGATGTTATAAAGGCAATGACATCATCGTATAAAGCCATTATTATTTTAGCCTCACGTACTATTTGGATTTTTCTATGATGAAAATATCATTTCCGTTATAACTTTTCGTAGAAGTTGAGAGAGCCTTTTGATAATAGGGTCTGGATCTCACTAAATCAATGATTAGGGCAATTTTTTGACCGATCTGATCCATTTACTTCAATCAAACAGTCGTGAAATGTAACGTCTTAGAAAAATTCATACTTAGACCCGAGTACCACCTTTAATAGAAATCATTTAGAACCTAATTCTTTAGAAATTTAACGTGTATTAACTAGCACTAAACTAGATTACCTGTGACATTAGCACCAACCACTTTTAATACGATCTGTAAGACCCAAAACCTATAGAATTGTTAACGCTATATTACCCTGAAATCTAGGATCCAACTCTAAACCCAGTTGCTCTCGGGAGTACTTTATAACTTCGTATCGGACCTGAACAGCACGTCGAAAGTCTGATTGCGATGAACTTAGACAATTATGACCGCTTAGTTGGACTTGACTATCACTTCGAAAATCAAGACCAAACGATGTCCTGAAAACTTTTCCTTGAGTCCGGATTGAAGAGAGTGAGAAAGCGAAGATTTTTAGGAAATTAAATATGATTTTAAGTAATCTGAGTCGTGTCGCTTGCTCGTTATTTATAAGCATTCTGACCGTTGGTTTTTGCCCCAAATTCACCCTCGGATCAGGAAAGGTAGCCCGTACATGTTAAAGTGCTTGTGGCCCTGATCGAGTTTCGGTGACCGTTGAACTGAAACTGGTCCGCCACGGCCGATCTGGAAACCCGATCAGACTGAAAACTTAACTTGCTTAAGATTCAATACTAGTGAGCTGCGACAACTATAGCCATCCAATCTCTTCCAACAGGAATTCTAAATTGCAAGGGCTCTAGCGTTGACTCTCGGATGTGGGCATAAAAAGCTTGAACAGTACCCACATTAGCACGACGCTTACCTTCAAATAACGGACCCCACCCGGCTTCAACTAGGCGCTCGAAAAACAGAAATTCTCCAAACAGGCGCGCATCAACATGAGCTTCAAACAGGACTCTACAGCCCTTAAAAACACCATGGGACAACTCCGCCAACAGGGATCTTCCTAATGGAGCATGGGGATCTAGATCCCGCTTCGTCTGCAATTCACGAGTGGCGCTTGAACTAGCGGCGACACCTCCTGGTCTTCTTGAACGTGTTGGGCGACTAGGCCCAGCTTCATCAACCGGGGCTCTCTTCTTCCCCATGAAAGAAAAGATGGAGGAAATGGAGAATATGGCTACAATAACCTCCATGAAAGCCATAGAAAAGTGAAGAAAATGAAAGAAAGGGATGAGCTATAAGGGTCTCCACGGATCTGAGCCTCAAAGAGGTTGCAAAGGCCCAAAAGAAGGGGATATTGAGAAAAGAAAATGACAAATAGGATGGGTAGTGGGTTTGCACGAATTTGAGACTTAAATGGGGGATTTAGGAGCTCAAATCAAAGAAAATGGAGGGATTGGAAGATGGGTATTGCTGAGAATGGTGGAATGACGTATGGATTAAAGAAAAATGAAAGAAATAGGGATTGGAAGGGTGATTTGAGAGAGATAGGAGCTGTTTTAAAGTAAAGGGAGAGCTTGGAAGTGTATTTTATGAAGGAAGTATGTGATTGGGAGGGTTTTAACCAAGGAACCGTGGACCAGTGGGGTCCACAAGTCCCTAAACACCATTGGCCCAAAGGCCTGACCCAGTTGAGCCCGCCGGTCGGCGAGGGCCTCGCCGGTCTCTTGACCTCCCGGCGAGGGCTCGCCCCACCAGCGAGGTCCTCCCCCCACCTTAGGTCCAAAATGACATGGTTCCCACTAAAACAGCCCGATTGGGCCCTTATTACGGTTTGGCTTGTTTCGGGTCGATTCGGAACAAAACGAATATATATGGATAATTACCGATTTCTAACCGCTGAAATGGATTGAAACATGATCTAAACCCGTCGATTGATGGTGTAGAAGTGATTTGAGGTCGTCGTGTGTGATCAAGAGTGTGCACGGACTCGATCTTGACGATCATTTTTAGTAAACTTTCGCCAACAACAAAACTGAGAGTCCTAAACCTGTTTCTAGATTATTCTCGCACCCTCCTACGCTATAGTGGCATCAACGTGCGTCGTGTGACCCTAACCCAAGTCCAGTTTAATATAGATCATGCTCTGATACCAACTTGTAACGTCCTAAAATTCAGGGGTCAAGCATAACTCAGCTCCTGAGTTCTAAAATATTACTTATGCAACATAATTAATGATGGATGTATGTTGTCTGTAGTAGTACATAAAACATGAAGTAGATTAAGCCAAATAAACAGACATACTTCAGGGATAGTGAGAAAATGCAAGCAGAAGTCTTAAATAAACATATAAACCAAAACAATCCCCAAAATATGTGTGCTCTGCCTGGAAAATAAGTACAAATAGTATCTCAAAATACATATAACAGAATGTGATAAGTCGCTACGATCATATCCCAGAATCCCCGCCAATCAGGACATAGCTTACATGAACCCGCCTGAGAACTGCATAAATGAGAACGCCTCCTCGTCCTCATCGAACTCCGGCTCCACCTCAAGCGGCGCATGATCATTTACAGCTAAGTCAGAGTCTGGTTGGTGATTAAGCACCATCTCAGAATGTGGGAGTGAGTGAACAACTCAGTGGAACTATACAACAAAGGTTAATATGTTATTAATTCAATCAAGTAGTAATGATAAAGCAGTACAATCAAACATGTCCTAGATACTCTTGTTAATGCAAAAATGGTATGATGAAATGATGCATGCCCTCACCACAATCTCCCTCTGCAATCTTCATCTTATGATCGCGTATGTCAGTCACTTCTTTAGTGTTCTACACCAACACCAACGGCATATGCAGTGCAATGTTATGAGCATGATTATCTAGTTCTTATTAGTCCTTTTCATACAACAGGATTGGAAAGCTAAGACACCTCCCTTATATCAATTCCCAAACACTGATCCATTCTAGGGTCGTCAGTCCTAGAAAATCTCATACGATGTTACGGTTCTAGATCGCTGTAAAGGGCTCGTCACCAATCAATACATGTCTATTTATATCCTAGATACTACAATAAGGCTCGTCGCCCATATGTAGTGTTAGGATATACTGGAGGTCACTACAGAGGGCTCGTCACCAATCAATGTTGGCCGACAGCAAGAATATAGTGTCCCATACCACCATAATCGGCCAACAAGAGTAAGATGCTCACTGGTCACCACGGGGAGGCTCGTTGCCCTAGCGTAGGCCGACAACTCGACCCCGGTGTCCCATAACACCATGTCCGGCTCATGAGTCTTAGGGGATCACGGTACCAAGGTTAACGAGATTTTCACTAGTGAGTTCAGTGCCTTAGATGCAAACACTAGCGACCAAACATGGTGAACAAACATTGATCAATCGGGTTAGTTGATAAGCTCAACTAGGCCAAGCGCACGTTGAGTTGATCGACATGAAATGCATAAGCACTCCGTGTGGCCTAACCACTGTCGAACATCCCAAGTACGACTCGAATTCGTTGAACACATCCTATGTGGCGAAAACGACCTCAACCATCATTTGAAGAGCAGTTACCGATTACCTGGACTGTAATATAGTTCCAAACACATACGTTCGATTCAAAGTCTACATTCATATGAACATATTGTGAAACATAACTTAAACATGAATACAGTACATGGAGGAAATCATACACATAGTTAACATGAATAAATAGGCTAAACATTTCAATGGAGGAAATCACACACATAAGCAAGGTAGTTGGGATTCCATATCTCAACTCCCTCATAAATCACACTTTACTAACTACGAACTCATTCAGACATTTATACAAACACTTAGACTATACTATTCAACATACATCATGTATGTCGACCACATTACATATCAAGGCAAATCCTTTCGTCAAGGAGTTATCGCATACATATCAAGAATATTTCTACGACAAGTAATCATGGCAATCGTAACATCAAATTCCATACATATATGCGTATTCTAACATATACATGAAATACCCTATTTATAACATAGGTTATACATATGCGTAAATCAAAATGGATAGCGCATTTGGCATGTGTAATAGCGTCCACATCAAGAATAAATCATTATCTAACATTGAAAGTCTTGAAAACTATAACCTAAACGTATATATTCCGCATCTTAAATCAGAAAACGTGTAATAAATATGATTCAGACGATAAGTCTTCGTCAACGGCGGATACGCTACCTAAGGTATGAAACAGGTTAGCTATAACTTCACTTCAACTATTCTAAGCTTCAAAACAGGTTAGGGTTTGATTAACTTACCTTAGAACGGAATTAGAATCGCCGAAAAAAATGATTCAGAGACAATGGATTTGATGTGTAGAAGAACTGGAAAGAATCCCAAGAAGGAACAACTGGTTCTCTCTTACTTTCTCTCTCTTTTCTCTCTCTTAACTTAGCTAGGGTTAGAAATTCGTCTAGGATTTGAGAATGAGGGTTTAAGGCCTTTTTATGAGCCCGAAAATAGCCCTATGGCCAAGGTATACTTAGGGTATAACCAAATCAGGATCTTTCTGATCCAACGGAACACTTCTGGAGGTCCTCTTATCAAATACGGTCGGACTTAAGCTCACTAGTATTAGATCTTATGCAAGTTAAGTTTTCAGTCCGATCGGGTTTCCAGATCAGCCGTGGCGGACCAGTTTCAATTCAAAGGTCACCGAAACTCGATCAGGGCCACAAACACTTTGACATGTACGGGCTACCTTTCCTGATCTGAGGGTGAATTTGGGGTAAAAACTAACAGTCAGAACGCTTATAAATAACGCGCAAGCGACACGACTCAGATTACTTAAAATCATATTTAATTTCCTAAAAATCTTCGCTTTCTCACTCTCTTCACTCCGAACTCAAGGAAAAGGTTTCAGGACATCGTTTGGTCTTGATTTTCGAGGTGATAGTCAAGTCCAACTAAGCAGTCATAATTGTCTAAGTTCATCACAATCAGACTTTCGACGTGCAGTCCAGGTCCAATACAAAGTTACAAAGTGCTCCTGAGAGTAACTGGGTTTAGAGTTGGATCCTAGATTTTAGGGTAATATAGCGTTAACAATTCTATAGGTTTTGCGTCTTACAGATCGTATTAAAAGTGGTTGGTGCTAATTTCACAGGTAATTTAGTTTAGCGTTAGTTAATACACGTTAAATTTTTAAAGAATTAGGTTCTAAATGATTTCTACTAAAGGTGGTACTCGGGTCTAAGTATGGATTTTTCTAAGACGTTACAATCTACCCCCCTAAGAAAAAAAATTTTATCCTCGAAATTTGTACCTTCTCATACTCCTCGAGGATCTGGGGGTAATTCTTCCTGACCTCAGCTTCAGTCTCCCACGTAGCTTCTTCTTCACTATGATGCGTCCACAATACCTTCACAAGTGGGATAGCCTTGCTACGCAATACCTGCTCCTTCTTATCGAAAATACGCGTTGGTCGTAGTTCATAAGTGGCATCCTCTCTCAATTGCACCTGCTCCCATCTAATAATATGCGAAGGATCAGGAACGTACTTCTTCAATATGGACACATGGAATGCGTTATGCACGCCCGCGAGTGGTGTGGGCAAAGCAAGGCGATACGCTACTGCCCCCACTCGATCAAGTATCTGGAATGGGCCAATGAATCTCGGCATGAGCTTTCCTTTCTTACCAAACTGAAGAACTCCTCGCATAAGGGAAACCTTAAGTAATACATGGTCCCCAACATCAAACTCAAGCGGTCACCGCCTCGCATCGGTGTAGCTCTTCTGCCTGATCTATACTGAGAGCAGTCGACGCCTAATAATGTCGATTGTCTCTGAGGTCGCCTGAACCAACTCTGGGCCAATCAGAGTCTTCTCGCCCACTTCTGCCCAACAATGCGACGCTCTACACGGGCGACCATACAGTGCCTCATAGGGAGCCATACCAATACTCGTCTGAAAACTGTTGTTATACATGAACTCTGCTACGGAAGACAGTCATCCCAACTGTCCTTGAAATTCAATACACAGGCCCGCAACATATCTTCCAACACCTGATTCACACGCTCTGTCTGCCCGTTTGTTTGTAGATGAAACGCGGTACTAAACTTCAACTTCACACCCATCGCTTCCTGGATACGAGTCTAGAAGATGGATGTGAATCATGTGTCTTGATCTAACACGATCTCCAAGGAAACTCCATGCAGACGTACAATCTCCTTGATATACAATCTAGCCAACTCGTCTACAGAATTCGTAACTCTGATCGGTAGGAAATGAGCTGACTTCGTTAACCTATCAACGATCACCCAAATAGAGTCATGTCCTTTCCTCGTCTTCAGCAGTCCAGAAATAAAATTCATAGAAATAAAGTTTCACTTCTATTCAGCTATGGGCATGGGCTAAAGCAATCCAGGAGGTCGGCGATGCTCTGCCTTAAACTGCTGACACGTGAGAAAACAGGATACGAACTCAGTAATGTGAACCTTCATATTATCCCACCAGTACGATCTTTTCATGTTTTGATACATCTTTGTGCATCTCGCAAATCTCGAACTGTGGGCTGACTCAAGAACCTCTCGTCTCAAGTCTGAAATGTCTAGAATGCATAGGCGGCCTCGATAACGCAAGACCCCATCCGTACCAATAGTCTACTCAGAGTCCTCATCTGTAGTAACCTGCTTCTTCATCTTCACCAGAAGCTCATCGCCTGCCTAAGCCTCGATAATCCGGCCATCTACGAGGGGCTATATAGAACATGTGCGACGACTTCATACAGCTCTTCCACTGAGAGTTTCTGCTCAAAGTCTCGCACGAACTCCACCATATCCCATTCTACAATCATAAGAGGAGCTGTAAATTCTATAGTCTTCTTGCGGCTCAACGCGTCTGCCATAAGGTTTACCTTGCCTGGATGGTAGGAGACCTCGAACTTAAAGTCTTTCAAGGTTTCCATTCATCGGCGCTGCCTCATATTCAAGTCTCGCTGCAAGAATATATATCTAAGGCTCTTGTGGTCGCAAAAGAGCTTGAACTCCTCTCCGTAGAGGTAATGTCTCCAGAGCTTTAATGCGAAGATGACAACTACCAACTCTAGGTCGTGCATAGGATAATTCTCCTCGTGCTTCCTCAACTATCTCGAGGCATATGTAGTCACCCTGTCCTTCTACATAAGGACACAATCCAGACCAATGCGAGACACGTCAGTATATATCGTATATTTAACCCCTTGCTCTGGTAATACTAGCACAGGGGTGAACGTCAACTTGTCCTTCAGCTCCTAAAAAGCTGCTTCGGCCTTCTCATTCCAGGTGAACTTCAAGTCTTTCCATGTCAACTGAGACAACGGTCTAACAATCTTAGAAAAGTCTCGAATGAATTGTCGATAGTAACCTGTCAGACCCAGAAAACTCCTCACCTCAGTAACTGAACCAGGCTGCTTCCAATCCTGAACCGCAGCAACCTTAGCGAGGTCTATAGCAATACCTTCCTCGGACACCACATGTCCCAGGAACTTAACTTTTTCCTTCCAGAAGTCGTACTTCTTATACTGTGCGAACAACTGGTTCTCCCTGAGAGTATTCAATACCGCTCTCAGGTGCTCCTCATGCTCTTCCCGACTCGTGGAGTATATCAAAATGTCATCGATAAAAACAATGACGAATCGAAATAGAAATGGCCGAAACACTCTGTTCATCAGATCCATGAACACGGCCGGAGCATTCGTGAGTCTAAAAGACATCATAAGGAACTCATAATGACCAAAATTGGTCCTGAACGCAGTCTTCTGCACGTCCTCATCCCTGACGCGTAACTGATGATACCCAGACTACAAATCTATCTTCGAGAACTGGTCCTGAACGCAGTCTTCTGCACGTCCTCATCCTTGACGCGCAACTGATGATATCCAGACTACAAATCTATCTTCGAGAAATAACGTGCCCCCTTCAGCTGATCGAACAGATCATCAATCCTGGGCAAGGGATACTTTTTCTTCACTGTCACCTGATTCAGCCTGCGATAATCAATACATACCCGCAGGGAACCGTCTTTCTTCTTCACAAACAAGACAGACGCTCCCCAAGGTGACACACTCGGTCGAATAAAGCCTGCCTCTAGAAAAACATCAATCTGTCTCCTCAGTTCCTTCATCTCACATGGAGGCATACGATACGTCGGCAGGAAAATAGGTGTCGTACCTGGCATAAGATCAATAGTGAGTCAATCTCGCGCCGAGGAGGAAGCCCTGAAATCTTCTCAAACACATCAGAGAAATCACGAACCATTGGCATAACTTCTAACGTCGGAAGATCAAAACTCTCTAACAAAGAAGCGTAGATGCTAACACGACAGGACTAACTGACCTGAACTGGAAATGAAAAGACCGTGGCCTCAGGTCCATAAGCTGTCACAACTCTGGCCTTGCAATCAATCTCTGCTCTCATCTTCGTGAGCCAATCCATCCACACAGCATTTACATTACAACTCAAAGAAACAACATGCATTTCATTAACAAAATTGTCACAATACATGAAGTGTAGCATTACATGAATTGCAACGGAGAAAGCATGTGAGCAAAACAACTAAGCTTCAAACACTAGGCTTCAAATACTAAACAACTACCAAACTACCAAACAACTACCAAACCACACACAAGAACAAGCAACAAACAGACAAACAACAACTACATAAAGCCTATTCATCGAAATCTGGTGATCCTGCAGATAACACAGGATCATCCTCAAAGTGCAAGTTACTTTCTTAAACTTATACTTCACGAGGCCCCGCAGATCCATAATATCCTTTCAAAGAGTGGCCTGAACCTCCTTAAGCCTAACCAAACGGGGTTCTCTATCAGCCCTATCAGGATCATGCTCCTGAGTCGCAGGAGGAGGGCTCTCATCAATATCCTGAGCCTCCTCTTCTTCTTCGTCCTACTCTGCTTCCTCTTCTATCTCTACTCCACCTTCTTCACCGCGCTCTTCTTCTTCTTCGCTTTCAGACTCATCCTCGCTCTCCTCAAGTAGGTCTTGTCGTTGTCGAGGCCCGATCTCCATCTGATTGAGAGTAGTCTCGAAAATGTAATGGACTGGGTCCGGTAACTCCGCCCCAAGCCTGTAGCCAAACTCAAGTGCAATCCTGCATATGAGTCGGCTGAACGGGAGAGATTTAGTCCTTTTATTCGAACGTGCGATAAGGACTATGTATCGCAAGACATATGTAGGCACACAAAGCTTCTCTCCCTGCCCCACCTGATACAAGAAATCCATCATCAGACACATGCACTCGTTGCGATTGCTCTACCTTGGATAAACATTGAACGTATAGATGTGGTGAAGCAAACGGAAGTCACCTATCATATTCATCGCTAAGAGGCTTCTGTTAGGCTGTCATTCAACCAGACGACCACAAAGGAACCGTATATGGCGATCCCTCTCCTGTGCAGCCCGATTTGGTTATAACCTAAGTATACCTTGGCCCTAGGGCTATTTTCGTCACTTTTGGGCTTATAAAAAGGCCTTAAATCCTCATTCTCAAATCCCGTATGAATTTCTAACCCTAGCTAAGTTAAGAGAGAGAAAAGAGAGAGAAAGTAAGAGAGAACCTGTTGTTCCTTCTTGGGATTCTTCCCAGTTCTTCTACACATCAAATCCATCGTCTCTGAATCATTTTTTCAGCGATTCTAATTCCATTCTTGGGTAAGTTAATCAAACCCTAACCTATTTTGAAGCTTAGAATAGTTGAAGTGAAGTTATAGCTAACCTGTTTCATGCCTTAGGTAGCGTATCCGCCGTTGACGAAGACTTATCATCTGAATCATATCTATTACACGTTTTCTGATTTAAGGTACGGACTATATACGTTTAGGTTATGGTTTTCAAGACTTTCAATGTTAGATAATGATTTATTCTTGATGTGGACGCTATTACACATGCCAAATGCACTATCCGTTTTAATTTACGCATATGTATAACCTATGTTATAAATAGGGTATTTCATGTATATGTTAGAATATGCATATACGTATGGAATTTGATGTTATGATTGCCATGATTACTTGTCGTGAAAATATTCTTGATATATATGCGACAACTCCTTGACGAAAGGATTTGCCTTGATATGTAATGTGGTCGACATACATGATGTATGTTGAATAGTGTAGTCTAAGTGTTTGTATAAATGTCTGAATGAGTTCGTAGTTAGTAAAGTGTGATTTATGAGGGAGTTAAGATATGGAATCCCAACTACCTTGCTTATGTGTGTGATTTCCTCCATTGAAATGTTTAGCTTATTTATTCATGTTAACTATGTGTATGATTTTCTCCATGTACTGTATTCATGTTTAAGTTATGTTTCACAATATGTTCATATGAATATAGACTTTGAATCAAATGTTTGTGTTTGGGACTATATTACAGTCTAGGTAATCGGTAACTGCTCTTCAAATGGTGGTTGAAGTCATTTTCGCCATGCAGGATGTGTTTAATGAATTCGAGTCGTACTTGGGATGTTCGACAGTGTTTAGGCCACACGGAGTGCTTATGCATTTCATGTCGATCAACTCAATGTGTACTTGGCCTACTTGAGCTTATCAACTAACCCAATTGATCGATGTTTGTTCACCATGTTTGGTCGCTACTGTTTGAATCTAAGGCACTGAACTCACTAGTGAAAATCCCATTAACCTTGGTACCGTGATCCCCTAAGACTCATGATCCAGACATGGTGGTATGGGACACCGTGGTCGAGTTGTCAGCTACGCTGGGGCGACGAGCCTTCCCGTAGTGACTAGTGAGCATCCTACTCTCGTGAGCCGATTATGGTGGTATGGGACACTATATTCATGCTGTCGGCCTACACTGATTAGTGACGAGCCCTCTGTAGTGACCTCGAGTATATCCTGACACTGCATATGAGCGACAAGCCTTATGTAGTATTTAGGATATAACTAGACATGTATTGATTAGTGACGAGCCCTTTACAGCGATCTAGAACCGTAACATCGTATGAGATTTCCTAGGACTGACGACCCTAGAATGGATCAGTGTTTAGGAATTGATATAAGGGAGGTGTTTTAGCTTCCAAATCTTACTGTATGAAAATGACTAATAAGAACTAGATAATTATGCTCATAACATTACACTGGATGTGCCGTTGGCGTTAGTGTAGAGCACTGAGGAAGTGACTGATATGCGTGACAGTAAGACGAAGATCGCAGAGGGAGATTGTGGTAAGGGCATGCATCATTTCATCATACCATTCTTGCATTAATAAGAGTATCTAGAACATGTTTGATTGTACTACTTTATCATTACTTCTTGATTGAATTGATAACATGTTAACCTTTGCTGTATAGTTCCACTGAGTTGATCACTCACTCTCATGTTCTGGGATGGTGCTTAAACACTAACTAGACTCTGAATTAGCTGCAGATGATCGTGCGCCGCTTGAGGTGGAGCTAGAGTTTGATGAGGACGAGGAGGCGTTCTCATTTTTGCAGTTCTCAGGCGGGTTCATGTGAGCCATGTCCTGATTGGCAGGAATTTTGGGATATGATCATAGCAACTTATCATATTCTATTATATGTATTTTGAAACACTATTTGTACTTATTGTCCAGGCAGAGCACACATATTTTGAGAATTATTTTGGTTTATATATTTATTTAAGACTTTCGCTTGCATTTTCTCACTATCCCTGAAGTATGTCTATTGATTTGGCTTAATCTACTTCATGTTTTATGCACTAATACAGACAACATACATTCATCATTAATTATGTTGCATAAGTGATGTTTTAGAACTCGGGAGCTGAGTTATGTTCGACCTCTGAATTTTAGGGCGTTACATGAACACACGGTATGACTATTAAAAAAAAGAGAGTTGTTTGTAGCCCATAATTACATGAGCATTGTGCACTAATTCCATACTGTTTCCATTGGTGTGGTCCACCCGTGATGAGTTTTTTCCTCAAACTTTAGCAAATTGGAAAAATAAAAAACCCCTTTCAAGTGGATGGTTTGAATTTGCTCCAAGACGACCTGATGAGCCCCACATAAGACATGGGATGGGTTCAATAGGTGGCTCCCTTACGCAAAAAAGGACATTTGGCCTTTTTCCTTCTTTTCTCCTTCTTCTTCTTCTTCTTCTTCTTCTTCTTCTTCTTCTTCTTCTTTTTCCATAAGAGTGGACCAGTTGACCATTAGGACCGTTGCCACCTCTGTAGGACCCACTCTGGCGAGCTTCCAGAGTGCATCCGACGTCATTCACTCCATTCCAATGAGCTTCTAAATATTTTTTTTAAAAGATTTCCGAACACACTATGTGACATAGAAACTATGATAACCATAAGTAGGTTTAGATTAGGATAATAGTGGCTTTTGTGTATAGTTTTTGTTTTTGTTGATTGGTATCAAAGTTAGAATTTGTAAACGGGATGAGGGTGTGGTGGTTACCTCTATAATTATTTTTTTAATGGGTATGAATGATGAGAGTGTGTGAAAGGAATGAATTTTGTAATGAAAGAATGTTGTTAATAGATGAATACGATGAATGTTGAAATGGATGGATGTTGTAATGGAAGAATACTGTAATAAAATAATGTTGAAATTTATGAATGGTCATAATTGCCATAACTCCATATTGGTCACAAATCCTATGAAAACATTCATATAACTCTCTTATTACATGTTCAATTAGGGTTATCTTCTACTCATTGGGAATGTAATTTGACGAACTTTCAAATGGTTTTGAAATCTCTTCAGTTGGACACTATTTGATTGCCTAAAAGTAGGCCCAAAATTATTATGATCTGTATCACTGGTACTCATTATGGATTGTTGGTCCCATGAAAACAGTCATAACTCCCTCATTAAATGTCCAATTTGAATGATCTTGTACTTGAAGATTTAATTTGATGACTTTCAAATAGCTTTAAAATAACCTTATTTAGAAACCATTTGATTGCCTAGATGTGGGCCCAAAGTTTATCATGACATTTATCACCTAATGAGATATTCGAATAATTGAACTTTGGGCCTAATTTTAGATAATTAAATAATATCCAAATGAGGTGATTCCAAAGCCATTTAAAATTTTATCAAATTAACTTTCTAAAAATTAAAAGATCACCCAAATTGAACATATAACCAGGGAGTTATAACTGTTTTTGTGAGACTAGCAAGCAATAGTAAGTATTGTTAATCCATGGTGAGTATGAAATTTTGAACAATCAATTTGTGTCCAAATAAATTATTTCTAAATTCATTTAAAATTTTATCAAATTATATTTCCAACAAGTACAATATCACCCAAATTAGTCATGTAATGAGGGAGTTATGAGTGTTTTCGTTAGACCATTGATCCATAGTGCGTACCAGCGATGCACAATCCTTGGTTAAATTTGGGCCCAATTTGGGTAATAAAATGGTGTCCAAATGAGGGGAATATAAATTTATTTGAAATTTCATGAAGTTACCTTACCAATGAGTACAAGATCACCCAAATCTAACATGTAATGTGGGAGTTATGACCATTTTTGGTGGATCAGTGATCCATAGTGTGTATCAGTGATCCATGGTGAGGATCACCAATATTAACTGTGGATCACTGATATTCACGGTGGATTGATTATATTTAGTGAGGATAGTTGATATTAATTGTGGTTCGCCAATATTCACTATGTATCGCCGATACTCATTGTGGATCATCGTCGATCTAATGGAAATGGCCATTGATCCCTCGCTATATATTCGATTTGGGTGATCTTGTACTCGTTAGAAAGATAATTTGATGAAATTTCTAATGGCTTTAAAATCGACTCATTTGGACATCATTTGATTGCCTAAAAGTGAGCCCAAAGTTCATTGAGGACTGTGGATTGCTGGTACGTATGTGGATAGTTGGTCCCATGAAAATGGTCATAACTCCCTCATTACATGTCCGATTTGGGTGATCTTATACTCGTTGGAAAGATAATTTAATGAAATTTTAAATGAATTTAGAATCATCTCATTTTAATGCCATTTTATTTCTAAAAATTGAGGCCAAAGTTCATCAAGAATTATAAATCGCTAGTACGCACTATGGATTGCTGATCCAATGAAAATGATCATAACTCCCTCATTGTATGTTCGATTTAGATAATCTTATGCTCTTTGAAAAGATAACTGAATAAACTTTCAAATTACTTTAGAATCATTTCATTTGGACATAATTTTCCATTACAATATTCATTAATTCCAACATTCATTACATTCATGCATTATAAAATTTATCCATTACAATATTCTTCAATTGTAAAAATTCATCAATTACAACATTCTTCCACACCCTCATCTCTTTCACAAACTTTCACCATTCATATTCAACCAAATAAAAAACAACTATAAAGGGAACTACCGTACCCTTCTCCCTGTCACAAACTCCCACCATTGATACCAACCAACAAAAACAAACATAACACATAAAGAACCCACATTTAGCCACCATAGATTTTATGTTGGAGATTGTGGCCAAAGAACTTTAAAATAATAATAATAATAATAAATAAATAACTTTCTTTTTTGTGCCCGGAGCTTCATCGAAGGCTGGTCAAAGTTTTTCATTGTCGTCGGGGAGTATAGTGTCCGTCCATACAAATACTAACCATCGAAGAGGCTTCAGCTCTTCGCGTGGTCCCCTCCTATAAAAAAAATTAAGAAAAAAGAAGAAAAGGCCAAAATGCCTTCCCGCGCAAGGGCCCCACCTTTTGCACCCACATGAAACCATATGGGGGGCCCACTAGATCGTCTTGGAGTAGATCTAAGCCTCCAAATGAAAGGGAATTTTATTTCATACCATATGCCAAAGTTTAAGGAAAAAAGTCATCATGGGTGGACCACACCGATGGAAATACTTCGGAATTAGTGCTCAACGCTTATGCAGTTGTGAGCCACAGACAACTTTAATATTTTTTTAAATGACCATATTGTGGGTTCATAGCTATCCAATTAAAGTGAATGAATTAAATTGGCCAAGGGATAGTCCCAGTCATTAATTTAGTGGGGTCAACACCCCAATTTTCAAAATGCTCTCTTGACTTCTGCTAAAAGCTACTGTCGTACGAATGGATGACTGATAGAGGAGCATTTTTGTCTTGGAAAAAGCGGAATAGTATTCAGGGGATAAAATAATAATGACTTTAGATGATGATATCATCACCTTTTATGATATCGTAATTGAGAGCTATTTTAATAAATAACTCTTAAAGAAGAGAGCAAATTAGGTAAGATCCCGGCCTCACCCAAGACGTGCAATCCTTATAGTGGGGTTACAATGGGGCCAACCTTAATGGATGTATTATGTATATATGCCCTCCATCCATTTTTTTTTTTTTTCATATCATTTTAGGGCATTATTCCAAAAATGAATCAGATTCAATTATAAGGTGGAGCGTACCATAAGAAACAGTGGTGATTGACCATTAATGGGCCACAAAAGTTTTAGATCAATCTGAAATTTGTTTTTTCCCTTCATCCAGGCTTATGTGACCTTATCAACAGATTGGATGGTAAATAAACACTATGTAAACATTAATGTGGGCCTAAAAAGTTTTTAATGGTAGGACGGTTAATCACCACTATTTCTTATAGTACACTCCACCTGATAATTGAATCTGCTTCACTTTTGGAATGATGCCCTAAAATGATAAATGGACGGAGTGGATACATAATACATACATCAAGGTGCGCCCCGTGGTAACCCAGCAGTAAGGGCCGCACCATCTCGTTGGGTGAGGCTAGGGTCTCACCTATCCGCTCTCATCAAAGAAGGCCTCTCTCTCTCTCTCTCTCCACGTGCATGGGACATGTTATATCTGCCTGCTGTTCGTAATGTTGCTACTAACAGTGAAAATATCTAGATCATCTAACTTTTCTCCTTGCCCCAAGTCAGATTATTATAACTTAATTTGCTAAAAAGGGCTTTGAATAATGTCAAAGGGCTTTGTAGGCTTTTAATGCATTTAATTTAATGTTTTAAATGGTGTCTAATGTAAGAAAAGGAAATGAAATAGATAAAGTTATGAGGCTTGAATTATGGATTACACTATCGTTAGACAATAAATACCCTAAGACCAGTAAACTAGCTCTGGAAAGGGTTCCAGCAAATTTGCCTCCAGTATTGTCCAGGTCTAATCCTAAAATTTGTTGCACAATAGGTCCAGTAGTATTTCGCGGCTTGAATACCTTTCAGTCATATCTCAGAAAGATAAAGAAAAGAAGGAATGTGTAAAAGAGAGATTACGAGAGTATGAGAAATGGTTTCTTATATATTCTCCTGAACCTTTTATATATGAATGTTTAAGTGGGTAACATGAGTCTCTCACTGGTGCCTTGAAGAGGCACTTGTGTGTTGGCAAGAGATATTTCAATATATTTTCATTTGAACCAAGGGCATTATTATGATTTAATTACAATACTCAATTATAATAGGACAGACAACACCCTTCCACATCAACCTACCTAACTCTCATCTCAATTGCCAACACGGAACCATCATGCCATCCAACATATACATAGTTGCCACGTGGTTATATCGGTCAATGTAGGGTTAACTGTTGACCAAGCCCTGTTTTCTAGTCAGACTGAGCTGCAGTATAGGCCATGTTTTACAGGGCTAACAAAAAATTATGACTAATAAAACTCTAAAGCTCCAAGGAAAAAAAAACCCTACCTGCATGTGAAGTGCTATACGTGGTTTTTTTTTTCTAAGAAAAAAAGAAAAAAAGAAAAAAGAGAGAGAGTGCTAATAGCCAACCAATAAATTTTACTGCCCACGTCATATGCACGTGCGTGAGGTGCTTGTAGCTTAAGCCCTTAATGTGGTAAAACCCAATTCCCTCTCCTATAGATGCTAATCCTCAAAATATTTTTTATTAAGAAAAATATTTTCAAATCATGAAAGAAAACTTTTTAAAAATTCAAAATTGTACTGGGAAAATGAAAAAACAAATTTTCAAATATTTAAAAATATCCCCAAATTATTTTATATTTTATATTATGAAAATATCCATCATGTAGCTCTTATTAATTTTTTGTATGTTGCTTCTATTTATGTGGCATACATATTGAAAATCATATACATGTTGCTATAATTAAACCGGTAAAATTTGAGAACCCGCTTGAGATTGTCTATTACTTAAAGATCATATCATTTTGACAATCCTAATTATTGAGTTTGAATATAGTAAAAGAAACTTCCTTTTGACACGGGGCTAACTACATGACAACCCTCTACTGTCCCCTTTTAATTCACTTTGTTCATTTTATTTTATTTTTCATTTGTTCACATTTTGCCTTTTTTTTTTTTTTGTTGTTTTTTTCTCTGTCCTGATCTCTCAATAGAATTCAAACCTCTCACAATATTATTTGCTTTATCATACGTCTCTCTTTTTGTCACACATGTTGTAAAGTATGCATTTTAGTCCAATGGATGTTATTTTTTTCTTCATTGATATATTATTCATTGTGTATTTTGTTTGTTTGTTTGTTTGTTTGTTTTTATTTTGAAAACATGGAATGGATGAGATCGGGGTGGATTTGGTTGGTAGGATTCTTTGAGATCTCTTCATCCTTTAGGAATAAAGTAGGACAAGTGTGATGATAAAATTAATTGTTAGGCCTAACTTATCTAGTTTTTCATAAATCCATAATATTGTCATGGCCGGCAGATAAATCAGGATAGCTTAATCCATGGGTCACTATACATTAAATGATTGCTGTGCATATGACAAGTCTCTATCATATGACATTGTCCTCATGTGTAAAGGTGTGTGCGACTAGATATAGGAAGTCAAGCTAGATTTTACTACCTGGTATTAGTTTGTGCCTTGCTTATCCTCAGAATTGGTATGATTAAGTGCCTAGTAGGGGGCTTCGCTAATTAGTTTAATTCACCAATATATAAGACTTTTAAGTGGATCATAATAATTTGGGTGGTTGATCAAGTTTCCTGTAAGGACTAGGATTCTCAAAAAAAGATATGCAACCCATACATGTTTAGTCTTATATCAAGAATTGAAAGGATTGATCAGCATGGCATGCCAAACTTACTTTTATTAATAGTTTCGATTGAACAATTGATTTCGAATTATCATATTTTCTCTATTCTGTTAAATAAATAGTTTGATATATTTTGGAATAATCAGTCATGGTCGTGAGATATGGTAGGCCCTACTGTTGGCGATTTTGACCTGCGGAATCACACAAATCTAGATCTATGTGATTCCGCAGATCAAAATCCCCAACAAGTGGTATCAGAGCAGTTGGGGCACAAATCTGAATATGAGGGATTAGTAATAATGGCAAGCGCTAAGTATGAGTTTGAGAAGTACTCAGGGAAAAATAATTTTGAGTTATGAAAAGTTAAGATGATTAGCCTGTTAACCAAGTAAGGCGAAGATGGTGCTCTTGAGGAGCGAAAGTCTACTATGACTGATGCTGATTGGAATATCCTTGATAAGAAAGCTTTATCATCGATCCGTTTTTGTCTCACGGATGAGGTTCTCTACAATGTTATGAGGGAGAAAACTGTGGCTAAGTTATGGGCAAAGTTAGAGGATATTTATTGTAAGACCCGTATCCTAATCCGCACTGTTCCGTTGATTCCCGCGACCCTTCTCGTCAGATTCCGGCAATCCGTGACTTATGGTTGACGTTGCGCACGACCGTAAGTCGTATCCTATTCATTTGAGCCGGCTTAATCCAAGACTTGTATCGTTGCGACCGCACCGTCGCCGCGGTTCCAACGCCGCAACTCACGCACCGATCCGATACCCAGACGATGAGATACGGACCCACGTTCAGTTCGAGCAAAAACACCGCGCGTTGCAAATCCCAAGGAATCTCTACAATATATCCCATCAATCCCATCAATCACCCATCAATCACCTCTCATGTCAAGTACACACACACCCATGCTTCCTTTCTCCACAAGTCAAGCAACCACCCAAGTCAACTAACACATCACTTCACCCATCACTCACTTCACCCATCACTCACCTCACATCACTCCATCTCTCATTAATCACACCTCTCTCTCTCATTTCTCAACACTCCAACCTAAGCAAGGGAGAGCATCCAACATCCAAGCCTCCCCATGGAGAGAAGTGCATATGTGAGGCCCACTTTCCACTCCCAAATCTCCCATCCTAGCCATCTAATTCCCATCTCCACCATCTAAGTAAAGCTCTAGGAGACCGGCTATCCAACGGACCAAGAAGATCTAGAGGTGGGTGCTTCTAAAGGGTAGATTTATGTGTTTTTATGGTGGACCAAGTGAGGCCCACCGATCAATGGTGTGGATCTCACTTGGGACCCTTATTTGTGGCCGATGGACCACTTATCGTTCCATGATGGGGCCATTCTCCATGGACCCCATCATGATGTTTATTTCATTCCAAAAAGGTCATCTAGACCGTCCATGACGGTGGAGAATGGATCTCCACCGTTGATTTACATTTTTGATGGTCCTCCGTTCAAAGGGGTCCGTTGTTGTATGATTTCATGTAAGGGAGGGCCCATAATGACGGGGACCCTCCATCATAAGCCGTGACCCACTCTCCATGTCTCTCTCTCTCTATTTTATTTTTATTTTTAATTTATTTTATTTTATTTTATTTATTACAAAAGGATGGGGTGGCCCACTTGAATAGATCCCATCTTGATGCATTTATTTTATCCAAGTGGGGCCCACCTTTCACGCCATTCCCATGCCGCCCATCATGTGGTGGCCCACTTCATTAGGGCCTACCATTTGAGAAGAAAGGAAAAAAAAATAAAAATATAATAAATTAAATTATATAATCGTCCAGCGTCCCAGACGCTGGACGTTGTGAAGGAAAAGAAAGAAAAAAAAAAGAATGGAAGAAGAGATTTTGGGTGGCCTCCTTGCATAGGCCCCACCCTGATGTTTATATCCAATCCGAGCCGTCCATTCCCTTTCCCGACTCATTTTAGGCGTTGAGCTGAAAAATGAGGATGATCAGAGCATCCAGTGGGCCATATCGTCGAAAATAGTACTATTACCATTGAAAGACGCCTTGGTCATTTTATACAACAATAAAAAGGCGGATATGGGTCTCATTCTAACTGTTTCGAGGCATAGAATACGGTGGATGGAGTGGATCTACCAGATATGGGCCCCACACCTGAAAAACCCCAAAAAAATGGGTTTCCATTTTTTTTTTTTAAAATTCACACAGCAGCAATGCTGCTGTGTCAGGACGCTGGCCGCACGCCAGCGGGCGGGCGGACGTGGGCAGGGTCCCACGGCCTTGAGCTTGGGCCCCACCATGATGCATATTTTGTATCTGCACCGTCCATAAGGTGGCCCACCCTCTGATGTGGGCCGTCCCCAAAAATGAGACACATCCAAATTTCAGGTGGTCCACACCATGAGAAATAGTGTGAAATGAACCCTACCATTGAAGTTTTCTTTCAGGCCCACCAGAGTTCGGGATCAAGCTGAAAATTGTTTTTACCCTTCATTCGGGTCTGTGTGACCTAATGGATGGGTCGGATGTCATATAAACATTATGGTGGGCCCCCCATGGGACCCACAGTGGTGTACGTGCCTGACTCCACCGTCCGCCCGGACGGTGGAGCCCACTGCATATGTGATGTGTCCACACCGTCCAGGGGACGGTGTGTGAGTGTGTGTGAGTGTGTGTGAGTGTGTGTGAGTGTGTATGAGTGCGTGTGAGTGCACGTGTGTGTATGCATGTGTGTGGGTGCGTGCGTGTGCATGTGTTGCATGCATGTGTGAGTACACATGTGCGTGGGCATGTGTATGTGTGTGTATATATATATATATATATATATATATATATATATATATATATATATATATATATATATATATATATACTGTATATAAGTATATAGTATATTATAATGATGGTGGCCCTCCCTGTGATCCCCGCCATGATGCATGAGTTGCATCCTAACCGTCCATCCATTTATCAATCAAAATGAAGTAGATCCATGGTTCAAATGGGCCTAGTTTTGGCACGCATATAAGGCCCATGTTGATCCATTTATGGCCATTCATTCAGGCCCACCTTGGTGCACATCTAAGGCCATGGGAGTAAGCCCATTTGGCATGTGCAATGGTTATGGGATTAAGCCCATTTGGCATGTGCAATGTCCATGGGATTAAGCCCATTTGGCATGTGCAATGGTCATGGGATTAAGCCCATTTGGCATGTGCAATGTCCATGGGATTAAGCCCATTTGGCATGTGTAATGCCCATGGGTTTCGGCCCATTTGACATATGCAATACCCATGGGATCCGGCCCACCTACTCTATATAAAGCCCATGGGAACAAGCCCATTTGATGTGCATGGGGCACAAAGGGAGTAGCCTAGTTGATATATTTATGTGCATAGGCCCATCTAGCATGTTTAAAGCCCAAGTTGTGAGACCACTTTAATGTATTTCAAGGCCCATGGATCGTGGACCATTGCAATATACATAAGGCTCATTGGTGAGGCCCATTAATGCAAACCATTTGGTGAATGTGGGGCCTATGTAATACGACCCATTTAATATACCTAAGGCCCAGGGATCGAGGCCTAACGAATGTACTTAGGGTTCATTGCAATGTACATTTCTCACGGTTCGTGAAAGGATATTTATGGCAGGCCGTGCTTGGGAAACAATGTTGGTTTGACGTCCACATTGTATGTACGATGTTGGTTAAATGTCCGCATTGTAATTCTCTTTAGGGCCCATTGATAGGTCCATACCTGTTACTATTCATTGCCTAATAACATGTTTAGAATAATCTCATGACTCATGCCCATACGCATCATATGTATGCTTGATATGAGTAATGACTGATCATAGCATACGCCATTGGGCAGACCATCTATGGGGCTCGTTAGGTGACTGAGCACCCCACATGATCGCGCAGTACGCGCTGGATTGCTGCATGTTTTGACAGCGTGATTCATGCATCTCGCATACGTATGACTTGATCACTGCACGCCCTAGCAACATCAGGGCCGTGGCTCCACAGGTACATCGTGGATGGCCGTATTGGATACCGGAAATACTTATTCTAGCACTGTGGGCACTTAGGATGTCCTTGGGTGAGAGTCCCAGAACCTTTTTGGTACCAGGAGATGCTCCAACGTCTAGACCGAGTGGATATACGAGCGCCCGAGTGCCGAATACCAGTAGGCCGCGTCTCCCACTGTGTCGTGGTCGGTTAGAAGGGGGTGTGGCCTTATCCACTTGAGTGAGAGGGCTATAAGCTAGGCTGAGTTTGACTAGCTCGCAAATGAGTCCGCTATCGACGAGCCGGGTAGGTATTGGCATACTACTGGTCAGGCGGATAGTGAGGTCTTATCCGCTTGCTTGACTGTGCAACTAGGGAGGTGGCAGTCTCTGCATGTGTATTGGACCCCGGTGATATCCAGAGAGGAACTGTACTGATATACGCATTTGAGGAGTACCGACTTGCTTGGATTGTATTTCGCATATGACATTTGGCTATGTAGGCCTTGCATTGCATCGGTGTGGCCGATGGCGTTCATATCTCGCATCATGCCTTGCATTACACAGCCTTGTTATATTCATGGATTTACCGCATACTTCCGCATTATTCTGATACTGTACACTTGGCGTTTGCCTTACGCACACACTTACACCACCCTCTAAGCTTTTGTAAGCTTATGCACGATAGTTGCGTGCAGGTAGCGTTGGACGACAGCAACGCTGAGACAGGAGTGCACATCAGGACCTTTTGGAGCTTTTTGATCACCTTGTATTTTCCTTTCTGCATTGTACTTAAAATTGTTGTTATAGTGGATATGTGGTGATGTTGTTTTGTGACTTGGTTATGTCTGTGGTTATGCTCCTTTACAAAAAAAAATTCATTCTGAAAATCCTCCTTGTAGGATCCCAGGATTGGAATCTGGCATTAGATTATCAGAAGTCGAGAATGGGGCACTACGGAGGCTGTCGACACCGGATTCGGCAATCGGGATTCATGTGAATCCGATTTTCGGGTTTGGGGCGTGACAGAAGTTGGTATCAGAGCATAACTTGGGAATACCTGAGTAATACATCACATATCTACTATAAATAGGTTCCGAGTCTGAATGGTTTAACGATTTTTCGACGCAACGCTTAATGTATGTGCCTTCGAGGATTCTCAAGACTGATAGGCCATTGTTCCTTCCTGTAGGAGACATTATGGCTAGAAGAACGACTCGAGCGAATCCCGCTCCACCACCCGCAGCTCCTGCTTTACCAGCCGCTACTCCTACTCCACCACCAGATAGTCCTGCCTTTGAGCCTGAGGATGCCACTCATTTTCCTGAGACAGGTGCGGATCCTACCGTACCTGTGAGTGCTACTCAGCTGCAGCAGATGTTGCAGGCGATGACCGCCATTCTTCAGGGGCAGAGCAGGCGTCCCACAGTGTCACCGGCCGAGGCTGAGCAGGAGCGTGCGAGCGCTCTTCTCAAGGATTTCCGACGACACGATCCCCCACGTTTTCAGGGTGAGCCGGACCCTACTGCTGCAGAGTTATGGTGCTCCGAGGTGGAGAAGATATTCGACACCATGAGATGTACTACTCAGCAGCGAGTTCCATTGGCTGTATTCCTTCTGCAGGGCAAGGCTCAGTATTGGTGGGCATCTGTGGCCCGATCAGTAGCCACCGACTTTGAGTGGACCTGGGAGGACTTTATAGACCGGTTTGATCGGAAGTTCTTCCCCGAGCATGTGCGACAGCAGCGCGCACTTGAGTTTGAGACGTTGGTCCAGGGGGACATGTCTGTGTCCCAGTATGAGGCTCGGTTCGTCGCACTATCCAGATTCGCGACGTATCTTGTTGATGATGAGGGGCGGAAGGCCCGCCGTTTTGAGAACGGCTTACGTCCTGCCCTCCGGAGCCGTGTGATCGGACATATGCTTCCGACATTTGAGGAGATAGTAGAGCGAGCCTTGATATATGAGACAGATTGGGCCAGTGTGCAGAGAGCCCGTGATCAGAGGGGAGATCAGAAGAGGAAGGCACCCTCTAGTAGCTCCCATCAGCAGCATCGTTCACAGCAGTGGCGCACGACCCGCCCAGCATTCCGAGCACCAGCAGTACCCCCAGCACCATCTTCGGGATCGTTTTCAGGTACTTGCTTTGGGTGCGGTCGTACAGGGCATCGTAGGCACGAGTGTCCCCATCCGCAGCAGCAGCAACAGCCGAGAGCACCGCATCCACCTCCACGACAGCCACCACAGCAGCAGCGACCGCAGCACCAGCCTCCTGTACCTCCTCCACAGCAGCTGAGGCAGCAGACTAGGCCCCCACAGTGACCACAGCAGCAGCAGAGACCTCAGAGGGGACCTGCACCTCCTCAGCAGGCTCAGGGCAGATTTTATGCCGCCCAGCAGGACCCTCAGTCATCAGGAGGGGTCGTCGAGGGTACTCTTCCTGTCTCTGCATGCATTGCACGTGTACTATTTGATTCTGGTGCATCGCATTCATTTGTCGCCGATGATTTCTGCCGATCGACCGGTTTGCCGTTGGAGTCTGCCCGTGAGGATTTGGTAGTATCGACGCCATTAGGGAAGACCGCAGTGTTGGGCTGATTTTGCGCGTCTTGCCCTATTTTGATTGGGGATATCTTCTTGCCTGCCGACCTATTTATTTTGCCGATGTCCGGTTTTGATGTTATCCTGGGCATGGACTGGCTTGCCGAGTACTACGCCATATTAGACTGCTCTGCGAGGACAGTCACGTTCTGCATACCCGGCGTGCCAGAGTTTCAGTTTGTTGCCGAGCCCAGAGGAGGGCAGCTTTCTTGCTTATTATCGTGTGCCGTTGAGGAGCCAGCTGCTTTGAGTATCGACCAGCTACCGGTTGTCTGTGGTTTTCCTGATGTGTTTCAGGAGATTCCGGGATTATCATCTCGTCGGCATACCGAGTTTCAGATTGATCTTGTGCCTGGTACTGCGCCTATTTCGAAGGCCCCGTATCGTATGGCACCACTAGAGTTACGGGAACTGCAGAAGCAGTTGGACGAGTTGCGCGAGCTAGGCTTTATTCGTCCGAGCAGTTCGCCGTGGGGAGCGCCGGTACTCTTCGTAAAGAAGAAGGATGGCTCGTTGAGGCTTTGCGTAGACTACCGCGAGCTCAACAAGGTCACGATCAAGAACAAGTACCCGCTTCCGAGGATCGATGACTTGTTTGATCAGCTGCAGGAGGCGCAGTTCTTTTCAAAGATAGACTTGCGGTCCGGTTATCATCAGGTTCGGGTTCGAGATGAGGATATCCCGAAGACAGCCTTTAGGACGCGATACGGTCATTTTGAGTTCCAGGTCATGTCCTTCGGACTGACCAATGCACCCGCAGTATTCATGCAGTTGATGAACGAGGTCTTCCGTCCTTATCTTGATCAGTTTGTTATGGTGTTTATTGACGACATCCTGATATATTCGAGGACTCGTGAGGAGCATGAGCGACATCTTGAGATTACATTGCAGACCCTCCGTGCACACCAGCTCTACGCGAAGCTGGAGAAGTGCGAGTTCTGGCAGGAGGAGGTGAAGTTCCTCGGCCATGTAGTGACGAGGCAGGGTGTCGCTATAGACCCCTCGAAGATAGATGCCGTGCGTCAGTGGGATCAGCCCACGAACGCATCCGAGATCCACAGTTTTCTTGGTTTGGAGGGCTACTACCGACGTTTTATTGAGGGATTCTCTCGCATTGCAGCCCCGTTGACCAGGTTGACCCGGAAGGGTGCCGAGTTCATTTGGAGCGACGCTTGTGAGCAGGCGTTTATGGAGTTGAAGGACCGCCTCACGTCCGCTCCTGTCCTCACTCTTCCCTCTGGGAGTGATGGATTTGTTGTATTTACTGATGCCTCACGAGTTGGCTTAGGTGCTGTCCTGATGCAGCACGGGAAGCCGGTGGCTTATGCGTCCCGACAGCTCAAGGTCCACGAGCTGAACTACCCTACGCACGATCTAGAGTTGGCAGCGGTTGTCTTTGCACTGAAAGTGTGGAGACACTATCTTTACGGGGTGAGATTCGAGCTCTTTTCCGATCACAAGAGTTTGAAGTATTTGTTCTCTCAGTCCGAGCTGAACATGAGGCAGAGGCGTTGGATGGAACTCCTGAAGGACTACGATTTTGATCTTCAGTACCACCCGGGCAAGGCGAACGTGGTGGCGGATGCCCTCAGTCATCAGCCACGAGGCCTGGTGGCGTATATGATGATTCAGGAGTGGAGGATGCTCGAGGATATAGCAGAGTACGACTTTGAGTTTGGTTTGCAGTCATCTATCGTTCAGCTATCGAGCTTGTCGATTCAACCCTCTCTTGTCGCAAGGGTGATCGAGGCTCAGTAGACAGACGAGTCGTTATAGGATTACCGAGCAGAGGCAGCATCTGAGAGTCAGAAAGATTAGCAGATCGGTTCTGACGGTGGACTTCGCTTCAGAGGCCGATTGTGTGTCCCGGATATCCCTGATTTACGCCGAGATCTTATGACCGAGGCACATCGATCGCGCTTCTCTATTCACCCTGGCTCGACGAAGATGTATCGCGATATAAGACGCCGGTATTTTTGGTCAGGGATGAAGCGCCAGATAGCCAGTTTTGTGGCCGAGTGTGACACCTGCCAGCGTGTCAAGGCCGATCACCAGAGACCCCCTGGCCTATTGCAGCCGCTGTGCGTTCCGATGTGGAAGTGGGAGCATATATCTACCGATTTTGTCTTGGGTTTGCCGAGGACTCAGCGCGGTCATGACGCCATCTGGGTTGTTGTGGACCGTCTGACGAAGTCATCACATTTTCTTGCGATTCGTGAGACTTGGCATACAGATCGGCTCGCTAGGATGTTCATTGATGAGATCGTGAGATTGCATGGTGTTCCCATCTCGATTGTTTCAGACCGAGATCCGAGGTTCACGTCTCAGTTTTGGAGGAGCTTTCAGAGAGCGATGGGCACTGATTTGCAGCTCAGCACCGCGTATCATCCGCAGACCGATGGCCAGACCGAGAGGGTCAACCAGATCCTTGAGGATATGCTTCGGGCCTACGCGATTGATTTCACGGGTAGTTGGGACGAACACCTGCGATTGGCCGAGTTCGCGTACAACAACAGCTATCAGGCGACCATTGGCATGGCTCCTTTTGAGGCATTATATGGCAGACCGTGCAGATCTCCGAGTTGTTGGACTGAGGTTGGAGAGCGACGTTTCCTAGGTCCCGAGCTTGTGCTGCAGACGTCAGAGGCTATCGACATCATCAGACAGAGGATGCGCACAGCTCAGAGCCGGCAGAAGAGTTTTGCTGATCGTCGGCGTCGTCCCTTGGAGTTTGCCGTTGGGGACTATGTGTATCTCAAGGTCTCACCCATGAAGGGTGTAGTTCGTTTTGGGACGAAGGGCAAGCTTGCCCCGAGATTCATAGGACCTTTCGAGATCACTGGGCGCATTGGCGCTGTGGCTTACCGGCTTGCCTTGCCATCGCAGTTGTCTGGCGTCCACAACGTCTTCCATGTCTCTATGTTGAGGAAGTGTGGGTCAGACATCGTTCCTGTTATCGATTGGCAGCCGTTGGAGGTTCGTGAGGACGCTTCTTATATTGAGCAGCCAGTTCGTATCCTCGATCGAAAGGAGCAGGTCCTCAGAACGAAGGTCATTCCCTTGGTGAAAGTGCAGTGGGGCCACCATAGTGTGGATGAGGCATCTTGGGAGCGCGAGGCAGAGATCCGCGAGCGTTATCCCCATCTCTTTGACGATTGATTGTATGATGTATCATGGTGCTTGATTATATATGATGTTATATTCCCTATTTCCTCTTTGAGTTATGGTCAGTTGCCATGGTAGTGTAAATTTCGAGGACGAAATTTTTATTAGGTGGGGAGAGCTGTAAGACCCGTATCCTAATCCGCACTGTTCCGTTGATTCCCGCGACCCTTCTCGTCAGATTCCGGCAATCCGCGACTTATGGTTGACGTTGCGCACGACCGTAAGTCGTATCCTATTCATTTGAGCCGGCTTAATCCAAGACTTGTATCGTTGCGACCGCACCGTCGCCGCGGTTCCAACGCCGCAACTCACGCACCGATCCGATACCCAGACGATGAGATACGGACCCACGTTCAGTTCGAGCAAAAACACCGCGCGTTACAAATCCCAAGGAATCTCTACAATATATCCCATCAATCCCATCAATCACCCATCAATCACCTCTCATGTCAAGTACACACACACCCATGCTTCCTTTCTCCACAAGTCAAGCAACCACCCAAGTCAACTAACACATCACTTCACCCATCACTCACTTCACCCATCACTCACCTCACATCACTCCATCTCTCATTAATCACACCTCTCTCTCTCATTTCTCAACACTCCAACCTAAGCAAGGGAGAGCATCCAACGTCCAAGCCTCCCCATGGAGAGAAGTGCATATGTGAGGCCCACTTTCCACTCCCAAATCTCCCATCCTAGCCATCTAATTCCCATCTCCACCATCTAAGTAAAGCTCTAGGAGACCGGCTATCCAACGGACCAAGAAGATCTAGAGGTGGGTGCTTCTAAAGGGTAGATTTATGTGTTTTTATGGTGGACCAAGTGAGGCCCACCGATCAATGGTGTGGATCTCACTTGGGACCCTTATTTGTGGCCGATGGACCACTTATCGTTCCATGATGGGGCCATTCTCCATGGACCCCATCATGATGTTTATTTCATTCCAAAAAGGTCATCTAGACCGTCCATGACGGTGGAGAATGGATCTCCACCGTTGATTTACATTTTTGATGGTCCTCCGTTCAAAGGGGTCCGTTGTTGTATGATTTCATGTAAGGGAGGGCCCATAATGACGGGGACCCTCCATCATAAGCCGTGACCCACTCTCCATGTCTCTCTCTCTCTATTTTATTTTTATTTTTAATTTATTTTATTTTATTTATTACAAAAGGATGGGGTGGCCCACTTGAATAGATCCCATCTTGATGCAATTATTTTATCCAAGTGGGCCCCACCTTTCACGCCATTCCCATGCCGCCCATCATGTGGTGGCCCACTTCATTAGGGCCTACCATTTGAGAAGAAAGGAAAAAAAAAAATATATATAATAAATTAAATTATATAATCGTCCAGCGTCCCAGACGCTGGACGTTGTGAAGGAAAAGAAAGAAAAAAAAAAGAATGGAAGAAGAGATTTTGGGTGGCCTCCTTGCATAGGCCCCACCCTGATGTTTATATCCAATCCGAGCCGTCCATTCCCTTTCCCGACTCATTTTAGGCGTTGAGCTGAAAAATGAGGATGATCAGAGCATCCAGTGGGCCATATCGTCGAAAATAGTACTATTACCATTGAAAGACGCCTTGGTCATTTTATACACCAATAAAAAGGCGGATATGGGTCTCATTCTAACTGTTTCGAGGCATAGAATACGGTGGATGGAGTGGATCTACCAGATATGGGCCCCACACCTGAAAAACCCCAAAAAAATGGGTTTCCATTTTTTTTTTTTAAAATTCACAC
Organism: Magnolia kwangsiensis; assembly: GCA_037074715.1. Lineage (NCBI taxonomy): Eukaryota > Viridiplantae > Streptophyta > Magnoliopsida > Magnoliales > Magnoliaceae > Magnolia > Magnolia kwangsiensis. The sequence continues at coordinate 125,630,295 of CM073574.1, read as the reverse complement.
AGCAGCAATGCTGCTGTGTCAGGACGCTGGCCGCACGCCAGCGGGCGGGCGGACGTGGGCAGGGTCCCACGGCCTTGAGCTTGGGCCCCACCATGATGCATATTTTGTATCTGCACCGTCCATAAGGTGGCCCACCCTCTGAGGTGGGCCGTCCCCAAAAATGAGACACATCCAAATTTCAGGTGGTCCACACCATGAGAAATAGTGTGAAATGAACCCTACCATTGAAGTTTTCTTTCAGGCCCACCAGAGTTCGGGATCAAGCTGAAAATTGTTTTTACCCTTCATTCGGGTCTGTGTGACCTAATGGATGGGTCGGATGTCATATAAACATTATGGTGGGCCCCCCATGGGACCCACAGTGGTGTACGTGCCTGACTCCACCGTCCGCCCGGACGGTGGAGCCCACTGCATATGTGATGTGTCCACACCGTCCAGGGGACGGTGTGTGAGTGTGTGTGAGTGTGTGTGAGTGTGTATGAGTGTGTGTGAGTGTGTGTGAGTGTGTATGAGTGCGTGTGAGTGCACGTGTGTGTATGCATGTGTGTGGGTGCGTGCGTGTGCATGTGTTGCATGCATGTGTGAGTACACATGTGCGTGGGCATGTGTATGTGTATACATATATATATATATATATATATATATATATATATATATATATATATATATATATATATATATATATATACTGTATATAAGTATATAGTATATTATAATGATGGTGGCCCTCCCTGTGATCCCCGCCATGATGCATGAGTTGCATCCTAACCGTCCATCCATTTATCAATCAAAATGAAGTAGATCCATGGTTCAAATGGGCCTAGTTTTGGCACGCATATAAGGCCCATGTTGATCCATTTATGGCCATTCATTCAGGCCCACCTTGGTGCACATCTAAGGCCATGGGAGTAAGCCCATTTGGCATGTGCAATGGTCATGGGATTAAGCCCATTTGGCATGTGCAATGTCCATGGGATTAAGCCCATTTGGCATGTGCAATGGTCATGGGATTAAGCCCATTTGGCATGTGCAATGTCCATGGGATTAAGCCCATTTGGCATGTGTAATGCCCATGGGTTTCGGCCCATTTGACATATGCAATACCCATGGGATCCGGCCCACCTACTCTATATAAAGCCCATGGGAACAAGCCCATTTGATGTGCATGGGGCACAAAGGGAGTAGCCTAGTTGATATATTTATGTGCATAGGCCCATCTAGCATGTTTAAAGCCCAAGTTGTGAGACCACTTTAATGTATTTCAAGGCCCATGGATCGTGGACCATTGCAATGTACATAAGGCTCATTGGTGAGGCCCATTAATGCAAACCATTTGGTGAATGTGGGGCCTATGTAATACGACCCATTTAATATACCTAAGGCCCAGGGATCGAGGCCTAACGAATGTACTTAGGGTTCATTGCAATGTACATTTCTCACGGTTCGTGAAAGGATATTTATGGCAGGCCGTGCCTGGGAAACAATGTTGGTTTGACGTCCACATTGTATGTACGATGTTGGTTAAATGTCCGCATTGTAATTCTCTTTAGGGCCCATTGATAGGTCCATACCTGTTACTATTCATTGCCTAATAACATGTTTAGAATAATCTCATGACTCATGCCCATACGCATCATATGTATGCTTGATATGAGTAATGACTGATCATAGCATACGCCATTGGGCAGACCATCTATGGGGCTCGTTAGGTGACTGAGCACCCCACATGATCGCGCAGTACGCGCTGGATTGCTGCATGTTTTGACAGCGTGATTCATGCATCTCGCATACGTATGACTTGATCACTGCACGCCCTAGCAACATCAGGGCCGTGGCTCCACAGGTACATCGTGGATGGCCGTATTGGATACCGGAAATACTTATTCTAGCACTGTGGGCACTTAGGATGTCCTTGGGTGAGAGTCCCAGAACCTTTTTGGTACCAGGAGATGCTCCAACGTCTAGACCGAGTGGATATACGAGCGCCCGAGTGCCGAATACCAGTAGGCCGCGTCTCCCACTGTGTCGTGGTCGGTTGGAAGGGGGTGTGGCCTTATCCACTTGAGTGAGAGGGCTATAAGCTAGGCTGAGTTTGACTAGCTCGCAAATGAGTCCGCTATCGACGAGCCGGGTAGGTATTGGCATACTACTGGTCAGGCGGATAGTGAGGTCTTATCCGCTTGCTTGACTGTGCAACTAGGGAGGTGGCAGTCTCTGCATGTGTATTGGACCCCGGTGATATCCAGAGAGGAACTGTACTGATATACGCATTTGAGGAGTACCGACTTGCTTGGATTGCATTTCGCATATGACATTTGGCTATGTAGGCCTTGCATTGCATCGGTGTGGCCGATGGCGTTCATATCTCGCATCATGCCTTGCATTACACAGCCTTGTTATATTCATGGACTTACCGCATACTTCCGCATTGTTCTGATACTGTACACTTGGCGTTTGCCTTACGCACACACTTACACCACCCTCTAAGCTTTTGTAAGCTTATGCACGATAGTTGCATGCAGGTAGCGTTGGACGACAGCAGCGCTGAGACAGGAGTGCACATCAGGACCTTTTGGAGCTTTTTGATCACCTTGTATTTCCCTTTCTGCATTGTACTTAAAATTGTTGTTATAGTGGATATGTGGTGATGTTGTTTTGTGACTTGGTTATGTCTGTGGTTATGCTCCTTTACAAAAAAAAATTCATTCTGAAAATCCTCCTTGTAGGATCCCAGGATTGGAATCTAGCATTAGATTATCAGAAGTCGAGAATGGGGCACTACGGAGGCTGTCGACACCGGATTCGGCAATCGGGATTCATGTGAATCCGATTTTCGGGTTTGGGGCGTGACATTTATGCAAAAAAATCCTCGAAAAATCGCTTAAACTTGAAGCGGCAGTGGTATAACTTCAAGATGACAGAGGGTGGAGATCTAGAGGCTCACATCAGCAACTTTAATAAATTGGTTTGCAAATTGCTGGATATGGAGGAAGTGATGAAAGATGAAGAACAAGTATGTATGTTGCTGAATTCTCTCCCGACATCTTATGAGGCATTCAAGGATACTATGTGCAGTATGAATAAAACCCTAAGTGTCGATACTATTATCTCAACCCTTCAAGGGAAGGCTATGAGACAACTAAACAGCGGCATGGGGACATTTTTCGATGCACTGTTTACAGTGGGTAGGAATTCTAGATAAGGTACAGGTTCTTCAGGTTTTAGATCCAAATCCAAGGGCAATGGCAAAGGAAAGGTAAAGTGATGGAACTGTGGGAAGGAAGGACATGTGAAGAAGGATTGTGAAAATTCTAAATCGAAGAGGGAAGATTCTGAGGCTTCATGTAGGGAGGCCAATGTTGCCACGTCAGATGGATCGAGTGAATGGGATGGTGATGTTTTATCTGTGTCTTCGCTCAGACGTTTATACGATGATCGTAAGGACGAGTGGATGCTAGACACAAGGGCATCTTTTCACATGACTCCTCATTGGAGTTGGTTCACCAACTTCAGGGAGTGAGATGGTGGACAGGTATTTATGGGCAATGATATTGCCTGTAATGTTGTGGCTGTTGGTTCTGTACACATCAGGATGTTTGATGGGGTGGAGCGTACCTTGACAGATGTGAGGCACGTTCCTGATTTGAAGTGGAATTTGATTTCTCTTGGTGTGCTTGAGGCAAAAGGATGCAAGTACACATGTATTGATGGTGCTCTTAATGTATCTAAGGGGGCATGGGTAATCATGAAAGCGCAATGACTCAATAACTTGTACAGGTTGATCGGAAGTACTTCAAAAGGTGGAGCTACGGTGGATGTAGCAGATTCCACCTTTGCACGTGTGTGGCATGTTGGGCATTGTAGGAAGGCTGAAACGCGCGGACAGGGATACAGAGTAGGTGGAGCAGCCACCTGTGAGAAGAAACACAAGGCATGATCGTGAGATATCGGCGAGGTACATGGACTACTCCAATATCACAGGAGTATTCATCTTCTATTCAGATGGTTATAGGTGAGCCTGGTGCTGAAAAGTGAAAAGTGACTATGAGTGATGTAATGGATTCGTTGTACCAGACCGACATATGGGAGCATGTGGAGCTTCCAGTGGGCCGGAGAGCGGTTGGATGCATGTGGATCTTCAGGAGGATACATCATAGATACAGGGCGAGGTTGGTGGCGATGGGTTATATCAGGGAAAAGGGATCGGCTTCTTAGAGATATTTGCGCCGACGGTATAGTAGGTGTCTATTAGATCAGTGATTGGGGCTGGTTGACCAATGTGATCTTGAGCTGGAAGAAAGGATGTGGAGTCTGCACTTCTGCAAGGAAAAGTGAAGAGCAGATCTACATGAAGCAACCAGGGCAGTTTGAAGTGAAAGGGGCTGAGAAAAGACTTTGCAGGAGGTTGTTGTTTCACCTGTCACCTAGGCAGTGGTTTGATTCCTTCATGGTGGGTCAGGTATTGTATGTTGATGACGTGTGGATCGCCAATTGTGACATGTCTGAAATCAATGTATTGAAGACTCGGTTAAGTGGGACATTCAGGATGAAGGATCGGGAGACTGCAAAGATGGTTCTCGGCATTGAGACTGAAGGAGGAGTAGGCTTTGGTAATCAGAGGAGGAATACCTTGTATGTAGGTATTGATTAAGGATGTGATGGGCCAGGTAAAGCCGGAGAGTGTTCCCTACGCGTCTCTCCTCAAGTTTTTTTCAGGACATGTCCCAAAACAGATGAGAAAAAGTAGGATATCTCATGAGCCTTATTCGAATGCGCTGGGCAGTGTATGCCATGGTCTGAATTAGACTGGTTATTTCACAGGCTATCAATGTTGTGAGCAAGTACCCCGGTAAGAAATATTGGGTAACGGTGAGATGGTAAAAAGACTACGTCTTTTCTTTTGGAAAGAAAGGAGCAAAGGTGGTTGGGCATGTTGATTTTGATCCGGCAGACATGCTCACCTAGATCGTTCCTACAGAGAAGTTCAAGTTCTGTGTAACTTCTCTGGGCTTGGTGATGGCGTAAAAGGAAGACGGAGTATGTACGAAAAGCTATGATGTGATGTAGAGATAAGAGAAAAGGACAAGAAACTACACGGATGAAGATTGAAGACATGGTGGAGATTGTTATGGACAGATGTCTTAAATCTGTTCTGGTGGTCTGTCGATCATATCGACAGGGTTTCAGATGGGATCGAGGTTGTTATCGAGAGTGGCTCGATGACATCGATAATTCATAGAATTTTCACCATTGGTCGCTAGACCGTTTTCTTGGTCCTGTCAATATGATCGAGAGACCTTCAGATCATATCGATGCTGTTATCGAGAGTCCTTCGATATCATCGAAGAGTTCCACAGATGTGATTGTGAAAATGCATATTTTAAGGATTGCGGAAATCTGAGTCCTTTCGCAACTGGATGCGGAAGGGAAGTTGCCTAAACTATAAATAGGTGTTCCTAGGGCTTTTCTAGGAATGAGAGATGGTATGCTAAGGCTTTCTAAAGGGGTTCCAAGGGTATGCTAGGGTTTCTAAAGGGTGTAGCAAGGGTGAGATTCGAAGTTGTTCGAATCGGGTAAGTCCTTTCTCTTTGTAATTTCTATTTTCATAGTGGAGGTCTGTCACTTTGTGCCGTGGTTTTTTTCCGCAAGGGTTTTCCATGTTAAATTTGGGTGTTCTCTGTGTTCTCTTGTGTGCTTGGTGCCATTAAATTGCTATCCTAGATCTAGATCTGTGTGATTCCGCAGGTCAAAATCCCCAACACCTACAACAATGGGCCTTAAGGCATTACATAGAAAGATATGTATAATAATAAGACAAATGGAAATAACGTACATCCCTGTGCAATATATTTTATAAGATATTCAAACTTTGATGAGTTTAATAGAGTGTTACTTACAAATAAAGTAATTTATAATGATTACATTAGAGAGACCCCTATGTGACAAGGAAAACTAGGTGGCAATAAAAGTGTTAAATAGGTAAATAGTCTAAGAAGTACCACAGAGTTAGACACTCCAGTATAGCTTCCATGGCATGTTGAAATAGAAACTTAACACGGTTGGTTCGTGAAAATAAGGAAAAATGTCGTGTACATCCTCTTCCAACCATCATTAAGGTACGGTTTTATGTTTGGCTAAATTATGCACACTTTCAACATACATACAGGAGCACAATACTTCCCCACTTCTAATCTCAATACTTCCCCACTTCTAATCTCTCTCTCTCTCTCTCTCTCTCTCTCTCTCTCTCTCTCTCTTTCTCTCTCTCCTAGAGACTTCTCTCAATCATTCTAGCAATCTTTTCACTCTTTCTTCAAGAAGAAGAAGAGAATGATTTACTATTGTCGATTGTTTTCATTTGGTTCCCTCTCTCTATTTTTAAAAGAAACAACCTATCGCATTCAATGAAATTGCACAATTGCCACTATTCAAACTCAATATGACTAGTAAATACACCATAATTGTTATTAATCATGAGGAATGCTCATGTGCTCACTTCCCTTTGCTTACATCTACCATCTTACTATGTGAGATGATTTGGTATGTTATTTGAAAGTTTACTTGTGACACCCCATCCTCCAATACTTATGAGTTGGATATCCTTGGGTGTCACGGTTAACTTTTTCAATTTATTACCCAATCATACTTGCACATAAATGTTTAGACCAAAAACTTTTAGGACCTGTGAAACCAATTGTGAGCCCTGGACCCTTAGATCCACCGTCTATCAGGTTCTTAGAGTTTGATCGGAAAAATACCCTTGATTGATCGAACTAAATCGGCCATTTAGTTTAAGAATAACGAATAGAATCACCCCAACCAACCCTTTGGACCCTAAAGCAGTGAAAGGAGACCCATTATAAGATGAAATAGTGTTATGTCGATTTGATCGACTGAGTACAACTAAACATCTAGTGGAGCCTATGTTTTATCAGTTCGACCAATAGAACTATCAGTTCCTATTGGTCCGACCAATGATAATTGTCGGTCTACTTGATAGGCACCCATGAGTTTCACTCCCACGAACCACCGGATAATTTTCTTTAGACATTATATATATTTCCTTCCCTTTCTTTCAACTACAACCCTTCCAACACTTGAGAGAGGGGAAGAAGGTGTGGGAGAATTTTGAGTGCGGGGAGCCAAGTCTTGGTGGGTTGGTCAAGCCTGAAATCGGTATAGCGAAGGAGACAGAAGAATTTGAAGCTGGGTGCGCTGCTAGCTAAGCCCAACAGCCAAATGTGTTCTTACTGAGTTATCCTGATAGCTCTTTATCAAGTCTTGGTTAGGTAAGTTGCCTCGGATGTCCTTTAAGCCACGCATGCATGTTGCATGGCCCCTACTTTTTGCTCGCATGTTGTTCCATTGTGTCTCATTAATCAAACCTAAGGGTTGACAACCCCAAGTATAGGTTGCAATGTGGTAATAAATGGGTAAGACTGAGGTCGAATCCACATGGAATTTGGTGAGAATAAGTTAAGAACTAATTCTATGAAAAATGATTGGTTTGGGTTTTTAATTTAGCAGAGTAGAGTTGTGAAAATAATTAAGAAAATGACTAAGGATCCAGGAATCCCCAATAAAAAAAATTTGAATTCATTTCATCTTCTCAAGTTGATAGCTCAACTAGAACTAGATTCTAATCTGTTCTAATTGGAAGATAACACATTAATATATATATATATATATATATATATATATATATATATATATATATATATATATATATATATATATATATAACATAGATTAGAATTATGATCAGCTTGATCTGTCATGAAAATCTTAGTAATTACATCACAAGGAATTGAAAGCATCTAATGTACCTAGAAGCGACAATAGATCAAATAAATTTATATATTGATTCATTTCCCAATCTAAGAATTTAATCACATCCAATTACAATTCAGCCTGAAAAAATGAATTACACATCGGATATCTATCAAAAGGTCCATCCCTTACCCTTATCTAAGAGATTAGCCAATGAAATACATGATTGAATTAAAAATCAAAAAGAAAAATATAAAAACTAAATAAAATCAATTGATTGGAGGACTCCACGAAAGCTCCACAACTCCTTGTTATATCCCTTCTACCTTGATTCATGCATAAGAAAGCTTAAAACAACTCCTTAAATAAAAAAAGTTCACACCAACTTGAAACTAACTTTAATTTATGCACTTTTGTTATTCTTTGGCTGCAGCCAATTGCAACTTTCAGTCTCACCGAAGTTCACTTCGATCGAACTAACCTTAGGTGGGACCGAACAGTGTTGTTTCTATTATTTGCATTGTGTGATTTTAAGTTTTTACTCCACCTTTTATACTTGGTTTTCTAGGATCTTTGGCATTCGAATTCTTCATTAATGACTTTCATATCTTCAAGTCTTCTCTTAATCAAATTCTTAAACTTTAATCCTTCTTAAGCATAATTTCGACTTCGTTTCCCAGATTACCTTGCATGTACAAAATAGATGTTAGTTAATCAATTAAACATTTTGAATTCATGGAAACTAATGCAATTGAGAGGATAAATATGCAACATTTGGATGCTATTAATCATCAACTTAGATTGTGGTGCATGTCAAGTTTTGGGGCCCTTACTAGCTTCCGGGGTGGCCTAGCTGCATGTGGGTGAAGTGAGTGGGACTAACTTCGTGATAAATTCTGGTTTGTACCAAGTCGAGCCACCAAATTAATAATTGAGAAAGGTGAGCCATCCCTAATTCTTATTATTTAAAATTTAATTAGAAATTAACCTAAGTTTGAATGAATTGAACTTGAAATTATCTATAGGTATCAAAGTTTCGCCAAATCCTATGGATGTTATCGATCGATCTACTCCAAAAAAGGTTTATGGTATACCAAGGTAACAGTGTGGTCAAGAACTCGGCCTACCACTTCTTAAACCAGATGAATAACTTGGTCCGATCCAAATGTTAAGGATCAACCATTGGTGCCGAATTTGGACCTGTCAGGTATTGTCCCATGTTATAAGGTGGATTCCTAGGGAAAGGGTGCCCCCTAAGCATTCCCTGATTCTTAACTTCATAAATGAATTTTTTGGCATCCTACTTAGGTTGCTTGAATTTAGCAGGCGAAGGTGCATTATAAATACCCTGTACTGGAGCAAGATGCATATTTCATTGAGGGAGAGGTATTGGTGGTACAGGTGCTAAGTTTCCAATAAAACTAACTTTAGCATTTTGATGAGGTGAATTAGGTGCCCTCTCGGCAAGGATGGCCACCATCTGGTTCAAGTTCTTGGTCTAGCTAGCCATCCACTTATTGAAGGTGTATGCCTAAATTCGTGATTGCTTTGCCTAAGCTCATGCCTGCTTGGCTTGGGCTCTTCCTTGTTCCACAATATGTTGGATTCCCATCTGCATATCGAGCAACCCAATTGATATTATCTCGAGAGGGTCACTCCGAGATGAAGATGCCTAATCCTAGTTTGAAGGATTGGGTATTGGATTTTATGGAGAACCTATACATTAGGTGTAAGGCCCGTATCCTAGTCCTTACCATTCCGTAGACTCCCGCGATCATCCCTTTCAAATTTTAGCAAACCGTGACTTATAATTGGTGTTTGGCGCAACCCTGAGTCACATCCCGGATATCTGAGTCGACTCAACCCGAGACTTGTACCCTTGCGACCGCACCGTCACTGTGGTTCCAATGCTGTGTCTCGTGCGCTGATGCCATACCCAGGACAGGAGTTGTGGGTCCGCGTTTATTTTGAGAAAAATGCCGCGCTCTACCAAATGTCAAATCAATCAATCAATGTACAAGTCAAGTGCATATCCCATCACACCCATCCCTCTCTCACCCTAAAGTTAACAACATTTATACCTATCCCATCCCTTCTTACTAAAAAGTCAAGGCAACCCATGCTTCCCATGACATATCTCTTACACATCTCTCCTCTCTCTCTCTCTCTCATTCCTCACTCCATTCCAAGCAACTCCCAAGGAGAGGACGTCCAAGCTTCTCATGGAGAAGCTATGGTTTGGCCCACTTCGTACCCCTCTCATCTCTCATCCTAACCATTCAATCTTCATCATCTTCCATCAAAGTTGAAGCCTAGGAGCTAAGGAGTCCATGGAGCCTAGAAGAAGCGGAATCGGTGGGTGATTTGTAGGTTAGATTGTGTTTTTGATGATGGGCTAAGTTGGGGCCTACCGATTGATGGTATGAATCCTATTTGGGACCCATCTTGATGTATGCTTTGTATCATGTATTGAGGGACCCATAGTGGCGGGGGCCCCTCCATCATGCGATTCTCTCTCTCTCTCTCTCTCTCTCTCTCTCTCTCTCTCTCTCTCTCTCTCTCTCTCTCTCCCTCCCCTGTTGCGACCCACCTTGATGAATGGAGTAGATCCACACCGTCCATGAGTGGTAGCCACCTTGCTGTCCACCTTCTGGATGATTTTGGGCAGGCATGGTTGAAGGGAAATCACAAATATCAGCAGGATTTTCAAGTGGGGTAGCCCACCTTTGTAAACCCCACCTGGACGTATGTACTGTATATCCAGGCCGTCCATCAGTAGGCCTTGATTTAATTGGGGCCTGGCTGCTGAAGCTGGCACCGTTCGGTCCAGCAGGCCTGGATGAATAGAAAATTCAGATATCAGCTTGATATCTCAAGTTGGTGAGTCCCACACTTGTGGACCTACCTGATTTTTTGTAATTTATCCAAGCTGTCCATCCTTGGGACGGTGGGCCCACCCTGCACGTGTGGTATCTTGACCTTCCAGTAGGGAAGTGGACCCAGCTTAATATATGTTTTGTATTGCCAAACTATCCATTGTCTAGGATGGTGGGACCCACCCCCACATGGGGCCTATCTTGATGATATGTATATCCACACCATCCAATCCCTGGACGGTGGGAAAAAATGGATTGGTTGGTGTACCTCACACCAGCAATCAACTGCTGTTCACGTCAGCAAGCATTGTGGGTCCTGTGTGATGAATGTATTGCATCTAAACCGTCCATTTGTGACCCCATCAGCCATGCAACTATTGTGTTGATGTTAAAGATATGTGGGTCTAATCTTGAAGTTTGTATTATATCTAACCGTTCATCTCGACGGTGGGCCAGCAGGCCACACTAGATTTATAGCTGTTATTTGACATCAACAATCCTGCGGCCTAATCATGAGTTATGTGTTAGATCCAAACCATCCATCCAGATGGTGAACTCGTCTTAAGGCTTGAGATTAAAAGTAAGATCTATTTATTAAGAGAACCACACTGTAAAAAAAATGTGGGGATTAAACATCTACCATGGAAACCCTTTTGGGGTTATGAGAGTTTTGGATCAATATGAAATTTGTTTCCTCTTAATCTAGGTCCTTGTGACCTTATGATCAGATTAGAAGTAAAATAGACATTATGGTAGGTCCTGTGATTGTTTAACAGTGAAAATCATTATCTCCACTGTTATTTGTGCTATGGTCCAGATGATCTTCCGATATGATTCATTTTTTTGGGAAATGCTCTTAAATGATCTATAAAAATAGATTAATGGTGTAGATGGTGGGCCCACTTGATGTAATGAGGCCCATCGTGATATATTTATGGCCCATGTATGGGGCCCATTGTGGTATATTTGAAGCCATGGGGTGAGGCCCATTACAATGTATTGCAGGGCCCATGGGACGTGGCCCATTATAATATATTTGGGGCCTAGATGAGAGGCCCATTGTGATATGTTAGAGGCTCATGGGTTATGGTCCATTGTGATGTATTTAAGGCCCATGGGACGTGGCCCAATATGATGTATGTGAGGCCCTTGTAAGAGGCCCATGGTGATGCATTTGTGGCCCTTGAGGGAGGCCCATTGTGATGTATATTAAGCCCTTGCGTAAGGCCCATTATGTTGTATATGAGGCCCTGGCATGAGGCCCATTATTTTGTGTATGAGGCCTTTGTGTATGGCCCAATAGGATGTGTATTGGGCCCTTATGTGGGGCCATGGGCCCATTATATGTTAGGCTCTATGTGGGTCATTCCTTGGGAGCAATGTTGATTAAATGTCCACATTGATGGACAATGATGATTAAATGTCCACAGTATGACATTCCCTTAAGCCTTGTTAGGCCCATTCTTATCATTCTTTAAGTGGGTTAACCTAAATCATTAGACCCCATTGATATTGCATGGTCCATCATCGCTGTAGACGGATGACTATGTGTAACCGAATTTGGGATATCCACGACCGATGACCAATCTTTATATTATGATTTAGATCAGTTGTTCATCTATGGACCTCGCCTTGCATATAGGCCAATTATCGAGGCCGATTCTTGATACTGGTTATCGATACCGATTACAAGTATGCTTAGCATATCATCATGATACATGCTCATACGCATCATCTGCATGCTTGATATGAGATGTGGTTGACCATTTCATATGCCTTTGGGTAGGTTGTTATGGAACTTCCTAATAGGTAGAGTTGTCCCATATGAGCGCACGGTGTGCGCAGGATTGATGTATGGATGGATTGTGTAACTCATGCATCTCGCATTTTATGATATGATCATCGTACGCCCTATCAATATCAGGGTTGTGACCTCCACATGCATATTGTGGATGGCTAGATGGTACACCAAAAATATTTGGTTCTAACATACGGGCGCCATAGATGTCCCTAGGTGAAAATTCCTAAACTCCCGAGACCAGGGGATGCCCCAACGTCTAGACCGAGTGGATATATATGAGCGCGTGAGGACTGTATACTAGTAGGCCGTGTCTCCCACTATATCGTGGTCAGTTGGGAGGGGATGTGACCTTATCCGCCTGAGTGAGGGGGCAATATCTATGTAGGAATGGGTCCGCTATCGATGAACCGAGCTCAATATTGGCAGGTGCATAGTGATGTCTCTTCCACTTATCCAGTTGTGCACTTGAATAGGGACGACAAGCTGGTGTAGAGTATAATAGACCCTGGTGATGATCCTAGAGATGTACAATACTGATATGTGGACTTATGGAGTAGGAGTTTCATACTCATTCATTCATTCATTCATTCACTATCCACTCGTGCTGGTGGTACACAACTAATTGTTGTGTGTATCTTTGCAATGACAAGGATTTCAGTTGGGGCGTGCAACCAACCTAAGATTAGGAGTTTGCTACATTGAGTTTGACTATCAAAATTTAAGTATGGGACTGGTTTGGATAGAAGTCCCTTGTGATGGACCTCATAGCCTGCGATACTATGTACTATCATCCCTACTTCACACTCCAACTTGGTCATTTCATTCGCACTACATATTGCATTGCATCCTCAGTACATAGCATTTGGTTTACAATGCTTCTGTATCACATAGTCTGGATAAGGCTAATGATATTTATGGACTTACCAGCATGTTTCCGCATTGCTCTAATATTGCATACTTGGCACGTACCTTGCGCACACACTTACATCCCCTCTAAGCTTTTTATAAGATTATGCACGATTGATGTGTACCGGTGGCATTAGGTCATAACAACATTGAACTTAGAGCATGCAACTGTCTTCTAGAGTTTTGATTATTGATATATATGTATTTCCCTTTCAGCACTGTATTCAACTGTTTATATTAGTGGATATGTGATGATGATGTTGTCTTTGTGATATAGGTAAACTTTTAGTTATGCTTATTATGAGATAAATGTATGTTGAAAAATTTTCCTTGTAGGATCCCATGATTGGAATCTGGCGTATGGGCACTAGAAGCCGAGAATGGGGTACTACGTAGGCTGCTGGCACTAGATTCGGTGATCGAGAATTCTATGAGCCCAGTTTTCGAGTTTGAGGCATGACATTAGGTGATGGTTGCACCTACATTTCCTCGAGTGGAGGCAGTGCAGAAGGTGTTGCGGGCTCATTATCCCTAAAAGAGTTTTGGGTAACACTTCCACTCATATTTTTGCAATTGGATAATTAGTCAAACTTATTTAGCACCGGTATGTTTACCAAATTAGGTGTCCCACTAGGCGTGTTAAAAAATTGTTGCCTTTCGATGCAGGTCATGTGTGATATGTGTGAGCATGACAGAACCAACTGTCGGCTTGATTCTAACTAAGCAACTTTGACCCCAAGCACCAAGATAAGTAAATACATCAAACTCATTTAAATATGACCAAGATATGAGAAGATCAATCACCTATTCAGCCACATGTAAGATGTTTTTTAAAATGATCAGGCAAGTATTGAAGAGTAGAGTTCATCCTCTGAGAATGGGTTGCACCTTGCCTTCCGTATGAAACGACTTTCAAATATAAAAGAAAAAAAAAGGAAACACTTACAGTTAACCACAGGTAGTAACTATAAAGCCTCTTTCTGAGAGAACTGCTGGTATTTATATCACACCCCGAAAGTCTGCACCCAAGTACAGAGACCCCGATTACCAAGTTCCTGGGTGTGAATAAAATGAAAACGCACTTGTGATCTCGTTCAAATTCCCATTCATTCCATACGCGAATAATTAAAGTAGTGCAATTTAACTTAGTGGATCTAAGTAAGGTAGAAATAACAAAAATTCATAAATATAGGGCTAACAGTCAAAGTACAATTTTAATAGTGGTAATCGCCCAAAATGGAAATTATACAAAATACAAAGATAATACAACAACATTAACACATAAAGCACGCCCAATTGGGGACTCCAAAATATACATGCACAAAATTTAAATAAAAGCAAGGTCTTCAGTTACGATCGACACTCCCAAGACATCACGGTGAAAGTGCAAGTTAATCCAAGCCTACCCATCAAAGGCCTCGATAGCACCTGCATTAACGACGTCGCCTACTTGGTGTTTTAAAACACCATCCCATGTTGGAGTGAGTAGTTAACTCAGTAGTTTCATTAGTTTTAAATTACACATGTTATTGACACGATCAACACACGTAATGATAAACATGTAAACAATCACTTCTAAATACTCTTGTTAAATGTACGTATGAAATTATGACATGATGCATACCCTTAAAATCTAACACTCCATCACAAGCGACTCCACCACCCAATCGTAACATCCTATCTAATGTAATGTGATTGATGCATATGTTAGCCAAGTAGTTATTAAATTTCGTTCATCCAGCATATTGGGGAAGTTAGGGTACTACTATTTTATCATAGTCTCAACTAGATCATAACTCGGGGTGGCCTAATAAGTCCTCACACGTATCTCTTGATCCGATTTTAGGTTCATCACGCAAGAGATGACTCCCCAGCCAATGCGGGACTAACGCTAGCCCAACCAATCTCGAAGGACTTGGATGACACAGGGTTAGTGTCACGCCCTAAAAATCATCACCAAAGTACAAAGACCTTGGTCTGAAGTTTTTGGTGTGAACCAAATGAAAATGCATGTGTGACCTTATTTAGATTCACATCTATTCCACACACAAATAATCAAAGTAATGCAATTCAACTTAACGAATCTAACGTGAGGTAGAGATAACAACAAATACATAAATATAGGGTTAATAGTAAATAAAATAAAATTCTAATGGTGGTGATCACCTAAAATGGGGATTATACAAGCTATAATGAACATACAATAAAATCAACATATGGAGAACACCTTGTCGGGGATTCCAATATATACAAGCACAAAATTAGAAAAATGCAAGGTTTTTCAATTCACCTGACACTCCTAAGACATCACAATGAAAGTATATGCCAATCCAAGCCTACTCGTTGGAGCCTTGATAGAACCTGCATCAACAAACAATACCTAGTTAGTATTTTAAAACACCATCCCAGGTGAGAGTGAGTAGCTAACTCAATGGTTCTATTAGTTCTAAGTTTGCATGTTATTAACCCAATTAGCACAACAATGATGAAATAAGAAATCAATCACTTCCCAAATACTCTTGTTAAATGTGAATATGAAGGTATGACATGACGCATGCTCTTTCCAAATAGCACTCCCTTACAAGAGACCCAATGTCGAATCGCAAAATCTTATCTAATGCAATGCGGTGAATGCGTATGTTAGCCGAGTAATTATTAAGTTTCATTCATCCAACATATTAATAAAGCTAAGGTACCCTCATTTTATCATGGTCTTAACCGGATCACAAGGATCAAGAGGCCGAAGCAACTCCTTACCTTTGTCCCTTAATCCATTTTTGGGCTCATCACCCAAGTGAAAACTCCCCCACCAATGATGGACTAAGACTGGCCCGACTAACTGGCCCGACCATTCAGAAAGGACTTAGATGACATAACCCAGATGCACAAGGTTAGGCACCCCATTGACATGTGGAGGACTCTCACAATCGATGCATGAGTCGTCACCTAAAACAAATCGTGGGGTGGTCGCAACATCATTCCAATTTAATATAATAGGCTCATAGCCTTCTTGATTGCTCATGGTCAGTTTGAGGAGGCATGTCACCAAGCATAGGCTGACAACTAAGACACGGTATCCCATACCGCTATGTGCGGCCCATGAGTCTGGTGGATCGTACTGCTAATGGTTATAAGTAGACTCATTTAATGTAATACCCTGAAAATCGGGTGTCAAGCAAAAGCTCAGCTCCCAAGTTCCAACGCATCACTTATGCAACATAGATAATGATGATTGAATATTGTTCGTATTAGTGCATTAAATATGAGTGGAATTATACTAAATCAGCATGTCATACTCCAGAGACAGTTAAATTACGCAAGTAGAAGACTGTGATAGATATATATAAAGTATATAAACTGATGTAGGTCTCCAGAGTGTGAACATATTACCAGTTTAAATATATACATGTATACTCCAAAAATGAACAAAATGAATATACATGGGTGTTCCAAAAGTATAAAAATAACAAGGTAATGATCTAGACAACATCCCTGCAACCCCATTGATTAGACCGATCTACATAAACATGCCTGATAACTGCATATATGAGAACTCCTTATCATCGCAGAACTCCGGCTCTGCCTCGTAAGCATCACCAAAATTTACATCTACAACAAAGTCTGGTTGGTGTTTAAAGCATTGTCTCAGAATGTGGGAGTGAGTGATCAACTCAATGGAACTATAAAGTAAAGGTTAACATGTTATCAATTCAGTCAAGCAGTAATCATAAAGCAGTACAACACGCATGTCCTAAGTACTCTTGTTAATACAAGAATGGTATGTTGTAATGATGCATGCCTTTGCTTGCACTCCCTCTTGCGACAACGTTTAACGATCACGACATGCACCACTCCCAGTAAACATGCACTTCCTCGCCAAAGCACCGTGCAATGGGATGTATGAGTGTATTATCCAAGTTCTTAGTTAAACCTTTTTCATACAACAGGATTGAGAAGTTAAGGCACCTCCCTTTATATCATATACCCAAATATTGATCCATCTAGGGCCATCAATCCTAACAGTCACATACGATAGGCAGTTTCCTAGGTCGCTACGGAGAGGCTCGTCACCTCAGCGCAGGCTTGGTTTATACTCTAGTTTACTACCAAAAGGCTCGTTACCTCAACGCAGTTTCTAGTGTATACTCGAGGTCACTAGGAGCTTGTCACTTGATCATAGGCAGACAGCTCAAATATACTGTCCCATATACCACCGTATTCGGCTCATGAATTTGGGTTGCTCTCTGGTCACTACAGGGAGGCTCGTCACCCCAGCGTTGGCCGACAGCTCGACCACGGTGTCCCATACACTACTATGTCTGGTTCACGAGCCTTAGCGGATCATGTTACCAAGGTTAAACGGGTTTTCACTAGTGAGTTTGGTACCTTAGAATCAAGCAGTAGCGTCCATACATGGTGAACATACATTGGGCCAATCAGGTTGCTTAAATAGCTCAACTGGTTCGAGCATACGTTGAGTTGATCGACATGGAGTGCATAAGAACTCCGCGTGGCCTAACTACTGTCGACTAGCAGCGTACAACTCGAATTCCTTGAACCTATCTGGTGGGGCGAAACGACCTTAACCACAAACTCAGAAATCATTACTGGTTGCCTGGACTACGTCGTAGCCCCAAATACACTCTAATCAATAGCATACGTATTTAGTAGACAAAGCTAGCATGTGCTAATCAAAATCAAATATAAACCTTACTTAAGCAATTCGACAAAACACATACTACACATGTTACCGTACATAAGCAATTCATCCATAAAACACGTAGTAGTAAGATAGGCTATATAAAGGAAACTGTAATTATGTATAAAGGAGTTTGAGAATCCCATCTCAACACCCTCCTTAAATACATTCCACTAAGAATTTTCTCATTCAAGCATTTTATTAAACACTTAGCCTACACATATTACATAAATGTAATAAATTAGTGTAAAAAAAATATATTATAGCAAAACCTTTCACAAAGGAGTTGCCACACATACAAAAATCATGCATTCTCAGTCAATAAACATGGAAAGCATAAATCACAATTCCATACTCATTCAAACATTTCAACATACACATGGAATACATTAAAATCAACATAATTTATATATATATATATGTGTGTGTGTGTGTGTGTGTGTGTGTGTGTGTGTGTGTGTGTGTGTGTGTGTGTGTAATAGACAGGAAACATCAAAACTAGGCACGTGTAGCAGAAATCAAGTCAGTCATAAACCATTACTGATATTGAAAGCCTTGAAAACTATAACCTAAACATCTATAGTCCGCACCTTTCGTCGATAGACTTATAACGAACTCAGTTTAAACTCTAAGTCTTGTCTACAGCACGACAACAACCTTGTAACGCCCTGAAAAAATTCGTACTTGGACTCGAGTACCAACTCGACCAGAAATCGCGTAGGATTAATTCCTTTGGAAAATATGTGTAAGTTAGCTAGCGCAACCCTAGAATAGCTGGGAAATAGTCCCTGATCACTTTAAATACGTTTTATAAGACCCAAAGCGAGTAGAACCAATGACGCTATAATACTCTAAAATATCGGATCAAACTCTAAACCAGTTTGTTCTCAGGACCTCTTTGAAACTTTGTATTGGATCTAGACCGCGCGTCGAAAGTCCGATACCTACAATCTTAGACTGTTATAACCGCCTAGCTGGACTTGACAATTATTTCGAAAATTAAGTCCAATCGACATTCAGAGGCTATTTCATTGAGCCTGGAGTGAAGAGAGTGAGAATAGTGTTAGATTTGAAATTTAAAATTTAAATCTGGCACACAACTTGACGCGTTATTATTAAGTGTTCTGACCGTCAGAATTCAGCCAAATTACACCCTCGGATCAGGAAAAATTTCTATTTCATATCACGAGACTTGTAGACCTGATCTACGTGCGGTGACCGCTGAACTAAAACTGGACCGCCACGTGCGATCTACGAACACTACTGGTCTGAAAATGGGATGTGAGCGACATTCGACGTGCATGAGCTTAAGTCCGATCGCGTTCGGCCAGGGGACCTCCAGAAATGTCTTTTTGGACCGAAACAGCCCCGATTTGGTTAGGCATCAAGTAAACATTGTTTCCAAGCCTGTTTCGGGCATATTTTAGGTTATAAAAGGGGCTTAAACCCTCATTTCTCTCACCCATACGAATTTGCTAGAAACCCTAGCTGGTGTGAGAGAAAAGGTGAGAGATTGTGAGAGAGAGTGGGAGAGAATTTTCTGCTGCTTGCACTACCGGTTGCACGTGCTTAAGCAACGCGCCTCAATCACTTTCCCAACAATTTTGCCGTGTTTCTAGGTAAGAAAATACCCCAAATACTCGCTGATTTAAGGTTCCTTCAGTTTCTCAGCATGGTAGCTTATAGATCTTGTGTATTAGGTTCCCGGTTCGCCATAGACGAAGCGTACACGCTCCGTTCGAATCAATACACTTCTAGGATAAAAGGTGTGGATTTTAGACGCTTTGATTGACTATTTTCAACGCTTTCAATGTCGTTTAATAGTAGATTATCGATGGCAACGCCGTTTGACATGTACAACATGCTGTCCGTTTCCTGTTTCGTAAGCAGACGAAAAATATGAGATTTAGGGCATTTTAGTCATTTGTAGGAAATACTGTTTTCATCCATATTTTGCTGATATGATTGACATGGCTTCTTGTCGCATTAGGATATTAGGAATGCGTGTATAATCAGTTTGGCAAAGAGATTCGCCCAAATGTGCACTTTGAGTCAACATACTATATGTAGACTTAAGTGTGTAGACTAAGTGTTTGTATAAATGTTTGTATTAGTATGTATTAAATTAAATGGTGTTATGAATTAGTTTGAGATTGAATTCTCAAATACTATGCTGATGTAAATGATTTCCTACATGTTGGCTATATGCATGATTTCATTATATGTATGAAATGCATGTGTTAGATGATTTACTTAAGTTGTATATTATAACATGTGTTAACATGCTCACATTGTTGTATTTCATTTCCATTACTCTTACATGATTGCTGATGTGAATTCATAAATGCTTGGGACTATACCTAGTCCAGGCAGTCGGCAACCGAGTAAATTCGTGGTTGGCTTATCTTTGCCACGAACGACGCGTCGATGAACGCGAGTTGTGTTTTGGAGTTGGCGGCAGTGGTTAGGCCACACGAGGTGTTTTATGCACTTCATGTTGTTCGACTTGAGATGCGCTCGTGCTAGTCGAGCCCGTCAAGTAACCCGACTGGCCATTGTATGTTCACCTTGTATGAGTCATAACTGCTTGAACCTAGGGTACTGAACTTACCACTGTAAACCCTATTAACCATGGTACCTTGATCCATAAAGACTCATGAGCCGGGCATGGTGGTATGGGACACCGTGGTCGAGCTGTCGGCCTACGCTGGGGCCACAAACCTCCCCGTAGTGACCAATGAGTAACCCAGACTCGTGAGCAGATTATGGTGGTATGTGTGCGAGCAACAGCCCTGACAGCCCTTTGTAGTGACCTCGAGTGTATTCTGAGTCTACGGGAGGCGACGACCCTTCCGTAGCGACAAGAGTACAAGTAGGCCTGTATTGATAAGGTGATGGGGGAGCGGTGCAACGATTGGAGTAACAGCCTTGGCAGCCCTTGTAGCGACCTACAAATATAATATCGTATGAGATTACTAGGAGTGACAACCCTAGACAGGATCTGTGTTGGGATTGATATAAGCAAAGTACCTTAATTTTTCAATCCTGCTGTATGAATGGACTAATAATAACTCGGTAATCATATCACCATCACATTGCATGTGCCTGAAAGATGTGGAGCACTGAGCGGTGCACAAGCATGCCGCGGACCCAGATGGTGCCGTATGAGGGAGAATGTCGGTGAGGGCATCCATCATGTCATGTCATATTGCATTAACAACAGTATTAGGAATGTTTGATTTACTGCTTTACTATTATCGCATGATTGATTTGAGAACAAGCTAATCTTTTCTCTATTATTCCACTGAGTTAGATACTCACTCCCACGTTACGGGATGATGTTTGCAACACCCACCAGACCCTGTCTTAGATGCAGGTGAGGTAGCGATTCAGGAGGCAGAGCCGGATTATGATGAGGACCAGGACGAGTTCTCATATATGCAGTACCACGATGGCTTTGCTTAGGTGGCCTGAATTGGCGGGACTTCTCAGTGAGACTATTTTTGACCTTTTGATTCTGTTTATTTATATGTATATGAGACTCAGAGATGTATTCATACTTTGGAGACAGTTGAGATCTATTTTATTTTCCATACAGTGATATGTATATCTTTTAGTCTTCCGCTTGCTTTTATCACTGAATCTGGAGTATGAATTACAGTTTTGGTATACTTTTACTCATGTGAATGCTTTAACTCAGACAACATTGAATCATAATCATTTTTTTTGCATAAGTGACGGTCTGGAACTCCGGAGTTGGGTTTATACACGACCCCCGATTTTCAGGGTGTTACAAACCTATAGCATGAAATAAGTTAGCTATTTCACCATTTACTCTATTTGAATACCTAAACTAGATTAGGGTTAGAATTTCTTATCCAAGTACGGAGTCGGAATCGCCAGAATAACGATATAGATAGGATGGTTCAGCACGTGGAGCGATGAGATTGAATCCCAGCAACCCTCTCCAACTTTCTCTCTCACTTTCTCTCTCTTCCATTCTCTTTCTTCTCTCTTCTCTCTCTAGGGTTTAAAAATTTGTATGTCGAGGGAGAGAGAGGGTTTAAGGCTCTTATATAGGCCCAGAACTAATGGGAATGGCCCCAGGGCCATGAATACTTAGGTTATAGCCAAAGGTTGGCTGTTTCGGTCTAATGAAATTATTCTGGAGGCCCCTTTTCTACATGCGGTCAGACTTAAGCTCACTGACCTTAGATCTAGGTCAGGCTAAGATCTCAGCCTGATCGAATCAGTAGATCAGCCGCGGGGGACCTGTTTCAGTTCAACGGTCACCGATACTCGATTAGGGCCACAAGTGCACTGACCTGTGTTAAAAATTTTTCCTGATACGAGGGTGTGATTGGGTCAAAATCTGACGGTCTGAATCATTTAGATTCAGCCTGCAAGCAAATGACTCAATTTACTTAAGTTTCAGTTCATTTCCTAAAGATATTCATGTTTCTCACACACTTCGCTCCGTGCTCAAGTTGTACTCTTCTGGATACTTTTAGGACTCGATTTCTAAGATTATTGTCAAGTCCAGCGAGGCGGTCATAACCGTATAATTTCATAGTAATCAGACTTTCAACGTGTGGTCCAAGTTCGATACGGAGTTTTGTGATGTTCCCAAGAGCAACTGGGTTTTGAGATGGATCCTAAGTTTTTAGGTAATATGACATTAACGGTTCTACTCGTATTGGGTCTTACAGATTGTGTTTAAAGTGAGTAGTGCTAATTTTATAGATAATATAGTTTGACACTTAGTTAATTCGTATTTAATTTCTAAATGATTTGGTCCTTAGTGATTTCTACCTTAGGTGGTACTCGGGTCTTTGTACGGATTTTTTCGAGGCATTATAATCTACCCCCCTTAAAGAAAAATTTCATCATTTCAAATTTGTACCTTTTTATACTCCTCAAGAATCTGAGGGTAGTTCTTTCAGACTTTGGCTTCTGTCTCCCAAGTAGCCTCCTCTTCAGTATGATGCGTCCACAGTACCTTCACAAGTGAAATCACCTTACTGCACAACACCTGCTCCTTTCTATCTAGAATATGCATCGGTCGTAGTACATAAGTAGCATCTTCACTCAACTGTACCTGCTCCCATATGATAATGTGAGAAGGATCAGGAACGTATTTCTTCAGCATCGACACATGAAATACGTTATACATGCCTACGGTTAGGCAAAGCCAGACGGTATGTTACCACCCCCACTCGATCCAATATCTGGAATGAGCTAATAAATCTCAGCATAAGCTTCCCTTTCTTGCCAAATCGAAGAACTCCCTTCATTAGGAAAACCTTCAGGAATACATGGTCCCTAACCTCGAACTCTAACTGCCGTCACCTTGTATCGACGTAGCTCTTCTGTCTACTCTGTGCTGCCAGAAGCCGACGCCTGATAATATCGATCTTTTCTGAGGTCTCCTGAACTAACTCTAAGCTAATCAGGCTCTTCTCGCCAACTTCTGCCCAGCAATGCGGTGCTTGACAGGGGCGACCATACAAGGCCTCATAGGGAGCCAGCTAATACTCGCCTGAAAACTGTTGTTATACGTGAACTCTGCATAAGGAAGATAGTCGTCCCAACTATCCTTGAAATTCCAGTACACAAGCTCGCAGCATATCCTCCAACACCTGATTTACCTATTCCATCTGCTCGTCAGTCTGTGGGTGAAATAAGGTACTGAACTTCAGTTTCACACCCATTGCTTCCTAGATACGAGTCCAGAAGATAGATGTGAATTGTGTGTCTCGGTTCGACATGATCTCCATAGGAACTTCATGCAGACATACAATCTCCTTGATATTTAGCCTGGCCAAATCGTCTGCAGAATTTAAAACTCTGATAGGCAGAAAATGAGCCGATTTCATCAACCAGTCCATGATCACCCATATGGAGTCATTCTCCTTCCTCGTCCTCGGTAGCCCTGAGATGAAATCCATATAAATGAAATCCCATTTTCACTCAACTATGGGCATGGGCTAAAGCAATCCAAGAGGTCAGTGATGCTCTGTCTTCACCTGCTGACACATGATATAACGTGACACATGCGTTGCTATGGGGGCCTTCATGTTGTCCCACCAGTACGAACGCTTCATGTCCTGATACATCTTCGTACTCCCAGGATGCATCGCCATCCTCGAATTATGAGCGGCTTTGAGAACTTCCCTCCTTAAGTAATGAAGATTTGGAACGCATAAGTGGCCTCGATAATGCAAACCCCCATCTAAACCAACTCTCCATTCGGAGCCTTCCTCGTCACTAGCTCGCTTCCTCATCTTCATTAATCATTTATCCTCCCCCTGAGCCACTATGATTCGATCATCGATAAGTGGCTGCACATGAACATGAGCGACGCTCTCGAACAACTCATCTACAGTAAGCTTCTGCTCGAAGTCTCACACAAATTCCACCATGTTTCACTTGCCTATCATCAGCGGAGCTGCAAATGCTATGGCCTTCTTATGGCTGAACGTGTCTGCCACAAATTTGTCCTTGCCAGGATGGTAGGAAACATCGAACTTGAAGTCCTTTAAGGTTTTTATCCATCGCCGCTGTCTCATATTCAGGTCCCTCAGTGTGAATATGTACCCGAGGTTCTTGTGGTCACAAAAGAGCTCAAACTCCTCTTCATAGAGGTAATGTCTCCAGATCTTCAAAGAAAAAATGACGGCCACTAACTCTAGGACGTGCGTAGGATAGTTTTTCTCGTGTTTCCTCAACTGTCGCGACTGTCTTTCTGAAAGTGCACCTATTATGTGCCCTGGTTTGTCAATTACGTTGTATGTTGAGTCAGTCGGACGACAACACCTAACAAGAAGATCATTTTAAGCGTCTGCCTCATCTGGATGTGTGGAAGCTCACCAAAAGGTAAATCATAGCCTCACATCCCATGTCCCAAAACACCAGGTGATTAAACCCTTAAAAAGAACTAGAACATCTTAGGGTTTATGTGTAAGAAAACTTTTTATCCAAAAGAAGATTTTCGTAGTTTATCTTACACTGTCGATTATATCGATTCCCCTTTCGATATAATCGACCAGCTCTGTCGATGTCCTCGACATATCAATCGATACAATCAAGTGAGGACAAAAAGCGTCCAGCAATCAAACAATCTTCTGGACGATTTATCGATATATCGACCTTCGAGTCGATATCATCGATATTCGAAAATCGATCATATCTGAAGTGGATCGATCGTATCGATAGACTGCTTTTCGACGCCCCTATTTTTTTTAAAGAAAACTATCAACTGCTTTGATATATCGATGACTGTCCGATTCAATCTATAGAGTGGATTGGGGAATGAACTTCCGCATTCAAGGATCCTTCAGCTACTACCTTAATGACATATCATTAAGCTGGGATGCCTTGAATGCATAGATGATGGGAACCTCTCTATCTTCCTTATAGGAAAACCTTTAGAGAGTGGTAGTCCATCATAACCTTGACCCAACCTAAGCCTAGCATATATGTGTCTTCATGTTGCGGATCAAGGGAGCTGAAGACTCTTCATCAACAAGTAGAAGGTCTTCATCATTGTGCTGAAAGAGACTCATCAACTTATTTGTAAGTACTAAGAGTCTAGAGGACACTTGTGATCATTCCTTTTTAGGATTGAATTTTAAGTTTTTTTCACCATTTGAAGTCCTCGAAGGAGGCCTCCAACGGGAGTGTACGTGCAGGGTGCATTGTGTGGACCCTTGCTCTGTGGAGAGCATAAACATCTGGTTAGGAGTACGCCAGTAAAACTCCAGGGTTAGAGGTCAACCGAGTAGAAACCTCAGGGTGCGTTGTATGGACCCTTGTCCTATGTGGGCATAAACATTTGGTTAGGAGTACACCAGTAAAACTCCAGGATTTGAGGTGAACTGAGTAGAAACCTCTATAAAGGTTGAAGGTGAACCTGATTTAAAACCTTAGGTTTGAGGTGAACCATGGGAAACCTCCTTAGTGAAATCCGGTCACTCAAGGGTTCAATGTGGAAGCCGGGAGTGGAGTAGACAAGTCGTCGAACCACTATAAAATGACTGTGTTTAAGTTTGATATTATCTTTCATATGATTGCTTTGCATGTCTTAATATATGATCACATCCTATGCACACACAGTCATATCCATCACAATCTCATCTATACATTGTTTATTTTTTAAATAGTTTGTGATTGGATCCTCTATCAGGCTTAGAAGCCAGTAGAGTTAAGGTTGAGTAATTCTAATCAATACTCTGTGATAGGATTAGTGTGATAAGGATCTTTAATAATTTATAAAAATTTTAAAAAAAGTCCTATTCACTCCCCTCTAGGATATACTGACCTATTCTTACTTCAACTAAAGTGGTCTTCACCGTAATTTCACTTTCTGCATCAGAACACAACCTAAACTAACACGAGAAGCGTCAGTGTATATCGTATACTTAACCCCTTTGCTCTGGCAATACTAGCACAGGGGCGGACATCAACTTGTCCTTCAGTTCCCAGAAAGCTGTTTCTGCCTTCTCATTTCAGGCAAACTTAAGATCCTTTCAATTTAGCTGAGACAATGGTCTAGCTATCTTGGAAAAGTCTCGAATGAATCGACGGTAGTAACACTACCAAAAAATCGAGCAAAGGCTATGGATTTTGGAAGCTTTTGGCTACAGATATAAATCGTAGCTAAATTACTATGGATTTAATCCATAGCTAAAACCTCCTTAATCTGTAGCTAAAACCTCCCTTCCACCCTTATCTTATTAGAGGTTGGTTGTGTTTGAGGGGCTTCATAGGGCCCATTGGAATATATGTGTTTTATCTAAGCCGTCCATAAATTTTGATATTTAATTTCATTGGATGAGCCCATAAAGTAGGTAGATTTAAGGTCTAAGTGGACCACACCATAAGAAATAAAAAATAAATTTGTATCATTAATATTTTATGTGATTTGTTTACAGCTTTGATCTGACTCATTTTTTGGATCAACCCTTAAAATGATCTTTTAAAATGAATGGACGGAGTAGATAAGTAACATACATCATGGTGGGCCCCACAAGACCTAAAACTAGGCACATAAAAGTGTCGTCCGTCACCCGCCTCCCCCAAAAAGAGTCCCGCGCGTGCCCATCTCCCTTGCGGGCCCGCCCCACTCCGAAGACCCAAACCCTGCTGTGCCTCTCCCAAAACCCACTAAACACTCACACTCGCGCACCCTCTCTCTCGATTCTCTCACTGTCGCGTACCCTCTCTCTCTCGGTCCTCTCTCTCGTGCATCCTCTCTCTGTCTCTCTGTCTCTTTCGGTCCTCTCTCTCGTGCGCATCCTCTCTCTGTCTCTCTCGGTCCTCTCTCATGCATCCTCTCCCTTCTAGTCTCTCTTGCATCCTCTCTCTCTCTCTCTCCTCAGAGCTCGAGAACCCTATTTTCGGCGTGGACTCGTGATTGGGGCTCCAACTCAAACAGGAACTTGCTCTCTTCCTCTAAAGCTCGGTTGACCGTGAGGTATCTCTCTCTCTCCCTCAATCTCTCTCAATCTCAATACCGATTGAAATGACTTGGGGATTTAGGGATTTAGGGATTTGGAGATTTAAGGATTTAGGGATTTGGAGATTTAAGGATTTAGGGACTTGAAGGCCACGGTTGATCAGGCTAGAGACCCAATCTCTCTTGCTTAGGAACTGTTTAAGGAAATGTCTGAATTTGTTTGTTTCAGAATATTCTTGATATCCAAGAAATTTCACTGCAACAGAAAGCATCTGGATCTGCCATGCAGTTTTTTTTATTTTTTATTTTTATTTTCAGAGATAGATTTCTAGAGCTCTTTTTTCCTCTTCCTCTATATTCTATTGGGGAAGCCAGTTTCTGCACAGACAGAGAAGGTTGTTTTTCCCTCTTCTTTTTCCTTTTTTTATCGATTTAATGGATTTCTTGTGGAAATGACCTGTTGATGTTTTTTACAAATTAAGCCATTTGAAAACAACAACATAAATAATAGTAGGGGAGGAAGTACATTGATGCATTCATGAAAAGAAAGGGTCCAGAAGTGTACCCCACTGCTAGCAGATTGATCTTTGAGGGCAAAGATGGCATTTGATTGGACTATAAGGCTTGCAAATCCAATCAGATGGTCCCAATAAAAGGATCAATCCCCACAGTCCAATCAGGAGGTATTCTAGGATTTATGTACAAACTGTAGATGTAAAATAAGGGTTTTATGATGGGGCGATTTCAAAATCTAGATATGTTTACTTTCTCATCCCTAGCATCTGTCCTGTAAGACAGTCTTCAAAATCTAGATATGTTTGCTTACTTAACTTGCAATTGGAGTTGATCTAAAATCAGCTCAAAATACTTCTCCCCAATTCATTTTCTACTCAAATACAGTTCTTTTACACACACACCTACACACACCCACACCCACACCCACATCTGTCTTCTTTTGCTATGATCTACACTTAATGACAACATTGTTGATCTCATAATATCTGTGTTCACCATCATGATTTGCTCATGCTCTTAACCATTGCATGCCTTCTAATTGCATCCATGAGGTAGCTGGTGGTATTTAGTGAAAGTCAACTATGAATTTCCGTATCTTTGTTATTTCGTGGGCATTCTTAGTGTCCTAGGCTTTATAGATGTGTCTAGACTCAGTAGACATTGCGTCAACTCTTATGTTGATGGATCAAAGACTAGATATAAACATGTGATTGATGGAATGAGCTCTTACTAGGGCGATGAATATCAATTTTAGGGAAAGTGAACTGTGAATTTCCATGTTTATCGACTGACATCCTGTGTTTGTGTTTGTGGCTAATCTAAGCTCTTGTTATTTTTTAGTTTTTCAGGTTGTCTATATGCAGTCAACCTATCTCATACAAGCCACCACCTTCAGGTATATACCCTGCCTCCTCCAAACATGTGGAAGTGTAAGCATTGAAGTAAGTTGTAATGCAATTGTGGCAATGATAACCAAAGAGAGAATTTTTGGTGCATCCATCCATGACTTCAACTAGAGGGTTACTTATTTATTTCAGTCCCTTTTTTTGTTTTTTTGTTTTTTTTTTTTTGCTTTTCAAGTTCCAAAAGCAACTTATTTCTTTCATTTTTGTTGTTGACACAGCAAGTTGATTGCAAAATAGTTAACTCAAACCACTAATAATTAACTCAAACCACAACTAAGAAAAATCTAAGGATCAATTAAAAATACATTAGTTTGTGTTTATCAAATATAAGAGAAATGTGCTCAAGTGGACTAAGACCAAACCACTAAGAATTAACTTTGGTGCTTACAAGTTATGCTAAGGATGCAGGGGATCCTTATAGAGATCGGATGGAAGATTGTATTAGTTTAATAATGGAAGAGTTGAAATCTAGAGGAATTGCCAATAATCACACTCTTCCATACCAGGTAATTCATTTAAAATTTCACCTTTTGGTTTTGAGCTTTGATTTCCAACCATTAGAAATTTCCCCAAGATTTTGGTTTTGCAACATGCACACCAATTGAAATTACACAAATAGAAGCATCAATAAGAAAATCCTTTTATCCTTTTAGGATGCCATGAAGGCAATTTTTTTTAATGCTCCAACAAGTAAACTTGTTGTAGAAATTTTAGGGGTCATTTGCATGTGGGTGAAATATCACTTGTAAACTCTTTAAACAGGTAAAGAGCTCAATAGGTAAAGACTTTCATTCTATCATGTTTGGGTACTAGTGAAGTCTTTAATAGGTAAAGAGTTTCTTGTATTTGGTGAAGTTTTTAAGTATTATAATTTTTTCTTTTATTTCGCCATTACAGGTAAACACTTTATCATGTAAAGTGTTACTCATCAATGGATGGATGATGAATGTATTTGCGAATGTAAATGAAAATAAACAATTTATGATATATATATATATATATATATATATATATATATATATATATATATATATATATATATATATATATATATATATATATGTTATCAATGGAGGATACCTTGTTTAGGGGGACATGAAATTCTTGTAGCTTATGGTATGGTGCCCCAATATAAGTTTTATGTTACTAGTATGTAGTAGATAATACTAGGTTCAATAGTAGATAATAATAAAGAATACCTAAACCCGATCCGAACCCGTAACCAAACCTGATTCCTTAAACCTAGACCTAAACCTAAACCTAAACCTAAACCTATGACCTAAACCTATAACCTAAACCTATAACCTAAACCATAACCTAAACTTATAACCTAAACCCAAACCCAAACCTATAACTCAAACGTAATTATAACCTAAACCTTAACCAAAAACCTATAACTAAACCTTAACCTAAACTTTTCTGAAATCCCAAAACCAATACTTATAACATAAACTTAAACCTTAACCTATTCTTATTACCTTAACCTAAACTTATAACCTTAACCTAAACCTATTCTGAAATCTCAAAACCTATACTTATAACCTAAACCTAAACCTAAACCTTAACCTATTCTGAAATCCCAAAACCTATATTTCTAACCTAAACCTAAACCTTAGCCTATAACCTAAACCTAAACTTATAACCTTAACCTAAACTTATAACATTAACCTAAACCTATTATGAAATCCCAAAACCTATACTTATAACCTAAACCTAAACTTTAACCTATAACCTAAACCTATACTTATAACCTTAACCTAAACTTATAACCTAAACCTTAACCTATTCTCAATTTCCTAAACTTATAACCTTCACCAAAACCGATACTTATAACCTTAACCTAAACTTATGACCTTAACCTGCACCTATTATCAAATCCCAAAACCTATACTTATAACCTAAACCTTAACCAAAAACCTATAACTAAACCTTAACCTAAATCTAAAACCTAAACGTATTCTCAAATCCCTAAACCTAAACCTACAACTAATCCTAATCTCAAATCCCTAAACCTAAACTTACACCTAGTCCTAATCTCAACTCCCTAACCTAAACCTAAACCTAAACTTGAAAACCCAAACCTAAACCCCATCCCGAACCCGATTTCCTAAACCTATACCTTAACCTATTCTCAATTCCCTAAACCTTAACCTATAACCTAACCTAAACCTAAACCTATAACCTACACTTATAACCTAAACCTAAACGTAAACCTAAAACCTAAATGTATTCTCAAATTCTTAAACCTAAACCTACACCTAATCCTAATCTCAACTCCTCAACCTAAACTTAAACCTAAACTTGAAAACCCAAACCTAAATCCGATCCCGAACCCGAACGCGATTTCCTAAACCTAAACCTTAACCTATTCTCAATTCCCTAAAGCTATAACCTATATACTATAACCTATAACCTAAACCTAAACCTTAACCTAAAGCTAACCCAAAACCTATAACCTAAACCAAAACCTATAACCTAAACCTTAAACTATAGCTTATAATCTATAACCTAACCTTAACCTAAACCTAAAACCTAAATCTAAACCTATACCTAAACCTAAACCTATAACGTAAACCTAAACCTATAACTTAAACCTAAGATTTCCTTTTGTTTATAATATTGTAGCACATGTGATGGGTGCACCAGCCTGACTTTGGGGCCATGGCATCTACACAGAGGGACTCACTTGAACCTAATGGAAAGCTTGGATTTCACATAGCGACATTGCCACATGAGGTGGTGTGTGGACGGGCTGCTTTATATAAATGTGGAACTAAAAAATCTATCATTATATGTTATAATTCCCTCTATCCACCCCATCATAATATAAGCCTTATCCCAACTAATTGGGGTCAGCTTCCTCGTATCCAACTAAGCTTATATTTAATCACACTTGTGCTCTTTATTAGTCCGTTTACTTTCAGTTTCATCATCACCCAAATCAAGTTTGTTCACATGTTCATTTGACTTCATTAATTTTTCATTCTCTAATATTATTTTCATCAAATGCCCATTTGGGATCCATTTGGGAACTAGATAATAGTTGGTGAAATAGATTAAGTAGAGTTTCTTTCATCATGGCAGCTTAAGGCCTGTAGCTTACACACCATGGACCAGTAAAAACATTGCTTTTAAAATTAAAATTGTGTTATCTTGTTGAGATGACCAATGTTAGCCTGTTAAGGCTTAGAACTTTTGAGTTGGGCTATTGATACTCTATATCCCTACTCCTAACACTAAGACAAATGAGTGAGGTATAAGGTTGTTGATTGGATACTTTGGCTTGCAATTGGCAGGTGGTAAATTGTAACACCCTGAAATTCGGGTGTCGATCAAAGCTCAGCTCCCGAGTTTCAAAACATCACCTATGCAACATAAATAATGATGGATATATGTTGTCTGTATTAACGCATAAAACATGAAGTAGATTAAGCCAGATCAGCAGACAAAATTCAGGGATAGAGAGAAAATGCAAGCAGAAGTCTTAAATCAATATATAAACCAAAATAGTCCCTAAAAGATGCATGCTCTGCCTAGGGCAATAAGTACAACTGTGTATTAAAAATACATATATCAAACTGTGACAAAATAATATAATCATATCCCAGAATCCCCGCCAATCAGGACAAGGCTCACAAGAACTCGCCTGAGAACTGCATGAATGAGAAAACCTCCTCGTCCTCATCGAACTCGGGCTCTGCCTCGCAGGCATCACCGTCACCTGCAGCTAAGTCAGATTCTTGTTAGTGTTTAAGCACCATCCCAGAATGTGGGAGTGAGTGATCAACTCAATAGAACTATACAACAAAGGTTAACATGTTATCAATTCAATCAAGCAGTAATGATAAAGAAGTATAATCAAACATTTCCTAGGTACTCTTGTTAATGCGAGAATGATATGAAATAATGATGCATGCCCTCACCACAAACTCCCTCTTGCGATAACGTCTAACGATCGCGGCGTGAATCACTACCACTGTGCTCTCACACCAACGCCAATGGCACATGCAGTGCGATGTCATGAGTATGATTACCAAGTTCTTATTAGTCCTTTTCATACAGCAGGATTGGGAAGCTAAGACACCTCCCTTATATCAATTTTTAAACATTGATCCATTCTAGGGTCGTCAGTCCTAGGAAATCTCATACGATGTTACCGTTCTAGATCGCTGTAAAGGGCTCGTCACCAATCAATACAGGTCTAGTTATATCCTAAATACTACAACAAGGCTCGTCGCCCTTATGCAGTGTCAGGATATACTCGAGGTTACTACAGAAGGCTCGTCACAAATCAATGTAGGCCGACAGCACGAATATAGTGTCCCATACCACCATAGTCGGCTCACGAGAGTAGGGTGCTCACTGATCACTACAGGGAGGCTCGTCACCCCAGCGTAGGCTGACAGTTCGACCACGGTGTCCCATACCACTATGTTCGACTCATGAGTCTTAGGGGATTACGGTACCAAGGTTAACGGGATTTTTACTAGTGAGTTCAGTGCCTTAGATTCAAACAGTAGCGACCAAACATGGTGAACAAACATCGGTCAATCGGATTAGTTGATAAGCTCAACTAGGCCAAGCGAATGTTAAGTTGAACGACATGGAATGCATAAGCACACCGTGTAGCCTAATCACTGTCAAGCATCCCCGTAGTGACCAGTGAGCACCCTACTCTCATGAGCCGACTATGGTGGTATGGGACACTATATTCGTGCTGTCGGCCTACATTTATTGGTGATGAGCCCTGTGTAGTGACCTCGAGTATATCCTGATACTGCATAAGGGCGATGAGCCTTATTGTAGTATTTAGGATATAACTAGACCTGTATTGATTGGTGACGAACCCTTTACAGTGACCATAACATCGTATGAGATTTCCTAGGACTGACGACCCTATAATGGATCAATATTTGGGAATTGATATAAGGGAGATGTCTTAGCTTCCCAATCCTGCTGTATGAAAAGGACTAATAAGAACTTGGTAATCATACTCATGACATCAAACTGCATGTGCCATTGGCGTTAGTGTGAGAGTACAGTGGTAGTGATTCATACCGAGATCGTTAGACGTTGTCACAAGAGGGAGTTTGTGGTGAGGGCATGCATCATTATTTCATATCATTCTCGCATTAACAAGAGTATCTAGGACATGTTTGATTGTACTTCTTTATCATTACTGCTTGATTGAATTGATTACATGTTAACCTTTACTTTATAATTCCACTGAGTTGATCACTCACTCTCACATTCTGGGATGGTGCTTAAACACCAACCAAACTCTGACTTAGCTGCAGGTGATGGTGATGCCTGCGAGGCAGAGCCAGAGTTCGACGAGGACGAAGAGGCTTTCTCGTTCATACAGTTCTCAGGCGGGTTCATGTGAGCCTTGCCTTGATTGGCAGGGATTCTAGGATATGATTATATTGTTTTATCACAGTTTGATATATGTATTTTTGATACACAGTTGTACTTATTGCCCTGGGCTGAGCACGCATCTTTTGGGGATTATTTTGGTTTATATATTGATTTAAGACTTCCACTTGCATTTTCTCTCTATCCCTGAATTTTGTTTGCTGATTTGGCTTAATCTACTTCATGTTTTATGTGTTAATACAGACAACATACATCCATCATTATTTATGTTGCATAGGTGATGTTTTGGAACTCGGGAGCTGAGCTCTGCTCGACTCTCGAATTTTAGGGTGTTATAAGTTGGTATCAGAGCATGATCTGGATTAAAATGGACCTGAGTTGTCATAGGATGCACGTTGATGCCACTATAGCATAGGAGGGTGCGGGAACAATCTAGAAATAGGTTTAGGACCCCCAGATGTATCATTTAGTGAAAGTTTATGGAAAATGATCACCGAGATCGAGTCCGTGCACACTCCTGATTACACACGACCCCAAATCAAGTTTAGACCGTCAATTGACAGGTATAGACCGCGTTTCATCCCATTCTAGCCGTTAAAAATTGGACCACTTCCAGGGGGACCCAAGGTGGGACCCATACTTTTCTAGACCCATGGAGTGGGCCTCGCCGGATTGGTCAGTGGCCTGCAAGGGCCTCGTCTGTTTGGTGAGGCCTTGCCAACCGACGGGCTCGTCCGGACCGGGCCTTCAGCCCAATGGCACGTGGGGCCTAGTGGGACCCACTGGTCCATGGTTCAACGTCTAAAGCATCCCCAATCAAGTACTTCCTTCACAAAACCCCCTTCCAAGCTTTCCCTTTTCTTTAAAATTTCTCCATTCCCTCTTAAATCATCCTTCCAATCACTCTCTCTTTCATTTTTCGTTAAATCCTACATCTCTTTACTTTGCTCAGCCATACCCATCACCTGATCGTTCCATTTCCTTTGATTTGAGCTTCTAAATCCCTCATTTAAGCTTCAAAATCGTGCCAACCCACTACCCATCCTATTTTATTAATTTCTTTCTTCAATTCTCCCTTTTTTTAGCCTTTTCACCCTCTTTGAGGCTCAGATCCGTGGAGACCCACATAGTGCAGCCCTTTTCCTTCCTTTTCTTCACTTTTTCATGGCTTTCATGGAGTTTGTTGTGACATCATTTTCTATTTCCTCCATCCTTTCATTCATGGGGAAGAAGCGAGCCCCTATGGATGAGGCTGGGCCTAGTCGCCCCGCTCATTCGAGAAGGCTGAGAGGAGCTACCGCGAGTTCAAGTGCTGGGAGAGAAGTGCACACGAAGTGAGATTTAGATCCCCATGCTCCATTAGGAAGAGCGTTGTTGGCCAAATTGGCTCATGACGTCTACGAGGGCTGTAGGGTTCTTTTTGAAGCGCATGTGGATGGATGACTCTTTGGTGAATACTTGTTGTTCGAGTGCCTGGAAGAAGCCGGGTGGGGTCCGCTATTTGAAGGCGAGTCTTGTGTAAACGTGAGCACTGTCCGAGCCTTCTATGCCCACATTCGAGAGCCTATGCTAGAGCCCTTACAATTCAAGATCCCCTTTGGCAGAGACCGAGAAGCCACAATCAACGTTGGGTTGATAGCTCGACTCCTGAATGTGCCACTTGGCAAGGTACATGCTAGTGAGAGAAATCTGAATAGTGTTCGTGAAAGAGATCATCGCACCAGGTTTCTATGTGGTCGACTGGTTAAATGATAGCCTAACAGGAGTCTCTTAGCGACCCATATGTCGGGCGATTTTCATCTGCTTCACCACATTTGCACATTCAATGTCTACCCCAGGTGGAGCAATCACAGTGAGTGCACGCATCTTATGGTGGATTTCCTGTACCAAGTGGGGCAGGGAGCGAAGTTATGCGTGCCTACATTTGTACTGCGACAGATCATCTTTATCGCGTGATCAAATAGAACGACTGAGTCGCTCCCCTTCGGCCGACTCATATGCAAGATTGCACTTGAGTTTGGCTACAGACTTAAGGCGGAATTGCCAGTGTCGATCCATTACATCAGCGAGACCACTCTTAACCAGATGAAGATTGACCCTCGACAACGATAAGCCCAACTTGAAGAAAGCGAGGATGAGTCTGAAAGCGAAGAAGGAGAAGAGAGCGGTGAAGAAGGTGAACCAGTGATAGAAGAGGAGGGGGAGCAGGACGAAGAAGAAGAGGAGGCTCAGGATACTGATGAGAGTCCTCCTCCTGTGACTTAGGAGCATGATCTTGATAGGGCTCACAGCGAAGCCCGTTTGGTTAGGCTTGAGCAGGGCCAGGCCACTCTTCAACAGGATATTATGGATTTACGTGGCTACGTGAAGCATAAGTTCAGGAAAGTAACCGACACTTTGAAGACGATCCTGTGTTGTCTGCAGGATAAGGGTGACCCTCCTCCATCGCCAGATTTTGAGGAATAGTCCTTTTCGTAGTCATTGTTTTCTTATTTGTTACTTGTTCTTGTGTGTGGCTTGGTAGTTTGGTAGTTGTTTCATGTTTGACTTTGCTCATATGCTTTCTCTATCACGATTCATGTAATGCTGCACATCATGTATTGTGACAATTTTGTTAACGAAATGCATGTTGTTTCTTTGGCTTGTGAAGTTAATGCTATGGATGGACTGTGTGAATGCCTAATCTCATTGGTTGGTACCCTCTGTTGTGTGTAGGGTATTCCACCTAAGGGCTCGAGATCTTCGGCCCATCTCTCTCTGGGTGATTCGCTAGACGGGGCCCTTGCCCTGTACGATAGTCATATGGACCCCCATTCGGGCCCATCTCATTCTGATCCCATGCCGAGTTCTCAGCCGGCTTCTGGCCCTGCTGCTGGGCCGCCTCCTGTGACACCTTCTGTGGTGCCTCCTGTCACACTTACTGTTCTTGAGCAGAACCGTGTGTCTGCGTCAACGCCTTCTACATCACAATCCGCTCCGCCTCCTGATAGGCTAGAGCAGATGATGCTACAGCAGCAGATACAACAGCAGCAGCAGTTCTTGTCCTCCGTGGCTGGTATCTTTGCTCAGTCGATGGGGGTGACTCCACCTGCCTCACCTCTACACCCAG
The DNA here is from genome assembly GCA_037074715.1 of Magnolia kwangsiensis. Classification (NCBI taxonomy): domain Eukaryota; kingdom Viridiplantae; phylum Streptophyta; class Magnoliopsida; order Magnoliales; family Magnoliaceae; genus Magnolia; species Magnolia kwangsiensis. Next base: position 125,592,880 of record CM073574.1, on the reverse strand, counting down.
CCGGGAATACTAGTGCGAGCAGTACATTTGAGCGATTTTAGCGCTTGAAGCCTCCTACATTTTTGGGTACTCACAGACCTGAGGAGGCTGAGTATTGGATCGACCACATCTTTAAGATGCTGAGACCATTGCATTGTTCTGAGGTGGATCAGGTTGAGCTTGTCACCTTCATATTTGAGAAGGCTAGCTTATGGTGGGATAACATCCTCCGTACAGTTACGGAGGGATTTGTATGGACGTGGGCGACGTTTGAGGCACGCTTCCACGAGAAGTATTTTTCAGTCACTTACCGACATGAGAAGGAGAGTGAGTTCCTTCGCCTTCGTTAGGGAGGCATGTTGGTGACAGAGTACGAGAACCAGTTTACGGAGCTGGGCAGGTATGCTCTTTTGGTTTTGGGTGATCAGCCATTGAGGATGCGACATTTTTTTGAGAGTTTACGGCCAGAGTTTCGATCGAAGATGTATTGTGCGAGCATCTCTTCCTATGATGAGTTGGTGAGCATGTCCTTGTGAGCAAAGCAAGATGGGGAGAGGTTGTCCCGCATGCATGCACTTATGGCTCCCAGGCTGCGACCTGATTTCTCGAGTAGGCCTTTCCTCGGTAAGAGGCCTCGTATCGATTCACCGCTGGGGTTTGCGGCATCTCCTGCCCATATGAGGTGTCCTGATGTGTGGTGCAACTATTATAAGAAGCTTGTCGACACTGAGATATCTTATTTTTTCAGGATGTGAGATAGTGGCTTCTCGTCGCCTCAGAGGATCGGTCGTCCGATACCTCAGGCTATTTTAGCACCACCCCTTCGATTAGCACCAACTCATCCTTCCTTCAGACCTCCAGCACCTCATTTCAGGCCGCCACAATGGCCCATGGTTCCTCCACCGCATCGCGCACAGCAGGCTCGGGTTCATGCGCTCACAGCTGAGGCGCCTGAGGCAGATTCAACACCGACGTCTTTTGAGGTTCTTGCTCACATCCTAGGTACGCCTATCTTCTTGTTGGTGGATACTGGGTCCACTATTTCGATCATCTCTTGTGCTGCGGTTAAGTGGCTAGGTTTGGTTACGGCTTTTGCGATGGGAGTGAGACTCACGACAGCTATAGGGACTACATCAGATATTACTCGGACCTGTGAGTCTTGCTCGATAGATTTGGGTAGTAGGATAGTGGTCATCGACCTGATTGTCGCCCCACTGTGTCATTATGACATTATATTTGGGATGGATTGGCTCTCAAAGATGACAGCAAAGATTGATTACGAGGCTAGAGTTGTGACAGCCTACGGACCTGAGGGCACGGTCTTCTCTTTTCCAGTTCAAGTCAGTTGGTCATGTCGTGTTAGTAGCTACGCTTCCTTGTTAGAGAGTCTGATGTTTCGATGTTGGAAGTTATGCCAGTAGTTCGTGATTTCTCTGATGTGTTTGAGAAGATTCCAGGGCTTCCTCCTCGGCACGAGATTGACTTCACTATTGATCTTGTGCCCAGTGCGACACCTATTTCCCTGCCGACGTATCGTATGCCTCCATGTGAGATGGAGGAGTTGAGGAGACAAATCGATTTTTTTTTTTGAGGCAGGCTTTATTCGACCGAGTGTGTCACCTTGGGGAGCGCTTGTCTTATTTATGAAGAAGAAAGATGGTTCCCTGCGGTTATGTATTGATTATCGCAGATTGAATCAAGTGACAGTGAAGAATAAGTATCCCTTGCCTAGGATTGATGATCTGTTCGATCAGCTGAAGGGGGTACATTATTTCTTGAAGATAAATTTATAGTCTGGGTATCATCAGTTACGCGTTAGGGATGAGGACGTGTAGAAGACTGCGTTCAGGACTAGTTTTGGTCATTATGAGTTCCTTGTGATATCTTTTAGACTCACGATTGCTCCAGCCATGTTCATGGATCTGATAAACAGAGTGTTTCGATCATTTTTATTCCGGTTCGTCATTGTCTTTATCGATGACATTTTGATATACTCCACGAGTCGGGAAGAGCATGAGGAGCACATGAGAACAGTATTGAATACTCTCAGGGAGAACCAGTTATTCATGCAATATAAGAAATGCGACTTCTGGAAGGAAGAAGTTAAGTTCCTAGGACATGTGGTGTCCAAGGAAGGTATTGCTGTAGACCTCGTTAAGGTAGTTGCGGTTCAGGATTGGAAGCAGCCCAGTTCAGTTACTGAGGTGAGGAGTTTTCTGGGTTTGACAGGCTACTATCGATGATTCATTTGAGACTTTTCGAAGATTGCCAGACCATTGTCTCAGTTGACACGGAAAGACTTGAAGTTTTCCTGGAATGAGAAGGCTGAAGCAGCTTTTCAGGAGCTGAAGGACAAGTTAACGTCCGCCCCTGTGTTTGTATTTCCAGAACAAGGGGTTAAGTATATAATTTATACTGACGCGTCTCGCGTTGGTCTGGGTTATGTCCTTATGCAGAAGGATAGGGTGATTGCATATGCCTCGAGACAATTAAGGAAGCACGAAGAGAATTGCCCTATGCACGAAGTAGAGTTAACAGCTGTCATTTTCGCATTAAAGCTCTGGAGACATTACTTCTACAGAGAGGAGTTCAAGCTCTTTTGCGACCACAAGAGCCTTAGATATATATTCTCACAGCGATATTTGAATATAAGGAAGCGCCGAGGGATGGAGACCTTGAAGGACTTTAAGTTCGAGGTTTTCTACCATCCGGGCAAGGCCAACCTTGTGGCAGATGTGTTAAGCCGCAAGAAGACTATAGAATTTGTGGCTCCACTTATGATTGCAAAATGGGATATGGTAAAGTTTGTGTGAGACTTTTAGCAGAAACTCACAGTGGAAGAGCCGTATGAAGTCGTCGCACATGTTAGTGTACAACCCCTCGTAGATGGCCGCATTATTAAGGCTCAGGCAGGCGATGAGCTTCTGGTGAAGATGAAGGAGCGGGTTGGTACTGACGAGGACTCTGAGTGGACTATTGGTATGGATGAGGGCTTGCAATATCGATGCCGCCTGTGCGTCCCAGACATTCCTGACTTGAGATAAGAGATTCTTAAGTCAGCCCACAGTTCGAGGCTTGCGATGCATCCACGTAGCACGAAGATATGTTAGAACATGAAAAGATCGTACTAGTGGGACAATATGAAGGTCCACATTGCTGAGTTCATATCCCGTTGTCTCACGTGTCAGCAGGTTAAGGCAGAGCATCGTAGACCTCCTGGATTTCTTCAGCCTATGCCCATAGCTGATGGAAGTCAGACTTTATTTCTATGGATTTTATTTTTGGACTGTCGAAGACGAGGAAGGGACATGACTCTATTTGGGTGATCGTCGATAGGTTGATGAATTCAGCTCATTTTCTACCTATCGGAGTTACAAATTCTGCAGAAAAGTTTGCTAGATTATATATCAAGGAGATTGTATGCCTGCATGGAGTTCCCTTGGAGATTGTGTTTGATCGAGACACCCGATTCACATCTATCTTCTGGACTCATATCCAGGAAGCGATGGGTGTGAAGTTGAAGTTCAATACCGCTTTCCATCCGCAGACAGACGGGCAGACGGAGCGTGTGAATCAAAATTTAGAGGATATGTTGCGATCTTGTGTGTTGGACTTTAAGGACAGTTCGGATGACTGTCTTCCTTATGCAGAGTTCGCATATAATAACAGCTTTCAGGGGAGTATTGGTATGGCTCCCTATGAGGTACTGTATGGTCGCCAGTGTAAAGCGCTGCATTATTGGGCAGAAGTGGACGAGAAGACTCTGATTGGCCCAGAGTTGGTCTAGGCGACTTCAGAGAAGATCGACATTATTTGGCATCGACTGCTCTCAGCACAAAGCAGGCAGAAGAGCTACGCCGATATGAGACGACGACTGCTTAAGTTTGATGTTGAGAACTATGTATTCCTTAAGGTTTCCCCTATGCGAGGAGTTCTTAGGTTTGGTAAGAAAGGAAAGCTCACGCCGAGATTTATTGGCCCATTCCAGATACTTTAGTCTCCCAAGTAGCGTATCGCCTTGCTTTGCCCACGCCACTCGCAGGCGTGCATAACATATTCCATGTGTCCATGTTGAAGAAGTATGTTCCTGATCCTTCGCATATTATTAGATGGAAGCAGGTGCAGTTGAGCGAAGATGCCACTTATGAACTGCGACCGATGTGTATTTTGGATAGGAAGGAGCAGGTATTGCGCAACAAGGTTATCCCACTGGTGAAAGTTCTGTGGACGCATCATAGCGAAGAAGAAGCTACTTAGGAGACTGAAGCTGAGGTTAGGAAGAATTACCCCTAGATCCTCGAGGAGTATGAGAAGGTACGAATTTTGAGGATAAAATTTTTTCTTTAGGGGGGTAGATTGTAACGCCTTAGAAAAATCCGTACGTAGACCCGAGTACCACCTCTAGTAGAAATCATTTAGAACTAAATCCCTTAGAAATTTAATGTGTATTAGCTAGCGCTAAACTAGATTACATGTGAAATTAGCACCAACCACTTTCAATACGATCTATACGACTCAAAACCTATAGAATCATTGATGCTATATTACCCTGAAATCTAGGATCCAACTCTAAAGCCAGTTGCTCTTGGGAGCACTTTGTAACTTCGTATCGGACCTAGGCCTCACGTCAAAAGTCTGATAGTGATGAACTTAGACTAATATGACTGCATAGTTGGACTTGACTATCACCTCGAAAATCAAGGCCAAACGATGACCTGAGACCATTTCCTTGAGTCCGGAGTGAAGTGATGAGAAAGCGAAGATTTTTAGAAAATTAAATATGATTTTAAGTAATCTGGGTCGTGTTGCTTGCGCGTTATTTCTAAGCATTCTGACCATTAGATTTCAACCCAAATTCACCCTCGGATCAGGAAAGGTGGCCCATACATGTCAAAGTACTTGTGGCCCTGATCGAATTTTGGTGACCGTTGAATTGAAACTGGTCTGCCACGGACTATCTGGAAATCCGATCGGACTGAAAACTTAACCTACTTAAGATCCAATACTAGTGAGCTTAAGTCAGATCGTATTTGATAAGAGGACCTCCAGAAGTGCTCCGTTGGATCAGAAAGAGCCTGATTTAGTTATAACCTAAGTATACCTTGGCCCTAAGGTTGTTTTCGTTAATTTTAGGCTTATAAAAAGGCCTTAAACCCTCATTCCCAAATCCCATACGAATTTCCTAAACCCTAAGTAAGTTAAGAGAGAGAAAGGGGAGAGAAAGTAAGAGAGAACCTGTTGTTTGTCCATGGAATTCTTTCCAGTTTTTCTACATATCGATCCTACATATCTGAATCGTTATTCTGGCAATTCTGATTCTGTTTTTGGGTAAGTTAATCAAACCCTAACCTATTTTGGAGCTTAGAATAGTTGAAGTGAAGTTATAGCTAACCTGTTCCATGCCTTAGGTAGCGTATCCGCCGTTGACGAAGACTTAACGTCTGAATCATCTCTATTTCACGTTTTCTGGTTTAAGGTGCGGACTATATACATTTAGGTTATGGTTTTCAAGACTTTCAATGTTAGATAATGATTTATTCATGACGTGAATGCTATTACGCATGCCAAATGCGCTATCTGTTTCGATTTACGTATATGTATAATGTATGTTATAAATAGAGTATTTCATGTATATGTTAGAATACCCGTATACATATGAAATTTTCTGTTATGATTACCATGATTCTTTGTCGTTGATACATGAACGTTATATATGCGACGACTCCTTGATGAGAGGAATCGCCTTATGATGTATGTTGAATAGTGTAGTCTAAGTGTTTGTATAAATGCTTGATTGAGTTAGTAATTAGTAAAGTGTGATTTTAAGAATGTTGAGATATGAATCTCAATCACGTTACCTGAGTGTATGATTTCCTCCATGGATTTATTAGCCTAAATTATTCATGTTAACTGTGTGCATGATTTCCTCCATGTACTGTATTTATGTTCAAGTTATATTTTATAAATGTTCATATGAATGTAGGATATGAATCATATGCATGTTATTGAGCTTGTATGTGATTAAGGCTATTTTATAGTCCAAGCAATCAGTAACCGTTCTTCAAATGGTGGTTGAGGTCATTTTCGCCACGCAGGATGAGTTTAACGAATCCGAGCCATGCTTGGGATGCTCGACAGTGGTTAGGCCACACAGAGTGCTTATGCATTCCATGTCGTTCAACTCAACGTGTGCTTGGCCTAGTTGAGCTTATCAACTAACCCGATTGACTGATGTTTGTTCACCATGTTTGGTCGCTATTGTTTGAATCTAAGGCACTAAACTCGCTAGTAAAAATCCCATTAACCTTGGTACAGTGATCCCCTAAGACTCATGAGCCGGACATGGTGGTATGAGACACCATGGTCAATTTTTCAGCCTACGCTGGGGCGACGAGCCTCCCCGTAGTGACCAGTGAGCACCCTACTCTCATGAGCCGACTATGGTGGTATGGGACACTATATTCATGTTGTCGGCCTGCATTGATTGGTGACGAGCCCTCTATAGTGACCTCGAGTATATCCTGACACTGCATAAGGGTGACAAGCCTTGTTGTAGTATTTATGATATAACTAGACCTGTATTGATTGGTGACGAGCCCTTTACAGCGATCTAGAATCGTAACATCATATGAGATTTCCTAGGACTGACAACCCTAGAATGGATCAATGTTTGGGAATTGATATAAGGGAGGTGTCTTAGCTTCCCAATCCTAATGTATGAAAAGGACTAATAAGAACTTGGTAATCATACTTATGACATCGTACTGCATGTGCCATTGGCGTTGGTGTGAGAGCACAGTGGTAGTGATTCATGCTGAGATCGTTAAACGTTGTCGCAAGAGGGATTTTGTGGTGAGGGCATGCATCATTATTTCATATCATTCTCACATTAACAAGAGTATCTAGGACATGTTTGATTGTACTACTTTATCATTACTGCTTGATTGAATTGATAACATATTAACCTTTACTTTATAGTTCCACTGAGTTGATCACTCACTCCCACGTTCTGGGATGGTGCTTAAACACCAACCAAACTCTGACTTAGCTGCAGGTGATGGTGATGCCTACGAGGCGGAGCCGGAGTTCGACGAGGACGAGGAGGCTTTCTCGTTCATGCAGTTCTCAGGCGGGTTCATGTGAGCCTTGTCCTGATTTGCAGGGATTCTAGGATATGATTGTATTGTTATGTCACAGTTTGATATATGTATTTTTGATACACAGTTGTACTTATTGCCCTGGGCAGAGCACGCATCTTTTGGGGATTATTTTGGTTTATATATTGATTTAAGACTTTCGCTTGCATTTTCGCTCTATCCCTAAATTTTATCTACTGATCTGGCTTAATCTACTTCATGTTTTATGCGTTAATACAGACAACATACATTCATCATTATTTATGTTGCATAGGTGATTTTTGGAACTTGGGAGCTGAACTCTGCTCGACCCCCGAATTTCAGGGCGTTACATAAATGGTTTTTTTTTTTTGGGTAGGAAAACCCGTCCTGGCAGCTAAAGCAGGGGGCTACACATGCAACTGCACTTAGTGTAAGTGGCTACAGGTTCTACTTGATAACCATGCTACTTTCATTTTTTTTTAGCACCAAATCCAAAGGTATGTTGCAGGAAATTCATTGAAGTTATGGTGGCTAGGCACCCCACAATTTCTGCATGCTCATTTCAGTTATACCCAAAAGATGTGTGCTACATTTCTAGGCAAATTCAACATTAAATGGGTTTCTTAGGTGGACCACACCATGAGAAACAGTGATGATGGAGAATTTTGTTATGGACCACACCATAAGAAATTTCTTAGATACATAATGTCAAATTGTTGTGTTTGATGGAGAAGTGTTTTTACATGTAGTGAACTTAGAGTAGTGAACTTATTTTAACTAGATTGGAATTTAATTTCCAACTGCTCTATGCTTCTCAGTTCTTCAGTTTGTTTTTCACTTATGAGACATCTAAATCACCATCATCTAAGCCTTATCCTGACTAATTGGTGTTGGCTTCTGAGACATCTAAATAAACAGTGAAAATTACATATGTACTACACCAACCAAGGCTTTAAAAATTGCCAAAACCAAGTGGACTTGGTTTCGCTAAGGAATAAATTAATAGGTCCCTTTGAAATATATATGTTTCAGGATGAGTTGCTGTGTGACAGGTGGCAATTTTAACTAACAGGGTTACAAACTTACATATTCCTAGCTACCTAAGTCTCCCATCTCAGTTGATGTGCTAGGTTCACAATGTTACACTACATGCATGTTTTAACTCATACTCAATCTTCCTTTAGTCTTTATGTTTCCCTTAGTAGATGCTCCCCAATACCTATCTGGTTGCATATATTGCTTGGAACTATAGGCAGAGAGAGATGCTGATGAGATTTACACCCAAGCGACTCTTCAGCCGGTGAAGTCTAATGCCAAAGAAATTTGTGTAAGTGTCAATTGGTTTTGATGTACACTGGCTGTCTTCTTTGTATTTACTCAAAATTGATGGAGCAGACCTGGATGTGCGTCGGAGCTATCCGGAAGAGCGGGGGTCCCTAGAAGGAGGGAATCGCTGTTATGACCATGATGAAGCTGTCCATTTCCTATGGACGACATTGGAGGGGTCTGGCCATTTGGACAGGCCGTGTTTATGTATTTACTCGAAATTAATGGAGCAGACCCGGATGTGTGTTGGAGTTATCCGGATGAGCGGGGAAGGTGGGAACCGCTATTATGACCATGATGAAGCTGTCCATTTCCTGTGAACGACATTGGAAGGGCTTGACCATTTGGATAGGCCATGTTTATATTTATATTTTCAGGGACCACACCCTTAACCTAAACACAAACCGATTCTCAAATTCAAAAACCTATAACCTAAACTAAAACCAAAACCTATAACCTAAACCCGAACCCATTCTCAAATCCCAAAACCTATAACCTAAACCTAACCCTTAAGCTAAACCTATAACCTAAACCAAAACCTATAACCTAAACCAAAACTAAAAACTATAACCTAAACCTGAACCCATTCTCAAATCCCAAAACCTATAACTTAAACCGAAAGAAAAACCTATAATCTAAACCCAAACCCATTATCAAATCCCAAAACCTATAACCTAAATCGAAACCATAACCTATAACCTAAACCTAAACCTAAAACCTAAACCTAAACCTAAACCCAAAACCAAAACCTAAAATCGAAACCCAAAACCCAAACCTAAACCTAAACCTAAACCGAAACCTAATCCCAAACCTAAAACCTAAACCTAAAACCTAAACACAAACCTATACTGATAACCTAAAACCCAAACCTAAACCTAAACCTAAACCTAAACCTAAACCCTAAAGCTAAACCCAAACCTATAACCTAATCTAAACCTATACTTATAACGTAAAACTATTCCTAAATCCCAAAACCTATAACCTAAACCTAACCTTTCCCTAAACCTGTAACCTAAACTCAATTCCCTAAAGCTAAACCTACACCTAATCCTAATCTCAACTCCCTAACCTAAACCTAAACCTAAACTTGAAAACCCAAACTTAAACCCAATCCTGAACTTGAATCCGATTTCCTAAACCTAAACCATAACCCATTCTCAAATCCAAAAACCTATAACCTAAACCTAAACCAAAACTAAAACCTATAACCTAAACCCGAACCCATTCTTAAATCTCAAAACCTATAACCTAAACCAAAACTAAAACCAATAGCCTAAACCTGAACTCATTCTCAAATCCAAAAACCTATAACCTAAACCTAAACCTTAACCTAAACCGTTAACCTATAACCTAAATCAAAACCTATAACCTAAACCAAAACCAAAACCTATAACCTAAACCCGAACTCATTATCAAATCCCAAAACCTATAAGCTAAACCGAAACCAAAACCTATAACCTAAACCCGAACCCATTCTCAAATCCCAAAACCTAAACCTAAACCTTAACCTAAACCTATAACTTATAACCTAAACCAAAACCTATAACCAAAACTAAAACCAAACCTAAACCTATAACCTAAACCCCAATCCATTCTCAAATCCCAAAAACCTATAACCTAAACCAAAACCTATAGTCTAAACCTGAACTCATTCTTAAATCCAAAAACCTATAACCTAAACCTAAACCTTAACTTAAACCGTTAACCTATAACCTAAATCAAAACCTATAACCTAAACCCGAACCCATTCTCAAATCCTAAAATTCAAACCTAAACCTAAACCTAAAACCTAAACCTAAACCTATACTTATAACCTAAAACTATTCCCAAATCCAAAAACCTATAACCTAAACCTAACCTCTCCCTAAACCTATAACCTAAACTCAATTCCCTAAAGCTAAACCTACACCTAATCCTAATCTCAACTCCCTAACCTAAACCTAAACCTAAACTTAAACGAGTCCTGAACCTGAACTCGATTTCCTAAACCTAAACCATAACCCATTCTCAAATCCAAAAACCTATAACCTAAACCAAAACTAAAACCAAAACCTATAACCAAAACCTAAACCCATTCTCAAATCCCAAAACCTATAACCTAAACCCGAACCCATTCTTAAATCCCAAAACCTATAACCTATCCCTAAACCTTAGCCTAAACCAAAACCTACAACCTAAACCAAAACCAAAACCTATAACCTAAACCCGAACCCATTCTCAAATCCCAAAACCCATAACCTAAATCGAAACCTAAACCTTAACCTAAACCAAAACCTATTACCTAAATCAAAACCAAAACCTATAACCTAAACCCAAACCCATTCTCAAATCCCAAAACCTATATCCTAAACCCTAACCCATTCTCAAATCCAAAAACCTATAACCTAAACCTAAACCTTAACATAAACCAAAACCTATAACTAAAACCAAAACCTAAACCAAAACCTATAACCTAAACCCGAACCCATTCTCAAATCCCAAAACCTATAACCTAAACCTAAACCTAAACCTAAACCTTAACCTATAACCTAAACCAAAACCTATAACCTAAACCTATAACCTAAACCAAAACCAAAACCTATAACCTAAACCCGAACCCATTCTCAAATCCCAAAACCTATAACCTATAACCTAACCTAAACATATACTTATAACCTAAAACTATTCCCAAATCCCAAAACCTATAACCTAAACCTAACCTTTCCCTAAACCTATAACCTAAACTCAATTCCCTAAAGCTAAACTTAAACCTAATCCTAATCTCAACTCCCTAACCTAAACCTAAACCTAAACTTGAAAATCCAAACTTAAACCCAATCCTGAACCTGAACCCGATTTCCTTAACCTAAACCATAACCCATTCTCAACTCCAGAAACCTATAACCTAAACTAAACCAAAACCAAAACCTATAACCTAAACCTGAACCCATTCTCAAATCCCAAAACCTATAACCTAAACCGAAACCTAAACCCTAACCTAAACCTATAACCTATAACCTAAACCAAAACCTATAACCTAAACCTAAACCAAAACAAAAACGTATAACTTAAACCCGAACCCATTCTAAAATCCCAAAACCTATAACCTAAACCGAAACCTTAACCTAAACCAAAACTAAAACCAAAACCTATAACCTAAACCCGAACCCATTCTCAAATCCTAAAACCTATAACCTAAACCTAAACCTAAACCTTAACCAAAACCTATAACCTAAACCAAAACCAAAACCTATAACTTAAACGCGAACTCATTCTCAAATCCCAAAACCTATAACCTAAACCTAAACCTTAACATAAACCTATAACCTATAACCTAAATTGAAACCTATAACCTAAACCAAAACCAAAACCTATAACGTAAACCCGAACCCATTCTCAAATCAAAAAACCTACAACCTAAAACTATAAACTATAACCTAAACAAAAACCAAAACCTATAACCTAAACCCGAACCCATTCTCAAATTCCAAAACCTATAACCTAAACCTAAACCTTAACCCATAACCTAATCTAAACCTATACTTATAACGTAAAACTATTCCTAAATCCCAAAACCTATAACCTAAACCTAACCTTTCCCTAAACCTGTAACCTAAACTCAATTCCCTAAAGCTAAACCTACACCTAATCCTAATCTCAACTCCCTAACCTAAACCTAAACCTAAACTTGAAAACCCAAACTTAAACCCAATCCCGAACCTAAACCCGATTTCCTAAACCTAAACCATAACCCATTCTCAATTCCCTAAAGCTATAACCTATAACCTATAACCTAAACCTAAACCTATAACCATTCCCTAAACCTTTAACCTAAACCTAAATGTATTCTCAAATCCTTAAACCCAAACCTACACCTAATCCTAATCTCAACTCCTTAACCTAAACCTAAACTTGAAAACTTAAACCCAAACCCGATCCCGAACCCGAACCCGAACCCGATTTCCTAAACCTAAGCCTTAACCTATAATCAAGTTCCCAAAAGCTATAAGCTATAACCTAAACCTAAACCTAAACCTATAACCTATAACCTAAACCTATAACCTTAACCTAAACCAAAACCTATAACCTAAACCTTAACCTATAACCTATAACCTAAACTTAATTATAACCTATAGCCTAACCTTAACCTAAACCTTAACCTAAACCTATAACATAAACCTAAACCAAAACCTATAATCATATGGTGAGACCATTTCATTTGTGTCAATTTCATTCCTCTTTGATTTATTTTTTTTAATTCATTAAGAAAAAAAAGGTACTTATACATGATACACTTCTTTCACTTTGTCTTTCTTTTCCCTAATGGGCATTCTAATTTATGTATGACATGAATGTTTGTAGGATGATGTAATATACGAAGCTATTGAAATTTCAGGATGAAGTCGAGCACATTTTTCTAATGAAGCTAAAGATTTGTATTTTTAGCATAATTGTAATTGTAATTGTAATTGATTGAATGAATTGGATTGTAATTGATTGAATGAAGGATTGTAATTGAATGAATGAATGATTGTACAGGTGGTAATTGAATGAATGATTATATATAATTTTTAAATGTACAAAATAGCTATGAATATTGACCGTAGCCATTAATCTGACAAGTGTAGCCTTTTTAATTTAGGCATAATGTTGCGGAGTTTTAGCTACAAATAATATCCGTAGCCATTAATCTGACAGGTGTAGCCTTTTCAATTTAGGCACATTGCTACGGACTTTTAGCTACCAATAATATCCGTAGTCATTAATCTGACAGTGTAGCCTTTTCAATTTAGACATATTGCTACGGACTTTTAGCTATAAATAATATTCGTAGCTATTAGAAGTTTTCGCTACAGATATAATTGCTATGGATTTTATCTGTAGCTATTACATCCTATAGCTATGGATTAAATCCGTAGCCATAGGTTCAAGACCTATTGTTATGGCACCTACGGCAACGGTCAAGCTACGGACCAAAACCTTAGCTATAGACCTATGGCTACAGTTTTGGTCCGCAGCCTTTGGTCAATTTTTTGGTAGTGTAACCTTCCAAGCCTAGAAAACTCCTCACTTCAGTAACTGAACCAGGATGCTCCCAGTCCTAAACTGTGGTGTAACACCCTGAAAATCGGGGGTCATGTAGAAACCCGACTCCCGAGTTCCAGACCATCCCTTATGCAACAAATATGTTTGTGCTTCAATGTTGGTTGAGTTAGTGCATTCACATGAGTAAGATTATACCAAAACTGCAATTCATACTCCAGATCCAGTGATAAAATGCAAGCGGAAGACTGAAAGATATATATATCACTGTATGAAAACAAAATAATCTCGAACTGTCTCCAAAGTATGAATACATCTCTGAGTCTCATATACATGTCATAAACTAAAAATAAAATGTCATATAACAGTCCAACTAGCAAGTCCCGCCGATCCAGGCCACCTACGCAAAGCCGTCAGCGAACTGCATGTACAAGAACTCGTCTTGGTCCTCGTAGAAGTCCGGCTCTACATCCTGTATCGCCTCGTCACCTGCATCTAAGACAGAGTCTGGTAGGTGTTACAAACACCGTCCCGTAATGTGGGAGTGAGTGATCAACTCAGTGGAATCATAGAACAAAGATTAGCATGTTATCAAATCAATCACGCGACAATAGTAAAGCAATCAAACAGACATTCCTAGATACTATTGTTAATGCAAGCATAAAATGACATGATGGATGCCCTCACCGACATACTCCCTCATGCGGCACCGTCTGCGTCCACAGCATGCTTGCTTTCCTCAGTGGTCCACATCTTCCAGGCACATGCAGTGCGATGTGGGTATGATTACCAAGTTGTTATTAATCCTTTCATACAGCAGTATTAGGAAACTAAGGTACCTTCCTTATGTCAATCTCAACACGGATCCTATCGAGGGTCGTCACTCCTAGTAATCTCATACGATATTATATTTATAGGTCGCTACAAGGGCTGCCAGGGCTGTTGCTCGCACTCATTGCACTGCTCCCCCATCACCTTATCAATACAGGCCTAATGTACTCTTGTCGCTATGGAAGGGTTGTTGCCTCCCGTAGACTCAGAATACGCTCGAGGTTACTACAAAAGGCTCGTCACCAATCAGAGTAGGTCGACAGCTCAAATGTAGTGTCCCATACCACCACAATCGGCTCACGAGTCAAATGTGCTCACTTGTCACTACGGGGAGGTTTGTGGCCCCAGCGTAGGCCGACTGCTCGACCACGGTGTCCTATACCACCATGCCCGGCTCATGAGTCTTTATGGATCAAGGTACTATGGTTAACAGGATTTTCAATGGTAAGTTCAGTACCCTAGGTTCAAGCAGTTATGACTCATACAGGGTGAACATACAATGGCCAGTCGAGTTACTTGACGGGCTCGACTAGTATGAGCACATCTCAAGCTGAGCGATATGAAGTGCATGAAACACTTCATGTGGCCTAACCACTACCGCCTGCCCAAGACACGACTCGCGTTCATCGATGCGTCCTTCGTGGTCCATAGAAGCCAACCACGAATTCAATCCATTACCGACTGCCTGGACTAGGTCATAGCCTCAAGCATTTGTATATCAACATCGGTAAGCATATGAGAGTAACTGAAAAGAATATAAACAATACAAGCATGTTGACACATGTTATAACATACTGCATAAGCAAATCAACCAACACATGCATTCCATATATATAATGAAATCAATTCATGTAACCAACATGGCGGAAATCATATACATCAACATATTAATTGAGAATTCAATCTCAAAACTAATTCACAACACCATTTACTCAATACATATTAATACAAACATTTATACAAATACTTAGTCTACACACTTTAGCCTACATAGCGTATGTCGACTCAAAGTGCGCATAAGGGCGAATCTCTTCGCCAAATAGATCATACATGTATTTCTAATATCATAACATGACAAATAGCCATGGCAATCATTTCAGCAAAATACGGACGTATATTGTATTTCCTACAAATACCTAAAATGCCCTAAATCTCGTATTCACTGTACGTATGCAAAATGGAAAACGGACAGCATGTTCTACATGTCAAACGGCGCTCTCATCAATAATCTACTATTAAACGACATTGAAAGATTTGAAATCAGTCAATTAAAGCATCTAGAATCCTCACCTTTCGCCTTAAATGTGTATCGATTCGAATAAAATTTCTACGCTTTGTCAACGGCGTTAAGGCGACCTAATGCACAACTTACATAAGCTACTTCACTATTTGAATCAAAGGAATCCCTAAAACAGCTAGAGGGTAGGGTTTTCTTACCTATAAGTGAGTTGAAAATCACTGGGAAAGTGATTTGAATGCGGTGCTTCAGTACGTGCAATAGCTGGTGCAAGTGGCAGGAAATCTCTCCCACAATCTCTCTCTTTCTCTCTCTCTCTCTCTCTCTCTCTCTCTCTCTCTCTCTTTCTAAGGTTTGTAGCAAATTCGGATGGAGGAGATATGAGAGGGTTTAAAGCCCTTATATAGGCGAAAATCTAACCTAATTAGACTTGGGACAAAGGTATACTTAAGTTATAACCAAATCGAAACTTTTTCGATCCAAAAGAGCATTTCGGGAGGTCCCTTGGCCGAATGCGGTCGGACTTAAGCTCATGTATATCGGATCTAGCACACATCAAGTTTTTACACCGGTAGAGTTCCCAGGTCGCACGTGGCAGACCAATTTCAGTTCAGCGGTCACGGAGGCTCGATCGAGAATTCCTAGTATACTGACCTGAGTGAGAAATGTTTCCTGATTCGAGGGTGTATTTGGGTCAGATTTTGACGGTCTGAATGCTTATACTGATCCCGCAAACGAAACGTGCCAGATTCATTTAAATCCCATTTAGATTTTTATGAATTTCACTCTTTCTCACCCTCCCTGTTCCAGGCTCAATGAAATAGTCCCAGAGCATCGGTTGGGCTTGATTTTTGAAATGATTATCAAGTCCAGCTAAGCGGTCATAACGGTCTAAGATTGTGGATATCGGACTTTTGACGCGCGGTCTAAATCCAATACGAAGTTTCAAAGGGTTCCTGAGAACAAACTGGTTTAGAGTTTGATCCTAGATTTCAAGGTATTATAACATCATTGGTTCTACAAGTTTTGGATCTTGCAGAACGTATTTAAAGTGATCAGGGACAATTTCATAGCTAATCTAACGTAGCGCTAGCTAACTTAAGCTTAATTTCTAAAGGAATTAATCCTAAGTGATTTCTGATCGAGTTGGAACTCGAGTCTCTGTACAGATTTTTTTCGAGGCGTTACAATCTACCCCCTTTAACAATAAATTTCTTCCTCAAAATTTATACCTTTTCGTACTCCTCGAGAAGCTGTGGGTAGTTCTTTCTGATCTCGGCTTCCGTCTCCCATGTAGCCTCTTCCTCAGAGTGATGCGTCCATAACACCTTCACAAGGGGGATGACCTTGCTACGTAGTACCTGCTCCTTCCTGTCTAGTATACGCGTCGATCGCAGTATATATGTAACATCCTCACCTAACTGCACCTGCTCCCATATAATGATATGGGAAGGATCAGGAACGTATTTCTTCAGCATAGAAACATGAAATACGTTGTGTACACTCGCGAGAGGCGTAAGCAAAGCCAAATGATAAGTCACTGCACCCACATGGTCAAGAATCTGAAATGGACAAATGAATCATGGTGCTAGCTTCCCCTTCTTCCCAAATCGAAGGACTCCCTTCATAGGGGAAACTCTTAAAAATACGTGATCCCCAACCGCGAACTCTAGCGGGCGCCGTCTCGTATCAGCATAACTCTTCTGTCTGCTCTGTGCTGTAAGAAGCTGGCGTCTAATGATATCAATCTTCTCCGAGGTCGCCTGCACTAACCTTGGGCCAATCAATCTGCGTTCCCCGACCTCTGCCCAGCAATGCGGTGCTCGACAAGGTTGCCCATACAAGGCCTCACAAGGTGTCATACTGATACTCGCTTGGAAACTGTTGTTGTACGCGAACTCTACATATACAAGACAGTCATCCCAGCTGTCCTTGAAGTCTAATACGCAAGCATGCAACATGTCCTCTAGAATCTGCTTCACCCGCTCTGTCTGTCCGTCTGTCTGTGGGTGGAAAGCAGTACTGAACTTCAACTTCACACCCATAGCCTCCTAAATGAAAGTCTAGAAAATAGAAGTGAAGCACGTGTCTCTGTCCGACACGATCTCTAAAGGAACTCCATGCAGACGCACGATCTCTCTGATATACAGTCTGGTTAACTCGTTTGCAGAGTTCGTAACTCTGATCGGTAGGAAATGCACCGACTTAGTCAGACGGTTGACGGTCACCCAAATAGAATCATGTCCCTTCCTCGTCTTCGGTAGTCCCGAAATGAAATCCATGAAAATGAAGTCCCACTTCCACTCAGCTATAGGCATAGGCTGAAGGAGTCCAGGAGGTCAGCGATGCTCTGCCTTCACCTGCTGGCAAGTGAGACAACGGGACACGAACTCTGCGATGTGGGTCTTAATACCATCCCACCAGTAGGTCCTCCTCACGTCGCGATACATCTTGGTGCTGCCCGAATGCATCACAAGTCTAGAACTGTGCGCAGCCTCGAGAATCTCTCGTCTCAAGTTGGGGATATCTAGAAAGCATAGGCGGCCATGATAACGTAAGCCCTCATCCGTTCCAACTCGCCACTTAGCGTCTGCATCGTCACTGGCCTGCTCTCGAAGCTCAGTCAGACGCGCATCATCCCTCTGCGCTGCAATGACCCTGTCATCTATAAGAGGTCGCACCTAAACATGTACAATAACCTCGAATGGCTCCTCCACAGTGAGTTTCTGCTCAAAGTCTCATAAAAACTCAACCATGTCCCACTTGGCAACCATTAGCGAAGCCGCAAACTCTATCGCCTTCTTGCGGCTCAATGCGTCAGCCACAAGGTTCGCCTTGCCCGGATGGTAGGAGACTTCGAACTTGAAGTCCTTCAAAGTCTCCATCCATCGCCGCTACCTCATATTCAGGTTCTGCTATGTGAATATGTACTTGAGGCTCTTGTGGTCGCAAAAGAGCTCGAACTCCTCTCCATAGAGGTAATGTCTCCAGAGCTTCAATGCGAAAATGACGGTTGCCAAATCAAGGTCTTGTGTCCTCGTGCTTCCTCAATTATCTCGAGGCATACGAAATTATCCTGTCCTTCTGCATAAGGACACAACCCAGACCAATGCTAGACGCGTCAGTGTATATCGTGTATCTAATCCCTTGCTCTGGCAATACTAGCACAGGGGCGGACGTAAGCCTGTCCTTTAGCTCCTGAAAAGTTGATTCTGCCTTTTCATTCCAGGCGAACTTCACATCCTTCCGTGTCAACTTAGATAGAGGTCTAGCGATCTTCGAGAAATCTCGTATGAAATGTATATAGTAGCCTCTCAAACCCAAGAAACTCCTCACCTCAGTGACAGAACTAGGCTGCTCCCAGTCCTGCACCGCAGCTACCTTAGCCAGGTCAATTGTCATCCCATTCTTGGACACCACATGTCTCAGGAACTTAACTTCTTGCTTCCAGAAGTCGCACTTCTTATACTGTGCGAACAACTGATGCTGTCTTAGTGTATCCAGGACCAATTACAAGTGCTCCTCTCGACTCCTGGAATATACCAAAATGTCGTTTATGAACACGATAACGAATCGTTAGAGGAAAGGCTGAAATACCTTGTTCATCAGATCCATGAACACGGCTGGTGCGTTCGTAAGACCGAACGACATCACGAGGAACTCGTAGTGTCCAAAGCTGGTCTTGAAGGCTGTCTTCTGCACGTCCTCATCCCTGACGCGCAACTGGCGATACCCTGTCTGAAGATCAATCTTTGAGAAGTACTGGGCCCCTCTCAACTGATCAAACAAGTCATCTATCTTGGGCAAGGGATATCTATTCTTCACCGTAATCTGGTTCAGCCTGCGATAATCAATACATAACCGCATTGAACCATCCTTCTTCTTCACAAACAGTATGGTGCTCCCCAAGGAGAGACACTCGGTCGAATGAAACCAACCTCCAACAAATCATCAATCTATTTCCTCAACTCCTCCATCTCACACGGTGCCATGCGATACGTCGGTAGTGAGATGGGAGTGGAACCAAGTACCAGGTCGATCATAAAATCGATCTCTCGCTGATGTGGCAACCTAGGAATCTTTCTGAACAGATCCCTAAAATCACGGACTACTGGCGTGTGCTCAAGTGTCGGGGCATCCACATCCCTCAATAAAGAAGCGTAGCTAAGTACTCTGAAGGGGAGATTTACCCGCACTGAAAATGAAAGGGCGTACCCTCTGGCTCGTAGACTGTCACCATGCGGATCTCGCAGTCAATCTCGGCCCTCCCTGCAGTCAACCAATCCATGCCAAGAATGACGTCGAGATAATAGAGAGAGGGGTCGACGATAAGGTCAAGAGCCATCGTTCTGCCCCCAGATCCACCAAACAACTCTCACACATCAGAGTGACATCAGAAAAAGTCCCGTGCACTGTAAGAACTCGCACCCCACCCATCCGAATAGTCGGTAGCCCAAGGCGCCTAACTATGGAATGCGATATCAACAAAATCGTGGATCCTGTATCCACCATCACAAGTATAGGAGTACCTCCAATATGGGCGGCCACCTCAAAGGCCAAGGGCTGGACAACCTCTTCCTTGGATGCCTCTGATGTCAATGCATGAACTTGAGCCTGCTGTGGACGGTTCGGTCGCGATATCATGGGCCGTTGAGGCGACCAGAACTGAGGTACGGGAGGTCTGAAAGAAGGGTGCGTAGGAGCCAACCGTAAAAGTGGAGAAGACAATGCCTGTGGGCATGGACGGTCTATCTTCTGCGGCGGTGAAAATTCAGTCTCTCATCTGAGCGAAACAGCTCCCCACAATGTGGCATGGTCTCCCACAATAAGTACATGATACATCGAGGCGCCGCATCGGAAGTATTGGAATTGTAGCCCTAGGAGGAGGGTCGATGCAAGACCTCTTGCCAACAAATGGCCTGTCCTGCATATCCGGTGGTGGCCTAGCAACCACAGGGGCACGATATCGCACAAGTCGATCAACATCCTGCTCTGCCCTCATGGACATATATATCAACTCTGCATAGGAAGGTATGCTGACGCAGCACATCTTCGACCAAATGTCCAGTCGCAAGCCCTTAGAAAATCGTCGTATGCGCATTTGCTCGTCAGCAAGTATCGTCGGGACGTATCTGCCCAACTCAGTAAACCGATGCTCATACTTTGTAACTGACATGCCTCCCTGTCTGAGGCGTAAAAACTCGTTCTCCCTCTCGTGCCTGTAGGTCTGGGGATAGTATTTCTCATGGAAACGGAACTCGAATGCTGCCCAAGTCCAGATGTAGCCAGCAGTAACTGTCCGCAACACACTATCCCACCACAGACTGGCCTCTAGCTCGAACATGAATGTAGCCAACTCAACCTGCTCAGAATCTGAGCAGTGCAGCATCCTCAAAATCTTCGTCACACGGTCGAGCCAATACTCGGCCTCCTCGGGTCTATGAGAACCCGTAAAAGTAGGAGGTCGCAAGCGCTCGAATCGCTCAAGTAGGCCCCGTGAATCAGCAGTATGCCTCGTAAGGTAAGTAGATGGTATAGGATGAGCCATGCCCTCATCTTGAGTCGAAGTACCGGCATCCTCAGCTGGATGCACAGGTGATGCAGGTGGAGTCGCACTCCCACCATGGGCTAAGGCCCCTGCCATGGTAGTCAACAGCTGCTGATGTTGCTGGTGCATCATGATCATCAACTGCTCAAACCTATCAGTAGGTGGAGCAGGTAGAGGCACATGCTGCTTTGAGAAAGATGCACGATACTGCTCTCTAACTGGCGGTGTGAAGGGTGGTGGTCCGACTGTAGGACCTGCAGGAGGCTGATACTCAGATGCAGTCTCAGGAATCGGGCCCACAGTAGGGTCTGTATGAACATCACTCTGGAGAGGAACCTGATCCATAGGTTCTCCCAGTGTAAGTCGTGCCGTGCTCCGCGTAGCCTTAGGCGGCATTCCCTATATTCAAAATAGGGCATAACCTCGTTAGTTTCAACAATAGCACAAACACACCACAATCATTCACATAACAACCGCAGAATTCCATGCATTTCATTAAATCAAAATTCATCACAATACAAGAGATATGTCCTTACATGCATCATGATAAGAAACACATGGGAACTAAGTTAGCCAAAGCTACAACTGCAACATAAACTAACTACTAGCCTTCTTAGGCTTACACACAGAAAGCAGAAAACAAACCAACTACAAGCAACAAACATCTAGAACCTAATCGCTAGTCCGAGTCTGGCGATGGAGAAGGGGCACCCTTATCCTGCAGACAACACAGGATGGCCTTCAAAGTGCGAGTCACCTTGCCAAATTTTCATTTCATGATAGCCTTGATATCCTCGAGATCTTGTTTCACCTCGGCCCGGAGTTCTTGGACTTCCCGGTGCAAAGCAACCTGACTCTCCTCAAGTCAGCTATGTGAGCACCCCTAGCAGCTCGAGTCGCAGGAGGAGGGCTCTCATCAGTATCTTGAGCCTCCTCTTCTTCTTCTTCCTGGACTTCTTCCTCTATTTCTGCCCCAGCTTCTTCTTCACTAGCATCCTCTTCGCTATCATAATCGCCCTCACTATCATCATCAAGCTGAGCCTCACGCTGCCGAGGCCCAATCTTCATCTGGTTCATGGTTGCCTTATCAATGATATGAATTAGCACAAGCAACTCTGGCCCAAGTCTATAAGAAAACTGAAGCGCAATCCTGCAAATGAGTCGGCCAAAGGGAAGTGACTCAGACGTTTTTCTTGATTTCGCTATGAGGACCATCTGTCGCAATACAAAGGTGGCCATGCACACATTCTCTCCCTGGCCCACCTGATATAAGAAATCAACCATGAGACGCGTACATTCACTGCAGTTGGTCGACCTAGGATACACATTGAACGTGTAAATGTGGTGCAACAAGCGAAAATCATCCGACATATGGGACGCTAAGAGGCTCTTGTTACGTTGTCACGGAACTAAACCACCACATAGGAACTTGGTGCTGTGATTTTTCTCACGAAGACTCTTCAGATTCTTAGCACTTGGATTTACTTCACCAAGAGGCACCTTTAGAAGTCGGGCTATCAATCGAACATCGATCGTGGCTTTTCAATCTCTATCAAAGGGAATCCTGAACTGTAATGGTTCCAACATAGGATCCCGGATACGAGCATAGAAGGCACGAACAGTGCTTACGTTCGCACGAGACTGGGCTTCAAAGAGCGGACCCCAGCTGGCAGCTTTGATGCGATCAAACAACAAAAATTCACCAAAGAGCCGCTCATCCACATACGCCTCAAACAGAACCTTGCGGTCAGCATACGCACCGTGAGCCAAGTCTGCCAACAATCCTCGCCCTATGTGAGCACGGGGATCCAAATCCTGCTTCGTATGTAGCTCTCTCCCAACACTTGGAATAGCGGTGGCACTTGAGCTAGCGGTGCTACCTCTCAGCTTCCTCATTCGTGAAGGGCGACTAGGCCCAGCTTCATCTGCGGTGGTCTTTCTCTTTCCCATGAGAGAGAGGATGGTGGAAAGGGAGAAAAAAGCTAAAATAGCCTCAATAAAAGCCCTGAAAAGTAGGGAAATTGGGGAGAAATGGCTGCCCTAATGGGCTGAAACGAATCTAGGTTCGATAGAGGGGTGGAATAGGCTCCCAAAGGCTGGATTTTCAAAGGGAAAAGAGTAAAATAAGTTGGGATGGAGGCTCACCCAATTTTCAGCCTTCAATGGAGTATGGGAGAGCTCCCACGGATGAAAATGAAGAGGAAAGGGAGTGCCAATGGCTGTGGATCGATGGGTTGGCGTCGGTTGTGACCGAGAATGGGATTGAGGCGTTTTGAAAGGGGAGACAACAACAAGAAGGGAAAAGGAGAGCTTGGGGGCTTGGATTGTGAAGGAGGTGAGTGTTTGGAGGGGATTTAAGGTGCAGCCCACATGTAGGGGGCCTCCCCTAACCACTTAAGAGCATCGGCCCGACGCCCGACCCGAGTGGGGCCCACCGTACGGTGAGGCCTCGCCGAACCGGGGAGGTCCTCGCCAGCCAAACTCATTTTTGGTGAGGCACGGCCTATGGGGCATGGTCCCCCTGTCCTGTGGGCCCCAAAAATGTGTGGTTCCCACCCTAGTTCATTGCATATTGGCCTGGATAGGCCCATGACCCCATTTCGATCCCTTTCGGGTCATTTCAGGTACTAACAGCTGCACATTCGTATCTAGAATTTTTTTAATGGCTGGGATTGGGTCCAGAGAGGTCTAGATCCATCCACACCCGATCTAGAAGTGGTCCGGGGTCGTTTCATACGACCACGGACCCACACGAGCTCGATCAAAATGATCGATTTGCGTAAACTTTGCCGATTGGCAAGACAGGGACCCTAAGAGTGTTTCTAGGTCTTTCTCGCACCCACCTAAGACAAGAGAATGACAACGTACGTCGTGTGGCCATAAACCAGGTCCGGTTTAATCCAAATCATGCTCTGATACCAACTTGTAACACCCTAAAAATCGGAGGTCATGTAAAAACCCGACTCCCGAGTTCCAGACCATCGCTTATGCAACAAATTTGTTTATACTTCAATGTTGGTTGAGTTAGTGCATTCACATGAGTAAGATTATACCAAAACTGCAATTCATACTCCAGATCCAGTGATAAAACGCAAGCGAAAGACTGAAAGATATATATATCATTGTATAAAAACAAAATAATCTCGAACTGTCTCCAAAGTATGAATACATCTCTGAGTCTCATATACATGTCATAAACTAAAAATAAAATGTCATATAACAGTCCAACTAGTAAGTCCCGCCGATCCAGGCCACCTACGCAAAGCCGTCAGCGAACTGCATATACGAGAACTCGTCTTGGTCCTCATAGAAGTCCGGCTCTACATCCTGTATCGCCTCATCACCTGCATCTAAAACAGAGTCTGGTAGGTGTTGAAAACACCGTCCCGTAATATGGGAGTGAGTGATCAACTCAGTGGAATCATAGAACAAAGATTAGCGTGTTATCAAATCAATCATGCCACAATAGTAAACCAATTAAACAGACATTCCTAGATACTATTGTTAATGCAAGCATGAAATGACATGATGGATGCCCTCACCGACATACTCCCTCATGCGGCACCGTCTGCGTCCGCGGCATGCTTGCTTTCCTCAGTGGTCCACATCTTCCAAGCACATGTAGTGCGATGTGGGTATGATTACCAAGTTGTTATCAATCCTTTCTTACAGTAGTATTGGGAAATTAAGGTACCTTCCTTATGTCAATCCCAACACAGATCCTATCTAGGGTCGTCACTCCTAGTAATCTCATACGATATTATATTTATAGGTCGCTACAAGGGCTGCTAGGGATGTTGCTCGCACTCGTTACACCGCTCCCCCATCACCTTATCAATACAGGCCTAATGTACTCTTGTCGCTACGGAAGGGTCGTTGCCTCCCGTAGACTTAGAATACGCTCGAGGTCACTATAAAGGGCTCGTCACCAATCAGAGTAGGCCGACAGCTCGAATGTAGTGTCCCATACCACCACAATCGGCTCACGAGTCAAATGTGCTCACTGGTCACTACGGGGAGGTTTGTGGCCCCAGCGTAGGCCGACAGCTCGACCACGATGTCCCATACCACCATGCCCAGCTCATGAGTCTTTATGGATCAAGGTACTATGGTTAACAGGATTTTCAATGGTAAGTTCAATACCCTAGGTTCAAGCAGTTATGACTCATACAGGGTGAACATACAATGGCCAGTCGGGTTACTTGAAGGGCTCGACTAGTACGAGCGCATATCAAGCTGTGCGACATGAAGTGCATGAAACACTTCCTGTGGCCTAACCACTGCCGCCTGCCCAAGACACGACTAGCGTTCATCGACGCGTCCTTCGTGGTACATAGAAGCCAACCACGAATTCAATCCATTACCGACTGCCTGGACTAGGTCATAGCCCCAAGAATTTGTATATCAACATCTGTAATCATATGAGAGTAACAGAAAAGAATATAAACAATACAAGCATGTTGACACATGTTATAACATACTGCGTAAGCAAATCAACCAACACATGCATTCCATATATATAATGAAATCAATTCATGTAACCAACACGGTGGAAATCATATACATCAGCATATTAATTGAGAATTCAATCTCAAAACTAATTCACAACACCATTTACTCAATACATACTAATACAAACATTTATACAAACACTTAGTCTACACACTTTAGCCTACATAGCGTATGTCGACTCAAAGTGCGCATAAGGGCGAATCTCTTCGCCAAACAGATTATGCATGTATTTCTAATATCATAACACGACAAATAGCCATGGAAATCATTTCAGAAAAATACGAACGTATACTGTATTTCCTACAAATACCTAAAATGCCCTAAATCTCATATTCACCGTACGTATGCAAAATGGAAAACGGACAGCATGTTCTACATGACAAACGGTGCTCTCATCAATAATACTATTAAACGACATTGAAATCTTTAAAATCAGTCAATTAAAGTATCTAG
Organism: Magnolia kwangsiensis; assembly: GCA_037074715.1. Classification (NCBI taxonomy): domain Eukaryota; kingdom Viridiplantae; phylum Streptophyta; class Magnoliopsida; order Magnoliales; family Magnoliaceae; genus Magnolia; species Magnolia kwangsiensis. Next base: position 125,566,854 of record CM073574.1, on the reverse strand, counting down.
AATCCTCACCTTTCGCCTTAGACGTGTATCGATTCGAACAGAATTTCTACCCTTCGTTAACAGTGTTAAGGCGACCTAATGCACAAGTTACATAAGCTACTTCGCTATTTGAATCAAAAGAATCCCTAAAACAACTAGAGGGTAGGGTTTTCTTACCTATAAGTGAGTTGAAAATCACCAGGAAAGTGATTTGAATGTGGTGCTTTGGTACGTGCAATAGCTGGTGCAAGTGGCAGGAAATCTCTCCCACAATCTCTCTCTTTCTCTCTCTCTCTCTCTCTCTCTCTTTCTAGGGTTTGTAGCAAATTCGGATGGAGGATATATGAGAGGGTTTAAAGCCCTTATATAGGCTAAAATCTAACCTTATTAGACTTGGGACAAAGGTATACTTAAGTTATAACCAAATCGGGACTTTTCCGATCCAAAAGATCATTTCGGGAGGTCACCTGGCCGAACGTAGTCGGACTTAAGATCATGTATGTCGGATCTAGCACACATCAAGTTTTCAGACTGGTAGAGTTCCCAGATCACACGTGGTGGACCAGTTTCAGTTCAGCGGTCACGGAGGTTCGATCGAGAATTCCGAGTACACTGACCTGAGTGAGAAATGTTTCCTAATCTGAGGGTGTATTTAGGTCAGATTCTGAAGGTCTGAATGCTTATAATGATCCCGCAAACGAAACGTGCCAGATTCATTTAAATCCCATTTAGATTTTTATGAATTTCACTCTTTCTCACCCTCCCTGCTCCAGGCTCAATGAAATAGTCCTAGAGCATTGGTTGGGCTTGATTTTCGAAATGATTGTCAAGTCCAGCTAAGCGGTCATAACGGTCTAAGATTGTGAATATCAGACTTTCGACACGCGGTCTAAATCTAATACGAAGTTTCAAATGGTTCCTGAGAATAAACTGGTTTAGAGTTTGATCCTAGATTTTAGGGTATTATAGCGTCATTGGTTCTACAAGTTTTAGGTCTTGCAGAACGTATTTAAAGCGATCAAGGACAATTTCACAGCTAATCTAACGTAGCGCTAGTTAACTTAAGCTTAATTTCTAAAGGAATTAATCCTAAGTGATTTCTGATCGAGTTGGAACTCGAGTCTCTGTACAGATTTTTTTCGAGGCGTTACATGTGGCTACCTTAGCTAGGTCCACCGCTATCCCTTCCTTAGACACCACATGTCTCAGAAACTTGACTTCTTCCTTTCAGAAGTAGCACTTCTTGTACTATGCAAACAACTAGTTCTTCCTGAAAATATTAAAGATTGCTCTCAGGTGCTCCTTGTGATCCTCCCGACTCTTGGAGTATATCAGGATGTCATCTATAAACACGATGATGAATCGGAAAATATACGGTTGAAACACCCTGTTCATCAAGTTTATGAACACACTCGGTGCATTTGTGAGTCCAAACGACATCACAAGGAGCTCATAGTGCCTAAAACTGGTCCTAAAAGCTATCTTCTGCATGTCCTAATCCCTGACGTGTAGCTAGTGATACCTTGACTGTAGATCGACCTTCGAGGAATACTGTGCCCCCCTCAACTGATCGAACAAATCATCAATCCTAGGCAAAGGGTACCTGTTCTTCACCGTCACTTGGTTTATTCTGCAATAGTCGATACACAATCACAGTGACTCGTCTTTCTTCTTCACAAACAACACAGGTGCTCCCTAAGGAGACATGCTAGGCCGTATAAAACCAGCATCCAAAAGATCATCGATCTATTTCCTCAAGTCATCCATCTCACATGGAGGCATGCGATAAATCGAAAGAGATGGTTGTCGTACTAGGCACTAGATTGATGGTAAAGTTAATTTCACTTCGTGGAGGTAGTCCCAGGATTTTTTTGAACACTTCCCAAAACTCCTGGACCACGAGCGTATCCCTAAGTGTCAGACCATCAACATCCTCTAACAAGGAAGCGTAACAACTAATGCGATAGGGCTAACTGACCTGCACTGGGAATGTAATGGTCTTGCCCTCAGGTCCTTGGGTTGCTACCACTCTAACATTGTAATGGATCTCTGCCCTCATCTCCGTGAGCCAATCCATACCAAGAATGATGTCATAGTGATGTAATGGGGTGACCAGCAGGTCAACAAGCACTACCCTGCTCCCCAGGTTTATCGAATAACCCCTACACATCTTGGTAGAGTCTGAGAAAGTCTACATGGCAGTAAGGAGTCCACCCCAACCATAGGTCTAGTTTCTAACCCCAGTCGCTTGAGTGCTACACATGATATAATAGAGATAGTGGACCCAGTGTCCACCAACAAGAAGACTGGTGTACCTTGAACATGCGTCATGACTTCAAAAGCCAACAGTGCTGCAACTGCTGTCTCGAATGCCTCAGTTGCAAGTGAGTGCATGAGAGCCTGCTGAGAACGGTTCGACTGTAGTACTATAGGCTGTTGAGGTGGCCTAAATCGAGGTGTAGGTGGCTGAAAGGATGGATGTGTTGGTGCTGACTGCAGAGGTGGGGCTGAAATAGCCTGAGAAAGCTGGATGTTAATCCTCTGAGGCGGCGAGAAGCCTTTATCCCTCATCCTAGTGAAGCAATATGTGTTAGTGTGGCCTGGCCTCTTGCAGTCAGTGCACAGTAAGTCCAGATGCCTCAGCTGAGTCGGGGGAGCCAGAAGCCTAGGAGGCAAATCTGCACGTGGCCTCTTGCCAAGGAACGGTCTACTCGGCAGATCTGGTCGCAGCCTCGTAGCCATAGGCACACAAGTACGGGACAATCTGTTCCCATCCTGCTCAGCTCGTAGAGACATGCCCACTAGCTCAGCATAGGTGGAAATGCTAGTGCAGTACATCTTCGATCGTATCTCAGGCCGCAGGCCCTCAGAAAACTGCCGCATCTACATCGGCTAATCACCTAATATCAATGGAGCATACCTACACAGCTCCATGAATCTTTTCTCGTACTCTGCTACTGACATCCCTCTCTGAAGGAGGTGAAGGAACTCACTCTCTTTTTCAAGCCGATACGTGAGAGGATAATACTTCTCGAGGAAGCAGGTCTCGAAGGCCTCCCACGACCAGACGTATTCGACAACAACGGTCCAAAGGACGCTGTCCCACCAAAGGCTAGCCTCCTCAAACATGTAGGTGACCAACTACACATTCTCTGCCTCAGTGTAGTGCAACGGCTTCAACATCTTAGAGATGTGGTCAAGCCAATACTCGGCCTCCTCAAGTCTATGAGTACCCGCAAAGATAGGAGGTTGGAAGTACTGGAATCGCTCAAAGAGGTCGTCAGCTGTAACATCCCGAAAATCGAGCGTCGGGTAAAAACCCAACTCCCGAGTTCCAGAACGTCACTTATGCAACATGGGTAATGATAAATGCATGTTGTCTGTAGAATGGTATTAACAACAATTGGGATTAAGCCAAAATAACATATCATACTCCAGAGACAGTTAAATTTAGCAAGCGAAAAACTGTGATAAATACATATATAATTGATTGTAAGTCTCCAGATTGTGAACATGCTACCAGGTTAATTAAATACATGTATACTCTAAAAATGGAAAGAAAAGAATATACATGAGTGCTCCAATAATATAAAATGGCAAGTGTCAAGGCATCTAATCAACCTCCCTGTAATCCCGTCGATCAGAACATGCAGAAAGGATGGATCCTCCTCAACATCATCAAGTCCGGCTCCGCTTCACCAGCAGCGCCATCATCTGCAACTAAAATAGGGACTAGTGGGTGTTCGGAACACCATCCCGTAACATAGGAGTGAGTAGCTAACTCAGTGGAATAATAGAGCAAAGATTAGCATGTTCTCAAATCAATCACGCGATAATAGTAAAGCAATGAAACAAACATTCTTAGATTCTGTTGTTAATGTATGTATGAAATGACATGATGGATGCCCTCATCGACATACTCCCTCATACGGCACCATCTTAAGCCCGCGGCATGCTTGCGTTCCTCTCAGTGCTCCACATCTTCCAAGCACATGCAATGTGATGTGGATATGATTACCAAGTTGTTATTATTCTTTTTCATACAGCAGTATTGAAAAACTAAGGTACTTTGCTTATATCAATCCCAACACAGATCCTGTTTAGGGTCGTCACTCGTAGAAATCTCATACCTATGGTTGTAGAAAAGAACTGAAATGATGGGTGTTGTGGTTGATTTCAGGGACAGGTGTAAGCTTTCCGGCAAGATATCTAAACTCTAATGGCCATATGTCCTCAAATCTTCCCAAAGGAAAAGTTATAACTTTTGGTTGTAGGTGGTCGGGCCAACACGGAAGAAAAGTTGTATAGTGAGTCTGAGCCGGATACATAGACTTTCTACCTAGACTATAATAGAAAATTTGTTGATCAATTCTTAATCCTAGCCGATGCCGATCTTCTGCTTGATCAGAGCATTGAATTCATTGACAACTACCAGGATTGAGAAGTCAATTCAAACCGCGAATACTTCGCTTATATATGCAGTTCCTTTACTCCGCGTTCCCGAATGCAATAAGTCCTTGGGAAGACAATTCTAAGGGAGTGGAGTTGCCCAAACCTAAACGTAACTGCGCTTGAGCACTACACATATGCTCATATCAACTAAGGATTTCCAATACTGTTAGATCTTTCTAAATCTAGGAATACCAATTCTAGGCCCACAATTCTAAGGGCCTGTTTGGCTAGTGGCATTAAGGTGTACTCAAGAGCTGGCGTTGCTAATCCCACCTCGGGATTAGGAAACGGCATGTTTGGTAGGAGGGTGGGTTGGGATTAAAAATCAATTTCATAGGCTTTGGAAAATGAGTCTGGAGTGGGGAAGTAGGAGATGGGATTTTCAAATCCTAAGATGAAGAATTTCTAAGTGTAATTTAAAAGGAAAATCCTGGGATTACTTCGAATTACATACCTTCTAAACATGTTATTAGAAATCATAGGATACACCAAATCTAGGGGCAATTAATCTCGCCCGTCGGCGAAACTTGGGATTCTAATGTGATTTCTAGATTCCATCGCCCCCTTCCTAAGTCAGAGTGCGTCAGTGTGCGGTGTGTGACCATAACCCAGGTTCGGTTTAATCCAAATCATGCTCTGATACCAACTGTAACATCCCAAAAATTGAGGGTCAGGTAGAAACCCAACTCCCAAGTTCCAGAAGGTCACTTATGCAACATGGGTAATGATAAATGCATGTTGTTTGTAGAATGACATTAAACAAGATTGAGATTAAGCCAAAATAGCATATCATACTCTAGAGACAGTTAAATTTAGCAAGTGGAAGACTGTGATAAATATATAACTTATATAATTGATTGTAAGTCTCCAGATTATGAACATGCTACCAGGTTAATTAAATACATGTATACTCTAAAAATGGAAAGAAAAGAATATACATGAGTGCTTCAATAATATAAAATGGCAAGTGTCAAGGCATCTAATCAACCTCCTTGTAATCCCATCGATCAGAACACGCATAAAGGAGGGATCCCCCTGAACATCATCAAGTCTGGCTCCTCTTCACCAGCAGCGCCATCATCTGTAACTAAAATAGGGACTGGTGGGTGTTCGAAATACCATCCCGTAACGTGGGAGTGAGTAGCTAACTCAATGGAATAATAGAGCAAAGATTAGCATGTTCTCAAATCAATCACGCGATAATAGTAAAGCAATGAAACAAACATTCTTAGATTCTGTTGTTAATGTATGTATGAAATGACATGATGGATGCCCTCATCGACATACTCCCTCATACGGCACCATCTTAAGCCCGCGGCATGCTTGCGTTCCTCTCAGTGCTCCACATCTTCCAAGCACATGCAATGTGATGTGGATATGATTACCAAGTTGTTATTATTCTTTTTCATACAGCAGTATTGAAAAACTAAGGTACTTTGCTTATATCAATCCCAACACAGATCCTGTTTAGGGTCGTCACTCGTAGAAATCTCATACGATGTTATATTTATAGGTCGCTGCAAGGGCTGTCAGGGCTGTTGCTCGCACTCGTTGCACCGCTCCCCCATCACCTTATCAATACAGGCCTAATCTACTCTCGTTGCTATGGAAGGGTCGTCGCCTCCCGTAGACTCAGAATACGCTCGCGGTCACTACAAAGGGCTCGTCACCTGATCAGTGTAGGCAGACAGCAAGAATATAGTGTCCCATACCACCATAATCTGCTCACGAGTCAAATGTGCTCACTAGTTACTACAGGGAGGTTTGTGGCCCCAGCGTAGGCCGACAGCTCGACCACGGTGTCCCATACCACCATGCCTGGCTCATGAGTCTTTATGGATTAAGGTACCATGGTTAACAGGGTTTCCAATGGTAAGTTCAGTACCCTAGGTTCAAGCAGTTATGACTCATGCAGGATGAACATACAATGGCCAGTCGGGTTACTTGACGGGCTCGACTAGTACGAGCACATCTCAAGCTGAACGACATGAAGTGCATGAAATACTTCGTGTGGCCTAACTACTGCCGCCAACTCAAAACACGACTCGCGTTCATCGATGCGTCCTTTGTGGTAATTAGAAGCCAACCACGAATTCAATCCATTACCGACTGCCTGGACTAACGTATAGCCCCAAGAATTTATAAACAACATCAATGATCATGTGAGTGTGACATAATTGAAATATAAACAACCAAAGCATATTCACAACATGTGATAGCATACAACGTAAGCAAATCATCCAACACCTGCATTTCATATATATAGTGAAATCAATACGTATAGCCAACATGTAGGAAATCATATACAACATCATATGGATTGAGAATTCATTCTCAAAACTAATCTACAATACCATTTACTCAATACATACTAATACAAACATTTATACAAATACTTAGTCTACACACCTTAGTCTACATAGCGTATGTCGACCCAAAGTGCGAATTAGGGCGAATCTCTTCGCCAAACAGATTATACACGCATACATAATATCATAACATGATGAATTTACATGTCAAGCATTTTAACAAAATACGGACGTATGTGGTGTTTCCTATAAATGCCTAAAATACCCTAAATCTCATATTTACCGTACGTTTACGAAACGGAAAACGGACAGCATGTTCTACATGTCAAACGGCGCTCTCATCAATAATCTACTATTAAACGACATTGAAAGCTTTGAAATCAGTCAATCAAAGCATCTAAAATCCTCACCTTTTGTCTTAGACGTGTATTGTTTCAAACGGAACGTATACGCCTCGCCAACAGCTTAGCGGCGACGTAATGCACAAGATGTATAAGCTACTTTGCTATTTGAATCGACGAAATCCCAAAACAGTAAGTGGTTAGGGTTTTTCTTACCTAGAAGTGCGTTGGAATCACCGGGAGGGTGATGCAGGCAGGTGGATGTGGCACAAGGAGCAGCAGGGAAGACTCCCAGGAGAGAGCTCCAAATCTCCCTCCCTTTCTCTCTCTTCTCTCTTCTCTCCCCAAATTCATATGGAATGAAAGAGCAAGGGTTTAAACCCTTTTTATAAGCCCAAGCATGACCAAAATAGACTTGGGGCCAAGGTATACTTATTTTGTAACCAAAGAGGGCTTGTTCTGATCCAACGGAGCATTTTTGGAGGTCTTGTGACTGAATGCGGTCGGACTTAAGCTCCCTGACATTGGATCTAGGTCAGGCAGAGTTTTCAGTCTGAGCAGATATCCGGATCGACCGTGGCGGACCAGTTTCAGTTCAATGGTTATGAAAAATCGATCGGAGTTACAAGTACTATGACATGTAAGGGAAATTTTTTCTGATCCAAGGGTGAAATTTGATTGAATTCTGACGGTCAGAACGCTTAGAAAAAGCGCACAAGCGAATGTGCCAGATTTCATAAATTATATTTATTTCTCACACTCTTCACTCTGGACTCAAGGAAATCGTCGTGAGATATCATCTGGACTTGATTTTCGAGGTGATTGTCAAGTCCAACTAGGCGGTCATATTCGTCTAAGTCTGGGCTAATCGGACTTCCGACGTACAGTACAGATCCGATACAAAGTTTCAATGTGCTCCCGAGGGCAATCGGGAAGAGAGTTTGATCCTAGGTTTTACGGTATTGTAGCGTCACCTATCCTATACGTTTTGACTATAGCAGATCGTATTGAAAGTGATTGGTGAGAATTTTATAGGCCATCTAGTGCAGCGCTAGTTGATTCTCGTTGGATTTCTAAAGGAAGTAGCCTTTATTGGTTTTTGTTGGAGATGAGATTTGGAGGGTGGAGCGAGGGTGTTTGGAAACAGAAGAAGGAAGAGTTTGGAGGGGTGGTTTTTACCAAAAATCAGGCATTTTGGTGAAAAAGGAGAGCTTGGAGGATCACTTTGCGAAGGAAGTACCTGATCGGGGAGATTTTAACGGACGACCCATATACATGGGGGCTACCATAGCCCCCAAACACCTCCAGCCCGAAGCCCGGACCCAACCGAGAAATTTGACCGGCGATGCATCGGGGAATCGACGATGCCATCGCCGATGAAAATCATCTCCGGAGAGGCCGGCCATATGGGATGGGTTCTCCCTGCCCCCTAGGTCCCAAAAATATGTGGGGCCCACGTTGGATCATTGTGGATTAGCGTGGGTGGGCCCACGACTCCATTCGAGCCATTTCGGGGCCAGTTTGAAAATCAAAATGAATTTCTATGGCATATAGCATATGATTTTGGGGTAGGAGACGCTAATCTATGGAAAAAACCTATATATTTTGTTAGATTCCAAAATGTTAAGGAGAAAAGTCCATTTTATCCAATTATTTACTATTAATGGTAAGTTTTAGCTTCGATATTGTTCTTCATCATGAAGACCTTAGGATTAGTGGTCTGTACTATTTAGACTTGAGAATTTGTGGCTAAGATGGAAGTACTTAGAGAAATTCGAAGAATGAGGTGGTGAAGGGTGAGATTTTGAAGGAAATTGGGAGAATTTGAATTCTAGACCTTGGGATTGATCATTGAGAGTGAAATGGTTGACCCATTACCTAAGGACGTCTAATTCCAGGTTGCCAAAAAATCTGGGGTGTTACATCAACACTCATATTACTCGCAGGCTACACAAGATGTGGAACAACACCCATGCTCTGGGCAAATATCCCTGCCATGGTGGTAAAAAACTACTGCTGCTGTTGTTGTTGTTACTATTGCTATTGCTGCATCAAGATCATCATCTGCTCCAACCAATCAGTAGGGGGAGCATACTGAGGCATGTGCGGCATCGAAGTAGACGCATAGTTTCGCTCTAGAACCGGTGGTGCAACAAGTGCCAGCCCATTAGTGGGGCTAGTGGCCGGCTGAGAATCCGGTATAGTGTTGTGAGTTAGGCCCAAACTAGGGTCTGTTTAGCTATCGTTTAGGGGAGGTGCCCCGTCAATCGAGTCGTCAAGTGTGAGACGTGTTGTACTCCATGCAGCCTTAAGTGACATTCCTTATATACAACATAGGGTACAACCCAGCTCAGATTTCAGCATATTCACAAACTCAACCCCACAACAATCACAAACAGCTTAAAAGGAAAACTTCATGTACTTTATTTACCAAAATTGTCACAATACATGAGATGCAGTATTACATGAATCATGACAGAAGATACATGAGAGCTAACATAAGCAAGGTTTCAAACACTATAACCTACAATCCAATCTACCATATTACAAAGCCTATCGAGGCTATACATAGAAATAAGAAGAAAATAAGCAACAAGACAAAATGAAAGATGACAACAGATATGACTAGTCGTCAGAATCCGACGATGGTGGAGGTGCACCCTTGTCCTGTACACAGCACAGGATAACCATCAAGGTACAAGACACCTTCTTGAATTTTTGTTTCATGAAGGCCTCGTTCTCTTCAAGCTTTCGCCTTACTTCAGTCCGGGTCTCTTGGATCTCCTGTCTCAAGGCGGCTTGGCCCTCCTCAAGTTGAGTCAAGCGAGCTTCCCCGATCACTATCGTACACCCGAGCAGTAGGAGGAGAGCCCTCATCGGAACCCGGGGCCTCCTCTTCCTCGTCCTCACTCTCTCCTTCTTCACCTCCTTCCTCTGACTCATCTCCTTCCTCTTCACTCTCTGTCTCGTCCCCATACTCATTAAGTCGGGCTTGACGTTGTCGAGGGTCAATCTTCATGTTGTTGAGCATAGTCTCATTAATGTAGTGGATCGGTGCAAAGTCATCCATGTTAAGTCTGTAGGCGAACTCTCGAGCAATCTTGCATACGAGTCGGCCAAATAGAAGTGAGATATCATTCCTAGGAGAACGTGCCATCTGGACTATTTGTAGTAGGGTGAACGTAAGCAGACAGAACTTGTCTCCCTGCCCAGTTCGATACATGAAATCTACCATCAATCGAGTGCATTCAGTACGGTTACCCCACCTAGGGTACACATTATATGTGAATAAGTGGTGAAGCAAGAAAAAATCGTCTGTCATCTCCGACGCCGGGAGGCTTCTGCCTTCCTTCCAATGAGCTAATCGGCCGTAGAGGTAGCGCATGCGGTGATCTCTCTTTCGCGCATTCTTGAGAGATTTATCGCTAGCATGCACCTCTCCACGTGAAATTCCCATGATCCAGGATACCAAATTCACATCAACTGTTACTTCCCGCCTTCCAAATGGAATCTTGAACTGTAGAGGCTCCAGCAATGGGTCCCGTATATGCGCATAGAAGGCTCGAACCATGTTCTCAATGTGTGAGACTCGCCCTCGAATATGGGACTCCACCTAGCATCCACCAGGTAGTCCATCATTGGATATAGCCCAGATAGCTTCTCATCCACAAGAGCCTCAAGCACAACCCTACGGCCACCAAAACGGCCGTGTTCAAAGCCGCCCGGTAGAACTTGCTCAAGTGGGAGTCAAGGATCGAGATCCTGCTTCGTCCTTCGCTCTTGGGTAGCGCTTGTGCTAGCTTTGGCGCCCGCCTTCTTCCTCCGTCGAGTAGGGCGGCTAGGCCCAGCTTCATCCGTGGGAGCTCTCTTCTTTCCCATGAGGGAAAGAATGGTGGAGAGAGAGAAAATGATTGCCACGAGCTCAAAAAAAGCCATAAAAACCCAAATAGCTTTACAGTGGAGGTAAATTTGGGGCTCTTGAAAGGTGAGACACAAAGCTACAAACTTTGTGCCCAAATCGGTAAGAAAAAGGGAAAATGGAAATAGGGGAAGATAGGGTTTCGAGGAGGATGAGGGAAAGAGAGTATGTGGTGAAGGGAGTGAAGAAGATAGTGGAAGAGGGGGAGATTTGAGGGAGAAAAATAAAGTTTTTGGAGGTTTGGAGAGCTTGAAAGTGTATAGGGGAGGAAAAAGGAGAAAATGAGGAAGAAATAGGGGTCCACATGTGATTTGGTGGGCCCCACAACGTCCCACATGAATCAGCCCATCAGGCCCTCACCTACCCGATAGGCCCGGGCGACCCTGGGCGTGGCTGACCGCAGTTGGCACTGTGCCACCGAGGTTCGCTGGACCCGGGCACGGTGCTGCCATGGTCGGCACGTCGCCGCTGTGGTTTGCTGGACCCAGCACGGTACCGCCACGGTTGGGCGGTGGCCATCCCACTCTCAGGGTGCCGTATGTGTGCAGGACCCCCATGGGTCCCACCGTTTTGCGCAACTTGGGCCCCCTTTGCCGTTTAAAGTTGTTTTGGGTCCCATTACGTGTATATTCATGCCTTTGGCGTGTTTTGCACGTGGGATTGACTGAATTGATGTCCATAATCATCAATTGATGGACTAAATGGAGATTAGGATCATTTTACACGGTCATAGGTGCCTACGGGATGCACCACGATGGTCAGTTTTGGTCGAACCCAACGACCGATGAAATTAGAGATCTTATAACCGTTTCTATGTTGTATCAAACCCTCCTAAGTTAGAATAAGTCAGTGTGTATCGTGTGACCATAACCCAGGTCCATTTTAATCCAAATCATGCTCTAATACCAACTTGTAATGCCCTGAAAATCAAGAATCGAGCAGAAGCTCAGTTCCCGAGTTCCAATGCATCACTTATGTAACATAGATAATGATGATTGAATATTGATCATATTAGTGCATTAAACATGAGTGGGATTATACCAAATCAGCATATCATACTCCATAGATAGTTAAATTACGTAAGCGTAAGATGGTGATAGATATATATAAAGTATATAAACTGATGTAGGTATCCAAAATGTGAACATGTTACCAGGTTAAGTATATACATGTATACTCCAAAAATGAACAAAATGGATATACATGGGTGTTCCAAAAGTGTAAAAATAACAAGTGTAATGATCTAGACAACATCCTTACAACCCCGTCGATTAAAGCAGTCTACATAAACTCGATTGATAACTGCATATATGAGAACTCCTCATCATCACAAAAGTCCGGCTCTGCCTCGAAAGCATCGCTAAAATTTGTATCTACAATAGAGTCTAGTTGGTGTTTAAAGCACCATCCCAGAACGTGGGAGGGAGTGATCAACTTAGTGGAATTATAAAGCAAAGGTTAACATCTATTCAATCAGTCAAGCAGTAATGATAAAGTAGTACACACTCATGTCCTAAGTACTCTTATTAATACAAGAATGGTATGCTGTAATGATGTATGCTCTCGCCTGCACTCCCTCTTCCGAAAACGTCTAACGATCGCGGCATGCACCACTCCCAGTAAACAAGCACTTCCTTGTCAAAGTACCGTGCAATGCGATGCATGAGCATGTTATCCAAGTTCTTAATTAAATCTTTTTCATACAACAGGATTGGGAAGCTAAGGTACCCCCTTTATATCATATACCCAAACATTGATCCATCTAAGGTCATCAATCCTAGCAGTCACATATGATAGGCAGTTTTCTAAGTCATTACAAAGAGGCTCATCACCTTAGCGCAGGCCTAGTTTATACTTTAGTTTACTATGGAAAGGCTCGTCACCTCAACGTAGTTTCTAGTCTATACTTGAAGTCACTACAGGCTCGTCAACTGATTATAGGTCGACAGTTCAAATACAGTGTCCCAAACACCACGGTATTCGGCTCATGAGTTTGGGTTACTCACTGGTTACTACGGGGATGCTCATCACCCCAGCGTAGGCTGACAGCTCGACCACGGTGTCCCATAAACCACCATGTCTAGCTCATGAGTCTTAGCGGATCATGATATCAAAGTTAGACGAGTTTTCACTAGTGAGTTTGGTACCTTAGATTCAAGCAATAGCATCCATACATGGTGAACATACATTGGGCCAATCAGGTTGCTTGACAAGCTTAACTGGTGTGAGCAAACGTCGAGTTGATCGACATAGAGCGCATAAGCACTTCGTGTGGCCTAACCACTGTCGACTAGCAGCGTACGACTCAGATTCCTCGAACCTATCTGGTGTGGTGAAACGACCTCAGCCACAAACTCAAAAATCATTACCGATTCCCTGGACTACGTCGTAGTCCCAAACACACTCTAATTAATAGAATACGCATGTAGTAGCCAAAGCCAGCATATGATAATCAAAATCAAATATAAACCTTACTTAAGCAGTTCGACAAAACACATACTACACATGTTACTGTACATAGGCAATTCATTCATAAAATACGTAGTAGTAAGATATGCTATATAAAGGAAACTGTAATTATGTATAAAGGAGTTTGAGAATTCCATCTCAACACCCTCGTTAAATACATTCCACCAAGCCTTTTATCAAACACTTAGCCAACACATATTACATACATGTAATAAATTAGTAAAAAACACATATTATAGCAAAACCTTTCACAAAAGAGTTGTCACACATACAATAATCATGCATTCTCAGTCAATAAACATGGCAAGTATAAATCACAATTTCATACTCATTCAAACATTTCAACATACACATGGAATACATTAAAATCAACATAGTTTATATATGTATAATAGACAGGAAACATCAAAAATAGGCACGTGTGGTAAAAATCAAGTCAGTCATAAACCATTACTGACATTGAAAGCCTTAAAAACCATAACCTAAACATCTATAGTCTGCACCTTTCACCGGTAAACTCGTAACGAACTCAGTTTAAACCCTAAGTCTTGCCTACAGCACGATGGCAACCTATAGCTTGAAATAGGTTAGCTATTTCACCATTTACTCTATTTGAATACGTAAACCAGATTAGGGTTAGAATTTCTTACCCAAGTATGGAGTCAGAATAGTTGGAATAGTGATACAGACAGGATGGTTCTGCACATGGAGTGATGGGATTAAATCCCAGGAACCGTCTCTAACTTTCTCTCTCTTTCTTCTCTCTTCTCTCTCTAGGGTTTAAAAATTCATATGTGGAGGGAGAGATAGGGTTTAAGGCTCTTATATAGGCCCAGAACTGATAGGAATGGCTTAAGGCCATGGGATAATTAGGTTATACCTAAAGGTTGGCTGTTTCAGTCTAATGGAGCTATTCTAGAGGCCCTTTTTCAACATGCGGTTGGACTTAAGCTCCCTAACCTTGGATATAGGTCAGGCTTAGATCTCGGCCCAATTGGATCAGTAGATCGACCGCGGGGGACCTGTTTCAGTTCAATGATCACCGATACTCTACTAGGCCACAAGTGCACTTTCCTGTGTTGGAAATTTTTCCTTATGTGCGTGTAATTGGGTTAAAATCTGATGGTCTGAATCCTTTATATTCAGCCTGCAAGTGTACGACTCAATTCACTTAAGTTTTAGTTCATTTCCTAAAGATATTTACATTTCTCACACACTTCGCTCCGGGCTCAGGTTATGCACTTCTGGATACTTTTAGGACTCAATTTTTGAGATGGTTGTCAAGTCTAGCGAAGTAGTCGTATCGTATAGTTTCATAGTAATCGAACTTTCGACATGCAGTCCAGGTCCGATACAGAGTTTTGTGATGCTCCCGAGAACAACTGAGTTTTGAGATGGATACTAAGTTTTTAGGTATTATAGCATTAATGGTTCTACTCATTTTGGGTCTTACAAACCGTATTTAAAGTGATTAGTGCTAATTTCAGAGATAATCTAGTTTAACACTTAGTTAATTCACGTTTAATTTCTAAAGGATTTGGTCCTTAGTGATTTCTGCCTGAGGTGATACTCGGGTCTTTGTACGGATTTTTTCGAGGCATTACATTTACTGGGAATGGGGTGTCATAAATTTTATTTATGATTGTCATACATTATGAACACACATGATCAATCGACTATAGGCTAATTCAATTAACTTGGAGAATTCTAGTGCAACCGACATTAGGTACAAGCCTCCCGTGAGTCAAGATATTATTAGTAGTCCGTATTCGACCCAAGTCAATCAAACAAGCCTATGGTGGCCGACCTAACTCGAACCACCCCTTAGTTCTGGCGATAAGCTGACTGTCCTAATATTGTAAGAAATCGTAAACACTGCTACGAACTTAGCAATTTGTCATGTAGTTATACCGAGATTTTATATGAAGCATGGATTCAACGACACATCCACTTAGGCATTTCATTAAATATATGAGCATTAGTAGAACAATACATTTGCTTAGTTATTTCATCAAATATATAAGTATCAATAGAGAAATACATTCACTTAGTCATTTTATCAAACATATGAGAATTAATAGAACAATACATTCAATCACTTAGGCATTTCATCAAACATGTGAGTATCCATAAACAAATAATAACACATGTTGCAATAAAATTGGAAATATGGACATGGTAGCAATCAACAGGCCAGTCACAACAAGATATCATTAACTAAGATCCTCAAGGGTAGATAAATGGCAACTTAAGTATAATAGTTCGCACCTTTAAGAAGGAATCTCCGATTTTGAGCTCTTAGGGTTAGGGATTTGGAAAAAATGATTCTTATACCAAATTTTAAGAAATTAAGTGAGATTCATGCAATTCAATATGGAAAAACCTAAGTTAGAAAGTATTATTCATTTCCTATCTCTCGATCACGAATGGGATGAATTCATCGAAGGAGAACGGTCGAGGCTAGGGCTTAATCGAATGAAACTTATCAAGAACACTCCAAGATCTTCCTCCTCCTTCTCTCTTTCTCTTCACTCTCTCTTTCTTTCTAAGGTAAAATTCAGATGGGAGGAAGGGGTGCCCCTAAATACTTTATTTATAGCATTAGAAATGGTGTAAATTGCCTTAAGGGCTAGGCTTTCATCATACTAGCCCTATGGGAGGGTATTTCTAACCTTTGGGGTCCACTATGGGGAGTATTGGTTGACATCCACTAGAGGATAATTGGCCTGGGTGAGGATGTATGTGTGGATACGATCGGCCTGCCATTTGAAAGTGTAAATCGATACGTATAATTAGAATTCAGTTCAACAGTTCCCGATCATCGACTGAGGCCAAGGCTATACGGATATGTACGAGGTATTGACTTGGATTGTTGCCCTAAATTTGATCACGATCTAACTATTTGAAAGCCACAACTTTAGTAAAGACCATATACAAACAACTAATTTAAGTTCTTGATTAATTTTTAAAATATTCACACATCTCATGCACTGACCTTATGAGTTAAATTTGAGCAATTTAAGATGTGATCTCGACTTGATATCCCACAATGGACACCAAGCCCGCTAAGACAGACATCTTTCTATATTTTGAATTCAATGGCCCACAAATGGGTGTTCTTGATCTAGTTTGATTAATTCGGGTATTTTTTAAATAAACTAGGCATTGAGACTTCTTGTGTATGAAAACTAGGGTTTGGATTGGCTTAATTCATAGTGCACCCTTTCCATAATTAGCAAAAATGGTGATTCGACTCTAATCACCCTAATTTGACTATAATAGAGACTGCCTGAATTAATAAAATATAATAAAAATAAAAAATTTAAATTTAACCATATATTATAATTCCTAACATGATTAAAAGTAATTCCTATGAAGATACCAAATATAAAAACTCTAAGATGAAAAAGATAGGTGCAGCCTGTCGACAACGTGTAGTTGTAGAAATTTTTCAGTTTCAATAGGTTTATTTCTTGTAATATTTTTGGTACTTTTAATGATTAAATTATTTAAAAGAATTTATGATAGTTTATCATCAAGTCTACTTCATCCCTACCAAGTTTTATTATATTTTGAGTTTTAAACAAATTCTAAAAATTTTGAAAGTACCAACTGTCTGAAACTAACAATTTTTGGTATAGTTTTCAAAATGTCCTAAATAAACATTCTTTAAGTTTTATTTTTATTTATTTATTTATTTTTCTATAAAACTAGACTCATTACCTTCAATTTGGATTTTGAATTACCTCAATCAGAGTTGTAAAACAAAATATATGAATTTTTAAAGTCAGTATACAAAAACTGTCAGTTTTTGAACTTACATCAGTGGTGAACAGGGGATGGCGATGGCACCACTACTTGTTGTCCAATTTTGGCAGTGAATGGCAGTGAAATGCCAAGGTCCATCCTGAAAGTGTCTTGGTTTATCAAATTATATGAGTGTTGAGTAAGTCTTCAAGTGAGCCTCGAGATGAAGATTACAAGATCAAGACCTCAACCAAAAAGAAGCTCGAGTACTCCAAACAAGTAAATGAAGCCTCACTTCCCTAACCAAACACTTGAGGTAAATGATCCCCATTTAACTTATTCTTACCTTTAACTCCATGAAAATCATCTTTGGTAAGCTTAAGTGTTGAACACTTAGAATGTTAGAGGAGTAAAACATAAACTACACTGGTAAAATCGATTACATCGATTTGTAATCAAAGTCAGTTCCGATTCTATCGAACATGGTTCGATTGCATCAAAGACAAGGCTCATTCTGTCTAGCAACAAAATAATCAAATGTTGAGAATTGTCTATTATATCAAATAATGTTCGATGACGTCAAAATTCAAACTTTGATATAATCAAACCCTATTCGATGACATCGACTTAGGGCACTCCCTCTACACAAAAAACATTCTAAAAGTATTCATTGATATAATCGAGTCACTTTCGATTACATTGAGAGTAAGTTCTTGATAGTATCGAAGCCTTTTCGATTACATTGAAAATAAAGAACATTTTGTCCAGCAAACCACTCAGGAAAATACATCTCTTTGATCACGTTGAATACCATTTGATGTCATCGAAATTCAAAATTCATTGTCATCGAAATTCAAAATTCAAGAGCATCGAATGATTATCGATAGCATCGAATATCAAGATAAAATCTTCCAGCAACCAAAGGTAATTTTCTGAAGGAAATCCAATTGGATCGAACTACCTCTTGATGATATCGAAGTGCACGTCGATAGAATCGAAGGGCACTCAATAAAATCGAGCAAAATCTATTCTACACAAAAATGAATATATATGTGTTGAAAATCAATGTAAGCTCGATAACATCGAAATTCAAATTTTGATGGAATCAGAGTCTGCTCGATAGTATCGACAATGACGGATTTCTGCCTATTTTTTTTTACTGTTGGGATTCCTTCTTTATAAATACCACAAGTTGCCTCTTAACAAAATAAGCTAAAAATCAAGGGAGTTTGAGAGAGTTGCTTCATACAGATTATACCCTCTTCCTCATTCCCTCTTTCTCATTAGAGTTTGTCATTCAATCTTATCATAAGCATTAATTCATCATCTTATGTGCTTAGATTGAATTATGAACTTTAGCATTCATTGAGTTTCCAACTAACCTCTTTGAAGGTAAATCTTAGTATTGAAACTCTTGAATGCATAGATCATGGGAACCTTCTCTATGAGTGTTTAAGATCATATCTTATAAATAGAGAAGAACAAAACTCTAAACCTCAAAACCTCGAAGCATTTATCGAAGCATCAGAAGTGGTTGCGGTTCAAGGGAGCTGAAGACTCTTCGTCATCATTAAAGATTTTCACATAGTTCGAGAAAGGGGCTCACTCACTTATTCGTAAGCATATAGAGTCTGTCGAGTTTGAAGCCCTTTCCTTGTGTAGGATTGGGATTCAAAGTTTGAGTGACAAACTCGTCATGACCTTTTTATAGGCCTCCGACAAGAGAATATGAGGTCTTTGTGTAGGACAAGTTGCCTTGTGTATGCTTAAGTTGCCTTGTGTAGGCTTAAGTTGCCGTGTGTAGGCATTGCCTTATATAGGCTTGGGTTTCCTTAGGTACGCATCCAGTTGTATCCTTGGGTAGGACTCATCACCTTGTGTAAGCATTTAAGGGAACTTTGTGTAGGTTATGAAGGTTCACGGTTAACCTGATTTAAAACCATTGGATAGTGAAATCTGGTACACTCTAAGAGAGAGTACGTCTGTCGGGAGTGGAGTAGGCAAGTGGTTGAACCATTATACATGATTGTGTTATAGGTTGGTTATTATGCATTATTCTAATTATACTTATAATTATTAAAAGTCTTTTATGTTGCATGATTTGGTTAATGTATAAGTACTAATAAAGATCACATCCCACACACTATCATATACACTATCTCTTATAGGTTGTTCTTCATATAAAAATCTTGTATAAGTGTCACGTCCCAAACTTGAAAATCGGGTTCACAAAATTTTCGATTGCCGAATCCGGTGCCGACAGCCTCCGTAGTACCCCATTCTTGACTCCCAACATTCATACGCTAGATTCCAATCTTGGGATCCTGCAAGGAGGATTTTCCAACGTACATTTGTCTCATAAGAAGCATAACCACAAGTTTACCTAAATTACAAAGGCAGCATCATCACATATCCACTAATATAAATAGTTGAATACAGTGCTGAAAGGAAAATACATATATCAAAATCAAATCTCTAAAAGACCGTTGCATGCAACGTGCTCAACGTTGCTACAACCTAATGTCACCTGCATGAATCTATCGTGCATAAGCTTATAGACAGCTCAGAGGGTGGTGTAAGTGTGTGCACAAGATAAGTGTCAAGTATTCAATACAATGCCATAATCATATAATGTCAAAGTACGCAATGCAGATCATAATAAGCCAATATCATGTACTGAGGATGCAATGCAATATGAAAATCCTTATGAGTCCACAAGTACCCAAAATGTCATATGTCGCGGATGCAGTATGCGATGCGAATGAAACGACCATGCTAGAGTGTGAAATCGGGACGATAGTACATAGTATAGCAGGTTATGGTGTCCATTACAAGAGATTTCTATCCAAACCAGTCTCATACTTAAATTTGAATAATCAGACTCAATGTGGTAAACTCCTGATCTCAGGTTGGTCGTGTGCCTCGGCTGAAATCCTGGCCATTATGAGGGTACACTTATCAATTAGTTACGAACCACCAGCCAGAGTGGGTAATGAATGATGAATGAATGAGTAAGATGTTAAGTATACAACTCCTACTCAATAAGTCCACATATCAACACCGTACATCTCTGAGATCATCACCGGGGTCCAGTACACTCTACATGCAATTGTTACTCACTGGACGTGCAACTATGCAAGTGGAAGAGACCTCACTATCCGCCTGGCCAATAATCAGCCAATATCTACATGGCACGTCATTAGCGGACCCAATTACGAGCTGGTCAAACTCAGCCTAGCTATGCCCACTCCTTTCAAGCGGGTAAGGCCATAACCCCTTCCCAACCAATCACAATATAGTGGGAGATACGTCCTACTGGTATTCGGTACTCAGGCGCTCATGTATCCACTCGGTTTAGATGTTAGGGCATCTCTTGGCCACGAAGGTTTAGAGATTTTCACCCAGGGACATCTATGGCGCCCCTATGCTAGTAACAGATTTCTGATGTCCATCTGGCCATCCACGACATGTATATGGAGGCTACGACCCTGATATCTCTAGGGCGTACAGTATCACAACACAAAATGTAAGATGCATGAGTCATATAATCCAGTCATGCATCAATCCTGTGTATACCGTGCACTCATGTGAGACAATCTCTGCCTATCAGTGAGTCTGTAACTGCTGTGGTTTGAACCCTCTTTGGTTATCAAATTTTGTGTGTCAAAACCTCTATATGTGTCTTGTGTTGGTATCTTATTATATATGCTTGAGACATCTCTACTTCAACACACAACGATGAACTCCTCAAGATAGTTCAAGCTACATATTTGATGATATTCAAGAACAGTTCAAGTTCATGAAGAGTTGAAGTTCAAGACTCAAATACTCAAGCATCGTAAAGTTCAACATCTAAACTAATGAAGGTTCAATGTCCTTGGTAAGGTTTGATTGACCTTATGTTGACCTTTAGTGTAGGTCATTTTGGATACATAATTCATATATTTTCTACAAATGATTTTGGTCTGTTCTACGACTAGTCCTGGACCTTGTTTGACTAGTCCTAGCACTAGTTCGACCAATTCTAGAAATTTCAAGACCAGTCGAAGTTTTGTTGTAAATTATCAAAATTTTCTATTCGGCTACGACTAGTCCTGGAGTCTGCTCGACTAGTCGTGGGATGCTCACGATTCGACCTTCGACCAATCATGAAACCACGATTCCAACTCCAGCAACTAAATCAAGGGTCACATGACTAGTTGTGTGAGGGTCACGACCAGTTGTGGACGTCCTTCGACCAGTCATGGACTGCTCACGACCAGTCGTGCAACGGTTTTATCCAATCGCGCCCAAAAATTCAAAAATCTATTTCTTCTTTGACTAGTCATGACGACCCTAGGACCAGTCGAAGACGAATTTCTACAGCTATAAATAGCACATGAATTTTAGAGTTTTTCATAGAAAATTAAGAAAATTAAAAGATCCACTCTGAGATAAGTTTGTGTCTATTCTTAAGCTATATTGTGCATAATTTTATTTTCTTTTGTTAGCTTTTTTCTATTTGATTTAATTCATTATTCCAATCTGATTTGAAAAGAGGAAATAGTGTTTTCCTTCTTCTGGGAATTGAAATCAAATAGAGCTAGCCCTGTCTATTTTAATTTAAAATCAATTAGAACTTAGAACCATTATAAAGTGATTGGACATCGAACTTTCATATCCGAACATCTACTCCAATTGATTCTTCCGGGCTGCTATAAAGGAGAAATCCAGGTATTTTACAATTTCATAAAATTTTTATTCTTTTGGTTTTTGTTTGGAATTCGCCAGAAAATTTTCATTTGTTGGTTATCTGAGGAGAGCCAGAAAACTCAAAATAGTGTGGGTTTATGGATTGTGTAAGCCCAAGTTAAAAGACACAATTGTGAAGGTTTTAGGTGAACCTGTGAAACCTATATTTGATAGTGAACGCTGATATCCCTGTGTGAGGATATTAGGAGTGGAGTAGCATTCTGTGTGGCTGTTGTAAAACAGTTGGTGTACACATAGGGGAACCACTATAACTCTTTGTCTTGTAGATTGCTTGCTTGCTTAATTCCTTATTTTTTATCATTCAGTTCTGTGGAATGTATATGTGGATGTGAATGCTGTAACCATTTACATTTCAAGCAAGTGTGGAGAATGTTATAATAATCTAGAGATTTATTTCAACATTTTTACTTTTATCAATCTATGCTTCAATTTCAGTAATTATTCTAGTAAGGTTTCCCTGCCATTTTTATGGTGCATGATTGTCCCTAGAATAATCAATTCTTTAGATTGCAATTCCTTTGCTATTTATTTTCAGATTGAGTTTTTGATTCAAAAGACGTTCTAGAAATAAGGTTGTCCTACCATAAGCCCTTGTTGATTATGATATAAGGTTGTCCTTAGAACTGAATTTGTATCAACCTCTCAATGCTTGTTTATTGAGATTGATTTAATTCCAACATTGTGAATTGATTTATTTTGTAAGGCTATTTCTTCATTTTAATCCCCGTATTTAATTTTATTTTGACATAGTCCTATTCATCCCCCCCTATAGGACATATAGCTTGGCCATTTCAAGTTGTATCAGAGCCTAATAGCTCGTTCTTACTGCTTTTATTTGGATTTATTTCTTGAGCTAACGATCTAAGCTATATAAAAATATGTTAAATTTTGATAGCCTCTCAGTCACTAGGCCTCCACCATTTGATGGCTCCAACTATGCCTATTGGAAAGCCAGAATGAGGATCTTCTTCAAATCATTGGATGAGAGTGTGTGGCAAGCCACAGTGACCGAATGAAAACCCCCTACCACTGAAGTAACTGGAACCGACGGTTCAAAAACAATGAGAGTGTCTCCTTATTTCTCATGGACCACACTTCAGAAAAATGAGAATAGTGCCAATGCTAAAGCACTAAATGCTATCACTTGCGCACTATCACCGGATGAATTCAAAAGAAGTATATCCTGTGATACTGCAAAGGAAGCCTGGGATATATTAGAAATGACACACAAGGGTACATCAATTGTCAAGAAGTCTAAAGTCCAACTCTTCACAACTAAATTTGAAGAAATTCATATGGAGGAAAATGAAATATTTATGAACTTTTACACTAGACTGAATGACATTGTAAACTCAATGTGGGGTCTTGGCGACAAAATTCCAGAAAATAAAGTATGTGCAAAGATACTACGCTCACTTCCTGAACGGTTCAACTCTAAAGTAACCGCGATCCAGGAACTTCGTGATACGGATAATATGAGGGTAGAAGAACTAGTTGGTTCTTTACAAACCTATGAATTGAACTCCTAAAGGTAAATCTATTGCTTTAACATCTTCTAAAGGTATTTTTCAAGAAAACTCGGATTTAGAAAATTCAGAAGATGATATGACGCTCTTAGCTAAAAATTTTTATAAGATTTTTAAAAGTAAGAAAAAGGTCGATTTCCAAAAGACAAACAAAAAGAAATGATCTAAACCAAAGTCTCGAACTTGAAAATCTTTGAAAGATAGTCAATGTTACAACTGCCAAGAATATGGGCATTTAGCAAACAAATGTCCTAAAAAGGACAAACCCAAGAAGAAGGGTATGTTGGCTACTTGGGACGAATCATCTGATTCTGAAACCTCTTCTGAATCAGAAGATTTCGAAACCGAGTCGGGCAATGATGTAAAAGTCCTTATGACTCTAGCCAAGTTCACATTTTCAGATCACTATGATTCAACTAGTGAAGAAAATATGTATAGTGATCATGAAAATGAAGAAGATCTTCAAGACGCTTATAATGCCTTATATAAGGAAAGTTGTAAAATTGCTGTCAAACTTAAACTTCAAAAAGAAAAGTATTTTAAACTCAAAGAATGTTTTAAGACTCTTGTTTTAGAAAAGGCACAAACTTCAGATTGTCTTGAAAAATTAAAATGTGACTTGGAATTCAAAAACTCCCTAATTGAAGATTTGAAATCTGAAAATGAGAATCTTAAAAATGAAGTATCCTTTCTTCTGAGTTTAAAGGACACATGGAGATATGCCTAAGGTGATCCAAAATTAGAAAAATTATTATCCGGATCAAGAAAATGTGGCGATCAATCCGGGTTGGGCTATGATAAGAATATACCTCCCAAACAAAAGGATACTCCTCTCAAATTTGTGAAAGGAGAAGCCTCAAACTCAAAAGAGAAAAATATTTATCGAGATTTTTCTAAAAATACAAAAACTTTTCAAAATTCCAAAAAGCAACCATGTCAATTTCAAAAATCAGAACAGAAACCTACTAGCTGAAAAGATAATTGATTTACTCAAGGAGCTCTTGAAATTTAACTCGGTAGGTCATTCTTACAACTACAATCAAAAGAAGACCAACTATACTCCTAAACCCAAAACAGTTCTGAAATAGGTTCCTAAGAGTGCCTGCTTGGTTGCTCACACTGCTTTCAAAGCAACAAGCCATTCAAAGTGGTACCTAGATAGTGGATGCTCCAGACATATGACAGGAGACAAAGCTTTATTCACTGATCTTAAAGATATGACTAATGGGTCTGTCACATTTGGTGATGGAAGTAACTGTAAAATTATTAGCAAAGGTACGGTTCAACTTTACAACCTTCCTTTATTTAAAGATGTTTAATATGTTGAGGGACTAAAACACAACCTGTTAAGCATATCTCAAATATGCGATAATAATCATAGTGTGAAATTTTTCAATCAAGGTTGTGAGATCATAAACAGAAAGGGTTCTGTAATATTAACTGGTTGCAGAACTTCGGAAAACTACTATATAGTAAGTGATGGTAGCTCATCTAACCAAAAGTGCTACATGGTCAATACTAATGAGACAGAACTATGGCATAAATGCCTTGGACATGTGCATTACCAAAATTTATACAGATTGAGAAAAGGAGAACTAATTAGAGGTCTACCTAAGTTACAAAAAGTAGACAAAATATGTGGCGAATGCCAGTACGGTAAACAAACTAGGAGCTCTCACAAAAAAGTGAACTTCAATGCCACATCTAGACCACTCGAGCTTATCCACATGGATCTTATAAGACCAACAAGAATGGAAAGTCGAGGCGGCAAAAAATACATCTTGGTTATCGTAGATGATTATACAAGATACACTTGGGTTTCATTTTTAAGAGACAAATCAGAAACCCTTGATGAAGTGAAAAAGATCATCAAACGTATCCAAACTGAAAATTGTTCTCAAGTTAGTAAGATCCGTAGTGATCATGGATCCGAATTTAAAAATAGCAATTTTGAGAAATTTTGTACCAAACAGGGAATATCACACAATTTTCTGCGCCTAAAATGCCACAACAAAATAGTACTGTGGAAAGAAAAAATAGAGTGCTTCAAGAAATGGGAAATATTATGTTGAATAGCATGAAGCTCCCTAGAAATCTATAGGCTGAAGCAGTAAATACTGCCTGCTACATTATTAACTGTGTTTATACTTGTAAATCTAATAATAAAACGGCTTATGAAATGTGGTTTGACAAAAAGCCTACTGTCAAATACTTCATGTTTTTGGCAGCAAGTGCTACATTTTACGTGACCATGAAAACTTGGAAAAGTTTGACACTAAAAGTGACGAAGGAACCTTTTTAGGATATTCTTTAAACAGTCGTGCTTATTGTGTTTTGAACAACAGGACTGGTGTGATTCAAGAATCAATCACTGTGGTCATTGATGATCACTTGAATACACCTGCCCCTAGTTCAAACAATGATGAAGTTCTTGTAGTTGAAAAATCAGGTACTTCATCAAGTGAAATTAATTCTGAATTAAGGATTGTTAAAGATCATCCAACTACTCAAATTCTTGAAAACCCTCTCACTGGTGTTCGTACTCATAGACAAATTGAAGACATATATAATTACGTATGTTTTACATCCCAGATTGAACCGGCAAATGTAAAAGAAGCACTTTCTGATGAAAACTGGATAGTTGCGATACAGGAAGAACTTAATCAATTTGTTCGTAATGATGTCTGGTATCTTGTTCCTAGACCTAAAGATAAACACATAACCGGAACAAAGTGAATTTTTAAAAATAAGTCTGATGAACTTGGAAATATTATTCAAAATAAAGCAAGACTAGTTGTACAGGGGTACACACAAATTAAAGGCATCGATTATGATGAAACCTTTGCCACTGTAGCCCGTCTTGAATCTATTAGACTTTTTATATCCATTGCATGTTTTAGAAAGTTTAAACTTTTTCAAATGGATGTAAAGAGTGCCTTTTTGAATGGCGATTTACATGAAGAGGTATATGTGGAACAGCCTCCAGGGTTTAAAGACCCTAAGTTTACTAATCGTGTATACCACCTTAAAAAAGTTCTCTATGGTTTGAAACAAGCTCCCAGGGCATGGTACGAAAAATTGACAAAGTTTTTACTGAGTCACAATTTTCAAATGGGTAGTGTCGATAAGACATTCTTTGTTAAGAAGCATAACGATGATATTTTAATGGTTCAAATCTATGTTGACGATATTATTAATGGATCAACGTGTACTAACATGACTGTTGAGTTTACAGAGTTAATGAAATCAAAATTCGAAATGAACATGGTTGGAGAATTAAATTATTTCCTAGAGTTGCAAGTAAAAAAATAACCTGATGGAATTTTCATTTCTCAAACCAAGTATGCTTTGAACTTGATTAAGAGGTTCAGATTTGAAAATGGTAAGAATTTTGATACACCTATGAGTACAACTCTAAGACTTTCAAAAGACTCTACAGGTAAAGATGTAGATCCTAAGTTGTATCGTAGCATGATTGGTAGTTTGCTTTACTTAACTGCAAGTAGACCTGATATTGCTTTAAGTGTTGGAATTTGTGCTAGATATCAGTCTAATCCTAAAGAATCTCACTTAACTGCTGTTAAGCGAATTATTAGATATGTCACAAGTTCAGTTAATTTGGGTCTTTGGTATCCTTATGATACTAGTGTTCAATTGGCTGGGTATTCAAATGCTGAATGGGCTGGTAATATCAATGACAGAAAATCAACCAGTGGTGGTTGTTTTTACATAGGAAACTGCTTGGTTTCTTGGTTTAATAAGAAGTAAAGTTCCATATCACTCTCAACCGCTGAGGCTGAATACATTGCAGCTGGAAATGCATGTACACAGCTGGTTTGGATGAAACGAATGTTGAGTGATTATGGTATCGCACATGATTCAATGGTTTTATACTGTGATAATTCCAATGCGATAAATATTTCTAAAACTCAATCCAGCATTCACGTACTAAGCACATTGACATTAGATTTCATTGTATTCGTGAGTTAGTGGAAGAAAAAGTAATATACTTAGAATATATTCCTACTGAGACTCAACTTGCTGACATATTCACTAAACTGCTCGACAAAAGCAGGTTTAATAAATTAAAATTTGATCTTGGTAAGTGCAATTTAAAATGATTGATTATGCGTCTTTGTAGTATAATATATATATATATGTTAATATAATAATGATTTTTATTTCAAATTTTGTTGAAAAATTGTATTTTTTTTATGGTACATGACCAGTCGAGGACGTACTCGACCAGTCGTGCCACGACCGGTCGAGGACGACCCATGACCAGTCGTTTAGCGCGCTGATGTGTTTATTTTGAGGAAAGTCCTTCATCCTCTTCATTCTAACCTCCTATCCAACACCTTATATTCAACAACTCCAACATAAACAAAATGCAGTTGGATTTGGCTCGAGGACAAGTTGATATTGGTGCGGGTGGAGCTGCTGCTGAAGTTGGGAATGATGAAGAGGGTGATGTTCCTCCTCCAGATGATATCAATATGGATGATATTTTTAATGAAATTGTTCTGACTCTAGGAATGATCCAGACTATGACCCATTTGATTTTGATACATGTCTGAGTGCATTAGAGGAGAAGGTAGAACAAATGCATGTTGGCCAAAATGCCCAATTCAAAAGTATGCGCAAGTATTTTAGGCGCCTACAAAAAGGCCTTCATCAAATTGATCCAACTATACCTGCTCCTTCTTCTAGATTAGATTGAGAATTTTACATACTTTCTCTTTGGATTGTAATAACTATATGACTTTGCTTTCTCTATGGTTATGTGACTGAGTTTTTGACTTGACTTGCTAATGTTTTATGTTATGATATTCTAAGTTCTCTATTAATTATCTTGCTTATTGATTCTTCCTGTGTCATATTTTTGATAAAAAGGGAGAGAATTGTGTGATTAATGATGAATATGATGATTGGTAGGTGTACTTCTCAGGGGGAGTTGTTAAACTCAGGGGGAGTTAGTAAACTTACAAGATATATTATATTATGCCTTGGTTATCTGATGTCAATGACAACGGTGCATGATTCTTTATTAATTCTTATGATGCTTCTCTTATTGTATTTTGTGCATTGAATATAGCAGTGTGTTTTGTCACAAATTTGACAAAGGGGGAGATTGTAAGTGTTGTGGTTTGAACCCTCTTTGGTTGTCAAATTTTGTGTGTCAAAACCTCTATATGTGTCTTGTGTTGGTATCTTGTTATATATGCTTGAGACATCTCTACTTCGAGACACGACAATGAACTTCTCAAGCTAGTTCAAGCTACATAGTTGATGATATTCAAGAACAGTTCAAGTTCACGAAGAGTTCAAGTTTAAGACTCAAATACTCAAGCTTCGTAAAGTTCAACGTGTTCAAGCTACATTAAGAAGAACTCAAGCTTCGTAAAGTTCAACGTGGTCAAGCTACATTAAGAAGAACTCAAGCTTCGTAAAGTTCAACGTCTAAACTAATGAAGGTTCAATGTCCTTGGTAAGGTTTGATTGACCTTAGGTTGACCTTTAGTGTAGGTCATTTTGGATACATAATTCATATATTTTCTACAAATGATTTTGGTCTGTTCTAAGACTAGTCCTGGACCTTGTTCAACTAGTCCTAGCACCAGTTCGACCAATCCTAGAAATTCTAAGACCATTTGAAGTTTTGTTGCAAATTATCAGATTTTTCTATTCGGCTACGACTAGTCCTAGAGTCTGCTCGACTAGTCATGGAATGCTCACGATTCGACCTTCGACCAGTCATGAAACCACGATTCCAACTCCAGCAATTAAATCAAGGGTCACACGACTAGTCGTGTGAGGGTCACGACCAGTCGTGGATGTCCTTCGACCAGTCGTGGACTGCTCACGACCAGTCGTGCAACAGTTTTATCCAATCGCGCCCGAAAATTTAAAAATCTGTTTCTTCTTCGACTAGTCGTAGTGACCTTAGAACCAGTCGAAGATGAATTTCTGCAGCTATAAATAGCACACAAATTTCAAAGTTTTTCATTGAAAATTAAGGAAATTAAAAGCTCCACTCTGAGATAAGTTTGTGTCTATTCTTAAGCTATATTGTGCATAATTCTATTTCTTTTTGTTAGCTTTTTTCTATTTGATTTAATTCATTATTCCAATCTGATTTAAAAAGAGGAAATAGTGTCTTCCTTCTGGGAATTGAAATCAAATAGAGCTAGCCTTGTCTGTTTTAATTTAAAATCAATTACAACTTAGAACCATTATAAAGTGAGTATTGGACATTGAACTTTCATATCCAAACATCTACTCCAATTGATTCTTCCAGGCTGCTACAAAGGAGAAATCCAGGTATTTTACAATTTCATAAAAATTTTATTCTTTTGGTTTTTGTTTGGAATTCGTCAGAAAATTTTCATTTGTTGGTTATCTGAGGAGAGCCAGAAAACTCAAAATAGTGTGGGTTTATGGATTGTGTAAGCCCAAGTTAAAAGACACAATTGTGAAGGTTTTAGGTGAACCTGTGAAACCTATATTTGATAGTGAACGCTGATATCCCTGCCTGAGGATATTAGGAGTGGAGTAGCATTCTGTGTGGCTGTTGTAAAATAGTTGGTGTACACACAGGTGAACCACTATAACTCTGTCTTGTGGATTGCTTGCTTGCTTAATTCCTTATTTTTTATCATTTAGTTATGTGGAATGTATACGTGGATGTGAATGCTGTAATTATTTACATTTCAAGCAAGTGTGGAGAATGTTGTAATAATCTAGAGATTTATTTCAGCATTTTTACTTTTATCAATCTGTGCTTCAATTTCAGTAATTATTCTAGTAAGGTTGCCCTGCCATTTTTATGGTGCATGGTTGTCCCTAGAATAATCAATTCTTTAGATTGCAATTCCTTTGCTATTTATTTTCAGATTGAGTTTTTGATTCAAAAGAAGTTCTAGAAATAAGGTTGTCCTACCATAAGCCCTTGTTGATTATGGTGTACGGTTGTCCTTAGAACTGAATTTGTATCAACCTCTCAATGCTTGTTTATTGAGATTGATTTAATTCCAGCATTGTGAATTGATTTATTTTGTAAGGCTATTTCTTCATTTTAATCCACTGTATTTAATTTTATTTTGGCATAGTCCTATTCAACCCCCCCCCCCTCCAGTACATATAGCTTGGCCATTTCAGAGTCTCATAATAACTTGCTCAATGACATATGCAATGGTCAACCACGTCTCATAACAAATATGCAGATGATGCATATGGGCATGTATCATGATGATATGCTATCACATACTCATAATAAGTATCGACAACCAGCACTAATAATCGACCTATACAATCGGCTTCAACAATCGGAATCGGCCTCAATAATCGGAATCGTCCTTAACAATCGAAATTGGCCTCAACAATCAGAATCAACCCCGACAATTGAAATTGTCCTCAATAATCAAAATCAGCTCGACAATCAGAATCGATAATCGGCCTAACAAATAGCCTAAGGGAAGGTCACAATGTGGACATTTAACCATCATTGCTCCCAAGGAGTGGCTCACATAGAGCCAAACATATCATGAGCCAATGACCTCATACAAGGACCTAATATATATCACTATGGGCCTCACTCATGGGTCGCATATACATCACAATAGGCCTTAGAACATGGGCCATAATTACATCTCATCGAGCCTCACTCGTGGGCTGCATCTACATCACAATGGGCCATATCTCAGGGCCTCATATACATCGCAATGGGCCACAACAATAGGCCTTAAATGAATCATAGTGGGCCTTAGCACATGGGCCATAAATACATCATATCGGACCTCACTCATGGGCTGCACATACATCACAATGGGCCTCATACACAGGCCAAATGTACATCACAATGGGCCTCATACACGGGCCGAATATGCTTCACAATGAGCCGCATCTCATGGGCCTTATATACATCACAGTGGGCCTCAAACACGGGCCTCATATGCATCATATCGAGCCTCAAACACAAGCCTCATATACATCATATCAGGCCTTAAACACGAGCCTCATGAGGCAGCCCACGATTCAGAAAATGGATGGACATCGTGTATACAGCACACACCTCACAGTGGGCCACACAATGCAAGGGGCTAAGAAAAATGGGTGAATATAGTATATATAGCACACATCATGGTAGATCGTACCATCCTTGCTGGACGGTGTGGATCCTGCACATGCGTGAGGTAGGCCCCATGGATGAACGCCCTGGTTAAACACATACCTCACGGGTCCCACTGTCCATGAGATAGACGGTGTGGATTAAAACACATGCATCTCGGTGGTCCCCACCATCCAGACCACTGGACGATGCCGTTCATACCATACACAAAGGTGGGTCCACGTTCAGATGGACAGTGGATAAAAGGCATGTTTCTGGTGGGTCCCATGTGTGGCCCACTTGCCATGTAATATAATATATATACTTATTATATATACATATATATATATATATATATATATATATATATATATATATATATATTGAAATCGTCCAGTCCCTGTCCTTAGACAGTGTGTACACACACATACAAGGTGGGTCCCACGTGACGCCCATCATATGATATTATATATACTATTATTATATTATTATTTTACTCTTCTTTTTAAGTATTCTAGCATCCGGGCCTTGGACATCTAGGCGGATGACCTAGATGAGGATACATACATTACGGTGGGTCCCACCATCCTTGTTGGATGGTGTGGATGCCACACGTGCTAAGAGGTCCCACCTTCATAAGAAGGTGAGAATACAACACATCGTCAAGGTGGGTACCAAGAACGCTATAGATATAACACGTATGTCAAGTGGTCCCACTATCCATCTGTTTGAACGGTGTGGATGACCGCATACATCATAGCAGGTCCACCGTCCTTTGTTGGTTTGGATGGTGGGGATAAAGTACATGAAACAAGGTGGCGCCACGCCAATGTGGCCCACCAGTTAGGATCAAACTGATATTTATGTTTCCCCTTCATCCAGTGTCCAATATGGACAGCATGGACAGAACACATGACAAGGCCCCACCGTCCAAAACATCTGGACGGTTGGATGGCATGGATGAAAAGAATATATCAGGTGGGCCCACATGACTGTGCAGCGTGGATCAAGTGGGCCACATGCCAACACACAAAGAAAGAGAGAGACATGAGAAGGGGAGGGACCCTGCCACTATGGACCCTCCCTATACAATGCGTACATCAAGACGGGTCCCACCATATGCGGGCCCTCAAATATACAAAATCAACAATTTAATAAGTCATGAACACCCACTGTTAGATCTCCTCTTCCTTCTTCCACCAATGCATCCTAGAGCTTCAATGGAACATGATTCAATGGTTAAGATTGATCATGGAGGGTGGGATTGGGTGGCGTAAGACCCGTATCCTATTCCGTACTGTTCCGTCGACTGTCGTTATCCTTCCCGTCGAATTTCGGCAATCCACGACCAGTAATCAATGTTTACGCATGACCCTAAGTCGTACCCCATAGATATGAGTCGGCTTAATCTGAGACTTGTACCATTACGACCGCACAGTCGTCGAGTTTTCAATGTCATGACTTGTGCACCGATCCGATACCCAGACGAGGAGATGTTGACCCGCGTTCAGTTCAAGAAAAAATACCTCGCGTTACAAATTCTAAGAGAATCTTTACAACATGTCAAATCAATCCCATCAATCACCTCTCATGTCAAGTACAAAGTACTCATGCTTCCTTTCTCCACAAGTTAAGAAAACTCAAAAGTCAACTAATCCATCACCTCACCCATCAGTCACATCCATCACCCATCTCCCATCACTTCTCCTTACAACCACCTCTCTCCCTCTTTTCTCACACCATTTCTAAGCAAGGAGAGAGGCCACACGTCCAAGCTCCTCCATGAGAGAAAAGTGAGTTGTGTGACCCACCTTCCCATCCCAAAAGCTCTCATCCTAGCCATCCATTTCTCATCTCCACCATTAAAGTGAAGCATAAGGAGAGTGGCTTTCCAACGGACTAAGAAGACCAAGTAGTGGGTGCTTCCATAGACTAGATTTCATATTTTTTTTATGATGGGCCAAGTGAGGCCTACCGATCAATGGTTTGGATCTCACTTTAGACCCTAGGATGTGGCCGATGGCCCATCTTGATTATCAATATCATTCCATGATGGGGCCATTTTTCATGGACCCCATCATGATGTTTACCTTCCTAGCTTGTATATGGGTCATCTAGACCGTCTATTTTTGTGGAGAAGGGATCTCCACCATTGGATTTCAATTTTTATGGGCCCACATGTTATGGGACCCACTTGATTTATGTTGTAGATCATGGAAGGGAGGGCCCATAGTGCCGGGGTCCCTCCATCACGCATGTCCCACTCTCTATCTCTCTCTCCCTCTTTTCTTCATCTTTTTATTATTTATTTGATGTGTGATGATATGGTCGTGGTGGCCCACTTGGATGGACCCCACCCTAAGGCATGTATTTTACCCAAG
This sequence comes from Magnolia kwangsiensis, assembly GCA_037074715.1. Classification (NCBI taxonomy): domain Eukaryota; kingdom Viridiplantae; phylum Streptophyta; class Magnoliopsida; order Magnoliales; family Magnoliaceae; genus Magnolia; species Magnolia kwangsiensis. The sequence goes on along the minus strand of CM073574.1, from coordinate 125,532,872 downwards.
CCTCCTATGGGTGGGGCCCACTATATATATGTGTTGTATATACACCATCCGTACATGTGGTGGGCCACCTGAGCAAGGCCCACCTTAAATGCATGTTTATGGCCAAGCCGTCCAGCGTCCAGAGACACTGGACGTGAAATGGAACCAATATATATATATATATATATATATATATATATATATTAGCTTGGTTCAAGCCTTGGAGTGGGATGCTCATGCAGGCCCCACCTTAATGTATGTATTCAATCCTTGCCATCCATCCTATTTACCAACTCATTTTAAGCGTTGAGCCAAAAAATCAGATTAATCAGAGCGTCTAGTGGGCCATAGTATTGAAAACAGTATTATTACCATTGAAATCTATCCAGATTTTTTCTACACGCTGAAAGAGGCCCAATATTGGTCTTGATAGAATTGTTATGGGCTGTGGAATCCAATGGCCGGAGTGGATTCATTAGATGCGGGCCCTACGGATGATAAACTGTGAGAAATCACGATTTCAAAAAAAAAAAAAAAAAACATATGTTGCTGCTACTATCTGAAGCACCACGGGGGGGGGGGGGGGGGGGGGTGGGGTCGGGCGAACACCAGAGCACCCACGGCCCCACACGTGGGCCCCACTTTGATGTTTATTTACCATCTAACCCGTCAATATGGTGGGCCCCTACCTTAAGCAGGCCCCACCCAAAAATTAGCCTCATACAAGGCTCAGGTGGCCCACATCAGAGAAAATAGTGGTGATTTAAAGCCTACCATTGAAACCCATTTTTGGGTCCACAGAAGTTTTGGATCAAGATAAAATTTGTATTTCCTCTTCATCCAGGTATGTACAACCTTATCAACGGATTAGATGAAAAATATATGTTATGGTGGGCCCCACATGGGAGCCCACAATGATGTATGTGTTGTACTCCCACCGTCTAGGCGGACGGTGGAGGCCACAGTAATGTATGATTTTTCATGCCGTCCAACCATTTTCTTTGGCTGCTGGACGGCTGGTGGGACCCACCATGATGCACGTGCTGCATCCCATCCCTCCAACCATTTTGAAAGATCATTTTAGTGCATGAGTTAAAGAATGAGGTAGATTTAAACTTCAAATGGACCCCACCACCTAAAGTAGTGGCCAATGACATCCACCGTTCAAAATTCCAAAGGGGCCATAGTACTTTCCTATAAATTGATATTCGCTTCCACGTCATCCAGCAGGTTGGATGGAAGTAAATGTTATGGTGGGCCTTATAAATTTTAATGGTGGAAATCATTATCCCACTTATATTTAGGGTATGGCCCATTTGAAGTATATGTAGGGCCCATTGGTATGGCCCATTTTAAGTATATGTAGGACCCATTGGTATGGCACATTTGAAGTATATGTAGGGCCCATTGGTATGGCCCATTTGAAGTTTATGTAGGGCCCATTGGTGTGGTCCCTTGAATTATATAAGGCCCATGTGATAGTGCCCATATGGATGTACTTGTGCCCATCTGTGGAGGCCCACCTTGATGCATTTGTAGCCCATATTTATGGCCCATTGTTGTGGTCCACCTTGAGGTGTATAAGGCCATTGTTGAGGCCCACTTTTCTATAAATGTAAGGCCCATATTATGAGGCCCATTGTGATGTATTTCAAGGCCCATGGGTTATGGACCATTGCAATGTACATAAGGCTCGTTGGTGTAACATCCCGAAAATCGGGGGGTCGAGTAAAAACACAACTCCCGAGTTCCAAAATGTTATTTATGCAACATAGATATGTATGATTGAATGTTATCTATGATAATGCATTAAACATGAGTGAGATTAAGCCAGAACAGCATATCATACTCCAGAGATCGTTAAATGTAACATCCCGAAAATCGGGGGGTCGAGCAAAAACCCAACTCCCGAGTTTCAAAATGTTATTTATGCAACATAGATATGTTTGATTGAATGTTGTCTGTGATAATGCATTAAACACGAGTGAGATTAAGCCAGAACAGCATATCATACTCCAGAGACCGTTAAATTTGCAAGCGAAAGACTGTAATAGTATGTATAACATATATAAACTGTTGTATGTCTCCAGAGTATGAATATGTTACCAGGTTATATACATACATGTATACTTCAAAAGTAAACAAAATGAATATACATGAGGGCACTAAAAATATAAAATGACAAGTGTTAATGTATCTAATCAACCTCCCTGTAATCCCGTCAATCGGATCACGCATAAAGGAGAGATCCTCCTCATCATCATCAAATCCAGCTCCACTTCGCAGGCCGCGCCATCATCTGCAATCACAATAGGGACTGGTGGGTGTCCGGAAACACCATCCCGTAACGTGGGAGTGAGTGATCAACTCAGTGGGATAAGAGAGCAAAGATTAGCATGTTATCAAATCAATCATGCGATAATAGTAAAGCAGTAAATCAAACAATCCTAATACTGTTGTTAATGCAATATGACATGACGTGATGTATGCCCTCACCGACGATCTCCCTCATACAGCAACATCTTACGACCGCGGCATGCCACACTCCCTAGAGTGCTCCACATCTTCCAGGCACATGCAATGCTATGGTGATATGATTTCCAAGTTGTTATTAGTCCATTCAAACAGCAGGATTGGGAAACTAAGGTACTTCCCTTTTATCAATCCCAACACAGATCCTGTCTAGGGTCGTCACCCTAGTAATCTCATACGATGTATATTTTGTAGGTCGCTGCGAGGGCTGGCAGGGTTGTTGCACGCACTCGTTGCTCCACTCCTCCATCACCTTATCAATACAGGCCTACTGTACTCTACTGCTACTGAAGGGTCGTCGCCTCCCGTAGACTCAGAATACGCTCGCGGTCACTACAAAGGACTCGTCGCCTGATCAGTATAGGCCGACAGCAAGAATATGGTGTCCCATACCACCATAATCTGCTCACGAGACTAGGTGCTCACTGGTCACTATGGGGAGGTTTGTGGCCCCAGCGTAGGCCGACAGCTCGACCACGGTGTCCTATACCACCATGCCCGGCTCATGAGTCTTTATGGATCAAGGTACCATGGTTAACAGGGTTTACAATGGTAAGTTCAGTACCCTAGGTTCAAGCAGTTATGACTCATGCAGGGTGAACATACAATGGCCAGTCGGGTTACTTGACGGGCTCGACTAGCGCGATCGCATCTCAAGTTGACGACATGAAGTGCGTAAAACACTTCGTGTGGCCTAACCACTGCCGCCAACTCCAGAATACGGCTCGCGTTCATCGACGCGTCGTTCGTGGCGAAGATAAGCTAACCACGAATTCGCTCGGTTACCGACTGCCTGGACTAAGCATAGTCCCAAACAATTATAGAATCACATCAGCAGTTGTGTAAGGGTAATGGAAAATAAAATACAACCATGTGAGCATGTTAACACATGTTATTACATGCAACTTAAGCAAATCATCTTACACATGTCTTTCGTACATATAATGCACTTATGCATATCGCCAACATATAGGAAATCATTTCCATCAGCATATTAATTGAGAATTCAATCTTAAACTAAATTAAAATGAAATCATCAAGCACATGTTATAACATACAGCTTAAGCGAATTGTCAAGCACATGCATTTCATTCATATTATGAAATCATGCATATGGCTAACATGTAGGAAACCATTTACACCAGCATATTAATTGAGAAATCAACCTCAAACTAATTCATAACACCATTTAATTCAATACATACTAATACAAGCATTTATACAAACACATACACTATACACTTAAGTCTACATATAATATGTTGACCCGAAGTGCGCAATTAGGCGAATCTCTTCACCAAACTAATTATGCACGCATTCCTAATATCCTAATGCGACAAGAAGCCATGTCAATCACGTCAACAAAATATGAATGAAAACAGTACTTCCTACAAATGACTAAAATGCCCTAAATCTCATATTCTTCGTTGGTTTACGAAACAGGAAACGGACAGCATGTTGTACATGTCAAACGGCGTTGCCGTTAAGAATCTACTATTAAACGACATTGAAAGCTTTGGAAACAGTCAATCAAAGCGTCTAAAATCCGCACCTTTCTCCTTATAGGTGAAGTGATTCGAACGGAGCGTATGCGCTTCGTCTACGACGATCAGACAACCTGATACACATGTACATCAGCTACTATTCTATTTGAATCGAAGAAATCCCCAATTCAGCAAGTGGTTAGGGTTTTCCTTACCTTGAAGTGCGTTGAAATCGCCGGGAAAGTGATCGGAGTGCGTCGCTTAAGCTCGTGCAGCAGCAGCAGCAGGTGGCAGGAAAATCACTCCCACTCTCTCTCACAAACTCTCACCTTTTCTCTCTCCCAATCTAGGGCTTTTTGCAATTTCGGATGGGAGAGAGGAGTGAGGGTTTCAACCCCTTTTATAAGCTTAAAAACACCCGAAATAGGCTCGGGAATGAAATTTACTTAGTGCATATCCAATTCGGGGCTGTTTCGGTCCAAAAGATGCTTTCTGGTGGTCCCCTGGCCGAATGCGATCGGACTTAAGCTCATGCGTACCAGATCTAGCACGTATTAAGTTTTCAGTCCGGCAGGGTTCGCAGATCGCACGTAGCGGACCAGTTTCAGTTCAGCGGTCACCGCACGTAGATCAGGGCTGAAAGTCTCATAATATAAAATAAAAATTTCTCCTGATCCGAGGGTGTAATCTAGATGAATTCTGACGGTCAGAACGCTCAATACTGACGCGTCAAGTCGTGTGCCAGATTTGAATTTGAAATTTCAACTGTCCCTATTCGCACTCTCTTCGGTCCGGGCTCAATGAAATAGCCTGTGATTATCGGTTTGACTTGATTTTTGGAATGAGTGTCAAGTCCAGCTAGGCGGTTCTAACGGTCTAAGATAGGAGGTATCAGACTTTCGACGAGCGGTCTAGATCCAATACAAAGAATCAAAGTGGTCCAGAGAACAAACCTGCTTAGAGTTTGGTCCGAGGTTATAGAGTATTATATAGTCGTTGGTTCTACTCGATTTGGGTCTTGTAGAACGTATTTAAAGTGTTCAGGGACTGTTTCCCGGCTACTCCAGCGTCGCGCTAGCTAACTTACACTTATTTTTCAAAGGAATTAATCCTACGTGATTTCTTTGACTATGGAATTGGGTTCTGAGCGATTTCTCAGGTGTTTTAGTTAACCCATTACCTAAGGATGTCTAATCCCAGATTAGCCAAAATTCGGGATGTTACAGTTGGTGAGGCCCATTAATGCAGCCCATTTGATGAATGTAAGGCCCATGTGATACGGCCCATTCAATGTATCTAAGGCTAATGTGTCGAGGCCCAACGGGATATCCTTAGAGTCCATTGCAATGTGTGATTTCACATGGTTCATGTAATGATATTTATGGCGGGCCGTGCCTAGGGAACAATGATGGTTTGACGTCCACATTGTAAGTACAATGTTAGTTAAATGTACGCATTGTAACTCTCCTTAGGGCACATTGATAGGCCCATACTTGTTAATAATTCAACACTTTATAACATGCTTAGCATAACCCCATGATTCATGCTCATACGCATCATATGTATGCTTGATATGAGGAATGTTTGATCATAACATAAGCCATTGGGTTGAGACACTTACGAGACTCCTTATGAGACGGAGTGCCCCCACATGAGCGCGTGGTACATGTACGATTGCTGCATGATTTGATGATGTGACTCATGCATCCCGCATATGTGTGACTTGATCACTGCATGCCCTAGCGAAATCAGGGCTGTGGCTCCACAGGCACATCGTGGATGGCTTTATCGGATACTGAAAATACTTTGTTCTAGCACTATGGGCACTTAGGATGTCCTTGGGTGAAAGTCTCAGAACCTTTTTGGCACCAAGAGTTGCTCCAACGTCTAGACCGAGTGGATACATGAGCGTCCGAGTACCGAATACCAGTAGGCCGCGTCTCCGAATGTGTCGTGGTTGGTTGAAAGGAAGTGTGGCCTTATCCGCCTGAGTGAGGAGGTTATAAGATAGGCTGAGTTTGACCAGCTCACAAATGAGTCTGCTATCGACGAGCCGGGTAGGTATTGGCAGACTACTGGTCAGGCGGATAGTGAGGTCTATTTCGCTTACTTGGCTGTGCAGCTAGGGAGGAGGCAGTCAGTGTAGTGTATTAGACTCCTGTGATATTCAGAGAGGAATTGTACTGATATGTGTACCTGATGAGTACTGGCTTGCTTGGATTACATTTCGCATATGACATTCGGTTATGTGAGCCTCGCATTTACATTGGTGTGGCCGATAACATTCATGTCTCTCATCGCATGGCCTTGGTATGGCTGACAGCATTCATGCCTTGCATCACATAGCCTTGGTACAGCTGGTTGTATTCATGGACTTACAGCATACTTCCGCATTACTCTGATATTGTACACTTGGCGTTTACCTTGCATACACACTTACACCACCCTCTAAGCTTTTGTAAGCTCATGCACGACCATTGCGTGCAGATAGCGTTGGACAGCACCAGCGCTGAGGCAGGAGTGCGCTTCTGGCTAATTTGAAGTTTTTGATCACCTTGTATTTCCCTTTCCAATTGTACTTAAATTTTTTGATATAGTGGATATGTGTTGATGTTGTTTTGTGACTTGGTTATGCTTGTGGTTATGCTCCATTACAAAAAAAATTATTTTAAAAATCCTATTTGTAGGATCTCAGGATCAGAATCTGGCATATGATTGCCAGGAGCCGAGAATGGGGCACTACGGAGGCTGTCGGCACCAGATTCGACGATTGAGATTCCTGTGAATCTGATTTTCGGGTTTGGAGCATGACATCTGTAATATGTATGCTTGATATGAGGAATGTTTGATCATAGCATAAGCCGTTGGGCTGAGACACTTACGGGACTCCTTATGAGACAAAGTGCCCCCACATGAGCGCGTGGTACGCGTAGAATTGCTGCATGATTTGATGATGTGACTCATGCATCCCGCATATGTGTGACTTGATCACTGCACGCCCTAGCGACATCAAGGTTGTGGCTTTACGGCACATCGTGGATGGCCATATCGGATATCGAAAATACTTTGTTCTAGCACTGTGGGCACTTAGGATGTCGTTGGGTGAAAGTTCCAACCTTTTTGGTACCAAGAGTTGCTCCAACATCTAGACCGAGTAGATACATGAGCACTCGAGTGTCGAATACCAGTAGGCCGTGTCTCCCACTGTGTTGTGGTCGGTTGGAAGGGGGTGTGGTCTTATCCATTGAGTGAGAGGGCTATAAGCTAGGCTGAGTTTAACCAGCTCGTAAATGAGTCTGCTATTGATGAGCCGGATAGGTATTGGCAGACTACTGGTCAGGCAGATAGTGAGGTGTATTTTGCTTACTTGGCTGTGCAGCTAAGGAAGAGGCAGTCAGTGTGAGTGTATTAGACCCCGGTGATATCTAAAGAGGAACTGTACTGATATGTGTACCTGATGAGTACTGGCTTGCTTGGATTACATTTCGCATGTGACATTCGGCTATGTAATCCTTGCATTTGCATTGGTGTGGCCGATAGCATTCATGTCTCGCATCGCATGGCCTTAGTATCGCCGACAGCATTCATGCCTTGCATCACATGGCCTTAGTACGGCTGGTTATATTCATGGACTTACCGCATACTTCCGCATTACTCTGATATTATACACTTGGCGTTTACCTTATGCACACACTTACACCACCCTCTAAGCTTTTGTAACCTTATGTACAACCGTTGCGTGTAGGTAGCATTGGATAGCACCACGCTGAGGCAGGAGTACGCATCTGGCTATTTTAGAGTTTTTGATCACCTTGTATTTTCCTTTTCTATTGTACTTAAAGTTTTTGATATAGTGGATATGTGGTGATGTTATTTTATGACTTGGTTATGCTCGTGGTTATGCTCCATTACAAAAAAAAATCATTCTGAAAATTCTCCTTGTAGGATCTCAGGATCAGAATCTGGCATATGATTACCAGGAGCTGAGAATGGGGCACTACGGACGCTGTCAGCACCGGATTCGGTGATCGGGATTCCTTTGAATTCGATTTTTGGGTTTGGGGCGTGACAGGTGGTAGGAAGGTGGGCCACACTAGCTTCTTTGGGGAGCTTGGACGATTGCTCTCATGGTGGCTTGGAAGATGCGTAGAGAAATGAGATAGAGAGAGGGTTGTAAGGAGAGAGGAATGGGTGATGGAGTGATGGGTGAGTAAGTGATGTGTACTTGACATGTAAGGGATAGGTTACTTTGACTTTGGGGTTACTTTAGTAAGGGAGTGATAGGATATGTACTTGACTAGTGATGTGTACTTGATTGATATGATTGATTTGACATCTTCTTAGGTTTTGCAAAGTGTTGCGTTTTCCTCGAACTGAACGCGTGCCCACATCTCCTGGCCTGGTTATCGCCTCGGTGCGTAGGACGCGGCGTCGGAACTGGGGTTACGGCGTGGTCACTAGGGTACAAGTATCGCATCGAGTCGACTCTAAAATATGGGATATGACTTAAGGTCATGTGCAATTGCTATCTACGCGTCACAGGTCACTGAAATTCGACCGGCGGGACCGCGGAAGCATACGGAATGATACGGTCCAGGATACGGGCCTAACAATAAGCCTATGTGATTTGGACCCTCTATTAGTTTGGAAGCTATAAAGTTACTTTTCCTTACTCTTTCGATTAAAGTTATGCATAGTTTATTCTTAGTTGAAAATAATATTGAAAAAGTCATATTCACCCCCCCTCTAGCACATTTGGACATATTTCATACTTCAATAATAGCGGTTCTATCGCAATTTCAATTGGTATCAAAGTGGGTTCCTCTTAGAGGGTTTAACAACATAGCGGGAGATCCTAAAATGAAGTAGGAATTATGGCTAAAGAAGAGAGAACATCGGTCTCTCAACCTTCTATTTTCAATGGCTCAAAATATGCATATTGAAAAGAAAGAATGAATTATTTTCTGCAATCCTTGGATCATGAAGTTTGGGAAATAGTTGAGAATGGATATGTACCACCAAATGAACATGTTGTATTGGAAAACGACACAACCATCACTCAACCCAAACCAAAAGAAAAATGAACGGCCTTTGATAAAGAAAATAAAATAAATGAAGCAAGAACTATGAATGTCATTTATTGTACAGTTTTTGAAGAGGTATTCAATCAGATAAGTATGAGTAAAACCTCAAAAGAAGCATGGGATTTATTAAAAACCACCCATGAAGGAACCAGCACAGTAAAGAGATCAAGGTCGTAATTCTTAACTACTTAATTTGAGCAATTGAAAATGGAAGAAGATGAGACCTTTTTGGAGTTCTTTACAAAATTAAATATCATATGCAACTCCATGGGTGGACTTGGAGAGACCGTTCTTGTACCTAAAATATGTAGGAAAATTTTAACATCACTGCCGGAACGGTTAACTCCAAGTTCACCACCATTGAAGAATGTAAGAATATTGATGAGATGAAAGTAGAAGACTAGTAGGTTCCCTACTAACATTTGAACTACATCTTAAAACACCCACAAAATTCAAAAATAACATTCTCAAAGCCTCTAAAAACATAACCACCATAGAGGAAGAAGAAAGTGAGAATGAAGATGGAGATAAAGAGGTTGCCCTTCTAGCTAAAAGATTCAAGAGATTCTTTAACAAGAACCATGAAAAACCATACAACAACAAAGGAATTCATTTAAACTGCAAGCGTCAACCAAGTAAACCTTTCAACAAGTCTAAAGAACTCCAATGTTACAACTGTAGAAAGTATGGTCACATCTCTACAGAATGTCCTACAAAGAAATCTAAAGGTAAAGCTATGGGAGCCACTTGGGATGACACTGATGACTCAAATTCATAATCAAGTCAGAAAGTGATGGAGACCAAAAGTCTTTGAAAATACTCATGGCCTCCACCACTACAGTCATTCCCAAGGATCTAGAAGAGGAAGATGAGCTTGATATTGAGAGAATTAAAAATGAAAGAGGATCTGCTGTTAGAAGTATTACTTTTGATAATCTAATCAAGAAAATAGAGCTTCTAGAATCAAATGTTGACAAACTAAAAGGAGAAAACAATAGATCAACAATCACCAATTGAAGATTATGAAATCTATGGTCCATTCTGAGGATCTATAACCTCATCATTCTTTTTGAAGATATGTATATTTTTTTCTCTTTTGATGTACAAATCACTGATGAATTGACAATGATATGTGTACACCAGTTGAAATAGGTTGGTGCAAGTTGAAATGGTATAGACTGTGTCTGGGCTATTTCGATGCAATCGAACAATACTCGATATCATTGAAAACACTTCGATGATATCGACTACTAATCGATTGTATTGAAAATCTTATGAAACTCATTGACCTATCTGGAAAATTTTTGGATTTAATCAAACCTGTGTCGATAATATCAAAGTTCCTTCTTAGATGACATCGAACATGCTTCGAAAGAATTGAAACATCAGGACTTACATATATCGCGTGGACGGGATTTTTTATGTTTTACCTCCTTCCCACGACTGTTGTTCTCTCAATTTTCCTTGAAGTTGTGGTGACCATCCTGCACTCCTTCAAATCTAGTAAGACCTCCGATTTCACTCCAATCAAATTGTCCTCCTAGAATTGCTGAGTTAAGGTTCGGATTTTTTAGTCTTTCTTCCCCATTTCTGTACAAATCTGTGTAGTTGGTTGTCGTTGTATGTGCTTCATTCAATTAAGTAGAGAAAGAATACTAAGGGCTGCATTGACCAAAGTAATTTACTTCTCAATCAGCCTTGCAAAAAAATATTACATTTCATCATGCCAAAAGAAAAGGGAAAAACCCCTGTCCAAAAGGAAAAACCACGACCTTTGAGATACAAGACATGTGATCCAAGGTCAAGGTCTAAAGCTCTAGCAAGCTCATCTACACCTCCATCTCCTGCTTCACAATAGGAAAGACTACCTCAAGAAAATTCACAAGATGAGATTCCTCCCCCAAGTGAAACATTATTACAAAAATTCAGGGGGCATCCAATTGTTCAAGAAAGACAAGTAAATTTGGAATGTGTTGAGGCATTTGGGATCCATCCTCTACTCGAAGCTGTGGGCTAGACCAAACTCCTCTCGTTTGGTGGAAATATTAGTGACGAGTAGATTCTTCAACTTTTGGCATATTGCCACTCACCCGTGTTGGATCCCTCATCCATCTCCATCACTATTTGGCCAATCACTAGAGTTATCACTTCCAAAATCATAGCAAAAATACTTGGGATTCTAGTCTATCCTACTGGTCTGGGGGATCTCAATACTGATTCTCTTGATGTTCGGGTGACTATGACGAAAAATCTATGTAATGGAATAGAAGTTCCCTGGCATGATGGAAATGCTTTATGCTCCGAGGATTTGGAGGTCAAATACAAAGTTCTCCATGCTATTTTCACAATGAATGTGTACCCCTGAGGCACACATCGTGGAGACTTAACACCCTTCATGGTAGGGATTCTTTATTCTGTTGCTACAAGTCAGCGCCTATGTCTTCCATCAACTATACTACATCATATTGCAATTCTATCTCTAGTACCCTGTCCACAAGTATCCCCTTTCCCCATCTATTGTGTCTTCTTTCTCGAGAATGTGGACTACTATCCATTGGAGATCATCCTTGGTTAGCTCCCAGATTCACAAAAATCAACATTCAAAAGATGAAATTAAATGAGGATTCGGCAACTGCTATGACTACACATCACCAAGAAGAAGTGGAAAACCAAGGAGAGTCTGAGGGAGCCAATACGGGTATACAGCCAGATGACACTCGCACTTACTCTCCCAACTCAACACGCACACTGTGATCAGATTGACACCATTCTTAGTGGTCAGAAAAATCTGGAAGCAAGGCTTAGTCAGTGTGAATCTAGGCTCTTGACAATGGAATGCTTGTTGGAATCTCTACAACACACAACACAATATTTGTGAACCTGATGACTAGTCGACGAGATGATATCACCCCACCAGAGGGTGGCCCATCCAGTTAACATCCATTTTAGCTTATGCACGAGTAGGATTATTGGCTTGTGCATCAGACATCTTTTGGATGCCAAGCTAGTCTAATTTAATTTCAATTTCAATATCTATGATCAGATTTGGGAATGTTTGAAAGTTTTTTTTAGACTTAGGTGCCCAACTTGGGTTATTCTTTTGGGTTGTTACATAATGATACATTTCGGTTGTTTATACCCTTAAGGTCTTCTTCTTCTTTTTTCTTTTTTTTTTGGATGATGACACCACCCAAGCTTGGGGTAGTTATTTTGGTAACTAAATGAATTATGATATCATATATCCTTTTGAATTATATTAATGTCATTCGTGTTCTATGTAGGTTTATATCTTATGGCATGTTTATTTCACATTATGATCGTACTCATATGCTAACATCTTATGATCTTTTGTTATAATTCTCCCTCTAACCTTGGATATGTACTTCAGTGTTAATGGCCAAACTCTTTCATTTCTTACCCTTTGCCAATGACTGACAAAAAGGGGGAGAACCATATGCTCCCAAGTTTGTCATTTCTTTTCTGTTTTGAAAATCTTAATGCAAGAACTTAGGGGGAGCATGAAGAAAGAGGGAGATACAAGCAACTCAAGTATAGTTCAGTTATTGACAAAGGGGGAGATTGAAAGTGCCTTGGTTTATCAAATTACATGAGTTTTGAGTCAGTCTTCAAGTGAGCCTCAAGATGAAGATTACAAGAATAAGACCTCAACAAAGAAGAAGCTTAAGTGCTCCAAACAAGTAAATGAATCCCCACTTACTTAACAAAACACCTGAGGTAAATGACACCCTTTTAACTTAGTCTTACCTTCAATTCCTTGAAAATCATCTTTGGAAAACTTAAGTGTTGAATACTTAGAATGTTAGAGGAGTAAAACATGAACTACATAGGTAAAATCGACTGCATCAATTTGCAATCGAAGTCATTTTCGATTCTATCGAACATGGTTCGATTGCATCGAAGATAAGGCTCATTCTGTTCAGTAATAAAATAACTAAAATGCTGAGAATTGTCGATTATATCAAATAATGTTCGATAATATTGAAATTCAGATTTCGATAGAATCGAACCCTATTCGATGACATCGACTTAGGGCACTCCCTCTACATCTAAAACATTCTAAAAGTGTTCATCGATATAATCGAGTCACCTTCGATTACATTGAGAGTAAGTTCTCAATAGTATCGAAGCCTATTCGATTACATCGAAAATAAAGAACATTTTGTCCAGCAAACCACTCAAGAAAATACATCTCTTCGATCACATCGAATACCATTCAATGTCATCGAAATTCAAAATTCAATAGCATCAAATGATTATCAATAGCATCGAATATCAAGATAAAATCTTTCAATAACCAAGGGCAATTTTCTGAAGGAAATCTGATTGGATCGAACTACCTCTCGATGATATCGAAGTGCACATCGATAGAATCAAAGGGTACTCAATAAAATCAAGAAAAATATGTTCTACAAAAAAATGAATATATATGTGTTGGAAATCAATGCAAACGATGCAAGCTCGATAACATCAAAATTCAAATTTTGATGGAATCGAAGTCTGCTCGATAGCATCGATAATAATGAATTCTGCTTATTTTTTGACCATTAGGATTCCTTCTTTATAAATACCATAGGTTGCCTCATAGCAAAATGAGCTAAAAATTAAGAGATTTTGAGAGAGTTGCTTCATAGAGATTATACCCTCATCATCATTCCCTCTTTCCCATTAGAGTTTATCATTCAATCTTGACATGAGCATTAACTCATCATCATATGTGCTTAGATTGAATTATGAACTCTAGCATTCATTGAGTTTCCAACTAACCTCTTTGAAGGTAAATCTTAGTATTAGAACTCTTGAATGCATAGCACATGGGAACCTTATCTATGTGTGTTTAAGATCATATCTTATAAATAGAGAAGAACAAAACCCTAAACCTCACAACCTCGTAGCATTTATCGAAGCATCAGAAGCTGTTGCAGTTCAAGAGAGCTAAAGATGTTCACAACCCCAAGTGTAAGGTCGTGATGTAGTAATAATCTTGGTAAGACCGAGGTTAAATCCACAGAGACCGATCTTGTGCATTTCTGAAATTTACTAGAAGTAGAACTAGAAGAAGATGTAAAACTAATTCTGAAGTATTTGAGAGAGTAATTGTGAATTAAGTAATTAAAACTAAGAATTTAAAGGTGAAAACTGGGGTGCCAAGGATCCACTTGTAGTGATCAGGAAGCCCTCTTGCTTGATTTAAGTAACATAATTAGAATTGGAGTCCTATCCTATTCAATTGAAAAATATATCAATAAAATCAAATTTGAGCTTCTATTGAGCTAATTCTCAATGAAAGAGAACTATGATAATTGGCAGGGACTCGATCACCAAACCACGCCCAAGAGACAATGGCAAATAACAAAATTTACCAATCTCATAATCTCAAACCAGGAGAATTGAGAAGATTAGGAAGGATTCCATCACCCTACCATGCCCTAGGGACGATAGTGAACAACAGGACTTACTAATTTCACAATCTCAAATCAGAAAAAGAAGATACTCAAAGCTATTGTAGATCTATTATAATTTGAGTCATAATAAACCATTAAAAACTAAAAGTATTCGTTAAATATCAAATTAGAATCTATGGAGTTCATCATAAACATGAATCAAATCAATAGAAACATCATATCATGTTACAAGCTTCACCTCTTAGCCCTAGCTAAGAGGTTTAGCTAACCATAGACATGATTGGATCTAAAACCCTAGAAGAAAGTATGAAAACAACCAAGGAAGAAAAAGAAAAACTCTTGACGACGGCTTCTCCACCCTTTTGCTCCACTCCTTAAACCCTAGAAGATGCCTAGGAACATCATAAGGAGTCCTATTTATAATTGTGAAACTCCAACTTTCGCACCCAATTGGAAAACTCTAGAAACTGCCTCAAATTTACATAGTTTGCTAAAATAAACTTCACTCTGTGTAGTTTTCTAAAATAGATTTCACTTTGCATAATTTCACAAAATGACCCAGAGTTTCAGAATATGCTTTTTCAGGATGATTTCAGGATTCATTTTCTTCACTTCAAATCTTTGATTCTCCTCATTCCTTGGTTTTCTTGGATCTTTAACATGTGAATTGTTCAATCTTGGTCTCTTAAGATCCATCCCAAGCCTTGATGATTCTTGAGCATCAAATCCATGGTTTTAGCACCTTTTTCAATCCAAGCTCTTAAATTCACCTAGCAACACAAAAATGAGTAAAATAGAACATTAAGCATTATCATATCCATAAAATCAAGAATAAATCGGAGATAATATGCAATATTTAACCCTAAAAAGAAGACTCTTCGTCATCATCAAAGATCTTCACATCATGCAAGAAAGGGGATCACTCACTTATTTGTAAGTATACATAGTCTGTCGAGTCTGAAGCCCTTTTCTTGTCTTGGATTGGGACTCAGAGTTTGAGTGACAAACTCACCAAGACCTCTTTGTAGGCCTCCGATGGAAGAATAAGTGGTCCTTGTGTAGGACAAGTTGCTTTGTGTAGGCATTACTTTGTATAGGCTTGAGTTGCCTTATGTAGGCTTGGGTTGCCTTGGGTAGGCTTCCAATTATGTCTTTGGGTAGGACTCGTCGCATTGTGTAGGCATTTAAGGGAACCTTGTGTAGGTCCCTTAGTTAACCTTATGTATATTGTGAAGGCTCATGGTTAACATGATTTAAAACCATTGAATAGTGAAATCCGGTACACTCTAAGAGAGGGTGCATCCACTGGGAGTGGAGTGGGCAAGTAGCCAAACCACTATATATGATTTTGTTTGGGATTGCTTATTGTGCATTATTCTAATTATGCTTATGATTATCAAATGTCTTTTATGTTACATGATTTGGTTAATGTATAAGTGTTGATAGAGATCACATCCCACACACTATCATATACACTATCCCTTATAGGCTTGTTCTTCATATAAAAATCTTGTATAAGCCTATATGATTTGGACCCTCTATTGGCTTGGAAGCCATAGAGTTACTTTGCCTTACTCTTTCGATTAAAGTTAGGCATAGTTTGTTCTTAGTCTAAAATAATATTGAAAAAGTCCTATTCACCACCCTCTAAGACATTTAGACATACTTCACACTTCAGTAATAGCAGTTCTACCGCAATTTCATATCCTATAACTCTTTTTTCTATAATGGCACTGCCGGGGTTTGACCACGCTTTGTAAAATTTAAACTTCCACTCTCTTGGGTAGTTTTGGTGGACCCCACATCACTCCTCCTGGTCCTAAAAATGCGTAAATGCATGCACGGATATGCAATTTCATAATTGATAAAAATTTGGGGCATTACAGTTAATCACCTCATCGACATGGTAAAGTACGACCACAATTGATGTAAGATTCTTCACCCAAACATAATTGTGGTGTTGTCATGACATCCATTTAATTTATTATATAGTAGACTCGAAGCCTTCATGATTCTTCATTGGTCATTACGGGGAGGCTTATCACCCTAACATTAGCCGACATCTCAGACACGGTGTCCCATACCACCATGCCCGACTAATGAGTCTTGTGAATCATACCGTTAATGTTTATACATAAATTTGTTCAATGGGAATGGGGTATCCTATATTCTATTTGGTCGTGTCATACGTTGTGAACATACATGATCAGTTCTTTGTTAGACTAAGTTGATTGACTTGGGAGAACCTCGGAGCAAGCAGCATTAAATACAAGCATCTCATGTAGTCCAGCTACTATTGGTCATCCGTGTTCAACCTGGGTTGATTGAACAAACCTAGGGTGGTCAGCATAACTCGGGCCACCCCTTGGTTCGAACGATTTAATAATTGACCCAACATCTTAAGCAATTTTAAACATCGTTAAGGACTAACAATTTGTCATGCAATCATAACAAGATTTCACATGAAGCCTAAATTTAGCAACACAACCACATAAGTATTTAATCGAATATGTGAGTATCAATAATATAATACCATCACTTAGGCATTTCATCGAATGTGTGAGCATCAATAAAACAACACAATCACTTGGGCATTTTATTGAACATGTGAGCATTAAGAAATAAATAATAACACATGTTATAATCAAAATCGAATATGGACATGTTAGCATACGCCAAGTCATTTATAAAAATAAATCATTAACTGAGACACTCAAGAGTTGATAACTGACAACCTAGGAATAATGGTCCGTAACTTAAGAAAGGATTTCCAATTTTGAGCTACCAAGATTAGGATTTTAAGAAAAATGATTCATATCCCAATTTCAAATTAATTATGTGAGAGTCATGCAATTCAACCTAGAGAAACATAGGTTGGGAAGTAGGATTTGTTTCTTACCTCTCAATCGCGAGTGAGGTGGATTTAGCGGAGGAGAACAGTCAAGGCTAAGGCTTCGATTGGAATAATTCAGTGAAGGAGACACCAATTTCCATCACTTGCTCTCCCTCTATTCATTCATCTCATTCTCTCCTTTTTAGGGAAAAATTTAGATAGGAGAAAAGGTTGCCCCCAAATATACTATTTATAATACCATAAATGGTGCAAATGGCCCTAAGGGCTAAATTTCATTATACTAGATCTCTAGGAGGTTGTTTCGAACATTTGAGGTCTGTTATGGGCTGTATGGGTAAATATACATTATAGCATACTTGGCCTTGGTGATAATCTATGTATGGATATGATCGGCCCGCCATTTTGATGTGCCAATTGATGAGTATAATTAGAAGTTGGTTCGACGGTCACCGATGATCAATCGAGACTACGGCTATATGGATATGTGTAGGGTATTAATTTATGTTGTTGCCCTAAATTTTGTCATGATCTAACTGTCCCAAAGCACCAACTTTGACAAAGACTGGATACAGATAATTAACTTAAATTTTTAATTAATGTAACACCCCGAACTTTTTAATACCCAAATATTGAAAGTTCTCTAGTGTTACCATGAAATTTAACTTAGTATGTACATGTGTACGAAATCTAGCTATCATAACCTTACATTTATTCTCCAACATGAATCTGACCATTGAGAATGATCTTCATCCATAGATCAAGTCATCCGACCATTGATTCTAAGACAAGATCATCATATGTCCAAGTATTCTCACTCATCTATCATAACCAACTATTCAGCTAACTATCCACCGATAGGTAAAGATATCTAACCGTCTACTTTGAGTTTCGACTACCCGATCATAGTAAACTAACTACTTAATACCTGCGTCCGCTTGTACACATATCAAATTGAAATTTTGATCTGTTCATCTTATTCACCACCTATGAATATGCTTAACCCACGATCAAAACTACAATATGAAAAACTTACACATGTGAACAAGTCACTTGAATCTAACAGTATACATGTTCTACCTCTTGATCACTCCAAAAACCCACTTGTGATCATCCGTATACAAAACTGACCATACACCCACTTACATACATGATTAGAGTATTAATCATCAAGTTTTTCTATTTTTAACATGTCATCTGACTATCCATTATGTTGGTTAATACATGTACATTCCCTTAATTAATTTGGTGAATAATTATTTATTCATAATGATTTATATATAAGTTTTTTTATAAGAATTACTTAGAAACATGCATATAATCATTTATAACCATTAGATTTCTCAAAACTCTCATATCAACAATAATTATGAAAATGCTATTAACCTAAACCATTGAATTCTAGATTACATGCTTTTCACAATCTGTTTGATGTGAAATTTTATGTCATACCTATGTATCATAAATTAGTCATACATGTTAAATTTGTCCTTATATCATTCTAAAACTGACCCAATTGACAAATCAGCCCCTTGACCATTGATTTTGGTGTAGTGAAGAAACCTTATGGGTAAGCGTAGTAGGATATTTTTCTTCATATGAACGACTTATATTGCATATAATATGCACCAAGTGTGAAATATGAAGACCTTACTTTGGTAGGCTTTTCCTTAGGCGCGAAGCTATCCTTTCGAGGCTTATCAACTCCTTATAAATCTAGTTCCTCCTATTTAACCACTTCCTACCATCCATTGAAACTCAAATTTAGACCACAATTTGGTCTCATATGACTATGAGTTATAAAAAATTTGGACCCCGATCTATAATCCTACACCGTTGAATGTTGAAGGCAGTTCCTTCCTTTGGTGTAAAAGGTTAAATTTCATATTTAGGCATTTTCCACTATTATCAACCACCATCTTTTCCATAATGCCTCGAGTTTTTGGAACCCAAGTGTATAACTCGTTCTTCAAAAACCCGAGTATAAACCTTTAAAGATATCAAATTCATGTATTTTTTTTTTCTTTTCTTTTTATTTCAGAGTTGCAGTTTAGCAGAAGATTGACAAATCAAACATAAATGAAAATTTACATTTATATTCAGAATATACGAGCGGCTGCCCATAATGACTTATACAAACCAATGTCTCTTTGTTAACAAATATAAGAAGTACACAATTTAACACATGAGAAATAATAAAATGCATATAAACTTGAGCCGCAAGATCACACAACTTCTCTTGGCAGATACAGTCATGCGTCCCAGATAATCGTATCCTGCCCATCATTAATCTTGACATGGATATTATTTAAACCACTTGCCCTGCCTATACGTTTATATATTCAATGAAAGAGTAGCCAGCTTAGTGTGAATGCCCTTCAAGATTACACACTACCGCATTAGTCAAGCATAGTTTAAAGAAATAGGGCATCCAAAACAATACATGATGCAATCTTGTTTAAATGCATGGATCCGTGAATACACACCGACCTAGGGATGCTCATCCAGTTAGACTTGGGCTCGTCACCCATACATATGACTGGTCACCAACGTAGCACATCACATGCGTTCATCACGTACAACATAATGACCAAGCCATCGTGCATCACGTGCATGGGTTGATAGTCGATGGTCTGGGATTTAGTGAAATGATATCACACTAAGGCCTAAGGACACATGCTACAACATCCAGAATTAGCCACTTGTTATTGCCCGTATGCCATGAATTCATGATTAGCCAAACCATTATTATTTCGATTACAACCAACCAATTTAAGAAAGCTCAAAGGTCAATACGGGGGGTTCATCACCCAGCATAGACCGACAGCATGGGCATAGTGTCCCATTCCCACCATCCCCGGCTCATAAGACCTCCACCTTAGGATGTTTAATGGAAGCCTGTTGACTGGTGGCCAATCAAAATTCAATATGTGGGACTTACTATCGCATGGTTATATGGTAATGAATCGTCGAAGCCACACAGGGAAAATATCAAATCATAAGACAATTACCAAGTCAAAGTGATAAAAAGTCGCACGAAGTAAATACCAAATCGAAACGCTAAAGAGGTTGTGTAGGGAAATGTTAAATCAAGGGGGTAAAGGAGTCATCCCCAAAGCCATGTAGGCAAACCTATGGATGGTAAACCCATGTTAATATTCCACCATCCACAATAACCTCCAAGTTGAGGGTCCATTTCTAACACATCCTATCCCATTACATCTTAAGTGTAGGTTCACATACATATGTGGAGTTTTCACTGGTAGATGTAGTGAATTAAATTCCATAAGCATCTTACAGGTGATTCATTGACATGAGAAAGTGCATAGATATAACATGCAAGATATATGTTGATAATAAAGTTCGTAACTACCACAAGAGATCATGAATCAACACATAAACTATCAATTGGAATTTAAATAGAAACTAACATGCAAGATTTAATAACTATTGTACGTGATCATGGTTTACAAGCTATCCATTGTAGTTCAAATGTAACTTTTCCTTAAGATTTGATAACTAATGTAAATGACCATAAATTATAAGATAATAATTGTAGTTCAAATGAAAACTATTCCTTAGGCTAATTTGGAAATGAAAAGCTTAAGGGGAAGAAGTCATCACCATATGAATTGAACTGCTTACTAATGTTTGTTAGGACGTGTGCGTGCCATTAGAACCTTCTTGAGATAAACTTGACTCGACTCGCTCTCATCTCGAACAAGGTGAAATCGAAAACATAATATTAGGCTATATCTTAGCCGGGATTAGGAATCAATTAACAACCAAGGCTTTAATTTGAATTTCCATGTGAGGGTTTGAGAGAAAAATGTACCTAGTTGATTCGGGTTGAATCAACTCAGCTCGACACCCTAGTTGACTCGGCTCAACACAACTATCAACCTTCCTCTCTCTCATTTGCTTCCTTCTTGTTTTCCTCAATACAACCATAGCTAGCAACTAGCTAGACCCAACTAACTCAAAGAGTCAATGAGTCAAGGCCCAGCTGACTCAGTAGCGAGTCAAGTTCCCAACTCGAGCTCAACGTGTCGAGTCTACTTAACCCAACTCTCACCATCATTTCCTTGTCTCCTTCCACTTTCTCTCTATTTCTCTACCTTCTTCCCCCTTCCTTTTTGGATCGTCCAAGGTTTCACCAACTTGAGCAGGGGTTGGGTGGTGATTCAGGGACGAGACTGAGTCTTGCCCGCAAGTTGACTCAGCAACATCATAGGCTCAAGTCAAGTCACCTGGATGGTGCTTCTCTCCCTCTCTTCTTTCTCTTCTCCTGCTAGACGAGGCTAGGCCTGCACTCAACTGAGCCTGGATTGGGTCCGACTCAGAGTAAACTCAGTAATATCCAGGGCATAGTTCAGCAACTTGGTCAGGCTGAGTTAATGTAAGGAACTGCACCCTCATTTTCTTCTCTCTTCTTCACTCCCTACACAACCAAGCAAGTCTAGACTCAACTCAGACGTGGCCCAATTAACGACCTCAACCCAACTCGGCCTGAGCTTAGGCAGGAGTGCGGCAGCGACCCACTCTCTCTCTCTCTCTCTCTCTCTCTCTCTCTCTCTCTCTCTCTCTCTCTCTCTCTCTCTTCTCTTCCTCTTCTTCATCTTTCCTTCCTACTTCCTTTCTTCCTTTCTCCTGCATCAACTTGTTGAGCCTGCAGTCCAACCCAGACTGAACTCAATCCGAGTCGAGGTGGTGCAACAGTGAGAGAAAGGCGAGGAAGGGGAGCTGCCGTTAATGGTGGATTGCCATCGGTTGAGTTTTTCTCTAAACCGAAGCTTTTGGGTAGTGTGGATAGGCCTATGGGAGCTTGGGGAACTATTGAAGTGAAGATCTAAGGAGCTTTTTCAGTGGGTTTGATGGAGGAAGGAAATGGCCATTTTTCTAGGGTTGTTATATGAAAGGGTGGTAGGGTTGTTTGCGCCCTAACCTAGCTTATCTTATATATAAGGTTGCCCTAACATTTCCAAACCATCGGATTAAGAGCAAATGGTGTGGATCGATACAGGTGTCAAGTTTCTAGAAACAGATAGCAACATGAAGATTTTTGCATCCATCTCTAGCAAGAAACCCTTATCCACGTGAAGGGTTGTTGGATGGTTGAGATAACACCAAATGGATGGCTAGGATTTAGAGAGAGGAGCTCATACGGATCACCAACGAGGCGACAACAGAGAGCGTGCTTTCTAATTTCAGAAAAATGCCCACACGTAGCTCTCAGTGTGCAGGTATTTGTGCACACGAGAATCGACTTTAACATGTGGAACTTCTTTGAGCTCGTCCGAAATTGTGGGACGCACATTATGGATGGTTCAAATCTAGCTATTGGGCCATGTTGGTGGGCCATATCTTGACGCCAATGGCATCTAGTTCGAACACCTTACAGGAGAGAAGAAGAAAAAGAGAAGGAGAGATTTCCTTCTTCTGGAAATCACCTGTCAAAGTTGGTTTGACCAGATTCCTGGTTTGGTGTGTAGCAAGTGCACCACCCCTGGTGCACACACATAATAGGTGTGGGGCCCACAGTGGTGTTTAGAGAAATCCACTCCGTCAGTTCATTTTTAAAGACCTCGTTAGGACAAGATGTTGAAGATGAGGCAAATCCAAAGCTTATGTAGGCCATAGCAATTGATTTACAGTTTTAAAGTGTTAATTACATCGATTCGACGGTTGGATTAATTCCAATCTGACCATCGACAGTCAAAAGGTTCTACGGGATCATTTATATGTTCAAGATCATCATAATATGTCACTATTCAATTAATAATATTTATTTCAATTACTCTATTATAAATTATCTCATTTTAATTTTATATATGCATAAAATTTTAATCGTTTGGCGGGTCCCACTCTAATCTTAGTCCATTCCTATATAAGAGTCCTAGGGGCTGCTCATGTTGTAATCAATGGTAATTTCAATGATTAAATAATCTAACGGTGACGATTAAACGATGGATTGGTAGATTGGGGTTGTGGGCCATAGTTTTAAATCTAGGTATTTAATTATGGATTCTTGTCGATCTAATGGCCAGGTTGCAGTCAAGTCTTATCATCAAAGGTGCTCGACGTCAGTAGTCCACTTTAGAGTAAATTTGATGATTCGAGGTTTAATGTTGACAATGGACAGCTTGATTTGTCTATTAAAACGATTGGTCTAATAGGGTGGTTGGAATCCTAAAAATGGGTTACGTTGACGATGTGATGGTTCATCTCCACATCAACGGATGGATGACTTAATATATAGATGGGGACTATTTTCAATGGTCAGATTTAAACTGTAATGAACGTGAATGCTCAAGTTAGTATTTATACTAAGTTAGGTTACATGATAATACTTGAGTACTGAAAAGTATGGGGTGTTACATTTTGTCCAACTGTTTACCTATCCTGACTATACATTTCTCCCAAAATTGGTCCCTGATCATTAAGTGTGGACCGTTAACTAAGATCAAGTTCGTTTTGGCACCAATTAGAGAATTTTCAAGATAGGCCAATCTAAAGTTCGGATCACCAAGAAAATCATATACCCCGGCCCTATTCGACGACCGCGACACATTAGACGAATTATATTTAAAGAAAGATCGCTAAAAAAGGTCAAATTGAAGAAACTCCATCCAAGTGAGATGTGAAACACACCCTCTCACATGCCCACTCTTTACAAAAAGGGGTGTGTGTCCCTTCTCCACTCACACATCCAACTTTCCCAACGCTAAAGGGAGAGAGAGAGAGAGAGAGAGAGAGAGAGAGAGAGAGAGAGAGCCTAGACATCCACCATCTTCTTCCTTCTCCAAACATATGGTGTCTTTCTCTTGATCAAGCAATGTTGTAATTCATGTAGGAGGTTTCTTACAACGAGATCTACTTAGGATTTAGATCTAAGGCTAAGGTGAAGGATTTCTTTAATCTTATATTAATTTGAGTTGATATGATTTATCTTATTTTTACATGTTTCCTTATTACTATGAATCCTCCATGCAATTTTTTGATTTACCATAATCAATTATTTATCCTTTGAAAATTATGGTTAAGGTATGATTCAATTATGCGTAATCTTTATAAATTTATGTGGGGCGATGGATACAAGCCTTACTCTTTGTTAATTTTAAGAGCAACGTGTGCTTCCATGCTATATGGAGTTGGCCTTTTACCCCTCTCTTCTTATTCTTGTTGAGTTAGCCTATTTGTTACTCCACTTTTTTATTAAGATAGCTTAATGCTACTTTTCTCCTTTATTAGGTTACCATTGTGATACCTCCCTTTTATAGCTTGGGCATATGTCTTGAAAATCCAAAACTCCCATGGTTCAATTTATTTCCCCTTTGGTTTAAGTGATGTGTTAGAGGTCTCACATCTAGTGATTCATATATTTGATCATAGACATAATGTGCTCTGGGTAGTGACCCTTTTGGTCGACACTTAATTCTATGAATTTTGGGTAGTGGTGCACAAATCGATGTAAGTAATCCGCAATACGTGTTACATCACTTCTGGGATTGGATGTCATAAATAGTCACTCCATGAACAAATCGTGTCATGTAATTCATCTGATCCATGTGTTGTGTTGTCTTTAGGTGTTCACGTAAATCCACGGTAGTGTTGGACATGCCGGCGAATCTCCGTTGTTATGGGATGTGATGCGAGTCAGGTTTTCTATGAATTATATTCCACATTGTGATGATCACTACGTATGATGAGCTGCATACACTTTGCTAGACATGCATTCATATATATATTAGTTGCACATACTGATAACACCCGTAGTGGTGGAGTACAAGACATATCAGAATCCTTACATTATTCTTATGAATCTTTTGAATTATTGTTAATATTAAAAGACAATCATCACTATGAGTAGGGCATTGACCCTCTCCAAACATGTAAATGATGCAAGTGATGTACAGATTGAAGATACGTATGACGATCTCCCTAAGGAAGATTATTTTAAATAAAGGAGGAGCTAGCTTTATGTTTAGTTTTATTTATTTTCCACTGCACACTTTTAATAATGTAATAAGCTCCCATTTGAGATGGCATTAGAAAGTTCTACTCTTTTCACTCTAACAAAATAATAAATATAGTCGATTTTATTCTCGTTAATGGTTACCTTCATGAATGTAAATGGATGTAATCTAAATGAAAAAAAAAAGGTAAAATTTTAACACATCTAATTTTTACATTATTAACACCCAGAATTCTTGGGCGCGAGTATGAAATTAGGCCGCGAAAATTTGAGACATTACAGTTAGTATCAGAGCACGAGAATGAGATTAACTGGGCTTGAGGGCATGGACCATCATTAGATTTACGCGACTAGAATAGAATCATAAATTTGATACTTACACTTAAAATTATTTCCCCAAAGTAGTTAAGAAATTAAGGAATTAGAAACCCATATTCAGGTTTCCCATCAAATGTGCTAGACGTGA
This sequence comes from Magnolia kwangsiensis, assembly GCA_037074715.1. Lineage (NCBI taxonomy): Eukaryota > Viridiplantae > Streptophyta > Magnoliopsida > Magnoliales > Magnoliaceae > Magnolia > Magnolia kwangsiensis. The sequence continues at coordinate 125,507,078 of CM073574.1, read as the reverse complement.
AATGTAGAAACTATGAATCTAGGTACTGCCATAATAAATCCCCAAAATTCTAAATAAACTTATTTGGAACTAAAATTCATCCTTAAATAGAGTCACAATCAAGAGGAATAAGTTTTCCTTATGGGAATAGAGACTTTCTAATTATTTCCAAAATTTTAACTTTTTCATCAAAATTCTGACATATTGTGAAATCTCCACTAATTGTAGAAAGAAGACACATCTGAAATTTTTGAAAATTTTCCAATATATCACTTAGGTCCCCATCAACCTTTTTCTAAAATTTCATCTCTATTAGGTTTGTATAAAATTCAATAAAAATTCGACAGTAGTAAAAATTAGTAGAAATTACTACTGGATAGCAAGCTTTTATACAACTCACAAGGATGAAACACCCCTCAAAGCATGGAATATTTCCTCATGAATTTTTATGGAGTCTCAAGAATAAGTCAGGGGCTTAAGCTCAAAATTTTGGATCAGAAATTAAAATTCTAGGATTGACAGGGATTCAATATAAAATGACTTTTGAAATTTACAACCATTCATATAAAGGATGACACTAAAGCTTATGTTCAATAATGAATGAATAATTTGGACCTATCCTTTATGAAACCTAGGGTACTTTTATAGTGAAAAAAAAGAAGTACATGATATTTCTCAAGGATTTAGAATGATCAGGACCACAGATATACGAAATCATATTCAAACAAGTTATAAGCTGTTTAATCTAAGTACTAAATCCTGGGTTGTAACGCCCTAAAATTCAAGAGTCGTGTAGAAACTTGACTCCCAAATTTCAGGGTGCCACATATGCCCTAACGGGCCTCGTATGCAACTGTAGATAGAGTATCCTATGAGCGATGGAGAATTAAACCAAGCATAAAGTAACAATATATTATGTGGAAATGTCAAGTGCTAATAATAATGTAAACATTCAAACATAAGACCGAAATATCCCAAGTAATATCCAACTAGGAATCTAATCCCATCCATACATATGACCCAAAATGATTAGGGCCCTGACCGAATCCCGCGATCACCAACAAAACTAGAAAGACCTATTGAAGGTCTAGAAGTATGCTCGCTCCTCCTCGACATCCTCACCTGCATCCTCCAGCGCATCCTGCTCCATTATCCCTGCATCTATGATAGATTCTGGTTGGTGTTTTAAAACACCATCTCAGAGTGGGAGTGAGTAGCTAACTCAGTGGTACTATTAATAGTAAGTTACACGAATTATCATACACAAGAGTAAATTTAGTGGAAAGCATACATATACAGAACCTTAGATACTCTGGTTAATATAATGCATGATTTAATGAAATGATGCATGCCTTTCACCACAACACTCCCTCTTGCGACACCATCTAACGTTCGTGAACCAATACTCCCATAAGCGACCATGACTGCTAAATCGTAAAAGACCAATGCATATAGTGTACATGTTAGCCTAGCTGATTAGTTAGGTTCATTCATCCAGCAGGTTGAGGAAATCGAGATTCCCTAATGGAACATTGCCCTAACCCGATCACACGACTCTAATGGTTGTGGTTGTATGGCTCTCGTGATCCTTAGCCCTTGTGGGTTCATCATTCCCATAACTTTCAAGGTCATACGAAAATAGTTAGGACTTTAGAGTCCTGCTCGTGGTCAATACGGAGAGGTCGCCACCCTAGCATAGGCCGACAACTTGGGCATAGTGTCTCATATCACCATCCCTGGCTCATGAGTCTTTGGTGTTCACTAGTCACTACAAGGAGGCTCGTCACCCCAGCATAGGCCAACAGCACGAGCATAGTATCCCATACCACCATCCCCATCTCGTGAGTTTTATAGGCCACAAATCATGATTATCAGTGGGCACAAGGGTTAAAGGGTGCATCGGGCTCCAATAGGCGTGTGCAATCATGGTTAACATGCAAGGATGGCCAACCAGTGGACTAATCTTCCCCCACGAGATGAACCACGGATTACACGGCTTGAGAACAACATCTCGTGTAGTCCAACTACGGCCAACACTTCACGGTTCGACTAGTCGGGCCAATTTGCATGTGGGCCGACCCAACGGAAAGGTTGCCCAAAGGGAGTTTCGGTTGGTCGGCCGATCCATAAAGAGGTGTGTGCGCAAATATATAGCATGTTTTCAATAATTTCCTGGAGCTAATCTAGCAAACAAACAACATGCTCTGAATTCCAACAACATGGACAACAATGCACCCAATTCACGTTAATTCAATTGCATGTACCAACATATATCATGTAAATCAACAAGTAACATCTAACATATGAATCAACAATAAATCATATGACATGCAAATTAACAACCAACATGTAATTTACAAATCAGCAACCAACATGTGACATGTAAATCAGAAATCAACATATAACGTACAAATCAGCCACATTTGGGGAATTGTACTTGAAATTCCTTAAATTTGACTGACAGGTCAGCAACCTACACATCAAGAGATTCTCGGGACCTAATTCCCTTTTCCAATTTTTGGGGAAAATCCTACGCATGTCCTAAATCAAGTAACATTCAAAATTCAGCAACATGCATTCACATATAGCACCCAAATCCACTATGATACACGCTAGGCACGATAATCGGCCACCTAAAAGTAATGGTCTGCACCTATTGTCGATTGGAAGTCCTTGGAGTCGCTCTAGTGTCATCAGGTCCATAAACTTGACGTGTCGGAACCCTGCATCATATGAATTTTTTAGTAATGTGCATGCACGCGGTTTATAGCTAGGGAGAGATGGATGGGAGTTCAAATTTTACCTTGGATCAAAAGTAGCTAGTCCCTACGGTGATCAAGTTGAAATTCTCGACAATGTGGAGATGAATGTGCAGAGAATTTCGGTCCCCAAGCACAACATGCACCCACACACCACTCTCTCCCTCTATTTCTCTCTCTCCTCTCTCTCTCTTCTCTCTCCTCTCTCCCTCTCTCAGATATTGAATTTCTATGGGAGTGAGTGAGAGAGAGGTTTTAAGGGTATTATACCCTGAAATTAGATCAGTTGGCCTTGGGTTCCGTTAATAACTTCAAATGGCCTTGTGCAACCCACTTCGGGTTGTTAGGGCTACCCTGACGGCCCCCTGGCCCATCTAATTCATGGGACAGGTGCCCCATGGCCCAATGAAAGTTTGGGTAAAGTTTGACGGCAAATGGACGTGGGTTTTATCGCAATGGTCCAGTTTGCGATCAACGGTCACCGATTATCGATCAAGTGTCAAATTTTGTGATTGAGTGCAGGGAAATATATTTAGCCTTTAGCGTAACTTTGGAAGAAATCCGATGGCTAAAATGCCCTAATTCACTGACTCAAGTAGTGGGGTCATTTGATTTAAAATTCTAGATTTTTATTCTAAAGTTAGGGCGACTTGCATTTTACAAGTGCTGACTGGATGGCACGATTTGTTCATTTTCAGGTGTCGTCCATGATGGACCACAAGCCCACTAAAGCCCATGGCCTCCCCAAGTTTCAAAATTTTCTGCCTTCCTTGGGTGGTGCATGGCCTGTACAGACAGTTGCCAAGTACAATTGGGCTGACTAGCTCTACGACTCGTGTTCGGCCCAAGCACAATTGGATTCAATTGCATTAGTAACTTAATCTGGATTAATTTATCGGTAATAAATCCACACATACGATCGAATCGTACAGTCTTGCATCAATTCACATGTAGACACCTCAGGACACTATTTCGATTGGGTTGGGTGTTACATGAGCGCTTACCAATGAACTCAATGCCCTGATCAAGCAGAAGTTCGAGACTCACCCGAAATGAATGATACCAAAGAACTCACCGCCCTAGCCAGGCAAGAGTTCAGTGTATCAGGATTAGCCATACTATAACCGATTTTTTGTGTTGCTCCGAAACACTAAGAATAAAAAAAATTACTCTTGATGTGGGGGAAAATAATATTTAAATTGCTATAAATTTTAATACTTAAATAAATAAAATAAATATACACATACATATAAATCTTGGGGTCGAGATTTTTATTTAAGAGGGGTAGATTGTAGCATCCTGATTTCATGTAACCAATTATACACGCACCTGGACATATATATCCACCTTGCGAGGAATACATTGACAACTTAAGCATAATGAATCAGTGAGGACGATAGAAGTAATAAAATTTTGAGGATGAAATTTTATTTAAGGGGGTAGATTGTAACACCCTAAACTTTTCAATACCCGAATATTGAAAGTTCTCGAAGTGTTACCATGAAATTTAACTTAGTATATGCATGTATACGATACCAATCTAGCTATCCTAACCTTACATCTATTCTCTAACATAAATCTGACCATTAAGAATGATCTTCATTTATAAATCAAGTCGTCCGACTGTTGATATTTAGATAAGATCATTATATGTCCAAGTAATTCTACTTGTCCATCATAACTAATCGTTCAGCCAACTATCCACCGATAGGTAAAGATATCTGACTGTCCACTTTGAGTTTCGACCCACGATCATAGTAAACTAACTACTTAATATATGCATCCGCTCGTACATATATCAAATTGAAATTCTGATATGTTCATCTTGTTCACCACTTATGAATATGCTTAACCTACCATCAAAACTACAATATGAGAAACTTACACATGTGAACAAATTACTTGAATCTAATGGTATACATGTTCTGCCTCTTGATCACTCTAAAAACTCACTTGTGATCATCCATTTACAAAACTGACTGTACACCCACTTACATACATGATTAGAGTACTAATCATCAAGTTTTTCTATTTTTAATGTGTCATCTGACCATCCATTATGTTGGTTGATACATGTACATTCCCTTAATTAATTTGGTAAATAATTCTTTATTCATAATTATTTAGATATAAGTTTTTTTTATAAGAATTACTTAAAAATATGCCTATAACTATATAGAACCATTTAGATTTTTCAAAACTCTCATATTAGTAATAATTATGAAAATGACATTAACCTAGACCCTAGAATTCTAGGTCACATGGTTCTCACGATCTGTTTGATGTAAAATTTTATATTATACCTATGTATCATAAATTAACAATACATGTCAAATTTTAGCCCTTAGATCATTGTAAAATTGACCTAATTAACAAATCATCCCCTTAACAGTTGATTTTGGTGTCCATCAAGTGAAGAAACCTCATGGGTAGTCATGATAGGATATTTTCTTTCATGTGAACGACTTGGATTACACATAATATGGATCAAGTGTGATATATGAAGACCCCACTTTGGTAGGCGCGAAGTTATTCTTTCGAGGCTTACCAACTTCTTATAAATATGGATATACCTATTTAACCACTTCTTACTATCCATCGCAACTCAAATTTGGACCACACTTTAGTTTCATATGACTACGAGGTCATACAAAATTTGGACTCCGATCTATGATTCTATACCGTTAAATGTTGAAATCAGTTCCTTACTTTTGGTGCAAAAGGTTAAATTTTATATTTACGCCTTTTTCACCATTGATCAACACAACCGTTTGCCTATCCTGACTATACATTTCTCTCAAAATTGGGCTTTGATCATAAAGTATGGACCGTTAATTGAGATCAAGTTCGTTTTCACGCCCATTAAGAGAATTTTCAAGATAGGCCAATCTAAATTTCGGATCACCAAGAAAATTATATACCCTGGCCCTATTCAACTACCCCGATATACTAGACGAATTAGATTTAAAGATAGATTGTCGAAAAAGGTCAAATTAGAGAAACTCAATCCAAGTGGGATGTGAAACACACCCCTCTCACACGCCCGTTCTTTATAAAAAGAGGTGTGCGTCCCTTCTCCACTCACACATCCAACTTTCCCAACTCTAAAGGAAGAGAGAGAGAGAGAGAGAGAGAGAGAGAGAGAGAGAGAGAGAGAGAGAGAGAGAGAGAGCCTAAACATCCACCATCTTCTTCCTTCTCCAAACATATGGTGTCTCTCTCTTGATCAAGCGATGTCATGATCTATGTAGGAGGTTTCCTACATCGTGATCTACCTAGGATTTAGATTTAATACTAAGGCAATGGATTCCTTTAAGCTTATATTAATTTGAGTTGATATGATTTATCTTATTTTTACATGTTTCCTTATTACTATGAATCCTCTGTGTAATTATTTGATTTATCATAATCAATTATTTATCCTTTGAAAATTATGGTTAAGGTATGATTTCAATTATGCGTGATCTTTATGAATTTATATGGGGTAATGGATACAAGCCTTGCCCTTTGTCAATTTTAAGAGCAACACGTACTTCCACTCTATATGGAGTTGGCCTTTTGCTCTTCTCTCCTTATTCTTGTCGAGTTAACTTATTTGATACTCTTTTTTTTTTATTGAAATAGCTTAATGATACTTTTCTCCATTATTAGGTTACCCTTGTGCTACCTCCCTTAATGGCTTGGGATATGTCTTGGAATTTCAAAACTCTCATTATTCAATTTATTTTTCATTTAATGCAAGTGATGTATTAGAGGTCTCACATCTAGTGATTCATATATTTTATCGTGGACGTAATGTGTTTTAGGTAATGATACTCTTAGTCGATGCGTAATTTCATGGATTTTGCGTAGTGGTGCACAAATCAATGTAAGTAATCTGCAATACATGCTACATCACTTCTGGAATTGGATGTCGTAAATAGTCATTACATGAACAAATCGTGTCACGTAATTCATCCAATCTGTAAATCTATAGTAATGTTGGACACGCTAGTGAATCTCCGTAGTTATGGGATGCAGTGCGAATCGGGTTTTTTATGAATTATATTCTACATTATGATGACCATTACGTATGATGAGCCGCACACACTTTATTAGGCATGCATTTATATATATATTGGTTGTGTATACTGATACCACTCGTAGTAGTGGAGTACGAGACATATCAGAACCCTTACATTTCTCTATTAATCTCTTGAATTATTGTTAATCTTAAAGGATAACCATCATTATGAGTAAGACATTGACTCTCTCCAACCATATAAATGATACAGATGATGTACAAATTGACGATACATATGACAATATCCCTAAGGAAGATTATTCTAAATAAAGGAGGAGCTAGCTTTGTGTTTAGTTTTATTTATTTTTCGCTGCACACTTTTAATAATGTAATAAGCTCCCATTTAAGATGACATTAGAAAGTTCTACTCGTTTCACTCTAATGAAATAATAAATATAGTCGATTTTATTCTTATTAATGGTTACCTTCATGAATGTAACTGGATGTGATCTTAATTGGAAAAAAAAATGTGTAATTTTAAAGCATCCAATTTTTACATTATTAATACCTAAAATTCTTGAACACGGGTATGTACTTGAGCCACGAAAATTCAAAATGTTACAATTAATTTCAGGAATATTTACACATCTCATGCACTGGCCTTGCGAGTTCAAATTGAACGATTCGAGACGCAATCTCGGCTCGATGTCTCGCGATGGGCAACAAGCCCATTAAAACAAATGTCTTTTTATAGTCTCGAGTTTAATAGCCTACTAATGAGCAGTCTAGAGCTTGTTCAGAAAATCAGGTCATTTCTGGAATGAATTGGGTATTGAGATTTCTTATTCCCGATGATTAAGATTTGAATTAACTAAGTTCATAGTGTGGACTATTTGTAATTAGCAAAAGTGGCGATTCGATCGTAATCACCTGAAACCATTGTTCCTAGGTTAAAGAAGTCACTGGGTAATTTTGGTTTATTAATTAAGATTCGACCCATAGTTATCTCAGCTTTTGGTAAGTCTTTATTTAGTTGCAGTTGTCTTGATTAGTCAGTAATAGGTCGAATGATTTGGACCCTATATTAACAAATTACAAGGTTAGACTTGATATTTAAGTGATCAGGTGTATTCGGTGGTTTATTATAGTTGATTAATCGGATTTATGGGGTTCTTTACAAGTACGACCTGTGTATAGGCTCATCTCGAGCATTAAAGGTCAGTAAATGACAACATACGGTAATTATAGAGAAAATTTTTAAGAATTTTTGAAAATTTAAAACAGGACACCTGTCTCAATAAGTGCCTCAACACCACTTTTCTCTTAACCACGTTCCGCCTTTCACTATTCGACATGTATTGTCCAACCAATGCCAGTTATTATCTCTGTAACATGTGTATCTTCGTAAATTTTATGCATACTATATACTTCTCGTGCAATGATATATATATATATATATATATATATATATATATATATATATATATGTGTGTGTGTGTGTGTGTGTGTGTGTGTGTGTGTGTGTGTGTGTGTGTGTCCTGTTCTACTTGGCTCTCCCACGAATAGTAAAAAATAGTGGACAACACAGTCTATACTCGAATCCATTTCCCGGTAGGGTACATAGTGGTTAGCGAATTAAATAAATCCATTTTTTAATCAAGTCCTAGACCCTGGCCTGATCTTCTACTTCTTCTTCTTCTTCTTCTTCTTATTCCTTTTTTTTAAAAAAAAATTATTTTTAAGTGGGTTGAAAATTAGACCTAATCTTGACCCTTTTAATTCGGTAATAATGCATTGGATCTGACCATAACCTTAGTGGTTTGTTTGATTTCAAAAGTGGAGCCCTCGGTGAATGGACCATCTTACTTGGACATGGATTGTCTACTAGTGTTGGACGGTGCTCTGTGGGCCCACTATGATATACGTGATTTATCCACGCCATTCATTTATTTATTTGTTCCCAATCATTTAAGTCATTATCCCATAAAATGAGATAGATCCAAATCTCATGTGGACCACACCATAGGAAACAGTGGTGATCGAATGCTCACCATAAAAATAAAAATAAAAAATAAAAAATGAAAAGGGGGGTGGGCACAAAAGTTATAGATGAAATTCATCAAGATCTACATTACCTAATCAATATGTTAGATAACATATATATATATATATATATATATATATATATATATATATATATATATATATATATATATATATATATATATATTACAATGGGCCCTAGGAAGTTTTCAACGATAGGCATCCAATCAATACTTTTACTTTTTCTTATAGTACTTGAGATTTGAATTGTTCTCAATTTTGGGCTTATGCCTTAAAATGTTTTGAAAAAATAGGTAATTGTCGTGGACATGACAAATATATCAAGGTAGGTCTACATGACATGTCCGATAACCCCCTCACTAGAGGCAGGATACGTGGGTAATCAGCATCCATCTTAGTTTTGCTTCCGGGATATGTCCCACTCTTTGCACCGCTTGGACGTTATGAGGAAATGAGGAATAATTAAATCTTCTGCCACATTGTCTCGAAACATTCTCTGCACCAAAAACATAAAAACAAATAATGATGTTGGGTCATGCCTTCCGGGGCGGATTTCCGGAAGGGTATTGGCCGGTGTGAGTACGTATCGTGATGAGATGAGCACTGATGCTCCTCGATCTCTGAGTTGTACGAATGATTTGAAGGAGATCAAAGCTACATGGCCCCATGAAGTATTTATCATATTTACACCTTACATTCATTTTGTAAAATCATTTTAACTCTTCGTACAAAAATGAGTAATTTTCACATTTCAAGTGGACCACACCATAAATAGTGGTGGCGACAGTAATTTCCCCCCTTGAAACATTCATATGGCTCACCATGACGTTCACTCTCCGTAAACTCCGATCATGAGGTCACATGGACATGGATGGAGATAAAAGGAAATATTACATTGATCCAAAATTTCTATGACCCTGTAAGGATTTCAATGGCAGGCGTTCGATCCTTCACTGGTTTTTTAGGTTTAAGACTCTGGACAAGCTCACCAACTGGACAAATGGTTTTGATATAACTCGTGTCTCATAACGGACCACAGAAGTTGTTTATAGTCAACATATCAGCTACATCGGTAGTGTGAGGTACGCCAGCTAATCCGCTTCCGGAATCCCCTTATACATGCATTCATGATTTCAAAATCCCGTTTATATGTATTTCCATATCTTAGGGCATGATCTCAAAATTGAAAACATCCTACAGTGGTGTATATTTGTCATCCAAATGCTCACAAGCTCACTTAACCGGGAGCGGGTGGTGTACCACAGACCGATAAGGCCGGTGTGTTGACGTCACCAGATTCCATTAGTATTGTGATAATGAGGTATATGTTATATCCAAACTGTAATTTCATTTTATGAGCTCATCCTAAGGCTTGAGCCGAAAAATAAGATACATCCAAAGATCAAGTGGACCACATTATAAAATGTAATAGTTGATTGAACGTCTATCATTGAAATCTTTTTTGGATTGTTTTTCCTCTTTATCGAGGTGTGTGATATATTCGATGGAAAATAAACGTTAACTTGGGCACTGTGAATGTTTTAATGGTGAGAATCATTGTCCAACTGCTATTTGTGGTGTGGTCGACTGGAGCTTTTGATATGACTCGGTTTTGAGCTCATTTTAAATGATCATGAGTGGGTATAATAAATACATCGATGTGAGCCCCTAACTTTGATCTCCTTCGAACCGTTCTGACAACTCCGTGCCCAAGGAGGGTCACTGCTCCTCCTCCACACCACACGTAGCCATACCAATCAGGTCGGTGGTGTGTGATACACCAGCCAATCCTCTTCCCAAGTAGACGTGGATGAAAGGAAAACATATATATTAGTTTTTATTGGCTTACTATGGCCAAGGAAGTTTACAACTGTACACACTCAATTAATACTGTTTCCTGTGGCGTGGTCTACTTGAGATTTGGATATACTTGAATTTTGGGCTCAGGCACTAAAATTAGATGGTAAAACGGATGGACGGCTTGGATAAAAAAGATATAAATCACAGTGCTCTGTAGAGCTTACTCTATACGGAATCGGCTTCCGGTGCATTGACGTTGAGCCATGCATTTGTAGGGCCCGACGATAATACCCGACTCCATCGTCGAGCTAGCTAAAGTGACACTGACATCTTTGTCCCAAGGGTGACTCGTTGTGGATTGTAGAAATGGATTTTGGCTACTCCCCCTGCCACCAAGCCAATGGCTGATGGTTGGTTCTCTGTGAGACCTACTATGATATATATGTTTCATCCATTCTGTCTATCTATTTTTCTAGATCATTTTAGGGTATGAGACCAAAAATGAGGTATATCCAAATCTCAAGTGGACCACATTACGGAAACAGTGTTGAATAAGCGTCGGCCGTTAAAAACTTTTTAGGGCCCATAAAAGTTTTGGATCAAGCTGTTATTTGTTTTTTCCTTTCATCTAGGTCTGTATGACCTAATCAACAGATTGGATGTCAAATAAACAGTACAGTGGGCCTTAGAAGGATTTTAATGGTGGATATCCAATCACTAATATTTTCATATGGTATGGTCCACATGAGATTTATATCCCTCTCATTTTTTGTATCAAGTCCTAAAATGATCTGTAAAAATAGATGGACGAAATGGATGAAATACATACATCATGGTGGGTCCCACAGAGAACTGACCATCAGCCATTGGCTGGTGGCAGGGGGAGTAGCCAATCCATTTGAGAAAATGACCACTGTAGACAAAACCTTTTACCCAGCGGTTTTTATCGCGGAATACAAACTTAAGTTACCAATTTAATTAGCACGTGTGGACAGCGACATTGAGGACGAAACTACCCCTCCTTTTCTCTTTACTGCCGTTGCTTTTCGACTCCCTTTACAAAAAACACATGCGCTTTGAGGATGAAACTGCCCCTCCTTTTTACTTTCAGCTGTTCCCTTTCACTTTTCCTTTCCACTGCTACTTCCTACACTGGCTTCTGCCCCTTTTCTTCATCCGGTTAGAAAGATAAAAATATTCTCTTTGTGCGCCCCTTATCAACGTCTGTCTTTTTCTGAAAATGATTGGTTGGGCGAAGAAAGCACACAACAAAGGTATATTTTAAACTCATTTGGGCCTATATTGAATGTACGTGGCTGTTGGTCGGTGCTCTCTGGGCCCCACTATGGTGGTCGGTACTCTGTGGCCCCCACCATGGTGCTCTATGGGCCACACTATGGTGGCCGGTGGTCGGTGCTCTGTGGGCCCCACCATGGTGGCCGGTGGTCGGTCCTTTGTGGGCCCCACCATGGTGGCCGGTGGTCGGTGCTCTGTGGGCCCCACCATGGTGTATGTGTTTCATCCATTTTGTCCACTCAATTTCCACTAATTTAAGGGGTTGAGCCCCAAATTAGATGGAAATTTGGCTGGTGGCCTGCTAGAAGAAAACAAAGGTGATTGGATATCCATCATTTAAATCCTCCTGAGGCCCACTGTACTATTTGTCTGAAATCCAATTTGCTCTTTCGGTGATAAAGACCCAGATGAAGGCTAAAAACAAAGATCATCTTGACCCAATACTTTTATGACCCCCAAAAAATTTTTAATGGTCGATGTTTGTTGAACACTATTTCCTATAATGTGGTCCAATTGAGATCAGGATATACCTCAATTTTTGTATAATCTGATAAAATGATCCATAAAAATAGATGGACGACATGGATGAAACACATACATCATTATGGGGCCCACAGAGCACCGAACACCAGCCATTGGCTGGTGGCAGGGGGAGTAGCCAATCCGTTTCATATAGCATATCCATGCCATCCGTCCATCCATTTTTCCATTTAATTTAAAGGGTCGAGCCCCAAATTGAAGCAAATCAAAATATCAAGTGAATCATACTACGAGAAACAGTGGGCATAATGATTTTCTAGTCTGCCCCGCTGATTTCATGTTTCCCCCGCTTAATTTCATGTTTGCCCTGCTGATTTTATAGTTTGCCCTGCTGATTTCATGTTTTCCCCACTCAATTTCATATTTGCCCAGCTGATTTTCTAGTTTGTCCTGCTCAATTTTATGTTTGCCCCGCTCAATTTCATGCTTGCCCCGCTAATTTTCGTGTTTGCCTCGTTCAATTTCATGCTTGCCCCGCTAATTTCATGTTTCCCCCGCTCGATTTCATGTTTGCCCCGCTGATTTTATAGTTTGCCCTGCTAATTTCATGTTTTCCCTGCTCAATTTCATGTTTGCCTCGCTAATTTTCTAGTTTGTCCCGCTCAATTTTATGTTTGCCCCGCTCAATTTCATGATTGCCCCACTAATTTCCATGCTTGCCCCGCTCAATTTCATGCTTGCCCCGCTGATTTCATGTTTCCCCCGCTCAATTTCATGTTTGCCCTACTGATCTTATAGTTTGCCTTACTGATTTCATGTTTCCCACGCTCAATTTCATGTTTGCCCCTCTGATTTTCTAGTTTGTCCCGCTCAATTTGATGTTTGCCCCGCTCAATTTCATGCTTGCCCCGCTAATTTCCGTGTTTGCCCTGCTCAATTTCATGCTTGCCCTGCTCAATTCCTAGTTTGTACCACTCAATTTCATGCTTGCCCCACTCAATTCTTAGTTTTCCCCACTCAATTTCATGTTTGCCCTGCTCAATTTCATGCATACCCCGCTCATTTTCAAGTTTTACCCACTTAATTTTATGCTTGCCAAACTCAATTTCTAGTCCGCCCCACTCAATTTCATGTTTGCCCTGCTCAATTTCATGCCTACCCTGCTCATTTGCTAGTTTGCTCTGCTCATTTGCTAGTTTGCCCCGCTCAATTTCATGCTTGTCACACTCAATTTCTAGTCCGCCCCTGTCATGCCCCAAACTCGAAAACCAGGCTCACAAAATTTTCGATCGCTGAATCCGGCGCCGACAGCCTCCGTATAACCCCATTCTCGGCTCCTAGCGCCCATTCACCAGATTTCGATCGTGGGATGCTACGAGGAGGATTTTCAACGTCAGTTTGATTCGTAATAAGCATAACCAAAGGCATAACCCACAAACAACAACCAAGAATTCCATTACATTTCCACTATGATCAAAAACTTTACAAGTACAATGAGCATAAAGGGAAATACAATGATGATAAATCAAAATCTCCAAAGCGATTTGCAACACGCTCCTGCCTCAATGCGGCTGCCCTCCAACGTCACCTGCACGCAACGATCGTGCATAAGCTTATAAAAAGCTTAGAGGGTGGTGAAAGTGTGTGCTCAAGGTAGTAATATGATTATGCAATATCAGAGTAATGCGGAATATGCAGATGGATCCATAAATATCATGAGCCGTACCAAGGCTATGCGATGTAAGATGCAAGTCAAGCATACAATCCTCATCTAAGTCCACTTATCAATACAGCTCATCTCTAGGATATCACCGGGGTCTAGTACACTCTAAACTAGATCGTCGCCTCATCACGCGCAATAAGGTAAGTGGAAAAGACTTCACTATCCGTCTGCCAATATCGGGCTCGACTCGTCGATAGCGGACCTATTCCTTGAGCTGGTCAAACTCAGCCTAGCATTGCCCCCTACACTCGGGCGGGTAAGGCCGCACCCCCTTCCAACCGACTACGACACAGTGGAGAGCGCAACCGTCTGGTAATCGGCACTCAACGCTCATCTACCCACTCGGTCTAGACATTGGAGCAACCTCTTGGCACCATAAGGGTTTAGGGACTTTCACCCAGGGATATTTATAGCACCCCATGTAGAACAAGATTTTCAGTATCCAATCCTGCCAACCACGATACGACTGTAGAGGCTACGGCCCTGATGTCGCTAGAGCGTACAATAACCATATCACACAATGCGAAATACATGAATCACACTATCCAATCATGCGGAAAATCCTGTGCATATCGTGCGCTCATGTCGGGCAACACCGCCTAATTGGGAGCCCATAAATAACCTGTCCGAAGGCATATGCTATGATTAGTCAATTCTCATATCAGGCATACATATGATGTGTATGATCATGAGTCATGGAACTATACTAAACATGTTATAATGAAATGAACTATCCTTACCATGCAGGTGGGCCTGGACGGCCTATACATAATAAGTACGGGACTAATAATGGGCCCTAAGGAGAGTCGTAATGTGGACATCCAACCAGCATTACACTCGCAATGTGGACGTCAAACCAACATTACTTCCAAGGCACGATCATCGTAAACATCGTTACATAATCCGTGTCGGAATCACACATTGCAATAGACCTTAGGTACATCCCATTGGGCCTTAAATATGTCAAATGGGCCATATCATATGGGCCTTTTATTCATTAATGGGTCACATCAATGGGCCACACCAATAGGCCTTAAGTGCATTGCAATGGTTCAAAACCCGTGGGCCTTGGATTGCATCAAATGAGCTTAAACTCATGGGCCTCAAAGGTAACAAATGGGCCACACCAATTGGGCCTTATGTGCTTTGTAATGGGTCATAACCCGTGGGCCTTAAACTACATCAATTGGCTCTCGACCCATAGGCCTTAGATTACATCAATCCGGCCTAAATCATAGGCCTTATATAGATCAAGTGGGCCTAGACCCATATGCCTTAACTAAATCAAATGGACCTAATCCCGAGGGCCTTGGAATACTTCAAAATGGGCCCAATCTCATGGGCCTTAGAATGCTTCAAAATGGGCCCAATCCCATAGGCCTTTTATAAATCAAAGGGGCCTAACTCATGGGCTTTTATAATTCGAATGGGCCTAAACCCATAGGCCTTTTGTAAATCAAATGGGCCTAACCCATAGGCCTCTTACAAAATCAAATGGGTCCAATCCCATGGACCTTAAATATGTTCTCCCCAAGTGGATGGACGGTCTAGATGCAACACATGCATCATGGTGGACAGTGGACAGGGCACATACATCACAAAGGGCTCCACCGTTCACTAGACGATGGAAGAACAACACATTAGGGTGGGTACCACCGTTCGCCTGGACGGTGGACTTTAAAACACATACATCATTGTGGGTCCCATGTGGGGCCCCCTGTAATATTTATTTGGCATCCAACCCGTTGATAAGGTCAAACAGACCTGGTTGAAGGAAAAATACAAATTTCAACTTGATTCAAAACTTCTGTGGGCCCCAAAAAGTTTTCAATGGTAGAGGTTCAACTCCACAGTTTCCTATGGTGTGGGCCACCTAATCAGTGGATTGGGCCAGAATTTGGAGGGGGGCCACCTGAGGAGGGGACCCACCTCATGAACGGCGTGGATAGAACATATACATCATGGTGGGGCCCACGGTAGCAACCGTGGGGCTGGACGCCGGCCGGCTCCAAACGCTGCACGCAGCAGCGTGCAGCTGCTGCAGCACGTCAGAGAGGCTCTGCCTCTTTGAAATTTTAAAAAAATAAAATAGAAAACCCAATTTTCTGGGGTTTTTCACGCCTAGAGACTGTATATCATAGATCCACTCCGCCCATTGTATTCAGTGGCTCGAGGCCGTCCCAATGAGTCCAAAGTTTGTGATTTTTTGATGTACAGAAACGTAAGTTCCTCAATGGTAACCACCAATGGTCCCAATGTTATGGCCCACCAGATGCTCAGATCAGGCCCATTCTTCTACTCAACGGTTAAAATGGGGCCGGCAAGAGGATGGACAGCTTGGATCTTACCCCAACATCAAGGTGGGGCCTATAAGGGGACCACCCCAAAAGCTCTTCTCTTTTCCTTCTTTTTTTTTTGCATACAGGGACGTCCAGCGTCTGGGTTCAAAAAAAATACATTGTGGTGGGCCCTGTTGAGGTGGGCCACCACAGATGGGTGATGTCGGTACAACAAATAAGGTGGGCCCCACATAAAGGAAGCTTGGACAAAATAAATGCTTCAAGGTGGGGTCCATTCAAGTGGGCCACACAAACACAAAAGGATAAAAAAAAAGAGAAAATGAAGTAAAGAGAGAGAGATAGAGGGTGGGACACGCTTGATGGAGGGACCCCGACATTATGGGCCCTCCCTTGCAATGAATCATACAACAAGTGGGCCCAAAGCATGTGGGACCACCAAAATTTACAAATCAACGGTGGAGTTCCTTTCTCCACCAAAATGGACGGTCTAGATGACCTTCCTAATGCAATAAACATCATGATGGGGTCCATGGAGAATGGCCCCATCATGGAATGATCATTATGATCCTAGTGGGCCATCGGCCACATCTTAGGGTCCCAAGTGAGATCCAAACCATTGATCGGTTGGCCTCACTTTGCCCATCTCAAAAATAAGAGAAAATATTATAATCAAGCACCCACCGTTCGATCTTCTTGCTCCTAGGGGTTCCTTAGCTCCTTAGCTTTGATTTCAATGGGTGAGATGAGGAATGGATGGCTAGGATGGGGGATGATGGGGTAGGAAAGTGGGCCACCTTTATTGCTTGGGAAGAGCTTAGAGAGCTCATACGTATGGAGGTGTTTGGGATTTTTTTTGAGTTTGAAATGAGAAAGAGAAAGAGAGAGTTGTAAAGGGAGAGAGAGAGAGAGAGAGAGAGATGGATGGATGTGGTGAGTGATGGTTGTGTAAGAAAATCTTGACTTTTGTGGCTTTTTGTGTAAGAGAGGATGGGAAGTGTAAGAAATCCTTGACTTTTGAGGCCTTTTGTGTAAGAGAGGTATGGGCTTTGTAAGAAAAGCTTGACTTTTGTGGTTGCTTGGGAATGGGTAAAAGGTGATGTGTACTTGACATGTGATGGATTGATTGATTGATGTGATTGATGTGACACATCGTAGAGATTCTCTTGGGTTTCGCAACGAGCGGCGTTTCCTCGCACCGAACGTCGGTCTACAACTCTCGACCAGGGTATCGCCTCGGCGCGCAAGTCGCAGCATCGGAACCGTAGCGACGGCGTGGTCGCTATGGTACGGAACTTGGGTTGAGTCGAAACAGGTTGACGTCATATGAATCAGGGTCGCGCGTTAATATCGGTTAAGGGTCGAAGGTTGCCGGAATTCGACCGGTAAGACCGCGGAAGTCTACGGAACGGTACAGACTAAGATACAGGTCTTATAGCCCCACTCAATTTCATGTTTCCCTTGCTCAATTTCATGTTTGTCCCGTTGATTTTCTAGCTTGCCCCTACTCAATTTCGTGTTTGCCCTCCCTCAAAACCTAAATCTAAACCTAAAACCTAAACCTAAACATAAAACGTAAATGTATTCTCAAATCCCTAAACCTAAACCCTAACTTATTCTCAATTCCCTAAACCTTAACTTATAATCTAACTTAAACCAAAACCTATATCGTACACTTGTAACCTAAAACCTAAATGTATTATCAAATCCCTAAACCTAAACCTTAACCATTAACCTAACTTTAACCTAAACCTATAACGTACACTTATAACTTAAAACCTAAATGTATTCTCAAATCCCTAAACCTAAACCCACACCTAATCCTAATATCAATTCCTTAACCTAAACCTTAACTTGAAAGCCGAAACCTAAACCCGATTTCTTAAACCTAAACCTTAACATATTCTCATTGTCCCTAAATTGTAACCTAAAACCTATCTTAAACCTAATCCTAAACCTATAACCTAAATTTATTCTCAAATCCCTAAACCTAAACCTACATCTAATCCTAATCTCAACTCTGTAACCTAAACCTAAACTTGAAAACCCAAACCTAAACCCGGTCCCAAACCCGATTTCCTAAACCTAAAACTTAACATATTCTCAGTTCCCTAAACCTTAACCTATAACCGACAATTATAACCTAAACCTAAACCTGCAACCTAAACCTAAAACCTAAATGCATTCTTAAATCCCTAAACCTAAACCCACAGCTAATCCTAATCTCAACTCCTTAACTTAAACCTAAACATTAACCTATTCTCAGTTCCTTAAACCTTAACCTATAACCGACACTTATAACCCAAACCTATAACCTACACTTATAACCTAAACCTATAATCTACACTTAGATGGGCCACATTGAATGTATGTAGTATATCCACACTATCTATCTAATTTTAGCCCCAAATTGAAGCATATCAAAATATCAAGTGAATCATACCACGGGAAACAGTGGGCATAATGATTTTCTAGTGTGCCCTGCTGATTTCGTGTTTCCCCCGCTCAATTTGATGTTTGCCCTGCTGATTTTATAGTTTGCTCCGGTCTCTAACCCGATTTTCTAAACTTAAACCTTAACCTATTCTCAGTTCCATAAACCTATAACCGACACTTATATTCTAAACCTAAACTTTTAACCTAAACCTAAACCTACACCTATAACCTAAATGTATTCTTAAATCCCTAAACCTAAACTTACACCTAATCCTAATCTCAACTCCTTAACCTAAACCTTAACTTGAAAACTCAACCCTAAACCCGGTCTCGAACCCGATTTCCTAAACCTAAACCTTAACCTATTCTCAGTTCTCTAAACCTTAACCTATAACCGACACTTATAACATAAACCTAGACCTGCAACCTAAACCTAAAACCTAAATGTATTCTCAAATCCCTAAACCTAAACCTACACCTAATCCTAATCTCAACTCCTTAACCTAAACCCTAACTTGAAAACCCAAACCTAAGAATGTTCTCGAACTCGATTTCCTAAAATTAAACCTTAACCTATTCTCAGTTCCCTAAACCTTAATCTCTAACCTAACTTAAACCAAAACCCATAACCGATACTTATAACCTAAACCTAAACCTATAACCTAAATGTATTCTCATATCCCTAAACCTAAACCTACACCTAATCCTAATCTCAACTCCTTAACCTAAACCTAAACTTGAAAACCCAAACTTAAACCCAGTCCCGAACCCGATTTCCTAAACTTAAACCTTAACCTATAACCTAACTTAAACCTAAACCTATAACCTACACTTAGATGGACCAACATTGAATGTATGTATATCCACGCCGTCCATCTAATTCTAGCGGTCGAGCCCCATATTGAAGCATATCATAATATCAAGTGAATCATACCACGGGAAACAGTAGGCATAATGATTTCCTAGCTTGCCCCGCTAATTTCACGTTTTCCCTACTCAATTTCAGGTTTGCCCTGCTGATTTTATAGTTTGTCTTGCTGATTTCATGTTTCCCCCGCTCAATTACATGTTTGCCCCACTAATTTTCTAGTTTGTCCCGCTCAATTTTATGTTTGCCCCGCTCAATTTCATGCTCGCCTAGCTAATTTTCGTGTTTTCCCCGCTCAATTTCATGCTTACCCCGCTAATTTCATGGTTCCCCCGCTCAATTGCATGTTTGCCTTGCTGATTTAATAGTTTGCCCGGCTCATTTCATGTTTCCTCCGCTCAATTTCATGTTTGGCCCGCTGACTTTTCAGTTTGTCCCGCTCAATTTCATGCTTGCCCCACTCAATTCCTAGTTTTCCCCGCTCAATTTCATGTTTGCCCTGCTCAATTTCATACTTGCCCCTCTCATTTCCTAGTTTGCCCCGCTCAATTTCATGTTTCCCCCGCTCAATTTCATTTTTCAACCCACCGATTTTCTAGTTTGCCCCCACTCAATTTCATGTTTGCCCCCGCTCAAAACCTAAACCTAAACCTATAACTTAAATGTATTCTCAAATCCTTAAACCTAAACCTTAACTTATTCTCAATTCCCTAAACCTTCACCT
Organism: Magnolia kwangsiensis; assembly: GCA_037074715.1. NCBI lineage: Eukaryota > Viridiplantae > Streptophyta > Magnoliopsida > Magnoliales > Magnoliaceae > Magnolia > Magnolia kwangsiensis. Next base: position 125,486,649 of record CM073574.1, on the reverse strand, counting down.
ATAACCTAACTTAAACCTAAACCTATAACCTACACTTAGATAGGCCCACATTGAATGTATGTAGTATATCCACGCCATCCATCTAATTTTAGCAGTTGAGCCCCAACATATCAAAATAAGATCGTAAATTATACCATGGGAAACAGTGGGCATAATGATTTGTTTTCATGTTTCCCCCGCTCAATTTCATGTTTGCAACAACATTCTCCAAAAACTTGTGCATAAAGCCTTCCTCCCTTGAGACTTTTCAATTCTTCTCTCATTAGCACTGACAAGTGAGCTTTCAAATACGGTTCATCAAGAGGAATTCCATGGAGAATCATTCTTAACGCAAGAAAATCATCCATGTCAAAGGCATTCAATGCAGCTACAATTGTAAGGTTTAGAAATTAGTGGAATTTAACATAGAAGGTGTCAAAAATATTTATTAGTGAAACAATTGCCCAAAGAACAGTTTTTTAGGTTATTCAGTTGGAATAAGTGGATGAACAAATGCATTTCATCTCGCTTCCAATGACACATCTAAGAAGTCTCAAGTAGAAAACATACTTCTCAATGCAATGTGCGTATTGAAAACAACAGTTCGAGCATCATTCAAAGCATTCCTTAGAAGATCTATAAAATATTCTTTCGAGACAGCTTCATAGTTTAGTAGTGAAGTAAAAGTCTTATTTAGGCACGTTTTTCTTAGCTGGTTGCTAAAAAAGGAAGACAAGTAATTTGGATAAACTCTTCACATCACCTTCGCATAGATACCAAATAATTATTATATACAAGCACTAAAAGTTTGCCTCAATCAAATTCATCGAGGCTTATTTAATGTTTGCCCAGCTTAATATCATAGTAGATAAGGTCAATTTCATATTTACCCCGCTCAAGACCGTGACAACCTGAGTCAACCTGACCTCATCTGAAGTTGGGCCAGTTGATCCAAACCCGTTCATATTTTTGGTATTTCTCGTTCCAGTTTTTTTTCCAATTCATATGAAGTTTTGGGAAAATTAATGAAATGCTACTGTAGTTTCAACATACTCTGATTTTGCCCACAACGTTTATCTTCTGAATTTCATGTTTAATATGTTTTTCAATTCATCTTTGCAGGTGATGAATATTCTGCAAAGATCCTCAACCCAACAAGTAGGTGTACACTCACATGGTGGTTTGACAAGGTGAAGGGTAGAGTAAAGAAGCATGATAGTCGCCTAAATTTGTTTAGGCAATCTCCTTTCTCGTTTCTATTACACGTTACATCCTTTAGATTTTTAGGAGCTCTATTTCACCTTCTTTTTATAAAATACAAAGGTAATCTAGTATTTGAGATCAGCGGTAGGCGAGTGCACTTTACCGAGATGGACTTCGCCCTCATTACCGGACTTAAGTTTGGAGATCTAACTGTACCGAAGATATGTTGCACTGCGAGTACATTAAGAGACAAATACTTCAAAGAATATCCAGTATTAAAGAAGCAACTAATAGAGGTGTTTGAGAGATTAGTTAACACCAATAATCATGAGGACGTCGTGAAGGTTGCCCTACTTCTGGTTGTGGAGCACTTTCTTAGGGGAACCGAACCGAAAACCATGTGCAATATGGATTATATTTACCTGGTGGAGTCACTAGATGATTTCTATAGGTATCCCTGGGGTAGTTTGGGATACTATATAATGTCACAAGGAATCGAATCTGCTGTTGCAGCATCAAGTTTCCCTCGGTACACAGTATGTGGTTGCGTCTTTCCTCTACAAGTAAGAACATCTTTTACTTTGTATATGTCTTCTCTCTATAGTCAATTATAGATCTTTAACCTGGTGCAAATTCATTATGACAGGCTTGGGCAGTAGAGATATTACCGGCCCTACAAGACTGTGTTGTTTCATATGTTCCGCATCAAATTCCATGCTTCATTCAATATCGAGGCTAGAAGGGTTGGAGGTATAACAACATACATGCTATTTTCGAGAATAAAGCTGTAAGTTTATATATATATATATATATATATATATATATATATATATATATATATATATATATATATATATATATATATATATATATATATATATATATATATATCTCCATCATTTACTTTTCTTAACTTGACATATATGCTCAACTCCTTAACATTACTCTTTGTTCTTTTGCAGACCCTAGTAGTAATGAAATTAGAACCAACGCTAAGAGAATGGGAAACGAATGTCGTTCGTTCAGTGCAAGAAGTTTCCAAGTGAGATGTTACGGAAGATGAACTATAATTTCATGTCTACCATTGTAAATTTATCCTTACTCTTACATATCCATTTATGTATTTTATAGCTTACTGAGACCCAGGAAGATGATGAGGAGGGTAATGAGATTGCTCACGAGGAGGATGACAAGTCAGATGATAGCGATGAGAAGGGCGTGGAGGGATCGGGACTGAGGGGGGGTATACCGAGTGTGGTTCTTATGGAGGAGTTTCGGAATGAGCGGGAAGAGTTGAAGGAGAGAGAGGAATTGAAAAATGAGAGGGGCGAATTGAGGAAAGAGAGGGAAGAGATAAGAAGGAAAGAAACAAGGCTCGATGACAGGGAAACGTTACTGAAGAGGGAGAAGGAGTTGTTCTTTGTGGACAAGGAATGGTTCTTCAAGGACAAGAAAAGGTTAGCGAATGAGAGGGAGGAGTTTAATAAGGAGAAGCTCGCTAGTCATACACAGAGAGGATGTTTTGTGATAGAGGAAGAGGGTGAGGAGTCGAGGAAGGGAGTGGACGTAAATGATATTGGCGATAAAGAACTTGGACATGTGGATATGAATGTGCAATCGTATAATAATGTCAAAGGTAACGTATCGAATGAATCAACTTCTCATGCCGTTTATGAAAGGAGATTCAAAAGGGTACTGAAGCCGTCCTATTACAAGATTTCTCCCTACTTGTCCCTATCTGCATTCGATACAACACCTGGGGCGGACAAGGAATGGTTCTTCAAGGACAAGGGAAAGTTGGCGAATGAGAAGAATGAGTTTAATACGGAGAAGGAAGGTAGTCCTAAACAGAGGAAACATTCTGTGATGGAGGTCGAGGATGAGAAGTTGAGGAATATAGTGGAGGCAAATGATATCGAAGATAAAGAACTTGGACATGCATTCATTTCTCATCCTGTTTCTGAAAGGAAAACCAAAAGGGTACCGAAGCCGTCATTTTACAAAGTTTCTCCGTACTTGTCCCTATCTGCATTCGATACAACCATTGGGGCGGTTTCAAAACCCGAGCAAGTTACAGCTTTTGCTACATCTCCGATACCATTTCCTCATCAGATGGATCCTTTCAGGATATTATCCGCACAGGAGGTGAAAGAAGCAGAGGACTGGTATGGAGCAAACAAGGACATGCCAGCGGGGAAATGGTTCAGTACAACATGGATGAAGAGTGCTGGGTTAATAGCGAGGTAAGCATTACTAATTTATTCTCTATATGCATCGATTGTCAAGTCCTCATTTTGTTATATGAATCTATGACGAAGATTAGGCCATCGACACGTACATTGAGTTCCTTGAGAAAAGGCATAACGCCTACTCAATAGCATATCCTCAGGATTGCAAGTTTTATCCTACGTATTTTACAGTAAATGTTTATTTCGGCAATCCTTAATTACCTCTCAATCTTGTTTTATTACATGCATTCAACTTTAATCATGTTTGTAACAGCAAAGCCTCGAGGGGTGTTTGTCGGTTTTGATCCGATATCGGGCCTCCAATTCGGCGTCAAAACGGTCATCGCTAATAGGTCAGCTAACCACGGCCTACGCAATTGCCAGGCAGCGAGATAAGCCATACGCCAGAGCGATTTGGTGTTATGAGCGGGTAATGTACTTGTCACATAACTTCATCTCTTATTGTTATGTGCTCATTCATGTTTTGACAAATATATTATTTTGTGAATCATGGACAGGTCTATGCTCCAATAAATCATGGCAATTCACACTAGTTTTTGCTTGTCATATATCCTAGAGAATGAGAAATCGTTGTTGTGGATAGCCTATACACATATCTAACGCCGAAGTTCAAGCATAAGATGAAGAATATGATGGATGCACTCTCCGTTCTCTTCCATGCCACTGGAGACAGTACTGCGCTTGAAGGGAAGGAATGGACCGTCAGATTCAATGAATCCGCGCCGAAGCAGGACAATGGCTATGATTGTGGAATATTCGTTATGAAATTCATTGACATTTTGTGTAGCGGTCTCACCTTGGAAGGAATACACATGCAAAAATTCACCGCCGAATGGAGGAGGACAATAGCATATGATTGCTTGACTGTAGTCAAGAGGTGATATTTGTGCAATGTGCATGGGAGAAATATTTTGTAAGAATGAATTATTTTGAGGTTTACAGTAATCTTGGAGTGCTGAAAATTTCCAAGTATATGCATTTTAGTCCGAGTTCCTTCTCTAATCATGATAGTCGTGGGAGGGTTGATCCGAATTCCACTCAAGTCTATCATGATTAGAGAAAGAACTCGGACTGAAATGCATATACTTGGAAAATTTTCTGCATACTCGCCAAAGTGCAAGTTTCGATGTATAGTATACTCTATAATTTTAGTCATATCAAGTTCAATGCCTTGATATTACACATTGTATGGATTCTATGCACAACGATGCAATGCAATTTCTGTTTTTCTTTCGACTTTCTCTGCTTAATAACCTAATATGGAATGCTTACGAATCCCTCGATGTTTGGACACCCAGTACATTTCTCCCTCAAAATCATTGTTCGTCATCTCATCTGCCAATGATTGTTGCCCTTTAGTTGGAAAGAAATTAGCATTTTAGTAATTTCCAATGACATTCTCCAAATCCCCGATGTAAGTCGCAGTGACGACATGGATATGAGGATGAACAAGTGTATTTCATTGAACTTTCAGGAACACATCTAATAAGTGTTCACATCACAGTTGGTAACTGATTACACCGGTGGTATATAAATTTCACTTTTTTAAAACTTTCAGAAGAGTTAAATTACTCTGATTGGTTCAAATGTATATTACATGAATCTATAATGCATCTATAATGTGAGTCTTTCATTCGTGAAACGATGGCACAAAAAACTACCATTTGGAATCTTTCCACGCGAGAAGGATGCCACCCAAGGATCCAGAGGCATCAAGCGCAACGAAAATGGCGTCCTGTTCATCCCATATTGAATTAAATAGACACTGTGAGAAAGACGAGACCTTCATGTCCTGGAGACAGATGATGTCCGGTTTCTTCCTGGATATATATGAGGAGGTTAACAATTTTTGATGGAGCATTTTCTTGGCCTAATAAACTGTACATTTTTTTTCCACTTTTGTTTTATTCTTGTGGCTTTATTTTGTGTAAATTAAGATGAAAATTTTTTGCTCGGGTGGTCTATAAACAGGCACGCATGGATGCATGATCAGAACCATTTTGCGTGCCTCACCATTGTGATGGTGTGCATCTCTTCCTCACCATCCAAATGGTGGCGCTCAAATTGATGGTTGAGAAACAAAATTCTCAAACACTCACATGCAACAGAAAAAAAAAGAAAAAGAAAAAAAAATGCATTAATCAGGAAACTAAGATTGTACTGAGTGTCATTGTTTTCATATTAATTGGCTCGTTGTTCATCAACTAGTTCTTTGTGAGTGCAAGTGATTTTTAATTTTTTTCCCTCCGCAATTCAGATTCTTGTCCATAACTTTTTGAGGCATTTTCCTTTCAAGAAGATTTGCTGCTGGAGCATTTCAATGATCTTATCAAATTTGTAAAGACCTGTGCCTGTTAGCATTGAAACAAAGCTTTCCTAGTTTAAATCCTGCACATTCAATTAAAATAGTTGAATAAAAAAATAAATAAATAAAACCATAGAGAGAAGCTTATTTACATGATGTTTGTATCAGCCGAAGACCCAAGTTATAGCTTAGAGAAGCATATCACCGTCGCTGATGTTGAACCGCTGGTTAAAGATTTCGCAAGCCAATGGAAAGCAGCGATAGAGCTAATGCACAAAGATGTCATTACTTCTTTCAGCAACTTCTTGTGCGGCATGGAGATTTTATGAGCCGCACTGACGGAGCTACTTCTTTATTACACCAGGCTGACGGATTGCATAGAGAGAATTGTAGGCGGCAATGCGCTGAACAAGAATTGATGAGTCAGCCTCCTTCTGACAACCCATGCTAAACAATATCAGTGCATTTCACTTGCAAGTATATCAATCTGCACATAGAAGTATCATCTATTGGCCTATCCATCAGTGAGAAACTTGCAACACTCAGAATAAAATTCGCAAAAAATTTCTCTATTGAAATATGCTAGTTCCATCCTGGAACTTCGGAGAAATCATCACTATTATCGGTAAAATGGATCCCTAACAAATCAAGAATTTTAGTAAATCCTGTTCTCTCCTCACTTTTGAAAGGCCAATAGAGTTCAAACAGCACAAGAGAAACAGTGCAACAAAGATGGAAATAATCAATCCATATGCACATCTTCAACGTGAAAATGGTGTGGGGGGGTTGGGACAAGAAATGCTAACTTCCCACCTTCATGGGGACATAAGCAACATCCCAAAGCTTTTGAGTGACACATGGGATGCCCAATCATCAATTGGGATGGTTCATTCAAAAGTACTATTGGGATCAAGCCATGGTGCAGGAATCATACCATTCAGATGATCCTAACGCTTTGAATGGAGCCAACTTGTTACAACCATCCATTTTTTATGAGCCATAGATCACATCATTAGAATCATCAAGACTAAGTGGTACTCGGGAATTATAAGCACGCTTGAAGTGGGATCAATCAAATAGATGCATCAAGATGATGATTGGACCTATTTTGTTTCTCCCCTCAATCTTGACTGCCTATTTTTTCTATTGATTGGATGTTTAGGATTATCCAATTGGCATGATTTTTGCACCATGACTCGCCCCTAGTTGTATGAATGAATGGATCATTGATTTATACAGTTGGTAACTCCATGCATCATTTAAAAGATTCAAGGACGTTGGTAAACACTCCATGAAGGTGGTTGTGTGTGTGTGTGTGTGTGTGTGTGTGTGTGTGTGTGTGTGTGTGAGAGAGAGAGAGAGAGAGAGAGAGAGAGTAACAAACATTTTCTTTGATAGGAATTTCATCATAAACTACTGTATTCCAAGCCGAAGGGGAATTATCAACAATAAAAAGAACATGGATATCATGATTAACTTTTCAATAAAAGCTAAAGAAGTATTTCTGCTTTGAAAATCTGCATACCAATTCTCTGGTGAACTCCTCAATTGAAATAGCATTTTTTAAGAGCCATAGATCACACCATTTACTCTTTATTCATTTACCTCCAAATTTATTTCCCATTTACTTCCATTTAGATGCTCCCAATTGAGCCCTTAAGGCAATAATTTTTTTGTTTCTATGTTTCTCAAGCAGTTCCTTTTCAAAAGATTTTGGCTTTACCTGTCTAATGGCAAATTGGTAGGTTGGAGGGCTACATATTTAATACTGCTATAGAAGTTTACATATAATCCCTGTCTTCAAACAAGATTTGGAGACCCCCATCTTTGCAAAGTAAAAACTTCTTTTTTTACAACCCTTAAAATATGAAATCCCCAGAGCCTAAGATATCGCGCTTCCCTTAGTCTTTTGAAATATCACTTCATTTGGTTTGGACTCACTATTAAAAGTCATGTTGTTAAACTCCTTCCACAATGACCATAGCACTGCAAGAGTATTTATAGCTGTCTCCAGTTAAGATGGGATGAGGCTCAAATGATGATGATGACTTGGCCAAATCAGAGTCAAAATTTAGCTATATATCAGCTCATGAAAATAGTTGAGTGCTAGGAAAAAACTTGATCTTGCGATTTGCATCACATCTAAGGCCCAGTGAATTGGTTTGATGTTTCTGAGCCTTCAGTCGTAAGCTTATGGCTAAACCTTCATCATGCTATTCCTTAAACTATAAGGGGTGTTTGGCACAGGGTTTTAGATGGGATTAGGTGGGATAGAATTGCATTTGGTCTTATGCAATTCCATCTAGCATTTGGAGAGTGCCGGAAAGGTTGGGTTTAGGTGGGATCAAATTGTATTTAGTCGCATCTTTCTTCTTCCTCTTATTCTTTTATTTTTTTTTTTTTTTTAAAGGTTCAGAATAGTAGATATTGCTATTGGACATTGTGTGCATGACATAACATCAGAAAGTATTTTGAAGGATTTACTCTCATGCCTCGTTGAATTCACATCAGCAAGTATTTGTTATGGAAGGGTTTATTCTCACATGTTTTTAATATATTAATTACCTAATACTTTGGGGTCTTTACAAAACATTTGGACTATAATCAGATAAGAAAATTCAGATCTTTCATTGATACAAATGGTCCACTAGGAATAAATTTTACTTATATTTGCAGTCTCGCTGCAACGAAGAGTCCAGTTTTTTCCATTAGTACTGGAGAACACATGTTCTTTGCTGTTTGAGGTTTTCGACATTAAGCCCTTTGTCAGCCGTCTATTAGGTGATCTACTAATTGGCCCTTTCTTTAATGCTCTTGAAGGATTTATTCATATGCTCCGTTTATTTTACACATTTATTTTTTACATTTTTTTAATTAGGCATGGGTGACTGGTCTGGATTTATGGAAAAAATTCATGAAGTTGTGCCTATGGACCAACTACCGGAGCTTCTACAAAAACTCTCTGATGCCCACTTTACTTTACGGATAATGTATGAGCAATTCAAAAACATACTCAAAATGGGTCCTATTGGCCAAGTTTGTTATCTTAAACCTTTAGAGATAGATCCTCTTGACTTTTGTAGTATTCAAATAATTGTAAACCTCAAGAGTATTTTGTGCCTTCCATATGCGATTTCTTTATGTGGGTCCTATGGTGAACAGGCCCTGTTTTAATGTGCCAACGAATACATTTCTAATAGATCTGCAATATTTCTTTATGTGGGGCCTATGTGAACATGCCTATGAACGTGCCTATAACCAAAAATCAATCTGGTGACTCTGGTCGTCCCGTTAGGTGCATGGGAATGGTTCCAAAAATTGGATACACTACTGCCCTTGAATTGGGTGGTTATCTATAGAGTAAAATCTCTCCTTTTCCTCGTAGTTGTGATTTTTCTCTTCTTTGGCTTTACCTCTCCTTTTCTTCGAATTAACTTCTCACTTTGTGGCAATTATGTACCACCCAGTAGTCCCTTTGAGTTGGTCACACCCATAGTTGAGTTGTATGCCATAATTTTTTTGCAACCAGTACATTTTACCTTCTACCTCTTATTGATTTTCATTTGCAAATATGCATGAATACTCAAAGTATTTATAACTTCTGGCCCATGTAGTTTTTCTCTATGATTCCTGGCTTTGGTCAAGAATTGATGCCAAAGGGTCGTGAGAAGGAAAGTCAAGCAGGATCAAGCGTTTCATAACCATCATGGATTCCATAACAAATGAAGGTCAAATGCTGGTTAGAAATGTGGTTTTTGTGCATATTATGCCAGTTAATAGGGACGAGGTGTAGATGATACACATCTTCATGTCGCCCATCACATGGCCCACTTAGCCAACACCTATGGGAAAATGAAAGGTTATAAGTGGACGGTAATTTGATCAAAGATTTAGAAATTTCTAGTGGGTGCTTTCCATCATGATCCCCATCTGATGCTTATGAAGGTGTTCCAGAAGCAGATACCAAGCAGTTGATTGCATATGCACGGGCTAAGTGTAAGGTGGTAAAATCATGTAAAATTCTGGACACTTTTTAAGGTTAAATCAAAAGCAATGTTACATAATAAATTTTGCAAAATTTGCATAATATTTCCAGTTGACATGGTATTTTGCAGTTGGTTCATCACCAAAGTTTGATGGAATTGGCAAATTTCACCTCATTTCAGATCTTAATATATATTTTTTATAAATGATGGTAATTACAGGTTGTTATTGGCCCTACTACTGTCGGAGGCGTTCAAGCTGGAGCATTCAAAGTTGGTGACACAGCAGGGACGATTGACAATATAATTCCATGCAAGCTCTACAGGCCTGGATCTGCTGGACTTGTGTCCAAATCTGTACATTCTTGCTCTAAGCCTTTGCTTGATTATATCTGCATTCGTGTCAACGAACAGTCTATGTTCAGTGTGATTCTACTGTTTTTATGGACAAAATTGTTTTTAGATTAAACTGTGTTATGCCCATTCATGTTTGTTTGTTGTTCTCTTGTCCTGGAAATTGCATTTCTATGTTCCAAAGAAAACTGCACACACTAACAACGTCACTGAAGCGGTAGATGCCCGGCCAGTCCTTCCATCTGGTACGGGACGTTGATTTTTATTTTTTATTTTTTGTCAAAAGGATCTACGCGAGTCCCATTCAAAGGGCTGACTCGTGGTTATAAGACACCGTGAGTTTGATACAAGTCATCCCATGCCTACGACTGTTATGTATCTAGATCTTTTATTTACTATAAACAGAAAATTTCCCATCTTTTGCAAGGTAATTAATCCATGTTATCATTGATATTGTTACCACTACTGCATCAAATGCGCAATTTTCTGCTAGAGCTTTGGCATCAGGTTATAGTATAAAAATTTTGGGTGGGGCCTACTGTGATGTTCGTGAGAAATTCAACCTGTCCACCTATTTTTTTGAGCTCATCTTAGGGCATGTGACCAAAAATAAGATGAATCCAAAACTCAAATGAGCCACATGACACATGAGAGGAAACAGTGGGAATTTAGTGACCACTGTTGAAATATTTATATGTCACAGAAGTTTTGTATTAATCTAAGTTTTTGTGTTTTCATTTCATTCCAGTGAAAATAACCTTATAAACAATTTGGATGGCATATAAACATTAAGGTAGAGCCTAAGAAGGTTTGAACAATAGGAATTCCTTTTTCCCACCGTTTCAACTTATATGGCCCATTTGAGTTTCGAATACTCTTTTTTTTTTAGAATGTCCTAAAATGAGGTCAAAAAATGGATAGACGGGTTAGATTTCTCATAAACATCACGGTGGACCCCACCTTGCATCCCAGCACAAGAACATCATGCTAAAGGTTTCCCAGGAAATCACCTAAACAGAAAAAAAAAAAAATTTGCTGCAAGAGGAGGATCCTATTGGACACTTCCAAAGACTGAGTCAGACCAGACTCGGGCCAGCCCCACCTCGACTCAAGACTGAACTAGTCTTTTAGCCATTTAACCATGGGCTCTCTTGCATATATGATTGACCACTGTTGAAATGTTTGTGTAGGTATCTGGCCCCCGAGTACGCTCGTACTGGGCAAATAACAGAGAAAGTTGATGTGTACGCATTTGTAGTGTTGCTGATGGAACTCGTGAGTGGTCTAAAGGCCATTAATTTCTCTAGAACTCAGGGATGATAATATCTGCTTGAATGGGTACGTAAGAAACTCACGTGCAGAATAGGAGAATTAGATAGTGTTGTTAATTAGCCACGCCCAGTTACTCATAGACCCACGCCTGAGTCTAGCCACCCATTTTTGTGCAGGTTCTGGGCCGTTCTTTAGTCGTGGCTAATGGTTATCCAAACTGTTCAGATGGTGTAGGCCTAATATTGGTGGACAGGAGATAATAGCTTTCCCCATTAGATGACTCTAACCGGTCAATTATCCCCTTAAATGTGGACACTTGGCTGTAATTGATCATTTGCAAGCCACCAATAGGATGGATAGGATCATTAGACAAGGAAAATACTGGGTCATGGCCCATTCCATAATAAGTCTTACAGACGAACGGTTCATATTAGTGAGAGATGGCCCAAGCTTGACCACTGCATGAGATGGTTCATGCATCTCACAAAGTGTTGGGTGTAGAAGCAATCTCAAATCAAATAAAAAAAAATTTCAAACAAATATCGAGAACATAGATATTTAATTTACATGGAAAACTAGATTAAATGCGCTTCCTCGCATTCAGCATTTCAATTTAAAGAGCTGAAATTGTTTCTGATATCACCAATTCAGGGTCGGCCGATGGTAGAAAAGAAGATGGTCCATCAGATGATAGATCCTTGATTAGATAGTGACTACATAGCCCAAGAAGTGGAATGCATGATGCATGCAGCTAGCTTATGTATCAAGCAAGACCCTGAAAGATGACCCCGAATGTCCAAGGTTAATACTATAATCTCAATTTCCCAGCTAGCTATTCAAATGCAATATTTCTATTTTTTTTTTTTTTTGTATTTTTAATGTCGAAAAATGATGCGAATGTAGGTGCTACGGATATTGGAAGGCGACATGTTTCATGACATTGTGCCTCATGCCCAGCTGCAACATGCACGTACATGGACATATACAGATCTTGCTCCATCCATTCCCCAGAGAAGCCCAATTTCAAATGATTCGATAAACAAAGCAACGTCAGTTAGGCAAAGATCTACGGATATGTATGGCATGGAAAGACCAAGTAATGAATGTTGGATGTTAGGAGAAAATGACAACGTTTTAAGTGAAGAATTCCAAACATATTTACAAGGTTCATTTGCAGAGTTCATGCAAAAGATGAAGTCAGATGAAAAGGCCATGGCTTTAATGCATGGAGATGGTTATCAAAAAAGCCACCCCATTTCCAAAATAAGCATCAAGAGCATGTGAAATTATGAATGAGTTTTCTTTGTAATTTGTATTTTGTAGTGTTGTTTACAGTTAAAAGTCACAATTGCATTATAGAAGTTTAGATGCTAACCTTACAACATTTCAATCCTCGGTTATATGTTGGTTGTTACCCCTACAAAGCTTTGAAGAGTAGACAATTTCCTACAACCAGTGCTAGATATCTCAGTAATCAAAGGTTAGGATTGCTCAATCAATCTGACTTTTGGATTGCTACTAAGCAACAGTGGATTCCACCAATCAATCGGTTCAAATTGAGTTATTGGATGCAATTGTGACTCAATTGTATGCAATCATTGATGTGATTGGACCCTTGTGATTCCATTGTATTCCGATATCTTGCTTGTTAAATAAATAGATAGAGAAATGAATTAAAAGATATCAAAATATTTTTATATACTTATATATACATATTTACATAATTATGTATTATAGAAAAAGGTAAGGGGGAAAAATTTCTCCAAGTAAATAATAAAAAATAACAAGAGAAAAAAGTTCATAGCATTACAGTTATGGCTACGGTTCTAATCCATAGTGAATAGCCACTCTGACCCGGTCGACCGGCTCAACCCGGTCGACCCCAACTCGTTGTCCAAACTTTTTACAGTTTGGGTCAGTTAGTTAGGGTCGATCGGGTGGACCCGGTCGACTCCATTTGGCTATTTTTACCTCTGACCCGGTCGACCGGGTGGACCCAGTCGACCCCAACTCTCTGTCCAAACTTTTTACAGTTTAGATCAGTTAGTTGGGGTCGACCGGGTGGACCCGGTTGACCCCATTTGGCTGTTTTTACCTCTGACCCGGTCGACCGGCTCAACTCGGTCGACCCCAACTCTTTGTCCAAACTTTTTCCAGTTTGGTCAGTTAGTTGGGGTCGACCGGGTGGACCCGGTCGACCCCATTTGGCTATTTTTACCACTGACCCGGTCGACCCCATCTCTCTGTTATGCCTTAGCTAGTTTTTGCAATTTTCTCACGCCCCTTCATCTTGCAACAGGCACGAAGCCTGGTCGATACCCACGTTTTGACACCCTAAACCCATTGCCTAAAACCCACTCCCTCTTATTCCACACGCCGTCTCTCCAACAAAACCCTTCCCCTTCTTCCACAATCATAAACCCATCGTCATTTTCACTCCATTCTCTACAAATCCAAAAATAAATCATCATTTTCAATTCATTCCACACATCCTCTCCTTCCACAATCCACAAACCCATCATCTTTCCTTCTATTGTCTAAAATCTCTCTCTTCAAATCCTCCATAAATCCAAAAATCCATCCCTATTTTCTTCCATTTACTCAAAACCTTCTTTACTCTCATACAAATCCCAAAACCCACTTTCATTTCCTACCCTTATCCTCATTTTTCTATCTTATTCCAACGAAATCTAAAAAATTCCAAACAAAACCCATTTACCTTTCCAATGGGGGCTTTCCATGTTCTCATTTCTTTATGGCTATTGCTCCCATTAATGGTGAGCCTTACGGCTAAAAAGCGTGGTGTAGAGGAAGCGGTCGCAGCTACCCGGGAGAAGCGAGTGGTCTCAGGACCTCGAAAGGGTCCATCCACGTCTAGGGCGGGTCCGTCAACAACTCGTAGGCAGGGATTTGAGGCGGCTCAAGCCGTGGATTTGGGAAGATTCGCCCTACGCAAGGTATGCTTTGAGCGGTACGTGGATCAGGACTTGTACGCCGATACCCAAGAGCGCAAGTTGCTTGCCTCAATTGGGTGGAATCCAATCTTGACGCCCTACAACAATGTCGATGTCAATACTGTGCGATATTTCTACGCTTCCATTCAAAATCCTTGCGTACAATCATTGACATTCGATGTCTTAATCGGTAAATCCTTGAAAACTTTTAGTGTTACTGACATTGAGAGGATTTCTGGGGTGCCACGTGGGAAAGTGGTTGTTCCATATAAGGATTCGATGAGGTCTAGGTACAGGGAGGAGAGGACTGTTCTTGTTTGTGGCGAAAATAAGCCTTGGATACAAGATGATAACTGTTTGAAGGTAACAAAGATGCTTCCAGTTTATAGGTTCCTCCACCTTGTCTTCACGTACAATGTGTATCCTAGATCGGGCAATCATACACAACTAACACAATATATGTTGGAGGTTCTATATTCAGTGGGTACGGGCAAGAAGGTTTGCTACCCATCTATTGTAATGCGGCATATCTTGATGGCGGCCACCACCAATTCCAATCTGTCCTTACCCTTCGGTCGGTTGGTTTTTAAGATGGCGAAGGAATGTGGGCTTATTTTCATCCGCAATCAGAGGCTTGAGCCACATAAATTCATTGACACTCATTCCATTAAAAGGATGAAATTGATTGAGGAACAAGAGGTTGAAAGAGGAGAAGGATATGAGGAAGAAGAAAGAGAGAAGGAAGAAGAAGTGGAGGAAGAGGAAGACGATGATGAAGACATCGACGAAGATTTTGTGGTCCCCCCGCTTATACATGAGCGCTTCAGTCGGGTGGAAGAGGAGTTGACATCAGTTCGGTCTGAATTAACTGATTTCAGGGCTGAAATGAAGACCAAAATGACCGAACAAGAACAATGGAACAAGAAGATCTTATACACCTTGAAGGAAGTGTTATGCTGCGTTCAGAAGGATGGAGCCGCGCCACATCCGACTGCTTCACAGGACCATTAGGTTTCAGGTGAAGCCATGGATGTGGTCATGTGTTTTGTTTTTTGTGGGTTGTAAGAAGTGAGAATTTCCATCTTGTAGTTTAGTAGTTAGTAGTTGGGTTCTTTTTGTTTTTCTCTATGTTAGGAATGTATGGGAACAATGCTTGGATGTAGTTATGTTTCGGGTGATAGTTGTCATTTCCACTTCTAGTAAAGCCTCACCAGCACAGCAGAAAAAAACCGTACTTCAGGTATATATGCTTAACGATATAGTTTCCCCAACTGTTCACATGTAGTTTCTTGACATTTCGTGTTATACCGATAATGGTAGTGTGAGGGTTTCAACAATAAATCTTGACTCTGATTTGTCTAGCATTTAAAGTATCTGCTGATTATTTTAATATCTAGAATTCTGTTTTTAAGGAGCCACAACTGCAATATAGTTGTTTGTTTATTTATTTCTTATTTTAAGATGTTTAATTGGGAGGTCATGAGATTGATTTCCCTTGTGGTATGGGTGTGAGTGTGTGTTCTTTAATATGTTGCCACCGTTGCTGATGGAGATTCTCTTTTTAGAAGGATATAGTGTTGGTTTGAATGATTTTGACATCCTCAAGGCTGTATAAAGAAGATTCAGGACATATCACCTTTGCTACTTCACTTGTGACCAAATTACAATGAACTTGTAGAGTTGCGAGTGGAAAGCTACATGAAAACTGTAAAACTGCCTATCATGACTCGTATTCTAAAGTTATCTGCTTTGGATAATTTGATAGATTCTAAAAATGATTCAGCTATCAGTAAGGTTGTTCAACAACATGGCTTCTTGGGGATTCAACTTTATGATCGAGGAAAGTTTTATTCAAGGCGTTTGGTTGAGGATATGAGTTTCCACTTCCAAAATAAGTATTCTATTAATGGTATTGACTATCCTTCTGAGGCATTCGGGTTAGTTAAGAGCTCCTTTTTACAAGGTCTAACCCCCTTATGAAGAGTGGGTCCATTCCATATCATCTAGGGAAGTGTTGATCCGTTCTTCCAGAGGACTTACTGAACCAGGAACTTTGTTTAAAAAAATCTAATGGCCACACTGTGAGATGTTGTTATCTGTTATGATGGGACAGTGAGAAACCTATGCAGCAATTTTATAATTCAATTTGAGTATGGACAAGTGGACGATAATAGTACTGGAAGTTCTCTTGCTGGTGACCTGGTTGGTGTATTAGCTGCTACTGCAGTATCAAATCCTGCCATATAAAACAGTTCTTGATTCTTCTCAGAGCAAAAACTCTTCATGGGAATCGATGAAGGTTCCATCAATATGATAGTATTTTATTTTCAGTAAGTCCATCTTTCATTTATCTTTGCATTAATTTATTCTTCTTCAGTAAACAAAACATGTTTGCTTCTTTTGATTACGTTATATTTTTCTCTTCCAGGAAAGACATTTTGTGCAAAGTTAACTTCAAGAATGATATTATTGATTGGAGAGTTATTCTATATTTGAATGAGTCCATCTGCGGGAAAATGCATTACAAGGAGAGTGCAGCATATTTAGTTAAGAATCGTTTGAAAAGAGTCATGGGTAAGGATGTTGCTTTTGACTTATCCATTGAGTACGTATCATTTGTAGTTTCGCATTCCCTTTATTGTTTATATACTGCATTTCTCAATTATTTACTTGACCTTAATCCTATCTCTTGCTGTTTTGTTTGAAATTAGCATTTTATTTGTACTGAATTTGTTCATGCAACTCAATCATTGGATTGGTGGTTAAATCTTGGTTTGATGTCCTGTTCAATCCCCACTATTTCTTATGGTGTGGCCTAGCTGGCAAAACTGACGGCTGGAATGGATTTCACAAGGTCATCGTGGTGGGCCCACAATCTTCCCCATTTAAGAGGGGAAATATCTATAAAAAACAAAAACAGGTAAAGATGTTATTTGGATCCTCCAATTTCTGCACACAAAGTCAATATCTTGTAGTAGCTTTGTGATGAGATCGTTTTGCTTCAAAGTCTTCAAGAAATCAATCCTTCCCTCCACCTCCAAAAGTGGCTGGGAAGAACAAACATTTAATGGTTGGTCATCCAAAAATAGAGTTCTTGTTCTTCTTCCTTGAAATCATAAGGAATCACACTAAAATTTCTTATCTATTTATTTGGATAAGAAGGAAAGGGAAATGGAGTGGGGTTTGTGTTGAACTAGTCCACCACTTCCAGTAGAACTTGAAAATACCATATGGAACTAAAAATGAGACTCCCAAGTTCCATCTGAGGTTTTGGTTTTCCTTTTTTTTTCTTTTTAGAAAAAAAATCAGCTCAAACCAGCTCAAGTTCATAAAAATTCGAGTTTTCTAAGTACTTCATCATGAGTTTTTCTTGGCTTTTAAAGATACCAAGTTAATGGTATAAACTCAACAGGGTCTCGGTTGAATTGACTCTTCTTGTCAGGATTTTCAAGTGCATAATTGGGCCATTGATAGAAAAACTACTCAATTCATTTATGGGCCTAAAACTATGAAGTAGATGGATGGCTAATTTTTTATTTTTTTACAAATCCTCCAATCCATCCATTTGTTTCGTCCACCAAGATCCACTGACAAGTGAACCACCAAATATTTACTCCAGGGCATCTACGGGCATGTCCCACCGGCATGAATGAATGATCTTGCACATGTGCCATGTTGGCATGTGTGATGACCTTTAGATTGGCAGAGCGGTACACGTATGGGCTTAGTGGACCTTTAATTCTCAATATTCAGGGCAGGCTTTCTAGGTAGCTGTTCCTAAACAAGATTATTTCCACCCTTGCATGTATCATACATCTGTAGTTTTATCTGGAGTTCACAGTCTTGTTGTCTGTTTCTTCCAGTGAAGGCAACATCTGATTTGCTTCTCGTTTAGGTTAATGCTTTTCTTGAAGTTGATCTTGGTTACTTGGATGGATCTTGAGCATTCCTAACACATTTTTGTTTTCTTTTTTTTTTTTGTTTTGTAGTCGGATCTTTATACCTTGGCCGATGGCTTTGTAATCAGAAACAGTGCATGAACTAATCCAGCAGACCCTTCTATTGAGTTGGGACCTGAATTAAAAAAGGTGAAATGTTCATATCATATATTTGGATTCTGTCAAATCCTTGGGGTTGTACAGCCTTGCATGTTTACAATTAATTGTCTTTCCATTTTTATTTTTTTTTGCAGGTCAGCAACTTTTGCAGTCACTTCGAGTCCATCCCTAGCATGCTTGAGCCACGCTACTAAGAAATTGAAAGGAAATTGAGTGGACTTGCACAATTGTAATTTCAACATTATTGTAATTGTAATTGAATGAATGAATAATTGTAGTTGAATGAATGAATGATTTAATTGATTGTAATGGAATGAATGAATGGATGATTGTAATGGAATGAATGAATGATTTAATTGATTGTAATGGAATGAATGAATGAATGATTGTAATGGAATGAATGAATGATTTAATTGATTGTAATGGAATGAATGAATGGATGATTTTAATGGAATGAATGAATGATTATGCAGGTCGTTGAATGAACAGATGACTCATTTTTTTTAACGTACGTAATAGCTACGAACTAAAACCGTAGCTATAGGTCTATTGTTACAGCACCTACGACTACGGTAGTGCACGGACGTGCTACAGATTAAAACCGTAGCCATAGATCTATAGCTAGGAATTTTATCCATAGCGTTTTCCCATTTTTCTAGTAGTGATAAGGCATTCCAGATGTCAGACCTCCATTTTATGGTTTTATGCATTCAATCTTGAGTCTTGAAGTTTCCCATTTTGTAATATGCAATCACAAGTGAATTAGTAACGTGACCCCTAACAGGTATTGAATACAGCAGATTTCAGGAGCCACCATGGTTTGATGTATCATTCAAAAACAGTGTCACCCATGTAGGTCGCAACTGTATCAGCCCATATTGACCCCAAATAGCCCAAAACAGTGGCGAAAACCCATATTGGTCACCAAAACCGATTTGCAATCCTCAGTAGATACAAGCAAACAATTACCATCTAGTCCAGGCTTCAGTCCACATCTTGGGTTTATAATCCTTGTTGAGTGAGGAGGAGTCACAATAGAAACCATTGCAAATCTTTATCTATTGTAAAATACAGAAAGGAAAGAAAATTACAGACACGCCAATACAAAGAAGCCAAATACACTTGTAGCATCATCAAACGGCACGGGAACTTAATGGGTGTTGAAGTTTGATGTTTCCGATGCGGGATGTCATTTTCAGGATTGATGTATCTTTGGGCTTTGGATGATGATGGCAGATCCGCTCTTGTTGCTAGAGGCGGTGTCATGTAATCACAAATAAGGTTAAGGTTACAACCACCTACTCATAATCCCAAATCCTTAACCTAAACCTAAACTTGAAAACCCAAACTAAACCCGATCTCAAACCTGAACCTGATTCCCTAAACCTAAACCTTAACCTATTCTCAATTCCCTAAAGCTTTAACCTATAACCGAAACCTAAACCTAAACCTAAACCTAGAAATTGAGCGGGGCAAACTGGAAATTGAGTGGGGCAAATTGAAATTTATTTATTTTTGCTTCTGTGGGTCCCATCATGATGTATGTGTTATATCCAAACTGTCCATATATGAGTGGGGCAAACTGGAAATTGAGCGGGGCAAGCTGAAAATTGAGCGGGGCAAACTAGAAACTGAGCGGGGTAAACTGAAATTTATTTATTTATTCTTTTATGGGTCCCATCATGGTGTATGTGTTATATCCAAACTGTCCATATATGAGTGGGGCAAACTGGAAATTGAGCGGGACAAACTGAAAATTGAGCGGGGGAAACTAGAAAATTGAGCGGGGCAAACTGAAAATTGAGTGGGGCAAACTGGAAATTGAGCGGGGCAAACTATAAATTAAGTGGGGCAAGCTGAAATTTATTATACCCCTTTGCTTTTATGGGTCCCATCATGATGTATGTGTTATATCCAAACTGTCCATATATGAGCGGGGCAAACCCATAGTTGAGCGGGGCAAACTGAAAATTGAGCAGGGCAAACTGAAAATTGAGCGAGACAAACATGAAATTGATCTAAACCTATAACCTAAACTAAAACCAAAACCTATGGCATAAACCCGAACCCATTCTCAAATCTCAAAATCTATAACCTAAACCAAAACCAGAACCTATAACCTAAACCCGAACCCATTATTAAATTCTAAAACCTATAACCTAAACCTAACCTTAACCTAAACCTAAACCTATAACCTATAACCTTAACCTAAACCAAAACCTAAACCTAAACCAAAACCTAAAACCTAAACCGGAACCTATTGTTAAATCCCAAAACCTATAGCCTAAACTGAAGCCAAAACCTATAACCTAAACCCGAACCCATTCTCAAATCCCAAAACCTAAACTCAAATCCCTAAACCTAAACCTGAACCTAATCCTATAACCTAAACTCAAATCCCTAAACCTCAACCTATAACCTAACCTAAACTTATACTTATAACCTAAAACTATTCACAAATCCCAAAACTTATAACCTAAACCTAAACCTAAACTTGAAAACCCAAACGTAAACCCGATCCCGAACCCGAACCTGATTTCCTAAACCTAAACTTTAACCTATTCTCAATTCCCTAAAGCTATTACCTATAACCTACACCTAAACCTATAACCTTAACCTAAACCTAAAACCTAAACCTAAATTAAAACCTAATATATTCTCAAATCCTTAAACCTAAACCTAGACCTAATCCTAATCTCAACTCCTTAACCTAAACCTAAACTTGAAAACCCAAACTAAACCCGATCTCAACTCCTCAGTTTCTAGTTTGCCCCGCTCATTTTTCAGTTTGCCCCGCTCAATTTCTAGTTTGCCCCGCTCATATACGGATAGTTTGGATATAACACATACATCATGATGGGACCCACAAAAGAAAAAAAAAATTCAATTTGCCCCGCCCAATTTCTAGTTTGCCCCGCTCAATTAAGCGGGGTAAACTGAAAATTGAGCGGGGCAAACCAGAAACTGAGCGGGGCAAACTGAAATTTATTTATTTTTTCTTTTGTGGGTCCCATCATGATGTATGTGTTATATCCAAACTGTCCATATATGAGCGGGGCAAACTGGAAATTGAGCGGGGCAAACTGAAAATTGAGCGGGGCAAACTAGAAATTGAGTGGGGCAACTAGAAATTGAGCAAGGCAAACTGAAAATTGAGCAGGGCAAACTATAAATTGAGCGGGGCAAACTGAAATTTATTTATTTCTGCTTTTATGGGTCCCATCATGATGTATGTGTTATATCCAAACTGTCCATATATGAGCGGGGCAAACTGGAAATTGAGCGGGAAAAACTAGAAATTGAGCAGGGCAAACTGAAAATTGAGCGGGGCAAACTGAAATTTATTTATTTTTACTTTTGCGAGTCCCATTATGATGTATATGTTATATCCAAACTGTCCATATATGAGCGGGGAAAACTGGAAATTGAGCGGGGCAAACTAGAAATTGAGCGGAAAAAACTGGAAATTGAGCGGGACAAACATGAAATTCAAGAGCACAATCTATCTTCGTCAAATTGGCATATGATAAAAAACGGGCCAATCACAGCAGCATCAATGGATCTTGAGCAGGTTCCATTCTCTTTTGGGAAAAAGAAAGATGATTTTAGGATTCTCTTGGTGCCTGATGATCCAAACCTTCATGAATGATTAGGAAGCTGAAACACTCGCTCGATTTGGAAGCAACTGAAGACAACGCTGCGTGTTTTCTCCCCAAGAAAACCACAAATCTCGGCAGCATAATCTGGAGAACCTGAAGAGAAAACTCATTTTCATTGCCAATGTAAGTCAGGAATAGACCATTTGAATGCATCAGCATGTCAGACCAGGTTGGGATGGAAATCATACCTGTAGATTGACGACCAGCGACGCATTCATCACATGAGTAAAATTGTGAAGATGATGGCACAAGCATGTCGACTGTCCCTGCAATAAGGAACAACCAAGTTGGGGTGGATCATGGTGGTCTATCGAACCAAGCAGCAATTTGAATCACATCAAATCTCAATCTTCTCTTCAAGAAGAAAACTACCTTGTAGCGAGATCGGTGACATTGTAGCCTGTGAACATCTCATCTACAGCATCCATTTCTTGCTATGGTAACTATCCTTACATCCAAGTCCTGAAAGAAAAAAAGAACTTCATACTATAGCTGAGTTGTAGACTCTCTCCTATGAACCATCAGTGCATTTTTGCAACAGCCAGGACAGAGGTGAAATGACTTCCCACCATGCTCGATTCCCATCATTGCATCTTCAAGCTGCTATCAAAAATCACAACAATGAATTCACTCTACAGAGGTTTCGAAAGTAGCTCATGTTTTAAATGTCAATCAGTTCTATGAAAAATATCAAACTAATAGAATGTTACAGATATCCGCCCATCCTACAATCTTCAATGATAGAAGAGAAACATAGACATGAGTTTATTTTAATCTGGGTGAAGATCATTAAAATTCCATCCCCCTATCTTCACATCACAAGGATCCAATCACAGACAACCTCCCAAAGCTCAAAGAGAAAGAAACACAATGCCAGGAAAATAACCCACACGAGCAAAAGAACTGCAACCAGAGTAACATCACAAAGTTGGGACAGTTTGATTTCCATGCAACCCCTCTCTCTACTAATGGTATGAGAGTAGTCTCACGAACGTACTATTACGATGTTGAAATTGGAAAAAGAGGGTGTATGCATTGAGAAGAGTGTGTAAATATCAGTTCCCAAAGAAGAAAACCATTGAGGATTGCTTATATAATTCAAGGAATTGAAAGATAATTGAAGAATCAAAGTTCAGAGCTAGAATGAGACACCCAAATGATCAAATCAATGGACAACAATTACTAGAGAATTGCAATCAAAGCTTCCATGAATGTCATCATCAAAGAGTCCAATTGAAAGGAGAAGAATGAAAGATCAAAGAAAGAAATAGCCAGTGAGAAGCAAGTGTTGCGCAGCACGCCAACAACGCAGTGGGCCGAGATCCAATCCCAGGCCTCACCCACAAACGATAAACGGAAAGAAATATAAACTAGAAACAGATCAAAGCAATCCAAACAAACCACAAGATAAGATATACGTGAAAAAACCCCAAACTAGGGTAAAAAACCACTGATGCAAACTTTCACTATGAAGAAACAAAGATTACAAGGAAAAATACTAACCTCTCCCTTGGAAGAATAGAAAACCCTGAGCCCACACCTTTAGAAATATTTTTCAATATTTCTCATTCCTTCGAATCCCCTAGGAATCCCTATTTATAGTTTAGGCAACTTCACTTCCGCATCCCGGTTACGAAAGGACTCAAATTTGCAGTTTCGCGGAACAAACTGCGTAACTTACGACCAGTCCTGGCTTCGCTACAACCGATCATAGACCCCTACAACCAGTCATAACTCTCCTATGACTAGTCCTAGGCCCCAAAAAAAAATAACACAACTCACTGGATTTTGAGTCGTGCCAAGGCTCGAACCCACGACCGGTCGAGCGCCTCCCACGACCACTCGTGGCTCCTCCACGACCAGTCGAACATGCCCCATGACCAGTCATAGACATCCTACGACCGGTTGAAGGCGGCCCAATTTTGGCTCCACATTCTCAACAATCTTCCTCTTGGAGACACATTACCATAAACCTTCATCTTCTTCATCTAGAGTGCACCACCTCCCCATCTTCAAACCTGAAGACCAATCAAAACTAAACAGAGCTTCAGCTTCTCCCTTGTGACCACTTTGGTCAACATATCTGTAGGATTCTCACTTGTATGAATCTTCTCCAGAATAATCGATTCATCTTCCAGTAACGAACGTATGAAGTGATATCTGATGGCAATATGCTTGGTCCTTGAATGAAAGGCTGAATTCTTAGCCAAGTGTATTGCACTCTGACTGTCACTATACAGCTTGTAATCTACTTGCTTCTTACCCAACTCTTCTATAAAACCTTGCATCCACACTATCTCCTTGCATGCTTCTGTAACCGCAACATATTCTGCTTCTGTCGTACTAATAGATACTATCTTCTGTAACTGAGAGACCCAACTGACTGCAGCACTGTCCAGAGTAAAGACATAACCTGTAGTGCTTCTTCTACTGTCGATATCTCCTGTCAAATCTAAATTCACGTAGTCTTGCAGCTTGATTTCTGATCCACCATAACACAGCCCTACATCCTTAGTACCCATCAGGTATCTGAAGATCCACTTCACAGCTTCCCAATGTTTCTTCCCGGGGTTATTCATGAACCTGCTAACAACTCCCACTGCTTGAGCAATGTCTGGCCTCGTGCTCACCATAACATACATGAGACTCCCAATCGCTGACGCATATGGGACTTTGGCCATGTAGTCTCGTTCCTCCTGCGTCTTTGCACCTTGCTCCTTAAATAGCTTGAAGTGGTTGACTAATGGAGTGTTAACCGGCTTAGCATCTTCCATATTGAATCGATCAAGTACCTTGACTATGTACTCTGCCTATGACAAAAATAGTTTCTTATTTTTCCTGTCACGCTTTATCCTCATGCCTAGGATTTATTTTGCAGCTCCTAAATCCTTCATGGCAAATTCTCTAGACAGTTATCTTTTGAGATCTGAGATGTCCTTCATGCTTGAACCGGCAACAAGTATATCATCAACGTACAGAAGAAGAATGATGTACGACGTATCAAACTTCTTCAAGTAACAACAGTGGTCTGCATGACATCTCCTAAAACCGTTTCCCGACATGAAACTATCAAACTTCTTGTACCACTGCCTCGGGGCCTACTTCAGGCCATATAGACTTTTCTTCAGTCTGCACACCTTGTTCTCATTACCCGGTGCCACGTATCCTGTCGGCTGATGCATATATATTTCTTCTTCAAGATCCCCATGAAGAAAGGTTGTCTTAACATCTAGCTGCTCTAGATGTAAGTTCTTTGTAGCCACTATACTCAAGACCATGCGAATCGTAGACATTTTAACTACCGGTGAAAATATTTCAGTGAAATCGATACCTGCCTTCTGTTGAAAACCTTTTACAACCAGTCTCGCCTTGTATCGTTTCGAACCATCATGCTCCTCTTTCAGTCTGTAAAACCACTTGTTATGAAGAGCTTTCTTACCCTTAGGTAAAGTGACTAGCTCCCATGTACGATTAGACTCAAGAGAGTCCATCTCCTCATCCATGGCTTGCTCCCACTTAACCCGTGTATCTGACTGTAATGCCTCTTCAAAACATTTTGGCTCACCATTATCTGTCAGCAGTAGATCATGTAAGGAGGGTGAGTATCGGACCATGGGTCTCCTCTCCCGAGTAGACCTCCTCACAACCGGTGTCTGTAGCTCTGCCTCATGATGCTCCTGTGCATGATCATCCTGTGGCGCTGTAACACCCATATCCGGTAACTCTTCTAACTCTACAAATTCCTTTTTCTCGGCCTTATTTTTCTGCACACTGTCCTTATGCATCACTTTTTCGTTGAAGACTACGTCCTTGCTTCTGATGATTTTTCTGTTTTCTGCATCCCAAAATCTGTAGCCAAAATCATCCTGCCCGTAGCCTATAAACGTGCACCTCCTGGACTTCGCATCCAGCTTGTTTCTGTGCTCTGCATCAATGTGAACATATGAAGTGCAACCAAACACTCTGAGATGTGTAAGGCTCACTTCTTTCCCAGTCCACGTTTCTTCTGGTAGCCCACCATCCAATGGTGCTGAGGGACTTCTTTTGATAAGATATACGGCAGTATTTACAGCATCTACCCAAAAGGTCTTGGGCAACCCTGCATGTAACCTCATGCTCCTGGCGTGCTCAAGGATAGTCCTGTTAATGCGCTCAGCCACACCATTCTATTGTGGTGTCCCTGGAATCATTTTCTGATGTTTGATTCCACTTGTTGTACAATACTCCTTAAATCTCTTATCACAATATTCTCCCCCATTATCAGATCTGAGACACTTTACTATTTTACCTGTCTCATTTTCTACCATAACTTTTCACTTCTTAAACGCATCAAATACATTAGATTTATACTTTAAGAAATAAACCCACAGTTTTCTACTAGCATCATCAATAAAGAAAATAAAATAATGTGAGCCACCAAGGGATGATACCTGTGCCGGTCCCCACACGTCAATGTGTACAAGCTCCAATAGATGCGTCTTTGGAGCGTGTCCTGTCTTCTTGAAGCTTACCCTCTTCTCCTTGCCATATATGCAGTCCTCGCAAAATTCCAAGTCAAGAGACTTCAGCCCTGGTAGCTTCCCTTTTGACAACAACGCTTTCATCCCTTTCTCACTCATATGTCCCAACCTCTGATGCCATAACTGCCCATTCACTCCAGTTGATGGGACTGAGAGTGAACCATACGATCCTGAAGTCACGTACAAGGTGTCTTCCTTTTTACCTCGAGATACCACCAAGGCACCTTTTGTGATCTTTCAGAAATCACTAGTAAATGTCGTCACATAACCGGTATCGGCCAACTTCCCCACTGAGATCAGATTCCTTCTCAAACTCAGTACATGTCTGACATCCTTCAGCTTTAAAACCGTTCCATCTTTCTGATTGACCTGAACATCTCCCTTTCCAACAATACTGCACGGCTCATCATCACCCAGGTAGACTCTCTCAAAGTCACCTGACACATAATCACGCAGAACTTCCTTACATGAAGTGGCATGAAACGAAGCACCCGAGTCTATAATCCATGACTCATTCCTTACATCAAGAGACAAGATCAACGCCTCTGTGTCGCTCTCCTCAGACAGATTCACTGAATCCTTCCCTCCTTGAGAGCTTCCTTCTTGTTTCTTGAGCGTCCTGTAATTACATTTCATGTGCCCCTTCTTACCGCAATGCCAACACCCGTCTTTGTCTTTCGGTCCCTTGGACTTCTTCCTCGACTTAGAACGCCCGTGTTTATTGCCTCCTCTGTTCTGCGATCTTCCTCTTCCTTCAACGTTTAGAGCATTCCCTGAATCCCCTGAAACTCCCGATGCATTTCTTCTAGATTCTTCGCTGAGAATTAGACCGGCCACATCATCAAATTTCAGCTTTGTCGATCCAGAAGAATTGCTCACAGCAATCACCAAACCATCCCAATTGTCTGGCAGACTGGTTAAGATCAATAGTGCCCTGACCTCATCCTCAAAAACGATACCAATGGATTCCAACTGGCTCGTGACTGTATTGAACTTGTTTAGATGTTCAGCCACGATCCCACCATCTGACATCTTCATGTTGAATAGCTGTTTCATAAGATGAACCTTGTTGGATGCTGAGGGCTTTTCATACATGGTGGCTAGGGCTTCCATTAATTCTTTGTCATTTTCATCTTGGATATATTAAAGGCGAGATCGTTCCTAAAGCCTTCCTATCCAGTAAAAAACATTCATCATTTGTCATCTTTTCTGGTTTCTTCACTTTTCCTTCTAGAGGAATATAGAGGTCCTTCTGATACAGATAATCCTCCATCTGCATCTTCCAGAAGGTAAAGTTTGAACTATCAAACTTCTCAATTCTAGTTCTTTCATCTTCTGCTATCGCTCCCAATATAACTAAACCAATAGCTCTGATACCAATTGTTGCGCAGCACGCCAACAACGAAGTGGGCCGAGATCCAATCTCAAGCCTCACCCACAAACGATAAACGGAAAGAAATATAAACTAGAAACAGATCAAAGCAATCCAAACAAACCACAAGACAAGATATACGTGGAAAAACCCCAAACTAGGGTAAAAAACCACGGATGCAAACTTCCACTATGAAGAAACAAAGATTACAAGGCAAAATACTAACCTCTCCCTTGGAAGAATAGAAAACCCTGAGCCCATACTTTTAGAAATATTTTTTAATATTTCTCATTCCTTCGAATCCCCTAGAAAAATCTTAGGAACCCCTATTTATAGTTTAGGCAACTTCCCTTCCGCATCCCGGTTGCGAAAGGACTCAAATCCGCAGTTTCGTGAAACAAACTGCGTAACCTACAACCGGTCCTGACTCCGCTACGACTGGTCGTAGACCCCTACGCCCAGTCGTAGCTCTCCTACGACCAGTCCTAGGCCCCGGGAAAAAACAGCACAACTCGCTGAACTTTGAGTCGTGCCAGGGCTCGAACCCACGACCAATCGAGCGCCTCCCACGACCAGTCGTGGCTCCCCCACGAACAGTCGAACATGCCCCACGACCGGTCGTAGACGTCCTACGACCGGTCGAAGGCGGCCCAATTTTGGCTCCACATTCTCAACAGCAAGAACAAGATGTTGCAGCTATAATTGGCTGTCATTTCATTGTTCATTCGAATTATTTAGCTTTGATAAGAAATGGATATTAGTGGAAGTCCAACAAACACAATGATAAGAAATGGGTATTGGTCTAAGTCCAACAAACACAACACATACTGAATTTCTAGTGAATTTTATCTGAGATATGTACAGCAAATCGAACTGTAAAAAAACAAACACATCATTCACGGTTCATTCAAAATAAAGACAAGCGCTCACAGCTACAACAGGTTGCAATTTCGGTCTTCAATCGAGAAACAAAAGCTCGGATGAGATATGGGCATTGGCCGAAGTTCAACGAACATAATGCACATCGAATTTCTGATGAATTCATTCCGAAACAGTGAATCGAACTACCAAAGATCAACTCTACTTCAGACCAGCATTCCGTCACAGCCACATGAAACTCACCAGAAAGAAACGGGAAAAAGAACCAGAATTTAGATATCTAGTCATTGACTGTAGCATGGAATTTCACGGATTGCTAAAAATTCAAGCCTCAGCTTTGGAAACGGAACTGTATATATTCAAAACCAGATTATGTATCAGGGAATGTCGGTCTTTTTCTGGTAGATGTTACATGATGCTCCTTATACAACAGCTTAAATTAGTAAATAAAATAAAAAGAGAAACCAAACCTATCTATCAAAACCTCCAAAATTTCACGGGCGAAAGCTCCATACTACCTTCGTTGAAAGATTCTCTCTCAAGATCCTAATGTATAATGTATTATTCTACTCCTGAGTCCCGACTCCCCCAGTATAGTATCTGCTTCACTCAAGTGATCTATGCATCTGTTAAACCATCATTCTGTGTTTTCGTCAACTGATCTTTGAAGTTGGCCTCTCCAACCAAAGCTCTCCGACTTCTCATCTTCATCTTCGCCACTGTCACCCCCTGCAGCTGAGATTGCTCGGGCAGCACCGGCTAACTGAAGCAGGCCTTATGGAGAGTTTGATTGAGAAGTGATTGGCTTTGATGAGTGGTAATTGTTGCGGGGGACCCACACTCCTCCCATCATGGCGACCTGCTGATTCGTGCTGACCTGCTGATTTGTCATAATTTCCCTGATTTGCAGGGGGTGACAGGGAAATAAACTGCAAATGACTCTTCACTTCATAATTTTTAGAAACTTGCAACTGAATAAAATAGGAGGAAGAGAAAATTAAAGATCATAATTTTTATTTAAAAAAAAAAAAAAAAAACTGACCTGCAAATGACTCTTCACTTCATCATTGGTCAGTCCGTCCACCTTCATCAATTCCCTGATCTGCTTGGGAGTGGCCACTGTGCCAAAAAATAAATAAATAATCAGATGCATGGTAAAATCATCACATAATTTACCAATTTAATAATTTCAAATTCTGTAGATTCAAGCAGCCATTCCACAAGACATAAAAGAACCCAAATCAGACATGTCATGCCAAATTCAAGAACAATTATTGTTCTTCCGATCTGATTGGTTTTAGTCACATCCATTTTCCAGAAAATCTAAAACATCCCAATTGACAAAAAGAAACTAAGATTTACAGTTTCACCAATCATTGAAATCCTATTTTTGCAAACTAAAGTAATTACAACAAAAACCCAAATCAAATAAATTAAAACAAAAAATATATAATTTCCATTTTCAGAAAAAAAAAAAAAGAAATTAATTTCTAATTGAGCATTTGTTTTCCATTTCTAAAGATTCACCAATTCAAGAAAAACCCATCTCAAGTATATCAAATCTATAATCCAACAGTAATTAATTTCAAATTTTATTTGATTTTTTAAAATTATATTCTAACCTTGCGAACCGCCTAGCTGCTGCAGCGCACTGACGAACCGGCGGTGTAATTCTTGTGACCAGCACCGCCTGGCATTCCTCGGCGGCTGCGAGTTTGATTAGGCAGTTGCTGATGGGGACACCATATCCTTGCCATTGAAAATTGAGCGGGGCAAACTAGCATTTTTTTTTTTTGGCTTTCGTGGGTCCCGTCATGATGTATGTGTTATATCCAAACCGTCCATATATGAGCGGGGCAAACTAAAAATTGAGCAGGGCAAACTGGAAATTGAGCGGGGCAAACTAGAAATTGAGCAGGGCAAACTGAATTTTTTTTTTTTTTTGCTTTTGTGGGTCCCGTCATGATGTATGTGTTATATCCAAACCGTCCTTATATGAGCGGGGCAAACTGAAAATTGAGCGGGGCAAACTGGAAATTCAGCGGGTCAAACTAGAAATTGAGCGGCGCAAACTGAATTTTTTTTTTTTTACTTTTGTGGGTCCCGTCATGATGTTGTGTTATATCCAAACCGTCCATATATGAGCGGGGCAAACTGGAGATTGAGCGGGGCAAACTGAAAATTAAGCGAGGTAAACTGAAAATTGAGCGGGGCAAACTGAATTTAATTTTTTTGCTATGTTGCTTTTGTGGGTCCCATCATGATGTATGTGTTATATCTATTAGGGCAACATGAGGAGTAGCTCTAGTGTGCCATGGGTACGGCTTGCTTCTATGCGCGAGGTACTCGAATTGCTTGAGTGAAGTCATGCAATGGAAATAAGATGAGCTTTGATGGAAAGAGGTAAAGACCACTTTTATTTCTCCCTTGAGTTGTGTAAACTTCCAAAGCAAACTGGACTGGACCTCCCATATCTCGAGACTTCTAAGGCACGCTTTGATAGCTCATAATATAGTTCATTATAAATAATAAAAACTAAGTATTATAGCATAATACATTATATTAATAAAAGGCATTTGGAACACTCATTAGGATAATAATCTAAAGGTATTATACATGCTTGTTGACTTGTTTTCTTAATTTTTAGAAACCTAGAATCGTAAGCTTAAGTCATTTCATGCATTCTCTCCCTCTCTTACATTTCTCTCATCTCCCATCTGTCTCATCCTCTCCCCAGTGGACCCCACACCAAACCAGTGATTGGATCTCCTCAATTGTAATCAATGCATTTCTCCTTTTTCCAATCCATGACTGGATGGTTATGACAATCAACTCTAGCGACTTAGAGTCAAGTCTCCATTTTGTTGGGTTTTGCAAAATTTCAAGTAGTAGCCCCATCAATGGATGTATTTTGTCTAGATTTTAAGCTGGTTTGTTTGGGCTTATCAAGCCTAGTCTATTACAAGGTTTTATTTTGCATGGCCCACATTGAATTAGAGCTGACAATCTTCTTTGACTCTGTCAGCCCATGTAGGGATGGCCAGTACTCGGCCTCAGGTCATGCATATTATGTTGTGCTTAGTTTTTAGCCTGAAACTATTAAGTAGGTTAGAAGATGTGGCGTGAGAAAGGAAGAGAGAAATTGGGACTGAAATGGCCTGAATTGCATAGGCACATGGAAAGGATGACATGTGCCAGCTAACTAATCATTATGGGACAAACATGCATCAGATACACACTATAAGGAAATCCAAGACTTACATTAGCCGCACCATAGGGAGAGGGTTTTTCACCACAAATCCCCAACAAACTTGATTTGCCTTGGCATATTCTATTTCATCGTGGTTCCTTTCATCATGTCCGTCAGGAGGAGACAGAGGTTGTTGTTGGCTATAGATGTTGTGAAAGGAATATCTCTAATGATGGGGATATTTGATAATTATATTTTTAATTTCTATTAAGCTTTTTGTTGTAAATTCTTTTCTGAATCAGTAGACCTTTCATTTCAGAACACACCTATTATCATGATATTATGATGGTATTGGTAGCCACACGAGCGTGGATTGCTGGTTCTATTTAAATGTCAGTGTTTCATTAACAGAAGTGCATTCTTGAGAAGTCCAACTCACTGGGTCATTTATCTTTGTGTATTGCACTGGCCATTACATGTGTTGGTACACAACAACCCTTATCCAGGATTGGAGCTGGCTGGCACATTGCTTCCACCTGGAGTTTCCTCTGTAGAGAACTTACAATTGAGGTTTTTAAGAGCTTTGCTGAGCATACACATGCAATAAAGCTCATGTACATGCCACACATGTGCCATCAGGGCACATGGGTGCGATATCCAATCCATACATCAGGTTGGTCCAACCTTCTTCAGGTTTTCCCAAAAACAAATCTAGTCCACTCAGCACATGGACCCAATAGTTGAAACAGGTGGAAGGGCCAGAAAACTCCAAAACTCAAATCTAGTCTTTTGCTCTCATGAGAATGCTTAGCATCTTATTTAATGTTTATTTCTGCTCGTCTAGGAACTTGATGGCAAAACAAGACATGTCAGAGCTCGGGTTTGACAAGGAACATGATGCAGAGGCTTCATATGAGAGAAACATAAAATTGACTATGGATGGGCCTGCATCATCACAAGGTGGGAAGACCATACCTACTTGAATTGGAAAAGCCCGCTGTGAGGCTTTTTACTGACTTTCGGAGATCTCTTCAACTCTCTCTCTCTCTCTCTCTCTCTCTCTCTCTCTCTCTCTCTCTCTCTCTCTCTCTCTCTCTCTCTCTCTATTACACTAGAAAAATGCATGATAACAAAAATCCTAACATATTGTGAATAACAAAGATTCATGGAACCTAATAAAGGTCCAGTATCTCCAATTGCTTTTGTATTTCTTCTTAGTAATATAGGTTTCATGATGAAGGGAATAAGAGTGATATAGTAGGGAACATCTGGTAAAATGAGAACATCCATACACTACTACACATGGTACGACGAAGTGGCAACAAATAGTTTTACAATTTGAGATTGTACATTGATCGCATAGTTACCAAAAAATATGGCTTAAAAAAATTAAAACCCAACTACTAATTATTAAACTACTAGGTGGAACTGATCCACTTCTTTCAACCCGGTAAACAGAAAACACATCACCACAAACATCGCTTAACCCGAGACCTAATGGTCCTGTGAATCAGTCGGATGCAGTGCTGCTCCATCCTTTCGAACACAACATAACACTTCCTTAAGGGTGCGCAGCATCTTCTCGTTCCGGTATATCCGGTCGACTGGGTCCACTGTCCAACGTGTCGGGGTCGACCTGGTACATCCGATCGACCGGGTCAGGCTTGATGATCAGCCACTTTAATGCAATCCGCCTACTTGAAAACCAATCAAGGAAGGAGTGAATATCCAAAAATAAACCAAAACTTGATTGCATAGGACTCTAGGATAGTATATGGGTTCTTTCAGAAGTTAAACAATCACAATATCCTAGACTCTAAATCCTTTGAAGTTCTTGCCCCTTTTGATCCATCAGTTTGATTAAACTATGTTCCATTCACAGTGGGTCCAATGTTGAGCAGCATCTAAATTCAAACCCGCATGTGCTTATGCCACGTATACGAAGGATGAGTATAGCCAATGCAGAAGGTACCTGGACTTAATATAGATGGTTGATATACATGTCCAATGTTGTGCACACTTTTTTCTGGCAATCGCATGAAGAAGAAGAAGACCAACATCCATATACAAGAAATTGGATTTACCTGTACTGTCAATCCATATGAATTCCTTAGATCATTTTTCATTTTCTTATATAAGAAATTGATTGCTTCTTGTTCTTTGCCTCTCTAAAATTGTTATTTTACACGAATGATTGTTCAATACGTTTTTAGATTCATAGGTGAATGATTTTGTAATGAAATTTGCCCCATTGTATTTAATGCCCAATTGCAAGACGAATGCATCATGATGCATGATTTTGAATGAAAAGATTCGCAAATTCATTATGTTTTCATCTTGCATTAGAAAAATGCTATTCAAATCGCAACTGTCACTTTTCATATTGCCATAGAAAAATGCTACTGAAATGAACTGAATGGTTATAATGTGGGAATTCATGTTGTCGCAATCCAAACAAATAGCATCAATCTAACTGACTGAAGTACATGTGATTGTACCAACCTCACCTAACCTATCCAGAATTCCTAATGTGTTGTGATTGTGGAAGTTGTAACTTACTCATTGTCAAATTGCCCTGGGTTTACTTCTAAATTCAAAGCAGCCATTTGAAACTAGTGAGGTACTAACAGCAACTAGGTTACAGTGCTGAGTTGTAGTCGATGAGTAACAGGCAGTGCAGTTATTGAGTACAATGCCAATATTATTGGATGCAGCTCTACATGCAGTTGTTGAGGAGGATGTGGATCTGTTACCTCACTACCTTGAGTGAGGGAACCTACTAATTGAGCAAGGCAACCTAGAAATTCAGCGAGGGAACCTAAAAATTAAGCGAGGGAACCTCGAAAATGAGCAAGGGAACCTAGGAATTCAGCAAGGGAATGTAGTAATTGAGCGATGCAACCTAGAAAATGAGCGAGGAAACCAAGGAATTGAGAGAGGGAACCTAGAAAATGAGCGAGGAAACCTAGGAATTCAACGAGGGAACCACTCAATTCAGTTAGGGAACCTGGGAATTAAGTGAGGAAACCGATGAATTGAGTGAGGCAACCTAGAAATTAGGCGAGTGAACCTAGAAATTCAGTGAGGGAACTTAGGAATCGAGCGAGGCAACCTAGAAATTGAGCAAGGGAACCTAGTAATTGAGCGAGAGAACAGAGGAATTGAGCGAAGCAAAGTAGAAATTAAGTGAGGCAGCATAAGAAATTTAGTACAATAAACTGAAAATGAGCGAGGCAACTTAGAAATTGAGCGAGACAACCAAAAGATTATTGCATGAGAGGAAATATATTACAACATATATCATACAAAACACTAAATAAAATATAAAGTATGCTATACATTAGGTATAGGAAACTTACACGTCCGGCGATTATGGCCGGTTTGTTTGCATCGACCACATTTAATGTTTTCGATTCTTCTCCACGCGAGGGAATTCTTAACTTTTTTGGTCTTCCAGATGGCCTCTTCTGTCCCGGGGGTTTAATTTTCGCACAATACTCCTTGAAGCCATTTGTAATCTCCCATTCGCTCTTATCACGTGCTGGGTACACCGATTCGTTATATGTGCTCAAGTAATTTTACACTGTGTAGAATGGGGAGCAGTATGAGTAATGATGAAGATTGTAGTTTATACATTCTGACAGGACATGCATACAAGGGTACCCCTTCACGTTAAACTCACGACATGTACATGAAAGCGAGCTAAGCTTGACTGTATCATTATAATCTCCCACAACATAGTACTCATCTCGAGAAATCGGATGACAGCGAACATCTCGCGCCTTCTGTATAAGGTCCTTTAACTGTTGCTCTGCCCATGGTGTCAACGGACCTACAAATGAGGCTGCAGATTCTCTTCTCTTGTAAAATAATTCCTGTATCTTACATCTTACTGCCTCTATCAATTTAGTAACGAGGTATTCCCGTGCTTCTTTGAAGAGGGCGTTAACACACTCGGATATGTTTATGGTGACCAAGTTGAATCTTTTACCTGGAAAGTGTGAAGATGCCCATCTTTTGTAGTCGATTTCTGTCAGCCATGCATGTACTGGGGGGTTGGCCATTTCAATATCATGTATTAATTTTTTAAATTCAGCCCTCCTGCAAGTCTTCACTGCCCGTCAGTAGTATATCTCCAATGACTTGTCTTTAAAGGTGTCTACCAAGTTTTTATAAATATGGTACGCACAGTACCCATGAATTGCATGTGGGAATACTTGAAAAACTTCTTTCATTAAACCTTTATGTCGATCAGAGATAATCACAAGACCCTCTAGATATCTTAACGCATCGTTAAGGTAGGTAAGGAACCAATTCCAACTCATGTTGTTCTCTGATTCCCCGATGCCAAACGCAATTGGAAATATATGATTGTCCCCATCTAAGGCCGTGGCGATGAATAGAACACCCTTGTATTTACCCTTTAAGTGTGTCCCGTCAATCGATTCTGAAAACTTCAAACGCATTGTCCAAGTGTTACAAAACACCTCTCAAACCTCAAAGTCTCTTGGTTAACAAGCACGGCAGTCACCGTCCCTGGGTTGACCATCCTCAACTCATGCAAATACAAGGGGAGTTGATTGTAAGAGTCTTCATAAGACCCCATCACCTGATTAATTGCAAGCTCCTTAGCTTTCCATGCCTTCCTATAACTGATAAGAACATTATATTTCTCTTGCATAGCAAAGATAATATCACGTGGCCTCAAACTTAGCCGTTGCTCAATGCGGCTAACAATCAGATCACACGCTAACTTACTGCTTGCTTGTCGGTGATCACTCTTCATCCACGACATGCCGCACGTGTGTTCTGAAGTATATTTTCGTATCTTAAATATCCCAGTATCATTCACTCGAGTTGCATGAATACTCCAGTCGCATTTATCTTCAAAGCACACCACGCTAAATCTGCTAGAATTGAGTACAGTACCCTACACTGAAATTTATTACGAATTGCAAATTGGCTTAGAACATATTGGCATCGACTTTTATCCTTAAATGTTTGTTCAATAGCTATATCAATCGGTTCACCCAACGAATTTGTATAATCTAGCAGTGCTGCATTGGTGAATGCAGCATCATCAAAAGGCACGGGAACTTGACGAGTGATGAAGTTTCCGCTTTCAGCAAGGTCTGGAAGCGGAATGTCGCTTACACGTATAGCTCGGGTGTTGGATGATGATGGAACATTTGCTGTTGTTGCTAAAGGCGGTGTCTTGTATTCATCAGTGAGGTTAAGGTCACGTGCCCAGTTGACTTGGCTACTCACAAAGTTTGATGTTTGAGGCGGCTTGGGCAGTTGATCGCTGCTCACTACCACTTGTAATGGAGATGCCCTGTATTGAAATTCCACCCCATGCTCCTCAGGAAAACTGTCTATGTGTGTTGGCCTATTAATGTGTTGTGTTGTCTCCATGACTAAGGGAATGAATTTATCCGAATGCTCCAACTGTGTTGCCAGGAACTCTCGCACGTCATCTTCGTTTGCGATTACAGTTGGAGGGATTGATTCATTTGTGCAAGGATACATTACTTTCATCCTAATATCACAATCTGTTGGTTGACTCTTAATAATCCTGTAAATTCTAGATAAAAGCTCCTCATACGTAGTCTCGACACGTAGCGAAAAAGTTTTCGAATCCCCACCAATGTATGAGTATTGCTTGTTTTCATATTCAATCTCCCCGCCATAACAGCAGATGATTCTCGTAGACATTATCTAAAAACCAATACAATGATATTATATTAGTGAATCATTAAGCAATGGAAGCTTGTCATAAGACAAAACTCGATTAAATAATAAAGGAGCGAGTACTCACATTCCATAATAGATAACGATGATACATAGCTTAAGGAAATAAAATGTAAGCAATGCGTTAAATTTTTTTAAAAAAATAAATAAATAAAAAGAGCTTATATAGACTACAAATTCAGAGATAGGAATGATTTCATGTGGTGCTTGTTAAATTCAGCGACCCTATCTATAATGGAATATCCATATGGTCTTTTATTTTAACAAGGGACAATTCTATGATGGCCTAGTACACTTTCAAAAAAAATATATACAAACCTAACATTTATACATGAGGATTTGGGTTTAAAATATGTTAAAGACTATCAAAGCTAGACTCAACAAGCAGAGTGTAGGGTTGAAATTTCACCTAAAATTTCACTATAAATTATTTCTAATTGTTGGAACATACGAGAGATGTTGTTTCTGATCAACGAGATGTATTTGGGGATTCAAAATGCAAAATCCTAGTCTCAATATGCTCCATTTAGAGCTGAAAATTTTTTTCTCAAACCTTTATACATTCACTTCTAGTTAGTGCTAATTGCTAAAAATTACGAGAAATATCATTTTTAACTAATGAGATTTCTTAGTGAATTTCCATTTTTAACTCCTAGTGCAGGTTTTCAGTGTAGGGAGTGTTTAAATTTGATCTAATGTACAATGTAATGGGTAAGGAACTGCTTACAATGCCTAAACTCGTTTCAACTACTATTTATTGAGTGTCTTTGCAATGTCATTACAACTAAGGAAAATTATGGTAAAATTCAAATCCTAAGTTGCTAAGAAGTTCATTGGAGGTTAAGTTCAAGGAACATTCTTGTTTAGTCTAATATACATCATAGCAGTTTGTTTGTTCTCCCATAATTCCTAAGTTTAGTTATAAGTTCAAACGATCATTCTAAAAGTTTTTAATGGGGACCTACGTTAGGTTTCATGGTTATGCAGGAAAACTCCTAGAGAACTTAAAATATTGTGTCTCTATCTTCTCAAATGTCATAATTCCAATGTGATTCCAACCAAGTTTGAATGGTTATTCTAATGATTTCAAGGGAACCTAAGTTTCATTACTACGTTCAAACAACTAAATCTGAAATTTCCTAAGGGTGCTAAACTTCTAAGTCTCTAGGTTCGCAATTTTCCTTCTACTAAGGGAATTCTGTATAGGTTCAAATAGTTATTCTAGTAACTGGTGCAGCATGTGGCTTACATTGAGCACCCAGTAAAGCTCGTATGTCATGAGTGGATGTTATGTATCATGGCATCATGATACCCACGTACATCCCTTAAATTTTGGCCAGATTGCTCTTTAAATTGTACATAAAATCATATCATGATATTAAACATCAACATATGAATTTAACATGGATTCTTATAATTCTTCTAAGCTCAAATGACGGCCCACAAACATGTCATATCAATCTCAACTATGGTAAAGCAATTTGGAATATTTAAAAGTTCATTCAACATTCAGCAAGTATTCCACTATGGTTTACAAGACAAAACAAAATGTAATTTGATGGTTTATGTCATATCTATTAGAAATATACTTATATTTAGGCAATCACAAATGTACCATAAGGGGATACAAGGCTAAATTCTCTACATATAGTTAATTAGAATTAGAGTAATAGGAATTTAAGCATTACATCATATACGTTAATACTAAATATCAAGCACTTGATAAATTTGAGCGAGCTTTGGAAAAAATGGAATAAACTTCAACTAAAATTAAGCACGGCAAACATGGAAATGATTAAGGCAAACATGAAAATTTAGCGACACAACCTATAAATTGAACGAAGCAAACTAGAAATTCAGCGATGCAACCTATAAATTGAATGAGGCAAACTAGATATTCAAAGAGGGAAAAGTGAAAGTTCAGCAGGACAGGCTAGAAATTGAGTTCGGCAAACATTGAATTGAGTGAGCCTAGCATGAAATTGAGCTGGGCAAACATTGAATTGAGTGAGCCTACCATGAATTTGAGATGGGCAAACAATGAATTGAGCAAACTAGCATTAAATTGAGCTGGGCAAACAAGAAATTGAGTGACCCTAAAATCAAATTGAGTGAGCCCTAAGATGAAATTGAGTGAGCTTCAAATGGAATTAAGCGAGTTTCACATGAATTTGAACAATCATACCATAAAATTAACTAAGCCTACCAAATGAAATTGTAAGAGCCTGACATGAAATTCACCGAACTTCACATAAAATTCGACGAGTAGTCGATCAATTGCCGTTGAATTCTGCTCGTCTCAATTTCAACGAGTTCTTTCTTCAAATTAAAGTGTGCAATGGCTAAGTTTGACCAAGCACCTTTGCTGAATTTTCACAGGTACTTAGTTAATTGTTATTCAATACTATAAAGGAAAGTATCTATAAACCACACTAGGATTTTTTTTTAATATCTATACCTCCAGCGACCGTAGCCTCGCTCAATGCAAGTTGAGGACAGATGCTTTCAAGTGACGGATTAATTTAAACCCTCGCGAAGATTGAAGATGCAACCACTTTGAAGGATTCCATGTAACCCTCACCAAGATGAAAAATGTCAAATGTAGAATAATAATATGGAGATGATGAAGTTTAAATTTTAGTAAGAAAAATGGTAAGAAAAGCGGCCGTGCGTCGGTTTTCCGTTGCAATGGAACTTAGTTGAAAAAAAGCGCATGTGTTCTTTGTAAAGGGAGTCGAAACGCAACGGCAGTAAAAAGTAATGGAGGGGTGGTTTCGTCGTCAATGTCGCTGTCCGCACGTGCTAGTCTAAATTGGTAACTTAAGTTTGTATTCCGCGATAAAAACCGCTGGGTAAAAAGTTTTGTCTACAGTGGTCATTTTCTCAATCCATTTCCGTGGATTGTGCGCCCCGGAAACGGATTGGCTACTCTCCCTGCCACCAGCCAATGGCTGATGGTCGGTGCTCTGTGGGCCCCACCATGATGTATGTGTTTCATCAATGCTGTCCATCTATTTTTCTAGATCATTTTATGTTATTACACAAAAATAAGGTATATCCCAATCTCAAGTGGACCACATTATAAGAAACAGTATTGAATGAACGTCAACCATTAAAAACTTTTTGGAGCCCATAAAGGTATTGGATCAAGCTAATCTTTGTTTTTTCCCTTCATCTGGGTCTTTATGACCTAATCAACCGATTGGATTTCAAATAAACAGTGCAGTGGCCT
Source organism: Magnolia kwangsiensis (assembly GCA_037074715.1). Lineage (NCBI taxonomy): Eukaryota > Viridiplantae > Streptophyta > Magnoliopsida > Magnoliales > Magnoliaceae > Magnolia > Magnolia kwangsiensis. The sequence goes on along the minus strand of CM073574.1, from coordinate 125,445,689 downwards.
TAGTAGGATTTAAATGATGGATATCCAATCACTATTGTTTTCATGTGGTGTTGTCCACCTGAGACTTATATCCCTCTCATTTTTAGGATAAGGCCCCAAAATCACCTTTAAAAATGGATGAATGGAATGGATGAAATACATACACCATGGTGAGGCCTACATATCACCGACCACCAGCCAGGGGCCGGTGTCAGGGGGTGTAGCCAATTGTTCCCGTGCGCCCCCACCACATCACGGTGGTCCAGGTTGGTGCGTCAGCTACCGCAGGCAAGACTCGAGATCGGGCCCACTGGGATAATCTGGGGGTGGTGCGGGCTGGAAGCATATTGTGTGGTGTGCCCCACACCACCACCTGGGCGGTGTGTTGACGTCACCAGTTCTGTGCACCCCACTAATGGTGCATGTATTATATTCACACCGTTAATCCATTTTGAGAAATTATTTTAGTGTATAGGCTCAAACATGAGGTTGATCCAAAGCTTAAGTGGACCCATCACAAAAAGCAATAGGAAAAATAATAGACACTATTGAAACCTTCCTAGGGCCTACCATGTTATTTATTTTCTATCCAACCCTTTCATCAAGCAACACAAAAGACAAATATAACCTTAATTCTCATTCTGTCATATGGTCCAGTTGAGATTTAGATATGTCCATGTCCTACAATGATCTCGCAAAATGAATGAAAAGTATAGATACGATGCATACATCATAATGAGATCCATAGAACTTGGTAATGTAAATTGTTGATGTAAAAATCTGGTTCACCTTCGCCGAGCTTTGAGCACTCACTCCGAGCCCTATAAGCTTGCATAAAAGAAGGATAAAGGAGACCCTGGATAAAGCAGGAGACCCTCCGGTGCCAAAGTTAGGCTAAGAATCTAGGCATACGTAGTGTGGGTAGGTTTCGGGTGAGAGATATTGTGTACCTTCTAATGTAGATGAGACTCTTATTTATAGTGAAGATAGGACAGTGTGGTCTGTAATTTCGAGAACAATTTCACCCATTACACGAGACATTAGGGAGTGATGGATACCAGCAATTATGCAAGAATCACGCCATAGGCGGTTACTCATGTCGTGTGTTACTGGGAGAGAATTTTGTACCTAACTGATTTGGCCGAGCTGAGCTGATCGAGGCCGAGCTAAGCTGATTAGCCAAGGGTGAGCTGACATACCGAGGCCAAGCTAACCTGTCAAGGCCGGGTGGACCTGTTGAGGCGGAGCTGAGCTGTCGAGGCCAAGTTAACTTGCCGAGGTAGTTTTAGCCGACATCCTTACCTTGGCCATTGAGGAGCTCATTAGTCATGACCGGTAATGTAGACCTCATGTCTCGCTGAGATGTCCAAGCCGATCTCTTCTCTTTAGTTAGTCCATTTTTATCAATATCAATAAGCCCCCTACTTTCAAGCTCGCATAGCGGGCCTGGAAAGTAAGTTGGTTTTATTGAGGTTGGACATTTTAGCCGAGTAGGAGCGTTAGAGTGAGCTCTTCCTTCTCAGTTGATCTTGTCATCTGCTTTTGTTGAATAGATAGGTTGGTTGTAGTGACCTTTTCATAAGGAGCTAAGTAGTTTACTTACGAGGATTATTTTCTCTTACACTAAGAGATTCTCATTGTAGATCGCGTGATCCAAGTAACATTACCAATTAGTGGTCCGACCTCTTCTTTAAGGGTCGGACGACTAGTGAGGACTATTTTTTCCTTACACTAAGAGAAGTCCTCAACAGTTCGTGTAGCTCAGATTGTAGAAAAAGAGCTTTTCTCCCCGATCTGGGGAAGCTCTTCCATAATAGAATTCATGGTAGAGAACTTTTTTTCCCTTTTAGCAGAGGAAGTCACACTTGTTGAGTAGGTCGGTCAGTCGACGTACTCTTGGTCGACAGACATCTTGAGTCCCCGAGAGTAGTAGACCATCATGCATTTAGCATCCCATGGGCGGGATAAGAGCCTCCCACATCTTCTAGTCGATATGTCCCTCAATATTTGATGTTAAAGTCGGAGTTCGCCGATGAGCCTTATTGTTAAGGTCAGCAGTCGAGGCTGAGCTAACTTAACCGAGGCCAAGCTGAGTCGACCAGGACCGAGGTCAAGCAGACCTGATGAGGCTGAGTAGACCTGCTGAGGTTGAGCTATCATGCTGAGGCTGAACTGACATGCCGAGGCTGATCTAACCTATTAAGGTCAAGCGGGCCTGTTGAGACCAAGCTGAGCTGCCGAGGCTAAGATGAGCTAACCGAGGTCAAACTGACCTGTTCAGGTTAAGATGATCTGTTAAGGCCCAGCTGGCCTGCTGAGACTGAGCTGACATGTTGAGCCCGAACTGACATGCCGAGGCCGAGCTAACCTATTAAGACTGAGCGGGCCTGTTGAGGTCAAGCTGAACTGTTGAGGCCGAGCTGACCTGACTGAGGCCGAGCTAACTTAACGAGGCTGAACTGACATGTCGAGGTCGAGCTAACCTGTCAAGACCGAGCGGGCCTGTTGAGGTCGAGCTTACCTGTTAAGGTCGAGCTGTCATGCTGAGGCTGAGCTAGCCTGTCGAGGCTAAGCGGGCTTGTTGAGGCCAAGTTGAGCTGACCTGTTGACGTCAAACTTTCATGTCGAGGCCAAATTAACATGCCGAGGCTAAATTAAAACGCAGAGATCGAGCTAACCTGCCAAGGCAGAGCGGTCCTGTTGAGGCCAAGCTGAGTTGACCGAGGTCGAGCTGCTCTGTTGAGGCCAAGATGACCTGCTGAGGCTGAATTAAGCTGACATGTCAAGACCGAACTGACGTGCCGAGGCTAAGTGGGCCTGTTGAGGCCAAGCTGAGCTGCCAAGGCTGAGCTGAGATGACTGAAGTTGAACTGACCTGTTGAGGCCGAGCGGGCCTGTTGAGGCTGAGTTGACCTGATGGCCGAACTGCTCTATCAAGGCCAAGGGAGCCTGTTAAGGTCGAGCGGGCCTATTATGGCCGAGCTGACCTGACTGAGGCCGGGTTGACCTGCCGAGGTCGAGCTGTCATGCCAAGGCCGAACTGACATGCCGAGGCTGAGCTAACCTATCAAGGCTGAGCGGGCCTATTGAGGCTGAGCTGAGCTGACCGAGGTCGAGCTAACCTGTTAAGGCCGAGTTGTCATTCCGAGGCCGAACTGACATGCCGATGTCGAACTGACATGCCGAAGCCGAGCTAACATGTCAAGGCCGAGCGGGCTTATTGAGGCCAAGCTGAGCTAACCTGTTGAGGCTGAGCTGTCATGCCGAGGTCGAACTAACCTGTTAAGGCTGAACGGGCCTGTTAAGGCAAGCTGAGCTGCCGAGGCCGAGCTGACCTGTTGAGGTCGAGCTGCTCTGCTGAGGCCAAGCTGGCCTGCGAAGGCTGAGTTGAGCTGACATGTCGATTTCAAACTAATATACTGAGGTCAAGCTAACCTGTCAAGGCTGAGCGAGCTTGTTAAGGCAAAGCTAAGCTGCTTAGGTCGAGCTAAGCTGACCATGGTCGAACTGACCTGTTGAGACCAAGTTGAGTTGATTGAGGCCGAGCTGCTCTATCGAGGCCAAGCTGAACTGTCAAGGCCGAGTTGACCTGATGAGGCTGAGCTGTTCTACCAAGGCCAAGCTGAATGGTCAAGGCCGAGCTGACTTGATTGAGGCCGAATTGACCTAGTGAGGTCGAGCTGTCATGTCGAGGATGAACTGACATGCTGAGGCCGAACTAACCTGTCAAGGCTGAGTGGGCCTGTTGAGGCCAAGCTGAACTAAGCTGACCAAGGTCGAACTGACCTGTTGAGGTCGAGCTGCTTTATTGAGGCCAAGCTAGCATGCTGAGGCTGAGCTGAGCTAACATGTCGAGACAGAACTGATATGTTGAAGCCGAGCTAACGTGTTAAGGCTGAACAAGCCTGTTGAGGCCAACCTCTCTTCCTTGGTCATTGAGAAGCTCAACGGGACATGACTATGACTTGGTTGCAGCAAATGCTTCCGAAAAAGCTCTGACGTGGCTGCAACAAATGCTCTAGGAAGAGAGGAAGAGCTCTGACTTGGCCGCAGTAAATTCTCTTACTTGGCCGAGCTAAGCCGTTAAGGCCAAGCTGAGTTGTCGAGGCCAAGCTAACCTGTCAAGGCCGATCTGAGCTATCGAGGAAGAGCTCTAATTTAGTTGCAGTAAATGATTCTGTAAGAGCTATGGCTTAGCTCCAGCAGACGCTTCAGGAAGAGCTCTAATGTGGGTGCAGTAAAAGCTTCAAGAAGAGCTCTCACTTGGCCATAGAAAATGCTCCAGGAAGAGAAGAAGAGCTCTGACTTGGCCGTGGCAAATACTCTGACTTGGCCGAGTTGAGTTGTTAATGTCGAGCTGAGCTATTGAGGCCATGGTCACTTGCCGAGGCCATGCTGAGCTATCGAGGAAGAGCTCTGACTTAGCTGCAGCAAATGCTCCAGGAAGAGCTCTAACTTAACTGCAGCAGATGCTCTAGGAAGAGCTCTCGCTTGGTTGCAGCAAATGATTCAGGAATAGCTCTTACTTGACTGCAGTAAATGCTTAAGGAAGAGCTCTGAATTGGCCACAACAAATGATTTAGGAAGAAAAGAAGAGCTTTAACTTGGCCGCAACAAATACTCTGACTTGGCCGAGCTGAGCTGTTGAGGCCGAGCTGAACTGTCGAGGCTAAGCTATCCTACCGAGGCTGAGCTGAGCTATTAAGGCCGAGCTGAGCTATTGAGGCCATGGTAACTTGCCAAGGCTGTACTGAGCTATCGAGGAAGAGCTTTGACTTAGCTGCAACAAATGCTCCAGGAAGAGCTCTGACTTGACTGAAGCAAATGCTCCAGGAAGAGCTCTCACTTGGTTGCAGCAAATGATTCAGGAAGAGCTCTTACTTGACTGTAGTAACTGCTTAAGGAAGAGCTCTGACTTGGCCACAACAAATGCTTTACGAAGAAAAGAAGAGCTTTGACTTGGCCGTAACAAATACTCTGACTTGGTCGAGCTGAGCTGTTGAGGCTGAGCTAAGCTGCCGAGGCTAAGCTATCCTGTCGAGGATGAGCTGAGCTGTCAAGGCTGAGCTGAGCTGCCAATGCCAAGCTAACTTGCTGAGGCCAAGCTAACTTGCTGAGGAAGAGCTCTGACTTGGCCACAGTAAATGCTCTAGGAAGAGCTCTGACTTGGTTACAGCAGATGCTCCATGAAGAGCTCTCGCTTGGCTACAGCAAATGACTCAGGAAGAGCTCTGAGCTGAGCTGACACAGATGCTTCTGGAAAAGCTCCTGCTTGGCTGCAGCAATGACAGCTAGAACTTTCTTCATTGCTTTCGTCATTGTGGTTTTTTCGTGTAGGAACAATCTTTTATTTCATTTTCCATAGACGGCGTCAAAATGTTGATGCAAAAATCTGGTTCACCCTCGTCAAGATCCGAGCACTCACTCTGAGCCTTATAAGCCTGCATAAGAGAAGGACAAAGGAGACCCTGGCTAGAGCAGGGGACCCTCCGATACCAAAGTCAAGCTAAGAATCTGAGTTTAAGTAGTGTGGGTAAGTTTCAGGTGAGAACTACTGTGTACCTTCCAATGTAGATGTGACTCTTATTTATAGTGAAGATATGACAGTGTGGTCCATAATTCCAGGCACAATTTCACCCATTACACGAGATGTCAGGGAGTGATGGATGCCAGCAGTTACTTAAGAATCACGTCGTAGACGGTTACTCTTATTGTGTGTTACTGGGAGAGAATCTTTTACCTAACTGATCTGGCCAAGCTGAGCTGATCTACCGAGACCGAGCTAACCAGCAGAGGCTGAGCTGACCTGCCGAGGCCGAGCTAACCTGCTGAGGCCGGGTAGACCTGTTAAGGCGGAGCTGAGCTGCCAAGGCCAAACTGACCTGCCGAGGCAGTTTTGACCGACATCTCTACCTCAGCCATTGAGGAGCTCATTAGTCATGACCAGTGTTGTCCGACCTCATGTCCTGCTGAGATGTTCGAGCCGATTTCTTCTCTTTAGTTGGTCCATTTTTACTCATAACATAAATATACCACCAAACACACCACCAAAATGTGTACCACACTGCCTAATTGACTTCATGCTGGCTAGGAAAGGTAGGATTTCTTGCCAAAGGCTTTTGCCACCCGTTCTTACATGGGAATGCTAAGTGGGGGTTTAGCTTATGTCCGTGAGAAATCCATCCTATCTATTTTTTTTTATATTTTTTTATTTTTTAAAGGTCATTTTAAGACACGGGTTATATTTATTTATTTGTTTATTTAAAGGTCATTTTAAGACACGGGGTTAAAAATGTTGAGATTGAATGACGGCCGTTGAAACCTTGGTACAGTCACCAAAGTTACACTTCATATTAAGATTTTTTTATGATTTTAGTTCATCAAAGTGAGAATGATCTTATAAAGGGCTTTGTTTTCTTCTCTTTTTTTTAACACGCACACATGCCCTACACACTCACGCTGGTGGAATTTCACCACCTATGGGTATTCGAACCCTCGACCGGCAGTTGAAACTCCTGAGAGTCTACCACCCGGGCAAGATCCCCTTATAACGGGCTTGGATGGCATATAAACTTCAAGATGGACCTTGGGCAGACATTTCTTTCCCCACTTTTCACTTCCGTGTGGCCTACTTTAGTTTAGTTTTGAATCAGCCACAGTTTTTGTCTCCTGTCCGAAAATGTTATCCAAAATGGATGGACAGTTAGATTTCTCACAAATATATAGTAGCTTCCCATATATGGAGCTTCGTGCCAAACCCCTTAACAGGAATCCACGTCATTGGCTAGGATGGTTGGGAGCGAAATAGGTGCAGTCCCGTCCACACCCGAGACGGTAGGGCCTTTACTGTGGGCCCACTTTTATGAATGTATGCCATAACGATGTAGTTTATTTGTTTTTATTTGTTTTTATATCATTTGATGGCATGAGTTCAAAAATGTAAAAGATTCATATCTAAGTAAACTATTCTATAAAGAATAGTGGTGATTGAACTCTCTACTATTAAAAACTTCCCAAGGCCCATCTTAAAATTTCCCAACTTGTTGATAAGGTCACATAAACCTAGATGAAGGGATAAATCAAATATCAGCTTGATCCAAAGCATTTGTGGCCCAATAATGGTCAATCACGGTTGTTCCTATGGTATGGTCCACCCGAGAGTTAGATCTGTTTAATTTTTGAGCTCATGCCCTAAAATGGTCTGAAAAAATAGATGAACGGTGTAGATATAGAATATATAAAATCAAGGTGACCCAAGGTAAGGACCGGACCGTCTTGGAAGAGGACCGAGCTTCACCTAATCCGCTCCCGGCTACTTACCCATTTGATACTCATGCTGCGCATGACGCGTGATACGCAGGCACACGGAAATTGCATACGTCATTTGGCGTACATGAAGTCAGATTACACTGCCTAAATTGTGGAACACTTGTCTCTGAGTCACACTCCCGTTGTTGAGTTCAACAATTCTAACCTATGATTAGTAGACACTAGTTTGTTGAAATAGGACTGTTGGATGTTTTCGTTTGTAACCGTCTAACAAATGTCCACCAATCGGAGAGTCAGGTAATAAAAGAATTGTCGTTTTTTGTTCCCGATCCAACTAAGCTGGGACCTATAACTTGGACATTTCAATTTAAATTAGTTGTATATAACGTATGCACTCTATAAATAAGTACGGATCCTCTGTTGCTAGCAAACAGGGATTTCTCATCTCCTGTATTTATATTGAGCTATGTCAGCACTATTACAGTCATGTCATTTGTGATGACAAGGCCAAAGAGGATGCAGAAAAGGAGAAATTTCTGTTCCCCACCTGTGGAGGATCCCAATTCATGGAACACTGATTAGCTGGGACTGTGAGATGTATATGGTGTACATCTATGTCGTACTCTAGGGAACTTTGAAATTATTTATAGAGTGTATATAACGAGTATGGATCCTCTATTGCTAGCAAACAGGGATTTCTCATCTCCTGTATTTATATTGCGCTATGTCAGCACTATTACAGTCATGTCATTTGTGATGACAAGGTCAAAGAGGATGTAGAAAAGGAGAAATTTCTGTTCCCCACCCGCGGAGGATCCCAATTCACGGAACGCTGATTAGCTGGGACTGTGAGGCGTATATGGTGTACATCTATGCCGTACTCTAGGGAACTTTGAAATTATTTATAGAGTGTATATAACGAGTACGGATCCTCTGTTGCTAGCAAACAGGGATTTCTCATCTCCTGTATTTATATTGAGCTATGTCAGCACTATTGCAGTCATGTCATTTGTGATGACAAGGCCAAAGAGGATGCAGAAAAGGAGAAATTTCTGTTCCCCACCCGCGGAGGATCCCAATTCATGGAACGCTGATTAGCTGGGACTGTGAGGCGTATATGGTGTACATCTATGCCGTACTCTAGGGCACTTTGAAATTATTTATAGAGTGTATATAACGAGTACGGATCCTCTGCTGCTAGCAAACAGGGATTTCTCATCTCCTGTATTTATATTGAGCTATGTCAGCACTATTACAGTCATGTCATTTGTGATGATAAGGCCAAAGAGGATGCAGAAAAGGAGAAATTTTTGTTCCCCACCCGCAAAGGATCCCAATTCATGGAACGCTGATTAGCTAGGACTGTGAGGCGTATATGGTGTGCATCTATGTCGTACTCTAGGGCACAAATTATTTATAGAGTGTATATAACGAGTACGGATCCTCTGTTGCTAGCAAACAGGGATTTCTCATCTCCTGTATTTATATTGAGCTATGTCAGCACTATTACAGTCATGTCATTTGTGATGACAAGGCCAAAGAGGATGCAGAAAAGGAGAAATTTCTGTTCTCCACCCGCAGAGGATCCCAATTCATGGAACGCTGATTAGCTGGGACTGTGAGGCGTATATGGTGTACATCTATGCCGTACTCTAGGGCACTTTGAAATTATTTATAGAGTGTATATAACGAGTACGGATCCTCTGTTGCTAGCAAACAGGGATTTCTCATCTCCTGTATTTATATTGAGCTATGTCAGCACTATTACAGTCATGTCATTTGTGATGACAAGGCCAAAAAGGATGCAGAAAAGGAGAAATTTCTGTTCCCCACCCGCGGAGGATCCCAATTCATGGGACGCTGATTAGCTGGGACTGTGAGGCGTATATGGTGTACATCTATGCCATCTATCTGTTTTTCTATTTTATTTTAAGGCAGAGTCTAAAAAATGAAGCACATAAAAAATCTCAAGTGGACAGCACCACAGGAAAAAAGTTATCATTGGCAATTAAAAACTTTTTGTGGGCAATAAAAGTTCTGCTATTTGTTGCATCCACATCTGTGTAACCTTATCAACAGGTTGATGGAAAATAAAATTTACGGTGGACCTTAGAAGGCTTTTGATGGTGGCGTTCAATGAACGCAGTTTCATGTGGTGTGGCCCACCTGAGATGAGATCTGTATCTTCTTTTTTTGGAACATGCCCCAAAAATGGATGGAAGGTGTGGATAAACAATGTATGCATCAAGGTGGACCCCACATTGAAACTCAGAGTCCCACCCAAATCTCTGGTTCGGAGACCGCAGCTATCTGATGGGTGGTGATTATGAAAGAGATGGTAGGGTATAGCTGTAACAACCATAATATGGCTGGCTTACGGATCCATTAGAGCCGTCCATCAAGTGGGAAATATCATGAAGTGAACATATTTCAAAAATGGCATCAATTAAAGTGTACCCTAATTTTGGCAATTTTGGAAAAGCCAATAGAAAAATGACATGTGACATTATATGGGAGATGGGAGGTGGATAAAAAAATCTTCAATGATACCGTCAATAAAACATAGCAATGTTGGTGGTTAAAAACGGCCAGTGTGACTTTCCCCGATAGCTTTTAGCCATTGGAAGGACCGTCATGAAAGCAGTCATCAGTGCAAAAGCAGTCATCAGTGCTCGCGGACGGTTAACAGCCTCTGGTATTGCCGAAGGCTTCGAACTTTGAAAATTCTGACGGCCATTGCCTATAGTTAAAAGCTATCGGCATTTATAAAGCAAAGAAAAATATACAACTTATTGGAAGTGGAGTACCTACCCCACACCTGTAGCTCGGAATTACAAATTAAAGATGCTTACATTAGTCTTGATAGTCCACTCCCAACTATATACCCGTCGAATATGATTCAAAATTCTAAAGGAAAAAAAAAAAAGGTAAAAGTGACAAATGAAAAAATGCACTGAAAGTTATGGAATTGAAAATCACAAAGAGGGATACATGAGCACTAAAAAAAAAAGTGTAGTTGGACAGTGAGAGACTGAAAAGAATACTTATAAGATGAATTGTCATTTTTAGTCTCAAATTTATAATTCATATAATTAAAATACCTACAAATGGTTCATAATGAATGTGAGAATTGTTGCCATATTGACATTCCTGAGTAGTGAAATATTTCTAGATAATGCATTCATGATTCATGTAGGAATGTTTCAAGCAACTTACTAGAATAAGAGTACATGATCAAACAGTTACAAAAATCCATGGGTTAGATGGGTTGATTCGTTGCAGTGCGGCACCAAGCTTGCTGATTCTCTCTCTCTCTCTCTCTCTCTCTCTCTCTCTCTCTCAATGGCTCCTTGGTGGGAATCTTGGGACAAACATCTCAGATTTATAGGCTAAGAGACGTGTTAAACTGTCCATCCAACGGTCAAGATCTGGCAACCGTTTACACGTGGTTCTCTCTGAATTCCGCATGCATAGGACCCATCCATCACTGGGGATGGGTTCTTGTTGTCATGACCCACCAAAAAAGTAACTTTTTACCTTCAGTGGGGCCCACGCCATGATGGTGGGTTATTGGGTTGGATGGAGAAGATGATGTGGCCTGTAATGGCGGATTTACATCTACGGTATATTTGCGTGATCTAGTCTGTTTAAATGGATCAGATGGGACCTTGATCACAGTGGGGCCCATTTTTACCACCCACCATCTCCGTTTGCTCACACCCAACGATATTTTTCACCTCATCCGAATTGCTCGCGAGATGAGAAGCTTCTGATGAGAGAGCAATTGTAGCCCTAGAGGGGACGATTGAGATCCATCCACGGAGTCCAGAGGGCTACTTGGATCACACCAGTTGGGATTTCCTAAAAGGGAAATGTCTCTCACGTCGTTCTCTTCTACAGACAGCTGCCTGCCTGCTTTCGACAATGAATAGAAAGCATGGATTACTGCTCCGAGGGACGGCTGGGATTGAGGGAGAGTTATTGATGTGGATTGCCTACCTGGAGAACTCCATAATGGCTTGATTTTCGGAGGATGTTGCTGCCCGTCCGGGATTGGCTATCGCACGTGCACATGCACGTATACATGGGGTATTTCGGACGACATGGTTTTGATCGCCCAAGGCTCCCCTACTTGATGGACGGCTTGGATTTCGCATATGATGGCCGAAGGTGGGCCACACCTCATTCAAGCGGATGACTCTCGGTCTAGCTTGATGTAGTGTGAAAACGGGAGAGGAATATCATGTTTTTTTGGAAATCCGTCGGGTCAGCGCTCCATTGATTGCTTAGTTGGTCTGATGCACTTCGTGCACACCATCTGTGGTGCACGTGCACGCCAACGTGGCACCGTGGTGGGATCTTGCAATCCACGCGTTCATCCTTCTTGGTGGCCTCATTTGAAGGGATGGACCAAAAATCAGGACGATCCACATTTGGGTGGCCCATCAGATGTGATCATAATGTCCCCTTATGTTTTCCCACTGATTTGAGGGCTAGATTGCCCCAGGTTTGAGTGCCAAAGGTTTTAAAAGGAGTCCTAGGGTCACAGGCGTGCCCAGTCCCCATTTTCTTATCCAGTTGAGCACCCCTAGCATGTATGTCTCTTTTTCCAAGAGACTCTGGTGTTGATGGTTTGTTTAAGTTAGAATTAATAATTCGACTCATGGGTATCTTATCAAGGCTTAGTAGTAACACTCTTGTACTAAAGGTGTGGGGGTGTTATAGTCTATCCTCCTAAAAAAAATTCGTCCTCAAAATTTACTTGAGGCGTGTCGTTGAACAAGTGAGGGTACTTCTCCTTAACCTGTGCTTTCCTCTCCCAAGTTGCCTCTTCTTCCTCATGATGTTACCAAAGGACCTTGACCAACGGTATAGCCTTTGTCTGCAGGACCTGCTCCTTGGGATCCAAGATGTGACTAGGTTTCGCGGTGTAAGAAGTGTCGTCTATAAGTTCAACCTACTCCCAGCTAACAATGTGTGACTCGTCTGTCGTGTGCTTCTTCAATATGGATACATGAAAGACATTGTGGATACTGGCCAGTGTAATAAGTAGTGCACGTCGGTATGCTATGACTCCCATGCGATCCAAGATCTCGAAAAGTCTAATGAAACGAGGTGACTTTCCTTTCTACCCAAATCTCATTAAGCCCTTCATAGGCAAAACCTTCAAAAATATGTGATCGCCCATCGTAAACTCCAAGTCGCGATAACGATTATCTGCATAGCTCTTCTATCTGCTCTACACGGCGCAAAGTCATTTCCGAATAACATCGATCACCTGAGTGGTAACCTGGATGAGCTCAAGCCCTAGAAAGCTTCTTTCTCCTACTTCTACCCAACATTGCAGAGCTCGGCAGGGATGACCATAAAGAGCTTCGTAAGGAGCCATGCCTATGTTGGACTGAAAACTGTTATTGTAGGCAAATTCAGTGAGAGCCAGGTGATCGTCCCAGTTTCCCTTGAGGTCGAGGACACACGCCTTCACCATGTCTTCCAGAATCCAATTCACCCTCTTTGTCTGCCCATCTGTCTGGGGGTGAAAGGTTGTGCTAAATTTGAGTTCTGTGCCAAGTTCTTCTTGCAATCTACTCCGAAAAGTGGACGTGAACCAGGAGTCTTGATTTGATATGATTTCTAGGGGAACCCCATAAGATCGAACGACTTCACGAACGTACAGCCTTGCCAGATCATTAGTCGAATCTGTCGTACGAATGAGAAGGAATCGAGCAGACTTTGTTAACCTATCCACAATGACCCATATCGTGTCGTGTTTCTTCTGAGTCCTAGCAAGTCTAGAAATAAAGTCCATAGAGATGTTGTCCCACTTCCATTCTACCAACGGTAGCGGCTGAAGAAGGCCTACAGGCTTGTAATGCTCGGCCTTTATCTTCTAGCACATCATACATCTTGTTACAAAGTCTACTATGTTTCTCTTCATGTTGCTCCACCAATACTGCCTCTTTACATTGTTGTACATCTTCGTACTCCTTGGGTGTATAGCCATTCTGGAATGATGCGCCTCTACCATCACCTCTCTCCTCAAATCTGCATTGTCGGGTATGCATACTCGCCCCTGATATCAGAGACTGCCAGCACCACCAATCCTCCAATCAGGCATCTCCTCACTCCTGCACCTCTCTTTCATCTTGATAAGCCACTCGTCTTGGTCTTGGGCAGAAATTATGTGGCGAACCAGAGTCGGCTCCGTAGTCAAAAGAGTCATGTAAGCATCTGGCTTGTCGAGAGTATGCTGGATATCGAAGTCCTGAACGAACTCCATCATCTCCCATTCCTTGATCATCAAGGTGGTTATCAGCTCGTGCTTCTTCTTCCAACTCAAAGCATCGGCCACGGAGTTTACCTTACCAGGATGATAAGATATGTTAAAGTGAAAGTCCTTAAATGTCTCCATCCACCAACGTCGGTGCATATTCAATTCATTTTGCATGAATATATATTTCAAGCTCTTGTGGTCACAGAATAACTGAAATTCTTCTCCATAGAGATAATGCCTCCATAATTTAAAAGCGAAGACCACTGCTACCAATTTTAGGTCATGCGTCGGGTAATTCTCCTTGTGTTTCTTCAACTGTCAAGAAGCATAAATGATTACTCTGTCGTTCTGCATCAGTACACATCCTAGACCCAACTTTAAAGCGTCGCTATATACCACGAATTTCTCCCCTTTTTGTAAAGAGTGAGCATTGGTGCAGATGTGAGTCTTATCTTCAGCTCCTGGAAGGCCGCTTCCGTATTCTTGTCCCATGTGAATCGAGCGCTCTTCTTTGTCAGTTGAGTAAGCGATCGCACGATCCTTGAGAATTCCTTGATGAAGCGCTTGTAGTACCTGCCATGCCCAAGAAGCTTCGAACCTCAGTGACCATGGTAGGTTGTTCCCGCTTGGATATTGCTTCCACCCTAGCGGGATCGACTATTATGCCTTCTTCTTTCACTACGCGACCCAGAAACTTCACTTCCTCTTCCCAAAACTTACATTTGGTCAGCTTAACATATAGCTGATTTTCCTTCAGAGTACTCAAGACCATGTGCAGGTGTTGTTCATGTTCCTCGTGGCTTTTGGAATAAACCAAGATGTTGTCAATAAATATGATTACGAACCGGTCCAGGTATAGCATGAAGACCATTTCATCAAGTCCATAAATATGGCTGGAGCATTGGTGAGGCCGAAAGACATTACCAGGAACTCGTAGTTCGCATAGCAAGTTCTGAATGTCGTCTTAGGTATATTCTCATCCTTGATTCTCAATTGGTGATACCCCAATCGCAGATCAATCTTGGAGAAGTATTTGACACCCTTGAGCTAGTCAAACAGGTCATCGATACATAGCAAAGGGTATATGTTCTTTATCGTGACTTCGTTCAGTAACTGGTAATCAATGCAGAGATGCATCGACCTGTCCTTCTTTTTCATAAATAGAACGGGCGCTCCTTACGAAGAAACGCTATGGCGGATGAAGCCTTGGTTCAACAGCTCGTCTATTTGGCTCCTTAGTTCTTCCATTTCGTAAGGGGGCATGCGAAACAGGTGCAATGATATGGGAGCAGTCCCTGATTTGAGATCTATGCAAAAATCTACTACTTGTCTTGGGGGCAGCTTGGTATCTCTTAAAATACCTCAGGGAAATCCCGCACTACTGGGATCGGGCTGATGGTGGACTCGACTAATTTTGGTTCATCTAGGGCTTGCAAGCTTTCAAATGTACTGTGCCTATTTCTCCCCTTCGCTGTAAAGGAGGCTTGTCTAGGGACAGTTATAGCGGTCATCTTGCCGCGACAATCCATCACTGCTCGGACTTGAGAAAGCCAATCCATACAGAGGATGACGTTGAATCGTTTTATAGGCACAACGATCAGGTCCATAGTTACTTCATAGTTTGTGAGAGTTAAGGGACACGCTTTACATACTTTATCTGTTTCGATGAATTATTCATGGGAGATGCTACGACTAAGGGGGCATGCATTCGGGTTGTGTTCAATTTTAGTTTGATTGCAATAGTAGAATCTATGAAAGATAAAGTTGTCCCAAAATCAAATAAGAGGAGTACAGGTGTACCGTTGATGTGAGTTGTACCATGGATCTTTTGGAGAGGGTCCTCCTCAGCCTCAGTAGCAGCTACTACATACATGCGAGCGGGGGGGATCCTCTACTAAACTAGAGGTCCTAATCTAAGCAGCTGCGGCGTAGGTGCCGCTCTAGTTGCTGCTAGGTTTAGCTAAAGGTGATTCGCTGGTGGTGAGATGCCCTTGTCCCTCATTCTCTTGAAGCAGTTCCGTGCATGGTGTTCACCCTTGTGGCAGTAATCGCAACTCCTGCTGGGAGGCATGGGCGAAGCTCCTGCAGGTATGGCCCTAACTCTCCTCTCTGGTACTGGTGGGGCAGGAGGCGCCTGGCTAGGGTGTCCCTAGCTGGGAGACGTGTCCTCATGGTGTGCTCAAAGTCTTTCTCAACCCTCATGGCCGTGTCCACCAGCTCCGCGAAGTTCCCGAAATCCCAGGTGCATAGTCGTGACTAAATTCCCAACCCGAGCCCCTCCTTGAACTTTTGTATTTTGTACTTCATATCCTCTAAGGCCTTGGGCACAAATCGGGAGAGCTCATCAAATCGGGCCTCATACTAGGCAACGGTCATGTTGCCCTGTTCCAGTTTTAAAAACCGGGCTATCTTCTCATTTCTGCATGACCCGGTGAAATACTTCTCCAGGAACTTCATCCTGAACCCTACCCATGTCCATGCGTATGGCTAGAACGCCCTGCTGTAAGCTCTGTCATCAGTTTTTCTCTTCACCTTCCAACAGATATATAACGCCCCAACTTTTCAAGACCTAAGTATATGACCCGTGTCCTAAAAACCCGAGTGTTAACCTTAAAGAATGGTCAAATTCGAGTGTACATTTTTTTCTTCATTCAGAGTATGCAGATGAGCGTAGTATGGACAAATCAACATAAAGAAAAATTTCATTATCATTTAAATATACAAGCTGCCCATAATGACTTATACAAACCAATATCTCCATATTAACAATTATAAGATTTACATACATGAGAAATATAAAAGAAATATATAACGAAAGTCGCAAGGTCGCACAGTTTCCTTAACAGATACAACCACGCATCCTTGCCCATCATAACAGCTCCTCATCAGTCTGAACCTACATATTACTTAAGTCACTTATACTACCTGTACAGTTTTATATTTTATGGATGAGTGGCCAACTCAGTGTGAATTCTCATTAAGATTACACACCACCGCATTAGGTAAGCATAGTTATAAATCAAAATATACAAAACAATATATGATGCAGGTCTTATTAGATATATAGATATGTGAGTATACAATCATCACCCTGGAGATGCTCATCCGTGCGGACAGTGGGCTCGTCACCCATGCAATCATCGAACCTGAGAAAAATCATCCAGTCGGAACAATACGTATATCACGTATAATAGAAATGGATGCTGGTCTATTCCATGTATGCATGATTAGCCAAACTATTATTAATCTATTAACAACCAACAGGTTTAATAAGCTCAAAGCTCACTACGGGGAGCTCAAAGCCCATCGTAGGCCGACAGCTCGGGCATAATGTCCCATGACTACCATCTCCAGCTCATGAGACTACCACCTTATAATGTTTAATGGACCCATTGACTAGTGGCCAATCATATTACACTATATGGGACTTACCATCGCATGGTTGCACAGTGTAAAACATGAACTCATATAGGGAAAATACTAAAATAAAGCCAAATAGGTCGATATCAAAGTAGGCCACATAAGGCGAGTATTAGAACCATGCGATAAAAGACCATCCTTGAAAATCATTGGACACAACAACCCTAGATGGTAGGCCCACATCAATAATCCATTTAGACTATCACTCAATAACCACTAGATCGAAGGTCCATTGCAATCACTGTCAATTGAGTTACATCAAAAGTATGAGTGTACATTTATAAGTGGGGGTTTCCCACTAATGTACCAGTTTAAATTCCATAAGTAATCCACAAATAATACACAGGCATGAACAAATATACAGGATGAACATTAAGCATGTAATATAATAATTCAATTTCCACCAGCTAACACATGTGATTATAAAAAGGAGATATCAAATATAAATTAAAGTATAAACTATAACTTAAGCTGATGGGAAAATGAAAAGATCAAGGAGAAGAATCATCACCTTATACTTTGAACCGTCCACACTGCCGCTAAGACGCCCTTAGAGTCGAATCCTACCATGAATCGTAAGATTGAATGGTTAGATCAAAGTTCTCCAAACAACTCAAGAAAAAGTAATACCAGTAATGATACTAAAATTTTCACTAACAATGATAAGGACCAATACTAACAATTATATTAACAAGAATTACACTAACTCATAAGGAAAATAATAATAGCCATGACTTTCAATAATGAATCTAGCCATGATATTAGGTACTACGACCTACCATGAGTTATAGATTTCTACCATTAAATTCATACTTTAGCTTACCATTTATGCCTTAAGTATAGGCTTATGGTTTAAGTTACGTAGGTCTAGAATTTTATCTTAGATTCTAGGTCTAGGCTAGATTACAGGATTTAATATGCCAATTGATTCTATAATTAACTACAATTCTACTAATATTAACAATCACAAAGACCACCATTGATACTAGCGATATATGATTATTATTAGCTAACATGACGCTAATAACCATTGTCAAAAATTCGTAGTATGCTCTTAACATCAATGCTAATCTTTAATAAAGATAACGTGAAACACTAATGTTTAACAATTGTAATTTATCTGTAATAACTAACATTAGTATAGGTAATTTACTAATAGTTAATCATATCTAAAAATCCTAAATTGATGTTAATAATGATAATTAAAGTAATTTAAATCCGGGAGGAAAATATGGACTCACCTTGTTGACTCGGTTCGAGTCGAGTTGACTCGGCTCCACACTTCCACCAACCTCTCCTTCTCTTTCTTTTCCTCTTCTCCTCCTTTTCTTTCTCTCGTCTTTCCACCTTGTTGGAATGCCCCGCAGAGAGCCTGGACAGACCAACTCAACTCAACTCGGTTGGACTCGGTTTCAACCGAGTCAACTCAACCATAAACCCGACCAACCTCTCCTTCTTCTTCCTCTTTTCTTTCCCCATTTCCCTCTTCCTGGCTCTTCCCTAACTCGGTGAACCGGCAAGGAAATGACCAGCAACTTGCTGGAGTTTGGTCAGTTCAACGAGCTGGTGCCACCCCAAACTCGGCACGGTTTTGAGTTGGTGCAACGTGCACCAACTCTCTCTCTCTCTCCCTCCCATTGTTTCTCTCTTTTTCCCTTCCCTTGTTTTTCTCCCTCATTCTCTTCCTTTCTTGCTTGACTCCCAAACCAACCCCGAGCAAATCAGGGCCTGATTGAGCCCGACGAACGGCTCGAACTCGGCAGCCTGGTGCGACAGCAGCGGTGGCAGCCGCACACCCCTCTCTCTCATTTTCTTCCTTCTTTTTCTTTCTTCCTCTCTATCTTCCTCTCCTCATTTCTTTCTTCCTTTCTTTCATCTGTTGTAGGTTTAGTGAAACCACTAGACGACCCAGCAGCTCGGTGCAGCACAACCCGGTTGACGTTTTGCGGTGGGGAAGAAGGCTGTCGTTAATGGTATCTCCTTCTCGAGGGCTTCTTTCTCCCTTTTCTTTCTTCAGGACAGTTCGCAGGGACGGTATGAAACTTGAAACACGATCGGAATGAAGCTCCAAGGGGATTTTTCTGGTGGGTTCAGGCTTGGAATGAGACAACCGGTTTTTCATGGCTACCGCTAGAATGGGAGGGATAGGGCATTTTCTCTCCCTTCTTATAGGGATTCCAGCACTCTCAGGTCCGTTGGATGTGAATGGAAGGCTGGGATTTGATCCCAGCGTCCGGTTTCGTTCAAACAGCTAATACCAGGGTGGTTTTGCTGTTGGTTTTCCACAGAAAGCCCTAAAACATGAGCGGCAAATGGATGGCCGAGATATGCTTACCTGGAGGGCTAGGATGTGAGGTTTTTACCTCAAGCGGATCACCGGCAGAGCAGGGAAGAAAACGTGAGTTTTCATTTTCGGAAAGTGCTGCGCACATGCCCATTTGTGCCAGTAATTTGCAGCCACGTACATGAGGTTCAGGGTGTGGGACCAACAGGGTTTTAGCTGTGTTTTAGGGCTCTACAAGGTGGGTTTGGATTAGTTTTTGGTGGCTTGTATTGATCACAAATGGTCCGTTTTTACCGGGCTAGAAACGCATTTCTGATGCACGCCGTCCAGTTGTGGCCATCGTCGTGTCATGTATGGGGTCCCGCATGTGAGTTTTGTTCAGGTTTTGGTCAGTCTCTCGTCGTGGACACGATGGACGGCCTGGATTATACGAGTGGGGCCAGATGGTGGATCATCTCGTGACCAAAAACGGCTCGGTCCGTTTAAAATTCCAACGGCGAGAAAAAGGGGAAAAGAGAAGAAAAACATCTCCTTTTTCAGCAAGGCTCGGGTCAAATTTGTTTGACCAAGTAGGCAGGTTCGGTGCACGGCTGGTGCACTGTCTCTTGTATGCACACCACCGCATGTGGGGCCCACTGAGATGTACTTTCCAAATCCACCCTGTCCATTTGGTTCGGGGGTCCCTATAAGGACTTTTAATTAAGAACTAGGTAGATCCAAAGATCAAGTGGGCCATTCTTCTATGTTTTTAGCTCTTAGCCATGGAATTTCATTGATCTGACGGCCAGATTGCGCTGTTCTTGAACGCCAACGGTCGGAAAGGTCCTAAGGACTATTCCAGTGGGCTTCTAACAGTGCATTTTGCTTCTAGGAGCCGGGTTGAGGATGACTGTCCATTTGGGCTATGGGTTTAAGTGTTTTAGGCCTGATAGCGGTGTGGATCAAACGTTGGTGATCCAAGGACTGACGTTGTTAATGAATGGTTTGGTTTGTTTCAATGGTTCTCCCAGGTATTGATGGATGGCTAGACAACTCGGTAGACAACTGAAGATTATTCTTACTGTCTTAATTCAGACTAGAACCACTAATTAGGTTCACCATTAGGCTATGTAGTATGGTTCGGGAGTTGATGTATCATTAGGTTGTCCGGAGCATGATAAATCAATGGGTCAGCTGGCTAGTGCTTCAAAAACTGAGATAAATGATCAAATCAAGTCTACTTCATACAATAGTGGCCTTGGAGACTGCTAACGTGGAAATCAATGGTGATCTCAATGATTTGAACCCTTAAGACCCATCCAAGTGGACTTTAGTGCTAGTGGGCTGATCAAGATGTTCCATGATCCACAATGAATGAGTGGATGGTCGATCTTGCGGTTGAACAGGTGCATAATGTAAACCTATGATTGATCTTGTAATCGTATGGTTCGACTATTAATGATCATGTCATAAGTTGAATAATTAGTGGATCATGTGGTCTAAAGCCTACAATAACTAAGGTGAAATTCGGTTGTTTAGCGAGGTTATTAAAATCCTATATTAGGTTTCTCCGATGACTAATCTATCTCGGAGATAGACGACTTGATTGGTGTTTATACTAAATTAGGCTTTCATTATAACACCCAAGGATGCAAAAGTACGGGGTGTTACAAGGTACGTGGCCAAATTTACCATCTGAGTGTCGAAACACTCCAGTGGCCTCATCATCTTGGTAATCTTTGCTAGCCAGTGTTCTGCCTGCACTGGATCTAGCGCCCCTTCAAAGGTTGGTGGAAGGGGATGTATATCGACCGTATGGGCCCGTTGTGATCAAAAAACGAGCGGCATGGCTCCCTGTAAGGTCAGAATTTCATGGTTCAGGTAATAGGGAAAAGCAATCTTAGACAAATAAAGAAGCAACACAAGGGTTAGATATCTATCACCCGGCTTGTTGCATACGTCATGGTGAGCATTTGCCCTCCCACAATACACGAATCAAATTCCTAAGTCTAATACTCCTGGTAGTAATTCAAGGGGACCGAGGTTTATGTTTCTAGATTCAAAAGACTAACTTAATGTTTTCTAAGGGATTATAAGTTTACCTCTAGCCTTAGCATCATTTAGAAAATCTTTCTAGGGGATCTAGGATTCCAATTCATATTCTAAATTAAGTCTCTCTAAGTACTGGGGTTTCTTTGTAGGTTCAAGTGCTTACTCTAATAATATCTGGGGGAGCCTAAGTATTTTATTTCTACGTTTGTTCACCCTAACTACTTTCTAAGGGGAATTTTCTAATTTTCACTTAAGTTATTTCCTTATAACTTTTGTATATTGATCCCACAGCCTGGCTATCGCAGACTCTGCTCTAATACCAACTTGTAGTGCCCCGGTTTCCAGAACCCGAGACTCGTTCCAGAAACCCGAGTGTTAATAAATCAAATAACTAGTGAAATATCAAAATCAGAGTGCGATAGCATAAACAAGCAAGGATAGTATCATATAATCCGAATATTTGGCCCACTCAGTTAGGGGCCTTAATTATAAAATTTATAAGTTTCAATGTATCAAAACAACTATAAGAAATACTGCTTCTACTGGTTAAGCCCAAAATATTTAGCCACTTCCTACTGCGACTCATCTTCATAATATCCATCTTCAAGTTCCGCCATCGCGCCCTCGGGGCTGGTGCTACAATCCTATCCATCTATACCTGCATACTCTGTACAATTGGATATTTGATGAATGAGTAGTCAGCTCAACGTGAATTCCCCTCAAGATTACACACTATTCCCTTAACAAACATATTTAAAGAAAAACAAGGAAACATTCCAAAACAAACAGGATACAGTCTTATTTAAAATGCATGGATGTATGAATGCACATTGACCTGGGGATGGTCATCCAGTCGGACTTGGGCTCGTCACCCATGCACCAGACTGGTCACTAGCATAGCATAACTCATATAGCATAGTGACCAAGCCATCATGTAGGTCGATAATCGATGGTCTGGGAGCTACTAAATGATACCCTAATAAACCTAACGGTGCGTGCTACAACATCTAGAATTAGCTAACCATCATCACCAATATTCTATGAATGCATGATTATCTAAATAGTTATTATTCCAGTTACAATCAACCGGTTTGAGAAACTCAATGGCCACTGCGGGGGGTCATCACCCACTGTAGGCCGACAGTTCAGGCATAGTATCTCATGACCACCATCTCCGGCTCATGAGGTTTTCCACCATAGGATGTTTAATAGAATCACTCCACAAGTGGTCATTCAAAATAACCTCAAGCCGTGGGTTCCATCTCTCACATGATCTGTCTGGTTGCATCCTAAGTGTGGCTCACAAGCAATAGTGGAATTTACCACATATAATTCAGTGGATTTAGTTTTTATAGGTGACTTACTAGCATGCAAAGGAGCACAAATCATGTACTGGAAATAGATCTTGCACTTGACATGTAAGAGCATGAAACTAAAGCATGAATTAACAATTTAAAGAAATGCTGAAATGTTACACATGAACAATATTTATAAATTACCCATTTGTCATGTGATATGAGAGCATAGTTTGCAAATCACTCATAAATCTAGATGAGCCAACTAAAGTAATTTAGAAATTTAAAACGATTAATCAAAGCTCTAAGCTAGTAGTCATAATTTTGAATAGTTACCATGTTTGGCAAACTTAGAGATGGAAAGCCTAAGGGGAAAAATCATCACCAACTGGGTTGTAGCTTCTTCCTTTATATTGATCAACCCATGATTCAATATTTCCTGATTGCACACCTAGGGTCATTCCCGATAAGAGTTTGAGATTAGAAATCGAATTTCCAACGACTCCTAACTACCCGGGCTTGATAGAATTTGGGTTTTTCTTTCATACAATGGTGATGAGGCCCATCTCCACTTCATTACCATCATTGAATGGCCCATCATTTCCTTTGGCCATCACAAGTAGGTGGGGACCCATCGGGGCCTACCCAAATTGAAAACTAGGCCTAAACCATTGGCCCACAGTCTGCGTTATATACTTAAGGCCTAGAACGTGGCTGGCTGCTTAGCTTGGCCCATCTGTGTAGCCGAAAATGAGGTTGGGCTGGACTGTCGTCGGCCCAGCAATGTTGTTATTCACCAACCCAAGTTGGCTGGCCTGGCCCAGCCGTGCGGCCCATTGAGCCTCACTTAGGTGCGGCCCGTAGTTGTGGTTGGGATTAATCCAGGCCCAGCTGTCATTAGGTCCGGATATCGGCCCAACCTTGGGGCAGTTTTGGCCCATATAGTAGCTGATTCTAGCCCAAATCATGGCCTAAACTTGTGCTGCTTTCAGCACAGATCATGGCCCAACTAAGGGCTGGTTTCAGCCCAGTTCTAGGGCTGATCTTGGCCCAGTTTTGGGGCTAATTTTGGCCCAGAACATGGCCCAAGTAAGGACTGCACTCGGCCCACGTCACAGCTTGGTTTGGTGGCTAGGACCCAGCCAATGGACGGTCAAAAATGAGCTCAGTTGCACTGGTTTCGTCACGATATCATATGGTTGTGATAACAACCGTCATCGCAACAGCACAAAGAATCCTCACCATCCATTGATCTGAATCTGAGCCGGCCCAACATGCCTACTAGAAGTCTGGTTCGGCCCAGAACTTCTCCTGGAAGTCTAGCTCGGCCCAGAACTTTTACCAGACGTCTCTCAGATGATCCTAACCATCTGATGAAATGGACAATAATGGCCAGTGGTCTGCCTTAAACAAGGGCTAGATTAGGACTTGGGATCATCATTTGAAAATATTCCATCCAGGGGAATACTGAATGAATGATTTGGGCCCTAAAGCTCGGTCACCATTACAGTTTATTTGGTTGAGCAAACACCCATCTAACACTGTCTACATTCTACTCACAAATTGCAGGAGAGTTTAGCATGGGTGTTGGGCTGCCTTTGGCCTAACTTCCGATCCGATTTCATGGATACATTTGGCCCAAATCAGTGGCTAATTTTGGCCCTAATTGGTGGCTAGTGTTGGACCTGATCGAAGTCAGAACTTAGCTCGACCATAGCAGTTTGATTGCTGGTCGAGCGGTCACTAACTTAACGGCTGCCAAACTGAGTTAGCTTGCTCGGTGAGTTGGTTGGGTGGCATGGTAGCAACTCGAACCTGGTGAAGGGCTTGCTGGGTGCCTGGACTTGGGCCTGACTCGCCCAATTGAAGGCTATGGATGGAGGGAGATGTGAACATTAATACCTGCTGATGGACCCAACAGCGAGCTGAGTCGTCTCGATCAGTCACGACAATGACTCCCCAACTCTTCTATTCCTTCTCCTTCTTTCTATTAGTGAGGTCCCCTTGGCCTGTACTGACCCAACTCAATCCAGCTAGTCAGGTTGAGTTGGTGCAGTGCGGGTGCCGGGTTTACTCACCTCTCTCTCTCTCTCTCTCTCTCTCTCTCTCTCACCTTCTCTAGTTCCTTCCCTCTCTTGAATCTCTCCTTCTCTTCCTCCTACAATGGCTACACTGGACCGCACTGGGCCAACTCGACCCGAGTTAGATGGGTCGACTTGGTGCGGTGCGGCACCAAGCTTGCCAATTCTCACCCTTTCTATCTTTCTCACTCTATTTCTTTCTCTCTCTCTCAACAGCTTCGTGGTGGGAATCCCGAGACAAACATCCCGAAATTATAGGCTAAGAGATGTGCTAGACTGTCCATCCAACGGTCAAGATCTAGCGACCGTTTACACGTGGTTCTCACTGATTTCTGCATGCATGGGACCCATCCATCATGGGGGATGAGTTCTTGTTGTTATGGCCCACCAAATAAGTAACTTTTTACCTTCAATGGGACGCATGATGGTGGGTCATTGGGTTGGACGGAAAAGATGATGTGGCCTGCAATGCCGAATTTACATCTATGGTATATTTGCGTAATCTGGTCCGTTTGAACGAATCAGATGGGCCCCTTGATCATGGTGGGGCCCATTTTTACCACCCACCATCGTCGTTTGCTCACAACCAATGATAATTCCTCCTCATCTGAATTTCTATCAAGATAAGAAGCTTCTGACGAGAGAACAGTTGCATCCCTAGAGGGGATGACTAAGATCCATCCACGAAGTCTAGAGGGCTGCTTGGATCATGCCAACTGAGATTTCCCAAAAGGGAAATGTCTCCCATGTCGTTCTCTTCTATATACGGCTGCCTGTCTATGTATCATTTGATGATGAAGGTCCCTGCCGACGAAGGGGTCGGATATGTCCGAAGAGACCAACATGAGGCACGCAAGTGCTATTCGGTAATAGTGAGAAAAGGGTTCAACAAAGAAAGCCCTCACCATAAACGTGCTCGACCCCAGAGATCCTGCAAAGGACTCCCTCACCAAAGAACTAGTGACTGTCTCACTCAATGATGCCAATCCGAGCAAAACGGTTCAGCTCGGGTCGTCACTGAATTCTGAGTAACGAGCTTAGATGTTGATCTTCCTACAAGAGCACAAGGACATCTTCGAATGGTCGTACGAAGATATGATGGGCATCTCTCCAGAGATCATGGTTCACAAGCAGAACGTGGACCCAGATCACAGACCAGTGAAGCAAAAGATTAGAGCATTTCAGCCTGAGAGGTATGAGGCAATAGTCAACGAGGTGTCAAAACTCCTCAGTGTCAACTTCATTAAAGAAATTCACTACCCGGATTGGATCGCTAATGTGGTCCTTGTAAAAAAGGCCAATGGGAAGTGGAGAGTTTGTATGGATTACTCAGATTTGAATAAAGCTTGCCCCAAGGAAAGCTTCCCCCTACCTCGGATTGACCAGCTGGTCGACAGAATGGCTGGGCACGAGCTGCTCACCTTCCTGGATGCATACTCAGGGTACAATCAAATCGCGATATACCCCCTAAACAGACAGAAAATAACCTTCATCACGGACAAAGGATTTTACTATTTATAAGTCATGCCCTTTGGCCTGAAGAACGCTTACTCGGTAGATCGTCCGGACTATGGAGGTGTACGTGGATGACATGCTTGTCAAGAGCATCAAAGCATCTGATCACATTGCAGACCTCCAAGAAACCTTCTCGATACTGCGAGAGTACCGTATGAAGCTGAACCCGACCAAGTGTGCCTTTGGTGTGGGCTCAGGCAAGTTACTTGGATTCCAGGTCAGCCAGAGAGGTATCGAGACAAACCTCGACAAGATCAAGGCTTTGCTCGATATGAGCTCACCTCGGATGATGAAAGAGATCCAGTGCCTCACCGAATGAGTCGAGGCGCTCAGACAGTTCATATCTAGAGCCACTAACAAGTGTCTCCCCTTCTTGTTGTAGTTGAAGGGTCACAAGAAAGCGGAATGGACCTCAGACTGTAAGTAGGCTTTTCAGCAGTTGAAGTAGCACTTAGGGTCACCACCTTTGTTGTCTAAGCCTGAGGAGGGCGAGCCTCTGTTTCTCTAGGTTTCTGCCTCGACTGTTAGCTTGACACTCATTCGAGAGGCGGAGGGTAAGCAGTGCCCTGTTTACTACACTAGCAAGGCTATGGTCCCAGCCGAGACCAGGTACCCAAGCATGGAGAAACAAGCTCTGAGCCTAGTTGTATCTGCTCGGATGTTGCGCCCGTACTTCCAGGTGCATTCCATTATCATCGTCACAGATTCACCCCTCCGACAAGTACTCCAGAGGCCAGAGGTATCTGGTCGTCTGACCAAGTGGGCGATAGAACTCGAAGGGTCCGGCATTCAGTATCGACCGAGGACTGCGATTAAGGGCCAAGCTATGGCTGACTTCATATCCAAATTTACCACTCCGAGTGGAGAGAGCAGGGACACAAGTTCGGAGACTGCCCATATGGTTCCTCCAGCTCTTCCTCTTCTCAAGGGCACAGAGTCAAAAGGGGGAGATAGTAGATGGACCCTTTTTATGAATGGGTCATCCAACTCGAAACGAGCAGGGCAGGGATCATCCTGGTCACACCTGACTCAACCACTATCCAGTATGTATTCAGGCTCAACTTCAAGGCATCCAACAACGAAGCAAAGTATGAAGCTCTACTGGTTGGACTCAGACTAGCTGCTAGTCTAGGAATTCAGCTCCTCAATGTACGGCGCGACTTTCAGCTCATTGTGAACCATATATCAACAGAGTACGAGGCCAAGGAGGCAAGGACGATAGCTTATTTGGCCGAGGCCCGGAAGCTGACAGGTAAGTTCAGAGACTGCATCATCAACCAGATCCCAAGGAGCTGAAAAATCTTGGGCCGACACCCTCGCAAAGCTAGCCTCAGCTACTGAGGAGAAGATCCCAAGGATTATCCTCGTGGAATTTTTGGAAAGCCCGAGCATCGACTGAGCTGACCAAGCCAACCAGGAGATGGTCAATCCAATGCAAGTAACTCCAAACTGGATGGATCCAATCATCAAGTACCTCAACACTAGTGAAGTCCCTCAAGATAGGTTGGACGCTTAGTGTCTGAAGGTTAGAGCAGCACAGTATGTGATTCTGGACGACACGCTGTACAAGAAAGGGTACTCTCAGCCGTACCTCAGATGTCTCCAACCCGACGAAGCAAATTATGTGATCCGAGAAGTCCATGAATGGATTTGCAAAAATAATTTTGGGAGTAGTTCCTTGGCTCAGAAGATACTTTGTCAAGGATACTTCTGACCAATAATACGAGAAGATTCTAACAACTTTGTCCGGAGGTGTGACAAGTGTCAAAGATTCATTGTAATACCGAGGTAGCCTGAGCAGGTTGTGGCCGTTCGTTCAGTGGGGGATCGACATCATCGGGCCTCTGCCTCCTGGAAGGGGGTAAACCAAGTTCACAATTGTGGCAATCAATTACTTCACCAAGTAGGTCGAGGCTGAGCTGGTGGTAAAAACTACCAATCAGAAGGTAACAGATTTTGTGTGGAAGAACATCATCTGCCAGTTCGGAATCCCGCGCACCATCGTGTCTGACAACAGGAGACAGTTCAATAATGATGGGTTCCAAGGCATGTGCCGGGGGCTCAGCATTGCCAATGCATACTCATTGCCTCGTCATCCGCAGTCCAATGGACAAGTGGAAGTGGTGAATAAAGTCAGCAAACATCATCTCAAGATAAAGCTAGAGAAAGCTAAGGGCAATTGGGCCGATGAAAAACCCACTTTTCATTGTCCTACAGCTCGGAAGCCATTGTCCCAGTTGAGATAGGACTCCCCACTGCGCAAGTAAGGAGCTATCATGAAGAGTAAATTGCCAACCAGATTGCAAGAAGCCTAGATCTACTTGAAGAATTGCGAGACACCATCAAACTCCTAGTCGCAGCTCGGCACCAACAAGTGGCTCGGTTCCACAACTCTAGGGTCAAGACAAAGTAATTTCGACAAGGAAATCTAGTCCTTCGCCGCGACTTCCAAAATACTGCGGAGCCTGGAGCAGGGACCCTTGGGCCAAACTAGGAGGGACCCTATCAAGTGGCCAGCTCAGCTAAGCCAAGGTCCTATTGTCTAGAGGACTTGGAAAGACGCCCGTTGCCTCATCCCTGGAATGTTGAGCATTTAAAGATCTACTAACCTTGAGGGGGAAGGCTTTGTAACTTGTACGGATTGGATCTACTAGCCATTTTGGCTCTTAATAAAAGATCACCTGCTCTTCTACTCTACATCTCTACTTGGTCTACTATGCGGTTACCTCGATATGCTATAAAGGATCATCTCTCATGTGCAGATATGAAGTCCTTCGATGAACCGATCCCTTAAAGAAGGGGTCGGCTCGTCATTCAACTATGGCCTACAAAATGTTTAAGTATGCTACGAAGGATCATCTGTCATGTGTAGAGACGAAGTCCTTTGACGAACCGATCCCTCAAAGAAGGGGTCGGCTCGTCATTCGACTATGGCCTACAAAATAGTTAAGTACACTACGAAGGATCGTCTCTACATCAGAGACGAAGTCCTTCGACGAACCGATCCCTCAAAGAAGGGGTCGGCTAGTTATTCGACGTTGGTCTACAAAATTTTAAGTGCGCTACGAAGGGCCACCTCAAGTACTGGGATGAAACCGTTCTACGAACTGACCCCTTAAAAAAGAGGTCGGCTCATCATTCGATGAATTCGATAAGCAACAAAGCAAACATTCACCCTGGGGTAAAAGTTAAATTTTATTAAGATTGAAATGTGAGTACAACTTTTTCATTACAAAAATTAAAAGGAAATAAGGAGAGGTCAGCCCGAGGTTGGATCAACTGGGGGCTCGGCTTCAGGTGTCTTCTCGGCTTCGGCCACTAATGGAGGGTTCTCCACCTCTGGAGAGTCATCGACATCCTCCATCGCCAAGACATCCAAGTTCAGCTTAGGATAAACACCTTGGACGTCACTCAAGCACACTTTGTAGGCAGCGTTGTAAGCAATGTTGTAAACCTTCTCCAGGTTGACATTTCGCTCCTTAGAGGATTTGAACTCCTCCATAGCTGTTGTAGCCTGGGAAGTAGCCAACGCCTTAAGCTCGAAGCATTGCTTGGTAAGATCTCAATAACCAAGGCCTCAAGCTCGGAACACTCTTAGTGAGACCCTCAACAGCCTCGGGCCTAACAGCTTTGAGCTCGGTAACCAACAGAGCATTGTCTACCCTCGAGTTATCCAGGTTGGACTCTACCAAGTCAGCACGAGCCTACAGATCGTTGACCTCTCCTTGGAGACACACCTTTCTTAGCTAACCCTCTCTGAGCCGAAGCTTCAGCTTCTCGACTTCTTCAGTCGAGGCCTTCAAACTCTCCTCCAGCTCAACCTTCTCCTTCTCCAACCGAGTCATCGTCCTCAATCTCTCTCGGATCAGAACAAGGGTTGGCAGCACCTGAGAAAACATGAAGGCTCGGGAGGTCAGATCAACGGTAAGAAAACTACAAGAAAAACGACTTGAGGTAAGAAAGCTTACCGTGTAGCAACACGATGCGAAGTCATTTATGACCAACTCGGGCATTCGGGTCATAATTCAGACCACTATTGCCTCTGGCACGTGCTTGGATGCCCATCCGTTCAGCAGCAACATTTAGTGGCCGATCAGGAGCTCCTGTTCCGCAGAAGGGACCGGACTCGCAGCATGACCAACCCCGCTAGCAGCCTCGGCCTTGGCTGTAGTGGGACCGCCGATCAGGGCATCGATCCCATGGGTAAGGATGGTGTTCACCTCTGCGGGGATGAACACCAGGTTCGGATTCCCGGCATCAACAAACAAGTTGTCAAAGAAGTCCAACACTGTGGATTCTCCTACGAACTCCCTTCGAATCCCAAGAAGCGGAGAAAGGAAGGCCTTGGAGGCCACGGATGGTGCTGGTGCTTGTGCTACAGCCACCTTAGCAACTGACGCTCGGCCACGATGGGCTCGACTGCTAGAGCCTTCTTCTTCCGAGCCATTATCTTGACCTGGGTCTCTGGCGCTGTCGCCAAAATGACATTGAATGAGGGGCATGTTGCTCCCCCCTCCCCCTTCTGCCTCAGCCATACCTGATCAAAAAAAAGGATCAGTTTTACCTACTCAGGAAAAGAAAACAAGCAAAAAGAAATGAAGTCGTGAAGCTCACCTAAGGCTGCGGGGAAAGGCGCGACTCTGCAGAAGCCGAATGACACGAGATTGTCCGAACTGATCAGGGTATGCCAGATACGGTCCTCCTCTTTCTACAACTGAGCCATGGCTATCTAAGCTCAAAGGGGGGAGGACAATTCTGGTGAGCCCCTCAAGTAATCTACAAGCAAAACAAGAAAGAGGAGTTAGAGCGAAGAATGAGTATGGAAAGGGAAGAAATCCAAGTCTACGCGAATCTACATGGAAGGAAAAACTTGGTGGGTACTCGGACCCGGAGGCACCCAAGCTCAGACGCTGGAGCAACCCATTCTCCTGAGGCTCAGGACCATTTTCCCTTCCAATCCTTGTTGGAAAAAGGAAGTTTGGCGACGAGGCCTGGGGTGTATTGGGCCCTGGCCAAGAAATAGTACCAGAAGGGCTCAACCCTGTTATGCTTCGGCTGATACAACACCAGGAACTCGTCCAACGTTAACTCCTGGCTCCTCATCTTGTACCAGATGATGAAGGTCGATGCCAGGATCTGCTACGCATTGGGGATGAGCTAACCTGGAGCGAGCCTCAGTTGTGCCAGCAATGCGCGCACGAAAGGATGTAGCGAAAACTAAAGTCCACATTGGAGGGCATAGACGAAGACTACTACCTCTCTGTGAGCAGGGGATCTAGGCCCGTTGAGGGCAGAGGGGGCCCTGATCTACACCGTGTCCGGGATTTGGTACTCGGCGCGGAGTTGAGCCATCTAAGACTCAACCAAAATTAAACCGCCTAGAACTCTAGCCTTAGGTCGGCCTCCCAACAGTCTAGCCAATGACCTCCCAACAGGATCCCGGAGTACCTTCTTCATTCCCTTCTCTTGGCCTTTGGACTTAGCTCCGGTACTCTTCTTGGGCGGAGTATATAGTGGGACGACCTCGAGAGTACCCTCCGAGTCCCTTCGCTTGAAGTCTGTACTCTCGGGCTCCGACCCATTCCGAACTTCGTGGACTTTATCTGAATTACTTGACTTGGTGAAAGAAAAAGTTAAATAGTGAAGGACTCATAACACTCTGTGTGATTTACTTTGGTGGAAATTCTCCTTTTTAACAGACTTCTCCGAGCGAAATTCTCTTTTCTGACCAGTAAAATCCCTTTTCCAACTAGAAAAATCTCTTTCCTGATAAGAAAAACCTTTTTCAGCAGCAAGAGGACCCAAGCAGAAGAGCAGGGATCAGGAAGAGTAGAGAGTACTTGAACAAAGAAGGCTAGAGAGTACTCGAACATAGGATAGAGGAAATGAAAAGAACCTCGGGATTTTTATAGCTCAAGCTCGCCACCTACAATCATGACAGGCAACTGCCTCCGAAGCTGAAACATATCGGATCTGAGCCCAACTGCACACATGGTGACTCATGATACGCACAACTAAACATCGCTCTGACCCGTGCGCAGTTAGCATTCAATGTGCTGACACCTCTTCGTGTCGCTCCGACCCATACGGGGTCAGCATTTAATGTGTCGTCGTCTCTTCGCCTTTCAATATCCACATGGCACTACCCGATTTGCTCAGTTTGTAAGGCCCATATCCTAGACCGTACCGTTCTGTAGGCTCCCGTGATCCTTCCCGTCAAATTTTAGCAATCCGCTACTAATAACTGGCATTTGTACGTGACCCTAAGTCACATCCTATATATCTATGTCAACTTGACTCAAAATTTGTACCCTAGCGACCGCGCCATTGCCACGGTTCCAACGCCTCGTCTCGCATGCTGATGCGATACCCAGGCCAGGAGTTGTGGGCCTGCGTATATTTTGAAAAAACATCATGCGTTGCGAATTTTGAGACAATATTTATCCTAAATATCACATCAATCAATCACCTCAAGCAAGTACCTAACCCATCCCTCTCCCATTGTCAAAGTCAACTCTCTCTCTCTCTCTCTCTCTCTCTCTCTCTCTCTCTCCACCCATACCTTTCCATCCCATCTCTTACACAACACCACTCCACCCATCACTCACCTATCCCTTTTCATACCATCACTTCTCTCTCTCTCTCTCTCATTCTAAACCCACTCCCCAAGCAACCCTAAGAGAGAGCCAATTTCCAAGCTCTTCCTAAAGAAAGCCAAGTGTGGCCCACTTCTTAACTCCCTAATTTCCCATCTCCACCCTTCAAGCCTCATCTTCCTCCATCAAAATCAAAGCTAAGGAGCTAAGGAAGCCAAGGGACTAAGAAGGAGTGCAATCGGTGGGTGATTTTAGGATATCCACTATTGATTTTCATTTGAGGGCCCACTTGTGATGGGACCCATTTTGATGTATGCGTTGTAAATCCTAGCGGGGCCCATAGTGGCGAGGCCCCTCCATCTCACCATTCTCTCTCTCTCTCTCTCTCTCTCTCTCTCTCTCTCTCTCTCTCTCTCTCTCTCTCTCTCTCTCCCCTAATTGTACGGCCCACCTATGAAGTATGTATCATATCCATGTCGTCCATGCATTAGGCCCACCTTGCTGGACTGTCCAGCGGACGGGATTGCTGCCCGTCAGTCTGGACAGGCCCGGATGAAGGAAAGAACGATATTAGTTTGGTCAGATGGTGGGCCATGCATTTGTGGACCCACCTGATGCAAGTGTTTTATCTTACCTGTCCTTCCTGGACAGACCCCAGATGAATGGAAATAATAAATATTAGCTTTATTTAAAGCTTGGTGGGCCACATGTGTGGTCCCACCTGATGAAATCCACACCATCCAGACCTTAGACAGTGGGCCCCATTGCAGCCTGCAGTTGCTGTGTTAGCAAGTTCTGGAGGTCTGATCACATGGTATGAGTTATATCTCAACCGTACACTGCCTGGACGTGACCCACCTTGATGGTTTACTGGACCCACACCGTCCAGCAGGGACGGTGGGTCCCAGCAGCATAGTTGTTGTATTAATGTCAACAATTTATGGGCCCTAATCATGAGGTATGTGT
This sequence comes from Magnolia kwangsiensis, assembly GCA_037074715.1. NCBI lineage: Eukaryota > Viridiplantae > Streptophyta > Magnoliopsida > Magnoliales > Magnoliaceae > Magnolia > Magnolia kwangsiensis. The sequence continues at coordinate 125,411,979 of CM073574.1, read as the reverse complement.
TTTAAATCCACACCATCCGTCCAGATGTCCAGGGTCTGGACGCTGGACCCTTTTTTAAAAAATAATACTAATAATATAATAAATAAATAATATAACATTATATATATATATATATATATATATATATATATATATGTATATATGTATGTATGTATGTGGTGGGACCCACCTGCTGAATAGATTGGCTGGAGTACCTCACACCAGCTATTTAGCTGATGTACTGACGTCAGTAAATTCTGTGGGTCCCACTTGAATTTGGATCATCTCATTCTCTTTGATGCGTGGGACCCACTGCTAATGTATGGGCCTTATCCACACCGTCCAAATGGCTGGACGGTGGGACCCACCATTGATGTATGTATTTCATGTCCGCGCCATCCATCTGTCGGGCCCACCTTGATGTATGTGTTACATCCAAACCATCCATCCGGATGTTGAGCTCGTCTTAAGGCTTGAGACTAAATAGATAAATCTATTTATCAAGTGAACTACACTGCAAAAACTGTGGGGATTGAACGTCTACCATTGAAACCCTTTTGGGTTCACAGGAGTTTTGGATCAATATGAAATTTGTTTCCTCTTAATTCAAGTCTTTGTGACCATATGAACATTTTAGATGGAAAATCAACGTTATGGTGTGGTCTAGATGATCTTTAAATCATCTCCGCTGCCATTGTGGTATGGTCCAGATGATCTTTGAATATAATTCATATTCTTTTTGGGTAATACTCTAAAATGATCTCTAAAAATAGATGTATGGTGTAGATAGTTTACCTAGAATGGTGGACCCGACTTGATGTATTTGAGGCCCAGATATGAGGCCCATTGTGATATGTTGGAGGCCCATTTTTACGGCCCATGCATTGCGCCCCATTTTACGCATATGAGGCCCATGTATTACGGCCCATTTGATGCATATGAGGCTCATATATTATGACACATTTGATGTAAATGAGGTCCATGTATTGCGGCCCATTGAAATGTATTTGAGGCATAAGTGTGAGGCCCATTAAGATGTGCATGAGGCCTGTGTGTGAGGCCCAATGGGATACGTATTGGGGCCATGGGCCCACTATATGTTAGGCTCTTTATGGGCCACTCCTTGGGAGCAATGTTTAAATGTCCACATTGATGGGAAAGGATGGTTAAATGTCCACATTGTGACCTTCCCTTAGGCCTTATTAGGCCCATTCTCATTATTCTCTAAGTGGGTTAACCCAAATCATTGGGCCTCATTGATGTTACATGGTCCATCCTCGCTGTAGACGGATGGCTCCGTGCTACTGGATTTGATATATCTACGGCTGAGGGCCAATCTTTATATTTTGGTTTAGATCGGCTGTTCATCTATGAACCAGCCTTGCATATAAGCCAATTATCGATATCGATTATGAGTACAAGACAGTATAGATCATGATACATGCCCATACACATCATCTGCATGCTTGTGATGAGACGTGGTTGATCATTGCATATGCCTTCTGACAAGTTATTTATGAGACTCCCTGATAGGCGGAGTCATCCCACATGAGCACATGGTATGCACAGGTTTGATGCATGATTGAACTGTGTGACTCATGCATATTACATTACGTGTTGTGATTGTTGTACGCCCTAGCGACATCAGGGTCGTGGCCTCCATAGACACATCGTGGAGAGCTAGATTAGATACCAAAAATATTGTTACTAGCATCGGGACATTATACATATCCCTGGGTGAAAATTTCTAAACCCGATAGTATCAGAGGATGACTCTAATGTCGAGACCAAGTGGATACATGAGCGCACGAGGGCCGAATACCAGGAGGCCGCATCTCCCACTGTGTTATGGTCAGTTGGAAGAGGGTGTGGCTTTACCCACCTGAGGGTAGGGGCAATTGCTAGGTTGAGTATAAGCAGCTTGTAGATGGGTCCGTTATTGACGTGCCGGATAGGTATTAGCAGGCTATTGGCCAGGCGGATAGTGAAGTTTCTTACGTTCACTTGGACTGCGCGCTTGGGAAAAGAGTAGTGTCATTTGGAGTGTACTAAACCCCAGTGATTATCCAGAGAGACTGTATTGATATATGATGCTCCATAGATGAGCTGAATTGGTATATGGATTGGTATGCTTGAGCTGCATCTTGCACATGATGTTGGCTATGTAGGCCTTGTATCGTATGACCTTGGTGCAGCCGATAGCATTCATGCCTTGCATCGCATGACCTTGGTGTGGCTAATAGCATTCATGCCTTGTATCACATAGCCTTAGTACAGCTGATTGTATTCATGGACTTACTGGTATATTTCGCATTACTCTGATATTGCATTCTGAGTACACTTATATTGAACACACACGTTCACCACCCTCTAAGCTTTTTATAAGCTTACACGATTGATGCATATAAGTGACACAAGACTTAAGCTGAGCAAGAGTAGGAGCGTACTGCAGAGCTTCTGGAGTTGTGTTATTGTTATCATTGTATTTCCCTTCATACACATTGTACTTTAAAGTTTTTTATCATAGTGAATTTTGTGATGGTGTCTTGGTTATTGTTCATGGGTTATGCTTATGGTTATGCTTTTTATGGAATAAAATTTATACTGAAAAATCCTCCTTGTAGGATCCCAGGATCGAAACCTGGTATATGAGTGCCGGGAGTCGAGAATGGGGTACAACGGAGGCTGTCGGCGCCGGATTCAGCGATTGAGAATTTTGTGAGCCTGATTTCTGAGTTTGGGGCGTAACACGAAGTGCCTCGATATCTTTGGCCACGTATACAACGCCTAGATACCAGAACAGGAGAAGCGGCTATCTCCGTGCAAGGCACGAGTCTCGAAGGTTATTATAGCGACGCTGCGCTTGAAGCCCATCATTGCAAGGAGAGCAGCAGTTCACTTCTCCAAACGTCGGTTCACTTCCCCAAGCCACGGTTTGACTCCCCAAGTGTATTACTCTCCAAGTTCGAGTTCGGACTTAGAGTAGGGGGCTTCTGTTATGGGTAAATCCAAACTGAGCAGCGTCAATGTTAATTTTGGCGTTAATGAATAAAGCCTCGGATGGGTAACGTCCAACCCAAGGTGAATGTCCGACCCGAGGGTTCTTGTAGGACTACAACGCCGACCCGACCCTCTCACATCCTTGTGAGTAGGACCTCGGAGCAGTAACAATGTGTCTAAGCCGATATATCCTTTACCCTCGACCGACCCGACCCTCTATACTTAGTGTATCAACAATCCACTTATCCATGAGCTCGAGTCAGCGAGCAAGAACCGAGCCATGAGGTAGGCTCGGATGGGAATCTAGTCAGCAACAACATTAGTGCACAACCCCAATAACGTGCGACTGAAGTAATCCCAGCGCACGATCTCCAGATAACTGTCGACGACCGCGCAAGCGTAGCCCTCGCGTGGTGGCGATGACCGTGCCGAGATTATCATACATGTTCATTGCCACCCTCAGGTATAAATACGGATCATTTATACAAATACAGGTACACAAGATCTCACACTCTTACTCTACTCTACACTATTTAGGCCCGGTTTCCTTAACCTGACTTAGGCGTCGGAGGGTCCCCTGCTTGAGCCAGGGTCTCCTTTGCTTGTTGCTTTGCGCAGGACCAGGGTTCGCTCCGAGCACTCAAGGCTCGGCGGAAGGTGATCCAGATTTTGACATCAACATCACCAATTAAAATTCAATTCACATTTTTGCCATAATTTTCCCAATGACAACATGAACTAACTGCATATCCAATTCAAAACACTAAAAAGAAAAAAGAAAAAAAAAAATCCAAATCAGTCACTCCTTTGGAATGTAGAAATCCCAAATAAAGAAATTCCAAACACACCACTAAAAAAAATCAAAGAGAGAGAGAGAAGAAGAAGAAGAAGAAGAAGAAGAAGAAGAAGAAGAGGAGGAGAAGAAAAGACTAAAGTGATCAAATATAAGGTGGGCTACATATGTATCAGAAAATGAACAGTCCGAATCACCAAGGATCATGGGTTGTTCATGCGCACCTGGCATATATGCTTGCCATATGGGCCATAAAACGTGTGCCCAAGTATGAAGCACATGCAACAAAAAGGAATAGGGTCACTATGGTATGTGTTACATAGACAACTATGCTATCCATCATTTAAGACAGCTCATGTTGGATGTAGATATACTGTAACCAGAATGCTTTCCAATAGAAAAACTAAGTGCTACCATTCATAGCTTAACAACCAAAATCCCTTTACTTCCCCATCGAGCTACAACCATTTACTCTTAACAGCATTGCCTCAACGAGTACACATGAAACAACAAATGTCACTGGAATATGAATCATCCAATTACTTGAAAAGGTTAGTTATAATAAAATTGTCAGGTTAAGCCAATGGGGCAACACTCATTTCCTCTGTTAGGAATCCCTTACTCCATTAACTTGTATTTTTTTCTAGTTATTATTCTTGTAATCTACTTCATGACTCATTTATCATATGCATCAGAAAGACGTGGGAAAGAAAGGAGGAAAAACCTTGGAGCCCTTCTGTGATGCTTTGGCAATCAACCCTAGATCTTGGCCCAAAAATATGTAATGGAAAGTCTCAAGTAAAAGGAGATTTATCTTAATAGAGATAGTAGCACGAACCAGCAACATGTTTTGTTAAAAATAAGATAGGATCCATAACATTTTCTTGAAAAAAGAGCTCCAGAAATCTCTCTCAAACAAAAACTGCGTGGCAGATTCAGATGTTTGCTGTTGTAATAAAATTTCTTGGATAGCAAGAATATTTCGAAACAAACAAATTTGACATTTCATCAAATAGTTTCTGAGCAAAGAGATGCACACGTACTTGCAATAAACATCCATAAGAGTCAGCATTATAATCATATTGAATACATTTTTATTCGAGTTGGGATCCTCTGTTATCAGGTCAACAGAGAATTCCTGATACCCTAATCCTCATTGGTCCACGTCACCACTCACTAAAAAAATTAAAATAAGTAAAAAACAGCTTCGGATGCCAAACCATTAGGGTAACAAGAATTCTGTGTTGACCTGATAACAGAGGATCCTGACTCTTTTTATTCTCGTTCGGAAGTCCATTCACCAGAGTAACCTCATTAGGCACCACATTTTCAAACCCCATCCGTTAGAAGAGGCTCACAGCTTCACCAGGTCGATCCCAAAAGAAGAAACAAAAGAGAAATGGATTAAAAAAACAAATTTAAAAAAAAAAAAAAAGAAGAAGAAGAAGAAGAAAAATTCGAAAAAGAAAAGATAATATCCCATAAAATCAAGATCCACAAGAAAAATGGTTTCAATACCAACCAAAACTTAGAAAAATGCAGAAATCTTGAATCAAAATCAACAAACCAATAGCAAGAAAGGATGATTTAACTGAGTTGGTAACTGTACATCTTAAACTAATCCATACCTCTTATGGATTTAAAAAAATCATTGTAGCATACCGAACTCGAATTTGGAGCATGACATATGGTGAGATGTCAGGGTGAGAACCCTTGTTCATGATCTCCTTCCTATTATGAATCCATGACAATGTAAAAGATCCAATATAAAGGGATATACGCTTGTCACATGTAAGTCTCCTAGACATGGAGCGTAGCAGTATGTCAGTATTGGAGAATGTATTATTTGCGTATTGAAGGAATAGTGGGCACTATATTAATTAGATGCGAGTATGTGGGAGATATCCACAAATTCGTATTAGATTGAAGAGTTGAGAATCTCTTTTAATAGTGCATTTGAATTTTGAGAAGTTATAGAAATAAGCCATGAAAATGAGAAAAGAAGTCAAATAGGTGATGGTGCGACCACGCCATCTAGGCAAACAACATGCGGGTTAGTTGAATTAGCCAACTTGAGGATCATGGCCTTAGGGGAATTGATGCGACTTTTCCCTTACGCGAGGCAGGCCCAACCCCACACCTTCCTTGAAGATGGAAGAAACTCTTCTAAATGTCACATGGGAATGGCTCCACAAATGAGAAGAGCTAAAAGAAAATAATAAATTAAAGTGACGGATGATGTATCATGAAAAAAGAGTTGGTCCCTAAAGGTGCTCATGAAGTATTTATAAACTCCTTTTACAACTTCATGATGATGTGTTGTTTCCTGTTTGGCCGACAATTACATCACGTGACACATGCACTGTACCAAGAGGCTTGGTTGATGACATGGAAATATTTATTTATTTACTTTTATTGTTTTACACACGCACACACCCCCACACTCACGCCAGTGGAATTTCACCACCTATGGGCACTCGAATCCTTGACAGGTGTTGAAACTCATGAGAGTCTACCACCTGAGTAAGGACTAGGGGTGTACACAAACCGGGCTAGCCCGGTTAGCTCGCTCGACCCGGCCCGAAAAAGCCCGACTCGGCCTGACCCGGAACTGAGTTCGGGTCAGGACAGGCCAATTTTCTTAGCTCGAAACTGAGTTCAGGCCGAGTTCGGATACCTCCCAGTTAGGCCCGACTCGGTCCGAAACCCGACTCGCCTCGGCCCGACCCGGGTGTGTGTGTGTGTGTGTGTGTGTGTGTGTGTGTGTGTGTGTGTGTATTTCTAACCTAACCCTACCCATCCCTTTCCCCTTTCACTTTCTGAGATCGCCCGACCCCACAAAACCCTTCTCCTCTCTCCCTATCCAACGGCCTGACCCCACCCAAATCTCTCTAATCTCTATCTCTCTCGTCTTTAATCTCCCTCTCTCTCATCTCTAATCTCTCTCTCTCTCATCCAACCAGCGAGCGGACGCTGTCCGACCACAGTCCGACGCCCCCCTCGACGCCCTCACTCTCTAATCTCTCTCTCTCTCTCTCTCTCTCTCTCGTTCGACCAGCGGGCGGACGCTGTCCGACCAGGCGACCACAGTCCGGCGCCCTACTCGACGCTCTCACGGTCTCACCTCTCTAATCTCACTCTCTCTCTCTCTCTCTCGTCCGACCAGTGGGCGGAAGCTGTCTGACCAAGGTATGATCTCTCTCTCTCTGTGTGTCTTAAATGGATACAAATTTCTTTTTTTTTTTTTCAAATGGGTTTTGTGCAATGTTTCAATTTAAATTAATTATGTGTCGAATATACAATGTCTCAGTGCCTGTGTATCATCCATCACACTATACTGGAGTATGAAACCTTCATCTTCTTGGATTTATTTAATACTCCAGCTTCATAACACTTGATAATCAGGCATTTTAATATGTAGATATGAGTTATATTAACTGGAATTAAACCAAATAAGCCGTCAATATCACTGCACCCTAGTTACATTCCAAAAATAAGGTTGGTTTCACGATCCTATTTTCTGATTTGTGGCCACTTGTTTGTGAAAATAAACCAGTAGATGTTTGTCCTTTTTAACCGTCCAATAAATGTTAAAAAATATGATAGTAAGTTAATCAAATAAGGGTTATTTATTAGTTTATGATACATCTGAAACTAAATAAATAAATTGGACAGTTAATTTGAATTATTTGTATGCCATGTAATGTAATTTCTGGGTAACTTATAAGTGCTGAATATCATTCATCATATGCTGCAATAAAAACAACTGTTGATTCCAACATAAAAAAAAAAATCGAACTCAAAGGTAGTGAATAGTGTATGACTGTATTAAGTTTGTATAAAATATTTTATTTTATGCTTTGTTAAGTGTATGTAAATGTAGCAAAATTATAATATATCCTCTCTCTCATGAACTTGTAAATTGTAATGGGACGCGGATTACCTGCCAAAGCCCTTCCCATAAACTTGTCGTAAGGTTCGAAACTGGCCTGAACTCAGGTTCGAAACTGTACCGAACTCGAAGGTTAGAAACTGGCCCGAACTCGCCCAAGTTCGACTCGACCGGGTTCGGGCTAGAGATGTTGGCCCGGTGACCAAGCTCGGTCCGGTTCGGGCCTGATGCGGCTGTTGAACGGGCCTGAACGGGCTGAGGCAAGTTCGACTCGGCCCGACCCGTTTACACCCCTAGTAAAGACCCTATGACATGGAAATATTTGAGTTGAGGTCTTGGCATGGACTTAGGCTTGAGCTGCGGTAGAGGTCTACGCTATTGGACTGGGCCAACGTGGTTCCTAGGCCATAGCACCTCTTTCTTTTTAAGTATGTTTAAGCCACACCAACCTTTTATACGTATAATTTTGTATTTTTGAACTCCAAAGAAATGGTTGCTTATCTTAAGAAAGAGTGTTTTTAACTGATTTCCCTTGAAGCTCTTAGTAGAATATCACCATAGTACAAGAGAGCCATGGACGATATTGTAAGCATCGCGCGGCACATATCAGCTTCAGACCATACTTAAACTTAGTTAAACAAATTCTATATATATATATATATATATATATATATATATATATATATATATATATATATAGATCTTACTGTTAGAGCTAACTAGGTACCAGCCCATCTCGAACCCATTTCCTAATATAGAGTACCCAGTGGTTAGCCAATTAAATATTCGACCCAAATCAGTTTTTAAACGAGTCCTAGACCCAGGACCTGATCTTTTTTTTCTTTTTTTTCTTTTTTTTCTTTTTTTTTATAAGTGGGTCTGAAAATTGGACCAGGATCCAGACCTGTTTAATTGGTAACAAGACCTTGGATCTGACGATAACCTTAGCTGTCTGTTTGATTTGGAGAGTGGAGCCCGCCTGGTAAATAGACCATCTTAGTTTTGGCTCCGGGACATCTTTATGATATGTCCCACTGTTTGCATGGCTCGGATGTTACGAGGAAGTGACATGTCGGTGAGAAATAATCAAAATTTCTGCAACACTGTCTAGAAACATCCTGTCTTAAAAACATTTTTATTTTTATTTTTTAAAAAAAGTGCTTTTGGGTCATGCGGTCAGGCTGAGTTGTGTATTCGTGGGGCCGACAATAATGCCCGACCCCATCGTCCGGCTAGCTAAAGTGACATCTTTGTCCTAACAGCGGCTCGTGGTGGTTTCTGCACACCTACCACAGCCCGAGGGTCCAGCTTGGCGCCTGTAAACGCAGGCGAGGACGCGGATTAGCCACTGACAGGTCGAGTAGCAAAGACCAGCCACTGAAGTGGCTTCACCAAGATCGATGGCCCCACCATAATGTACGTGTTATATCCACGGGGTCCATCCATTTGGATAGATCATTTTAGCATATAAGCCAACGAACTGAGTAAGATCCAAAGCCTGAGTGGACCCACCACAGAAAGGGGAGAGTCACGCCCACCATTGAAAACTTCTTAAGTCCACCGTTAAATTTATTTGAGATCCAACCTGTTCATAAGTTGACACAGTCATGTGCAACGTAAAACATAAATATCAACTTGATTGAAAACTTCCTACGCCCCCAAAAAATTTTTGTAATAGTGGGCGTTACTCTTCCTACTGTTTTCTGTGGTGGGGTCCACTCGAGAATTGGATCTGACTCATTATTTAGATCATCTTCTGAAATAATCTCTTCAAATGGATGGACGGTGTGGATACAACACATACATCATAGTGGGGCTCACAAAACACACAAACGACATCACTTCAGCAGCCAGTATGGCTACTCGCCGGTTGCAGCTAATCCGCGCCCGGTATTGAGACGAGAATGGCTACTCCCCACACCAGCCCACGGCTATCTGTCGGTGCTCTATGGCCCCACCATCATGTATTTGTTTCATCCATTTTTACAAATCATTTTATGGCTTGATCCCAAATATGAGAGGAATATAAATCTCATTTGGACTACACCACAGGGAAACAATAGCGATGGGATATCCACCGTTAAAATCCTCCTAAGGCCCACTGTACTGTTTATCTGACATCCAATCTGTTGATTAGGTCGTTCAGACCCAGATGAAGGGAAAAAACAAAGATCAGCTTAATCCAAAACTTGCATGGCCTCATAAAGTTTTTAATGGTCGACGTTCATTTAACACAGTTTACTATAATGTGGTCCACTTGAGATTGGGATATACTTCATTTTTGGTCTTATAACATAAAATGATCCATAAAAATAGATGGATGGCATGGATGAAACACATACATCATGGTGAGGACCACAGAGCCAATCCGTTTCCTAGGCGACTAGAGATGGAGCCCACAGCATGATCTGGTGGTGGTTGCTATTTGATAGTTGTCAATCTCTCCCAAATGAGATGGACATGCGGTAGTGGTTGTATTATATAAAGTATATAATTTATAAATAATTTTAAAGTAGGGCTGAAAGTGCAGAGGGTTGGGTTAGTGCTCAACCCTCACCCAACTCAAGGTTCCTGCACCTTAACCCTAACTCAACCCTCGCCCAACTCAAGGTTCCTGCACCTTAATCCTAACTCAACCCTAACCCAACTCAAGATTCCTGTACCTTAACCCTAATCTAACTCAACCCACCCTTGGGTTGGGAATTCTCAACCCAAGCTCAACTCAAACAAGCTCGGCCAAGTTAATACATGCTAATATTTTCGTTATTACATTAGTCTGTTATATTTTCAATACAAGTCTTTTTCTTCTTTTTTTTTTTTTTTTTAATACCTGTTGTGGGGAAATTCAACTCGACAAGTCAAGCCAGCTACACACCTGGGAGCATAGAAGGGAGGCCTTGGGAATGTATGAATGAGAAGCAGGACCGAATCCAAGCTCGTCTCATCCCAACTTTGAACAATAAGCAGCCGTCGTTTCAGATCAACGATCAATCTACATTCTAGCCTTAGTCCGAAGCATGTTGACAAGGCCATCTTAGTCTGAGGCCATGAGCCGAAGTAAAGGCTATGCGACCAGCCTCGATTACTAACACTCAACCTCAGCTTAGATGAGACCAAGGCTAATGCTAGATGTGATTACTCCGAGTGCCGAATCAGGTAACTATCCAAACGTGGATGTGACTGAAGATCTCACCCAAGGATACATGCCCTTAAGGCACGATACACAACATGAATCCATGGATTGCGGATAAAATCCCCACGATCACAATATCTCACTAGTTGAGCGAATCTTGCCAGATTAACGGACGTGGATTAATCAACACTATAGGTATAAATATCAAGGAACCCCACTACTTCAGGTACGCAATATCTCACACCCTTTCTCTACATTCGACTTAGACCCAGATTCCCTAGCTTGACTTAGGCATCGGAGGGTCCCTCGGCTGAGCCAGGGTCTCCTTTGCTTACCCTTTTGTGCAGGACCAGGGTTCATTGCAGGTTTGCAACATTGAGTGAAGGGTGGTCCAGATTTTGACCTCAATATTTTTTAGCACCGTCTGTGGGAACCTCTGACAAAAAGCTAGGAAGCTTATCAGAAATGACAAGAGGAAAGAAAAAGGCGATAGCAATGGAGCCCGAACATAGCGGGCAACACTAGTCCTCTTCACTGCTGCATACCGAGTCAGCTCCAATAGAGCCGTCCCAACGGACTCGAAGCTGAGGAGGGAAGTACAAGGCACTGCAAAACAAAGTTCAGAAGCTGAAGGACAAAATCAGTCAGATGAAGGCGTGGAAGAATCATCAGCCGCCTCTTAACTTGATAGAAGCCACCCCAGCGCCTGAGGGACGACCACGGCAAGTCAATTCTCGAGCCAGAGGTTCCCAAGCACAATTCGTACAAGCTCCCAATCCTGCGCATAATGCAGTGCCCTAAGAACGATCCGCCCAAATCCCATAACCGACTTGGGATGCTGAACAATCCTATGTGTCCTCCACTTCGGCTCTAGCCCCCATCGACCTCCGCCATTGGCTAGAGAGGGGAAGACAAGGCAAAGCATCCAAGGTAGCGGGTGCCTCCCAATAGACAGTAGATGAGAATCAAAATTCTTTAGAAGTACAGTTTAAGGAACTCTGCGACCAGTTTAGGGTGTTTCGGAGGAACCAACAATCCGCATCCATCCCAACTGCGGTTTAGATAATGATGAAAGAAATCGAGCCTCCCTTCACCTCAGAAATCATGGATGAGGTGATACCGTCGAGGTTCAAAATGCCTCCCGTCATCCAATTCTCTAGATCCGGAGACTCCTCAGAATATATGGAGTCATATCGTTCGTGAATGCATATCCAGACAGCTATAGATGCCATGATGTGCTGAGCCTTCTTGATAACCTCTCCGGATCTGCTCGGATTTGGTATCAACAACTTAAACCAAAATCAATCAGCTCTTTCACAGAGCTCAGTAGATTGTTCCTTAACCAGTTCATCTCTGGTAAGAAGAATCGAAAGCCGACTACCCATCTATTTACCCTCAAGAAGGGAAACAAGGAGTCATTGAAGGACTACATTACCCGTTTCAACGAGGAGGCATTGTTGGTAGAAAATTATGATGATAAAATGGCACTCTCGACCATGTTCAATGGACTCGAAGAGGGAAAATTTACTTCCTCAATCGGAAGAATCCACCAACCACCTTGGCCGAACTCATCAACAAGGCTCAGAAATATACCAATGTCAAAGAATTCTCCAACTCTCTAGGAATATACAAGTTGTCACGCCCCAAACTCAAAAACTGAGCTCACAAAATTCTCAATCGCTGAATCCGGTGCCGATAGCCTCCATAGTACCCCATTCTCGGTTCTCAGCGCGCATACGCCAGATTCTCATCCTGGGACCATACAAGGTGGATTTTCCAATGTACATTTATCTCGTAAGAAGTATAACCATAAGTTTACCCAATTCACAAAGGCAACATTATTATCATATATCCACTAATATAAATATTGAATACAGTGTTGAAAGGGAAATACATACATCGAAAATCAAAGCTCCAGAAGACGGCTGTATGCTCCAAACTCAACGCTACGGCGACCTAATGCCACCTGCATGCATCTATCGTGCATAAGCTTATAGAAAACTTAAAGGGTAGTGTAAGTGTGTGTACAAGATAAGTGTCAAGTATTTAATACAATGCCATAATCATGCAATGTCGGAATTACCGTCCAGATCACGAATCATACGATATCAGAGTAAGCGGAAACATACTGGCAAGATCATGAATCCTACGATATCAAAGTAAGCAGAAATATACTGGTAAGATCATGAATCATACAATATCAGAGTAAGCAGAAATATACTGGTAAGTACATGAGTGCCATCAGCCATACCAAGGCTATTTGATGCAAGGCATGAATGCTAACGGCCATATCAATACAGAAATATGGCAACCCAAAATGCTAAATGCTGCGGATGTAATGCAATATATGGTGCGAATGAAATGACCAAGCTGGAGTGAAGTCGGGATGATAGTATGTAGTATCGCAAGTTATGGGGTCCATCACAAGAGACTTCTATCTAAACCAGTCTCATACCTAAATTTGGATATCCAGACTCAATGTAATAGACTTCTGATCTTATGTTGGTCACGTGTCCTAACTAAAATTCTTGTCATTACAAAGGTACACAACAATTAATTACGCACCACCAGCCCGAGTGGATAGTGAATGAATGAGTATGCAACTCTTACTTAATAATTCGCATATTAGTACAGTTCTTCTCTAGAAAATCATCAGGTCTAGTACACTCCAAACCAGATTACTGCCCCATCGTGCGCAACAAGGTGAGTGAAATAGACCTCACTATCCACCTGCCAATATAGGTCCCGTCTCGTCAATAGTGGACCCATTCCTCTAGCTGGTCAAACTCAGCCTAGCTTTGCCCCCTCCTCTCGGGCAGGTAAGGCTGCACCCCCTTCTAACCGACCATGACATAGTGAGAGACGCGGCCTAACAGTATACGGCCCTCATGTGCTTATGCATCCACCCGGTCTAAACTTTGGAGCAACCTCTAGAACTAAAAGGGTTTAGAAAATTTCACCCAGAAAAATCTATAACACCCCATGTACAACAGATTTCTGGTGTCTCCCAAGTAGTGGCCCACATAAACATCATTACATATGTTATAATGAAATTACACATTACATCGATCCGCACATTCATCGCATTAGGCCTCACTCAAGGGCCACACATACACCACATCGGGCCTTGCCATACGGGTCACAAATACATCACAATGAACCACATACCTTAGCCTAATACACATCACTATGGGCTGCTCACATGGGCCTAATACACATCTCTATGGACCGCTCACATGGGCCTAATGCACAACACTATGGGTCGCTCGCATGGGCCTAATACACATCACTATGGGCCACATCACATGAGCCTAATACATATCACTATGGGCCGCTCACATGGGCCCAATACATAACACTATGTGCCACTCAGCCACATCACATGGGCCCAATACACATTATTATGAGCTGCTCACATGGGCCCAATACACATCACCATGGACCATGACCCATAGTCCTCAAATACATCACAATGGGCTATGACCAATGGGCCTCATATACATCAAGTAGGCTGCATCAATGGGCCGCACCAATGGGCCCCATCTACAACAAGTGGGCTGCATTAATGGGCTACACCAATGGGCCTCATATACATCAAGTAGGCTACATTAATGTGCCACACTAATGGGCCCCATATACAACAAGTGGGTCGCATCAATGGGCCAAATATATACATCAAGTAGGCTGCATTAATGGGCCGCGCCAATGGGCCCCATCTATAACAAGTGGGCCGCATCAATGGGCTGCACCAATGGGCCTTATATACATCAAGTAGGCTGCATCAATGGGCCCCATATGCAACAAGTGGGCCGCATCAATGGGCCAAATATATACATCAAGTAGGCCGCATTAATGGGATGCACCAATGGGCCTTGAATACATCACATTGGGCCTCACCCATGGGCATCAAATACATCACATGGGCCTCGCCCATGGGCCTTGAATACATCACAATGGGCCTTATATTCAAGCAGGTGGCCCCATCATATGGGCCTTAAATACGAGGCAGGTGGGCCCTATCACATGGGCCTCAAATACAAGGCAGGTGGGCCCTATCACATGGGCCTCAAATATACATCATGATGGGCCTTAAGTGGGCTTGGACCACATAAAAAAATCATTTCACTAGTTGAAGGTGTAACATGTGTATCACTGTACACCATCATTATATGGGGCACATGGCCCACTGATGATGATCAGCACTGTCAAAAATTGTACATGCAAATCAGCACCATCCATCCATTACCCATGCAAAACAGTATCGTCCAAACACTGTCCATGTAAATTTACATCGTCCAAACATTGGATAGCACCATCCAAACATTTCTAGCACCGTCCAACACAATTTGGACGGTGTGGATGAAATAAATACATCAAGGTGGGGTAGGACAACACCATCCAAATGATCCAGCACTGTCCAAACATTCTGAATGGTGAGGATCAAAATATACATCATGGTTAGGCTCACAACACTTGTTGTCGTCAATCAGCAGTGGGACCTACTATCATTACTCCAATGGACGGTGTGGATGCAAAATGGATGAACAGTTGGATATCATACATACCACATGTGGGTCCCACAGAACCTGTTGACATCAATATAGGTGGGGCCCACAGAACTTGCTCACGTCATGACTGTAGCTATATTGTTTCTGTTAGCGCACACCAACCAATCCATTTCTAAACAAGGTGGGTCCCACGTAGAGCCCACCATATATATAATATATTATATTATTATAATAGCTTATTATTATTATTATACTACATCCAGACACTGGATGTTTGGATGGACGGTATAGATATAATATATGCATCGTGGTGGGGTCCACACATGTGCCACTAACTAAATGGACAATGTGGATGAAACAAATACATCACGTGGGTCCTATGGTGAATGGATGGTTTGGATCCAACACATACCACAGTGGGACCCATAGAACTTGCTGACGTCAGTCCAACAGTGGGTCCCACCATCTAAATGGCTTGGATATAATATATACATCACGTGGGACTCACAGAACTTGCTGACGTCAGTCAGCAGATGGGTCTCACCATCTGGACAGCTTGGATATAATATATACATCAAGTGGGACCCACAGAACTTGTTAACGTCAATCAGCAGATGGGTCCCACCATCTGGACGGCTTGGATATAATATATACATCACGTGGGACCCACAGAACTTGTTTACGTTAGTCAGCAGATGGGTCCCACCATTTGGACGGCTTGGATATAATATATACATCATGTGGGACCCACATAACTTGCTGACATCAGTCAGCAGATGGGTCTCACCATCTGGACGTCTTGGATATAATATATACATCACGTGGGACCCATAGAACTTACTGACGTCAGTTAGCAGATGGGTCCCACCATTTGGACGGCTTGGATATAATATATACATCACGTGGGACCCACAGAACTTGCTGACGTTAGTCAGCAAATGGGTCCCACCATTTGGACGGCTGGATGAACGCACACGTCATGGTGGGGACCCACCGTCCAAGTTGCTGGACGGTGTGGATACACCACATACATCCAAGTGGGCTCCACCATGATGGATGGCGTGGATATATCACACGCATTGGGTGGGCCACACAACATCAAAGGGAGAGAGAGAGAGAGAGAGAGAGAGAGAGAGAGAGAGAGAGAGAGAGAGATTGGCAGTGGAGGGGCCCCGCCACTATGGGCCCCTCATTGATACAAAGCATACATTAAGGTGGGTCCCGCCATCTGTGGGCCCTTAAATCATAAAGAAATAAATAAATAAAATAACAAAAATTTAGATCCTAGATCACCCACCGTCGATCTTCTTGGGCTCCTCCTCATCTTAGCTCCAATGGGACATGATTCAATGGTTGAGATTGATTATGGAGGATGGGATTGGGTGGTAGGAAGTTGGTCACACCTAGCTTTCTCCTCTCATGGAGCTTGGACGATTACTTGCTTGGAAAATGAGAGAGAGAGAGAGGTTGTGAAAGAGAGAGATGGATGAGTGATAGAGTGATGGGGTGAAGTGAGTGATGGGTAGAGAGAGAGAGAGAGTTGATTATGGGGTTGCTTGGGGATGGGGTGTGAGGTGATGTGTAGTTGACATGAGATGTGATTGATGAGATTGATTTGAAAGCTCTCTCTTGGGTTTAGCGATTGTGCGGCGTTTTTCCTCGAACTGAACGCGAGCCTACATCTTCTAACATGGCTATCGCCTCGGCCATAAACACGACGTTGGAACCACGGCAACGACACGGTTGTTAGGGTACAAGTCTTAAGTCCAGCCGACTCTGGAATACGGGATACAGCTCAGTATCACACACAACTGCTGGTTACAGATCATGGGTCACCAAAATTTGACCAACAGGACCGCAAAAGCCTATGAAACGGTATGGGCTAAGATACGAGTCTCACACAAGTTGCTGAGTAGTCATCCAAAGAGAAGCAACTAAGGAATGAAGAGCCTTAGTCATCTACTAAGAAGCCTGACAATCGCGCCCCTCACGATCGTTAACCAAGCAGGAAGCCTGAGAGAAAATTTTGTTCCTACACTCCCCTCAATACATCTCATGAACAGATCCTACTGGACATCAATGGCCAGAAACTCTTGAACTAGCTAGTTTGCATGAAGACTGACTCAGAGAATTGAGACAAGCACAAGTACTGCCAATTTTATCGTGACCACGGTCACAATACAAGTGACTGTGTGGATCTCAAGGATGAGATCGAGACCCTCATCCATAAGGGTCCATCTATGACTGTACACCAAGGAAGAGAAGTCAGCTTGAAAAGAGGAACGACCGAGCAAGGCTGCGAAATAACCTGCTGAGATCCGCATTATTTATGGCGTCTCGTCCGGTGGAGGCGACTCGAATAGGGCCCGCAAGGCCACTTCGGGAGTTCAAACCCTGAGTACTACGTTCACTTGGCCGAAAGGCCAAGGAAAGAACTCTAAATCACCCCCTGCAGTCTGACTTTCACAGAGGATGACAAGCGTGGAATCCAGCATCCGCACGACGATGCCCTCGTGGTGACTATGACCATAGCCAAATACAATATTTACCATATCCTGATCGACACTGGAAGTGTCACACCCTAAACTCAAAAATCGAGCTCACAAAATTTTTGATCGCCTAATCCGGCACCAACAGCCTCCGTAGAACCCCATTCTCGGCTCCCGGCACCCATTTGCCAGGTTCCGATCCTGAAATTCTACAAGGAGGATTTCTAATCATTAATTTGAATCGTAATGAGCATAACCGTAAGCATAACCCACAAACAATAACCACAAGAACACCATCACAAAATCCACTATAATAAAAAATTTTTGAGTATAATGCATTAGAAGGGAAATACAAGATAATGAAAATAACAGAAACTCCAAAAATCTTGACTGTGCTCCAAACTGCTGACTATATGCTTTGACTACGGCAAGACTACGACTGCATCCTGGCGTCTCCTGGACGCATCAATCATGCATAAGCTTATAGAAATCTTAGAGGGCGGTGTAAGTGTGTGTGCAATAAAAGTGGGCTCAGAATGCAAGGTCAAAGTAATGCAGAAAAATGCTAATGAGTACATGAATGCAATTAGCCGTACCAAGGCTATGCAGTACAAGATATGAATGCTATCGACCATAATACGGCCATGCAACGCGAGATGCAACTCAAGCGTGCCAATCCTCATCATATATCAGTATAGTTCTCATTCTGGATAATCACTAGAGTTTAGTACACTGCAAATGGCACTGCCGCTCTCCCAGCCGCACAGTCCAAGTGAGCATAAGAAAACTCATTATCCGCCTGGCCAATAGTCTGACAATACCTATCCAGCACATCGATAGCGGACCCATTCATAAGCTGGTCAGACTCAGCCTAGTATTGCCCCCTACCCTCGGGCGAGTAACGCCACACCCCTTTCTAACTGACCACGACATAGTGGGAGGCGCGGCCTCCTAGTATTCGGCCCTCGTGCGCTCATATATCCACTCAGTCTCGACGTTGGAGTCATCCTCTGGTACCATCGGGTTTAGGAATTTTTACTCCGGGATATCTATGGCATCCCAATGCTTAGTAACAATATTTTCGGTATCCAATCCAGTCACCCATGATGTATCTATGGAGGCTAGGGCCCTGATGTCACTAGGGCATACAATAATCACAATCACACAAATGTAAGTGCATGAACCACCCTACCTGACATGCAACAATCCTGTGCGTACCGCGCGCTCATGTAGGGCAACTCCGTCTATCAGGGAGCCTATAAACAATCCGCCCAAAGGCATATGCTATGATCAGTCACTCCTCATATCAGGCATACATATGATGCATATGATCATGAATCATGGATCTATACTAAACATGTTATATGATAATGGGCTCTGTTCATAAGAAAGATGGGCCTAGACAGCCTACATACTACAAGTATGGGCCTACCAATGGGCCTCAGGGAGAGTGACAATGCGGACATTTAACCGACATCATTCTTACAATATGGGCATCTAACCATCATTGTTCTCAAGGCACGTCCCGTTATAAACATCATTTTATATACCACGGAGAAATCACACATTGCAATGGACCTAAATACATCCCACTGGGCCTTAAGTATATCAAATGGACTGTATCAATGGGCCATATCACATGGGCCTTATATTCATCAAGTGGGCCGTATCAATGGGCTGTATCACATGGGCCTTACGTATATTACAATGGGCCATAACCTATGGGCCTTGCATACATCACAATGGTCTCACAACATGGGCCTTATACATATATATTAAGGTGGGCCTCAATAAGGGCCACCAATACATCAAGATGGGCCTCGACAATAAGCCTTATGCAAATCAAGGTGGCCTCAACAATGGGTATTAAATTATCTCGAAAATGGTTGGACGGTTTAGATGAAACACATGCATCATGGTAGATCCCATAGTGGTTGAAAGGATGGACGACATAGATGAGGTACATGCCCATGGTGGGGCCCACACTAATGGGAGGTGTGGATTACAATACATACATCAGGTGGGTCCCATGTGGGGCCTACTATAATGTTTATTTTCCATCCAACCCATTGATAAGGTCACTCGACCTGGGGCCCACAGTAATGTTTATTTTCCACCCAACCTAGGCCCACTGTAATGTTTATTTGCATCCAATTTGTTCATAAGGTCACATGGACTAGGGGCCCACCATAATGTTTATTTGCATCCAATCTATCCAAGGGCCCGCGGTGATGTTTATTTATCACCCAAACTATTCATAGGGCCACATGGACCTAAGGCCCACGGTGATGTTTATTTTCACCCAATCCGTTGATAAGGTCACATGGACCAAGGGCCCACCGTCCTGCTGGTGAGGTCACGTGGACCTGGATGAAGAGTAAAAACAAATATCATATATGATCCAAAACTTCTAACCCCAAAAGGTTTCAATGGCAGACGCTCCTTCCCACTGTTTCATGTGACGTAGGCCACCTGAGCGTCCGTATATGGCTGATTTTGGGGGCCCACTGCCTAAAAAAGGGGCCCCATGAAATGCACAATGTTGATGTTCGACACTCATCATGGTGGGGCCCACGACTGGGACTGTGGGTCCTGCCCATCCGTCCGCCCACCAGCGCAAGATGCTGCCTGTGCGTCCTCTATCAGCAGCAGTAGCGTCTACTGCTGCTATTATATTTTTTTTGAAAACAATGAATTTTTGGGGTTTTTCACAGGTGGGGCCTACATCTGAAAAATTCAACCCGTCCATTGGATTCTACGTCCCTTGATCGACCAAATGAGACCAATATGCGACATGTTTTTAATGAATAGAAGAATCAAGGTAGGTTTTAACGATAATACCACTATTTCCTGTGGTATGGCCCGCTTGATTATCAGATTGGCCTTAATTTTTGGTTCAACGTCTAAAATGAGTCCGAGAATGGAATGGACGGCGTGGATTAGACACATACATTAAAGTGGGGCCTACATGAGTGGTCTATACATCACCCTTAGCCACACCAAGTCACTGCACACCACACTGGTAATTCATACTTTGTTGAGGAGCTACATCCAGCGTCCTTGGACGTTGGACAGTGTGAAAATAGCATAAGCATCATGGTGGGTCCCACATGGACGTGGCCCACCATGCATGTATATATATATATATATTATTATATTAATAAAATATAAATATAATATATATTGTATATATATAGTCCAGCATGTGGATCTTCCCACCATCCCACAATGGACGGTGGATTTCACCTAAAATGTGGTGGGCCACACCGTTTGATGGATGGAGTGTATTTAACATGATTCGGTGGGGCCTACCTCATTCTAGGGAGAGGAAGAGAGAGAGAGAGAGAGAGAGAGAGAGAGAGAGAGAGAGATGGAGAGGAGGGGACCCGCCACTATGGGCCCTCCCTTTCTTACATTACATACTTCAAATGGGTCCCACCACATGTGGCCCCAAAAAAAATGAGAATCAGCGACGGATCACCCACCTTTAGGCCTTCTCCTTGCTCCCTTAGGCTCCCAAGCTCCTTACCTTCAACTTTAATGGAGGTTGATGGGGTTTTGATGGTGTAGATGAGAGATGAGAGATTGGGAAAAGTGGGCCACACTTGGCTTTGGGAGAGAGAGCTTGGACGTGTGAACTTTTGGGTTTCTTGGAAGTGGAGAGAAAGAATGAGAGAGAGAGGAGTGATGGATGAAAAGGATGGGTGAGGTGTGATGGGTGATAGGTTTAGTGATAGATGAAGTGATGTAAGAGTTGACTTTGGGTAGCTTGTGTAAGAGAGAGGTAAGGGTAGAATATGGGTTATTGTACTTGAGGTATGGAGTGACTTGACTTGACATTGATTGATTGATTGATTGATGAGACATGTTGTAGAGATTTCCTTGATATTCGCAACGCGCGACGTTTCTTCGGAATGAATGCAGGCCCACATCTTCTAGCCTAAGTATCCGTTTGGTGCGCGAGTTGCGGCGTTGGAACTGCGGCGACGGCGCAGTCGCTATGATACAAGTTCTACTTCAAGCTAACTTCAGCATGTGGGACCTGGCTTAGGATCTCGCGCAAATGTCGAATAAGGGTCGAGGATTGTCGGAACTCAACCGGAAGGATCACGGAAGACAACGAAATAGTACGATCTAGGATACGGGTCTTACAGGGAGCTCGGTCAATGTCCTCTATTCCGAAGCATTGGAGAATATGGGGATCGAAAGGTCACACCTCCGACCCATGAAAACCCCTCTACATGGCTTTACCAGAGATAAGGTGATCTCCAAAGGAATCATCGCCCTCCCCGTAACGGCGGGAGAAGGACAACATCAAGTCACACTTCTCATGGACTTTCTTATTATCAATGTACCATTAGTGCATAATGTCATTCTAGGCCGACCTTCCCTTAATGCAATGAGGGCAGTTGTGTCCACATACCATCTGATGATGAAGTTTTCCATCGAATGTGAGGTCAGATACCTTCGAGGGGACTAGCATGAAGCTCGAAGATGTTATGTAATAACTATGAGAAAAGGATCGGTGAGAGGCCATGAAAGATCTCCTTGATGATTTAGAGACTGTCCCGCTTAAGGAAGCCGACCCGAGCAAAACTGTTTAGCTCGGGTCTTCGTTGAATTCTGAGCAGAGATCTCAGATGCTGACTTTCCTATAATAGCACAGGGACATCTTCACGCGGTCGCATGAGGATATGCCAGGCATCTCTCCCGATGTCATGGTCCACAGACTGAACGTGGATCCGAATCACAAACCAGTGAAATAGAAGAGAAGAGTATTCGATGTCGAGAGGTACAGTGCCATAGCAGATGAAGTCTCCAAGCTCCTCAGCTCAGGTTTATCGAAGAAATACATTATCCAGACTGGATCGCCAACCTGGTCCTTATGAAGAAATCAAGCGGAAAGTGGTATGTCTGTGTCAATTACTTGGACTTGAACAAGGCCTATCCTAAGGATAGCTTCCCCTTACCATGAATCGATCAGCTGGTGGACATCACAGCTAAATACGAATGACTCTCCTTTATTGATTCCTATTCCGAGTATAATCAGATCCCGATGCATCCCGCAGATAGGCAGAAGACTACCTTTGTCACCGACAAAGGGCTCTATTGTTACCGGGTCATGTCATTTGGCCTGAAAAACATTTAGGTGACATAACAGATATTAGTGAACCAGATGTTCGCCAAGCAGAAGGGTTAAACGATGGAAGTTTACGTGATGACATGCTCGTCAGCATTCGACCACCTTGCGGACCTCGGGGTGACATTTTCGATCCTTTGAGAGTCTGCATGAAGCTGAACCTGGCCAAGTGCGTCTTTAAAGTTAGTTCGATCAAGTTCCTTGGGTTTCAAGTCAGCCAAAGAGGCATTGAGGTGAATCCCGAGAAGATAAAAGTACTGCTTGACATGAGCTGGCCTCGGACAACGAAGGAGATCTAGTATCTGACCGGCCGAGTAGAGACGCTCGGTCGGTTTATCTTTAGAGCAACAGACAAATGTCTCCCCTTTTTCCAACTACTAGAAGGTCACAAGAAAGCCGAGTGGACCTCTGAATGCGAGCAAGCGTTCTAATAATTAAAGCAATACCTGGGTTTGCCTCCCTTACTGTCAAAACCAGAAGAGGGCAAGCCCCTACTCTTGTACTTGGCGGTCTCTGCCTCGGCTGTTAGTTCTACACTTATCAGGGAAGTAGGAGGCAAGCAATATCTTTTTTATTATGTAAGCAAAGCATTGGTACCCACTAAGACCAGGTACCTAAGTATGGAAAAATTAGTGCTCGGTTTGGTCTTCTTAGCACAAAAGTTGTGCCCGTACTTCCAAGCACACACCATCATCGTCCTGACCGACTCTTTCCTCAGGCAAGTCCTTCAGAAACTAAACGTCTCTGGATGGCTGACAAAATGGGCGATAGAACTCGGAGAGTTCAACATCTAATATCGTCCGAGGACTAAAATTAAGGGTCAGACTATGGCCGACTTCATAGCCGAGTTTACCATCCCGAGTGCCAATACCGAAGAAGAAGCAGCTCTCACGACCCCTCCCATTCCATCGCTTATCAAGGGTATGGAGCCGGAGCAAAAGTGGGTCCTTTATATTGACGGATCATCTAATGGTAAGCAAGCTGCGACAGGAATCATCCTGGTCGCGCCCGACTCCACGACTATTCAGTATGCCATCAAGCTCAGTTTCAAAGCCTCAAATAATAAATTAGAGTACGAGGCCCTGTTGGTGGGACTTAGACTGACAGCCAGTCTAGGGGTATAGTCCCTTGAAGTGCGATGTGATTTTCAACTTGTGGTGAACCATATCTCCATTAAGTATGAAGCTAAGGAAACTAAGATAGTGGCCTATCTAGTCGAGGCCAAGAAATTAATAGAAAAATTCTAGAGTTGCATCATCAGCCAGATTCCAAGGGCAGAGAATTCTTGGGTCGACACCCTCGCACGGTTAGCCTGGGCCATGGAAGGAAAGATTCCTCGGATTATTTCTATGAAATTCATGAAAAGCTCGAGCATCAACCAAATGGATCAGGAAGTAGTCAACCTGATGGAGACTACCCTAAGATGGATGGACTCGATCTAGAACTACCCGATGTCTGGTGAGGTCCCCCAAGATAAATTGTAGGTCTGACACCTGAAGATCAGAGCTGCCCGATATATTGTCTTAGATGAGACTTTATATAAAAAGGGGCACTCGCAGCCGTACCTTAGACGCCTCCAACCCGAGGAAGCAGACTATGTCATACGCAAGATTCACGAGGGCATCTGTGGAAATCACTCGTGTGGCTGAGCCTTGGCTCTGAAGATACTCTGTCAAGAGTAATTTTAGCCAACCATTCGAGAAGACTCAAAAGATTATGTCTGAAGGTGCGACAAGTGTAAGAGGTTCGTAACAATACCGAGGCAACCCACGGAAGAAATGACCCCCATGAGTGGGTTGTGGCTGACATCGTCAGACCTTTGTCCACAGAAAATGGATAAGTGAAGTTTGCTATTGTCGCGGTCGATTACTTCACTAAATGGGTCGAGGACAAACCCATAACTAAGATCATCGAACAGAAAGTGATTGACTTCATTTGGAAAAATGTCTTCTGTTGGTTTGAAATCCCGTACACCATCATTTTTGACAACAGCAAGCAGTTCGATAATAACAAGTTTTGAAGTTTGTGCAAGGGGATCGGCATCTCGAACGCTTATTTCTCACCTCGGCATCTGCAGTCTAACGGGCAGGTGGAAGCTGTGAACAAAGTCATCAAACACCATCTTAAGATTAAGTTGGAGAAAGCTAAAGGCAACTGCCTTGAGGAGCTCTTATTTGTCCTCTAGGCCTACCGGACTACGACCTACTCCTTTACTGGGGAGACCCCCTTTTCGTTATCCTACGCTCGAAGGCAATCGTCCCAGTTAAGATCGGCCTCCCGATGGCTCAGGTTAGAAGCTACCAGGAAGG
The DNA here is from genome assembly GCA_037074715.1 of Magnolia kwangsiensis. Classification (NCBI taxonomy): domain Eukaryota; kingdom Viridiplantae; phylum Streptophyta; class Magnoliopsida; order Magnoliales; family Magnoliaceae; genus Magnolia; species Magnolia kwangsiensis. Next base: position 125,386,736 of record CM073574.1, on the reverse strand, counting down.
TCAGAATGCATAACAGATCACAACAAACCTCAATTTTCTCGAGGAAGTTAGAGATGTCACCAAACTCCGAGTCACTGCCAGGCATCATCAGGTGGCACAATTCTACAACTCGAGGGTCAAGACAAGGTGGTTCCGGCCAGGGGACTTGGTCCTTTGCCGTGTCTTTCAAAATATGGCAGAGCCGAGGGTTAAGACACTCGGGCTTAACTGGGGAGGGCCTTATCATGTGGTCAGATTAACCCAACCAGGCTCCTATCACTTGAAAGACCTCTAGGGACGCCAGTTCCCCCATCCCTGGAACACCAAACACTTAAAGATATACTATTCGTAAAATCCTACTAACCGCTAAAGGCCCTCAATAAATGTACTGCTCGAAGCTTCTAGCCTCTTAAGGCCTCTAATAAAAGTTCTTTTTCTACATCATCCACTTACACAATCCACAAATGGAAAAAGTTACCACTCAAAGCAAAGGCTAACTTAACGGACCGATCCATTAAAGAAGGGGTCAGAATGTTAAACCCACAAAAATCTACAAAGGGATCCCCTCGTATGCAGGGGAAAAGCCGGGAGACGACCCGATTCCTTAAAAAAGGGGTTGGCTCGTCATACAATGACTAAGGAGCACGCCATTCGTAGGGGGGTTGACCTCTCAAGGGATCAGTCCTTAAATACTACCTTTAAAGAACCATTACAACAATCAACACATGTAAACATGCCATCTCCTAATGAACATCATTCATTTAAAAAGTTATCATAAAAAATTATACATTAAAAAAAAATAATGTCTCATTCCCTCTGAGTAGAGGGACCAGCTACCGAACTGGGGGGTTGAGCGTCAGGGGTGACTTTCGTGACAGGAGGGACATTCTTAGGCTCGTCTGTCACAACTGGTTCAGCATTCTCAGCATTGTCTGTCGCGAGAGCGTCAAGGTCGAGGGTCGGATGAAGCTTGCGGAGCTCAACTAGGAAAGCATCGAAGCCGGTATCATAGCCGAAGTAATACAATTTGTCCAGCTCCTTGGCCCTCTCAGTTGAACCTTTGTATTCAGCCACAATAGCGGCGGCTTACGAGGTCGCTTGAGCTTCGAGCTCATCCCGTAATGCTGCCCGATCTGCAGATGCCGCAGCCTCAAGGATAATTCACTGTTGGGCCAACCAATTCACAGTCATCCGTTACTCCACCTCAAGTCTATCATTTGTGTCCTCGATCCATGACTCGGCTTCCGCAATACTAAATTCTAGGTCCTTTTTAGCCTGGTGCAGATGCTTGACTTCGGGGTCAGCAATTTCTAAGTGAGCTTTGAGTTGGTTAACCTTGCCTTGGAGTGTAAGCTGATTTGCTCAGCCCTCCGCAGTAGCCTTCCTCAATTCATCTCGCTCCACAGTTGAAGCCTCCAACGTCTTCTCGAGCTCAGCCCTCCGTGCCTCTTGCTCTGCCTTCTCCACCATAAACTTGACCCACTCTGCTTCTTGTTCTTCCTTCTCAACCACAAACTTGGCCTACTCTACTTTAAGTCGTTTTATCTCCTTCAACTTCTCCTTCACCTCCACCATCATTGGCAGTGACTAATAACAGACTGTTGTGTAATCATTCATAAAGCTAACATGGTGTTGGGAGAGCGTGTCAGTAATCCTCACCTCTGGCACATGCTTAGCTGCCCATGGGTTCAGCAAAGCCATGTAATAACCGAGAGGCAGACTCTCTAGAGCGGGCTCAAAAGTTCCTTCGACTCCACTGGCTGCGGAAGCTTAGGCAGCAGCCTCGAGCGTAGTGGTATATCCGACAAGGGCATCAATTCAGCCGGCTAAGAGCTCGGCTTCAACGATAGGGTGGTGAGCTACGGGTTGGGCCAGGATAACAAGACCAGGAGTCTCCCCGATCACCTCCCTCTCTGCTCCTGAAGGGCCCGTGACCACCAAAGGTGGAACCTCAGGGGCTAGCTGCTCTGTGGACGGTGTCAAAATGGTGATGGGCTTGACTTCGGCAGGGGCCTCGGGGTCTCGTACCTCGGGGGTGGGAGCCAGGGCAGCAAGGGGAACGGCCTCAGTTGGGGCCACGATAGGCGTAGCCTCAGCTGAAGTCATGGTTGCAGCTGAAGCAGCCTCGGCCTTAGCTTCAGAAGCCTTCCTTTTCTTCGACGTCACCTTCGTCCTCGGTTCGGAGGAAAGGATGACGTCCATCAGAGGGCGCGGTGGCCTTCTCCTCTTTGAGTTTCCTACCTCCATTCCTTCTCAAAAAAGGAAAATCAGTCAAGAAAGATCTATTGAATGAATGAAGGTCGGCAAGCCAATCTCCGAAGGCCCTAACTCCGCTTACCCAAAGCAAGGAGAGTGGGTCAAATTCTATAAAAGCCAGATGATACCAAATTCTCCTAGCTGATAAGGTTAAACCAAGCACACTGGTTCTTAGAGAGCACTCGGACTCGATTGACCTACCACTTGTGAAAGGCAGAGAGGTCGAGGGCCCCCTTCAACTGAGCTGTAAACAGAAGTAAAGTATGAGTTAAAACATATAAAGTTGAATCAAGGATGCAGTATGACTAAAAGAAGTGTTGGACCTAGGTTGGCAAACTTGGTGGGGACTCGAACCCGCAGTCTGTCCAATTCAGAGGTAGGGGCCTCCCATTCCCCCGAGGCTTAGAACCACTTCCCATTCCAGTCCTTGTTAGAAGAAGGAAGTTAGGTTACCAGACCCGGGATGCATGGAGGCCTAGCCGAGAAGTACCATCAGGCCTTGTCCGAACTATCGAACTTAGCCATGTACAAAAATAGGAACTCATCCGGCATCAGCCTAGTTCCCTGCCTGATGCCAGAGGACAAAAGTGGATGCGAGGATCCTCCAGGAGTTCGGAATCAGCTGCCCCAGTGCGATTCTTAGCTGCAGTGTCAACTTACGCAAGAATGGATGGATGGGAAATTAGAGCCCCGCACTGGAGGGCACAAATGAAAATAGTAAGCTCCCCCTCAGCTGGAGATCCCACTTGGTTTGTGGGGGCAAGGGCTCGGATGTGAACCGAGTAAAGAATTTGATAATCTTTGCAGAGCTGGGCCATCTGGGACTCGACTAGAATCGAGCCCCCAGGGACTGAAGGTTTCGACTTGCCCCCTGAGGGGCCGGCATTTGACCGCCTTGCGGGATCTCCGAGGGCCCTCTTCGGTCCCTTGCCTCAACTCTTGGCCCTTTGACTTGTGGTTCTTTAGGCCGGGGCCGGAGTGTAAAGGGGTACAGCCTCAAGAGAGCCTTCAGACTCTCCGGGTCTCGAGGCGGTAGTCTCTGGTTCGGACTCTGAACCAGCTCCTCAGACCTCTTCCATTTCTTCAGAGTTGCTCGACATGAAGGAAAAACGCGTTTAAGTGTTGGAAGAGTCACGATATTGCAGCCAATCTCCTCTGGAAAAAATTTTCCCAACTCCGACGGCTTTCACTGAGTTGAATCCCTTTTCCGATGGTCGGGAATCCTTTATCCTGCAATGAAAACCCTTTTTTCGACAGAGGGCAATTTTCGACAAAGGGCGATTTTCGGCAGAAGGCGATTTTCGGCAGGGGACGATTCAGAAGGAGAGGATAGAGAAAGTGAAGAGTGCGTGCGAGAGAAGTGTGAAGGGTGGGAACGAAAGGGGTTTATATAATCGCCTCATTACTCGGCGTCATCATTACAAATGGCCACTCCTGAAGCCAAGGTGACTCGGTACTGACACCAGATGACACGTGGAAGACAGCTATAGGTCTGAACCCATGCTTTAAGGTCAGTGTCTTCTCAACATTTAATGTCATCAATGACGTAGGTGGCCCCTCGTCCCCCCGCATGCAAGTGGCGCTATCTTCTTCGTTCCACCGATTATGAATCGTAACCGTCGCCACGCGTCGTCCGACAAATGGATAGAGCCGAAGGGTTGCGGCCACCGTACAGCACGTGGGATTTGAGGCATATGTATCGCATTAATGGGCCCCGATCATCCCAATCGCTATCATGAGCACAGGCATGGGGACGTCGTTTCATTTCCTCAGGCGTTTACTCTCTAGGATTGAGCTCAGACCAAGAGAGTAGGAGGCTTCTGTTGTGGGAAAATCCAACTCGATAAGTCAAGCCAATTACAAACCTCGGAGCACAGAGAGGAGGCCTTAGGAATGTATGAATGAGAAGCAGGACCAAGTTCTCTCTCGGTTCATCCCAACTCTGAGTAGTAAGCAGTTGTCATTTTAGATTAAAGATCAATCTGCATTCCAGTCTTAGTCTGAGGCATGTTGTCAAGGCCATCTTAGTCTGAGGCCATGAGCTAAAGCAAAGCCTATGCGACCAGCCCCGATTACTAACACTCGGCCTCGGCTTAGATGAGGCCGAGGTTGAGGCCAGATGTGATTACTCCGAGTGTCGAATCAGGGAACTATCCAAGATCTCACCCAAGGATACGTACCCTTAAGGCACGATACGCAGCACGAATCCATGGATTGTGGATAAAATCCCCACAATCACAATATCTCACTGATTGTGCGAATCCTGCCGAGATTAACGGACGTGGATCGATCAATATGATAGGTATAAATACTAGGGAACCCCACTACTACAGGTACGCAATATCTCTCACCCTCTCTCTACATTCGACTTATACTCAGATTCCCTAGCCTAACTTAAGCATCAGAGGGTCCCCCAACTGAGCCAGGTTCTCATTTGCTTACCCTTTTGTGCGGGATCGGGGTTCATCGCAGGTTTACAACATTGAGTGGAGGGTGGTCCATATTTTGACCTCAACAATATCTATAATTTTATTAATTATATATCAAGTAATTTACCGTAAAGAATTTCATTTTTTTCTAAACAAACAAGCTAAATATATAATACAACTACTTTAAAAGTCATGTTGTGTAGCACACAATCCATTTGAGAGAGAGAGAGAGAGAGAGAGAGAGAGATCCAGCGTATCTTATTAGCTTCAGTCATCAAAAATGATGTGAACCAGTGAAACCCGATGGCAGTAAAATTTCCTAAGCCTTCAATACAAACAATTCGCACTCAATTATAATTTTCAAGTAACTTGTATATCAATTGGGTTTAGGTCGGAACAGGCAACCCGAGACCTCAAATCGAGCCCTACCCAAGTTTTATTAGATTAGTGTTTGTATATCCCAAGTTCAAGACAGAACTTGATACATTCTGCTCGAGCCCAACCCAATGTTGGGTTGGCCGTGTTGAACTCGCTCAACTTACCGCCTTATTTCAAAGTGCCTGAGTATCACCTATTCATGTTGCCAGAGAATCAAATTCTCTCTTGTAGTTCTATCCTCCATAGGACTAAGGGATTGTTCCACACTATGGATTTGGGGGGTTTGAGGGGATTTCAAATATGGATTTATGTTTGACACCATAAAGTAATTGGGGTTTCAAATAAAGCTTAAATTACATCTAAAATCTTTTCAAAAGTTACATGTGTAACATGTATGTCACTAAGCTATTAATCTATTGGGCACATGGCCCGTTGATGATATCCCAAAACAATCATATTATCAATTGCATCACTATAATTACTTTAATATGATGATTTGCACTGTGCAAACATTGTCCATGTAATCAACGGTTAAAAATTGTTGGTTAGTCACTCAAATATGATCCTGTGCTTGCAGCTCATCCAAGACTTGAAATTTCATCATTTCTAGACAAAGTATATATTTCAACAGGTTTATTACAACTATATACATTACATGCTTACACTGATTAGAGATACTAAAATTGATTTAATAATTAAATTCAAAACCCTTGTAAATATACCATGCATATCTGCTTTTGGAGCCCAGGAATTCGGGCCAAACATGACAAGAGAATTTCAAATACAAGGGTTTCAAATCGACGCTCCCAGTACAAGTCCTGATTTATTCTCACATCCAAAAATCGGTGGGTGGAACGTGAATCAATTGAGACCCCATAGGCAGCTATGTGGACCGTAAGGGCTACCTTGATATTTATTGTATATCTGTTTTGTCCGTCCATTTTTTAGATTATTTTAAAGCATGGTATAAAAAAATTGAAGCACATAAAAATCTCATGTAGTCCATGATACATGAAGCAAAGATTATTGACCATTAAAAACTTTTTGTGAAGGACAAAAGTTTTGAATGAAGCCGTTATTTGTATTTTGCCTTCCATCAGGTTTGTATGACTTTATATGTCAAATAAACTTTATGCTAGATGTTCAGAAGATTTTAACTGTGACCATTGTTTCATATAGTGTGGCCCTCTTAAGATTTGTATCTTCTTCGTTTTAAGACCATGCCCTAAAATAAGCTGGAAAAATGGATGCACGGTTTATATATATATATATATATATATATATATATATATATATATATATATAAGTGGGCCCCAAATTCAGGGTCCCACCCGCATCGCTGGATCTGCAGCTAATAGGCGCTTGGGTGGGTGGCGATTATGGGAAGATGGTACGGTAGAGATGTAAGAACTGTAATATGGCAGGGCACTCTCGCTGCAAGACGAAATGTAATATTATGAATTGATCGAACCGTCCATCAAGTGGGAAACATCATGGATTGGTCATGCGTAGAAAAGATACTAGTTAAACAAAAAATTTCCTCACATTTCTAAAATTGCACCTGATGAATGGTCGGCCGCTAAATTTCTTCATCTTACACCGTGGTTTTAAAATCCCTCTTTAAGATCTAAAGGTCAATTTAATGTTTATATGTTTGAGAAATCTGTAGATGGACAGATCAGATTGATTTACTACCTGGCCACTTGTGCTGTCGAGAGTAGGCTCTATCGTACCAGAATTATCTCTGGATTTTAGGGCCTGTTTGGCCGGGCGGATTGAGCGGGATTACAAGGGATGGAATCAAAATTAAGGTAATTATGGTGATGTCAGTGGATTGTTGTAGATGGACTACTCCCGGGACACGCTCAGGGATCATGCTTGGGACGTCAGGCATATCCCATGGGACGTCTGGCATATCACGGGATAACAGACGTCCGTCCCGTTTGGTAGTGGCGTGGAATTGCATGAATCCATTGTTTCCGTTACATCCACCTGTTCGGATGAGAGTGAAGACATCCCAGGATTTCGATCACAATTAGCTATTCCCCCTGCTTCCAGCCGATGACTGTTGGTCGGTGCTTTGTCGGCCCCATCATGAAGTATGTGTTTCATCCATGCCGCCCCTCTATTTTTCTTGATCATTTTATGGTATGAGCCCAGAACCAAGGTATATTCCAATCAAAAGTGGACCACAATATATGAATTAGTGTTGAATGAACTTCAATTGTTAAATTTTTTTTTGGGGGGCTATAAAAGTTTTTAGATCAAGCTGATCTTTGTTTTTTCCCTTCATCTAGGTCTGAGTTACCCAACCAATAGTATAGTGGGAAATAGTACAGTGGGCCGTAGGAGGACTTCAACAGTGGATTTCCAATCACTATTGCTTTCCTATGGTTTGGCCCAACCGAGATTTATATTCCTAGGTTTGGATGGGATTGGTTGGTAAAAGGATCTATAAAAATGGATGAAGAAAATACATCATAGTGGGGCCTACAGAGCACTGGCAACCATCCACGGGGGTGGTGGCAGGGGGAGTAGCCAATCCGTTCCCTCAGGATCTTCGTTGTCTTGGAGAGAACTCCAACCAGCACACAATCCATTCGGCACTTGGGTCCACCTACTGAAAATTAGGTCTATAATGGACCACGCCATCTGAAAGAGTGGCATCCAAGCCGTCCAATATATTAGATGCAAGGAGAACTTGGCATCTTACAAGTAAATGATTGTGGTCCAGATATCCAGTGGACCACACCATTCTCAATATGAGTCATTCCAATCATATGCAAGTGTAGCATGTCCAACAAAAGATCCGCACACCAAGTGAAGATTGCCTAATCTAGACCGTCCAATATAAGTGCCTAGTCCAAATCCCAGGAAGAGTTAGGCAAAAAACATGTGTTGTCCAAATATTCAGTGCACCACGCCAAATGATTCTGCCCCCAATAACAAAAACCCCATCATCAGTGTATTAGGTCCACATATCCAGTGGGCCACACCAATTGACAGTGGTTTGAGACAAAATTATTAACAATGTCAGTCAGCCGATAATATGTAGGTGTGGAAGGCAATTGCCAATGGTTGATGGTCCCCAAATCAATAAAACCATACAATCACAGATCAAAAAAATAACATGCATGCAGTTACACAACCTCATATAGCTAGAATTTAAAAATAACAAGTATTGCAAAGAAAAGAACGATGATGGCAATCAGAACTGCACAAAATCTCTCCCCAAATGATGGGGCAAGATCATCAGTCGCCGTGGCCCTAGAAACCATGGCCCAAGTCATCTGTTGGATAGACGAAGTTGACTAATGATGTATGTTAACCTCGTCTGAATATGCGGTGACATGAACTGCATGAGATTTTGTGGCAAGCCTCGAGTGTGCACTGGTCCCACCGAAGTAACCGTCCCAGCATGCAACAGCTTCTCTCCAATTCTTAAAAGCCTGGTGTCTCCCTTCGCTGAATTCTTAGACCTCCAACCTAGCATCATCTCACGTCAAATAAATGCCCAGTCAATAGCCCACGAGTACAACGTAGTACTTTTCTTTTGCCATCTACATTGACATGTCCATTATTGGCATGAGATACATGTATTGGAATAGGATCGCGCTTAAAAAAATACACAAAATTGTCCCACGACAAATAAAAATACAATGAAAGGATCTGAATTTCAAAACTTGTTAGTATGTGCCCCTTGTCCGAACGAAGTGTGTGGCTCTTTCTGTCTTAATGTGCACACAACAAGCATGTAAAACCACATATATTAAACATATTAAACCACAAAACAACCAGTATTACCACACCATTCAAATTGGCATACACTGTATACCAATTATATCAATCTAAAAAAGAAAAAAAAACCATCATCAGTGAATAAAAAAGTAATACATGCCCACAAAGAAACAGATCAATAGAACGACAGACCAGTCCCTGTTAGATCGACCCAATCCCTGCATCACCAAAGTTATCGCGGAGTATTTTCTTCAACCATTCGACGCATCGCTTGGGTCGAAGACTGATAAAGGATGATGCCAGCTTCTTGTCCCTACTCAACAATTGACCAACTTCGATAAACTCTGACTTGGTCAACCCTTGCATCTCTTCCAGAATATCAAGTACCTTACTAGTACGATTGACCTCTTTGTTTAGGTCAAAATCACGTATAGCCTCTACAACGGTCTTAAGAAAGATGCCGAGTACATCGCAGGGACGAGGAGGCCGCATATGTTTCTTTAATGCGGTTCTACCTCGGCCACTATTAGAATCGAAAGTTTGAGTAGGAGTGTCATGGGATGCAAGTTTTTCGCTGGAAGGAGTCTCCAAGGAAAAATGATTGGTCCCTGTCCAGTCTGCTACGTGGTCCTCTGAGAGGTCAATGATATCATCAAGATCATCTTCGAGGTCTCTCTAGGCCTCATTGAGATCTCGCTGAACCTAAGAGGTTGATGTGGCCATACTCATACTTCCTTATACATATCGTCTCGTGGCTTGATCAGATCCTGCGATAACCGCAAGGTCATCCATTCTATCGATCTTTTTCCCACGAAGTCTTTCAGCACGCGAGTGAGACTGCAGCCATAAAATATAGTTGTAAGCTAACAAAAGTACATGTGATTTAAGGGTTTGTAAATGTGTTTTGTAAACTGCACTTTTATTTCACATACTCTAAGGTATTCCTCCCAAACCTATCAGGGGCCGTAACCACCATGCGCTCATTATCCCATCCAAACCCACTCGCCACCAGCATGTTCTTCACGTCATTATATTCTCGCTTATAATATCTCAGTCTGTATGCTTCGTGACCTCTTTAATCGTTGCTTGGTAGGCTTCCCTCTTGAAACCATTATTCGCTTTACATCCCAATGCAATCTATTCGAATAGTGTGTCGAAAAGAACATGATCCATTTCTCTAGTCCATTTGATTTTAGCCTCTCGATACAGAGGCTTAGTGAGGGATTTCACGGTCTTTCCACGTGGAGAACATCGATTTGGCACCACAGGTGTCTTAACTGGTGATTGCATCGGTGTCGATGTATCATTGGACCAGAAGTCTACCATTTCACCTATGCATGCAACACGTGTCAAGTACAAATGAAATTTAGCTAATGTCAACCATTTTTGTTGAGAAACTATATGTCATAAGCATGATTAATTAAAAATTGAACATTCCTGATCAGAGTTATATTTCAAACTTTTGGAAAACTATAATTCCATAGGCAAGTAATTAATATTACGAGCATCTAAGTCCAGTTTGTATGGAAAATTGCGAATAAGAAATAAAATTAATTTGACTATCTACTCCTATTGTTCTGGTGCGCATCTGTCCACATTCAAGATGCAATATCATCCCACACTCAAATCCAACCATCCTTCTCTCGCTTAGTAACTCGCAGAACCATTACCTCTCGTCATTTGTTGATACCTCATGCGGTGTTGGGTTACTCTCCCCTTCAGCAAAAGATATGCCAGCGTCATGTAGGTCCTGATGAGAGTCATGTTCGGTTCGTATGAAATTGTGTAACACAGCATGTTATAATATTTTTCACTTGTGTGTGTAACTCATATTGAATGACTGTCTTTAATATGGGAAATATGCCTTTCATTTTATCAAAATAACGCTCGATTGCATTACGCAATTATGCATGTCGGTAATTAAATAGCTCCATGTTTGTGGACGCTCTCTTGGTTCGATACTCCTATAAGTGGTATCGCATGCCCTGGTATTGAGCCAATAAAATCAGGTAAATGCGCGTATCCAACATCGACAACATAATATTTCCCTACACAGTTGAAAAGGGCAAGCTCCAAGTCCTAGAGGGGGGTGGATAAGATTATGCCAAATAAAAATAAAATGCATAAAGATAACACAGATAACAACAATATAAAATAACCTCAAATGCACAAGTATTGAGAGGTTGATACAAACGTTGTTTTAAGGACAACCTTACACCAAAAAACCAATGGCTTCTGGTAGAATAACCTAATTTCTAGAACGTCGATGAGTATCAAAAACTCAAACTGATACAGAGGCAAAAGAAATAAACCTAACTATAACAACATTCACCACAAAAGCATAAAATAGATTACAACATTCACATGCATAAACAAATACAATCACCCACCACAACTCCAAGAATTATAGTGGTTCATGTGTGTACATCAAATGTTCACAAACAACCACAAAACTACTTCACTTCCAATATCCACACCCATAGGATATTGGCTTTCACTAAGAAAGAAGGATTTTCAAGGTTCACCTTAAAACCTTTACAATTGTTTTTCAATAGGGTATCACAATTTAAAAACCTCACATACAAAAATTTTCTAGCTATTTCAGTCAAAACCAAAATGAAAGATTTTCTGACAATCTTACTAACCATAAAGTAATAAATGAAATATACTTATTTGAAGAAAGATCTTCAATGTAGCCGTTAGAACTGCTTCTTTGTAGATGATAATATTCAGTGTTCAATCTCACAGAAGAAAGGATTCTAAGTCTAGATGAATTTTAAATTAAATCCAACCTTTGGCTACTTGGATTCAATTTCTTAGATCTCACAAAGGGTTAAATCAAAATCCCATTTTTAAATCAAATAGAATGGAATCAAGAGATCAAGAAATTAAATAAACTATAAAGCTATTAAAATAAATTTTAAATACCTCACAATAGCTTTTCAATAGTGGGGATTTATCTCTCAGAGTGGTGGTTTGAATTGGCTTGGAATGAATGAAAAATTCTTAGAAATATCCACTATTTATAGGCTACAAATTGGTTCACTTGACTGGTCTTGGGTTCAGCTCGACTGGTTCTAGCCGAACGAAATTTCAAATTTTCTAGCGCGATCGGATAAAATAGACTCTCGACTGGTCGAGTGCATAAAAATCGTGTTGCTGGAGTTCGAGTTGAGCCACACTCAACTGGTTAAACCAGTCTCCACGACTGGTCGAGCAAGGTACTCAACTAGTTGAGGACCTACCAGAAAATTCTAAAAATTTGAATTTAAATCTGGACTGGTTGAACCAGTGCCTGGACCAGTCAAACCAAAACTAGAACTAGTTGAAGTACAACCTAAATTAAGTATAATGTTCCAACTTAAATATGCAATGTTAATGACCTAATCCTAAGGTCTTTCTAGGGTCATGCATATCTTAAATGTGAGTATTGAAATTGAACCATTGGTCACTTCGGTAGATAGGATACTTTGAAGCACATGAATCTTGACCTTGAATTCTTGAACTTGTTTCGAACTTGTGTCTTGAGACTTGAGCAAATGTACTTGAGCTTGTCCTTGTGACTTGAGCTTGAAATACTGTACTTGAGCTTGAGCTTTAACATAAGCATGAACTTTAAGCTTGAAGATTGAAGTAATGACGCACCTGACCTTGAGTACCTAAACTTGATGATCTTCAATTTATTTTGTTGTAGTTGAACAAGCGTACTTGTAGCACATATAACGTCGATGTAGACAACACTACACTCATCTTCGAATGAAGGTGAATTTCTCATCAATTTGAACTTGAAGGTAAAGTTTCCATCTATCAAAATAAGTCGAGCATACTGAAGTATTTTGGCACAACAAAATTTGACAATTTAGGGTGTTATATTTACAACTTAGTACTTATAATCTCCCCCTTTGTCAAATTTGTGACAAAATCAACTTATAAAAGATTAACCTATTCTAATACACAGAATCACTCAATTCAAACAAAATCTAACAACCACAAACTCCCCCTCAATCAACTCCCCTTCAACTTAAGCTCAGTAGAGACCTGTATTAAGAGATACATATACATTTTCAAAAAAAACTCCTTTCCACACAGTACATGTACATGCATATCCACATCTCAATTATCATAAAACAGATATATAAGCAATTAAATGCCCAATATCTCTCCCTTTTTGTCACAAAATGACAAAGGAAGAAAAGATAAAAATATGTGAAATTTAGTAACTAATAAGTGAAGGGAATGAGTGTGAAAGTTAGTAAATTAAACCATAAAAATAGGAGTATCAACATCAAACTAACTTAAACATGTCCAAAATTCAGAGTCACTAAGCAAAGGAAAGTTAAGTATTACAAGCACAACAAAAGTAAACAAAGTAATCAGAACTAGATGAAGAGGGAGATGGAATAGATGGATCAATCTGGTGTAATCCCTTATTTATGCGTCTAAAATATTTACGCATATACTTCATTTGTTTTTCTTGGAAAATTTTCAGTCCATCCACCTTCTCTTCCAGTGAGCGAAGGTGCTCATCAAAACCAGAAAGTTGAAAATCAGGATCAACGTCAACATCATCATATTCTAATTCATTAAAAATATCTTTCATATTGGCTTCAGTTGGCAGTGCATATTTCTCTCCAACTTCTCTAACTTCTCCAGCATCCCTATCAGATTGACAAGTTGTTAATCTCAAATTCATTTTGTTGATATTTGAGTTGTTGAAAGGTAGATGAGAAGTAGGAGCTTCTCTAGGTGGCTTGACCACTGAACAGTGCAAAGCAAGAGTAGTCATCAAATAAGCAAATAAAATATCACTATGCCCTAGATGAAGTCAAAATTGGATAATGAAATAGCAGATTAACGAAGAAAAACATAGTGGAATGCTGGATACAACAGAATGAAGAATACACACCATAAAGGTAATCAGTTCAACCTTGTTACCAGATCTAGGGTATACATTGAAAATAAAAATGTGATGTAATACTCTATATCTAGGCAACATCTGATTGGCTCGGAACGCATTCTCGAACCTCCATTCCAAGTCCATGTTACATAAATTTTTGGTTAATAAACATTTTTTCGATTCATTCAATTTTTCAGCTAATATTGGAATAGGAATTCATTTATCATTTACTTGAATGTCCATCAACCTAGAAATTAAGTGACGATCTACTTTATATGAGCCTTCACTAAACATGATATTGAAGGTTAGATCTTCAATAGAAACATCACTTATACACGTATACATTACTTGTGCAATGGAGCGGTATGTCGTTCCACCCCAATTCAGAATGTTATCCCATCCTACAGCAACTTAGAGGGAATAATGTTGAATTAAACAAGATGGATAGCATTGACGGTCAACTCAACAATTATGTTGTGGAGACGGATATCTCACACATATTCCAGGCCTCTTCGGGTGGTCGAAGAGTACGCACCAAAATGGAACGAGAAGAAAATGCTCGAGTAGGTTTCTTCTTCGGTTTACCTTCCATTGCAAGAGTAAACAAGAAAAAGTAAAAAAGGATTTAAAGGTTTCAAACCCAACAGATTTTTAGGTAAAAAAACCCAACAAACCACAATAAAACTTGAAATAAAAAAAAGATTCAAGCAAGATGAAACCTAAAGAGCCTAAATCCAAAAGGAAATTGAAAATGAACCACTTACAAGAATTGAAGGTGAGTTCGACCAGTTAAAAAATTGGCTTGAGAAGAAGATGAAGATTTTGGAGAACAAGAGATTTTTCACCCTAAAAGGGGGTTAGGCCCGCACACCACGATTGGTTGAGTACATGCTCGACCAGTCGTAGGAGTACATGTTCGACTAGTCGTGCTACGACTGGTTGAGCATGTACTTGACCAGTCGTGAGAGCACAAAAATGCATATATTATAGATTTTTTTTCTCAAATTAAAAATACACAATAGTACAAGCATGTAATTATGAACATTTCAAGAAGAATTACATATACAAATATCCAATTTTAATTTGGAAATTTTTTATTTGTCAAGTGGTTTAGTAAATATGTCAGCAAGTTGGTTTTTAGTTTGCACATAGTTTAAAGAAATAATTTTCTCTTCCATTAATTCCCAAATATTTTGATACATAATATCAATATGTTTAGTACGGGAATACGAGAATGCTAGATGGAATTCTTAGAGATATTGATTGCGCTAGAGTTATCGCAATATAGAATCATTGTGTCTTACGTAATCCAGTAATCGTTCAGCATTCTTTTCATTCACACAAACTGAGTGCAAGAATTTTCAACTGCGATATATTCAGCCTTAGTTGTGGATAGGAATACGGAACTTTGTTTCTTACTATGCCAGGAAACTAAACAGTTCCAAACATAAAAATAACTACCGCTAGTGGATTTTTTAATCGTCTATATTCCCAGCCTAATCAGCATCCGAGTATTCAGTTAATTGAACATTAGTATTGAGTGGATACCATAGATCTAAATTAACTGTACTTGCAACATACCTAATAATCCTCTTGACAACAATCAGGTGGGATTCCTTAGGTTTAGATTGATATCTAGCACAAATTCCTATGCTGAATACAATATCAGGTCGACTTGCAGTTAAATATAACAGACTGTCAATCAAACTGCAATACAACTTAGGATCTATGCTCTTACCTGTTGCATCTTTAGATAGCTTAAGAGTTGTACTCATAGGAGTATCAAAATGCTTACCACTTTCAAAATCAAACTTTTAACCAAGTTTAGAGCATACTTGGTTTGAGAAATGAAAATACCATCTTTAAGTTGTTTCACTTGTAGACATAGGAAGTAATTCAGTTCTCCAACCATGCTCATTTATCACTTGGACTTCATCAACTTTGCAAACTCAATAGATAGGTTAGAATATGTTAAGCCATAGATAATGTCATCAACATATATCTGCACTATAAGTATGTGTTCATTATTTTTCTTAACAAATAAAGTTTTATCAACACTCTCCATAATGAAGTTATGACTGAGTAAAAACTTAGTCAACTTCTCATATCATGCCCTGAGAGCTTGTTTTAAACTATAGAATGCCTTTTTCAGGCGATTAATACGATCAATATGTTTATGGTCTTCAAAACTCTTTGGTTGTTTTACATAAACTTCCTCATGTAGATTATCATTCAAGAAAGCAGTCTTGACATCCATTTGATAAATTTTAAATTTTTTGAAATAAGCAATGGATATGAATAATCTGATGGATTTAAGACGAGCTACAGGGGTAAAAGTTTTATCATAATCAACCCCTTCTATCTGTGTGTACCCTTGTACAACCAGTCTAGCCTTATTTCTTATAATATTCTCTAACTCATCAGACTTATTTTTAAAGATCCACTTGGTTCCAATGATATATTTATCAGCCGATATAGGAACCAAATGCCACACATCATTTCGAATGAATTAATTTAGTTCATCTTGCATGGCTACAATCCAGTTTTCATCAGCAAAAGCCTCTTTTAGATTAGCTAACTAAATTTAGGAAGTAAAACACACATAATTGCATATGTTTTCTAATTATTTTCATATACGCACATCAGTGAGAGGGTTACCTAGTATTCAATCAGTAGGATGGTCTTTAACTGATCCAAGTTCAGTGTTGACTTGATTAGATGAAGAGTCAGGTTTATCTATAAATTTGACTTCATCATCTTCTAAACTTGGAGGTGGTGTATTCAGGTGATCAGCAATAATAATATTTATGGATTCTTGAATGACACCAGTCCTCTTGTTGAGAATATGATATTATCAACTATTTAGAGCATACTCTAGGAAGATCCCTTCGTTACTTTTAGTGTTGAACTTCCCTAAATTTTAGTGGTCATACAAAATATAACACTTACCGCCAAGAACTTAAAAGTATTTAACTGTGGGCTTTTTATTAAACCACACTTCATATGTTGTTTTATCTTTTGATTTTCTCATGTAAACATAATTAATTATATAACACGCAGTGTTCACAGCTTCAGTCCAAAGATTTTTAGGTAACTTAATGCTATTTAACATAACCGTGGTCATTTCTTAAAGCACACGACTTTTCCTTTCAACGACCCTATTTTATTGAAGAGTCTTAGGTGAAAAAAATTCATGCGATATCCCGTGATCGCTACAGAACTTCTCAAAATTGCTATTCTCAAATTTCGATCCATGGTCACTTCGAATTTTAGAGATATTCGTTTCATTTTTAGTTTGAATATGTTTAAGTATCCTTTTCACTTCATCGAGAGTTTTAGACTTCTCTCTCATGAAAGTTACCCATGTATATCTGGTAAAATCATCCATAATTATTAGAAAATATTTCTTTTCACCTTAACTCTCCGTTCTAATAGGTCCAACGAGATCCATGTGGAGGAGTTCAAGGGGTTTAGATGTGGCAAATGAGTTCACTTTCTTATGACTACTCCTTATTTATTTCCTGATTTAACCTTCGCCACAAATATTATCCATTTTCTTTAATTTGGGTAGACCTCTTATTAGATTGGCCTTGCTCAGTCTATATAGATTTTGGTAGTTTACATGTCCAAAGCATTTGTGCCATAACTTGGTCTCATTGTTTGGACCATGTAACAAGATAATTTAGACGAGCTATAATCACTTACAATATAGCAATTTTCAAATGTTCTTTGACCATTTAATATCACACAACCTTTCTCATTAGAAATCTCACAACCTTGATTAGTGAATTTGACACTATGTTTATTATCACAGATTTGTGAAATACTTAAAAGGTTATGCTTAAGATCTTCTACGAATAAAACATTTTCAAAAGGAGGAAGATTGAAAAGTTGAACCGTACCTTGGCCAATTATTTTGCAGTTGCTCCCATCACCAAATGTGACTAACCCGTCAGTCACTTCTTTGTAGTTGGTAAACAAATCTCTGTCACCTGTCATGTATATAGAGCAACCAATGTTTAGGTACCACTTTGATTGACTCTTAGCCTTAAAAGCGATGTGGACAACTAGACAAGTAACCTTTGGGACCCATTTCATCACGATTTTGGCTTTTGGAGCACTGTTGATTTTTTTACGCTTGTAGTTATTATTAATTTTACCATTCGAGTTAGTTTTCAAAAGCTCCTAAAGCAAATCAACAATCTTCTTAGCTAAGGGATTATAATTTTGATTTTTAAGATTGATATGGTTAATATTAGGTTTGGTAGCTTAAAAAGTTTTAACATTTTTAAACCATTTTGATTCAAGCTTTTCCCTTTTGAGTTGGAGGACTCTCCTTTAACAAACTTAGAAATAATCTTATTTTTCAGAGGTATGCTTTTATCATAGCTCATACCTGATCTATCTCCACATTTTCTTGATTCGATTAGTAATTTTTTAAGTTTAGGGTCTCCTTGGGTATACCTCCAAGTATCCTTTGAACTCAAGAGAGAAGAGACTTCCATTTTTAATTTCTCGTTTTCTGATTTTAGGTTTTCAAGTTGAGATGCTTTGAAATCTAGATCAAATTTAATTTTTTTCAAAACAATCAGAATATGCGATTTTTCTAAAACTAAGTTTTCAAAATCCTCTTTTAACTTTAAAAACTTTTCTTTTTAAAGTTTTAAGCTTGACAGCAATCTTACAACTCTCCCTATATAGGACATTTTAGGCATCCTGAAGATCGTCTTTGTTTTCAGGGTCACTCCTCAGATTTTCATATTCAGTTGTATTACAACTATCTGTGGAAGTGACTCCGACTAAAGTCATTAGGGCCTTGACTTCACTTGTAAATTCGGGTTCTAAATTATCCTACTCAGAAGAAGTTTCAGAGGAGGACGATTCATCCCATGTGGCTAACATGCCTTTTCTCCTTGGCTTGTCCCTTTTAGGGCACTTATTTGCCAAATGCCTGTATTTATGACAGTTGAAGCATTGACTGTCTTTTAGTGATTTTCAATTTTTAATTCTACCATTTTTCTTCTCAGGGGGTTTTTGAAAATCAACTCTCTTTTTACTTTTGAAAATCTTATAAAACTTCTTGGCTACTAAGGCCATAACATCCTCTGAGTTTTCACAATTAGAATTATTACTATTATCTTGAGAAATACATTTAGATGATTTAAGGGCTATTAACTTACCTTTAACAGCCTTAAAATTTTACTCGTAAGTTTGTAGAGAACCGACAAGCTCTTCCACCCTCATATTATCCGTGTCTCGAATTTCCTCAATGGCTGTTACCTTAGAATTGAACCTTTTAGGAAGTGAGCGCAGTATCTTTGCACAAACTTTACTTTCTAAGATGCTATCTCTAAGACCCCACATTGAGTTGACTATGTCATTCAGTTTTGTATAGAAGTCTGTGAATGATTCATTTTCTTTCATATGTATTTCCTCAAGCCTAGTGGTGAGGATCTGAACCTAAGACTTTTTGATAATAGTCGTTTCCTCGTGTGTCATTTCTAAGATATCTCAAACTTGTTTTGCAATTTCACAAGATATAATTCTTTTGAACTCATCTGGTGATAGTGCACAAGTGATTTCATTTAAAACTTTAGCATTGACATTGCTCTCATTTTTCTGAAGAGTGGTTCACATATAATAAGGTGTTTCTTTAACAATCTTAGTTCCATCGATGCCTAGAACTTTAGATGTAGGTGGGTTCCATCTAGTCACTGTGGCTTGCCACATGCTCTCATCGATAGATTTCAGAAAGATTCTCATCCGGGCTTTTCAACAAGCATAATTGGAGCCATCAAACGGTGGTGGCCTAGTAATAAAAAGACTATCAAAATTTGACATATTAAGAGCTTGAGATCGCTTATCTCAGGAAATTAATCCAAAGGAATGAGCTATTAGGCTCTGATACCACTTAAAAAGGGCGAGCTCCAAGTCCTAGAGGGGGGGGGGGGGGGGGGGGGGGGGGGTGTGAATAGGACCATGCTAAATAAAAATAAAATGCGAAAAGATAACATAGATAACAGCAATATAAAGCAACCTCAAATGCACAAGTATTGAGAGGTTGATACAAACATTGTTCTAAGGACAACCTTACACCAAAAACCAATGGATTATGGTGGGATAACCTGATTTCTAGAACGTCTGTGAGTATCAAAAACTCAAACTGATATAGAGATAAAAGAAATAAACATAGCTATTACAACATTCACCACAAAAGCATAAAATAGATTACAGCATTCACACACATAAACAAATAGAATCACCCACCACAACTCCAAGAATTATAGTGGTTCGTGTGCGCACGCCAACTATTCGTAAACAGCCACACAACTACTCCACTCCCAATATCCACACCCACAGGATATTGGCTTTCACTAAAAAAGAAGGTTTTCCAAGGTTCACCTTAAAACCTTTACAATTATTTTTCAATGGGGTATTACAATTTAAAAACTCCACATCAAGATTTTCTGGCTATCTCAGTCAAAACCATAATGAAAGATTTTCTAGTAATCTTACAAACCACAAAGTAATAAATGAAATATACTTATTTGAAGAAAGATCTTCGATGTAGCCGGTAGAACTGCTTCTTTGTAGATAATAATGTTCAATGTTCAATCTCACAGAAGAAGTGGTTCTAGGTCTAGATGAATTTTAAATTAAATCCAACCTTTGGCTACTTGGATTCAATTTCTTGGATCTCACAAATGGTTAAATCAAAATCCCCTTTTTAAATCAAATAGAATGGAATCAAGAGATTAAGAAATTAAATAAACCAAAAAGCTATTAAAATAAATTCTAAATACCTCACAATAGTTTCTCAATAGTGGGGACCTATCTCTCAGAGTGGTGGCTTGAATTAGCTTGGAATGAATGAAAAATTTTGAGAAATATCCACTATTTATATGTTGCAAATCGGTTTACTCGGCTGGCAGGAAAAGTCGACTCAATTCGAGACTTATACCATTGCGACCGCACCGTCGCCGCGGTTCCGATACTGCGTATTACGGACCAAGGCAATACCCAGGCTAGGAGATATGTGCCCGCGTTCAGTTTGAGGAAAACGGCACGCAATTGCAAAACCCAAGAGAGAACATGTCAAATCAATCCCATCAATCACCACATCATGTCAAGTACAACCACCCCTCCCCTAAAGTCAACTCTCTCTTACAAACTCATCCCTTACATGTCAAGTACGCATCACCCATCACTCACACCCATCCCATCCTCTCTCTCTCTCTCTCTCTCTCTCTCTCTCTCTCTCTCTCTCTCTCATTTTCTCCACTTCTTAAACAAACCTCACGCAAGCCAACGACCCAAACATTTTTCATGGGAGAGGAGAAGCTATGTGTGGCCCACTTCCTATCTCTCATCTCTACCATCCAAAGAACATCTCGACCGTTGAAATCCACCCCTTGGAACTCTAGATCATGTTGGCAGAAGAGGGAAGAGAAGATCCTATGGTGGGTGCTCTTCTAAGGTTTGATTTATGTGATTTTGATGATTTGAGGGTCCACTTAGGGTGGGACCTATCTTAATGTGTGCATTGTTTAGGAAGGGCCTATAGTGGCCGGGTCTCTCCCCTTCACACTTTCTCTCTCCTTCTCTCTCTTTCATTTTTTATGATGATGATGAGGTGTGTGGCCCACCTGGTGTGTGTGTGTGTGTATGACCCACCATGATGTATTGTATGTGATCTTGATTAGGGTGGGCCAGATGGGCCAGGACCTACTGGACGGGCTGCTGTCCAGACCGCCCAGCAGGCCTAGACGAAGGCAAAACCCCAAATACCAATTTGATTCAAATTGTGGGCCACTACATGTGGATCCCTCCTCAATGTATGCTTCTAATCCATACTGTCCATCCTATTTCCCTGCTCATTTTAGGCGTTGAGCCGAAAAGTGGAACCAATCTGAATCTTTGGCGGGCCATATCCTAGAAAACAATATATCATATTGTTAAAAATATGCTAGGGCCCACTGCGATGTTTTCGTGCATCAAATATGCTGAATATTAAACTTGTTAGATGCGTCTCGGGCCATAGAACTCAGCAGGTGGATTGGATCTTCATGATGTCGGGCCCACCTATGAAAAACCCTAATAAAACAAAATATATATATATATATATATATAAAATAATATAACCAGCACATGGACGTGGGACGCTGTCGCTACCAGCGTCTCTGGACGTTGCTGTCAGCAACATCCTTGCTTCTTGCTTGAAGGTGAGACAGTGGCCCCCATCACAGGCCCCACCATGACATATGTCGAACATCTGAACTGTGCATTTGATGGGTCTCCTTAAAAAAAATGAGATGTTCCTAAAGATTCGCCGTTCATGGAACTCAAGTGGTCCACACCACTACCAGTATGAGATTGAACGTTTACCATTGAAACCTCTTTTATGTCAGAGGAGTTTTGGATCCACCGTGATGCCCGTGTTTTATCCATAGCCCACCTACGTGGAGCCCATCGTGATGTGTCTGTTTATCCAGACTGTCCAACCATGGCCTGGTCATGGGCCCCACTTATGATGCATGTGTTTCATCCGCCTATCCAGCGTCCAGAGTCTGGACGGTGGACTGACCCCCTTTCAAAAAAAATAATATAATAATATATTATAACATTATATACATATATGTGTGCGCGCGCGTGTGTATCTGGTGGGCCCCATGTGGGACCCACCTGCTGGACGGATTGGCTGAGGCACTTCACACGTGCCATAGTTGATGTATTGACGTCAATGAGTTCCATGGGACCCACCTTAGAGGCAGGTGTTTTATATTCACATCGTCTGCAATTGGACAGTGGTACGTACAGCCCACCATGGTATATGTACTTTATCTTAGCGGTTCACCTCCAGCATGTGGGGCCCATTTGATGATGTGCTGGATCAACACCGTTCAGCCCACGGACATCGGGTCCCATGTAGCACCCTGGACGGTGGGTCACAATACCCTATGCATTTCATCCAGTCGTTCATCTATATGGACGCTAGATGTTGTATATTTTATTTTATACTATAATATTATATATATTGTATTATATTTATATATATATTATATTGGTTATATATACTATATAAGATTATATAATACAATATATTATATTAAACGTATTTAGGTGGGCCACACCCACGTGATGACTCCACGTAATTCATCCAGCATCCAGCAATGGACGACTGGATGCTAATTTGTCTTATTATTATAATATATAATATTAAGATATAATTATAATTAATATAATACTTTATTTTAATTTATATAGTTTGTGGTGGGCCCCACGTGGGACCCACTTGCGCCGTTTGAGGGTCATACAGCTACTGCATTGACGTCCGCTGGTTCTGGGGACCACCTGCTGAGTGGTTTGCACCACCCCAGCCGTCCATGTAGTCGGGGCCACCATACATATCCACACTGTCCACCCATTTAGCTAGCTCGCCTTAAAGCTTGAGGCAAATAATAATAATAATAGACAGATAGATCTAATGTCAGATGGACCACACCGTAGAAATAGTGAAGTAGAACGTTTGCCACCAAAACCCTTTTTGGGTTATAGAAGCTTTGGACCAATATGACATTTATTTTCCTCTCAATTTAGGTCTTTGTGACGTTATGAACCTACTGGATGGAAAATAAATTCTATGGTGGGTCCCTCTAAATTTTAACAATGGAAATCATTATCACCACTGTTGTTTATGGTATGGTCCAGATGATCTTATGATCTGATTCATTGTTTGGATAATGCTCTAAAATGATCTCTATAGATGGGTGAATGGAGTAGTTGGAGTGGCCCATTTGATATGGCCTATTTGATGTATTTTGGGCCCATTTAAAAGGGCCCGAGGTGATGATCCTGGGGCACATTTGATACGTCCCGATGTGATGTATTGAGGCCCATTGATGCAGCCCACTTATATATTGAGGCCTACTAATGCAGCCCACTTGTCGTATATTGAGGCCCATTGGTGCGGCCCATTGATCCGACCTAATTCGATTCGGCCCATTGATTCGGCCCAATTCGAATCGCCCATCGATTGAGATTCCACCATGATGTATGTGGTGATGTTTTTGGCGGTCATGCCTTGGGGGCAATGCCGGTTTGATATCCACATTGATATGCAATGATGGTTAGATGTCCTCATTGTGACCTTCCTGTAGGCTTTGTTAGGCCCATTCGCACCATTCTCTAAGTGGGTTAACCCAAATAAGTGGGCCCCATTCGCCATAGACAGATGGTTTCGTGCCATCAGATTTGATATAATCATGGCTGTGGGCCGATCTTTGTATTATGGTTGATCGGCTGTCCACCTGTGGACCCCACTTTGTTTATATACTGATTGTCGGTGCCGATTATCGATGCTGATTATCGGTGCCGACGAGGCCGATCTTGATTGTCGAGGCCCATTGTGATGTATTCAAGGCCCATGGGATGTGGCCATTGTGATATATTTCTGTCCCATATGATGAGGCCCGACTTGAGGTGTATTAGGCCCGTGTGAGCAGCCCATTGCGATGTATATTAGACCTGTGAGATGCGACCCACTTGATGTATATGTGGCCCACGAGTGAGGCCGATCATGATGTGTATTAAGCTCTTGATTGAGGCCCATGGTGTTGTATATATGGCCCTTGTGGGAGACCATGAGTCCACTGTATGTTAGGCTCTATATGGGCTATTCATCGAGGACAATATTGGTTAAATGTCCACATTTTTGAGGTTGATTGTCGATACCGGGTATTGATACCGATTATGAGTATATGTCCGCATAGCATCATAATACATGCCCATACGCATCATCTGCATGTTTGTTATGAGATGTAGTTGACCATTGCATGTGTCATTGAGCAGGTTGTTATGAGACTCCCTGGTAGGCGGAGGTTATCTCACATGAGTGCACGGTATACGCAGGATTAATGCATGACTGGATTGTATGACTCATGCATCTTGCATTGTGTGTTGTGATTACTGTATGCCCTAGCGACATCAGGGTCGTAGCCTCCACAGGTATATTGTGGTGGGACACCGAAAATATTTGGTTCGAGCATCGGGCTGTCATAGATAGCCCTGGGTGAAAATCTCTAAAACCCTCTTGGTACCAGAAGACACCCCAACGTCGAGACCGAGTGGAAATACATGAGCGCCCGAGTGCCGAATACCAAGAGGTCGCGTCTCCCACTGTGCCGTGGTCGGTTGGGACGGGGTGTGGCCTTACCTGCCCGAGCGTAAGGGGCATTGCTAGGCTGAGTCTGACCAGCTCGAGGAATGGGTCCGCTTTCGACGTGCCGAATAGGCATTGATAGACTATTGGCCAGGCGGATAGTGAGGTTTCTTACGCTCACTTGGACTGTGCGGCTGGGAGAACGGTAGTGCCATTTGGAGTGTACTAAACTCCGATGATGATCCTAGAGAGGAACCGTATTGATATGTGGACTTATTGAGTAGGAGTTGCATGTTCATTCATTCATTCATTCACTATCCACTCGGGCTGGTGGTGCGCAACTAATTGTTGTGTACCTTCGTTATGACAAGGATTTTGGTTGGGCGTGCGACTAACCTGAGATCAGGAGTTTACCACGTTGAGTCTGACTATCCAAATTTAGGTATGAGACTGGTTTGGATAGAAGTCCCTTGTGATGGACCCTATAGCCTGCGATACTACGTACTATCATCCCGACTTCACACTCCAGCATAGTCATTCTATTCACACCACATATTGCATTACATTTGCGGCATGACTTTTAGGTTACTATGTTTCGGCATTTACATAGTCTAGATACGGCTGACGCTATTCTTAAACTCATTAGGAATTACATATTGCATCACATCCTCGGTATCTAATATTTGGCTCTTTATGACTCTTCATTTGTATAGTTATTCTATATTGTGCATTCTGAGATTGATTGACTCGTGAAATTATCCGTATTTTTGCTTACTCTATTATCGTATGATTTATGATCTTGTCAGTATTTCTGTTTACTCTGATAATTTATGATCTTGTCTGTATTTATGCTTATTCCGATGTTGTACGATTTATGGATTATCAGCATTTTCGGTATTGTATGATGACGTC
The DNA here is from genome assembly GCA_037074715.1 of Magnolia kwangsiensis. NCBI lineage: Eukaryota > Viridiplantae > Streptophyta > Magnoliopsida > Magnoliales > Magnoliaceae > Magnolia > Magnolia kwangsiensis. The sequence goes on along the minus strand of CM073574.1, from coordinate 125,360,989 downwards.
ATTGTATTGAATACTTGGCACTTACCTTGTACACACACTTACACCACCCTCTAAGCTTTCTATAAGCTTATGTAAGACCCGTATTTTAGTCCGTACCGTTCCGTAGACTTCCGCGGTCTTACCGGTTGAATTCCGGCAACCTTCGACCCTTAACCGATATTAATGCGCAACCCTAATTCATATGCCGTCAACCCGTATCGACTCAACTCAAGACCATTACCATAGCGACCGCACCGTCGATGCGGTTCCGATGCTGCGACTCGCGCGCTGAGGCGATACCCTGGTCAGGAGATGTAGGCCAGCGTTCGATGCGAGGAAAAAGTTGCGCGTTGCGAAACCCAAGAGAATCTCTATGAGGTGTCACATCAATCTATCAATCCATCACATATCAAGTACATGTCAAGTACACATCACTTTTTCACCCTTCCCAAGCAAGCCTCAAAAGTCAAAAGTTTCTTACAAAGCCCATGCTTTTCTTACACAAAAAGCCACCAAAGTAAAAAAGTTCTTACACCCATCACTCACCACATCCATCCATCACCCATCTCTCTCTCCCTTACAACTCTCTCTCTTTCTCATTTCTCATCTCATTTTCTAAAGCAACAAAAATCCCACATATGAGAATTCTCCAAGCCTCTCACTCTCTTTCAAAACTCCAAGTGTGGCCCACCTCTCCATCCCAAGATCTCTTATCCTAGCCATCCATTTCTCATCTCCTCCATTGAAATCGAAGCTAAGGTGCTAAGGAACCCATTAGAGCAAGAAGATCGAACGGTGAGTGCTTGATGTTAGTAGTTTTTCATATTTTTAAGATGGGCCAAGTGAGGCCAACTGATCAATGGTTTGGATCTCACTTGGGACCCTAAGTTGTGGCCGATGGACCACTTTGATCATCATGATCATTCATGATGGGGCCATTCTCTATGGACCCCATCATGATGTTTATTTTATTGCATTAGGAATGTCATCTAGACCGTCCATATTAGTGGGGAAAGGATCCCCACCGTTGATTTTTGATTTAGGTGGTCCCATGTGTAAAGGGACCTATTTGATTTTTTGATTTCTTCAAGAGAGGGCTCATAGTGGCGGAGCCTTCCATCTCAAGCATGTCCCACCCTCTATTTTCTCTCTATCTCTTTCTTTCCCTCTCTATTTCATTTTTCTCTTATGAATCAAGTTATGGTTGTGTGGCCCACTTGAATGGACCCCATCGCGAGGCATGAATTCTATCCAACCATCTACTAGTGGGGCCCATTTTGTTGTGTGGCCCACTTGAATGGACCCCATCGCGAGGCATGAATTCTATCCAACCATCTACTAGTGAAGCCCATTTTGTTGTGTGGTATCCACACCATACTCCATGAGGTGGCCGACCTAAGCAGGGCCCACCTCTAATGTATTTGTTTCATGCACGTCCAGCACGCTGGACGTGGGTTGGGAAACACAAATATAAGCTTGTTTCCAAGCTTTTGGGTGACACACTCACCTAGGCCCCACCTTGATGAATGTATTCAATCCACACCATCTATTCCGTTTCCAAGTTCATTTTAGGCATTGAGCCAAAGAATGAGGTCAATCCGATGATCAGGCGGTATTTTTACCCTTCAAAGGCTATTAGGGCCCATCTTGTTGTTTCTACACGCCAAATAAATGCCAAACATTGGATTTTTACGGCATGTTTGGGCCTTAGAATCTAATGGGCGGAGTGAATTTCCTAGGGGTGGGCCCCACATGTGATTTTTTTTCAAACAATAAAAAAAAGAGAAAAAAAAGGAGGACGCTACAGCTGTCAGCGCTGTCAGCGCCATGCGGACGGACCAACCACCCACGGTTGCTGTCGTGGGCCCCACCATGATGTATATGTAACATCCACGCCGTTCATTTGGTGGGCCGCTTCCTGAAGGGGGTCCCCTCCAAAAATGAGGCCGATCTGACGCTCGAGTGGCCCACACTGTAGGAAACAGTGGGATTGAACCTCTACCATTGAAACATTTTTTTGGGCCCACATAAGTTTTGAAACAATCTGAAATTTGTGTTTTCCCTTCATCCAGGTCTAAGTGACCTTATGAATGGATTGGATGGCATATAAACATTGTGGTGGTCCCCACATGGGACCCATAGTGATGTATGTGTATTATATCCACCGTCCAGGCGGACGGTGGAAGCCCACCATGATATTTGTGTTTCATTCTCCCCATCCAGTGGACGGTGGAGCTGGGGCCCACGGAACTGCATGTGCATTATGCACACCGTCCAACCACAGTGGACCCCACCCTGGTGCATGTGTTCTATGTACACTGTCCAATGACAGTGAGCCCCACTATGATACGTTTATTAAATCCAAACCATTTATCCACTTTACAAGCTCATTTTGGGCATGAGCTTAAAATGATGAGTCAGATCCATATTCTAAGTGGACCCCACCTTGGCCTTTTTTAAGGCCCATCTTAATGTAGTGATAGTCGTCCATTGGGGGCCCACTTTGATGTGGATGTAAGGCCCATTTGATTTATATAAGGCCTATGGGTCGGTTTAGGCCCATTTGATTCATATAAGGCCTATGAGTTTAGGCCCATTTGATATGTATAAAGCCCATGGGATTAGGCCCATTTAAGACACATAAGGCCCACGTGATTAGGCCCATTATGATGTACTCTGAGGCCCATGAGTTATGACCCATTGCAATGTACCTAAGGTCCATTGGTGAAGCCCAGTAATGCGGCCCATTTGATGAACATAAGGCCCACTAATATAGCTATTGGATGTAATGAAGGCCCAATAGGATGTACTTAAGGTCCATTGCAATGTGTGAACCCAGCATGGTTTGTGTAATGATGTTTACTATGGGCTATGGCTTGGGAGCAATGATGGTTTGACGTCCACCTTGTAAGTATAGTGTTGGTTAAATGTCCGCATTATGACTCTCCCTAGGGTCATTGATAGGCCGTAATTATTGTGTGTAGGCCGTCTAGGCCCATCTGTGTTGTAAGGATAATTCATTACTTTATAACATGCTTAGTATAATTCCATTACTCATGCCCATACGCATCATATGTATGCTCGATATGAGGAATGCTTGATCATCGCATAAGCCATTAGGCTGAGACATTTACGGGACTCCTTATGAGATGGAGTGTCCCACATGAGCGCATGGTGTGCACAGGATTGTTACATGATTGCATAATGTGACTCATGCATATCGCATTCACATGACGTATGACATCAGGATCATAGCCTCCATAAGCATATCGTGGTTGGCAGGATTGGATACCGAAAATTTTATTCTACATGGGGTGCTATAGATATCCCTGGGTGAAAGTCCTTAAACCCTTATGGTACCAAGAGGTTGCTCTAACGTCTAGACCAAGTGGATAGATGAGTGTTGAGTGCCGATTACCAGATGACTGCGCTCTCCACTGTGTCGTGGTCGGTTAGAAGGGGGTGCGGCCTTACCCGCCCGAGAGTAGGGGGCAAAGCTAGGCTAAGTCTGACCAGCTTGAGGAATGGGTCCGCTATCGACGAGTCGAGCCCGATATTGGCAGACGGATAGTGAGGTCTCTTCCACTTACCTTATTGCACGCGATGAGGCAGCGATCTGGTTTAGAGTTAACTAGACCCCGGTGATATCCCAAATTTGAGCTGTATTGATATGTGGACATAGATGAGGATCTATATGCTTGAGTTGTATTTTACATCGCATGGCCTTGGGATGGCCGATATCATTCATGTCTTGCATCGCATAGCCTTGGTATGGCTAATGATATTATGGATCCATCTGCATATTCTGCATTGCTCTGATATTGCATGTACATATTACTAGCTTGCGCACACACTTTCACCACCCTCTAAGCTTTCTATAAGCTTATGCACGACCGTTGCGTGCAGGTGACGTTGGCTCACAGCAGCGTTGAGGCAGGAGCGCTTAGCAGATCGTTTTGGAGTTTTGTTCATCATCATTGTATTTCCCCTTTATGCTCATTGTACTTGTAAAGTTTTTTATCATAGTGGAAATGTAATGGAGTTCTTGGTTGTTGTTGTGGGTTATGCCTTTGATTATGCTTATTATGAATCAAACTGACGTTGAAAATCCTCCTCGTAGCATCCCAGGATTGGAACCTGGCGAATGGGCATTAGGAGCCGAGAATAGGGTTCTACGGAGGCTGTCGGCGTCGAATTCGGCGATTGAGAATTTGTGAGCCCGGTTTTTGAGTTTAGGGCGTGACAGCTTATGCACGATAGATACGTGCAGGTGATGTTAGGTTGCAGCAGCATTGAGCATGGAGCATATAGCTGTCTTATGGAGCTTTGATTTTATTTTAACATATGTATTTTCCCTTCAGCATTGTATTCAAAGTTTATATTAGTGGTTATATGATGATGATGTTGCCTTGTGATTTGGGTATACATGTGGTTATGCTTATTACGAGTTAAATGTAAAAAAATAAAATAAAATTCTCCTTGTAGGATCCCAGGATCGGAATATGGCGTATGGATGTTAGAAGCCGAGAATGGGGTACTCCAGTGGCTGTAGGCATCAGATTCAACGATCGGGATTCCTGTGAATCCGATTTCTGGGTTTAGTGCGTGACATCCTAGGTTCGGCTCGACTGGTCCTAGCCGAACGAAATTTTAAATTTTCTGGCGCGATCAAATTAAACAGACTCTCGACTAGTCGAGTGGCTCAATTGACTGGTCGAACAGAGAGCTCGACTAGTCGAGTGCATAAAAATCGCATTACTAGAGTTTGAGTCGAGCCACACTCGACTGGTCGAACTAGTCTCCACGACCGATCAAGTAAGGTACTCGACTGGTCGAAGACCTACTAGAAAATTGTAAAATTTTGAATTTAAATCTGGACTGGTCGAGAAAAACCTTGGACTGGTCGAACCAGTGCCTGGACTAGTCGAACTAGGACTGAGACTAGTCGAAGTAAAGCCTAAAAGTACAATGACCCAACTTAAATATGCAATGTTAATGACCTAATCCTAAGGTCTTTCTAGGGTCATGTATACCTTAAATGTAAGTATTGGAATTGAACCATCGGTTGCTTCGATACATAAGTCACTTTGAAGCACATGAAGCTTGACCTTGAATTCTTGAACTTGTCTCGAACTTTTGTCTTGAGACTTGAGCAAATGTACTTGAGCTTGTTCTTGTGACTTAACGTTAAAGTAATGTACTTGAACTTGAATTTGAGACTTGATCTTGAGCTTTAACCTAAGCTTGAACTTTAAGCTTGAAGATTGAAGTAATGATGCACTTGAGCTTGAGTACCTCGACTTGATGATCTTCAACTTATTTTCTTGTAGTTAAATATGCGTACTTGTAGCACATATAACATCAATGTAGATAACACCACGCTCATCTTTGAATGAAGGTAAACTTCCCATCAATTTGAACTTGAAGGTGAACTTTCCATCTATTAAAGTAAGTCAACCATACTGAAGTGTTTTTGCACAATAAAATTTGATAACTGAGGGTGTTAGATTTACAACTTAGCACTTACAACAGTTGAATCAATGTTCCATTAAATGGACACTCGAAGATTTCACAAGTATTAAGTAGATGAGTAATCTTTGAAAATTTAACCAATACCATGAGGGACAAGTAAGGGATCATCTGTTTGGGTCAGAGCGTTGTGTAGCACCCTCGCATCCGAAGCTGAACCCTCCCAGCCGGCTAATACGTATAGAAAATTCATGTCAAATGAACATGCCACGAGTACATTTTGAGAGAGGAATCATTTCCGATTGCGAAAGCTCACATGATCCGTTGCTTGAACATGAGCAGGTATATATGTCCCGTCATTTGAACTGACACAATCCTAGATGTATTTTATCAAATTTCTTTTAGGGATGGACTTGTTAGTAGGGGTATGTGAATAATAATATAGATATACATTGGCTATCAATGAAAATGATACCTGAAAGTATTGATCCCAACTTATATTTGTTTGGATCTCATTTTTCTGATCCTAGTTGTTTAACGAACTCTAGGTATAATGATACAATGACATCTAATACACGATGAAAGCGGCGGCTAACAGTTTCACCTGATTGAATAAATCTGTGCCTTATGACCCAATTGCTAACATTGTGGCCCACGGTGTGGAGGAAAATAACTACTTGTTCTTCTAGACTCACATTACGAGTATTGCACAGATGTGTCTTCTCGCGTAGTTTAGTACACAACTCAAAAAAAGCATCTCGACTCATCCTGAGTTGAGTTACACAATCCTCATCAGTCACCCGAATGATAGAGTTGATGAACCTTGTCCGCTTATCATCTTCGTGTCATGTTGGTTGTTTAAACATGTATACGCGATAGTATTCCCCAACTACTGTTACGCAAGCTACCATCGCTTGTATGACAACAGCCCGTTCCATCTCTTCTTCCTCATCATTATTCATTCCAAGCCAACTGTGCACCTACACGTGTATTTTACGATTGGATAAAACACTCATGGGCCATGAGTGTGTTTGGTGTTAAAACACATAAGATGTGTTAATATGGGATAAAGATCAACAATCTAAATCATCCATCATAATTAGCAACCCCACTATTACAAACAGTACAAGTTCTATTATAAATTATCTAAGTTTTATGAGAAGATCATTTAGCCACCCATTCACTAATATAAACCAACTCCATGCAACAGTTAAATTTATACACAAAATCAATATTATTCATAAAACTTCTCAACTCGCCCTCAAAATCCATCCACCACCCAAATCATTCATTAATTTGATTCATCAACCACCCACATGATCAGTTGTCAATTGCACATTCATGATTGCATGCAAACATCCATCTACATGCTTCCCACATGCGAGCATGCACATGTTGTTATGCATCACAAGCAACTTTTGACAATAATTCAAATAATAGTGGAAACAAAATAACATGGTACATACCTTAATTTTAGCTGAAAATAGGTTGTGTGCGATGAATTCCTGAGAAACAGAGTACTAAATCCTGTAACCTGAAGTTGTGGAAATATAACAACTTATTAGGAATAAAACGATTACAAATGATAGGTAAACAATAGCTTTTGACAAAGGCAAACATATGTCCAACATTAGAACTGCTATAAAAGAAAGGCCTGAAACTACTGGATGTAGGAACTAGAATAGCCCATAAACCAAATGTAGATATACATGAGCATATTGAACAACAACAATACCTTACCCATGGATGAAAATGCACAACAACAACAACATTCAATCGGCATGAGCAGAATATAAAGCAGCAATATCATTCCTTGAACATGAGCAAAATGTACAACAACAATACCAATCACAGCATGGATAAAGAATATAACAGTTCAATGGGCCATTCTGATCAGGCCCTTGATGGACCACAATGTAACAGTGTAGCAGTAGCAGGACTGGCTTCAATGGGCCATTCTAACAGCATGGATAAAGAATATAATAGCTCATGATCCTTGAAATTCATAATGTAAGGAAATGTAACAGTGTAGCAGTAGCAGAGTGCAATATATGTGCTACATTATAAGGTATAAAGTTGAAAGACTTCTTTGAATTCCGGAAATGGTTTTGAAATTTCCAATATTGTGAGAAAAATCCAATTCATAAATTGAAAATAAAACCTTGGAAAACTCAAAAGGAAAGAATTTTCTAAGCAATCTAGTAAAAAATCTCACTTCACAAATTAGAATCAAAAGAAATTTCTTGCTATTTTAGATTTGAATACTTCTTAGAAATCCAGGAAAAAAAAAAAAAACTGCCTTGAAATTTAAAGTTTTAGTTTTCAAGGAAAACCTAATTCCTGAAATAGAAGGAAAAAGCTTAGAAAACTCAAAGGAAATTTCTAGAATTCTTATAAAGTCCAATCAACAACCTAGAAATTTTGATATTTGAGCTTTTAGAGAAAATAATGTAGCAGTAGCAGAAGATTACTATTTTCTTTTGCTCCATGAACTTGCATATTTTAAATGTGGATACCATTTTTTCGTATTCAGTTCACTTTTCGAACCAAACAATTGGGTTAATCATATTACAACATGTTGCAGTCAAATTAGTCAGTTCTGCAGTAAAGAGTGATCGAAAAATAAATAATAGTATCCAAAACCTGAATCTCAAGGCTAGTCCAAAAATAAAAATAAAAAATCAAAATTCCATATAAAAAAGTAAAAAGGAATGGACAAACAATTCATTTACTTGTATATACATACATACATACATATAATCCACGTGCATAGAGCACCACATTTATGTGTAGATGGATGAATGATAGCAAGTAAAACATTATGTGTTAATCAAGAAGGCCTATACCAGGAAGAAGCACCACATTTACATGCAGATGGATGTATGATAGGCTGAATGAATGCAGAATGGGAAACTCGAAAAGTTCCAGAGATGATTGTAGATATTTGGGATCTATGTAGACTGCAGCCAATTTATTTCATCCAAATAGTGAGAGAAGTAAATCAATTGGCATCCAAACAAGCACAACGTCAAGATTTTTTCTCTTCTCATAATTTAAAGAAGAATCTAAAAACTTGTCTACAGCAGTTTCATCAGTAGCCAGAATTTAAAAATTAAAAATGAAAATCAAATAGCATAGAGAATAAAACACACACACACACACACACACACACACAGAGAGAGAGAGAGAGAGAGAGAGAGAGAGAGAGAGAGAGAGAGAGAGAGAGAGAGAGAGTGCTTGCCTGCCTGCGGATATTTACGAGAAGGCAGGAAAATTTGCTTTTGATTTTTAGCTCAAAGTCAAAATTGGAAGTCATTGAAATCTTATAAGGACCACACCATACAAAACAGTAGTGACTTACTGATTTAACAGACATATTATGACAAAAAACAAATATAATGTAATGTATGTTTTGCCCACCTCAATCGTGGATATAATATGTACTTTACATAGCACTTAGGAAGAGTAGTAGTAAGCATTATGATGGCCAGACCCATTTCACAAAAAGGCATCACAGCTCACATAGCCAAGGACATGGGCATGAAGGAGATAAACCAAACTCTTTATGTCTGCAAATTGTCACACCCCGGACTCACAAGGAACCCGATAGCCAGTTTCGGCCGCAACAACCTCCGTAGTAAATACAAGGAGGATTTCTATATCAAATCGAGCATACCCAAGATCATAGCAAGTAAATCTTAGAAACATAACCACAAGAAACACATTACAAAATTCACTAAGAATTAAAACTTTACAGGTACATGAGGTTCAAAGGGAAATACATAATATCAGAAGGGGGAAAGAAAGGTTTGCAACTAGTCCTCAGCTCGCGCCAATCCAATACCCCACCGCTATTGTGCCGACCTAGGATCTCCTACACGCATCAATCGTGCATAAGCTTATAGAAAGCTTAGAGGGCAATAAAAGTGTGTGACAATGGTGCTTAGAAGAAGATAGGTAAGAATGCAGAAGGAAACATGAATGATACTAGTCATACCGAGGCCAAGCTATGAATGCAGTAAGCCGTACCCAAGGTTATGCAATGCAATACATGAGTACTGGACGTCATACCAAGGTGATGCAATATAAGGCTTATAGAGCTAATGCCAATGCAATGCGAAGTAATGCCTGTCCTCATATCCAATCTACACATCAAGTACAGTTCCATAATAAGGAATCCACCGGGGTCAAGTACACTACAGGATGACTGTCGCTCTCCAAGACCCGCACAGTCAAATGAGCGTAGGAGACCTCACTACCCGCCTGTGGACAGCTAATCACTAGCGAGGCTCGACGGTAGCGGACCTATTTAAGAGTTGGTCAGACTCAGCCTAGCTATGCCCCCTCACTCAGGCAGGTAAGGCCAAACCCCATTTCAACCGACCTCACAATAGTGGGAGTCACAACCTAATGGTATAAGGCACTTTGGCGCTCATGATTTTCACTCGGTCTCGGCATTGAGGCGTCTCCTTGGTACCGTGAAGGTTTAGGGGCTTTCACCCAGGGACATTCTATGAGCCCCGAATGCTCAAGTATCATTTTCGGTGTCTACACATGGCCATCTACGATATACTTGTGGAGGCTATGGCCCTGATGAAGTAAGGGCGGATATCCACATGCTATGTAATGTCAGATGCATGAATTACACAATCACTTATGCATCAATCCCAAGCATCCATAGTGCTCGAGAGGGAAAAACTCTATCCCTCGGGGAGATACCAACATGTTCTACACAATGATATAACTATGACTAATCATACCTCAACTAAGCATGCATATGATGCGTGTGGGAGTGGGCCATGAAGATGAATAAGGGTGTCAATGAGATGAATGAGAAGATGTACTCTCTACCTAACCAAGCAGGGTCTAGGCACTTAGACAATCCCTCATAAGAAATATATATCCTCTAATGGAGGCCCATTTACCTGGGGTACCCTACGAGACTAAACATACAAGTTACGGGTCTAAATAATATAAAGATGGGCTTAGTAAGAGTCTAAGGTGGGCATTCAACCACACTTAGATACAAATGAGCCTAGAGGGGTCTATAATGGGGACATTCAACCACCATTTCTCAAAAGGCATAACCAACCATAATCCACGTAGCTACAAGACCCAAGGCCCACATCCAAACTACATACATAAGCCCCGCATAAATGGATAAGAAAAAGGATCCAATACTACCTTCAACAACATGGGCCCAAAGAGGGGAATCAAGGCCCAAGGCACAAGTCCCAATGGCTATAAAATCCATGCATTAAGTTGGATTTATTGGGCAGCCTATGTACACAAATACATGGCCCAAAATAAGTCTAAGTTGGGTGAAATGGGCCTCATAAAATTAGCCCAATAACTGGTAATTTAAGTGGGCACTCAAGGGCCCAACTCCACCCTCACCTCAGTCCACAAGTCCAACAAAATGGTGGAAGCAGCCCTTATGTATTGCTGGGCCAAGCTGGGATGTTCCAGCCCAATCTGGGCCCACTAGGAAGTCCCAAAATCTGGTTTATATTTGGGTTCCACAATTGATCATCAATGGAGGCCCCACTATACATTAATTAAGCCCAAGAATATCTAGAATGAAGGCATGCAATATGTACCCAAATCTCACAATGTGATGTGCGCCACAACCAACACAAATTCAACCATAACCATGCACTTTTGGGCCCCCTTGCTAGACTTCTAGCCCACCCAACTACTTAGGCCTGCCGAAGTCCAGAAATGTGCCAAACTATATGAAAATTTAAGTTATGAGGGCCAGCAACACTTAGAGGGAGGCCCCACCAAATTAGAGAATGAGATTTGTCACAAAATTAAGTGGGCTTGCTACTGGACTACAAGTCCAGCAGCAAGCCACTAGTAATGGGCGATCCAAGGCCTGGACAGACCAGCCCAACAAGGCCTAGACAGACCAGCCCAAGGCATACATCAAGGAGGGCCCCATAAGTCCCAAGGTGGACTCCACAGGGGACGTCCACCTAGGGTGGACCCTCCCACGTGGGCCATCCATCAACAGGGATGGTTGGATGAAACACATAAACATGGTGGGCCTGCACACTAGACAGCCAGCCCCATGCTGGATGTCCAGCATGGACCGTTGGTCCAGCTCCATGGGCCCCAAAATCATGGCCCCAATGGGCCTTAGAACATCAGAGATGGGTCCCCAATAATCATACATAAAGCCCAATGGGCCGATGTAAGACTCGTATCTTAGTCCGTACCGTTCCGTAGACTTCCGCGGTCTTACCGGTCGAATTCCGGCAACCTTCGACCCTTAACCGATATCGACCTGCGACCCTGATTCATATGCCGTCAACCTGTATCGACTCAACCCAAGACCAATACCATAGCGACCGCGCTATCGCTACGGTTCCAATACCGTGACTTGCGCGTCGAGGCGATACCCTGGTCAAGAGTTGTAGGCCGACGTTCGGTGCGAGGAACACGCCACGCGTTGCGAAATCCAAGAGAATCTTTATGAGATGTCACATCAATCCATCAATCAATCAACCCATCACATGTCAAGTACATGTCAAGTACACATCACCTTTCACCCATTCCCAAGCAACCACAAAAGTTAAGCTTTCCTTATAAAGCTCATACCTCTCTTACACAAAAGGCCACAAAAGTCAAGAATCTCTTACACCTCCCATGCCTTTCTTACACAAAAGGCCACAAAAGTCAAGGTTTTCTTACACAACCATCACTCACCACATCCATCCATCACTCTCTCTCTCTCTCTCTCTCTCTCTCTCTCTCTCTCTCTCTCTCTCTCTCTCTTTACAACTCTCTCTTTCTCATTTCTCATCTCATTCTCCAAGTAAAAATCCTACGTATGAGCTCTCCCTCCCTTTCAAAAAAAACTCTAAGTGTGGCCCACCTTTCTTACCCTATAATCTCCCCATCCTAACCATCCATTCCCCATCTCCTCCATTGAAATTCAAGCTAAGGTGCTAAGGGACCCTTAGGAGCAAGCAGATCGGACGGTGGGTGTTTAATCATACTAGTTTTTTCTATTTTTGAGATGGGCCAAGGCCAACCGATCAATGGTTTGGATCTCACTTGGGACCCTAAGATGTGGCCGATGGCCCACTAGGATTATCATGATCATTCCATGATGGGGCCATTCTCCATGGACCCCATCATGATGTTTATTTCTTAGAAAAGGTCATCTAGACCGTCCATATTGGTGGGGAAAGGATTCCCACCGTTGATTTTAAATTTTGATGGTCTCATGTGTTAAAGGACCCACTTGATTGTATGATTCATTGCAAGGGAGGGCCCATAATGTCGGGGTCCCTCCATCACAAGCGTGTCCCACTTCTCTCTCTCTCTCCCTCTCATTTTTATTTATTTTTCTTGAATGATGATGAGGTCATGTGGCCCACTTGAATGAGCCCCACATGACATATGTATTTTATCCAAGCCCTCCATGTGTGGGGCCCATCTTAGATGCACCACCCACCTTCTAATGGCTCACCTAAACACAAAAAAAAAGGAGAGGAAACGTCCAGCGTCTGGACGCTGGACGTGGAAAAGGAAACAAAATAAAAATAAAAATATTAGCTTGATTTACAAGCTTTTAGAGTGGTCTACTAGTATAGGCCCCACCTTGATGTATGTTTCTAATCCATGCCGTCCATCCTCTTTCCCGACTCATTTTAGGCGTTGAGCCGAAAAATGAGGTTGATCGGAATATCCGGTGGGCCATAGCGTTGAAAACAGTACTACTACCATTGAAATACACTTTGGTCATTTTATACGCCAAAAAAAATCGGATATGGGACTCATTCAGATTGTTTCGAGCCGTAGAATCCAATGGCTGGAGTGGATTCACTTGGAGTGGGCCCCACATACAAAAAACCTCAAAAAAATAGGTTTTCAAAAAAAAAAGAAAAAGAAAGAAAGAAAGAGGCAGCAGTGCTGCTACTGTTGCCAGCGCCTGCGGCTTGTAGGCGGACGGACGCCAGGGGTCCCACGGCTCCTCATGTGGGCCCCACTTTGATTTTATTTGCCATCTAACCCGTCCATATGGTGGGACCCTACCTGAAGCAGGCCCCACCCAAAAATCAGGCTCATCTAGAGCTCAGGTGGCCCACACCGTAGGAAACAGCGGTGATTAAATTCTACCATTGAAACCTCCTTTGGGGCTCACGAAAGTTTTGAATCAATCTAATATTTGTTTTTCCTGTTCATTTAGGTCTTTGTGACCTAATCAACAGGTTAGATGGTAAATAAGCATTATGGTGGGCCCCGCGTGGGACCCACAGGGATATATGTGTTATATTACTACCGTCCAGCGGATGGTGGAACCCACTGTGATGTTTTTTTTTTTACTCCACCGTCCACAACGTGGGACGGTGGGGGCCACCATGATTTATGTGTTTTATACACACTGTCCACTGGACAGTGGGACCCACCATGATGGGTGTACAGCATCCAAACCGTCCACCCACTTGGGAGGACCATTTCAATGGCATGAGTTAAAGAATGAGGCGGATTTAAGATCAAGTGGACCGCCTATTTTGGGTGTGACCCACTTGAATTATATAAGGCCTACGGGTTAGGCCCATTTGATTTGTATAAAGCCTATGGATTTAGGCCCATTTGACTTGCATAAGCCCATGGGATTGGGCCCATTTGATATAATTAAGGCCCATGGGATTGTACCCATTTAATGTATTTTAAAGCCCATGGGATTGGGCCCATTTGATGTAATTAAGGCCCATGGGATTGGGCCAATTTGATGTAATTAAGGCCCATGGGATTGGACCCATTTAATGCATTTTTAAGCCATGGGAATAGGCCCATTTGATGTGTATAGGGCTTATGGGTCGAGAACCATTTGATGTAACTCATTGCAATGCACATAAGGCCCATTGGTGCGGCCCATTGATGTGGCCCATTTGATCAATAAAAGGCCCATATGATATGACCCATTTGATGTATTTAAGGCCCAATGGGATGTACCTAAGGTTCATTGCAATGTGTGAGCTCAACACCGATTATGAAACGATGTTTGCAACAATCGTCCCTTAGGAGTAATGATGGTTTGACGTCCACATTGCGAGTGTAATGCTGGTTGGATGTCCACATTACGAATCTCCTTAAGGCCCATTATTAGGCCCGTACTTATTGTGTATAGGCCGTTAGGCCCTTTTGCATAGTAAGGATAATTCGTTTCATTATAACATGTTTAGTATAGTTACATGACTCATGATCATACGCATCATATGTATGCTTGATATGAGAGGTGACTGATCATAGCATATGCCTTCGGGCAGGTTGTATATGGGCTCCCGGTCGGGCGGTGTTGCCCTACATGAGCGCACGATACGCGTAGGATTACTGCATGATTGGTTAGTGTGATTCACGCATTTTGCATTGTGTGATATGGTTACTATATGCCCTAGCGACATTGGGGCCGTAGCCTCCATAGACGTATCGTGGTTGGCAAGATTGGATACCGAAAATCTTGTTCTACCTGGGGTGCTATAAATATCCCTGAGTGAAAGTCCCTAAACCCTTATGGTACCAAGAGGTTGTTCCAACGTCTAGATCGAGTGGGTAGATGAGCGTTGAGTGCCAAATACCAGATGGTTACGCTCTCCACTGTGTCGTGGTCGGTTGGAAGGGGGTGTGGCCTTACCCGCCCGAGTGTAGGGGGCAATGCTAGGCTGAGTTTGACCAGCTCGAGGAATGAGTCCGCTATCGACGAGTCGAGCCCGATATTGGCAGACGGATAGTGAGTTCTCTTCCACTTACCTTATTGCGCACGATGAGGCGACAATCTGGTTTAGAGTGTACTAGACCCTGGTGATATCCCAGAGTTGAGCTGTATTAACATGTGGACTTAGATGAGGATTGTATGCTTGACTTGCATCTTGCATCGCATAGCCTTGGTACGGCTCATGATATTTATGGTTCCATTTACATATTCCGCATTACTCTGATACTGCATGATCATATTACAACCTTGTGTACACACTTTCAACACCCTCTAAGCTTTCTATAAGCTTATGCACGACCGTTGCGTGCAGGTGACATTGGATCGCAGCAGCGCTGAGGCTTGATCATGTGGTAGATTACTCTGGAGTTTTTGGTCTATCATCATTGTATTTCTCTTTATGCTTATTGTACTTGTAAAGTTTTTGATCATAGTGAAAATGTAATGGAGTTATTGGTTGTTGTTTGTGGGTTATGCCTTTGGTTATGCTTATTACGAATCAAACTGACGTTGAAAATCCTCCTCGTAGTATCCCAGGATCGGAACCTGGCGAATGGGCGCTAGGAGCCGAGAATGGGGTTCTACGGAGGCTGTCGGCGCCGGATTCGGCGGTCGAAAATTTTATGAGCCCGGTTTCCAAGTTTGGGGTGTGATAGCCGAGGCCCAAAAGTTCTGCAATAACAAAGGAGATAACAATGTATAAGAAAATTCTGAATGTATGTTACTGTCGTAAATTTAAGCACTCCATTGGAGTGAGTTTAGGGCCTCTAAATTTTTGAAAATTGAGGGCCAAGGTCCCTCGTCATGTATACAATAAGAGAGAGTCTAGAAAGATGGCCCACCTATGCCAAAAAAATTTAGGAATTAAGGTTTTCATGAGGCAATGTTGCTAAACTGCATAGCAGAAAATCTGGCGATCCAACCATGTTGGCCCACCCTTTTGGAGGCCTAAATGAGGTCAGTTGAGGCTGAAATTTTGCAAACTCATAGATGGGGTCCACACCTTCAAGAAACATATATTACATGGGACCAAACGCCCCACCAAATGTCCAAAAATCTGGCCTTAAGATGATCCAAAAATCTGTACAAACAGTTTTGGACATCAACATATAACTGAAAATAAATAAATATAAACACTATTCAAAAGGAAATTTAATCAAAGAAAATTATGATATAGACCACCCTAGTGGGGCCCACAAACATCCAAACCCTTCCCATTACAAAATACCCTTTATATGTACCCCTTATAGGTGGATTAGGGCGCTTCAACGTCCAAGGGTAGACTATCATGGACGTCCACCGTCCATGGACGGTCTAGATATTTTTAGTCCACAAGGTGGGCTACACACTCATGATTAGAAGGTTATCAACAAAGAAAAATAAGGATTCAGCCACAAGGGAAGGGTCTTTGCCACATTGAGGCCCTTCACCTCATCACACAAACATGCACAATTCACTACAGCAAAACATGCAAGGATCTACATGGTCAAAGGCTTTCTACTTAGGATCTATGGTGGAGATGCAATCTCCACCAAGGATCAAGGGTCTAGATCACCCAAAGATCCCTGATCAAAGGAAGAAAAGGCTACGAAGGGGTCCATAGAGAATGACCTCTTGCATGGAACATGCATACAATGTAGGATGGGCTACAAGCCACATCCATAGAGTCTTGGGGGCCACCACCATCATTTGATGGGCCCCATAAGCTCCAACATGGAAGAAAGATGAAGAATAACTAAGAGACTAAAGAATCTGAAATTATAAGATACATGCACACCCACCTAAGGATCAAGCTTCAAAACTACACCACTTTGATCTAGAAGCTCCAATGAAGATGATTATAAGGGTGAGATGAGTTAGGAAAGGTTGGATTGGAAGGTATTTGGGAGAGAAGGGGCCGGAGGATATGGAGGGGTGGGACGCCCTAGCTCTCTAGCAAGGGAGAGAATGAAAAGAGAAAGAAATGAGAGGGAAAGAGAGAGTCAGGAGGGTTGTAGGAAAGTAATCATTGCTCTCTCTAAAAGAGGCTCCTAGGTTAGAGAAATACAATCATGAGGGCTAGGGAGATACAACCAAAGCTCATAGGGTTGTAGGCTCTAGTTATAGGGTTTCTAGAAATCTACACCTAGGCATGACATCACCACATGGGAAAATGTGCATGGCCATGGTGGGGTCCACAATCACACATTAATGGTCCATATCGAGCGTGGCCTATAACTTGTTATGTACATGTCAGATTCACGCACGGGAGAGGCGTTGGAACCGT
This sequence comes from Magnolia kwangsiensis, assembly GCA_037074715.1. NCBI lineage: Eukaryota > Viridiplantae > Streptophyta > Magnoliopsida > Magnoliales > Magnoliaceae > Magnolia > Magnolia kwangsiensis. The sequence goes on along the minus strand of CM073574.1, from coordinate 125,343,548 downwards.
GGCGTCGATGCAGACGCAATGACATAGGTTTTGGGTCGATTCGAGTCGGGTTGACGTGACCAAACTTGAAGATGACAGCAAACACTATCCGTAGGTCGCGGGTCGCCGGGATTCGATCGGTAGGACCACGAGACCTAAAAGAATGATGTGCACACATGGGTTAGAGTCTTACAGAAACATTCTCTGACTTGCTGAATATATGTGAGAAGTGACATGTCAAAGCAACCAGTTCTTGTCTCAGGAGAAGTGAAAGACATGGAGTTGGGAATAAACCATTTTGACTAGGCCAATCAAATGAACATAATGTAACCTGTTGCTTTGCCATAAACGAGGAAAATGCCATCACTGCCATGGGCAAAATGTAGCATTCGTGAAGGCAATGCCATTCCAAGCTAACCATTACTTGTCCCAGGATGAATGAAGGACATGTAGCTAGAAATGTACCCTTTGCAGGGGTGAAATAGTAATGTAAACTACATATGGACCACAAATACATCACCAATAGCATAAGGAAACTTAACTGCTCCAAATACCTCACCAAAAGCATAAGAAATAGTGGTGAATTACTGATGTAAACTACATATGGGCCACAAATATATCAACAATAGCAGAAGGAAACGTAACCACTCCAAATACATCACCAATAACATAAGAAACAGTGGTGAATTACTGATGTAAACTACATATGGACCACCAATACATCTGGTGAGCATAAGGAAACATAACCACTCCATATACATCACCAATAACATAAGAATCAGTGGTGAAATACTGATGTAAACTATGTATGGGCCACAAATACATCACCAATAGCATAAAGAAATGTAACCACTCCAAATAGAACTTCAATAGCATAAGAAACAGTGATGAATTACTGATGTAAACTACTAATGGGCCACCTGAATTTCAAAAAATTGAAATGGAAAAAGCAATATACAATATATGTTCTTCCCCATCGAGACCGGCCACTAATATGAGCCAAAGATACAACACATAGGAACTGTAACAGTAACTGAGACACATCCATAGACTGAAAAGGAAAACACATCCATAGACTGAAAAGGAAAACCCACCCCCCCAAAAAAAAACATCCATTTGAGATTGAAATCAAAGGAACAATGCATCATAACATGCAGGAAACCATGGCATAAACCATACACGGTCCGTAGATAGCAAACCCCCAAAGATTTTCCAAAAAATCCTTCATGTTCGACATTGAAATCGAAGAACCATGCATCACAACATGCAGGAAACTAGCTCAAGTACCATGCGTAGTCCATAGACAGCAAACGCCCAAAAATCTTCCCTTAAAAAATCCTTTCGAAAATACATCAAAGGGGCCCACGAATCAGAACATGCAAGGCTCTATCTCCAGTAGCATGCATCGTCCATAGACAACAAACCCCCAAAAATTCCTTAAAAAAAATAATCTAGAAGACATTGTAATGAACGGAACAAGGGATCACAACATGCAGGAAACAAAACCCCCAATTTCTATCATAAATCCGTAGTCGGACCAACATGCAGGAAGCAAAACCCCCATTAGGAAAGCTTCAACAGTGAAATCAAACTACGACATCGAATCATAGAAATCCACAGATCAATACATTAATGCATCAATTCAGATGGAGAGGGAGGCGTACCTCGGCCGAAATGGGTCAATTTAAACACAGTGCTCACCTGAAATCGCCATCAACAGATATTTATAGGCATACCTGTTCGCGCCAAGATTTTTCACTCCCACCAACTCCAGCGGCCATGTCCGCTTGAAAAATCCTATCCCGTTGTTCCGTACGACTGGATGGGAGAAAAATCCATGGGATGGGCTTGAGGATGGCAGTGAGGGATGGTGGCGAATCCAAGAGGGATTTCGCAATCCCTCAGCTCAAAGACCAGAATGACGAAATATCATCAATCCCATGGGATATATGCACGCCCAAACTGGTGAGCGGACCGAGCGGATGAGATATTACGATCCCATCCCTCCTAATCCCGCTTAATTCGCCTGGCGAAATAGGCCCTTAGGGTTTAGAACTGAATCCAATTCCAAGTAAACTTTTCCTTTATCATTAGGGACTCCAACTAAGTTAGTAGGTGTTTCCCTGACGGTGGGCCACCTTGATGTAATTGTTGTATATCCACACTCCCCATCAGTTTTTCCAAAATCATTTTATACCATGGCTTAAAAAATGATGCACATCCAAATCTCAAGTGGCCCACGTAAAGGAAACAACTGCTTTTGTATACCTATCATTAAAAAGGACCTAAGGCCTCGTAATGTCTTTTTTTTTTTTTTGGTTAGCTTCTTGGTAAACCTCACGATTAGTGCACGAATAGTTCACACCTCACTGTTAGCCAACCCCATTAGGAATCGATACCAAGACCTCAGTGTTGAAAGGAGGTATCATTAGCTGAGTCTACCACTTTAGCTATGGATGAGGCCCTATAATGTCTATTTATCCTTCAGATTAGGACACGGGGACACAAATATTAGTTACTTTTGTGCCACAAAGTTTTTAATAGTGGGAATTAAGTCCCTAATACCCTTAAATGGGACAAAACAAGGGATGGACCGTGCAGATCTACAACAAATACATCAAGGTGGGTCCCACAGTCAGGGAAACACTTTCTACCGGGCGCTTCTTCGGTGATACCCGGACCAATCGTGGTCGGTGGTCCTGTGGGGCCTATTTTAATGCATTGGACTTACATTCACTTCCTTCGTATGTTTTTATAGCTAATTTTAGGTCATGGTCCTACTCTTAAGTGGTCCACGTAATAAGAAATAGCGATAATTTAATGATTACCATTAAAAACTTATTGGAATGCAACGAAATGTTAATATTCCATCTATCCTGTTAATAAGGTCACAAGACCTGCATGAAACGACTACACAAATTTCAGCTTGAGTAAAAACGATCACACAAATTTCGGCTTAATTAAAAATTTTGTAGCTCGTAACAAGTTTTCAATGGTCAACCACATGGTTACCTGTTATGTGGTCCACCTTAGATTTGGATATATTTAATTTTTAGGTTCATCACGTAAAATGAAACGCCAGAGCCGATGGATGGCGTGGATAAAAGGCACATGCATCAGGTTCGCCCCAGAGTGAGGGATCCACCCGCCCCAGATGCATCGAAGCCGCGCCCCAGTAACGGCTTACCCAGGTAAGGCCTAATCCCTCTCGATAAGGATTTGATATGGCAAAAGGAAGGGAGAAAAAAAGCGTGTAGGAAAGGGGGAAGAAAGCAGAAAAGTCGAAAGAAGGAGAGAGAGAGAGCGACGAGGAATAACTAGCAAACTAGCGACCAAGAACCGATGATCGAGAAGACTTGATAAATTGAGGAAGAGGAAGAAGAGAAGACTAGATAAATTGAGGAAGGGGAAGAAGAGCAGCAACGATGGCGATGGTTGTGCGGGAAGAGAAGAACATTGAAGAGGAGTTGAACTACTCGATTCTGCTGTCAGAGCGCACCCGGAAAGCCGCGGAGGAATCCGAGTCCTTCAAGCAGGAATGCTCCGAAGTCGGCAAGCGTGTGGAACGCTTGAGCCAGATGCTCCGAAACGTCGCCTGCCTCTCCACCTCATCGTCCACAACATCGTCAACGTCTTCGTCTTCGTCTTTATCTTCTTCAATCTACGATCGTCCAATCCGCCGCATCGTCTCGGAGGCCGTCAAGAATCTGGAACGAGCCCTCACTCTCGTCCGCAAGTGCAGGCATAGCGGCGTCCTCCGACGCGTCGTGACTATCACCAGTACCACCGACTTCCGCAAGGCCCTCAACCTCCTTGATGCCTCCCTCGGCGACATGCGCTGGCTCCTCAGCGTCTTCGATTCCGACGACGGCGGTGGCTGCAGCATCGTCCTCAGTCTCCCCCCAATCGCCAGCATCGACCCTATACTCTCCTGGGTTTGGAGCTACGTGGCAGTCATCCAGATGGGGTCCACTCTCCCTGACCGCATCGAGGCCGCCAATGCCCTCGCCTCCCTCGCCCAAGACAACGACCGCAACAAGAAGATCATCATCGAGGAGGGCGGCATCCCGCCCCTCCTCAAGCTCTTGAAGGAGTCCGCTTCCCCTGACGCTCAGGTTGCTGCCGCTACTGCCCTCACCAACCTCGCCACCGACTGTGAGCGGGTGCGTCAGATAGTTGTGGCTCTCGCCATCCCCATCGTTGTCCATGTGCTCAGTGAATCCCCCGCAAGGGTGCAGATTCAAGTGGCGTCCCTCATGGCGAGGATGGCCGACCAAGACCCTGCTTCCCGGGAGGAGTTTGCGAGGGAGAACGCAATCCGTCCCCTTGTCTCTTTCCTCTCTATTGACCTTGTGTTGGAAGATCCCAAGAATGCTGCCGCCACTGCCTCCAAGCAGCCCACCAGCATCCATTCGCTGGTCCAGATCAACAAGGAGATGGCCATGGCTGCTCGAGTGCATACTCACCATTCGATTTCCCTGCATTCCTCTGAGGGAAGCAGTCGTGGGAGGGACCACCACCGGAGAGACAGGGAGCAGGAGAACCCTGAGGTGAAGCTCGAGCTCAAGATCAGCTGCGCTGAGGCCCTTTGGATGCTTGCCAAGGGCAGCGTGTCCAACAGCCGTCGGATTACCGAGACCAAAGGGCTCCTCTGCTTGGCCAAGATCATTGAAATGGAACACGGGAAGCTGCGTTTCAATTGCTTGATGACGGTGATGGAAATTGCAGCGGTGGCAGAATCCAATGCTGACCTCCGACGTGCGGCGTTCAAGACGAATTCCATACCTGCCAAGGCGGTCATCGATCAGCTCCTCCGGGTGATTCACGAGGTTGGCAGCAGTCCGGCAATGCAAACTGCTGCTATCAAATCGATTGGGTCATTGGCTCGCACATTCCCAGCAAGAGAGACCCGAGTCATCAGGCCGCTTGTTCAACAGCTCAGCAATATAGATGCAGACGTGGCTATGGAAGCTGCCGTTGCCTTGGGGAAGTTTTCCAGTCCGGAGAATTTCCTCTGTGGAGAGCATTCCAAGGCAATCATTGAGTTTGACGGGGTCCCTCCTCTCATGAGACTGCTGAGGTCTAATGAAAAGGTGAAGGTGCATGCACTGATTCTCCTATGTTACCTGGCATTGCATGTGGGCAACAGCAAAGAGCTGGAACATGCGAGGGCGTTGACTGCTCTGGAGCTGGCAGGCCGTTCCTCGTCGGTTCAGCATCCTTCCTTGAAAGAACTGCTTCCGAAGGCCATTTACCACCTTGAGCTCTATCAGGCGGGAGCACATCCCAACAGAGAATCATATGCCACATGAATGCCAGTGCTCTCAGCTGTTCGTGCTGTGGAATATCTGTCTTTCTCTTCGCCATGCAGAATCAGCCAATTATTACTGGCTGTTTCAGATTGTATTCACTCAATGAGCCTGAAATGATCGGAAGGAGGCAATGTGCATAATCAGTCTTGGAGCCTCAATGGGAGGGTGGATGAATGCATGGTTTTGTAATTCAAAACAAAGATGAATGATTGGAGGATGTAAATATTCTTCTTAGTCACACACATTTAGATTTTTGCTTGTCTTCATGGAAATTTATTGAATTTTTTCTGCCTATGTGTCTTCTCCATTTCAAAGAGTTCTTCTTTTCTTTCTTTTTTTTTCTTCTTCTTCTCCTTTTTCTTTTGTATGGTCAGCAAAACTTCCCACTAAAGACTTCTGGGTAGTCACTTGCAGATTATTCAACAATGTATTTTTTTAAAGCTGTTTGCACTAGTATTTGTACTGATTTCAGTATCTGTGTGTTAGTGCCTTTACACTTTCTTGCTGCCCAATTCAGTTTAGGCAGAATTCTTTCCAAGATCGATAGGTTCTTGTTGGTTTAAAGTCAGTGTTGCCTAAAGCACCAACAAATTGATTTACCCTTGTCTTCCTAAGTCACAAACAGGCATTCTTTAATTTGTGATTATGTATTCCCCATCTGTATGCTGAAAAGTTTTCTTTCCTTTTGTTTTGTTGGAGTGAGCTTAGCTGTTCATGAATTTTTATGGAATTCTTTTTAGGGGTTGTTTGGATGCCTATAAAATTTTTAAGATGTATAAACTTCATACCTGAAACTCTTTTCAGGTGTAAAGGTGTTTACAGTCTATCTTGTTTAGCTTCAAGTTGTGAAGTGTTTATAGGTGGACCACACCACACCACTGGAAAAAAGTGGTGATTGACTATTAAAAACTTCTTGTGGGCCACTAAAGTTTTTGATCGACCTCTCTTGAAGAAAAAAGAAAAAAGAAAAAAAAGAAGACTGTTGGTCCTGTAATCAGAGTATCTGTAATCCGAAACACAACAAAATGCCAGGATTCTAAAAGCCCTTGTAACCTGTAAAGTGTTTACAGCCTGTAAAGGATTTACAGGTAATTATAGGCATCTAAACAGCCCATGTAATGTCTTTACTAGTAAATCCCTTACAATTAGAGGATTTTACGGGCATCCAAATGAACCCTTAGTTTCTTGTTTTCGTCTAATTGCACATATCTTTTAGACCTTCAATGAAGGGAATGTGATTAATTTTTGAGAGATGTTCAATGACAGGAGTGATGAATACATTAGGGGAATATTGGATTACATTAAAGGGACAAAGAAGAATGTGGTTAGCATTGTTTTCAAGAGGTACATATTGTGCATGCAATTATATGATTCATCTGTTCCCAATGTCAGCTATTTCATTTTCTTTTGTATCGTTCTTAAGAGTAGTTATTGTCAAAAGACTTATTCATTTAAGAGACAGGAATGTGGTTAGCATTGTCCTCAGGAGGTATCATATTATGCATTCTGTTATTTTATTCATTTCCCCCTAAATCTCAACTATTTCATTTTCTTTTGTATCTTTCTTAAGAGTAGTTCTTGTCAAATGACTTATTCATTTCCCATCCACTTGAAGTAGCCAAAAAATCCCCTGTAAAGATAAATACTAGAGTTCTATCATATGAGATTGTCCAAATGTCATTGTGCTATTTTAGCTCTCGATAAGATTGTCTAGAGCCACACTATCTGGTAGCAGATTGATCTTGATGTTTCGGGCTTTCACATCCAATTTTAATGGTATCTGTCTATTAATGTGGTACCAGTTAGAACTGGATTCTTGAACCCCTCGATGAAATTTTCTGGTTGCAGTTGATATCGTTCACTTTTTGGTGTTTTGGTTTGCTTCCCTCTGACTCTTTTCTCATCTGTCACTATGGCCTTTACTTAGCTGCGGGGACCTTTTACCTGAGGCAACCTCCTGCCCCTGCTACGGGAAGCATTGCATTCTTGCTTCGTAGGCTTTTACATTTGCTAACGTTTCGTGACAAACAGTTCCCAGCCCCATGCCCCCAGCCGGCTCACTCTGCAACCAAGGGTCATCCTTCCCTCAGAAGAGTGTACCCTGCAGTAAGAAGTCACTGCTTTGTCATTTGTGAAAATCCCAGTTTGAAATGATCATGTTAGCGTCCATGCAAAAGAGATAGTCTTGATTCACTTGCAAAAGAGATTTGACAGGTTCACTTCTGTACTAGTACTATTGAGATGTGAAAGGATTTTGTTGTGGATATGAATTATCCATAAAAAATCCTCAGAAACAAACAAGGATTCTGAGTACAGTTGATGTTGGAAGTCTATAGAAGATGGTTAACATTCAGCGTTACTATTGAGAAAAAAGAAGTCTGTAGAAGATGACAGCTTGATTGTGTATATAACTGAATTGGTGTGGTGCTTGTCAATATTGGTTTTAAAAAAAATCTTGTCTTTGGGGGAAAGATTACTCTTATAATTTCAGCTCTGTCAAATCTCTTGGTATATTTCCTTTCTGTTTTTAAGATGTCAGGGGTTGTTGCCAAGAGTATTTAAAAAATTCAAAGGGATTTCTTACGAGAGAGTAAGGAAGTGACACAGGACAATTAACCACTTGCTCTAAAAGCTTGAACTGATAGAGCATGGCGAATTAATTCCTTTATCTCATAGCCCAGGCCCTACATATCTTGAGTTAGGACCTTGGCCGAACCTCCTTTCGTGGGCCCCAAATCACATGGGTACTGCCTCACACAAGCCGCCCACCCTGAGTGTGTCCCTGCATCTCACAAGCTACTCCACTCGAGCTCGGTGTGAAAATGCTCCTGCATTAATCACCCTCGGTGAGGAGTCTTGAACACGAGACCTCCCTCTCTGATACCAATTTGACGCGGGACAATTAACCACTTGTTCTAAAAGCTCGAACTGATAGAGCATGGCGAATTAATTCCTTTATCTCATAGCCCAGGTCCCACATCTCATGGGTTAGGACCTCGGCCTAACCCCTTTTGTGGGCCTCAAATCGCATGGTTACCGCCTCACACGAGCTACCCGCCTCACATGGGCCGCCCACCTCGAGTGTATCCCTGCATCCCACAGGCTACCCTACTCGAACCCAGTGTGAAAATGCCCCTGCATTAGGAAGATGGACACAAGTTTCACCTTGTAAAATGTTAAGAACTCTGAATGCTGAAGTTGGAAGATGGGCTTGGTTTGGGAAGATAAATGGAGAAGAATTGGGCCTTGTTTGGAAATGGTGGTGGAGATATGGGGAAGAACAGGAAGCTTTGTGAAGGGATGTAATTTTTCAGAAGTGTGTTGATGAGGGTGAGCAGGGTGGATCTTGGGGCTTTATCTAGTAATGAGGGAAGAAAAGTTTGAAAGGCTATTAACATGATTTGAAGGGAATCCAACACAGTGGGCCAGTCACACGGAGATAGGGTCTGGTTTAGGAAAGAGGTTTGGCTCAGGGACACCAATTTGGCAAGTTCTTTTCCCTTTGTTCTCTTTAGCAATGAACAAAGAGGCTAAGGTGCCAGAGCATTATAATTTCTTGAGAGGGTTCTATACTTCTATTGTTTAGAACATGATCCTTTGAAGAAATAAATGATGATGAATCAAGGGATTACGTTTCCCCGTGTATGCACAACAAGGTAAGCATTGATGTTAAGAGTGAAGGAAAAAAAAAGATTTGGAAGTGATTAGCGATAGGCAACTTCTCTTCCCAATCTCTCTTGTTAAAATTTGTGACAGCTGCAACTCACTTCATCTGTGTGCATGTGTTGAAACTTCCAATCCATCCCAGGTTTCAAGCGTTTGTTTGGGTTGCGGCTATGAACAAAGTTCTTGCTGTAGACAATTTAAAGATGAGAAATATGGTGATACTGAATATGTGTTTCATGTGAAGGAATGATGAGGAGTCTGTGAACTGTCTGTACCTTCATTGCAAGTCCATGTGTGACATTTGGGATCAATTCTTTATGATGTTTAGAGTTCTCTGGGTTGCAAGTCACTTGGTTTTTTATGTTATTTTGCTGGACAGTTGGTTGGACATTTCTCTGAGAGCGAAAGGATTATCTGGAAGCATTCAAGGAAAAAAGAAAAAGAAGAACGCTTATCTGGAAGTTTCTCCCTTATCTGGTGACTTGTCTCTAGAGAGAGGGGAAAGCCAGAATCTTTGATTACAAAGACTCCTCTCTTCCCTCTCTCAAGTGGAGTATCACAACTGTTTTGTTTGAGTGGATTTTAGGGTGCCGCCAGAAGTTACAGGGTTATCAATTGAGTCAGCCATTGGGACTCTAATTGTATTTGGCTAGCAGGTTTTGGTTATTTAGGCCCGAGCGAATCTTTGATTACAAAGACTCCTCTCTTCCCTCTCTCAAGTGGAGTATCACAACTGTTTTGTTTGAGTGGATTTTAGGGTGCCGCCAGAAGTTACAGGGTTATCAATTGAGTCAGCCATTGGGACTCTAATTGTATTTGGTTAGCAGGTTTTGGTTATTTAGGCCCGAGCCTTTGTGTGTGTGTGCGTGCGCGCGCGCGCATGTGTGTGTTATGCTTTCAAGTGGGGTAGGAAGGAGGAAAAAATAAAGAGATGAAGGCTCATCCGTAAGTTTCTCCCTTATGGTATTCTTTGGGGTGTCTTGACACTGGACAGGGGAAAGCCAGAATTTCCTATTACGAAGCCTTATCACTTCCCTCTCTCTAGTGGAGTATCACAACTTTGGTGTTTGAGTGGGTTGTAGGTGCTGCCAGAAGTTACAGGGTTATCAATCAACTCAGACATTGGGATTCTAATTCTATTCGGCTAGCAGGTTTTGGTTGTTTAGGCCTGAGTTTTTTTTTTTGGTTTTTCTTTGCTTTATGAATCTGTATATGGTGCTTTCAAGCGGGGCACGGTGATGAGATGGTCACCTGTGCTGCTGGTCTTGCTTTTGCTTAATATCTTTTCTGAGTGTTTAATGAATTAGACGTCTTCTAAAAAAAATTAAAAAAATCAAGGTTATTGGATTGCAGACTGCCCAAGTATGTGTTATGCCACTTCCTCTTTTAAGAATATGCTATACTGTTTTTGACAACAGTGGACTTTATATATGAAATAATAGATGTTACTATTATAGATACCGCATGTGTAAATTTACACTAAAACTCAGTCAACTCTAAGAATGTTACATGCGCATAAAACTGTAGATTTTATATATAAGTTTACACTAAAACTTAGTCAACACTAAGAATGTAGAACCGTAGTTTTAGGTTGGTAATAGCAAATGATCCATAATTCAGATTGTTAGATTAAAAAATGTAGAAATGTTGCCGATTTTGGTGACATTGGTTGTATTGATATTGTTGAAACATCAATCTCTGTCCCTAGGAGTTGAATTATTATTATTATTATTTTTAAAAGGTAAAGATGATTTTATTAGAGATGAGAGAGGCCATTCATTATATGGCTGTAGATGAGAGATGAGAGAGAAGCTTCGCCCATATCTCGAGGTTGAGCACTCTTTGAAAAGTCTAGTAAAGAATCTCCAAAAGATGAGAGACATGAGAGAAGCTTTGCGTCTTATCCTCAAGATCGTCGCTCCAAAGTGTCTCATCCTCGATCTAGAGGTAGGAACCATCCTGATCGTCCCAAACATGGAACCAAGGATCCTTTTGGACAATCCAAAGCTGTAGATAGATCTGATTTAAGATCGCGATCAACTCTTTTGACATCTCTTCTTCGATCCTAAGGTAGGGGCTCTCGCGTTTAGATCTACTTTTTTTGCTAACGTAAGCCAAAGGCCCATATTAGGTAGTAGGGACTCTTGACTCCCATCCCAAGGGCGAACATCTAGAAGAGTAGAGAGAGGAATAGGGTTATTGTTGTTATGCCCCAAAAATCAGGGCATCCGAGTAAGATTACTCAAGACCGAAAGTTCGAGAACATGATCTATTTTGTTCACTTTTCAGTTTTCATCACATCACACACATCCATTCAAATCAAATAAACACCTACACACAAGTTAAATGAAAAATAATCACTATGTCATTAACTTAAGTCAAACTAATTAAATATGCAATTCACCCCATAATCTACTTAAGTCACCACTACTTAAATGAATATTCAATTACACCATTAACCTTAAAATTTTCAACCAAGTCTTAATAAACGAAAGAGAAATCTATTAATAATATCCAGCTTGCTTGTAATACTCCAATTCAGTTATATCAAAATTTCATAAACAAATGGAAATACTTGAAACAAAGCGCATAGAGTAAAGGAACATGAATTAAAGGTATCGGAATTGTAAAGATGCCATAAATGCAATGCTTTCCATGAATTCTTATAAACAATAACTTAAACAACCATCATCTCTTACAACACTGTACTCATAGTGGATGGTCACGTTGCATTAACACCGATGCATCGGTATCTCGTGGTGAGGGATTCATTAAACTTTATCTGGCTAGACTATTGCTCCAACTGAACATCTAGTGTATATCCGCATGTACGCTTGCACTCATACACTGTACACGAATGGAGACTCCGAAGGATACAATGGGTGGTAGGGACTTTCACCCAATGGTCATGCTTGCCCTTTTTTATTATACTTTTAGGGACATCTCTAGAACAGTGCACCCACATACCAACCTCAATTCTCAGTTAACTTTAAATGTGCACAAATATGAATCATCATCTTATAATCATCAATTCTAAATAGAACTATTAAACATGCATTCTACCATAGGTTAAAATACAGACTACATAGTGCAATATCAACATACTCTTTGCTACTCTTAAAACAATGTTTAAAATTTCTTATAAGGATCAATAATTGATGGAAACCATTAAATCAGCAATAATTATAATTAAATACATAAGATTATACATTCTAAGAGTTTTTACACCGTTCCCTTTAAGATTCGCTCTAATACACAACAGTGCATAGAAAAATTAGTTTATAGTGCGAATCTCTTAGGGGACTGTAAAAATCTTAAAATATATTAAAAGACGATTTTCATAAATTGTAATTAATTTAAAATCTAAAAAGAGCTTGCTGGGTTCAAGCTGGATAATGTTGCTTCTCCAATGTCCTGCCTTCATTAAGTCAGCCCTCTCGAATCTCCTGGTCTACTATCTATCTTTATTCAAATGTCCGAAAGGCGTGTTGTCTAAGATAGAGAATCTAAGAAGAGACTTCTTGTGGCAAGGTGTGGCATCCAAATGCAAGTTTCGGAAGGCGGAGCAGGGATCAGGAGGATGGAGAATGGGAACTCCGCCCTTTTGGGAAAGTGGATATGAAGGTTCGCGACCAAAGATCTCAGCCTATGGTGTACCATTATTGCGGGTGAGTATGGGGCCAATCCCACAAGTTGGAGGACCATATCTTTGTCTCTTTATAAAGCTTCCTTACATATGGAAATCGATAACACAGTTAGCAAATAAGGTGTGGGAGGGCATGGATTTCTCGTTGGGGAGTGGAGATAGAATCTGCTTTTGGGATGACCGGTGGTTTGGGGACATCATGCTCAGGTCTCTCTTCCCAAATCAAGCAGCCCTTAGCCCTGTGGACAAAAATTGCAGTCGATAGATGCTTCTCCTGGACAGGCGTTGATGTTATTTGGATCCCTCCTTGCAGGTGCAATCTAAATGATTTGTAAATGGATGAGCTTTCTCAACTGCTAGTCCGCCTTCATGGTATTGTACCGATCCCAGGAGCTTTGTATTCTCCTCGGTGGTTAAGAGACAAATCAGGTTCTTTCACAGTGAAATGCTTGCACAACCTCATTCACTGGAGGTCCCTGGAAGAAGCCTTTAGCATTTGCAGTAAGGTTTGGTCATACTGTGCGCTGCATAAGGTGGCAGTTTTTGTATGGTTGGTGGGTTGCAACAGAGTCCTAACCATCAACAAACTCTGCAAATGGGGAATGGTTCATACCAAGTCTACTGCTTATTTGTCTCCTTTCCCTTTTCTAGAGGTCTGTGCAGTATTTTGGAGTTCTACAGCACATCCTGGGTTATGCTGGGCTCTATAGAAGTTATAATCACTTCTTGGCATGACGGTGTGCCTCTAGCCAGCGCCACAGCTAGCTGGAGATTAGCTTTGTTGGCTGGTTTTTGGAATCTTTGGGGAGAGCAGAATAATTGCTGCTTTTGAAACATGAACGGATCTCTATCGGCAGTAGTTTCGAAAGTTTTTTTTTTTTTTTGGGTCAATCAGGGAATGAGACCCTGACTAGAGTTTTTTCTTCTTTTTTCTTTTTCCTGTTCTGATTTTTTATTTTATTATTATTATTATTATTTTTGGCCTTTGGGCGGCCTTTAATTCAATTCTCAACCTCTTAAAAAAACAGATGATTTTATTAGGAAGGCGCCAAGATGACACCCAAACCATACAAACTAAATCAAGCAAAAAGAATATTACAATCCTTCAAAATAGCAATACAATAGGCCCATTTAGCCGCACAGGATTTAGCCCTTCAAATAGCATGAGAGCTGGAGTTGCTTATGGTTAAAACATCTCCCATTGCTTTCTCCTCACAAGGTCCATAAAACAACCATCAATGCCAATCTCCACTCAGCCCAAGCTTGCTTTTTGAAGTTCACCCCATGCTAAGCCATAAAGAAATTTGTCACCAAGTCTAGCATCACTCACTACACATAAAACGGGTTGAGAAGGTTGGCCCAAACCCCATACGTGAAGGGCAGTGAATGAACAAATTGTCCACTGATTTGGCATCTCCCATGCACAATCCGCATATATTGGGATTAACCATTCCTCTTTTCCAAAGATTATCAAAGGTTAAGACACTCTTCCTACTTACTAATGACATGAAGGCTGCCACTTTCAGAGGAGCCTCGTTGCCATAACATTGCGGTTGGGACCTGACACTCCACCAGCAGATAGCAAAGCAACTTATAGAAAGAACGAACCGAGAATTGACCCAAACTCTCCTTATGCTATATCACGCTCTCTTTCCTCTGTTGAAGGAGTGATCAGATGAATTCTTTCAAGGAGCATGATTCATTGCATAGGTTCCGGTAGCAAGGAGACGACCACCGCACCACTGAGTTTTTGCTAACTGTTCAACAATTAGCAACAGAAATGTTGCTATCCACTACTATACGCGCCAATCTCGGGAATACGTTTTGAAGGGGAATTTCACTCGCCCACGCATCTTTCCAAAACCGGATATTTTCTCCATTTCCAACCAAGAAACCGATCCCCCCTTGAATTTGGCTTTCAGGTGAGAAACGTCTCTCCACAAGCTTGCTTCTTCATATAGGGAAGGGTCCCTAGTCCACCAGTCCCATTCCTTGCATCCATATTTGGATGTAATTGTCTCTCCATAAGGAATCTTCCTCTATCCCAAACATCCACCACCATGATCGGGACATCATGTGCACACGCGCACGCACACCACCCCCTACGCATATACGTAAGCAAAAGGAGGGCTCCACCATCGATCTGGCTCGATGGCGATGTCCAGGGAGGGCTTGCTAGGTAGAAGATGAAGTTTTGGTTCAAAAGGGTGGATCCGATAGTCAAGAAAAGCCCATCATGGGATCTCATGATCGTGGCCCACTTGTCGGATTGATGTCATATTTTAGGTTTTACTTATTGTTATTATTTAGAACATCGTGAACGCTTTGGATTTCTTCGTTTGATTTTAATTTTAGTTTACTTCACCGCTAAGTAATAGGTTACGCACATGGTGCGAGTTTTTGGGTATAGGATTTTTCCTATAAATAGGCACCCCTTGTAGTTCTTTTCATTGATTGAAGATTAATAAAAATTCTGCGTTTTCCTACTCTCTGAGTTGTGAAGCCTAATTGGGTGCGAAACCCTCCCTTCATCGAAGGGTTAACTACCGTGGTGCGAAGCCACATCGACCCCGATTCACCTCCATCCTCCATCATATTCTTTTCCATCTTTCACCACCATCCATACTTCGAATTCGTCCCTTTTGTTGCATCAAATTTCTTCATTACAGCAGATTTTCAGATTTCGACCCGCCGGCGAGCTGAAATTTCGGCGGAGCACCACGCACAAACCGCACATCGGATCGAGCTGATATTTGTGGGTTTTGGAGTCCATCCCTGGCCGACCAGGGCCAAGGTGACCTTTTTCTGAATAGTGGGCCCCACACATGTGCGGCCGTGATCACACGCACGAGTGTTTGGGCCATTGTTGCTGTCCGCGCGTGGGAAGTGTCTTTCGGTTCAGGTTTTCTTCTTATTTTATCCTTTCATACCAGTTTTTCATAAATCCTAACCCTATATCGCATTATCCTTAATTTATTTGCCTCTTTTCTCACCCTAGGGTTCCCCGAATTGGAATTTCTGAATCCCTTGGATTAAGGGATGATTACCATGCATTTGTGGGTGATTATTTCTTATCTTTGAGTGTCGTTTGGTTTATAATTTTTATTGATCTAGCCCTATCATGTGTAGGCCTGGACCCGCATAGATTCTCTTTAATTGAATGTTTGGACTTTCGTGTGGGATATGGAATTTGTGTAATTGTTTATGAATTAACGTGATCTTAAGCCTGAAATCTTGCATATCACATTTAATTTTCATGTCCTACATCAAATTTGGTATCAGAGCCCAGGGTTCTTGTAGGGGAATTCATTACATGTTTAGGGTTTGGTTATGTCCATTACGCAACAATTCTCATCATATATGGCTGTTTAGAGGTCCATAAACCCTGACATAAGCTGCTGAAAAATTCTGTTATTCCCTTATTTGAATTATTTTAGAAATTAACTTATCTTTCTATTTATAGGTTTAGAAACTTTCCTTTTAAATTTTTATTTTTTATTTTTTTTTAAATAATGTTTTTAGAAACTTTCTTAATCTGTTTTTAGAAACTAATTTTCTTTCTATTTTTAGAAACTTTCCTTTTTCTTTTTCTTTAGAAACTAGGTCGTTTTTTTTAGAAACTTTTCTAATTTGTTTTTTTAGAAACTTTTTCTTTTTTTTTCTTTTCTTTTTTTTTTTTTAATTTAGAAACTTTCCTATTTTTTTTTTTTTTTAGAAACTTTCCTTTTTTTATTTTTTGAAACTAGGTTGTTTCTTTTATATATAAAAAAAATCTTATATTTTGACAACTATATTGCTGAATTTTGGTTGGCACCCTACACTAAACATGGAACAATTGCAGGAGTCACTAAACAAGATATCTCAGACGTTGGAGTCTATGATTAAGCGCTTGGAAATGGACCAATGCTATGAACAACTTGATGTACGTATTACCCGACTGAAGACCATCGTTAGGACAGACTCCACCATTGAGGTAGATGTCCAATCTTAGGCAGGTGGCCAGGAGGATAGAATAATGAATGGAGGTGGCCAAGGAATCAGTCATGGGCATGCACCCGTACCCCCACCCCATGAGGGACATCAAGACCATTATTTTGAGGGGTACAACATGTGCGGCCTTGTGGCTGGAGAGAGTGCACCAGCGGCTAGTGTAGAATTACCCACTAAGGCCATTCCGGTAGTGGATGAGTTTCGTGATGTCGTTCCTGATGATCTACCAAATGAGTCTTCCCCTAGGAGAGATATAGAGCACACTAGAACATGGAACATCGTAATACCTGTACCTGAGTTTGTGTTTAATAGTTCTATCGATAGGTCCACAGGTCTCAATCCTTATGAAGTCGTTACTAGTTATAAACCTGGGAAACCTATTGATCTTGTCCCTATGTCATTGTCTCATAGGCCGTCAGAGGCTGCAGAGTCTTTTGGGCATCATATTCATTCATGGCATCAAGAAATCAGGCAGAAGATCATGACTGGTAATGAACATTACTCACTTTCTGCAGACCAACATAAATGTTTTCAGGAATTCAATGTAAGGGATTCTGTGATGATCCGCATCAGGCTAGAGCGGTACCCTCGGGGAGCCGTTCGAAAATTACATGTGTATAGCGCTGGACCATTCAAAATTATAAAACGAAACGGTCTCAACACGTATATGGAAAATCTTCCACCCTCCATGGGAATTAGTTCCACATTCAATGTGGAGGATCTAGTTACATTTCAAGGGGTCATTGATGCATTGTCTAGCCTTTCGCCTAACCATCTTGATTCTTTAAACCTTTTCCTTGATCCATGGCCCCCTCCATATCCATTTTTCCAGCTTCTACGTCCCATTCCTACCCGTCCTGACCCATTTTTCCAGCCTCTACCTCCCATACCTACCTATCCTGACCCATTTTCGCAGCCTCTACCTCTCATACCTACCACCCCCAACCCGTTTTTTCAGCCTCTACATCCCATATCTACCCATCCCAACCTATTTTTCAAGCCTCTACCTCTCATACCTACTCTTCCCGACCTTTCTTCCCGGCCTTTACCTCTCATACCTAACCTTCACACACCCAGAGAGGAAATAACAGATATCCTGGACCATCAGATAGTTTCAACGTCGGACGGCGGGTTTCAGAAGTACCTGGTTAAATGGAAGTTACGCCGAGCTTCAGATGGCACGTGGTTCACTGAGGAGGAGCTTTAGAGACTTGATCCTGACATCTTGGATCGGTTCAGGAGTTTTATTTCGCCAGTGACGAAATCTTCACAGCAGGGGAGAATTGATGGGGACATCATGTGCACACGCGCACGCACACCACCCCTTACGCATATACGTAAGCAAAAGGAGGGCTCCACCATCGATCTGGCTCAATGGCGATGTCCAGGGAGGGCTTGCTAGGTAGAAGATGAAGTTTTGGTTCAAAAGGGTGGATCCGATAGTCAAGAAAAGCCCATCATGGGATCTCATGATCGTGGCCCACTTGTCGGATTGATGTTATATTTTAGGTTTTACTTATTGTTATTATTTAGAACATCGTGAACGCTTTGGATTTCTTCGTTTGATTTTAATTTTAGTTTACTTCACCGCTAAGTAATAGGTTACGCACATGGTGCAAGTTTTTGGGTATAGGATTTTTCCTATAAATAGGCACCCCTTGTAGTTCTTTTCATTGATTGAAGATGAATAAAAATTCTGCGTTTTCCTACTCTCTGAGTTGTGAAGCCTAATTGGGTACGAAGCCCTCCCTTCATCGAAGGGTTAACTACCGTGGTGCGAAGCCACATCGACCCCGATTCACCCCCATCCTCCATCATCTTTTTTTCCATCTTTCACCACCATCCATACTTCGAATTCGTCCCTTTTGTTGCATCAAATTTCTTCATTACAGCAGATTTTCAGATTTCGACCTGCCGGCGAGCTGAAACTTCGGCGGAGCACCACGCACAAACCGTACATTGGATCGAGCTGATATTTGGGGGTTTTGGAGTCCATCCCTGGCCGACCAGGGCCAAGGTGGCCTTTTTCTGAATAGTGGGCCCCACACATGTGCGGCCGTGATCACACGCACGAGTGTTTGGGCCATTGTTGCTGTCCGTGCGTGGAAAGTGTTTTTCGGTTCAGGTTTTCTTCTTATTTTACCCTTTCATACCAGTTTTTCATAAACCCTAACCCTATATCATATTATCCTTAATTTATTTGCCTCTTTTCTCACCCTAGGGTTCCCCGAATTGGAATTTCTGAATCCCTTGGATTAAGGGCTGATTACCATGCATGTGTGGGTGATTATTTCTTATCTTTGAGTGTCATTTGGTTTATAATTTTTATTGATCCAGCCCTATCATGTGTAGGCCTGGACCCGCATAGATTCTCCTTAATTGAATGTTTGGACTTTCGTGTGGGATATGGAATTTGTGTAATTGTTTATGAACTAACGTGATCTTAAGCCTGAAATCTTGCATATCACATTTAATTTTCATGTCCTGCATCACACCACTTCCCCAAAAGTGCGAAATTCATTTTTTCCAAGTCGCGCAATCTCTTAAGTTGAATTATTGAGTATCGGCAAAGAAGGTTTTCAAAAAGACTTATCAAGGGATGTGCTTGTCAGAAATTTTTTCTCATCAAGATAATCATGCAACTATTTGTTGAAGAGATTCTCACTGAAGAGTAACATGTCTCTGTTGAGATGGTTGGTAGTGGTCCTTGATGAAAATTCCTGTGTCCTTTTTCTGTAACATTGGTGTAATATGGAGGGAAGTGACTATCGGCACCACACCAATAATGTATGTCTGCTGGATGTGGTATAATTAGAAATGGGATGTGCGAGAAGAAGTTTCTGGAAGATGGAAGTTAAAGATTGCAGGGTGGAGGACGGATAATATCAATGTATTAGTAAAGATGAAATTGAACTAGAAGCATGTAGAACTGAATACATACTGCTTTTGATGATGGGTCCCATCTCTAAATTCTCCAGTGAGTCTCAAATCTATCCGATAATCAGCATAAGTTGAAGGAACATCAGAAAGTAAAGATAACTATGCATGAATTGCACCACATAAGGCCCAAGGAGTTGTACCAAAGGTTTCCAAATGAAGCCAGTCATCTGGGGTTTTGAATTTTGTCACAAGATACTAAGAAAGTGCAACTTCTAGTCATTGTTAAGTCCTTTTTTTCTGTCCATAAAAAACCTAGCGTGGTTTTGTAATGCAGGGGCATTTTCACTCCGAGCTCAATTGGGGTGGCCTATGGGATGCAGGGGCACACTCGGGGCGGGCGGGCCCATGTGAGGCGGAACCCATGTGATGTGGGGCCCACGAGGCGGTTCGACTGAGAATCTGGCCCATGGGAAGTGGAGCCTAGGCTATAAGATAAAGGGATTGATTCACCACGCTCTATCAGTTTGAGCTTTTAGAGCAAGTGGTTAGTTGTCATTCATCAAAGTGGTATCAAAGCAGGAGGTCTTGTGTTCAAGACTCCTCATCGAGGGTGATTAAAAAAAAAAAAGGAAAAATAAAAGAACAAAGAAATATGTAAACTAGGCAGCTATAACACTTGCATAAAAGAAAAGTTATCTAAACTAGGCAACTAAAATAAGGCATTTGACTACAACAACTCAAATTCCATATATACCAGTTGTATGGCCTTTAGGGCTGTATAATTTGAACAAAAATCCTTATACAGTTTGTATAAAATCTCTAAAGAGCTATATGGTTGGACTTGTGCACCCCAGAGTCCAACCAGTTAGTGTTTTGGGGCCATTTAATTGATTTGTGTCTCAGGTACATCATGCATTATGATTCAGTAGCAGCCTAATGTTCACCAACATAGGATCCGCTAGTTTACTGGACTTAGTTTATGGATAAATCTTATTAACCTGACCTTCCATCATGCCTAACATAGTTGAACAACACCTAGAATCGTTTTCAAAAGGCTTTTAGAATGTCTCTCACAGTGATTTCATAAAATACTTTATTTAGCTTGATGGAAGCTCGACAACCGGATGTTTTAGTGGTCCACCTCATCTACTTGCTTCTAGGTGTGGCAATGGGTCGGGTCAGCCCACAGGTCAACTAAAGCAACCTAGTTCTGAGGTGGGTTTGGGCCAAGCTGAATGGGTAGTGGGTTAGGTTACGGTTAGAAAGTGTGGCCCGGTCAAGTAAACAGGTTTTGGGTTGAACCCTACCCAACCTACCTGCCCATATATTTATTAATGGGTTGGGCCCCATGGACGTTGCCCAATCCAATGCAAAACCCGAAGCATAGTAATAAATAATAAATAGATGAATGTAATGCATGTATGCTTGTATTTGTTCACTAATTGGATCGTGCTGCATGTATTTTCCCATATTACATTTGTAAACCCAAGTCTGCATGTATCAGGTTAGGTCAGGTCATTTTAGCCCAAGCCAATTGCAATTAGATGGGTTGGGAAGGGTCAGGCTTGGGTGGTGAATTTTGAGTGGGTCGGGTCAAGCCACTAGGTAATGGGTCCCAGGTTGGGTTTGCATTAAAATTCTTGGCCTATTTAGTAAATGGATCGGGCTTGGGTTGCCCTCGACATCACAAACCCAACCCATTGCCACCACTGCTTGCATGAGATTTTGGGCAAGAGCTGAAGGATTTGTGTCAATTTGGGAGCATGGAATAGGTAGGTTAACTAACTTTTGATAATGTAGTGAGTACTGAAGTCCATAGGGATGAGGATTGTTAAAAGTGCTTCTTAAGGGCGGAACTATAATTCCTCCTATATAAGATCATATTCAAGGGTGTTGGTGTTGCGTGCCTTGAAAAGCCTATGATGACCATGGTCATGGATCTAGATGACCGGCATATGTTTCGTATATGCGATGTATGCCATAATATGTGAAAACTTTTACAGTTTATGGTTATGAGGCTTATGGGGAGGGATTTCCAGTTATCCTTGGGGAAGATGAGATCGGACACAATGGCCACTAGTGAAGAAAGAGTTGTTATTTATGGATCTCAGTACCCTAAATGTCCATGACTAGTTTAGTGGGATTGGGCAATCCATGATCATGTTTTGTGGTCATCCTGTGTTAGGAACCAATGACGAGCTTGAATGTACAATCTCCACCATCGGGGCATCTTATTCCTTTTCCCCTACCCCACATGGTAGTGTGATTGTTCGTTATGCTTGCGGGTTCATGGTTTTAGGCCTGATTGGGCACTTTCGTTAGAGGATCACATCAAGTCTCTAATCCAGGAGACTCATCATGTCCGGATCGGATTGACTTGATTATGTACTAGCTTTGACTAATCCTTGGACCCGAAGTTGTGTTTGGATTTAGTGGCATTATTGTTCTGTGTTTTGGCTCATCCTGCGTTGTTACATTAATGGCTGGCATACGGGTCTGGTTGGGCATATGCATTAGGATGCCGCTGGAGCCCACATGCTCTAATAAGGGATCCACTTGGTTACCCAAGACACATTGTGGACTGATCTTAATGTTTTGACTGTCCATCAAATGGTTCTATAGCTGGCCATCATGTTTTAAATGTTTTAAATGTTTAATCAATCAATTTTAACCATTATATCTTAGTTTAACCTTCAAAAGTGTCTTGACTGTGCTTGATGAGACATCCAGTGGTTGAGATATGATGATCCATCTATTAGGCCTGCTTGGGATTTTTGGCCAAGGATGGTAGCCATTAGAGTGAAAGGGTTTGGTCAATTTGGGTGGCACGGATAGGTAAGATTATAAACTCATGATGATACTAGGGTATACTGAAGTTCATAGAGGTGAGAAACACAATGTGCAGATGCATTCCTCTAAAACCTTGGCTCCTTGTAGATATATCCCATCCCAGATCTCTCTCTCTCTCTCTCTCTCTCTCTCTCTCTCTCTCTCTCTCTCTCTCTCCATCACACGTGATGTGTGGGGGCCACCCTATGGATGGCTCTCAAGGTGTGCATGCCCCAGTCATATAGCAGGGTGTGAGCAAGCTCTCATCTCTTTGACTCTTTATTGGGATAGATTAGGGAGAGTCCTATGTCGAAGGATCAACATTGGCTTCATCATGCTATCAGTGAGACACGAATTCAAGGTAAAATCTCCATCATTGGTTTTGTGTCCTTTTCAGAAATATAATTGCATCTACATGAGGAGCCTTAGAAATCTAAAATCTGAAAATTTCCCTGGGACATCTTTTACTAGTAGAAGGAAGAAAAGAAACAGGAAAATGGAGAGAAAAAGAGGAGGATCTCAGTCATCTCCTCTTCATCTACCTATCCATCTTTGTTGTCCAACTGTTGTACTACTCCCTTTACTCTCCTCTAATCACAACCCTATAATGTGATTGAGAGAAGACTCTATGGCCTTCCTTTTATTGGGGATAGATCAAGGAGAGACTTTCACTGAAAAAGGAACTAAACAGAATCTATGAAAATCAGAGAACGTGATCACATTCACAGGTATAATGTAAACCACCTGTTTTGTTTATTGGGGATAGATCAAGGAGAGACCTTCATTGAAAAAGGAACTACACAGAATCTATGAAAGTCAGAGAACATGATCACAGGTATAATGTAAACCACCTGTTTTGTTTATTGGGGATAGATCAAGGAGAGACCTTCATCGAGAAAGTAACTACACAGAATCTATGAAAATCAGAGAACATGATCACAGGTATAATGTAAACCACCTGGTTTGCTTATTGTAAATCTAATTTCGTCTTAAGATGAAAATTAGATTTAACACAATTAAAGTCTGAGAATTTTCAAAGTTCTATTTCCTTCTTTCACAAAATCCCTGCAGAAAGTTTGTATTAGAGACGTCTCATCCTCGATAACTTTCGATTTCCATTTTTTTTCATTGTGATCTTGTGTGCCCTTTTGAGGTTTATTTCATTGAATTTGAGCTAAACTAACAGATGGATTATCAAATCTATTTGTTTCAAGTTTTCAAACCGACAATAATAAAGATTGAATCATTAATAATCATGACAATTAGTAGCATCTTTTTTTGTTCAAATCATATATGAAGGATGATAATTGTTATTATTTAAGATTTTATGGTTTTGATGGTTGAGATTATGTTATAATTATTTGATCTTTAAGTTCCATCTTTAAACGATTCTAAGGGATTTGACTAACATGGCCGCTTTCTCACTTTAAATTATGATGTAATTTTTCTTTTCTTTTAGGAGCTTTGCTAAGCCCATATGCTTGTGCTTTTCTTTTCATGTTCATGCACCAATTGTGCCAGGATGGTACAATTGGTTCGAGCAACCCATCCATCAGACCGGAACCACTATATTGATCCCCTGGCCCAAGAATCAGGTTGATCCACTGGTCAGGTTGCCTACAATTTTCAATAACAAATGTACATCTCTGAGACACTTGACTGAAGTTTTCTAATAACCACTACTTTGGTTTAAAAATTGAGGCCTACATGTTGATTAGACCAGATTTTTATTTTATTTTATTTTATTTATTTTGTAAAACAGGTATTCGATCAGACCAAGCTGATGGATGGACTAGATCTTGCACGTATGCCCCATGCTGGCATATGAATGGCATGCCCATGAGCTTTATTTATAGTGCTCTTCTTTGGACCCACTTGTATTTAGCATCTTAGATGAAATTATGCATGCCCCATACTGGCACATGTATGGCATGCCCATGGGTTAGCTTTGATCTTTATTGTATTACTAAGTCTGGAAGATGTAATTTTACCAATGGATGCAAGATCAAAGAGAACTTAGTTCATCAATCATGGAGATTGAAGGAGATTATATTTCCAAGCATAGGAAATGTCATGGATGGCTCGGATCTTCTTTGATGGGGTCCACTGTGCTGAACTCTCAGATCCTAAGAGGGGACGCCTCTGGAAGCGGATTGTGTCCTGCCCCGCTTGGATGGACTCAGTCCAAGCAAGGGCTCTGTGGACCCACCATGATATATGGGTTTTAACCATGCCATCCATACATTTTTTGCATATCATTTTAGGGAATCAGCCCAAAATGAGGCAGATTCAAGGCGGAGTGGATTACACCATCGGATGTAGCGGTGATAACTACGCCCACAGTTGAAACCTTCCTAGGGCTACAAAGATGTTTATTTGCCATCCAACCTATTCGTAAGGTCACGAGCCTGATGAAGGGATAATACAAATATCAGATTGATCAAAACTTCTAAAACTTCTGTGACTCACAAGAAGTTTTTAATGGTGGGCATTCAATCCCCACTGTAGTCCACTTGAGCCTTGAATCTGCACCATTTTTGGGTTCATACCTAAAATGATCCGTAAAAAAGAATGGACGGCGTGGATAAAACCCATACATCGTTTCCCACTCCTTTCTCCCTCTTATATATAGTCAAAGGAGAAGAAATTTTCCATATTTGAAACTTTCTGGAATTTTTACCTCTTAAATGTCGATAGTTAGTAATTTAATATTATGCATAGTTCTCTCTTATATTCTTGCTTATTTTGTGCCCTTTCCAAAATTTGAAAACATCCCTTCCATGAGGTCGCATAGCGGCATCCGGACTGTCCAAAATCAATGCGCCCCTATCCAGCATTGATACAATATTAATCATGTGGGACCTGCCTCATGTGGGCCCCACAAAGATCTGTATAAGTAGCCCCTGCTACTTCAACCATTGTAGAGGATTCCTGTGCATTCTCAACCTCCTAAGATACTAGGGAAATGCTGGCTTGCAAATGCACCGATTAAAGGTGAGGAATTGGAACATAGAAAGTCATTGGTTGGCGCATGAGGCATGTTTCTTTAATCGGGTCCATCCATACATTGGGCCATGACATGGATGGCATATCCATAGAAAGTTACACTAACAAAGAAAAAATTTGACCATCTGATTGGTGAAGCTATTAAAGTAATGGTTAAAAAAAAATAAAAATTCTTACTAGTCACAAAAAGGAGAGAGTGATAGATAGGATTATCTGATGGATTTGATTTTTGAAAAATGAGCCTTCTGTCTTAGGGCCCAGTAAATTGACAGATCCGATTGATAACTAATCCTGCCTTGATCACTGCAGACGCTTCGTGGTTCTTTTTAGTGTGTGGCTTATATGTACACCTTAATACAAAAAGACCCTGTCGTGGGCTCCATTTTACGTATGGCACATCCCAAATAGATTTTTAATTTCACAATACAAGACTTAAATTGTTACTAATTTTAACACCTTGTAGACTCCTATCACGGTTAGGATCTACTTAATTCGAGAATATTTTAGGACCAGGGCCCATCTACAATAGGCCCATGATTTGAATGAATTGTGGCGTCGGTTGGGTGAGGACGCTATGTTGGATCAAGCTCGTCCATCTAGTTGGCCAATGCAATTGACGGCCCATAGCTGAAAATTAAACTGAGTCGAGGATGCTTTCTATAAACACAATGACCGTATTGACAATCTTCACAAAAATGGATTCAACAGGAGATGGTTGCAATCATGCCATCCATGTATTGCTATATAGGTTAGTAGTCAAGGAGTTCCATCAATAGGCTTGTGAGTATTATGAGTAGACACAAAACCCAATCGAAAGATCTCCTGGATTGCTATATAAGTTAGGGTCTAAGGAGAGGATTAGCTCATGATATAAATTGTAAAATTACTGAGTTCTAAAATTCCATTTTCTTATTGATTTTCTTTTGGTTTTTCAGGCTATATTGGTTCATCTTTGTCACTTTAGAAACATAATACAATATTCTCATCCTCTATCAGATTCATTGCAAGGGTGTTTGGGATCGATCACCAAAACTGCATGTAGTAAATTTTTTAATAGTAAGCTGGGATTGATCCCCACAAAGTGGTGAAAATGAGTTAGCACATTTTGAATGTGGTCAAGGGATTTCATGGATAGACTTGTGATTATCTAAATAGAAACAGAACTCAACATGAAGGTTTCCTGGATTGCCATATAGGAAGGGTCTACAGAGTTTTTGCTCAATAGTAAGAGTGTTTGAGATCTCTATCAAATTATTAAGTTCCAAAATTCATTTTCCATGCTAATTTCTGTAATCTCTCTCATTTGGTTTATTTAGGCTGTATTGATTGTATCTCTATCGTTGTAGAAATAAAATACATTCTTCTCATTCTCTGTCAAACTCATTGCAAGGGCTATTGGGGATCAATCACCAACATTGCATGTTGTGAAGTTTGTTTGATAGCTAAGATGGGCTTGAACTCAACTAAGGTGGTGACAGTGATCAACACAGTTTGAATTTAGTCAAGGTGTTCCATGAATAGGCTTTTGTTACTATTCTGAACAAACAAAACCCAACCCAAAGGTCTCCTAGATTGGGGGAGGTTTTGTTCAGAATACCAAGACAGTGAATTGGAAAATCCCATTTTCATGCTTATTTCCTTAATGTCTCTCTTTTAGAATACATTTGGGTAAAAAAAATGAAACTTTCATGGAAGAGAAGCAAAAACGCTTTCATAAAAATTCTCATAGACTTATTGATTGCATCTTTGTCACTGTAAAAACAAAATATAGTCTTCTAATTTTTTTGTCAGATTCATTACGGGGATGTTTGAGAAGGTAGTGTTCGGGATTGCTCAACAATATGCATGCTATAAGTTCTCTTTTATAGGTAAGCTAGCTTGAATCCGATACCGATGTTGAAAATCAATAAAAGAAATATGGGTTTCATTACATCTTGGGGATAGTTTTTTTTTTTTTTTTTACACACGCACACACACCCCCACACACTCACGCCACACGCCCACACACCCCACACACGCACACGGTGGGATTCCACCATCTTGGGGATAGATTGCAGTTATTGCAGATTAGTGGACTCGGATTCATTTTGTAGAGAAATACAAAGATTGTCTTAAGGAAAGTGACTCCTTAATGCGACTTGAAGCTGCATTCCTTCTTTATTCCATCAAAGTCTGCATATTTTTACTAACATCAATAATAGACAGATTGGATATGTGATCAGGGCCCCACATGCTAACAATAGATACATTAGATCACTTATCATGGCCTCCACATTAAAAAAATAATGTGATGATGATTCGAATGAATGCATGGAACGCATGCTAACAAACGGAAGGTTTGGATTTTTGGAAATGGCCCGGTTATAACATACAGTCAGTTTGGATTGCTAGAACAAATGTGTCTCTCACCTTGATCACCCCACATTTTTTGTTGTCAACCTTGATTGTTTGAAGAGAAGTGTGATTTTATAGTGGTCCCTAATTGCATAAAGATCTTTCATTTGTGAGGGAAAATAAATATTTCAGTATTCTTTATAAAAATTGGACGCAAGAGCATCACGTGCATTGCCTTCATGTTGAAAAATTAGTAGTTTTTCTACGTTTGTCACAGTTACGTGATGGAAATTCGACTTGACTTTGTTTTTACCTAAAAATTAAGTACGAGTCAATTTGGGAGTAGTCGTCAATTTGGGAGTAGTCATGAAGAAGTGATTTCTATGAAAGTTGGCTAAGAGAGAGAGTTGTATGTGCCAAAAATCAAGAAGAATGAGAAGAAAAAGCTCTGCCAATTCGATTCAAGAAAAAAGGTTTTCCTTATTTTAAAGATTGACGGTAACAAATTTCTTACTATCTGACACAAGGGTGGGCGTGATGAGGTCCATCATCGCCTTCCTCGAATGATAAGCACCTTGAATCCTCAAGGTTCTCTTGAATCCATAAGAGAGGAATCATGAATCCATGAGAAATAAAAGGAAAATTGAGAAATATTATTCAAAGTCCCAAAAATAATCGAGTTTGCATTTTTAAATAACCTTAAACAAACCCTAATACATAATTAGATAAGACTTAAACAAATAAAGAAGCTAAAACTGAAAATATGCACAAACTTCCACATTTCATTGATTGACCTATCAATTGGGAGGGCACAAAAATGTCCAGAGACTAAATCCACGGAATCGAATTTGTTTCAATCAATCAAACTAAGCAAAAAGTGTTCAACAACCTTTTCATCTAAATTTGAATTTCCTTCGATTGATCTGACCTATCAATCAATCAATTAAATCGATTGGTTTGCTCGATTGACCACGATTGATCAAACTATGCTGAATTTTGTTAATTTTCTTCTTGGACTTCTTCTGGTCTATTTATGATAGGCACGTGCTTGCTTCACATCCTGCATCAAATTCCCTTCACTTGGAAAAAAAACAAAACTCATCCTCGAGTTATTTTCTAACTCCGGTTCATAATACTTATATAGATCCGCCATGTTGAATGTGCTTGAGATCCCCATTTCATCAGGAAGATCAACGACATAAGTGTTGTCATTAATCTTTGTGAAATATACATATCGGGCTTATCTTTTTATTCTTTAGCTTGTTGTATGTCCTAGTTGGAATCTCTCATTGCACAGGTGAACCATTATGTTGTCGCCCACATTGAACACCTTTAGACGTCGATGTGTGTTAGTTCTTTCCTTGTACTTGTCGTTGGATGCTTTCAACTAGGCATGTACATCATCGTGTACACTTATGATTCGGTCCGCCATATGTTCTACAATAATGCTCATGCCTGGTAGTTTGGGTAATGGAACCAAATCAAGAGTATGTTTAGGCACATGTTCATATACAACTTCTAATGGGACTTGCCAGTGGAATAATTTTGCTTATTGTTGAATGCGAATTCTGCTTGAGCTAAGGTAAAATCTCACTGTCTGGGCTTATTACTTGAGATGTATCATAAAAGGTTCCCGAGTGTACGGTTCACCACCTTAGTTTTCCCATATGTCTGCGGATGATATGCATTATTGAAGTATAGCTTGGTGTCAAATCGCCTCTATAAAGTCCTCCAAAAGTGGCTGAGGAACAGTGTCATGATTGAAGTGATAGATTTTGAGGCTCCATGTAGCCAAACAACCTTTCGAAAGAATAAATTTGTAACATGTGTAGCATTGAGGGTCTTCTTGCATGATATGAAATGGCCCATCTTGAAAAATCTATCAACTACAACAAACACCGAGTCCATTCCACGTTGGGTCTGTGAGAGGCCTAGCATGAAGTCCATATATAAATCCTCTCAAGGCTTATTAGGGATAGGCAATGAAGTATATAGGCCAGTATTTTGTGACTGCCCCTTGGATGCTTGACACGTATGACACTATTACACCACTTTTCCCACATCCCGTTTTAGTTGTGGCTGATAGTAACATTCCTCTAAGAGAGCTATTGTCTTGTTTCACGCCCCTTGAAGATTAGGAAGGATTCCATCACCCTACCATGCCCAAGGGAAGATGGTGAACAATAGGACTTATTAATTTCACAATATCAAATTAGGAAAAGAAGATACTCAAAACTATTGCAGATCTACTGTAATTTGAGTCACAATAAACCATTAAAAACTGAAAATATTTCTTAAATATCAAATTAGAATCCATGGAGTTCAATATAAACATGAATCAAAACAATAGAAACATCTCATCATGCTACAAGTTTCACCTTTTAGCCCTAGCTAAGAGGTTTATCCAACTATAGAGATGATTGGATTTAAAATCCTAAAAGAAAGCATGAAAATAACTAAGGAAGAAGAAGAAAAACTCTTGGCGACGGCTTCTCTACCCTTTGCTCCACTCCTTAAACCCTAGAAGATTCCTTAGAGTATTTTAAGGAGTCCTATTGATAGTTGTGGAACTCCAACTTTCGCACCTAATTGAAAAACTCTAGAAACCGCCTCAAATATACATAATTTGTTAAAATAGACTTCGCTCTGCGCAATTTCACAGAATGACTCAGAGTTTCAGAATATGCTTTTTTAGGACGATTTTAGGATTCCTTTTCTTCACTTCAAATCTTTAATTCTTTTCATTCCTCACTTGGTTTTCTTGGATCTTTGGCATGCGAATTCTTCAAGCTTGGTATCCTAAGATCCGTCCCTTGCCTTGGTGATTCTTGAGCATCGAATTCATGCTTTTAACACTCTTTTCAATCCAAGCTCTTAAATTCACCTTGTAACACAAACATGAGTAAAATAGAACATTAAGCATTATCATGTTTATAAAACTAAGATATAAATGGGGGATAATATGCAATATTTGACCCTCAACATGATCTACTTCAACATATAGGTCTTCCACTGCGTTTTTAGCGCTTTCATCATTAATGGTGAGGCTAGCCACTTGTCATTGGTGATAAATGTTTGTTAGGTGACCCAATTGGGCACGTCGTTAACAATGTCTGGCCTTGCCTGACCGTAGGGGTTCGTGATTATGCTCAAACCAGTAACAGTGGTTGCACCCATTTGGAGTCTAACTTGCTCGCTTCTCGACTCTTGGTTCACGGGTGGTGTTGCGTGGAAAGGACCCGTGGTGGCTACCCTATTAGCAGGGTAGGCCTATGTGTTGGATTGCTCATGCCGCGCAGCTAGCCAACTTAATTGCTTCATTCATCGTTCAAACGGGCTATATCTAAACCCGATCCTGGATCGCAACACGAAACCCACCGTCAAATCGGGTGACTTGCTGTGATTCAGTCTCGAGTAAATTGTTCCGTGCTGCCAAACGATAGAACTCCTCTACGTAATTTCTCATTATTTGACTACCCTATAGACAATTTTAGTATTGTTGGAACAATACCTCATCATAGTTGCTAGGAAGAATCATGCGCGCATTAATTGTTTCATTCGCTGCCACATGCGAATTGGTGCCTTCATCTTTCTCATCCGTGCGAGCTGAAGTTGCTCCCATTAAGCTGAAGCTCCACTCTTCAACTTGTAAGCCACCATTTTAACCTTCTTCTCTTCAGAAATTTTTATATAGTTAAAGAAATGCTTGACTTCAAGCACCCAATTGAGGAAGTCTTCGATGTGGAGTTGGCCGTTGAAATTGGAAAGATGAACTTTCATCATGAATTCTCTATCCATCCGATCTACCTGATCACCACCTCAGCCGAGGTGTTGGAGGATCATGTCATTGATCTCCTCGTCATTGGATCCCATATCCTCAAGCATGATCCTGCGATTCCTCGCGTGCATTACTTTGTGATTAGCATGACTGTGAATTCCATCGCCTATGGGAGGCGAATTATCGCCACAAACACGAAGCTGCCTTAGGGCCTTCGTCATACGGTCGCGAGTAACCTACAACCCTTGCATGACTTATCGATTCTCCCGTTGTGTCACCTCGAAAGTTACTATTATTAATGGATAATTCCTTGGAGCATCGTCCATGGGATTATTGCTCGATCTGTCATTAGAAGACGTCGATTTGAGGAGAAACCTGGCCCTGATACCAAATTGATGTAGGACTGAGCGTGATGAGGTCGATCACCATCTTCATTGAACAATAAACACCTTGAATCTACAAAGTTCTATTAAATCCACAAGAGAAGAATCCTGAATCTATAAGGGAAATAAAAGAAAATTTGAGAAATATTATTAGAAGTTTTCAAAATAATCGAGTCTCCATCCTTAAAAAAACTTAAACAAACCCTAAGATGTAATTAGAGAAGACTTAAACAAATAAGGAAACTAAAACTAAAAAAGTGCGCAAACTTTTATATTCCATTGATCAATTAATCAATCGATCGGGAGGGCATCCATAGACTAAATCCATAAAATTAAATTTGTTTCGATCGTTTGACCTAACATGTCAATCGATCAAACTAAGTAAAAAAGTGTTCAACAAGCTTTTTCTTGTAAATTTGAATTTCCTTCGATCAATTGATCTGACCGATCGATTAATCAATTGAATCAATTGGTCTGCTCGATCGACTTCGATTAGTCGAACTGTGCTAAATTTTGTTGATTTCCTTCTTGGACTTCTTCTATTCCATTTGTGATAGGGGCGTGCATGCTTCACATCCTACATCACTATCACAGTGGTGTGCTAAAATGCTTTTGCCATTTCCGATTATAAGGAAATTAACCAATATTCCAAGGGTGTTATGAGAAGGGAAACATACTAAAAAAGTTGAATATATTACTTCTTGCCAATTTAGTTATGAGTGGTGTAAAATAACTAATTCCTAGGTAAGGCATACAAAAGGCTTTTTGCATAAGGATATTTGAATTAATGTCTTCCATGGCTGAGGAATATACATCAATATGGATGTAAAGTCTTAATGTAGGATAAGCTAACCATCCTAATCATTTGGATAGGATCTTATACAAGGACCTTTGGTCTTTAAGGTGTGTTTCAACCAGTAATATATACTGATGAGCTGGTCAATCTCAGAAGGGATTGGAGTAGGATCAAAGTTATTTTGAGCGAGGTTGAGCCTTTGTAGATTCCTAAGAAGAAAGACGCTTTCAAAATCAATCCGACTGTTCATCCAAAGCCCGCTAAGGTCGAGACTGATCATGTAACTAGTGGATCCATTAACATGATGCCTTCCCAAGAGCAGCAATTAGGATTGTTCAAATTCCATGAGGAGAGGTTTCTGTTGGTGTAAGAGAAGTCAAAGCCTAGTTTCAATTGGATCAAGGCAGAGAAGTGATGATGGTTGCATTGCTAGGTTGCAAATACAAGAGAGAGGAAAAGGAAGGACCACAATATCAGAAATGATGGGATTTTAGAGGAGAGGAGAGCCATCACTAATAGGGAGCTGGGACTTGGGATGTGTAGGATTAGAAAACATTGTGGGTATTTATTGACACAAGTGAAGAGCTTTTCACTCGGTTTCCAAACTACACGACTGCCACACACGCGAGACGGATGCAGATTGCGTGCTACCCCCGCCCGTCCCTAGCTCTGAACGGGCAGGTCTGTGGGTGGGCCCACCATGATGTATCTGTACATCCAAGCAGTTTATTCCTTTTCTCAGATTATTTTAAAGCATCAAAACAAAAATGAGGTATATCCAACGATCAAATGGACCACACCACAGATGACTCTTGCATTTAATGCAACTGACATTTAATGCTTTGTGCATTTTAATGCAACCAAGCTTATTATTTGCTGTGGTTCACTTGATCGTTGGATTTGTCTCTTTTCATTTGGATGCCTTAAAATAATCTGAGAAAAGGGATAGACTGCTTGGATGTACAAATACATTACGGTGGGTCCGCCCACGTACCTGCTCGTTCGGAACCAGGGACGGGCAGGGGTAGTACGCAATCCGCGACATTGGAACTAGTCGTGGGGCGGTTGGCACTTTGTAGATGTAGGAAGCATATTGCGTACGTAAAACTCCGTAGGAACCACCTGCATTTATGTGTCTTATCCACGGCATCCATCTCTGTAACCAGCTCATTTTAGAGCAGTAACTCGAAATCAAAGCATAACCAAAGCTTAAGTGAAGCATACAACACAGGAAACGATATTAATTGAACACCTGCGATTGAAAACTTCCTAAGGCCACGGAAGTTTTGGATGAAGCTGATATTTGTGCTTTCTTTCAATCATAACTATTTGATCTTGTCTGGTTAAATGACAATAAACATTTGTCATTACTGTTAGCCTTGCAAACATTTCAATGGTGGATGTCATTATCTCTACTATTTTATTTGCCATAGTCCACTCTGTAGCATGTGTGATTAGGATGGGTCAAACTCTTTTATCCAAAGCATCTACACTATAATGATTGTTTGATCAGTGGCTCTAATTAGCTTAACAAAGATGAGAGCCCCTCATCAAACAGTCACCGTTTTCTCTACGCCCTTGTCTCACAAATGAGGCCCAAAATATTACCCATATGTGAATGGGTTGGTGCTGGGTTTGTCTTCTGTTGCGTGTACGTAATGTGTGTGGGCATGTAAGAATTGATACATCAGCTCGATCCCAGCTCGATCCAAACCGATCAACTTCGACCTCAAGCGATGAAATCAACGAATACATCCAAATATGAATGTATATAACTAGAATCAAGGAAGATCGGTCGCTTACTCTGCTACTTGTAGAATTCTATAATGATCAGGTGATAGTTAGAAGGTAAAGTTCTTCCTTCGAAGATAGGTTGCATTTTTCCTTATTCAAGAAAGGACTTTCAATATACCAGTGTAAATCAAACAAAAGGATAAGGAAGAGAGAAACCCTAACCCTTATCCTCCCTCTTTCTGCAGCAAACCAAGATAGAGATAGATAGATAGATAGATAGAGAGAGAGAGAGAGAGAGAGAGAGAGAGAGAGAGAGAAATATCCGAATTAAGAAATGCCTGCGGGACATGAAGTGAGATCTAGGACTCGAGACCTGTTCTCGCGTTTATTTAGGAAGAAGGGGTACATCCACCTGACAACCTACCTCCACACGTACTGGATCGAAGAGTATGTGGAATGGTGCTGTACACAAGGGCATGCCCCACAAGTTCTATCATGGCCGCACTAGTAAGGCATGAAACGTCACCAAATGCACCATCGATGTTGAGGTTAACAAGCAGGTGGGCAACAAGATCATTAAGAAGAGGATCCATGTCTGCGTGGAGCATGTGCAACCAAGGTGCGCCAAGGAGTTTTGCTCGCGCAAGTTACAGAACGACAAGCTGAAGGTGAAGGTAAAGGCCTGAGGGGAGGTCATCAGCATGAAGCGGCAGTCGGAGGGCCCTATGCCGGGTTTCATGGTCGAAGGGACCACCTTGGAGACAGTCACTCCCATTCCTTATGATGTGGTCAACGATCTCAAAGGCAGGTACTAAATCATATGCTTTATGGGCTATCGTTATGTTGGTTGGAAGATTGCAGTCTTCCTATTTTTTATTATTATTTTTGGAACCATTAAAACATCTTTATCTAGTTTAATTAAATCAACGGTAGATTTTAAGTTGTAAAAAAAAAGAAGCAAAAGGATAAAAACTCACAATGGGCCATTAGAAGTAACCGGAAGACTACGTCTCTTAAAAGAACTACATGATATTGGATAAAGGACAAATTCAGAGTATTAGCATAGATTTGGATTACAACTAAAAGATTATAGCAAAGAATTATCACTACATTGTTATTGTTACTCCTATAATAACTGAGATAAAAGATAGATTTGATTTGATCGTTGGATTGTATTATTATTATTATTATTATTATTTCCTTTTCTGATGTATACTTTGTAGATTTCCTCTGTAATTTTTAGAGCTCTGCTATGTAGCTTATTCTTTCATATGCTTCTTTCAATATTACTTCATCAGTTATAGTAGTTGAGGGTATCTCTCTAGATTTGTCTTTTGTTACATTTTTCTTTTGTCACCGTTCCTCTTATAGTGGCCAAGTTTTGTGTTTCTCTGTCGCCTTTAGTATCTTGAATTGCTTGACCGCTTTTCTCTCTTTGCTCATTAAACTTTTGGATAACTAGGTCACATTACTTCATTTACCATCTAATGACGTGTAAAATTGGGTTTATGCTAACTATGATTTCATAAAAAGTACTAAGTATCTTGAATATATTTTCATCCACCTTCTATTTCTCGTGTGATGCCACATGTCGCTCTCCTATTGAATTTTTTACAAAATGTCTAGAAATAAGGTACAACATTGCGCCCCCCCTGTCTTTAGGAAAAGAGGTGAAAGCAACATTGTTCCATTACTCAATTCAATTAATATAATTGGTCATTGGCCCACGTGTTGTCTCTCTATTGACTCTACCTAACCAAGGCCGAATTGAAAGATATTATTTGTCCATTCCCTCTAAGCTGTACATGTGACACATCACATAGAATTGTATTGCATGAGGAGTCATAATTTCCATTTCATTAATACGCATGTATCACAGCCAATACATAAACACAACTCTAAGTTGGTGTTTACCTTTCTTCACCCTTTACTACTTTTCTTGTGTCAAAACTCCATTTCCAATCTTCTTTCCCTCAATTATCATGGATGCATCTTCCTCCTCTTCCGTTCCAACCTTCCACTTAGAATTAATCGTAAAAAAATCTAGATGTGCTTTCTTTAGGAGTAGTCAATGACCTTCTTTTCAATACTCACATCAAACCAAACAAGGCATTATTGACACTTGGTCTAGCCTTTCATCTTGCAACTACTCATGAACAGCTTCGTGAAATCGAACCATGTTATCCAAAGTGTCCTAATGAAGTTCTACTTATTCAATCCAATCATTTTCCAGACCCTTCCAATGCTTTTAAGTGTTCGAGATTATATTCAAAATTGATGAATGGTTAAGTGGAATGGTTTACTTGTGTTGAAGCATGACATGGCGACACATGGAAGCTGGATAGAATAAATGAATGTATTAAACTTTCATTGCACGAATATTCAGTCACTACCTTGCTCCTTGCAATAGTTTCAACTTTTTGGAGTCGGTTAACTATTACACTTCATTTTGGATGTGGCTCCATGGGTCCAACAATCATGGACATATGTGCCTTCAACCATCTTTTACCCTTTAGTGAGCATTTTTATCTAGGTTTTTCTTCAAAGAATCAACATCTCTTCGCCCTTCCGAACAAGACTAGCAAAGCATATTCCACTTTTATGGTTCTACAACACCAATATCAATATGAAGTTGATGAGAAAGAACACGTGATTTTCCTGTTTGATGTCGATTTACTGATTTCTACTATGTGTGAGTGCTCTTTAAATTACCAAAGAATACGTCCATCTCACTGAGGTACTCGCTCAAGGATACTAGCTTGCTCTCGCCCCTTTTGTGCTCGGCCACCTTTATCGCATTATGTTTGAAGTAACCACGAAGGGTTTTTACCACCCTGGCAGGCCGATTTGGTTTGCCAAGATGTGATTATATGAATATTTTGGAGCATAATTCGTTAAATATGTTCCAACAAATGTGGAATTCACTTCGTTCAACCACCACAATATCTTCTATCCCAAATTTAATTATTCATTTGCCAATTGTTTGAGTTTCTTCATTTCTTTTACCCTTGATAAGTACAACCATTCCTTTTATGCGCTTAATGATAATGAATTTAGCTCAACCTGGTTCATTGAAGACTACAGGCTAATCGATACCAAGATGAAAAGTCTTAGAGATGCAGTTTTGAAAAGTTATTTAGTTTATAGAGACCTACCTATGGCGGTATAGTAGATACTGGTATTAATGCGAAGGCTAGAGTCAAACAATACTGCATATATTCTTGCTCATCAATTTGG
The DNA here is from genome assembly GCA_037074715.1 of Magnolia kwangsiensis. Taxonomy (NCBI): domain Eukaryota; kingdom Viridiplantae; phylum Streptophyta; class Magnoliopsida; order Magnoliales; family Magnoliaceae; genus Magnolia; species Magnolia kwangsiensis. The sequence continues at coordinate 125,305,978 of CM073574.1, read as the reverse complement.
TTTAAACCAAGGCATCCCCTTTCTATTATTTCACCAAGCTAGCAACCAACCTCTAAATTCTCATCCAGTTGTGGATTCAGTTAGCACATTTCAGACTCTCCATAAATGATTTGATTCTATAAGATTTTCTTTTATGATTTCCCTCTTTACCAACTATCCTCATCGCCTAGAGTCATTTCATTCCTGGTGGAAAAACTATTATAGGACTTTGATTAGTGGGTCCCATGAATTGATCATCGGTCGACTTTCTCTTTTATCCAAAGTGGAGAAACTATAGCTGAGAAGAAGAAGATGACTAAAGAATGTACCAAAAAATTGACTGCACCTCAATCAGCCATGTCTCTTGTTCAGAGGAAGACACGATCAAGGAAGACGACTTCAATTGCATCGACCGTCTTATCCCCAACATCAATAAAGATAGTCGAATCTTCTTTCATGTTAATAAGAACATTCAAGCTAACTCAACTTTAAATAAAGCATCAAAAGACCATATTTCTAAGTCTAGCCAAGGTGGTTTTGGCAACTGCTTCAATCCCAACACCTACAATTCCTCCTATCGTTTTGAAGATTTCTGAGCTTAAGCTTCTCTTAGCTCCTCGTCATACATTTCTTTCAACTCCTGATTGATCTAATCCAGGTATTTCTTCTTTGACCAAATATATCGTAGCCTTTAAAAAATATTACAAAACTAAATTCTCACCGGGTATTCCCACTTTACAATATTCTTTGGAGACGGAAGAAGTGTATAAGAGAGACAAAGATACTCAATTTAATAGGTCTTTTAACAAATGACACAGTGAAAAGTAAATATTAAATGATCCCAATCTTCTTTTTGATTGATTTCTCACACCAAATCATCCTAATCCTCCCCCTTCTCCTCTTTCCAATCCATCTTGGGCATTGGTCATCGATACCACTAAAATTTCACAAGTAGTCAACTAATTTACCACCGTTGTTATTTGGCTAAATTTAGGTGGATAGTGTTTCAATATTTTATTCTTTTTCTTTTTAATTATTTTGCAATCCTCCTGTCTTACTTTTCCCCTTCTTTTTCACAGTAATCATGAGCTTTGGTCTTTGTGCCACCTCCTTAAGTCGAGACATTTATTCTAAAGACTTTGGTTGATGCTACTCATTTTGCTACAGAAAGACTTGAAGTTTTCAATTCGGAAGAGACTATGAGTGACATTTGATGATAAGAAAATTAGATAGAAGACCAAACTCAAGAGAAGGTAATAATATATTAGCTTATGGAGTCCTCCAGTCTCCTTTTATTCTCTATAACTTCATTGTTGGCACCTAATTAGGATTAGGGAGTAGTGGAATTGGTCGGGCCAACAACCTTATCTTACATTTAGCCTGCTTCATCTATAAAACCAACCGATCAAGTAGTCCTTACCCTAGTCAATGAACACATGATGCTCCCTTTAGATAACATAGAAGTATTAGAAGAGGAAACCTCTTGACCAACTGAAGTCTCTCCTGGTCGAGCTACATATTGAGTGTAAAATATTATATATTTTTCTATTGTTATGCATTAGTTTTATGAACATGAATGTGTTTAACTGATATAATTATACATATTTTCTCTTATGAGGTGATTTTAAGAGCTAATATGAAAAGGATGCATAAAGCATGGATTTAATGCTAAAAGAATTACAAAGTGAGGGATAAGATGTATGGAGGTTAAGATTGAAGAATTCAAGAGTCCAATATCCAAGGAAACCAAGTAAGGGACGAAGAAAACTGATGAATCAAAGTGCAGAAAATTGAGAGTGTATAAATCGAACCTTCAATGCCGTCGATGATAACTTCGATGACATCGAAGTAAGTATCGATGCAATCGAAGCCACCTCAATCTCAATCCCATCATAAAAAATTAGAAAATTCAATTTTATTGCTGGACATATTGGAGTGTTCTTCGATGCCATCAAAGACATGTTTGATGCCATTGAATCCAAGGTCGATCCCATCGAAGGTGGTTCGATGACATCAAGAAAATATGCAAATTCGAAAAACAGTTTTCAATTTCACTCGGACTCTTCAATAGGAGCTCGATGCCATTGAAGGTGGAGCATCAAGGAATAAATAATAGGTAAATATGGTGTTTTAATGTCCCTAATCCTTGACCCAAAATAATTTAAACCTCTTGATGATCTTAAACCCATTAGGTAAACCCTTTTATGGATCATCTCCTAAGCCATAGGAGCCTAAATTGACCACTCTTAGATTGACTTTAGAGGTCCTAGGTTGTTGGAAAAACTGCACAAACTCAATAACCTTTGGTCCCACCAAAATTACATTCGATCCGACAAAAAATGACTAAAAAAAGACAACGAGAATGGGTGGAATTTCGAGTAATTCAGTTGCAACTAAGTGTCATCTTTGGTTTGACCAAATACTAAGTTGGGTGCGACCGTAGACTACTTCGCTGTGACCAAAATGGCCCAAATAAGTTCAACAACTTTCATGTCTTAAATCAGTTCGATTGAACTCAAACTCGATGTGACTAAAGACTATTCCTTATAGACCCGTTGGAACCCTTATAAATTTAGCAATTAGATCTTTCTGTAGATGGTGGAATTTATCATTTTAGAGACCCTAGTATATCACAAGCTCTACCAAACCACCTAGGCTCTATCCTAATGACATTTATGCTCTCTTCTTGGTGATTCTTCACTCTAATGAGCATTCCAAGCTCTTTTACAAGAAGACCATGATCTTAAGCTGTCTCTAGACTTTAGACACCATCCTTCTTGGCAAATCCAAGTGTCTATCAACTAGAATCTCCTAGGCATTACAACTTTCCATTATTTGTAAGATATTTTACCTAACCTCCCATCACCTTAGTCACTGCATCGGATCACTACATGTAAGGTGTTCGATCTTGAGAGAAAAATAGAGCTGATTAAGGCACGAGAGAGCGTCGATCAAGCAATTCGAGAAGACACTATAAAAGAGCCTCAATCTGAGAAGTAAGTTGTTTTGTGTAAGAGTTCATGTACACTCATTCCTTGTGTAAGATTGAGTGTAAAGTTTGAATTTCCAAACTCGACTAGGTTCTTGTGTAGGACCTTAGCTCTTATGTAGGGCCTAAATCCATATTATTATAAAGGACATTGACTCTTGCATAGGGCATAAACCTATGTCCTTATGTAAGACATTGGCTCTTTTATAGGACTTAAATCAAAGTCATGGCGTAGGCCACCAAACATAGGTGTGTACATGTTTGTCTCTGTGGATCCTCTAGTGAGAGTAAACATAAGTCGTTGGATTAGGACTGTGCCTGTTGGTTAGCATAAGGAAAACTAACTAAAGTCTCTTGCAAGAGCCTCCGGTGAGAGTGTATGTCAGTAGGTTCTTCTGTAGGACCGAAGTTCATGGCGAGCTTATAGAAAACCATGTAAAGTCTCTTACGGGAGCTGCTTCTTATGTATGATTGTAAAGGTGAACTTGATTTAAAACTTCTAATGGTGAAGTCTAGTACACTTGTGGGTTAGATCAACTCAAGGTGGTTAAGCGCTTCAAGAGCTACCCACTTTGATACCAATTCAAAATTTACACATGTTATAATGAGATTTCCACAGTTGCACTACAGAAGCTTATGCGGGCTAAGGATTGAAGGCTATGTCCTAGATGGTGGGCAATTAAGACCAATTAAAAGTTTTGTCATTTAAACCCAATTGATCCAATCACATAGGACATAAGCGATAGAGGGTTTAATCACAAAGGACAGCCAATAGAGATTTTAATCACATAGGACTTAGCTTAATTTGCATATTAGAGTTTAAATGACAATAAATTTTTTTATCATTTAAAACCAATTGGTCCAATCACATAGACTACAAATAATATGTCAATTAAACCACTAGTTTATAAATGATAATGTACATGTGTATGTGGGATGTGCTAAGTATTAACTCCTAGCATTTATCTATTAACTTCTAGCATTTATCTAATCATGCATCGTTGAAGATCAAATATTGCATATCAGACCCCAGTTATTACCTAAGTTTACGAACATGATACTGTTTAATGCCCTGCTTTAATCGTGTTTGTGGTGCAAGGTGCATTTAGGAGCCTGGACTGGAAAAGGGTATTAAAAGCATGGATTTGATGCTCTGAAGTCACCAAGGCAAGGGATGGACCCTAGGGGACCGAGATTAAAGAAATTACATGCTAAAGATTTGAAAAAATTAGGCCACTCACGTTAAACGGGCCTGAAAATTTCTAAAATGCAAGATCACAGGGTTTCCACCATCCGTTTGACTCGAAACTTCATATATGTCCTGAGGACCATAAATTAACTGTACACGTCAAATTTCAGCCATTAGATCCTTGTGAAAATGGCCCAACGGATAGATCAGCCACTAAAATCTTGATTTGGGGCCCGCTTGGTATCTGGAAATGCTTCAATTTTGGTCTCAACACTTTAATTTAGATGACAAAATGGTAGGATGGAGTGGATTTTGTAATATACATCGTGATGGACCCCACATGGGACCTACGTGCATGGTGCACAAGTGTACCAGCAGTGTGTCGAAACTAGAAAAATCGGTCAGCGTTGCATTGACCAATAATTTTTTAAAAAAAACCTCTAGCGTCGCACCATGCCTGCCATTTTTGTGTTGTGGGGCTGTAAGACCCGTATCCTAGTCCGTACTGTTCCGTCAACTCCCGCGATCCTTCCGGTCGAATTCCGGTGACCCACAACCCATACTCCTCTCTCACCCAAGTCAACACAACCCATACCTAGTCAAGTACATACATCACTCTCACCCATCACACCCATCACACCCATCCCTCTCCATACATCACTCTACCTCTCTCTCATTCTCTAATCCATTCCCCAAGCAACAAGAGAGGAACAACCGTCCATGGCCTCTAATGAGAGAGAAGTTATGGTGTGGCCCACTTCCTACCACCCAAAAATCTTCCATCTTCCACCATTAAAGTTGAAGCCAAGAAGACATGGATCCCAAGGAGCCAAGAAGGAGTGCCATCGGTGGGTGTTCGTTTCATTTGATTTTTATGTAAGGTCCACATGATGTGGGACCCATCTTGATGTGTGCATTTGATAAAGAGGGGCCCATAGTGGTGGGGCTCCTCTACCATCCTACGTCTCTCTCTCTCTCTCTCTCTCTCTCTCTCTCTCCTATTGTGGCCCACCTGATGAATGTGTGTGGATCCACACTGTCCAACAGATCTGGAGGGTGAGACCCACCTGTTGCATCTAGACCGTTCGTTTTGGACAGGCTCAGATGAAGGGAAAATAAATATTAGCCTGATCCGGTCCCCGGTGGGCCACCACCATGATTGTGTGCATTGATCCGTCCATCCATGTGGGCCACACGCATGATATCCGTGTTTTATTCTGCACATGGGACCCACCTTGCTGTACGTGTTCCGGGTGCACTGTCCATCCACGGGCAGTGCTGTGAAGGGCCAACCGTGATGTATTTTTCCATCCAACCTGTCTGTTCATTTTGGATAGGACCTGGGACCTACCCACACGTGCTGCACGTGTGGGATGGGGCCACCTTGATGCATGATCGTATCCACGCCGTCCTTCTAGCAGGGCTAGGATGGCGAGCCACATGAGGTATGTGTTATGTCCAGTCGTCCATCTACACGCTGGACGTTCCTGTCCAGTTATATATATTATATTATATATATAATATATAAATATATACATATATGTACTGTATTTGTGGGGCCGCACCACGTGATACCCACCTTAAAGTATTTGTTTTTTATATCCACACCGTCCAACATCTCTGGACGGTGCAGCCCACCTGTATGTGTGATCATTTAAACCGTCCATTGCACTGGATGTGGGGCCTCACCTTGATGAACGTGTTGAAATCCAAGCCGTCCAGCCCAACTAAACGGTAGGCCCTACCATGATTGCATGTCCTTTATCCTGCCCGTCCATTCATCTGGACTGTTCATTTATGTGGACCACACCAGCTAAAAGGCTGCTTTATAAAATGGCAACAGGTGCTGTGGAAGTGTGAAATCCTCACTGTCTATCTGGACGGTGGGACCCACTGATGTGTGGATCTCATCCATGCTATCCATTATCTGGGTAGGACCTACCTTGGTGAATGCTTTGAATGCACACGTGTGGGGCCTGCTAGATGTATGGCCTCATCTTGCACCGTCCAGCAGCTGCTGGACGGTGGAATGCTGCTATGTTGTACGTTGAAAAGCACCCCGTCCTTGCATGGGATGTGGGGCCCACTTGTTGACGTGCTGAGTGCACACGTGGCACTACTCTAATGTATGTGTTTTGCCACCCTCCTTTGATGTATTGATTTAATCCAGATCGTCCATTGCTGGTGGGACCCACCTAGACGCTTGATTGATATATATATATAGGTATATGTGGTGGTCCCATGTGGGACCCACGTACAATATTATTTTATCAATCATCCAGGTCCTTGGACGTGGGGCCTGGCATGATCTGCATGCACCGTCCAATAGCTGGACGGTGAGTACCAAATGATGCATGTGGTGTATCTACCGTCCATCTATGTGGACCCCACCTGCGACACACTACTATCCTGATAGGACGTCAGCAAGCCCTGATGACCCCACATGATGCATGCGTCGCGTCCAGCTGTCCATCATTGATGCTAGGACGTCAACGAGTTTTGTGGGTCCCATGCATGATGTATGTGTTGTAGATCTACACTGTCCACATGCGTGGACCTTACCATGAGGTATGGATTTTATTCAAACTGTCCTCCACCATGATGTATGTATCTTATGTCTGCACCGTTCTTTTTTCGGTCTCACCTCAATGGCTGTGATTCATCCACACCGCCCGGCCATGTGAAAGGGCCCACATGTAATGTGTATTTAAGGCTTGACTTGATGTGTATGAGGTCCATTAGTGTGGCCCATTGATGTAGCCCACTTGATGTGTATGAGGCCCATTAGTGCGACCCATTGATGTAGCTGACTTAATACATACAAGGCCTGTTGCGATGTATATTAGACTCATGTGATGCGGCCCATTATAATGCATGTGGCCCACCGTGATGCAGCTTATTATGACGTGTATGAGGCCCGATGAGTTGTATAAGGCCCATGTGTAGGTCCCACCTATTGTGTATTCGAGGCCCATGGGTTATGGCCCATTCTAATATATTCGAGGACCATGGGCGAGGCCCGATGTAATGTATGTATGGTGGTTACATTGTGTATGAATTTCTCATGAGGATCACTCCTTAGGAGCAATGTTGGTTGGATATCTACATTGATAAGCAATGATGGTTAGATGCCTCATTGTACCTTTCCTTAGGCCCTGTTAGACCCATTCTTACCGATTTACCGATTCTACTTATCGATTGATTCTGATTGTCATGACCGAATGTCGATTCCGATTGACGTGATCGATTTACTGATTCTAATTATCGATCGATTCCGATTGTCATGACCGATTGACCGATTACCGATTGTGGCAGATTATTGTGACCGATTACCGATCGTGGCCGATTATCGATTGACGTGGCCGATTGCCGACTCTGCGTGTCATGGCCGATTGACTGATTACCGATCGTGGCTGATTATCGTGACCGATTACCAATCGTGGCCGATTATCGATTGACGTGGCCGATTGCCGACTTTGCGTGTCGTGGCCGATTGACCGATTACCGATCGAGGCCAATTATCGTGACCGATTGTCGATTCCGATTGTCGTGGCTGATCGTCGATTCTAATTTTTGAGGCCCAATGTGATGTATATGCGGCCCGTTGCGATGTGTATCCAACCCGTGTTTAAGGCCCAATGTGATGTATATAAGGCTTATGTGATGAGGCCCACTGTGATGCATTTGAGGGCTAGGCGATGAAACCCATTATAATATATGTTAGGCCCATGTGAAAGGCTCATCGTGATGTATATTAAACTCTTGAGTGAGGCCCATGGTGTTGTATATTTGGCCCTTGTGTGCGGCTATGACTCCACTATATGTTAGGCTTTATGTGGCTCGTTCCTTGAGGGACAATGTTGGTTAAAAGTCCACGTTGTCGATGTCGATTGTCAATGCTTGCTATTGATACCGATTATGAGTATGTGACTGCATAGCATCATGATACATGCTCATACGCATCATCTGCATGTCTGTTATGAGATATGATTGACCATTGCATATGTCATAGTGTTGGTTGTTATGAGACTCCCTGATAGGTGGAGATTGTCTCACATGAGCACACGATATGCGCAGGATTGATGCATGATTGAATTGCATGACTCATGCATCTTGTATTGTGTGTTGTGATTACTATTTGCCCTAGCGACATTAAGGCCGTAGCCTCCACAGACATATCATGGATGACCAGATGGGATACTGGAAATCTGTTCTACATGGGGTGCTATAGATATCCTTGGATAAAAGTTTCAAAACCCTCTTGGTTCCAGAGGTTGCTCCAACGTCTAGACCGAGTGGGTAGATGAGCGTCGAGTGTCGATTACCAGATGGCTGCGCTCTCCACTGTGTCGTGGTCGGTTGAAAGGGGGTGCGACCTTACCTGTCCAAGAAGAGAGGGCAATGCTAGGCTGAGTCTGACCAGCTCGAGGAATGGGTCCGCTATTGACGAGTCGGGCCCGATATTGGTAGGTGGATAATGAGGTCTCTTCCACTCACCTTGTTGCGCCCGATGGGGTGACAATCTGGTTTGGAGTGTAATAGACCCCGGTGATTTTCTAGAGAGGAACCGTACTGATATGTGGACTTATAGAGTAGGAGTTGCATGCTCATTCATTCATTCACTATCCACTCGGGCTGGTGGTGCACAACTAATCGTTGTGTACCTTCGTTATGGCATGGACTTCGGTTAGGCGCGCGACTAACCTGAGATCAAGAGTTTACCACGTTGAGTCTGACTATCCAAATTTAGGTATGGGACTGATTTGGATAGAAGTCCCTTGTGGTGGACCCCGTAGCCTGCGATACTACGTACAATCATCCCGACTTCACACTCCAGCATGGTCATTTCATTCGCATCGCATATTGTATTACATCCGCAGACATATGACATTTTGGGTTGATATATTTCTACACTTATATGGCCTAGACAGACTTAACAGGATTTGCATATTGTATTGCATCCTCGACATCTGATATTTAGCTCTTTATGATTCTTTATTGCATAACTGTTCTATATTACGTATCGTGATATTTATTGACTTATGGACTTGTCAGTATTTCTGCTTATTCCGATGATGTACGAATTATGAATTACCAGTATTTTCGGTATTGTATGATTATGACATTGTATTGAATACTTGACACTTACCTTGTGCACAGACTTACACCACCCTCTAAGCTTTCTATAAGCTTATACACGATAGATGCATGCAGGTGATGTTAGGCTGCAGCAGTGTTGATCTTGGAGCGTGCGGTGGTCTTCTGGTTCTTGATTCTCTATTTATGTATTTCTCATTCAGTATTGTATTCAAATGATTATATTAGTGGATATGTGATGATGATGTTGTCGTTGTGAATTGGGTAATCTTGTGGTTATGCTTATTACTAGTTAAATGTACATTTAAAAAAAAAAAATCCTCCTTGTAGGATCCCAGGATCGGAATCTGGCATATGAATGCTAGGAGCCGAGAATGGGGTACTACGGAGGCTGTTGGCACCGGATTCGGCGATCAGGATTCCTATGAATCCGATTTCTGGGTTTGGGGCGTGACAGGGGCCCACCCATCATCCAAATCAGTGATTTTGACCGTCCATTTACTCCAAGGGGGGGGGGGGGGGGGGGGTGTATGACCCTTGCCTAGGTGTCCTTTTGGCCTCATACACACGTACACACATGGATCGTTGGAAAATGCAGGATGAATGGTGCGTTGATTTGATATAGTGGACCACACCAAAACTCGACCAAACCCACTCCTTTCGTACTGAAATTTTGCCAGAAATCCAATGAACGGGGTGAATTTCTCTAAAAATATCACCACGGGCCCCACCGAACATGTCAGTGCAGTATGTGTGAAAGAAAATGTCTGGACATGTCTAGGATTTTCGGGAGGTTATGGCCCACCATCTCTGAACGGTTGGTTGATCCAAACCGTTTAGATGATGCTTATGCCAAGGCTAACCCTAGTCAAGAAGAAAAAAAAAATGGTTTGCATAGTAAGTGTCCTGAAACTTACGGTCAAACGCAACTTGGTCATGTTTTTCTTTTGGGAATGTGTAAAAGCTACGTGTGCACACAACCGACTTTCTTCATTCCAGCCTCTCCATCGACTGGATATCCCTATAAGAGAGAGAGAGAGAGAGAGAGAGAGAGAGAGAGAGAGAGAGAGAGAGAGAGAGAGAGAGAGAGAGAGAGCCAGTGAGGGGAGATTAATCCCTTTGGACATGGAAACGGGCAGCTGTGGAGGCCATGTATGTGGAAAGAGAGTGAGTTTGGAGTTTTTTTCTTCTTTTCACGTTCTTTTTATTATTTTTTGAGAGGTTTTAGTTAATTAAAACTATGGTTGACTAAACCTCTTAGCTAGGGCTAAGAGGTGAAGCTTGTGGTGTGATGGGAAAGATTCTATGGGCTTAGATTTATGTTTATGAACTGATTTTGATTATAATTGATTATTAGGAATGCTTTCAATTTTTAATGGTTTATTGTGATTAAAATTACAATAGATCTGCGATAGCTTTGAGCATGTTCTTAGCATTATAGGATTTGTGACTTTGGGAACCTTGTTGTTCACCATCGTCTCCTAGGCATGGTTGGATGACGAAACCCTTCTAATGTTTATAAATTCCTTAGATTGGATGTAGATTGGTTAAAATTCTGTTGTTTGCTTTGTCTCATAGGCATGGTTTTGTGATGGAATTAAGCCGAATTTACACCCTTCTCATCTCTTGAAAACTAGATCAAAAGGAAGTTCATATTTGATTTTTTAATGTAATATCTTTCAACTAGATGAAGAAGGGACTTTAAGTCTAGTTGTGCTCTTGAATCAAGCATAGATCTCCTTGATTGCTACAAGTGGATCCTTGACACCTTAGTTCCCTACCTTTGAATTTCATGAGTTTTAGTTAAATAAATTCACAATTATTCCCTTCCTTTTACCTGATTTAGATTACATCTTCACTTAGTTCTAATTCTAGTTACTTTCAGAATACGTAAAAGGTTCAGTCCCCGTGGATTTGACTTCGGTCTTACCAAGATTATTACTACATCGCAACCCTATACTTGGGGTGTGAACAAGTTTTTGGTGCCGTTGCCAGGGATTGATGGTTACATTTTTTAAGATTAACTGGTTTTAGAATTGGGTTAAGATTAAGGTTTATTTTTAGGATTAGGTTTTCTGTTTAATTTTTAGAAACTAACCTAACCTTCCTATTTTGGAGGACCCTGATATAGGCTTTCTAATTTGGTAATATCTTCCTGATATTTCTTCCTTTCTATTTCTAGATTTGGATTTATTTTATATTTTTAGAAATTTTCCTGATTTGTTATACATTATACGACTTCTGTTATTTTTAGAAACTAACTTCCTAATTCTAGGTTCGAACATTTCTAATTAATTTTCAGAAACTAGGTTAGTTATTTTCCTTTTTAGAAACTTTTTCTAGTCTTAGAAACTCAGCCATCTTTTTAATTTTTAATTTTAGAAACTAACTTGTTTTGTTTTCTTTTGCAGGATCTTAACATAAGAACTTCTAATTTGGTAACTTCTTTCTAACTTCTTCCCTCTTCTTACTTTTCATACTGTTGTAGGATTTTTTCTTTTATCTTTCTTAGGATTAGATTCAGAGTTAGGGTTTCACCATGTATATACAAGAATGGGAACAACAGTATGTAGGGATAGCCAAGAGACACTGGTAAGGGATGTATGATGATTATGATAGAAATCAACCTATGTCTCAGAATTTTTTTGAAACAATCATCGAGAACCGACCAAAGTATAACACTCCATCGATTAAGAAGTCCTTATACGATCATATATGGGAGAACAATTACACCTCACGGACAATACGTGAGTGTTGGGGTTATCACAACTATGGGAGTGAGAATTATTATCACTCATCCAATAAAAAGAAAACAATGCGTGATTATATTATGAGTGATAATATGTATTAACAACCATCAGATTATCTCACCTATGATCCATATGACTATAATCAATGGAAACATCAACATTGTGAAGATGAACCAGCAATATATCCTAGTGATAATTCTCTTGGGTCATCTACCTTTGAAACCTAATTAGAAACAATCCAAGAGGATTCACTTCAGAAACTCATGAATGCATAAGAGCGGTTCAATCAAATTGTCATACAATCATATGAATTTCTCAAATCCTTAATTCAAAGAATTCAGTCACACCTTATGGAGGAGGAAGAGGCTAGGTTATCTCAGCCTCAACCTAATTTTGAAGCACAATGTAAAGAAAGTGATCATAACCTAATTATGGAAGAAACTAAAATTATGAATAAAGAGTTGGATTCCATTAATAAGCATATGATTCAATTTTTCGATGAGCCGATCTCGATGACTGTCTAAAGGAATGATCAAGAGATGTGGGTGTCTTTTAAGTACAATGATAATGACACACTTCACTCACATGACACACTTGATTTCAATGATAAGGAAGCGGTTAATTTATTCGAAACTCAACCTAATTTAGGAATAGAATGTGTTGTGTACTGCACGGAATTAGGCGATGATGAGTATTGGGATGACGATCATGAATGTGCAGCCTAAATTCCCCCGGAATCAATCTCAAGTATGGTCTAGGTCAGTGATCGAGAAGTACATGAAGTGATCGGTCAGAAGGATCTACCCCACTCATCTAACATGCCTGATTTAAATGTGAAGAATGAGCTCCTTACAACCGACTCTTCTAACTCTTGTGAGACATGTTTGGATCATTTTCCTGAATTCATTTTCCTGAATTGAATAATGATATAATTCGGGAGGGGGATGAGTTTCTCGATACAACTCTGGAATTTGAAACCACCCAGTTGAGGCCATCATTAATCTGTATATGTTTGATGATTCAATGCCTCGACCGAGTAGTTTCAATGAACAGAGTGTTCACATCAATGCTTCCCTTGTTAATTTTCAATCTGTTTGTGCAGGGCAAGAGCAAGAGAGCATGCGTCCATCCATTTTTGAGATGATGGAATCCTTGGGCAGATCATCACGAGCTCAATATGGAAAAAAAAGTCACTCTTAGTCGAATTTTTCAACTCTTTGAATGATTTCTTGACACACTTTGCAAATTTAAATGATCTCATGATAAAAAAAAAAACATAGTGAATGCCTTGCAAGACAATATCTCGGTAGTTGTCACGGACTAAGAAAACCCTTATTCTGAAGCTCCTCATTCCTCAGATCTTGAATATTTATCATTAAAGGAGGAGGATCTGACAATGGAACCAAAGTTTGGAACTTCGGAATGTGTTGAGACTACATCACTTCCTAAAAATATTTTTGAATTTTATCTACTTGTAATCTCTGATTCACTATGGGATACTAACTTTGAAACTTTTTCTGACACAGGTGAATCATATAAACTTTGGATACCTCAGGCAATGCAATGACAATATTTTAATGAGGTCCATAAATTTCTCTGGACATTCATGTCCAGGGTATCCAAGCCTATTGCAAAAACGGCTTTTGGATGATCTTGTTGAGAAACCTACTGAGAAATTTATCCAGATATTGGCCGGAATCATGTGATCTAAACCATCCATATATGGGACTTATCTTTTTTATATTCATCTATTGCCAAACCATGGATGGGATGGTTAGGATTTTCTAATAAAACTACGCCAAAATCACAAATTTACAACGGACAAAATCTGTCGTAAAACCAAATAAACGAGGGATTTCGTCCGTCACTTGGTCCATCGCTGTTTACTGGGTCGTATTTTCTTTTTGACGGATGAAATCTGTCGTTTAATCTGCTCACAAAAATTTTAAATATTGTCGTCATTAAAATTATTAGCGACGGATAAAGTTCGTCGCTAATATGAGGAGAGCCAAATATGTCGTTATTTTCACCTTGTTCAGAAATTAGCGACAGATTTGATCCTAAAATGTCTGTAAATTTTAAAAATATATCATCAGTTTTATTATTATTATTATTATTTGAATCTTACACCCAATAGTCATTCAAAAAATAATTCATACGATTGTTTAATAAGAATTCTATTCACAAAATAAATCCTATTGACATGATTGTTGAATAAGAATCCTATTCATCCAACCAAAAGGTTCAATCATATTGAAAATAAAAATTCCCCGCCAAAGCATTATATGATACCTCATATGAAAAATACATGCACATAAATGGAATCCACTAAATATGATACCTCATATAACAACATATACCCATTGACTTATGAAAGCCTGCAACTCCCTAATGAAATCTAATATATACTTGCGTACTTCTAGGAGACGGGAGCTTTTGATGGGACACTTCTTTCATCCAGCTTGAATCCACAGCTTTCATGAGCTCAATTACAGCATCATTCGGAAGCAAAAAGGATCTAGAATCATTGGATCTCTCGTAAAATGAATTGTCAGGTGAAATCCCTCAGCAACTTACAGAGCTAACATTCCTTGCAGTGTTAAATCTTTCACAAAACCATCTCATTAGAAAAATACCACAAAGTCGACAATTTCTTACATTTAACAATGAATCATTCAAAGGGAACTTAGGATTGTGTGGACTTCCACTATCGAGGAAATGCGAAGACAACAAGGGTACATCACCATCTGTTCTATTACCATTGGAATCTGAAAAGAACTATGATTGGGAATTATTGTGGATAGGATTTGGAGTTGGATACGGAGTAGGAGTGGGAATGCTTTTTTGGACTGTAGCACTTTGGAGGAAAGGAAGGAGAGAATTCTATATATTTTTTGATAAAATACTTTTCTTGATTTTTCCTTCCATAGGTTTGTAAAATAGCAATGACAATAAGAGTATTGAAGATAGGATAAGGGTGCAAGATCTTAAGAAAATGGAAGCACACCTACTAGGACTGACGACTCTAGAATGGATCATTATTTAGAAAATGATATAAGGGAGGTACCTTAGCTTCTCAATCCTGCTGTATGAAAAAAAAGGCTAATTAAGAACTTGAATAACACGATTCATGCATCGCATTGCACGGTACTTTGGCGAGGAAGTGCACGTTTACTGAGAGTGGTGCACGCCGCGATCGTTAAATGTTGTCGCAAGAGGGAGTGCAGGCGAGGGCATGCATCATTATAACATACCATATTTGCATTAACAAGAGTACGTAGGACATGAGTGTTGTATTGCTTTATCATTACTGCTTGACTGAATCGATAACATATTAACCTTTGCTTCATGATTCCACTGAGTTGATCACTCACTCCCACATTTTAGGATGGTGTTTTAAATACCAACCAGACTCTGTCTTAGATGTAGATGCTGGCGCGACGTATGAGGCTGAGCCAAACTTCTACGATGACGAGGAAGAGTTCTCCTACATGCAGTTATCAGGCGGGTTTATGTAGACACTCTGATCGACAGGATTACAGGGAACATGTTTAGTTGGACATTCACATTTTGTCATTTTATATGTTTTGAACAAATATGTATTTATTCAACTCAGTAATACCATTATACTCTGGAGATTGGCTAACACATCTATGTGCCTTATATACCTATTATAGTCTTCCGCTTGCGTAAATTTAAATATCTCTAGAGTATGATGTGTTTCTTTGGTATAATCCCATTCATGTTTAATGCACTAATACGGACAACATTTTATCATCATTATCTATGTTGCATAAGTGATGTGTTGGAACTCAGGAGTTGGGCTCCTGCTCGACCCCTGATTTTCAGGGCGTTACAAGAGAGGTAGGGGTTGTGTTTGTAAAAGGACTTCTCTACCCATTCTTTGGTGGATTCACGACCTCTAAACTGCTCAACAGGAGGGGTAATATGGATTCTCCGAAATCAGGTTTCTCCAAAAAACCAATAACGGGAAATGTTAGACCATTGACTTTCAAATATCACAAACTGTGTATATCGAAACCCAGGGACGGTCTAATTTTTACTCTGGAAAAAGCTTGAAATATACCTAGAGTTGCCACCCTATCAATTTCTAGCACCTCCCCATACGTTTTAGCTAAACCTTCAATGGTGTTTGGAAACCAAGCATGGGCTGTTATTCCCACCAATCGAATCCAAATTCCTTTAATCAGTGAGGTGGCTTGAGCATACCACGAACACACTTCCGATATACCCATCTGTCGATGGAGAGCATGATCTGACGTAAAAGCCTCCAACTCCTGCCTAGATTGGAATTTGAGGAGGAATTTCAGTGGAGCTACCCTAGTGACATCGATTAGGGATGTTGAGAAGTTAGACTTTCGGAGAGAGTCAATCAGATGAAAGTTGGATACCTCCTTAGCACATGAGGCAATGAGAGTCGCTGATTGGGCACCCTGCATTTTTCCAACCTCCCTGATGTAAGCCTCTATAGTGAATGGGTAGCTTTTGAAGGAGGCCTAAATTTGGTTATTTTTGTCTTCAATCAAGGAATATAAGTATTGTATAAATTACTTACAAAGGGTCTTTTGTATCTTCTCTGTTTTTGTTTTTCTTTCGTCTTCTTCTTTCTTTTTTTTTCTTTTTTTTTTTTTATGATTTTTTCAGTGCTTTTTGTAAATTTTGGGAATTTTATCTTTTAAGCATGCCTAGTTTTTTACCCTCGAAACCAGCTTGGGTTTTGTGGTTTTCCCTATTTTCTTTTGTTTTGGCTTTTGTTTTGGTATTGGATTTTTTCTTTTAATTTATCTAATTTATTTTCTATTTTTTTAGGGTTTAATTGACAATGGTGATTGTAAGAATGAAACCGCTATTCAGTTAACCTAGAATACCTTTTCACTAATTATTGGTTTGGTTTTGTGTTGGGAATTTGAATCAGAAGAGAGAAATATTCAGGTTCAGCTTGTAAGATTTGTTTAGTTGTTTTTTTTTTTTTTTAAAAAAAATATTATATATTAAAAGAAGGAAATCATCTATTCTGATCCTTGAAGTTCATTTGAAGTCATTGTTTCACTCTCTGGTCTCTACCATGCCCTATGGTTCTGCCATGATTAATCTTGGGACTTGCTATCTACACCTATTCTGACTAATGAATACATCCATCCTTCTCATTTTTGGTTTTTCACAGCTTTTGTAATATTATATGACTAAAGGTAGAAAGGATGGATATAGTTATCTGTTGGATATGGAAATGCCTCTTGTGATCTTATCTCCAATTAGGTTTTCACATTACCATGTTCCTTTGCATTTGATTAATCTTCGTTATTTGGGAGATCCTCTTTTGTTTTGAAATTCAGATTTATTTCTGGAATTAGGAAGTGGCTTGTACAAATTATGTCATTTTCTGTGGAATATTTCAGAAACATCTTTCACTGGCAAACCAAAATGGCCCACCAAATGATATTGACGGCTATGGTCATCAATTGATGGAAGTGATTCCAATAATTGTGATAACCAGCTCAGCTTAGTGACCAATTCAGGACAGATATACAAATGGACCCTTCATTTTGTTACTTCATACACAAACATCTAAAGAGGTTGTAAATCATGATAACCAGCTCCATGCCCATTTCCATCTTTATAATATTGCTAACAGAATTTGTCCTTTACCTTCACCATGGTTTTATTCAGGATGATGTTTTTCATATCTTTTCTTTTCCTTTTCAGACTATTCAACATCTATGGTTGTAACTTGCTCAGCTCCAAGATACATACATGTTGGAAGGTATTTTCAAGATATTTACTATTGATGCAGGCTTTTCTTATGTGCTTAAAATCATGTAGATGGCAAATAAAAATTTCAGTAGGGTCTCAAAATATTTTAATGATGGGATGAACTCTATTTTGCTGTGGTGTGGTTTACTTGAGATTTGGATGTGCTTCATTTCTTTTATTACACTCTAAAACGAGCTTGGAAAACTAATGGATGATGCGTATTACAAGAAATACATCAAGACAAAGACAGGCTTATGGTTAGTCCAACACCCATTAACATATTACTGGTAACCACTTAGTCCACTTCCTATTTCTGGTGGGAGTAAGGATTTGGTGATGCCCGAGCCTCACCCAAGAAGGTGGGGCCCTTACCATGGGGGTGTGCATCCACCTGTACATTCATTTTTTAATATCATTTTAGGGCATGAGATGAAAAGTAAAGTAGATCTAAATATCTAGTGGACTACTGAAAGGAAAAACAGTGACTGAATGCCCCACTGTTAAAAACTTCCTAATGTCCTAAGTAGCGTTTATTTGACATCCAACCAGCTGATAAGGCCACACAATTAGATAAAGGGAAAAACAAATATCAGCTGAGTCCAAAACTTTTGAGGCTCATAAAATGTTTATGACAGTCATTCACCCATGCTTCCTACCATATAGTTCACCTAAGATTTGGACCTGCTTTATTTTCAGCCTTGTGCCCATGTTAGGCCTAGGCCCATCAGGCCAACCTACTGTTCAGGTGGGCCACACCAAAGGAAATAATTAGGAGAGACATCCACCATTGATTTTTTTATTTTTATTTTTATTTTTTATTTTTTTATAGGGTCTCACCATAATGGTTATGTGAAATCCACTCCAACCATTAGATGCCATACCAAATTTAGGCTTGCGGCTAAAAAATCAGGCTAATTCAAGTGGGTCACACCAAGGGAAATAGTTTGGAGGGTGGGTGTTTCTCAGTACATTGTTTCCAATTGTGGTCCACCTGAAGCACTGATGGGGCTATTTTTTTAGCCATAAGCAAAAAATGGGTCACCCATCTAGTGGTTGGAGCAGATTTGGGAAACAGATCACGATAGGGTCCACCCCATCCGGCCAACCCTTTGCTTGCATGACAAGCCATTTACGGTCTTGCTCGCGGGAGACCGGTTCTCTGTGTGTGTGTGTGTGTGTGTGTGTGTGTGTGTGTGTGTGTGCATCCTTCCGAAGTCGATGGCATACGAATTATCAGTTACTTGTCACATTTGGCTTTGTCTTGGCTTGAGGAAGGTAAGCTTGCTTATTTGGCCAGGTCACTTAGTGAGTATGGTGGCTTAATGATAGAGATGATTTCTCTATTAAGGCAGATGGCATTGATTCATAGGACTTTTCAAGATGGTCTTTTAGTTTTGTCCACTCGTAATTTCTTGGATATTTATTTCAAAGTATGGCACTGTAGATTCATGTGGGTCTTTTTTATCTACCTCCTAAGTTTTAGCTCAGAGATGGTATGATAATTTATGAGTTCTACCTTTGGCCTTGCTTTTAATGTTCCATTCAGAAAAATGCAGCCAATTAAATTTGTATTTAGGACCAAATGTGGTAAAGCTTAAGCGAATGTGATACTGACATGAAAAGAAGATTTAAGCATCCTAAATCCAAAAGCTAATGTATCCCTTTTTTTCCCTATAAGTTTTTGTAAACTGTATGGAAAGTTAGTATAGATCTCTGTCCAAGCATTATGAAGCTTATCCCATTGAAAATTCCATGGCGGGAACCAGTTGGTTCCTCATAAAGTTTCATGATAGATAACAAATGTAATCTATGAGAAGGGATATACCGTGCAAACTATTGGTTAGTGGCTTCGATGGTCTGTTTATCATATGAAACATCTATCCCTATTGTTAGTAGTGAAATCAAATTATCTCTAGTTAATGAGGAACTCCATCACAAAATTGTTTTTATTGATTTTGTCATGTTTTTTAAGTGCTAGCTTCCTTGTAACTTGTGTGAATCTTTTCAAGGGATTGAGAGGGCTGGAGGGATCATTGCCTTTTCTCCAGATAATTTTAACTTAAATAGTGATATTTCTTTTAAATTTCAAATCATAGATAAGTTAATGATGCATTAGAATCCAATTTGCACCCAACACTCTAATAGATATAGGTGCCCATTTAAGGCAAGGTTCACATGGCAAACATGTAGTGATTGGGGCCTTTTGGGCTAATTAAGTGATTTTCTATAGGCCAAAAAATCACAGTGATTGGATAAATCTAGCCATCAAATTTTAATGATTAAATGCAGTCCGTTGCTATAAGAACCACTCATTTTTTTCAGGTAAATAGCGGATGCTATGACTCACCTTGATTTTGGGATATCGGCTGTCCATCTGATGGGCCACAAGAATTATAGTTCCATTTATTACATGCTTGGTTGTATGGGAGGAACTCACGTACTCCCTATCTCCTAATAAACGCGTCACAGAGGGAAGGTAAAACGGGGAGAAGATTAACTGCGGCCCTTACCATGGGGTCGACCTTGATATATGTATTTTATATCCATGCGGTCCATTTGTTCTGCTGATCATTTTAGGACATGAAACTAAAAATGAAGCAGATTGAATTCTCAGGTGGACCATACCATAGTAAATGGTGGTGATTGATCATGAATGAACCATAAGAATTTTGTAACAAGCTGATATTTAGGTTTTTTTTTTCCTACATCTAGGTTTTTGTGACCTTATCAACAAGTTAGATTGCAAATAAACATTACGGTGGGCCCTAGGAAGCACTTAATGATATGGCTAAAGATATCAGGTTTGGTTTTGCTTTGGCATCACTTTCTCCAATTTTTCTTTTGGTATTCAATCACACAATCTGGTGCATCTGTATCCTTCTGCTTACATTTGTTTCTTACAAAATTCATGGTTCTTTAAGGCTCTCAGACCTAGTAGGTTGCATCTATAATGGGTGAGCTGAGCTTGTTAAAAAGCTTAACTGCTCTACCTCTTATTTTCTGCACCTTTTTCATTTTTCTTATGTACAGAGTTTTTCTAGCCCTACACTCCCTTACATCACCCACTTGTAAACATGGTTTTAAATGATGTCCGATACAACTTGGTGCCGCCCAGTCTTATCATTTTTGGTTTGACCTGAAATGAGTCACCAGACTGATTGGGGATTGAAACTGGAACAAATGGATCTGTGCGGGATTGAAATGGACGAGATGGGGTGTAATCATTATTTGGCTCAAAACAGAAATTAAATAGGAATTCGAGTTGTTAATGGAAATGTGCATCTAGATAGTGACTCGTTTGAGTCAAACCAACCCGACTTGACATCCAGTTCGGTTTTTGGGTTTTCGAACTATTCTACAAATAAGCTATTCTAACCCTTGGCTTGGCAACACATGTATCATGCATGTATATGGCTGGTTTTACTATTTTCTTGTGCACATGTGGGCCACTTAATCAAGATATGGATCAGGAAAATTCACATAGAAAATAATGATTTCATCAATATATGTGTTAGGCAAGGTCCTGCCCGGGCTTTTTTGTTTTTTTGTTTTTGTTTTTTTTTGTTCGGACTAGGCCTTGTGTGCTAGGCCCATGTTGGGCTAAGGGCTGGGCCTTGTAGTGCAGTGTTGTGTGCTGGGTCCATCTGCGGAATTTAAATTAGCTGCTCCTTACTGGGTAAATGAAGTAACAAACATGAGCACGTACATGTGAGAGAATCGTGCCATCAAGTTACCCTTAGGTTGACTTGTACAGATTCAAGGTCCTAGATATCATTCTGATATGATCTGAAAAATTAGTCATTTATGGTTTTAAATTTCAGATGAAACCGTGAGTATTGCTTTTGATGGTGCAATTGTATAGTTCATTGACAGGGTCATTTATAAGAATGGGGCTAGGGCTGAAAGTCTGGCGGGTTGGATCGGATTGGCGCTCAACCCTAGCCCATCCTAAGGTTCATGTACCTCAACTCTAACCCAATCCAGCCTAACTTCAGGTTAGGAATTCTCAACCCAAGCCCAACCTAATAAGCTGGCTTAGTCAGGTTGGCCAGGTGGATATATGTTAATATTTTTGCTATGACATTATTCTATTACACTTCAGTACACATCTTATTTTTGTACATATGCATTTTTGAATTATATATGTAGTTATTTATTGTAAGGAATTTTATTTTTATTTTTTTTCTAAGCAAAAAATCTAAAATATAGGACAACTACTCCTTTAAAAGTTGTGTTGTGTAGCATGTAATCTATTTGAGAGAGAGAAGTCTAGCATATCTTGTTCGCTTGAGTCATCGAAAATGACATGGACCAATGAAACCCAACATCACTGAAATTTTACGTGCCTTCAACAAAGACGATCCGCACTCAATTATAATTTACTAGTAACTTATATATCAATCAGATTCAGGTTAAATCGGGCAACCTGAGACCTCAACCCAAGCCCAACCCAAGCTTTATCAAGTTGGTGTTTGTATAGCCCAAGCTTGAGACCGAACACGTTACTTTCTACCCAAGTCCAACCCAATGTCCGGTTGGTCACAGGTCCGTTGGGTTGAACACACGGAACTTTTAGCCCTATCTGGGGCAAATGAGTGCTATGGATTCTACCGTGATGTGTCTATAACATCCACTCCTACCACCTTGCACACCCTATTCATTTAGCCATGCATAAAAAAAAAAAAAGAAAAAAAAAGGTCAATCTATAATTTGGATCGGCCATACAATTAGGAATAATTGAGAGCGGATGCTCACCTTTGATTTGTGTGAAGGACCCATAGTATTTTTATATATTGCCATCATATTCATTCATATGAAACATCTGCTCTAGCAGAAATTAGTTCTCGGCGTCTCTCCCAACTGATTTTTCCGAGACGTTACATCTTTGCATGTAACGTCTCGGAAAAGCCAGAATGGGTAAAAGCTGCTTCGTCTGTTCCAAGGATTAATCAGCAGCTAGGATCAGAAGTACAGAGCGTATTTTGGGATTCTTAAAAGCTAGAATGGGTGTTCTTTACCTCGGAGTTCCTCTTTACAAGGGCAGAAGTACCTCGGCTATGTTTCAGTCACTCATGGACAAGATAAATAGTAGGATTAGTGGATGGAATGCTCAATTTTTGTCCCAAGATGGTACACTAACCCTCATCAAACATGTGTTGGGAAGTATCCCCCTCCACACCATGGCAGCCACGGAGATGCTAACCCAGGTTGTAGCCAATATGGAGCGCAGTTTTGCTCAATTTTTTTAGGTCTAAGCTGAGGGAAAAAAGAAATGCCATTGGATTGCCTGGAGCAAGATTTTAAGGCCGATTGAGGAAGGTGGCCTAGGTGTTAGAAAGTTGAAAGATGTGTTGTCCGCTCTTCATATGAAGATGGTCTGGAATGTGAAGTACGGGGAAAAGGAGGGCCCTTGGGTGGCCCACATACTAGTCGAGCATCGGGGAGATCAGGAGGATGAGAACGAGGTCAGAGTGTCCAATCAAGCATCTCCTTTTTGGAAAGATATCAGAAAAGTCATTCCAGCTATCGCTAGTAACGTCCAATGGCAGGTGGGATCGGGTGTGTTGAATTTATGGACAGATAACTAGAATGGCCGTAGCCCTCTTTAGCAATTAGCCATCAGCCCCTTCCTGAGTTCGTTGCAGTCCCTTCAGGTCAGAGATTTCATCAGGCCTTCTGGTCCCCTGCCTCCCTCCTCTGTTTCTTTATACCTTCCCCAAGAAAATCTAAACTTCATATTCCAGGGAGGGTTTGCTATCGCTGATGAAAGACCTGAGGTGTTCTGGCGCACGACCTTTTTGGCTTGTTCTCAACGAAATCAGCTTGGAAGCTATTTAGAGACCCGTCTTTGGGTAAATGGTGGTACAATTGGATCTGGCATAGCAAAATGCCTCCCAAGATGTCTCGAGATTGTTGCAGGGGGCGATTCCAAGTGGATCTTTAAAAATAAATCTGATGAGTTAGGGAATATAATAAGAAACAAGGCAAGACTACTTATATAAGAGTACACTCAAATAGAAGGAATCGATTATGATGAAACCTTTGCCTCGGTAGCTCGTCTTAAATCTATCAGATTATTCATATCCATTGCACGTTTCAAAAAGTTTAAAATTTATCAAATGAATGTTAAAAGTGTATTTTTGAGTGGTGATTTACAAGAAGAGGTTTATGTTGAACAACCTAAGGGTTTTGAGGACCCTAAACACTTTGATCATATGTATTGCTTGAAAAAGGTACTCTATGGTTTAAAACAAACTCCCAGGGCATGGTATGAGAACTAACTAAGTTTTTACTAAGTCATGACTTCGCTATGGGGAGTGTTGATAAAACTCTATTTGTTAAGAAAAATAATGAACACATACTTATAGTACAGATATATGCTAATAATATTATATATGGCTCTACATGTTCTAAATTGTCTACTGAGTTTGCAGAATTGATGAAATCCAAGTTTGAAATGAGCATGGTGGGAGAATTGAATTACTTCCTAGGTGTACGAGTGAAACAACTTAAAGATAGTATTTTCATTTCTCAAACCAAGTATGCCCTAAACTTGGTCAAGAAGTTTGGATTTGAGAGTGGTAAAAACTTTGATACTCCTATGAGTACAACTCTTAAGCTTTCTAAAGATGCATCAAGTAAGATTATAGATCCTAGGTTGTATCGCAGTATGATTGGAAGTTTATTATATTTAACAGTGAGCCGACCTGATATAGCATTCAGCGTAGGTATCTATGCTAGATATCAATCAGATTCTAAGGAATCTCACCCTATTTTTGTCAAGAGAATCATAAGATATGTCACAAGTTCGGTTAATTTAGGCCTATGGTATCCTCATTATACTAATGTTCAATTAGTTGGTTACTCAGATGTTGACTGGGCTGAGAATATAGATGATAGAAAGTCCGCGAGCGATGGATGCTCTTATGTTGGGAACTGTTTAGTTTCCTAGCATAGCAAGAAACAAAGTTCAGTATCTCTATCCACAGTTGAGGTTAAATATATTGCAGCTGAAAATGCTTGTATTCAGCTAATGTGGATGAAAAGAATGCTAAATCATTACGGTATTGTACAAGATACAGTGATTCTGTATTGCGATAACTCTAGCGCAATCAATATTTTTAAGAATCCCATCCAGCAATCCCATACCAAACATTTTGACATTCAGTATCATTATATTTGGGAATTAGTAGAAGAAAATTTTTTTTCATTAGATTATGTGTAGACTAAAAATCAACTTGTAGACATTTTTACTAAACCACTTGACAAAAATAGGTTTTCTAAATTAAAAATGGATATTGATATGTGTAATTCTAACTGAGATTATTATGTTTACATGCTTGTATTTTTTTATATTTTTCTGTAAATTATTTTTTCAATTAAAATTAATAAAATATGTAATTTTTGTACTTGCACGACCGGTCGAGCACATACTCGACTAGTCATAGCGTGACTGGTCGAGCATGTACTCGACCAGTCGTGGTGGGCGGGCAAAAAACCTTTTTTAGTGTAAAAAAGTCATTTTCTCCAAATTTCTCATCTTCCTCAATTGCCCCTTCTCTAACCTGTCGAACCCATCTTCGATTCGTGCAAGTAAGTGCTCCATTTTCAATTTTCTTTTGGATTTAGCTTCTTTGAGTCTCACTTTCCTTGAATCTTGCTTTTATTTCATCTTTTCTTGTGGTATGTTGGGTCTTTTTGAGAAAAATATGTTGGGTTTGAAACCCTTGCTTTCTTTGTTGAATTTTCTTGTTTAATCTTGCTGTGGCAGGTCGTCCAAAGAAAACTAGAGCTTCATCTTCTTGGACCACTCATGTTAGGGTGAGAACCCTACGGCCTCCCAGAGATGACTCTGAATATGTGCAGGATTTTCGTCAATGTGAGGTCATTGTTGAGCGGTCAGTAAATGCAAACCATCTTTCTCAATTTCAGATTATTCCTCTCCTTCTTGTTGCAGGATAGGAAAACATTCTGAATTGCGGAGGACCAGCATACCACTCCATTGCGTAGGCCATGTTCGCTTGTATAAGCGATGCCTCGATTAAGGAATTAACCTTCACAATCACATTTATAGAAGGTTTATACAAAGTAGATCGATTCATTATTGTTCACCTACTTAATGTTAATATTAATGACGATGGTATACCTATACTGGTTTTAGTCAAGAAAATAACTGAATCGAAAAAACAACTTTTGACTCGCAAACTATGCAACATGGACTCAGAATGGAATTTGGGGAATGTGCTCTGGGCCAACCAAATGTTGCCTAGATACAGAGTTTTGCATCGGATCTTTATTTCTAATGTTTATCCCCAATCTAGAAATAAAGCCGAGTTGACATCTTTTATGGTTCGTATTCTTCGTTCCATAGTATCTAGTAATCCTGTATGTCTTCCCTCTCTGATTTTTTGTATCATCATCCAATTTTGACTTCATCTGGGTCACAGTTATATTCCTTTTACTTATTTGATGACCGCACTTGCTTTGCACTACAATGTAGTCATATCACCTGGTGAAGCTCCTATTACACTTTTGTCACATCTCAGAAAAATCCATATAAAGTTCCGAGTACCACCTCAGACAGAAATCCCTAAGGACCGTATTTTGTAGAAATTTAGGTAAAAATTAATTAAGTACTGAACTAAATTAATTGGTGGATTTAGCTTGAACCACCATTTACACAAATGGCAAGACCCAAAACCATTAAAATCTCTAACTCAATACTACTTAAAAACCTAGGAGAAATTCCAAGAGCCTGTCACTCTCAGGAGTACATTGAAACTCCATATCGGACCTGGACCGCATGTCGAAAGTCTGATGACTGCAAAAATATAGGGATATGTCCGTCCTACTGGGCTTGGCAACCATAGTATTTGAAAACGCACAACTTGAGCCCTAAGTGAAGTGTGTGAGAAATGCAAATATCTTTAAAAAATGTAATAAAACTTATATGAATTGGACCATTCGCTCACAGATGAAACTAAGGATTTCAGACCATTAGTTTTTTACCAAACTTCACTCAGGGAAAAGGAAAATTTCTTTGCTCATATCTGTATACTTGTGGTCCTGATCGAGCAAGCATGACCGTTGATTAACCTGTCCACATGCTGAAATCACATCTCAGCATAGATCCATTGTCAAAGAACTTATTCTGTGACGTAGGTGAGTAGCGGACCTCCAGATGAGCCTCGTCTGTCCAAAACAGATGCCCTTTGGATACAAATTAAGTATACCATGGCCCTGGGGCCATTTGCATCAGTTCGGGGCCTATATAAAGCCCTTAAACCACCCCATTTCTATTCCATACAAATTTTCTCTAAACCCTAGGAGAGAGAAGAGAGAAAAGAGTGAGGAGAGAAGAGTTTGGGAGGTCATTGTTGTGATTCTTCCTCGCTACTCCACTTACTGAATCACCTCTCCTTTTCGCTACGCAATCAATCTCAATTATGATTTGGGTAAGAAATCCTAACCCTAATCTTGATTTAAAAATCCGGATTGAGTAATTGATAAAATAGCTAACCTATTTCATGGTTTAAGTACCCGTTGTTCTGTATTCGGGAGCGTAGGGTTTGAAACAAGTCTGAATTAAGTATTTCGACGAAAGGTGCGGACTATAAACGTTTAGGTTATGGTTTTCAATGCTTTCAATTTGAGCAAATGATTTATGTCGGACTTGATTGTTGCCATGTTGTTTTAGATACGACGTATTCGATATACTATACATGTGTGAACTATGTTAACTATAAGATGCATCCTATGTGTTTGTTAAAATATTTGAATGAATATGAAATTGTGATTTGTACTTGCCATGACTATTAATCTAGGATACGTGTTTTTCGGATGCATGATGATCTCTTTATGTAAGGAATTATCATAATATATGTCGTAACTAATTTAGTCTATGTATTTGATGAAGTGTAACTTAAGTGTTCGATAAAATGCCTGAATGATAAAATGTTGATGATTTGTATTTATTAAGTGTATTAAGATAAGATTCTCAATTACCTTAATCATATGTATAGTTTTCCTCATGTAATCATATTTACCGCTACGCAATTTATGGATAAAATGCAAGTGCTTGGTGACATGTTTAATGTGTTTAATAACATGTACAAATGAGGGATTTATTTAGATTGTTTGTTAAATGTTGACATGATTATCACATGTATTTATCTATTACATCTGAGTAAGATTGGGGCTACAATGTGGCCCAGGCAATCAGTAACAATCCTTATACAGGTGGCTGAATTAGTCTTGCCACATTGGGTAACTCGATGAATCCGTGTCGCACGGTGATTGTCGACAGTGGTTAGGCCACAAGGGGTGTTTATGCACTCCATGTCGATTAAGTCAACATGTGCTCATACCTATCGAACTTACCAAATAAACAGATTAACCTATTGTGTGTTTACTATGTACGGACACAACTGCTTAAATCTAAGATACCACTTACCAATGTAAAAGCCCATTTCAACAATGGTACCACGATCTACTAAGACTCATGAGTCAGGCATAGTCGTATGGGACACCGTGATCAAGTTGTCAGCCTACGCCTGGGTGACGAGCCTCCCCGTAGTGACCAGTGAGCAACCTAAACTCATGAGCCAGGCATGGTGGTATGGGACACCGTTTTCGAGTTGTATGCCTATGTTGAGCTGACGAGCCTCCCGTAGTGACCGCAAGTATAAACAATAGATTTACCTAACGACTGCTTTATATTAGGGGTGATGCCCTACAACTTATCTATTGTATGTGATTAACTAAGATTGACGACCTTAGATGGATCTTTATTTGGGTTAATGATATAAAGGGAGGTACTTTAGCTTTCCGAACCAGCTGTATGAATAATCTTAATTAAGTACTCGACTAACACGACCATGCACTGCATTGCATGTGCTTTGGCGAGGAAGTTGTACTTTAGGGAGGTTGTACTAAGATTGACGATCCTAGATGGATCTTCGTTTGGGTTATTGATATAAAGGGAGGTACTTTAGCTTCCCAAACCTGCTGTATGAATAAGCTTAATTAAGTACTTGACTAACACGATCATACACCGCATTGCATGTACTTTGGCGAGAAAGTTGCACTTTAGGCAGGTTGTCATGCACGAACTTGGTTGTTGGAGTCGCTTATGAGGGAGCTTTGTGCGAGGGCATGCATCATTATTGCACACCATTCCTGCATTAACAAGAGTAGCTAGGAATTGATTGTTGTATTGCTTTATCATTACTACTTGATTAACTTGATAGCCTGTTGACCTTTGCCTTATAGTACCACTGAGTTGATCACTCACTCTCACCCTGGGACGATGTTTTAAAACACCAACCAAACACTGTTGTAGATGCAGGTGAGGACAAAGTCTATACAGCTAAGTTAGACTTCATAGATAAGGAGAAGGAATTCTCCTGTGTTCAACTATCAGGTGGGTCTATATAGACGTTGTTCTGATTCGATGGGACTACAGGGACATATGGATTAGTTGGACACTTTATATTTTGATATTTTTTCTATTCTAAAACAATACATGTATATATTCAGCCCGGTTACATAATCATACTCTAGAGGCTGTGAAATACTTACCTGTTCAAATATATATGTTTCAGTCTTCTGCTTGCTTGATTTAATCGTATCTGGAATATGATATGTCGTTTTGGTATAATCTCACTCATGTTTAACTCACTAATATGGACAGAAATCTGAACATCATCATCCATATTGCATAAGTGATGTGTTGGATCTCGGGCGTAGAGCTTTGTTCGACCCTCAAAATCTGAGGCATTACAGCTTCTCCCATTCAACAATTCAAACATCAATAAGATGAATTTATAGCTTACTCCTAGTCAAAAGGATGGGGAAGCAGAGGAAGTTAGAGAGGAAGATGCGCTACCCACTGACACTATGATGGATGGAATTTTTGATGAATTGGAAGAAGATGATTTTGAGGCTGATCGTAATTTTCAGCCTTTTGACTTTAATGAGTGCCTTCGTGCCTTAAAGGAGAAGGTAGATGGATTGAAAATATCCCAAGATAGTCAAATGAAGTATATGCGTAAATATTTTAGACGCATAACTAAGGGATTACATTAGATTGATCCATCCATTCCACCTCTTTCTTTATCTGGTTCTGATTAGATTTCTTTCTGTTTAATGTTGGACTTGTATTAATGCTTATCTTTACTCTTACTTGGTGACCTCTTTGACACCTGGACATGTATAATTGTGTGATGTTGATTCTCTACATTATGTTTTAAACTACTAACGTTCACTCTCTTTCTCATACTCTTCACATATTTTTATAACCACAACCATATATTTCAATCATTTCTTCTTTTCTCATTTTGTGACAAAAAGGGGGAGAATTTGTGTATATGGCTTAATTTATGTATGATTGGTGGATGTAGAGAAATGGAAATCATGTGACATGAATCATGTGGCATGTCATGCCCCAAACCCGAAAATCGGATTCACAAGAATCCCGATTGCCGAATTCAGTGCCGACAACCTTCGTAGTGCCCCATTCTCGGCTCCTGGCAAACATATGCCAGATTCTGATCCTGGGATCCTATAAGGAGGATTTTCAGAATGAATTTTTTTTTTTGTAATGGAGTATAACCAAGTCACAAAACAACAACACCACATATCCACTATATCAAAAAATTTAAGTACAATGCAGAAAGGGAAATATAAGGTGATTAAAGAGCTCCAAAATGGCCTGATACGTGCTCCTGCCTCAGCGTTGCTGCTGTCCAACGCTACCTGCACGCAACTGTCGTGCATAAGTTTACAAAAGCTTATAGGGTGGTGTAAATGTGTGCGTAAGGTAAGTGCCAAGTATATAATATCAGAGTAATGCGGAAGTATGCGGTAAGGCCATGAATACAATCAACCATGTCAATGCTATGTGATGCAAGGCATGAATGCTATCAGTCATACCAAGGCCATGCGATGCGAGATATGAATGTTATCGGCCATACCGATGCAAATGCGAGGCTTACATTATCGAATGACATATGCGAAATGTAATCCAAGCAAGTCGGTACTCATCAAATACACATATCAGTACAGTTCCTCTCTGGATATCACTGGGGTCTAATACACTCATACTGACTGCCTCCTCCCTAGCTGCATAGTCAAGCAAGTGGAATAGACCTCACTATCCGCCTGACCAGTAGTCTGCCAATACCTACCCGGCTCGTCGATAGCGGACTCATTTGTGAGCTGGTCAAACTCAGCCTAGCTTATAGCCCCCTCACTTAGGCGGATAAGGCCACACCCCCTTTCAACCGACCACGACATAGTGGGAGACGTGGCCTACTAGTATTTGGCACTCGGGCGCTCATATATCCACTCGGTGTAGATGTTAGAGCATCTCCTAGTACCAAAAAAGTTCTGAGACTTTCATCCGAGGACATCCTAAGTGCCCACAGTGCTAGAACCAAGCATTTTCGGTATCCGATACAGCCATCTACGATGTACCTGTGGAGCCACGACCCTGATGTCACTAGGGCATGCAGTGATCAAGTCACACATATGCGAGATGCGTGAATCACACGTCAAATCATGCAGGAATTCAGCACGTATTGCGCGATCATGTGGGGCACTCTGTCTCATAATGAGTCTCGTAAATGGTCTGCCTAATGGCGTATGCTATGATCAGTCACTACTCATATCAAGCATACATATGATGCGTATGGGCATGAGTCATGGGATTATACTAAGCATGTTATAAAGTAATGGACTACTCTTACGATGCAGATGAGCCTAGACGGCTTATACACAACTAGTATGGGCTTACTAATGGGCCCTAAGGAGAGATACAATGCGGACATTTAACCAACATTGTACTTACAATGTGGGCGTCAAACCATCATTGTTCCTTAGGCACGGCCCGCCATAAGTAACATTACATAAACCATGAAAAATCACACATTGCAATGGACTCTAAGGACATCCCGTTGGGCCTCGACCCATGGTCCACAAATACATCAAATGGGCCACATCATATGGGCCTTTGGTAAATCAAGTGGGCCGCATTAAAGGGGCCTTATGTACATTACAATGGGCCTTACATGTAACAAATGGGTCTACTCACAGGTGCCTTAAATATATCAGATGGGCCTACACACATGAGCTTTAAATATATCAACTGGGCCTACTCTCATGGGCTTTAAATATATCAAATGGACCACTCTCATAGGCTTTAAATATACCAAATGGGCCACTCCATTTGCGCCCCATGCACATCAAATGGGTTTAATCCCATGGGCTTTATATGTATCAAATGAGCTTAATCCCATGGGCTTTAAATATATACTAAGGTGAGCCTCAATGGATGGCCATAAGTAAATCAAGATGGGCCCTACACACATGCCAAGGTGGGCCCACTTAAACCATAGATCTGACTCATTTTTAGTTCTCAAAATGGATGGACGGTTAGGATACAACTTATGCATCATGGTGGGGGTCCACATGAAAGCCCACCATCTTATATATATTATATATATAATATAATATATAATTTATATGTTATATATATGATATATACAATATAATATAATGTATACACACACACACACACGCGTGCGCGCGCACGCTGCACTAAGGTCCCACCGTCCAGGATGGACGGTGCGGATGAAACACATGCACCACCGTGGGCTCCACCGTCCGCTAGACGATGGAAATATAATACATACATCATTGTGGGCTCCCACATGGGGCCCACCATAATGTTTACTGACCATCCAACCTGTTGGTAAGGTCACAAAGGCCTGGATGAATGGGAAAGACAAATTTCAGATTGATTCAAAACTTCTGTGGGCCCAAAAAGGTTTCAATGGTAGAATTCAATCACCGCTGTTTCTTGTGGTGTGGGCCACCTGAGACCAGGATCAAGCTGATTTTTAGGTGGGGCCTACTTAAGGTAGGGACCCACCATATGGATGGGTTAAATTGGAAAATAAACATCAAAGTGGGGCCCACATGAGGAGCCATGGGCCCTTGGCGTCCGCCCGCCCTCTAAGTGCAGGCGCTGCCTGTGCCTCTGGCAGCAGCAGCCTACTGCTTCTTCTATATATTTTTTTTTTTGAAAAACCTATATTTTTGAGGTTTTTTGTATGTGCGGCCCGCTTCAAGTAAATCCACTCCAGTTATTAGATTCCACTGCTCATAATAAATCCAACGAGTCCAATATCGGGCCTCTTTCATCGTGTAAAAAGAAATCTGAAAAGATTTCAATGGTATTAATACTATTTTCATCACTATGACCCACTAGAAAGTTGGATCAGCTTCATATTTTGGCTCAACGCCTAAAATAATCTAAGGAAAGGAATGGATGGCATGGATTGAATGCATTCATCAAGGTGGAGCCTATACAAGTGGCCCATCCCATAGACTTGAAATCAAGCTCATATTTGTGCTTTTTGTCCAGTAACGTCCAGGTGCTGGACGTTTTGAGCTTTACAATTTATTCAAGGTGGGCCCTATTTAGGTGGGCCACCATATGATGGATGGTGTGAGTACAATGCTTATAAGATGGGCCCCACTTTTAGACGGCTTGGGTCAATACATATCTAGTGGTGGGGTCCATCCAAGTGGGCCACACGGCCATTACATCACACACAAAGAAATGAAATAAATG
Source organism: Magnolia kwangsiensis (assembly GCA_037074715.1). Taxonomy (NCBI): domain Eukaryota; kingdom Viridiplantae; phylum Streptophyta; class Magnoliopsida; order Magnoliales; family Magnoliaceae; genus Magnolia; species Magnolia kwangsiensis. The sequence continues at coordinate 125,272,565 of CM073574.1, read as the reverse complement.
AAAAGAGAGGGAGAGAGAGATAGAGTGGGATACGCGTGATGGAGGGCTCCACCATTATGAGCCCTCCCTTGCATTCAATCGTACATTCAGTGGGCCCTAATACAAGTGGGCCCACTAATTCAAAGATCAATGGTGGAGGTCTTTCTCCACTAAAAATGGACGGTCTAGATGACCTCTTTAATGCAAGGAAAGTAAACATTATGATGGGGTCCATGGAGAATGGCCCCATCATGGAATGATATTGACGATCAAGATGGGCCATTGGCCACATCTTAGGGTCCAAAGTGAGATCCATACCATTGATCGGTAGGCCTCACTTGGCCCATCTTAAAAATATGAAAAAGTAGTCTATGAAAGTACCCACCACTTGATCTTCTTGGTCCGTTGGAAAGCTACTCTCCTAGAGCTTCACTTTGATGGTGGAGATGGGAAATGGATGGCTAGGATTAGAGCTTTTGGGATGGGAAGTGGGCCACTAAAATCACACTTTCTCTCATGAAAAACCTTGGACGTTGGAGCCTCTTGCTTAGCTTGGAAAATGTTGAGAAATGAGAGAGAGAGAGAGAGAGAGAGAGAGAGAGAGAGAGAGAGAGAGAGATGGGATGTAAAGAGTGATGGAGTGATGAGAAGTGAGTGATGGGTGGGTGAAAGGTTGGTTGACTTTGGGATTTCCTTAACTTGTGGAGAAAGAAAGCATGGGTGCTTTGTACTTGACATGAGAGGTGATTGATGGGATTGATTGATGGAATTGATTTGACATTTAGTAGAGATTTTCTAGGGATTTACAATGCGCGGTGTTTTTCCTCAAACTGAACGTGGGTCCACATCTCCACGTCTAGGTATCGGATCGGTGTGTGAGTTATGGCGTTGGAACCGCGGCGACGGTGCGGTCGCAATGATACAAGTCTCGGATTAAGCCGACTCAAATGTATAGAAAATATTTTACGGTCGTGCGCAACGTCGATTATAGGTCGCGGATTGCAGGAATTTGACGGGAAGGATTGCGGGAGTCGACGAAATAGTACGGACTAGGATACGGGTCTTACATGGCGTGTGGCATGTGAAATTTTTTGGATGTATATGTTAATACAGGTCTTTAAAAGTCTCTCTGCTCCACTTGAGTGGGAGTAGATTGAGGGGGAGTTTGTGAATGTTGGATTCGCCATGAAGAAGTTTTTGAACTTTGTAAATTTTTATATTATGAATAGGTTAATCTTTTAAGTTGTTTTTTTCACAAAAATTTGACAAAGGGGGAGATTGTAAGTGCTATGTTGTAGATCTAGCACCCTGTATTGACAAATTTTATAGTGCCAAACCAATTTTGAGTGATTGACTTTTTTTAATAGATGGAAAGTTCACCTCATTGGAAGATGCGTTTTAAGTCATCTATATCAACATCAAGAGTTACGACAACTTCAAGTCAGTGTGCATGTTCAACTTCTAGAACAAGTTCAAGTTCACTTAGTATAAGTATGACTTCAAGTCCAAATGCCTAAGTACTCAAGTCTCAAGTGTACAAGCTCAAGGCTCAAGTACACAAGCTCAAGTTCAAGTATACGAGGTCAAGCTTCATGTTCTTCAAAGTTAACTATCTACCGAAGCGACCGATGTTACAAGTTCTATGCTCACATTTAAGGTATACGTGACCTTAGAAAGACCTTAGGTTTAGGCCATTCATATTGCATATTTAATTTGGGTCATTATACTTATTTTAGGCTTTGCTTCGACTAGTCCTAGTCATTGTTCCACTAGTCCAGGCACTGGCTCGACTAGTCCAAGGTTTTTCTCAACTAGTCCAGAGTTTAACTCAAAAATTCAGATAAGACTGTTAGGTCTTCCAACCAATCAATCACCCTGCTCGACTGGTCGTGGAGACTGGTTCGACCAGTCGGGCAGGGCTCGACTCAAACTTCAGCAAGGAGATTTTTACCCACTCGACCAGTCGAGAGTCTGTTTTATCTGATCACGCCAGAAATTTTGAAAATTAGTTCTGCTAAGACCAGTCGAGCCGAACATTAGGCTAGTCGAGGGAACCGAATTGCACCCTATAAATAGAGGACGTTTCTTAAATTTTATCATGAATTTCAAGACAATTCAAGCCACCACTTTGAGAGATTAGTCCCCACTATTGTGAAGCTATTGTAAGGTATTTAAAATTATTTTATATAGCTTTTTTGTTTCTTAATTTCTTGATCTCTTGTTATTCCATTCTACTTAATATAAAGGGGATTTTGCTTTAACCCTTTTTGAGATCTAAGAAATTGAATCCAAGTAGCCAAAGGTTAGATTTAATTTAAAATACATGTAGACATAAAACCCCTTCATTTGTGAGATTGAACTTTGAACGTCTACATCTATAAAGAAGCAATTCTACAAGCTACATTAAAGAAGAATCTTCAGATGAGTATTATTTATTCAATTTACTATTTTTACTTTTTGAGGTAGTCAGAAAATCTCAGCACGGGATTTTTAATTGTGGTTGCTCATTGAAAACGCAATTGTAAAGGTTTTAAGGTGAACCTTGGAAAACCTTCTTTCATAATGAAAGCCAATATCGTGTGGGTTGTGGATATTGGAAGTGGAGTAGGTATGGTTGTTTAAGAACTGTTGGTGTACACACCGAACCACTATAATTCTTAGAGTTTGGATGATAATGGTGATGATGTATGTGATGTGGTGAATGCTTGTATCTATTTCATGTATATGTGGTGAATGTTGTAACAGTTAGATTTCTTTCTATTGCTTCCTATCTTAGTTTGAATTTTTGATCCTTGCTAAGTTCAAGAAATCAAGTTGTCTTACCATAAACCCTGGTTTTTGGTGCAAGGTTGTCCTTTGAACAAAGTTTGAATCAACCTCTCAAGACTAGTGCATTTGAGATTGTTATTTATTTTAGCTATTTGTATTTATTTTCCACATTTATTTTTTATTTGGCACCCCTCTCCCCCGCGCGGGACTGAGAGCTCGCCCTTTTCATTTATACTAACTAGGAAAATGTATGGGCATCATAGACATCATCACTCACATCATGGTGGAATCACACATTACAGTGGGCCTTATATACATCACCATGGGCCTCATACAAGGGCCTTACATACATCACATAGGCCTCACATACATCACAATGGGCCTCACACAAGGGCCTCATGTGCATCACATGGGCCTCACATACATCATATTTGGCCTCATCACATAGGCCTTATACACATCATAATGGGCCTCACACAAGGGCATCATGTACATCACATTAAGCATCATCACATGGGCCTCACATACATCATATTAGGCCTCATCACATGGGCCTCAAACACATCACAATGGGCCTCACACAAGGGCCTCATGTACATCACATTGAGCTTTTTGGGTGACCCATTTGATGGACGACCCGGATACAATACATACATCAGGTGTGCCCCACCGTCCCACGCTAGACGGTGGAGATGAAACACACTCATTAAGGTGAGGTCCACATGTTTAGACAGTGTAGATAATACACACGCATCAAGGTGGTCCCCTGTCCAGGGACTGGACGACGTGGAATAATCATACATCAAGGTGGTCCCACGTCCCACATGAGGACAGTGGGATACCACATTCATCAAGTAGGCCCCACTGTCCAGAGTTTGGATGGTGTGGATAAAGCACATACATCACGTGGTGCGTCCAGCAGCGTCCCTTGCTAGACAGTGTGGACAACACCTACATCATACTGGGTCCCATCGTCTAGGGTCTGGACAGTGTGGACAACACATACATCAGCAAGGTGGGTCCCATGTGGTGGCCCAGTAGGGATTGGATCAGCTGATATTTATATTTCCCTCCATCCAGTAAGTGTGCCTGGAGATCCAAGACGCTAGCAGCACCTCTGCTGCTGCTATAGTGTAGCCCACCAGATGGCTGGATTTGGATGGTTAGATCTATCCATCTGGGCTCAGGTCCTAAAATAATCTTTTCAAAGGTGGACGATGTGGATACACCACATAAATATCAAGGTGGGGTCCACGCCAGTGTGGCCAACCAGCATTTAAAACAAGCTGGTATTTGTGTTTGCCTTTCATCAGCGCCTGCTGATGGACAGTATTGGCCCAACTGATCTTGGCCCATCCTAGCCATGCATTGGACGGGAAAACGCTGGATGGTGAGGATATAGATCACCTACATCAAGGTGGGGTCCACCAAGGTGGGCCACACAGCTTGGGATCAAGCTAATCCTTACGTTTTCCCTTCCATTTAGGCTTGTGCGGCCCACCGGCCATGCAGGCCCAAACGGACAGCAAGGTTGGGCTGCTGGATGGACAGCATGGATAAAATACGTTCATCAAAGTGAGCCGCAAGTAAGGAAGAAAGAGAGAGGGAGAGAGAGAGAGAGAGAGGTGGAGAGGAGCTCCGCCACTATGAGCTCCTCTATCTTACAACACATACATCAAATGGGCCCCACCAAATGTGGGCCCTTAAATCATAAAATCCATGGTGGAAATCCCTTTTCCACCAACAAATGCAAGGTTTAGATGACCTTCTTCAATGAAAATCAAAATAAACATCATGATGGGGTCCATGGAGAATGGCCCCATCATGGAATGAACATATGAATCATGGTGGACCATCGGCCACACCTAGGGTCCAATGTGTGATCCATACCATCAATCGATAGGCCCCACTTAGTCCATCATCAAAATTACAATCTAATCCTACAAAACACCCACTGATGGATCTTCTTCTTTGATGGAGAATGATGAAGGTTGAAGGGTTGGGATGAGAGATTTGGGGGTAGGAAAGTGGGCCTTAAACTTAGGTTCTTTCTCTCCTTAGAATTTTCTCTCTTGGTTACTTGGGATTTGGGTAGAGAAATGAGATGGGATCGAGTGAAGGATGGGAGAGAGCGATGGTGTTATGTAAGAAGGATGTGATGAGAGGAATGGGTGGTGTAAGAGAGAGTTGACTTTGGGGATGGCTAGGTATAGGTTGTACTTGACTTGTACTTGATTGATTGATGTGATAGATTGGGTAAAGATTCTCTCAGAATTCGTAATGCGCGACATTTTTTTAAAATATACGTGAGCCCACCACCCCTAGCTTGGGTATCGCATTGGTGCGTGAGACGCGACAATGGTGCGGTCACTAGGGTATAAGTTTTGAGTCGAGTCAACTCAAATCTTCGGGATGCAACTTAGGGTCACGCGCAAGTGCTGTCTACAGGTCGTGTGTTGCCAGAATTCGACAAGGAGGATCGCAGGAATCTAAGGAATGATACGACTAGGATACGAGCCTTACAAATGCAATGAATACAAATTAAGGGGTCAATTCCCTTAAGGTTCACAATCAACCATCCAAGGGTTCCCTTATGATCTTTTAGAGTAGCGATAAGCATGCTCTCTTGCTCTTTCTCTAGGTGGGAAGAAATCACCACCGGATATGTCTCATCTTGACCTAATTACCAAGATCGGTGGGCAAAGGCTTTAGGTTAAGCTTCGATGCTTTGAAATTAGATGGTAGAGGCATCGTATCAGTTCAGGAAAAGTCTCAAATTAGGGCATCCACCAATTAATTTCAAGTACCAGGGTCTCATTAAGCAAGCTATCCATCTCCCTAATCATGTCATTATCCAAATCAGGGGAGTGGGTCAAGCATGTCTCTAAAGTGTCAGAGTATAGAGTTAAAACTGCTCTATCTTCCACAAATGAATCGATCATGTTAACATCATGGGTATCATCAACATCCTCTGGTTGTTTATTCATATTGTAAAAAATATTCAATTCTAATGTTATGTTCCTGAAAAATAATTTCATAATTCCATTCCTACTACTGATTATGGAATTTAATGTATCTAGGAATGAACGACCAAGAATGACAAGAATCTGAGTGCTCGCTTCAATGACGGGTTGAGTGTCTAGAATGATAAAATCTACTGGAGAGTAGAACTTATCGACCTAACCAAGCATGTCCTCGATCATCCCTCTCGGTACGCAAATTGAATGGTCAGCAAGTTGAAGTGTGGTCCTAGTGAGTTTTAATTCACCAAGCCCAAGTTGTTTATATACTGAGTAAGGGATTAAATTCACTCTCGCTCCTAAATCAAGAAGTGTGTGCTCAATCTGGTAGTCCCCGATTACATAAGAGACCATCGAGCTACCCAAATCTTTGAACTTTTATAGCACATCTTGCTTTAGGATGACACTCACTTTTTCAGTTAAAAATATTTTTCTTTGTATATTTTACCACCTTTTGGTAGTGCATAGATCTTTCAGGAACTTGGCATATGAGGTAATTTGCTTGATAGCATCCTGATGGGGATATCACATGCACACGCACGCCTCCCTACACACATATGCAAGGAGGAGGAGGGCCCCACCATCGATCTAGATCGATGATGACGTCCAAGGGGAACCACCTAGCTAGAGGACTGTGTTTTGGTTTCTTAGAATGGACCCAATCGTCATGTGAATCCCACTACGGGATCTCATGATTTTTGCCCACTATTCGAGATGATCTAGTACTTTGAGTTTTGGTTATTATTGTTGTTAGGAACATCATGGACAGTTTAAATTGCTTTGATTAGTTTTTATTTGTGATTACTTCATCTCTAAGTCATAGGATGCGAACATGGCGGGGCTTTTGGGGGTATAGGGTTTTTTCTCATTGATAATTGGAATAAAAATTTTCTATTTTTCTTCTTTTCTCTGCGTTGTGAAAACCTGATTGGGTGCGAAACCCTCCCTTCTTCGAAGGGCTACTACCGTGGTGCAAAGCCACACCTATCCCAAACCACCCCCATCTCCTACTATCCATATTTACCTTTTTCTATAGTCATCCAACCTTCAAATCCACCATTATTTTGTTGTCAATCCTCCTCTACAGCAGATTTCTAGAATCTGGCCCTATAAGAAGGCTAAACTTCGACAGAGCACCACGCACGGACCAGACGTCGAATCGAGCTGTAATTTGGTGGGTGTGTTGCCCAGCCCTGGCCGACCAAACCCAAGGTGACATTTTTGGGGTTCGTGGGCCCCACACACATGCGGACATCTATCATTACACATGTGTCAGGCCCTACGCGCTGTCCACACGTGTAGACTGGTTACGGATCTTCTCTCTCCTCTCCTTCACTCCTCTCTCGCCTGATTTCCCTAACCCTAACCTAAGTTCTATTCCCATTTTACAGCCCTAAGGCTTTATGAATTGAAACATGTGAATCCCTTGGATTGGAGAAATAATCCTTTGCATGTGTGGATGAATCTACTCGCCTTTGACCATTGTTTGGTTTATAATTTTAATTGATCCAACCCTAGTATGTGCAGGCTTGGACCCTTGTAGATCCCCCTTGTTGAATTCTTAACTTTATGTGGGATGTTAAATTTTTGTGAATGTTTCTAAATTAGTATGATCTAAAGTCTGAAATCTTGCATATCATATGTAATTTTCATGTCTTGCATCACATCCAAGAGAGGGATATTAACTTTCACTATTTAAGAACCTTTAAAATATATTTAGTGTTGCTCGGAGGTTTATGTGAAATCAACAGGTGTAGGAACGGTGCAAATGGCTTATACTCTCCCTCCGGTTCTTTCTTATGTGAGATGTCACTAATTTTATCATCTTTCTTAGACTCTTCCGAGTCCTTGGGCTTCTTAGCCCTCATTGGCATGGTTTTGTCAATCATTTTTTCACTTCTAAGAGTGGTGATAGATTTATCTTGTTCCACGTATTGGTCCAAAGAGCTCAAGTCACTTATTTCACATTATGGTTTCAGATTAGGGAGAGGTTGGGCTAGAAAAGTCTCTGTCTTTCTAATCATTAAGTGTGACTCAATCCTTTGAATGGATTTGCTAAGGTCCTAGAATGCATGTTGAGTGTCTGATTAAAGAGCTCTTGCTTTTGAATGTGTTTAAGAACCGAATCCTCTTGGGATCTTTGCTTATTTGTACTGGCCAATTGAACACTCCTCCAACTAAAGTCGTGATGGTTCTTCCAACTAAAGTTGTATGTATTTAACATAGGGGTGATGAACGGCCTTTAATAGTTGTTCATGGCATTTGATTACCCATATAACAACCCATGAAAAGCAGGAATGGTAGGACAGTTCTGTGTCAAGCGTATGTTACCAGCACAAATACCACATATAACTTCAATGGTTTCTTTAAGCTTGACCGTCTCTACCTTCTTTAGTTCCATGGCCTTGATTTTTTGTATAAGATTTGACACCCTTGCACTTATGTTGTCCTCTTCCTACAAGACGTATATTCCTCTCTTTTCTCTTGATTGATTAAGCCTAGAAGTCGAGGCTTTTGAGGAGGTGTCCCATGACTGCGCATTCTCAGTAAATAGATTGAAATAGTCTCATACGTTATCAGCCTCTTTGTTCATAAACTCCTTATTGCACATCATCTCTATGAATCGGCGCATGGGCGAAGTTAGTCCATCATAGAAAAATCTTATGACCCACTATATTTCGTAGCCATGATGCGGGCAGGAGTTTATAAGATCTTTGAATCTCTCCTAACATTAGAAGAAGGTCACTTCCTCTTTTTGGGAGAAGTTCATGATCACTCTCCTCAAAGTACTGGTCTTGTGAACCGGGAAGAACTTTTTATGGAACTCCTGGGTCATCTCAGCCCAAGTCCCTATTGATCTTACTTGAAGGGCATGTAACCATGACTTGACCTTCTCTTTCAAAGAGAGGGGAAATAATTTAAGCCTCACAGTGTCATCAGACACATTCAGGAAGTGTAAGGTCGCTACAATCTCATCGCACCCTTCGAGATGTAGGTATGGACTTTCAAAATCAAGTCCATGAAACTTCGGAAGGAGTTGGATCACTCCTGGTTTAAAGTCCACATTTCCTACATTATGTGGAAACTCTATGTAGGAAGGTGTACCTGCCCTCCCTGGTTGGATATAATCTCTCAATGTTCTTAATGCAGGAGCACTATGTAACTCATTCTCATCTTGGTGTTCCTCAACTGGTTGGTGTGGTTGATTCGCAACTATTGTTTCTGTCAACTTAGGTGATCTTAGATGATGTTTAATCTGGTGATGGATAGGCAATCCTTCGACTAATCCTCATTCACTTAAGAGTCGTAGAGTGTTGTCACGAACTCACTTGGGCATGAAACACTCTCAGACCTCAAGTTCTAAAACTAAAAGCTGAGAAGAAACTATAGAAATAAGAAATCAAAAAAGAGAAGTTGGAAAGAAATTACTGAATCAAGAGTGTTGTGTTAGTTTCTACAAAATAGAAAAACAGATTAGTTCTAAAAATGCAATAGAAACAAATCATAACCCTAGACTAATTTCAACACTAATCAATTTCAGAAAAATACAACTGAAGTCCTCAACAACTGTGCCAAAACCTTGTTCACAACCGCAAATGTAGGGTTGCGATGTAGTAATAACTTGCTAAGGCCAAGGTCGAATCTACAGGGACTTACCTTGTACGTATTCAAAAAATAACTAGAACTATAATCTAAACTCTAGAAATTTAGAGAGAAATTGTTGTGAATTAAATCTATCCAGTAATGGAAACTAGAGCGTTAAGGATCCACTTGTAGTTATTTTGATTCTACTCTACTTGATTTAATCAAACACAACTATAATCAAAGTCCTATTCTATCTAGTTGGAAGATAGAGCAGTTAAATTATAATATGGTATCGAACTTCATTGAATTAGTTCACACATGAAGCACCAATCTTATGATCGCAGGGATTTCATGCATCAACCATGCCCATAGACGATGCTGGATCACAAATTTTATGGATCACAAATTTTACAGATCACACAATTATAAAATAAATAAGAATATATCAAAAGCTTCCCGAGCATCTACTATAATTTTGTTCACAATAAATCATAGAAAACTGAAAATATTCCTTCATTCAAACTAGAAATCAATGAAAGTTCAACATAAACTTGAATTAAAATAAAATAAGCATCAAAATAAACTATAAGCTTCACCTCTTAGCTCTAGTGTTGAGGGTCAAATATTGCAAATTAGACCCCATTTATATCTTAGTTTTATGAACTTGATACTGCTTAATGTCTTATTGTACTCATATTTGTGTTGCAAGGTGAATTTGAGAGCTTGGATTGGAAAAGGTGCTAAAAGTATGGATTTGACGCTCAAAAATCACCAAGGTAAAGAATGGATCTTAAGAGACAAGGATGAAAGATTTCAAGGTCCCAAGATTCAAGAAAATCAAGCGGAGAAGGAACGAATCCGAAAGAACAAGTGCAGAATACACATTGACTATACCATTAAACACTGTTCGATGACATTGAGGACACATTTGATGACATCGAACAGAGGTCGATGACATCAAATTTAGGAAGGCAAATTGAGTTGGTCGTTGGATAAATTGAAGAGTTTTTCGATGACTCGAGAACTCGTTCAATGACTCGAAGCATTACTTGATGACATCGAAGACCTACTCGATGACATTGAATTTTCTCTAAAATTTTGGCAAAACTCACTGAACACATTGGGTACCATTTTCAATTACTCGAATCACTCCTCGATGACATCCAAGATCTGCTCAATGACATCGAATTTATTGAAGAAGCTGGAATAACTCTCTAGACTGTTTTGGACACATTATCGATTCCTCGAATAATGTTCGATGATATTGAAAGCCTCTTCAGTGACATCGAAGGTAGGTTCGATGACATAGAAGGTTACAGAGTCCGGATGAAGTTATAAAAGTGTGAAAAAAGCACGTAAAAAGACACCTTTGATGACATTGAAGCTTGTTCGATGTCATCGAACGGATCGCGTGAAGTTACGCAGAGTTACGTGAAGTGCATAAATTTGAGACAGTTTCTGGATTTTTTCAAAGAGGTGTGAAAGGTGTTTCATAACTATAAATAGAAGTTCCCAAGTTATCCCTAGGGATCGAACTAATCATTCTAAGGTTTGGAGGAGCGAAGCACAAGGGCAGAGATCCGTCGCCAAGCATTTTTATTCTTTCTTCCTTAGTTTTTCATGCTTTCTTCTAGGGTTTTAGTTCCAATCATGACTATGGTTGGCTAAATCTCTTAGTTAGGGCTAAGGGGTAAAGCTTTTACCGTGATAGGTTATTTTTTTTATTACTTTGATTCATATTTATGTTAAACTCTCTTTGATTCTAGTTTGATATTTAAAAAATACTTTCAGTCTTTAATGGTTTATTGTGACTCAAATTACAGTAGATCTACGATAGCTTTGAGTATCTCTTTTCATGTATTGAGATTGTGATACTAGGAAATCCCATTGTTCACCATTGTCTCATTGGCATGATTAGATGATGGAATCCCTTCTAATATTCATGATTCTCTTATATTTGTTTACGAGATTAGTATATCCTATTATGAGTCATTGTCTCCTAGGCATGGTTTTGTGATGGAATCACTTCCAGTTCTCACAACTCTCATCCATTGAGAATTAGGTCAAAGGAAGTTCAGATTTGGATTTACTGAGATATCTTCCAACTGGATAAGATGGGACTAATTCCAGTTGTGTCCTTGAATCAAGCATAGATCTCCCTGATTAATATAAGTGGATCCTTAGAAACTCTAAATTTCCCAACTCTGAATTTCTTAAGTTTTAGTTAAATAATTCACAATTACTCTCTCTATACTTTCAGATTTAGGTTTTCATCTTTTTCTAATTCTAATTCTAGTTGTTTTCAGAATACTCACAAGATTAGTCCTTGTGGATTCGACCTTGATCTCACCGAGATTATTACTGCATCATGACCTTACATTTAAGGTTGTGAACAAGTTTTTGGTGCTATTGCCGGGGATTAACGGTTGCATTTTTTTGAGATTGACTAGTTTTAGAATTAGGTTAAGATTAGATTTTTTCTACTTTTATTTTTAGGTTAGGGTTTTTTCTGAATTTTTTTAGAAACTAACTTAGCTTTCTAATTCTAAGTTTAGAAGCTTTCCTTTTCTATTTTTAGAAACTACTTTTTAATTTTAGGTTTAGAAACTTTCCTAATTATTTTTAGAAACTAACTTTTTTTTTTCTCTTTTTAGAAACTTTCTATTTTTTATTTTTTTAGAAACTAAGTTACTTTCTTATTTCTTTTTTTAAGAAAGTAATTACTTTCCTTCTTTTTTTTTTTTTGCAGGATCCTAACATAGAACCTTCTAATTTGGTAACCTCTTTCTAATTCTTTCTTTTTCTATTTCTAAATTTCTTATTGCTGTAGGATTGTTTTTTTTTTTTTTTTTTTTTTTAAGGATTAGATTAAGAGTTAGGGTTTCACCATGCAAGAGTGGGAACGTTAGTATGCTGAGATAGCTAAGAGACATTGGGAATTGATGTATAATAATTATGATAAGAAATAGCCTATGTCTCAAAAAATTTCTAAAAATATCATCGAGAACCAAACGGAATACAATGCTCTACCACTTAAGAATTCCTACGTGGGAGAATAATTACACCCCATGAATTAAGAAAACAGTACGTGATTATTGGGGTTATCATGGGAGAGAGAACTATTATCACCCATTAGACAAGAAGAAAATAATGAGAGATTATATTATGGGTGATAATATGTACCAACAACCATCAGATTCTCCCTCTTATGACCCGTATGACTATAATCAATGGAAACATCAATGTTGGGAAGATGAACCAGCAATACATAATAGTGACAATTCTCTTGGGTCCTCTACCTTTGAAACCCAACCAGAAACAATCCAAGAGAAGTCACTTCAGGGTTACATGGACGATTTTGCCAGCATCAGAAGAATGATAGAAGCGCTTGAATCGCGCCTTGATAAGCTAATGGAGGCTAATTCACCTCAGCCTCAATCCAATCCAATTCTTCATTCTCAACTCCCTACTTATGATTAGTGGAAACATTAAGATTGGGAAGTTGAATCAACAATTCATCATAGTGACAATTCTCTTGGGTCCTATACCTCTAAGATCCAACAAGAAACGATCCAAAAGAATTCATTTCGAAATTCCATACAAACTCTACAGCTCATCCAGCAAAATACACTTCAAAGATTTCAAGAACTTATAAAAGATATACAACAGTGGGGTTCACGTAATGTAATTATGGAGAATATTGAAATTGAGAATGAAGAGTTGGATTGTGTTAATGAGCATATGATTCAATTTTTCAAAGAGTCGATCTCAATGACGGTCCAAAAGAATGATCAAGAGATGTGGGTGCCTTTAAAATATAATGATACTGACATACTTCACTCACATGACACACTTGGTTTCAATGATGAAGAAGAGGTTAGTTTATTCGAACCTCACCCCAAACTAGGAACAAAATGTGAGGAAAGTAATCCCATTCCACGTGTATACTGCACTGAATTGGAAGATGATGAGTATTGGAATGACAATCATGAATATATATCTCAAATCCCCCTTGATTCAATCTCAAGTTTGGCCCATATCAATGATCAAGAGGTTCAGGAAGTTTTCAACCATAGTGATCTACTCCACCCATCTGACATGACCAATTTAAATGTGGAGGATGAACCACTTTCAACTAACCCTTCCAACTTTTATGAGATATGTTTAGACCACTCCCCTAAATTGAATGATGATATGATTTGGAAGATGGATGAGTTGCTCGATATGACTCTAGAATTTGAAACCATCCAGTTGAAGCCACCATCTAAGTTATCAACCCTTGACAATACAATGCCTTTACTGAGTAGTACCGATGAACAGAGTATTCACATCAATTCTTCTCTTATTGATCTTCAATCCATCTATGTAAGGCAAGACAAGATACATCTGGTGACGATTTATTCTCACCATGATGAAGAGCAAGAGATCATGCCTCCATCCACTTATAGAGACGATGGAATGGGCATATCATCACAAACTTCAATGTGGTAAATGAGTCACTCTCAACCGAATTTCTCAACTCTTTAGACGATTGTTTGGCACACTTTGTAGATTCAAACTGTAACACCCCGGTTCTCAAAAATCGAGTGCACTACTCGTTTTCCAAAAATCCGAGCATTAACCTTCAAATATCCCAAATTTCACGACATTTTTTTCTTTTATCAGAGTTAATAAACTAGCAAGAAAAAAACAAATCAAGTATAAGAGGGAGTCCAAATATACATAACCAAAGTTTCAAGTGGTTACCCAAAAACTTATACAAACCAATGTCTTAACTTATTACAAAACATACAGTATAAATTAAAATGAGATGAAATTAGGAAAGAGAGTCGCAAGGTCCTCTGGCTCCTCCTAATCCACATAAATACCAGTATGTACATCATCTATGTCTCCTACACACAATATACAGTTCAATGGCATCAATGGCTATCTAGTGAGGTATAACCCCCAAGATTTATCGCAACATTAAGATAATTAAGCATGGTTATCAGAGATAGTATATAATAAATAATATACAATGATTATCATGAAAATCAGATAAGGTTCATCAGATTCACATTCATTAAATAAATCACTCAAGATAATCTTATTTAAATGTATGAATGCATGCACATGCTCACAAACCTGGGGATGCACATCCAGCTAGTAAAAAGTCGCCCAAAGAGAACTAGTCACCCGAAAAATTACTTAAAGGTACGCCTAAGGAAAACCAGTCACCCGGAAAAGACTATGATATATAGATCATCCAAGGAGAACCAGTCACTCGAAAAAGTACACATAGGTACGCCCAAGGCGAACTAACCACCCAAAAAAGACTATAATAATATATAGATCACTCAAGGAGAACTAGTCACCTGGAAAAGTACATAGAGGTACGCATAAGGAGAAATAACCACCTGGAAAAGACCATAATAATATATAGATCAATCAAGGAGGACTCGTCACCCGAAAAAGTGCACAAAGGTACATCCAAGAGAACTAACCACGCAAAAAAAATCATAATAATATATAGATCGTCCAAGGAGATCTACCCACCTGGAAAAGCACTCAAGGTACGCCCAATGAAAACTAGTCACCCAGAAAAGACTATATGCCATGAAAATGTATGATTTGCCCAAACATTATTATTCCAATTTCAAACAATCATTTTAAGAAAGCTCAAAGGTCACTATGAGGGGGTTTGTCACCTAGCATAGGCCGACAGCTCAGGAATAGTGTCTCATTCCACCATCCCTAGCTCATGAGGCTAATAAATAAGATGTTTAAAAGTAA
The DNA here is from genome assembly GCA_037074715.1 of Magnolia kwangsiensis. NCBI lineage: Eukaryota > Viridiplantae > Streptophyta > Magnoliopsida > Magnoliales > Magnoliaceae > Magnolia > Magnolia kwangsiensis. Next base: position 125,257,440 of record CM073574.1, on the reverse strand, counting down.
CCTATACAACTAGTGGCCAATTATAATTTTACAAGTGGGACTTATCATCGCAAGGTTATATAAAGATAGTTCCTTAAAGCCACATAGGGCAAATATTAAATCAAGCCGCATATGACAAACAAATCCATATCAAGGATGTGATAAAAGAAAATATCCCAAAAGCCACTAAGGCTACAAATGATCCAAAAGATGGCAAGTCCACCAGATAATTCCATTTAATCTATTACGCAAATGGCCACTAATTCGAGGACCTTTAAATACACCATAAAGAAATCAAAAGTGGTCAAACAAGTCACGTGCAATATCAAAAGTACGTGCACATATAAAGTGTTCAATTCAAACCAGAATAGGAATATTTGATATCATACTTGAATCCTAAATCTAGCCATCAATCATCTATGAAGAATTATACAAATGAAACTAACATTTATCATCTTCTATTAATATTAAATTAAGCAATCAGTGAAATAAGTGAACTAAGATACCCATCATGATTTAGGAAAAGCTTAAAGGGTGATCCTCACCTTAAGGTTGGATTATCTCTCAGTGTTGCTAGAATTGGATGTTCGTACTTTAAAATCGACATCTAACATGATCAACACAATTAGTGTGGTTAGATCATAACATTACTTAATTTGTTTGGTTAGGGTTAAAACTAGGTATTTTGATCGATGCATTTAGGATTTTGATGTACCATTTAAAATTTGAGGATTGAAGGTCAAAATACATATTAATAGTAATAATATTCAAGAATTTAAAAATTAACATACCAATAATATTTAATATCATTATATAATCTAACTACGAATATTAAAATTAATGCATAGTGATAATTCAGTAAGAAGTCATAATAAGGACAATTGTAATGGTAATAACACTAACTAAAATTATAATAATAATGATGATGATGATGACAAATATTATTTTAAATAAACTATTAAAGCAATACCTCACCTTCTTCCTTTTTCTTCCTTCCTCCTCCGTATCAAAACACTTCAGCATAAACAATCCAACAACAATGCTGGAAATTTGGTGTCAACACAGATGGTTGAGTTGACTCGGTACTTGACTTGGTGGCAATCCAACCTAATCCCCTTCTACGTTTGATATTTCCCTTATCTTTTTACACTTTTCTTCTTCCTTCTTTTCTTTCCAACCCATCCAGTTAGGTCTGCACAGCCCAGGCCTTAACTCAGTCTTGAGTCGAGCGGGTGAGTCAACCCGACTCGACAGCTACCACTCTGTTCTATTTCTTCTCTTTCTTCCTGATTTTCTTTCTTCCTATGCTTTTTTGCTTCCTGAATCAGCCAGCAAATGATCTATCCTCAGACCAGACTCACCAGGCCCACACTAACTCACCTCAAAATCCGGCCAACTCGGTTCGAGTTGAGTTGGTGCGACAGAATGTTGCTCTCTCTCTCTCGCTCTCCATTCTCCTACTCCCTTTTTTTCTGTTTTCTACCTTTCTTTCTTCGCATTTTCTTCAAATTTTTAGCCCGAACCAACATCTAGATGAGTTCAGGCCCAACTGAGTCACACAGTCAATCGCTGACTCAGTAGTGAACCCATCAGCAGAATGAGATGCAGGACGAGCACCCCCTCTCTCTGTTTTTATTTCTTCTTCTCTCTCCCATCCTTCTCTTCCTGTTTCTCCTTCTTTTCTTCTTCCTCTCTCTCTCTCTCTCTCTCTCTCTCTCTCTCTCTCTCTCTCTCTCTCTCTCTCTCTCTCTGTATCTTCTTCTTCTTATTTCTCTGCTGGAATGACCCGGTGAAAAGCCGGGACTTGGCTTGAATTGCAGCGACTCGAACCGAGTCTAGTCAGCTTGATGCGGCCGCTTGGTGCGGCACTTTCTTTCCTCTCTCTCTATCCTTCCCTTTTTCGGAAAGGATGCCCTAAAAGGGCGTCTTTTATAAGGCCATACTAATCCGGATCTAGAGACTTCGAAAGCAACTAATCCATAAGATTAGTTGCGGCTTGATTGTCTTAGCAAACAACTCTTTGAGACAACACGCTACAATCCGAGTTGTATGGCTGAAGTCCAGCTGTCTGGATAAGCATTTGAGGGTATGAGCTGCCTAATGGACGGCTCAGATCAGGGAGTGGGACTAAACATAAGATTATGAGATTTTTGGCCATACGAAGAAGATGATCCATCCATTAATGGCGGATCAACAATGGACAGTTGTTCCTCTCATCTAAATCGCGTGGATGGAATAGATTTGATCCTAGAACGTTGTGGGCCCCATTAAATGAGTGGTTATTAACATTTCTTAAAGGTTTGATCCTAATAGCGGCAGCGGTGAAGTTTCTTGCAAAAAGAACGAGATGAGCGCCCTAAAATGAAGGGTTTGGATTCTCCTGACGTGCGGTTAGGATGGGAGGATTTCCCGCACATGGATCGCCAGCTCATTGGCAGCGAAGAGGAATTTCTGTTTTTAGAAATCTTGTGCGCACAAAGCACTGTTTGCAGATGGAGTTGTTCACAGGTGCGCCTGAAACTCGTGTGGAAACGCCTATAGACCTGGTGGGATTTGTCGGTTAATCATGATGGACGGCCTGATCATTGATTGGGACTCAATCAGTGGGCCCATTTTCAAATTCTCTGTTGGCGGGAAAATGAAGCAGAAAAATTCTTCCTTTTTTTCTATCGGGTCAACACGATCAAACCGTGTTGATGGTTACGGGGTGCTGCGTATGCACGTGTACCCTGTGTACACGCATCTAAGGTGGGGTCTACATGGTTATAACTGAGAGATCTACACCGTCCATTCTATTCTAATGCTCTTGATAGGTCATTATGCAAATTTTCTAATAGATCTGGCCGTTAAACGGGCCATAAATCCAGATTTTTGGTTATTTAATTGTGTTTTTGGCATTCTGATGGCTAAATTGCATTCAAGATGATCATTAACCATTCATAGGTTCCTAGGGTCTTCCAACAGTATATTCAATCATAAAAAATTGGGATGAGAGTAGTCAAGTAGTGGGTTGTTAACTTAGGCGTTATAGGCCTAATGATCGGTAGGTCTGGCAAGTTGGATCCCATTTAAAGAAGACTTAAGGTCAAGGCCTTCCATGGACCATATTGAACATTTTTAACAGTTTCCAAGGTAGTCTAATTATAGCCTAAAGGCTGGTTTCTATAATCTATGGTTGAATTAGGGAAATTAAGTGTTAGATCGATCGACGAAACATTGAGGATCCAGCGAGCAATGGGTCTCGTGATTCAGACTCTTAAATCTAAGGTGAATGATTATGTTTACCTATTCGGGAGTTGGTAATATGAAAATAGGTTTCCCTATTAATGTAAGGGTCCATCTTAAAAGTTAATCAGTTGAATGACTAGACCTATGGTTGAAAAGTGCCCTAGACATTTAGATTGATGTATAATTGTGTTCATGAACTGATCTTGACATTTAAGGGTCCATTGTCGTCATGGTCCAAATCAATTAGTTAAGATGGACAGATTTTAAATTGTTGGGTGGTGATGTGTAATGTATGTTATGTGCGTTATCACACACACTCGTGCTAGATTTAATATAAATGCTAACACTCGAGTACTAGAAAGTAAGGGGTGTTACACAAATGATCCCATGATAAAAAAAAATAGTACATGCCTCGTAAGACAATACCTCGGTAGTTGTCACTGACCAAGAGAACCCTTATTCTGAAGCACCTCCTTCCCCAGATCCTAAATGCATACCATTAAAGGAGGAGGAGATAGAAATTGAACCGAAGTCTGAAACTTTGGAATGTGGCGAGACTACATCACTTTCTGAGAATTTTTCCGAATCTTAGTTACGTGTAGTCTTTGATTCACCATGTTATGCTAACATTGAAACTTTTTCTATCACAAGTAAATCGTATATACTTTGGACACCTCAGGAGATTAAAAAGAAACCTTATGCTGAGGTCCATAAATTTATCTAGAAATTCATGATTCAGGGCATCCGAGCCTATTGCAAAAAAGGCTTTTGGATGATCTTGTTAAGACACCTATTGAGAAATTTATCAAGATATTGGCCGAAAGAGGAATCATGGGGCATGACTAAGTAATTTTTCTCTTGTTTTCCTAGTTTAGGATTAGTTTATCGCTTTTATAAGACTAGCCTAGTTTGTTTCCGCTATTTAAGATAGTTTGCTTATACTTGAGTTTTGTTTTGTGCTAACCTATCTTCACACTAAGATTATTGGAAATGCCTTAGAATTTCTTCTTCAGGTATTACCTTTCCATCACTTCCCGTTTCTTTTCATTGCTTCTTTTACATTGCATGCTTAATTCTTTTACATTGAGGACAATGTAGATTTTTCGGTTGGGAATGGAAGATTAGGTAACCTAATCAGTGTTTTCTCAGTTTTGAGCAAACATTTTGAAAATTTTCAATGTTTCAAGTTGAAATCTATTTGGAAAGTGATGAATTGTGTACTTAAGAATGCCTTGAGTATGATAAGATAGAGATTGAATCTTGAATTGATGAAGCATAATCATCTAAGTAACTTATCACCTAAGTTCTTGTGCTCAGTTAATTAAGAGGTAGTTTTAATATCATGTTAAATCACAAGACACATTCAATATTGCCTTTTGTAAGATGTACTAGAATTTTTGATTGTTAGTATGTAACTCATTGATATAAGATGAGAATCGAGTCTGGAGAATTTTATCCACCTTAAAAGAAGAAAAGAACCAGTTAAAAAATAGGAGATCGACAAAAAGGTCATGTATCATGAAAAAGAATAAAAAAATGAAAAATCTAGAAAAGAATGAAAAATAAAAAGAATGAATAAAAACTATCCGTCGATATAAAATTAAAAACTGGAAAAAGAAGGAAAATGGAATAAGTTCGGAATCAGTACTTGAGTTTCAAACTAATCATGAAGTGATGAGCATAGCTAACATGATGAATTGATAGTATTTGTATGGGAAGTAAATTAACTTTCACTGAGCACATTGAACAACTTGATATATAAATTATGCTTCGATTTAATGAATAAAGAACTTATTTGATTGGGTGCTTATGTGATTGGGTTCTAGGTTTTCGAAATCTCACTTTTGTATCTTAATTTTACCCATTCATCCTTGAGTACACAAAAAATTATTTCTTGAAAAAGATTTCTGACATTAAGCATTAAGATTTATTTTTCGCATACTTTGCTCGGGACTAGCAAAATGCTGGTTGGGAATTGTGTTGAGGGTCAAATATTGCATATTAGACCCCATTTATATCTTAGTTTTATGAACATGATACTTCTTATTGTCCTATTTTACTCATGTTCGTGTTGTAAGGTAAATTTAAGAGCTTAGATTAGAAAAGGTGCTAAAAGTATGGATTTGAAGCTCAAAGATCACCAAGGCAAAAAATTGATCTTAAGAGACAGGGATTGAAGATTTCAAGGTCCCAAGATTCAAGAAAACCAAGCTGAGAAGGGACGAAGCCGAAAGAACAAGTGCAAAATATACATTGACTGTGTCATCGAACACTATTTGATGACATCGAGGATACATTCGATGACATCGAACACAAGTCGATGACATCGAATTTATGAAGAAAAATTGAGTTGGTCACTGGACAAATTGAAAACATTTTTGATGACTCAAGAACTCATTCGATGACTCAAAGCATTACTCGATGACATCGAATTTTCTCTAGGATTTCGACAAAACTCGCTGGACACATTGGGCACGATTTTTGATTACTCGAAACACTCCTTAATGACATCGAAGATCTGCTCGATGACATCGGAGGTTTCTTCATTGACATTGAATTTATTGAAGAAATTGGAATAACTCTCTAGACTGTTTTGGACACATTATCAATTCCTGGAATAATGTTCGATGATATCGAGAGCCTCTTCGATGACATCGAGGGCAGGTTCGATGACATGGAAGGTTACAGAGTTCGGATGAAGTTATAAAAGCACGTAGAAAATACACCTTCGATGACATCAAAGCCTATTCGATGTCATCAAATGGATCGCGTGAAGTTACTCAGAGTTACGCGAAGCTTCGATGTCATCGAATGGATCGCTTGAAGCTACGCAGAGTTACGCGAAGTGCGTAAATTTGACGCAGTTTTTTTTTTTTTTTTAAAGAGGTGCAAAAAGAGGTGTTACACAACTATAAATAGGAGTCCCTAGGGCACCCCTGGGGATCGATCTAATCATTCTAGGGTTTGGAGGAGCGAAGCACAAGGGTAGAGAGCCGTCACCAAGCATTTTTCTTCTTTCTTCCTTAATTTTTCATGTTTTCTTCTAGGGTTTTAGTTTCAATCATGACTATGATTAGCTAAATCTCTTAGCTAGGGCTAAGAGGTGAAGCTTATAGTGTGATGGGATATTTTCTAGTGCTTTAATTCATGTTTATATTGAACTCTCTTTGATTCTAGCTTGATATTTAAGAAATACTTTCAGTTTTTAATAGTTTATTATGACTCAAATCACAGTAGATCTGCGATAGCTTTGAGTATCTCTTTTCATATATTGAGATTGTGAAATTAAGAAATCATGTTGTTCACCATTGTCTCATGGGCATAGTTAGATGATAGAATCCCTTCTAATCTTCATGATTCTCTTATATTTGTTTATGAGATTGGTATATCCTATTGTGAGCCATTATCTCCTAGGCATGGTTTTATGATAGAATCACTTCCAGTTCTCACAAATCTTATCCATTGAGAATTATGTCAAAAGAAGTTCAGATTTGGTTTTACTGAGATCTTCCGACTAGATAAGATGAGACTCAAATTCTAGTTGTGTCCTTGAATCAAGTAGAGATTTCCCACATTATTATAAGTGGATCCTGAGAAATCCTAGTTTCCCAACTTTGAATTTCATAAGTTTTAGTTATATAATTCACAATTACTCTCTCTACACTTTCAGATTTAGGTTTTCGTCTTTTCTAGTTCTAATTTTAGTTGTTTTCAGAATACTCACGAGATAGTCCCTGTGGATTCGACCTCGGTCTCACCGAGATTATTACTACATCGCGACCCTACAGTTGGGGTTGTGAACATTTAGCTAAGAGATTAGTAAACCAAAAACATGATTAAGCTAAAACTCTTAAAGAAAAATATGAAAAACTAAGGAAAAAGAAGGAACTACTTGAAAGATACTACATTCTTTGTGTAACGCCCTAAAAATTGGAAATCGAGCATAAGCTCAACTCTCGAGTTCCAACGCATCACTTATGCAACATAGATAATGATGATTAAATATTGTCCATATTAGAGCCCTAAACATGAGTGAGATTATACCAAATCAGCATATCATACTCCAGAGATAATTAAATTACACAAGCGAAAGACTGTGATAAATATATAAAGCATATAAGTGGTTTTAAGTCCCCAGAGTATGAACGTCGCCAGGTTAAATAATTTTCAACTCAGTGGAGCTATAAGGTAAAGGTTAACATATTATCAATTCAATCAAGCAGTAATGATAAAGCAATACAACAAGCATTCTTAGGTACTCTAGTTAATGCAAGGATGATATGTGTTAATGATGCTTGCCCTCGCATGCACTGCCTTTACGACATTATCTCACGATCGCGCATGCACCCCTTCCTTTGTGCTCGCCAAAGTCACATGCAATGCGGTGCATGTACGTGATTAGCCAAGTTTTTAATTAGATTTATTCATACAACAGGATTAGAAAGCTAAGGTACCTCCCTTTATATCATTGACCCAAACATTGATCCATCTTGGGTCGTCAACCCTAATAATCGCATATGATGGCAGTTCTAGGTCACTACGGAGAGGCTCGTCACCTCAGCACAGGCCTAATTATACTCGAGGTCATTACGGAAAGGCTCGTCACCTTAGCGTAGTCCTAGGGTATACTCGAGGTCACTACGAGAGGCTCGTCACCTGGTCGTAGGTCGACAACTCGAATAAAGTGTCTCATACACTATCATATTCAGCTCATGAGTTTGGGTTGCTCACTGGTCACTACGGAGAGGCTCGTCACCCCAGCGTAGGCCGACAGCTCGACCACGGTGTCCCATACACTACCATGCCCGACTCATGAGTCTTTGCGGATCATAGTACCAAGGTTAAACAGGCTTTTCACTGGTGAGTCGGTACCTTAGATTCAAGCAGTAGCGTCCATACATGATAAACATACAATGGCTAATCGGGTTACTTGACAAGCTTGACTGGTACGAGTGCACGTTGACTTAGTCAATATGGAGTGCGTAAGCACTCTGCATGGCCTAACCGCTATCCACAAGCAGCGTACGACTCGGATTTCTCGAACCTATCTTGTGTGACGAAACGACCTCAGCCACTAACTCAGAAATCATTACCGATTACCTGGACTATGCAGTAGTCTCAATCATACTCAAATACAATAGGCATTCATTTTTTATAGTCAAAATAACATGTAGCAACCAATTCAAATATAAATCTCACATAAGCATTTTAACAAACACATAGAGTACATGTTGACATACATAAGCATTCATCCATAAAGCGCGTAGTAGTAAGATAGGTTACATGAAGGAAACTGTAACTATGTGTAATTTATGCATTTTGGGATACCATTTGGATTTGATTTTTAAGAAGGTTGTCAAGTCCAGCAAGGTGATCATAACCGTACAGTTTCACAGTGATTGGACTTTCGATGCGCAGTCTAGGTCTGATACGGAGTTTCATGATGCTCCTGAGAGCAACTGGATTATGAGATGGTTCCTAGATTTCTAGGCAATGTAACATAGTGATTCTACTCACTTCGGGTCTTACAATTCGTATAAAAAGTAGTTCAAGCTAATTCACCGATTAATTCAGTTTAGTACTTAATTAATTTTCAGCTAATTTTTACATAATTCGATCCTTAGCGATTTCTGCCTGAGGTGGTACTCGAGTTTTTATACGGATTTTTTCGAGACGTTACAATCTACCCCCCATAAAGAAAAATTTGGTCCTCAAAATTATTACCTTTTTGTACTCCTCGAGAATCTAAGGGTAGTTCTTGCGGACCTCGACTTTCATTTTCTAAGTAGCCTCATCCTCAGTATGATGAGTCCACAATACCTTCACAAGTGGGATCACTTTACTGTGCAACACTTGTTCCTTCCTATCTAAGATATACGTTGATTGTAGTACATAAGTATCATCCTCACTCAACTGTACCTGCTCCCATCTGATAATGTGGGAAGGGTCAGAAACGTATTTCTTTAGCATCGATAAATGAAATACATTGTGCACGCCTGCGAATGGTGTGGGCAAAGCAAGGCGGTACGCTATCACACCTACTCGATCTAGAATCTGAAATGGGCCAATGAACCGTGGCGTGAGTTTCCCCTTCTTGCCAAACCGAATGACTCCCTTTATGGGAGAATCCTTCAAGAACGTATGGTTCCCAACCTCAAACTCTAGCGGTCGCCGCCTCATATCGGCGAAACTCTTCTGTCTACTTTATGCTGCCAGAAGTCGACGCCTGATAATGTCGATCTTCTCTGAGGTTGCTTGAATTAACTCTGGGCCAATCAAACTCTTCTTTCCCACCTCTGCTTAGCAGTGCAGTGCTCGACACGAACACTCATACAGTGCCTCATAGCGAGCCATGTCAATACTCGCCTGAAAGATGTTGTTATAAGCGAACTCTACATAAGGAAGACAGTCATCCCAACTGTCCTTAAAATCAAGCACACAAGCTCACAATATGTCCTCTAACACCTGATTCACCCGTTCCGTCTGCCCGTCAGTCTGTGGGTGGAACGCGATATTGAACTTTAGTTTCACACTCATTATTTCCTAGATACGAGTCCAGAAGATAGATGTGAATCGAGTGTCTCTATCCGACATAATCTCCATAGGAACTCCATGCAGATGTACAATCTCCTTGATGTACAACCTAGCAAAATTGTCTGCTGAGTTTGAGACTCTAATAGGGAGAAATTAACCAATTTCGTCAACTGGTCCACGATCACCCAAATAGAGTCATGTCCCTTCCTCGTCTTCGGAAGCCCTGAAATGAAATCCATATAGATGAAATTCTATTTCCATTCAGCTATGGGCATGGGCTGAAGTAGTCCAGGAGGTCAACGATGCTCATCCTTGACCTGCTTACACGTGAGACAACGGGACATATAATCTGCTATGTGGGCCTTCATGTTATCCCACCAATACGAATGCTTTATATCTTGATATATCTTCGTACTACCAGGATGTATCGCCATCCTCGAATTGTGAGCAGCTTTGAGAACTTCCCTTCTCAAGTCATGAAGACTTGGAACGCATAAGTGGCCTCGATAACACAAACCCCCATCTGAACCAACTCTCCATTCAGAGTCTTCGTCATCACTAGCTTATTTTCTCATCTTCACCAACCATTCATCTTCCCCCTAAACCACTATGATTCGGTCATCAATAAGTGGTTGCATATGAACATGTGCGACGCTCTCGAACAGCTCATCTACCGGAAGCTTCTGCTCGAAGTCTTACACAAATTCTATCATGTTCCACTCGTCTATCATCAGCGGAGTTGCATATGCTATAGTTTTCTTGCAGCTCAACACGTCTGCCACAAAGTTAGCCTTGTCAAGATGGTAGGAGACCTCGAACTTGAAGTCCTTCAAGATTTTCATCCATCGCCGCTGCCTCATATTCAAGTCCCTCTGCGTAAATATGTACCTGAGGCTCTTATGGTCACAAAAGAACTCGAACTCCTCTCCATAGAGGTAATGTCTCCAGAGCTTCAATGTAAAGATGACAGCCGCTAACTTTAAGTCGTGTGTAGAGTAGTTTTTCTTATGTTTCGTCAACTATCGCGATGCATAGGAAATAACCGTATCCTTTTGCATAAGAACACAACCTAAACCAACATGAGACGCGTCGATGTATATTGTATACTTGACCCCTTACTCTGGTAATATTAGCACAAGGGTGGATGTCATCTTATCCTTCAGTTCCTAGAAAGCTGCTTATGCCTTCTCATTCCAAGCAAATTTGAGATCCTTTCGAGTCAGTTGAGACAACGGTCTGGCTATCTTGGAAAAATCCCTGATGAATCGATGGTAGTAAACAGAAAGTCCCAGAAAACTCCTTACCTTTGTAACCGAACCGGGCTACTCCCAGTTCTGAACTGCTGCCACCTTAGCCAGGTCCATAGCTATTCCTTCCTTGGACACCATATGTCCTAGGAACTTGACTTCTTCTTTCCAGAATTCGCACTTCTTGTACTGCGCAAATAACTGGTTCTACCTAAGAGTATCAACGACCGCTCGCAAGTGCTCCTCGTGATCTTCCCGACTCTTGGAGTATATCAGGATGTCATCTATAAATACGATGATGAATCGGAATAGATACGATCGAAACACTTGTTCATCAGATCCATGAACACGGTCAGTGCGTTTGTGAGTCTAAACGACATCATAAGAAACCCGTAGTGCCCAAAACTGATCCTGAAAGTTGTCTTCTACACGTCCTCATCCCTGACACGTAACTGGTGATACCCTGACTGTAAGTTAATCTTCGAGAAATACTGCGCCCCTTTCAATTGATCGAACAGATCATCTATCCTGGACAAAGGATACTTATTCTTCACTGTAACTTAGTTCAGTCTGCGATAATCAATACACAATCACAGTGATCCATCCTTCTTCTTCATAAATAACACAGGTGCTCCCCAAGGAGATACACTCGGTCGTATAAAGCCCGCATCTAACAGATCGTCGATCTATTTCCTCAGTTCCTCCATTTCACATGGAGGCGTGCAATAATGAAATGGGTGTCGCACTAGGCACAAGGTCGATAGTAAAGTCGATCTCGCGTCGAGGAGGTAATCCAGGTATCGTCTTAAACACTTCCCAGAATTCCTAGACCACAGGCGTGTTTCGAAGTGTCGGACCGCTATGATTCTTTAATAGGCAGCAAAACAAAGAACCCAGAAGGGGTAACTGACCTGAACGGGGAAAGTGATGGCTATGTTTTCGGGCCCATGTGTTGTCACTAGTCAGGTCTTACAGTCGATCTCGGCCTTTATTTTCGTAAGCCAATCCATGTCGAGGATGACGTCAAAGAGGTATATCGTGGTGACAATCAGGTCAATGTGTATCGTCCTACTCCCTAAATCTATCAAGTAACCCTCACATAACTTAGTGGCATCTGTAAAAGTTTCTACCGCTGCGATCACTCTTACCCCAACTATAAGGGTCGTACTCAGCCCTAAGCGCTTGACTGCAGAACATGGTATCATCGAAATAGTGGACTCAATGTCCACCAATAAGAAGACTGGTGTACCTTGGATGTGGACAGTGACCTCGAAGGCTAAAGGCACTGTAGCTGCTAAATCAGATGCTTCAGCTGTAAGCGCATGTACTCACGCCTGTTGGAAACGGTTCGATTGTTATGTCATAGGCCGTTGAGGTGGCCTAAATCGAGGTGCAGGTGGCCTGTAAGAAGGTTGTGCAAGTAATACAAAATGCAAAGATGGAGCTGATATGGCTTGGGGAAGCTGACGATTGATCTTCTGAGGAGGTGCAGAACCGTTGTCCCTCATCTTGGTGAAGCAGTATGTGTTAGTGTGGCCCGACCTCTTGCAGTATGTGCACCATAAGTCTGATCGCCTCATCGGGGCTGGTGGAGCCATAATTCTGGGAGGCGAGTCTGCACTGGGCTTCTTGTCGAGAAACGGTCTGCTCGGTAAATTCGATCGAGGCCTAGGAACCATAGGCACACGTGCACGGGACAGCATGTCCCCATCCTACTCAGCTTCCAAAGACATACCCACTAGCTCAAAATAGTTGGATATGCTAGCGCAACTGTAACACCCTGAAAATCGGGGGTCGTGTATAAACTCAACTCCCGAGTTCCAGACCGTCACTTATGCAACAAAAATGGTTATGATTCGATGTTGTCTGATTTAAAGCATTCACATGAGTAAAAGTATACCAAAACTGCAATTCATACTACAGATCCAGTGATAAAAGCAAGCGGAAGACTAAACAAGATATATATCACTGTATGGAAAAACAAAGTAATCTCAACTGTCTCCAAAGTATGACTACATCTCTGAGTCTCATATACATGTACATAACAAAAGAATAAAGCTCAAAAAGAAAAGTCCCACTGAAGTCCCCTCGATCCAGGTCGCCTACGGGAAGCCGTCATGATACTGCATATACGAGAACTCATCCTGGTCCTCGTCATTATCTAGCTCCACCTCCTGGATCTCATCGTCACCTGCAACTACAACAGGGTCTGGTGGGTGTTGCAAACACCATCCCGTAACGTGGGAATGAGTGATCAACTCAGTGGAATCATAGAGCAAAGATTAGCATGTTCACAATTCAGTCACGCGATAATAGTAAAGCAGTAAATCAGACAAGTCCTAATACTGTTGTTAATGCAAGATGATATGACGTGATGTATGCCCTCACCGACGATCACCCTCATACGGCAACATCTTACGACCGCGGCATGCCACACTCCCTAGAGTGCTCCACATCTTCCAGGCACATGCAATGCTATGGTGATATGATTTCCAAGTTGTTATTAGTCCATTCAAACAGCAGGATTGGGAAACTAAGGTACCTCCCTTGTATCAATCCCAACACGGATCCTGTCTAGGGTCGTCACTCCTAGTAATCTCATACGATGTACATTTCGTAGGTCACTGCAAGGGCTGCCAGGGCTGTTGCTCGCACTCGTTGCACCGCTCCCCCATCACCTTATCAATACAGGCCTACTGTACTCTACTGCACGGAAGGGTCGTCGCCTCCCGTGAACTCAGAATACGCTCGCGGTCACTACAAAGGGCTCGTCGCCTGATCAGTGTAGGCCGACAGCTAGAATATAGTGTCCCATACCACCATAATCTGCTCACGAGTCAAGGTGCTCATTGGTCACTACGGGGAGGTTTGTGGCCCCAGCGTAGGCCGACAGCTCGACCACGGTGTCCCATACCACCATGTCCGGCTCATGAGTCTTCGTGGATCAAGGTACCACGGTTAATAGGGTTTACAATGGTAAGTTCAGTACCCTAGGTTCAAGCAGTTATGATACATACAAGGTGAACAAACATCGGCCAGTCGGGTTACTTGACGGGCTCGACTAGCGCGATCGCATCTCAAGCTGAACGACATGAAGTGCGTAAAACACTTCGCGTGGTCTAACCACTGCCGCCAACTCTCAACACGAATCACGTTCATCGACGCGTCGTTTGTGGCTATGACCAGTCAGCCACGAATTCGCTCGGTTACCGACTGCCTGGACTAAGTCAAGTCCCACACATCTATGGAATTACTATAAAAGGTATTGGAATTGAAATACATCATGTGAGCATGTTAGCACATGTTATAACATTCAACTTAAGCAAATCTTCAAGGCATACTTCCCATGCATATTCAACTTAAGCAGATCCTCAAGCACATACATCCCATGCATGTAATGAAATCATGCATTTTGTCAACATGTAGAAAATCATTTAGGTCAGCATAATAATTGAAAAATCAATCACAAACTATCAAATAACATCATTTAATTCAATACATACTAATACAAGCATTTATACAAACACATACACTACACACTTAAGTCTACATATAGTATGTCGACCCAAAGTGTGCAACTAGGCGAATCTCTTCGCCAAACTAATTATGCACGCATTCCTAACTTCCTAATGCAACAACAAACCATGTCAATCACATCAGCAAAATATGAATGTAAACAGTACTTCCTACAAATGACTAAAATGCCCTAAATCTCATATTCTTCGTTAGCTTACGAAACGGGAAACGGAGAGCATTTTGTACATGTCAAACGGCGATGCCGTCAAGAATCTACTATTAAACGACATTGAAAGCATTGGGAACCGTCAATCCAAGCGTCTAAAATCCTCACCTAGTGTCTTGTAGACTCGGGAATTGAAGCGGAGTGTATATGGTTCGTCTACGGCGAGTAAGGAGCCTAATACATAAGATCCATAAGCTACATCGCTATGGAAACAAGGAAAACTCAAATCCACATCTATTTAGGGTTTTTACTTACCTAGGATTGCGGTGGAATCGCCGGGAAAGCAGTAGAGGAGTGTTGCTTAAGCACGTGCAACACGTAGCACAAGTGGCGGGAAGAACTCTCCCACTCTCTCACAATCTCTCACTCTTTTTCTCTCTCCCAAGCTAGGGCTTCTCTCAAATTCGGATGGGAGAGAGGAGTGAGGGTTTCAACCCCTTTTATAGCCTAAAACATTCCCAAAATAGGCTTGGGAACAATGTTTACTTGGTGCCTAACCAAATCGGGGCCGTTTCGGTCCAAAAGGGCATTTCTGGAGGTCCCCAGGCCAGATGCGGTCGGACTTAAGCTCATGCATACTAGATCTAGCATACATCCAGTTTTCAGACCGGTTGGGTTCCCAGATCGCACGTGGCGGCCCAGTTTCAGTTTAACGGTCACCGCACCAAGATCAGGCCTATAAGTCTCGTGATATATAATAGATATTTTTCCTGATCCAAGGGTGTAATTTGGCTGTATTCTGACGGTCAGAATGCTTAATACTGATGCGTCAAATTTGTGTGCCAGATTTGAATTTGAAATTCCAACTATGTCCCTATTCACACTCTCTTCGGTCCGGGCTCAATGAAATAGCCTGTGATCACCGGTTTGACTTGATTTTTGGAATGAGTGTCAAGCCCAGCTAGACGGTCCTAACGGTCTAAGATAGGAGGTATCGGACTTTCAACGTGCGGTCTAGATCCAATACAAAGATTCAAAGTGGTCCAGAGAACAAACCGGCTTAGAGTTTGATCCGAGGCTTTAGAGCATTATAGCACCCTTAGTTCCACTCGCTTCGGGCCTTGTAGAACGTATTTAAAGTGATCAGGGACCATTTCCCAGCTATTCTAACGTTGCACTAGCTAACCTAGTCAAATTTTCCAAAGGAATGAATTCTACGCAATTTCGGGTCGAGTTGGTACTCGAGCCCAAGTATGGATTTTTCACGGGCGTTACAGCAACACATCTTCGAGCGTATTTCGGGTCGCAGACCCTCAGAAAACCAATACATTCGCATCGATTGGTCTGTTAATATCAGGGGAGCATATCTGGCCAACTCTATGAACTTGTTCGCATAATCTGTCACTGTTATCCCTCCCTAACGGAGGTAAAGAAATTCACCCTCCTCATTACGATACGTGAGAGGAAAGTACTTCTCATGAAAGCGTGTCTCAAAAGCTTCCCACATCAATATATAGCCAGCAGCCACGGTCCGAAGGATGCTGTCCCACCAGAGACTAGCTTCCTTCTCGAACATATATGTGACCAGCTCAACCTGCTCTGCCTCAGTGCAGTGCAGCCGCTTCAGCATCTTAAAGATGCGGTCAAGCCAATATTCGGCATCCTCGGGTCTATGAGTACCCGCAAAAGTAGGAGGTCAAAAGTGCTGGAATCACTTGAATAAGCCGCTGGCACTCATATTTCCAGCAGGCTACACTAGTGGTGCAAGCGAGACCATGTGTATGTTCTGAGCAATGGCCCCCGCAATGGTGGCCAAAAATTGTTGTTGTTGTTATTGCTGCTACTGCATCAAGAGCATCATTTGCTCCATCCTATCTAGAGGAGGAACCGACTGAGGCACGTGTGGTGTTGAGGTAGATGCGAGGTTCTACTTAGGAACCAGTGGTGCAACAGGTGTCGGCCCATTAGTAGGGCCAGTGGACGGCTGAGAATCCGGTATAGTCTCGTGAGTCAAGCCCAAACTGCGATCCGTATGGCTATCGCTTAGGGGAGGTGCCCCGTCAATTTTCTCTCCAAGTGTGAGACTTGTCGTACTCTGCGTGCTCTAAGGTGACATTCCTTATATACAACATAGGGTGTAACCCTTATAAGATTTAGCATAGAAATACTCAATTTGTCAAGCATTCTACACATTTCATAGTAAAAGGAGCTGCATACATTTCATTTAACAAAATTTGTCACAATACATGAGATATAGTTTTACATGAATCATGACAGGAAACACATGTGAGCTAATCTAATCAAAGCCTTAAATACAAGCACACCACAAACCTACTCTACTACTAAGCCCATCAAGGCTAAAACATAGAAAACAGGAAAGCAAAGAAAACTCAGAGTCGACTACAATATAAGACTAGTCATCAGAATCTGACGATGGTGGAGGAGCACCCTTGTCCTACAGAAAACACAGGATAGCCCTCAAGGTGCATGTACTTTGTTAAATTTCTGCTTCACAAAGGCCTGATTCTCTTTAAGCTTGGCTCGGGTCTTTGTGATCTCCTGTTTCAAGGCAACTTGGCCCTCCTCGATCTGAGCCAATCGAACTTCTATAGCAGCCTGATCACTGCGCGCTCACGCGTAGTAGGAGGGGATCCCTCATCAGTGTCTTGGGCCTCCTCTTCTTCCTCTTCCTGTCCTTTATCTCTTCCCCGCCTTCTTCATCACTCTCTTCCTCTTCACTTTCCATCTCATCCTCACTCTCATCGAGTCAGGCTTGATGTTGTCGTGGCCCAATATTCATGTTGTTGAAAGTAGTGTTGTTGATTAAATGGATCGGTATAGGAATTTCTATGCCAAGTCTGTAGCCGAATTCACGAGCAAGCTTGCATATGAGTCGGCTAAATGGGAGTGAAATGGTTGTCCTAGTAGAGTGTGCAGTCTGAACTATTTGTAGTAATACATATATAGGCAAGCACAGCTTGTCTCCCTGCCCAACTCGGTACAAAAAGTCTACCATCAGACAATGCACTCGCTACGCTTACTTCATCGGGGATACACATTGTATGTGAAGATATGGTGGAGTAGGTGGAAGTCATGAGTCATCTCGGACGCCAGGAGGCAATTGCCTCAATTTCAGTGGACCAATCGGCCATAAAGGAATCGCGTGTGGAGATCTCTTTCACGCGCACTCCTGAGATTCTTCTCGTTAGCATGAACCTCCCCACGTGCCATCCCCATGACTCGGGCTATCAAGTCCACGTTGACAACAGCTTCCCGCATTTCCATGGGGATGAAAAACTGTAGAGGCTCCAATAGTGGATCGTGTATGTGGGCGTAGAAGGCTCGGACAATGGTCTCATTCGCGCGAGACTTGCCCTCAAATATAGGACCCCACCTGGAGTCCGTCAAGAGGTCCATCACCGAATATAGACCAAATAGCTTCTCATCCACATGTGTTTTAAAAAGAACCCTACGGCCTTGAAATCTTTCATGTGATATATCTGCCAATAGAGCTCTTTCGAGGGGAGCTTGGGGATCGAGGTCCCGCTTTGTCCTTATCTCCCGATCGACGCTTGTGCTAGCCTCGGCGCCTATCTGCCTCCTTGAATGGGTAGGGTGGCTAGGCCCACTTCATCCGTGAGAGCCATCTTCTTCCCCATGAGAGAAAGAAGTGTGGAAATGGAGAAAATTACTGCCATGAGTTTGAAAAGAGCCATTTGAGCGAAACAAGATGAAAGGATAGAATAGGTTGTTGAACTTTGAGGTTTTTGAGACAAAGAAGTGTTTGTGTACTCAAATGAGAGGGATTAAGGGAGGTAGAAGATGGGTTTGCAAGGAATGATGGGAGGTGTGTATGTAATGATGAAAAAAGAAGAGGATTTAAGATTAAGGGGAGATTTGAGAGAGAAAAATGAAGTTTTTGGAAGTTTGAAAAGCTTGGAGTGGTGTAAAGGGAGGAAATGAAGCAAATGGGGTGAATAAAAGGGGTCTCACACATTTTCATAGGGCCCACAGCTGTGTACACGTGCCAGCCCAACCGGCACAGAGCGGCCCGACAGGCCCGGACGGCCCAATCGGCGAGGCCTCACCGTCCAACGATGTCATCGCCGGTCGCTAGACATCTGGGCGAGGGCTCGCCCCAGGGGTGATGCTACCCCCCCCCCCCCCCCCCCCCCCCCGGGGGGGTGCCGTATGTGTGTGGGGTCCACTTTGGATCCCCTCGATTTGCACCGTTTAGGCCCTTAAGTCTGTTTGAGGTGTTTCGAGTTTCATCTCGGGAATATTCACACTTTTTGGTTTGTTTGAGTGTGGAATAGGTTGAATTATGGTCTAAACCCGTCGATTAACAGGCTGAAAAAGGATTGGGATCATCTCGCATGATCATGGATGCCTACAGGTCTGATTTTTATGGTCAATTTCGCTTCAACGGTCATATGATCACCGACGGACGAAACTTGAAATTCCACAACTGTTTCTACGTTTCATCATTTTCTCCTAAGTTAAAGTATGTCAGTGTGCATTGTGTTACCATAACCCAGGTCTAGTTTAATTCAAATCATGATCTGATACCAACTTGTAATGCCCTAAAAATCGGGGATCAAGCATAAGCTCAACTCCTGAGTTCCAATGCATCACTTATGCCACATTAATAATGATGATTATATGTTGTCCGTATTAGTGCATTAAACATGAGTAGAATTATACCAAATTAGCATATTATACTCCAAAGATAATTAAATTACACAAGCAGAAGACTGCGATAAATTTATAAAGTATATAAGTATAAGTGATTGTAAGTTCTCAGAGTATGAACGTTGCCAGGTTAAATAATTATATGTAAAATTCTAAAATATATAAAATGGTAAAGTGTAATGTCATCTAGTCATATCCATGTAGCCCCGGTGGTGTAACTTCAAGTCTACATAGACCCACTAGAGAGTTACAGATAGGAAAACTCCTCCTTATCATCATAAAAGTTCGTCTCCGCTTTGTAAGCATCCCCAACATCTGCAGCTAAAACAGAGTACAATAAACATTCCTAGGTACTCTAGTTAATGAAAGGATGATATGTGTTAATGATGCATGCCCTCGCCTACACTCCCTCTGTGACATCATCTCACGATTACATTTACACCCCTTCATCTGTGCTCAACCCCTACGCTAAAGGCACATGCAATACGATGCATGTGCTGATTAGCCAAGTTCTTAATTAGAATTATTCATATAGCATGATTGGGAAGCTCAGGTTCCTCCCTTTATATCATTGACCCAAACATTGATTCATCTAAGGTCGTCAATCCTAGTAATTGCATACGATGAAAGTTCTAGGTCGCTACGAAGAAGCTCATCACCTCAACGCAGGCCTAATTATACTCGAGGTCACTACGGAAAGGCTCGTCACCTTAGCGTAGTCCTAAGGTATACTCGAGGTCACTACGAGAGGCTCGTCACCTGGTCGTAGGCTAACAGCTCGAATACAGTGTCCCATACACCACCATATTTGTCTCATGAGTTTGGGTTGCTCACTGGTCACTGCGGGGAGGCTCATCGCCCCAGTGTAGGTCAACAGCTCGACCACGATGTCCCATATACCACCATGTCCAACTCATGAGTCTTAGTGGATCGAAGTACTAAGGTTAAACGGGCTTTTCACTGGTAAGTTGGTACCTTAGATTCAAGTAGTGGCGTCTATACATGGTGAACATATAATGACCAATCGGGTTACTTGACAAGCTCGATTGGTACGAGTGCACGTTGACTTAGTCGACATGGAGCGCGTAAGCACTTCGCGTGACCTAACCACTGTCGACAAGCAGCGTACGACTCGGATTCCTTGAACCTATTTTGTGTAGCGAAATAACCACGGCAACTAGCTCGAAAATCATTACCGATTGTCCGAACTATGCAGTAGTCCCAATCATACTCAAACACAACTGACATTCATGTTTGATAGTCAAAATAGAATGTAGCAACCAATTCAAATATAAATCTCACATAAGCATTTTTAACGAATACATAGAGTACATGTTAACATACATAGGCATTCATCCATAAAACGTGTAATAGTAAGATAGGTTACATGAAGGAAATTGTAACTCTAGATAAGGTTATTGAGAATCCCATCTGTAACATCCCGAAAATTGGGGGTCGAGTAAAAACTCCACTCCCGAGTTCTAAAATATTATTTATGCAACATAAATGTGTATGATTGAATGTTGTATATGTTAATGTATTAAACATGAGTGAGATTAAGCCAGAACAGCATATCATACTCCAGAGACAGTTAAATTAACAAGTGGAAGACTGTGATAGTAGGTATAACATATATAAACTGCTGTATGTCTCCAGAGTGTGAACATGTTACCAGGTTATATACATACATGTATACTCCAAAAGTAAACAAAACGAATATACATGAGTGCGCTAAAAATATAAAATGACCAGTGTCAAGGCATCTAATCAACCTCCCCGTAATCCCGTCAATCAGAACACGCATAGAGGAGAGATCCTCATCATCATCATCAAGTCCAGCTCCGCTTTTCAAGTAATGCCTTCATCTGCAATCACAATAGGGACTGGTGGGTGTCCGAAAACATCATCCCGTAACGTGGGAGTGAGTGATCAACTCAGTGGGATAAGAGAGCAGAGATTAGCATATTATCAAATCAATCATGCGATAATAGTAAAGCAGTAAATCAAACAATCCTAATACTGTTGTTAATGCAATATGACATGACATGATGGATGCCCTCACCGACGTTCTCCCTCATACGGCACCATCTTACGCCCACGGCATGCTTGCGTACCGCTCAGTGCTCCACATCTTCTAGGCACATGCAATGTAATGGTGATATGATTGCCGAGTTGTTATTAGTCCATTCAAAAAGCAAGATTGAGAAACTAAGGTACTTCCCTTATATCAATCCCAACACAGATCCTGTCTAGGGTCGTCACTCCTAGTAATCTCATACGATGTATATTTTGTAGGTCGCTACAAGGGCTGTTGCTCGCACTCGTTGCACCGCTCCCCCATCACCTTATCAATACAGGCCTACTATACTCTCACTGCTACGGAAGGGTCGTCGCCTCCCGTAGACTCAGAATACGCTCGCGGTCACTATAAAGGACTCATCGCCTGATCAGTGTAGGCCGACAGTAAGAATATAGTGTCTCATACCACCATAATCTGCTCACGAGACATAGGTGCTCACTGGTCACTACGGGAAGGTTTATAGCCCCAGCGTAGGCCGACAGCTCGACCACGGTGTCCCATACCACCATGCCCGGCTCATGAGTCTTCGTGGATCAAGGTACCATGGTTAACAGAGTTTACAATGGTAAGTTCAGTACCCTAGGTTCAAGCAGTTATGACTCATACAGGGTGAACATACAACGGCCAGTCAGGTTACTTGACGGGCTCGACTAGTACGATCGCATCTCAAGTCGAACGACATGAAGTGCGTAAAACACTTCGTGTGGCCTAACCACTGCCGCCAACTCCAAAACACGGCTCGCGTTCATCGACACGTCGTTCGTGGCAAAGATAAGCCAACCACGAAATTTCTCGGTTACGGACTGCCTGGACTAAGTATAGCCCCAAAAAATTATAGAATCACATCAGCAATCATATGAGAGTATTGAAAATGAAATACAACCATGTGAGCATGTTAACACATGTTACAACATACAACTTAAGTACATCATCAAACACATGCATTTCATACATACAATGAAATCTTGCATATAGCTAACATGTAGGAAATCATTTACATCAGCATATTAATTGAGAAATCAATCTCAAACTAATTCATAACACCATTTAATTCAATACATACTAATACAAGCATTTATACAAATACTTACACTACACACTTAAGTCTACATATAGTATGTCGACTCAAAGTGCGCATTTAGGCGAATCTCTTCGCCAAACTAATTATGCACGCATTCCTAACATTCTAATGCGACAATAATTCATGTCAATCACATCAGCAAATTATGGATGAAAATAGTATTTCCTACAAATGACTAAAATGCCCTAAATCTCATATTCTTCGTCTATTTACAAAACAGGAAACGGACAGCATGTTGTACATGTCAAACGGCGTTGCCGTCACTAATCTACTATTAAATGACGTTAAAAGCGTTGGAAACAGTCAATCAAAGCGTATAAAATCCACACTTTTTCTCTTATAGGTGTGTGAATTCGAACGGAGCGTATACGCTTCGTCTACAGCGAATAGGGAACCTAATACACAAGATCTATCAGCTACTTCGCTATGAAACTAAGAGAACCTCAAATCAACAACTATTAGGGTTGTTTTCTTACCTAGAATTGCGGAGAGATCACCGGCCAAGTGATTGAAGCGTGTTGCTAAAGCACGTGCAACAGGTGGCACGACAACAGGAAAATTCTCCTCCACTCTCTCTCACAAACTCTCACTTTTTCTCTATCCCAATCTAGGCTTTTTCTCAAATTCGGATGGGAGAGAGGAGTGAAGGTTTCAACCCCTTTTATAAGCCCAAATGTGCCCAAAATAGGCTTGGGAACAATATATACTTGAGGTATATCCAAATCGGGGCTATTTCGGTCCAAAAGGACATTTCTAGTGGTCCCCTGGCCGAACGCGATCGGACTTAAGTTCATACATGTCAGATGTCGCTCACATCCCATTTTCAGACCATCAGTGTTCGTAGATCGCCCGTGGCGGTCCAGTTTCAGTTCAGCGATCACCGCACATAGATCAGGTCTGCAAGTCTCATGATATGAAATAGAAATTTTTTCTGATCCGAGGGTGTAATTTGGCTGAATTCTGACGGTCAGAACGCTTAATACTGACGCGTCAAGTCGTGTGCCAGATTTGAATTTTAAATTCCAAATCTAACCATATTCTCACTCTCTTCAGTCCGAGCTCAATGAAATAGCCTGTGAATGTCGGTTGGACTTGATTTTCGAAATGATTGTCAGGTCCAACTAGGCGGTCTTAACGGTCTAAGATTGTAGGTATCAGACTTTCGACGCGAGGTCTAGATCCAATACAAAGTTTCAAAGAGGTCTAGAGAACAAACCGGTTTAGAGTTTGATCCGAGGTTTTAGGATATTATAGCACCATTGATTCTACAAGTTTTGGGTCTTGTAGAACGTATTTAAAGTGATCAGGGACTATTTCACAGCTACTCTAACGTTGCGCTAGCTAACTTATGCTTAGTTTCTAAAGGAATTAATCCTAAGTGATTTCTTTGGCTATGAAATTGGGTTCTGAGCGATTCTCTAGGTGTTTTAGTTGACCCATTTCCTAAGGACGTCTAATCCCAGGTTGGCCAAAATCCGGAGTGTTACACCATCTCAATGCCCTCATTACATACATTTCCACAAGCATTTCCTCACTCAGGCATTTTATCAAATAGTTAGACTACACATGTTAACATACGTATAATAAATTAGTCATAACATATATGATAACAAATTCTTTCACAAGGAGTTACCATACGCACATAAATCATGTAATCTCAATCAAATAATCATAATAAGCACAAATCATAATTTCATATCCATTCAAACATTTCAACAAACACATGGAATGCATTATTTTCAACATAGTTCATATATATGTGCAATACACGAAAACGTCGTATCTAAGCATATGTGATAGAAATCAAGTCAGTCATAAATCATTAACTGATATTGAAAGGCTTGAAAACCATAACCTAAACATTTATGGTCCGCACCTTTCGTCGATATACTCGTATCAAAATCATCTTGTACACTAAGTCTTCGCCTACAGCACAACGGCTACCTAAATCTCGAAATAGGTTAGTTATTTCATTGATTGTACTATTTGGATTCTTAAATCAGATTAGGGTTAGGATTTCTTACCCAAAAAGAGAATCAGAATCGCCGGTGTGGCGACACGGGAGAGGTGATTCAGCTCATGGAATGGTGGGATCGAATCCCAGCAATAATCTCTCAGTTTCTCTCACTTCTCCTCACTTTTTTCTCCTCTTTTCTCTCTTTTCTCTCCTAGGGTTTAAAAATTTCGTATGGAATGAGAGAGGGGTAGGTAAAGGTCCTTATATAGGCCCAGAACTGATGAAAATGGCCCCAAGGCCATGGTATACTTAGGTTATATCCAAAGAGTGGCTGATTCGGTCCAACGGGGCTCATCTGGAGGCCAATTATCTGCATACGGTCTGAAAAAAGTTTCCTGACTTTGGATATAGGTCAGGTTAAGTTTTCAGTCCAATCGGATTAGTGGATCGATTGTGTAGGACCTGTTTCAGTTCAACGGTCACCGATACTCAATTAGGTCCACAAGTACATTGACATGTGTTAAAAAAATTTTCTGATCTGAGGGTATAATTGGGTCAGAATCTGACGGTCTGAAACTTTAAAATTGGCCTACAAGCGAACGACTCAATTCATTTAAATTTGAGTTCTTCTTCTAAAGATATTTGCGTTTCTCACACACTTCGCTCCGGACTCAAGTTATGCATTTTGGGATATCATTTGGACTTGATTTTTGAGATGGTTGTTAAGTCCAGTAAGGTGGTCATAACCGTATAGTTTCACAGTGATCAGACTTTCGACGTGCGTTTCAGGTCCGATACGGAGTTTCGTGATGCTCCCGAGAGCAACTAGATTTTGAGATGGATCCTAAATTTCTAGGCAATGTAGCATTGGCGATTCTACTCGCTTCGGGTCTTACAGTTCGTATAGAAAGCAGTTTAAGCTAATTCATCAATTAATTCAGTTTAGTACTTAATTGATTTTCAGTTAATTTCTACATAATTCGATCCTTAGGGATTTTTACTTAAGGTGGTACTCTGGTCTTTGTACGAATTTTTTTGAGACGTTATACTTTGCTTTACTCATCTAATCTTAATTCTTGTTTCAAATCCTTTGGAGTGCCTAAATATATAGGCTTTATTCGGCCGACTATGGAAATTGTCTCAATCTTACGCACTTTGCGCACATTCGATGGCACTTCGATGTCATCGAAGGTTGAGTTCAAGTTGAATTTGAATTGGAAACTTCACATTATTTGCGTTGCGTAAGTCTTCGATGTCATCTCCTGATCTTTAATGTCATCGAAAATCTCCTCGATGCAATCGAAATTGGTTCAGAACTGTCCAACGAGTTGAGCTTGAAATTTTAAAAATTCTCCATGTCATCGAACTAACTTCGATGACATCGAAACTTGCCTTCGATCGAATCAAAGGGTATTTGATGGAATCGAACTTTACACCCAATTGTCTAGCAACAAACTTGAATTTTCACTAAAATCTCGATGTAATCGATCATTCTTTGATGGCATCGTACACTTACTTCGATATATTCAAAGTGTAGTCAATAACATCAAATAGTCAAGTTCAGCAACTCTTGAATTTTTACACTTTGTAAATTCAATTTTCTTCCTTCTTCACTTGGTTTTCTAGAATCTTGGACTCTTGAAATCTTCAATCTTGGCCTCTAAGTATGCAATCCTTACTTTGGCAATTCTTGAGCATCAAATCCATGCTTTTAGTATCCGTTTGACCTTAAACTTTAGAAATCACCTAGCAAGACAAATGTGCATAAAAATATCGATTAAGTGCTATTATGTTCATAAAACCAAGATATAGATAGAGGAAGATATCTAATATTTGACACTCAACAATACCACACAAACTGAAAGGAAATTTTTATAAGATACTTATAAGACTAACCATATTTTATAGAATAAAATATTATGTAGTTAAGGAACGACATGTCTGTTTACTAAAAGCATTGGAAAGATTATTTTATTTTTATTGTGAAAAAAATTGTAACAAATCATTAAAAACATTAATTATTTATTTATTTATTATTATTTTTTTTAACACACGCACACAAACCCCCACATACTCACACCACACGCACACACACCGTGGGATTTCACCACTATGGGTACTCGAACCCTTGACGCGGGGTTGAAACTCCAAGGAGTCTACCACCCCGGTAATAGCAAGGACCCCATTAAAAACATTAATTGATTTTAATGTTGTACTAAAAAAATAACTTATAATGTGAGCTACGCTGTATGTAGCGTATCCAAATTATCATATAGCATAAGCTACATGCAACTTAAGCTATTTTCATGAGCCATGTAGCAATTAAGGCTAAGCTACTAGCTATATAATATAGCCATTTAAAACCTACTTGGGAGTAATACTATTAGTTAACAAGATGAGAGAAAGTAAACTTAAATGGACATAACTCAATGCACTCTACATTGTATTATGAGAACATCATATGATTGCATATTGAACACAATAATTCATTTTTCTTTTAAGTTATCATACTTTGGTAGGCTTCTCAGCCATCTATGAAATAGACTAATTTAGTAGGACTCATGCATTTAATCAAAATACCTAAGTACACCTCACAACTTTGAAACTTTTCGTCAAGACAAATAAGCCATGATTCACTTTCAATGGATAAAATGATGGACACTTAAAAGGTGCTTGGATCATAAGTTACTTTACATAAGCTACTTATGCCTCGAGTAGCTTATCTTTTTTCTATTTATTCAGCATATAAGTACATTGAGTAAATACCATACTTATTAGCCAAAAAGTAGAAAAGTTTGTTTGATTTGCAACATCACATAAGTACTTAGTCCTCAAGTTTGTTCGGTTCAACCTTAACATCCACCGTCGATCATGTGGGCCCCACCTTTGATGTGAATGTTCATTATGTCGAGCCCACCTTGGCCTTGCCTTTAATGTGAACCGTCCATCGTATGCACCCTACCTTCAGTACGGATCATCCACTTTGCAAGGCCCACATTTTATGTGGGCTATCCATCAAGTGGGGCCCACCTTCGATGTAGGCCATCCATCATGCGGGCCCACCTTTAATGTGGACCGTCCATCATATAGAGCCCAAATTTGAAGTGGGTCGTCCATTAAACAATGCCCACCTTGGATGTGGGTCATTCATCATTAGGGGCCAACTCTCGATGTAAACTAAATTGAACAGAAAAATTCATTGGATTATGGAATCGCGAAGCATAAATTTTTTTTTTCAAGTTCGAATGAAGTTGAAGATTTCAAGATGACAATAATATTCCAAATGATTTTATGCTCATCTAAAATGTTTATTTTGATTTCTGTCCTCATGTGCGGACAACTTTAATATGGGTCATGTATCATGTGGGGCCCACCATCAATGTTATTGTCAATCAAGTGAGGCCCAACTTTAATATCCACTGCCCATCATGTGGAGCCCACTTTTGATGTGGATCGTCCATCATGTGGGGCTCACCTTGGTGTGGCTCATTCATCATCAATACCTTTAATGTGGACCATCCATTATGTGGGGCCCACCATCAAAATAAATTGTTCATCGTGTGGGACCCACCTTCAATGTCCACCACCTATCATGTAGAGCCCACCCTTGATGTGGACCTTCAGGGCACACCTTAGATGTGGGTCATTCATCGTCAGGGGCCAACCTTTGATGTGGACCATCCATTATGGGGGCCCAGCTTCAATGTTATTGTCCATAATGTAGGGCCACCTTAAATATCCACCTCGCCTCATGTGGAGCCCACCTTTGATATGGACCATCCATTGTGTGGGCTCCACCTTTAATATGGGTTGTCCATTGTGTAGGGCCCCACTTTAGATGTGGATCATTCATCATCAAAGGCCTACCTTTGATGTGGACAATCCATTATGTGTGCACACCTTGACGTGGGTCATTCATAATGTAGAGCCCACCTTTGACATGGACTGTCCATCATGTGCGCCCACCTTTGAATCATGTGAGGTCTCCTTTGATATGGACCATCCATCACATGGGGGAGAGAGAGGATGAAAATAACTGATGAAAATAACTTTCATCACGTTACTTAATTTGCTTACCAAACTAACTTTAAACAAAAGGGGGGGGGGGGGGGAAGGTGAATCTTTGTTGGCCGTACAGCCCGAGCATAATTCCCCACAACATAATGCAACTTAATTCTTGAGTCACGATACTATTCCTACCATATTTGTAGCCAGAGGTTACAGGAATCCCCCCATAACCCCCACATCGGTCCTTGTATCAACTATTATGTCATTCCGTGTCCCCAGCTCATTTACGAGGAAACAGCAGGGCTTAGCAACCGAAGCCACCGCTGGAACCTTCCTAGACGCCACCATCATGTTTACATGCCACCCGTTCAGCAAGATGTAAAGAAAACACAACAAATATTCACCCTCATCTGAAACATGTTTCTTGTGGTCTGGCCCACTTCGATTTCGAATCTGCCTGATTTTTACGTCACTGCTGGCACAGCCATTGGACTAAAGTGGACAGACATAACACAGACATCAGTGGCCCCCCCCCCCCCCATGGAGCTTACGCCTTCCAAGTTTTGACCTTTCAACCAAACATTGTAGACTTAAAAGCTTTTTACGGGCACCTTTGGTTACCACCAAATAAGTTGTAGATAACTAACTTATTTGAGATAAGTAAGTTTAGTTTATGATCAATAAAAAGTACCTTTTTTTAAATAATTTTTTTCATTTAAAGTTACTTCAAGTAGAAATCAAGATAAGCCACTTGAGGCTCAAGTAACTTGCGGATCCAAACGCCTGTACGTTGGTAAAAGTAGAACAACCGACCACCCATCAGGCAAAAGTCCTGTTCTCCCGGCTCTTGTAACCAGAAGCGGATTGCCTGGTGACCCTGCTACCACCTACCACCAGGTGGGTCCACCTGGATGTTTGTGTTTTGTTCACACCATCCATCTGTTTTGCCAGCTCAATTCAAGTCATGAGCCCAAAATTGAAGCATATCCAATGCACAGGTGGACCAGACCACAGGAAAGAGTAGGACCGTTGAAACCTTCCTAGGGCTCACAGTGATGACTTCTGTAACCTCAGAGAAGTTTTCAACAGTACGCGTTCAATCTCCACTGTTTCCTGTGGCGTGGTCCACTTGAACTTCCGATATTCTTCAATTTGAGGCTTATGGCCTAAATGAGCTGGCAAACAAGACATCATAGTAGGCCCTACACCTGCCAACATGGATCATCCCTCATAACCCAACTTTAGCAGAAATTAATCACGTGCCAACACAGTCCCACCCAGAGTATTGATCCCCAACCCAAATCAGCAAGCAACCCATGTGATGTCACAAAGGAGCAATTGCTAGGGAAACAACTAAAGCATGAAGCATCAATCCAAGTAGTTGGTTACACAAAATAACATGGAGCCACCATTACTAAGACGCAACTATCAGTGCTAAAAGTTGCCAACATACAAACCAATCTGTCCAAATTATTCCTACATGTACCAATGTTTAACACAAAAGGGAGCAACAAAGAGAGATAATGTCGATTGATCCTCAAAGTTTTGCAATCAAACCATTCTGTATAGGCTTCGGTATCACGCTGTCCTTGATATCTATCTCACTGGCACTGGGTGGAACATCCACTGCTGGGGAGCAGTTGAAGAAACCATGAGGCTGCACAACCAAAACCAAACATGTAACATGCATGTCTAGGTTGATGATGATGATAGTAGATTTTTCTCCATTTCACTTCTTATGCATGTCTACATGTATAGCAGAGCATGTGATGTTCACGCATAAGTGAACAAGTGGAGATGATTGGGGGGGGGTAGGAAGAACACTAAGATGCAAACATCATGCCGCATGACATACCGTGTACAATGAAATGTTGAAAACAGATATGCAAAGAAGAAAGATAAATGCTTTGCAGGCAGAGATAAATTGAATGTCCACAAAAGGCTCACACACCAAAATCAAGAAGCCTCTTGGATTGAGAATAGAAGCAAGTGCACCAATATTCACGCAAGGAAATAAAGGCTAGAGAATAGTTGCTAGATTCTGGTCAACATTTGCCTCTTGGACAGATGGTTATGGGGTTCTTTTAAGGGTGTTAGCCTTTCCTCTTTGTGCAATATAACCATAAAAAGATGTTCCTCATCATGCAAGAACAGTTTAAATATATTTCTTTGTAGGTTGGCATTAGAGAGGCATTTAAGTTAAACTATATTCCTCATCATGCTTAATCCAAATTATATTGAACTATTGCATTTTGAATATTTTCATTGAAAGAAATTTTGTTATGAATACATAAATAGAAGAACAAACAAGACAAACAAATCATATCAGCACGATCATGGATTGACCATTAGTTGAAGGATTCTTCCATGTATTAAAATCTGCTGCTTCAGAATCATGGATTTGTATTTCAACTTGGATTCTTGTTGGATCCGTCATTCCCCCTCTAAAGATTCACACTTCCAAATCCTAGGAACCACACCAGGGATTGGCATTGAGCCTATATCTTCTGGCATTTGTTATAGACAAGGCATATACAAGAAGAGGTCCCTATTGCGTATGTTGTTTGCAGATATTAATTTTGATTGACAAGATGAGGAAGGCATACATGCAACTAGAACTACGAAGGGATGCTTAAGAATCTAAAGGTTTTTAAATTAGTTAGACTAAAACAGAGTATATGGAAAGCAATTACAGTAACAATGGGAGTAGAAACAAGGAATTAGTTGAGATGCTGACCAAGAACCCCAAAATGACCATTTTTATCTTGGGTCGGTAATTGATGAGAATGGAGAGATCGAGAAGGATGTTGCTCATAGTTGAGTGGAAAAAGTGAAGATGGGCCTCCGGAGGTTTGTGATTGTCGTGTATCAATCAAACTAAAGCAGAAGTCCTATAGGATAGCTATAAGACCATCCATGCTTTATGGAGCAGAATGTTGAGCACTTAGGAATAACATGTTCCTATGATGAGCATTGCTGAAACGTGTTGAGAAGGATGAATGGCAAGACGAGGAAGGATAGAACTAGAAATGAATGCATAAGAGGAGACTTAGGAGTAGCATCTATAGCAGCGAGGGAAAGTAGACTCAGATGATTTGGTCATGTTCAACAGAGACCAGGAACTGTACTGGTTACGAGTGAGCGAGTTCAAGTTGAAGGTTCTAAAAGGCAAGAGGGAGGCCCAAAAGGATGTCGGGTGAGGTAGTAAGAAAAAACTTGATGACTTTTGATATGGTCCTTGAAAGAGTGAAATGGTGGAACAGGATTCATGTTGGTGAACCTGACCCCAATTAGTTGAGATAAGGCTTAAATGGTGATGCGGTGGTGTGCCATTACGGCCATTACAAAAAATTGATCTGTAAAAGCTGTTACGGCCCGTTACGCCCCTCGTAAAGGCGTAATAGCCGCGTAATTGAATTATGGGGCCACTATAGGTTTTTTGGATTTTTTTTTTATTGAAAAAAGAGGCTGTTACTTACAGCCCCATAACAGCTGTAACACCCTGTATTGTAAAGGTAACGGTGGTGGCCATTACGGCCACCGTTACCGTTATGGAATACCTTAGATGCAGCCACACACCTCCTTCCTCCCTCCCTCTGTGTGGGCGCGCGGGTGTGTGTCTATGTGTATGTGCGTGTGAAGGTCTCAAGTCCAACCGGTTGGACTATTAAGTTACAGTCCGGCCAGCAGATAACTTCTAACCTTTCATGGATGTACTACATCCAACTTGTCCAATAGGTTGGCCATCATAAGGATCACCTTTTGGAAAACTCAGCAATGGACACTTATTGAGTGGACAATATTTGTGTTTTTCTATTTAGGTTGAGCCACTTGTGGTCCCTCCCTCCATCCCTACACACATACACAAACCCACACAGTCGATTAGGTCAACTTCCTAGGAGTTCACATGAGGTCAAGCTCTGTGCTCTATGGGCCCCATAGCGATGTGTGTCAGACATCCACACCATGTATTTGGTAGGTCCCCTCTAGCCAGTGTTTCAACTATCAACAATATTGGCTGATATATCTTGTGTCCCACCTGTGCAATACGAAACGCTCTAGTAGTGGGATATATCCCACATGTTCGATCCAGTAAGCATTTTCAATTTTCGATCCTTTTTTTTTTCTATAAATCATATGTTAAATCAATGTCAAATTGTTATAAAACCAGGATTTTCATGTTTTGCATGAAAAATCATGAATTGGAAGCTTCGATTTCGAGATTTGGAGGAGATAGGCTGAGTTACAGAAATTTGAAAAAAAAAAAAAAAAATCTAAACTTCTCAATTTTTCACAAATCAGTTGCAATTTGTGTCCAAACATAAAATCAAACGTATAGGTAACCTGATCTAGTGATTCTTCTTTTACTTTTAAATATATTGCTTGTGTTTCCATGTCTTCTTACATTTATAAATTATATGAATAGACTTTAAATATACTTGCATGAATTCAATTAGACAACAAATAGATTAGGACCCCATACAAAGAAAACATATTATGTGCACTTGTTTTTTATAATGT
The DNA here is from genome assembly GCA_037074715.1 of Magnolia kwangsiensis. NCBI lineage: Eukaryota > Viridiplantae > Streptophyta > Magnoliopsida > Magnoliales > Magnoliaceae > Magnolia > Magnolia kwangsiensis. The sequence continues at coordinate 125,224,431 of CM073574.1, read as the reverse complement.
TTTGATTTTTAAGTGTATATTGATGTTTTTTTTTTTAATAATCACTGAAGTTTCATTGAAAAATTCGACCAATTTCCCTATATTTCTAACAACTACGATCAACATAACTGATATATCTCATGTGATAACCCGATACATATCCATATCCCAATGGTGTGATACATAACGTGATACCAATATTTCGAACATTGCCTCCAACTTATGGGATTATCCCAAAAATCAGCTGTATCCGGAACTCATGTGGGTCACACCATCTGAAATCATGTAAAATCAAGCCTAAAACATCTAAAAGCACTTGGTGAGGCCCACTTGAGTTTTAGAATGGCCTGAAATTTCGTGACCGCTTATACAAGTGGGACACACAACAGATGGGTTGGATGAATGAACCTCATCTCAGTGGGCCCTATAAACAATCAAGAAGGTTTCGATGGGTGGGCATCCACTCTCAACTTCTATTTGCGGTGTGACCCACCTACGTCATGGATGGGCCTGATTTTGAGGCCCATGGCCCAACATGGAAGAGTGCATCTGATTGATGGGGTGGAAGTCCGACACACATCACAAGGGCCCACAAATCTAGACCTCATGGGATGCTCCCATAAGATCGACCTCATAGAGCCTTTTTCCCTATATATAGATGGATGGATGGAGAAAGGGGGGGTTCTGCTGCAAACCAGATTGTTATTCATGTTATGTGCAAGCAAACACAGTAGGGTTGGGTGGGCCCCCACCAAAATGTGTATGTGAAATCCACTCCAACCATCAGATGCGTCAGCCAACCTTAGGCCTAGAGCCCAAAATTCAGCCACATCCATGATCCAGGTGGACCACATGAATGGAAATAGTATGCAGGGACCCTCCAAACTGTTTCCTTTGGCGTGGCCCACATAAATCACAGCTAGGTCTAAAGACGGCGATCTCAAGCATAACTTTTCACAAGGCAGCTGATGGTAGTTGATTTCACATAATCATTACAGTGGGCCTTGTACCTCTCCCAACTGTTTCCTTTGGTGTGCTGCACCTGAATCATGGGTCAGCCTGATTTTTGGTCCCTAGACCTAACGATGGATGATGCAACTGATGGTCGGAGTGGATTGTACATACGCATCATGGTGGGCCCCATAAAAAACCAAGCCCTCAATTGTTTCCCTTGGTGTGGCCCACCTGAATCACAAATCTGACTGGTTTTTTTAGTACAACCTAAAACGCGATTAAGCACCTGATGGTTAGAGTGGATTTTGGAAACACATCACAGCAGGACACACCCAAGCCACCACTCCTTTGCTCGCATAATCCCTATTTTTGCAGTCTCACTCGCAGAAGACTGCTGGGCTATTTCTGTCTACACACACACGTCCACCATAACCAGCAGGTGTGCCCGACCCTCTGCAGGACCCACCATGCTGTACATGACATCTGTTCCAACCAGTATAGTATTATGAAATTGACTGTGTTCTTTTTATCAATTATCAACATATGGATTTATTTGTTAAAACTTATGTAACCATTCATATAGAGCATATGAGTGAAATCCAGAAATGAAACTGAAGAGAGAAAAATACCATAAGCATAAATCCAATGCGCTCTACTGGCATGACTGGCCAGTCTTCCAAACGAGGAATGTGTGTAATTCCAAAGACATACCTGGAATGAAAGGCAAGTCATGAATAACATAAACTTGCATGAAAGGGCACAAATTCCAAGCAGTAAAAGTCACTTTAGAGTGAATTCAATATTGCATGAACTTGAAAACAGATCTTTCCTGTTAATTTACAAATGCTATTAAAAGGTACATGGAATTGCTAGATGCACGAATTGCACAGCCCGAAAGCTCATAGAAGAGGATATGAAACTAACTTACAGAAAAACAGTAGCAGAAAATAGATTCTACAAGCCTGAGAATCAGCCTAGAATAGCAAGATAAGTACTGAAATTTTCATATTTCAACGTGCGCACGCGTGTGTCTGTGTGTGTCTATAAAGGTTGGTCATCATGATGTCCTTAGAATGGTCATACAAATGCCGAAATTTTCTTTGGTCCCTCTCTTGATATTTTATGTTCCTCTCAGTTATCCCTCCCTTTTGAAGGAAATTAAACCTTGAGTTCTTTATCACAATCCCAAGAATTAGTCTAGGTCACATAGGCATCAATTGGCCGATATGGTCACTTTGCCATTGGATATTTACTCCATAATGACTGTTCTTGAGAGAAGACACAAACCCATCAATTAAAATAACAATACCAACTTCGTAAATTCATCACTATTCCATTACTTGATCTTTTCTTTTTTTTCCATTTCTTTTGTTCAAGAAGACGGTGAAAAGAAAAATGTTGTTGCAGAAACACAAAGCAACGTACTGCACAACATCATTTGGATGATTTATAAACATATGGTGATTCCAACTAGATTGATAATGTTAGAATGTGCAAAGTTGAACATTAAACACATCGATAATAGCCCCTGCAAGCTATAAAAAGTTTGCCTTGTCATGGAACAAACCTACATAGATAGGCCAAAAACCACCAGGGTACTATTCATAAGTTTCTCTTAATCAAAGAGTGACATTTGTGTTCCCAAATGGGATTATTCGAATTCACATCATGAACAACATCAAAGAAACAAGAATCAGAATTAAACTAAAATAAATAATAAAAATAAAACCAATAAAAAAAGACATAAATGTTGCAAACATCACAAGGCAATTGAGTGAAATAAATTAGAATCTGATAATAATTAATGGAAACAGAAAAGTGGAACTAACCAAAGAACAACATCGGATTCCTCAAGAGGCCGATTCTGCTTAACCCAGGTAGTGAGTCCCTCATTGACCCGTGGATTTTGATTAGGAAACTCTCCTCCAGGAAACTTCTCATCACGTGAATATGCTGTGACCCAAAGATTGTGCTTCAAGAAGGCAGCTCTCCTCAGAAAAAAGGCCTCTGGACCAGCTAATGGCAAGCAATTTGAACCAGGAACAAGTTTATAGCCTGTTAGCTGACCGGTTCTATTGACAGCTCTTGTGTTCCTGATCTGAATATATAAATTCCAGGTATTTTGGATCAATCATTACACTCCAAATGTATAAAGTCATAAAGATAGACATTCTCCATTTTAATTCACTGATGTCAAATAAAAGATAAAAAAGCACAAGATCAAGCATACTTTTAAGCATGAATATAATAATCATGAACTAACAGAAAAATAAGGAACACCATACTGGTTTGAATGATGAAATAATACCAAAATTCAATATGTGTAACTGACTAGAAATAGAGACTGACATTCCAATCATTGAACCAGTCTACCCCCCTTAACAAATGCATGCTAAGTGTCCATTTGTTTTCGAAACATAATTGTCCACTATTTTGGGACATTTCTGCATTATTTATGCTTGAAAAAACCTAGACATGGAACAAAAAATATATATATATTAATAGAATGAAGCATAGAACACTTTTGAGAGATACACAATAGTATACAATAAGTTAACCAGTCTCACAAATACACACACACACACACACACACCCTTAACAAATGCATGCGAAGTGTCCATTTGTTTTCAAAACATAATTTTCCACTACTTTCGGACATTTCTGCATTATTTATGCTTGAAAATACCTAGACATGGAACAAAAAAAAATATGAATAGATTGAAGCATAGAAAACTTTTGAGAGATACACAATAGTATACAGTAAGTTCACTAATCTTTTCTTTCACTGCACTCTTCATGATCTCTATTTATTTTTTTTCTTTTCGATCTCAGAAGTTTCAACTGAGGCTTTCCCCTGTACTGGGCTTGTGGTCAACATGGGCTAACAGAACAACAGAACTTTTCATGATGTGCCCAGTCATCCGACAGAGGTGTTTATGAGAGCTACTTTGAATTTGTTGCTTCGGCCAACACTTTATAGACCTTTGTACATTGTCCTCTTAAGCGTTTTGACCTTCTTGGAGAGTAGAGTCCTTGTATTGGGAGTGATAATTCCTTATCATCACCCTCTTTGTAGTTTGTCTTTTTCTTTTCAGAAGGTCTCTCTGTGTAATTTCTGTTGGAGAGTAGAGTCCTTGCTGTGAGCAGCTTGACCCCTCCTCCGTCAATTCGCACATCCCAGCAATCTTTTTGCAGGCCTCTCCTCCCAGCATTCAGACTCTTCTGCCAATTATTCAGCCTCCCATGTCAGTCCAGAATCAGGCCTCCCTTCATCCTCCTCTGCACTCCGAGACAATCCCTCTCTCAGCCAACCTGCTGCTGAACTCTCTCCCCAATGTTCAGCCTTATGAGTCACCTGCCCAGTCTCCTGCATCAGGCCATCATCTAGACTTCCCTCATTTTTCGCTGCAAGCTGTGAGTGGCTCTTTTCTCAGCCTCCCCCCAGGTCAGAACATTGCTGCTGGCATCTCTTCTCTCTCCCAGCCCCTCCCCCTGCTATCAGACACAAGTGCTGCCCCTCCATCCACCCACGCTGCCAGCTGCAGTAGGCCCTTCCCTGGGACTGTTCCAACCCCATCGCCCTATCTCCCCTCTCATGCGTGCCACCTCTCCTCAGGCTTCCCTTCATCCAGATGCACAAGTCGAAGATTTAAATCATCTTTTATGCCACGGGAGCATTGCCACCTCAGTCTGGAGCCACTTCGCCCGTCTTTTTCGGATGCCCCTCAGGCAGGATCAATCTGTTCAAGCCAGAATCCAGCAATGGACGCTAGCAGCCTCCTCATCTTCCCTTCGCCTTCTCCTTAGGGGCTCGATCCCGCCAATTTTAATTTGGGAAATCTGGATGGGCAGAAACGGGGCTAGATTTGAGAACTGGATCCTCAGGGCAGCAAACACCATCCAGAGAATTTCCACCTGGCTTATCGAGATTGGCTCTCTACTCCCAGACGTGGATCTATCAGTGTCGCATGATCTCGTTCACCGAGGCTTTGGCACTACTCATTATGCCCCCTCGCTTCCCGTCAAGGCCATCATTATCAGATGGATAAGACCTCCAGATCAATGGGTCAAGCTGAATGTCGACGGTTCTGCTAAGGACAACCCAGGTGCTGGTAGTGGGGGCGGCATATGCTAGGATAACTTAAGGAACATGCTTTTCGCATTTCACAACTAATACGGGGTGGTTTCCAACATGGTTGCGAAAGCTCGGGCTATGGTTGATGGACTCCTCATTTGCAAAGTTATGGGCCTATCGTCCATCATTGTTGAGACGGACTCCCAAGCTCTCTTCGACGCGGCCTCCAACCCTACCGCTACCTGTGGCTGGAAACTTTGGTACTACCTGCATTTTATTCATCAGCTTTCAGGGGCCCTCAATCATCGATTCTCCAACATCTTCCACGAAGGAGACTCCGTTGCTGATGCCCTTGCCAATTTGGCCAGCAGCGGTGCCCCAGATATGAGGTTTCTCTCCCCCTCAGGCCTCCCCCTGTCACATTAAAGGGTCCTTGGTTCTTGACAGAGCAGGGATGGGCCAGGTCAGACATCGTAAGGCTAAGAAAGGTGTGGAGTAACCTCGCTCCTTTCCTGCTCGGTTTGCGCCTGCCTCCCTTCATGTGGGCTCCCTCTCCTGTCCCCTCTCATGCGGGCAGCTCTTGTAGCTCTCTTTCTTCCCGCCTGGCCTCTCCTTTGTTTGGTTTTTCTGCTCTGGGTATATGATAGTCGAGGCCTAACTTATCTTTTTGTCCATCGTGGCCCCTCCTGAATGGTTGTAAATTCGTCTTCATCAATACAATGCAGGTGGCAAGTGCCCACCTTCCTTTAAAAAATTAAAAATTAAAAAAATAGGCCTCTCTGTGTAATTTCTCTCTTTTTCTTTGCAATAAAATTTCAATAGTTTTTCAAAAGAATTGCCTTGTGGATAAGGAATGTAGACTTGAGAATATGCTTTATTTGTAAAAGGCCCGAATTGGTTCATTGTTTTATCATTTGTCGTATGAGAGTGAGGTGATAAAAATGGCAAACAACAGCAAAGGAAAAAAACAGAAAAACGAATATGCAAAATTCCTTCCACTAATAGAATGGTTAATCAATCCTCCTACAAAAGAACCATCCGATCAAACAGATTTGAGATAAGATTTTCAAGCAAGAGCTAGAAATAACAGAATATGTTTTCTTGTAGAAGGGAAAAGGTTGGAGAAGAAAAAGGAACTTTGTGTAGTTGTGAACTTTTGTCAGAAGCACAAAGTGCAGAAGACAGTGTTTGATGTCATCGACCACCGCTCAATGACATCGAAGACAGTGTTTGATGATATCGACCACCGGTCAATGACATCGAAGCATCACATGAAAATCGAGTTTGGTTGTGGGACAAATTGGATGCAGTTCTCGATGACATCCAAATATCCGTGGGCCCTGATCATCTGCAATTTGATCGCCTTTCAGAAGTAGCAACTGGCCTGTTGGAAATGACTACTTCCAATAAAGAGATTAAGGCTACAGTGGATAGCTTGGGGAGGGGATAAAGCCCCCGAACCAGTCGGTTATCCCCTTGCCTTCTTCCAAATATTTTGGAATGTGGTCAACATAGACGTTCTTGGGTTCATTAAGGAATTCTTCGAGAAGGACCAGATCCCAGCCAAACTTGGAGTTTCTTTTATCGCATTAATTCCTAAGATAGGAGCGAAAGGTTTGAAAGATTTCAAACCTATAAGCTTAATCGGAAACCCTTTTAAAATTTTGGCTAAGGTGCTTGCTTCGAGATTAAGAGGGGTGTTGGGAATTGATCAAAGGGGCTTTTGTGGAGGGGAGACAAATTTTAGACAACACATTGATCGCCCATGAGTTCTTGGACTCACATTTTAAGGAAAAGAAACCTAAAATCATTTGCAAGCTCGATGTGGAAGTTAATCATTCGGCCACATATGATATAAAAAAATAGAAATAGAAGAAGATAAAGTACTTAGATGTGGATAAAGTACTAGTACAAACAGATTATGAAGAAATAGAAGAAGATAAAGTATACGCCAAAAAAGGAAACGACTCTGATGATGGTGGTGGTGGTGGTAATCACATGCCACAATAACAACTAAATCAATGTATATGGTACTAGTGTATTACTATAGTAGCCTATGTTAGTATGTTTATTTTTTATATTTCATTATTTTGTAAGTTATGCTTTTCTTGTAAATTATATACGTACATTAAGTTGTAGGTTGTAAGTTATAACTGGAAAGTTTCATTTATCAATAAAATTTCTATATTTGAAGTTTTTAATAATTAATTCTCTTAATGTAGTTGGTTGATTGTTTTGTAAAAATTCATGTAAATATAATATAAGTAATTAAACATATAACTTAATGAAACACTCAAAGTCTCAAACGAACTTGAAACAAGTAAAATAAGTTATCTAATCACCTTAGAAGTTTTCCCTAATTTTTTTACATTTTTTTTTTCAATTTTCCCTTTCTTTTTTTTTTTTTTTGAATATATATGTGCAATCGCATATTAATTTTTTTCTGAATATATGTGCTCAATTGCATATGCCCATAGCATATGCTGGTCTCACGCAATCGCATACGCGATTTGACAACATTAGCAGCAAGCTAACCTTAATTAAGACAGCCTTCTCCAATATGTCATTACACTTCATGTCTTTATTCAAGTGCCCTCAATCGATGCATGTGAGATTGAACAAGTTGAGAAGAGATTTCCTTTGGAGAGGTTCAGCAGAAGATAACACGTTCGACCTTCTAAGTTGGGACAAGGTATGTAGGCTATTGCCCACGGCGGTGCGAGTGCGTGGTCTCTCTGGCATGAACTTAGCTCTCCTCAGGAAGTGGTTATGGCAGTTTGGAGCATAGGAAGGGGGCTTCTAGTGGGAAATTGTTGGTAGCAAATAAGGTCTTGAGGAAGGGGGTTGGGTAACTAGAAGATCATCCTTGTACAAAGCTTCTCATATATGGAAATCGATGGTCGACCTTCTAGGGGCATTCGAGCACGGTTCCTATCTTTCTGTTGGGGACAACTCTAGAATTAAGTTTTGGGAAGACATTTGGCGTGGGGACTCCCTGTTTTGCATTGAATTCCATAACTTGGCTCACCTTGGCACCAAATGGGAACCTATGAGTGGTGGATTGCTTTTCCTTTAGTGGCTTATCCATATGTTGGTCCCCTCTGTGTAGAAAAAACCTAACAGATCAAGTGAAGTTGACGAGTTTATCTCTCCTTTCTCGACCACCTGAAGTTGGTTTACCCATTTGGGGGGGGGGGGGGGTGGTGAAGTTATTTTAGAAGATGCTACCACTTTTGATTTTATGGTACGCCCCCAAAGGTTGCTGCTTTCACTTGGTTGGTGGGACTGAAAAGAGTTCTCACAATAGAAAACCTCTAGAAGAGATCGTTGGTCAATCCTAATATGTGTTGCCTTTGCGAGCAAGACACTGAAACCATTGATCATCTTTTCATTCTCTATTGTTTCACGATCAAAGTCTAGGAGCAATTTTTTAGCCGTTTTCAAGGAGCACTGGATTATGACAGGTTCGATTAGGGACCTTCTTTGGGCATGGCATGGGGGAGGCAGGTGTAAGAGAGACATCTTTGTGGCACATTACGCCACCGGCTATATGGTGGGTCATTTGGGGTGAGAGAAACAGAAGACAGGTTCCCAATTCTTCTTCTTCTTTTGATGCTATTAGATTGTTGGTCTCGAAGTGGCTTGCCACTTCCGCAGCTGTCTCTGTTTAATATCGCTGCCTTTTTGTGCTATTAGCAGCTCTTGGCTTCTGTATTCTTTTCCCGTCAAGCTGTTGCTTGCGGGTTTCTTAATAAATTCCATCACCCTTCAAAAAAAAAAAAAAAAAAGGGAGAGAGACAATAAAAAGAAAACTGATTTCTTAAACTTCTCTTGGTGGCTTCAATGCATCCTCAAACATTGAAGGGGGGAAATCCCATAAAATCTTTCATAAAAATCTCAGTTAAACATGCTCTCCCAAATCAAATCGAGAATCTGCTGAAAACAATCAAAACAATGATCCATCGCTTAATTGAAGTGAATAGTGACATAAATAGTACTTCTCACCAGAAAAGAATCAGAAACTACCTTCGGATCTCCAAGTATCTAGGACCCTAGCTCTCATACCATGAAAACTTGAATATATTTCAAGAGTGGATACTACTATCATGTGAGCCCTAAGGCTCATGTGCATAAGTGAAACAACAATGACAATTACCCTTACAACTTCAACATACAATATATCATGTAACACTCTAAAGATCGCCCAACCATAAATTCCTAATCTTCATCATCCATCATCTTTTCTTTAAATAAGCACACTATTCATCTTCTTCTCTTCATTTCTTCTATCGTTTTCTTCTCCTTCATTTCCTTTTCTTCAATCTGCTCTTGGTTCCATTTAATGTTAATTTTTTTCACCTATAAGGAAAATCTCGAAATCATTGAGGAATTGTGGGTAATAGCAGGAAGGCCCTGGTTTATTTTTCAGTTCTATTGAAAGGTAAAAGGGTTAATTGTCAACCCATTAGCTTCTTTAGAATTAAAGCTAATAGCTGACATGAATATATGATTGCATAGATTTCTACAAAGCACTAGACTCATAATAGCATTCTTCAAATCATAGCTGGCATAGGAGCGTATGCAACAAATTCTCTGGCTAAAGTGATATTTGATCACGTTGCTCAGCAGGAAGATAATAACTCAATCCGAAAACTCATTTCTGGCTGAAAATAAATCAAAGAAAGATCAGTCTAGTGGCTGGCGACAAGGATAAAGCCAAAAGATCAATCCAGTTTTATTGAGGCAGGTAAGCACAAATTACCATAAATATTGAAGAAACAAAATATGGTAGATATACAATCAAAGGGTAAGATGAGATCTAACAATGTATGCAGTTTTGCAGTATGTGACATAAAATGATGCCTCATCATACAAATGGAAGGGAAAAAAAAAATAGTAATTATTCGTGTCACATAATCAACAATGCAGTTTCTCCAAAATAACCTCCACAAATAGGGTAGATATGCCTTACAATCCAGTGACGAGCAGACGAAGGATTACAGTCACGCATAGCTTGCAGCTCAGACCTGAGCAGCTTTTCTTCAGCATAGAAAGCGTTATTATGAATATTATTCTGCCCCGGTTCTTCAACTTTAACATTCACTTCAACCACCTATAAAAATGAGGGTGATATACATTCATGATCATGATGTTGACAACATAAAATGGTGTAAAGGAAGTACACAAACTAGGAAGGTTTAAACAATGCATGGGTTAAAACTAGTAAACACTGGAGGATTTATTCCAAAACATATTCAGGTATTTTTAAAAAATAAATAAATAAATAAATAAATAAGAAAGAGGGAGAGAGCTGTGGATATGGGCAGTCCTGTTTCAACAACAGATCCATCATATAGACCTCTCAGAAACCAAAATTTCTGTATACTTCGAGAGGACACATAACACATCAGAAGTAAACATCGGAACCCCATTTCTTCCAAAACGCTAATAAGCTAAACGAAATACAGGAACATAGAACAATACATTCCTACATTCCGAGCAAACATTTAAGTCCAATTTACTCCAAGATAACTAAGCTATAACCTATACCTAAAGACTGAAAAGGGCAAGGAAACCTCTTATAAGCATTTGCATCTCAAATTTCTTTAAAATAATAATAATAATCGCCCTTAGCCGAAATCTGCAAAGTCTGAGCCCAAGATGTAGGCAAGACAGGGACACAAATAGAAAGAATCTACAGGTTTTTATTCAGGCTTGCACAGAAATAATCGAAAAGAGCACAGACACAAACATGCATGCATGCATGCATAAGCCTTGAAATGACATGCGGGATGACCTATCGCCGTTTTTGAACAATTCACTCATTCATGCTACGAGCAAAACATGGTTTAAAATCACGCCAATCAGATGATCCTTAACATCCGCTCAATGGCTTGGAAAATGGGCAGTCAAGGTTGAGCGAAGAAACAAAATAGGTATAAACATCATCTTGAACATCTATTCAAGATTGAGTGGAGTGTTCGTTTGATGATTCTAACCATGTAAACAATGTTCCCAGGTCAGCGATATAGATATAGGGCGTAATATAAAAATACATGGTATTGATCAATGTTATTGATAATACTACCGATATGACGATATCACAGAAATAATTTTTATAATCTTGACGACTGCCCTTTCAAATAAATACACTACCATCAATGCATAGAATAGTATCAACATTACCAGCGTTAACACCTGTGAAATTCCAGAAACTAAAAAAGATCTGGTTACAAGACTAGAACACCTCCATGTATAGACCAGATCAAATAACAATCAGAGATGGTTGGGACGCACAAACTGAAGCTATATTTAGATATGGTATATCTGGTATCAAGTCGGTAGAGAACGGCAGCAGATGGCAGATCTGGCCACCTCAATAAAAACAGCATCAACAACAATACAGTTGTGGTAGTGTTCTCTATTTGCTCTATGATGACCAGGAAACAGTACCAGATTTGAGGAAGCTGTTGCAGATCTTAAGTGGTGCCGCCAGAGATCATCTGAATTGGCACAACAAATTGACAAGCGATGGCAGAACCAGTAAGAGACACAAATCCAGTAACAATAAATGAGTACTGATGGTAAATGTGTCTGGGTAATGACTTAGTTGCATTGGATGGACCCAATGGATGAGTCAGAAGGCACATGTGGCCTGGCTAATACAGTTGGCCTGGTTTACTACAAGGGTCCTTTCTGGATGAGAGAATACTTTGTGGAAATTTGCCCCTCTCACAGTAAGGTGGGATCTTTTGAAGTAGAGAATAGAAAGATTTCCGATAATACCATGAATCCTTTGAAAAAACATTAGGGATATGATCATGAATTTTATTGTCTAGTAGCAGAGGAATATCTTGGTGTGACTACTTCCTTCTTAGGGATTGGATTACCATTATGGATACGAACAAAGGAAGCTTGTGCTTAATTGGGTTCCTCATATTAGGTATCAGAAACTAAATTTAGATGGCGGTTCCTTTGATTTTGGGCATCACCAATGTGTGTGGGTGGGCAGGTGGATGCAAAATTTGTAATTTGGATGCCCTTTTGCAGTACGTGGAACTCCAAGATTTACAAATCAGAACCAAGAATTTTTCCTTTTCATTTCTTCTTCTAGAGGATTGTCGAAATAGTCCCCTAATGTTATTAATGAGGGCATCGTCAGTTTTAGAAACTTGGAGACCAATGCTGAACCAACTGATCATCAAATAAGGGACAAAAGGTGGTTATGAGTCTTGTATATGGAACTATGGCATACTATTCTACAAAATGCACGTATCTTTGATTCCTATGATAGGAAACAAAACCCAAGAAGCGAGACTAAATTCTAGAAAGTTAGGGGTATGGCGCCTCTTGGTCTTCTCTCGTGGTGCAACTCCACATATTTCTCTTCTTCCTTTCTTTCTTCTCCATCTTTCTCTATATCTCTGCAGTTATTAAAGTGATTATCAAAGTTCATGGGAACTAAAGGTGAGGAACAGAAGGCCTAAACAGTGTACATAAGTTCCTTTCACTGCAATTAAATTTCTGTTAATTAGCCCATCATTCTACTCCATTCTTAAAGACATCAGCAACATTACCTTTGAATGTCTCTTTTCATCATGTACAGAGAGAGGATAGAGAGGAGATCAACTCCATAGTAAAGACAGAGATGAGAGGGTCACTCATTTGTTTGGTAACGTGTCACCTTTATATACTTTTTGCCCTGGATAAACATGCAGGTGTGTTGGTTGCACCAAATATCATGAAATTTCAAGATATTTTGCACCAAATTAGACAGATTAATCATGAAATATCTTGAAATTTCATTGCATCTAGTGCAACCAAACGCACCCTTAGTATTTTATTGGAAAACAAAAGGACAAAAGAAGAAGAAAGAAAGAAAGAAAAGAAAGAGGCTAAAAATTCAGCTTCAAGCATATTGTGAAAATGTGCTTCTTTCGATCTTATTATTGTCAGATTCATCCTACAAACTTCCTTGTTTCATTAGCTGGTAACCAAAACAGTTTTAAGAGCAAGAAACTAATCATCTGTTGACTGATAGGCGGAAGGTATGGTTTAGGGGTTAGACTTTTGAACAGTGATTTTGAAGACAAGAACAATCAACATGATGATATGCACTGATTTTTTGGAGCTTACGAGAAATTGTTGAATGACTAATTCAAAATTTCAAAGCGACGACTGCTTGCAGAAATGAGCACACAATCAACCATGTCAACTCAATGTAGTACTCCATATGGGGACTGGATATTGAGAAAACACTCAACTTTGAGTTCCGCAACATGGTAGAGGCATCGAGCTAGTGAGCAAATGATTGAGCACGACATCTAGCTCAAGACTGATGTATTCGGAGTTCAAAGGGCAAGTCATAAAGAAAGGTTTCTCAATTAGATCTCCGTGTTAAAAGTTCTTCAACCCTGTTGATTCAAAAGTCAAGCTTGTGGGAATGAAGCCTAAGAGTCACACATCAACTTGGTGGCAATAACCACAAACATAAGTAATCAGTCAATTAAAACAGACAATTAGTAAGTCGTAACTAGTAACAGATTTAAAAGGTTTTAAACAAAAGCCTTTCCCCAACAAGGAAGTGACAACAGGAAACAGCAACAAGTAGCAAATTACAGCCTAGGAATGTAATGTTTGTTGCAATCTGAAAATTTTCACATATTTTGGTTCCTATTAGACCTTTAACTGGCCCAGGTTTGGGAATGTTGGTTGGTGCTACAGTATTAGTGCTTTGGGTCAGTCCTAAACTTACATGTGGGCTACTCTCCAAGGCATCTTTCATTGCTCTCATTCCTCAAAAACTTTATCAATGATGCAGTTAAAGATTAATGCTGATACGAAATCAGCCCACTTCAGTTCTAATCTGATTGCAAGAAACAATCCTATAATGTCAAACTAAAGAGTATCTAGAAAATCAATCCTTAGGCTTTATGAAGCAAGAACTAGTGTGTTCTTTTTCTCAATGCAAAATCTCACTGAGGAGAAAGCTAACAAAATTTTGTAGTAGAAACTATCACAATATGATGGAACCAAAAACAGAATCACAAAATATGAGGAATATAACAAATTCCTTTTCGCATATATCAAACTATAGACAAATTGAGGAATATCCTATCAATTCATAGGAGCACACCTGATTGAATGTTTCACCAGGCCTACAATCAACAGCCATGTCCATACGAGCAACAAAAAAGTGTTGATGGACTGGTGCGTATAACCCAGGAGCAATAGTTGTACCATATTTTCTAGATTCCCCAGGTTGCAATGCTCCCAAGCTGAGTATTCCAGTGAGTTTAACTTCAGCTTCAATTTTTCCATCCTGTGAGCAAAGAGTACATAAGCATCCTCTTTAATTTTATATAACATGGATGGATAAAAACACAAGAAACATAAGTGAAAATAACTAGCATGAAGTGTATATAAACAACAAGAAATAAGTGCAAGTAACACCCAGTGAATGGAATCCAAATGGAAAAATCCGTACATCCTACTACAAATATTTCTGATTCAATATGCAAATATTCTTTTGTTGCCGATGTATCTAATGCAAAAGGTGCAATCCATATCAGTGAGCTTTTAAAAGCGTATGCTTTAAATATATAGGCGAAAAATTATGAAATTAAATAACGAGGACAGGCTTTTCATTAAGGATATCTCCGCTGGTTACCAATGTACCAGCAGGCAGATCTAAAAGCCGACCCAGAGGTCAGATTAGTTCTGGCATTTGATCGAAGGTTAGATCTTCACAGTGGCAAGAAATAGGGCAAGTTCTTCAGACAGGAAAATCCAACAATCAGAGCATTCAAAAAACAGAGAGCATGATGATTAGCATAAGTGACAAGATGGATCAGCTGATGCAACTGATGTCACGTAGGGGAGGTAACTCAGGCAAGAGATTTACGTAGTAAAGTGATAGATGAAGCACAAGATCATGCTAGATCTTATAGTGCTGATCGAAGATCAGACTGATCACCACTGATGATATCATCAATGCACAAATTCAACAATCGAGATGATGATCAAGGTGTGAAGGTCGAACTATCCAAATTCAATAGTCGATGCATATGGCGCGGTTCCTGCACTAGATGACGAGTGTTGAGAAGTTCTTCAAGCAGAAAGATCACCCCAACCAAAACAAAGTCAAGTTGGTGGCAACAAAGTTGATATAACACAAAATTATCCAAGTTTCCACTCACACACTTTTCAGCATTTCTATCAGATCTCAACGCCAGTATGTCAAGAATATGTGCTATTTATCATGTTGGAAAGGTAACTTGAAGAGCTAACAAACAGTTCAGAATGGAGCTAAAATCCCAAATTATTTAAAAGATGAGGTTGGAATATCACCCTTCTTTTGAATCTCAATTTCTAACCTTCTCCATGCACCTTACCATTTTTTAAATCATCCCTTGATGCTTCGAGATTGGATTGGTTTGTATCAAGATTCATTTCATAGTTAACTTGTTGATCTAAACAATGGTATAAGGATTTTAGAAAACTGTTAGCAAACATGTGAGAAGATTACGAAAAAGCAAATGGAATATGAAGACTACAAAAATGCAATCTTGTAGGGTGCAGAAATGATATCTCCGTGTCCCATAGATGTCATAAAAATGAAACATCCTCTCCTCTGGGACATGGAAATGGGATCTTCGTGCCCAGGTGTCTACAAAATAAAAAGGGTGTGTACCCTAACTTCAGGGGTTCGTTGGTTCGACGCCATTTAGAGATGGTCTAGGGTTGAATATGAAACTCAAATGAGATTCAAAAGGTCGTTTAACACTTATTCTTCTTCTTCTTTTTTTGTGTTGGGGTGGGGGTTTTTTTTTTTTTTTTTTCCTATTCCATGTTGGGTGGGTGTTTTTCTCCTCCTCTTCTTCTCTCTTTAATCTATAATTCTACAAACTCTAAACACTGAATGTTAGGATCGTCACTAAAGCGTGATTAAGGGGTCAGTAGCTTATTTATGGTGGCATCTAAAATATAGACAGTTCAAATTATTAGATCCTGCATGAGGGCCTGCAATGGGTGGTGACACATGCTAGATCCAGTTCCTTTAGAAGTCTCTGAACTGTGGAATGAACTTATTAAATAAGGGTTGTGGGTGGAGCCTACCATGGTGTGCGTATGAAATTCAACACGTCCAACAGGTCACCCATTATTGAACCTGTATGCCCCAAAAATTGGGTTGATCCAGCCATTGAACAGGCCACCGGGATAATTTTGAGGTTGTTGGGTGGTTGCTCATTGTTTTCTATGGTGTGGCCCACCTAATAATCAGGCAGGCCTTAATTTGGATAATCCCATCATCATAGTCAGTCCCAATTAATGTGCATTTTAGATGGCATATGCACAACACAGTGGCCGTGCATAGGCAGTAGTGTAAGCAAGTGAATAAGAAGATAAATAACTTTCACACATAGGTGAATAACTTTTTTGTAATTTTACTCAAAGGTGAATAAATTGTAGGGCTGTCAATGGGCCAGGCCAGAGGTTGGCTTAGGCCCAGATTTTGAATTGTTCAAGCTGGGCCTGCCCGACGGGCAGGCCCTATTCAGATTTTTTGCCTGGCCCGAGCACAACCCATTGACAGCCCTAATAACTTGTTGAATAAGCTTACCCTAGAAGGGTCATGCATGGGGTCAACTGCGGTGCGTGGATGACATCCAACCTATCCATCATGGTTTCCCCCATCATGCCCGAGCACAACCCATTGACAGCCCTAATAACTTGTAGAATAAGCTTACCCTAGAAGGGTCATGCATGGGGTCAACTGTGGTGCATGGATGACATCCAACCTATCCATCATGGTTTCCCCCATCATGAAATTAAGACGCCCCAAAAATCAAACTAATCCAAACATCAGGCCGCCATGTGAATTTGGAGGTTTTTGGTGGTTGCCCGTTGTTTTCTATGGTGTGACCCACTTAATAATTGTATAAGTTTGATTTTTTAGGACATCCCAACATCGTATTCAGGCTCACTTACATTTGATAATTTGGTTTGAACTTCCTCATAAAATAAATAAATAAATCTATGTTTTATAATTTCACCATTAGGCATTAACAACTGATGTCTACATATGCATCC
The DNA here is from genome assembly GCA_037074715.1 of Magnolia kwangsiensis. Taxonomy (NCBI): domain Eukaryota; kingdom Viridiplantae; phylum Streptophyta; class Magnoliopsida; order Magnoliales; family Magnoliaceae; genus Magnolia; species Magnolia kwangsiensis. The sequence goes on along the minus strand of CM073574.1, from coordinate 125,207,330 downwards.
GAATTTTTGCTCTCGAACTTTTCAAATAAAACCATGTCATACCTGAACAACTGTCTCCAAGTTTTTGGTGTTTCTATATTTTAGGGCTGCCATATTTTTTAGTGTCTACACTGAATAATATGCAAACTTTTGTTGTACAAAATTTTTGCCATATGGCAAATTGCTAACTATGGGTAAGAATCTTCAACTATAGCCTCCTTGTCTACTGCAATGAGAAAGAGGTATTCTAAACTCTCACTCAGCAAAGAATCCTCACACCACAGATCATTCCAAGAGCTAACATATGCATCATCGCCTACCAAAAATCTCATATTACTACTGCAGACTGGCTGCATAGTAGAGCTTGCCCCCCAGATCTCGGGCCTTTTCTTCTTAGAGCCACATACAACATCCCAGCCATTTTTGGAAACCCCATATTTAGCCTCTAATATGCTCTTAATAAGAGAAATCTCCCCATTCCCAAATCATCAACAACAATTCCCCATCATCACAATATTTATGCATCTAATGTCTCCAACTCCTATTCCCCCCAAGCACGACTGGTTTGCATACCTCCTCCCACAGAACTAGATGGAATTGATGGTGCTCCAAATTATTCCATAATTTTTTATCTAGATGGATTCTAAACGCTTCATGCATCTGAAGATGGAGATCAAGTCTATAGAAATCCTGGCTAAAATTTCTTTCAGCATGGTAATTCATCAAGCTTCATAAGGAATCTTTCTTGGACTTTTCCCCATCCAATGGCCTTTCTTTCCACCTTTCAACACAATATGAATACCCAAGAGCCCCATATCACCTTCAACACTGCATCTGATATCTGTTGCAACTTCCACAAGGGAGTCTTGGCCAAGATTTATGCCTACCAGCGAACTTTTAGCAATATTTACCTTCAAACACGATATTAATGAAGCATGTCAAAATATCCTTAAACATCTAAGCATCTTGAACCGAGCATCTCCAAATAGCCATGTACGATCAGCATAATGGACATGTGTGACCTTCAGACTGATGTAACCCACCTGCATTCCTTTGACAAATCCCAGATTACAAGCTCTTTGCAGAAGGAGAGACCTTCCCCAACAATAGCATACAGGAGGGGCAACAGCGGATCCCCTTGTCTAATGCACCTCAACATTTGCAGAAGTTAAGGGACCTATTGAATAGTACAGAGAAAAGCCAAATGAACACAAGCCGACATCCACCGGACCCACTTTTGACTGAAACCCATTTGCTGCAGGAGATCCAATAAAAAGGCCCAATAGACACTGCCATATGCTTTTTCAGTGTCAATATTAAGTACAAACCCCTTTATCTCCATGACCAAGTTTGGAGAACTCATCTACTATCTCGTTGGCTACTTTAGAGTTCATGAAATCCTTAAATATCACTTTCTATTACAAAAGTCATCTCCATGGCAGCTCCATCTCTTTTCCTTGTTACACACTCTTCTCAAATTATGTTTGTGCTGTGTTTGTGTTTCTGTGCGTTTATTTTCACCTCTCCTAGTAAATTTTATGCCAATCAGTCCCTGGTGCAAGAAAGGGTTAATGTAAGGAGTGGCATCTGATCATCAAATTTTCGCCGAGCAATCATGAGAATTGCTGTTTAAACGGGACTTCATAAAATGGACCCAAATAATTGGGCTATAGCTATGGCTATGGCGATGATGTGTGTGCATGCGTGCACACATATCAATTCCTTTTATAGGGATCTTCACTGTAGGACTACTACTGTTCCTAAATAGACCAAACTAATGGCTACTCGAAATATCCTAATCCTATAAAGCCATCAGGGTAATTTCAGATATGAAACAACATGAGTATGTGTATTAGATATGGCTCAACCATTCCCAAACATATCAAAGACATGATTAAAAATATAAAACCAGATTTAGAAACTGTGAACCAATATATAAAAAATAATTTAGCAATTAAAAATACCAAAATAGCCCAAACCCAAATAACTAGCTATAATGATGATTACGGTGACGAATTATAAGTACTAAGATATTAAAACACTATAATGATGATGATGGTGATGAAGTAGAAGCACTAAGATATTAAACACATGCACGCGAGCTCATTATAATGACAGTGACAAAGTAGAAGCACTAAGATATTAAATGCAGGCACGCTCACACACACACACTATAAAGACGATGATGAGACGAAGTAATAATACTAAGATATCACACACATAATGACAGCAACAAATTAGAAGAAATAAGATATCACACACGTAAGCGGATGCACGCACATACAGTCGCAAAAGGGTATGGTGCTGATCATCATGATGAAACTTGCAATCTGGCTTTCTTTTTTACTCAGGTTGGCAAATTCATCAGGTGATGGTTTAGCCGTAAGGATCACCTTCTTTCTCTTGTTATTGGGAACTCAGTTCCATTCTTGATGTTCATCTAGTTCCTTCTCAAATAAATTTTCTGTTGGTGATTCTAGAAAAATGATGATGAATGATGATGATGACGATGAGAGCAATATATACACCCATGACCCCTTACCCAGATAACAAAAACCGTACACATAAACCAGGGCTAACAATACAAGCAAATTCATTTAGTGCACAAAATTCAAACGAGAAACTCCAGACTTGCCTGATAGAAATGCCAATAAAATCCATACTCATAATTAGCCACAGTACATATAAATGACACTGATAGCCGTCTGGACCGCCGTACTTCAGCTAAGCCAGTCCTCCAATCTTGATGCTTCCATAGGATTCCATGATCTTCTTCATGCAAACAAACACAATTCTCAATTGTCTCAACACCTCCGGTGAAATTTGTAAAATGGGCATCGAAATATTTGATGTAGCCTAAACAGTCACATCCCTGGAAAGCTAAAGTCATTTCAGAAAGGAGAGACATCGGACCATGAGTAGAAGGAAACAATTACTAATGGAAAGGACAAAATGTGCAGAATTTTGACCTTCTTTAAGGAATGTGCATTTTTACCCAGCCCATCCTCTCCTGCATCAAATGCATTCTTCCTGTAATGTGGCTCATTTGGATCTCCGTACGGCACTACCATCTCAACAAAGCTTAACCTGTGGGCCACGGATCTTCGACCCCGACTACCATCAATATATGCAACAGAGTAGATAATCAGGCCCTCCCTAGTATTGAAACCGATTCGGAAATTCCACTGTTCACAGGACATCCGATCATGAAAACCTTAGTAGGAGGTTCTTAATTACAATGTAATGCAGGTAATTAATCAGCTTGTCAAACTGCCAGGAAAACAATGTGTAAAAGGTACCTTCTGCCATTCCACGAAATGGCCATGGACACGAAAACTTGGACCTTCAGGCTGAATAATCTGCAGGGGTTTCACATCACTCCGGTCAACACCTCCTCGTGTTTCTCCTGCGGTATAGTTTCTTAAAGGATCAGCTGGAGGTAGAGGAACCAGTTTTCGATCCTCAAACTCAACCACCAGCATAGTTTGCATATCAACAAGTACATAGATGCCTTCAACTGGGCGTGCGTAACCATTTTCCATTGGGCAGTCACTCTCAGTTCTACAGAAGATAAGCGGTTTAGCAAGTCTGCGACTAGGAGCATCAGCCTCACCATGATAACCAACACACCTGGGAAAAATGTTTGAAGGAATCGTAAATAAGAAATCAAGACCTAAAATCCCATCAACATTTCTTCACAGAATAACAAGTAGAATTATCTTACCAGGCATCCACCATTACAAGATCCATATCCTCAATACCCCTCTTTTTCATCGCCTCTCTGAATGGAGGATAGTCCTTAACCACAGCTTCACATTCAGCATATTCCATGGCATCCTGTAGTTGAAAAACAAAGAGAAGAATAATGGATACTATACCTGATTATTGACAAACTAAGACCATTTCTGTGAACAAATCCTGTAGCCTATTTCTGTTTCTAAACGAAGTTTCCAAGCAAAAAACAATCAACAAAAGTAATAAGAAAAATAATCATTTGCTCAAAACAAGTGAACAGTAGGGATGTATGCACAAGCAAGGTATTCCGTATCGGTATCGGTTGGCGTAACGGTGACATCCAAAACTGATACGGATACGGGGGCGTAACGGCCCGTAACGGCGCAAAATTTTTTTTTTTCAAAAAAATATGAAAAAATATGGATTAAATCCAGAATATTCTAAGCATTCCAAATATGCATTCAATTATAAATTGGAACATGTTTATGGTAGTGTAACGGTCCACTCTTTGGTGAGAAGTTGTATCGGACTGTCTAATGAATTTATGAACCAAATAACCTGAATTTGACTACAAAATTCATATATTTAATTTTTTAACTATTTAATTTATATACTTAACAATTTGATATCATTTCTCCCAATAGTTCTTTAAAAAAATGAAATTAAATTCAGGTAGATGGCGTTGCCAATTTGGGGCTGACTTGGAGGACCAATCCATGCCCTAAATTAGCCTCAAATTCATGCAATTTATTGACATTATCTCACTTATGAATTGGTGGACATTTATTGGATAGTGAATCATGAAAAAAATCAAAATACCCTATTTTAAAAAATAAGTGTCCACAAATTAACAATTAAAACTATTCAAACAAATTGATTTTGGCATTGTAAGTTAGCAATTACAGTCCATAATTTAATTAGTAAATTTTAAGTTAATGCATGTCTTGTGTATAATTTTTTAAGGGCCCGAATTATGTGGCACTCGGATTGTGAAGTGTAGCACACGAGTGTCAAAGTTTTTCGGGCCCCACCCGTTATGAATGTGTTATATCCACACCGTCCATCCATTTTGCCAAATAATTTTAGGGCATGAGCCCAAAAATGAGGCAGATCCAAAGCTTAGGTGGACCGCACCATAAGAAACAACAATAATTAAACATCCACCATTAAAAATTTAATCGGGGCTACAAAAGTTTTTTATCATGCTGACATGTGTGTTTTCCCTTCATCCACGTCAGTGTGACCCTATTAACAGGTTAGATGGAAAATAAACATTTAGGTGGACCCTAAGAAGTTTTTAATGGTGAGCATTGTATCTGTTTCCTATGCTATGGTCCACCTGAGATTTGGATCTTACTAATTTTTTAGATCATGACCTAAAATGATGTGGCAAAATGGATGGACGGCATGGATAAAATACATACATCATTGTGGGGCCATGTGGCATGTGTACCATTTATTAACTTGTCCGTTAAAAACGTGCCGCGTACCCAATCCATTCATTTAACATCAGCAATTGTTGTGGGTTTGATCACGAGGTATGTGTTATATCTAAATTGTCCATTCATTTGACCAGCTCAACTTAAGGATTGACACAAAAAATAATATAGATCTAATTATCAAGTGGACCACACTGCAAAAAGCAGTGGGGGATTGAATGTCCACCGTTGAAATCCTTTTTGGGATCACAGAAGTTTTTGATCAATATGAAATTTGTTTTTCTTCTTCATTCAGGTCTTTTTGACCTTACGAACAGATTGGATGGAAAATAAACGTTACGATGGACCCTACGAATTGTTTAAAGTGAAAATCATTATATCCGTTGTTATTTTTGGTGTGTTCCAAACGATCTTTGGATGTGATTCATTTTTTGAGTAATGCTTTAAAATGATCTCTAAAAATAGATGAACGGTGTCGATATAATAAATACATCGCTTTGGAGCCCATGTAACTTTGATCTCATTTGAACCGTTCATACAACTCGGAGCTCGAGGAGTGTCAGCGCCCGTCTTAGCATGACACATACCTGCAGCAGCTACATAGTTGGTGTGCGGTCCACCAGCAAATCTGCTTCCGATTTCATTTCCGACGCGAAAATGAAAAAGGAGGGAAAGAAGAGGGAAACCAAAAAAGAAAAGAGGGAGAGAGAGAGAGAGAGGGAAGAAGAAGAAGAAGGCCACAAGCCTGCAGCTGCAGCCGCAGCCGCTGCAGTCCAGAAGAAGAAGAAGAGGAAGAAGGAGAAGAAGAAGAAGAAGAGGAAGAAGGAGAAGAAGAAGAAAAAAAAAAAGGGTACGTTCTTTTTTTCCCCCCCTTTTTCTTTAGCCCGTAACAGTCGTTATGACCTATAACGGCCGTTATGGTCACAAAATCAGGAGGGTGATCGTTTCGATCCCGTATCGCGTAACGGTGTCGGCCGTTACCGTTACGTATCGGCCGATACATAACCGATTTGGGACACCCTGTGCACAAGCAATATTTCATGTAGAAACCTGGTCATTAAATAGCCAGAAACTTGGGAATAAACAGACAACCAAAATGCCAAAAGTGATACACAGATATCAAGCCCATTTGTGTGTGTGCACACCAGCCTAGTCAAAGAGTAGAACAATAATATACCATGCCTGTCTGTTCCATCTCGATGGTCCTGTCCCCAACTAAAATTGCTTCTTTGGATATTTATATTAGCAATTTAGCAATTTATTAGGACCAGTGGGAATATAGGAATAGTGATGTAATCACAAATGAAAACGGCACTGATTAACAATATTTATCCAACAAGTCAACCAAATCCCCACTCCCTCACTGCTTGACATTAAAGGCATTAGTTGACAGAAACCCAATTTTCAAGAAAAATCATAACTATGTACTTGAAGAGGCATTACATGTCTTACCAGTTCTGCATGAGATAAAATATGCCAACCTGATAACTAAGAGACATCTCAGAGGTTAGCAAGCATCCAACAATTATCGGTTCTATTAATGAATAATGTATCAATGGTATCAGACGATATTAACCCATCACATATGGGTTAGCAAGTATTCATAAAATTCCTATCTATCAATAATAACTCATCCATACATGCCAATATATCCCACTATTTGCAACATTTGACAAATAAATCATCAAAAATTAGAGAGAAAAAATCTGCCCAAATACTTCTGGAGATTCTCTTTGTAGTTGTCTTTTAACAACTTCACTGAAGTTGTTTAACATCAAAACACAAGTTGGTGGAGAAATCACATTTGTCAATAGCTAATGTTGTCAAAATCGTGTGATTTATGACCCATAGGTTCAAAACGCAAATCCCAAAAAACTGTAACAGGATCATATGAATTATACGATTATCATATTGAACAGTACGAATCATAAGATAATTGTAGACTGTAAATGGGACCCAAAATTACATTTAAAAAATTCATTTTTATACATTTTTTTCTTGTTGTTGTTTACCCTATTGCTTTTAAAACATGTAAAAGGCCCTCCCCTACTAAAAATCCTCATTTTTGTCTTTTTAGAGAGAGAGAGAGAGCGAAGATTTGGATGCGTGCATTCAAGGGAATGTAGGACTAGCACAAGATGAGGGAAAGTAGACTTGAGTGTTTGGTCATGTGCAATAGAGGGAGCGAGTGGGTGCAAGTTGAAGGCTCTAAAAGAGTAAGGGAAAGGCCCAAAGGACATGGCTGGAGGTAGTAAGGAGAAACTTGATGACCTATGGTCAAATTGAAGTTATGATCCTTGAAAGAGTGAAATTACAGAAAATGATTTATGTGGCCGACCCCAATTAGTTTGAATAAGACTTAGATGATGATGATGATCAATGTTTTTCGTATCGTTATCACGTAATGAATTGCGCCCTTGGGATATAGATACATACCGGTTATCACATGGGACATCAGTTGTATCGCGTAATGTATCAATGATGTTGGAAAACATGGGGAAACATTAGGAAATTGGTCAAATTTTTCAATGAAACTTTAGGGACTGTTAAAAAAACATCAATACACACTTGGAAATGAAAATATCACAAAAAACAACTGCACATAATAGGCTTCCTTTGTATAGGGTCCCAATCTATGCATTGTCTGACTGACTTGATACAAGTCTATTCAAAGTCAATTCATATAATTTACAAACATAAGAAGACATGGAAACATAAGCAATACATTCAAAAAAAGCAAAAGTAGAAAAGTAGAAATATACATATGAATGATGTGTGTGGTTGTGGTTTAGACCCACGTAGAGTTGCGCATACATTAAGAGTTGAATTTTGAAAAAAAAAAAATACTATGAAATGGGGCCAATTGACCACTAATCAAAGTGGAATTTTGAAATATACATATACGTTTTTATATTTTTTAATTAAAAATTAATTTTCTTCCAAAAAAAAATCTCAAATTATTAAGAATCACTAGATCAGGTTACATATTTGATTTCATGTTTGGACACTAAAATTGCAACCGATTTGAGAAATTTTGAATTTTTCCCAATTTTCCACAAATCAGCCAATCTTCCCCAATAGCCCAAAAATTAGTGTACATAGTGATGATTTCATCAAACATTCTTAAATACTCAGCAATGGGGGCCAATTGACCACTGATCAAAGTGGAATTTAAAAAAAAAAAAAAAAAACCAAACAAACAAACAAAAACAAAAACAAAAAAGAAATTATATTTTTATTTGAAATTTATTTTTTTCCAAAAAAATCTCAATTACCAATAATCACTAGATCAGTTTACATACATGTTTGACTTCATGTTTGGAAATGGCAACCAATTTGAGAAATTTTTTGGAATTTTTTATTTTTTTTCCAAATTTCCACAAATCAATCAATCTTCCCCAAAATCCCAATATTAGAGTGTGCGTAGTGATGATTTCATCAAACACTCCTAAATACCCAATTGACCATTGATCAAAGTGGAATTTAAAAATATATATATTTTTTATTTTTTTTATATTTTTTTTTGAAAAATACCAAATTTACCAAGAATCACTAGATTACATATATGTTTGATTTTGTGTTTGGCCATTAAGATTACAACCAGTATTCGAAATATCGATACTATCGGCCGATATTATCGTTATCGTACCCCTGTGCGACAATACACTCGCGATAACCTCCGGAAGATACCAAAAAACCCCAAATTCCATATATCGGCCAATATATCACCGATATCGCATGATATTTCGACGATATCGTGCGATTTCCTCTCCATTATTATCAGACATCGACGTCATCATCCGAAAAAATTGGAAAAAAAAAATAGAGGGTGGATTTCGGTACCTGTAGAAGAGATCGCCATGATCGGAAGCTTCCGTTTGGTGGGCCATTCGAATTGAAGCGTCATTCCTATGTTACCACAAATAAAATCTCCGATTATAGAGAGAAATCCGAAGACATCCTCGCCGATACGATGCGATTTTGGGAGAACGATACGATGCGATTTTGGGAGAAATTTTACCACAAATAAAATCTCTGATTTTGGAGAGAAATCCGAAGACATCCTCGCCGATACGATGCGATTTTGAAGCGTCGTTCCTAGGTTACCTCTCTGCGTAAAAATAAAGGTAGTTCGGCCTATTTTATTTAAATCGGGTGCCGCACCACCACTGTGGACGTCACCAAGTTCTGTGCGTCCCATCACGAGGTATGTGTTATATCCAGACCATTCATCCATTTGGCGAGCTTTTCAAAAGGCTTTAGCCGAAAAATAAGACAAATCCAAAGATCAACTAGACCACACTACAAACAGCAGTGGTGGATTGAACGTCTACCATTGAAACCCTTTTGGGGATCATGGAAGTTTTAGATCAATATGATATTTATTTTTCCTCTTAATCTAGGTCTGTGTGACCTAATTAACAGATTGGATGGAAAATAAACATTATGGTGGGCCCTACGAATATATTAATGGTGAGAATCAGTCCCACACTGTTGTTTGTGGTGTGACCCACTTGAGCTTTGGATATGACTCATTTTTGGGTTCATGATCTAAAATGATCTCTCAAAATGCATGAACGGTGTAGATATAATAAATACATTATTGTGGGGCATGTAACTTTGAAATGTTGGTACAACTTGAGCTCGAGGAGCGTCAGCGCCGGACGCGGATTGCGTACTGAGTAACTTCGCACGCTTAGCGTACTGAGTAAACTCTATGGGGTCCACCATGATTTAAATGTGTTATCCACTCCGTCCATCCATTTTAGGAGATAATTTGAGGCTCTAGCCCAAAAACAAAGTATATCCAAAACTCAAGTGAACCTCACCACGGGAAAGAATGTGAATTGAAATTCTACCATAGAAAATTTCTTGGGGCCCACGGAAGTTTTGGATCAATCTGTTATTTGTGTTTTCCCTTTAATCATGTTTGAGTGATCTTATGAACACGTTGGATGACAAATAAACATCACTGTGGGCCCTATCAAGGTTTCAACGGTGGAAGTCATTATTCCCACTGTTTCCTATGGTGTGGCACACTTAAGCTTTGGGGTATTCTTCAATTTTCAGATCAACCACTAGAATGAGCTGGAAAAACAAATGGACGACATGGATAACTCACACACATTCACGGTAGCCCCAACTGAGTTTACTCAGCACGATAAAAGGGTACTGAGTAACTGATTACGCAATTCGATTTCGTCCGTACACAGATTTCCAGCCAAAGCCTTCCGCAGGAAGTTCCTGCACTTGAAACCTTAGTGGGGCCTACTATGATGTTTGTGAGGAATCCACTCTGTCCATCCGTTTTGTGAGATCATTTTAGAACATGGCATAAAAAATTATTAAGATCTAATACTCAAATGTGCCAAAAATGTGAGGATTGAACATCCACACTTAAATATTCGTGGGGCCACATAAGTTTTGAATCAGACTAATATTTGTGGGCCCACTATAATTCATGTATTTTATCCACTCTGTCCATACATTTTACCAGATAATTTTATGGTTTGAATGAAGAGAAAAAACTATTATTAGCTTGATCCAAAACTTTTGTGGTCCACTAATGGTCAATCACCATTGTTTCCTATGGTATGGTCTACCTAATTATTGGATCTGTTTTATTTTTTGGATAATGTCCTGAAATGATATGGAAAAATGGATGGACCGGGTTGATACTATATATAGTTGTCTGAGTTCAATCGGACAGCGCATAGCTTAGGACCCTCTATAAAGGAAATCTATTATGCACACTTCTTTTTTGAAACTTTATGATTTAAACGTGTATTAAAGGCCTTTTTAACAATCCCCAAAGTTTTATTAAAAAATTCAACCATTTTCCCAATGTTTCCCTATATTTCCCAAAAAGTGCGATAAACTATGCAAAACAAACGATATATCCCGTGCGATAACCGATACCTATCTGTATCCCATGGGTGCAATACATTGTGCGATACCGATATTTCGAACACTGATTACAACCAATTTAGAAGAAACTGGGAAATTTTCAATTTTTTCCCATTTTTCCGCATACCGTATACAATTCTTAGTTGCTAATATCATGACATGTATTAGTTTTTTGGTGCATATTGATGGGAAATGGATGGTTGATGAGTTTTTTTTCCTTTATATTTTTCAGATTTTTTCAATATTTTAAGAAAATCAGAGATTACAATTTACGATACGATACAATTTGCGATTTAACAAGACTCTAGAATTATTCTATATATATATATATATATATATATATATATATATATATATATGATTTCTTGGACGCATTGGTGCTCATTTTAAATGTGCGTTGACACCTCACCATGGATGGCACATGCACCAAAAATCCCCCAAATTGGAAATCCTAGTTGTATATTAGTCTCTTTTTCTTGGTTTGAACATTTACACTTGTCATACTCTCTTTCCCACCTATTTTTTTGACCACCTGTCGAAGGGTTAGGATTCTTTCTCCTTTCTTTCTTTTTTCTTTTTCTTTGTGGTATGCACCATCCATTATGGGGGCCATAACATCAACGCTTTGGATCATTGAACCATGGGCCCCAATTGCCCCCACTTATACAAGCCTTTGTCTCAGGCATTGTATAATAGCTCATCCATAAGAACCAACAGAAAATTTTAGGAAGTAATATTTACCAGGCCATATTCTTCTTAGAAGATGTAGAATGAAGAATACATCCTATTTAGAAGTCTTTATTTGCTAAAGTTGCTTCCATATGCACGCTTTATGCACTAGACACAGCAAGTTAGCACTGCTTCAGTTAGAATCAGGTGATCATAGCAAGTATTAAATATTGACCATATACGAACCCATTTAAGAATGTTCAAATGACTAGCATGACCACAAAATTAGACCATGATCTCTAGAATTAGTTCTGGTTCTAGCTATCATAACTATTGGCATTGCCCAATGTTACAGAAGAAGCACAGTTACGTATGTCTGCAAGTATTCTCTTGACCGGCATTTCAGATACTAATACTATCTACCACAATGAAGGTATGTTATACGACAGACATAAATAACCAATGACGTGTTATTATACAGATGATTTACTTTTGTTCCTTGCCATTTAGACATCCTTGGGTCTAACAAGCAGAATGGCTTTTGCAAGGAGTTCACTGGTCAACAACTGCAAGCTCCAGGGAAAAAATGCAGCAAATGCACAGAGAGAGAGAGAGAGAGAGAGAGAGAGAGAGAGATCAGTTGAGCAAATGCAACATTGATTAAAGAAGCTAAGCTTGAAAACAATTCCATGCAATGGCTGTAGAATAGCAAATACCATAGGTGGTTGAACATCTGGAACAACTTCTGATGAAATGACCTTCCCCCTGTGATGGCCGCCTCGAGTTGCTGCATGTACTTCTGATAGTTCAACAATCCAAACACTCGTCTCATTTGATCGCTTGTTATAGACCACAAGTCTAGCCCGCCTTGCGGGAAGCTTGCTGGGAATCACAGGTCCCCCTTTTGTTCTGGGAAGTAGTGATGGCTGGAATGGAGGGAAAAAGTATGCATCTGCTAATGCAACAACATGTTTATCAGGTTCCCACAACACCACTTCAACAAACCGCATGCTATCTCTCACCTGAAAAAGGCAAAAAGGCCAAAGACTTCAGTCTTGATACTGATCACGAGCATAAAGAATAAATGTTGAACCAGCTCCAGGTATTAATTCTTATGTGCAGTATCAAGAAAATCTACATATCCAATAAGAATAAAGTGCAGTTCATAACCTCAGGAGTGGCTCCAGCTGCCCTGACAGTTGCCACAGCCACTGAGATTTCTGCAGCGGATAAAGGATCCAGAGGATGGCTCGTCTGAGCTCTCAACATGATCGGGAGCCCTATGTGTGAATAATAATGAAGAAAAATCAATAAATGCAAGAAAAAAAAAATCTTGAAAACGGTGTAATAAATCAATAATATGAGAAGCAGAAACAGGAAAGGCAGCTTGCAACCAAAACAGTGTCTCACTGCCTCTCAGGAAAGCACTTTCTTCACTGGAACCATATAAAACCATCTACCAACTAAAAATCATTGGAAATACTGCCCCCCTTCTGCCACAAGCATTAATGAACTTGACAAAAAACTAAATATCAAGTAACTTCGGCAGCTATATTATCACTTTTTTGTGGAACTATGCTTTTAAAAATACAATCTATCAGAACTAAATATGTGTCCCATCTTGTAAGCGGCTTCTAATTAATGGAATAGCTTACAGGCAAGAAAAAGTGACAAAAATTTGTATGTTATGCAGCATCAATGCATGAAAGAAGGAAAAAAATGGGGGGGTGGGCATCCCAAGTATGTTGCCAATGTAAATTAGCCATCTTTTGCATGAGTCAAATGAACTGAGATCCATTCTAAAGCAGTGAACAGACCAGTTCTCTGTATCAGGAAATCCCTTTCCTTATTGTGAGTGTTGCATTTGTCAGAACTCAGAATGTTGCATTTTCTATATTTGACGCATCCATAAAGGATAAAAGAGTAGCTGCAAAATCACAAATATGTCATTATGCTAGTTACACAGAAAATAATCTAAACAGAAAGGAAGGGGGGGGGGGGGGGGGTGGCTACTTGCAACTTAGTTGTACAAAGTGTGAACGAGATAAGTAGCGGGAGTGGATTCAGGTGCAAAACATGAAAAGTAGCCATTCTCAAGCTGTGAAACAGTAGGGAGCCAGAGCATGACTGATATTTCAAGGTAGAAGCAGCAGGAGAAGTGGCACCTTGGTTAGAAGGTTCATGCAACAAGGCTTGTCATGTACACGGCTTATAATATATGTCATAGCATTGAACAGTGTTCGCAATATCGGTAATATCGGCCGATATTATCGATATCGCACGTCAACGATACAAAATCAGTGAGTAATAGCAAAGAAAAGCTTAGTTTCCTGAATATCGGTGATAGTATCAAAAGATAGTGCGAAGTATCGACGATATTGCAATATATCGTGCGATATCAACATTTTTTTTTCTAAAGCCTTTTACAATGTATCAATGATATCTGTCGATATCGACAGATATCGTTGATACCTCGCAGGAAACGCACGCTGCCCTTTCCAAAACCCCAAAAACCGATTTTTTTTTCCCATTTTTTCTTCAGATTTCTCTCTTCAAATAGTAGGTGGATTACAGTCAATACTTTGCTTGGATTTGGGAGAAAAATTACATTTGAAATCATAATCAAGACTTTGTTGCATTTGAGGCCGTTTCTCATTTGGCGAGTAATTTTTCGTTTTGATCCTTTTTTTTCTTTAAATCATATAAAATGACTGTAAAATCATTAAGAAACCTTCCATGGAAACTTCATGTTTTCCATGGAAAATCAAGGATTTCAACCTTCGATTTTGAGATATGAGTGTAGGTGGCCCGATTTGGGGAATTTGAGGAAAATTCAAAATTTCCCCAATTTCTCCAAAATTGCTTGTGATTTGCACTCCAAACATGAAATCAATCATGTATGAGACCTGATCTATTGATTTGTTAACTTTTTTTAAATTTTGGAAAATAAAATTTATTTTAAATTAAATTTAATTAAAAAATATTAAAATATTAATATCTTTTCAAAATCTCCCTTCACCACTTGTCAAATGAGACTAATTTCAACGTATTTAGGAGTTTAATGAAATGATGATCATCACATACACTCTAATTTCGAAACCCGAGTGTAGGCAGCTCGAATTGGGGAATTTTAGAAAAAATTCAAAATGTCCCCAATTTCTCCCTAATTGCTAGCAATGTTGCACTCCAAACATGAAATCAAGCATGTATAAGGCCTGATCTACTTATTTGTTAACTTTTTTTCAAACTTTGAAAAATAAAAAGTATTTTTTAATTAAAATTTAATAAAACATTAAATTATTTTTTTTCAAAATTTCCCTTCAATCAGCTGTCAAATGAGACTAATTTCGAAGTATTTAGGAGTGTTTGATGAAATGATCATCACATACACTCTAATTTCAAAAGTCGGGTGTAGGTGGCCTGATTTGGGGAAATTGGGAAAATTTCAAAATTTCCCCAATTTCTCCCTATTTGATTGTAATGTCGCACTCCTAGCATGATACCAAATATGTATGAGAATTGATCTACTGATTTAATGGATTTTTGTCAATTTTCAAAATAAAAATTATTTTTATTCAAAAAACAATTAAAATTTTAATTTTTTTCAAAATTTATTTTGGATATAGTATCTTGCCTTTGTTAAGAAAATGTTCTTTTGCAGGTAAAATATGTCAAGAGGAAGAGGAGGGAGACAGTCCCATAAATGTTATGAATTCAATTTGAATATAGTTGTATTAGTTCAGTTACACACCACATAGCTTAAAACCCTATACAAAGGAAACCTATTATGTGCACTTTTTTTAAGATGTTGTGATTTAAAAGTGTGTATTAAGGTCTTTTTTAACAATCCCTAACTTTTATTGAAAAATTCAACCAATTTCCCTATGTTTCCCCATGTTTCCCAAAAAGTGGGATAAATTACCCGATACAAATGATATATACCATGCGATAACCGATA
This sequence comes from Magnolia kwangsiensis, assembly GCA_037074715.1. Classification (NCBI taxonomy): domain Eukaryota; kingdom Viridiplantae; phylum Streptophyta; class Magnoliopsida; order Magnoliales; family Magnoliaceae; genus Magnolia; species Magnolia kwangsiensis. The sequence goes on along the minus strand of CM073574.1, from coordinate 125,191,643 downwards.
CATATCTATATCCCAAGGGTGCGATATGTAACGCGATACCGATATTTCGAACACTGGCATTGAATAGATAGGATTTGCACACATGTCATATTAAATTCTAAACTGCGTACAGTATGCATATTTTTACTGGACACATCAGCAATGAATAAGTCGACCACTCATCAACATTGTAATGCCAGCTAAATAGTAGAGATTTGGAACTTCGTCGGCTTAGGCATACACTTCCTAGAAGTAGAGGTTTTCTTTTTCTTTTTCTTTTTTTCGAGAACTCCAAAAAGAGAGTGCATACGGTGAAACTCCAATATAACTGTTTCCTGTTGGTACATTTATGCATGCACAAAGCTAATGAAGTAAGAACTACATTTGGTAGGACTTGTCCACCCATGAATAATGACTCAGAGTATATTTTACTCCAATATAGCCAGAGTTCTTCCCCATTAAATAGTATAAATACTTAACCCAAATATTTCATCTTAAAGGGGATACTCATTAGTAAATGCAACAGGTTATGGATAAGAATATTTTGTCATGGCCAGCATGAGTTTATCCACGACTTCTTTCAAAATGACAATTTCCCAACATCGGCCATAATAAGCAACGTAAGGATCTTACACAACACGTGTGAAGAATATATTTTTCCTTCAGTCCATTCCTGCTGATCCACCTCATGAGGCATCATGATGATGTAGTCGTATAGAAAACCCTCATTGAGGTCAAGAGTGGCCAGGTTTTAGAAGCCCAAGCCCAATTATCATTAGGGCCTAGAGATCAAGCCTGAGAGAGAGAGAGAGAGAGAGAGAGAGAGAGAGCTCACCACGTCAAGGGTGGCAAGGTTGGAGATGACCTTGATGCACCCAAGCCTTACCCAATTATCAATCAGAGAGAGAGAGAGAGAGCTCACCAAGTCAAGGGCGGCAGGGTTAGAGATGACCTTGATGTGCCCAAGCCTTACCCAGATATCAATGACTCTAACTTCTTTTTTTCTGAAAGGTAACACTACCGGGGATTGAACCCTAGAGGTTGGAGCATTCACACACACTACATTGTCTCCACCAACTCATCTAACAAGCAAGAGACATCAATCTGATTTTGGGATGATGAAATTCAAAATTGGTTCCTGGATGGTTTAATTTGAGATAAGGTACGTTTTCTAACTGCATGCGCTTATTCCTTTTTTAAGAGTTAACTGCATGTGCATTAACCACCAAACTCTGCCAACCTATTAAATAACTCCCAACAATAAAAGAGAGATTCACGTGCAATCTCTTGTATGTGAACTTTTAAATTCAATGCTTGCTTTCCCACAAACATGTTAACATCCAAGCTGAATATGGGCCATAACATAAAGATCGTCGAGGGTGAAAACCAGGATTGTCCACTCGTCATGCAAGATACACTGTTGAAATCAATGGAAAACCTATACTTTGACTCTGTTTGTGGTGGTTGCCCACCTAATGCGTCGATTGGTATGATTTTTGCCACAATTTATCTTCATGGTATGGCCCACCTTTTGCATGGCCTGATTTTCCATACGAGTAACATGTTCAACAGAAAAAAAGTGCCGTATCATGTATGTGCTATCAAACTCAATGGAAAACCTATGCTTTGATTCTGTTTATGGCTATGGCACACCTAATAAGTGGATAGGTATGATTTTCGCCACAGGTGATCTTTAAGGTATGATCCAACTTTTGCATGGCTCGGATATCCCATACAAGTTACACGCTCTTCTTTTTCCACCATTGAGATAATGTTTCCAACCCTTCAGTCCTTTCTTGTCCAAAAATGGAATGAGGGTATTGGGCTTCTTCTTTCCTGCTAAAGAAATGAGGGAGGAAAGAAGCATGGTTGAGAAGGAAGAAAGAGGTGTCTGTGTGACACAGAAGAAGAAGGCGCTTGTTCAACCACTGGCCGAAAAAAGGAGAACTTTTATGTTGCAGAATGCCAAAAACAACCTAATAAACCCAAAACCTATGCACATAGAGTCAGTGGTAGTTATGTCATTTAAGATCTAAAACTTTTCCAAGCATATTTGAACGATTGACAAGCCTAGGAGGATAGGGCCAGCCCCCCAACCATCTTTATCCCTTTGGGCCTTAGGAGCTAGCATGGACCCAATCTGCGGGCCAAGCGTTACTAAAGGACAAGCCAAGAAGAGGTCAGGATGGACCAGCTGAACCAGATGAACTACCCAGGGCATTGCTAGCTGTATAGAAAATGCTTCTAACTTGGCACAGTTTATTGAATTTTAGAACCCTGGTCAGTAGACATTTCATGGTATTTTCTTAGTCGATTTCTTCAGCTGCATTATGGTGTTTGAATGGAATATGGACACTCAAAAGCTGCATATCCCAGTCCTCACTTGAGCACTTAATGGAACTAGCTCTGGTTCTAACTCCTTGCCACGATTACTACTAAGTCAAACATTATGGAATTGGCTTGTCGTCCATCCCTGTAATATGTGGAGTGTTGTGGGCAGCCCTACTAATATCATGGCTTGTGTTAGCATGATTAGTACCAAACCGTCGGGTTAAGGTCCTCTCAAGTTCTCATCACCAGTAATGCAAATTAATGTGCTTCATTGATACATTGAAAGGAATTCATCTTGTATTGGATTCATGTTTCTAGCCCACCCATGTAACATCAAGCTTTTTACAGCTAACATCAAGTTGTTTTGCTAATCCAATTCATCTAAACCAATATCCATGTAAAATTTATTGTTGTAACATCAGAAAACCTCCGGCCAGTACTACAACATGGCAATGTAGATGCGTGCTTTTTTCTTTTACAATTGTGCATCCAACAGTACGATCAGTCCTCGAATCGGGCCTGAGCAGATAGATTTTGGGGGCCTAATAATCAAGTGAATACATAGGCAGCAGAGCCCATCCTTTGAACATTGGTAAAAAATCTTTGTGATCAGGGCATGGATAAACCAAGGTTGATGTCTGCCAAGAAGTCAATCATAGAATTTTTGCAACAAACCTGTTAAAAGCTGGTTTTGAGAAGGCCAAGATGATAACGATGATGATCGTGCATTCTTCAATTATTTTATCCCAGTGCCAAAGTAGGAAGCAGTCCTACACAGTTCTACATTTTTTGGTACACAGTTCTAAATAATCAGCAGGCAGGAATATTCGAATGATTCCACCTTCATGTGCTCCTAATTGTATCATTTATTGGTTGTAGTGCAAGGTATGTTTTGGCCAGATATCCACCACACCATGTATGTGAAAATCATCTTCTCCCCCTGGTGGAATATGAATGGGATTTGGTCAACTTTCTAACCAGACAGGACCATAGAGAATCCTTTCTCTATGCATCTCATGGAGAAGTTGCTTCCGATCCAATTCACCAAATCAAACATGTTTTGTGTGCTGGAACACGCATGCATGCATGTGTGTGTGTGTGTATAACTTCTGTTGTGTATGGCTACGTGCATTAGAGACCAAGAACTGCGCCAGTCAAACAAAGTGTGTTTGTTCAAGTTGAAGGCCATAAAAGGGCAAGGGGAAGGCCCTAACAAACATTTTGGAGGTAGTAAGAAAAACTCTGACGACATGTAGATTAACTGAGGATTATTATTATCATCATCATCATCATCATCATCATAATGCATATATTATTATTATTATCATCATCATCATACATATATATAGAGCTTTGCTAAGCGCACACGGGTGTGCAACAAAGCTCATGTACACGCCCCATGTGCCAACATGGCAAATAGGTGCGCAATCCAATCCAATCCATCCATTGGGTTGGTCTGACCTCCTACGTGCTTTCCCAAAAATAAATCTGGTACACTCAGCATGCAAGCCCCAATATTGGAAATAGGTAGATGGGTTGGAAAACTTCAACCATTTTTCAGAGCCATACATTGTTTTGCAAACTGTGGCCCACCTGACCAGTGGATCAACCTGATTTTTGGGCTACGGCTTCCATATAGTGGTTCCTTTATAATGGATGGATCAATCTTGGGCCTACAATGCCATGCTAAGCACATGTGGTGTGCACATGAGCTTTATTGGCCATGCATGCACAGTTAGCAAAGCTCGTGTATTTGTGAAACACTCAAATCCAACTGGTTGGACAAAATAAGCTACCACCCACCAATGGATAAACTTCCAACATGTCAAGCGCTTGAGACATCCACCTCGTCCAATAGGTTGGCCCCATGAGGATCACCTTGTGAAAAAATCAATCCCATCTACTAATCAAGTGGGCAACAACATAGAAAGTAATGTATAGCCACTGATCAATAAAAAAAATAAACGTGTGGTCCACCTTATGAGTGGATGGGGCTGATTTTCACACAAGATGATCCTTGTGTTGGGGCCAACCTGTTGGACAGGTTGGACACCGCACACATGACATAATGAAAGCTATCCACTGGATGGACACACAGGACATAATGAAAGCTATCCACTGGATGGACACACATGACATAATGAAAGCCATCCACTGGATGGACACACATGACATGGTATGTGTATGGCATGCAACCCATCCAAAAGGTGCACCCCACCAAGATGATTGGAAGCCCCAAAACTCAGGCCAAACCAACATCAAGGCGGATCACACCACTAGATGATGGGTAGGCCCTACCTTGCCATTGGGCAGAAAATGGAACAGAACAAACTATTATAACATAAATACACATAAGAAAGGAAGAGGATGCAAAAGAAATATAGCAAAGAAGCTTGTAAATTGCCCGCAAGTCAAGTCATTGAAAGCACTTTAAAACTAATTTTGTTGAGCTTGACCATTTTGTAATCGTTGGGCTAATTGGGTCTCTTTGAGACTCTTACATGCATTTTCCTTTTATCCTAACCACTGAGTAGTCTCTCCATGTTGAGAAGTCACCTTCTTGTAGAAGTGTCCTATCCTTTGATTGGTATCTCATGTCGTAAGAATGCTGATTGTTGGTGAGTCGGTGACCCACCTCATTCACAATCAGGGCTCAAGAAAGTAAAACACTAGCGTGGCTACGTTTTTCCTGCACCTAGAAGCTTCCTTGTTCTTTACCTTGGCAAGCTTCCGTTGTTCTTTACCTTGGCAGTTTCTTGGCATGCTTGTTCTGGTATTGCTCTAAGGAGTGTATTCGTAGAGGTATAAAGATTTGAGTTTGGCATTATATACCATGCATGGTATCCAAAAACGGTTACATAACAGCTGTTACATAACGGTACCGTTACTGAATACTTGATCCTGTGGCCAGAGTATCCACTGATTCCACACTCATTATAGTGGGGATATTGCTATCTCAAGGATGCTATCGTTATTGAGAACTCATCCTTCATTCTTTCAATGTGTTTTCTAAATTCATCTTAACAAACTACAAACTACTCTCCTACAAAAACTCGCACATTTCTGCTGCAACATACCAACTCAGACAAGCTTATATTCACCACATTTACCAAGAGAAATCATAGGCAGAGCATTAAACATCTTTAAGCAATATTTTCTTTTTCTTTTTTTCTTTTTTCTTTTTTTTTTTTTTTTAAAAAAAAAAAAGAGAAGAAGAAGATTGCTGCAAGGCCGTATAAGCATCCATCCTATATAAAGAAGAAGGCAAAATAAAATAAAATTAATTCAAGATGAATATATTTTTTTCGAGGAATAATGACAAACTTTAATTTTCCGAACAAGATTTTATATATAGGAAAATTTCACCTAGGAACCGGCACTCATGAGAACCCATGACAATCTTTTCAGAAACCATCCCTTGTGTTGCAGATATGCAACCCAGGCCATACAAACCCTTAACTTGGATGAAGGGGCATGCAAAAAATCAGGCTCTTTTGCATGTGTGTGTGTCAGACACTTCCACAAGAAACACATCTAACAGGGAATATTTGGCTTGGGTGGTCCCTCAACTTACCAGGGAAGCCAAAAGATTTGAAAAGACCCTACGATGTAATGTGCCAGTGAAGATCGTCTCAATTGCATGACCTTCTCCTACTCCTATCTCATTTAAAAGCATCATCAACTTGAAAGCTAGGAATTCATCATTGCAGCATGGAAGACTGGCCAAACAATCAACAAATATCCAGATGAAATATGCGGCAGAAAAGAATTTCAGGACCAATAAATAATTCATCGACGGTTAGAATTGCAGAAACAGTAGTCGAGACAGCACAGGCATCTTTACCTTTGGGGGGTGGAGGGTTGGCAGATGGTTCAGGGAGGGCATCGACAGGGCGGATCATGGATGAGAGGGCGGCAGTGCGCTTATCATCACGGCAGCCCGTAGTGGCAACACTCCAGTCCTGCACGATGACATCGGTGGCCACGGCAGATGCAGCCTCACGGCGCACAGGAGGAGTGGGTTTGTCGATGCAGCAAGACGTCGTTTTTTCCGCAGTTGTGGCCATTGTAGGGGGTTTGCAAGCTCACTAAATCCGCCGTAGTAGCCCTCACTACAATCTGACATACAGCAAGAGTCTGTACGACGATCTCTCCCTTCCACCCTCACACACCTCTTTCTCTCTTTGACACCCCAAATACAATGCCCTAGGAAAAAACAAACGAGAAGGTTGGCGACAATCTCTGTCTCTCTCTCTCTCTCTCAACAAAACGAAGAATCAAGAACCACGAATTCCCATCTCTCTCTCAGCATAAGGAAAAACCAAAACCCAACCGTAATGAAAAAAGGATCAAAGGAAGGGAGTGCGTGGTTTTCGGGTTTCAAGGGCTTCGTCGGCCTCTCTCTCAAATGCGTAAGCCGGCTGCTGCTGATTTTCTGCGTGGAAATCGGCTGGGCGAGTGCGTACCTTTTATAGCGAGGTGCTGGATTTCACGTGCATTCTTTTATTTAGATAAAGAAGCTTTTTTATTATTAATTATTTAAAAAAGAAAACATGTGATCTGATAAGTGATGACTCGCCCGACTACTTTTCGATGTGTGCTCGCCTTCCCACTTTGGATTTTTGTTAAGGACTGGGCCCCGGTTTGGTTCGGGTTATAATTTTATTAATAAGTTAACCGACGGACCTCACCTGACTACAACTTTTGGGGGCGTTATGAAAATGTGTCCGTTCATGACATCACCTTTTTATAACCGTCAAAATTCGGGTCGTGCCAGGTCTATCAACTTAGACCATGTTCTATTGAAGCAGGGTGCAGTTAGGGGTCGTTTGGCACCATTGACTTGGGACACGGTTTGAGGGGATGAATTCCACCAATGTTTGGCATATAAAGAGACTGGGGGTTTTAAATCCTCTAAAAGAGAGGGTTTGAAATTCAAGATGAAAGCTTGGATTGCATTTAAAATCCACCCGAGAGTTGCATGTATAACATGCGTATCACTAGGCTATTAATCTATTGGTTATGGTTCACTAAAGACATCTCAAAACAATTAGATTATTAATTACATTATTGTAACTACTTTAATATGGTGATCTATGCCACACAAGCATTGCCCATGTAAATCAATGATTAAAAATCATTGGTTAGTTACTCTGAAGTGATCTTGTGCTTGTGGCCCGTCCAAGGCTTGGAATTTCATCATTTTTGGGTAAATTACATATTTCAATGGGCTTATTACAACCATTGTGTCAAACATTGCATACGTACACTAATTATATATAGTAAAATTAATTTAATAATTAAATTCAAAGCCTTATAAATATACTATACATAGCTAGAGCATTGTAATTCTCCAAGGGTTTCCAATGCACACTCCCAAATGGGCCCAATTTTAATAGTAGTGTTATATATCAAGAGAAATGCTCCCATGGTCTTAGAGCATTATAATGCTCCTAGTTGCATCTGTTACTTTGGCAGTCTGGTTGCGTGATTGAAACTTTCTATTAAGTCTAGAATACATTTTATAGAATATTTTATAAAAATTACACCAATTGGATCATCCAAAGTGTTTATGATTTGTTCCTAATTTTATAGTTGTCCTTTTTTTCCAAATCATTGTGGGATGGTTAGGATTTCCCGACAAAAGAATCATTGATTTATGAAATTATTGATTTGGCTTGTTTTGTGTAAATGACCCAGACCATGCTAGTTAAAGGCTAATTATCATATAAGTTAGCTTGTCAATATAGCACATCATTTGCATGATAGCTCATAAAATCTATGTTGAACCTAACATATGAATGAATCAAACAATTGAATAGTCTAAGTATCCCAATGCTACTAGGACCATTATAACATATATTGCTATCAGGATATTACCTTACTTGATTCAAGAAATGCAATTGGAATTAGAATCTTATCTTATCCATTGGGAGAAAAAATAATTAAATCAAATTTATGAACTTTTCATTGATTTAGTCATCGATGAAGTAGTATTGTGATGATTGGAAGGGATTCCATCATCCTACCATGCCCAGAAGACGATGATAAACAATAGGATTTACCAATCTCACAATCTCAAAACAGGAAAGAAGAGATTCAAAACCATCATAGCATTTATTGTAATTTTAATCACAATAAATCATAGAAAACTGAAAATATTCCTTAAAATCAGACTATAAATCAATAAGGTTAAAAAAAATAGGAATCAAAGCAAGAAAATCATCCTAATACACTATAAGCTTTAGCTCTTAGCCATAGCTGTAAGACCTGCATCCTAGCCCGTACCCTTCCGTAGGCCTCCGCGGTCCTCCCGATCGAATTCTGGTGACCTACGATCTGTTATCAGTGATTGCGTGCGATCCTGAGTCGTATTCCGTATTACAAAGTCAGCTCAATTCAAGACTTGTACCTTTACGACCGCGTCGTTATCAGGGTTCCGATGCTGCATCTTGCGCATCGAGACGATACCCGGGCCAGGAGACGTTGGCCATCATTCAGTTCAAGAAAAACACCGCACAATTACAAAATCCAAGAGAACATCACATTAATCTCATCAATCACATCCATCAAGTACACATTACTCCCATCACTCACACTCATTCCCAAGTACAACCACCCTCCCCAAAGTCAACTTTCTCTTACAACAAAGTACACCCATCACTCATTGGCCCATCACACCCTATCCCTCTCTCTTACAACCTCTATCTCTCTCTCATTCTCCAAGCAACCCACGTCCCAACCTCCATGAGAGAGCTTGGTAAGGCCCACCTTCCTACCTCTCATCTCCACCATCCAAGCTTCATCTCGACCGTTGAATCTCATCCATTGGAGCTCTAGAATGTGTTGATGGAAGAAGAAGTCCATGATCAAAGGTGGGTGAGATTTGAGGGCCAACATATGTGGGACCCATCTTGATGTATGTATTATATAGGGAGGGCCCATAGTGGCAGGGTCCCTCCCCTCCTCACTATCTCTCTCTCTCTCTCTTTTTTATGTGTGGCCCACCTTGATTCATTGAATAGATCCACACCATCCATCAGTGGCAACCATCTTACTGTCCACCTGCTGGATGATTTTGGGCAGGCCTAAATGATGGGAAAACATAAGTATCAGTTGATCCAAAACCTTGGTGGGCCACCACGTGGACCCACCTTGGTGTCTTTTCCACGCCGACTATCCAGGCAAGGTATGGGAATGAGGCAGATGCAAATCTCAGGTGGAGCACACCGTGATGTATCTTGCACGTGGGACCACCATGACATGTGTGTTTTATCCTAGCGGTCTAGTCCACTGAATATGGACCCCACTTTGATATATGTATCTAATCCACACCAACCATCCAATTTCGTAGCTCATTTTAGGCGTTGAGCCGAAAAATGAAGTTGAACCGAATCTCTAGCGAGTCATATTATATAGAGAACAGTAGTTTGGGTGATGTAAACTGTTAGAGCCCGCTGTGATGTTTCTGTGCTCCAAAACATACCCAATATTGGGCTCATTGGATCTGTCCAGAGTCCGGGAACCCTGTAGGCAAATTAGATCGCCCTGATGTGGGCCCCACCTATAAAAATCCTTGAAAAAAAAAAATAACATGCAGAGGCTGTTGTTGCCAACGTCCAGAGGACGCTGTAGCAAGCAGCGTCCCGCGGCTTGGAATGAGGCAGGATGGTGGGCCCCCACCACAGGTCCCACCTTGATGTATTTCGAACATCTACACCATGCATTTGATGGGTCTCCTTTAAAGAATGGGTCGCCCCAAAAATCAGCCATACACGGAGCTCAGGTGGTCCAAACTATAGAAAACAGTGGTCAGTTGAATGTCTACCATTGAAACTTCTTTGGGTCCCAGAAGTTTTGGATAAATATGAAATTTGTTTTTCCTCTTTATTTAGGTCTGTGTGACCTTATCAACAGATAGGATGGGAAATAAATGTTATGGTGGGCCCCACGTGGGACCCAATTGTGGAGGGGATTGGATTGGCTGGTGTGCCGCACACCAGCTCTATAGCTGCTGTTTGATGCAGCAGGTTCTGTGGAGCCCACCTTGGTGACGATTGCACCCAGCACGTGGGGCCCTCTTGGATGTATGTGTTACATCCAAACCGTCCATCCAATTGGCAAGCCCGTGTAAGGCCTGAGACTAAAAATGAGGCAGATCTATAAGGTGGACCACACTGCAGAAAATAGTGCGGAGATGAACGGCTACCATTGAAATCCTTTTTGGTACCACAAAAATTCTAGATCAATATGATATTTATTTTTCCTCTTGATCCAGGTCTTTGTGACCTTATGAACAGATTGGATGGAAAATAAACGTTATGGTGGGCCCTGTGATTTGTAAACAATGGAAATCATTATCTTCGTTGTTATTTATGGTGTGATCCAGATGATCTTTCGATCATTATCCCCACTATTATTTGTTGTATGGCCCAGATGATCTTTCGATATGATTCTTTTTTTTTGGAAATGTTCTAAAATGATCTTTAAAATAGATGAATATGCGTAGATGGTGTGACCCCCACTTGATGTATTTGTGAGACCCATTGGTGTGACCCATTGATGCAGCCCACTTGATGTATGTATGAGGCCCATTGGTGTGGCCCATTGATGCGGCCCACTTGATGTATATATTTGGCCCATTAGTGTGACTCATTGATTCAGCCTACTTGATGTGTATAAGGCCCATTGGTGTGGCCTGTTGATGCAACCCACTTGATGCTTATGAAGGCCATTGGTGCGGCCCACTTGATGTATTCGAGGCCCATAGGTTATGGCCTATTATAATGTATTGAGGCCATGGGTTGTGGCCTATTATGATGTATTGAGGCCCATGGGTTATGGCCTATCATGACACATTCAAGGCCCAGGTGGTGCGGCCCATTGTGATGTATTCGAGGCCCATGGGACGTGGCCCATTGTGATATATTTCCAACCCATATGGCGAGGCCCGACTTGATGTATATTAGGCCGGTGTGAGCAGCCCATTGTGATGTATATTAGACTCGTGAGATGTGACCCCACTTGATGTATATGAGGCCCGTGTGATGCAGCCCATTGTGATGTGTATTTGGCCCTTTTATGAGGCCCAAGTGATGTATATTAGGCCTTTGTGTAAGGTCATGGGCCCACAATACATTTGGCTCTATGTGGGCCACTCCTTGGGAGCAATGTTGGTTAAATATCCACATTGAGGGGCAATGATGGTTAAATGTCCTTATTATGACGTTCCCTTAGGCCCTTTGTTAGGCCGATTCCGATTGTTAAGGCCGATTCTGATTATCGAGGCCGATTCCGATTGTCAAGGCTGATTCTAATTATTAGGTCGATTATCGATGCCGATTGTCGATACCGATTACGAGTATGTGACAGCATAGCATCATGATACATTTCCATACATCATCTGCATGTTTATTATGAGATGTGATTAACAATTACATATGTCATAGTACAGATGATTTTTGGGACTCCCTGATAGGTGAAGTTATCCCACATGAGCATATAGCATGCGCAGGATTGATACATGATTGGACTACATGACTCATGCATATTATATTGTGTGATTGTGATTACTGTACGCCCTAGCGACATCAGGGCTGTGACCTGCACAGGCATGTCGTGGATGGCCAGATGGGACACTGAAAATGTTTGGTTCGAGCATCTGGGTACTTTAGATGTCCTTGGGTGAAAGTTCATAAACTTATGAGGCCAGGAGATGCCCCAAAATCTAAAGTAAGTAGATACATGAGCGCATGAGTGCCGAATACCAGAAGGCCACGCCTCCCACTGTATCATGGTCGATTGGAAGGGGATATGGCCTTATCTGCTCGAGTGAGGGGGCTGTAAGCTAAGCTGAATTTGACCAGCTCCCAATGAGTTTACTATTGATGAGCTGTGTAGGCATTAATATACTACTGGCAGGCGTGTAGTGAGGTCTTTTCCACTCGTTAGGTTGCGCGGCCGGCCGGGGCGGTAGTCATCTTGGAGTATACTAGACCCCGATGATGATCCTAGAGATGTACGGTACTAATATGTGAATTTATTGAGTAGGAGTTGTATACTCATTCATTCATTCATTCACTATTCACTTGGGCTAGTGGAGCGCAACTAATTATTATGTACCTTCGTAATGGTAAGGATTTCGGTTAGGGCGCACGACTAACTTGAGATCAAGAGTCTACTATATTGAGTCTGGCTATCCAAATTTAGGTATGAGACTGGTTTGGATATAAGTCCCTTGTGATAGACCTCATGGCCTGCAATACTACGTACTATCATCCCAACTTCACTCCAGCTTGGTCATTTCATTCGCACCACATATTGCATTGCATCCGCAATATTTAGCATTTTGGGTTGCCATGTTTCTACATTGATATGGCCGTTAGCATTTATGCCTTGAATTGTATAGCCTTGATACTGTTAATTGCACTCATGGCTTACCAGTATGTTTCCGCTTACTTTGATATTGTACGATTTATAGATTACCAGTATTGACATTGTATGATTATGGCGTTGTATTTGTTGCTTGGCACTTATCTTGCACGCACACTTTCACTACCCTCTAAGCTTTCTATAAAGCTTATGTACGATAAATGTGTGCTGGTGATGTTAGGTTGCAGCAGCGTTGAACTTGGAGCGTGCAGTGGACTCCTGAAGCTTTGATTATCGATATATATATATTTCCCTTTCGGCATTGTATTCAAATGTTTATATTAGTAGATATATGATGATGATGTTGCTTTTGTGATTTCGGTAAACTTGTGGTTATGCTTCTTATGAGATAAATGTACGTTAGAAAATCCTCCTTGTAGGATCCTAGGATCGAAATCTCGTGTATGGGCGCTAGAAGCCAAGAATGGGGTACTATGGAAGTTGTCAGCACCAGATTCGGCGATCGAGAATTTTGTGAACCCAGTTTCTAAGTTTGGGGCGTGACAATAGCTAAGAGGTTTAACTAACGATAAACATGATTAGATCTAAATCTCCTAAAGAAAATATTAAAAATAAACAAGGAAGAAAAACTCTTGGGAGGTTGCTCCACCCTTTGACTCTACTCCTTGAAACCTAATTCATGTCTAAAACTCCTCAAAGAACTCATATTTATAGCCTTTGTCCAACCGTCTTTGAAAACTGTCTCAAATTTACACAATCTGCGTAACGCCTTTGATGTCATCGAACGTAACTTAAATCTGAAAGTCACGCTTTTTCACACTACATAATGCCTTTCACATTGCATAACTATTCATGTCATTAAACATACCTTCGATGTCATCGAACACTCCTTTGATATCATCGAACGGTGTTCGAATAATTGAGAATATGTTCAGAGTGTTCCAGCGAGTTGCTCTAAAAATCCATAAAAATCTTAATGTCATCGAACTGTCTTCGATGTCATCAATCAGGTTTTCGAGCAATCGAATAGGGTTTCGATTTCATCGAGAACTGCATCCAATTTTTTCAGCAACCAAACTCAATTTTCATGTAATTCTTCAATGTCATCGACCCGTGTTTGATATCATCGAGCACTTGCTTCGATGTTATCGAACGGCGGTCGATGACATAGACAGTGAAGTTCAGGTTCCATGAATTTTTACACTTTACACTTTTGACTTCTTTCCTTCTCCATTTGGTTTCCTTCAATCTTAGGGTCTTGAAATCTTCAATCTTGGTCTTTTAAAATTCATCCCTTGGCGTGGTGATTCTTAAGCATCAAATTCAAGCTTTTAACATTTTTTCAATTCAAGCTCTCATATTCACCTTACAATACAAACATGTATAAAATATACTCATTAAGTATCATCATGTTCATAAAACTAAGATATAAACTGGAGAAAATATACAATATTTACTACTCAACACACCCCCCAACCAACATTTTACTAGTCCCGAGCAAAACATGCGTGACATAATATTCAATTCTTAATGTTCAAACCTCTTTCCGAAAATAATCTTTTGTGCAAACAAGTATGAATAAATGTAATTCAAAGAAGCGAGAGTGAAAATTTGAAAACCTAGAAACGAATCACCCGAGTAATCAATCGAATAGGTTCTTTATTAATCACTTAGGAGCGTAAGTTCATGTATCAAGTTTTTTCAATAATTAGTGAATTCCAACTTACTTTCCATAACTTTCATAATGTTAGTCATGCTCATCACCTCAAGATTGTTTGAATAATCAAGTGTTTATTTCGAACTTATCCCCCTTTTTTCTTTTTATTTCGGTTTTTTATTTTATATCGACGGTCACTTTTATTTATTCATTCTTTTTAGTCTTTTCATCTTACATTCTTTCCAAACTTTTTATTTTTTTCATTCTTTTCCAGTCTTTTCATCATACATGATATTTTTGTCGATCTCTCTGTTTTTTAACTGGGTTTTTTTTTAAGTGTCCTGGTTTGTCAATTAGTGTGAGTGTTGAGTCAATGAGTCAATGAGTCAAGTGGGCCCCATATGAAGATTGTTCAAGATATTACCTCAACCGGATGTGTGTTCAGAGCTCATCATAGGTAAACTTAGCCTCACATCGTATGTCCCAAAATACTCAGGTATATAAATTCTTAAAAAGCTTAGAACAACATAGGAGTATAAGTATGAAAATTAATTTTGCAAACAGAAAAATTCTCTAAGTTTTCAACTTTCTTCGATGTATCGAGCTTACATCGATGATATCGAATAATTATTTTTGATGACATTGATACATCCTCGATGACATCGAATTGAGGTCTTTTATGTCCAATAACCAACATGATATTTGGACAATATTCTCGATGAATCGACCGAGTTTCAATGACATCAGAATTCAAATTCCGATGACATCGAGCAAGGTTCAATGTCATCGAATATAGGCTAGTCTATGTCCAGCAAGCTTTAAAGGTAAATCGAGAATTTCATCGATAACTCAAAAGCAGCCTTGATGACACCGAAATTCAAATCCCGGTGACATCGAGGGAGATTCGATGTCATCGAATTCGGACAAGTTATGACCAGCAAGTTTATAGGAAAATCATTTAGCTATGATCGAAGAATCAAGCTACCCTCGATAACATCGAAATTCAAATCTTGATCATATCGAAACTAGGTCGATGACATCGATTTCAGATAAAGGAATGTCCAACAATCTCTCAAGGAAAATCTTTTGGAAAGATCGATGTATCGAACTAGGGTTCGATATCATCAACATTTGAAATCCGATAACATCGAAGTATGCTCGAGGACATCGAAGCCAGCCTGTTCATGTCCAGCAAGCTTTCTTAAAATATTCATTGAAAAGATCGATGTATCGAAACCACTGTCGATGATATCAAAATTTAAAATTTGATAACTTCAACAAATGTTCGATGACATCGATCTTCAGTAAAAAAAGGTCCAGGTATATACTTCAGTTGAGTTTGTATCATCGAACCTTAATTCAATGGAATCGAAAGTATATGTTCGATGAGATCGAAGCAGGTCCGAAGATATCGAACTCAGTCAGAAACTGACAACTTTATTTCCATTGGATCTTTTTGCCTATATAAGGGGAGCTTGCCCTTGGTAGCTGGATTGAGAAAAAGGAGAGAGTGCTTTGAGAGTGTTATTGCCTATCATCTATTCTAAGCCCTTTTCTTATAAGGATTTCATCCTTCAATTCACCCTCATCACTGATATTCAATAGAGTGGATTGGTGAATGAACTTCTTCATTCAAGGATCTTCCGATTACCACCTTAATGGAAAATCATTGAGCTGGGATCCCTTGAATGCTTTACCACCTCAGAATCTCTCCATCGCTTTAATAGGTAATATTTATTAGAGTAAATTCCAAGATAACCTTGACCCAACTCGTCACCTTTATTGGAATATCATCAAGTGTTGCGGATCAAGGGAGCTGAAGAATGTTCATCATCTAGGAGGAGATCTTCATCAATGTGCTTAATGGAGCTCACCTACTTATCTGTAAGTTATTAGAGTCCAGAGACCCTGTTGATCATTCCTGGTGTAGGTTTGGGTCAAAGGCGCTTCTCACCCCTTACAAGTCCTCATAGGAAGCCTTCAATGGGAGAGTACGTGTGGGTATTGTGTGTTGACCCTTGCTCTTATATAGGGCATAAACTCTAGGTTCCTTGTGTGGATTCTTGGTCTGTGTGGCCTAAAACTTAGGTTCCTTGTGTGGATCTTTGGCCTGTGTGGCCTAAAACTTAGGTTCCTTGTGTGGATCCTTAGCCTGTGTGGCTTAAAACTTAGGTTCCTTTTTTGGATCCTTGGCCTTTATGGCCTAAAACCCTAGGTTCCTTGTGTGTATCCTTTACTCTTGTGTAGGGCATAAAAGTGCCTTTGTGTAGGCACGTTTAGGTATCTTGTGTAGGTCCTAGAGTCAATCTTGTGTAGATTGTAAAGGTTAGAGGTGAACTTGATTTAAAACCTCCGTTAGTGAAATCTGGTATACTCAAAGGTTAAGTGCATCTGCCGGGAGTGGAGTAAGCACGTATCTGAACCACTATAAATGACTGTGTTTGGGATTGTTATTTGCATATTACTCTATTGTGTTTACTTTGAATGTTCTCATGAAGCATGTTAACATGATTATTTGGAACTGATAAGAATCACATCCTACATACAGTCACATAGTTCATTCATCATAGACTAAGTTTATATATTTGTTAAATATTGAATAGTCTTGTGATTGGACCCTCTATTTGGCTTGGAAGCCATTAGAGTTAAATTGAAGATATCTTTGAAAGTGCTCTGGTTTACCAATTAGCATGAGTGTTGAGTTAGCAAGACAAGTGAGCTCTATAGGAAGATCATTCAAACGTTTGCCTCAACTGGATGTGGCTTCAGATATCTACAAAGGTAAACTTAGCCCACATCCCATGTCCCAAAACACCAGGTATATAAAACCCTTAAAAATGGTTAGAACAACATAGGAAAATCTCTAAGTTTTTAGCCTTTGTTGATTTATTGATAGTGCTTCGATGAAATCGGACTTTGTTATCAATGTCCTCGAAACTCACTCGATGTTATCACTATAAGAAAACGGGCAAAGGCTACGGCCAAAAACCGTAGAAAAAGACCTTTTGCTACGGATATAATCTGTAGCACGTCCATCGCTATTGGTGGGGTAGCTAAAGGTATAGCTACGGATTATATCCGTAGCTATATGTACCAATAACAATGAATTATATCCGTAGCAATAGATACCAATAGCTACAGATTATATCCGTAGCAATACCTTTAGCTACCCCACCAATAGCGACGGACGTACTACGGATCATATCCGTAACAAAAAGTAATTTATCCGTAGCGATAGATACCGATAACACCAATAATATCCGTAGCAATAAATACCAATAGCTACGGAAAAAAGTCGTAGCTATGGCTACAGATTATATTTGTAGTTATTTTTTTTTAATTGTAATAATACGACCTGTTTCCATTACAAGAACCTGCTGTGATTGATAACTCATCTAAGCTTAATGCTGATAGAAATAGTACATAAAATGCAATCAGAAAAAAAAAAACGATGCATTCATTACAAATAGCAATTAAATCATACAATGCATCCTACATTCACATTTCTAAATAAATAATATTTAACTTTGCTTAACCTATCATAAGAATTACAACTAAGGTGCCCTCATGTGCAAGAAACAAATACACTCCAACACAGTAAACACCCTCCATATGCATTCAATAATGCTCACATTTTTATAGAATTTTCTTCCTTCAGACGGTCAATTTCAGCAAATGCAGAAGATAGAGCTTCTTTTTTCCTTGAAACTGCAGATATAACTTCTGTCGACTTCGACACAAGATCACTTTCAAGTTCTGAAACCCTTCCCTTGAGAAAATGAATTTCATTCTCCACTGACTTCTTTAGCTTGTCAGCCTGTATAAAACAACATTTGTAGACACAATCAAACATGCATGTCTTTGTACACATCTCAAAAGGAAGAAAGACAAAAAAAAAAAATAGTTACATATGAAGAAATAAAAAATGTACCTATAAATCTTCTAAACTATGACAAAATTCAACATGAGTAATGTGTTCAAACCTAATATAGACTTTTAAACTCAAAACCTAGGTTTAGGTTAAGGTTATAGGTTTAGGTTTAGGTTTAGGTTTAAGTTTTAGTTTTAGGTTTTAGGTTTAGGTTAAGGTTATAGGTTTGGGTTAGGTTTAGGTTATAGGTTATAAGTAATAGCTTTAAGGAATTGAGAATAAGTTAAGGTTTAGGTTTAGGAAATCGGGTTCGGGTTCTGGATCGGGTTTGGGTTTGCGTTTTCAAGTTTAGGTTTAGGTTTAGGTTAGGGAGTTGAGATTAGGATTAGGTGTAGGTTTAGGTTTAGAGTTGAGATTAGGATTAGGTGTAGGTTTAGGTTTAGGGATTTGAGAATACATTTAGGTTTTAGGTTTAGGTTTAGGTTTTAGGTTATAGGTTTAAGTTATAGGTTTAGGTTGTAAGTTTAGGTTTAAGGTTAGGTTATAATTTTAGGTTATAGGTTATAGGTTTTGGTTTAGGTTATAGGTTTTGGTTTAGGTTAAGGTTATAGGTTTAGGTTTAGGTTATAAGTTATAGGGTAAAGCTTTAAGGAATTGATAATAGGTTAAGGTTTAAGTTTAGAAAATTGGGTTTGGGTTTGAGATCGGGTTTAGTTTGGATTTTCAAGTTTAGGTTTAGCTTAAGGAGTAGATATTAGGATTAAGTGAAGGTTTAGGTTTAAGGATTTGAGAATACATTTAGGTTTTAGGTTTAGGTTTAGGTTTTAGGTTTAGGTTAAGGTTATGGGTTTAGGTGTAACACCCTGAAAATCGGGAGTCGTGTATAAACTCAACTCTCGAGTTCCAGACCGTCACTTATGCAACAAAAATGATTATGATTCAATGTTGTCTGATTTAAAGCATTCACATGAGTAAAAGTATACCAAAACTGCAATTCATACTCCAGATCCAGTGATAAAAGCAAGCGGAAGACTAAACAATATATATATCACTGTAAGGAAAAACAAAGTAGATCTCATCTGTCTCTAAAGTATGAATACATCTTTGAGTCTCATATACATATACATGAACAAATCAAATGTTCAAAATAGTCCCACTGAAGTCCCATCAACCCAGTTCGCCTACGCAAAGCCATCATGATACTGCATGTACAAGAACTCATCCTGGTCCTCGTCGAAGTCTGGCTCTGCCTCCTGGATCTCAGCCTCACCTGCATCTACAACAGGGTCTGGTGGGTGTTGCAAATACCATCCCGTAACGTGGGAGTGAGTGATCAACTTAGTGGAATCATAGAGCAAAGATTAGCATGTTCACAAATCAATCATGCGATAATAGTAAAGCAGTAAATCAAACAATCCTAATACTGTTGTTAATGCAAGATGACATGACGTGATGTATGCCCTCACCGACGATCTCCCTCATACGGCACCATCTTACGACCGCAGCATGCAATCGACCCTCAAGTGCTCCACATCTTCCAGGCACATGCAATGGTATGGTGATATGATTTCTGAGTTATTATTAGTCCATTCAAACAGCAGGATTGAGAAACTAAGGTACTTCTCTTGTATCAATCCCAACACAGATCCTGTATAGGGTCGTCACTCCTAGTAATCTCATACGATGTATATTTTGTAGGTCGTTGCAAGGGCTGTCAGGGCTGTTGCTCGCACTCGTTGCACCGCTCCCCCATCACCTTATCAATACAGGCCTACTGTACTCTACTGCTACTGAAGGGTCGTCGCCTCTCGTAGATTCAGAATACGCTCGCGGTCACTACAAAGGACTCGTCGCCTGATCAGTGTAGGCCGACAGCTAGAATATAGTGTCTCATACCACCATAATCTGCTCACGAGACTAGGTGCTCACTGGTCACTATGGGGAGGTTTGTGGCCCCAGCGTAGGCCGACAGCTCGACCACGGTGTCCCATACCACCATGCCCGGCTCATGAGTCTTCGTGGATCAAGGTACCATGGTTAACAGGGTTCACAATGGTAAGTTCAGTACCCTAGGTTAAAGCAGTTATGACTCATACAAGGTGAACATACATCGGTCAGTCGAGTTACTTGACGGGCTTGACTAGTGCGATCGCATCTCAAGAACGACATGAAGTGCGTAAAACACTTTGCGTGGCCTAACCACTGCCGCCAACTCCAAACACGACTCGCGTTCATCGACGCGTCATTCGTGGTTAAGACCAGCCAGCCACGAATTCGCTTGGTTACCGACTGCCTGGACTAAGTCTAGTCCCAAACAATTATGGAATCACATCAGCAATCGATGTAAGAGTATTGGAATTTGAAATACAATCATGTGAGCATGTTAACACATGTTATAACATTCAACTTAAGTAAATCTTCAAGCACATATATTTCATGCATGTAATGAAATCATGCATATAGTCAACATGTAGGAAATCATTTAGGTGAGCATATAAATTGAGAAATCAAACTCAAACTATTTCATAACATCATTTAATTTAATACATACTAATACAAGCATTTATACAAACACATACACTACACACTTAAGTCTACATATAGCATGTCGACCCGAAGTGCGCAATTAGGCGAATCTCTTCGCCAAACTAATTATGCACGTATTCCTAACTTTCTAATGCGACAACAAACCATGTCAATCACATCAGCAAAATATGAATGTAAACTGTACTTCCTATAAATGACTAAAATGCCCTAAATCTCATATTCTTCGTTGATTTACGAAACAGGAAACGGATAGCATGTTGTACATGTCAAACGGTGATGCCGTCAATAATCTACTATTAAACGACATTGAAAGTGTTGGAAATCGTCAATCAAAGCGTCTAAAATCCTTACCTAGTCTCTCATAGACGTGTTGTTTCGAACGGAGCGTATACGCTTCGTCAACGGCGATAAGAGAACCTGTTTTACAAGATCTATTGGTTAAAAAGCTATGGATCTTAGTGATCCTTAAATCAGCAACTTTTAGGGTTGTTTCATACCTGAAAACGTGGAAGAATCACCGGCTTGGTGATCAGGAAGGGTTGCTTAGGCACTAGCAACAGGCGGCTCGAAGGCTGGAGAAATCTATCCCACTCTCTCTCACAAACTCTCACCTTTTCTCTCTCCCAAATTTAGGGTTTCTTGCAATTTCGGATGGGAGAGAGGAGTGAGGGTTTCAACCCCTTTTATAAGCCTAAAAACGCCCGAAATAGGCTCCGGTACAAAGTTTACTTAGTGCATATCCAATTCGGGGCTGTTTCGGTCCAAAAGATGCTTTCTGGTGGTCCCCTGGTCGAATGCAATCGAACTTAAGCTCATGCGTACTAGATCTATCACGTATTAAGTTTTCAGTCCGGCAGGGTTCGCAGATCGCACGTGGCGGACCAGTTTCAGTTCAGCGGTCACCGCACGTAGATTAGGGCTGAAAGTCTCATGATATAAAATAAAAATTTCTCCTGATCCGAGGGTGTAATCTGGCTGAATTCTGATGGTCAGAACGCTCAATACTGACGCGTCAAGTCGTGTTCCAGATTTGAATTTAAAATTCCAATTCTGTCCCTATTCGCACTCTCTTCGGTCCGGGCTCAATGAAATAGCCTGTGATTATCGGTTTGACTTGATTTTCGAAATGAATGTCAAGTCCAGCTAGGCGGTTCTAACGGTCTAAGATAGGAGGTATCGGACTTTCGACGCGCGGTCTAGATCCAATACAAAGATTCAAAGTGGTCTAGAGAACAAACCTGCTTAGAGTTTGGTCCGAGGTTATAGAGTATTATAGGGTCGTTTGTTCTACGATTTGGGTCTTGTAGAACGTATTTAAAGTGATCAGGGACTATTTTCTAGCTACTCTAGCGTTGCGCTAGCTAACTTAGTCATTTTTTCTAAAAGAATTAATTCTACGCAATTTCGGGTCGAGTTGGTACTCGAACCCAAGTATGGATTTTTCACGGGTGTTACATTAGGTGTAGGTTATAGGTTATAGGTTATAGCTTTAGGGAATTGAGAATAGGTTATAGGTTTAGAAAATCGAGTTCGGGTTTGGGATCAGGTTTAGGATCGGGTTTAGGTTATAGGTTTAGGTTTAGGTTATTGGTTATAGGTTTAGGTTACAGGTTTAAGTTTAGGTTTAGGTTAGGTTATAGGTTATAGGTTAAAGTTTAGGTTATAGGTTTAGGTTATAGGTTATAGCTTTAGGGAATTGAGAATAGGTTAAGGTTTAGGTTTAGGAAATCGAGTTCAGGTTCAGGATCGGGTTTAGGTTTGGGTTTTCAAGTTTAGGTTTAGGTTTAGGTTAGATAGTTGAAATTAGGATTAGGTATAGGTTTAGGTTTAGGTTAGGGAGTTGAGATTAGGATTAGGTGTAGCTTTAGGTTTAGGGATTTAAGAATACATATAGGTTTTAGGTTTAGGTTTAGGTTGTAGGTTTAGGTTTTAGGTTTAGGTTAAGGTTAGGTTATAGGTTAAAAGTTTAGGTTATAGGTTAAAAGTTTAGGTTATACGTTATAGGTTATAGGTTAAGGTTTAGGTTATATGTTTTGGTTTAGGTTAAGGTTATAGGTTATAGGTTTAGGTTTAGGGTATAGGTTATAGGTTATAGGCTATAGGTTAAAGCTTTAGGGAATTGAGAATAGGTTAAGGCTTAGGTTTAGGAAATCGGGTTCGGGTTTGAGATCAGGTTTAGTTTGAGTTTCAAGTTTAGGTTTAGGTTAAGGAGTTGAGATTAGGATTAGGTGTAGGTTTAGGTTTAAGGATTTAAGAATACATTTAGGTTATAGGTTTAGGTTAAGGTTTTAGGTTATAGGTTAAGGTTTAGGTTAAGGTTAGGTTATAGGATATAAGTTTAGGTCATAGGTTATAGGTTAAGGTTTAGGTCATAGGTTTTGGTTCAGGTTTAGGTTATAAGTTTAGGTTTAGGTTTAGGTTTAGGTTAAGGTTAAGGTTAAGGTTTAGGTTTAGGTTATAAGTTATAGCTTTAGTGAATTGAGAATAGGTTAAGGTTTAGGTCAACATCCGGATAGCTCCGATGCACATCCGGATCTACTTTATCAATTTTGAGATAATATATAAACATGGGCATGTCCAAATGGCCAGGCTACTTCATCAATGAATCATATAGTATGAAGGAAAGAAAACTCACCAATTTAGCTAGCAAGGAGAGAGTGTGAGTGCTTGGAATGTCACCCTTTCTTTGAATAATGGATGCATAATCCACAATGCAATCTGAGAATGAGTAAGTTTTTCCTGAGAATCTACATACATATGAACCTGTAGAAAGTAAGCAACAAGAAACATTTGTCATTTGATACACGTGGCATATAATTCAGTTGAAGTTGGTATAAAAGCTTAGAAATTACTTACAAATTACACGTGGCATATAATTGTAAATTTGTAATCGAAGTTTTGTCATTTGATACAATAACTTCTAAGTCAAAATATGTAACAAAGATGTACTAATAAAGGTGAATTAAGTCCCAGATGGGCTAAAGAAAAAGCAGGAATTAGAGGGTCTTAGTGCACATGTGCAATGCCTTCCTGTCTTCCCAAATCTTTACCTGTTGCAAACCAACAAATCAAGATGATACGTGAAGGTTACAATTCATATAGAATATTTCAAAAATGGCAAGATTATCTTAAATAAGTTACTTATCTACTGCTGTAAATGAAACAATGAAACAACTAGTGCCATAACTAGATAGTCTTTTAACTATTAATTTAATACAATTAGAGAAATATGGAAGAAAATTTAAAACTTAGTCATAGCTGATGAACGTAAGTTCAACAAATCAAGCTTCAGAAGAAACCTTCCATGCAGGTTTCAAAACCTGAACCACTTAGTTCAACCCTGCTCAACCATGAGCAACCATGTCAATGGTGCACTTAGGATGAGATGTGAAGACATAAACCCATTCAAACCAGTTTTTACCAGTAACGTTATCAACGAGATGGTAATACCCACACTTTCATGCCTTGCTTAAACTGAGGTATGAGCAGAAATACTTGGTAGACAATTACAATGTTATTTTATTCAGAATAGATATCATGTACTGTCTTCCACAATTCTGTGGAAACCTCAAGAAGAGTACTGTTATTCACCTATCTTTCAATACTGTTTATCCTTAAGAATCTTCTTTCATCCACTGCTTCAAATCATCTTCTGATTGTGCATCTCTGAAAATAAAGTCAAGTCTATACCTACTGCCTAGAAACAACTCAATGATTTTTAACTTTCTTGTTGAAACACGAATATTAATGTTCTCCACCATGCTAGAGTTTAAAGAAGAAAAAATTTCATTTCAACAACTGTTTAGGATATCCACACGGTCGGTAGAAATATTTTGAGCAAAGTTCACTTACCTGAGGGTAAAGATCACAGCTTCCCAACTCCTTCACAGCCAAAGGCAATCGTTCTCCATCTGTAACCTGAGAAGTTGAGTAAATGGCAATGTTACCATGTTAACTTCAGTAGAATACAACTTTAACTTTGATATAGTACATGTCTTGCAAAAAGATAAAATACAAGGTGAACTAACCTCAAAATCTTCCTCCACAGTCTTGATGTTCATAGTTTGAATTTCATTATGCTTAGCCCATATGATCTTGCCACTATTGTCCATACTAGCAATTGGTTCTTCTCGACCAATTTTTATCATAATGGTTCCTTCATCATATCCAATTACAACCCTATACACAAAACAAAGACATACATCTTTAAGCAAGTAGACAACTTTAGGACGAGTTACTTGAACCTATTTCTTCTTGAATAGTATACCACTCAATAAGCTTTAATGAATAGTGAACACAACTTTTGTAAAATAGAACTAGTTGCATCATTCTCTTAAGCAAAATAATAAATATCTACATACTATGATGCCATGAAACCAATGATTGCAAACCACCTTGAACTATCTATTAATTGTTGAGAACCAAAATTTCTTGCTGTAACTTAAAACTTATTGGCAGGAAGAGAATGAAAAAGACAATGGTTAAAACACTCACCGGTGCGAACCTTTCATATATCCAACAACCCACACTCATTCAAGACCATAATTCAAAGTGTTCTCAAGTCTATACAGTCAAGAAACCAACCCAAAATTAATGTCATAACTCAAGCTAAACTTTTTTGCTTTATATGTTATGTGAAACACTACTCACAAAGCAAAGCAGAAGGCAACATATGCTCACACATAACAGTTATAGAAAAGTGATCAAGCTTAGGTCTGGCTACTACCAGTGCTTTAATGTCCACATTTCAATATCAATTTATTAAAATAGCATTTTCGTGAGAAATTGCTACTCAATGTGAAGGCTATAGACTGTTGGATATTCATAATCCCACAATCACAATTTAAAGAAGCAAGTAATATATGAAGCAATTTCAACAAATAGAAACACCTAAAATCAAGAATTAGATCCTACAACGTAGATATGGATGGCATTACACCAGCCGATATTTGATTAGGATCATTAACAACATAGCATAATGCTAATCATAAGAGCATCACATCTGACAGATTTGAGAAAGTACTTCTCGAAGTCTAGAGTCTCTCCTTAAGAAAACATCGGTTCACAATATTTATATTTAACTTACAATTGAGAAGACTCGGAAGTCAGAACTTGTAGTTCCTTCACAATTTTGACCATGCATCTAATCTAGCTCAACCCTTAAAAACTCTTTAAAACTAGCATATCTCTCTTTAAAAAAAAAAATAAAATTTTAAAAAATTAAAAAAACACTCTTTGAATCTAGAAACATGAAAGGACCTATTACCATCCACCATTTTCCTAACAAGGCTATATTGGAAGTTTGAAACTAATAGCTCCAGGCAGAAAGGGTCCTTGACTCTTAGAGATTCCATAAGAACATCCCAGGAAACAACACAAGTTGCCATTTTATGCAATTTGAGTCATTAATATAACATTAACGAGTCTTAATAGAAAGAATACAAGGACAACTTCTCAAGCAATTAAGTTGTTGAGCATGAGATTTCAGAATAGTAACAAAGTAGTTGCAGGTGACAAATACTTGGAAAGTACATGCAGTAAAAACAACATTTTACCAAAAATAAAAGTAAAAAAAAATCATTTCCTCATTTTTTCCTCAAGGTCAAGTAGGAATTAAAGGTAAGTAATCCAAAGTATTTTGATGTTTGAAATGCTTATACTTCTTGAATCACAATTATTTCTTTAATTTTAAGAGCTTCATATATCTAGTGCATTAAAATATATGAAAAGCATTCTAATATGGAAGGAATTACCTCTCAAAAAAGAATAATTGGAAGGAATACAGAACTAGAATCTCTGGATATTAGAGTACTTGAGTAAAAGTAGTATGTGTACATATTCAAACAAACTAACCTCACAAATTTCTCCTCTTGATGATACATAACACTAGCTTCTTTGCCTTATAGGGTCCAATATGGTGATTCAACCTTGGAACTATCAAAGACAATAAGGGTATTCCAAGCAATAGATGTATTCAGTGATCATTCAAAAGTTCAACTGCCAGCCCTTGAGAAAGATTAACCTCAAATGTACAACTTCCCACCTTCCTCTAGTTTAGAATGTGCATGGTAAAGGGCTGTCTGGTAAAAAAATGACTCAAGCTGTAAAATGAGGCAGATGGAGCAAGTCTTAATTAATAATTAACAACACTAGATACAATCCGTTTGACAGAAAATAAATGAAATGGCTATCTAAGTGAATACTTGGTTCATATCATGCAACCTTAGCATGTGTGTCCACTCATCAGCTCTTCAACAGTGACCTAAATAATCTAACATGGTTTAGTCCAATGAAACTATGCTGATTGACCATCCTAACCACTAAAATGGTGTCCATTGAATGGGTGGATAAAAATCATTGGTATCCATCAATAGGCAAGTCAGATGTTTAAGATCAAATAATTAGTGTGATATTTAGGGACAACTCCATCAAGAATAGGGCCAACCACCCAAGATTTGGATAGTCTCTAGATTGCCAAATATGAATGTCATATGTATAGTCAATGGGTGATGACACTTAAAACTAGAAAATGTAGCAAGAGAAAAACCATAAGACAAATGGAACTCACCTAGCTCTTGGTGAAACCCAACAAGCAACCTACTTCCCAATGCCACGAGCTCCTCGAATTTTGTAATCCTGTGATAGAAGGGCATTTTCTTACTCACGGCATTCAACAAATAAATGACATGATTGCATAAGATTAAGAAGGGAAAAAGAAAAAAAAATGCTCTAGAAGGAAAGGTTTATGCATCACAAAATTGAGCAGAGAAACAAAATAGGTGCAAGCATCATCTTAAAACAGTTGTATAATAGGTCCCATTGTGGATTGTTCATATTCAAAAGAAGCATTTTCGAAGAATCAATTAAGCTGAAACAGCCACAAAAATGCACAAAAAAGGAATCCAAAAATCAGGCCGATATAAAACTTAGGTGGGCCATACCATAAGAAACAAAAGGGATTTAATGCCTACCATTGGAAACTTTTTGGGTGCCATGAAAGTTTTGTATCGGAATGATATTTGTACCTATACTTTATTTGAGTGGTAATAAGCATATGAACGGTTTAGATGGTTAGCTCCAGGAAGGTTTCAATGGCGGATGTTTCCATTCTAGTTGTTTCTTGTGGTGAGGCCCACCTGAATTTTGTATCCACCTGAGTGATTATTGCCTAAACCATTTACACATGTCAACAACAAGGGAAATGAAAAGATCAAATAGAATTTCAAGATGATGTAAACAAAATTTCATCCCAATTACACAACTACAATACAAGACCAATAAGCAAACCTTTACCATTCTTGTGATAAACATTGAATCCTTGAACATCAATATGATGCTTTGCATCTTTTACAAAGCCAATTGTCACCTCAGCAAACATCTAACACCACAACAGATTGAAAGTCTTTAGACTTTCATAACCTATTTCTGAAGAACTTCACAATCTTCAGTGCCAATTACAAGTTACAGAGAAAAAAAAAGACTTGAATTTCAAGAACTAGGTGCTTGTGAGAACTGGGTGTGCAGCCAACTAACCCAAACATAAACTCCAAAGAAATTTCAAGAATTTAACCAAATCATGCCCAATGCCATATCAATAGAAACCAAGATATCTAATAAAATAGCGGAAAAGGTAGAAAGCTAAAATATGAACGGAGAGGATTGGGAGAAAAGAATTGCAACTCACCTCGGCATGTCACCTTGAAGCACTGACACCTTTTAGATCTTGTATCAATGACACAATTTTAGATTACAAGCCTGCTTTCTACCATAAACAAAAAGGAAAACAAAGAGAAAAATGTCTGATGTCAAAAGAGTACCTTAAAACCCTTCCTCAGCTTGGTTTAAAAGCTCATCTGAAGAAGAATAGGAAGAAGAGCCATAAGGATCCAGTTATTTAACTATAGATAAGTCGCCTACTCACAATAATTCCAGACCAGACCCACATGCCAAAATTACTGCATTATGTCTGCTAAGCTGATTGGGAGTGGCATGAGAGATTTCTGATAGTTGGAAAATACTGGAACTCCAGTACTCCACCATCGGAAGCAACAGTCGACTGACCACTAAAACTGATGCCGCCCATTGTTGTTTCTTGTAGAAATTGAACAAGAGAGAGAAATATATCCATCCTAGTAATTTCATGGTTTGCCTACAACATAATTAAGAACAAGTGATTGAGATTTTTAGGGGAACAAATATGGAAGAAACAAGGACTAATCTTCATCATAAATGGAAGGCTTTTGGGTTTTCTGTTTTCACCTCAACCACAAACTGTGCCCAAATCTTGTTGTCTCGAACTTCCATAAAAATATAAGAGAAACTAAAGTATATTAAATGACGGAGAAAAATAAACACAATGAAAGATAAAATACATCAATTAATTTGAAAGAGAGAAAACGACTAAATAATCACACAAGGTTACTTATCAGTGGATCTTTTTGCTTAATAGATGAGGTATGGGGCAAAAAATGAGACCGATCCAAAGTTGTTCATAAGGTCACATGGACCTGGATAGAGTAAAAATAAAAAATATCAGCTTGTTCCAAAAATAGGGACTTTTAGGGACGAACAACTTGCCAAGTCAAATCAATTGTCCAAATGGGAGCACAAGTTCTTACAATATGAAAAAAAATTTTTGCCCCAACTATTACATGTTTTTGAACAGCCTCTAGAGAAAAAAGAAAAAAAGAAGAAAAAAGAGGGATTTAATGAAATGGAGACCTTTACTAAGTTGGGTTGCTTGCCTGGAGCTCTTATTGAGGTTTCTTTGCTTCTACTCTTTTGTTTTGTTTTGTTTTGTTTTTTTTTCATGGGTTGTATTGCTTATCTATAATCGATCTTACAAAATTGATAAGGAAAAACTACATTCAGCTGGGTAACAAACAAAACATGCAATCAAAACTGAAAAGTTCAGATTTCCTGTCTAATTCTTTTAAAAAAATGAAAGCGAAAATAATTCAATCTACAGTCGATCTTACAAAATAACCAAACATACGTAAAAGCAAGCTGAAAATATAGCCATCCTAGCCTGTTTGAAAGAAAAATCAAAGAAATTAACCAAGAAGGAACAATCAAAACCAAAATCTCCCTAAATACATATAAAAATGAAGGAAAAGAAGCAAACACCACTCGATCTACATCCGAATATTGAAAGAATTCGCAAACGGAGCAAATGCAAGCAAAAGAAGCACTCCTCTCTACTTGATCCATAGAAAAATCAGAGAAAATAAACACTTAAAAACCATCAAAATCGAATAAACAAAACATGCATTCTAGACCGAGGACATATTCACTAAAAACCCTACCATTTATCGCAATTTGCAAATAACTTTCACGAGATCGAGAAGAACAGATGGAAAAAAATGGGAGAGATTTCTTATGATTCTCTTCTTTGTTGCGATTTGAGAAAAATCTAGGGTTTGGTTTACGAATTATACGACGAGAGAATCGCATACCCACAAATCGAACATTGCTTCTAGTCATATAACTACAAATCTTACTTGCAAACACCCACAATAAGCATACCCATAACTTTATTATCATGGAAAAAAAGACTCATTTACAAAATCAAACACCTAGTGTACATTTGGTGCAACGAATATCATGATATTTCAGGATCAATAAGTCTAATTTGGTGCAGAATATCATGAAGTTCATGACATTTGGTGCCACCAAATGCACCCATATGCAAAACATGAAAAAATCTAGCCCTGTAAACCTCATTAAACTACACAATAGTCCATTCCAAAGGCTTTCCTAACTAGGATCGATTCCTTGCAAAGCTATAAACGTAACCAAATGAGGCACTCCTCATTGGGATTCTATCCCTGCTCAAAATCAGGAAAAAGAGTGATATAAGAACAACTCAAATCCAATTCTCATCCATCCCAATTATGATCTGGGCAAAGACCTCCACAAAAAAAGGGAGAAATCTCAAAACCAACTCCTCTAACCACATGAGATGCCATAAACAGATAATTAAAAATAATAACACAACATCAATCTGCCTAATCTCACCACCTCACAAGAAGCAACTGAATAGAGGCCTGAGTAAAATCAGATTTAGAAAGATCCAAACAAGCTCAACCTAAGCCAATCTCTCTCCAAAACAATCAGATCTACGAGAAACATAAACCAATATCATAAAACAAGTAATAGATCTTCAAAAACAACAACAGGGAAATATATCAAAGATCTCAACGGATAGTAACAGATCTAATAACAAATCATAAACAAAAAAAAATAAAATCAGATATATGATTTATAGTTATGATCTGCACTGAATAGTAGAATAAAATGTAAAACATCAACAAAACCCCTTGATTTGCAAAAGGAATGATCGAAACCCTAAATTACAAAAGGACTGATTAAAACACCAGCTTCACGAAAGGGGAGGGAAGAACAGCAGCACTCTCACTAACCTTTGGGAAGGCCGCTGAGAAACCCTCACAATCTGTCTTCCTGCTTGTGGGAGGACTGAAATTCTAGAGAAATCAAAGAGAGACGACCTTGGGCAGAGATATCAATTTTTATAGGGAGGAGATGGGAGACGAACGAATGGGATGAACTGATTAGGTGCGGTCGAGAATCGGAGAAGATTCACAAAACTTGCATGAGGAAATCAATAAAAAGAATAGGAGAAATTGCTTACCTTTCCACGTCCGTTAAGATAGAGAGAGAGAGAGAGAGAGAGAGAGAGAGAGAGAGAGAGAGAGAGAGAGAGAGAGAGAGAGAGAGATTGCTAGGGCTTTGAAAATGAGATGATTGAGAGAGAGAGAGAGAGGGTTTTAGGTGAAAATAGGGAGATTCCGTTTTGGGCGTGGAGATAGAGCGAGAGAGTGAGAGAGATAGGAAGATGGGGCGCCGTAAATTTGTTTGGGCGCGCGACTCTGCTTTAACGCGTGCCCAATGATTTTGGGCGTGGATTCGGTACCTACGTGGGACCCACCATGATGTATATGGTTTATCCATTCCACCCATTTATTTTAAAAAATATATTTAGGGAATGATCCCAAAAATGAGGTATATTGAACGTCCAACTAGACCACACCATAGGAATCATGTGTGATTTAATCTCTATTGTTTCATATCGTGTGGACCACTTGAGCCTTCTATTTACTTCACTTTTTGGGATGATATTCTATAATTATATTTCAAAACAGATGGACAGATTAGATAGAACACATATATTATGGTGGGCATCAAAAAGTCCCTTACAAGACCGTCAATTTCTAGTGGTGTAGCAACTTTTTTACTACGGATATAATCCGTAGCAATTTAGCTATGGTTTATATTCGTAGCTAAAAATCTATATAGTTTGTATCCTTTGCTCATTTTTTTGGTAGTGTATCGAAATGAGGACTTCAGATGTCCAGCAACCAAAATGAATCTTGGGTTGAATTCTCGATGAATCGATGACAGGATCGTTATCATCGACTTTTGAATCTCGAGTTAATCAAAACGGTTTGATAAAATTGACCTCTAGTCAGTTTGTGTCCAGTAAGTAGTTAAGGAAAATCATGTGATTTTTGATGACTCGAAGAGAGCCTCGATATCTTCGAATTTCAAATCTCAATGATATCGATGGACCTTCAATGATATCGGATTGGGACACAAATCTGTCCAGCAAGCTTTCAAGTAAATTCTTTTAAATGTTCGAGGTATCGAGAATCACTCGATAATATCAATATTCAAAGATCGATCATATCGAGACCAGGTTGATGTCATCGAATTGGGACACAAAACTGTCCAGCGAGTTTATAGGAAAATTCCTTGAAAAATCAATGAATTAAAACTGGTATCGATATCATCGATATTCAAAACTAGATGATATTAAGGAATGCTCGATCATATCGATGCCTATTCAGTTCAAAAGGTAAGTCTGCTCTCATGTTTTTAAATGTCGAGGAATCGAACCATGGGTCGATGAAATTGGAGTTTGAAATCCGATGACATCAAAGCATGTTCAATATCATCGATCAGTTGGCAAAAAGCTTCAAAAGCGTTTGATAGATTGAGTTTGTGTCATCGGACAGCCATTCGACGTTATCGAGAGTATACACTCGATGATATCAAAGCCTGTAAAAAATATGACTGTTTTATTTCCTTTGGAACTTTTTGCCTATTTAATGAGAGCTTACCTTAGGTTGTTTTGAGAGAAAATAGATAGAGCTTTTGAGTGTTTAATTCAGATCACCTACCCTAAGCCCTTTTCTCTCAAGGGAATTCATTCCTCAATCCACCCTCATCATTGATATTCAATAGAGTGGATTGGTGAATGAACTTCTACATTTAAGGATCCTTCAGCTACCACCTTAATGAAAAATCATTGAACTGAGATTCCTTAAAATCATAGATCATGGTATTACTCTGTCACTCTAATGATTAATCATTTAATAGAGTAATTACCAACATAACCTTGACCCATCCCGTCACCTTACATTGGAGCATCATAAGTGTTGCAGATCAAGGGAGCTAAAGATTCTTCATCATCAAAGGAGGAGATCTTCATCAACATACTTAATGAGGCTCATCTACTTATCTGTAAGTCATTAGAGTCCAGAGACTCTGCTGATCATTCCTTTGTGTAAGATTGGGTCATAGGTGATTCTCACCCCTTTTAAGTCCTCATAGGAGGCCTCCGATGGGAGAATTTGTGTGGGTACTGTGTGTTGACCCTTGCTCTTGGTGAGTATAAACTTAGGTTCTTAGTGTAGGTCCTTAGCCTATGTGGCCTAAAACCCTAGGTGCCGTGTGTTAACCTTTATTCTTGTGTAGGGCATAAACTCTATGTTCTTTGTGTGGATCCTTGGCCTGTGTGGCCTAAAACCCTAGGTTCCTTATGTGGATCCTTCGCTCATGTGTAGAGCATAAAACTTGGGTGTTGTATGTTAACCCTTGCTCCTATGTGGGGCATAAACTTGTGTCTCGTGGAGACATGTTTAGGTTCCTTGTGTAGGTCTTAGAGTTAACCTTGTCTAGGTTGTGAAGGTTAGAGGTGAATCTGATTTAAAACCTCCATTAGTGAGATCCGGTATACTCAAGGGTTTGAGTGCGTCTACTGGAAGTGGAGTAGGCACGTAATCGAACCACTATAAAATGACTATGTTAGAGATTGTTATTTGTGCATTACTCTTACATGTTTTCTCTGAATGTTTTCATAAGGCATGCTAACATGATTATTTAAAATTGATAAGAATCACATCCCACACACACTCATAGTTGTATTGTTTATTCAACATAGGCTGAGACTACATATTGTTCAAATACTTGGAAGTCTTATGATTAGATCCTTTATTTGCCTTGGAAGCCATTAGAGTTACATTGAAAATATCGTGATAGGAGTTTATTAAATCAGGGTTATGAAAATAGGATTTTAAATCATCATAAATTTTTTATAAAGTCCTATTTACCCCCTTCTAGGACACTTTGACCTATTCCCACTTCTACTAAAGTGGTCTTTACCACAATTTCAATCTTGATAGTTCCATATTAGATCAAGATTAGGTTAATGAGATTTTAAATTGTCATAAAAATTTATAAAGTCCTATTCACCCCCCTCTAGGACACTTTGCCCTATTCCTACTTCTACTAGAGTAGTCATTACTGCAATTTCACTTTTCATCTTTTTAAGGTGGATAAAATTCTTCAGACTTAATTCTCAACATCTATCAATGATTCACAAACTAATAATAAAAAATTCTAGCACAATTTACAAAAAATAAATTGAATGTGTCTTGCGATTTAGGTCAACATAATATTCAAACTTCCTCTTAATCAATTAGATGAGAGAACTTAAGTGATAGCCTACTCAGTTGGTTAAACTTCAATAATTAAAAATTCAATATATATCTTATCATCATACTCAAAGCATTCTTAAGTGCACAAACTTTTGTTTCCAAAAAGTTCTTTTACTTGAAAAATTGAAAAATTTCAAAGTTTTTACTTAGAAACCAAGAAAACATTGATTAGTTTAATTAGTTTACCTAATCCACACTCCTAACCTAAAATCTACATTGTCCTCAATATAAAATATATGGGCATGTAATGCATATGAGACAACGAAAATAAATGAGTAATAATGGAAAGGTAGTACCTGAAGAAGTAGAATTGAAGCTTTTTCAAAGTTCTCAACATAAAAATGGGTTAGTATGAAGACTAAACAAACTAAACAAACAAACTATCCTAATCATAAATCTCATGAAAGCAATAAACCTAGTTACACCTCCATCAAACTAGGAGGTCAATCCTTATACACAGGATCAATCAAAGGCATGGACATGTTAGTTAAATCAAACTTCTCAATAAATGGCTTGAGACGATGACTGTTCACTTTGAAAACATGTTCATTCGTCAGATTCTTTATCTTGACGGCCCCATAAGGGTAAACAGTAGTAACAGTGAAAGGGCCGGTTCAACGAGATCGAAGTTTTTTCAGAAAAAGATGTAACCGATAATTGTACAGAAGGACTTTTTAACTGGTTATGAATGGTTTTCGGAGGATGTTTCGGTCATGGAATACCTTTATCCTATCCTTATAAATTCTAGAGTTATCATAAGCATCGTTCTGAATTTCTTTAAGTTCATTCAATTGAAGTTTGCGCAACAAGCTAGTGTTGTCTAAGTTAAAATTTAGATTTCTGATAGCCCAGTAGGCTTTATGTTCCAGCTCTACAGGGAAGTGGCAAGCTTTTCCATAAACGAGTCTAAAGGGAAACATTTCAATGGGGGTCTTAAAAGTTGTACAGTAAGCCCATAAAGCACCGGTCAAGCGAATTGACCAATCTTTATGGTTAGGGTTAACCATTTTTTTCAGAATTTATTTAATTTCTTTGTTAGAAATCTCAGCTTGTCCCCTTTTTCGTGGGTGGTATGAAGTACTCACCTTATGAAAGATGCTATATTTCTTCATTAAGTTCTCAAATGGCCTATTATAAAATTGTAAACCTCCATCACTAACGATGACCTGAGGATTTCTAAACTGGGAAAGGATATTTTCTTTTAATAATCTAATGACCATTCGATAATCATTGTTCCGGCATAGAATCACTTCAACCCACTTAGTGACATAGTCTACTGTCAATAAGATGTAATTATTATCAGAGGATTAGGTGAATGGTCTCATGAAATCATGCCCTAGCAATCGAATGCTTCAATGATAAGAATTGGGTTTAATAACATCATATTGCAATGGTACAATCTTCCCCATTTCTGACAACGCTCACGAGATTTGCAAAACTCATGAGTATCTCTGAACATAGTAACTAGTAAAAGCCGCACTACAGAATTTTTGCCATGGTATTTTTAGCAGAAAAGTGACCACCACAGGCCTGAGAGTGATAAAAGGACATAACGCTTTGATGTTCTTTGTCTGGCACACATCTCCTTAAAATTTGGTCTGAAAAATATTTAAATAGATATGAATCATCCTAGAAAAACTTACATACCTCGGCGAAGAATTTCTTCTTATCTTGCACAGTCCAATATGTCGGCTTGAAACCTGTGGCAAGATAAATTGCAATGTTAGCAAACCAAGGTAATTGAGAGAGTTTAAATAATTATTCATTAGGGACGATGTCATTTATCAGTGTTGGTTCAAGGGACTTGGGAAGATCAAGCCTAGAGAGATGGTCAGACAATACATTCTCTACTCTATTTTTATCTCGTATTCTATAGCAAACTCTTGGAGTAGAAGGATCCATCTTATCTAGCGAGGCTTAGAATCATCTTAGAAAGAAGGTACTTCAACACCGCATGATCAATGTAAATGATGATCTTGGATCCAATCAAGTAAGACCTAAATTTGTCCAAAGCGAACACTACAACTAAGAGCTCCTTCTCCGTAGTGGAGTAGTTCACTTGGATAAAATTTAGAATTCTACTTATATAGTGAATTACATAGAGCTTCTTCTTTTTTCTCTGGCCTAACGCCGCCCCAATAGCATAGTTAGATGCGTCACAAATAATCTCAAAAGGGATGCTTCAATTGGATGCTTGCATAATAGGTGTAATAGTCGACATAGCCTTGAGCTTAGTGAAAGCTTCTTGGCATTACTTAGTCCATTCGTATGGTGGATCCTTTTGAGGTAGATTATATAAAGGATGAGAGAGATGACTAAAGTCTTTTATGAATCATCTATAAAATCCAGTATGTCCTAAGAAATATTGCACGTTACGTATGCTCTTGGGTGGAGGTAGGTTAAAAATAAGGTCAATTTTAGCCTTGTCTACCTCAATTCCCTTGGATGAAATTATATGTCCATGCACTATTCTCTTGGAAACCATGAAATGACATTTCTCCCAATTCAAAAATCAAACTCTTCTCCTCACATCGCTTCAACACATTTTAAAGATTTTCTATATGCTTATTGAATGATGGAAAAAAAACAGAGAAGTCTTCCATGAAGACCTCTAAATATTACCCCACCTTGTCAGAAAATATTTTCAACATGCATTGCTGAAATGTAGCAGGGGCATTACATAGTCTGAATGGCATCCTTCGGTAAGTAAAGGTGCCAAAGGGGCATGTGAATGTCATCTTTTCGTGATCTTTAAGGGCTATCTCTATCTGATTGTACCTTGAATACCCGTTAAGGAAATAGTAGTAAGAGTGACCAGCTAGCCTTTCTGAAATCTGATCAATGAAGGGTAAATGAAAGTGGTTATTCCTTGTGACGGTATTCAACTTCTTGTAGTTAATGCACATTCTCCAACCAGTAGTAACTCTAGATAGCATGATTTTTTTTTTCGGCATTG
Organism: Magnolia kwangsiensis; assembly: GCA_037074715.1. Classification (NCBI taxonomy): domain Eukaryota; kingdom Viridiplantae; phylum Streptophyta; class Magnoliopsida; order Magnoliales; family Magnoliaceae; genus Magnolia; species Magnolia kwangsiensis. Next base: position 125,154,111 of record CM073574.1, on the reverse strand, counting down.
GTTATGATGGTGATTCCGGACTTTTTAAAAACTATCTGAGTTAGACTCACCCATTGACTATTGAATATAGGGTATATGATACCTGCATACAATAACTTAAATACCTCTCCTTTAACCAATTCCTTCATTTTTAGATTTAACCAACGTTGTGGTCGTCGGGAGGTCTTTGCATTATCCTTAAGATGAATGCGGTGAGTACAAATCAAAAGATTAATTTCCTTAAGGTCTGTAATCTACCATCCAAGGGCTCCTTTATGCTCAATAAGAGTGGAGATAGGCACACTCCTATTCTTTCTCAAGGTGGAAAGAGATCACTACCAGGTATATCTCATCTTGACCTAAGTAGACATTTAAGATTAACGGACAAAGGTTTTAGGTCAAGCTTTGGTGCTTTGAGGCTAGACGGTAGAGGCACTATCCCAGTTTGGGGCAATTTCTCAAATTGTGGCCTCCATCGGTTAACTTCAAGTATCGGTGTAGCATCAAGCAAGGCATCCATCTCCCTAATCATGTTATCATCTAAATCATGAGAGTAAGCCAAACATGTCTATAGAGTGTCAGAGTATAGAGTTAGAAGTGCTCTATCTTCCACGAAAGAATTGATCATGTTAATGTCGTGGGTATTGTCATCATCCTCTGGCTGTTTGTTCATATTAAAAAAGATATTGAGCTCCAATGTCATATTTCTGAAAGATATATTCATAATTCCATTCTTACAATTAATGATGGCATTTGATGTAGTAAGGAATGGGTAACCAAGAATGACAGGAATTTGAGTGCTCACATTTATGATGGGTTAAGTATCTAGGACAATAAAATCTACTGGATAGTAGAATTTATCAACTTAATCCAACACATTCTCAATCATCCCTCTCGGTACATAAACTGAGCGATCGACGAGTTGTAATGTGGTTCGAGTGAGTTTTAATTCACCTAGACCCAGTTGTTCGTATAACGAGAAAGGGATCAAATTTATACTCACCGCTAAGTGAAGAAGTGCATGCTCAATCCGGTCGTTCCCAATTACATAAGTGATGGTTGGGCTACTAAGATCCTTGTGTTTTTGTGGTACATCTTGTTTGAGAATGACACTCACTTTTTCTGTCAAAAATATTTTCTTTTGTATCTTTTGTCGTCTTTTTGTAGTGCATAGATCTCTCAAAAATTTAGCATATGAATGGATTTGTTTAACGACATCTAGTAAAGGAATATTGACTTTCACTTATTTTAGCACCTCTAGAATATCCTGTGAGTTAGTTAGAGGTTTTGGTGTAATTAACTGTTACGAGAATGGCAAAATCGGCTTTCACACTTTTTTCGGTTCTTCGTCATGTGGAGCAATGCTAGGTCTATCATTCTTATATTTTTTCAGATCCTTAAGCTTTTTAGCCCTCACTGAAATAGCTAAGAGGTTTAGCTAACTATAGACATGATTGGAATCAGAATCCTAAAAAATAACATTAAAAACTAGGAAGAAAGGAAGAAAAAACTCTTGGATGACGGCTCTACCCCTTTGCTTTGCTCCTCAAAACCCTAGATATCCTAAAAAGACCGTAGGAAATCCATATTTATAGCCTAGTTCACGTAAGGTCACAAAACCACCTCAATTTATGCAGTCTGCGTAACACATTTGATGATACGAATATCCTTCGATGTCATCGAATGTACTTTAAATTCTAGAAGTCGTGCCTTTACACATTGCGTAACTTTTTTGTACTGTGTAAGTTCTTATGTCATTGAACCTTCCTTCAATGTCTTCAAAAAGGACTTCGATGTCATCGATTAGTCTTTAAGTAATTGAAAAAGTATCCAAAATAGTCGAGCGAGTTGTTTCAAAGTTCTTCAATAAATTCGATGCCATCGAACAGACTTCGATGTCATCGAGTATCTATTCGTGTCATCGAGAATTGTGTCCAATATGTTCAACAACCAACTTAATTTTTATGTAAAAATTCGATGTCATCAACCTATGTTCGATGTCATTGAACGATGGTTTTGATGTCATCGAATTGTGGTCGATGACACTGATGATGAAGTGAATTTCAACACTTTGTCCTTTCAACTTCCTTCTCCACTTAGTTTTCTTGGATCTTGGGGTCTTGAAATCTTCAATCTTGGTCTCCAAAGATTCATTCTTTGCTTTGGCAATTCTTAAGTCTTAAATCCATGCTTTTTACATTCTTTTCAATCAAAGCTCTTAAACTCATCTTACAACATAAACATGTATAAAATATACCATTACGTATTCTCATGTTCATAAAATCAAGATATAAATGGGAAAAAATATGCAATATTTGAGTCTCAACAACAGTCATTAGATTCTTAAAAGAACTCATCCTTTCTCAGTTTGGAATGCTTCAGGCTATCATTAGTGATGAAGGTTCATACTTTTATAATAAGCCATTTGAGAACTTAATGAAGAAATATGACATCTCTCATAAGGTGAACACTCCATACTAATAAGGTGGGCAAGTTGAGATTTTCAACAGGAAAATTAAACACATTTTGAAAAAAATGGTTAACCCTCACCATAAGGATTGGTCAATTCACTTGACCGATGCTTTATGGGCATACAATATTACCTTTAAGACCCCCATTGGAATGTCTCCCTTTAGACTCGTCTATGAGAAAACTTACCACATACATGTGGAATTGTAACATAGAGCCTACTGGGCTACCAAAAAAATGAATTTTAATCTGAACAATGCTAGCTTGCAATGCGAACTTCAACTGAATGAACTCGAGGAAATCCAGAATGACGTATATGAGAACTCGATAATTTATAAGGACAGGATGAAAGTGTTCCATGACCGGAACATTCTTAACTGGCCAAAAAGTCTTTTTATACAATTCTTGGTTACATCATATTCTAAGTAAACTCTAATCTTATTAGACCGTCCCTTTCACTGTTACTAATGTCTATCCTCATAGGGCCATCAAGATTCAGAATCTAACGAATGACAATGTTTTTAAAGTGAATGTACATTGTTTAAAGCCATTTGTTGAGAAATTTAATTCAGAGGACATGTCCATACCTCTGATTGATCCTGTTTACCAAGTTGACCTCTTAGTTTGATGGAGGTATAGTTAAGTTTATTTCTTTTGTAGGATTTTGGAATAGGATAGTTTGTTTTCCATTGTTTAGTTTGTGTGTTAGCCCATCTTCGTGTTGAGATCCTTGGAAAAGCTGTAATTTGCCTTATTCAGGTACTACCTTTCCTTCACTTCTCCTTTCTTTTTGTTGCCTCATATGCATTGCATGCTTATATATTTTACATTGAGGACAATATAGATTTTAGGTTGGGGGTGTGGATTAGGTAAGTTAATCAGTGTTTTCTTAATTTTGAGCAAAATTTGTGGAAACTTTTTTAAGATGAAACCTGTATGGAAATGATAATTTGTGTATTTAAGAAATCTTTGAGTATGATGATAAAATAGAAATTGAATTTTGAATTGTTGGAGTTTGATCGACTAAGTAATCTATCACTTAAAGTTCTTGCACTCAATTGATTAAGAGGAAGTTTGAATATCATGTTAATCTAAATCACAAGACATGTTCAATTTACTTTCTGTGAATGGTATTAGAATTTCTAATTGTTAGTATGATAATAATTAAAAGATATTGAGAATCAAGTTTGGAGAATTATATCCACCTAAAAAGATGAAAAGAACTAGTTAAAAAAACAGGAGATCGATAAAAATGTCATGTATAGTGAAAAGACTAGAAAATAATAAAAAATTTGAAAAAAAAAGAGATAAAAGAATAGAAGTGACCATCGATATAAAATTAAAAACTAAAAAAGAAGGAAAAAAGGATAAGTTCGGAATCAGTACTTGAGTTCTCGACTAGTCTTTAAGTGATGAGCATAGCTAACATTATGAAAAGATAGTACTTTCATGGGAAGTAAGGTGATTTGCACTGAGTACATTGAAAGACTTGATATATGAACTTATGCTCTAAAAGAATTGATAAAGAACCTATTTGATTGATTGCTTATGTGATTTGGCTCTAGGTTTTCAAAATCCTGCTTTCTCGTCTTAATTCTACTCATTCATACTTAATTACACAAATGATTGATTTTTAAAAAAAGTTTGAGAATCGAAGATTATTTCACACATGTTTTTCTTGGGACTAGCAAAATGCTAGTTGGGGAGTGTGTTGAGTGTCAAATATTGCATATTTTTCCTATTTATATCTTGGTTTTATGAAATGATACTAATTAATATTATATTTTATACATGTTTATGTTGTAAGGGGAATCTGAGAGCTTGGAATGAAAAGAATGCTAAAAGCATGAATTTAACATTCAAGAATCACCAAATCCAATGATGGATCTTATGAGACCAAGAATAGAGAATTCTAATGCCAAAGATCCAAGAAAACTAAGTACAAAGGATGAAGAAAAGACTAGCAAAAGCATAAGTTAAACAGAAGAAAAATCAGATAGTTCGGTCCCACCTAAGCCAACTTCAGTTCAATTGAAATCGCACAAAATAGTCCAGCAAGAAATCAATATTTTCAGGCTTAATTTGGTCCCACCTAAGCCAACTTTGGTCCCACCGAAGCCAACTTCACACCTAAGCCAATTTCGGTCCCACCTAAGTACTCTGCACATAAATTTCAGATGCAATTTCGGTGCAACTGAAACCCACTTCGATTAGAACAAAATTGCACATAATTGTCTAGCTAGAAAGTGTCATTTTCAACCTTAATTCGGTTCGACGGAACCCACTTCAGTCCGACCCATGTGCAGCGTTGGGCCAACGCGTGTTGCATAACTTGAGGTGGTTTACGAAAATTCCAAGGTGGTGTGTAAGGAGGGGTCTCACAACTATAAATAAGAGTCCCTAGGATGTTCCTAGGGATCATCTAAGATTTAAGGAGTAGAGCAAAAGAGTGGAGAGTGGCAGCCAAGAATTTTTCTTCTTCTTCCTTAATTGTTTTTATGCCTTTCTTAAGAGTTCTTAGTTCAATCATGTCTATGGTTGGCTAAACCTCTTAGCTAGGGCTAAGAGGTAAAGCTTGTAGCGTGATTGGGATGTTTACTTTACTTTGATTCATATTTATGTTGAACTTCATTGATTTCTAGTTGATTTTAAGGAATATTTTCAGTTTTCAATGTTTTGTTGTGACTTAAATTACAGTAGATCTGTGATAGCTTTAAATATCTTCTTTTTCTATTTGAGATTGTGGAATTGATAAATCTTATTGTTCGCCATCGTCTCCAGGGCATGGTTAGGTGATGGAATCCCTTCCAAATCTCCACAATCCTCTTTCATTGAGGCTAGATTAATGAGAAGTTCAAAGATTTGACCATCTCTCTTTCCAATTGGATAAGATAGGACTCCGATTCCAATTGGATATCTTGAATCAAGTAAGGTAGCATCCCAAGGGCTACAAGTGGATCCTTGACACCCTAATTCCCACCTTTAAATTTATGAGTTTTAATTACCTTATTCAAAATTACTCTCTCAAATACTTCAGATTTAGTTTCAGATATTCTTCTAGTTCTAATTCTAGTTACTTTTAGAAACGTACGAGTTTAGTTCTTGTGGATTCGACCTCGGTCTCACCGAGATTATTACTACATCGTGACCCTACACTTGGGGTTGTGAACACTGGACACTTTGGAGCATTCTTCGATGCCATCAAGGAGAGGTTCGATGCCATTAAAGCCAAGATCGATTTCATCGAAGCATGTGCGATAATATTGAGATTTTACGCAAATTCAAAAATCGGTTGCTGGAGAGTTTCCCAATTCAATTTGAATCTATCGATGGGACTTCGATGCCATCTAAGTTAACATCAAAGCTGCGATAATTGCATAAATTTATGGCAGTTTTGAAGTCGGTGCGATTCAAATCTATTTAAAGGGATTTTTTAGGAGTTTCTATACATGAATTAGGGTAGAAGGAGTAGAGCGAGGAGTTGTGGTACTTTAAGGAGTTCTTCCTCCTCTTCAATCCTTTGGTTCTAGTTAGTTTTTATATTTTTCTTTAAGAGTTTTAGTTCAATCATATCTTTGGTTGGCTAATCTCTTAGCTAGAGTTAAGAGGTGAGGCTTGTAGTTTGTTTTGATGTTATTTTACTTTGATTCAAGTTAGTTGATCTATATGTTGAACAATTCATTATTTTTGGTTTAAATGAAGAAGTATTTTCAGTTTACTTTGGTCCATTGTTGACTTCAGACACTTTGGATGCTTAGGAAGGCTTTTAATATGTTCTTACCTATTTCGTAATCGTGTGATCTGTAAAATCCATTGATCTATCATTGACTCGAGGCATGATAGATGCTTTGAATTCCTTGCGATCATTACATTGATCCTTTATGAGGGAACTATTCTAATGAATGTTTAGAATCTATTTTGGAATATGAATGATGTTTCACCCACTCTATCATCCGACTGGATAGACTAAGACTTTAATTGTAGTTGAAGTTTATTGATTGAATCAGTTAAAGTAACATTAAGATGGCTATAAGTGGATCCTTAGCACTCTAGTATTTTATATTTGATAGATTTACTTCATAATTACTCTCTACAACAAATTTAGTTTTTAGATTATTTTCTAATTCTAGTTCTAAAATAGTTCAAAATTTGTAAAAATAGCAAGTAACTGTTAGTATGACCTCGGTCTCACCGAGATTATTATTACATTGTAACCTTGCATTTGGGGTTCGTGAACACATGATAGGATGGATTTTTTGCATACAAATGAGACATAAGAGCTGGTGGAGATTTCAATGGTCCATAAATTGGTTGTAATTGTACGGATTTACAAGAAGATACAAAATAAGATTGGTCGCGAAAGGGTATCCACGGAAGGAGGGTGTCGACTTTAATGAGATCTTCATGCTCGTGGTAAAGCAGGTGTCTATTAGATTTGTATTGGCGCTGATTGCCTAATACAATATAGAATTAAACAAATTGATGTGAGGACTACTTTGTGGATTTACAAGAAGATACAAAACAAGATTGGTCGCGAAAGGGTATCCACAGAAGGAGGGTGTCGACTTTAATGAGATCTTCATGCTCGTGGTAAAGCAGGTGTCTATTAGATTTGTATTGGTGCTGATTGCCTAATACAATATGGAATTAAACAAATAGATGAGAGGACTACTTTCCTACATGGGGAGTTGGAGGAGTAGATTTATAGGAAGCAATTAGAATGGTTCAAAGTAAAATGGGCCGAGAATAAAGTTTTTAGGTTGAGGAGGTCATCGTACGGATTGAAATAGTCAGCCAAGTAGTGGTACAGAAGTTTTGATACTTTCATGATGGGTCAGTGATTTTTCATGAGTGAGTATGATCATTGTGTTTATTTTAAGACACTTGATGATGGATAGTTCATTGTACTAGTATTGTATGTAGATGACATGCTTATCGCCAACTATAATATGTCTGAGATTAATACATTGAATGCTCAGTTGTCAGGGACATTTGAAATAAAAAATCTAGGAGTTGCCAAGAAGATTCTCGATATACATATTCAAAGAGTTAAACAGAAGAGCTGACTACAGTTATCGTAGGCAGAATACCTTGAAAATGTATCAGTTAAGTTTGCTATGGACAATGTGAAACCAGTCAGCACACTCCATGCTACTCACTTAAAACTTTTTTCTGAATAATATCCTACTATAGATAAAGAAAAACAAGTGATGTCTCGTGTGCCATATTCGAACACCATTAATAGTTTGATGTATGCCATGGTTTCTCCAAGATAACATATTTAACGTGCAATAGGTATTGTAAGCAAATACATGACTAACCCCGACACGCATCATTGGGAAGTAGTGAAATGGTTACTTCGGTATATTAGAGGTACATGGACTACATCTTGATGTTTGAACAATCAAAGGACAGGTTGATAGGCTTTATTGATTTAGACTACACAGACAGTGTGGATAGTAGAAGGTCAACTTCGGGTTACTCATTTATGTTAGACGGTATACAATTAGTTAGTTATCGAAGCTTCAGTTTTTGGTGGCTCTTTCCACAACTGAAGCTGAGTATATGGTAGTGAAAAAATATTTAAGGAAGCAGTTTGGTTTAAAGGAGTGATAAATCAGTCAGGGCTTTAGTAGAAGCTATGCCAATTAATTATGACAATGAAAGCATATGAAAAACTCTATTTATCACTCATGTACTAAACATATTGATGTTTGTCATCATTTTATCTAACAAGTACTAAAAGAATGAGGCGTGACTCTAGAGAAGATCCACACAAGCTTGAATCCAACTGATATGCTTATGAAGGTAGTTCCTACAGAGAAATTCAGGTTTTATGCAACTTCTTTAGGCTTAACGAAGGATTAATAAAGATGAAGTGTGCATGAGAAGCGACGATAAAGCTATGATGGAAGGTAATTAGAGATGGTGGTGATAAAGGAGCAATGGAATGCGAAGATTGAAAACATGGTAAAGATTGTTATCAATATCTTAAATATATCTGTAACAGAGCCGGTTAATGTCATCGACAAACCACTCAATTCCATCGAGTAAATGTTGATGCTATCGATAGGTGCTTGATCCCATCAAGAGAATTTAAACAAATCCTAATTGATTATTGGACAGTTTTGGAGTTGCTACTCGATGGCATAAAAGGTAGCTTTGATGTCATCAACTGGTCCTTATTGGTTGTCGATGCCATCAAAGGTCCCATCGAAGGCGTACGCAGAACTGTATAAGTGCACAATTTATTTCTTCTTCCGGTTGTGGTATTATATATATCGGGCGTAATAGGTATTAGGGTAAGGTTATGGTTTTTTAAGAAGTTCATAAAGGTTTAGGAGCATAGCTAGGGATTTCAAGAAGGTTTTTTGAATTGTTCGAATCAATAAGTCTATTGATCTCTTGTAATATTGCTTTCACAGTAGATTGCTTATTGCTTTGTACTATGGTATTTCCTCATGAGGGTTTTTCCATATAAAACTTGCGTGTTCTCTATGCATTTTTCTTTCATTTTCTTTCTTCTTATTAGTTTGAATTCGAGTTTTCTAGTGCATGACCCTCAAAAATAGATTCAGTCAAGAGAAAGAAACTTACAGTATTGTTGTTGCTTGTGGTTAATTTGGCCTATTAATCTTCCAATATGCTATTTTAAGCCATTCTCATTCCATACATTTCTTCAAAGCTACTTAACCTATGATAGGTATCTAGTTTATTACTTCAGGTATCAACACCATATCTTTCAACCTCAATTGTTTCAATTTTGACAAATTCGTAGATAACAGGTGAGGTGGTCTTATTAACACGTGGGTTGATATCATCAATCATTGTTTTGACAAGAAACAAATGCATTTCGATTTAGGAGATTATCTTATTCAATCATAACAAAGAGAGTATATAGAGAACAATTATCATATTTATTCATACTGAGTTCATTTACATCCTTTGATTTCCCTTGATTCTAAGATAGATTATTTAAAACATAAAAATCACAAGAGTTTGAATATCAAATCTGGATATCAAATCTGACAGCATTTCAGCTTGTAATTTGATCATCTCATTGAGAGGAATGTTTTGCAGATCTGATCATTTAATCTCTCTTTCTTGAGCTCATGTTCCTATGCGAAAGAAAGATTGAAAACTGGAGAGATTGAACCAGAAATTTTGCCAGCATTTTGACTCTCGAACACTGATGGCCGTGCAACAACATGTTGTTGTGTGGCTTGGTACAAAACCTTCTCTCTCTCCTTCTTTCCTTCTCTTCTTTGGAGCTCTGCCTTCTTCAAAATCTTTAATGTGTGCAAATAAGAGGGGAAGTGGGGTATTTATAGGCCTCCACACATGCGAACCCTCAAAATCTGTGTCGTGAGCCCACCTTTCATCAAATCTGAGCCATCCAAGTCAGCATACCCGAATCATCCCTTGAGCCTGTCCACGCAACACCTAACCCCTTTTGTGTGGGTCCGTGCAACACCATTGGGTCCGCACAACACTATGGTGTTGCACGGTCCGACACAAACTTCTCAACACACTTTAGTTAGTCTTTCTTTTATGCAGCAGCACACAATTAAATAGGGGATTTGTGCCGACCCGCGCAAACAATGTGCTTTGCGAGAGTCTGCACAACAGCATGAGTTTGCACCTTCCTTTACTTTCTTCATTCTTTCCCCTATTTTCATAGTTTTCCCTTCTTTGATTTATTCTTGGTCCTTTATTTTTATGCCTCAACAGATGCCCCATTGATCCTTTTTGTTTATCCCTTCTTTGATAAAGAAATAGGATCAATCACTTGAAAATACCATTGTGTGTGTCCACGTAACGGCCAATCGGGTCCCATAATCAGGTCCAGCTTCCCCTAAAAATACTAGAGTCAGCTCTTCATTTTTCATCCATTCAGCTCCTTACGGAAGCCCTGCTTCATTACTTCCTGCCCGTGCAACCGCTTGCTCTTGCGCGTCCCTTCGCAACGCGCATACTCTCTCTTTCAGTGAATCTACCTTTTACGCATCCCTGCGCAACAACTCGTCCTTGTACCTCCCTGCACATGATTTTTTCAAGTTTTTCTCCTAGACTTGTGTAATACCACGCAACTGTCCCCTATTACGTACCTGCACGCAAACATTCCTCAAAGATTTTTCAGATTTTGAAATCCTTGAATCCTTTATTCGTCAAAATCTTTCATCTTTAACCCAATAACTCTTGATTCAAAAACATGCATTGCTCGTCGACATCCTCTTCAAGAAGAAAGAATCATCCATCTTCTTCAGGATCCAAATAGCCTCTACATCATTCTTGGAAATATGTAGTGATGAACGAAGAAACTTTGGAGCTTCACCACCCCTTTACCAATGGATTTACCATTATTCCCATCAACTTGTGGCGTCATTGGTCAATTTTACACAGTGAATGGTTTGATCGACGAAATATCTTTGTTTCTGTGGACAATCGGATCATCAAGGAACCAAGAATTCTGATAGGATATTTGAAAGAGAACGGGCCCCACCAAAGAGATGGTAGGATTCATAAAATGAGATTTTTGCGTCCATGCCACGATCCTCAGCAACCTTTCTATTTCGAAACTGCTCAACAACTCTTCTTTTTTGAGAGATTACCTTGGAACACAGAAAAATTCTTAGCAATAGGCGTCCTATCTCTTTAAAATTTCTACAGTGCTTGGGCTCAAGCCGTTATTTGAAGACACTCTGCCATTCTAGAGTAGATCAACTTTTCTGATGCAATCATAGCTACATCAGAGCACTTTCATGAGGATGCCACTATCTTTAGAGGCTTCCTCAATCATTGGTCTCCAATCACCAATTCATTTCATCTCTCGTCAGGTAAAATGAGTATCACTTTACGAGATCTTCTTTGTATGTAGGTCTTCCTATCATGGGCAACATCTTTGATGCATATGTGCCTTCTAATGGAGAACTTGCTCTAGCATCCACGGTAGGAGGCACATTTGAGATTTCAAAGACGACGCTTGAACTCTTCAGTGCACTAACTAACTTCCCTCACCCTGATCGCATTACTTCTCTAGAATGACTTGCTCACTTTTCTCAAAAACTGCAGTATATTTTCTCCCTTCTGCTTTTTATTTTCACAATTTTGATCTTGGATGGTTTGGTTTAATAATCGTATCTTCATCTTGATAGCCTTGCAGGCCATAACCATCAAGAACTCAAGACCATTCGCAAGAACACTAAGATCACTGTTGAATATAGTTCTTCCTACGAACTAGTTGCCTTCTTAGCTTACAGGTTAAGCTTGGTGTTATTCTCGGATTCTAAACAGATGGACATCATCAGCCCATCCTTCGTTGTGGCCCCAAGCGCAATGGTGGAAGGCCACAAGTATTCACTAGCTCCTCTGGTCTTGTGTTCTTTGTACCGTGCCTTCAGAGATGTTATCTCTGGCTCTAAAGATCCTTCTTCTGAATCTTTTCCTATCTGTGCTCCCTAACATTTCTTCGTGGGTTGGCTTGGAGTATATTTTCCTTGGACATTTGCTGACTCCGAAGGAGCGTATTCACATCTTGATCACTTTCCTCTGCAACATTATCATTTGGGAAAGATGATTAAGAAGTCAAATGGATGAGTTACTTGAAAAATAGAAAACAATGATCCTATCGAATTTTATCAATTCCCTTTCTCTAGCTATCCTGATGACATGGCAGTCGTTGGTGATGATTCTATTTCGTTTGGTGAACATTCATTCCTTGTATCCATCAGGTCCAGCGCCCTTCCTTGCAGAGAAGGTAGTGTATTCTGGCACGAATGATACTGTCATAGTAGATTTACCCGCCAATTTGGATTTGATCAGACTATTCCAGAGACTTGCGATATTGTTACCAAAGTAATGAGAAGTTACGACATTGGGCCATATAATTGGGCTCTGATATGGAAGCAGCTCTTAAACGTTTATACCTATTCACAACCCTAAGTGTAGGGTCGCAATGTAGCAATAATCTCCGTAAGACCGAGGTTGAATCCACAAGGACTAATCTCGTGTGCCTTTTGAGAGCAACTAGAACTAGAACTAGAAAGAGATGAAAATCTAAATCTGGAAAATTTAAGAGAGTAATTGTGAGTTATTTAACTAAAACTTGTACATTCAAAGGTGGAAAACTAGGGTTTCCAAGGATCCACTTGTAGAGATCAGAGAGATCTATTCTTGATTCACAAACACAACTAGAATCAGAATCCCATCTTCATTTAATTGGAAGATATCTCGTAAAAAATCATATCTGAACTTCCTTTGATCTAGTTCTCAATGGATGAAAGGTATTAGAACTAGAAGTGATTTCATCACAAAACCATGCCCATGAGACAAAGCAAACAACATAATTTCCCAATCCACAACCAATCTGAGAGAATTATAAGAGTTAGGGAGGATTCCATCATCCAACCATGCCCCGGGGACAATGGTGAATAACAAGATTTCCTAAATTTACATTCTCAATAATGAAAAGACGTACTCAAAGCTATCACAGATTCATTGTAATTCAAGTCACGACAAACCATTGAATACTGAAAGTATTTCTTAAATATCAAACTAAAATAAAAGAGAGTTCATCAACATGAATCAAAGCAATAGGAAACCACCCATCACACTACAAGCTTCACCTTTTAGCCAATCACAGACATGATTGAACTAGAATCTCTTAGAAAAGAACATAAATAGAACTATAAGAAAAGGGGAGAAAAAAACTCTGGCGCTGGCTTCTTCACGCTATCCTCGTTTGTCTGGCTAGGGATGGCCGGCCATCTCTCTCTCACTCTCTCTCTTTCTCCCTTTCTCCTCTTTTTTTCTCTTACTCCCGTCCACCCCTTTATAGGTGTGCCGTCTGTAGGTCGGTTTACGTTTAACACAGCCGACTTGCTTCGCAAAGTGTGCACGAGAATGGAAAATGCATAAATAGCTTGCGCAGCGAAATGCAAAAACAAACCTATGTCGGATCAGCCTTGGGATGACTGATCATCCCGGCCTCAGAATTTGGCTTTGTGGATGGGGTCGAGACCCACCTCTCGTGAATTTGGATGGTCAGGATCATTGATCCGATCCTGACCATGATCGCACAATAGCCTAGAACATCCAATTTTTTTTGGACACTATTACGTGAGTAATGCGTGCGGAAAATCGAGTTTGTGTTAATAGTGGGGCCCGCATTTCGTGACATTTGCAGAATTAACTCTGTTCATTTGGTTCGTGGTGAAATTTCAGTTCGGGAGGGACGGTTTTAACTCGCCGTTAATGAAGCCCACCTGATTAGTCTTCCTTCCTTCATGTCAGTCCATCTTACTGTGTCCACCATTTCCTGAATGTGCTGGCCCACAAGAATCAACAATGAACTAGGGGCTGGTCGGTTTGACCTCCTGGACACGATGAACGACTTGGATCATTCACATGGGTCGTGATGGTGGCCTATAGCCTTTCGCCAGAGAATGTAGCCCATCTGTTTCGCAGTGGGAGAAAAACGGGAGGAATTCGTTTGCAAATAGAAGTTGGGTCAACGTGCACTGACCCACTTCCTATTTTGGGTGTGAGGCAGGAGCATGTGCAAGCTGCGCACGTGCTTCCCATGTGGGGCCCACCGAGATGTCCTTGGGAAATCCACACCATTCGTTCATCTTCACATCTAACTTAAAGGCTTGAGGCCAAATTTGAAGCATATCCATGGATCAAATCGGCCCCAGGATCAAGGGTTTATGGCTGATCTTTCCATCAGACTACTTTCATGAAGATCTAAGGGCTGAAATTTTACGTGTATGGTTACTTTATGGTCCTCAGACTGGATGTAAAGTTTCGTGCCAAACGGATGGTAGGAATCCTGTGATCTTGAATTCAGGATAATTTTCAGGCTTCCTTATCTTTAATTTTTCGATTCTCTTCCTTCATCACTTGGTTTCCTTAGATCTTTGACATGTGAATTCTTCAATCTTAGTCTCCTAAGATCCATCCCTTGTCTTGGTAATTCTCGAGCATCAAATCCATGCTTTTAGTATCCTTTTCAATCCAAGCTCCTAAATTCACCTTACAACACAAACATGAACGTTAAGCATTATCATGTAGATAAAATCAAGTAATAACTAGGGTCTAATACGTAATATTTGACCCTTAACAATACAGGTTCACATTTCATAATTCCTGGCTATAATTATCCGTTTAGCGCTTCTTACTGCTGGATGTGCTGGTGGGTTCATCAGTATTTCTTAGTGAAACATTATTACCTGGTAGATCATGCCATATGGATTCTTCCTCCTCACTTAAGAGATTTCTATAAAGGCCAAGGCATTGGCTACTTCGAAGAAATAGATCGTGCCCCCTCTCCAGGCCAACTTTGCATACAAATTTCTTCTGTAGATAATATTTTTGAAACAAAACCTACTGATACTCTCGAGGGATGGATATCCTTTGGTACACCTTTGAAGAATACCCATGTATTTCCTGTAGAAAATAATGATTCTTTGCAATTCTATCCTCCTCCTTTGCAGATTTTAAGATATAATACTCCTTTGGCATCAGAAAGGCAGGAAACAGAAAGACATCATCGTCCACCTCAGAAGGATAAACATATTATCATTGAAGACTCATCCTCTCAGAAGAATAAACATATTTTGAAGCACTTAGCTTGAGGATAGAAAATATTGAATATTTTGATCAGACTTGATGTAATTGTAATTTGTACCTATTTTAAAAGAAACACATTTTGTATATTTGTTCATTCTAAACATGAAATTTTCATGATTTATGTCATATCAAGCAATTTGCATCTTTAAGCATATTTCAAGTAAATAGATGATCATGTATTTTTACAAAATTTTGATGGTACGCATAGTTTAAGCTTTTGAATAACGGAGCTAGTGCACTTTTTTTTTTTTTAAAGGTTAGCTTGTTAGTACACACCCATGTCAGTACACACACCCATGTTAGCCACCCCCGCTAAGGATCGATACCAAACCTCAAGTGTTGAAACGAGGTATCTCCACTCAGTCTGCCAGTTGGGCTATGGATCTGGGTGTAGAGCTAGTGCACTTTAACTGACTACACCTTGACTGGACAAGATTGGACTTGACTTGACTAGACTGGACTAAACTGGACACGACCTGACTGGACAAGACTTAGGCTCAAAGAGCGGACAAGACTTGGGCTTAAAGAGCAATTATAGATTACCGCAGATTTCAGGTTGGACTTGAAGAGTAATTATAGTTTACCACCGATTTCAGGCTAGGCTCAAAGAGCAATTATAGATTACCACTGATTTCAAGCTGGGCTTAGAGAACAATTATAGATTACCACCGATTTCGGGCTCTTTAAGTCATTGAAGCTTTATATATAGACCTTCTCAGGCACTCACTGCTGCCATATATATATGATAATGATAGGCCTTATGCGTAGTTGGTCGTATAAGGCTTGACTAGGCTGCCTTAAATGATAAGCTACCATCACTATCGTCAACTTTATATGTGGTTGGCCATATAGTTTTATTCCACTGCCAAAAATGGTGAATCCATAATTGATACTTTGCCATTACTAATAATGTCTTGAGAACATTCCTGTTATATTTAAAATAGTGCATCAGCTCAGCGATGATAGAAATTTCAATAGGATGAGTTTGTATAAGCGATTGATGATGACAACAATAATTGTTAATTTTGGAGATAATCATCGACGTTTGGAAATTTTGGCGATAATCATCGACGTTGGTGGCAATTGACGACGACAATCATTAACATTGGTGGCAATCATCGACGCTTTGCAGCAATCATCAACGCTTGAGATTGATATGCCTGATATGCTGGAGAAGCTTTGCTTGAAAATTTGCGCCTTTTATTTATTCGCATGAAGAGGAGTATATGACTTTTATCTTTTGCAACAGTTGATCTTTCTATTTATCATGCCCCCTTTGATTGGATAAGATTTTCTCTGAGAATCTTTACAATCAAAACTTCTTTATCTTTCGAGAACAATAATTTTGATAGAATAAATATCTGCAGGCATTCTGATGTCTTATTTATTCTGATCCATGGTCCTTCAATAAACTGCAGTATATCGCCTTTCTTGAATATTAAATCCCTTTATGTCTTGATTGACATTATAAGCCTGATAATTGCCGATAACCTGAATATAATTATCGCTTCATAAATCTTTACAGATAGATGGTCAGAAATGATCTTGCAATGGCTTCTTTTTCATAATATATATAGTTTTGGAGCCACTTTCATCGGCCATAGCAATAAGTCAATTACAATAACAATCTTAGGCTTGAGCTTTAATATATAACAATTCAATCGTGGTAATGATTCTTGCCCCAATTTTAACCTGTAAAAATTGATATCGACAATTATTATCTCAGGGAATCAACAATTACCTCCTTTGGGATTAGATGGATTGAGAATTTCGTCTCGCTACTTAAAAGTATATGGATGGATTTTAGAAATTGTATTTCTATGACTCTTCCATTTGCTATTAACTCTTCATCTTTGCTTTGTTGAGAGATGAAAAATCGTGAAAATATATGACTGAAGATCACTCTATATCAGGATTTTCTATCTATTATGTTGTTACATAGCTCTTCTACTTTTCTTCTTGCGCATAAGCACGATGAACCATACTAACACTAAAATCCCTTTCCCTTTCTCGAAAGATTATCAATATTTTTGAATCACCATTCTTCTTTTTCTATCATATTCTTCCATCACAATTTCTCCCTTATTAATAATTTTCTGTAGCTTTTTCCTGAGGGCATTACAATTTTCTATACGATGTCCAAATGTACGGTGATAATGACAATAATCCAATCCTCTTGTATTTTTAATTTTTTCGAGGTGTTTTAGTCGAGGTAATTCAATACTCTTCATTGCAATAATTGTTTCAGCATAGGAAGTATGCCTTTTCTTGCAAACGTATGCTTCATATATTATTTATTTTGCCTAAACCTTTTATATACCATTATAACCGCCTGACCATTTTTGTCTTCTTCATCACTGTCTCTTTCAATATCTTGATAATCTTCTTTATTTTCTTTTTTCTGAGTAATGTGGACTGATGTTGGCTGAAAAGCAAACACTCTTCCAATCATCTTTTCAAGAGCATAAGCATTCGTAGCAAGATCACAAAAGGTTTTCCAATCTTTATTAATCAGGTTGTGTGTCAGTTTTGGTTTCATGCCTTCTAAACATAGTTTTACTTATTCTGATTCTTACAGAGGATGTCGACATGATGCCCCCAAGTCCTTCCATCAACTGATGAATTCTTCGACTGGTTCATTTTCTTCTTGGTGAATAGAGGTCAGTTTAGTCAAACTAACTTCTCTGTCAGAAGAGAGAAAGTTCAACATTAAAGCATCCTGCATCTATTCCCAAGTATGAATAGATCTTAGGATTAAACACGAATACCATCTGAAAGCTTTTCTCGTCAGAGAAGATCTGATTAATCGCAGACAATATTGAGGAACTTAGAGAAATTTCTCATCCTTGTTATGAAATACATCATATGCTCTTCAGGTGATCCGTCCCCATTAAATTTTTGAAAGTCTGAGTGTCTAAAATTAGCAGGAAATGACATTTCTTCTGTTTCACGAGGATACGGTGTCTGGTATTGAAATTTTTTATTCTGACCTCGTTTCTTCTCTAGATGAATGGTTTTAATGACCATCTGTCGGATTTCTTCTTGTGTTATGTTCTGAATAACATTAGGCATTGGTTCTTGAAATCTAACCGCTTTCAGTTGTGGCCTTTCTACTTGTGGTTCGATGTTGTTCATAACAATCACAATTGGAAAATTAGGGACTCATTCAGCTACTTGCTTATCTGGTGAAGGTTGATTAGGTAGATTGATGTCTGCTGATAAAAGTTCTGTTTTCTTATTCTTCGATCGTCTTGATATTGAAGGAGGAAGCGTGTGCTACACTGTTGATGCTGTTGAAGAAGATGAACTATTGTTTGATTTAAGACCAACGTACTGTCACTTTGAAGGACTAGCTGACTCAGATTGTGGCATTCTTAATACATGAGTTGCTCGAAATCTTTTGCAAGAGGTACTGTGAGTGAACATTTGCTAGTCGAGATGACTTTCCTTTTATTCTTCTGAACTCGTAATGATTCTATGGAAGATGTCTTTATAGTTGTAGCTAACAATACTGGAAGACCTTTTGGAGTGACGACCTTTTTTGTTTCTCTCGAATGAGATGATCGCATGACCGAGGTAGGACTGCGTCTCATGACACTTTACATAATCGACCCTATACTTGGCAGGATGATGCTTCTTGTGGAGGTAGATCGAACTTTTCATCTTTTGGATGTTACTATCCTCCATCCTCCTTCGTCTTGTTGAGCAACTGGTGAAATAGAGATCATTCCGGCCATTACATGACATTCCCTACTCCTGATCACAACGGATTTTGCTTTCTCTGGTACTTTTTTTTTTCCTTTGTTTAGGCTTGCCATCAATCGTAACTCACGGTTTACCTTTAGGCAAATTATAAAATCGCAATTAGTATTCGAAGGGTAAAATATTTTATCTTAGAGATGAAGGGGAGGATGTTCCTACTGAGAGTCGCCATTTTGGCGTCCAGAAGACGCCAAAATATAACAAATGTTCCTGTAACCTTCTCAATGTTAATCTTAAATAAGATAAGTCCCTAGTAGTGTTGCCATTTTGTTTCGACAAGAAACAAATGTATTTCGATTTGGGAGATTGTCTTATTCAATCATAATAGAGAGAGTGTATAGAGAACAGTTATTATATTTATTCATACTGAATTCATTTACATCATTTGATTTTCCTTGATTCTAAGATAGATTATTTAAAACACAAAAATCGCAAGAGTTCGAATATCGAATCTAGATATCAAATCCGACAGCATTTCAACTTGTAATTTGATTACCTCATTGAGAGAAATGTTGTGCAGATCTGATCATTTGATGTCTCTTTTTTGAGCTCATGTTCCTACGCGAAAGGAAGATCTAAAACTGTGAAGATTGAACCAGAAATTTCGATAGCATTTTGACTCTTAAACCCTGATGGCCACGCAATAGCATGCTATTGCGCTGCCTGACATAAAACCCTCTCTCTCCTTCTTTCCTTCTCTTCCTGATACCTTCAGATTTCTCCTCTTCTTTGGAGCTTTGACTTTCTTCAAAATCTTCAATGTGTGCAAATGAGAGGGAGAGTAGGGTATTTATAGGCCTTCACACGTGCGAACCCTCAAAATTCGTGTAGTGGGCCCACCTTTCATCAAATCTGAGCCATCCACGTCAGCATACCTGAATCGTCCCTTGAGCTTGTTCGCACAACACCCAACCCCTTTTGCGTGGGTCTGCACAACACTATGGTGTTGCGCGGTCCGACACAAAGGTCTTAACACACTTTAGTCAGTCTTTCTTTTGTGCAGGAGCGCACAACCAAAAAGGGGATTTATGCTGACCCATGCAAATAATGTGCTTTGCGCAAGTTTGCGCAATAGCATGAGTTTGCACCTTCCTTATTTACTTTCTTCATTCTTTTTCTCCTATTTTTATAGTTTTCCGTTTATTGATTCATTCTTGGTCCTTTATTTTTATGCCTTAACAATCATGTTAACTTTGGTATGGAAGTTCTGCATTAAATTAATGCTCGCCACTTTCCTCTAGATTTAGTTATTATCGAAGCTCCAACTACGAGTGGATAATACTTTGATGAGTACCTATTAGGTACCCAAGCATAATCATATTTAAGTATGGGTCTTTAAAAATAAGGATTAGACTCATAAAGATACAACAATGATTGAATGCTACCACAAAAAACTTCCTAAGGTCCACTATAATGTTTATTTTCCATCTAACTCGTTGCTAAGGTCAAGCACTTGGATGAAGGAAGCAACACATATTAGCTTGATCCAAAACTTTTATGGC
This sequence comes from Magnolia kwangsiensis, assembly GCA_037074715.1. Lineage (NCBI taxonomy): Eukaryota > Viridiplantae > Streptophyta > Magnoliopsida > Magnoliales > Magnoliaceae > Magnolia > Magnolia kwangsiensis. The sequence continues at coordinate 125,133,769 of CM073574.1, read as the reverse complement.
CCACAAGAAGTGGTCTATCACCACAGTTTCTTGTGCTATGGTCCAGTGAGATTTGGATCTCCTTCACTTTTGGGCTCATGTAGTAAAATGAGCTGGAAAATAGATTTATAATGAATGCGGATTGTATGTATTGAAGGCTTAAGAAAATTCTAGCCCGGCACTTCTCATTGGTGCATGTCATTGAGGATGCCAGCATGTCACAAAATACACCAATTTTCCATCGGGAAATTGCGACTCACGCAACACAAATTTTATTGCATGGAACTTCTTTGGGCCCACCATGATTTATGTGTTAGATCCACATTGTCCATCAATTTTTTAGATCATTCTAGAGCATGAGCCCAAAAATAACACACATTGAAGCTATGGGGATTGAATGATTGCCGTGGAAATCTTCACAGGGTCCACCGTGAGGTTTATTTGTCATCTAGCCTCACCATTAGGTCATAAAGACCTGGATGAAGGGAAATCACAAGTATTAGCTTGATTAGAGCCTTATGTGGCTTAAGAAGTTTTCAACAATATACGTCCAGTTTTTCATTATTTCAGGTAATGTGGTCTACTTAAGCCTTGGATCTGCCTCATTTTTAGTCTCATTCCTTAAAATGACATGGGAAAATGGATGAATAGACCACACTACCTGAAATAATGATGAGCCCATGGAAATTCCACATGTTAACACTTCCACATAAATCATGATGAGCCCATGGAAATTCCACATGTTAACACTTCCCATTTTCTTCTCTGCCTATAATGTGTCGCACCACAGCAAGTAAGGAATTTCTTGAGGTGTGAAATTTTCATGGCCTTATGATAATGCATTTCTTAGATTCAACCATTCATCCATCTTTTTCATATAATTTAATGATATGAGCCCAAATACAAGCAGATCCCAAACTCAAGTGGACCACATGCCAAGCAACAGTGGAATTGATGCCTCCAACATACCATTGAAACCTTTTTGGGCCACAGATTGATGAAGCCGATATTTGTGTTTTACCTTCATTCAGGTTTGCGTAACCTCATGAACACGTTAGATGGAAAATAAACCTCACGGTGATCCTATAAATGTTGCTACGGTAATTCATTTAATCCCTATCATTTTCTCTGGTGTTGTTCATTTGAGTTTTGAATGTGTCTCTATCATGGCCGGACTCATCAAAGATTTATACATGAATAGTTATGTTGTGTAACACACAGGTGACCCCCTACGGAATGATGGTGCCTTCAACACAGACGATCCGTAATTTGTAATGCATACGTCTAAATGGGCCTACGGTTATGGCGGCAACTGATGCCCTTCCTACTCATGCAAAGTCGATTACCGTGGTTTTACTTTGGATTTATCTGAAACCTGGCGCTCGGCATAAAACGACGTCCGTAAGCATGTACTCCCACATTGCGTGTTTTTTTTTTTTTTTTAAAAAAAATGCTTTTTACGGTAGGCATGTACGTACATCGTTCCAGACTGTCCGAGTCACGGGTCGCATCATAGCTCGGAGGGCAGTAGCAATATCAAGTTTTTGGACCAACCTAGAGAAATGTCGGTGGCACATGGACTTTCACCGCCACTTCTTTTCGGCCCATGTGGAGCATGTCGAATCTCCTATCGAAGCAAAGATGGGCCACTTCAACTCATTGGGTGGGCCATAATCTGATGGGGCCCTCTTAACGAGTGAATTGGCCAGATTTTTTTTTTTTTTTTTTTTATAGCAGGTGATTATTGTGGTGAGGCCCACCTCTTTTGGTGATCGTATATCCTGACTCACTGGGGAAAAAAGATGAATGGCTCTGTTCATTTTCATCCTGATCTCCGCACTTGCGTGGCAGGTTGGCGAGATTGGACGGTTAAACATTTTCAAATTGAACCGTCTATTTGATAGGCACTGGAAGGCAGTTCATCCCGGCCATTCAATACGAGACATGGTTCCAACTACCAAGTTCTGGCCATCCAAATGGGAGCCGTTCTTGGATGGGAGTGGATTATGTGCGGCCCTAGACATGAGGCCCACATTGATGTTTGTACTGTATATGCATCAAGTCCATTCATTTTGCCAGCTTATTTCGGTGCTCTCAATTCATCTGGCCAATCTTATCCGTGATTGAAGGCCTGGGTAGCTCTCAATTCATCCAGCTAATGTCACATGTGATTGAAGGCCTGGATAGGAAGTATGTATGTGTGTATGGTTTTGTGGGTATGGTAGACTCCACTTCGACTCAAGAATATTGTCTGAAATGACTGGTACCTATGCATTGAGATAGGCATATTAGAGACTTGTTCAGAACCCAAAGGCCTCTCGATCACCAAATACGCACTGTACTCAGGCAATTTGAGTAAGGAAAGGGAGTGAGATCTTTTTGTCTTGTACAAGTGATTACAAAATCCGATAGTTTAATAATTTTCTATTTCACAAGTGCTTTAACATGGTATTCTTCAATTATAGTAGAAGATTTGCACGGAACAAAATAAATAGTAGCATAACACAATCAATTTTTATTATTATATTAGCCCGGTTACAACCATTGTGTTTTATAATCTAATTAAAGCAAGAAATAAGATAAATACTTAATATGCCTATCGAAACAGACGATAGAGGTTGATGGTCAAAAGAATGTGATCGGAATATGAACAACTGAATCAGAATTCAGAAGGACATGGGGATTTAACAACTTAAGGTTGCAAACATTTAATCTACTACTAAGATAAACTTACCATAGCAGGAGCTATTGGACAATGATGAACTAGGTTAGATTAAGAAAGATAAAATAGATGTGATTGTAAAGTAGATATGTAGATAAGTATATTTGGCATGGGACCTCAAGCTCTTATTCATGTACTCCTTTTATAACTTTCTCGAGGCTGTGAAAATCCACCGTTGGGCTTCTGGATCCTTCAGGATTCTTCGTGTGGACTTTTTAGACTCGCAATCTCTTCCTTTGCAGATCTGAAAGATCTCAATAAAAAAGATCTCTGAAACATTAGTAGTTGCTAGATCTCATATTTCCACTCTCTTAGTTCGATCAAGGGAGCAACTTTCATTTAATCACAGCCATTTACTATGGTGATCTAATGTAGATCACCCAATCCCTAATGAAAGTGAGATTTGACACTCGATATCGATTTTTTATCGAACCAGGCTGATCTAGTTTTCCGATTCTTTTGATCTTGACGGGGTCATGATTGTGGACCCAACCTATATCCTTCATTTAATGGGCACGTTAATTGTGGCCAGGTATCACACAATGATTCGTCCCCTTAAAAGGCTTGATAAGATTCTGTATCGTCACATTAATGATATAACGCGTAACACCAGAAGAAGATTAGACACAAATTTTCTATTCATCCCCACCAAAGGCTTTACTGTGCCAAACACGTAATGTCTTCACATGACATCTTCCCATCGGTCTATGTCTAGGGCACTGAAAATGGTTATAAACAAGCCGAAAAATGAAGCATATGTAAATCCCAGGTGGAAAATAGGATTGAAAAGAATGGTGATGAAAAGCTTCCAATATAATGTTTATTTGCCATCCAACCGCTAATGAGGTCTATAAAGGATAAAACCAATATCATCTTTATACAAAACTTTTGTAGTCCACAGGAAGTTTTTAATGATTAATCATCACTATTTTCGATGGTGTGGTACTCATGAGAATGAGATATGCCTCATTTTCAAAATCATGCACTAAAATGAGTTGGCAAAATAATTGAAGAGTGGGAATATAGTACACACATCAAGGTGGGCGGTTAGGCTGCAACGTGTTAAGTGAGGCCATCGCCCCACCTAATCTCCTCTTTCTTAGATGCCCTGTGTAGAGGAACATGCGATAAACAATCAAGGTGTATCCGTACATGCACGTGTGAACTTGTATTATGCGAAGTTTTTGCGGTCAAGCAGACTCTTCATCGTGTTCAAACCCGAAGATGCCTTTTATCCACGTGGTGTGTGTATCCCGCACTCCGAACCGAAAAAAACAGAGGAAAGGACATAGTACAGCGAGTGCTACAAGCCAAGCGGTGTTGGTAAGCCCATGGTCTAAAGGCTCGCTAACTTGGACTGACTTCTTCATTCCTCAGTTGAGTCAATTGGGCTGAGTCAGGTGTGAGGCCATGATTTAATTTGAATACCCACCGACTCAGATGACAGTCTCCTCCTTAGGCAGGGTTAGAAACTGGTATATTAAAAAATTGGTAGAGGAAAGTTTATGATTAATTTGGTCTTTGTTATCAAAATTGCTGTATAAAATTCAATAACAAAACAAAAAAACCTGCACAAATTCGGAGAATGAAAAGTTTGTATTTAATATAGTTTATAGAGCAAAAATATGAACCAAATAAAAGGGTATATTTATACATGTATATATATATATATTACATACAAACAAGGTTAAACTAGAAAACTTTAGTCAAAATGATAAAAAAAATAATTCTATATGTATGAATAATAACATATATAAAACTTCTATATGTATGAACAATAACACATATAAATAGTCCAATGATTATATTTATCTTTTACAAATTTTTCCTTTTGAAGAAATTTTTATATACACTAAAGATGCTTCAACGTCGAGATCGAGTGGATAACATGAGCGCTTAAGTGCCAAATACCAGTAGGCCGTGTCTCCTACTATGTCATGGTCAGTTGAAAAGGGGTGTGACCTTATCTGTCCGAGGGTAGGGGGCTGTAAGCTAGGTTGACTTTGACTAGCTCATAAATGGCCGTTATCGACGAGGCCGGTAGGCATTGACATACCACTGGTGGCAGATAGTGAGGTCCCTTCCACTTACTTGGTCATGAGCGCGATGAGGCGGCAGTCAGTGTTGAAGTGTAGTAGACCCCGATGATGTTTCCAGTGATGAGTCGTACTAATACGTGGACTAATTGAGGATTAACATGCTTGCATTACACCTCTAGCATACGATATTCGACCATGTAGGCCTTGCATTGCATAACCTTGATATGACTAACATCATTTATGGACTTGCCAGTTTAGCATTCCATCATTTCCACTTACTCTGATAATTGTAAGCTTGACACATGCATTGTACACACACGCACGCACTCTCTAAGCTTCGTAATAAGCTTATTCACGTTCGTTATGTGTAGGTTATACTAGACCACAATAGCATTGAGGCAGGAGCATATGCCCGATCTTTTGGAGTTTTGTTATATCATATATTTTCTTTTCAGTACTGTACTCAAAGATTATATCAGTGGATATGTGGTGATGATGTTTTGTGACTTGGGTACAATTGTGGTAATGCTCTTTTACAAAAAAAAATCACCATGAAAATCCTCCTTGTAGGATCACAGGATCGGAACCTGATGCATGGGAGCTGAGAGCTGAGAATGAGGTACTACTGAGGTTGTCGGTACCAGATTCAGCGGCTGAGAATTTTGTGAGCTCAGTTCATGAGTTTGGGGTGCGACATTCGATCACACTGAGCTGGGTTTGATCAGACGAACTTAAGTTTTGGTTGGACTGAATAAATTCCCGGTTGAACCAAATTAACTATGAAATTCATCGTTCTTCACTAGAGGTTTTTATGCACTTTCAGTGGTACCGAATCCTTCCTTCGGTCGGAGTAAACTTGGGTTCGATCAGACCAAATTATCCTTCGGTTGAACTGAATTAGCTTTGAATTTCGTCGTTGGTTGCTGGACTGTTTTGTGCGATTTTGGTTAGATTGAAGTTATCTTCGGTCGGACCAAACCTGTCCGTTTTCTGCTACAGATTAAATAATCTTCTCCAGTCTTTTCTTCATCCTTTGTACTTGGTTTCCTTTGATCTTTGGCATGTGAGTTCTTCATTCTTGGTCTCCTAAGATCCATCTTTTGCCTTGGTGATTCTTGAGCATCAAATCTATACTTTTAACATTCTTTTCAATCCAAGTTTCCAAGTTTGCCTTGCAATACAAACGTGTATAAAATATACCCATTAAGCATTATCATGTTTATAAAATCAAGATATAAACAGGGGAGAAGTATCTAATATTTGACACTCAACACACCCCCCAACCAGCATTTTGCTAGTCCCGAGCAAAACATGCGTGACATAATCTTCAATTTTCAATGTTCAAACCTTTTTTTAGAAATAACATTTTGTGCAAACAAGTATGAATGAGTAAAATCCAAAGAGGTGAGAGTGAAAATTTGAAAACCTAGAGTCGAATCTCATGAACAATCAGTCAAATAGGTTTTTCATCAATCACTTAGGAGCATAAGTTCATGTATCAAGTCTTCCGATGTTCTTAGTGAGTTCCAACTTATTTTCCATAAACATGGTCATTTCATAATGTTAGCCATGTTCATCACCTCAAAACTGAATCATCAAGTGTTGATTCCGAACTTATTCCATTTTTCTTCTTTTTTAAGTTTTTGATTTTATATCGACGTTCTCTTTTTATTCATTCTTTTTAGACTTTACATTCTTTTCCAGTCTTTTCACCATACATGACCTTTTTGTCGATCTTACTATTTTTTTAAACTGGTTCTTTTCATCTTTTAAGTTGGATAAAATTCTCCAGACTTAATTCTCAACATCTAATCAATGATGGACATACTAACAATTAGAAATTCTAGCATAATTCATAGAAAGCAATTTGAATGTGGCTTGTAACTTAGATCAACATGATATTCAAACTTCCTTTCAATCAATTAGATGAGAGAACTTAAGTGATATGCTACTCAGTTGATTAAACTCCAACAATTCAAAGTTTAATATCTATCTTATCATCATACTTAAGGCATTCTTAAGTACAAAAACTATCGCTTCCCAAATAGGTTTTCAATTTGAAAAATTGAAAATTTTTAAAATTTTTGCTCAAAGATTAAGAAAATACTGATTAGTTTACCTAATCCACACCCCAACCTAAAACCTACATTGTCCTCAATGAACGTGCACCCACCTTTACACACTTGTTTGTCAGTCACATGACTAGTTATGTCTAGTAGTTGGATGAGTTCTTGGCAAATAAAGACAGGCGACGCAACTAAATAAGAAGCATCAAAGCCACATTGAAGATAGAGCCGCTTCTACGATCTTGATCTTGCAAATAGATGATCCTAACCCAAATAGGAAAACCTACTTAAGGTCATCTATTCAAAGCCAATTCCGAGTTCACATTTTCTATCTTTTAGTCTTAGCTTTATCAAGTCGTTGATGAATGATAATATAGACAAAAAAGGAAAATTTATCCACTTTTGGTAGAAAGAAGCTGCCACTGAATAGCACCTTCGGTGTCACCGAAGATACCTTCGGTGTTACTGAAGGGACTCAAAAAATTCCAGTAACATTACAAAGATAATTCGGTGTCACCGACTGCCACCAATGAACAAATTTTGGTGCACCGAAAGGGACCTTTTTCATTCAGCAACTTTAGGAATTAATTTGATACTAACGAATGATATTTTGGTACCATCGAAGCAAGTTCGGTGATACCAAAGTTAGCTTCGATAGTATCATAAACTAGCCATTTTCTATTCGTTGAAACCTTTTATCTATAAAAGCGGCTTGTAGAAACTTGCAAAATTAGTAGAAATAGGCATCATAGAGTCTATAATATATCCCAAGCTTATCCTACATAATCTAGACTCTATCCATACGAGTTTCATGCTCTCTTCATTTTGATCTCTCACTTCTATAAGCATTCAAAGCTCTTATTAATGAAGAACATGAACTTGTACCTTCTCTAGAGTACAAAGACCAAACCGATAGGAAAATCCTGTATCTTTTTGATACTCTAGAGCGTCCATAGGTTGAATGCCTTAGAAAATTCACTCATTATCCTAGATATGAGATTTAACTAACTCCCATTACCTTGGTCACCTTTATAGGTACATCTTATGCAAGGTTCTTGATCGTGAAGCTAAACCAATAGAAAAATCCAAGCTGTGCGATCAGGGGGGCACCGAGAAGTTGATTCAAGTATGAGAGCATGAAGATCAAGCAACCCAAGATAAGCTACAAAAGAGAACTCAATCCGACAAGTAAGTGTCATTTTTAAGAGTTCACAATTTAGTCTCTTTCCTCGTGTAGGATTGAGACTAAGAGTTTGTTATTAACAAACTCGATTAGGTTCCTAGTGTGGGACCTTGGCTAGTGGGCCTAAACGTAGGTGCTTTATGTGGGACCTTCACCGGTGGGCCTAAACGTAGGTGCCTTTTGTGGGACCTTGGTCGGTAGGCCTAAACGGAGGTGCCTAGTGTGGGACCTTGGCCGGTGGGCCTAAACATGGGTTCTCAGTGTAGGAGCTTTGCTCTTGCAGAGAGCATAAATTTGTGTTCTTAGTATAGGACTATAAAGGTTATTAGTGAACTTGTTTTAAAATCATTAATAGTGAAATCTGGTGCACTCTGGGATTAAGTGTGGATACTGGGAGTGGAGTAGGCACGTAACCAAACCTGTCACGCCCAAAACTCGAAAATTGATTTCACATGAATTCTGATTGTCGAATTCGGTGCCGACAGCCTCCGTAGTGCCCCATTCTGGGCTCCTGACAATCAAATGCCAAATTCCGATCCTGGGATCCTACAAGGAGAATTTTCAGAATAATTTTTTTTTTATAATGGAGCATAACCACAAGCAAAACCAAGTCACAAAATAGCATCACCACATATCCACTATATCAAGAACTTTAAGTACAATGAGGAAAGGAAAATACAAGGTGATCAAAAGAAACTCCAAAAGGTCCTGGTACGCGCTCCTGCCTCAGCGCTGCTGCTGTCCAACGCTACCTACACACAACTATCGTGTATAAGCTTACAAAAGCTTAGAGGGTGGTGTAAGTGTGTGCGTAAGGCAAACGTCAAGTATACAGCATCAGGGCAATGCGGAAGTATGCGGTAAGTCCATGAATAAAATCAACCATACCAAGGCTATGTAATGCAAGGCATGAATGCTATCAGCTATACCAAGGCTATGCAATGCGATATATGAGTGTCATCGGCCACACCGATGCAATGCAAGGCCTACATAGCCGAATGTCATATGCGAAATGCAATCTAAGCAAGTCGGTACACATATCAGTACAGTTCCTCTCTGGATATCATCGGGGTCTAATTCACTTCGCAGATACTGCCACCTCCCTAGCTGCACAGTCAAGCAAGTGGAATAGACTTCACTATCCGCCTGACCAGTAGTCTACCAATACCTTCTCGGCTCGTCGATAGCGGACTCATTTGCGAGCTGGTTAAACTCAGCCTAGCTTATAGCCCCCTCACTCAGGAGGATAAGGCCACATCCCCTTCCAACCGACCATGACACAGTGAGAGACGAGACCTACTGGTATTCGGCACTCAGGCGCTCATGTATCCACTCGGTCTAGACCTTGGAGCATCTCCTGGTACCAAAAAGGTTCTGGTACTTTCACCGAAGGACATCTTAAGTGCCCACAGTGCTAGAATCAAGTATTTTCGGCATCCGATATGGCCATCCATGATGTACCTGTAGAGCCACGGCCCTGATGTCGCTAGGGCGTGCAGTGATCAGGTTACACATATGAGAGGTGCATGAATCACGCCGTCAAATCATGCAGAAATCCAGCGCGTACTGCGCGATCATGTGGGGCACTCCGTCTCATAACGGGTCCCATAAGTGGTCTGCCCAATGGCATATGCTATGATCAGTCACTACTCAAATCAAGCATACATATGATGCATATGTGCATGAGTCATGGAATTATACTAAGAATGTTATAAAGCGATGAATAGTAATGAGTATGGGCCTATCAATGGGTCCTAAGGAGAGTTACAATGCGGACATTTAACCAACATTGTACATACAATGTGGACGTCAAACCAACATTGTTCCCTAAATATCATTACATGAATATTGGGAAGTCACACATTGCAATGGACCCTAAGGTCATCCCATTGAGCCTCGACCCATGGGCCTTAGATACATCAAATGGGTCGTATTACATGGGCCTGACATTCATCTAATGGGTTGCATTAATGGGCCTCATCAATGAGCCTTATGTACATTGCAATGGTCCATGATCCATGGGCCTTGAAATACATCAAAGTGGCCTCACAACTTGGGCCTTAAATATATCAGATGGGCCTACACACATGAGCTTTAAATATATCAAATGGGTCACTCCATTTGCGCCCCATACACATCAAATGGGCTTGATCCCATAGGCTTTAATATATATCAAATGGGCTTAAATCCCGTGGGCCTTATATAAAATAAATAGGCTGGATCCCATGGGCATTGCATATGTCAAATGGGCCCAAACCCATGGGCATTACATATGCCAAATGGGCTTAATCCCATGGGCTTAGATGTGCACCAAGGTGGGCCTAAATGAATGGCTATAAATGGATCAACATGGGCCCTATATACATACCAAAGTGGGCCCATTTGAACCATAGATCTGGCTCATTTTCTTTTAGCTCATGTCATGAAATGAGCTCTCAAAATAGGTGGACAGTTTGGATGCAGCTCATGCATCATAGTGGGGGCCCACATGAAGGCCTGTAATTAGATATATTATATGTAGTATAATATATATAAAATATATATACAATATTATATATATAATATAATATTTATATATATACACACACAGAGGGCCCCACATGTGGGGGTTAGGTCCCACCGTCTAGCAGCCCTGCTTGACGGCGTAGGTAAAACACATGCGTCACAAGGGGGGGGGGGGGGGGGGGGGGGGTCCCACCGCCTGGACGGCTTGAATAAAGCACACATCAGTGTGGGTCCCATGTGGGGCCTACCATAATGCTTATAAGCCATCCAACCCGTTGATAAGGTCACAAAGACCTAGATGAACAGGGAAAATAAATATCAGGTTGATTCAAAACTTACGTGGGCCTTAGAAGGGGTTTCAACGGTAGAGTTCAATTCACACTGTTTCCTCTCACGTGGGCCACCTGAACATTAGATGGGCCTGATTTTTGGAGGTTGGCCCACTGTGCTGAGGGCCCAGCACATGAATGAATTGGATGACAAATAAACATTAAGGTGGGGCCCACGGCTAGGGCCGTGGGCTGCTGCCCATCCGCCCGCTGAGACGCAGGACGCCTGCGCGTCTGACAGGTCAGAGGCAGCAGCCTCTGCTGCTTACATTTTATGATTTTTTTTAAAAGAAACCCATCTTTATGGGGTTTTACTCATGTGGGGCCCGCATATGAAGAATCCACTCCAGCCGTTAGATTCTACTACCCATAACCCATCCATCAAGACCAATATCGGCCATTTTTCAGTGTGTAAAAATAATTCTATATAGATTTCAATGGTAATGGAACAGTTCTTAATGCTATAGCCCACCAGATATTTTGATCGACCTCATTTTTCGGCTCAACGCCTAAAATGAGTCAGGGAAGAGGATGGACGGTTGAGATTGGATACATACATCGAGATGGGGCCTATACAAGCAGCCCTTTCCAAAGGGCTTTTGAAACAAGCCATATTTGAGTTTTCCTTCCAGCGTCCAGACGCTGGACGTCTTTTTTTTTTTTTTTTTGTTTTGTTTAGGTGGTCCACCACAAATGGATGTATATTTAAGATGGGCCCCACCCATGGACGGCTTGGATAAAATACATATTTCATGGTGGGGCTCATTCAAGTGGACCACATGACCTCATCAACATACAAGAAGATGAATAAAATGAGAGGGAGAGAGAGAGTAAAGGAGTGGGACACGCGTGAGGGAGGGGCCCCGGCACTATGGGCCCTCCGTTTCAATCATCCAATCATACATCAAAGGGCCCATTGCATATGGGCCATCCAAACAAAAGATCAATGGTGGAGATCCCTCTCCATCCAAAATGAACGGTCTATATGACCTCTTAATGTAAGAAAAGTAAACATCATGATGGGGTCCATGGAGAATGGCCCCATCATGGAATGATTTGATGATCAAGATGGGCCATCGGCCACATCTTAGGGACCCAAGTGAGATCCAAACCATTGATCGGTTGGCCTCACTTGGCCCTTCTCAAAAACATGAAAAATTAGTCTTTGGAGGCACCCCACCACTTGATCTTCTCGGTCCGTTGGAAAGCTACACTCCTAGAGCTTCACTTTGATGGTGGAGATGGAAAATGGATGGCTAGGATGATGGGTTTTGGAGTGGGAAGTGAGCCACCAAAATGTACTTTTTCTCTCATGGGGAGGGCTTGGACGTGGGAGTGCTCCCTTGCTTGGGTTTGGTGTGTTGAGAAATGAGAGAGAGAGAGAGTTGTAAGAGTGATGGAGTGATGTGAAGTGAGTGATGGGTGAGGTGAGTGATGGGTGAAGTGAGAGGTTAGTTGACTTTGGCAGTTGCTTGACTTGTGGAGAAAGGAAGCATGGGTGCTTGTACTTGACATAAAGTGATTGATGGGTGATTGATTGATGCGATTGATTTGACACTTTATAGAGATTCTCTTGGGATTTATAACGCGGGTGTTTTTCCTCGAACTGAACGCGGGTCCGCATCTCATCGTCTGGGTATCGGATTGGTGCGTGAGTTGCGGCGTTGGAACCGCGGCGACGGTGCGGTCGCAATGATACAAGTCTTGGATTAAGCCGACTCAAACGTATAGGATACGACTTACGGTCGTGCGCAACGTCGACTACAGGTTGCGGATTGCTGGAATTTGACGAGAAGGATCACGGGAAGCAACGGAACAGTACGGATTAGGATACGGGTCTTACAAAACCACTACACATGCTTGTATTTGGAATTATCATTTGCACATTTATCATGATTATTTAAGTTTGAATACTTGACTGTTTATGCATGATTTGATGAATGCTTAAATTGATCGGAAGCACATTGTAACACCCAGAAAATTGAGGGTCGTGTAGAAACCCAACTCCCGAGTTTCAAACTATCACGTATGCAACAAATATGCTTATGATTAAATGTTGTCTGAGTTAGTGCATTAACATGAGTGAGATTATACCAAAACTGCAATTCATACTCCAGATCCAGTGATAAAATGCAAGCGGAAGACTAGAAGATATATATATCACTATCTGTAAAACAAAACAATCTCAATCTGTCTCCAAAGTATGAATGTATCTCTGAGTCACATATACATATACCAAACTAAAAATCAAATGTCATGCGATAGTCCAACTAGCAAAATCCTGCTGATCTAGACCACTTATGCGAAGCCGTCAGAAAACTGCATGTACGAGAACTCATCCTGGTCCTCGTAGTAGTCTGGCTCCAGCTCCTAAATCGCCTTGCTATCTGCATCTAAGAAAGATTCTAATAGGTGTTGCAAACACTGTCCCGTAATGTGGGAGTGAGTGATCAACTCAGTGAAATCATAAAGCAAAGATTAGCATGTTATCGAATCAATCACGTGATAATAGTAAAGCAAACAATCAGACATTCCTAGATACTGTTATTAATGAAAGGATGAGATGCAGTAATGATGCATGCCCTCACCGACATACTCCCTCATGCAACACCATCTTACGTCCGTGGCATTCTTTCTTCCCTCAATGCTCCACATCTTCCCGGCACATGCAGTGCGATATGGATATGATTACCGAGTTGTTATTAGTCCTTTCAAACAGCAGGATTGGAAAATTAAGGTACTTCCTTTATATCATTCCCAACAAAGATCCTGTCTAGGGTCGTCACTCCTATTAGTCTCATACGATGATATATTTCTAGGTCACTGCAAGGGCTGCCAGGGCTGTTGCTCACACTCGTTGCACCGCTCCCCCATCACCTTATCAATATAGGCTTAGTTGTACTCTTGTTGCTACGGAAGGGTCGTCGCCTCACGTAGACTCAGAATACGCTCGAGGTCACTACAAAGGGCTCGTCACCAATCAGAGTAGGCCGACAGCTCGAATGTAGTGTCCCATACCACCACAATTGGCTCACGAGTTTGAGGTGTTCACTGATCACTACGGGGAGGCTTGTCGCCACAGCGTAGGCCGACAGCTCGACCACGGTGTCCCATACCACCATGCCCGGCTCATGAGTCTTAATGGATCAAGGTACCATGGTTATCAGGGTTTTCACTGGTAAGTTCAATACCCTAGGTTCAAGCAGTTATGACTAATACAAGGTGAACATACAATGGTCAGTCGGGTTACTTGATGAGCTCGACTAGTATGAGCGCACCTCAAGCTGAACGACATGAAGTGCATAATCACCTCGTGTGGCTTAACCACTGCCGTCAACCAAAGCTTGACTCAGGTTCGTCGACGCGTCCTTCGTGGTGAATAAAAGCCAACCACAAATTCAAATCTGTTACCGACTGCCTGGACTAGAATATAACCCCAAGCACTTGTAATCTAAATCAATGATCATATGAGAGTGACAGAAATGAAACACAAATAATCCAAGTATGTTAGCAACTTGTTATAACATACAACCTAAGCAATTCAACCAAACACAAACATTTCATATATATGAGGAAATCAATTCAATATAACAAACATGGAGGAAATCATGTACATCATCATATTAGTTGAGAATCCAATCTCAACGCTAGACTACAACAACATTTACTCAAAACTTACTTATACAAAACTTTATACAAATAGTTAATCTACACACATTAACCTACATAGCGTATGTCGGCCAATAATGTGCATTAGGGCGAATCTTATCGCTGAACAGATCATACATGCATAACTAGCATAGGTACACGACAAATACACATGACAATCATATTAGCAAAATATGTACGTATACAGTATTTCCTATAAATACCTAAAATACCCTAAATCTCATATTCTTCGTACGTATTCAAAATGAAAAACAGGTAGCATGTTCTGCATGTCAAACAACATCCTTGTCACTAATCTACTATTAAACGACATTGAAATCTTTGAAAACAGGTAACCTAAGCATCTACAATCCGCACCTTACGCCGTAGGAGCGTAATGAATCAAATAGAAACTCTACGCTTCGTCAACGTCAATATGACGACCTATATCACAAGATAAGTCAGCTACTTCGCTACTTGTATTGATAGAATTTCTAAAATAGGTTAAGGTTAGGGTTTTCTTACCTAGAATGAAGTTAGAATCACCGGAAGAGTGATTAGAACACGATGGCTAAGCACGTGTAGTAGCAGGATCGAGTGACAGGAACTTTCCCTCACAACTCTCACACAGTCTCTCTCTTTTCTCTCTTCTCTTTCCTAGGGTTTCTTGCAAATTCGTATGAGAGGGATGTGAGAGGGTTTAAGGTCCTTAAAAAGGTTAGAAACTCACCTATTTAGACTTTAAACCAAGGTATACTTGGGTTATAACCAAATCGGGTCCTTTCCGATCCAAAAGAACATTCCTGGAGGTCCCCTGACTGAATGCGGTCGGACTTAAGCTTATGGACGTTGGATCCTGATCACATTAAGTTTTCAGTTTGATCGGGTTTCCAGATCGTACGCGGCAGACCAGTTTCAGTTCAGCGGTCACTGAGATTCGATCAGGGATTCCAAGTACACTGACATGAGTGGAAAATATTCCCTGATCCGAGGGTGTATTTGGGTCAGATTCCAACGGTCTGAATGCTTATAATTAACCCGCAAACGACACGTGCTAGATTTATTTAAATCACATTTAATTTATAAAGAATTCTGCTCTCTCTCACACTCCTTGCTCTAGGCTCAATGAAATAGCCTCAGGACATCATTTGAACTTGATTTTCGGGGTGGTAGTTAAGTCCAACGACGCGGTCATAATGGTCTAAGTTCATTGCTACTGGACTCACGACGTGCGGTCAGATTCGATTACAAAGTTTCAAAGGGTTCCTAAGAACAGACGGGTTTAGAGTTTGATCCTAGGTTTCAGGATGTTATAGCGTTAACGATTCCATAAGTTTTGGGTCTTGCAGAACGTATTTAAAGAGATCAGTGCTAATTTCACCGCTATTCTAACGTAGCGCTAGTTAACTTATGCTTATTTTCTAAAGGAATTAATCATAAGTGATTTCTGCTCGAGGTGGTACTCGGGTCTCTGTATGGATTTTTCTAAGACGTTACACACATTCCACACACAAGATCACATCACTAGGCTAGTTGTTTTATTTATATATCTTGAATAGCCTCTGTGATGAGATACTCTATTAGCTTGGAAGCCTTTAGAGGTATATTACATTACTTGCTTTAAACTGAATGATTGTTTAAGTTACGCCATTAGGATTTTTAAATCAGCAAAATATTTGAAAAGTCATATTCAACCTCCTCTAGAACATTGTCTTATATTCATTCTTTAGTATTAGCGGTATAAATCGTAATTTCACTCAATGTAAAAGATATAAGCATGTAATACACATGAGACAACGAAAAGAAATGAGAAGTGATGAAAAGTTAGTAGCTGAAGATGGCGAATTGAAGCTTTTAGAAAGTTCTCAACATGTATATGGGTTATCATGAAGATTAAACTTACTGAAAAAAACTATCCTAATCCTTGTAACACCCCGGATTTTTGCCAACCTGGGGTTAGACGTCCTTAGGCAATGGTTCAACCAAAACACATTGGTAACCGCTCAGAACCCAATTCCATAGCCAAAGAAATCACTTAGGATTAATTCTTTTAGAAACTAAGCATAAGTTAGCTAGCGCTACGCTGGAGTAGCTGTGAAATTGTCCCTGATCGCTTTAAATACGTTGTACAAGACCCAAAACTTGTAGAACCAATGATGCTATAATATCCTAAAACCTTGGATCAAACTCTAAACCCGTTTGCTCTCAAGAACTCTTTGAAACTTTGTATTGGATCTACACCGCGCGTCGAAAGTCCGATACCTACAATCTTAGACCGTTATGACTGCTTGGCTAGACTTGATAATCATTTCAAAAATCAAGGCCAACCGACGTTCAGAGGCTATTTCATTGAGCCTTGAGTGAAGAGAGTGAGAATAGGGTTAGATTTAGAAATTTTAATTCAAATCTGGCACGTGACTTGACGCGTTAGTATTAAGCGTTCTGACCGTCAGAATTCAGCCAAATTACACCCTCGGATCAGGAAAAATTTCTATTTCATATCTTGAGACTTGTAGACCTGATCTAGGTGCGATAACCGCTGAACTGAAACTGGACCGCCACGTGCGATCTGCAAACCTTGCTAGACTGAAAACTTGATGTGTGCTAGATCCAGTATGCATGAGCTTAAGTCCAACTGCATTTGGCCAGGGGACCTCCAGAAATGCTCTTTTAGACCAGAACAGCCCCAAATTGGTTAGACCTCAAGTAAATATCGTTCCCAAGCCTAATTTAGGAAGAAATTAGGTTATATAAGGGGCTTAAACCCTCACTTCTCTCACCCATCCGAATTTGCTAGAAACCCTAGCAAGAGTGAGAGAAAAAGTGAGAGTTTGTGAGAGATGGTGAGAGAGATTTTCCTGCCACCTGCTGCTGCTGCTGTACGTGCTTAAGCGACATATCCCAATCACTTTTTCGGTGATTCCAATGCACTTCTAGGTAAGGAAAACCTTCAAAACTTACTGATTTAAGCTTTCGTCAATTCCATTAGCGATGTAGCTTATGTATTAGGTCGCCTGATCGCCGTAGACGAAGCGTATACGCTCCATTCGAAACGATACATATATAAAGTGAAAGGTGCGGATTTTAGACGCTTTGATTGGTTGTTTTCAACGCTTTCAATGTCGTTTAATAGTAGATTATCGATGGCAACGCCGTTTGATATGTACAACATGCTATCCATTTCCTGTTTCGTAAGCAGATGAAAAATATGAGATTTAGGGCATTTTAGTCATTTGTAAGAAATACTGTAAACATCCATATTTTGCTAAAATGATTAACATGGATTTTTGTCACCTTAGGATACTAGGAATGCGTGCATAATCTGTTTGGCGAAGAGGTTCGTCCAAATGCACACTTTGAGTCGACATACACTGTGTAGACTTAAGTGTATAGACTAAGTGTTTGTATAAATGTTTGTATTAGTATGTATTGACTTAAATGGTGTTGTGAATTAGTTTGAGATTGAATTCTCAAATAATATGCTGATGTAAATGATTTCCTTCATGTTGGCTATATGTATGATTTCATTATATGTATGAAATGCACGTGTTAGATGATTTACTTAAGTTGTATGTTATAACATGTGTTAACATGCTCATATTGTTGTATTTCATTTCCATTACCTTTATATGATTGCTGATGTGGATTCATAAATGTTTGGGACTATGCTTAGTCCAGGCAGTCGATAACAGAGAAAATTCGTGGTTGGCTTATTTTTGCCACGAAGGACGCGTCGATGAACGCGAGTCGTGTTTTGGAGTTGGCGGCAGTGGTTAGGCCACACGAGGTATTTTATGCACTTCATGTCATTCGACTTGAGATGCGCTCGTGCTAGTCGAGCCCATCAAGTAACCCGAATGACCATTGTATGTTCACCTTGTATGAGTCATAACCGCTTGAACCTAGGGTACTGAACTTACCACTGTAAACCCTATTAACCATGGTACCTTGATCCATAAAGACTCATGAGCCGAGCATGGTGGTATGGGACACCGTGGTCGAGCTGTCGGCCTACGCTGGGGCCACAAACCTCCCCGTAGTGACCAATGAGCACCTATGACTCGTGAGCAGATTATGGTGGTATGGGACACTATATTCTTGCTGTCGGCCTACACTGATCAGGCGACGAGTCCTTTGTAGTGACCGCGAGCGTATTTTGAGTCTACGGGAGGCGACGACCCTTCCGTAGTGACAAGAGTACAAGTAGGCCTGTATTGATAAGGTGATGGGTGAGCGGTGCAACGAGTGCGAGCAACAGCCCTGGCAGCCCTTGCAGCGACCTACAAAATATACATCGTATGAGATTACTAGGAGTGACGACCCTAGACAGGATCTGTGTTGGGATTGATATAAGGGAAGTACCTTAGTTTCCCAATCCTGCTGTTTGAATGGAATAATAATAATTCGGTAATCATATCACCATCACATTACATATTCCTGGAAGATGTGGAGCACTGAGCGGTACGCAAGCATGCCGCGGACGCAGATGGTGCCGTATGAGGGTGAATATCGGTGAGGGCATCATCATGTCATGTCATATTGCATTAACAACAGTATTAGGAATGTTTAATTTACTGCTTTACTATTATCGCATGATTGATTTGATAACATGATAATCTCTGCTCTCTTATCTTACTGAGTTGATCAATCACTCCCACGTTACGGGATGATGTTTTCAGACACCCAGTCCCTATTGTGATTGCAGATGATGGCGCGGCCTGTGAAGCGGAGCTGGACTTGATGATGATGAGGAGGATCTCTCCTTTATGCGTGTTCTGATTGACGGGATCACAGGGAGGTTGATTAGATGCCTTGACACTTGTCATTTTATATTTTTAGCACACTCATGGATATTCTTTTTGTTTACTTTTGGAGTATACATGTATGTATATAACCTGGTAACATGTTCACACTTTGGAGAATACAACAGTTTATATATATTATACATACTATCACGGTCTTCCGCTTGCTAATTTAACAGTCTCTAGAGTATGATATGATGTTTTGGATTAATCCCACTCATGTTTAATACATTAACATAGACAACATTCAATCATACACATTTATGTTGCAGAAGTGATGTTCTGGAACTCGGGAGTGGAGTTTTTACTCGACCCCCCAATTTTCAGGATGTTACAATCCTAAATTCTATGAAAGCAGTAATGCTTACTACACCTCCATCATATTAGGAGGTCAGTCCTTGTACACAGGATTAATCAGAGGTATGGACATGTCCTTTGAATCAAACTTCTTAAAAAATGGCTTAAGTCGATGTCCATTCACTTTGAAAACATTGTCATTCACTAGATTCTTTACCTCAACGGCCCCATGAGGATAGACATTAGTAACAGTGGAAGGGCTGGTCCAACGAGATTGAAGTTTTCCTAGAAAAAGATGTAACCGACAATTGTATAGAAGGACTTTTGGATTTGGTGTAAATGATTTTCGAAGGATGTTTTGGTCATGGAACACGTTCATCCTGCCCTTATAAATTATCGAGTTCTCATAAGTGTCGTTCTATATTTCCTCGAGTTCATTTAGTTGAAGCTTACGTAGTGAGCCAACATTGTCTAAGTTAAAGTTTAGATTTTTAATAGCCCAATAGGCTTTATGTTCTAGATCCCTAGGAAAGTGCAAGCTTCCCATAGATGAGTCTAAAGGGAGACATTCCATTGGGGGTCTTAAAAGTTGTACGCTAGCCCCATAAAGCATTGGTCAAACGGATTGACCAATCCTTACGGTCTCCTTACGGTCAGGGTTAACTATTTTTTTAAAAATATGTTTAATTTTCCTGTTGGAAATCTCAGCTTGTCCACTTGTCTTCGGGTGGTATGGAGTGCTCACTTTATAAGAGATGCCATATTTCTTCATTAAGTTCTTAAATGAGCTATTACAAAAGTGTGAACCTCCATCACTAATGATGACCTAAACTGGGAAAGGATATTTTTTTAAGAATTTAATCACCGTATTATGATAATTGTTTCAGCTCGGTATCGCTTTGAGTCATTTAGTGACATAGTTTATAACTAATAATACGTAAATATTTTCAAAGGATTGGAGGAATGGTCTCATGAAATTGATGCTCCAACAATCGAAAGCTTCAATGATAAGAATTAGATTAATGGCATTATATTTCGATGGGACAATCCTCCCAATTTCTAATAACACTCACAGGCTTTACAAAACTCATGAGTATCTTCAAACAAATTAGGTTGGTAAAAGACGCACTATAGAATTTTGGTCATGATCTTTTTAGCAGAAAAGTGACCACCACAGGCCTATGAGTGACAAAATGAGATGACACTCTGATGTTCATTGTCTAGCACACATCTCCTTAGAATTTATTCTGGGTAATATTTAAATAAATAAGGATCATCCTAGAAAAACTTACGTGCCTCGGCGAAGAATTTTTTCTTATCTTGTGCAGTCCAATGTGTTGGCGTGAAACCTGTGGCAAGATAATTCGTAATGTCAGCAAATCAAGGTATTTGGGAGAGTCTAAACAATTGGTGATCAGAGAACATATCATTTAAAGTGTTAGGTCAAGGGAATTGGGGAGATTAATCCTAGAGAGGTAGTCAGCCACTATGTTTTCTATTCCCCCTTTTCTCATATTTCTATGTCGAACTCTTGGAGTAGAAGGATCCTTCTTATCAAGAGGGGCTTAACATCATTCTTGAAAATAAGGTACTTCAGCGGCGCATGATCAGTGTAGATGATGATCTTGGATATGATCCAGTAGGACCTAAATTTATCTAAAGCGAATACTAGCACTAAGAGTTCCTTCTCTGCAGTAGAGTAGTTCACTAGGGCCGAATTTAGAGTTCTACTTACATAATAAATCACATAGGGCTTCTTTTGTTTTCTCTGGCCTTATACCGCCTTAATAATATAGTCCAACGCATCGTACATAATTCAAATGGTATGCTCTAGTTGGGTGGCTACATGATAGGAGTGGTAGTCAACATGCCCTTGAACTTAGTGAATGCATCATGGCATTGTTCAATCCACTTGTATGGTGCATCCTTTTGAAGTAGATTACATAAAGGATGAAAGAGATGGATAAAATCTTTATGAATCGTCTATAAAATTCAGCGTGTCCTAAGAAGGATTGCATGTCACGTATGCTCTTGGGTGGAATTAGGTTATAGATAAGATCAATTTTAGCCTTGTCTACCTCAATTTTCTTGACAAAATTATATGTCCAAGAACAATTCCCTTAGAAACCATGAAATTACATTTCTCCCAATTCAAAACTAAATTCTTTTCCTCATGTTGCTTCAGCATACATTTAATATTTTCTAAATACTTGCTAAAGGATGGACTAAAGATAGAAAAGTCGTCCATGAAGACCTCTAAATATTTTCCCACCATATCAGAAAAAATATTTAACATGCATCGCAGAAAAGTTTGGGGGGGGGGGGGGGGGGGGGGGGGGGGGGGGGCGGCATTACATAGTCCAAATGACATCCTTCGGTAAGCGAAGGTGCCATAGGGGCATGTGACCGTTGTCTTCTTTTGATCTTCAAGGGCTATATCTATTTGATTGTAGCTTGAATACTTGTAAAGGAAGCAGTAACAAGAATGACCAGCTAGCCTTTCCAAAATTTGATGAATGAAGGGCAAAGGAAAGTGGTCCTTCATTATAATGGTATTCCATTTGCTATATTCAAAGCACGTTCTCAACCAGTAATAACTTTAGTTGGCATGAGTTCATTCTCAGCATTAGCTATGATGGTAATTCCAAACCTCTTGGGAACAAACTGACTTGGACTCACCCATTGACTATCGGATATAGGGTATATGATACCCACTTCCAACTTCTTTAGCACTTCTCCCTTAACCACCTCTTTCATGTTTGGATTTAATCAATGTTATGGTTATCGGGAGGCTTTTGCATTATCCTCTAAATGAATTCGATGAGTACAAATTAAAGGATTAATTCCCTTGAGGTCCATGATTGACCATCCAATGGTTCCTTTATGCTCAATAAGAGTAGAAATAAGCATACTTGTTCTTTTTCTAGGTGGAAAGAAATCACCATCGAGTTTGTCTCATCTTGACCTAAGTAGACATATTTAAGATTAGCGACGAAAGGTTTTAGGTCAAGCTTCAGTGCTTTGAGGCTAGATGGTAGAGGCACTATATCGTTTTAGGGCAATTTCTCAAGTTGTGGCCTCCATCGGTTAACTTCAAGTACCGTCATAGCATCAAGCAAGGCATCCATCTCCCTAATAATGTCATCATCTAAATCAGGGGAGTGGGCCAAGCACATCTCTAGAGTGTCAGAGTATAGAGTCATGAATACTCTTATCTTCCATGAAAGAATCGATCATGTTAATGTCTTGGATATCGTCATCATCCATTGACTGTTTGTTCATATTGAAAAAGATGTTGAGCTCATGTCATATTTTTGAAAGATAAGTTCATAATTTCATTCCTACAATTAATGATAGCATTTGATGTAGCAAGGAATGGGCAACTAAGAATGACAGGTATTTGAGTGCTCACATCTATGATGGGTTGAGTATCTAGGATAATAAAATCTACTGGATAGTAGAAATTTTTAACTTGGACCAACACATCCTCAATCATCCCTCTCGGTACATGAACTGAGCGATCAGCAAGTTGTAATGTGGTTCGGGTGGGTTTTAACTCACCTAAACCCAGTTGTTCATAGACCAAGTAAGGGATCAAGTTAACGCTCGCCCCCAAGTCAAGGAGTGCGTGCTCAATCCAATGGTTTTCAATTACATAAGTGGTGGTTGGGCTACTAGGATCCTTGCATTTTTGTGGCACATCTTGCTTGAGGATGGTACTCACTTTTTATATAATTTTTTTTTTCTTTTGTATGTTTCACCGTCTTTTGGTAGTGTGTAGATCCTTCAGAAATTTGGCATATGAAGGGATTTGTTTAACAGCATCTAGGAGAGGAATATTGACCTTCACTGACTTAACCACCGCTAGAATATCCTGAGAGTTAGAGAGAGGTTTTTGTGCAATCAACACTTGAGTGAATGGAGAAATCGGCCTACTTTGAGATTCCGATTCTAACCAATGTAGAGCAATGTTAGGTCTGTCATTATCATCTATTTTTGGGTCCTTAGGTTTTTCAACCCTCACCGGAATAGATTTTTTAATTGTCTTTACACTCCTAAGAGTGGTGATAGATTTAACTTGCTCCATCTGATTTGAAGAGCCTGGGTTACTGATTTAATATTATTGTTTTGGGTTGGGGAGAGTGTAACACCCTGAAAATCGGGGGGTCGAGTAAAAACTCCACTCCCGAGTTCCAAAATGTTATTTATGCAACATTAATGTGTATGATTGAATGTTGTCTGTGTTAATGCATTAAACATGAGTGGGATTAATCCAAAACAGCATATCATGCTCCAGAGACGGTTAAATTTACAAGCGAAAGACTGTGATAGTATGTATAACATATATAAACTGTTGTATGTCTCCAGAGTGTGAACATGTTACCAGGTTATACACATACATGTATACTTCAAAAGTAAACAAAATGAATATACATGAGGGCGCTAAAAAAATATAAAATGATAAGTGTCAATGTATTTAATCAACCTCCCTATAATCCCGTCAATCAGGTCACGCATAATGGAGAGATCCTCCTCATCATCATCAAATCCGGCTCCGCCTCGCAGGCCGCGCCATCATCTGCAATCACAATAGGGACTGGTGGGTGTCCGGAAACACCATCTCGTAACGTGGGAGTGAGTGATCAACTCAGTGGGATAAGAGAGCAGAGATTAGCATGTTATCAAATCAATCATGCGATAATAGTAATGCAGGAAATCAAACAATCCTAATACTGTTGTTAATGCAATATGACGTGACGTGATGTATGCCCTCACCAACGATCACCCTCATGCGGCAACATCTTACGACTGCGGCATGCCACACTCCCTAGAGTGCTCCACATCTTCCAGGCACATGCAATGCTATGGTGATATGATTTTCAAGTTGTTATTAGTCCATTCAAACAGCAGAATTGGGAAACTAAGGTACTTCCCTTGTATCAATCCCAACACAGATCCTGTCTAGGGTCGTCACTCCTAGTAATCTCATACGATGTATATTTCGTAGGTCACTGCAAGGGCTGCCAGGGCTATTGCTCGCACTCGTTGCACCGCTCCCCCATCACCTTATCAATACAGGCCTACAGTACTCTACTGCAACGGAAGGGTCGTCGCCTCCCGTGGACTTAGAATACGCTCGCGGTCACTACAAAGGGCTCGTCGCCTGATCAGTGTAGGCCGACAGCTAGAATATAGTGTCCCATACCACCATAATCTGCTCACGAGTCAAGGTGCTCACTGGTCACTACGGGGAGGTTTGTGGCCCCAGCGTAGGCCGACAGCTCGACCACGGTGTCCCATACCACCATGCCCGGCTCATGAGTCTTCGTGGATCAAGGTACCACGGTTAACAGGGTTTACAATGGTAAGTTCAGTACCCTAGGTTCAAGCAGTTATGACACATACAAGGTGAACATACATCGGCCAGTCGGGTTACTTGACGGGCTTGACTAGCGCGATCGCATCGCAAGTCGAACGACATGAAGTGTGTAAAACACTTCGCGTGGCCTAACCACTGCCGCCAACTCTAAACACGAATCACGTTCATCGACGCGTCGTTCGTGGCTATGACCAGTCAGCCACGACTTCGCTCGGTTACCGACTGCCTGGACTAAGTCAAGTCCCACACATTTATGGAATCACATTAGCAACATATGCAAAGGTATTGGAATTGAAATATGATCATGTGAGCATGTTAACACATGTTATAACATTCAACTTAAGCAAATCTTCAAAGTATACTTTCTATGCATGTAATGTAATCATGCATAAGGTCAACATGTAGGAAATCATTTAGGTCAGCATATTAATTAAGAAATCAATCTCAAATTACTACATAACATCATTTAATTCAATATATACTAATACAAGCATTTATACAAACACATACACTACACACTTAAGTCTACATATAGTATGTCGACCCAAAGTGCGCAACTAGGCGAATCTCTTCGCCAAACCGATTATGCAAGCATTCCTAACTCCCTAATGCGGCGACAAACCATGTCAATCACGTCAGCAAAATATGCATGTAGACCGTACTTCCTACAAATGACTAAAATGCCCTAAATCTCATATTCTTCGTTAATTTACGAAACAGGAAACGGAGAGCATGTTGTACATGTCAAACGGCGTTGCCGTCAAGAATCTACTATTAAACGACATTGAAAGCTTTGGAAACAGTCAATCAAAGCGTCTAAAATCCGCACCTTTTCTCTTATAAACGTGTCGTTTCGAACGGAGCGTATACGCTTCGTCTACGGCGAATAGAGAACCTAATTTACGAGTTCTATCAGTTTGCATGCTATAGAACGGAAAGAATCTCAAATCAGCAACTTATTAGGGTTATTTCTTACCTAGAAACGCGGAGAAATCACCGGCAAAGTGATTGGAATACACCGCTTAAGCACGTGCAGCAGCAGCAGGAAAAGCTCTCCCACCTTCTCTCACAAACTCTCACTTTCTCTCTCACTCTTGCTAGGGTTTCTAGCAAATTCGGATGGATGAGAGAAGTGAGGGTTTCAACCCCTTTTATAAGCACAAACATGCCCAAAACAGGCTCCAGGTCAAGGTACACTTGAGGTATGTCCAATTCGGGGCTGTTTCGGTCCAAAAGACCATTTCTGGTGGTCCCCTGGCCGAATGCGGTCGGACTTAAGCTCATGCATACTAGATCTAGCATACATCAAGTTTTCAGTCCGGCAGGGTTCACAGATCGCACATGGCGGTCCAGTTTCAGTTCAGCGGTCACCGCACGTAGATCAGGCCTGCAAATCTCATGATATGAAATAGAAATTTTTCCTGATCCGAGGGTGTAATTTGGCTGAATTCTAACGGTCAGAACGCTTAATACTGACACGTCAAGTCGTGTGCCAGATTTGAATTTCAAATTCCAAATCTGTCCCTATTCGCACTCTCTTCAGTCCGGGCTCAATGAAATAGCCTGTGATTATCGGTTTGACTTGATTTTCGAGATGATTGTCAAGTCCAGCTGGGCGGTTCTAACGGTCTAAGATAGGAGGTATCGGACCTTCGACGCGCGGTCTAGATCCAATACAAAATTTCAAAGTGGTCCAGAGAACAAACCAGCTTAGAGTTTGATCTAAGGTTATAGAGTATTATGGAGTCATACGTTCTACTCGATTTGGGTCTTGTAGAACGTATTTAAAGTGATCAGGGACTGTTTCCCAGTTACTCCAGCATTGCGCTAGCTAACTTATGCTTAGTTTCTAAATGAATTAATCCTAAGTGGTTTCTTTGGCTATGGAATTGGGTTCTAAGCAATTTTTCAGGTGTTTTAATTGACCCACTACCTAAGGACGTCAAATCTCAGATTGGCCAAAATTCGGGGTGTTACAGAGAGGCTGAGCCGGAATGATCCCTTTCTCCCTAATTAGATTTTTTGTCTTAAGCCCTTGTATGGCCTTTGTCAGGTCTTGAAAGGCTTATAGCGTACCCTGATTAAAAAGCTCTTGATTTTGAATATATTTTAAGATCGGATCCTCTTAGGGTTGAAAAGGGCGAGCTTTCAATCCTTGGTTGGGGGGGGGGGGGGGGGGGGGGGGGGGGGGGGTGAATAGGATTATGGAAAATAAAAAATAAATGCAGATAGCTGAAACGAATAGTAACCTCAAGTGCAATAGATTGAGCGGTTAATATAATGTTGTTCAAAGGACAATCTTACACTAAAAACTAAGGTTTATAGTAGGACAACTTGATTTCTTGAATGCAGTAAGGATAAAAAACTCAAACCAATGCAAGAGGCAATAGAAACAAATCTACCTATTACAATATTCATCACAAATACATGAAATAAATACAAGCATTCACCACATACATCATCACCATCCAAACTCTAAGAATTATAGTGGTTCAGTGTGTACACCAACTGTTCTAAAAAGCCACACCTGCTCCACTCCCAATAATCACAACCTGCATGATATTAGCTTTCACTATGAAAGAAGGTTTTCCAAGGTTCACCCTAAAACCTTTACAATTACGTTTTCAATGGGTACCATAATTAAAAACCCCACGCTGAGATTTTCTGGCTATCTCAATAACCAAAAGATGTAATTAAAAATACTTATTTGTAGAGTCTCTTTGAAAGTAGCATGGAAGAATCGCTTCTTGATGATGAAGATGTCCAATGTTCAGTCACTCAAATGGAAGGGTTCTAGGTTTAAATGATTTTTAAATTAAATCATCCTTGGGCTACTTTGATTCAATTTCTTGGATTTCAAAAAGGGTAGAATAAAATTCCTTTTTTATCAAATTAGAATGAAGTAGCAAGAGATCAAGAAATTAGAAATCAAAAAGCTATAAAAAGAATCTTAAATTACTGTATAATAGCTTAACAATCACAGGGACTTATCTCTCAAAGTAGTGGCTTGAATTGGCTTGGAATGAATGAAAAAAGCAGAGAAAAGTCCTCTATTTATAGGCTGAAAAATGGTTCCCTCGACTAGTCTAAGGTTATCCTTGACTGGTCCTGAAAGCAACCAAATTTTAAAAATTCTGGCGCGATTAGATAAAAAAGACTCTCGACTAGTCAAGTGGTGCTAAAAATAGTTGTTGGAGTTCGAGTCAAGCCCTGCACGACTGGTCAAGCCAGTCTCCATGACCGTATGAGCAGGGTGCTCGACTGGTCGAGGACTCACCAGAAAAATCCAAAAATTTGAATTTAAACTTGGACTGGTCAAGAAAAATCCTGCACTAGTCGAGCTAGTGCCTAGACTAATCGAACATTGACTATGACTAGTCGAAGCAAAGCCTATAGAAAGTACAATGACCCATTTTAAATATGCAATATGAACGACCTAATCCTAAGGTCTTTCTAGGGTCATTTATACCTCGAATGTTGAACATTGAACTTGTCGCTTTGTTGGATTCAGTAGATCTTCTTCTTGTAGTACTTGAAGCTTGATCTTGTATACTTGAAACTTGAACATTTTCTTGACTATGAAGTACACTTGAACTTGATCTTGAACTTGAAGTAGCACTTAAACTTGGTCTTGAACTTGATCATGTACTTGAGGTTAGTCTTTGAACTTAAATATGAACTTTAACTTGACCTTTGAGTTTGATGAAGCACTAGAAGTAGATGTAAGATTTGAAGGTGAACTTTCCATCACTTGAAGAAGTCCATCATACCTAAGTGGTTTGTCACTACAAAATTTGACAATACAGGGTGCTAAACATACAACATAGCACTTATAGGGGTCTCCTTTAATTCAGAAATTGGTTAACGATTCCTTGAGTAGTAGTTTGTCCATTCCTCAAACTGAAATTTAGATGGTTTGTCCAACTGTAACGCCCTGAAAATCGGGGGTCGAGCAGAAGCTCAGCTCTTGAGTTCTAATGCATCACTTATGCAACATAGATAAAGATGAGTGAATGTTGTTCATGGTAATGCATTAAACATGAGTGGGATTACACAAAAACAGTAATTCATACTCCAGATCAGTTTATATAACGCAAGCGGAAGACTGAAAGATGTATATAAATGAATATAAATCCAAAAGATCGCTGTCGATCGCCAAAGTATGAATACATGACTGAGTCATCATATACATGTAATAACTCAAAAATAAAATGTCAAAAGAATAGTTCAACTACAATGATAAACCCTGTAGCCCCGTCAATCAGAACGGCCTAAGCGATACCTTCAGAGAACTGTATATATGAGAACTCATCCTGATCGTCGTAGTAATCAGGCTCCGCCTCCTGAGTCGCATCATCATCTGCAACTAAGACAGAGTCTGGTGGGTGTTCAGAATACCGTCCTAGAACGTGAGAGTGAGTGATCAACTCAGTGGAATCATAGAGTAAAGATTAACATGTTATCAATTCAGTCAAGCAGTAATGATAAAGTAGACATATCAAACATTCCTAGATACTCTTGTTAATGCAATGATGGAATGTTTTCATGATGCATGCCCTCGCCTACACTCCCTCATGCGACACCATCTTACGTTCGCGGCATGCGTTCTTCCCTCTGTGCACTTCATCGTTGGCACATGCAGTGCGATGTTATGAACATGATTGCCGAGTTATTATTAATCCTTTTCATACAGCAGTATTGGGAAGCTAAGGTACCTCCCTTGTATTTACCCAAACGATGATCCATTCTAGGGTCGTCAGTCCTAGACAATCTCATACGACAGTATAGTTCTAGATCACTGTAAAGGGCTCGTCACCAATCAATACAGGTCTAGTTATATCCTATAGACTAACAAGGCTCGTTGACCCAATGCAGTTTCAGGATATACTCAAGGTCACTACAAAGGGCTCGTCACCAATCAGAGTGGGCCGACAGCTCGAATATAGTGTCCCATACCACCATAATTAGCTCACGAGTCTAAGTTGCTCACTGGTCACTACGGGGAGGCTCGTCGCCCCAATGTAGGCCGACAGCTCGACCACTGTGTCCCATACCGCCATGTGCGGCTTATGAGTCTTAGCGGATCGAGGTACCAAGGTTAACGAGATTGCACTGGTAAGTTTGGTACCCTAGATTCAAACAGAAGCGTCCATACATGGTGAACATACATCGGGTCAATCGGGTTACTTGACGAACTCGACTAGCACGAGCGAACGTTGAGTTGATCGACATGAAGTGCTTAAACACTTCATGTGGCCAAACCACTGCCGACAACTCTAGTATGACTCGGGTTCGTCAAACACGTCCTACGTGGTGAATAAAGCTCAGCCATGAACTCAAGCCTATTACAGAATGCTTGGACCATAATATGGCCCCAATCACGTACAACCTCAATAATAGACATATGATTCAACTGCCACATTCATATAAGCATGATATGAAATATAACTTAAACATGAATACTATACATGGAGGAAATCATACACACAATTAGAAGGAAATAAGCTAAACATAACATAAAGGAAATCATACACACAATTAGCATGAACGAAATAGACTAAATGTAACATAGATGAAATCATACACACAAGTAAGGTGATTGAGATTCATATCTCTATTCCCTTAAAAATCATACTCTACCTATTTCTAACTCATTCAGACATTTACACAAACACTTAGACTATACTATTCAACATACATCACGTATGTTGGCATATTGCATATTTAGGCAAAACCGTTTGCTAAGGAGTTGTCGCATACATATCAAGCATGTATTAACAATGATTTATCATGGCAATCACAGATCCAAAATTTATATGTATACAGGTATTTTAACAAATACATAGAATACATTACAGTATACATATTTCATACGTATTTGTAACGCAAAACAAACAACACGTTTTGCATGTGAAATAGCATCCAAGTCAATAATAAATCATTATCTGACATTGAAAGCTTTGAAAACCATAACCTATACGTCTATAATCCACACCTTACACCGTACAAGCGTAACGAATCCGATTCAAACTGTAAGCCTTCGTCAACGGCGGATTAGAAACTTATAACACGAGCTAGGTTAGTTATTACGTCATTTTAACTACTTGAAACCCTAGAACTAATTAGGGTTAGGTTCTCTTACCCAATAGTGTATGTGAAATCACTGGAATAGTGATTCGGTAACGATGTGTAAGCACAAAGAGTAACAGGAATCGAATCCCAGGAGTAGCTCCCACTTCTCTCTCACTTTCTCTCTCTTTACTTTCTCCTCTTTCTTAGGGTTGTAGGAAATTCGTATGGTGAGAGAGGGTGAGGGTTTCAAGCCCTTATATAGGCCCAAAACTCACTAAAATAGTCTCATGGCCAAGGTATACTTAGGTTATATCCAAATTAGCCTTGTTCCAATCCAACGGAGCAGTTCTGGAGGTCCTTTTGCTGAATGTGGTTGGACTTAAGCTCATAACTATTGGATCTTAAGTATATTAAGTTTTCAGTTCGATCGAATTCCCAGATTGACCATGGCGGACCAGTTTCAGTTCAGCGGTCATCGAAACTCGATCGAGGCCACAAGTACTTTGACATGTGTGGGCCATCTTCCCTGATTCGAGAGTGAATTTGGGTCAAAAACCAACGGTCAGAATGCTTATAAATGACGCACAAGCGACACGGCCCAGATTACTTAAATTCATATTTAATTTCTTAAAATTCTTCACTTTCTCACCCTTTTCACTCCAGACTCAAGGAAACAATCTCAGGACATCGTTTGGACGTGATTTTCGAGGTGATTATCAAGTCCAACTAGGCGGTCATAACCGTCTAAGTTCACCGCTAACGGACTTTCGACGTGCGGTCCATGTCCGTTACGAAGTTTCAAAGTACTCCCGAGAGCAACTAGATTTAGAGTTGGATTCTAGATTTTAGGGTAATGTAGCGTTAACGATTCTATAGGTTTTGGGTCTTGTAGATCGTATGTAAAGTGATTAGTGTTAATTTCACAGGTAATCTAGGTTAGCACTTAGTTAATTCTCATTTAGTTTCTAAAGGATTTAGTCCTGAGGGATTTCTACCTGAGTTGGTACTTGGGTCTTTGTACGGATTTTTCGAGTCATTACACCAACTTGATTTATATGTGTTTGGTAGGTCTGTTGAAAGGTCTTTAGTAGTTGTTCATGGTATTCAATTGCTCATTCAATATCTCTTGGAAAGCAGGAATTGTTGGACAATTCTCAGTTTTATGTATGTTACAAACATAAATATCAAAAACAACTTCCGCAGCCTTTTCGGGTTCTACCTTCTTAAGTTCCATGGCCTCGACTTTTCATGTGAGTTTGGCCAATCATGCATTTACATCATCTTCCTCTATTAAGACATAGACTCCTCCCCTTTCCTTTAATTGAGTGGGCTTAGAAGTAGTGGTTTTTGAGGAGGTATCCCATTATTGTACGTTTTAAGTAAGTTTATCAAAATAATCCCACGCATCATTGGCTTCCTTGTTCATGAATTCCCCATTACACATCATCTCCACAAATTGGCACATGGCGGAGGTTAATTCCTCATAAAAAAGCTCATTATCCTCCATGTTTCATAGCCATGTTGTGGACATGATTTTATGAGATCCTTAAATCACTCCCAACATTGGAAGAAGGTCCCATCCTCTTTTTATGCAAAATTCATGATTGCTTTCTTTAAGGTATTTGTTTCATGATAGGGGAAGAACTTTTTAAGGAACTCCCTTGTCATCTCAGCCCATGTGCCAATGGACCTTGGTCTTAAAGAATGTAACCACGACTTAGCCTTTTTTTTCAAAGAGAAAGGAAACAATTTCAGTCTAATTGTGTCCTCAGACACGTTTGGGAAGTGCAATGTAGATATGATCTCATCAAGCTCTTTCATTTGTAAGTATGAACTTTCAAATTCTAGTCCATGAAACTTAGGGAGGAGTTGAATTACCCCGGTTTAATATCCACGGTTCCTGCATTCAATGGAAATATCATGCAGGAAGGTGTACTCACCCCCACCAGTTGTAAATAATCTCGTAGATAATGAGGCGAGGGTGCATTATGAAGCTCATTTTCATCTTGAACTTCCTCAACTAGTTGTTGAGGTTGATTTGCAACCATAACTTCGATTGGCTCAGAAGATCTTAAGTGGTGTCTAATCCGGTGATGGTTAGGAAACCCTTCGACTAATCCTCCTTCACTCAAGAGATGGATGGCGTTGTCATGAGCCCACTTAGGCATGAAACACTCTCAACCCTCAAGTAACTAAATAACTAAACTTAAGAAGAAAGAAAACTAAAACAAATAAGAAATCTAGAAAAGAAAGAGAGAATTTGGAAAGAGGTTACTGAATTAGAGTTGCTATGTTAAGATCCTATAAAATAGAGAACAATGTTAGTTTCTAAAAATAATTTCAGAAAATCCTATTCTAAAAGCATAGCAAAATGTTTACCTTGATCTTAAACTAATTCTAATACCAATTAATCTCAGAAAAATGTAGCCGTAGTCCCCGACAATGGCGCTAAAAACTTGTTCACAATCCCAACTGTAGGGTTGAGATGTAGTAATAACTCGATGAGACTAAGGTCGAATCCACAGGGACTAAACTTCTATGTAATTTGAAATAACTAGAACTAGAACTAGAAAAAGATCTAAATTAAATTCTAGAATAGTTGAGAGAAATTGTGAATAATGTTGATTTAAACTATCAATTGAAAGGTGAGAACTAGAGTGCCAAGGATCCACTTGTAGTATTAGGATGCTACCTCAACTGATTCAAGGAACACAGTTGGAATTGGAGTCCTATCCTTTCCAATTGGAAGATAAAATAATTTAAATCAAATCTAAACTTTTCATTGACCTAATTCTCAATGGAGGAGAATTGTGATGATTGGAAAGGATTTCATCACCCTACCATGCCTAGGAGACGAGGGTTAATAACAGGATTTACCAAGGTCACATTCTCAAAATAGGAAAAGAAGATATCCAAAGCTATCACAACATCGATTATAATTTGAGTCATAATAAATCATAAAAAATTAAAAATATTCCTTTAATATCAAACAAAACATGATAATCATCCAAACACGCTACAAGCTTCACCTCTTAACCCTAGTTAAGAGGTTTAGTTAACGATATATATGGTTGAACTTAAAAATAAACTAAGGAAGAGGAAGAAAAACTCTTAAGAGGTTGCTTCACCCTTTGGCTCCACTCCTTGAACCCTAGAAGATGATTTGGGACATCCTACGGACTCCTATTTATAGTTGTGAAATACTATCTTTCGCACCTCCTTGGATTTCTACGAACTGACCTTGAAACCACCTCAAATTTACACAGTCGCATTACACATCGGTCGGACAGAAGTTGAGTTTAAATCATGATGGGATTTTGTTTCAGCAATTGCCCGATTTCGGTCACATCGAGCTTGGGTTCAATCAGATCGAACTTAAGTTTTAGTCGAACCGAATAAACTCCGAAATTCATCGTTCTTCGTCGGAGCTTTTGGTGCACTTTCGGTTGCACCGAGTCCTTCCTTTAGTCGGAGCAAACTTGGGTTCAGTCACATTGAATTATCCTTCAATCGAACTAAATTATCTTTGAATTTCATAGTTGGTTGCTAAACTATTTTATGCGATTTCAGTCGGACCGAGGTTGTCTTCGGTAGAACTAAACCTGTCTGTTTTCTGCTGTAGATTAAATAATCTTCTCTATTCTTTTCTTCATCCTTTGTACTTGATTTCCTTGGATCTTTAGGATGTGAATTCTTCATTCTTGATCTCCTAAGATCCATCTTCTACCTTGGTGATTCTTAAGCATCAAATCTATTCTTTTGACATTCTTTTCAATCCAAGCTCACAGATTCACCTTGCAATACAAACATGTATAAAATATACCCATTAAGCATTATCATTTTCATAAAACCAAGATATAAACAGGGAAAAATATATAATATTTGACACTCAACATTGGACACCATTGGAAACACTAGGGTTGGGTCGAAATTCTCTCCTGAATGTGATAGATAGTTTAGATCTTCCATCTGATTTAAGATGGTGGCCCACCGATCATGACAGTGGACGCCGTTTGTTTAAATGATGGTTTGGGCAGTAAAGAGGAGAGAAAAATCTCCTTTTTCTGGTTTTTATCGGGTCAAAGCTCATTTGATCGACTCTCTGGTTTGGTGTACTACAGGTGTATCATCTCTTGTGTACACACAACTCTTGTGTGGGGTCCACTGTGATGTATTTTGTAGATCCAGACCATTCATTCACTTTTGAAGCACCATTTAAGGTCTTTGACCAAAGGTTAGAGTATTCAAAGCTCGGGTGGGCCCCACTAAGTGGTTTTATTTTAATATTTGGATTCTCGTTGATATGCCAGTCTGATCACCCTAAACCTGAACACCAATAGTTATGAAGGTTCCCAGGTCCTACCTAAATGAATTTCAAGGTATATTTGGTTACCAGAAGCTGGGATAAGGATGATCAAGTAATGGGTTGTGTGTTGGAGTGTTATAGGCCTGATAACGGTGGATCTCGTGATCCAAACTGCTAAATCTAAGATGGATGGTTAGATTCATCTCTCCAGGAGATAAAAGTCTTAAAAATATGTTCCTTCGTTAATGTGAAGGTCCATTTTGAAAATCAATCGGTTGGATGACCTGAACTATGGGTGAGAATTACTCATATCAGTCTGATTTATGCTAGTATATGGGTGAACATTCAATTAAGTTAGGTTGATATTTCATACTAAGTTTGGTTACACAGTAATACCTTAGTAATGAAAAGTACGGGGTGTTACAATAGACTTGTTAACATTTCCTTTTCAGGTAGATGCAATAAATTGCTTATGAAAGTTGAGCTTGGATCATGATTTGTTCGCAAGTTAATTTCGATCAGCGGATGTTGGACTTGCAGTCTAACATTTTCTTTTTCTTCAAAGAGATCCTCGAGTTTCAAGCCTTCCTCTTCATTTGATTTACTTATCTTTGCCATATTCACAAAATGGCCTTCATCAGCCTTTTTCAAGCTTTCTTCAAGCCTTTTTATTCTCGCCGTGAAGTTGGCCCCAAACA
Organism: Magnolia kwangsiensis; assembly: GCA_037074715.1. Lineage (NCBI taxonomy): Eukaryota > Viridiplantae > Streptophyta > Magnoliopsida > Magnoliales > Magnoliaceae > Magnolia > Magnolia kwangsiensis. Next base: position 125,097,743 of record CM073574.1, on the reverse strand, counting down.
CTACATTTTTTGATATCCTTGTCATGAGATTTCTTCAATGACACAACTAGACATCAGCCAATGTAGGACAATGTCCTTCGGCTGGTCATTAGTCTGGGTTACCTCCTGAATAGCTTGTATGACACTATCTGGGTTCTTTTTTCGCAATGATCCCAGTAGGTCGATAAAACTTGTTCCTTCCAGTAAACCTAATTGGTCCCATTTCTTGGATGTAATAATAAGCCTCATTAGCATTTGATGAGGCTAAGAAAGGTTTATTATCAGCCAAAAATAGCTCGACCTTGTCCTGATTCTAGAAAATGATGAATTGATGGAAGGAGGATAGGATACATGCAAAGGAATGGATCCAATCCCTACCTAATAACGCATTATAAATTGAAGAAGTGTCTACCACAAAAAATGGTGGCAGGACTATTTTGGTGCCTATGGTCAAATTGACTGGTAAGAGATCATATGTATTTATGACATGGGTGGCAAAATTGCTAACGGTTACTTCTGACAGGATTAAATTGGTCGTAATCTTTCCTACTTTGGCCATCATTCTTTTTTGTAATAGATTCACTGCGGCCCCATTGTCTACTAAAATCTTAGTGACGGGGCACCCATCAAGGTGGGCTAAAATGTACAATCGTTTAAGGTGTGTCATGTCATTGGTGGGTTTGTTGATAATAGTGATTGTATTAGCATGTGGCATTTCGTTGACCTTGTCTTAAGTTTTCTTACCTTCCTCAAAGGGAAATAAGCATGTTATATGATTATTAGGGGAGAATATTCTTCTACATCCCCAGGCATTGCATTTGGTAGCGTAGGTTGTGCTTGGAAACCCATTGTCAACGTAAAGACCATATTGCAATGGAAAGTCACCAGTGACAATGAGCCAAACACAATTTCGCCGCTCAAACCTTGCACCCTAGTGTTCCAGGCCTAGTTTCTTTGGCCTGCCCATGGTGTTCCTTGGCTATAGGTTCGACTGAGAAGTCGAAGGTCGAAGAATTATTCTTCACTTTAGTGGTCGATGAAAGTTCGTTGGTTAACCATTCTTCTGTCAGAAAACAATCTTCGCTGAGGTAATCTGACACATTACCATAACTATCTTCATCTTTAAAATCTTTCATGTCGACCATGTTGTTGAGCACATCGACACTCTTCTGCACTGTAACAGGTAGAATGGCTTCGACTGCATTTACAACCACTTACTCCTCTAATGTAGGTATTTTCCAAAATGTGCTAGGGAGTTTGACTCTCAATTGAAGGAGTCTACCTTCCCTTTTCATTTCTCTCCTTGCTGCGGCCTTTTGCCTTTGCCATCAATGCTTTTGAGTTTTCATCATAGCTTCTGGTGCTACTGGAAACTTTAGGTGAACAACTTGTTTACATACCCCCTCTTGTGTGTTATGAGGTTTAACCATCCATGTCAGGGGTGATCCCTAAAGTGAACGACGATTATAGACTGATTCTGTCGGCCGCTAGTGACCATGCTTGCTGTCACGATACTCTCTTCTCCTTTAGGGAGGGATTCCTGATCATAAAATGATTTCTTATGCACATCAACTGCAAATTTGAGAGCTTCGGTCTCTATTTATGATAGCAGTTAGTCGATCATTTTGTGGACGAGGAGTCTAGCTATAACTTTTTTCGTGTCGGACAACCCTCCCTCGTGAATCATTTAAGCCGAGATCGATCTTTGTCCTTGTATGATCTCTCAGATTAGTTGTGACCATATTTACCTCCATGTTAGCTGGGAATGGATCGGTGTTGATTAACATTGCCAGCTTATCCTTTTTAGGAAACTTCGGTGCGCCACGGTTGATATGATCTTGGATGATGTTCCTGAAAACAATACATTTGTTAGTAGGATGTGACCGAGAGTCATGCCATTTGTAATAATCGGTCTTTTGTAATTCATCGACCGAGGGTATTTTATGATTGATAGGAACCTTAATGAATTTCCCAGCCAGCAGAATATCAAATATTTCTTCGGCTTGAGTGATATCAAAGGTATATACTTTTTGAGCCTTTTACATGGCCAGGGCCGTTGATTCCACTTTGACCAGTGCTGAATACACCAATGGCTTCTTATCCATTACCTCGACAATTACAATTTCATAGTTAGGGTCATTGTAATATGATCCTAATGTCAAATTCGCATGCCTAGCTCCTTCCTGTAGGAGCTCTTCATAGCGTGAAACTTTTTAGTTAAGTCATAAATTTGCAAACCCTGTACCAATGAATTTTTTTACGGAGTTTGTATTCCCCCGTTTAAACCCCAAGTAACTATCAGAACTGCGTAAGATCAACAATGGTTATTTCCCTATTTCATAAAAAGAACTGATCATGAAATTTTTCTTCCAATTCTTTCCAAGTGTGTACTGAATCTAACAGTAAATTTGAATACCATGTAAAAGTTGTGGAAGTCAAAAAATGACTAAACAACTGTAATTTATGCTAATTTTTATGAACTAACTCATCATATTCATGGTTAATCAGCTGACATGCTCAATAGTCAACTGACCAGGTTCACTAGAGAATAGGGCAAAATTCGATCGATAATTCCTCGACAATGGATATTTTTTATCTACCCATTTAGAGTATGCCTCGTGATATATAGGAATAGTGTTGCGGCCCAAGACTTGGCCAACAACCACTTGGACAAGTTGTACGATCTGATCTTGATCAATTCACGGAGGTTCTCCAACTGGTGGTTGGGTCGGGCTAAATCAATTAAGATTATTGTACCTAAATCCCTGCTGCGGTTTGAACCTGATTGGTGGCCCATGGTTCCTAATTTCAGGCATAAAATCCCTAATCTCCTGTTCAATTTGTCTAACTTCCATAGGAGGTGGCGCGTTCCTGATTTTTGGGCAAGGAGTCGGAAGTAGGTTATGTTATAATGGTGGCAATGACGGCTCTGGAGCTGCATTGTCGATCGAGTTGCCATAATGTAATGACATTAGTTGTGTCTTTTCTGTTATTACAGCTAATAATTGCTACAGATCTTCAGTCTGGCTAGCCATGAAATGATTAGTGCCTTTGTACTGAAGACAGAACTGCTCAGCTTAAGCTTTTCCATATTCTTCTACCATCTAAGTGCTCATTTGCACATCTCGAAGCACAACAGACACCTCATTCGGAAGCACGGCTTGTGACGTAGACAGTTCAACCTGATTTCTGGTTGGGTTGGAACTCAAATTAAGTGCCTCTGCGGGAACCCGGACCTGCACATCCTTGTCAAGAGGTGGTACAGTTAGTGTTGCAAGTTCAGCCCCAGAAGCGCAGGTCCACCTCAATTTTGGTACAAATTGAACCTGTGATTAATAAAACAACAAGGTCCCACCGTGCATACTAGAAAATTGTTCAACCATTGTCTTTCCCAATAATGGTGGTTACGTGCAGGTGTTGCAGAATTGAAATTGTGGCTTCAAATCAAGCTGAACAGCAGTGACCTCGAGTGCCAATATAGGCAGATACAAGGTATGACCGAGATCTGAAGAGATCGGTCACCTACTCGGTCACTTGCTCAATGTAAGAATAGGTCGGGCGATATTTAAAGGGTGGGGTTTGTCCTCTGAAATTGAGTTACTCTTTTGCCTTTCGTACGAAAGGACTCTTCTACATGAAACAAAATGAAATAGAAAAAAGTCTTACGGTCAATTTAGTAGAAGGCTGGAAGAACGCCTTTCCAATGATGAAACTGAATGCAGCATGCAAGCTTAGATTCAAATCACAACTAAAGATTACCAGGTACTTGCTTACCTTTACGGATTACACTAAAAAATCTAAAACAACTAGTTCGAAAGTAAAGATTACACTATGAAATGTAATTTTCTTAACAAGGAATGTAAATGATTACACTAAGGAATATAAATTGACAAGATAATGGAAAGATAGACTTGGTTTGATTGGGTTGGTATGAGATGACTTGTTTTGTTACAATCTTCTTCTATTTATAGCCTTAATTTAGCCATTGTATATTTTTACCATGTCCTCATGATAATAGTAACCGTTTGCAATTACTCTGTTTCTAGATTACTCTCATGTTCATTGCTTTCTTTGCTTTTCCTTTAGCCACTTGTTAAGTGATCGTACAACTTTAATCATTGCATACCTATCGTTTATTTATGTAAACTCAATCGCTAGTCCTATTGACCACTTTAATAATGTCCGGTGGTGATTGCTAATTTGCAGCTCTGTTTTCCGGGCTATAACCATACATATATCAGAAAATCGCTCCACCGTACCACACGTACCCATACAGATCACATGTAAATGAACTTGGTTGTCTAAGACAGGACTTGGTCGAAACGGGAACAAACGCCATAGAGAAAATCCATAAAATTGAAAGTTCATTTCTAGACAGTTTTTTGTTTTCATCCAAATCCTTCGATGGGAGTTCAATGCATGCCATCGAAAATGTAAAAGCTGCATAAATTCAAGGTCATTTCGATGTTAGTGCGAATTAAAGCTATATTAAGGGATGTTTCTTTCTTTCCCATATACAAATCAGGGTAGGAGTTACAGACCTTCAAGTAGTCCTCCCTCCTCTTCAATCCGTTGTTCTAGTTAATTTATATATTGTTTTGTTTGAGTTTTAGTTCAATCATGTCTATGGTTTGCTAATTTCTTAGCTAGATCTAATAGGTGAAACTTGTAGTTCTTCTTAATGTTTATTTTACTTTGATTCAAGTTATTTGGTTTTCATGTTGAACAATTCATTGATATTGGTTTGAATGAAGAAATATTTCTAGTTTATTTTGATTTATAGTTGACTATGGGCACATTAGATGCTTAGGAAGACTATGAATATTTTCTTACCTATTTTATAAGGGATTAATCTGTATAATCCATTAATTTATCGTTGACTCCGGGTATGATAGATTCTTTGAATACTACAGTCAAGTCGTTGATGCTTTATGAGGGAACCAATTCAATGAAAGTTTAAATCTATTTTAATGCATGGATGATGATTTAATTTCTCTATTATCTGGCTAGATAGAATAGGACATCAATTCCAGTTGTGTGATCTAATTAAATCAAGTAAATTAACATTGAGATGGCTACAAGTGGATCCTTATCACTCTAGTATTTTATCTTTGAAAGTTTCTTCCATAATTACTCTTTAAACCAAATTTTAGTAGTTAGTTTGGATTCTAGTTCTAATTCTAACGTATTATAAAAATCACACAATAGCAAGTCTCTATTATGATAAAAACCAAATTTTAGTAGTTAGTTATTACTACATTGCAACCTTGCACTTGGCGTTGTCATAATAGAAATCAAACCCCAATTTTTCACCTTGAATATTTCACTTGTTCCTAGTCGAGTTAGATCAAAAGGTAAGGTAATTTGATCTCTTGGAGATTTCTAGTTCGATTCAAGCCCTAAATTGATTTAATTTCATAAAACCTTAAGATTTAATCCCTTGTTTGAATCTAATTAAAATAAATAATGTAATATGTTAATCTTAATCGTACCTTTTTACTAATCTAAGCTAGGACTTATTTCTAGGGCTTGTATTTGCATTCTAGCTACTCAAGAGGTCAATCCAAAATATAAGATGAGGATCACCCTTTAAGTTTTTTTACATCATGATAGTTAGCTTAGTTCATTATCATATTAATTGCTAAATATAGTATTTAGTAGAAATGATGATAAATGTACTTTATATTTCAATAATTCTTCATAAATGATTGATTATTGGATTTAAATTCAAGTATTTGAACATGTTATGGATCTCAAATAACTCTATTTTAGTTTAAGATGAGCACTTTATATGTGTAAGTGCATCGATATTGTACATGGCTTATTTTACCACTTCTGATTACTTGATGGCATTTTGAAGGTCCTCCAATTAGTGACCATTTATGTAATGGATTAAATGATATTAGGTTATTGCCTTACCATCTTGTCGATCATTTGTGCTTATGTGGCTTTTGGGGATAATCCATTTTTATCACATCCTTGGGTGGACTATTTTCCTTATGAGGCTTCGATGAAATATTTGCCCAATGCGGCTTTGATGGACTATTTTTCCTACGTGGCTTTGATGGACTGTTTTTATATAACCTCGTGATGGTAAGTTCCATTTATTGAAGTATGATTGGCCACTAGATGAAGAATTTATCATTGACCATTCTACTTGTTGGAGTCTCATGAGCTGGGGATGGTGATATGTGACATTATGCCTGAGCTAGCGGCCTATGCTGGGTGATGAGCCCCCCAATAGTAACATTTGGGCCTTCTTAAAATGACTATTTATACTTGGACTAGTAACGATTGGGCTAATCATGTGTTTCATGGCACATGGGCATTCTCGGGTGCCTATTTGATTGATTAGAAAGAGTAGTGCATTGTACGAACATCTAAATTTGTGTGAGCTTGTCACTTGTGCACGTACTTGTTGTACTTTCATTGGTGACTAGCCACTTTAAGGTTGCATCTAGGTTTCGCCCCATTCGTGGGTTACTTACTAATTTTATGTGAGCTGTCACTTGAGTATGTAATTATTATACTTTCACTGATGACAAACTACTTTGAGGTTGCATGTGGGTTTTGCCGTACTCCTGGGTTACTTATCAATTTTGTGTAACATGTTACTTTAACATGTACTTGATGCATTTTCATAGGTGACTAGCCACTTGCATATGGGTTTCATCCCACTCCTGGGTTTTGCCTAAAAGAAAGTTAGATGAGCATCCCAAAGCTAATGTGCATTCACGCATCCATCTATTTAAATAGGATTGCATCGTGAATTATTTTGTATGATTCTTATTTATAACTATGTTCACAACCCCAAGTGTAGGGTCGCAATGTAGTAATAACTCTATAAGACCAATGTCGAATCCATAAGGACTAAACTTGTACGTATTCTGAAATAACTAGAATTAGAAGAAGATCTAAATCTGAAATCTAGAATAAAGGAGTGTAATTGTGAATAAAGTTGATTAAAAATTATAAATTTAAAGGTGGGAACTAGGGTGTCAAGGATCTACTTGTACTTATCAAGATGCTACCTTGCTTGATTCAAAGAACATGATTGGAATTGGAGTCCTATCCAATCCAATTGGAAGATAAAGTAATTAAATCAAATATGAACTTTCATTGACCTAATTCTCAATGGATGAGAATTGTGATGAGTGGAAGGGATTCCATCACCCTACCATGTCCAAGAGACGATGGTGAACAATAGAATTTACTAATCTCACAATCTTATAATGGAAAAAAAGATACTCAAAGCTATCACAACATCTATTGTAATTTGAGTCACAACAAACCATAGAAAATTGAAAATATTTCTTAAATTCAAACTAGAAGTTAATAAAGTTTAATAAGAACAAGAATAAAAGAAAAGTAAACATCCAAACACGCTACAAGTTTCACCTCTTAGCCCTAGCTAAGAGGTTTAGCTAACCATAGACACGATTCAAACTAAATATCTTAAACAAAGTATGAAAATAAATTAGGAAAGAAGAAAAACTCTTCGACAGCTACTCCACCCTTGTGTATCTTCTTTGAGAATTTTTCAAACCCTAAAAGATGCTTTGGAGCATCATAGGGAGTCCAATTTATAGTTGTGGAATGCCAACTTTAGTAGTGAGTTAAAAAAATCTAGAAACCGCCTCAAATTTACGCACTCTGCGCATTTTTTCAAAATATATTCGGAGTTTAAACCACCTCAAATTTTTGCACTCTGTATAGTTTTCCAAAATAGTCTTAGTTTCAGAATATGCTTTTTCAGGATAGTTTCAGAAATATATTCTTTTAGAATAATTTCAGGATTCCTTTTCTTCACTTCAAATCTTTAATTCTGTTCATTTCTCAGTTGGTTTTCTTAGATCTTTGACATGTGAATTCTTCATTAATGACTTTCAAATCTCCAAATCTTCATTTAGTAATCTTTTAAGCATAAATTTCCTATTGACATCAATTTCACCTTAAGCTCTCAAAATTAACTCGCACATGAAACATACATAATTAAATCGATTAAGCACATCATGTTTGTAAAATAAAAGGTATAAATAGGGAGATATATGCAATCTTTTACACTCAATACACCCCAACCAACATTTTCTTAGTCCCGGGCAAAACATACGTGATCTTCAATCTTCAACGTTTAAATCACTTTCAGAAAATGATCTTTTGCGCAATCAAGTATGAATGAGTACAATCTAAAGAAGCGAGAATGAAAATTTGAAAACCTAGAGCCGAATCACACAAGCAATCAATCAAAAAGTTTCTTCATCAATAATTTAAGAGCATAAGTTCATATATCAAGTTTTTCTAATGTACTTAATGAATTCTATTTACTTTCCATAACATATTACTATTTCATATTATTAGCCATGCTCATCACCTCATACTTTATTGAATAATCAAGTATTGAATCCGAACTTATCACATTTTCCTTTCTTTTTCAGTTTTTGATTTTGTATCAACAATCCCTTTTATTCATTCATTCTTTTCAGACTTTTCATTCCTTTCTAGTCTTTTCATCATACATGACCTTTTTGTCGATCTACTGTTTTTTAAGTAGTTCTTTTCATCTTTTTAAGGTGGATAAAATTCTCTAGGCTTAATCCTCAATATCTATCAATGATACACATACTAACAATGAGAAATTCTAGTACAATTCACAGAAAGAAATTTGAATGTGGCTTGTGACTTAGATTAACATGATATTCAAACTTCCTCTTAATCAATTAAATGCAAGAATTTAGACGATAATCTACTCAGTTGATCAAACTCCAACAATTCAAAGTTCAATCTGCATCTTATCATCATACTCAAATCTTCTTAATTCCACAAATTATCATTTACCAAACATGTTTTTAACTTGAAAATTTGAAAATTTTCACAAATTTTGCTCAAAACTAAGAAAACACTGATTAGTTTACCTAATCCACGCCCCCAACCTAAAACCTAAATTATCCTCAATATAAAAGATATAAGCATGTAATGCGCATGAGACAACGAAAAGAAAGGAGAAGTGATGGAAAGGTAGTACCTGAAGAAGGAGAATTGAAGCTTTTCCAAAGTTCTCAACATCAAATGGGTTAGCATGAAGACTAAACAAACTCAAAGCAAATTATCCTTGTGAGACCCGTATCCTAGCCTGTACTGTTTCATAAGCTTTCGTGGTCCTCCCAATCAAATTTCAGTGACCCGTGATCTATTATTGGTATTTTTCTGTATATCAGAGTCGGTTCGGTCCAAGACTTATACCATAGCGACCGCGCCGTCACCGTAGTTTCGACTAAGCATATTACGCACCGAGGTGATACCCAGGCCGGGAGATGTGGGCCAGCTTTCAGTTTGAGAAAAATGCCGCGCATTTGCAATTTTGACAGAATCTCTACCCAATGTGTCACGCCCTAAACCCAAAAATCAGATTCACAGGAAATCCGATCATCGAATCCGGTGCCGACAGCCTCCGTAGTGCCCCATTCTGGGCTCCTGGCAATCATATACCAGATTTTTGATCCTGGGATCCTATAAGGAGGATTTTCAGAATGATTTTTTTTTGTAATGGAGTATAACTACAAGCATAACCAAGTCACAAAATAACATCACCACATATCCACTATATCAAAAACTTTAAGTACAATAGGAAAGGAAAATATAAGGTGATCAAAAACTCTAAAATAGCCTGATGTGCATTCCTGCCTCAGCGCTGCTGCTGTCCAATGCTACCTACACGCAACGGTTGTGCATAAGCTTACAAAAGCTTAGAGGGTGGTGTAAGTGTGTGCGCAAGGCAAACGTCAAGCGTACAATATCAGAGTAATGCAGAAGTATGCGATAAGTCCATGAATAAAACCAGCCATACCAATGCTATGTGATGCAAGGAATGAATGCTATCGGCCATACTAAGGCCATGCAATGCGAGATATGAATGCTATCGGCCATACCGATACAAATACGAGGCTTACATAACCGAATGTCATATGTGAAATGCAATCCAAGCAAGTCGGTACTTATCAAGTACACATATCAGTACAGTTCCTCTCTGGATATCACCGGGGTCTAATACACTTCGCAGTGACTGCCACCTCCCTAGCTGCACAGTCAAGTAAGCAGAATTTACCTCACTATCTGCCTGACCAGTAGTCTGCCAATACCTACCCGGCTCGTTGATAACGGACTCATTTGTGAGTTGGTCAAACTCAGCCTAACTTATAGGCCCCTCACTCAGGCGGATAAGGCCACACCCCCTTCCAACCGACCACGACACAGTGAGAGACGCGACCTACTGGTATTCGGCACTTGGGCGCTCGTGTATCCACTCGGTCTAGACGTTGGAGCAACTTCTGGTACCAAAAAAGTTCTGAGACTTTCACCCAAGGACATCCTAAGTGCCCACCGTGCTAGAACAAAGTATTCTCGGTATCCGATACAGCCATCCATGATGTACCTGTGGAGCCACGACCCTGATGTTACTAGTGCGTGTAGTGATCAAGTCACACATATGCAAGATGCATGAATCACACCGTCAAATCATATAGCAATCCAGCGCGTACTGTGCGATCATGTGGGGCACTCTGTCTCATAACGAGTCTCATAAATGGTCTGCCCAATGGCGTATGCTATGATCAGTCACTACTCATATTAAGCATACATATGATGCGTATGGGCATGAGTCATGGGATTATACTAAGCATGTTATAAAGTGATGAATATTAACGAGTATGGGCCTATCAATGGGCCCTAAGGAGAGTTACAATACGGACATTTAACCAACATTGTACTTACAATGTGGACGTCAAACCATCATTGTTTCCTAGGAACGGCCTGCCATAAATATCATTACATGAACCATGGGAAATCACACATTACAATGGACTCTAAGGACATCCCGTTGGGCCTCGACCCATGGGCCTTGGATACATTGAATGGGCCATATCACATGGGCCTTACATTCATCAAATGGGCTACATTAATGGGCCTCACCAGTGAGTCTTATGTACATTACAATGGTCCATAACCCACGGGCCTTGAAATACATCATAATGGGCCTCATAAAATGGGCCTTACATCCATCAAAGTGGGCCTCAATGGACGACCACGAGTACATCCATAATAAATATATATACATGTAAATGAATCATATCAAAAGATTAATTGGACTGTACTCCAATTAACAGTGGTGAAAATGATTTCCACCATTAAAGTTCTCAAGGCCCAATGTACTATTTATTTTCTATATAATCTGGCCATAAGGTCACACAGACTTGGATTAAGAGGAAATGAATTCCCTAGTGATCCAAAACTTTTGTGAAACAAAAATATCCAAGTGGCAGACGCTCAATCCCCACTGTTTTTGCCACATGGTCCACTTGATCCTAGATATGCCTCATTCTTTGAGCTCAAGCTTTAACATGAGCTTTCCAACTGGCTGGATAGGTTGGATGTAACACATGCATCATGATGGGCCATATAGATGGATCGCATGAATACAACACATGTGAGGTGTGACTGGAACACATACACCATAGTGGGCTCCCACCATCCGCCTGGACGGTGGGCATAAAACACATAACACTGTAGGTCCCATGTGGGGCCCACCATAATGTTTATTTACCATCCAACCTATTGGTCACAAAGATCTGGATGAATAGGAAAAAAAATATCAGATTGATTCAAAATTTTCGTGGGCCCAAAAACAGTTTCAATGGTAGAGTTCAATCATCGCTGTTTCTTGTGGTGTGGGCCACCTGAGATCTGGATCAAGCTGATTTTTGGGTGGGGCCTACTTAAGGTAGGGACCCACCGCATGGACGGGTTAGATGGCGAATAAACATCAAAGTGGGGCCCACAGCTGGAGCCGTGGGTCCAGGCATCCGCTGGCCCGCTAAGCGTAGGCACTGCCTGCTCCTCTAGCTAGCAGCAGCCCTGCTGTTTCCTTTTTTTTTTTTTTTGAAAATGCAGTTTTTCCATGGTTTTTCATACATGGGGCTCACTTTGAAAGAATCCACCTCAGCCAATGGATTCTATGGCCCATAACCCATCCATCAAGACCAATATGGGGCTTCTTTTAGCGTGCAGAAGAATTTTTATTAGATTTCAACAGTAAAGATACAGTTTTCAACGCTTTGGCCCACTAGATACTCTGATTAACCTCATTTTTAGGCTCAACGCCTAAAATGAGTTGGTAAATAGGATAGACGGCGTGGTTTGAATATATACATTAAGGTGGGGCCTACACCAAGGGTCCATCTCAAATATCCTTATCTGGCTAATATTTGTGTTTTTACCTTCACGTCCAGAGACAGCGTCTTTGGACTCCCTTTCTTTATATATATATATATATATTTGCTTAGGCTTAATGAAATATTAAGGTGGGCCCTGCTTACGTGGGCCACCTAATGATAGGTGGGGTGGATACGACCCCTATATAAAGTGGGCCCCACCTAATGATAAGCTTGAATCCAAAACATACTCCATGGTGGGGTCCATTCAGGTGGGCCACATGACCATTCCATCACACAAAACATGAAGAAGAGAGGGAAAGAGAGAGAGAGAGAGAAAGAGAGATCGAGGGACACACGTGCATGGAGGGACCCCGACACTATGGACCCTCCGTTCCATGATCTACAACATAAATCAAGTGGGTCCCATAACATGTGGGCCCATAAAAAATAAAATCCAATGGTGGAGATCCCTTCTCCATGAAAATCGACGGTCTAGATAACCCATATACAAGCTAGGAAGATAAACATAATGATGGGGTCCATGGAGAATGGCCCCATCATGGAATGATATTGATGATCAAGATGGGCCATCGGTCACATCCTAGGGTCGAAAGTGAGATCCATACCATTGATCGGTAGGCCTCACTTGGCCCATCTTAAAAATATAAAAATCTAGCCTATAGAAGCACCCACCACTATATCTTCTTGGTTTGTTGGAGAGCTGGTCTCCTTGTGCTTTACTTTGATGGTAGAAGATGAAGAAAGGATGGCTAGGATGAGAGATTTGGGATGGAAAGTGGGCCACCAAAATTACACTTTCTCTTGGAAAACCTTGGACATGTGATGCTCTTTCTCTTGCTTGGGATGTGTTGAGAAATAAGAGAGAGATGGGATGTAAGGAGTGATGGAGTGATAGGAAGTGAGTGATGGGGTGATGGACATGTACTTGACATGTATAGGTGTGTAAGAGAGAGGGTGAGAGAGAGTTGACTTGGTGGTTGCTTGGGGATGGGGTGAAAGGTGATGTATACTTAACATGAAGTGATTGATGGATTGATGGGTTGATTGATTGATGGGACATATTGTAGAGATTCTTTTTGAGATTTGCAACGCATGGTGTTTTTCCTTGAACTGAACGCGGGTCCACATCTCCCTGCCAGGGTATAGGATTGGTATGCGAGTTGCGGCGTTGAAACTGCGGCAACTGTGCGGTCGTAATGGTACAAGTCTTGGATTAAGTCGACTTAAATCTACAAGATACGACTTAGGGTCGCACGAAAACATCAATTATGCTTCGAAGGTTGCCGGACTTTGACGAGAAGGATCGCAGGAGTCGACGGAACAGTGCAGACTAGGATACGGGTCTTACAGCTCTCCCCACCTAATAAAAATTTCATCCTCAAAATTTATACTACCATCGTAGCTAAGACATAACTCATGAGGGAATAGAAAACATAACATCATTTATAATCATAACGCCATACATCATACAATCAAATGTCGAAAAGATGGGGATAACGCTCACGGATCTCTTCCTTGCACTCCCAAGACGCCTCATCCACATTATGATGGCCCCACTTCACCTTTACCAAGGGGATGACCTTGGTCCACAGGACCTGATCCTTCCGATCGAGGATACGAACAGGCTGCTCAATATAAGAAGTGTCCTTACGAACCTCTAACGACTGCCAATCAATAACAGGAACGACGTTTGACTCACACTTCCTCAACATAGAGACATGAAAAACGTTGTGGATACCAGACAACTGATGTGGCAAGGTAACCCGATAGGACACGGTGCCAACGAGCCTGGTGATCTCAAAAGGTCGTATGAATCTCGAGGTAAGCTTGCCCTTCACTCCAAAACGAACCACACCTTTCATGGGTGAGACCTTGAGATGCACATGATCCCCAACTGCAAACTCCAAGGGACAACGCTGACGATCAACAAAACTCTTCTGTCGGCTCTGAGCTGTGCGTATCCTTTGCCTGATGATGTCGATAGCCTCTGACATCTGCAGCACAAGCTCAGGACCTAGGAGACGCCGCTCTCCAATCTTGGTCCAATAACTCAGAGATCTACATGATCTGCCATATAATGCCTCAAAAGGAGCCATGCCAATGGTCGCCTGATAGCTGTTGTTGTACGCGAACTCAGCCAATTGTAAGTGCTCATCCCAGCTACTCGAGAAATCAATCACGCAGGCCCGAAGCAAATCCTCAATGACCTGATTGACCCTTTCGGTTTTCCCATCAGTCTGCGGGTGATAAGCGGTGCTGAGCTACAAATCAGTGCCCATCGCTCTCTGGAAGCTCCTCCAAAACTGAGACATGAACCTCAGATCTTGGTCTGAAACAATCGAGACAGGAATATCGTACAATCTCACGATCTCAACAACAAACATCTTGGTGAGCCGATCTGTATGCTAAGTCTCACGAATCACAAGAAAATGTGCCGACTTCGTTAAACAGTCCACAATAACCCAGATAGCGTCATGACTGTGCTGAGTCCTCGGCAAACTCATGACAAAATTGGTAGATATGTGCTCCCACTTTCACATCGTGACACTCAGCGGATGTAATAGACTAGGGGGTCTCTGATGGTCAGCCTTGACACGCTGGCAGGTGTCACACTCGGCCACAAAACTGGTTATCTGGCGCTTCATCCCTATCCAAAAATACTGACGCCTCATATCACGATACATCTTCGTCGAGCCAAGGTGGATAGAGAACCGCGATCGATGTTCCTTGGTCATAAGATCTCGACGTAAGTCAGAAATATCCGGGATACATAATCGGCATCTAAATCGAAGTCCACCATTAGAACCAATCTGCCAATCCGTCTGACTCTCAGATGCTGCCTTTGTTCGGTAATCCTGTAACGACTCGTCTGTCTACTGAGCCTCGATCACCCTTGTGACAAGAGAGGGTTGAATCGACAAGCTCGATAGCTGAACAATAGATGACTTCAGACTAAACTCAAAGTTATATTCTGCTATATCCTCAAGCATCCTCCACTCTTGAATCATCATATGCACCACCAGGCCTCGTGGCTGACGGCTGAGGGCATCCGCCACCACGTTCGCCTTTCCCGGGTGGTATTGGAGATCAAAATCGTAGTCCTTCAGGAGTTTCATCCAACGCCTCTGCCTCATGTTCAGCTCGGACTGAGAGAACATATACTTCAAGCTCTTGTGGTTGCAGAAGAGCTCGAATCTCACCCCATAAAGATAGTATCTCCACACTTTCAGTGCAAAGACAACCGCTGCCAGCTCTAAATCATGCGTGAGGTAGTTCAACTCATGGACCTTGAGCTGGCGAGATGCATAAGCCACTGGCTTCCCGTGCTGCATCATGACAGCACCTAAGTTAACTCGTGAGGCATCGGTAAATACAACAAATCCATCACTCCCAGAGGGAAGAGTGAGGACAGGAGAGGACATGAGGCGGTCCTTCAGCTCCATAAATGCCTGCTCACAAGCGTCGGTCCAAACAAGCTTAGCACCCTTTTGGGTCAACCTAGTCAATGGGGCTGCGATACGAGAGAATTCCTCAATAAAACGTCGGTAGTAGCCCACCAAATCAAGAAAACTGTAGATCTCAGATGCATTCGTGGGCTGGCCTCACTGACGCACAGCATCAATCTTCGAGGGGTCTACAGCAACACCCTGCCTCGTCACCACATGACCGAGGAACTTCACCTCCTCCTGTCAGAACTCGCACTTCTCCAGCTTCATGTAAAGATGGTGTGCACGGAGTGTCTGCAATATAATCTCAAGATGTCGCTCATGCTCCTCATGGGTCTTCGAATATATTAGAATGTCATCGATGAACACCACAACAAAATGATCGAGATACGGACGGAAGACCTCGTTCATCAACTGCATGAATACTGCGGGCGCATTGGTCAGTCCGAAGGACATGACATGGAACTCAAAATGATCGTAGCATTTCCTAAAGGATGTCTTTGGGATATCCTTATCTCGAACCCAAACCTGATGATAACCGGACCACAAGTCTATCTTCGAAAAGCACTGAACCTCCTGCAGCTGATCAAACAAATCATCGATCCTATGAAGCGGGTACTTATTTTTTATCGTGACCTTGTTGAGCTCGTGGTAATCTACGCAAAGCCTCAACAAACTATCCTTCTTCTTTACGAAGAGCACCGACGTTCCCTACGACGAACTGCTCGGACGAATAAAGCCTAGCTCGCGCAACTCGTCCAACTGGTTCTGCAGTTCCTATAACTCCAATGGTGCCATACGATATGGGGCCTTTGAGATAGGCACGGTACCGGCCACAAGATCAATCTGAAACTCGGTGTGCCGACGAGGTGATAACCTCAAAATCTCCTAAAACACGTCTGAAAAACTACAAATGACTGGCAGCTGGTCGATACTCAAAGCAGCTGTCTCCTCAACAGCACACGATAATAGGTAAGAAAACTACTCTCCTCTGGGCTAGGCAACAAACTGAAACTATAGTACGCCAGGTATACAGAACGTGACTGTCCTCACGAAGCAGTCTAATATGGCGTGGTACTCGGCCAGCCAGTCTATACCCAGAATGACATCAAAATCGAACATTGGCAATATGAATAGATCGGCAGGCAAGAAGATATCTCCAATCAGAACGGGACAAGATGGGTAAATTCGGTCTAATATTGTAGTCTTCCCCAAGGGCGTCGACACTAACAAACCCTCACAGGCAGACTCCGTCGATAAACCGGTTGATCGAAAAAAATCATCGGTCACAAATGAATGTGATGCATCAGAATCAAATAATACAAGTATAATGCATGCAGAAACATGAAGAGTACCCTCGATGACCCCTCCTAATGACTGAGAGTCCTGCTGGGCGGCATAAAATCTACCCTGAGCCTGCTGGGGAGGTGAAGGTCCCCTCTGAGGTCTCTGCTGCTGCTGTGGTCGCTGTGGGGGCCTAACCTGCTGCCTCTGCAGTTGCGGGGGAGGTATAAGAAGCTGGTGCTGCGGTCGCTACTGCTTTAGTGGCTATCGCGGAGGTGGATGCGGTGCCCTCGGCTGCTGCTGCTGCTGTGGATGGGGACACTCATGCCTACGATGTCCTGTCCGATCGCATCCAAAATAAGTACCTGTAAACGGTCCTGAAGGTGCTGCTGGAGGTACTGCTGGTGCTCGAAATGATGGGTGGGTCATGCACATCAATCAATCAATTAATCCCATCAAGGGTCAAACACATGTTAAGTACACATCATCTCACACCCCATCCCCAAGCAACCCTAAAGTCAAAGCAACCCATCCCTTACATGTCAAGTACACATCACCCATCACTCACCTATCACCTCTCTCTTACAAGAACCATTTCTCTCTCTCTCTCTCTCTCTCTCTCTCTCTCTCTCTCTCTCTTTCTCTACAAATTTTCCAATCAACAAAGAAAAAAATGGCGGACGTCCAAGAATTTTTAAGGAGAGAAAGTGTGTTGTCTGTGGCCCACTTCCTATTCCAAGATCCATCATCCTATCCCTTCATTTCTCTTCATCTTCCATCAAAGGGAGGCACAAGGAGTTCGGCGTTCCATCAGACTAAGAAGATTGAACGATGGGTGTTTTATAGGCCTAGATTTAATGCTTTGTTGATGGGTCAAGTGGGGCCTACTGATTGATGGAATGGATCTCACTTTGGACCCTAGATGTGGACGATAGCCCACTTTGATTCTCATGATCATTCCATGATGGGGCCATTATCCATAGACCCCATCATGATGTTTATTTTCCTTGAATGAATAGGGTCATCTAGACCTTGTATTTTGGTGGAGAAAGGATCTCCACCATTGATTTTGATCGGTGGGCCCACATGTAATGGGCCCACTTGATGTATGTTGTGATGTATGGAAGGGAGGGCTCAGAGTGTCGGGGTCCCTCCATCACTTGATCTCTCTCTCCTTCTCTCTTTCCTTTCCGTGGTTGTTGGCCCATGATGTATGCAAATTATCCATGTCGTCCACCTCTGACCCACTTGATGGACGTGTTGGATCTACATCGTCCAAGCCATGTGGGCCTTACCTTAGGGTAATGGGAAAACATAAATATCTGCTTGATGCAAATCAAGTGGGCCACGTCCATGTAGGACTCACCTTGAAAATATATTCAAGTCGTCCGCCTAGCGTCCCTGGACGCTAGACGTAGGTTCAATGAAGTGTGAACAAACAGTGGGAAGTACTACAGCAACAATATATATATATATATATATATATATATATATATATATATATATATATATATATATATATATATATATATATATATATATATATATATATATATATATATATATATATATATATAAGGTTTTTGGGTGGATCGCTCATGCAGGCTCCACCTTGATATATGGGACTAATCCACGCCGTCCATCCCATTCCCCAACTCATTTTAGGTGTTGAGCCGAAAAATGTAGCTAATCCGATTATCTGGCAGGCCATATCTTTGAAAATAGTGATTTTTATCGTTTAAATCTGCTATGGCCACTTTTATGTTTCTATACAACAAAACACATTGAATATTGGGCTCGTTTAGACTGTCTTGAGCCATAGGATCCAATGGGTGGAGTGGATACTCCTGATGTAGACCCCACGTAGGAAATACCGCAGATAAATAAAAAAATATATGTGTAAGGCAGCAGGCGCTGCTGTTGCAGCCGTCCAGAGGATGCTGTAGCAGCATCCTACTGTGTTACTGAGAGGGCAGGGATGTGGGTCCCAGCTGCATGCCCCACGTGATGTATGCGCCATCCATCCATTCATGTGCCGGCCCTCCCCCCCTCCTTATGTGATACGTGTGTGGGTCTAATCCACATTGTCCAGATCTTGGACGGTGGGACCCACCATGATGCATGTGTTGTATCCTTAGCATCCAACTATTTTGAAAGATAATTTTAAGGTTTGAGATAAAAAATAAGACGGATCTTGAATCACGCGGACCACACTGTAGAAACAGTGGGATTGAACATCTACCATTAAAACCCTTTTGGATTCCAGAAGTTCTAGACCAATACGGTATTTTTTTTCCCTCTTAATTCAAGTTTGTGTGATCTTATGATCAGATTGGATGGAACATAAATGTTATGGTGGGCCTTGAGAATTTTAATGGTGGAAATCATTGTCACCACTGTTATTTAGAGTACGGTCTAGATGATCTCTCAATATAATTCATTCATTTGGAAATGCGCTAGAATGATCTCTACATGGGTTATGACCCATTGTAATGTATATAAGGCCCATTGATTCGGCCCATTTGGTAATGCCCATTGTTAAGGTGCACCTTGATGGGTACAAGGCCCATTGTTAAGGCCCACCTTGATGGGTATAAGGCCCGTTGTTGAGGTCCACCTTGATATATATATATATATAAGGCTTATGTGATGAGGCCCATCTTGATGTATTTATGGCCCATTCGTTAAGGCCCACCTTGATATACATAAAGCTTATTGGTGCGGCCCATCATGATGTATTCTGGCCCATGGGTAGGGCCCACCTGCTAGTATTGTTAGGCCCATGTGAGGAGGCCCACTTGATCTATGAGGCCTAGTATTGAGGCCCGTGCGATGAGGCCCATATGATGTGTTTGAGGCCCAGGTGCGAGGCTCACTTTTTATGTATTCGAGGCCCAATGTGATATATGTTGGCCCATATGACGAGGTCGATGTGACGTAAATGTGGCCCATCATGATTCTATGTGAGGCCATTGGCCCACTATATGTTTGGCTCTATGTGAGCCACTCCTTGGGAGCAATGTTGGTTAGATGTCCACATTGATGGGCAATGATAGTTTAATGTCCACATTTTGACCTTCCCTTAGGCTTTGTTTGGTCGATCATTGAGGCTGATTCTGATTATCGAGGCTGATTTCGATTGTCGAGGTCGATTGTCGAGGCTGATTATCGATACTGATTATAAGTATGTGACATCTTAGCATCATGATACCTATACCTTGGAGCCCACCTTGTGTATATATTAAGCCCCATAAGGAAGTCCATTTTATTACGTGATAAAGAGGGTAAGGAAGCCCACTTATTACACTTAGACTCGTATTTGTCCTCGGTGGGAGATATTGTGACGCTCCATCACTGTGATCACATGTGTGTGGGCGCACGTGGACGAACACTGAATGGGCGGGGCATGAGGACTTGAGCGAGCTACCAGTGATTGGTAGGCTACTGTGTACACAGTGAAGGTAGAACTTTGTCTTACATCGGGAGCATCGTCTGATGTTGTGGTGGTTATACGTTGAATTCTTTCCTTAACTATCGTGACATGTTTTAAATCAGTAAGCTTATCTTGATATTTGAACTAAATCCATCATCCTTTTATGGACCCCCAACATTTGTATGCATGTTGTGATGGATGATTGATTAAAGTAGATGCCATTGGGCTGAGATGTTTATGGGATTCCGTTTGAGATGGAGTTATCCTCGCATGATCACGTGATAACAAAGGTTTGATGTATGACCTAGAGAGGTTCATAGTATTCATGGCTCTTCAGGATTTTTATATTGCATTGCATCATCAACATTTGATATTTAGCTCTCTATGATTCCACATTTGCATAGTCGATCCGCATTGCATATTCTGATATTGAATGATTTATAGACTAGCAGTATTTTCATGTACTCTGATATTGCATACTTGGCACTTACCTTGTGCACACACTTTCACAACCCTCTAAGCTTTTTATAAGCTTATGCATGATGGATACGTGCAAGTGGCGTTAGATTGTAGCAGCGTTGAGCTTGGAGGGTACAGCGGTCTTCCGGAGCTTTGATTTATGGCATATGTATTTCTCTTTCAGCATTGTATTCAAATGTTTATATTAGTGGATATGTGATGACGATGTTGCATTTTGATTTGGGTATACTTGTGGTTATGCTTCTTACGAGATAACTGTACATTGAAAAATTCTCCTTGTAAGATCCTGGGATTGGAATCTGGCACATACACGTTGGGAGATGAGAATGGGGTGCTAAGAAGGTTGTTGGTACCGGATTCGGCGATCGGGAGTTTTGGTGAGCCCGGTTTCCTAGTTTGGGGTGTGACAGAAATTGGTATCAGAGCATAACTTGGGAATACTTAAAGATAACATCACATATCTGCTGATAGCTACCCTTCACTGTATGATTGTTGAGAACTTAGAATGATTAGATCCCTGAGTTCGAATAACTTAGATATTTTCTGATATAACTCCCTACCGTTGAGATTGCGAGGTTGCATAGTCTCCCAGTTCGATCGTTTCTGATCCAAGGTTCAGTAGGATCACCAAAGTGATGATGATGTGTCTTGGGAGGGCGAGATTGAGATTAGAGAGCACTATCTTCATCCTTTTGTAGATTGATTGTGCCTTAACATATATACTTGATGATGCTTCCTCTTCCCTCGCTTTGTCCTGCGTGAGAGTAAATTTTGAGGATAAAATTTTTATTAGGTGGGGAGAGCTGTGAGGCCTGTATCCTAGCCCCTACTATTTCATAAGCTTCTACGGTCCTCCCAATCGAATTCCGGTGACCTACGATTTATTATCGGCTTTTTCCCGTATATGAGAGTGGGCTCGACCCGAGATTTATACCCTAGCGACCACGCTGTCGCCATAGTTTAGACGCCGCGTAATACGTGCCGAGGCGATACCCAGGCCAGGAGATGTGGGCCCGCGTTCAATTTGAGAAAAACACCGCGCATTTATAATTCTGAGAGAATCTCTACCCAATGTCACTTCAATCAATCAATCAATCCCATCAAGGGTCGAGTACATGTCAAGTACACATCACCTCACATCCCATCCCCAAGCAACCTCAAAGTCAAAGCAACCCATCCCTTACATGTCAAGTACACATCACTCATCACTTACTCACCCATCACCTCTCTCTTATAACCACCATTTCTCTCTCTCTCTCTCTACACATTTTTCAAGCAATAAAGGAAAAAAAATGGTGGATGTCCAAGCATTTCTAAGGAGAGAAAGTGTGTTGTATGGGGCCTACTTCCTATCCCAAGATCCATCATCCTATCCCTTCATTTCTCATCATCTTTCATTAAAGGGAGGCTCAAGGAGTTTGGCGTTCCATCGGACCAAGAAGATTGAACGGTGAGTGTTTCATAGTTCTAGATTTAATGCTTTGATGATGGGCTAAGTGGGGGTACCGATTGATTGAATGGATCTCACTTTAGACCCTAGATGTGGCTGATGGCCCACTTTGATTCTGTAACATCCCGAAAATCGGGGGGTCGAGCAAAAACCCAACTCCCGAGTTCCAAAATGTTATTTATGCAACATAGATATGTATGATTGAATGTTGTCTGTGATAATGTATTAAACATGAGTGAGATTAAGCTAAAACAGCATATCACGCTCCAAAGATGGTTAAATTTACAAGCGGAAGACTATGATAGTTTGTATAACATATATAAACTGTTGTAAGTCTCCAGAGTGTGAATATGTTACCAGGTTATATACATACATGTTTACTTCAAAAGTAAACCAAAAGGATATACATGAGTGTTCTAAAAATATAAAATGACAAGTGTCAAGGTATCTAATCAACCTCCCTGTAATCCCGTCAATCAGAACACGCATAAAGGAGGAATCCTCCTCATCATCATCAAGTCCAGCTCTGCTTCTCAAGCAGCGCCATCATCTGCAATCACAAAAAAAAGGACTTGTGGGTGTCCGGAAACACCATCCCGTAACGTGGGAGTGAGTGATCAACTCAGTGGGATAAGAGAGTAGAGATTAGCATGTTCTCAAATCAATCATGCGATAATAGTAAAGCAGTAAATCAGAAAATCCTAATACTGTTGTTAATGCAATATGACATGACGTGATGTATGCCCTCACCGACGATCTCCCTCATACGGTACCATCTTACGACCGCGGCATGCAATCGACCCTCAAGTGCTCCACATCTTCCAGGCACATGCAATGTTATGGTGATATGATTTCCGAGTTGTTATTAGTCCATTCAAACTGCAGGATTGAAAAACTAAGGTACTTCCCTTGTATCAATCCCAACACAGATCCTGTCTAGGGTCGTCACTCCTAGTAATCTCATACGAGGTATATTTTGTATGTCGCTGCAAGGGCTGCCAGGGCTGTTGATCGCACTCGTTGCACCGATCCCCCATCACCTTATCAATACAGGCCTACTGTACTCTACTGCTACTGAAGGGTCGTCGCCTCCCGTAGACTCAGAATACGCTCGCAGTCACTACAAAGGACTCGTCGCCTGATCAGTGTAGGCCGACAGCAAGAATATAGTGTCCCATACCACCATAATCTGCTCACGAGACTAGGTACTCACTGGTCACTACGGGGAGGTTTGTGGCCCCAACGTAGGCCGACAGCTCGACCACGGTGTCCCATACCACCATGCCCGGCTCATGAGTCTTCGTGGATTAAGGTACCATGGTTAACAGGGTTTACAATGGTAAGTTCAGTACCCTAGGTTCAAGCAGTTATGACTCATGCAGGGTGAACATACAACGGCCAGTCGGGTTACTTGACGGGATCGACTAACACGATCGCATCTCAAGTCGAACGACATGAAGTGCGTAAAACACTTCGTGTGGCCTAACCACTGCCGCCAACTCCAGAACACGGCTCGCGTTCATCGACGCGTCGTTCGTGGCCAAGATAAGCCAACCACGAATTCGCTCGGTTACCGACTGCCTGGACTAGGTATAGTCCCAAACACATATGAATTCACATCAGCAATTTATGCAAGGGTATTGGAATTGAAATACAATCATGTGAGCATGTTAACACATGTTATAACATACAACTTAAGTAAATCATCAAGCACATATATTTCATGCATATAATGAAATCATGCATATAGTCAACATGTAGGAAATCATTTACGTCAGCATATTACTAGAGAAATCAGTCTCAAACTAATTCATAACACCATTTAATTCAATACATACTAATACAAGCATTTATACAAACACTTACACTACACACTTAAGTCTACATATAGTATGTCGACCCGAAGTGCGCATTTAGGCGAATCTCTTCGCCAAACTAATTATGCACGTATTCCTAACATTCTAATGCGACAACAAATCATGTCAATCACATCAGAAAAATATGAATGAAATCAGTACTTCCTACAAATGACTAAAATGCCCTAAATCTCATATTCTTCGCCGGTTTACGAAACAGGAAACGGACAGCATGTTGTACATGTCAAACGGCGTTGCCGTCGATAATCTACTATTAAATGACATCAAAAGCTTTGGAAACAGTCAATCAAAGCGTCTAAAATCCGCACCTTATCTCTTATAAACGTGTGAATTCGAACGGAGCGTATACGCTTCGTCTACGGCGACTAGAGAACCTGTTTTACCAGATTTATCAGCTAACATACTATGAATCCAAAGTAACCTCAAATCAGCAACTTCTAAGATATTTTCTTACCTGAAAATGTGGAGGAATCACTGACCAGGTGATCGAAGTGTGTTGCTAGAGTACGTGCAACAGGTAGCACAAGCGGCAAAGAATTCTCCTCCAATCTCTCTCACAAACTCTCACCTTTGCTCTCTCCCAATCTAGGGTTTCTCTCAAATTCGGATGTGAGAGAGGAGTGAGGGTTTCAACCCCTTTTATAAGCCTAAAAATGCCTGAAATAGGCTCGGGAACAAAGTTCACTTAGGGCATATCCAAATCGGGGCTGTTTCGGTCCAAAAGATAATTTCTGGTGGTACCCTGGCCAAATGCGGTCAAACTTAAGATCATGCATACTGGATCTAGCATACATCAAGTTTTCAGTCCGGCAGGGTTCGCAGATCGCACGTGGCAGTCCAGTTTCAGTTCAGCGGTCACCGCACGTAGATCAGGCATGCAAGTCTCATGATATGAAATAGAAATTTTTTCTGATCCAAGGGTGTAATTTGGCTGAATTCTGACGGTTAGAATGCTTAATACTGACACATCAAGTCGTGTGCCAGATTTGAATTTCAAATTTCAAATCTGTCCCTATTCGCACTCTCTTCAGTTCGGGCTCAATGAAATAGCCTGTGATTATTGGTTGGACTTGATTTTCGAAATGATCGTCAAGTCCAGCTAGGCGGTTCTAATGGTCTAAGATAGCAGGTATCGGACTTTCAACGCGCGATCTAGATCCAATACAAAGTTTCAAAGAGGTCCAGAGAACAAACCTGCTTAGAGTTTGATCCGAGGTTATAGAGTATTATAGAGTCATTTGTTCTACTGGATTTGGATCTTGTAGAACGTATTTAAAGCGATCAGGGACTATTTCCCAGCTACTCTAGCGTTGCGCTAGCTAACTTATGCTTAGTTTCTAAAGGAATTAATCCTAAGTGATTTCTTTGGCTATGGAATTGGGTTCTGAGCGATTTTTCAGGTGTTTTAGTTGACCCATTGCCTAAGGACGTCAAATCTCAGATTGACCAAAATCCGGGGTGTTATAGATTCTCATGATCATTCCATGATGGGGCCATTCTCCATAGACCCCATCATGATTTTTATTTTCCTTGCATGAATAGGGTCATCTAGACATTACATTTTAGTGGAGAAAGGATCTCCACCATTGATTTTGATCGGTGGGCCCACATGTAATGGGACCCAATTGATGTATGTTGTGATGTATGGAAGAGAGGGCCCATAGTGTCGAGGTCCCTCCATCACTCGATCTCTCTCTCTCTCTCTCTCTCTCTCTCTCTCTCTCTCTCTCCTCTCTCTTTTCCCTTATTGTTGGCCTATGATGTATGCAAATTATCCATGTCATCCACCTTTGTGGGACCCATTTGATGGACATGTTAGATCTACACCATCCAAGCCATGTGGGCCTTACCTTGGGGTAATGGGAAAACACAAATATCTGATTGATGCAAATCAAGTGGGCCATGTCCATGTGGGACCCACCTTGAAAATATATTTAAGCCATCCATCCAGCGTCCTTGGATGCTGGACATGGGTTCAGTGAAGTGTGAACAGATAGTGGGAAGTACTACTACAACATATATATATATATATATATATATATATATATATATATATATATATATATATATATATATATATATATATATATATATATATATATAAGGTTTTTGGGTGGGCCACTCATGCAGGCCCCACCTTGATGTATGGGACTAATCCACGCCATCCATCCCATTCCCCAACTCATTTTAGGCATTGAGCCGAAAAATGAAGCTAATCCGATTATCTGGCAAGCCAAATATTTGAAAATAGTGATTTTTATCATTTAAATCCGCTATGGCCCACTTTGATGTTTTTATACACCAAAACACATCGAATATTAGGCTCATTTAGACTGTATTGAGCCATAAGATCCAATGGGTGGAGTGGACACTCTTGATGCAGACCCCACCTAGGAAATACCATGGATAAATAAAAAAATATGTGTAAGGCGGCAGGCGCTACTGATGCTGCCGTTTAAAGGACGCTGTAGCAGTGTCCTGCTACGCTACTGGAGAGGGTAGGAATGTGGGTCCCAGCTGCAGGCCCCACATGATGTATGTGCCATCCATCCATCCGTCCCCCCCTACGTGATGCATGTGTGGGTCCAATCCACACCATCCAGATCTTGGACGATGGGACCCACTATGATGCATGTGTTGTATCCTTTACGTCTAACCATTTTGAAAGATAAGTTTAAGGTTTGAGAAAAAAAAAATAAGACGGATCTAGTATCATGTGGACCACACCGTATAAACAGTGGGATTTTACATCTACCATTAAAACCCTTTTGGATTCCAGAAGTTCTGGACCAATATGGGATTTATTTTCCCTCTTAATTCAGGTTTATGTGATCTTATGATCGGATTAGATGGAACATAAAAGTAATGGTGGGCCTTGAGAATTTTAATGGTGAAAATCATTATCACCACTGTTATTTGGAGTGTGGTCCAAATGATCTCTCAATACGATTCATTCCTTTGGAAATGCGCTAAAATGATCTCTATATGGTTATGACCCATTGCAATGTATATAAGGCCCATTGATTCGGCCCATTTGGTAAGGACCGTTGTTGAGGCCCATCTTGATGAGTACAAGGCCTGTTGTTGAGGCCCACCTTGATGGGTATAAGGCCCATTGTTGAGCCCCACCTTGATATATATAAGGCCTAGGTGATGAGGCCCACCTTGATGTATTTGTGGCCATCCGTTAAGGCCCACCTTGATATACATGAAGCCCATTGGTGCGGCCCATCATGATGTATTTTGGTCCATAGGCGGGGCCCACCCGTTTGTATTGTTAGGCTCATGTAAGGAGGCCCACTTGATATATGAGGCCTAGTATTGAGGCCCGTGCGATGAGGCCCATATGATGTATTTGAGGCCTAGTTGCGAGACCCACCTTTTGTGTATTCAAGGCCCGATGTGATATGTTGGCCCATATGATGAGGCCAATGTGACGTAAATTAGGCCCATCATGATTATATGTGATGACATGGGCCCACTATACATTTGGCTCTATGCGGGCCACTCCTTGGGAGTATTGTTGGTTAGATGTCCACATTGATGGGCAATGATGGTTTAATGTCCACATTGTGACCTTCTCTTATGCCTTATTCGGCCAATCATTGAGGCTGATTCCAATTATCGAGGCTGATTCCAATTATCGACGCCGATTGACGAGGTCGATTGTCGAGGCCAATTATAAGTATGTGACATCTTAGCATCATGATACCTATAACTTGGAGGCCACCTTGTGTATATATTGGGCCCCATAGGGAAGTCCAGTTTATTGCGTGATAAAGAGGTAAGGAAGCCCACTTATTACACTCTGACTCGGATCTATCCTCGGTGGGGGATATTGTGACGCTCTATCACTGTGATCACATGTGGGTGGCCACACATGGGCAGACACTGATTGGGCAGGGCATGAAAGCCTGAGCTAGTTACTAGTGATTGATAGGCTACTGTGCTGGTAGGATACTGTGCACACAGTGAAGGTAGAACTTTATCTCACATCGGGAGCATTGTCCGATGTTATGGTAGCTATAAGTTGGATTCTTTCCTTAACTATCGTGACGCGCTTTAAATCAGTGAGCTTATCTTGATATTTGGACTAGATCCACCATCCTTCTGTGGACCCCTATCATTTGTATGCATGTTGTGATGGATGATTGATTAAAGCAGATGTCGTTGGGCTGAGATGTTTATGGGACTCCTTATGAGATGGAGTTATCCCTACATGATCGCGCGATACGCACAGGTTTGATGTATGACCTAGATGAGGTTGATGATATTCATGGCTTTTCAAGATTTGCATATTGCATTGCATCATTGACATCTGATATTTAGCTTTCTATGATTCCACATTTGCATAGTCAATCCGCATTGCATATTCTGATATTGAATGATTTATAGACTTGCAGTATTTTTGCTTACTCTGATGCAACATTGAGCTTGGTGCACACAGCGGTCTTCTGGAGCTTTAATTTTTGACAAATGTATTTCTCTTTCAGCATTGTATTCAAATGTTTATATTAGTGGATATGTGATGATTATGTTGCCTTTTGATTTGGGTATACTTGTGATTATGCTTCTTATGAGATAATTGTACGTTGAAAAATCCTCCTTGTAGGATCCCAGGATCGGAATCTAGCGCGTGCGTGCTCGAAGCCAAGAATGGGGTACTGCGAAAGCTTTCGGTACTGAATTCGATGATCAGGAGTTTTGGTGTGCCCTGTTTCCGAGTTTGGGGCGTGATAATCCTAATCCTAAATTATATGAAAGAAATAAACCTAATTACACCTCCATCAGAGTAGGAGGCCAATCCCGATACACAAGATCAATCAGAGGTATGAACATATCCTCTAAATTAAACTTCTCAACAAATGACTTGAGACGATGCCCATTCACTTTGAAAACATTGCCATATGTTAGATTATTTATCTCGACGACCCTATGAGGATAGACATTAATAACAATAAAAGGGTCGGTCTAATGAGATTGAAGTTTTTTCAAAAAAAATATGTAACCGAGAAGTGTACAAAATGACTTTTTGACCAATTATAAATGATTTTTGAAGGATGTTCCGATCATGAAGTACCTTCATCTTGTCCTTGTAAATTCTTGAGTTCACGTATGAATTATTTTGAATTTCTTCGAGTTCATTCAATTGAAGTCTTCGCAACGAGTCAACATTGTCCAAGTTAAAATTTATATTTTTGAAAGCCCGGTAGGCTCTATGTTCCAACTCTATAGGCAAGTGACAAGCTTTCCCATAGACGATTCTAAAGGGAGACATCCGACGGGGGTCTTAAAAGCTATATGGTAAGCCCATAAAGCATCGATCAAGCGGATTGACCAATCTTATGGTCAGGGTTAACTATTTTTTTCTAGAATTTGCTTAATTTCCCTATATAAAATCTCAGCTTTCCCGTTTGTCTGCAGGTGCTATGGAGTGCTCACCTTATCAGATGTGCCATATTTCTTCATTAAGTTCTCAAATGGCTTATTACAAAAGTGTGAACCTTCATCACTAATGATGGCCCTAGGTGTTCTGAACTGGGAAATGATATTTTCTTTTAAGAATCTAATCACCATTTTGTCATCACTATTCCAGAACGGGATCGCTTTGACCCACTTAATGACATAGTCTACTGCCAATAAAATGTAAATATTTCTAAAGGATTGGGGGAATGGCCCCATGAAATCGATGCCTCAATAATTGAATGTTTCAATGATAAGAATTGGGTTTAGCGGCATCATATTTCTACGGGACAATCCTCCCATTTTTTTACAATGCTCACAAACTTTGCAAAACTCATGAGGATCTTTCAACATAGTGGGCCAGTAAAAGCCATACTACAGAATTTTGGCCATGATCTTTTTAGTAGAAAAGTGACCACCACAAGCATGAGAGTGACAAAAGGAGATGACACTCTGATGTTCATTATCTGGCACACATGTCCTTAGAATTTTTCTTGAATAATATTTAAACAGATAAGGATCATCTCAGAAAAACTTAATTACCTCGGTGAAGAATTTTTTCTTATCTTGCCCAGTCCAATATGTTGGCGTGAATCATTTAACAAGATAATTTGTAATGACAGCAAACCCAGGTAATTGGGAGAGTTTAAATAATTGTTCATCAGGGAACATATCATTTATAGGTGTCAGGATAAAGGAATCAGGGAGATCAAGCTTGGAGAGATGGTCAGCCAATACGTTCTCTACTTTCTTTTTATCTCGTATTTTTTTGTCAAATACCCGAGTAGAAGGATTCATCTTATAAAGTGGGGCTTAACATCATTCTTAGAAAGAAGATATTTTGGTGGCGCATGATCAGTGTAGATGATGATCTTGGATCTGATCAAGTAGGACCTAAATTTGTCCAAAACGAACACTACGACTAAGAGTTCTTTTTCTGTAGTAGAATAGTTCACTTGGATAGAATTTAGAGTTCTACTCACATAGTAAATCACATATGGCTTCTTTTCTTTTCTCTGGCCTAACACCGCCCCAATAATATAGTCAGACGCATTGTACATAATTTCAAAAGGGATGCTCCAATCGGGTGGCTGCATTATAGGTGTGGTAGTCAGCATAGCCTTGAGCTTGATGAAAGCTTTTTAGCATTAATCAGTCCATTAGATTATATAAAGGATGATAGAGATGACTAAAGTCCTTTATGAATCGCATATAAAATTCGGCATATCCTAAGAAGGATCGCACCTCACCTATGCTCTTGGGTGGAGGTAGGTTAGAGATAAGATCAATTTTTTCCTTGTCTACATCAATTCCCTTGGACAAAATTATATCTCCAAGAACAATTCCCTTGGGAACCATAAAATGAAAATTTTTCCAATTAAGAACCAAATTCTTTTCTTCACATCACTTTAGCATATTTTTAAAATTTTCTAAACACTCGCTGAAGGATGGGCTAAAGATAGAGAAGTCATCCATGAAAACCTCTAAATATTACCCCACCATGTCAGAAAAAATACTCAACATACATTGCTGAAAGGTGACGAGGGAATTGCACAGCCTGAATGACATCCTTCGCTAAGCAAAGGTGTCAAAGGGACATATGAATGTTGTCTTTTCTTAATCTTCAAGAGATAATTCTATCTGATCATAGTCCGAATATCTATCAAGGAAAGAATAGTAAGATTGACCAACTAGCCTTTCTAAAATTTGTTCAATGAAGGGTAAAGGAAAGTTGTCCTTCCTTATGACGGTATTCAGCTTTCTATAGCCAATGCACATTCTTTAACCAGTAGTGACTCTACTTGGCATGAGTTTAATGTTGGCATTGGCTACGATGGTGATTCTAAACTAATTGGGAACTACTTAAGTTAGGCTCACCCATTGACTATCGAATATAGGATGTATGATACCCACATCCAACAATTTAAGTATCCCATCCTTAACCACTTCCTTCATGTTTCGATTTAATTAACGTTGTGGTTTTCGGGAGGTTTTTGCATTATGCTCGAGATGAATGTAGTGAGTATAAATCAAAAGGGTCAATTCCCTTAAGGTCCGCAATCAACCATCCAAGGGCTCCTTTATGCTTAATGAGAGCAGAAATAAGCACACTCTCATGTTCTTTCTCAAGGTGGGATGAAATCACCATCAGGTATCTCTCATCTTACCATAAATAAATATATTTAAGATCAACTGATAAGATTTTTAAGTCAAGCTTCGATGCCTTGAGGCTAGACAGTAGAGGCATTACATCAGTTTGGGGTAAGGTTTTAAATTGTGGCCTCCACTAATTAACTTCAAGTACCGGAGCATCAAGCATGACATCCATCTCCCTAATCATGTCATCATCTAAATCAGGGGAGTGGGCCAAGCACGTCTCTAGAGTTTTAGAGTATAGAGTTAAAAGTTCTTTATTTTCAATGAAAGAATCTATCAAGTTAATGTCATGGATATCATCAACATCCTCTAACTATTTGCTCATGTTGAAAAAGATATTGAGCTCCACTTTCATATTTTTGAAATATAAATTCATTATTCCATTCCTACAATTAATGATTGTATTGATGTAGGAAGGAATTGGCGACCAAGAATGACGAGAATTTGGGTGCTCATATCTATGATGAGTTGAGTATCCAAGGCAATAAAGTATACTGGATAGTAAAGTTTATTAACATAGACTAACACATCCTCAATCATCTCTCTCGGTACATGAACTGAGCAATTGACAAGTTGTAATGTAGTCCAGGTGGGTTTTAATTCACCTAGATTCAATTGTTCATAAACCGAGTAAAGGATTAGATTTACACTTGCCCTCAAGTTAAAATGTGCATGCTCAATCTGGTGATTCCTAATTATACAGGTGATAGTTGGGCTACCAGGATCTTTATATTTTTGTGACACATCTTGCTTGAGGATGACACTCACTTTTTCTGTTAGAAAAATTTACTTTTGTATGTTTTGCCATATTTTGGAAGTGCATAGATCTTTCAGAAATTTGGCATATAAAGGGATTTGTTTGATGACATTCACTAGAGGAATGTTGACCTTCACTTGTTTTAGCACCTCTAAAATATTCTGAGAATTAGATAGAGGTTTTGGTGAAATCAACCATTGAGGAAGTGATGCAATTAGTCTACTTTAATGTTCCGATTCTAACCCATGTGGAGCATTGCTAGGTCTATCATTATCATCTATTTTTGGGTCCTTAGGTTTTTCAGCCCTCATCGAAATAGATTTTTCAATTGTCTTCCCACTCCTAAGAGTGGTGATAGATTTAGTTTGGTCCATCTGATTTGAAGAGCTTGGGTTATTGATTTAATATTGCTATTTTGGGTTTGGGAGAGGCCGAGTCGGAAGGATCCCTTTCTCCACAATTGGATTTTTTGTCTTAAAAGTCTTAAAAGTCTTAAAAGTCTTGTAGCATACCCTGATTTAAAATCTCTTGATTTTGAATATGTTTTAAGACCAAATCCTCTAGGGGTTTCCTTTGATTCAGAAATTGGTTAATGATCCCTAAAGGAGTAGTAGTTTGTCCATTCCTCCAATTGAAATTTGGATGGTTTCTCCAACTTGAGTTATATGTGTTTGAGGTAGGTACACTAAAAGGTCTTTTGGTAGTTGTTCACGGCATTCGATTGTTCATTCAATATCTCTTAAAAAGTATGAATTATTGGACAATTCTTAGTTGTATGTATGTCACAAGCACAAATACCATAAATAACTTCCGCAGCCTTTTTGGGTTCTCCCTTCTTAAGTTCCATGGCCTTGACTTTTCTTGTGAGTTTGGCCAATCTTTCATTTAGGTCATCTTCCTCTATTAAGACATAGATTCCTCCCATTTCCTTTGATTAAGTGGGCTTATAAGTAGTGGTTCTTGAGAAGGTATCCCATGATTGTGCGTTTTCAGCAAGTTTATTAAAATAATCTCATGCATCATCGGCTTTCTTGATCATGAATTCCTCATTAGACATCATCTCCATAAATTGGCTCATGGCTAAGGTCAATCCCTTATAGAAAAATCTCATTATCCTCCATGTTTCATAGCCATGTTGTGGACATGAATTTATGAGATCCTTAAATCGCTCTCAACATTGGAAGGTCTCATCCTCTTTTTTGTGCAAAATTAATGATTACTTTCCTCAAGTCATTTGTTTTATAATATGGGAAGAACTTTTTAAGGAACTCCCTTATCATCTCAGCCCATGTACCAATGGACCATAGCATAAGGAATGTAATCATGAGTTAGCCTTTTCTTTCAAAGAGAAAGGAAATAATTTTAGTCTTATCGTGTCCTTGGACACATTTGGGAAGTGCAATGTAGATATGATCTCGTTAAACTCTTTCATAT
The DNA here is from genome assembly GCA_037074715.1 of Magnolia kwangsiensis. Taxonomy (NCBI): domain Eukaryota; kingdom Viridiplantae; phylum Streptophyta; class Magnoliopsida; order Magnoliales; family Magnoliaceae; genus Magnolia; species Magnolia kwangsiensis. The sequence continues at coordinate 125,063,756 of CM073574.1, read as the reverse complement.
GCAAGTATGGACTTTCAAATTCTAGTCCACGAAACTTATGGAGGAGTTGAATTACCCCTGGTTTAATATCTACAGTTCTTGCATTCAATGGAAATATCATGCAAGAAGGTGTACTTACTCCCGCCGGTTATAAATAATCTCATAGAGTACGAGGCAGGGTGCATTATGCACCTCCTTCTTATGCTAAATTTTCTTAACTAAAGGTTGCGGTTGATTTGGACCCATAACTTCGATTAATTCAGAGGATCTTAAGTGATGTGTAATCTGGTGATGGATAGGCAACCTTTTAACTAATCCTCATTCACTCAAGAGACGGTGGGTGTTGTCACAAACCCACTTAGGCATGAAACACTTTTACCCATCAAGTAATTAAATAAATGACCTAAAAAGAAAACTCAATAAAAAAAATAAGAGATCTAGAAAAAATAAGAGATATTGGAGAGAAGTTACCTAATTAAGGTTACTATGTTAGGATCCTAAAAAACAAAAAATAATGTTAGTTTTTAAAAGCAATTTCACAAAAATTCCTTACCTAAAAGCGTAGTAGAAAAATAAACATTAATCTTAACCTAATTATAATACTAGTTAATCTCAGAAAAATTCAGTCGTAGTCCCCAGCAATGGCTTTAAAACTTGTTCACAACCCCAAGTGTACGGTCACGATGTTGTAATAACTCGGTAAGATTGAGGTTGAATCCATGGGGACTAAACTTGTACGTATTCTGAAATAACTAGAACTAAAAGAAGATCTAAATCTGAAATTTGGAATAAATGAGAGTAATTGTGAATAAAGTTGATTAAAACTTATGAATTTAAAGGTGGGAACTAGGGTGCTAAGGATCCACTTGTGGCTATTAAGATGCTACCTTGCTTGATTCAAAGAACACAATTGGAATTTGAGTCCTATCCTATCCAATTAGAAGATAAAACAATCAAATCAAATCTGAACTTTCATTGACTTAATTCTCAATGGAAGAGAATTGTGATGAGTAGAAGGGATTCCATCACCCTACCATGCCTAGGAGACGATGGTGAACAACTGGATTTAACAATCTCATAATCTTAGAATGGAAAAGAATATACTCAAAGCTATCACAGCATCTATTGTAATTTGAGTCACAATAAACCATAGAAAATTGAAAATATTTCTTAAATTCAAACTAAAGTCAAAGAAGTTCAATAAGAAAAAGAATCTAAGTAAAATAAACATCTAAACACGTTACAAGCTTTACCTCTTAGCCCTAGTTAAGAGGTTTAACCAACCATAGACATAATTAAAACCAAATCTTTTAAACAAAGCATGAAAAACAAACTAGGAAAGAAGAAAAACTCTTTGGTGGCTGCTCTACCCTTGTGTATGCTCTTTGAGACATTTTCAAACCTTAGTAGATCCTTTGGAGCATCTTAGGGAGTCCTATTTATAGTTGTGGAATTTCAACTTTCACACTGAGTTGAAAAATTCTAGAAACTGCCTCAAATTTACACACTCCGGGCAGTTTTCCAAAATAGATTCGGAGTTTCAAAATATGTATTTTCATGACACTTTTAAGAATATGTTTATTTTCAGGACAATTCTAAGATTCCTTTTCTTCAATTCAAATCTTTGATTCTCTTCATTTATCACTTGGTTTTCTTGGATCTTTGACATGTGAATTCTTCATTAATGACTTCTAAATCTCTAAATCTTCATTTAGTAATCTTTCAAGCATAAATCTTCCTTTTAGCATCAATTTCAGCTTAACCTTTCGAAATCACCTTGCAAATGAAAACATTCATAATTAAATCGATTAAGCACCATCATGTTTATAAAACCAATGTATAAATAGGAAAAAATATGCAATATTTCACACTTAAAAAACTATCATTGACTAATGTGATGGATTAATATCATTTATTATAATCATTATAAATGGTTTAGTGTAGATAAACTTTGTTGAACTGTTGTGATGGTTTGGTAAATCTTGAGGGGTATACCTCACTGGGATACCCATTGAACTTTTGTGATGGCTTAATTGTTATGCTGGTTTAGTAAAACAGGTTGGTGCCCGTATGGAGCATGAGGAGTTAGATGATCATGCATTTCTAGACTTTAAATTTCACTTATATTAATTTTGTACTTTCCTAAGATTATAAATCTTGAGGCATTAGTATATTTAAGTCCTGTGGACAGCCACTTGTATATCTTGAATGTGTGTGTAGACTTACCTTTATACTTGATTAGTTTCTCTTCTGCTGAAGTGCTCACTTTTGAAAAAGAAAAAAATATAGGTGAAATTTGGGCTATCATTAAAGATTAACACTCGTGATTTCAGAAAATGAGTATTAAACTTGAGTTATGAAAACTAGGGCGTTACAAAGTTACCTACTCGATTCTATTGAAGACCCATTGAGGTCTACTCAATGGGATCGGGCTACACTCAAAATCTGTTATTTTAATCATATGCTTTCACAGCAACTTCGCACCTCTTCTAGCCTTACTTATCATGTTCTAATTAGGTTTCTAAGGCTAAGGGGTGATCAATGAGGTTTACCTATTAAGTCAAGATCATCTAGAGGTTCAAGGGTTGTTTTAGGTCAAAGGTTAGGGTCACTAAGGCACTTCATTTACTTTGCTCCTTAATGCTCTTGTCATCTTGTGTCTTTAATATTCAACTTCCAGAGGCTCAACTGACTATATGACACATGGACTCATGTTATTGATAAACAAGGTTCATAAATCACTATACTAATAGAAACTTGATATTTGGATGCATTCTATTTGTCGATTGATGATTGGAAATTTGGTTTAATTATTTAAAAGTCATATTAGGTTTTTTTTACTGACAATATCTTATCCTTATATCTCTGAATTCCATCTACATATGCATCAAATTGCACAAAACATTGCTCATGATAAAAATATTTGAAGTTTGGGATTTGGATTTACTTTTTGCTTGTTTTGCTCGAGACTAGCAAAATGTTGGTTGGGGGTGTGTTGAGTGTGAAATATTGCATATTTACCCTCAATTGTACATTAGTTTTATTAGTATGGATATGCTAAATTGATCTCATTACATGTGTTTTGCTATACAAAGTGATTTGCAGAGCTAAGATGGAAAAGATTATTAAAAGCTAAGATTTAATGTTCAAAGAATGACCAAGTAGAGAATTGCATCAATGGAGGACAATATTAAAGAATTAAAGCGCCAAATATCAAAGAAAATCAAGCTTTAAAGATGGAGAAAAGTTTGGATAAAGTTTCAGTTTTACTTTACTTTAATTCATTATTGACTCTGAGCGTATTGGATGCTTAGGAAAGATAAGATTAATTTCTTAGCTATTTTGCAAGGGATCGATCTTTAAAATTCATTGATCTATCGTAGACTAAGGGCACAACAGGTGCTTTGAATTCCCTACTATCAATACTTTGGTGCCTTATATGGGAACTAAATCAATTGAAATTCATATCTCTTTTGGTTTATGAATAATGATTTAACCACTTTATTATTTGGTTGGATAGCATATAACTTCGATTTTAGTTGAGTTGTCTAATTGAATCAAGTGAATTGGACATTAAGAACGACCATAAGTGAATCCTTAGCGCTATAGTGCTTTTTTGTATTGATTTTAAATTTCAATCATTATTTGTTTCGATCCAATTCCATAATTAGTTCTAGTTTTAAAGTATCCTAAAGACTACACAAATATAAGTTCCTATGGATTCGATCTTGGTCTCACCGAGTAAAACTACATCGCAGCCCTACACTTGGGGTTGTCATTCTTTTGGTTAGATCATCACTGCATTTGAAGAAAAAACATTCATTTCTCTCATGAAGTCTTTTTTATCAATAAGCTGGAGCATAAGAAGAAGAAGCGGACATGGCAGATTATAGAAAATTTGAAAGAGACATTAAAAATGTGAAGAGCAAGTGTCTTAAAAAGGTAAAAATGATTTGAAATTGCATATATATATATATATATATATATATATATATATATATATATATATATATATATATATCGGTTAAGAATGTGTGCATTAATAAGAGAATGATCATGACTCCTTTTACAACATCATTGCATGCAATATGTCATAATGACAACTCTAGAAAAGAAACAAAACTGTCATTTAATTTTCATTTCGGTTGAGTAGAAGCAATGGAGGGCTGACACATGAAAAGAAAGGCGGTTGTATTTAATGCATCGGACAATGAGCCAAACATCGCTCTCACCTTTCGACTAAATGCAAGGTGACATGGGAGGCAATGTTGTACATTATTTTTTACCGTTCTTGAGACAAACAATTAGAAAAAGACACGTGTAATTGCACGAAAAATGTATAGAGTGTGAAAGATCTTTAAAGATAATTTGAGTGTTTTTCACATAATTATAGTTGGCGTTGATATGATGATACATGTCATATGATGACAGGGCACTGTGGAGGCATCTAGAAAGTAGAAAGCAATCGGGCGAAAAGAACGGTTAGAGGGACACGTGTCAAGAAGAGAATGATCTAGAAGATCAACGTGGTGACGAATCAACTTCTATAATAGTTACATAGAGAAAGAAATGCCTGAGAGAGCCACGTAAGAGATTTATGAATAGTAAGGAAATCAATGAAGCAAGTTGTCTCACACCAAACCAATCAAACCAATGAAATTATTTTTCCTTATCACAATTTGTCTTTATCCTACGAGCAAAGATAATCCAATAGCTGTAATTTTTAGTCGTAATCTATTAGAGGTAATCTTTAACTATAATCCATATCTACACTCAGAAGTTGGACTGTTCTCAATTTCAATACAAGCAATTTATCTTTTAAAAAGACACATCTTGCAGTTGTTCCTTATGACCGACTGTAAGTGTTTCCTTTTTATTTAACTATTTTCACTTAAAAAAATCCTCATATGGAAGGCAAGGTGGAACCCCTCTTAGGATGAAGAACCTTACTCTTCGATAGTTGCCTGATTATCTTATAACTATCTTTTGAGTGGTTAAATACGCGACCAATCTTCTTAAGTCTTAGTCATATGTTTTTTTTGACACGCATTTGTCTATTTTGGTGTTTGGATTCAAGTTGTTTGGTTTGTATCGAGTGGCACAGTCAGTTAAGTCATGCCCGCACACATCCTATGTGATTATAAATAATAATAATAAATTATTTTTTAAAAAAAAATACACCGGTGGCCAACAATCATGGTGTTAAGTATTCCACACACATGATGATCATTGCTCAGACATTGCATGCGTGGATCACATTAGCTTCGAGGTCCATGTAAGCCCGGGGCTCATGAGGTTGGTTTTGTGGTTGCCCTGGGTGCCAATAAAGCCGTGTTTTGATTTTATTACTATTATTTTTTTCCTTTTTTAATGAGAGGCACGTTTGTAAGTAGGATAATCAAGGGCCCGTTTGGAAGCACCCTAATAAGACGCGTTTGATGCCGAACGGCATTTCCAGCAAAACCACAGTTGACGTTGTGTTTGGATGCACTTTTCTGAAACACATCATTTGCCGCTCTGCAAAATACCCAAAAAGGAAGGGTGAAAGCCCCTTTTATGCAGAAGTGTACCCAAACTGGCTTAATATTGTGTTCTATTGAGAGATCTGACTAGCCTAAATTCTCATTGGGATTTTATTTTATTTATTATTATTATTTTATGTGATGGTGAGTCCAGTAAGTGATTTAGAAATTTGAGCATGTGGTACATATTAGCATGTATGTCTGAGGCAGTTAATCAACACTTGACCGCCCGCATTAAACAGAACCAAAACGAAGCAACTTTCCAAACAGATGGATGCTTACTGAATATCTAATGAAAAATGCATGGCATCCAAACACAAATTATTTAGAGGCACATAACAGTGTTAGTAGGCCAGGATCACCGTCAAAATCCGCTATGGTGGGTCCAATATTGTATTGAGAGTTTTAATAAGGCTTTTTGACATGTGAACAACGAGTCTCGTGAGTGGGATGTGCAAGTGGCCGATCAGGCCATTATCATCCCTAGATGTTATATATTTAGAGAGAGGAAAACTCAAGAAAGTAAGGTCGTCAGGAGGGCCACGTGTACATAAGTCAGTGGTCACCGTAGAATTTTTTTCGATAAAAGCAATGTAATTACTCCACACAGTTTTCTTCCAATCTTTTTGTCCTTTTTGGCTGCGTTGAAAATATAAGGATGTTAATGTCCAGACTGCGAAGAGAGAAAATGGACCACGCGCTGTTTATTTCTTCAACGTTTAAATGTAGCTTTGGAAAAGTGAGAATTTGAAATGTCTGCTAAATTCCCAAATGTCATTGTTAGATATGTGAGGAGTAGAACTTTTCATTGCTAAATTTGGAAAATGTATATTCTTTATAAATTGATTTTTTTTTAATTTATATATATATATATATATATATATATATATATATATATATATATATATATATGCTAAGGTGTAACTAATATTTTAAGGCTTAGGATGCTGACCCATTTCTATAAGGCAATCATGACAAAGTCTTATCACAAGTTGCTTTTTTTTTGGGTCTACCATCTAACTAATCAACGATGTACACAATAAAAGAAAAGTGATTGGCTTTCTTACTTTGCAACCAAATACATATAAGTTAACTATTCAACTATGAACCCAATAAAAGAAAAGTGATTAGCTTTCTTCAACCAAATACATACAAGTAGACATGGGACTCTTCTTTAACCACTCTCATAACTTAAACTGTATTTAAGATAAAACGTATGTATATGATACTCTTATCCTACAAATCTTCTAATATAGCTTAGACCTTATTTAAGATAATATGGATCTATATAAAACTCTTATCCAACAATTCTCGTAGCATAGCGGAGACTATCTAAGGAATTTTTTTATGCATAGAGATCATTATTGACAACTAAGAAAATATAAGAGAACTAACACGTTGCATGGGGCATTGTAACAAGACACTCCCCCTTGAATAACAACTTGTTCTCAAGTTTGAGAAATGAGCAACAAAATAGATGTACATTTTCCATTGACATCTTCCTCGGGCAAACCTTCACATTACACAAGGACCTTGGTAACAACTTGATTTTTATGTTTGAAAATTCCTCGATTAATTATCTTGCATGGGTTTTACGTAGTAACTGTAAATGTATAAGTTTATCAATTATATATACCAAGTCCATATGGACTTTATGAAGAACAAAGACTTGAAGACTTGAAGAAACCAGAGTGCCAGAGAGGAAAGATAGGTGTGCCATGGTCGAAAACTCAAAAAAGCTTTAAAACCCTATAGAAAAACATTAAGAACATATCTCCGAAAGTCTAAGGAAGAAATGAATAAAAGGAATCCATTTCAGGAGTATTCGGTTGCACCGAACTTATATTCAGTGCCACCAAAGTATGCTTAAACTACACAACAAGCAATGTAAAATTCAGTTGCAACCGAATGCCAACTTCAGTCCCTCTAAGTGCACCTTCGATGCCATCGAAGGCAACACCCGGTGCAACCGAACTAAGCCTTAATGAGACAATAAGAAAACTGCCGATTTCGACTGTAGCCGAATGCCAAATTCAGTGCCACCGAAGGTGACACTCGGCGACACCGAACTTTGCAAAATCGGGACAAAGTGCGAATGTTCAAATTCTTCTACAATTCAACTCTAATATTGTCCGAACGAAAGGTACCTTTGATGACATCGAAAGACACCTTTGGTGCGACTGAAGGTGTTGACAATTGTCCAACGGCCAGAGTTGATTTTCAAACTTATTTCGATGCCACCGAAGCTTAATTTGATCTGACCGACTAATAGCCATTTTTTAACCATTTTCATATGTTTCAATCACTCTATAAATCCAGTTAATAGGTTACAAAACAAAGTGGTGAAAAATAAAGAGAGCCTTGTGAATGTGTGATTCCCTTACTAAAAACATTTCTCCCAAGCTCTTTCCCTCGTGGAGTTCATCATTCAATACTTGTGATAAAGCACATTTATTAAGCATTCAAAGCTCAGATTGAAATATGAACTCCAACATTCATTAATGTCATAACACTCATCTTCAATGGAAAATTTTGTGTTAAAGGGCATTGCTAGTCCTTAGGAATCCTAACCCTATCCTTAAATATCCCTCATCTTGAGTTAGGATCCACCTACACTTCATCCATACTTTAACACTAGTAAAGGCACATCAATTTCAAGGTTGCGGTTCAAGGGAGTTGAAGATGCTTTCATGAGTGAGGAAGATCTGTAACAAAGGTGCTTCAAGGGGGCTTATCTACTTTAGGTAAGAAAGTTACTTTGAGTCCACTTAGAAAAAAAATGATCCTTGTGTAGGATTGGATTTCAAAGTTTGACCAACCAAACTCGCCAAGTCCTTGTGTACGCTTCCAATGGGAGCATACATTTGTCATCCTTATGTAGGGCGTCTTGATTGAGTTTGATATCCAAACTCACTAAGATCTTTTGTTTGGCATCGACAAATGTAAAATGTGTAAACCTTGTCTAAGTTGTAAAGGTTTATGGTAAACTTGATTTGAAACCATTTGGATAGTGAAATTTGGTACACTTTAGGAGAGAGTGAGACAGTCGGGAATGGAGTAGGCATGTAACCGAACAACTATACATCATATGCAATGGGATGAATAATTTCTATTTATAACTGTTCTATTTTAGTGAATAATGTGAATGACTATCTTAACTGCAACAAATATGTTTGATTGAATTCCTACATGATATTTTGCCATTATAGATTTAATATAACCACTCTTTATTTTGATTGGTTTGTTTGAGTAATTAGAACCCCCCCCCCCCCCCCCCCCCCCCCCCCCCCCACAGGACATCAATTATATATCCAAGCTTCACTTGTAGTGGTAAAATTGCAATTTCAATTAGTATTAGAGAGAGGATCTCTTATAGGGCTTAACAACATAGAGGGAGATGCTAGTAGAAGCTTGAAAATATGTCTAAGACTGAGGGGAAGACCACCAATTTTTTATGAATCTAACTACGCATATTGGAAAGTAAGAATGCGTATCTTTCTTAGATCTGCAGATCATGCTGTCTGGGACATTGTTTAAAATAGGTGGCAAGTAGTAATGGAACTTGTAATATATGATGATAACGCTACCACTGTTCACAACCCCAAGTGTAGGGTCGTGATGTAGTAATAACTTGTGAGAACGAGGTCGAATCCACATGGACTAAACTTGTACATATTTTGAAAAAACTAGAAGAAGATCTAAATCTGAATTCTAAAATAAAAGAGAGTAATTGTCTATCAATTAAAGGTGGGAACTAGGGTGCCAAGGATCTACTTCTAGCTATTAAGATGCTACCTTGCTTGAATCAATAAACACAATTAGAATTAAAGTCCTATCCTATCCAATTAGAAGATAAAACAATTTAAATCAAATTAGAACTTTTCATTGACCTAATTCTCAATGGAGGAGAATTGTGAAGATTGGAAGGGATTTTATTGAGCATGGTATCTAAAGCTATCACAATATCTATTGTAATTTGAGTCACAATAAATTATAGAAAATTAAAAATATTCCTTTAAAATTGAAAATTGAAAATTGAAAATATTCCTAAGCCTATCCTTAAATATCCCTCATCTTGAGTTAGGATCCACCTACCCTTCATCCATACTTTAGCACTAGTAAAGGCACATCGATTTCAAGGTTGTGGTTCAAGGCAGTTGAAGATGCTTTCATGATTGAGGAAGATCTGTAACAAAGGTGCTTCAAGGGGGCTTAACTACTTTAGGTAAGAAAGTTACTTTGAGTCCATTTTAAAAAAATGATCATTGTGTAGGATTGGATTTCAAAGTTTGACCAACCAAACTCGCCAAGTCCTTGTATACGCTTCCAATGGGAACATACATTTGTCATCCTTATGTAGGACGTCTTGAATGAGTTTGATATCCAAACTCACTAAGACCTTTTGGATGACATTGAATATAAAATGTGTAAACCTTGTGTAAGTTGTAAAGGTTTATGGTAAACTTAATTTGAAACCATTTGGATAGTGAAATTTAGGAGAGAGTGAGACAGCCAGGAATGGAGTAGGCATGTAACCGAACAACTATACATCATGTGCAATGGGATGAATAATTTCTATTTATAACTGTTCTATTTTAGTGAATAATGTGAATAACTGTCTTAACTGCAACAAATATGTTTAATTGAATGCCTACATGATATTTTGCCATTGTAGATTTAATACAACCACTCTTTATTTTTCTTAGTTTGTTTGAATAATTAGAAGTAAGTGATTGTTGTTTACTTAATTAAAATTTTAGAAGTCTTATCCCCCCCCCCCCCCCCTTCTAGGACATCAGTCATATATCCAAGCTTCACTTGTAGTGGTAAATTTGCAATTTCAATTGGTATCAGAGAGAGAGAGAGAGGTTCTCTTATAGGGCTTAACAACATAGAGAGAGATCCTAGTTGAAGCTTGAAAATATGTCTAAGACTGAGGGGAAGTCAGTTTCAAGACCACCAATTTTTTTATGGATCTAACTACGCATATTGGAAAGTAAGAATGCGTATCTTTCTTAGATCTTTAAATCATGCTGTCTGGGACATTGTTGAAAACAGGTAGCAAGCAGTAATGGAACAAATAATATATGATGATAACGTTACCACTGTTCACAACCCCAAGTGTAGGGTCATGATGTAGTAATAACTCGTGAGAACGAGGTCGAATCCATGTGGACTAAACTTTTGTGTGTTCTAAAAAGAATTAAAATTAGAACTAGAAGAAGATCTAAATCTGAATTCTAAAATAAAAGAGAGTAATTGTGAATAATGTTTAAACTATCAATTAAAGGTGAGAACTAGGGTGTCAAGGATCCACTTATAGCTATTAAAATGCTATCTTGCTTGATTAAATAAATACAATTAGAATCTGAGTCCTATTTTATCCAATTAGAAGATAAAGCAGTTTAAATCAAATTAGAACTTTTCATTGACCTAATTCTTAATGGAGGAGAATTGTGAAGATTAGAAGGGATTCCATCACCCTACCATGCCCAGGAGACGATGTTGAACAATGGGATTTACCAATCTCACTATCTCAAAACAAGAACAGAAGATATCTAAAGCTATCACAACATCTATTGTAATTTGAGTCACAATAAATTATAGAAAATTAAAAATATTCCTTTAATATCAAACTAGAAATCAATGAAGTTCAATAAGAACAATAATCAAAGTAAAATAAATATGCCAACACGGTACAAGCTTCACCTCTTAGCCTTAGTTAGGAGGTTTAACTAACCATAGACATGATTGAAACCAATCTCTTAAACAAAGCATGAAAAATAAACTAGAGAAGAAGAAAAACTCTTTGGTGGCTGCTCCACCCTTATGCTATGCTCCTTAAGACATTTTCAAACTCTAGAAGATGCTTTAGAGCATCCCATTGAGTCTTATTTATAGTTGTGGAACTCCAACTTTCACACCAAGTTGAAAAAATCTAGAAACTGCATAAAATTTAAGCACTTTGCACAGTTTTCTAAAATAAACTCAAGATTTAAATTGTCTCAAATTTAGCACTCTACACAGTTTACTAAAATATATATGGAGTTTCAAAATATATTTTTTAAGAAAATTTTAGGAATATGTTTATTTTCAGGACAATTTTCGGATTCCTTTTCTTCACTTCAAATCTTTGATTCTCTTCATTCCTCACTTGGTTTTCTTGAATCTTTGGTATGTTAATTCTTCATTAATGACTTTTAAATCTTCAAATCTTCATTTACTAATCTTTTGAGCATAAATCTTCCTTTTGACATCAATTTCACCTTAAGCTCTTGAAATCACCTCGCATATGAAAACATGAATAATTAAATCGATTAAGCACCATCATGTTTATAAAACCAAGGTTTAAATAGAGAGAAATATGAAATATTTCACACTCAACACACCCCCCAACTAACATTTTGCTAGTCCCGAGCAAAACATGCGTGAAGTAATTCTCAATTCTCAATGTTCAAACTCTTTTTCAGAAATCAATCCTTTATGCAATCAAGTATCGATGAGTAAATTTAAGACGAGAAAATGAGATTTGAAAACCTGGAGCTGAATCATATTTAAAACAGAGCATAAGTTCATATATCAAGTTTTCTAACGTGCTTAGTGAATTTCAGCTTATTTTTCACAAAAATATATTATCATTACATAATATTATCCATGATCATTACCTTAAGATTAATTGAATAATTAAGTACCGATTCCAAACTTGTCCTATTTTCTTTCTTTTTTCAATTTTTTATTTTATATCGACGGACTCTGTTTATTTATTCATTCTTTTCAGACTTTCCATTCTTTTTCATTCTTTTACAGTCTTTTCATTCTTTTCTAGTCTTTTCATCATATATGACCTTTTTGTCGATCTCACTATTTTTAAAATTAGTTCTTTTCATCTTTTAAGGTGGATAAAATTCTCTAGACTTAATTCACAATAATTTATCAATGCTTCACATACTAACAATCAGAAATTCTAGCGTAATTCATAGAAAACAACTTGAATGTGTCTTATAAAGTAGATTAATGTTATATTCAAACTTCCTCTTAATCAATTGAGTGCAAGAATAGTAGGTGATAGACTACTTAGTTGATCAAACTCAAAAAATTCAAAATTCAATCTCAATCTTATCAACATACTCAAAATATTTTTTACATATACAATTTATCATTTTTCAAACAGATTTCAACTTGAAACATTGAAATTTTCAAAAATAAATTGATCAGAATTAAGAAAACACTGATTAGTTTACTTAATCCACACCCCCCAACCTAAAATCTACATTGTCCTTAATGTAAATAAAATATAAGTATGCAATGCATATGAGACAACGAAAAGAAATGAGAAGCAATTGAAAGGTAGTACCTAAAGATGGGGATTAAAGCTTTTCCAAGGTTCTCAATATGAAGATGGGTTAGCACAAACACTCAAACAAACTGAAAGAAAACTATCCTATTCCTAAATCCTACGAAAGCAATAAAAGCTAACTACACCACCATCAGACTAGGAGATCAATCCTGGTACACAGGATTAGTTAGAGGCATGGACATGTCCTCTGAGTCAAATTTCTCAATAAATGGCATTAAATGATATCAGTTCACTTTAAAAACATGGCCATTCATTGGATTCTTTATCTCAATAGCCCCATGTGGATAGACATTAGTAAGAATGAAAGGGCCATCTATCGAGATCGGAGTTTGCTTGGAAAAAGGTGTAACCAAGAATTGTACAGAATGACTTTTTGACTGGTTATGAATGATTTTCGAAGGATGTTCGTGTCATGGAACACCTTCATCCTATCCATGTAAATTCTCGAGTTCTCGTATGCATCATTCCAGATTTCTTCAAGTTCATTCAACTGTAGTTTGTGCAGTGAACCGGCGTTATCCAAATTGAAGTTTAAACTTTTTATAGCCTAGTAGGCTCTATGTTCCAACTCTATAGGCAAGTGAAAAGCTTTCTCATAGATGAGTCTAAAGGGAGACATTCTAATAGGGGTCTTGTTCACAACCTTAAGTGTTGGGTCACAATGTAGTAATAATCTCAGTGAGACTGAGGTTGAATCCGCAAGGACTAATCTTGTATGCTTTTGAATTTAACTAGAATTAAAACTATAAGAAGAGAAATCTAGAATAACATGAATAATTATGATTAAGGTGAAGACTATCAATTAAAAGGAACTAGGGTGCCAAGGATCCACTTGTAACTTCTCAGGATGCTACCTTGCTTGATTCAGGAAATCCAACTGGAATTGGAATCCTATCCTATTCAGTTGAAAAGAGAGATAATCGAATCTTTGAACTTCTCATGACCCTAATCTTAACAGATGAGACTTGTGAGGATTGGAAGTGATTCCATCATCCAACCATGACTAGGAGACAATGACAAACAATAAGATATACCAATCCCACAACCAATCATAAGAGAATTGTGAATATTAGGAAGGATTCCATCACCCTACCATGCCCAAGGGACGATGGTGAACAACAGGACTTACTAATTTCATAATTTCAAATCAGGAAAAGAAGATATTCAAAGCAATTGCAGATCTATTGTAATTTGTCATAACAAACCATTAAAAACTAAAAATATTTCTTAATTAAGAACTAGAATCCATAAAGTTCAATAAAAACATGAATCTAAGCAATGCAAACATCCCAATCACACTACAAGCTTCACCTCATATCCCTGACTAAGAGGTTTAGCCAACCATAGACATGTTGGAACTAAAATCTCTTAAGAAAAGTATAAAAATAACTAAGAAAGAAGAAAAAAGACTCTTGACAGTGGCTTTCTATACTTTTTCTCTACTCCTTAAACCATAGAAGATGCCTAGAAACATCCTAAGGACGCCTATTTATAGTTGGAGAATTTCCCCTTGTAAACCGACCTTGAAAATTCATAAATTGACCTTTGAACCACCTCAGACCTTTGAACCACTTCAAATTTATGTGGTCTGTGTGTTGTCTGCGTAACCTTTGACAGTTGAATCAGATCTTCAACGATTCGAGGATCACAAGAATTTAAAAGTTCATGTTGCAGGAGTTTGAACCAAAGTTTCTTCGACTAGTTGAGGCAGAGCTTAAACTGGTTGAAGGAGGGCTTAGACTAGTTGAAGTAGGAAAATTTATAGGATTCTTTTTCTTCACTTCAAGTCTTCAATTCTTTTCATTCCTCACTTGGTTTTCTTGGCTCTTTGGCATGTGAATTTTTTATTTTTGATATTCTAAGATCTAACCTTTGGTTTGATGATTCTTGAGCATTAAATTTATGCTTTTAACATTCTTTTCAATCTAAGCTCTTAGATTCACCTTGGAACAAAAATATATAGAAAATAAACCATTAAGCATTATCATGTTCATAAAATCAATATATACATAGGGAAAAATATGTAATATTTGACACTCAACACACTTTTCAACCAGCATTTTGCTAGTCCTGAGTAAAACATGCGTGAAATAATCTTCCATCTTCAAAGTTCAAAACCTTTTTTTAGAAAATAATCAAGTACGAATGAGTAGAATTAAGATGAGAAAGTGAGATTTTAAAAACATAGAGCCGAATCTTATAAGCAATCAATCAAATAGGTTTTTTATCAATTATTTGAGATCATTAGTTCATATATCAAGTTTTTCCAATATGCTTAGTGACTATCAACTTACTTCCCATAAACATACTATCATTTCATAATGTTAGCCATGTTCATCATATCAGGATTAATTTAAGAATTCAAGTACTGATTCCAAACTTATCTCCTTCTCCTTCTTTTTCCAGTTTCAAACATTACATCCTTTTCAAAGACCTTTTTCATTCTTCTTAAAGATGTTGTCATTCTTCATTATTTTCATGACCTTTTTATTGATCTCCTGTTTTTTAACTGATTTTTCATCTTTTAAGGTGGATAAAATTCTCTAGACTCAATCCTTCAACATCTATCAATGATTCACATACTAACAATTAGAAATTCTAGCATATCCCAAGGAAGTAACTTGAACGTGTTTTGTAATTTAAGATTAACATGATATATAAATTTCCCCTTAATCATTCAAGAACCTTATGTGATAGTTTACTCGGGTGATCAAACTCCAACAATTCAAGATTCAATCTTCATCTTATTATCCTAATTGATGTATTCTTAATTACACAAACTATCACTTCCAAACAAGTTTTAGCTTGAAAATTTTAAAAATTTCACAATTTCTATCAAAAGTAAACAAAATACTTATTAGTTTCCCTAATCTACACCCCCAACCTAAAATATACATTGTCCTCAATGTAAAAGAAATAAACATGTAATGCACATGAGACAACAAAAAGAAAGGGAGTAGTGATGGAAAGATAGTATCCGGACGAATGAAATTTGAGGCTTTTTCACGAATCTTAGCATAAAATGGGTTAAAAAAAATAAAACTGTCCTAGTCCTAATTCATATGAAAGCAATAAACCTAAACTAGGAAAACAGGGGAAAGCTACTCTATTATGCAGCAAGGTTCCTCCTCCGGTCAGTATCTTGATAAATTTCTCAGTAGGTTTCTCAACAAAATCATCGAAAAGCCCACTTTGCAATAAGCTCGGATGCCCTGGAGCATGAAATTCTAGAGAATTTATGGACCTCAGCATAAGATTTTCATTTAATTTCCTGAGGTGTCCAAAGTATATATGATTCACCTTTGATCGAAAAAGTTTCAATGTTAGTACACCATGCTGAATCAGAGACTACAAGTAGATAAAATTCAGAAAAATTCTCAGTAAGTGTGTAGTCTCAACACATTCCAAAGTTTTAGACTTCGGTTCAATTGTTAGTTCTCCCTCCTTTAATAGTAAGCATTCAGGACCTATAGAAGGAGGGACTCCAAAATAAGGGTTCTCTCGGTTAGTAACAACTACCGAGGTATAGTCTTGCAAGGCATCTACTATGTCTTGTATCATGGGATCGTTTGAATCTGTAAAGTGTGCCAAGCAATCTTTTAAAGAGTTGAGAGATTCAGTTGAGAGTGACTCATTCTCCACATTGAAGTCTGTGATGATTTGTCCAAGGATTCCATTATCTTTGAAAACAGATGGAAGCATGCTCTCTTACTCTTGCCCTCCATAGACAGATTGAGGATCAGTAGGCAAATCATTGATGTGAAGAAGTTGTTCATTGATACTACTCAGTGGAGACATTGAATCGTCAAGAGTGTACAACTTAGATGGTGGCCTCAACTGGGTGGTTTCAAGTTCCAGAGTCATATTGGGCAAATCATCCATCTCCCTAATCCAATCATCATTTAATTTAGGGGAGTGGTCTAAACACACCTCATAAGAGTTGGAAGGGTCAGTTGAAAGGGGTTCATCCTCCACATTTAAATCAGACATGTCAGACGGGTGGAGTAAATCCTTATGGCCAACCACTTCCTGATCATTGACATGACCAATCTTGAGATTGATTCCAGGGGGATTTGGGTTGTACATTTATGATTGTCATTCAAATACTCATCATCTTCTACTTCAGTACAGTGCACAAGTGGAATGTGATCGCTTTCCTCACATTCTGTTTCTAGATTGGGTTGAGTTTCGAATAAACTAGCTTCTTCCTCATCAATGAAACTGTAAGTGTTGTGCACCCTTTTGTTTGTTAAATTTCGATGAGACAAAACATCTTAAGTGATGGAAAGTTCACGTTCAAATGAACCTTCAAATGGACCTTCAAATGAACCTTCAAGTGAATCTTCAAGAGAAGTAAGATGAAAAGTTCACCTTCAAGAACAATCCATGAAGTTGGATAGTACAAGCACAAGTTCAAGTCATGGATAATTCAAGCCAAAGAGTATTTAGGTTCTACTACTTTTCTAGTAGAAGATCGAGCTCTACCTTCAAGTAAAAGATTCATCCTATACACTTCAATGTCTAGTTTTCTCAGGTATAAATGACCCTAAAAAGCCTTAGACTTAGGTGCTTTCAAATGTTAAACTTATACGTGTTTTTATACTTTAGTTAGGCTTTAGTTCGACTAGTTTAAGCCTCGGTTCAACTAGTCTAAGCTATAACTCTACCAGTCTAAGTATATGTTCGACTAGTCCAAGATTTAAACTCAAAAAATAGATATTTCTGGTGATTTCTTAACCAGTTGAAGGATGCTCGACTCGAAGTCTAACAACTAAATTTTAGCACCCTCGACCAGTCGAAGACTGTGCTCGACTAGTCAAACAAGGCCCTTGACCAGTCGAGCAGAGCCTTCAACCAGTTGAAGAAATGTTTTAATCGATCACGTCCAAATTTTAAAATTTGGTTGGATCTTAAACGAGTTAAAGGAGACCTTAGATGAGTCAAAGCAACAATATTTTAGCCTATAAATAGAGACATTCTCTCATTCCGAAATTACTAATCCAAGCTAAGAAAAGTCTTCTTTTAGAAAGAGAGAAGTCCCCACTATCATCAAGCTATTGCACGGTATTTTATATTTTTGTTTATATAGATTTTGTTTTAATTCTTTGATCTCTCATTTATGAATCTTCTCTCGTTTATGAATCTTACTTTTTAAAAAAGATAGTAATCACTCTTCTTTTGAGATCTGAAGGATTCAAACAAGTAGCCTAAGGTTTGAATTAATTTAAAATCTATTTAGAACCTAGAACCCTTGATTGTATTACTGGGCATTGAACATTCTACCTCAAACGAAGCCGTTCTACGAGCTACATCAAGAATGTCTTCAAGAAGAAGATAAATATCATTATGTACTTTTATTTTTTAGTTTCTTTAATATATCTAAAAAATCTCATGTATTGGTTTTGACTGAGATATCCAGAAACTCTCAACGTGGGGTTTTGTTTGTAATAGCCCATCTAAAAACACAACCGTATAGGTTTTAAGTGAACCTGTGAAAATCTTATTTATTAGTGAATGCCAATATCACGTGGGTTGTGATTATTAGGAGTGAAGTAGGTGTGGCTATTTGAGAATAGTTGGTGTACACACCGAACCACTATAACTCCTAGTGTTTGTGGTGAATGGTTTAAGTTGTGTATCTGTGGTAAATGATTGTAATTTGTTTACGCTTATGTGGTGAATGCTTGTAATAGATAGCTCTCTCTTATCTCTTACTTAGTTTGTAATCTTGATCCTTATTACGTTCATAAAATCAGGTTGTCCTAACTAAAACTTTTTTTGGGTGTAAGGTTGTCCTATGAACGAAGTTTGAATAAATTTATCAATACTACTGCTAGTGAGATTAGTGATTTATTCTGATTTATTTATTAATTCAGTACCTTGAAAATTTTATTTGGCATAGTCCTATTCACCCACCCTCTAGGACTGTTAGCTTACCTCTTTCAGAAACTAAGTGTGTTAGTATCATTATATTTGAAAACTAACAATGTCTCTTGATCATTCCTTTGGACAGTCATCGAGATCGACTCTTTGGGAAATTGAACTGTGTGCTCATTAACGAAATCCAACTCCTCATTCTCAATTGTAGTATCTTTCATAAGTGAGTTAGGACCACGCTCCTCACATTATATTTTTGAATTAGGTTGAGGTTGGTATGACCTAGCCTCTTCCTCCTTATTGAGGTGCGGCTGAATTCTTTGCATTGAAGATATGAGCGATTCACATGATGTTCTAATGGCAACGAATGCTTGTGCGACATATTCGTTGAATTTTTCTTGAGCATCTATGTATTTTTGAATTGACTCATCTTGGATTGTTTTTGGTTCAATTGCATAAGTAGGGAATCCAAGGGAGTAGTCATTAAAATCAATTGGTGCTTTCTTTCTCCAATGCTGATGTTTCCACTTATCGTAGTCATATGGGTCATAGGTGGGAGAATTTGATGGTTTTTGGCACATATTGTCACTCGTAATGTAATCTTACATTGTTTTCTTCTTATCTGATGGGTGATAATAGTTCTCATCCCAATAATCACGATGACCCCAATAATCACGTACTGTTCTCTTAATCGATGAAGTGTGATTATTCTCCCATCTATAATCTCCAAAGGACTTCTTAACCGGTGGAGCATCATATTCCGGTTGGTTCTCGATGATGGTCTTAGAAAATTTTTAAGACATGGGTTGTTTTCTAACATAATTATTTGACATGTCTTCACAATTTCTTACATTCTCTAGAACTAGCTCAGCGTACTAACGTTCCCACTCTTGCATATACATGGTGAAACCCTAATTTTGAATCTAATTTTAAAAGAAATTCCTATAGCAATATAGAGAGTAAATAGAGGGAAGAAGTTACCAGAAGAGAATGCTATAATTGAAGATCCTATAGCTTGTACAACTTGTGTAACTCTCCGCTGTACTCCTTAAACCACTCCCTAACCATGTCGTCGACGACATGAGAAATGTACGGAACACTTAAATCTAAAATAAATTTATCCTGCAGTTTCATAAATAATAGCTTAAGGTAATAAACTTATTAAGAAAATAACTTAACCATAAATGAACTTTTATAAAAGAAAATTGAATTTACTAAAATTTACCGTAAGGCGCTGATGGATGAGTTGTCACACATCATCTATCACGTCTGTCCAACGAGGGGTGGTGGCAAGGATCGGAGATCAGCATAGGACATTGACCTTCGACGTAAACAACTTGGCATAGTCCCTAACAGGTCTAAGGCAGTCCTGTGGGAACTCTACCGTTACCCTACCCTCATGCGTAAGTCGCTCTAAAACTAACGCACGTGTGGGTCCACGTCCTTGTCGGCTGGTCAATGATGCTGTCACAAAAGAAATATGTAAGTTTAAACATAAACAGAAATCACTACAAGAAATATATGTCTAGACTTACATATATTTCTTTAGTGACACAATTGGGTCAGTAAGGACTTCAGTGGCCTCAACTCTTTAGTGGAACTCTTCACCATAATGGATCCACCAAGTGTAACCCTGGTTAATTCCAAATATGAAGAAATCATCTTCTACTTTGTCCAAAGTCTTATGAACCATGTTCTTGCATTTTTGACATGGACACTTAATCCTATTGCAAGAATCAACCCGATATAGCACAAATTCCATGAACTCTTAAACCCCTTGTTTATACTCTGGGCCAAACCTATTCTTAACTCGAATCCAACTCTTATCAATCTCTACAATGAAAATATTAGAGTCAGTTTATGGAAATAGGTTTAAGATTAGGTTAGGGTTATAGGTTTAGGATTAGGTGTAGGTTTAGGTTTAAGAATTCAAGTTCAGTTTCGGGTTCGGGAGTAGGTTTAGGATTAAGTTTTCAAGTTAGGTTTAGGTTAAGGTTAAGGTTATAGGTTTAGGATTAGGTATAGGTTTAGGTTTAGAGATTTGAGGTTACTTTTAGGTTTACGTTTAGGTTTAGGAATTCAGGTTCGGTTTCGGGTTTGAAATCGGGCTTAGGCTTAGGTTTTCATGTTTAGGTTTAGGTTTAGATTAGGGTTATAGGTTTGGATTTAAATGTAGGTTTAAGTTAAGCGAATTAAGTTTAGGTTTAGGTTTATGTTAGGTTATAGGCTTAGGTTTAGGTGTAGGTTTAGGTTTAGGGATTTGAGAATAAGTTTAGGTTTAGGGTTTAGGGATTCGGATTCGGGTTCAGGTTCAGGATTGGTTTTAGGTTTAGGTTTAGGTTTAGGTTAGGGTTATAGGTTTAGGTTTAGCTGTAGGTTTAGGTTTAGGGATTTGAGAATAGGTTTAGGTTTAGGTTTAGGCTTAGGGTTTAGGGATTTGGATTCGGGTTTGGGATTGGGTTTAGGTTTAGGTGTTCGAGTTTAGGTTTAGGTTTAGGTTTAGGAATTCGAGTTCAGGATCGGGTTTAGGTTTAGGTTTTCGAGTTTAGGTTTACATTGAGGTTAGGGTTATAAGTCTAGGTTAAGGTGTAGGTTTAGGTTTAGGGATTTGAGAATAGATTTAGGCTTAGGGTTTAGGAATTCGTGTTCGAGATCGAGTTTAGGTTTAGGTTTTCGAGTTTAGGTTTAGGTTTAGGTTTAGGAATTCGGGTTCGGGTTTAGAATTGGGTTTAGGTTTAGGTTTTTGAGTTTAAGTTTAGGTTTAGTTTAGGGCTATAGGTTTAGGTTTAGGGATTTGAGAATAGGTTTAGGTTTAGGTTTAGGCTTAGGGTTTAGGGATTTAGATTCGGGTTCGGGTTCGGGATCAGGTATAGGTTTAGGTTTTGAAGTTTAGGTTTAGGTTTAGGTTAGGGTTATAGGTTTAGGTTTAGGTGTAGGTTTAGGTTTAGGGATTTGAGATTAGGTTTAGGAATTCGGGTTCGGGTTCGTGATTGGGTTTAGGTTTAGGTTTAGGTTAGGGTTATAGGTTAGGTTAAGGTGTAGGTTTAGGTTTAGGGATTTGAGAATAGGGTTAAAGGTTTAGGTTAAGGTGTAGGTTTAGGGTTAAATTAAAGTGTAGGTTTAGGGTTAGGTTAAGGTGTAGGTTTAGGTTAGGTTAAGGTGTAGGTCATGGTCACAACTGGCTGTATCTGGATGCGGATTAGCTGACAAGTTGAGTGGCTATTGACTATTGATGTGACGTCACCAACTTATGTAGGCCCCACCATGATGTATGTGTTGTATCCACACCATCCATCCATTTGGAGAGATCATTTTAAGGCATGAGCTAAAGAATGAGATAGATCTAAAGCTCAAGTGGACTTCCCTAAAGAAAATAATGTGGATTGATCTCATACCATTAAAAACTTCTTAGGGCCACAAAAGTTTTCAATCAATCAAATATTTGTGTTTTCCCTTCTTAGATTTAAGATCTGTTTGACCTTATCAACATGTTTAATGGCAAAAAAACATTATAGTGGGCCCTATGAAGTTTTTAACACTGGGCATTCAATCACCATTATGTTCCTGTGGTGTGACCTACACTTGATCTTTGTATGTGCCTCAATTTGGGACATCCTCTAAAATGAGTTACTGCAAATACAGATGGATGATGTAGATGTACAACACATAGATTGAGTTAGGTCCCACACTCAAGGCCTACCCCACTAAGCTAGTTATGCCTGAAATCGAATTGCGTCCTAAGTTACTCAGTGAACTCAGTTGGGCCCACTGTAAATATAAGTAGTTTATCTACACCGTCCATCTTCTTTTCCAGATCATTTAAGGGGTTGAAACCAAAATTGAATCATATCCGAAACTCAGGTGGACCATACCACAAGAAATAGTGGGTCTAATGATTTCTATCATTAAAACCTTTCTAGGGCCTGTAGTGATGTTTATTTATCATCCAATCTATTCACAAGATCACACAGACATTGATGAAGGGAAAAAATAAATATCAGCTTGATCTAAAACTTTCGCGGCCCCCCAAGAATTATTGGCCGGAACGAGTTTAATTCACATTCTTTCTGGTAACTGTGGTCCATTTAAGATACACACACACACACACTTCATTTATTGTCTGAAGACAAAATTATCTGTTAAAATTCATGAACGGAGTGGATGAAATACATAAATCACTATGGACCATTGTTTACTGTATTATGGTCCACCTGAGATTTGGATCCCACCATGATGTATATGTTGTATCCAACCGTCCATCCATTTGGAGAGATCATTTTAGGGCATGAGCTAAAGAATGAGGTAGATCCAAAGCTCAAGTGGACCTCAAAACTAATTGGGGCCACAAAAGTTTTTGATTAAACTGATATTTGTGTTATCTCTTCTTCCGGTCTAGGTCTGTGTGAACTTACCAACAGGTTCGATCTCAAATAACCATCATGGTGGGTCCCAGGAAGGAATCAACAGTTAGGGGCACTGTCCCCACCATGATGTTTAGTTTTAGGTTTACGGCTTAGGATTAGGGTTTAGGGTTTAGGTCTTGGAGACTCAACCAACTCAAGGATAGCTTCGACGCACATCCGAGTCTACTCCACACAAACGCGGGCTTGTCCAAATGGCCAGGCTACCCATATTGCTGTCCATAAGAAATGGACGGCTTTATCATGGTTGGGATTGGGTTTAAGTTTAGGTGTAGGTTTAGGTTTACATTAATTAACATGCAATGGAAGCATTTACGTTAATTAGGAAGAAAGTTTTCATTAAATGCACAACTAGTTGGACGAAAATGTAATGTTCAACTAGTTGTGTGTGAGAATTACTCATATGTGTGTGTGTGTGTGTGTGTGTGTGTGTGTGTGTGTGTGTGTGTGTGTGTGTGTGTGTGTCTGTCATAGGCCTAAAATCTGGTCCATGTGATGTGGCACCCATGAAACCCCTGAGACCCAACTTTCAACTTGATTCAAAACTTTAGTAGGCCATTGCAGAAAGAGAGGTAAATTAAGGGAGGAAATTGTTTTCTTTAACCATTCATCCACACAAAAATACATATAGGTTTAGGTGTGGGTTTATGTTTAGGTTAAGGTTATAGGTTTAGGTTTTGGTGTAAGTTTAGGTTTAGGGATTTGAGAATAGGTTTAAGTTTAGGGTTTAGGGATTCAAATTCCGGTTCGGGATCAGGTTTCAGGTTAGGTTTTCGAGTTTAGGTTTAGGTTTAGGCTAGGGTTATAGGTTTAGGTTTAGGTGTAGGTTTAGGATTATGGATTTGAGAATAGGTTTAGGTTTAGGGTTATACTAGGGTCTTCTCCATCAATTCTGAGCTAATACATAAACACGGGCTTGTCCAAATGGTCAGGCCACCCATATTGCTGGCCATAGGAAATGGACAGCTTCATCATGGTCATAACAGCGGTTCTCACCTTCCAAGGACCCCCACTCAACACCTAGATAGCTCTGACGCATATCCGGGTATGCTCCATCAGGTGGGTCATGCTCTTTCGAAACTCAGGTGGGCTAAAGTATATAGAACAAATGGATGGATAGAAAGCATCGATTTGATTGTCAGTTCACTTTGCATATTGTTGCCCACAGAGGAGTAAAACTGTCTGACTTTTGAGAAAAAATTGCCTCACAAGTCACAACTATAAACTAACAAGTCACAATAATAATTTAAGAAAAAAATGTAATACATATTAAACTAACTATAAACAATGCACAATAATGAGAAACGCGAAGAAACAATGTAATATAATTAGTTAATTATACAATTGTTGGGATTTAGATGTCTAATTTATGGGCTTGGGGTTGGCTTCTTCATGGATTTTGAATTGTTTGAGTTGGGCATAATGGCCCAGTCCTATTCAAAATTTTGATTTTGGCGGGCTCAAACACGGCCCATTGACAATAATTTTATCCCTAAAGCATTTGTCAAACAGAGTATTGGGAGATGCTACAGTGTTTTTAGATCATTATAAGTTTCAGTGCTCTGAGTTGCAGTGGTACACTTCAATAGTCTATCGGTCTTGATTTTCAAGTAGGTCCAACATACATTTTAGGTACTTAGAAATTACTTAGAATTTGCATTGGCTACATATAAGTAGTTCAAATTAAACAGTCCAGTTTAGATGGATCATTCTATCTACAGAATTGATGTTTAATACTGAGAAATTACTTATAAATTGCATATACAGCATACAAGTAGTTCAAATCAAACAGTCCAGTTTAGATGGATCATTTTATTTAGGGAATTAGTGTTTAATACTGAGAAATTACTATAAAATTGCATATGCAGCATACAAGTAGTTCAAATCAAATAGTGTAGTTTAGATGGATCGTTCTATCAAGGGAATTGATGTTTATGCACACTCTCATTGATTTACAGACACCCATTTTAAATTTATAGATTGTTACATCCAACGGAATTTTTTTTAATATAAAAATGGGTGCATGCAAATGGATGGCATTAATTCCCTGACAGAAGGATCCATTTAAACTGGACTGTTTAATTCAATAGCCTCTTCAATCATATGGGTGATGGGCATGCTAAAATTGAAAGAGGCCAAACAAAAGAGACATGATGTAGTAAATGTCAGGGGTTAGGATCTTTCATCCTTGTTGAGCCCCACCAAATCAACAATGTCCAAATCACCTTCACTTTGAATGCATGGTTAAGAAAATTTTGGATCTTCAGCCCAGGAATATGCAAAATATCCTCTGGTTTTTAGGCTGTAGGTTCTGTGATCTAGACTGTTGGTTTGATGGAACCAACCTGATGGAACATGCTCTGAAACTCTTTCTAGATTTGAACAACTTTTGCCATTTTCAGTTGAATGTGGACCATTGCTCTTCTTCTTTCCCAAATCATCTATTTTTAGATGTAACCAGTGAGAGGGTTAGGATCGTCACATCTAGGAGAGTGTAGAGGCATTGGCCATCTATGGTGGATTCATCTTATCAACAATCAGGATCCGTAAGCCATGGCTCAATCTGTGCAAACTGAAAGTAGTCGTTAGTAAATGCAATAAAGGAAAGATATGGGATAAGAACTTCAACATTTGTTACAATAACCTACGTGACAATATCCACTCCATCCATCAGTTTTTTTAGTTATTTTTAGGGTGTGATCCCAAAATGAAGCACATTCAAAATTCAAGTGGGCTACACAACAGGAAACAAAGGGGATTAGAACTCCCACCATTGAAACCTTACTAGGGCCCATTATGATATTTATATGCCCACCTCCATATTTATAGGATCCATTAAAATAATTAAATAATTTTTTTTAAATAAATAAAAATGGTCCACCTCAATAGACCGGATGGTGGGGAGCTTTAATGGTGGACATTCAATCACCACTGTTTCTTGTGGTACGATCCACCTAAGATTTGGATATACTTCATGTTTGGGCTTGGGCCCTAAAATGAGCTGACAAAACTGATAGATGGCATAAATATACCAAAATAATACATAAATTACGGTGGGCCCCACTGTCACAGCCTAACTGAAATCATCTATTCGAATAAAAGAAAAAGAAAACAGAAACCCTAACTGCATGCAAAGAGCGAGAGAGGGGAAGAGAGATGGACACACAGAAATACTAATTGCAAAGAGGAAGAGAGGGAGGCGCACAACGCCATTGTAGAGAGAGAGAGAGAGAGAGAGAGAGAGAGAGCATAGTGGAGCTTCTTCAATGGCCAAAGCTTTTTGGTAATGGAGGTGCATTTTCCCCCTCTTCCCCTTGTTTAAAAAATCAGACCGTTGGCTTGTAAGTCACTTATAGGGAAGTGACTTCTCACCTCCAGTCCCTAGAAGTTCCTGATAGTTTTTCCTGTAAGTGACTTACAGGTGAATTTCTTCCCCCAAACAGCACCTGCAAGTGACTTCCCTGTAAGTCACTTCCCACTAACCCAACTTACAGGCATCCAAACAGGCCCTAAACCATTTACAGGAATCCAAATGAAGATTGATTTACCCCCATTTCAAAAATACTAGAATCATTAGAATGAAATAAAATACCTTTTCGACCAACGTAAGAGAGATTTGAGGCGAGAGAGATGAAGAGGGGGACAATTGGGCGTAGGGCAGGCAACAGTGAGTTAGGGTTTAGGGTGACCGGAATAGAGGCGTCGGGCAGGCAGCAGCGCTCGTTCGGGCAGGAGAGGGGGGTAGGGTTAGAAGAGGGAGAGAGAGAGAGAGAGCAATAGTGAGAGATGGGTGCTGGAGTCAGTTTAAGTTAAAACATATCATTATTACCGACAAAACTTTTCGTCGATAATACTTTTCACAATTCATTGGTAAAAGGCTTCAAAAATATTTGGTCCCATCCATGCTCTATTAGCCACATCCACTTCGTACATATGTTTTTAAATATACTTATTAGTTGCACCAAAAAAAAAATTACAAATCAACATCCATGATCAACCACACAAAGTGAAATAATATGTCCACTATTCATTTTTTCTGATGATGTGTCTATTTCGTTGGTAAAAAGTTCCTTTACCAATGATATTTTATAACGTCAGTAAAAATAGCCTCTTCGTCATCGAAAAGGACACCAAGGGATCTTTTGTCAATGAACTATTTGGTTCGTCAGGAAAAATTACATTTACCGACGAAATAATCATCAGAATAGTTTTCACTAATACATAATGTCGTCAGGAAAAGTTTTCGGGTCATCGTTGTAAATAATGGGGGGAACATATTTGGTCATGGCGGAAATCTTTTACCAACAAAATATGATTTCGTTGGGGAAAGTTATGTGTACCGACGAAATTTATTTCATCGAAAATAAGTTCGTTGGTAAAAGGCCAATTTCTTATAGTGGTTTGCTTAATCCTTTGAATGGACGATGCAAATATTCTTATTGTTGTTTTGATATCCTGAAATGCTTGTATCGTATTCTAGTTGAATAGCTCTTGGTTTTGCATAAATTTTTGGACTGTATCCTCTTGAGGCCTCTTCTGATTTAAAAATTGAGTAAGGGCCTCTTGCGGGTTAGCCGTTTGTCCATTCCTCCTACTAAAATTTGGATGGTTTCTCTAGATGGAATTGTATGTATTTGAGGTGGGTCCTCTGAAAGGTCTTTGGTAGTTATTCATGGCATTCGATTGCATATTCAATATCTCTTAAAAATCAGGAATTGTTGCACATTTCTCAATTATATGTATGTTACAAGCACAAATACCACAACATAACTTCCCCAACCTTATCAGATTTAATAAGTTCTGCCTTCTTAAGTCCTATAGCCTCGACCTTTCTTGTGAGATTGGACACTCTTGCACTCATATCATCTTCCTCTTTTAGAACATAAATTCATCCCCTTTCTTTTGATTGAGTAGGCTTAGAAGTGGTGAGTCTTGGAGAGGTGTCACATGATTTCCCATTTTCTTCCAATCAATTAAGGTAATCTAATGCATCATCTGCCTCTTCGTTCATGAATTCACATTACACATCATCTCTATGAAGTGGCACATTGGTGAAGTTAATCTGTTATATAAAAAGCTTATTGTTCTTCATACTTCGTAACCATGATGTGGACAGGAATTCGTGAGATCTTTGAGCCTTTTCCAGCATTGGAAAAAGGTCTCTTCCTCTTTTTGGAAAAAATTTATGATTGCCTTCCTTAAAGTGTTAGTTTTATTAAACAGGAAAAACTTTTTGAGAAATTCTCAAGTCACCTCGTCCCATGTGCTGATAAATCTTAGCTTTAAGGAGTGCATCCACGTCTTAGCCTTCTCTTTCAATGAAAAAGGAAACAATTTAAGTCGTATTGTGTCCTCAAATATGTTTGGAAAGTGTAATGTAGCGACTATCTAATCAAACTCCTTGATGTGTAAATATGAACTCTCAGAATCTAGTCCATGAAACTTAGGAAGGAATTGTATCACTCAAGGTTTAGTATCCACGTTTCCTGCATTAAGTGGAAACACCATGTAGGAAGGTGTACTCTCCTCCGCAGGTTGTAAATAATCATTTAGAGTATGAGGTGAGGGTGCATTATGCACATTGTTTTCATCTTGAACTTTCTCAACTGGTAGTTGAGGTTGAGGTTGAGGTTGTGTTCACAATCCTAAGTGTAAGGTTACGATGCAGTAATAATCTCGGTGAGACTGAGGTCGAATCCACAGGGACTAATCTCGTGAGTATTTTGAAAGCAACTAGAAGTAGAACTAGAAGAAAATGAAAACCTAAATTTGAAAATGTAGAGAGTAATGTGAGAGATTTAATGAAAAACTTAAGAAATTCAAAGGTGAGAACTAGGGTTTCCAAGGATCCAGTTATAGCAATCAGGGAGATCTATTCTTGATTCAAAGACACAACTGGAATCAAATTCTCATCTTATCTGGTTGGAAGATATCTCAGTAAAACCAAATCTAAATTTCATTTGACCTAATTCTCAATGGATGAGAGTTGTGAGAACTAGAAGAGATTCCATCATAAAACCATGCCCAAGAGATAATAGCTCACAATAGGATATACCAATCTCATAGCCAATCATAAGAGAATTATGAAGATTAGAAGGGATTCCGTCACCTAACCATACCTAAGGGATGATGGTGAACAATAGAATTTCCTAATTTCATAATCTCAATACATGAAAAGAACATACCCAAAACTATCGCAGATCCATTATAATTTAAGTCACAACAAACCATTAAAAACTGAAAGTATTCCTTACGAATTAAACTAGAATCAAAGAGAGTTCAACATAAACATGAATTAAAGAATATAAAACATCCCATCACATTATAAGCTTCACCTCTTACCCCTAGCTAAGAGGTTTAGCCCACCATAGACATGATTGAAACAAAAATCTTAGAATAAAACATGAAAAACTAAGGAAGAAAGAAGAAAAATTCATAGAGATGGCTCTCTACCCTTGTACTTCGCTCCTCCAAACCCTAGATTGATTAGATAGATCCCTAGGGATGTCCTGGGGACTCCTATTTATAGTTGTGCAATACCTCCTTTCGCATTGACTTAGAAAATCTGGAAATTGCCTCAAATCTATGCACTCCGTATAACTTTATGTAACTTCACGCGATTCATTTGATGACTTCAAACAGGCTTCGATGTCATCAAAGGTGTCTTTTATATGTGCTTTTTCCGTGTTGTTGTAGATTCATGCATACTTTGTATCCTTCCATGTCATCGAACCTACCTTCAATGTCATCAAAGAGGCCTTCGATGTCATCAAAGAGGCCTTCGATGTCATCGAGCATTATTAGAAGAATCAGTAATGTGTCAAAAACAGTCCATAGAGTTATTCTAATTTTTCAATAAATTCGATGTCATCGAAGAGACTTTTGATATCATCGAGAAGTGCTTCGAGTAATTGAAAATGGTACTCAATGGGTCCTGAGAGTTTTACCAAAATTTCAAAGGAAATTCGATGTCATCGAGCAGGTCTTCGATGTCATTGAGCAAAGCTTTAAGTCATCGAACAAGTTATCGAGTCATCGAAAAATGTCTTCAATTTGTCTAGCGACCAACTCGATTTTCCTTCATAAATTCAATGTCATCGACCCATATTCAATGTCATTGAACTTGTCCTCGATGTCATCGAACAGTGTTCGATGACACCATAAATGTGTATTATGCACTTATTTTTTCAGCTTCATTCCTTCTCCACTTAGTTTTCTTGAATCTTGGGACCTTGAAATCTTCAATCTTTGTCTCCTAAGATCCATTCTTTGCCTTGGTGATCTTTGAGCGTCAAATCCATACTTTTAGCACCTTTTTCAATCCAAGCTTTTAAATTCACCTTGTAACACAAACATGAGTAAAATAGGACATTAAATAGTATCATGTTCGTAAAACCAAGATATAAATGGGGTCCAATATGCAATATTTGACCCTCGACAGGTTGTTTTACAACCATCACTTAAACTAACTGAGAGGATCTTAAGTGATGTCTAATCCTTTTATGGATAAGTAACCCTTCAACTAATACTTTTTCACTTAAGAGACATTGAGTGTTCTCATGAACCCACTTGTGCATGAAACACGCATGACCCTTAAGTAACTAAACAATTAAACCTAAAAAGAAAACTAGAAAAACTAAAACAAATAAGAGATCTAAAAAAAAAATAATAGAGGGGGTTGGAACAAAATTACCGAATAAGAGTTAGTATATTAGGAATCCTACAAAACAAAACATAATGTTAGTTTCTAAAAATAATTTCAGAAAAAATCCTAACCTAAAAACATAACAGAAAATTAATCCTAATCTAAACCTAATTCTAACACCGATTAATTCCAGAAAAACGTAACCGTAGTTCCCAACAACGGTGCCAAAAACTAGAACTAGAAGAAGATCTAAATCTGAATTCTGAAATAAAAGAGAGTAATTATGAATAATGTTTAAACTATCAATTAAAGGTGGGAACTAGGATGCCAAGGATCTACTTATAGCTATTAAGATGCTACCTTTCTTGATACAATAAACACAATTAGAATTGGAGTCCTATCCTATCCAATTGGAAGATAAAGCAATTTAAATCAAATAAGAATTTTTCATTGACCTAATTCTCAATGGAGGAGAATTGTGAAGATTTGAAGGGATTTCATCACCCTACCATGCCCAGGAGACTATGGTGAACAAATTTACCAATCTCACT
This sequence comes from Magnolia kwangsiensis, assembly GCA_037074715.1. Classification (NCBI taxonomy): domain Eukaryota; kingdom Viridiplantae; phylum Streptophyta; class Magnoliopsida; order Magnoliales; family Magnoliaceae; genus Magnolia; species Magnolia kwangsiensis. Next base: position 125,032,404 of record CM073574.1, on the reverse strand, counting down.
ATCTCAAAATAAGAAAAGAAGATATCCAAAGTTATCACAACATCTATTATAATTTGAGTCACATTAAATCATAGAAAATCAAAAATATTCATTTAATATCAAACTAGAAATCAATGAAGTTTAATAAAAATAATAATCAAAGTAAAATAAACATCCCAACACGCTACAAGCTTCACCTCTTAGTCCTAGCTAAGAGGTTTAGCCAACCATAGACATAATTGAAACCAAATCTCTTAAACAAAACATGAAAAATAAACTAAGGAAGAAGAAAAACTCTTTGGCTGCTGCTCCACCCATGTGTTATGCTCCTTAAGACCTTTCCAAATCCTAGAAGATGCTTTGGAGCATCCTAGGGAATCCTATTTATAGTTATGAAACTCTAACTTTCGCACCGAGTTGGGAAAATCTAGAAACCATCTCAAATTTACACACTCTGTGCAGTTTTTCAAAATAGACTCAAGGTTTAAACCGCCTCAAATATAGCACTTTATCCAATTTCCCAAAATATATTCAGAGTTCCAGAATTTGCTTTTCAGGACAATTTCAAGAATATGTTTATTTTCAAGATAATTTCATAATTCATTTTATTCACTTCAAATATTCAATTTTCTTCATTCCTCACTTGGTTTTCTGGAATCTTTGGCATGTGAATTATTCATTAATGACTTTCAAATCTCTAAATATTTATTTAGTAATCTTTTGAGCATGCCTTTTGACATCAATTTCACCTTAAGCTCTCGAAATCACCTAACACATAAAAACATGCATAATTAAATTGATTAAGCACCATCATGTTTATAAAACCAAGGTATAAATAGGGAGAAATATGCAATATTTCACACTCGACAACCACCTCAAGAACTAAACCTCAAACTCTTTGAACAAGACCAGGTCCAGCTTTGATGTGAAAGCACTGAATGTAATTTACTATGTTATCTCCCAAGAAGAATTCAAAAGTAAATGCATGTGTGAAACAACTAAACAAGCATGAAATTTGTTGGAAACTATCCATGAAGGGACTATCATAGTCAAGTGCTCAAAACTTTAGCTCCTTATAACTTAGATTAAAAACATTAAAATGGTGGAACATAATACATTCATGGAGATTTACACCAAATTAAGTGAAGTGTAACTTCATGTGGGGGTTATGATAAAATGTCTCACTACCGCGCATTTGTAGGAAAATTCTGAGTCACTACCATAATGATTGTCTTTGAAAGTTATAGCCATAGAGGAATGTAGGAACATTGGTGAAATGAAAGTAGAAGAACAATTAGGTTCCCTACAAACATATGAAGTACATTTCAAGACTCTCACTAAATCCAAAAATATTATCTTAAAAGCCTCACAAAAGAAACATGAATCTCAAGAAGATTGATAATGATGATGACAATGAAGAAATTACATTCTTACCCAGAAGGTTCAAAAAATTCATTAATAAAAACTAAAGAAAAGACTTCTACAAAATGGGAAGAAATGTGACCTAAAGCGCCAAAAAAGTAAATGATGTAGAGTGGATCGTGGACACTTTCACGTCTAAGATGCACCAGAGAAGGCCCGATCGGAGGCGAAAGTCATCAAGACCGTCATAACCTTAAAACAGGCATATCTTGCAAACCAAAATGAGTTACTTGACATACAATATATAATTTTAGGGTAGGATGAGCTACTTTAGACAACCAACTTGACAATGTCAGTTTGCCCATGCCGAATTTTCGAGATTCCATCGAATCGACGGTTGGATTCCATGTTTATTTATCTTTTTACTATTTTTAATAAGTTTTGGTTAGATTATAACTCTTCATCCATTGGGCTTTAGGAGTTGTGTCCAACATGAAGAGTTCTTAGAATAATTAGGAGAATAATATGGTTAAGCCACATAGGACACTTATAATAAAAAGTAAATTTACTATTTATAGTAAGTTATGAATTTTAGGGAGTTTTAGTTGTAGTTTAATTCCATAACTTCTTCCAAAACTTAATATCCCTATTTAAAGGGTTGTAGACTCATTTATTTCGATAATTGATCTATTTACAATTTTTCATGAATACTATTTCTATTTTCTTTCTTTTTCTGCGTGGATTCAAGAAGTCTCCGTGAGGAGTCCAGAGAAGCTTTGTGGATTCAAAGTATTTATCCTTAAGGAAGATGGTGATTGACCTCATCGCGTTCGTCCTTGTTTAAATTGGTATCAGAGCGAGGACTTCCCTCGGGCCGATGATAAATAACAAAGGTATGAACCAAAATCCTATGGACGATGATCCAGGGACTCATTATCTTTCAGAAAGAATTGAAGATTTTCACCAGGAGAGTCAGTTGACCACGCAAGGGCTGCAAGAAGCCTGGATGTGCTAATTCCGCCCCGAGCACTAAGCCAATTCTGTAGAGCACTACTGGTGGTGAATGTAGGGCTGTACCAAATGATGCGAGTTCTAGTGATGAGGACCTCAATGACAGCTTTACCCGACAACCAGTCCATGGAGGCGATTATTTAGATCATGTCGAATGAGACTATTGAGGTAAGGATGAACTTCCTATTTTTAATGGATTTTTACGTTTGGAAGATTTCCTTGACTAGCTTGCCAAAGTAGAATGATATTTCGATTATATGGATGTGTCAAATCATAAAAAGGTAAAATTAGCAGCCTTCAAATTAAAATATGGTGTTTCTACATAGTGGGAGAATTACAATTCTCATGTGCCCGACAAAATAAGGCGCCTATCTCATCATGGCCATGGATAAGACACCTCCTTCGATCACGGCTCCTCCCTAGTAATTACGAGCAAGTATTGTTCCAACAATTCAAAAATTATCAATAGGGTAATCGAACCATTATATATTACATCGAAGAATTCCAGCGGTTGACAACATAGAACGACCTATCAGAAATTGAATTGCACGCCACCACTTTTATCATGAGGAAGTCGTTATACATGCCAAAGGTATAGATAAATTTACAACGACACAACATCTTTTGAACAATGTGTATAGTAAACTAAAAAGTCTGTAATGTGATCATCAATGTCAGGAGTAGTGAGAATCTCGTGTCGAAAACAGTGGTGGAAAAGCTACAACTGAAAAAAGAAAGGAACCCATCTCCATAAACGATTAGATTGATCAATTAGGTCAAAAAAACAGAGGTAACCGAATGATATCATACATCCTTTTTCATTGATAAATATTATAAGGATGAAGTAATGTATGATGTGGTCGACATGGAAGCTTGTCACGTTTTACTTGGTCATAGGGCTGTACACGAGTTGAGTTACCTCGACAAACTTGCTCGACTTGGCTCTAATTAGCTCGAATTTACTCGACTTGAATGGCCGATTCAGGTCAAGTCAAGCTATTTTTGTGAAGCTCAAGTTGAGTTCGAGTATGGGTCATTTCAAATCGACTCGACTTGACGCTCGAACTCGAGCTCGACTCGACTCGATTAATAAATATAAAATTTTTAATATTATATATATATATATTATATTTATATTAAATATATTATATATATTTAATATATATGCATAACTTAAGTTTAAGTTTTTTTTTTTTTTAAAAAAAAACAAACAAGAAAAACCCTAGCTAACTCGACCGGCCCTACTTTTGGGGTTTTCCTTTTCTTCTCCTCTTTCTCTCTACTACCCTACCCCACCCAGCCATTGCTTGCACGCCCGTCCGGCCACCATCCACTGGACCTCCAAGGCTTCCAGCATGCTACTCGCATGCCCGCACAGACTCATCTCCACCAGACCCCTCTTTCTCTCACTCTCCCGACTCCCGGTCTCTTCGAACGAACCCACACCCAATCGGCCAATCCTGATTGAAGGTGGAAGATAGTATTATTAAAATTAGAGGTTTTTATGGGCCATTAAAGTGGGCCAACAACATCGGACAGTTTTGATCGAAGGTGAAAAATAGCATACACTTCTAAAATAGACAGGTAGGTCACCATGCATCTTCCTCATTTTTATTTTTCCTTCGTTCTTCATTTTTTTTTTGTTGGGATGGCCCACATGAGACATGTTGTTGGCCACTCATCTATTTGGTGGATCAATACTTCTTGGATCGGTCCATTGATGTAGGTCACCATGTATGAACAAGCTCGAGCTCGACTCGAGGTAAACTCGACTTTACTGGAACCACTAGCTCGACTCAAACTCGACTCGACAACTTTGGAAAACAAGCCAAGCTTCAATGTTGAGCTCGAGCTTAAGTACAGCATGGACGAGTCAAGCTAAGCTTGGCCTACCTCGACTTAACTCGGCTCGATGTACAACCCTACTTGGTTAACCCTAGAAAAATAATATTGATACTATAAATAGAGATCAGGATATCATATTTATATTTATTAAATATGGTAAAAAGATTATCCTCACCCCTATGGGAAGGGAGAACCAACCCAAGACTTCTATAGTGGAGGGACAGTCTCTCACAACTTAACGTGTTTTTGTTAAACAATATAAGGAAATAAGAGATAAATATGCATTAGTTGAAAAAAAGAAATATATGGAGCTTGTGAACATCCCAGGGGATTTGAAACCAGTGTTGTAGGAGTTTAAGGTGATTTTTCTCGATGAACTCCCTAATAAATTACTCTCATACAAGATATACAAAACTGCGATCTTATCACAGGGATTAGTATGCTTAATTGCCCACATTATCAGAAAGAATGTGAGCTCTTGAAGGTGGAAGTGAAGGAACTGATCGATACTAGTCAAGTCAAAGAAAGCATGAGTATTTATATTGTGTCAGCACAAAAACCTAATGCCATGTACAAGAAAAGGGTTAATAAACATCGGCATCAGAAGTTATCTTAGAATCATGAGCCAAGTCCCTTGAGTAACTCGACAACAAGTGTTTTTTCAAGTGAAGGGGTCTGATGTAGGATGTGGTACAGATACATTCCTAACATGGTTGGACCAAAAGAAGGTGGACAGTAAATTAATCATAACTTTTGATTAGGGTATCTGTAACGTCTCGCAAAATTCATACAAAGACCCGAGTACCACCTCAGGCAGAAATCCCTAAAGACCGTATACTGTAGAAATTAGATGAAAATCAATTAAGTACTAAACTGAATTAATCGGTGGATTAGCTTGAACCACTATCTATAGGAACTTCAAGACCCAAAACCATTAAAATCCCTAGCTCAACATTACTTGAAGACTTAGGAGAAATCCCAAAACCTGGTTGCTCTCGTGAGCACATTGAAACTCTGCATTAGACCTAGACTGCATGTCAAAAGTCCGATGACCATAAAAACTATAGGGTTACGACCACCTAATTGGGCTTGACAACCATCGCTGGAATCGAGCCCAAATAGTATCTAGAAATGCAAACTTGAGTCTTGAGCGAAGTGTGTGAGAAACGCGGATATCTTTAGAAAATGAATTCAAACTTAAGTAAATTAGACTATTCGCTTATAGGTGAAATTGAAGACTTCAGACCGTCAGATTCTGACCCAATAACACCCATGGATCAGGGAAATTTCCCTGCACCTATTGGTATACTTGTGGACCTGATCGAGTAGCGACGATCGTTAATCTGATGCAAGTCCTTCACGATTGATCCTTTTGTTAGATCGCACCATAAACACAGTCTTGGCATAGATCCATTGTCAGGAAACTTACCCCATGACTTAAGTAAGAAACGAACCTTCCTAGGGATCCCGTTTGCCCGAAACAGACACTTTTTGGCTATAACCCAAGTATATCATGGCCCTCGGGCCATTGACATCACTTTTGGGCCTATATAATGCCCTTAAACCACCCCATTCTTATTTTATACGAATTTATCTAACCCTAGGAGAGAGAAGAGAGAAAAGAGGAGAAAAGAGTAAGTAGAAGAGAGAGAGAGAGAGATAGGGAGATTGTTGTTGGGATTCACTCCCACTACTTCACGGGCTGAATCACCTCTCCCATTTCGCTACACTGTCGATTCCAAATACGATTTGGGTAAGAAATCATAACACTAATCTTGTTTTAGATATCCAAATAGAGGAATCAGTGAAATAGCAAACCTATTTCGATGATTCAGGTAACCATTGTTTTGTAAACGGGAACGTAGGATTCGAATCGAGTTCGAAACGAGGAATCTGACGAAAGGTGCTGACTATAAATGTTTAGGTTATGGTTTTCAAGGCTTTCAATGTCAGAAATGATTTATGTCTGACTTGATTGCTGCCATATGATCTTAGTTACGATGTAATTGATAAATTATACATATGTGTGAACTATGTGAATTTATAATGCATTCCATGTGATTGTTGAAATGATTGAATGAAATTGAATTTATGATTTGTGCTTGCCATGACTATTAGCATATAATATATGTTTATTGTATGTATGATAACTCCTTTGTGAAAGGACCTATGATAATATATGCTATAACTAATTTAGTTTAAGTAGTATTATTTAGTCTAAGTGTCTGATAAAATGTCTGAATGAAAAATCATTTGATGAATCGCTTTTAACAAGGGTGTTGTGATGGGTTTCTCAACTACCTTATCTATATCTATAGTTTTCTTCATATAACGTGAATTGCTACTTTGTAATTTATGGATAAAATGCATATGTATATTAACATGTTCAATGTGTTTGATAAAATGCTCAAATGAGAATTATGTTTGGATTATTTGTTAAATGTTATTATGAGTAACGTATGTGACTATTTATTGCACTTGAGTAAGTTTGGGACTACCACGTAGTCTAGGCAATCGGTAATGGTTCCCAATTGAGTGGCCAGACTAGTTTTGCCACATTAGATATGTTCGATGAATCCAATCCGTACGCTAATTGTCGACAGTGGTTAGGCCACTTGAAGTGCTCATGCTCTTCATATTGATTAATTCAACGTGCACTTATAACAATCACACTTGTCAAATAAATCGATTGGCCACTTGTGTGTTGTTCACTCTCCAAGTGCAAGGTTGTGATGTAGTAATAAACTCGGTGAGACCAAGGTCGAATCCCAAGGGACTGGAACCTATATGTAATCTGAAACTAACTAGAACTAGAACTAGAATGAGATTAAATCTAAATTAAGGAATAATGGTGAACAAATTATCTAAAACTTAAAGAATTTAGGGAAAGGGAACTAGGGATTCAGAGGATCCACTTGTAGAGATCAGGGAGATCTTATGCTTGCATCAAAAACTCAACTGGACTTAGAGTCCATCGTCATCCAGTTGAAGGGTATAACCATGAAAATTAAACTGAACTTCCTTTGATATAGTTTTAAAGAGATGAAAGGTATATGAATTAGAATGGATTTCATCACCAAACCATGCCCAGGGGACAAAGTAAACAACAGAATTAAATTAATTACCAACCAATCAAGAATGTATGAAGGTTAGAAAGGATACCGTCATCCGACCATGCCTAGGAGATGATGGTGAATAACTGGGCTTCCTGACGTCATAAACATAAAAAGGAAAGGAACATGCTCAAAGCCATTGCAGACCCATTGTAATTTCAGGTCACAACAGACCATTAAAGACTAAAAACATTCCCTCACTAATCAAACTAAAATCAAATTTAGGTCATAAATTAAATTAAAGACATAAAATAGAGTCTCCCATCTCACTACAAGCTTTACCCCTTAGCCCTAGTTAAGAGGCTTAGCCACACATAAACATGATGAAGCTAAGTATCTTAAAGGAAAAATAATAAAACAGAAAAAATAGAACAGAAAAAGAACTAAGAAAAATCTCTCTTCTGCTTTATGTTCTCATCTTAGAATCCCTGCAAATTGAATGTCACTCTCTCTTTCTTCTCTTTCTTTTATAGCAAGGAAGGGTCGGTGGAGAAAATCTCCCCAGTAATAGTCGGTGAAATCTCCTTGTCACACGAGGTATGCGCGGGCCCTTTTTGCAGAGCCAAACCGGATGGAAGAAAGGGAGATGATCGGCATCAATCCAATCTAGAATGTTGAATCCGGCTCACCTCATCCAGCAGCTGAATGTATGGATGGTTTTATATCATCAGTTGATGGTCCTGGCCCACTGATCTACGGCCAGTACACTCCCACGAGTTAGTCTTTACGCAGCAAGAAAAGAAACAGAATCAACAAACTTTTCTTCTCGTAGAGAAAAAGTCGGTGCGGGCATTTTACATGGGCAACAGAGCTTACGCTGAACGTTGGTGGCTCCACTTCTTGATGTCAGAGGTGAAATCCAATCCGTCCATTGAATTCACATCAAAAAACCATTTAGACTTGATTGGTATTGTGTTAAAATTGTGGTGGCCCACAGTTTATTTCGTTACATCATCTATTCTTCATTTTAGAATATCAACAGCCGCCTGTACTTCATTTCGTGATTCCGACACCTAGGTCATGTTTATAGGGCCCTTTTAAGCCTGATGGATAGTTTCAATTATCTGGATCATGGTCCATGGAGGCCCACAAGAACGGACCGCAGCCACTATTGCGAAACAGTGCGTCAACTCTGTTACTTGCGTTAGCCCACTTATTGAATCCAAATGGAAAATCGACTCCGTCCATTGGTTTCATGACAAGAAACCATTCGGGAATGAGCGTTTTTGGAGTTAATTCGGTGTGGTCCACACAATCTTTTACTCCATCGTTTAACCTATGTTTAATGGATGAAAAACACACAAACGCTTGCATGAGGACAAATGGTCACCGTGGTTATGGTCATACTTGTCACGCCCCAAATTCGGAGATAGGATTCATAGGAATCATGATCGCCGAATCCGGTGCCGACAGCCTCCGTAGTACCCCATTCTCGGCTCCTAGCGTCCATATGCCAGATTCCGATCCTGAGATCCTATAAGGAGAAATTTTTTAATACATTTATCTCGTAATAAGCATAACCACAAGTATAGCCAAATCATAAAGGCAACATCATCATCACATATCCACTAATATAATCATTTAGATACAATGCTGAAAGGAAAATACATATATCGAAAATCAAAGCTCCAAAGGTTCGTTGCATGCTCCAAGCTCAACGCTTTTGCAACCTAACGCCACCTGCACGCATCTATCGTGCATAAGCTTATAGAAAGCTTAGAGGGTGGTGTAAGTGTGTGCACAAGGTAAGTGCCAAGTATTCAATACAATGTCATCATCATACAATACCGAAAATACTGTTAATCCCTAAATCGTACAATATTGGAATAAGCGGAAATACTGACAAGATCATGAATTATCAGAGTAAGCAGAAATACTAACAAGATCATAAATCATACGATAACAGAGTAAGTGAAAATACAAATAAGTGCATGAGTCATACAATATTAGAATACGCAATATAAATTAACTATGCAAATGAGGAGTCATAGAGAGCCAAATATCAGATGCAGAGGATGTAATGCAATATACATTCCTTATGAGTAACACAAACAGCGTTAGTCATACTATATGCCATGGATGTAATGCAACATGCAGTGCGAATGGAATGACCATGCTGGAGTGTGAAGTCGGGATGATAGTACATAGTATCGCAGGATATGGGGTCCATCACAAGGGACTTCTATCCAAACCAGTCTCATACCTAAATTTGGATAATCAGACTCAATGTGGTAAACTCTGATTTCAGGTTAGTCGTGGCCCCAACCAAAATCTTGGCCATTGCGAAGGTACACGTAACAATTAGTTGCGCACCACTAACCTGAGTGGATAGTGAATGGATGAATGAATGAATATGAAACTCTTGCTCAATAAGTCCACATATCAGTATGGTTCATCTCTAGGATCATCACCGGGGTTTAGTACACTCCAAATGGCACTGCCCCTCTCCCAGCAGCATAGTCCAAGTGAGCGTAAGAAACCTCAATATCTGCCTGGCCAATAGTCTGCCAATACTTTTCTGGCAGGTCGATAGCGGACTCATTCACGAGCTAGTCAAACTCAGCCTAGCTATGCCCCCTACCCTCGGGCAGGTAAGGCCACACCCCTCCCAACCGATCACGACACAGTGGGAGACGTGACCTCTTGGTATTTGGCACTCGGGCGCTCATGTATCCACTCGATCTCGACGTTGGGGTGTCTCCTGGCCATGGAGGTTTAGAAATTTTTACCCAGGGACATCTATGACACCCGTATGCTAGAACTAAATATTTTTGGTGTCCCATCTGGCTATCCACGATATGCCTGTGGAGGCTACAACCCTGATGTCACTACGGCGTACAATAGTCACAATATACAATGTAAGATGCATGAGTCATACAATCTAGTCATGCATCAATCCTGCGCATACCACGCTCATGTGAGATAACCTCTGCTTATCAGGGAGTCTCATAGCAACATGTTCAATGACATATGCAATGGTCAATCACATCTCATAAAAAACATGTAGATGATGTGTATGGCCATGTATCATGATGCTATGCTGTTACATACTCATAATCGGTATCAACAATCGGCCTCGACAATATGGAAATTTAACCAACATTGCCACCAAGGAATGACCCACATAGAACCAAACACATAATGGGCCCACAGCCTCACACAACGGCCTAGTATACAACACAATGGGCCTTACTCAAGGGCCACATATACATAACAAGTGAGCCCTTCTCATGGGCCTAATACATATCCTAATGGGCTTTGCCCATAGGCCACGAATACATCACAATGGGCCTTAAACACGGGCTAAATATACATCTCATTAGGCCTCGTCAATCGACCTCGATATCCAGCATCGACAATCAGAATTAGCCTCGATAATAGACCTCGACAATCAGAATCGAAATCGGGAAATTTGTCATGTCAATCAGAATTGACAATCGGTCACAATAATCAGAATCGATCGATAATCAGAATTGACAATCGGTCACAATAATCAGAATCGATCGATAATCAAAATTGACAATCGGTCACCTCAATCGAAATCGATTGATAATCAGAATCGACAAATCGACCACGTCAATCAGAAATGGCAATCGGTCTGTCAATGACAATCGAAATCAAAAAATCAGTCCGTCAATCGGAATCAGCTGTCGGTCATGACAATCGGTAACAATTGATAATCGAAATCAGTAGATTGGTCATGTTAATCAGAATCGGCAATCGGTCAAGACAATCAGAATCGATAAATCGGTCCGTCAATCGGAATCAACAAATCGTTCATGTCAATCAGAATTGGCAATCGGCCTCGATAATCGGCCGAACAAGGCCTAAGGGAAGATCACAATGTGGTCATTAAACCATCATTTCCCATCAATGTAGACATTTAACCAACATTACTCCTAAGGAGTGGCCCACATAGGGCCAAACATATAGTGGGCCCCTGGCCTCTCACAAGGGCCTCATACACAATATAATGGGCCTGATTATGTGGGCCGAAGATATATCACAATGGGCCACGAATACATTAAGTCGGGCTTCATTCAAGGGTCAGAATATATGTTCTTCAAATAGATAATAGGAGAGCCCTGCACATGGGCTATAAATACATCACATCGAGTCTTGCCCATGGGCAGAAGATACATCACAATGGGCCACAATCCATGGGCCTTAATACACAACGGGTAGGCCCTACACATGGGCATAGTATACATCATAGGTGGGTCATGCACATGGGTCTTAAATATACATCATGATGGGCCTCACCAAAGGTCGCAAACGCATCACGGTGGGCCTCCTTACGTGGGCCATGTATATACAATAATGTGGGCCTCACCAAATGGGCTTGATACACCTCACAATGGGATGCTCAAATGGGCTTAATACACATAACAGGTGGGCCACAACAATGGGCCTCGATATATAATATAATGGGTCGTAAATACATCATAAAGGGCCTCATCACGTGGGGCGAAAATATATCACAAAGGGCCTCGTATACATCAAGTGGGCCGCACCAATGGGCCTCATTACACAATAGGTGACCTCAAATACATCCGATCAGGCCTACCATTTTAGGTGAACTATCTACACCCTACATCTATTATTAGAGATCATTTACCTAAAAATGAATCATATCGAAAGACCATCTAAACCACACCCTAATTAACAGTGGAGATAATGATTTTCACTGTTTAAAATCCATGGGACGCACCATAACGTTTATCTTCTATTCAATCTCCTGCTGCTTATGCAATGTGGTCTACTTGATAGATGGATGGTGTGGATCACAAATGCATCATGGTGTGCCCCATGCAGCCCGTCAGATAGATGGCATGGAAATAGTGCATACATCATGGTATCCCACAGAGCTGGCTGGCATCAACCAACAGCTACGTAACTGCACTGTCCAGATGGACAGTTAGGATATAACACATATCATGGTGGGCCACAGATGAACGGTAAGATGAAACTCATATATCACAATGGTGGTGGTCCACGTCTAGGGACTAAACAGTGGATAAAACATTTGTATCATGGTGGACCCATGCCCATCCGCTGGACGAATAGATGGACGGTTGGGATGAGCACATGCATCATGTGGAGTCCACACGTGCATGGGTCATGATGTCCCATGCAGGGACGGTGTGTTTACAACACATCACTAATGAAGGCCCCCACCTGCTGGGCTAATTGGGTGGACGACATGAAAGGTACATGCATCAGGTGGGGTCCACATGATCTGGACGGTGTGGAGGTTGCACGCATCAGTGGGCCCCATCATCTGAAAAATGTTGGACGGTGTGGATCTTATATACATCATGCAGGACCCATAGATCTTGCTGATGTTAATGGCAACCACATGCTGCTGGGTCCCCACGTGGCTTTAGGTGAATAAAATACATATTCTAAGGTGGGCTCCACACGCAACTACAATAGCTAACTAGCTAGTTGTACTAGCTAACCACGTCCAGGTGAATGGACATTAGGATACAACATGTGTATCAGGTCGTACCACCATCCATGCTTTGGATGGTGTAGGGTCATATACATCAAGGTGGGCTCCACCGTCCACAGCAGTGGACAGTGTGAATAGAACACATACATCACTGTGAATCCCATGTAGGGCCCACCATAATGTTTATATGCCATCCAATCCGTTGATAAGGTCACGTGGACCTAGATGAATAGGAAAAACAATTTTCATAATGTTCCAAAACTTCTGTGACAAAAAAAAAAAGGTTTCAATGGCTGACGTTCAAGCCTGCTGTTTCCTATGATGTGGGCTACCTGAGCTTCGGATAGGGCTAATTTTTTGGAGTGGGGCCCACCAATGTATGACATGGATGTGCAACACGCATCACGATGGAGCCTACAATTGGGACCCATGTCCCTGCCCCTTTTGTCAACCGTAGTAGGAGGACGTTGCTGACGTCCAGACGTCAGCAGGTGCTTGCTTATTATTGTGTTTTTTTTTTAAGAAATGGATTTTTCCATGGTTTTTCATAGGTGGGTCCCGCATTTGAAAAATACAACCCTACCATAGGATTCTACGGCCCCTGATTGACAAAATGAGACCAATATGTGATGTATTTTTTATGAATATGATAATTAATTTAGGTTTTAATGGTAATACCAATATTTCCTATGGTATGGCCCACTCGATTATCATATTGGACTCATTTTTAGGCTCAATGCCTAAAATGAGCTGAACAATGGAATGGACGGCATGGATTATCTACATACATCAAGGTGGGACCAACATGAGCGGCCCAACCCAAACATTTAAAAGAAATTTCTTTTTTTTTGTTAGCTGTTAGTACCTAACCATGTCAGTACATGCACTCCATGTTAGCCACTCCCTACTGCACGTCCAGCATCTAGGGACACTGGACGACCTGGATATACACGGGCATCATAGTGGGACCCACATGGACGTGGCCCACATTTCATCAAGGTGGGTCCCACATCAACGTGGCTCACTTGATTTGAATCCATCAGATACTTATGTTTTTCCACCACCATAAGGTAGAGTCCACATGACTTAGATGGTTTGGATAAGACATACATCAAGGTGGGGTCCATCCGAGTGGGCCACACATCACATAAAAATGAGAAAGAGAGAAGCACCCACCTCAAGATCTCTTCGTCCTTCTTCCGGTAACATGATCTAGAGATTGCTGGTCACCGAAATTCAACCGGGAGGACCGCGGAGGCCCATGGAACGGTACGGGTTAGGATACGGGTCTTACAGCTCTCCCCTCCTAATAAAAATTTTATCCTCCAAATTTACAGAACAGATAAGGGGAGAGGAAACATCATCAAGTATATGTGTCAAAGCTCAATCAATCTACAAAAGAAGATAGCGTTCTCTAATCCAAACCTCGCCTTCTTAGGACGCCTAATCAATGCTATGATGACCCCACTGATCCTCAGATTTTGGATCAGAAGCGATCGAAACTGGAATATTATGTAGCCTCATAATCTAATGGTAGGGAGCTATGTCAAAAAATCTATAAGTTATTCGAACTCGGGGATCTAACCATTCTAAGTTCTCAATAATCATAACGTGAAGGGATAGCTATCAAAAGATATGTGATATTATCTTCAGGTATTCCCAAGTTATGCTTTGATACTAACTTCTGTCACGCCCCAAACCCAGAGATCGGATTCACAGGAATCCCGATCACCGAATCCGGTGCCGACAGCTTCCGTAGTACCCCATTCTCGGCTCCTAGCGTCTCTACACCAGATTCCGATCCTAGGATCCCACAAGGAGGATTTTATTTTTACATTTATCTTGTAATAAGCATAACCATAAGTATACCCAAATCATAAAGTCAACATCATCATCACATATCCACTAATATAATCATTTAGATACAATGCTGAAAGGGAAATACATATATCGAAAATCAAAGCTCTAGAGGTTCGTTGCATGCTCCAAGCTCAACGTTTTTGCAACCTAACGCCACCTGCACGCATCTATCATGCATAAGCTTATATAAAGCTTAGAGGGTGGTGTAAGTGTGTGCACAAGGTAAGTGCGAAGTATTCAATACAATTCCATCATCATACAATACCAAAAATCCTGGTAATCCATAAATCGTACAATATCGGAATAAGCGGAAATACTAACAAGATCATGAATTATCAGAGTAAGCAGAAATACTAACAAGATCATAAATCATACGATAACAGAGTAAGCGAAAAAACTGATAAGTGCATGAGTCATACAATATTAGAATACGCAATATAAATTAACTATGCAAATGAGGAGTCATAGAGAGCCAAATATCAGATGCAGAGGATGAAATGCAATATACATTCCTTATGAGTAACACAAACAGCATTAGTCATACCATATGCTACGGATGTAATGCAACATGCAGTGTGAATAGAATGACCATGCTGGAATGTGAAGTCTGAATGATAGTACATAGTATCGCAGATTATGTGGTCCATCACAAGGGACTTCTATCCAAACCAGTCCCATACCTAAATTTGAATAGTCAGACTCAATGTGGTAAACTCTTAGTTTCGGGTTAGTCGATGTCCCAACTAAAATCCTAGCCATTATGAAGGTACACGTAACAATTAGTTGCGCACCATCAGCCCGAGTGGATAGTGAATGAATGAATATGCAACTCCTGCTCAATAAGTCCACATATCAGTATGGTTCATCTCTGGAATCATCACTGGGGTTTAGTACACTCCAAATGGAACTGCCCCTCTCCCAGCAGCACAGTCCAAGTGAGCGTAAGAAACCTCACTATCCGCCTGGCCAATAGTCTGCCAATATTTATCTGTCACGTTGATAGAAGACTCATTCACGAGCTGGTCAAAATTAGCCTTGTTATGCCCCTACCCTCGGGCAGCTAAGGCCACACCCCCTCCCAACCAACCACGACACAGTGAGAGACGCGACGTCCTGGTATTCGGCACTCGGGCGCTCATGTATCCACTCGGTCTCAACGTTGGGGCGTCTCCTGGCCACGAAGGTTTAGGGATTTTCACTTAGGGACATCTATGGTACCCGTATGCTAGAACTAAATATTTTTTGTGTCCCATCTAGCCATCTACGATATGCCTATGAAGGCTACAACCCTGATGTCACTAGGGCATACAGTAGTCACAATACACAATACAAGATGCATGAGTCATACAATCCAGTCATGCATCAATCCTGTGCATACCGCGCTCATATGAGATAACCTCCGCCTATCAGGGAGTCTTATAACAACATGCTCAATGACATATATAATGGTCAATCACATCTCATAACAAACATGTAGATGATGTGTATGGGTATGTATCATCCACCTCCCAGACACAATGGACAGATCAAATTTGTAAAATGTATGAGAGGTAGGCCCCACTATCAACAAACGGACAGATAGCGTTAGACGCTATTGTTTTTTAAAATTTATTTTGAGAAATCCTGGGTCAGCGCTTGCTAACCGAGTTCTTGAAAATCGGTGTGCGGCTGGAGCACCACACTATGCACGTGCAATACACATGTGGGTCCCAAGGTGATGTATATGACAAATCTGATCCGGCCATCCTTTTTCTCATCTTATTTAAAGCATTGAGTCCAAATTTGAAGCATATCCAGAGAACAGGTGGGCCCCACTTAAGGATTTAAGGGGCTGATCTGTCCGTTGGGCCACTTTCAGAGGGATCCACTAGCTAAAATTCGACGTGTACAGTCAATTTAGAGTCCTCAAGCTCTGTATAATGTTTTGAGCCAATCAGATGGTGAAAACCCTATGATCTTACATTCTGGACGTCTTTTAGGCCTTTTTAATGTGAACAGCTTGACTTTCTTGAATCCCTGGTATGTAAACTCTTCAATCTTAGTCCCCTGTAGTCCCATCCATTTCTTTGGTAATTCCTGAGCGTTAAATCTATGTTTTAACATCCTTTTCGGTCTAGGCTCTTAAATACACCTTGCATTACAAATACAATTAAATTGGGGCATTACACAGTATCATGTTCGTAAATACAGGTAATAACTGGGGTCTAATATGAAATATTTGACCCTCAACACAACCCCCAACCAACATTTTACTAGTCCCGAGCAAAGTATGCAAAATATAAGTTGAGAATTATAGGGCAATTTCTATGAACTCGAGTGATTTTTTGAAAATAAACTAGATGCTAGAATTTTAAGATTCATGAATGTTGGGCATTACTTGCTCTTGAACTCAAGTGCATGACAAACTTCATAATCAAATTCAAAGTATTAATCCATCAATCAGAAAAATTCTAAACATTGAGTTCCATGAGTGTATAGTGTAATCTTGGCATATCATCATTAAAATTCATTTCGCTAGTTCATGATACCCTTGGTAACCAACAAGAGCATTCATGACACCCAAAAACTAAACGTGCCTCATAAATCATTCTTTCATTCTTCCAGCTTTTGCCATTAATTTTTTTTTTTAAAATTAAGGGGGAGGGGAATAAAATCTTCACCTATAGGAAGCAAACCTATGGTGAAGAATAGTCACCTAACCCTTTCTAAATGTCATCCTTAGGGAATTGAACCTTCACCTATAGTGAGCAAACCAATGGTGAAGTCCATTTGCTCAATCCCTTCAATTTCCGCAGGTTGGTTCCTTTCATGCTCAGTGATTACTAAGTTACTCCCTTCATATCGAACTGAACCCTCAAGGTGTAAGTGAGATGTGATTAAAACTTTTAATCATAGATTTGCAATTCAAACTTAACTATGAAATCTAACAGATATTGAATCTAAGAGTCATAAATTACCAATATCACATATCTTGAAATTCTAAATTAAGGATATCCATCAAAATCACTTCAGATTCACAAGAAATCCCAGAAAATTTTTTTAAAAATTTTCACAATTTTTGCTCAAGACTAAGAAAACACTGATTAAGTAACTTAATCTCCCATCCTAAAATCTACATTGTCCTTAACGTAAAAGATATATGAGCATGCAATACACATGTGATAACAAAAGTAAATGAGAAGTGATGAGAAGATAGTACCTGGATAACAAATCGAAAGAGAATTTTTAAGAGATTACAGCATGAAAGATAATTAGCATGAGAGTGAAGATACGAAAGTAAACTATCCTAAAATAATGTAGGAAGAAAACTAACCTAAATGGCATAAAATCATCTAACCTAGAACAACATAAAGTAAACTACCCTAGTCCTATGAAAGTAGGGAAAAACTACTCAATCATACTGCAAGGGTCCTCTTCTGACCAGTATCTTGATAAGTTTCTCAGTAAGTTCCTTAACAGGATTATCTAAAAGCTTTTTTTGCAATAGGCTTGGGCGCCCTGGAGCATGACTTTCTAGAGAAACTTATGTACCTAGAGGTATCTAGAGTATATATGATTCACCTGTGACAGAAGAAGTTTCAACGTTAGTATCCCATGGTGAATCAGAGACTGAAAGTGCACCTATTACGTGCCCTGGTTTGTCAATTACGTTATATGTTGAGTCAGTCGGACGACAGCACCTAACAAGAAGATCAAGTCAAGCGTCTGCCTCATCTGGATGTGTGGAAGCTCACCAAAACGTAAATCATAGCCTCATATCCCATGTCCCAAAATACCAGGTGATTAAACCCTTAAAAAGAACTAGAACATCGTAGGGTTTATGTGTAAGAAAACTTTTTATCCAAAAGAAAATTTTCTAAGTTTTTCTTACACTGTCGATTATATCGATTCCCCTTTCGATATGATCGACCAGCTCTGTCGATGTCTTCTGTATATCAATCGATACAATCGAGTGAGGACAAAATGTGTCCAGCAATCAAAACAATCTTCTGGACGATTTATCGATATATCGACCTTCGAGTTGATATCATCGATATTAAAAAATCGATCATATCTGAAGTGGATCGATCGTATCGACAGACTGCTTTCGGCGCCCCTATTTTTCTAAAGAAAACTATCAATTGCTTCGATATATCGATGACTGTCCGATTCAATCTGAACTCAAATATCGATCATATCGGGAGTCAGTCGATCATATCGACTGTAGGGAATATGATCTCTCCAGCATGAATTTCATGTTGCTTTTAATGTTGATCGGGGTGCCTGTCGATAAATCGATATTCATATATCGATCATATCAAGACCAAGTTGATTGGATCGAGTTAGGACATAATTCGTCCAGCAAGCTTACATGTAAAATCTATACGATTTATCGATCCCATCGAAAGGTCGCCGATATAATCGATGTACAAATTCCTATGACATCGACTGGTTCCCCGATCATATCTGTGATCCTGAAATTCTTCAAGACTTCTCTCTTATTTTTCAACTGTCGATAGATCGAACCATCGCTCGATGGAATCGGAGTTTGAAATTCGATAACATCGATGCATGTCTCAATCCCATCGACCAGTCGGCAGAAGGTTTCCAAAAGTGAAATGACAATTAAGTTCTTATCATCGAGAGGTCGGCCGATACAGTTGAGAGTATACGCTCGATTATATCGACAACTGCTCGATGATATCGAACTCTGTCATAAATATGACCATTTATATCCGTTGGAACCTTTTTCCTATAAATAGAGAGAGTTGTCTTCATTGCTGATAGAGAAAGAAGAGAGTGCTTTAGAGTGTTTTAACCTTCCTATCATTTACCTAAGCCCTTTCTCTCGGAAAGTTCATCCTCCAATCCACCCTCATCAATGATATCTTATAGAGTGGATTGGGGAATGAACTTCTGCATTCAAGGATCCTTCAACTACTGCTTTAATGACATATCATTAAGCTGAGATGCCTTGAATGCATAGATGATGGGAACCTCTTTATCTTCCTTATACGAAAACCTTTAGAGAGTGGTAGTCCATCATAACCTTGACCCAACCTAAGCCTAGCATATATACATCTTCATGTTGCGGATCAAGGGAGCTGAAAACTCTTCATCAACAAGAAGAAGGTCTTCATCATTGTGCTAAAAGGGACTCATCAACTTATCTGTAAGTACTAAGAGTCCAGAGGACACTTGCGATCATTCCTTTTTAGGATTGGGTTTTAAGTGTTTCTCACCATTTGAAGTCCTCAAAGGAGGCCTCCGACGGGAGTGTACGTGCGGGGTGCATTGTGTGGACCCTTGCTCTGTGGAGAGCATAAATATCTGGTTAGGAGTACGCCGTAAAACTCCAGGGTTAGAGGTGAACCGAGTAGAAACCTCAGGGTGCGTTGTGTGGACCCTTGCTCTGTGGAGAGCATAAACATCTGGTTAGGAGTACGCCAGTAAAACTCCAGAGTTTGAGGTGAACCGAGTAGAAACCTTTGTAAAGATTGAAGGTGAACCTGATTTAAAACCTTAGGTTTGAGGTGAACCATAGGAAACCTCCTTAGTGAAATTCGGTCACTCAAGGGTTGAGTGTGGAAGCTGGGAGTGGAGTAGACAAGTCGTTGAACCACTATAAAATGACTGTGTTTGAGTTTGATATTATCTTTTATTTATGTGATTGCCTTGCATGTCTTTATATATAATCACATCCTATGCACACACAGTCATATCCATCGCAATCTCATCTATACATTGTTTATTTTTTTAAATAGTTTGTGATTGGATCCTCTATCAGGCTTGGAAGCCAGTAGAGTTAAGGTTGAGTAATCCTAATCAATACTCTATGATAGGATTAGTGTGATAAGGATCTTTAATAATTTATAAAAATTTTAAAAAGTCTGATTCACCCCCCTCTAGGATATACTGACTTATTCCTACTTCAACTAAAGCGGTCTTCACTGCAATTTCAGAGACTACAAGTAAATAAAGTTTAGAAAACTTATCAGGAAGTGATATAGTCTCAACATATTCCGAAGTATCAGATTTCGATTCCATTATTAGCTCCTCCTCCTTTAATGGTAGACATTGAGGATATGGGGAGGGACGAGCTTCAGAGTAAGGGGTATCTTGGTCTGTGACAACTACCGAGATGTCATCTTGTAAGGCATTCACTATGTCTCTTATCATGGGATCGTTTGAATCTGCAAAGTGTGTCAAGCAATCATCTAAAGAGTTAAAAAATTCATCTGAGAGTGATTCATTCTTCACATTAAAGTTTGTGATGATCTACCAAAGGAATCCATCATCCTTGAAAGTGGACGGATGTACGCTCTCTTGCTCTAGTCTTGCACAAACAGATTGAAAATCAATAGGGGAAGCATCGATGTGATCACTTTTTTCATTAATACTATTTAATTGAGGCATTGAATTGTCAAACGTGTACAGCTCAGATGGTGGCCTCAACTTAGTGGTTTCAAATTTCAGGGTCATGGGGAGCAACTCATCTTTCTCCCAAATCACATCATCATTCAATTCAGAGGAGTGGTTCAAACATGTTTCACAAGAGTTAGAAGGGTCGGTTGTAAGGGGCTCATCCTTCAGCTTTAAATCAGACATATCAGGTGAGGGGAGTGGCTCATTATGACCGACCACATCGTGTATGTCTTGATCATTGACCTGGACCAAACTTGAGATTGATTCTAGGAGAATTTGGGCTACATGTTCATGATCATCATCCCAATACGCATCATCGTCTAATTCCGTGCAGTACATACTTGGGATGGGATCGCTTTCTTCACATTCTACACCTAAATTCGGTTGAGGTTTGAATAAACTAACCTCTACCTCATTATTGAGATCCTATATGTCATGTGAGAAAGGTGTGTCATCATCACTGTATTTGAAAGATACCCACATCTCTTGACCATTCCTTTGAACCGTCATCGAGATTGACTCATCAGGAAAGTGAACCATATGCTCATTAACGTAATTCAACTCTTCATTCCAAATTTCAGAGTTTTTTAAAAGCGAGTGAGGATCACTTTCCTCGCATTGTATTTCTGGATTGGGTTGTAGCTGAGACGAACTAGCTTCCATTATCTCATCATAAGTAGGAAATCCAAAGGAATAATCAAGAGGATCAACAGATTACGGTTGGGATAAATTAGTCTCCATAAGCCTATCAAGGTGTGATTTAAGTGCTTCTATTAATTTCCTCATGTCAGTAACATAATCTGTGTAACTCAGAAATGACTCCTCTTGGATCATTTCTGGTGGATATTCAAAAGTAGTTGATTTACGAGGATTTTTACCATGATGTTTTACTGACTCAACTTCAAAATATTTATGTTTCCACTGATCATAATCATATGGGTCATTGGTCGGGAGTTGATACTCATCATCATTACAATACTCATGTACTATTTTCTTAACTCATAAAATGCAATTATTTTCCCGCAGATAATCACCGAAGGACTTCTTAATTGGTGGAGCATCATATTCCAATTGGTTTTTGAAGATATTTTCAGAAAAATTGTGAATCATAGGCTATTTCCCATAAGCTATCTTAGCATATTGATGTGCCCACTCATTCATATACATGGTGAAACCTTAACTCTGAATCTAATCCTAAGAAAAATAAAAGAAAGGATCCTACAACAATATGGAAAGTAAGAGGAGAAGTTAGAAAGATGTTACCACATTAGAAGCTCCTATGTTAAGATCCTGTAAAAGAAAATAAAGAAATTAGTTTCTAAAACTAAAAATTCTTAAGTTAGAAAATAATGTTAGTTTCTAAAATTAAAAGAACTCCTAGAATAAATTCTAAAAAAATAAAACCTAATGTAAAAATAGAAAAAGTTGAAAAATTAGACAGATGTTACCAAATTAGATGGTCTATGTCAGGCTCCTACAAAATAGAAAACATGTTAGTTTCTAAAATCAGAAAAACTAAAACTAAAGTTAGAAAAATCCTAATCTTAAACTAATCCTAGGACCAGTTAATTTCAGAAATACATAACTGTCAATCCCCAGCAACGGCGCTAAAAACTGGTTCACTCCCCAAGTGCAGGGTTGTGATGTAGTAATAAACTCGGTGAGACTGAGGTCAAATCCCAAGGGACTAGAACCTGTACGTAATTTGAAACTAACTAGAACTAGAACTAGAATGAGATTAAATCTAAATTGAGGAATAATGGTGGACAAATTATCTAAAACTTAAAGAATTCAGGGAAAGGAAATTAGGGATTCAGAGGATCCACTTGTAGAGATCAGGGAGATCTTATGCCTGCATCAAAAACTCAACTGGACTTAAAGTCCATCATCATCTAGTTGAAGGGTGTAACCATGAAAATTAAACTAAACTTCCTTTGATATAGTTTTAAAGAGATGAAATATGAATTAGAATGGATTCCATCACTAAACCATGCCCAGGGGACAAAGTAAACAATAGAATTAAACTAATTATCAACTACTCAAGAATGTATGAAGATTAGGAAGGGTATTGTCATCCAACCATGCCCTAAAGACGATGGTGAACAACAGGGCTTCCAGACGTCATATGAAATAGCGGTGAAGACCGCTTAAGTTGAAGTAGGAATATGTCAATATGTCCTAGAGGGGGGTGAATAGGACTTTTTAAAGATTTATAAGTTATTTTTCAATCCTATCACACTAATCCTATCACAGAGTACAAATTAGGATTACTCAAAAATTAACTCTACTGGCTTCCAAGCCTGATAGAGGATCCAATCATAACTACTTGTAAGATAAATAAATTTATGAATCAGATTGTGATGGATATGACTGTGTGCATAAGATGTGATTTCAGATAATCATATATAAAGGCATGTAAGACAATCACATAAATGAAAGACAATATCAATCTCAAACACAGTCATTTTATAGTGGTTCAACTACTTATCTACTCCACTCCCGGCTTCCACACTCAACCCTTGAGTGACCAGATTTCACTAAGGAGGTTTCTCATGATTCACCTCAAACCTAAGGTTTTAAATCAGGTTCACCTTCAACCTTTACAGATGTTTCTACTCGGTTCACCTCAAACCCTGGAGTTTTACTAGCGTATTCCTAACCAGATGTTTATGCCCACACAAGGCAAGGGTCCACACAACGCACCCGGAGGTTTCTACTGGTTCACCTCTAACCCCGGAGTTTTACTGGCGTACTCCTAACCATATGTTTATGCTCTCCATAGAGCAAGGGTCCACACAACACACGCCGCACGTACACTCCCGTCGGAGGCCTCCTTCGAGGACTTCAAAGGGTGAGTAACACTTAAAATCCAATCCTAGAAAGGAATGATCATAAGTATTCTCTGGACTCTAGATACTTACAGATAAGTTGATGAGTCTCATTCAGCGCAGTGTTGAAGATCTCCTCCTTGATATTGAAGGGTCTTCAGCTTCCTTGATCCGTACCCAAAAGATATGCCGATACTAGGCTTTAGGTTGGGTCAAGGTTATGATGGAATACCACTCTCTAAAGATTGTCGTATAAGGAATATAGAGTGGTTTCAATCATCTATGCATTCGAGGCATCCCAGCTTAATGATTTGTCATTAAGATAGTAGTTGGAGGATCCTTGAATGTGAAAGTTCATTCCTCAATCCACTCTATGAGATATCAATGATGAGGGTGGATTGGAGGATGAACTTCCTGAGAGAAAAGGCTTAGGTAAATGATAGGAAGGTTAAAACTCTCAAAAGCACTCTCTTCTTTCTCTACCAGCAATAAAGACTAATCTCTCTATGTATAGGCAAGAGTTTTCAATGGATATAAACGGTCATATTTATGACAGAGTTCGATATCATCAAGCATTCATTGATATGATCGAGTGTATACTCTCGATTGTATCAGCAGACCTCTCGATGATACAAACTCAATTGTCATTTCACTTTTGGAAACCTTTCGCCAACTAGTCGATGGGATCGAGACACACATCGATGTTATCGGATTTCAAACTCCGATTCCATCGAGCGATGGATCGATCTATCGACAGGTGAAAATAAGAGAGAAGCCTTGAAGAATTTTAGGTTTTACAGATATGATCGGGGAACATTCGATGTCATTAGAATATGTACATCGATCATATCGGAGACCTTGTCGATGGGATCGATAAATCGTATAGATTTATCTATAAGCTTGCTGGACGATTTATGTCCAGACTCGATCCAATCGACAAGGTCTCAATATGATCGATATATGAATATCGATTTATCAACTGGCACCCCGATCAACATTAAAAATAACCAGAAATTCATTTTGGTGCAATCATGCGCCCACAATCGATATGATAGACTGACTTCCGATATAATCGATATTTGAGTTCAGATTGAATCGGACAGTCATCGATATATCGACGCTTATGTTAGTTTTCTTTAGAAAAATAGGGGCGTCGAAAAACAGTCTGTTGATAGTATCGATCCTCTTCCGATAGGATCGATGTTCGAATATCGATGATATCCACTCACCAGTCGATATATCGATAAAACGTCCAGATAATTTGTTTGATTGCTGGACGCTTTTTGTCCTCACTCGATTGTATCGATTTGAGATGCCGATGACATCGACAGAGCTGGTCAATCATATCGATAGGGGAATCGATATAATCGACAGTGTAAGAAAAACTTTAAAGATTTTCCTTTTTGATAAAAAGTTTTCTTATACAAAAATCCTAAGATGTTCTAGTTCTTTTTAAGGGTTTTAATCACCTGGTGTTTTGGGACATGGGATGTGAGGCTATGATTTACCTATGGTGAGCTTCCACACATCCAGTTGAGGCAGACGCTTGACTTGATCTTCCTGTTAGGCGCTGTTGTCCGACTGTCTCAACTTACAACGCAATTGACAAACCAGGGCACGTAGTAGGTGCACTTTCAATCTCCCCCTTTGTCAATTACGTGATAAAATACCTAAAATACCCTAGGAACATATCTAGACAGATACATCCTAAATTATGTGTACATGTATTAAGATAATTTTACAAATTCTAAACACCCATGTACACACCCAATATGTTTTCCCCCTTACTTCAAAAACCCCCCCTTTCTTGTTGTGGCTGTTCCCCCTAACACCTGCAACACAAAATATACAATTTTCACTCGGGGTGTTTGAATTGTTCTCCCCCTTTTTGTCAGTCATTGGCAAAGGCAAAAGACGTGATATTGACTGAAGATTGAAGCTTATGGGAGAACTACAGAGAGATGCATCAGTGATAAAACATTATGAAAGCAATAACAGATAAGATAGTCATTTAACATCTCATACATTGCAATAATTCACCAGATAAACCAAGATGGCAATAAAGATATATAAGTAAAAACAGCACATGTCATGCAAAACTATAGATGCACTGAGATAAGATAGAGAAAAAACAGTTAATAAGAATCTATCACAAGAAATCCGTACGGGGTATATTCAAACCAAAGAGAAACAACCATGGCAAGGACTGTAATTCATCACACCCATAAATGTGATCACGGGCATTCAAAAAGATTAGGCCCGGAGCATTTCAAAAGGACTTCAGGGATGTGATGGATGTGTATCCTGAGCACGCTTATGGAGCAGATAGACGTTTCGGAACTCGTTTAGTTGCACGTTAAAGGATCATCAGTCGCTGTTAAACTTCAGAAAGATAGGCTTCGCAGTCATTTAGTTTCTTTAAAATGTGAGCTTGTTCATTCAGAAGATCTTGTATGCTGTCTCGCACAGGGATATCAGAGTCAGAGTTTTGCACCAATCTGCTACTGACAGGAATTGAACCAGTTCTTCCACCACAAAATACATTTTCAAAGATGTTTAGTTTATGTATGTCTTCAAAGTTGAACCACGCACAAGGATGAGGAAGATCATAAGTCAGTGGTAGTCCGAATTGATGTGAAACGTAGATAGAAGACATGGAAATGGTAGTGTAGTGATGGATGCTTCTGTAAGCACATGGATCAGCTGTTGTACAATTAGAGTGGGTAGGCATATTGAAATTCTTAGATGAATTTCATATAGAATGTTAAGAATGTACGGTGAGAGTTTGTTGCCGGAGATTTCACAGGGATAAACATTAGTGCTGAAAATACTGTGAAGAATCCTATAGGTAGGATCAAGGTACTTGATGTGGAGAATATTTTTAGCATTCCTGGAAATTGTGGCACCATTGCACAAAGCACGAGTAACTTCCCCCCATACACCGAGACCATTCATGTTGCGATCAGTTACAGATATTCCAGTAAATCCGATGTCAACTAGCCTACTTATCAGTTTGGGCGTGATATATTCAACTCGATTGACGACCACAACTGAGATGATTGGAGGATTGTTATCAACATTGAAGATTAAGCTAATAAGATGATGTACCAGATTATGTTGAAACGTTCCACCAAGATTCACAACATTTTCTCATCCAATCTGTTTTAGAAGATCGATGATTCTTAAGGGTTAAATGCTCTTTTTATGAACCATTCGCTCCGCCACAAGGTTTAAGTTGAATAAAGAAGGAGAGGTGGTTGCATCATGCTTACCTTTCTTCTTTTCAGTTGATGCACGCTGTGGATGGAACAATCCTTTCTCTTTTTCCATCTTGGGGAGATGAAATGTCTAGGTCTGAGAGCACCAGATGCACCTCTCCTTTTGATCTTCTGATTCTCACCAAGCAGCTACAATCTATCCCTTTGATCATATTCTCTGATTCAAAATGTTGATTTCTAATTTCAAGCTCTAGGGAAGAACAACTGTCCCGACGTTTCAACTATCCAGAGATTCATCGATTCTATCGATTCTCAGTCGATGTGATCGACATTCTCAAGTGACCTATCGACACTTATATCGAAGGTGGATCTTTTCGAGTTTTTCTTCAGTCTAACGATTGTTCTTATACAGAATAGTATCTTAATGAAGTTCGTAGCAGAGAGTATCAGCAAAATTTTGTATATCATCTGTACATTAAAAAGTATAAACATTTAGATATTTATGTGCAAAAAGTGAGGTGAGATGCCTCAGATTATTTCTTGAAAGCTCAGAAAAATTGCATCATTTCAACAAATAGCCAGGTTTTGATGCATAACCTAGACTAATTTCTTCTTTCTCAGTGTTTCTTAATATCACTCCTTCCTTTTCCTACAATAATGTAGCAGTGGTTATTTGTGTGAAGACCTTTCATAATTGATTTTCCTGATTCATCTAGAATCTCGCATTCTTCTTTGTTGAAATTTACCACATGCCCATTATCGCAAATTTGAGAGATGCTCAGTAAGTTATGTACCAATCCTTTTATGTAAAAAGCATTCTCATTCTTAAACAGAATAATTCCTTCTATAATTCCCTGACCAATTACTTTAGCAGTGGTTCCATCTCCGTAGGTGACTATCCCTTTGTGAAGATCCTTATACTTTAAAAGGAGAGACTTGTCACCTGTGACGTGTCTAGAGCAACCACTGTCCAGGTACCATTTAGCCATATTGCCTGATAAATGATCTGATTGAGTAACAAGGCAATTTGTCTTTTCCTTAATCACCCACTTTGTGATAGGAGTTTTACTTGTGGTAGATTTTTTCTTCTTATTTGATTTGTCCACATGACTTAACTGCTCCTTCATCCTGTCAACTATCTCAAGTGGTGATGATTGTATACTTCTTTTATTTAGCTCATAAACTGACTCCTCATTTTTGTAATGAGCTGGGATAGGTTTGGTGTTACTACTGGATGCAACAGATTTTTCAAATAGTTGTGCATCAGTTTTTGTTCTAGCCTTTCCATAACCTAATCCCTTTTTGTCCTCTCCATATTTTCCCATTCCTAACAGTTTTTCTAATTTCTCACCACTCTGGAAAAATTTACAATTTATTTTGGCAATTTTTCTAGATTCTTCTAGATCATTTTGAAGTGTATAATTCTTATTCTGAAGAATCAAGTTTTCCTCATTTAGTTTTTTGACTTGTTCCTTTAATTTCTCTGACTCAAATTTCAATGAATTGTTAGTTCTTTTAAGTCTATCATTGTCTAAGTGGCATTGCTGCAAATCAATGATTAGATGAGTATTAAAATTTAAAGCTTTATCCAGATCTATTTGCAGCATTTCCTTCTTGTTTTCAACTATTCCAAGTCTCTTGACAATATTAACGCTATGGATGTAAAGTTGATTATAAACGTTTTGTAATTCATTTTGCTCTTTATCTTTTTATTCTTCAATTTCCTCATTGTCAGATGAAAATGATTCAGTAGCTTGTTGTTCTTTCTCAAATTCAGTTGGAATGATCGAAGTAGTGGAAACCATAAGTATTTTTAAGGATTTTTTATCTCCATCACTTTCTGAGTCACTATTTTCTGATTTTGACTCTTCCGTATCATCCCATGTGGCAGCCATTGCCTTGCCCTTAGTTATTGTGTTTGGGCATTCAGTAGATAGTTGTTCATACTCATGACAGGTATAACATTGTGGTTCTCTGGTCTGTTTACCAAATTTGCCTGCAGAAGGTTTGTAGTTCACCTTTCTTCTTCTAGAAGGATGGCCACGATTCTTCTGAAAGAATCTTCTGAATCTTTATGCCAGCAGAGCCACTTCCTTATCTTCATCTTCTTTTTCACTCTCACAGTCCTCATGTTTTGATTTCTTAGAGGTTTTTAGGACAGTGTTTTTGAATTTTTGGGGTTGTGTGAAGTGTAGTTCAAAAGTTTATAGGGAACCTACTAGTTCTTCTACTTTCATCTCATCAATATTCCTACACTCCTCAATTGTTGTTACCTTGGGATTGAAGCGTTCTGGTAAGGATCTTAAGATTTTTCTACATATTTTAGGTGCCGGAACCTTCTCTCCCAATCCACCCATGGAGTTACAAATGATGTTCAATTTTGTGAAAAATTTCATAAATGTCTCATGCTCTTCCATCCTGAGATTTTCAAACTGTGAAGTTAAGAGTTGTAGTTTAGACCTCTTCAGAGTGCGTGTGCCTTCATGGGTCGTTTCTAGTAAATCCCATGCTTCCTTGGATGTCCCACATATACTTATTTGATTGAATATATCTTGGGACACGACACAGTAGATGACGTTCATTGCTTTTGCTTCAGCATTTCGCTGTTCTTTGTCAAACGTCGTCCACTTCTCATTAGGTTTGGGTTTAGTGATTGTGGTTTCATTTTCAAGTACAATTTGTTCGGATGGTACCACGTATCCTTTTTCAACTGCATCCCAAACTTCATGATCCAAAGATCTCAGGAAGTAGTGCATTCTACCCTTCCAGTAAGCATAATTTGATCCATCAAATACTGGAGGTCTAGTGACAGATGAGCCCTCTCCTTTAGCCATATTTCTACTTCAGTCAAGATCACTCTCTAGGTGGTGAAACCCTTAAAGAGAGACCCGCTTTGATACCAATTAAAATAGCAGTGAAGACCGCTTAAGTTGAAGTAGGAATATATCAATATGTCCTAGAGGGGGGTGAATAGGACTTTTTAAATATTATAAGTTATTTTTCAATCCTATCACACTAATCCTATCACAGAGTATAAATTAGGATTACTCAAAAATTAACTCTACTGGCTTCCAAGCCTGATAGAGGATCCAATCACAACTACTTGTAAGATAAACAAATTTATGAATCAGATTGTGATGGATATGACTGTGTGTGCATAAGATGTGATTTCAGATAATTATATATAAAGGCATGTAAGACAATCACATAAATGAAAGACAATATCAATCTCAAACATAGTCATTTTATAGTAGTTCAACTACTTGTCTACTCCACTCCCGACTTCCACACTCAACCCTTGAGTGACCAGATTTCACTAAGGAGGTTTCCCATGGTTCACCTCAAACCTAAGGTTTTAAATCAGGTTCACCTTCAACCTTTACAGAGGTTTCTACTCGGTTCACCTCAAACCCTGGAGTTGCTGGTGTACTCCTAACCAGATGTTTATGCCCACACAGGGCAAGGGTCCACATAACGCATCCGGAGGTTTTTACTCGGTTCACCTCTAACCCTGGAGTTTTGCTGGCGTACTCCTAATCAGATGTTTATGCTCTCCAAAGAGTAAGGGTCCACACAACGCACCCCGCACGTACACTCCCATCGGAGGCCTCCTTCAAGGACTTCAAAGGGTGAGCAACACTTAAAACCCAATCCTATAAAGGAATGATCACAAGTGCCCTCTGGACTCTAGATACTTACAGATAAGTTGATGAGTCTCATTCAGCGTAGTGTTGAAGATCTCCTCCTTGATGTTGAAGGGTCTTCAGCTCCCTTGATCCGTACCCAAAAGATATACCGATATTAGGCTTTAGGTTGGGTCAATGTTATGATGGAATACCACTCTCTAAAGATTGTCCTATAAGGAATATAGAGTGGTTGTAATCATCTATGCATTCAAAGCATCCCAGCTTAATGATTTGTCATTAAGATAGTAGCTGGAGGATCCTTGAATGCGGAAGTTCATTCCCCAATCCACTCTATGAGATATCAACGATGAGGGTGGATTGGAGGATGAACTTCCTGAGAGAAAGGGCTTAGGTTAATGATAGGAAGGTTAAAACTCTCAAAAGTACTCTCTTCTTTCTCTACCAGTAATAAAGACTAATCTCTCTATATATAGGCAAAAGGTTCCAACGGATATAAATGGTCATTTTTATGACAGAGTTCGATATCATCGAGCATTCGTCGATATGATCGAGCGTATACTCTCGATTATATTGGCAGACCTCTCGATGATACAAACTCAATTGTCATTTCACTTTTGGAAACCTTTCGCCAACCGGTTGATGGGATCGAGACACACATCGATGTTATCAGATTTTGAACTCCGATTCCATCGAGCAATAGATCGATCTATCGATAGGTGAAAATAAGAGAGAAGCCTTGAAGAATTTCAGGTTCTACAGATATGATCGGGGAATAGTCGATGTCATCAAAATTTGTACATCGATCATATCAGAGACCTTGTCGATGGGATCGATAAATCATATAGATTTATCTATAAGCTTGCTTGACGATTTATGTCTAGACTCGATCCAATCGACGAGGTATCGATATGATCGATATATGAATATCGATTTATCGACTGGCACCCCGATCAATATTAAAAACAACCAGAAATTCATCTGGTGAAATCATGTGCCCACAATCGATATGATCGACTAACTTCCGATATGATCGATATTTGAGTTCAGATTGAATCGGACAGTCATTGATATATCGACGCTTATGTTAGTTTTCTTTAGAAAAACAGGGTCGTCAAAAAATAGTCTGTCGATAGTATCGATCCTCTTCCGATAGGATCGATGTTCGAATATCGATAATATCGACTCACCAGTCGATATATCGATAAATCGTCCAGATGATTTGTTTGATTGCTGGACGCTTTTTGTCCTCACTCGATTGTATCGATTTGAGATGCCGAGGACATCGACAGAGCTGGTCAATCATATCGATAGGGGAATCGATATAATCGACAGTGTAAGAAAAACTTTAAAGATTTTTCTTTTTGATAAAAAGTTTTCTTATACAAAAACCCCAAGATGTTCTAGTTCTTTTTAAGGGTTTTAATCACCTGGTGTTTTGGGACATGGGATGTGAGGCTATGATTTACCTATGGTGAGCTTCCACACATCCAGTTGAGGCAGACGCTTGACTTGATCTTCCTGTTAGGCGCTGTTGTCCAACTGTCTCAACTTACAACGCAATTGACAAACCAGGGCACGTAGTAGGTGCACTTTCATCATAAACATAAAAAGGAAAGGAATATGCTCAAAAACATTACAGACCCATTGTAATTTTAGTCACAATGGACCATTAAAGACTAAAAACATTCCCTTAATAATCAAACTAAAATCAAATTCAGTTCATAAATTAAATTAAAGGCATAAAATAGAGCCTCCCATCTCACTACAAGCTTCACCTCTTAGCCCTAGCTAAGAGGCTTAGCCACACATAAATATGATGAACCTAAGTATCTTAAAGGAAAAATAATAAAATGGAAAAAATAGAATAGAAAAAGAACTAAGAAAAATCTCTCTTCTGCTTTATGTTCTCCCCTTAGAATCCCTGTAAATTAAATGTCTCTCTCTCTTTCTTCTCTTTCTTTTATAGCAAGGAAGGGTCGGTGGAGAAAATCTCCCCAACAATAGTCGGTGAAATCTCCTTATCACAGGAGGTATGCATGGACCCTTTTTACGCAGTCAAACCGAATGGAAGAAAGAGAGATGGATCAGCATCAATCCGATCTAGAATGTTGAATCCGGCATACCTCATCCAGCAGTTAAATGTATGGATGGTTTTAGATCATCAAATGATGGTCCTGGCCCACTGATCTACAGCCAGTACACTCTCGCGAGTTAGTCTTTATGCAACGAGAAAAGAAACAGAATCAGTGGACTTTTCTTCTCACAGAGCAAAGTCGGTGCAGGCATTTTACATGTGCAACAGAGCTTACACTGAACGTTAGTGGCCCTACTTCTTGATGTCAGAGGTGAAATCTAGTCTGTCCATTGGATTCACATCGAAAAAGCATTCAGACCTGATCAGTTTTGTGTTAAAACCGTGGTGGCCCACAGTTTATTTCGTTACACCGTTTATTCTGTGTTTTGGAATATTAACAGCCGCCTACACTTCATTTTGCGATTCCAACACCTAGGCCATATTTATAGGGCCCTTTTAAGCCTGATGGACGGTTCCGATTATCTGGATCATGGTCCATAGAGGCCCATATGAATGGACCGCAACCTCTGTTGTGAAACAAAGTCAACGCACGTC
This sequence comes from Magnolia kwangsiensis, assembly GCA_037074715.1. Classification (NCBI taxonomy): domain Eukaryota; kingdom Viridiplantae; phylum Streptophyta; class Magnoliopsida; order Magnoliales; family Magnoliaceae; genus Magnolia; species Magnolia kwangsiensis. Next base: position 124,999,052 of record CM073574.1, on the reverse strand, counting down.
GACTCTGTTATTTGTGTTGGCCCACTTACTGAATCCAAATTGAAAATCCACTTTGTCCATTGGTTTCAAGACGAGAAACCATCCGGGAATGAGTGTTTTGGAAGTTAATTCGGTGTGGTCGGTGTGGTCCACACAATATTTTACTCCATCGTTCAACCTATGTTTAATGGATGAAAACACACAAATGCTTGCATGGGGACAAACGATCACCGTGGTTATGGTCGTACCCACCTCCCATACACAATGGACGGATCAGATATGTAAAATGTATGAGGGGTAGGCCCCAATATCAACAAACAGACAGACAGCGTTAAACGCTATTGTTTTTTAAAATTTCTTTTAAGAAATCCTCGGTCAGCGCTTGCTAACCGAGTTCTTGAAAACCAGTGCGCAGCTGGAGCACCACACTATGCACGTGCAATGCACATGTGGGTCCCAAGGTGATGTATATGACAAATCTGATCCAGCCATCCTTTTTCTCATCTTATTTAAGGCGTTGAATCCAAATTTGAAGCATATCCAGAGATCAGGTGGGCCCCACTTAAGGATTTAAGGGGCTGATCTGTCTGTTGGGCCACTTTCAAAGGGATCCACTAGCTGAAATTCGACATGTATGGTCAATTTAGAGTTCTCAGGCTCTGTATAAAGTTTTGAGTCGATCAGATGGTGGGAACCCTATGATCTTGCATAAAAGATGTCTTTTAGGCCTCTTTAATGTGAACGACTTGACTTTCTCGGATCTTTGGCATGTAAACTCTTCAATCTCAGTCCCCTGTAGTCCCGTCCACTGCTTTGGTGATTCCTGAGCATTAAATCCATGCTTTTAACATCCTTTTCGATCTAGGCTCATAAATACACCTTGCATCACAAATACGATTAAATTGGGCCATTACACAGTATCATGTTCCTAAATACAGGTAATAAATGGGGTCTAATATGCTATATTTAACCCTTAACATGTGTTTACCATGTATGGACACTACTGCTTAGATCTAAGGTACCACTTACCAATGTAAAACCCGTCTCAACCATGGTACCACGATCCACTAAGACTCATGAGCTGAGTATTTTGGAATGGGACACTGTGGTCGAGCTGTCGGCATACGCTGGGGTGATGAGCCTCCTCGTAGTGACCAATGAGTAACCCAAACTTGTGAGTTAAATATGTAGGTGTATGGGACACTGTATTCAAGCTGTCGGCATATGTTCAGGTGACGAGCCTCCCATAGTGACCTCGAGTATAAATTAGGCCTACGCTGAGGTAACGAGCCTCCCCGTAGCGACCTAGAGTGTAAACTCTTGAATTTTTCTATCCACTGTTTCATCAGGGGTGATGCCCTACAACTTGCCTATCGCATGTGATTAGCTAGGTTTAATGGCCTTAGATGGATCCTTGCTTGGGTAAATGATAAAAAGGGAGGTACCTTAGCTTCCCGAATCTGCTGTATGAATAAACCTAATAAATTACTTGGCTAACATGACCATGCACCGCATTGCATGTACTTTGGCAAGGAAGCACACTTTTAGGGAGTTTGCCATGCGCGATCGTTAGATGAAATCGTTGAGGGAGTGCAGGCAAGGGCATGCATCATAACAACATACCATTCCTACATTAATAAGAGTACTTAGGATATAATTGTTGTACTGCTTTATCATTGCTATTTAACTGAATTGATAACATGTTAACCTTTGCCTTATGGTACCACTTAGTTGATCACTCACACTCACTCTGGGATGGTGTTTTAAAACACCAATTAGACTCTAATTTAGATGCAGATTATGGCAAGGCTTTCGCAACGGAGCCAGATTTCATTGACGATGAGGAGTTCTTCTACGTTTAGCTCTCAGGTGGGTCTGTGTAGACCTAGAGCTGCGTCGCTGGGATTACAGGGATATGGGACTATTCAAACATTTACATTTTGATATTTTGTATATTTTGAAACAAATTATGTATTTATTCAGCCTGGTAACACGTTTATACTCTAGAGGTTTTGAAACACATATATGCTTTATATATTTAACTCAGTCTTCTACTTGCTTATTTACTTTAACTCTGAAGTATGATATGCTGATTCAGTGTAATCTTACTCATTTTTAATGTACTAATATGGACAACATTTAAACATCATTATCTATATTGCATAAGTGATGCGTTGGAACTCGGGAGTTGAGTTTTGCTCGACCCTCAATTTTTACGACGTTCCAAGTTGATATCAAAGCATGATTTGGATTAAACCTAACCTGAGTTATGGTAACACGATACATACTGACGTACTTTGACTTAGGAGGGGGCGATAAAATGTAGAAACGGTCATAGGATCCCAATTTCACCAACGGGCAAATGTGATCGTTGAATATAGCCCATACGCAACCGAGACCATGTAAAATGATCTTAATTCCTTCTTAGGCCATCAAATGACGGGTTTAAACTATTACCCAATAAATCTCAAACTTAAAACATGCCAAAAGGTGTGAATATGGGCGAAATGGGACATGAAAACACATCTCACGGGCATAGGAGCCCAAACTGCAAAATACAGTGGGACCCAGGGGTTCCCCCGCGTGTTTCTGGCACCTCGAGATGGGGGTGGCCACTGCCTCAGGGTGGAGGCACCCCCCACAATCCAATGGACCGTGGCGGCACTGCCCTAACTGCGACGCATTGTGCCCATCTCCAGCAGGCCACGGTAAGCCCGTGGGTCCAACAGCCTGCCACCCTTCATACGTGCATATGGGCTCCCCACATGTGGAACCACTCTATTTCCTCCCCTTTGCTTCATTTCTCCCCATTCCAAGCTCCCAAACCCTCTAAACCTCTGTAAAATCTAAATTTTTTTCTTCCAAATCTCCCTCTCATACACACCAAGCTTCATCTTCTTCCATATCTTCCATCCCCCTCCACCATTTCCCTTAAACCCATCTTATACAACTCCCCATCTTCCCTATTTCCTACCTATTTGAGCACAAAGCCTACAAATTTGTGTCTCATAACTCTCAAACTTCCCAAATCCACCCTATTCTTAAGCTTTCCAACTCCATGGCTCTTTTTGAGCTTGTCACTGCCATATTTTCCATTTCAACACTCCTTTCCCTTATGGGAAAGAGAAGGGAGGCCCCGGATGAGGCCGGGCCTAGCCGTCCGACCCACTCAAGGAAATAAATAAGCATCGTGGCTACTACAAGCACCGAGCAAGAGCGAAGTATCCCCAAATCCCGCTCTAAAGATCTCTACCACCAGGCATTAGACTTGGTAAGTTTTGTGGCCATAAAGTTGTGTTTGAAGTATATGTTGACGAAAGGCTATTTGGGCTGTATCCGGTGATGAACCTCTTGTTGGACTCTGGGTGTGGTCCCATATTTGAAGGCAAGTCTCATGCACGTGAAAGCATTGTCCGAGCCTTCTATGCCCACATATGGGATCCACTACTAGAGCTCCTACAGTTCACTATTCCCATGGGAAGGCGGGAAGCCATAGTTGATGTAGGTGTGATGGCCCGAATTATGGGAATTAAGCGTGGTGAGGTACATGCTAGCTCATCTCACTAGTGCGATAGATTTCCGCCCACTCCACATATTCATGTATAATGTGTATCCTAGGTGGAGCAACTGTACCAAACACACTCATCTGATGGGGGACTGCCTATACTAAGTTGGGCATGAAGATAAGCCGTGTCTACCTACGTTTTCCCTGCCATAGATAATTCAGACCACATGCTCTGTTAGGGGAGATACTTCACTCTCATTTGGCCAACTTATATGCAAGATTGCTCAAAATTTTGGCTACAGACTTAACATGGATGAGCTTGCGCTGATCCACTTCATTAATGACACTACGCTGAACAACATGGGAATTCACCCTCGACAACGTCAAGCCTGACTCGATGAGTTTGGGGGCGAGACAGAAAGTGAAGAGGATGAAAGTGGTGAAGAAGAGGGAGAAGACGAAATAGAGGAAGGAAGTGAGGAAGAAGAGGAGGAAGCCCAAGACTCTGATGGGGGATCTCCTACTGCTGCACATGAGCACTGCTATGATCGGGCCACCTTAGAAGCCCGCATGACATAAGTTGAAGAGAACCAGGCCGCCCTGAGATAGGAGGTCAAGGAGACCCAGGCTGAATTGGAGCAGAAGCTTGAAGAGAATCAGTCCTATATAAAATAGAAATTCAAGAAGATGTCTCGCACTCTGAAGACCCTCCTATGTTGTATGCAAGACAAGGGTTCTCCTCCACCATCACCAGAGTCGGGCGACTAGTCATATGTTGTAGTCGTCTTTGGGTTTTTCTTATTTTTTTTATTTTCTTTTGTGATAGCCTTGGTAGACTTGGTTGTGGGTGTGTTTAGTGTTTAAAGCTTTTGTTAGATTAGCTCACATGCAACTTCTGTCATAATCCATGTAAGACTACATCTCATGTATTATGACAATTTTGGTTAAATGAAATGCATGAAGCTTCTTTTGATTTAAAATGTGTAGAATGCTTGGAAAAAGATTGAGTGTTGTTATTCAAAATCTTATAACTGTTGCACCCTATGTTGTATATAGGGAATGCCTCCGAAAAACACTCAGAATATGATAGGTCTTGCACTTGGCAGATCGATTGACAGGGCACCTCCCCTAAGAGATAGCTAGACGGACCCCAGTTTGGGCCCGAATCACGAGACTATGCTGGATTCTCAACTAGCCACTAGCCCCACAAATGGACCAACACCTTTTGCACCACCGGTTCTAGAATAGAACCATGCATCTTTATTAACGCCACATGTACCACAATCAACTCCTTCTCCTAATAGGTTAGAACAAATGATATTTTTGATGCAGCAGCGACAACAGTTTTTGGCCACTATTATAGGGGACATTGCCCAGAACATGAATATGATCTTGCCTGCACCACTTGTGTAGCTTGCTAAAAACATGAATTTCAACGGTCTATTTGAACGCTTCCAGCACTTCCGACCTCCCACCTTTACGAGCACTCACAAGCCCGAGGAAGCCGAATACTAGCTAGATCGCATCTCTAAAATGCTGAAGCTGCTACAATATACTGAGGCAAAGCAGGTTGAGCTATTCACATATATGTTTGAGAAAGAGGCTAGTCTATGGTGGGACAACGTCCTACGAACAGTTCCTGTAGGACACGTTTGGACATGGGAAGTATTTGAGACCCGCTTCCATGGAAAGTACTTCCCCCTCACATACCGTAATGAAAAGGAAGATGAATTTCTTCACCTCCGAAAGGGAGGGATGACCTTGTCAGAATATGAGAAAAAATTTATAGAGCTAGCCAGATACACTCCTTTGATCCTAACAAATGAGCCGATGAAGATGCGATGTTTCTCAGATGGCTTGCGGCCCGATATCCGCACGAAGATGTGTTGTGATAACATTCTCAACTATGCTGAGCTAGTGAACATGTCCCTGTGAGCTGAGCAGGATGGAGACAGACTGTCTCATACACGTTTACCAGTAGGCCCGAGGCCTCGATCTGATTTGCCAAACCGACCGTTCTTCGGTAAGAGGCCACATGCAAATTTGCCTCCCAGGCTTATAGCTCCACCGACACAGCCTAGGTGATCAAATATGTGGAGCACCTACTGTAAGAGGATGAGTCATTTCGATACATATTATTTTACTAAGATGAGGGACAATGGTTTTACACCGTCTCAAAAGATCAGTCCCCCTACGTTCGGCACCACAAACACAGCCATTTTACTGACCACCTGCACCTCAAAATAAGCCGCCTTAATGACCTATGACAGTGCAACTGAATCGTCCTCAACATGCACATGTACATGCACTAGCAGCTGGTGTATCTTCTCATATTCAAAGTACACCTGTGTTTCTATAGGTGGACACCGAGTCCACTATCTCAATAATATCATGCGCAGCAGTCAAGTGACTAGTATTAAAAACTACTCTTATGATTGGGGTGAGACTTCTTATCGACACAAGGACCTTCTCAGACTCTACCAAGAGTTGTAAGGGTTGCTCGATAGACTTAAGAAGCAGAACAGTGCTTGTTGACTTGATTGTTGCCCCACTATGTCATTATGATGTCATTCTCGATATGGATTGGCTCACCGAGATGAAGGTACAGATCGATTGCGATACTAGATTGGTAACAACACATGGACCTGAGGGCATGACCTTTACTTTCCTAGTGCAGGTCAGTTGGCCCTATCGCATTAGTTGTTACACTTTCTTGTTGGAGAATGTTGATGATCCAACACTTGGGGACACCCCTGTAGTCCAAGATTTCATAGACATATTCAGGACGATACCTAGACTACCTCCTCGACGCGAGATCAACTTTACTATTGGTCTTGTGCCTGGTGCAAAACTCATTTCTTTAACGACGTATTGCATGTTTCCATGTTAAATAGAGGAATTGATGAGACAGATTGTTGATCTGTTGGATTCATGTTTCATACGGCCTAGTGTATCCCCTTGGGGAGCACCTGTATTGTTTGTAAAGAAGATAGACGGGTCGCTGCGATTATATATCGATTACCGCAGGTTGAACCAAGTGACAGTGAAGAACAAGTATCCCTTACCCAAGATAGATGATCTGTTTAACCAGTTGAAAGGGGTACAATATTTCTCTAAGATCGTAGTCAGGGTATCATCAGTTACGCGTCAGGGATGAAGACGTGCAGAAAACAGTATTCAGAACCAGTTTTGGGCACTATGAATTCCTTGTGATGTCATTCGAACTTACGAATGCACTGGCCGTGTTCAAGGACCCCATGACCGGGTGTTTCAGCCGTATCTATACCTGTTCATCATCATATTTATAGATAACATTTTGATATACTCTAGGAGCCAAAAGGATCACAAAGAGCACCTGCGAGCAGTCTTCGATACTCTCAGGAAGAATCAGTTGTTTGCTCAATACCAGAAATGTGACTCTGGAAGGAAGAAGTCAAGTTTCTGGGGCATGTGGTGTCCAAGAAAAGTATTTCCATGGACCTCGCCAAGGTGGTCGCGGTTCAGGACTGGGAGCAGCCTGGTTTGATTACAGAGTGAGGAGTTTCCTCGGACTTGCTGGCTACTATCGCCTCTTCATTAAATACTTTTCCAAGATAGCCAGATCGTTATCACAACTCACTCGAAAGGATCTTAAGTTCACCTAGAACGAGAAAGCAGAAGCATCTTTTTAGGAATTAAAGGACAAGCTGACATCCACACCTGTGCTAATATTTCTAGAGCAGGGGGTTAAGTACACTATCTATATTGATGCCTCTCGTATTGGTTTGGGATGTGTACTTATGCAAAAGGACAGAGTGATCACCTATACCTTGCGACAGTTGAGGAAACATGAGGAAAACTACCCCATGCATGACATGGAATTGGCAGCGGTCATTTTCGAATTAAAGCTCTGGAGGCATTACCTCTACGGAGAGGAGTTCGAGCTCTTTTGCGACCATAAGAGCTTCAAGTACATATTCACGCAGAGGGACCTGAATATGAGGCATCGGTAATGGATGGAAACCTTGAAAGACTTCAAGTTTGATATTTCCTACCATCCTGGTAAGGCTAAGCTTGTGGCTGATGCGTTGAGCCATAAGAAGACAACAGAATTTGCAGCTCTGCTAATGATAGAAGAATGGAATATGATAGAATTTGTGTGAGACTTTGAACAGAGGCTTACACTAGAGGAGCCGTTCAAGAGCGTTGCACATATCCATGTGCAGCCGCTTATTGATGACCCAATCATTGCGGCACAGAAAGAAGACAAACTGTTAGCGAAGATGAGAAGGCAAGCAAGTGACAGCGAAGACTCTGAATGGAGGGTTGGCTTAGATGGAGGTTTGAGATATCGCGGCCGCCTATGCGTCCCAAATCTCCATGACTTAAGAAAGGAGGTTCTGGAAGCCGGACATAATTCAAGATTGGTAATGCATCCGGGCAGTATAAAGATGTATAGAGATATGAAGCGTTCGTACTGGTGGGACAACATGAAGGCCCATATAGCAGATTTTGTATCCTGTTGTCTCACGTGCCAGTAGGTTAAGGTTGAGCATTGCCAACCTCCTGGTTTACTTTAGCCCATGCCCATAGCTGAATGGAAGTGGGACTTCATGTTTATAGATTTCATTTTCGGGTTATCAAAGGCAACAAAGGGACACAACTTCATTTGGGTGATTGTGGACCGATTGACGAAATCGGCTCATTTCCTCCCAATTAAAATTTTAAACTCAGTAGATGATTTGGTCAAGCTGTACATCAAAGAGATTATACGACTGCATGGAGTTTCTATGGAGATTGTGTCGGATCGGAACACGCGATTCACGTCTATATTCTGGACTCGAATTCAGGAAGCAATGGGATTGAAACTAAAGTTCAGTACCGCGTTCCACACACAGACCGATGGGTAGATGGAACGGGTAAATCAAATACATGAAGATATGTTGCGAGCATGTGTGCTTGATTTTAAGGATAGTTGGGAATGACTATCTTCCCTATGATGAGTTTGCTTATAACAACAGCTTCCAAGCGAGCATTAGCATGACTCCCTATGAAGCATTGTATGGGCGCCCATGTCGAGTACCACATTGTTGGGCAGAAGTTGGCAAAAAAAGCTTGATTGGCCCAGATTTGATTCAGGTGACCTCAAATAAGATTGACATTATTAGACGCCGACTCCTTACAGCACAGAGTAAACAGAAGACTTACGCCTATACAGTTGGAATTCGAGGTTAGGGACCATGTGTTTCTTAAGGTTTTCCCCATGAAGGGAGTACTCCGTTTTGACAAGAAGGGAAAGTTTACGCCGAGATTCATAGGCCCATTCCAGATTCTGGATCGAGTGGGTATGGTAGCATACTGTCTCGCCTTGTCCACACCACTCGCTGGTGTGCACAATGTATTTCACTTATCGATGCTGAAGAAATACGTTCCTGATCCCACTCACATTATTAAGTGGGAGCAAGTGCAGCTGAGTGAAGATGCTATATACATACTTTGACCAACACGTATCCTAGATAAGAAGGAACAGGTGCTATGCAGAAAAGTGATCCCACTTGTGAAAGTATTATGGACTCACCATACTGAGGAAGAGGCGACTTGGGAAACGGAAGCCGAAGTCCATAAGAACTACCCTCGAATCCTCAATGAGTACGAAAAGGTACTAATTTTGGGGATGAATTTTTTTAAGGGGGGCAGATTGTAACGTCTCAGAAAAATCCGTACAAAGATCTAAGTACCACCTCAGGAACTGCAAGACCCAAAACCATTAAAATTGTTTTATACGAACTGCAAGACCCAAAACCATTAAAATCGTTATTTCAAAATTACTTAAAGACCTAGGAAAAATCCCAAAACCCAGTTGATCTCGAGAGTATATTGAAACTCTGCATCGGACCTGGATCGGACGTTGAAAGTCCGATGGCCGCAAAACTATAAGGTTACGACCGCCTAATTTAGCTTGATAACTATCGCAGGAATCGAGCCTAAATAGTATCCAGAAACGCACAACTTAAGCCTTGAACGACGTATATGAGAAATGCGAATATCTTTAGAAAATGAACTCAAACTTAAATAAATTGGACCATTCACTTGCGGAGGAAATTGAAGACTTCAGACCGTCAAATTCTGACCCAACTACACCCATGGATCAGGAGAATATTCCTACATCTATTGGTATGCTTGTGGCCCTGATCGAGTAGCGATGACCGTTGATCTGATGTAAGTCCTTCACAACCAATCTGTTTATTAGATCGCACCATAAACACAGTCCTATCATAGATCCACTGTTAGAAAACGTGCTCCATGACTTAAGTAAGAAATGTACCTTCCTAGGGTCCCGTTTGCCCGAAACGAACAGTTTTTAAATATAACCCAAGTATATCATGGCACTGGGGCCATTAACATCACTTTTGGGCCTATATAATGTCCTTAAACCACCTCATTCCCATTTCATACAAATTTCTCTAACCTTAGGAGAGAGAAGAGAGAAAAGAGGAGAAAAGAGTAAGGAGAAGAGAGAGATATAGGGAGATTGTTGCAGGGATTCACTCCCACTACTCCACAGGCTGAAGCACCTCTCTCGTTTTGCTACACTGTCGATTCCAAATACGAATTGGGTAATAAATCCTAACCCTAATCTTGTTTTAGGTATCCAAATAGAGGAATCAGCGAAATAGCTAACCTATTTCAATGATTTAGGTAACAATTGTTCTATAGACGAGAACGTAGGATTCGAACCGAGTTCGAAACAAGGAATCTGATGAAAGGTGCAGACTATAAACATTTAAGTTATGGTTTTCAAGGCTTTCAATGTCAGCAATGATTTATGTCTGACTTGACTGTTATCATATGATCTTAGATATGATGTAATTGATAAACTATATATGTGTGTGAACTATGTGAATATATAATGCATTCCATGTGTTTGTTGAAATGATTGAATAAAATTGAATTTATGATTTATGCTTGCCATGACTATTAACCTATAATACATGTTTGTTGTATGTATGACAACTCCTTTGTGAAAAGACCTACCATAATATATGTTATAAATAATTTAGTTTAAGTATGTAGTATTATGTAGTCTAAGTGTCTGATAAAATGTCTAAATGAGAAATCATTTGATAAATCGCTTTTAACAAGGGTGTTGATATGGGATTCTCAACTACCTTATCTATATTTATAGTTTCCTTCATATAACGTGAATTGCTATTTTGTGATTTATGGACGAAATGCATATATATATTAACATGTTCAATGTGTTTGATAAAATGCTCAAATGAGAATTATCTTTGAATTGTTTATTAAATGTTGTTATGAGTAACGTATGTGACTATCTATTGCACTTGAGTATGTTTGGGACTACCACGTAGTCCAGGCAATCGGTAATAGTTTCCGATTGAGTGGTCGGACTAGTTTCGTCACATTAGATACATTCAATGAATCCGAGCTGTACGCTAATTGTTGACAGTAGTTAGGCCACATGGAGTGCTTACGCGCTTCATGTTGATTAATTCAACGTGCGCTCGTACCAATTGTACTTGTCAAATAACCCGATTGGCCTCTTGTGTGTTTACCATGTATGAACACTACTGCTTGAATCTAAGGTACTACTTACCAATGTAAAATCCGTTACAACTATGGTACCACGATCCGCTAAGACTTATGAGCCGGGTATGGTGGAATGAGACACCATGGTCGAGCTCTCGGCCTATGTGGGGTGACACGCCTCCCCGTAGTGACCAGTGAACAACCCAAACTCGTGAGCCGAATATGGTAGTGTATGAGACAAAGTATTGAAGCTGTCGGCCTACGTTCAGGTGACGAGCCTCCCGTAATGACCTTGAGTATAAATTAGGCTTGCGCTGAGGTAACGAGCCTCCCCGTAGTGACCTAGAGTGTAAACTCTTGAACTTGAACTTGCCTATCCAATGTTTTTATTAGGGGTAATGTCCTACAACTAACTTATCGTATGTGATTAGCTAGGATTGACGACCCTAGATAGATCCTTGCTTGGGTAAATAATAAAAAGGGAGGTACCTTAGCTTTCCAAATATGTTATATGAATAAGCATAATAAATTACTTGGCTAACACAACCATGTATCGCATTGCACGTGCTTTGGCGAGGAAGCGCACTTTTAGGGAGATTGTTATACGCAATTGATAGATGAAGTTGCTGAGGGAGTATAGGTGAGGGCATACATTATTACAACATATCATCCCTACATTAATAAGAGCACTTAGAATATGACTGTTGTAATACTTTATCATTACTGCTTGACTAAATTGATAACATGTTAACCTTTGCCTTATGGTACTACTGAGTTGCTCACTCATTCTGACTTTGGGACGGTGTTTTAAAACACCAACTAGACTCCGATTTAGATGCAGATTATGGCGAGGCTTTTGCGACAGAGTCAAATTTCATTTAAGAGGAGTTCTCCTACGTTCAGCTCTCAGGCGGGTCTATATAGACCTAGAGCTGCGTCGCCGGGATTACAAGGATATTGGACTAGTCAAACATTTACATTTTGATATTTTGTATATTTTGAAACAAATTATGTACTTATTCAGCTCGGTAACACGTTCATACTCTGAAGGTTATGAAACACGTATATGCTTTATATATTTAGCTCAGTCTTCTGCTTGCTTATTTACATTAACTTTGAAGTATGATATGCTGATTTAGTATAATCCTACTCCTGTTTAATGCACTAACATAGACAACATTTAAACATTATTATCTATGTTGCATAAGTGATGCGTTGGAACTCGGGAGTTGAGCTTTGCTCGACCCTCGATTTTTGGCGCATTACAGTATCGTTACGGCGCACCTGACCAAGTATCAAGAATCAAAGCAGCACGAGAACTCGAAGAAAAGTTCTTTCGAAGTGGAGGAGATTGATGTAGAGTGGGTCGCGAACACTTTCACGTCTAAGATGGACCAGAGAAGGCCTGATCGAAGGTGGAAGTTATCAAGACCGTCAAAACCTTAAAACAGACATATCTCGCAAACCGGAATGAGTTACTCGACATACCACATATGATTTTGGGGTAAGACAAGCTACTTTATACATAGCCTAGTTGCCCATGCCGAATTTTTGAGATTTCATCGGATCAGTGGTTGAATTCCATGTTTATTTATGTTTATTATTTTTAGTAAGTTTTGGTTTGATTGTAACTCTTCATCCATTGGGCTTTAGGAGTTGTGTCCAACATGAAAATTACTTAGAATAATTAGGAAAATAAAGTGATTAAACCACATAGGATACTTACTATAAAAAGTAAATTTACTATTTATAGTAAGTAACCATTTTTATGGAGTTTTAGTTGTAGTTTAATTCCATAACTTCTTTCAAGGCTTGGTATCCCTATTTAAAGGGTTGTAGGCTCGTTTATTTCGATCATCAATCTATTTACAAATTTTCATGAACGCTATTTCTATTTTCTTGCTTTTTCCTCATGGATTCGATAAGTCTTTATAAGGAGTCCAGAGAAGCTTCGTGGATTCGAAGTAGTTATCCTTGAGGAAAATAATGATTGACCTCATCACGTTCATCCCTGCGTCAATTATCGATTCATCATGCTCTAACCATTCGAGCTTTTAGCGCAAGTGGTTAATTGTCCTACATCAAATTGGTATCAAAGCATTTTCACACTGGGCTCGAGTAGGGTTGTCTGTGGGATGCAGGGGCATACTCGGGGTGGGCAACCTATGTGAGGTGAGTGGCTCGTGTGAGACGGTACCCATGTGATTTGGAGCCCACGAGGGGGGTTCAGCCGAAGTCCTAACCCATGAGATGTGGGGCCTGGGCTATGAGATAGAGGGATTAATTTGTCATGCTCTAACAGTTCAAGCTTTTATATTAAGTGGCTAATTGTCCTGCATCGGTTAATCTCCCAAATGGTCAAAAGATCCTCAATGCTACAACTATAGAGGTTATGTCACCTTACATCCAAATGTCCTAATAAAAAAAATAAAAAAAATTAAAGGAAAGGCAATGGCTGCCACTTTGAATGATTCGAAAGATTTAAACTCAGATTTAGATGAATCCTAGAGTGATGGAGACCAAGGTTCATTGAGAATATTTATGGCCTCCACCACCAAAATTATTCCTAAATTATGAGACACATGAGACATGGATAATCATATGTAAGAAAAGTCTTCTTCATAAGGAGAAGAGGAAGAAGTTGACAATAACAGTCTACGAGAAGCCTATGACCAGTGTACCACTGAAAGCTTGAAAGTTCTTAAGAAACTAGGCTAAGACTAAAACTTGACCCGAATCAGTTTATTTTACCAAATAAGTACCTTAAGGAATATATAAATGCAGCCTAAATGAGTCTGGTTCAAGACTCTCCTTGACCCAACCCTGCTTGATCCGTTGCCCTGGTTAACTCCAATGCGTGTACAAGGTAGCCTATCTATATGCTAATTATGTACCAAAATAGATCCTATCATGAAAATGACCTTTGACAAAAAATAAGTCCTCTCTAATAATAAATTGCACCGGGAATGGATGTCAAGCCGTAGGAGGAAAAGATCTTTCCTTTGTGGCGGATCGTACTTCGGCGATTTACTCCCACTTTGGTCTTCTTCTAGAAGTGAGACTTTCAATGTCTGAGCTTGATAGTGGTGGTGAGTGGAAGATGATATTCTTCAAGAGAATTACCTACTTTACCTTGAGCCCTCGATTACATGTTAATAATCGAAAGTGGTCAATGATAACGTGTCCACCCATTTTCGGTGATTTATTGGTCGTCCTTTTGTAGCCACTAACTAGTGGAGAGCAGTTGGTGGAAGATTGCACCCAAAAAAGGCCATGATCATGACCATCTTCCACTTTCGCTTAGAAAGAGGTGACATTTGGTCAATGGGTCAATTAGGAATCTAGTTCCCAGGATGTCATAACCTAAGTTTAATACAATTTAAGGTCATTTTAATGAGTGGGCCCATTGAACCAGCCCACAAATTTTGCATGTTGGGTCTTTTCTAGATGGTTCACCCTTCAAGGACTAAATTTTAATTTTACCCAAGAGCTAGGACATGTTAAAGTACCAGAAAGTGGTCATGTGCCATAATGATGATGCAACTGTTGGGTTGTCTTCAAACTCCATGGATGCTTGATGCATGTCCCAGTTTTGATTTTTAATGATCTATTTTAGGTTCTTGTTGACTGTGTTAGCCTCTTTGCGCTTCTTATCAACTGTTTCACATGCGATTTCACTTGGTATTTCATGCCTTGCTTACCTTTTGATGTGAAGGGAGGCTAATTTTTAAACTAACAACGAATATAATATAGAAATCATTGGGCGAAGGATCTCATCAAATCTATCTTGATTCTAAAGGTGTGAATCGTTTTGCTTACAACCATATCCCCTACCAGGAGATATACATTATAAGTGACCAAATTAGGAGCGGCCTAACCACAGGCCCACCTTGATGTATGTATCATTGATCCATTTTGCCATATCATTTTAAGGTATGAGCCCAAAAATGAAGCAGATCAAAATCTTACGACGACCACACCATAGGAAATAGTGGTGATTGAACACTCACCATTAAAAACTTTCTAAGGTACATAGGGCACACTAGAATGTTTATTTTCCATCTAACCTATTGATGAGGTTACAAAGACCGGATGAAGGGACAAAACAAATACCAACTTGGTCCAAAACTTTCGTGATCCATAAGAAGATTTTAATGGTCAATCACCATTGTTTTAAGTTGTATGGCCCACTTGAGATTTGGATTTGCTTCAATTTTTTATTTTTATTTTTATTTTTTATTTTTATCCAAGTTGAAAATTGAGTGGGAAATATAAATGGACAGCTTGGATATACAAACAAACATATGTAAGCCCTATGATCATGACTTAAGCAAAATCGATCAGGTCTCAACTTGGCTGAGGGTACTCTTCGATGGAGGGAGTGGGCGATTCCAAAAAGTCAGTTTTTTTAATGATGGTAGAGGTGAGGGTGAGTAACGATGCACCTTAGAAAGTGGTGGCCTTTATGATTTTTTTTTAGACCGGGAGTTTAAGGTAATTGTGAAATTTTATAAGGAGATTAGAGTAACCTGCCGTGGACATTTGAAAATTCAAAAGTGATCCTTTATCATAATGATTTGAACTCTAGATTTTTCAACTCAAGATGGGCATTGTAGCCTTTAGTATGCTTCTGCCAAATAAATATAAACAGAAATTGATTGGTCGTCCTAAATCAATTTCCCTAAGTGGCCCACTAGACGAATTAGTGATTTTGAAATTCATAGAAGTAATCATGTTGTTGGAATAATTTCGATTTAGTACGCTGGATATATTTTGTATTCTTCTACTTGATATGAAGAGAAATTTATCAACTACAGAAATTGATGTACACATGCGACCCACTTGAATCTAAAATGAGGTTTTTTTTTTTCACACACGCACACACACCCCACACACTCACGCGGGTGGAATTTCACCACCTATGGGTACTCGAACCCTTGACCGGGAGTTGAAACTCCTGAGAGTCTACCACCCGGTCAAGAGTAAGGACCCGATCTAAAATGAGGTTGATGTTACATTGGAGAAATTAACGAGCAGCTCCCATGCCACGCACGTGTACCTTGGATACACGTGTGAGCAAGGTGGATCCTCGGGCCACACTATAAAGAATCCGGTCTACTTAAATTGATAAGATGCCTTTCAGAGAAAGACAGGTGATCAGCGGTAGGAAAGTACGGCAACTCTAGTACCGTACCATTTTATAATAACATGACCCATCGTACCATTCTAATAATATGACAAGCGGATTGGGTACTACGACCGCCTACTCCTGGGGCTACCGTGATGAATGGGTTTTATCTGCACCTTCAATTTGTTCCGTACAAGCTAAGTTAATCACGGTCGGTATTAAACTATTACCGTTTTCAACTTTTTGAAGGCCACGTGAGCTTTTTCTTATAGAGATTTTGACCGTATACGTGTAGAATTTTGAGCAAATTACCTATGGCGCTGTATCACTCCATATATTCTCTAGTTAAGCAGCTGTACAGTAGGTGTATAGTTTTTGGAGTTTGGTTTGGATGAAAATGCTCCTAACCTTAATTAAGTAGTTGTATAGTTTTTTAGAGATTAAAAAGTTAGATAGTATTTAATGCCAGTAAAGTGATGTGTACGGAACTCTTTTTGTGCATGGGCAAGGACTAAACTCATGGGGCTCATATTGATGTATGTGTATAATTTATGCCGTCCATCTTTTTTACCGTGTCATTTTAGGGCTAGGGCTTAAATATCAACCTGATCCAGAGCTCGTGTGGGTCACATAATAAAAAATAATGGTGACAATGGAACCCGTTGTTGAAACTTTCCAGGCTCACCGTGATGTTTGTTAGAAGTGGACACTGCCCAAGTAAGGACTTTTTTGGCCCACGCCGAGTTGGCCAACAAGATGGACGGAACGGATCTCCTGTTCATCACAACCCTTACCACATTACAACCACAACCCAGGTATGGGTCGTGGTTGCCATGTTATATGAGTCATGGTTTTCATGAGGAAAGGGTTGTGGTTGTCTTGAGGTAGGAGTGTAGTCGGCCTGTTTTTCTTTCTTTCTCAGTGTAAGTTGCGCGCGAGAGAGGAAATCGAATCGACTACTCGGTTGGGCCCACCTTAAATGTATGTGGTCTATCCACGCCATCCATCCATTTTTTTCATCTAATTTAAGGGGTTGAGCCCAAAATTGAAGCATATCCAAAGATCAATTGGAGTATATCATGACCTTAATCTGTAACCTTCGATCCATTTATACTACCAAAAATGAATCATGGTTGTCGGTCGTGGTTGTCATATTTTATGGGTCGTGGTTATCATTCGGGTCATGGTTGTCATGGGTCGTAGTTATCATGTTATATGAGTCGTGGTTGTCATGTTATGTGGGTCGTGGTTAATATACGTCGTGATTGTCATGCCCCAGGTTTTCAATTTCACTGCTTTCTATGGTGTGGTCCACATGAGCCTTTGATATGCCTCATTTTTTGGCTCATTCCTTAAAATGATCTTTCAAAATTAATGGACGGCATGGATAAAATATATATAGATTAAGGTCGTGGTATACTCTAATTGATCTTTGGATATGCTTCAATTTTGGACTAAACCCTTTAAATTAGATGAAAAAAATGGATGGATGGCGTGGATAGACCACATACATTTAAGGTGGGCCCAACTGAGTACTCAATCCAATTTTCTCTTTCACGCACAACTTACACTGGGAAAGAAAGAAAAACGGGCCAACCACACTCCTACCTCATAACAACCACGACCATTTCCTCATGAAATCCACAACCCATATAACATGGCAACCACGACCCATACCTGGGTCGTGTTTGTAATGTGGTAAAGGTCATGATTGTAATGTAGTAAGAGTCGTAGTTCTCATGTTATATGGGTCGTGGTTGTCATGGGTCATAGTTCACAGTTGTTACATGTTCACTTCCTTTACTACCAAATGAAAGGATAGCCATTGGTACAATAGTCTGAGGCCAACAATGGGGTGATCCGTTCCATCCATCTTGTTGGATAGTTCGGCGTGGGCCCAAAAGGTCCTGACTTGGGCAGTATCTACTTCTAACAAACATCACGGTGAGCCTGGAAAGTTTCAACAACGGGTTCTATTGTCACCATTATTTTTTATTATGTAACCCACACGAGTTTAGTCCTTATCCACGCGCAAAAAGGGTTCCGCTTCCTCTGATCCACGTCTGTATCCGAAACGGAAACGGATTCACTACTCCCCACTGCTAACAGTCCCGTGGCTGGTGGTCAATGTTATGTGGGCTCGCTATGATGTATGTGTTACATCCATTCCGTTCATCCATTTTTATAGATTATTTTAGAGTTTTATACCAAAAATGAAAGGGATATAAATCTCTAGTGGACCACACATAGGAAAACAATGGTAATTGGATAATCACTACCCATGACAACCACGACCCATATAACAGGATAATTGTGACCCATATAACATGACAACTGCGATCCATATAATCGCGACCCATATAACAGGATAACCGCGATCCAAATAACAGGACAATTGCGACCGCGACTCATATAACAGGATAACTCCGACCCATATAACAGGACAATTGTGATCCATACAACTGTGAACCAAATAACAGGACAACTATGACCTAAATAACAAGACAACTGTGACCACGACCCATATAACAGGATAACTGCAACTCATATAACAGGACAACTGTGATCCATACAACTAAGACATATATTGGGATGCATAAGTCGAGTAACGTGACTTACTAAAATAGCCTTCAGTCTCGGGAATCTGGACTCCTCCAAGACTCTTATAGCTACATGTAAGTCGAGTAATTTTTAATCCATGTCGCAGTTGGAATAATGATTGAACCCAAAATTTAATCATACCCAAAGATCAAGTGGACATTACCATAGGAAACAGTTGGAATAATGATTTGCACCATTGAAACCTTTTTATATGATCACAAGGACAAGGATGAAGGGAAAAAATTAAATATAAGCTTGATCCAACACTTCTATAATATGGTCTGGTTTATCTTTAGATCTGTCATATTTTTCGCTCAAATCTTACGATGAGCTCATAAAATGGATGGACGGTTTGGATATAACAAATACGTCATGGGACCCACAGAACTTGCTGACGTAAATACACCAGCCAATCTGCTTCCCAATCCCGTCGGATTTACTGCCGAAGCCTTTCGAAGGAAGTTCCTGCGCTGGGAACCCAGGTGGGGTTCACTGTGATGTTTGTGAGAAATCCTTTCCTTTCATTCGTTTTGTGAGTTCATTTCAGAACACCATGCTGAAAATGAACGGTAACCAAACCTCAAGTGGGGCATACTAAAGGAAAATATAGTTAGGAAAATTCCTACCATTGAAACATTTATAGGGCTGATGTATTTTTGAGATCCGACCTATTCATGAGTTAACACATAGATAGAAGAAGTGAAAATAAAAATATAAGCTTAATCAGAAACTAACGTGGCCCTTAAGAAGTTTTGAACAGTGGATTTCATTGTCCCCACTATTTTCTATAGTGGGGTACACTTGAACTTTAGATCTATTTCATTTTCTTTTTAACGCCATAAAATCTACAGATGGTTGGACCATATGGATACAACACATGCATCATGGTGGGGTCCATAGAGGACGTCACTTCAGTAGCAATTTGGCTATTGTTGTAGGTACGTGTCAAGATGGGCCACGCACCATATATATAGCTTGCAGGAAATCGGATTATCATACTGAATAACTCTGTTAGGCCCACAGTGAATTCATGTGGTTTATCCACGATTCCCATCCGTTTTTTAATCTCATTTTAGCGGTTGAGCCAAAAAATGAAACATATCCAAAAGTCAAGTGGGCCATACCACAGGAAATAGTGGGAATAATGATTTCCACCATTGAAACCTTCCTAGGGACCACAGTAATGTTTATTTGTCATCCAATCTATTCGTAAGATCACAAAAATATGGATGAAGGGAAAAAACAAATATCAGCTTGATCCAAAACATTTGCCCACCCAAAGAATTTTTCAACAGTAGATGTTCAAGTCACACTGTTCCTGTGGTGTGCTCCACTTAAGCTTTGTATATTCTTTATTTTTGGTCCCTTTCATTAAAATTAAATTATAAAATATATCTACGGAGTGGATAAAATAAATACATCATGTTGGGCTCCAAATAGTTTACTCATTATGCTTAGCATACTGAGTTACTCAGTACGCAATCCGCTTCCTAGCTGCAGCAGGTACGTGTTGTGCAAGATTGCTATAGTTACGTGCCGTGCGAGGACGAGCACTAACGCTCCTTGAGCTCCGAGTTCACCGAAGGATTCAAAGTACATCAAAGTTACATGGCTCCACAATAATTTATTTGTTATATCTACACCATTCATCTAATTTTAGAGATCATTTTAGACCATTATCTAAAAAATGAATAATATCAAAAGATCATTTGTACCACACCACAAATAGTAGCATAGATAATAGTATTCACCATTAAATTCGTAGGGCCCACCATAACATTTATTTTCCATCGAATCTGTTCACAACATCATAATAACCTGAATGAAGAGGAAAAACAAATTTCATATTAATCCAAGACTTATATGACCCCATAAAGGGTTTGGATGGTAGACGTTCAATCTCCCACTGCCTTTTGCAGTGTGGTCCACTTGATAGTTAGATTTGTCTTATTTTTCATATCTAGCCTTAAGATGAGCTCGCCAAATGAATGAACGGTTTGGATATAACAAATACCTCATGATAAGACCCACATAACTTACGTTAATACAGTAGCTATATAACTGATGTAGGGTACACCACTCCGCCTTCATATCCAGGACGAAAATGTATTGGCTACTCTTACTACTACCAGGCCTCTGGCCGAAGATCGGTGCTATGTCGGCCCATTATGATGTACGTGTTACATCTATTCTATTTATCTATTTTTATAGATTATTTTAGAGTTTTATACCGAAAATGAAAGGGATATAAATCTCAAGTGAACCACACCACAGGAAAATAATGGTGATTGGATAAACATTACCAATGACAATTACGACGCATATAACAAGACAAATGTAACCCATATAACATGACAACTGCGATCCATATAACTACGACCTATATAACGGGACAACTGCGACCTAAATAACAGGACAACTACAATCGCGGCCCATATAACAGGATAACTGCGACCCATATAACATGACAAGTGCGATCATTATAACTACAACCCATATAACAGGACAACTGCAAACCAAATAATAGGACAACTACGACCGCGACCCATATAATAGGATTTTCACGACTCATATGACAAGACAATTGCGATCCATACACTAAGACCCATATAACATGAAAACTACTATCCATACAACTGCGTCCCATTTGGGTCGTGATTTGCATGATCGTAGTTGCCATTTTATATGGGTAGTGGTTGTCATGTTACATGATTCGCGGTTTGCAACATGTTCACTTCCTTTTCTACCAAACCATTGGTACTATAGCTTAAGGCCCACAATAGGGTGATCTGATCCATACACCTTGTTGGCCAGCTCAGCATGGGACCAAAAAGTCCTAACTTGGGCAATGTCCACTTCTAACAAACATCACAGTGAGCATGGATGGGCAGCATGGATGAAACACATACATGGTGGTGGGTCATAGTTGTTATGTTGTATGGGTCGTGGTTCTCTTGTTATATGAGTCGTGGTTGTCATGAGGTATGAGTCGTGGTTGTCATGCAATTTGAGAGCAGGAAACGAGAACCACGATCCATATCACACGAAACCACGATCCATTTAACATGAGAACCACGACCCATATAACACGAGAATCACGAGCCATATAATATGAGAGCAAAAGATATCTTGTGGTGCGTTCCACCTTAGATTTTTATCCATGACCCTTACCTCATGGAAACCACGATCCTTACCACATTACAACCACAACCATCGTGGTTGGCCGGTGTCAGGGGGAGTAGCCAATCCGTCTCTAGCAATAGGACGCTGGGAAGGTTTCAACGGTAGGAATTCCCTTCCCCACTGTTTCACCTAGTATGGCCCACTTGAGTTTTGGATCCTAATCATTCAGAGTCTCATAGCCTAAAATGAACTCAGAAAATGGATAAACGGCACAGCCTAACATGACAACCGCGACCCATATAATATGACAATCACGACTCATATCACATGATAACCACGACTCATATAATATGATAAGTACGACCCATTTAACATGACAATCACGACCTATATAACATGGCAATCACAACCCATGATAACTACGACCCTTATCACATAACAACCACAACCTATATAACATGACAACTACGACCCATGACAACCACAATCCATTTTTGGTAGTGTAAATGGATCGAAGGCTACAAATTAAGGTCGTGGTATAGTCCAATTGATCTTTGGATATTCTTCAGTTTTGGGCTAAACCCCTTAAATTAAATGGAAAAATGGATGGATGACGTAGATAGACCACATACATTTAACGTAGGTCAAACTGAGTACTCAATACGATTTTCTTTCTCGCGTGCAACTTATACTGGGAAAGAAAGAAAAACGGCCCAACTACACTCCTACCTCATGACAACCACGACCCTTTCCTCAAGAAAACCATGACCCATATAACATGACAAGTACGACCCATACCTGGGTTGTGGTTATAATGTGGTAAGGGTCGTGATTGTAATTTAGTAAGGGTCGTAATTCTCATGTTACATGAGTCGTAGTTTTCCCAGGTCGCGGTTGTTGCATGTTCACTTCTTTTACTACCAAATAAAAGGATAGCCATTGGTACAATAGTCTGAGGCCAACAATGGGGAGATCCGTTCCGTCCATCTTATTGGTCAGCTCGGCATGGGCCCAAAAAGTCTTGACTTGGGTAGTGTCCACTTCTAACAAACATTATGGTGAGCCTAGAAAGTTTCAACAACTGATTCCATTTCACAATTATTTTTTATTATGTGACCCACACGAGCTCTGGATCAAGCTAATATTTAGATCCTAGCCATAAAATGACATGGTAAAAAGGATGGACGGCATGGATTATACACATACATCAATATGGCCCCACGAGTTTAGTCCTTGCCCATGCGCAAAAAAGGTTCTGTATACATCACTTTACTGGCTTTAAATATTACGTAACTTTTTAGTATATAAAAAACCATACAACTATTGACTAAGGTCAGGAGCATTTTTGTCCAAAACAAAGTTCAAAAACCGTGAGAAGGCACTTTAGAGAATATAAAGTGTCATAGCATTCGAGGTAATTGACCCAAACTTCGAGGTGAGTACGGGCAATTTCCCTTTTGTATATCAAAATGATACGTCTTTTCCCATTTCTAGGTCTATTGGACCTTAAATGCGTTGGAAGGCAATTAACCATTACGGTGGGCCATAAAAATGTTTCGACGGTGGGTTTCATTATTACCGCTTCTTCCTGTAGCATGGTCCACTAGGGAGTTGGATCTGTCTTGTTTTAGGCTTATACCCTAAAATGATATGCCAAAATGGATGGACGGTGTGGATAAAACCCACGCATCTGGGTGGCCATCAGAGTCCCTGTCCGTTCCTGGCTACAGACCGGCTGGGTATTTCGCAAACCGCGTCCCATGACACCTGTGAAGTACACAAGTGCCGTGAAAATGGTAAGTCACATCACGAATTTTTTGCTGACGTGGATGAGATCCCACCCTATGTTTGGACTGGGGGCTGATCCAAGACACTGGTAGGCCACACCATCAGATACAATTGATATGGGAATTGACCCCATTAAAATATCATCCAAATTGAGCGGAGAATCCACTGTGGTGTGTATAAACCATCCAACTGATTCATCTCACACGCCAAGTCACGAACAATCGATTCTCTCACAAAAAAAAAAAAAAAAAAAAAAAAGGAAGAAGAAGAAGAAGAAGAAAAGAAAAGAAAAAGAAAAAAGAAAAAAGAGAGAGTACACCGGTGCTCGTGTGGGCCACCAAGTGCATTTAAATTTTTTGGCTGTGCTCATAAGCCCTCAATTACACTGGTTTTTAAGGTCCATGGTGCTGCAGTTCAATCACATATTAGGCCACTTGTTAACCTACCGTCTATATTAAGTTATACGTGTGCCATTAAGAGTTGGGGGTGATTGAGTCATACTTGACTCGAAGTCTAATTTTACTTTGACATTTGCAACCCTAGCTTTGAATTAACCATAGGATGAGACTAGTAAAGATTGACCTGATTATCCAGCCGCAAATATTGTAGCAATGGGGTGATTTAGAAGGGGAGGATTATCCCTTGTGAATGTGATCTTTCAAGTCTTAAGTTAAGAATTTTTCTTTCAAGGATTTGTCTTGAGTTAAGGATTTTTCTGAGACATATTTTGCTTGAGGATAACACTCATTTTATTTATCAATTTTTTATATATTTATTTTTGAATGTTTTATTGTCTTTTTGTCATACAGAGATCTTTTAAAAACTTAGTATATGATGGGATTTGTTTTATGACATCTAATAGAGGAATATTGATCTTCACTTGCATCAGAACCTCCAAGATAGCATGAGTGTTAGACAGATGTTTTGGTGAAATCAACCTTTGAGGGAATGGAGCAACCTGATTGTACTGTTTTTCCGTTTCTTTCTCATGTGGAACATCGCTAAGTCATCATCCTTCTTTAATTCCTCCGAGTCTTTAGGCTTCTCAGCCCTCGTCGATATGCTTTTGTCAATTGTTTTGTCACTTCTAAAAGTGGTGATAGACTTTGTTTGTTCCACATGGTGGTTCGAAGAGCTCGGGTCACTTATCTCACATTGTGGTTTTGGGTTAGGTAGAGTTTGGGCTGAAAAAATCAATTTCTCCCTAACTATGTGTAACTCTAATATTTGAATGGACTTGTTAAGGTCCTGGAATGCTTGTAATATATTTTGATTGAATAACTCTCAATTTTGGATGTGTTTTAGCAATGGATCCTCTTGGGCTCTTTTCTTATTTAGTAATAGGTTGAAATTTAAAATAAAAGTCCCTTGAGGATTTCTTTTTGTATTAGCGGTTTACCCATTCTTCCAATCGAATTTTGGATGGTTCCTCCAACTAGAATTGTATGTGCTTGAGATGGGGTCGTTGAATGACCTTTGATAATTATTCACGGCATTAGATTGCTTGTGTAACAACTCTTAGAACGCATGAATTATAGGACAATCTTGTGTCAAGTGTATGTTAGTAGTACAAATACCACAAACAATTTCAATGGTCTTGCAGGTTTTAATCATTTCTACTTTCTTTAGTTCCATGGCTTTGACCTTTCACGTGAGATTGACACCCTAACCTTCACATCGTACTCCTCCCTCAATATGTTCATTCCTCCCTTCTCTCTAAACTGAGTCAGTCTAGTGTTAGTGGGCTTAAATGAAGTATCCCATGATTGTACTTTTTCAGCAAGCATATCGAAATAATCTCACACATCATTGGAATCCTTGTTCATAAACTCTCCATTGCACATTATGTCTACAAATTAGCACATGGGCGAAGTCAATCCATCATAGAAAAAGTTTATTACCCACTAAATTTCATAGCCATAATGTGGACAACAATTCAAAAGATCTTTGAATCTGTAAGACCCGTATTCTATACCTTACCGTTTCGTATTCTTCCACGGTCCTTCCGGTCGAATTCCGACGACCTTCGACCTGTATTCAACGTTTTCGCTCGAACCTAAGCTGAGTTCCACATATCAGAGTCGACTCGACCCGAAACTTATACCTTAGCGACTGCGCCGTCGCCGCAGTTCTAACGCCGCGACTCGCACACTGACCCGATACCCAGGGTAGAAGATATAGGCTCGCGTTCAATTCGAAGAAACATCGCATGTTGCGGATTACGAGGGAATCTCTATGAGATGTCCCATTAATCAATCAATCAATCCCATCAATCAAGTACACATCATACATCAAGTCAAGTACAACAACCCATACCCTTCTCTTACACAAGCAAGCTCAAAGTCAACTCTCTCTCCCATCACCCATCACTTTCTTACAACCCACCACTCCACCCATCACCCATCACACCACATCACTCCATCACCCTTTTCACCCATCACTTCCCTCTCTCTCTCTCATTCATTCTCAAAAAAATCTCTCCGAAGCAAATTTCACACGTCCAAGCTCCTCCTAAATCCCAAGTGTGGCCCCACTTCTCACCTTCCATCTACACCTCTCATCTCTCATCCACACCATCAAAGGCCCATCATTCACCGTCCAAAGTAAAGGCAAGGAGCTAAGGAGTTAGGGGAGCAAGAAGGAAGCCAAGAGGTGGGTGATCCACCGTTAATTCATGCTTTTAGGGCCACTTGTTGTGGGACCCAAATTGATGTATACAATGTAGAGAGGGGCCCATAGTGGCGGGGTCCCTCTATCTCACCGTATATCTCTCTCTACCTCCCTCTTTTCTCTCCCTTGAATGTGGTGGGCCCCACCAAATTGTGCTAAATCAACTCCATCTATCAAATGGGTGGCCTATCACATTTTAGGTGAGATGACCTAAATTGTATGGTATATTGCATATATATATATATATATATATATATATATATATATATATATATATATATATATATATATATATATATATGTATGTATACATGTATACATACATCAGGTGGGCCATGTCCCTGTGGGACCCACCATATTGTATCTGTTTAGCACGTCGTCCAGCGTCTCTGGACGCTGGACTGGCAGCGTTAACACACTGCACATTTTTTTTAAAAAAAAAAGAGAAAAAAGTATACTTTTAGAGTGGGCCACTGATGCAGGCCCCACCTTGATGTATGTGCTTGATCCAAGTCGTCCATCCTCTTTCTCAGATTATATTAGGTGTTGAGCCAAAATTTGGGATCAATCCGATTCTCAGGTGAGCCATACCATCTAAAATCATGTGGAGACATGCCTGAACATATAAAAGCACTTGGTGGGGCCTACCTGAAATTTGGATGCATCTTAAACTTGGACTGAACGGTCCACCATGTGGGACACACACAATAGACGAATTGGATCATCTTAATGTGGGCCCCATATTTATTTTTATTTTTTAAAAAAGAGAGGTAGCAGTGTCAGACGCTGCTGCTACAGACGCCAGGCTGGCGGGCGGTCGGTCTGAGCTGCCCCACGGGTCCCTGTTGTGGGCCCCACCGTGATGCGTTCTAAAATCAACACCGTGCATTTGATGGGTCCCCTTTGTGTATGGGACTATCCCAAAAATCAGCCGTATACGGAACTTAGGTGGGCCACACCATCTAAAATCATGGGAAGACATGCCTAAAACACATAAAATCACTTGGTGGGGCCTACCTAAAAATTGGATGCAGCTGAAATTTGGTCTGAACCCTCATCCAAGTGGGACGCACCTAATGGGTGGGCTGGATTCATGAACCACATCACCAAGGGCTCCCTGGCCCACGTAAGCTTATGAACAGGTTGTTTGGAAAATAAACATTACAGTGGGTCCCCTCCCTGGTCCTACGTGACCTCATGAATAGGTTTGGGTGACAAATAAACATTCCAGTGGGCCCCAGCGGACGGCCCCACTGTGATGTGTGCACGGCCCACCATGAAGTATGATTTGTATATCCACGCTGTCTATTATGGTGGGCCAGATACATGTGACTCTATGAACAGGTTTGAATGACAAATAAATATTTCAGTGGGCCCTACCCTGGTCCACGTGACCTTATGTATAGGTTGGATGGAAAATAAATATTATGGTGGGCCCTCCATGTCCCAATCAAAGAGCTGGATGTAAAATAAACATTTTTGGTGGGCCCCTTGCCACATGGCCTTATCAACAGGTGAGATGTAAAATAAACATTTTGGTGGGCCCCTTACCACATGACCTTATCAACAGGTTGGATGTAGAATAAACATTATAGTAGAGCCCTTGCTCATGTGGTCTTACCAATGGGTTAGGTGGCAAATAAGCATTTCAGTGGGCCCAGGATTGTATGGAAAATAAATGTTATAGTGGGCCCACATGGGAGTCTACCATGATGCATGAGTTTCATCCAAACCGTCCAACCATTTTGAGATTATTTTAAGGCCATTGTTGAGGCCCATCTTAATGTATTTGTGGCCCACCCGCTAAGGCCCACTTTGTTATTTATGGGCCCATGTGTGTAGGCCCATTTGATGTATTTGTGGCCCATTATTGAGGCCCACTTTGGTATATATAAGGCCTATGTGATTAGGCCCATTTCATGCATATAAAGCTCATGCAGTTGGGCTCATTTTAATGCATTCTAAGGCCCATGGGTGATGGTCCATTGCAAAGTACCTATGGCCCATTGGTGAGGCCCATTGAGGTGGCCCACTTGATGAATATAAGGCCCATGAGATACAGCCCATTTGATGTATTTGAGGCCCAATGGGATGTACCTAAGGCACATTGCAATCTGTGATTCCTCCATGATTTATTTAATGATATTTAAGGTGAACCGAGCCTTGGGAGCAATGATGGTTAGATGTCCACATTGTCAGGATGATGTCGGTTAAATGTCCACATTGTCACTCTCCCTGAGGCCTATTGGTCAGCCCGTACTTGTAATCAGTAGGCTGTCTAGGCCCATTTCAATTATACACAGAGCCCATCTCTATATACATGTTTAGTACAGATCCATGATTCATTGTCATACGCATCATATGTATGACTGATATGAGAAGTGACTGATCATAGCATATGCCTTCGGGTGAATTATTTATGGGCTCCCTGGTAGGTGGAGTTGCCCTACATGAGTACATGTTAAACGTAGAACTGTTGTATGACTGGTAGTATGACTCATGCACTTGCATTTGTATGATTGTGATTATGGTATGCCCTAGCGACATCAGGCCATAGCCTCCACAGATGCATTGTGGGTGGTTGGATTGGATACCAAAAATATTTGGTTTTAGCATACGGGCGCCATAGATGTCCCTGGGTGAAAATCCCTAAACCCGATGGTACCAGAGGATGACTCCAACGTTGAGATCGAGTGGATACACGAGTGCGCGAGGGCCGTATACCAGCAGGCCGCGTCTCCCACTGTGTCGTGGTCGGTTGGAAAGGGGTGTGACCTTACCCTCCTGAGTGAGGGGGCGACTTTTAGGTTGAGTTTGACTAGCTTGAGGAATCGGTCCGCTATCGACGAGCCGGGCCCGATATTGGCAGGCGGATAGTGAGGTCTCTTTAGCTCTCCCAGTTATGCGTTCGGATAGGGATGGCAAGCTGGTGTAAAGTGTACTAGACCCCGGTGATTATTAAGAATGAGAACCGTATTGATATATGATGAGGATTGGCAGGCTTGAGTTGCATCTCGCATCACATGGTCTGGATATGGCCGATAACATTCATATCTTGCACCACATAGGCTTGGTACGACTGATTGCATTCATGTATTCATCAGCATAATTCCGCATTTTCTGACTTTGCATTCTAAGCATGCTTTTATTGCGCACACACTTACACCACCCTCTAAGATTTCTATAAGCTTATGCACGATTGATGCGTGCAGGTGACACCAGGACGCAGCCATAATATAGTAGCGGTTGGAGCGTTCAGTCGAGCTTCTGGAGTTTTTTTTTTGTTATTGTCACTATCTTATATTTTCCTTTCCTACGCATTGTACTTAAAGTTTTTGATCATAGTGGATTGTGTGGTGGTGTTCTTGTGGTTATTGTTCGTGGGTTATTCTTTTGGTTATGCTCATTACGAATAAAATCATATTAGAAATCCTCCTTTTAGTATCCCAAGATCGGAACCTGGTATATGGGTGCCGGGAACCGAGAATGGGGTACTGTGGAGGCTGTCAGTGCCGGATTCGGTAATCGAGAATTTTGTGAGCCCGGTTTCCAAGTTTGGGACGTGACAAAATCTCTCTCAACATCGGAATAAGGTCTCTTCCTCTTTCTAAGAGAAATTCATGATCACCCTCCTTAGGGTATTTGTCTCATGAACTAGGAAGAAATTTTTAAGGAACTCCCGGGTCATCTCAGCCCATGTCCCAATAGATCTCGGTCTCAAGGAATGTAGCCAATACTTGACTTTCTCCTTTAAAGAGAAAGAGGACAGCTTTAATCTTAAAGTATCCTCAAAAAGGTCATGAAAGTGTAGGTTGCTACAATCTCATCAAATTCTTTTAAGTTTAGATATGAACTATCAAAATCAAGTACATGAAACTTCGAGAGTAGTTGGATCACTCCAAGATGGAAATCCAAATTTCCTACATTGTATGGAAACACCATGAAGGAACTATTGGGGGATCACGGAAGCACACAAAGGCATATCTAGGATAGCTATCCAAAAGCACCAAGCAAAAAGGAGAAGAACACAGATTTTAACCTGGAAAAACCCTTGCGGGAAAAAACCACGACACAAAGCAGCAGATGAACACTATGAAAGCATAAATTACAAAGATAAAGAGATTACCTTATTCGAACAACCTCAAATCTCACCCTAACTATACCCTTTAAAACCCTTAGACAACTTAGAAACTCTAGTAGTACCTCATAATCTTGTATACACCCTTATATATAGCCTATAAAAGGATCCTAAGCAAAATCGAAAATAAATCCTGTAAAATCTCAACTCTGCGTAAATCTGCACAATCTGATCAATGTCATCGAAACTTATCCTTCGATGGCATCAAAGTCATGCAGATGGCATCAAACTAACATATAAATTATCCAGAGACAAAACATGAAATTTTGACTTTCTTCTATTACATCGAGCCATCTTTGACGGCATCGAACTGATCTTCGATGGCATTGAGAAAGTGCCCAGTTAGTCAAGAGACCAACTAGAAAAATGTGAAAAATCTTGATGGGATCAAGCAATGTTCGATGCCATCGAGCAGTCTGGTGATGGCATTGAGCAATCTATCGATGGCATCGAGCAGTCTGTCAAATGGCATCGATAGACCATATATCTAACTTGATTTAAGACATCAAATACAGCAATCTCCAGCATGTCTTCAATCATCAAACGTGTAGCTTTTTATCCTATTCTCTTATCCCTGCCTTGCATCATAGCTCCATCAACGCTTCTCGTGCACACTCTGTCCTTCTTTTACGTCATCGTCAATCCCAGAGAAGTCGCACAGAACTTGAACTTCTCTGTAGGAACCACCTTAGTGAGCATGTCAATATGATTAACACTGGTGTGAATCTCTTCCAGAGTCATACTCGGATAAAATGGTGACAAACATCAATGTGTTTGGTACGGGAGTGATAAACTGAATTTATAGACAAATTGATAGTGCTCTCGCTGTCACAATTAACTGGCATGGCCTTTTGTAAAAGCCTTAATTGATTTATCATGCCTCTTAACCAAACACCTTCCTTAAACGCTTCCGTCACTGCCATATACTCTTCTTCAGTCATGGAAAGAGCCACCAAGGACTAAAGCTTCGATATCCAACTGATTTCTTCACCCGCTAACACAAACGCGTAACCCGAAGTCAACTTTATGGAATCCACATTGCTTGCGTAGTCTGAATCTACATACCCCACCAACTTTACCCCTATTTTCACAAAAGTTAAGACATAGTTTTTTGTATAAATGTATCGAAGTAGCCATTTCACCGCATCCAAATGTTGCATGTTAGGGTTAAACATGTATTTGCTCACAACATAGACTACTTGTGAAATATTCGGTCTCGTACAGACCATGACATACATTAAACTATCAACTGCATTTGAATAAGCAACACGACACATATCCTGTTTTTTCTCATTTGATTTAGGACATTGTTCTGAGAAAAGCATAAATTGAGCCATGTGGGGGACGCTGATCGGCTTTACCTTATCCATCCCATACTTGATTAACACCTTTTTAAGGTATTCTTCATGTGATAACCAAATCTTGCTCCTCTTCCTATCTTTATGAATATATATGTCGAGAACCTTCTTTGCAGCCCTTGGATCTTCCATCTTGAGTGTCTCTGATAACTAAGTCTTCAGTACATTGATTTCAGACATATCAAGATTGGCGATCAACATATCATTAACATACAATACTAGGATGATGAACTATTCATCACTTATCTAAGGCCCGTATTCTAGACCGTATCATTCCATAGGCTTCCGCAGTCCTCCCAGTCGAATTCCGGTAACTCACGACCTGTAATCGGTCTTTGTGCGCAACCCAAAATTGTATCCTGTATTCTAGAGTCGGATCAACCTGAGATTTGTATCCTTGCAACTGCATCATCGCCGCGGTTTCGATGTCGCGTCTCACACGCTGAGGCGATACCCGGACCAAGAGATGTGGGCCCACATTTAGTTCGAGGAAAACGTCATACGTTGCTAATCTTAATAGAATCCATCACATCAATCCTATCAATCATATCAATCAAGTACGCATCACTCACACCCATCCCCAAGTATAACTATCCATCTCCAAAGTTAACACTCTCTTACAACTAAGTACACATCCATCACCCATCACCCATCTCACACCCATCACTCACCTTTTCACCCATCACCTCTCTCTCTCATCTCTTTCATTTTCAAACTCCATCTCTCCAAGCAACCCATGTTCATGGCTTCCAAGGAGAGGAGAAGCTAGTGTGGCCCACCTTCCTACCTCCCATCTCCACCATCCAAAGACCATCTCCACCGTTGAAATGCATTCCTTAGAGCTTTAGTATGCAGTGATGGAAGAAGAAGTCCAAGAAGAAGCAAAAATGGGTATTTTTTATTTGGATTTGATAATTTGAGGGCCTACATATGGTGGGACACATCTTGATGTATGCATTGTATAGGGAGGGGGCCATAGTATCGGGGTCCCTCCCCTTCTCACGTCTCTCCATCTTTCTCTATCTATCTATCTTTTGTTATGATGATCATGAGGTTGTGAACCCCACAACGATGTGTATGTATCATCCTCACCGCCCAGACCATAGACGGTGTGGAGCTTGGAGCATGTAGCCGACTTCTAAAGCTTTGATTTCGATATATGTATTTCCCTGTCAGCATTGTATTCAAATATTTATATTAGTAGATATGTGATGATGATGTTACCTTTGTGATTTGGGTATACTTGTGGTTATGCTTATTATGAGTTACATGTACATTGAAAAATCCTCCATGTAGGATCCCAAGATCGAAATCTGGCATATGGACGCTAGGAGCTGAGAATGGGGTACTACGGAGGCTGTCGGGACCAGATTCGATGATCGAGAATTTTGTGAGCCCTATTTTCAAGTTTAGGGTGTGACAGAAATTGGTATCAGAGCATAACTTGAGAATACCTGAGGATAACATCACATATCTGCTAATAACTACACATCACTGTATGATTGTTGAGAACTTAGAATGATTAGATACTTGAGTTAGAATAACTTAGAAACTTCCTGATATAACTCCCCATCGTTTATTCATTCGAGATACTCAAGGATAATAGGCCTTTGTTCCTTCATATAGGACATGACACCCAAACAAAGTAACTTGAGCGACTTTCACTTCCCCGCCTGAGATTCCTGTTCCCCCACCTAAGACTTCTGCACCCCCATCCGAGACTAGCACTGCACCGACCGTGTCCATGAGTGCAGACTAGCTACAACTGATATTGCAAATGATAACCACCATTTTTCAGAGAGGAGGCGGGGTAAGGCGAGCCCCCTTATATAGCTCCTGGCTGCATCGACAGCAGCGGAGGCGTGCAGCCTACCAAGCCTTCAGAGCACCATCAGTACCTCCACCACCTGCTTTATGCTAGTTTACAGGTGCTTACTTTGGATGCAGTGGGATAGGGCATCGTAGGAGCGAGTGTCCCTATCCCCAGCAGCAGCGACGACAGTATCTGACTCCAAGACCCCAGTAGCAACAACAACAGTAGTAGGATCCTCAGTCATCAAGAGGAGTCATAGACGATTCGTGCGACTTGGCCCTTACACCATCTTGTTAGATTGCTCATGGAGGAGACATCTTGGAAAAAAGAGGCTGAGATTCGCGAGTGTTATCCCCGTCTGTTGTTTAATTGCACTTGTATATTTTATTTCTCATTTTACATAGCGAAACGATTTTCCTCTTTTAGGAATTATGTCTAGTTGTGATCTTATTAAATTTTGATGATGAAATTTTTATTAGGAGGGGAGAGATGTAAGGCTCGTATCCTAGACCGTACCGTTCCGTAGCCTTCCATGGTCCTCCCGATCTAATTTCGGCAACCCGCGACCTGTAATCAGAATTTGTGTACAACCCTAAGTCATATCCTGTATTCTAGAGTTAAATTCACCCGAGACTTGTATCCTTGCGACTGTGCAGTTGCCACGGTTCCAATGTCGGCCAAGAGATGTGAGCCCACGTTCAGTTCGAGGAAAACGCCACGCGTTGTTAATCCCAAGAGAATCCATCACATCAATCCCATCAATCATATTAATCAAGTACACATCACTCCTATCACTCACACCCATCCCCAAGTACAACTATCCATCCCCAAAGTCAACACTCTCTTACAACTAAGTACACATCCATCACCCATCACTCACCTTTTCATCCATCACCTCTCTCTCTCATCTCTCTCATTTTCAAACTCCATCCCTCCAAGCAACCCACGTCCATGGCTTCTAAGGAGAGGAGAAGCTAGTGTGGCCCACCTTCTTACCTCCCATCTCCACCATCTAAATACCATCTCCACTATTAAAATGCATCAATTGGAGCTCTAGGATGCGTTGATGGAAGAAGAAGTCCAAGAAGAAGCAAAGGTGGGTGATTTTTGGTTTGGATTTGATGATTTGAGGGCCCACATATGGTGGGACCGATCTTGATGTATACATTGTATAGGGAGGGGCCCATAGTGGTGGGGTCCCTCCCCTTCTCATGTCTCTTCATCTTTCTCTCTCTCTACCTTTTGTTATGATGATCATGAGGTTGTGAACCCCACAGCGATGTGTATGTATCATCCTCACCGCCCAGACCATAGACGGTGGGATGTGGCTGCTGATTGCATTAACAAGTTTTGTGGATTCCACTGGCGTATGTGTTAAATCCACACCATCTATCTATTGGATGCTGGGCCCAGCAGCCCAGCCGTCCAGCAGCAAGGCTACTGCAGTGGGGCCTCCTGATGTATTTTTTATATTCACGCCATCCGTCCATCTGGACATGGCCCACTATGATGTGGGCTTCATCCATGCCATGCATCCCTTTGCACCAGATGTGGTCCACCTCCTATGATGTACGGGTTTTAACCTACACCGTTCGTCCATCCGTTAGACACCACCTTGATGTATTTATTTTTTCCACCCCATCCATGCAGGGGACGTGGCGCCCACCTTTGTGATGTGCTGAGAGCAGCACATGGACCCCCATGATGCACATGTTTCATCCACTCCGTCCATCATCCTACTGGATGCATGAACTGTCCACAATCTAGCCAGGTGGACAGTGGTAACCCACCATGATATATGTATTTCATCATGTTGTCTGTCCGTTTTGGGCAGGACGTGGGACCCACCCAAACGTGTTGCATGTGTGGGGTGGGGCCCACCTGGATATAAATATTATAATATTCATTATATATACATGTACGTATGTTTGTGGTGGGCCTCATGTGGGACCCACCTGCTGGACGATTGACTGGTGTACGATGACACCAGCTGTATAGCTGCCATATACAATTAGCAGTTCTGAGGGATTATCGTGATGTATGTGATGGTTCACACTGTCCAGATGGCTGGACGGTGGGCCACACCTTGATGTATGTGATGTGTTGGCCATACCGTGATGTATGTGTTTTATTCCAACCATCCAGATGACTAGACGGTGGACCACTGTGATATATATGTTTCATCAACGCCATCCATCTGATTTCTAGACGGGTGGGGGCCCACCTAGATGTATGTATTTTGTATTCACACTGTCCATTCACGTGGCCTCCATGTGATGTACATGTTTTATCCAATTGTCCATTGATAGGCCCATTTGGAATGAGCAGGTCCCAACCCATTACAATGTATTTGAGACCCAGGTAAGATGCCCACTATGTATGTGTGAGGCCCACTTGATGTATACAAGGCCCATTGGTGTGGCCCACTTGATGTTTATGAGGCCCATTGGTGCAGCCCGTTGATGCGGCCCACTTAATGTATTTGTGGCCCATTTGGAATGTACAGGGCCCACCTTAATGTAATATATTTATAGCCCATGTACTAAAGCCCATGTGATGTATATATGGCCCATGGGATGCGGCTCGCTTTGATGTACATGAGGCCTAGGTATGAGGCCCACTTGATTGTATTAGGCCCATGTGATGTGGCTCACTTATGTATATGAGGCTCATTGATGCGGCCCATTTATGCAGCCTAATTGATGTGTTTTGGGGCCCATGAAATATGGCCCAATGTGATGTACATATGGGCCCATTATGATGTATTTAAGGCCCAAATATGAGACCTATTGGGATGTGTTTCCAGCCCATGTGATGTGGCCCATAGTGATATATATGTAGCGCTTGTATAAGGCCCGACGTGATGTATTTGAGGCCCATGAGTAAGGCCCAATGTGATGTATATATGGTCCACGTGAGGAGGCCCATTACGATGTATATGTGGCCCTTGAGTGAGGCCCATTGTGATGTATATTCGCCCTTTGTGTGGGGCCTTGGGCCCATTATATGTTTGACTCTATATGGGCCACTCCTTGGGAACAATGTTGGTTAAATGTCCACATTGATAGGTGATGATGTTTAAATGTCCACATTGTGACCTTCCCTTAGGCCCTTTGTTAGGTAAATTTTAATTGTCGAAGCAGATTGTTGAGGTCGACTCCGATTCCAATTGTCGAGGCTAATTATTGAGGCCGATTCCGGTTGTCAAGGCTGATTGTTGAAGCCGATTCTGATTTCGATTATCGAGGTAGATTCTGATTCTGATTATTGAGGCCGATTATCAAGGCTGATGCTGATTGTCGAGGCCGATTCTGATTATCGATATTGATTCTGATTATCAGGCCGATTCCGATTGTCGATCCCAATCCCAATTATCGATTTCGATTCTGATTGTCGAGGCTGATTGTTGAGGCCGATTCCGATTGTATGGTCCGATTATTGAGGCCGATTTCGATTGTCGAGGCTGATTTCGATTCTGATTGTCGAGGCTGATTTCGATTGTCGATACTAATTTTCATTGTCGAAGCTGATTATCGAAGCCGATTCCAATTGTCGATTCTGATTCCGATTGTCGAGGCCAATTGTTGAGGCCGATTCTGATTCCGATTGTATAGGTCGATTATCAAGGTCGATTCCGATTGTTGAGGCTAGTTGTCAAGGCTAATTGTCAAGGCCTAAGCAGTCTATATTTGAGACCCATTGCGATGTGTATTCAACCCATGTTTCAAGCCCAATGTGATGTATATGAGGCCGATGTGATTAGGCCCATTGTGATGCATTTGAGGGCTAGTCGATGGAGCCTATTTTAATGTATATTAGGCCCGTGTGAGAGGCCCATCGTGATGTGTATTAAGCGAGTAAGGTCCATGGTGTTGTATATTAGTTCCTTGTGTGAGGCCATGGGTCCACTATATGTTAGGATCTATGTTGGTCATTCCTTGGGGGTAATGTTGGTTAAATGTCAACATTGTCAAGGCTGATTATTGATACCGATTATGAGTATGAGACAGCATAACATCAGGATACATGTCCATACGCATCATTTGCATGTTTATTATGAGATGTGATTGACCATTGCATATGCCATAGTATAGATGGTTTATGAGACTCCCTAATAGGTGGAATTATGCCACATGAGCGCACGGTATGCACAGGATTAATGCATGATTGGGTTACATTACTCATACATCTTGCATTGTATGATTGTGATTACTATGCACCATAGCGACATCAGGGTTGTGACCTCCACAGGTATGTCATGGATGGCTAGATGGGACACCAGAAATGTTTGGTTCAAGCATATAAACACTTTAGATGTCAGTGGGTGAAAGTCTCTAAACTTTCGAAGCCATAAGACGCGCCAACGTCAAGTCTGAGTGGATACATGAGCGCGCGAGTGCCGAATACTAGGAGGCCGCGTCTCCTACTGTGTCGTGGTCAGTTGGGGGAGTGTGGCCTTATCCACCCGAGTGAGGGGGCTATAAGCTAGGCTGAGTTTGACTCCAAATGGGTCTGCTATCAACGAGCCGAGTAAGCATTGGTATACTACTTGCAGGCGGGTAGTGAGGTCTTTTACACTCGCTGGGCTACGCGGCCAGATGGGGCAGTAGCCAACTTGGAGTGTACTAGACTCCAGTGATGATCCCAGAGATGTACGTTACTGATATGTGGACTTATTAAGCAGGAGTTATATATTCATTCATTCATTATCTACTCAGGCTGATGGTGCGCAATTAGTTGTTACATGTATCTTTGCAATGGCCAAGATTTCAGTTGGGGCATGCGACTAACCTAAGCTGAGGAGTTTACCATATTGAGTCCGTCCATACAAATTTAGGTATGGGACTGGCTTGAATAGAAGTCCCTTTTGGTAGACCCCGTAGCCTACGATACTACATACTATCATCCCGGCATCACTCTAGCTTGGTCATTTCATTCGCACCACATATTGCATATTGCATTACATCATCAGCATATGGCATTTTGGGTTGCTATGTTTCTACATTTTATATAACTTAAATAAGGCTAATGGTATTTATAGCTCTTCCAAATTGCATATTGTATTGCATCATCGATATCTGATATCCGATTAATTATGTTTCCACATTACATAGTCAATTTACATTACTTTATCAGTATATGACATTGGCTTGCTATGTCTTTTCATTGTATACCCTGGATGAGGTTGATGGTATTTATGGACTTGTCAGTATTTCTATTTACTCTAATATTACATTCTAAGCACACATATACTGCTTACACACTAACACCACCCTATAAGCTTTCTATAAGCTTATGCACGATAGATGCGTGTAGGTGACATTAGGTTATAGCAGAGTAGAGCTTGGAGCATGTAGTTGACTTCTGGAGCTTTGATTTTGATATACGTATTTCCCTTTCAGCATTATATTCAAATGTTTATATTAGTGGATATGTGATGATGATGTTGCCTTTATGATTTGGGTATACTTGTTGTTATACTTATTATGAGTTAAATGTACATTAAAAAATCCTCCTTGTAGGATCCCAAGATAGGAATATGGCGAATGGATGCTAGGAGTGGAGAATGGGGTACTATGGAGGCTGTCGACACCGAATTCGGTGATTGAGAAATTTATGAGCCCGGTTTCTGAGTTTGGGGCGTGACAACTTAGCTTTAACACCTTTTACTATATAAGTTCTTTTTCAGCAGGCTCTTACATTGGTTGCCTTGTAATAGACACAGTGATCATATTCACTCCTGATAAATTTCTGACTCAACATGAAAGAATCAAATTTTTATACCACTGCTTAGGCTACTATTTTAGGTCATACAAGGACCTCATTAACCTACAAACATTGTTCTCTACCCCTTTAACTTTATAGTTCTCTAGTTGCTTCATGTAAAT
This sequence comes from Magnolia kwangsiensis, assembly GCA_037074715.1. Classification (NCBI taxonomy): domain Eukaryota; kingdom Viridiplantae; phylum Streptophyta; class Magnoliopsida; order Magnoliales; family Magnoliaceae; genus Magnolia; species Magnolia kwangsiensis. The sequence goes on along the minus strand of CM073574.1, from coordinate 124,959,531 downwards.
TTGCTCTTCCAATTCTCCATGCAGGAATGCAGTCTTCACGTCCATTTCTTTTAGTTCGAGATCGTATTAGGCAACTAGTGTCAACACGAATCTGATAAACACCTGTTTAATCACCGATGCAAATATCTCTGTGAAATCGATGCCTTCTCTTTGAGCGTAACCTTTGTCTACCAACCTCATTTTGTATCTATTATGTTTCTTTTTAAATAACCACTTACATCCCATCACTTTTCGACCTATTAGAAGCTTTACAACTCTTATGTGTTGTTCTTGCTCAACGAGTTCATCTCATCATCCATAGTAGATGGATCCCTCTCATCAGTAACAAGGGCATATGCAATATTAGAGTCATCCATGTTTCTTGTCGGTAACCTGTGATCACGCGGTGAGTTTCTTCTCATAGGTGGCTGCTCCACCTGCTCCTGTACTTGTGTCTGCATATCTGTCTCTACCTGAGTGTTATATATATATCAATCTGGACTTCAATGACTAACATTTCTAGTTCCTCTTGCTCCTCATGATCATTCTTGTGAAATATGGAGCTTTCATCGAACCTGACTTCGCGGCTAGTGATGACCTTATCATATAACATGTAACCCTTCACACTAATACCTTAACCAACAAATATGTACTTTTAGTTCTATGGTATAACTTATCTCTTTCAATTAATGGTATATGAGAGTAAGCCTCATAACTAAATATATGCGACTCTGAGTAGTTTATCTTATGATCACTCCATACTTCCTCTAGGATCTTACATTTAATTTTCATAGAGGGAAACCGGTTCACCAAATAACAGGTCGTGTTAATGGTTTCAGTCCATAGGTTATTGCCCAACAAAACATTACTTAACATGTATCGAGACGTCTCTAAGAGAGTCGGATTCATCCACTCAACCATACCATTTTATTCAAGTGTGTGGTGCACTGTCCACACTGTTTTGCTCAAGTGTGTGGTGCACTATGTTATACCTAATGATCCCTTCATCTTTCAAATATTCATTAAACTCGGTAGAAGTAAATTCACTACCGTTATCAGTCCTTAAAACCTTTATTTTTCACCTTGACAATTTTTCCACCATTGTCTTCCATTATTTAAATATGGTAAAAACTTTGGATTTATGTTTCATAAAGTAAACCCAAATTTTTCGAGAGTAGTCGTCAATGAATGAGACAAACCATGATGACCCTCCAAGGGAAACCTCTGGCGATGGCCCCCATACATCAGAGTGCACATAATCAAGCATTCCTTACATACATACTTTATATATTTAAAAGATAATCTAGATTATTTACCATATATACAATGCTCACATATATCTAAATCAAAATTCTTAAAAGCTGGAATTAAACAACAATAAAAAAGTACCTTCATGCCCCGCTCGTTCATGTGGCCCAAACGAGTATGCCACATACGTACAGATGTGGAATCTTCAATAATAATTGCCGCTCCATCTATTGAAGTGCTCCTGATCAACCTGTAAAGGTTTTCGTGCTTCTGCGCTCTCATAACCATGAGTGACCCTTTTAAAACTTTAAAGACATCATTAAGATCGGTGAACTTACACCCTATAGCTTTAAGTGTACCAACAGAAATCAAGCTCTTCTTCATATTAAGAATGCGCCTAACATCAGTCAATGTATACTCTATCCCATTAAACATCTTGATGCGTACCGTACTAATAGCCACAACATTACAGGCATTATCATTTCTCATAAAGGCCTGTCCATCGTCATTGTCACGCCCCAAACCCGAAAAATCAGATTTATAGCAATCCCGATCTCTGAATCCGGTGCCGACAGCCTCCGTAGTGCCCCATTCTTGGTTCCTGGAAATTATATACCAGATTTCGATCCTGGGATCCTACAAGGAGGATTTTCAGAATGATTTTTTTTTTATAATGGAGCATAACCATAAGCATAACCAAGTTACAAAACAACATCACCACATATCCAATATATTAAAAACTTTAAGTACAATGCGGAAAGGGAAATATAAGATGATCAAAAAGCTCCAAAATGGTCTAATACGCGCTCCTGCCTCAGTGCTGCTGCTGTCCAACGACACCTGCACACAACGGTCATGTATAAGCTTACAAAAGCTTAAAAGGTGGTGTAAGTGTATGTGTAAGGCAAGTGTCAAGTATATAATATCAGAGTAATGCGAAAACCTGCGATAAGTCCATGAATGCTATCAGCTGTACCAAAACTATATGATGCAATGCATGAATGCTATCAGCCATACCAAGGCCATGCGATGCGTGGCCTATGTAGCCAAATGTCATATGCGAGATGCAAAGTAAACATGTCAGTCCTCATCAAGTACACATATCAGTACAGTTCCCTTCTGGATATCACCGGGGTCTAATACACTTCGCAGTGACTGCCACCTCCCTAGCTGCACAGCCAAGCAAGCGGAATAAACCTCACTATTCGCCTGACCAGTAGTCTGTCAATACCTACCCGGCTCATCGATAGTGGATTCATTTGCCAGTGGTCAAACTCAGCCTAGCTTATAGCTCCCTCACTTAGGCAGATAAGGCCACACCCCCTTCCAACCGATCACGACATAGTGGGAGACGCGGCCTACTGGTATTCGACACTTAGGTGCTCGTGTTTCCACTCGGTCTAGACGTTGGAGCATCTCCTAGTACCAAAAAGGTTCTAAGACTTTCACCCAAGGACATCCTAAGTTCCCACAGTGCTAGAACCAAGTATTTTCGGTATCCGATATGGCCATCCATGATGTACTTGTGGAGCCACGGCCCTGATGTCGCTAGGGCGTTCAATGATCAAGTCACGCATATGCGAGATACATGAATAACACCGTCAAATCATGTAATAATCCAGCATGTACTGCACGATCATGTGGGGCACTCTGTCTCATAAAGAGTCCGGTATATGGTCCGCCCAATGGCTTATGCTATGATCAGTCACTACTCATATCAAGCATACATATGATGCGTATGGGCATGAGTCATGGGATTATACTAAGCATGTTATAAAGTAATGAATGTTAATGAGTATGGGCCTATCAATGGGCCCTAAGGAGAGTTATAATGCGGACATCTAACCAACATTGTACTTACAATGTGGACGTCAAACCATCATTGTTCCCTAGGCACGACCAAATATAAAACATCATTACACAAACCATGGAGGAATCACACATTGCAACAGACCTTAGGTAACTCCCATTGGGCCTTAAATACATCAAATGTGCCATATCACATAGGCTTTCTGGTTATCAAGTAAGTGAGCCGCATTAATGGGCCTCAAGTACATTGCAATGGGCTATAACTTGTGGGCCTTAGAGTACGTCACAATGGGCCTTAACCCACGGCCTTGGAATACATCAAAATGGGCCTAATCCCATGGGCCTTATACATGTCAAATGGGCCTGATCCCATGGGTCTTATATGTGTTAAATGAGCCTAATCCCATGGGTCTTATATATATTAAATGGGCCAGATCGCATGGGCCTTATATGTACACCAAGGTGGGCCTCAATGAATGGCTACAAATAGATCAACATGGGCCCTACACACATACCAGGGCCCAATTGAACCATAGATCTGACTCAATTTTTAGCTCAAGCCATAAAATGAGCTTATAAAATAAATGGACGGTTTGGATGCAACACATGCATCATGGTGGGGGGTCCACATAAAAGCCCACCATCATATATATATGCATATATAATATATATAATATATACAATATTATATAATATATATACACACACACACACACACACACACACACACATTCACACACACATAGTGTGACAGAATGAATAGGACACATAAATCATGGTGGGTCCCACTATCCAAACAATGGATAACGTGGACACATGTATATCACAGTGGGCTCCACCAACACATACATCACTGTGGACTCCACCGTCCGCCTGGACAGTGGGAGTACAACACATACATCACTGTGGGCTCCCACGTTGGGCCCACCAAACATATATTTTCCATCTAATCTGTTGGTAAGGTCATAAAGACCTAGATGAATAGGAAAAACAAATATCAGATTGATTCAAAACTTCCGTGGGCCCAAAAAGGGTTTCAATGGTAGAGTTCAATCACCACTGTTTCTTGTGGTGTGGGCCACCTGAGATCTGGATCGAGTTGATTTTTGGGTGGGGCTTGCTAAGGTAGGGGCCCACCATATGGACGGGTTAGATGGCAAATAAACATCAAAGTGGGGCCAACGTGTGGGGCCGTGGGCACCCTAGAGTCCGCCGCCCGCCCATGACGTCTGACAGCAGCAAAAGTAGGCTGCTGCTTATATATACATATATATTTTTTAAAAAAAAAAACCTATTTTTCTAAGGTTTTTCGGGTGTGGGGCCCGCATCTGATGAATCCACTCCAGCCATTGGATTCCACAGCCCATAACAATTCTATCATGACTAATAGTGGGCCTCTTTCAGCGTGTAAGAAAAATCTGGGTAGATTTCAACGGTAATGATACTGTTTTTAAAACTATGGCCCACCAGATACTCGGATCATCCTCATTTTTCGGCTCAACTCCTAAAATGAGTTTAGGAAGAGGATGGACGGCTTAGATTGAATACAAACATCAAGGTGGGGCCTATATGAGTGACCCTTCTCCAATGTTTGGAAAGCTAAGCTCATATTTGTGGATGGCTTAGATAAAATACTCACTTCATGGTGGGGTCCATTCAAGTGGACCACACAACCTCATCATCATCACAAAAAAATATATAAAAAGAGAGGGAGAGAGAGAAAAGAGTGGGAGTGGGACATGCGTGATGAAGGGACCCCGACACTATGGGCCCTCCCTTCCATGATCTCCAACATACATCAAGTGGGTCCCATTACATGTGGGCCCATAAAATTGAAATCCAATGGTGGAGATCCCTTCTCCACAAAATTAGACGATCTAGATGACCCATATACAAGCTAGGAAGGTAAACATCATGATGGGGTTTATGGAGAATGGCCCCATCATGAAATGATATTGATGATCAAGATGGGCCATCGGCCACATCTTAGAGTCCAAAGTGAGATCCATACCATTGATCGATAGGCTTCACTTGGCCCATCTTAAAAATATGAAAAACTAAGCTATGAAAGAACCCACCACTTGATCTTCTGGGTCCGTTGGAAAGCCACTCTCCTTATGCTTCACTTTGATGGTAGAGAAGAGAAATGGATGGCTAGGATGAGAGTTAAAGGGATGGGAAAGGTGGGCCACACAAGGTCATTTTTTTCTCTCTTAAAATGGCTTGGACGTGCACCCTCTTACTTGGGATTGTTGCTTGGAAAATGTGAAGGAAAAGAGAGAGGTGTGGTGGTTGTAAGAGAGATGTGAGTAATGGATGTGAGGTGAATGATGGGTGAGGTGATAGATTAGTTGACTTTTAGGTTTGCTTAACTTGTGGAGAAAAGAAGCATGTGTGCTTTGTACTTGACATGAGAGGTGATTGATGGAATTGATTTGACATGTTGTAGAGATTCTCTTGGGATTTGTAACGCACGATGTTTTTCCTTGAACTGAACGTAGGTCTACATCTCCCCGTCTGGGTATTGGATCAGTATGCGAGTCGCGGCGTTGGAACCGCGGCGACGGTGTGGTCGCAATGGTACTAGTCTCAGATTAAGCCGACTCAAATCTACGGGGTATGTCTTAGGGTCATGCGTAAACATCGATTACTGGTAGCGAATTACCGAAATTTGACGGGAAGAATAGCGGCAGTCGACGGAATAGTACAGACTAGGATACGGGTCTTACAGCTCTCCCTGCCTAATAAAAATTTCATCCTCAAAATTTATACTACCATCGCAGCTAAGACATAACTCATGAGGGAATAGAAACATAACATCATATATAATCATAACACCATACATCATACAATCAAACATAAAAAAGATGGAGATAGCGCTCTCAAATCTCCACCTCGCACTCCCAAGACGCCTCATCCATACTATGATGGCTCCACTGCACCTTCACTAAGGGAATGACCTTGGTTCTGAGGACCTGTTCCTTCCGATCAAGGATACGAACTAGCTGCTCAATGTAAGAAGCGTCCTCACGAACCTCCAACGGCTGCCAATCAATAACAGGCACGATGTATGACCCACACTTCCTCAACATAGAGACATGGAAGACGTTGTGGACGCTAGACAATTGAGGTGGCAAGGCAAGCTGATAGACCACGACGCCAACGCGCCTGGTGATCTCAAAAGGTCATATAAATCTCGGGGCAAGCTTGTCCTTCATACCAAAATGAACCACACCCTTCATGGATGAGACCTTGAGATACACATGGTCCCCAACTGTAAACTCCAAGGGACGACGCCGACGATCAGTAAAACTCTTCTATCGGCTCTGAGCTATGCGCATCCTCTGCCTGATGATGTCGATAGCCTCTGACATCTGCATTACAAGCTCGGGACCTAGGAGATGTCTCTCTCCAACCTCGGTCCAACAACTCAGAGATCTACACGGTCTGTCATATAATGCCTCAAAAGGAGCCATGCCAATGGTCACCTGATAGCTGTTGTTGTACGTGAACTCAACCAATCGCAGGTGCTCGTCCCAGCTACCCAAGAAATCAATCACGTAAGCCCGAAGCATATCCTCAAGGATCTGGTTGACCCTTTCGATCTGCCCATCGGTCTATGGATGATATGCAGTGCTAGGCTGTAAATCAATGTCAATCGCTCTCTGGAAGCACCTCCAAAACTGAGACGTGAACCTCGGATCTTGGTCTGAAACAATCGAGACAGGAACACCGTGCAGTCTCACGATCTCATCAACAAACATCTTGGCGAGCCGATCCGTATGCCAAGTCTCACCAATCGTAAGAAAATGTGTCGACTTTGTCAGACGATCCACAACAACCCAGATGGCATCATGACCACGCTGAGTCCTTAGCAAACCTATGACAAAATTGGTAAATATGTGCTCCCACTTACACATCGGAATGCTCAGCGGCTGCAATAGACCAGGGGGTCTCTGACGATCGGCCTTGACACACTGGCAGGTGTCACACTCGGCCACAAAACTGGTTATCTGGTGCTTCATCCCTGACCAAAAATACTGACGCCTCATGTTGCGATACATTTTCGTCCAGCCAGGGTGGATAGAGAACCGCGATCGATGTGCCTCGATCATAAGATCTCGGCATAACTCAGGAATATCCGGGACACATAATCGGCCTCTAAAGCGAAGTCCACCATCAGAACCAATCTGCCAATCCGTCTGACTCTCAGATGCTATCTCTGCTCGGTAATCCTATAACAACTCGTTTATCTGCTGAGCCTCGATCACCCTTGCGACAAGAGAGGGTTGAATCGACAAGCTCGATAGCTGAACGATAGATGACTGTAGACCAAACTCAAAGTCATACTCTATTATATCCTCGAGCATCCTCCACTTTCGAATCATCATATGCACCACCAAGCCTCGTGGCTGACTGCTGAGGGCATCCGCACCACGTTCACCTTACCGGGGTGGTACTGGAGATCAAAATCGTAGTCTTTCAGGAGTTCCATCCAACGCCTCTGCCTCATGTTCAACTCGGACTGAGAGAACTGATACTTCAAACTCTTGTAGTCGGAGAAGAGCTCAAACTTCACCCCATCGAGATAGCGCCTCCACACTTTCAGTACAAAGACAACCGCTGTCAACTCCAGATCGTGCATAGGGTAGTTCAGCTCATAGACCTTGAGCTGGTGGGATGCATAAGTCACTGGCTTCCCTTGCTGCATCAGGACAACACCTAAGTCAACTCGTGAGGCATCCGTATATATAATAAATCCATCACTCCTAGAGGAAAGAGTGAGGACTGGAGCGGACGTGAGGTGGTCCTTCAACTCTATAAATGCCTACTCACAAGCGTCGCTCCAAATGAACTTGGCACCCTTCCGAGTCAACCTGGTCAACGGGGCTGCGATGCGAGAGAATCCCTCAATGAAATGTCGGTAGTAGCTCGCCAAACCAAGAAAACTGCAGATCTCGGATGTGTTCGCGGGCTGGCCCCACTGACGCAGGGCATCAATCTTTGAGGGGTCCACTATGACATCCTTCCTCGTCACTACATGGCCGAGAAACTTCACCTCATCCTACCAAAACTCGCACTTCTCCAGCTTCGCGTAAAGCTGGTGTGCACGGAGGGTCTGTAAGGTAATCTCCAGATGCTGCTCATGCTCCTCACGGGTCCTCGAATATATCAGAATGTCATCAATGAACACCATAACAAACTGATCGAGAAACGGATGGAAGACCTCATTCATCAACTGCATGAATATTACTGGCGCATTAGTCAGTCCGAAGGACATGACCTGGAACTCAAAATGACCATAGCGCGTCGTGAAGGCTGTCTTCGGGATATCCTCATCTCGAACCCGAATTTAATGATAACCGGACCACAGTCTATCTTCGAAAAGAACTGCGCCTCCTGCACCTGATCAAACAAATCATCGATCCTCGGAAGCAAGTACTTATTCTTGATCGTGACCTTGTTGAGCTCACGGTAATCTACGCAAAGACTCAACGAGCCATCCTTCTTCTTCACGAAGAGTATTGGCGCTCCCCATGGTGAACTGCTCGGACGAATAAAGCCTAGCTCGCACAACTCGTCCAACTGCTTCTGTAGTTCACGTAACTCCAACGGTGTCATACGATACGGGGCCTTCGAAATAGGCGCGGTACCGGGCACGAGATCAATCTGGAACTCAGTGTGCTGATGAGGTGGTAACCCCAGAATCTCCTGGAACACATCAGGAAAACCACAAACGACAGGCAGCTGGTCGATACTCAAAGTAGCTGACTCCTCAACGACACACGATAACAGGCAAGAAAGCTGCTCTCCTCTGGGCTCTACAACAAACTGAAACTCTGGTACGCTGGGTATACAAATGTGACTGTCCTCGCGAAGTAGTCTAATATGGCATGGTACTCGACGAGCCAATCTATGCCCAGAATGACATCAAAATCGGACATCGGCAATACGAATAGGTCGGCAGGCAAGAAGATATCCCCAATCAGAATGGGGCAAGACAGGCAAACTCGGTCTAATACTGCAATCTTCCCCAAGGGTGTCGATACTGACAAACCCTGGCAGGTAGACTCCATCAGTAAATCGGTCGATCGAGAGAAATCATCGATGACAAATGAATGTGATGCACCAGAATCAAATAATACACGTGCAATGCATGCAAAAATAGGAAGAGTACCCTCGACGACCCCTCCTGATGACTGAGGGTCCTGCTGGGTGGCATAAAATCTACCCTAAGCCTGCTGGGGAAGTGCAGGTCCCCTTTGAGGTCTCAGCTACAGCTGTGGTCACTGTGGGGGCCTAACCTACTGCCTCTGCTGTTGTGGGGGAGGTACAGGAGGCTGGTGCTACGGTCGCTGCTGTTGTAGTGGCTGTCGCGGAGGTGGATGCGGTGCCCTCGACTGCTGCTGCTGAGGATGGGGACACTCGTGCCTACGATGTCCTGTCTTATCACATCCAAAGCAAGTACCTGTAAATGGTCCCGAAGGTGGCGCTGGGGATACTGCTGGTGCTCAGAATGCTGGGCGGGTCGTGCGCCACTGCAATGAACGATGCTGCTGGTGGGAACTACTAAAGGGTGCCTTCCTATTTTGATCTCCCCTTTGATCATGGGCTCTCTGCATACCAGCCCAATCTATCTCATATATCAGGGCTCTCTCCATTATATGCTCAAATGTCATAAGTATGTGTCCGATCACACAACTCCGGAGGGCAGGAAGTAAGTCGTTCTCAAAACGACAGGCCTTCCTCCCCTCATCATCAACAAGATACGTCGTGAACCTCGATAGCGCGACAAAACGTGCCTCGTACTAGGACACGGTCATGTCCCCCTGGACCAGAGTCTCAAACTCCAACGCACGCTGCTGTTGCACATGCTCGAGAAAGAACTTTCGGTCGAACCGGTCTAGAAAGTCCTCCCAAGTCCACTCAAAATCGACCGCTACCGAACGGGCTACAAATGCCCACCAATACTGAACCTCACCCTGTAGAAGAAATATGGTTAATGGGACTCACCGCTGGGTAGTTCATCTCATGGTGTCGAATATCTTCTCCACCTCGGAGCACCATATCTCTGCTGTAATAGGGTCTGGCTCACCCTGGAAACGCGGAGGATCATGCTGTCAGAAGTCCTTGAGAAGGGTGCTCGCACACTCCTGCTCAGCCTCGGCTGGTGTAATAGTGGGACGCCTGCTCTGCCCATGAAGAATAGTAGTCATCGCTTGTTACATCTGCTGCAGCTGAGTAGCACTCACAGGTACGGTCGAATCCGCACTGGTCTCAGGTAAAGGAGTGGCATCCTCAGGCTGGAAGGTAGGAATATCTGGTGGTGGAGCAGGAGTAGCAGGTGATAAAGTGAGACCTGCAGGTGGTGGTATGGGAGTCGCAGGTGGTGGAGCGGGATTCGCTCGGGTCGCTTTTCTAACGATAATGTCCTACAGGAAGGAACAATGGCCTATTAACCTTGAGAATTCTCGAAGGCATAAACGTTAAAGGTCTATGTCAAAAAATTGCTAAGTCATTCAAACTTGGAACCTATTTATAGTAGATATGTGATGTGATCCTCAGGTATTCCCAAGTTATGCTCTGATAGCAATTTCTGTCACACCCCAAACTTGAAAAATCGGATTCACAGGAATCCTAATCACCGAATCCGGTGCCGATAGCCTCCGTAGTGCCCCATTCTTGGTTCCTAGCAATCATATGCCAATTCTGATCCTGGGATCCGACAAGGAGGATTTTCAGAATGAATTTTTTTTTGTAATGGAGCATAACCACAAGCATAACTAAGTCACAAAATAACATCACCACATATCCACTATATCAAAAACTTTAAGTACAATGCGGAAAGGGAAATACAAGATAATCAAAAAGCTTCAAAATGGTCTGAGACGCGCTCCTGCCTCAGCGTTGCTGCTGTCCAGTGACACCTGCACACAACGGTCGTGCATAAGCTTACAAAAGCTTAGAGGGTGGTGTAAGTATGTGCGTAAGGTAAGTGTCAAGTATATAATATCAGAGTAATGTGGAAACCTCGGTAAGTCCATGAATGCTATCAGCTGTACCAAAACTATACGATGCAAGGCATGAATGCGATCAGCCATACCAAGGCCATGCGATGTATAGCCTATGTAGCTAAATGTCATATGCGAGATGTAAAGCAAACATGCCAGTCCTCATTAAGTACACATATCAGTACAGTTCCCCTCTAGATATCACCGCGGTCTAATACACTTCGCAGTGACTGCCACCTTCCTAGCTGCATAGTTAAGCAAGCGGAATTGACCTCACTATCCGACTGACCAGTAGTCTGCCAATACTTACCTAGCTCATTGATAGCGGACTCATTTGTGAGCTGGTCAAACTCAGCCTAGCTTATAGCCCCCTCACTCAGGCAGATAAGGCCACACCCGCTTCTAACAGACCATGACATAGTAAGAGACGCGGCCTACTGGTATTCGGCACTCGGGCGCTCAAGTATCCACTAGGTCTAGACGTTGGAGTATCTCCTGGTACCAAAAAGGTTCTAAGACTTTTACCCAAGGACATCCTAAGTGCCCACAATGCTAGAACCAAGTATTTTTGGTATTCGATACGGCCATCTACGATGTACCTGTGGAGCCACGGCCCTGATGTCGCTAGGGCGTGTAGTGATCAAGTTACACATATGCCAGATGCATGAATCACTCCGTCAAATCATGCAGCAATCCAACGCGTACTGCGCAATCATGTGGGGCACTCTATCTCATAACGAGTCCTGTAAATGGTCCGTCCAATGGTGTATGCTATGATTAGTCACTACTCATATCAAGCATACATATGATGCGTATGGGCATGAGTCATGGGATTATACTAAGCATGTTATAAAGTGATGAATATTAACGAGTATGGGCCGATTAATGAGCCCTAAGGAGAGTTACATTATGGACATCTAACCAACATTGTACTTATAATGTGGACGTCAAACCATCATTGTTCCCTAGGCACGGCGCACCATAAAACATCATTACATAAATCATGGAAGAATCACACATTACAATGGACCTTAAGTAACTTCCATTGGGCCTTAAATACATCAAATGGGCCATATCACATGGGCTTTCTGGTTATCAAGTAAGTGGGCCGCATTAATGGGCCTGATGTACATTGCAATGGTCTGTAACTTGTGGGCCTTAGAGTACGTCACAATAGGCCTTAACCCACGGCCTTGGAATACATCAAAATGGGCCTAATCCCATGGGCCTTATACCTGTCAAATGAGCCTGATCCCATGGGTCTTATATGTGTCAAATGGGCCTGATCCCATGGGTCTTATATATGTCAAATGGTCCTAATCCCATGGGCCTTATATGTACACCAAGGTGGGCCTCAATGAATGGTTAAAAATAGATCAACATGGGCCCTGCACACATACCAAGGTGGGTCCAATTGAACCATAGATCTGACTCATTTTTAGCTCAATCCATAAAATGAGCTTATAAAATAAATGGACGGTTTGGATGCAACACATGCATCATGGTGGGGGGTCCACATAAAAGCCCACCATCATACATATATGCATATATAATATATATAATATATATAATATTATATAATATAATATAATATATATATATACACACACACACACACACACACACACACACACATTCACACACACATAGTGTGACAGAATGAATAGAGCACATAAATCATGGTGGGTCCCACTGTCTAAATAATGGACAACGTGGACACATGTACATCACAATGGGCTCCACCATCCGTTGGACTGTGGCAATGCAACAAATACATCACTGTGGACTCCACCGTCCACTTGGACGGTGGGAGTACAACACATACATCACTGTGGGTTCCCACGTGGGGCCCACCATAACATATATTTTCCATCTAATCTGTTGGTAAGGTCACAAAGACCTAGATGAATAGGAAAAATAAATATCAGATTGATTCAAAACTTTCATGGGCCCAAAAAGGGTTTCAATGGTAGAGCTCAATCACCGTTGTTTCTTGCGGTGTGGGCCACCTGAGATCTGGATCAAGCTAATTTTTGGGTGGGGCCTGTTTAAGGTAGGGGCCCACCATATGGACGAGTTAGATGGCAAATAAATATCAAAGTGGGGCCCACGTGTGGGGCCATGGGTGCCCTGGCGTCCGCCCGTCCTCCCATGGCGTCTGATAGCAGCAGCAGTAGGCTGCTGCTTATATTTTTTTTTAAAAAAAAACCTATTTTTCCAAGGTTTTTCGGGTGTGAGGCCCGCATCTGATGAATCCACTCCAACCATTGGATTCCACAGCCCATAACAATTCTATTAAGACCAATGTTGGGCCTCTTTCAACGTGTAAGAAAAATCTGGGTAGATTTCAACGGTAACGATACTGTTTTTAAAACTATGGCCCACTAGATACTCGGATCATCCTCATTTTTCGGCTCAATGCCTAAAATGAGTTGGGGAAGAGGATGGATGGCTTGGATTGAATACATACCTCTAGGTGGGGCTTATATGAGTGACCCTTATCCAATGCTTGGAAAGCCAAGCTCATATTTGTGTTTTTTGTCCAGTAACATCCAGACGCTGGACGTTTTTGAGCTTATCAACATATTCAAGGTGGGCCCTATTTAGGTGGGCCACCACAAGATAGATTGCGTAAGTACAATACATATAAGATGGCCCTACTCATGGATAGCTTAAATAAAATACTCACTTCATGGTGGGGTCCATTCAAGTGGACCACACAACCTCATCATCATCACAAAATAAAAAATATATAAAGAGAGGGAGAGTGAAAAGAGTGGGAGTGGGACACGCGTGATGGAGGGACCCCGACACTATGGGCCCTCCCTTCCATGATCTCCAACATACATCAAGTGGGTCCTATTACATGTGGGCCCATAAAATTGAAATCTAATGGTGGAGATCCCTTCTCCATGAAATTAGACGGTCTAGATGACCCATATACAAGCTAGAAAGGTAAACATCATGATGGGGTCCATGAAGAATGACCCCATCATGGAATGATATTGATGATCAAGATGGGCCATCGGCCACATCTTAGGGTCCAAAGTGAGATCCATACCATTGATCGGTAGGCCTCACTTGGCCCATCTTAAAAATATGAAAAATTAAGCTATGGAACCACCCACCACTTGATCTTCTCGGTCCATTGGAAATCCACTCTCCTTATGCTTCACTTTGATGGTGGAGATGAGAAATGGATAGCTAGGATGAGAGTTAAAGGGATGGGAAAGGTGGGCCACACATGGTCATTTTTTTTCTCTCTTGAAATGGCTTGGACGTGCACTCTCTTGCTTGGGATTGTTGCTTGGAAAATGTGAAGGAAAAGAGAGGTGTGGTGGTTGTAAGAGAGATGTGAGTGATAGATGTGAGGTGAGTGATGGGTGAGGTGATAGATTGGTTGACTTTTGGGTTTGCTTAGCTTGTGGAGAAAGGAAGCATGAGTGTTTTGTACTTGACATGAGAGGTGATTGATGGGATTGATTTGATATATTGTAGAGATTCTCTTGAGATTTGTAACACGCAGTATTTTTTCTTAAACTAAACGCAGGTCTACATCTCCCTGTCTGGGTATCGGATCAGTATGCGAGTCGCGGCGTTAGAACCGCAGCGACGGTGCGGTCATAATGGTACTAGTTACAGATTACGCCGACTCAAATCTACGGGGTATGTCTTAGGGTCATGCGCAAACATTGATTACTGGTCGCTGATTGCCAAAATTCGATGGGAAGAATCGCGACAGTCGACGGAATAGTACGGACTAGGATACAGGTCTTACAATCATACTCTCTATAACTGGCGAACCAACTTTGATGAGGAGTCATATAATATGAAGCTCCTGTGTCAAGGATCCACTCATCTTTATGATTATCATGTAAGTGCCCGATCATAGATATAGACAACATATCACTTGTGCTAGTCTCTTCATCAGATGTGACAATATTGGCCTCCTTAGAAGAAGTCTCTGAGTTTTCTTTCTTCAACTTAAGATTGTACAATTCTTCTTCATGTGTCTTGTCATCCCACAGTTTCAGCACTTTAATTTGTCGTTGCCCTTACCCTTGGATTTAGATCTAGACTTTGAAGATATTGTGTCTCGCTCAGTATTCTTTTCTTTCGGAAGCAGTGCATTAAAAGAAGTCCGTACATTACCATTTATCTTTCTCATGGCCTTCCCTTGAAGGGATGAGATAATTGTGTCCACACTCATGGATGCATTACTAGTGCACAATGAGTCCTTGAAGGACTTATACAATGCTGAAAGAAAATTTAACAAAATATATGCCTGATCTTTATTTTTAACCACCTCCTCCATATCAAGAAACTTACAAATCAACTTATTGAAATTACTGATGTGGGCTTCCACATCTCCACCTTCGGCCATCCTAAAGTTGAATAACTGCAACTTTAGTTGTGGGCCATTTTTAAGCAACTTTTTAGCATAAACGTCTTCTAACTTCGCCCATATATCTAATGCAGTTTTCTTCCTCATAACATTGCAAAGAACTTCATCCATTAGACATAATTAGATAGAGGATTTGGCCTTCTTACTAAGAGTCTTCCAATCATTGTCATTCATAAACGGTAGTCGCTCCTCATAAGCCTCATCTTCCCCTTGCTTAGTTAACAGGCTAATAATCTTAACCTTCCATAACTCAAAATTATTTTGCCTGAGTTTTTCTCAATATCATACTTAGGGCTTCCCATTGATACTAATCCTTCATATCTAAAGTTTGTGCCCCAACGTTTGCTTTGATACCACTTGTTGGGGGATGCGAAAGCACACAGAGGTGGATCTAAGATAGTTATTTAAAAGCACCGAGTAAAAAGGAGAAGAACACGGAGATTTTAACGTGGAAAACCCCTTGCGAGAAAAAACCACGACACAAAGCGATAGATGAACACTATAAAAGAAGAAATTACAAAGAGAAAGAGATTACCCGATTCAAACAACCTCGAATCTCACCCTTGCTACACCCTTTGAAACCCTTGAACAAATTAGAAACCCTAATAGTACCTCCCAATCACGCTTACACCCTTATATATAGCTTATAGAAGGATCCTAAGCAAAATTGGCAATAAATCCCGCAAAATCTCAACTCTGCGTAAATTTGAGCGATCTGATCCATGTCATTAAACACACTTCGATGTCATCGGAACTTATCATTCGATAGAATCGAAGTCATGTCAATAGCATCGAACTAATACTAAACTGTTCAGAGAAAAAACATAAAATTTCAATTTTCTCCTATTGCATCGAGCCATCTTTGACGGCATCAAACTGATCTTCAAATGTCATTAAACACTCATCGATGGAATCGAGAAAGTGCCCAGTTAGTCTGGCGACCAACTGGAGAAAATCTCAATGGGATCGAGCACTGTTCGATGCCATCGAATAGTCTGTCAATGGCATTAGTAAACCATGTATCTGACTCGATTTAAGCCATCAAATACACCAGGAAGCTGTACTCATCCTCCATAGTTGTAAGTAATCACGTAAAGTTCTAGGCGAAGAAGCATTATGTACATCATTCTCATCTTATTTCTCTTTCGCAAGATGGTGAGTTTTATTGTCAACCATATTTTCTACTAACTCAGAGGAACTCAAGGTGTGTCTAATCCGGCGATGGATAGGCAGACCTTCAACTAATCCTCCTTTAATTAAGAGACATAAAGTATTGGCACGGACGCACTTGGGCATGAAACACTCTCAATTATAAGTCTATATTGGAACTTACTTGAGAAACAAAAATTTTCTAGAAAAATAAGAAATTTAAAATACTACATCAAGGAGAGTTGGAAGGATGTTACCAATTATTGATTCTATACTAGTTTCTACAAAACAGAAGAACAATGTTAGTATATAATAATTTAGAAAAAATTATCTAAAGATATAGAAAAATTTAAACCTAATCCTAAGCTAATCTAATACTAATGTATTTCAGAAAAATGCAACTGAAGCCCCAGTCAATGGTGCTAAAAACTTGTTACGACAACCCTAAGTGCAAGGCTGTGATGTAGTAATAATTCAGTGAGACCGAGGTCATACCCACAGGGACTTGCTATTGTGTGATTTCTGGAATACATTAGAACTAGAAGTAGAATATAAACTAACTACTAAAATCTAGTTTAAAGAGTAATGGTGGAAGAAACTATCAGATATCAAACACTAGAGTGTCAAGGATATACTTATAGCTTCCTTAATGTTAATTTATTTGATTCAATTAGATCACACAACTGGAATTGAAGTTCGTTCATATCCAGCCGAA
Organism: Magnolia kwangsiensis; assembly: GCA_037074715.1. Lineage (NCBI taxonomy): Eukaryota > Viridiplantae > Streptophyta > Magnoliopsida > Magnoliales > Magnoliaceae > Magnolia > Magnolia kwangsiensis. The sequence goes on along the minus strand of CM073574.1, from coordinate 124,942,214 downwards.
TAATAGAGCAGTTATATCATTATTCATACACTTCAAAACAAATTTGAACTTTCATTACATTGGTTCCCTTATAAAGAATCAATGTATTTATCACAGGGAATTCAAAGCATTTATCATGCCCGGAGTCAATGGTAAATCAATGTATTTTATAGACCAAACGATTGCAAAACATGTAAGAACATATTCATAGGCCCCGTTTGTTAAATTTGAATTCTAAAGCCTGAATCTGAATTCTGAAGCCTGAATCTAAAATCTAATGGTTGAATCTGAAAGCTGAAGTCAAAAAATTTGTTTGGTAATCACGGATGAAGTCTAAAAATTAGGTACTGAATTTGAAACAAGTTGTTTGTTAACAAACATATGAAATGTTTGAAATACATTAATTTGACGCATCTGCCCCTATCTCTTATTTTGAAATGTTTTACATTATAAAGAATTTTTTTAATTAAATGAGAATAAAATTATTCTATTTAATTCAAATAAACTAAAGTACTTAAGAGAAAATTAAAATATCAGATAAAATATCATCATTCATTATAAAAACAGATAAACTCCTTATTTTACCCCAGGAATATTTCAAAGTAGGACGTTCAATCCTCATGTCTTGGGCCCACTTGATTATCGGATCCACCTCAGTTTTAATCCCATGTTCTAAGATAAACTCACAAAACCGATGGGCAAGGTGGATTTCTCACAAACATGAAGGTGGGCTCACCTACTAGCGCAAGGAATTCTGCAAGAAGCTTTAACAGTAAATCTCGCATATGGATGTAGCATGAAGATCCAACACAAGGATTTTAGGCGGGGCCCACTGTGATGTTTTTGAGAAATCCAACATGTCCATCCATTTTTCAAGCTCATTTTAGGACATTCAACCAAAACGAGGAGTATCCAAAACTCAAGTAGTCCATACGAGATGAAACAGTGGGAAAAGGAATGCGTACCATTGAAACATTCCTAGACTCCACCTTGATGTTTAAATTCCATCCAAACTGTTTATAAAGTCATTGTGACTAAGATGAAGTGAAACATCATGAGCTTAAACCTATACAAAACTTTTCTGGCCATATAAATGTTTTAACGGTGGTCACAAAAACCCCACTATTTCCTACCATGTGGCCCATTTAAGTTTTGGATACATCTTATTTCCTATCATGTGGCTCATTCAACACTGTAGATTCAGGCTTTAGACTTTGGATTTAACAAATGTGGCCTAAGTCATGGCCCCCAAAAAGTTTTTAATGGTAGATGCTCATTCAACATTGTTTCCTGTAACGTGGTCCACTTTAGATCGTGATATACCTCATTTTTGGTCTCATACAATAAAATGATCTAGCAAAATATATGGATGACATGGATGAAACAAATACATCATGTTAGAACCCACATAGCACCGACTACTAGCCATTGGCTAGGGGGAGTAGCCAATCCATTTCCGGATTGGTTGTTGTATCACACACTAGCTATAGCTAGTGTATTGACGTCAACAAGTTCTATGGGTCCCATCATGAGGTATTTGTTATATCCAAACTGCCCATAAATTTTTTGAGCTCATCGTAGATCTTGAACTGAAAAATAAGACAAATCCAAAAATAAAGTGGACCACACTTCAAAAAGCAGTGGGGGATTGAACATCTACCATTAAATACCTTTTGGGGGTCACAGAAGTTTCAGATCAAGGGGATATGATTCATTTTTTGGCTAATGCTCTAAAATAATCTAGAAAAAATTGATGAACGGTGTGGATATAATAAATACATCATTGTAAGGACATGTAACTTTGATCTCCTTTGAACCGAGAGTGAGGAGCGTCCAACGCGATTTCCTGCTAAAGCCTTTCACATGAAGTTCCTGCACTAGAAACCCAAGTGGGGCCCACTGTTATATTTGTGAGAAATCTTCTCTGTCCATCCATTTTTTGAGTCCATTTTAGGATATAAGGCCAAAAATGAACCGTATCCATTGCTTAAGTGGGTCAAAAATGTGATAATTGAACGTCTATAGTTGAAATATTCATGGGGCCAAAAAAGTTTTAAATCATGCTATTATTTATGTTTTCAATTCATCTTAGCACAAATGACATTATTAACGGCATGGATGGAATGTAAACATCACTGTCGAACCAAGGGAGCTTTTAACCGTAGAAATTTCTCAAACCACCTTTTCCTTTAGTACGGCCTACTTGAGTATTGTATCCTGCTCAATTTTGGTTTCTCCTCATAAAATGAGCTCGTAAAATGGATGGATGGAATGGATTTCTGAAAAAATATCATGGTGGACCCACCTAAGTTTCAAGCTCTGAACTTCCCGCTAAAGGCTTTCGTAGGAAATCCGCGTTTAGGAGCGTCAGCGCTCCGTCTTTGCACGACATCTATCGAAAACCGATTGGCTACGCCCCTGACATTTCATGCTCTGTGGGCCCCATCATGATGTATGTGTTTCATCCATTCTGTCCATCTATTTTTAAAGATCATTTTATAATATGAGAAAAACAATGAGGTATATCCCAAACTCAAGTGGACCACATTACAGGAAACGGCGTTGAATGACCGTCGACCATTAAAAACATTTCGGGGCCATAAAATTTTTGGATCAAGATGATTTTTGTTTTTTCCCTTCTTCTGGGTTGTATGACCTAATCAACATATTAGATGTCAACTAAACTGTACAGTGGGCCTTAGGAGCATTTTATGGTGGATATCCAATCACTATTGTTTTCATGTGTTGTGCTCCACCTAAGATGTATATCCCTTCATTTTTGGAATAAATCCCTAAATTGATCTTTAAAAATGGATTAACGGAATGGATGAAACATATACATCATGGTGGCCCCAAAAATGGAAGGAGAGTAGCCAATCTGTAGTAACTTAAAAGGATAATTTTGAAAATAAAAAATTGTTGTTTAATAAAAAAATACACGGACTGCATTCAGTGTTCACCATTAAGCCAGATTCCTATCATGGAAAGAATTCATCTAAAAACCACTTAGTGCTTTCCTTCTTCAGTGTTAACAATACATTAACAAACACCACTAAACAGGGAATATTTTTCCAATTCCGCATTAAGTGCAAAAATTCAGCATTAACAAAAAGGCCCATAGTCTTTTTCAGCATCTAAAGTGCCCAGAGTCGATAATAGATCAAAATAAAATGAAAATTTTTCTTCATTCAAACCAAATATCAATGAATTGTTCAACATGAAAGCCAATTAACTTGAATCAAAGTAAAATAAATTTTAAGAAGAACTATAAGCTTCACCTCTTAGCTCTAGTTAAGAGATTAGCCAACTATAGATATGATTGAACTAAACTCAAAGAGAAAAATATAAAAACTGACTAGAACTAAAGGATTGAGGAGGAGAGAGGATTCTTTGAAGCTCCACAACTCCTTACTCTACTCCTTCTACCTTAATTCATGTTTAGAAGATCCTATAACATTCCTTTAAATAGCCTTAATTCCCATCGACTTCAAAATTGACGTGATTTTACCCAGCTATTAGAGCTTTGATCGCAGCTTCAATCGCATTGAGCTCCCATCAAAGAGTCCAAGTGAAATCAGGAAATTGTCAAGTAACGAACTTTCAATTTTGTGTATTTTCTCGATGTCATCGAATCTCCTTTAATGGGATCGAACTGAGCTTTGATAGCATCGAGCATGCCTTCAATGGCATCAAAAACTGTACAATTATTTCCAACAACAAAATCATCTTTTCATGATTTTTGTGATGGGATCAAAGGTGACTTCGATGGCATCGAAGGTGTCATCGATGTCATCAAATGGTCGATTTCTGCACTTTTGATTTTCTGTACTTTGAATCCTCAATTTTCTTCATTCCTCACTTGGTTTCCTTGGATCTTAGAATCTTGAATTCTTCAATCTCAACCTCCATATATCCAATTCTTCACTTGGTAATCCTTTGAGCATTAAATCCATGCTTTAAGTGTCATTTTTTGCCTTAACTCTCAAAATCACCTTGTAAGATAAAACATGTGTAATTAGGTCAATTATGCATATTCATGTTTATAAAACCAAAGCATAATAAGGGAGAAGTATAAAATATTTCACTCTCAACAAATGGGAGATATAGGTTAGTTGAATCTCATATAACTAATGGCATAATTGGTTTCAATTTTGGGATTCACCTAGATGGACATTCAAGAGAATGATAGACAAGATATAAGTTTAGTGTCTAATCTTTAAATAATGCAAGTTATAATGTTCTTTTGGAAATAGATCTTGGAATGCTCATAAGAGTGATGAATTGTTAATGCACTGATTTGTACACCTTGTTTACCAATCAGGAGAGTCCATGTGTCATGTAGTTGGTTTAGCCCTTGGAGGATGAAGACTAAATTAAGACACAAGGGGAGATGAGCATCAAGAAGTAAAGAATAGGTAAATAAGGTACCTTGGTGACCTAACCTTGACCCAAAATAAGCGTTGAACCTGTAGATGATCCTAACCTTAATAGGTATACCTTGTTGATCATCCCTTAGCCTTAGAAGCTTAATTGAAACTTGATAAGTAAGGCTAGAAGATGTGTGAAGTTGTTGTGTAAACATATGCCTAAAACAACAGTTTTCATTAGATTCTCGATCCCATAGATCAATCCTCGATTCCATTAAGCGATCCTTAATTGATCTCGATCAATCGGGCTAGAGCAATCGATCGTGTCAAAAAATGTCCAGTAATTAAATGCATAATTCTTGGATTTTCTTGATGCCATTGAGAGACCCTTCAATCCCATTGAAGGGGAGTTCAATAGATCAAAGTCATCGCTCAATTGATCGGACCAGATATTTTTTACCTTTTTTATAACCATTGGAACTTAGTTCCTATATATGAGGCATCTAACATTTGGGCATTTTGAGGGAATTTCAACACAAATAGATGTTAGGTGTTTTTCTACTCTTACCACTCATCCTAGACCTCTATCCAAAGAGTTTCATGCTAATCTTCTTATAATCCTTCACTCTAATGAGCATTACATGCTCTTAATCGAAGATGTGGATGAACTCTCACATTGCTAAAAATTAAGCATATGCCTATAGTTAAATCCCTTCTAAATTCTTTAAAAAACCCTTCTAGGTGAATCCCTAATGATTACAAGATTCTTATGAATTGTATGGGATTCACCCATCTTCCCTTACCTTGGTTACCTCATTGGCACTTCATATGCAAGGAAAACAACTATAAGAGCTGAAAGAATTGGCAATGTATAGACATCAACGATCGAAGGAGTGAAAGGGGAGTTGATTGAAGCATGAGAGAACATCAATCAAGAAGAAGTCGCTACAAAATGGGCTTAACTAACAACTAAGTTGTCAAATTGTAAGAGTTTTCATACTCTCTTTCCTTGTGTAGGTTCAAGGGTAAGAGTTTGTGGCCTAAACTTTGAAATAGAGATGAAGACCGCTTGAGTTGAAGTAGGAATATGCAAATATGTCCTAGAGGGGGGGGGGGGTGAATAGGATTTTTTAAAGTTTTTATAAATTATTAAAAATTCTGATCACACTAATCCTATCACAGAGTACAAATTAGGATTACTCAAAATTAACTCTACTAGTTTCCAAGCCTAGTAAAGGATCCAATCACAAACTATTTAAAAGACAAATAATTTATAGATAATATTGTGATGGATATGACTCTGTGTGTGTATAAGATGTGATTTCAGATGATCAGATATAAAGGCATATAAGAAAATCACATAAATGAAAGATAATTCTAATTTCAAATACAGTCATTTTATAGTGGTTCGACTACTTGTCTACTCCACTCCCGGCTTCCACACTCAACCCTTGAGTAACCGGATTTCACTAAGGAGGTTTCTCATGGTTCACCTTAAACCTAAGGTTTTGAATCAGGTTCACCTTCAACCTTTACACGGAGGTTTCTACTCGGCACCTCTAACCCTGGAGTTTTGCTGGCGCACTCCTAACCAGATGTTTATGCCCACACAGAGCAAGGGGCCACACAACTCACCCGGATGTTTATGCTCTCCATAGAGCAAGGGTCCACACAACGCACCCCACATGTACACTCCCATCGGAGGCCTCCTTTGAGGACTTCAAAGGGTGAGCAACACTTAAGACTCAATCCTAGAAAGGAATGATCACAAGTGTCCTCTGGACTCTAGATACTTACAAATAAGTTGATGATTCCCATTTAACGTAGTGATGAAGATCTCCTTCTTGTTGATGAAAAGTCTTCAGCTCCCTTGATCCGCAACATAAAAGATGTACCTATACTAGGCTTTAGGTTGGGTCAAGGTTATGATGGAATTTCACTCTCTAAAGATTTTCTTATTAGGAAGATAGAGTGATTCCAATTATCTATGCATTTAAGGCATCCCAGCTTAATGATTTTCCATTAAGGTAGTAGCTGAAAGATCCTTGAATGCGGAAGTTCATTCCCCAATCCACTCTTTTGAATATCAATGATGAGGGTGAATTGGAGGATGAACTCCCTAGGAGAAAGGGCTTAAGATAAATGATATGAAGTTTAAAACACTCAGAAGCACTCTCTTCTTTCTCTACCAGCAATAAAGTTAAGCCTCTCTATATATAGGCAAAAGGTTCCAACGGATATAAAATGGTCACATTTATAACAGAGTTCGATATCATCGAGCAAGAGTCGATATGATCGAGCATATACTCTCGATTGTATCGACTGACCTCTCGATGATACAAACTCAAATGTCATTTTTGCTTTTGAAAACCTTTTGTCAACTGGTCGATAAGATCGAGACACACATCGATATTATTGAATTTTGAACTCCGATTCCATCGATGGCGGGATCGATCTATCGACAGGTGAAAATAAGAGAGACAAGTCTTAAAGAATTTTAGGTTCTAAAGATATGATTGGGGAACAGCCGATGTCATCGAAATTTGAATGTCGATGATATCGAGGCCTTGTCGATAGGATCGATAAATCATATAGATTTACCTATAAGCTTGCTGGACGGTTTGTGTCTGGTCTCGATCTAATCGACCAGGTCTAAATATGATCGACATATGATTATTGATTTCTCGACTGGCACCCCGATCAACAATTAAAAACATCTTGAAATTTATGCTGGAGAAAACATGCGCCCACTATCGATATGATCGACTGACTTTCGATATGATCGATATTTGAGTTCAGATTGAATCGGACAGTCATCGATATATCGAAACTCATAGTAGTTTTCTTTAAAAAAATAGGGGCGCCAAAAAACTGCCTGTCGATATTATCGATCTACTTTCGATAGGATCGATATTCGAATATCGATGATATCGACTGAACCGTCGATATATCGATAAATCATCCAGATGAATATTTGATTGCTGGACACTTTTTGTCCTCACTCGATTGTATCGATTGATATGTCGAGGACATCAACAGAGTAGGTCGATCAAATCGAAAGATGAATCGATATAATCGACAGTGTAAGAAAAACTTGAAGATTTTTCTATTTGGTAAAAAGTTTTCTTACACAAAAATCCTAAGATGTTCTACTTATTTTTAAGGGTTTTAATCACCTGGTGTTTTGGGACATGGGATGTGAGGCTATGATTTACCTATGGCGAGCTTCCACACATCCAGTTGAGGCAGACACTTGAGTTGATCTTCATGTTAGGCACTATTGTCCGATTAACTCAACTTACACCGTAATTGACAAACCAGGGCACTAGTAGGTGCACTTTCAAACTTGATAAGTTCTTGTGTAGGACCTAAGCTCTTGTGTAGGGCCGAATTCACCAGATACGAGTGTGTATATGTTAGTTTTCGTGGGAGGTTCTAGCATGAGTAAACATAGGTCCTTGGACTAGGACCGTGGTTGTTAGTTAGCTGATTAAAAACTAACTCGAGTCTCTTACAGGATCTTCCAACGAGAGTGTATGCTAGGTCCTTACGTAGGGCTGTGAAGGTTAGAGGTAAACCTGATTTAAAACCTTCAATAGTGAAATCCAATACACTCATGGGTTGAGTGCATCCATCAAGAGTGAAGTAGGAAAAACTAAAACACTATATATGCTTGTGTTTGAGATTGTCATTTAAGCACTTGTTTAATTATGCTTATGTGATTAATTGATACTACTAGAAAAATGGGAAAAGGCTATGGATAAAATCCGTAGCCATAGACCTATGGATACAGTTTTAGTCCGTATCTAGTTAGTGGCATGACCGTAGTCGTAGGTGCCACAACAATAGGTTTGGAACCTATAGCTATGGATTTAATCCGTAGCTATAGGTTACAATAGCTATGGATATAATCCGTAGCAATTATATCTGTAGCAATAAGTATAAATAGCTACGGATGTTATTTGTAGCTAAAATTCTATTGCAATATGCCAAATTTAATAATTGTAAGACCCGTATCCTATACCGTACCGTTCCGTTGGCTTCCACGATCCTTCTGGTCGAATTCCGGCAATCTTCGACCTGTATTCGACGTTTACGCTCGAACCTAAGCCGAGTCTCGTATATCAGAGTCGACTCGACATGAAACTTGTACCTTAGCAACCGCACCGTCGCTGCGGTTCTAATGCCCGACTCGCGTACCGACCCGATACCCAGGGTAGAAGATATAGGCTCGCGTTCAATTCGAAGAAATACCGCACGTTGCGGATTACGAGGGAATCTCTACGAGATGTCTCATCAATCAATCAATCAATCTCATCAATCAAGTACACATCATACATCAAGTCAAGTATAACAAACCATACCCTTCTCTTACATAAGTAAGCCCAAAGTCAACTTTCACATCACCTCATCCATCACCAAACCTATCACCCATCACACCTCACCTATCCCATATCATCCCATCACTTTACTCTTTCTCTCTCATTTTCTCGAAGCAACTCAAAAAAAATCTACACGTCCAAGCTCCTTCTCCCAAATCCCAAGTGTGGCCCACCTTCTCATCTTCCATCTACACCTCTCATCTCTCATCTACACCATCAAAGGTCTATCATCCACCGTCCAAGGCGAAGGCAAGGAGCATTGGAGGCCAAGGGGGCAAGGAGCATTGGAGGCCAAGGGAGCAAGGAGGAGGCTTAAAGGTGGGCGATCCACCGTTAATTTATTTTTTTATGGTCCACTTGTTGGTGGGATCCAATTTAATGTATGTGATTTAATCAAGAGGAGCCCATAGTGGCGGGTTCCCTCTACCTCACCGTATCTCTCTTTCTCTTTCTCTCTCTCTCCTCTCCCTAGAATGAAGTGGGCCATGTTAAATCCACTCCATTCATCAATGGTGTGGTCCACCACATTTTAGGTGATATGATATATGTATATATACATATATATTGATATATGTATATACATACATATATATTATATTATATTTAATATAATATATATATATGTATGTGTATGGTGGGCCACGTACATGTGGGACCCACCATGATGATGTGTTCATCCATGTCATCCAGCGTCCAGCGACGCTGGACGAGAGGCATAGAAGTGAAGGGGTTAACGTGGAGTGTGTGTACTATCAGGGGTGTGTACTTTCAAGCTATAAAAAAAAGAAAAGGAAGGGAAATGGTGGGCTGCTACAACATGGCCCCACCTTGATGTATGTGCTTGATCCAAGCCGTCCATCCTCTTTCTCAGATTATTTTAGGCGTTGAGCCAAAATTTGGGATCAATCCGATTCTCAGGTGGGCCATACCATCTAAAAACATGTGGAGACATGCTTAATCATATAAAAGCACTTGGTGGGGCCTACCTGAAACTTGGATGCATCCTAAACTTGGACTGAACGGTCCACCACGTGGGACACACACAATAAATGGGTTGGATCATCTTATCGTGGGCCCCATATATAAAAAAAAGAAGAAGAAGAAAAGAGGCAGCAACGTCTGACGCTGCTACTATAGACGTCAGGCGGGCGACCGGTTGGGGCTGCCCCATGGGTCCCAGTTGTGGGGCCCACTATGATGCGTTCTACCATCAACACCGTGCATTTGAGAGGTCCCCTTTGAATAGGGGCTGTCACCAAAAATCAGCCGTATACGGGACTCAGGTGGGCCATACCATCTAAAATCATGTGAAGACATGCCTGAAACAGATAAAAGCACTTGGTGGGGCCTACCTGAGATTTGGACATGGCTGAAACTTCGTCTGAACCCTCCGTCGGGTGGGACACACACAATGAGTGGGCTGGATTTGTGAACCACCTTACGGTGGGCCCCTAACTGTGACCTCATGAACCGGTTAATTGGCAAATAAACATTACAGTGGGCTCCACGTACGTGTGACCCTATTAACAGATTGGATGTCAAGTACATTTTCGGTGGGCCCCTCCCCTGACCGTGTGGCCCTGTAAATAGATTGGGTGGCAAATGAACATCATGGTGGGCCTTGGCCCACGTGATCATATGAACAAGTTTGGATGGCAATAAATATTACAGTGGGCCCTCCCTGTCCATGTGACCTTATGGATAGATTGTATGGCAAATAAGCATTTCTGTGGGCCCATGGTCCACTTGATCTTATGAATAGGTTGGATGGAAAATAAATATTATGATGGGGCCCTATGGTCATGTAACCTTATCAACAGGTTGTATGGAAACTAAACATTTTTGGTGGGCCCCTATCTATGTGATCTTTTCAACAGATTGAGTGAGAAAATAAGCATTATGACGGGCCTCACATGAGGCTCACTTCGATAAATATGGGCCCATGTATTTAAGCCCATCTTGATGTATTTTAGGCCCATGATGGAGGCCCACTTGGATGCATGTGGGCTGATATGTTTAGGCCCATCTTGATGTATTTTTAGGTCTATTATTGAGGCCCACTTGGATGCATATGGACCATGTAATTAGGCCCATCTTGACATGTATATGGCCCAATATTGAGGCCCACTTTGTTATATATGGGCCCATGTGTGTAGGCCCATTTAATGTATTTGTGGCCCATTGTTGAGGCCCACTTTGGTATATATAAGGCCTATGTGATTAGGCCCATTTGATGCACATAAAACTCATGTGATTGGGCTCATCTTTAATGCATTCTAAGGCCCATGGGTTATGACCCATTGCAAAGGACCTAAGGCCCATTGGTGAGGCTCATTGAGATGATCCATTTGATAAATGTAAAGCCCATATGATACGGCCCAATTGATGTACTTAAGGCCCAAATGAGTGCAACTAGGTCCATTGCAATGCGTGATCCCTCCATGGCATATAACGATATTTATAGTAAGTAATGCCTTGGGAACAATGATGGTTAGATGCCCACATTGTAAGGATGACGTCGGTTAAATGTTCGCATTATCACTCTCCCTAAGGCCCACTAATAGGACGTACTTGTAGTGAATAGGCCGTCTAGGCCCATCCTTGTTATACACAAAGCCCGTCTTTATATACATGTTTAGTGAAGATTCATGATTCATGATCATACGCATCATATGTATGACTGATATGTGGAGTGATTGATCATAGCATATGCCTTCTGCGGACCGTTTATGGGCTCCATGATAGGCGAAGTTATCCTACATGAGTGCATGGTACATGTAGAACTGTTGCATGACTGGTAGTGTGACTCATGCACTTGTATTTGTATGATTGTGATTATTGTATGCCCTAGCGACATCAGAGCCATAGCCTCCACAGATGTATCGTGGGTGGCTGGATTGGAACCGAAAATATTTGGTTCTAGCATACGGGCGCAATAAATGTCCTTGGGTGAAAATCACTAAACCCGATGGTACCAGAGGATGACTCCAACGTCGAGACCGAGTGGATACACAAGCGCACGAGGGCCATATACTAGCAGGCCGCGTCTCCCACTGTGTCGTGGTCGGTTGGAAAGGGGTGTGACCTTACCCGCCTGAGTGAGGGGATAACTTTTAGGTTAAGTTTGACCAGCTTAAGGAATCGGTCCGCTATCGACGAGCCGGGTCCGATATTGGAAGGCGGATAGTGATGTCTCTTCTGCTCTCCCAGTTGTGCGTTCCGATAGGGACGGCAAGCTGGCATAGAGTGTACTAGACCTCGGTGATTATTCAAACTGAGAACCGTATTGACTTGATGCTCTAGTAAGGAGCTGCATTGATATGTGGATAAGGATTGATATGCTTGACTTGCATTTTACATCGCATGGCCTGGATGTGGCTGATCGCATTCATATCTTGCACCGCATAGCCTTGGTATGACTGATTGTATTCATGTACTCATCAGCATATTACAGCATTATTCTGACCTTGTATTTTGAGCACGCTCATATTGCACACACACTTACACCACCCTCTAAGCTTTCTATAAGCTTATGCACGATTGATGCATGCAGGTGATGCCAGGACGCAGCCTTAGTCTCACCACAGTTGGAGTGTACAGCCGAGCTTCTGGAGTTTTTGTTATTGTCACTATTTTATATTTCTCTTTCCTACGCATTGTACTTAAAGTTTTTTATCATAGTGGATTTTATGGTGGTGTTCTTATGGTTATTGTTCGTGGGTTATGCTTATGTTATGCTCATTACGAATTAAATGGATATTAGAAATCTTCCTTGTAGCATCCCAAGATCGGAACCTGGTATATGGGTGCCGGGAGTCGAGAATGGGGTACTATGGAGGCTGTCGGCGCCAGATTCGGTGATCAAAAATTTTTTGAGCCCAGTTTCTGAGTTTGGGGCGTGACAATAATAACTACAGCTGTCGAATTACCAGCTACGGTCAATATCCATAGCTATTTCGTACATTAAAAAAAAATATATAATCATTTGTTCATTCAATTACCACCTGCTAATCATTCATTCATTCCATTACAATCAATTACAATCATTCATTCATTCAATTACAATCAATTACAATCTTTAATTCAATCAATTACAATTACAATCAATTACAATCCTTCATTCAATCAATTCCAATTACAATTACAATAATGCTGAAAATACAAGTCTTTGGCTTCATTAGAGAAATTTGCTCGACTTCACCCTGAAATTTCAATGATAAAGAATTGAAAGAGAAGATATATTTTAATGGTATGATATTTTGTTCAAAAGTAAATAGGGCTTTTTCAGTCATCACCCACCTGAAGAATCAAAAACCGATTGTTGTCCAAGTCCACTCCTTTTTCTTTCAATTTCTTAGTGACCTCTGTAAAATTACTTCCACGGTCATTTATGTAGTACTTTGAAGAGTTGTCTCAAAATTCAACTCTAGTAATGACAAAGTCTCTTCCTGTAACAGCTTCATATATTCCATCATCCTACAAATAGTCATGACATTCATAAATTAGAATGACCATTGGAGGAAAGAAAAATAAAGTGAAAGAAGTGCATCATGTATAACCATTTTTTTTTCTTTTTTTAGGTTTAGTTTATAGGTTAAGGTTTGGGTTATAGGTTAAGGTTTAGGTTATAGGTTATAGGTTATAAGTATAAATTTAAGTTTAGGAAATCAAGTTCAGGTTCGGGATTGGGTTTAAGTTTGGGTTTTCAAGTTTAAGTTTAGGTTAGGGAGTTGAGATTAGGATTAAGTGTAGGTATAGGTTTAAGGTTTAGGTTATATGTTTTGGTTTAGGTTAAGGTTATAGGTTTAGGTTATAAGTTTAGGTTAGGTTTAGGTTTAGGTTTAGGTTTAGGTTATAGGCTATAGGTTATATGTTTAGGTTAGGGTTTACGGATTCGGGTTCGGGTTCGAGTTCGGGTTTGGGTTCGGGTTTAGGTTATAGGTTTTGGTTTAGGTTAAGGTTTAGGTTTAGGTTATGGGTTTTGGGATTTGAGAATAGGTTTAGGTTGGGTTATAGGTTAAGGTTTAGGTTTAGGTTATAGGTTTTGGGATTTGAGAATAGGTTTAGGTTATAAGTTTAGGTTTAGGTTGGGTTATAGGTTAAGGTTTAGGTTTAGGTTATAAGTTTAGGTTTAGGTTGGGTTATAGGTTAAGGTTTAGGTTTAGGTTATGGGTTTTGGGATTTGAGAATAGATTTAGGTTATAAGTTTAGGTTTAGGTTGAGTTATAGGTTAAGGTTTAGGTTTAGGTTATAGTTTTTGGGATTTGAGAATAGGTTTAGGTTACAAGTTTAGTTTTAGTTTTAGGTTTAGGTTAAGGTTATAGGATTTAGGGTAGGGTTTAGGTTATAGGTTTAGGTTATAGGTTATAGGTTTAGGTTTAAGTTATAGGTTTAGGTTTAGGTTTAAGTTTTAGGTTTAGGTATAGGCTTAGGTTATATGTTTAGGCTAAGGTTTAGGGATTTGGGTTCGGGTTTGGGTTTGGGTTCGCGTTTATGTTATAGGTTCTGGTTTAGGTTTAGGTTAAGGTTAAGGTTTAGGTTTAGGTTATGGGTTTTGGGATTTGACAATAGGTTTAGGTTGGGTTATAGGTTAAGGTTTAGGTTATAGGTTATAAGTATAGGTTTATGTTTAGGTTAAGGTCTAGGTTTAGGTTATAGGTATAGGTTTTGGGATTTGAGAATAAGTTTAGGTTAAGGTTATAAGTATAGGTTATAGGTTAAGGTTTAGGTTTAGGAAATCGGGTTCGGGTTCGGGATTGGGTTTAGGTTTTAGGTTATAGATTATAGCTTTAGTTTATAGGTTAAGGTTTGGGTTATAGGTTAAGATTTAGGTTATAGGTTATAGGTTATAAGTATAGGTTTAAGTTTAGGTTTAGGAAATCAGGTTTGGGTTCGGGATTAGTTTTAAGTTTAGGTTTAGGTTTATGTTAGGGAGTTGAGATTAAGATTAGGTGTAGGTTTAGGTTTAGGTTAGGGAGTTGAGATTAGGATCAGGTGTAGGTTTAGGTTTAGGGATTTGAGAATACATTTAAGTTATAGGTTAAGGTTAGGGAGTTGAGATTAAGATCAAGTTTAGGTTTAGGAATTTGAGAATTCATTTAGGTTAAAGGTTTAGGTTTTAGATTTAAGTTAAGGTTTGGTTATAGGTTATAAGTTTAGGTTATAGGTTATAAGTTATATGTTAAGGTTTAGGTTATAGGTTTTGCTTAAGGTTTAGGTTTAGGTTATGGGTTTTGGGATTTGAGAATAGGTTTAGATTGGGTTATAGCTTAAGGTTTAGGTTATAGGTTATAGGTTATAAGTATAGGTTTAGGTTTAGGTTTAGGTTTAGGAAATCGGGTTCGGGTTTGGGATTGGGTTTAAGTTTGGGTTTTCAAGTTTAGGTTTAGGTTTAGGTTAGGGAGTTGAGATTAGGATTAGGTGTAGGTTTAAGTTTAGGGATTTGAGAATACATTTAGGTTTTAGGTTTAGGTTATAGGTTTAGGTTTTAGGTTTAGGTTAAGGTTTGGTTATAGGTTATAAGTTTAGGTTATAGGTTATAAGTTATATGTTAATGTTTAGGTTATAGGTTTTGGTTAAGGTTTATGTTTAGGTTATCGGTTTTGGGATTTGAGAATAGATTTAAGTTGGGTTATATCTTAAGGTTTAGGTTATAGGTTATATGTTATAAGTTTAGGTTTAGGTTTAGGTTAGGGAGTTGAGATTAGGATTAGGTGTAGGTTTAGCTTTAGGGATTTAAGAATACATTTAGGTTTTAGGTTTAGGTTTAGGTTTAGGTTTAGGTTTTAGGTTTAGGTTAAGGTTTGGTTATAGGTTATAAGTTTAGGTTATAGGTTATATGTTAAGGTTTAGGTTATAGGTTTTGGTTAAGGTTTAGGTTTAGGTTATGGATTTTGGGATTTGAGAATAGGTTTAGGTTGGGTTATAGGTTAAGGTTTAGGTTTAAGTTTAGGTTTAGGTTATAGGTTTTGGGATTTGAGAATAGGTTTAGGTTATAAGTTTAGGTTTAGGTTGAGTTATAGGTTGAGGTTTAAGTTATAGGTTTTGGGATTTGAGAATAGGTTTAGGATATAAGTTTAGGTTTAGCTTGGGTTATAGGTTAAGGTTTAGGTTTAGGTTATAGGTTTTGGGATTTGAGAATAGGTTTAGGTTATAAGTTTAGGTTTAGGTTGGGTTATAGGTTAAGGTTTAAGTTTAGGTTATAGTTTTTGGGATTTAAGAATACGTTTAGGTTATAAGTTTAGGTTTAGGTTTAGGTTATAGGTTTAAGTTAAGGTTATATAGTTTAGGTTAGGGTTTAGGCCTTAGGTTTAGGTTATAAGTTATAGGTTTAAGTTTAGGTTTAGGTTTTCGGTTTAGGTATTGGCTTAGGTTATAGGTTATAGGTTATATGTTTAAGGATTCGGGTTCGTGTTTAGGTTATAGTTTTTATTTTAGGTTATAGGTTATAGGTTTAAGCTAAGGTTATGTGAGACTGAACCTGAGTTCGCATGTGTGTATGTGTGTGTGTGGTGTATATTTCATTTCTTATGGTCCCGCGGTCCTACAGATCAAATTTCTATAACCCACGACCTTTGGATTATGCTTGCGGTCATCCTTGAGTCTGGTCACATAGACCCGACTTAGATTGAGCTGAGACCTGTGCCATTGCACCACATTATCACCGCGGTTCCAACGCCGCGTCTTGTGCGTCCATCCAATGTGTGGATCATAAGTTATGTACGTTTCATTTTATGGCCCTTGATTTTAATCATGTGGCCTACCTTGGAGTGGTACATGTAGCCTACACTCCCTCTTTTGTACAAGTTCCAACACACTCTACACACACGACCTAAATCTCCATAACTCACACTACCAATACCTCACATACCACCCACACCTAACCTACCCTAACAAATATTATTTGTATCACCATAGGTTATGATTACTTTCCTTAAAAAGCTTTTCCCTCTCTTTCCCTCTTATTTCTCTCTCTCTTCTCTTCTTCTCTAGCAATTTTCTTCCATTTTTTCAACCCATTTTTCTCCATTTTTTCAGCCACCTTCCTCCTTAATCCCTCACTATCTGACCCTTGAAACCCCATCTCCACCATTGATCCATCTCCCTTGGTGCTAAAGGACCTTAGTGTGAAAGTTTGGTGGTCATCTTTAATGTGGGTGACTATTCTTTTACTGAATTCCTTTCTTTTCTTTAATCTTATTATTTCTTCATAGATGGATCACATGGGACCTACCAATCCATGGTGGGGATCCCATTTGATCCCATGGATGTGGCCCTTTGGCCCATCCTACATACATGTCATGATCCATGATGGAGCCATTCTCCATGGACCCCATCATGATGTATGTAATGATCCACTCCATCTCAAGGTCATCTAGACGTTAAGGATCATGTTGGGATGGCATCCCAACCATCCATAAAAATTATAGATCATGCATGTAGATATTGCATGTACAATCAATGTAGTTGCATGGGTATGATTCATTCTTGGGAGGGCCCATTAGTGACGGGGCCCTACCCCGTGGCCAGATTGTATTTCTTTTCCATCTTTTCTTTCCTATCTTTATAGTGAATCTGATGTTTGTGTGGCCCACTTGATGTGCCATGCAACTAGGCCCAAGTGGTTAGACATCCAGGCCCACCTTGTTGCCCTATATTATTGGCATCTTTCGGACAACCTTTGGGCTTGATTTTATAGATGATCTTGGAAGGGGCTTGGGTCTGAGAGTTATGTGACCCATCTAGGTGGACCCTACCCTGAGAAAATGGTGATTTATTTCCCTTTCAATTATCTTTTGGGGTGGTTTGGGTAGAAATATATTGTTGTCTAAATCTGCTTAGACAGATTTATGAGCCACCTTGGGGCCTGATTTCTGGATCTTTAGTGGGAATAGTGAAATAAAATAATATATAATTCTTATAGCTTCATGACCCACCTACAACCATACCAAATTTTAGCCCCATCTGTCATTCATTGGGGTCCCAAAGGTGTGGTCCAAGTGAGGTAGACAGTCTGGATTTTTCTGCACAGTTCCAGCAACATTCCACCCTGGATAGGTTGGAATTCTAAAATTTATTAAAATACTTTTGGGTGTCTAAAAATTCTAAAATTTTATATAGAGGTTTCCCACCCATGGTGGGACCTACATACCAAATTTTGGGGCCAATGGACACCTGTACGTACCATAGTGGTGGTTGGACTGGCCCACTATAATATAGTGTCCAGATCAGTCCTATTTTCAAGATAGATTAATTTAATTAAAATATTTTTAGATGTCTAAAAACTCTAAAATTTTTTAGAGGTATGTTTCACTCATGTTAGGACCCACCTACCAAATTTCAGGGTCAATAGACCCCTGTACACACCGTGGCAAGGGCCGGACTGGCCCACCACATTGGGATGTCCAGGTCTGTTTGATTTTCTAGACAGACTATTTTTTTTTAATTAATTAAAATACTTATGAATATATAAAAATTATTTTAGGGGGGTGACCTACCTATGAAAGTGTAACTCTGTAAAATTTCAGCCCCAAAAGACCCCATTTGGGTATCCAAAAGAATGGTCCAAGATGGTTGGACTGCCAGATTTTTCTGCTGTGCAGTCCAGCAATATGCCTTGATAAAAACCATAATTCAAAAATATTTTCTCTGATGGTGGGCCACATTTTTAGGTTTTCTCTTATTTTATGCATGATAAGGGACCTTGTCCCTCAATTTTCAGAATTTTAGAGGCCCTGGACCCACTCCAATGGAGCGCCCAAATTTAGGACAGCAACATGCATTGTAGAAATTTTCTGTACATTATTGTCCCTTGTTATTTCAAAACTTTTGGGCCCCGGCCCAATAGGCTTTGTGTATGATTAGTTGGGGACCCATCCCTGATGTTCTAGGGCCCATTGGGGCTATGATTGTGGGGCCCACCATATTGAGGAAATTAAAATTTATTGCTCCCTTATATTTTAGAATATTCTTGGGCTTAATTAATGCCTTTTTGGGTCTCCATTGATGATCATTTGTGGGACCCAAATATAAACCATATTTTAGGACTTCCTAGTGGGCCCAGATTGGGCTGGAACATCCCAGCTTGGCCTAGCCATATATTGGGCTGACTACCACCATTTTGATGGACTTATGGACTGAGATAAAGGTGGTATTAGGCTCTTGGTTGCTTACTTAGATTGCTAGTTGTTGGGTTGATGTAGTGGGGCCCATTTCACCCAACTTAAACTTATGTTTAAGCCTTATTTTTGTGCACATGGGCTGCCCATTAAGTTCAACTAAATGCATGAGTCTTATGGCCATTGGGGCTTAGGCCTTGGGCCTTGATTCCTTTCCTTGGGCCCATGTTGTTGAAGGTAGTATTGAACCCTTTTTCTTATGCCTTTTTATGGGGCTTATGTATGTGGTTTGGATGTGGGCCTTGGGCCTTGTAGCTATATGGATTATTGTTGGTTATGCCTTAGGAAAATGGTGGTTGAGTGTCCCCATTATGGACCCCTCTAAGTGTGGTTAAAGGCTCACCATAGACCCTTACTAGGCCCGTTTTATCTATTTATGCCCATATCTTTGTTCTCCTTAGTTTCATGGTCTACCCTAGGTAAATGGGTCCCCACTAAAGGTTGTATTCCTTATGAAAAATTGGTTAAGTACCTAGACCCTTCATAGTTAGATAGAGAGTCCATCTTCACCCCATTGGCACCCCTATTCATTTCATGGCTCACTCTCATATGCATCATATGCATGCTTGGTTGATGCATGATTGGCCATGGTTGTGCCATTGAGTAGGACATGTTGGTATCTCCCAAAGGGGGTGGAGTTTTTCCCTTTGGAGCACAATGGGTGCTTGGGATTGATGCATGGGTGATTGTGTGATTCATGCATCTGGCAGTGCATAGCATGTGGATATCTGCCCTTGCTTCATCAGGGCCTTGCCTCCACAGGGATATTCGTGGATGGCCGTATGTGTGGACACCAGAAATATTAGTTGAGCATACCGAGTATATAGGATGCCCATGGGTGAAATTCTCAAAACTTTCATGGTACCAAGGATCTGCTCCAAAGCCGTGACCGGGTGGAATACATGAGCGCATGACGGTCTTTACCGTTAGGCCACGACTCCCACTATCGTGTAGTCGGTTGGATAGGGGTGTGGCCTTACCTGCCTAGTGTGTAAGGGGCATTGCTAGGCTGAGTCTGACCAACTTGTAAATGGGTCCGCTACCGTCAAGCCTTTCTGGTGATTAGTTGTTCATAGGCAGGTAGTAAGGTCTCTTATGCTCGTTTGACTGTGCGGGGTCTGTAAAGCGATAGTCATTCAGCAGTGTAATGGACCCCGATGATTTCCTTATGATTGCAAATGTACTTGACATATGGTTTGGTTATGAGCACTGACATTACTTGTATCGCATTAGCATTGATTTTGTAAGCCCCTCATGCATTGCCTTGGTATGGCTCCTAGTACTCATTGCATCATATTCATGATAAGCCTTGGTAAGGCTAGTGATATTCTCATTGAGCATGTTTTCCTTCTTGCACCTCATATTATTCTTCTATGCACCATTGTCACACACTTACACTACCCTCTAAGCTTCTATAAGCTTATGCACGATTAATGCGTTGAGGAGATTCTAGGCAGGCATTGTAGCAGCAGAGCGTGGAGTAGAACTGAGCATTTGAGGACTCTAGTATTGTTGACCTTTCTCTCTTTTCCTTTTATCTCATGTATGTCCTTTTGGACCTTATAGATGGTTGTAAAAGTTTAACTTCATAGTGGATTTTGTGATGTGTGCCCTTTGTTATTCTCAGATATACTTGTTGTGATCTTAGGTATGCTCATATTGGTAATGATTATACTATTATGAAAATTCTCCTTGTAGGATCGGAACCTGCCTCAGGAGCCGAGAATGGGATACTATGGAGGCTGTTACGGCCAGAACCGGCCATCGGGTTCCTTGTGATTCTGGTTATCGAGTCTGGGGCGTGACAGGTTAAGGTTTAGGTTATGGGTTTTGAGATTTGATAACAGGTTTAGGTTATAAGTATAGGTTTAGGTTGGGTTATAGGTTGAGGTTTAGGTTATAGGTTATAAGTATTGGTTTATGTTTAGGTTAAGGTCTAGGTTTAGGTTATAGGTATAGGTTTTTGGATTTGAGAATAGGTTTAGGTTAAGGTTATAAGTATAGGTTATAGGTTAAAGTTTAGGTTTAGGAAATCGGGTTCGGGTTCGAGATCAGGTTTAGGTTTTAGTTTAGGTTTTTGGTTCTAGGTTTTTAGTTTAATTTATAGGTTGAGGTTTGGGTTATAGGTTAAGGTTTAGGTTATAGGTTATAGGTTATAAGTATAGGTTTAGGTTTAGGTTAAGGTCTAGATTTAGGTTATAAGTATAGGTTTTGGGATCTGAGAATAGATTTATGTTAAGGTTATTAGTTTAGGTTAAGGTTATAAGTTTAGGTTAAGGTTATAAGTATAGGTTGTAGGTTATAGGTTATAAGTATAGGTTTAGGTTTAGGTTAAGGTCTAGGTTTAGGTTATAAGCATAGGTTTTGGGATTTGAGAATAGATTTAAGTTAAGGTTATAAGTATAGGTTATAGGTTTAGGTTTAGGTTTATATTTAGGTTAAGGTTTAGGTTATAGGTTTTGGTTTAGGGTTAAGTTTAGGTTATAACTTTAGGGAATTAAGAATAGGTTTAGGTTATAGGTTTAGGGTGTGGTTTAAGTTAAGGGTGTGGTACCTGCAAATATAGATATAAACATGGCCTATCCAAATGGTCAGGCCCCTCCAATTCTATCCATAGAAAATTGACAGCTTCATCGTGATCATAACAGCAGTTCGCACCTTCCAGGGACCCCCGCTCATCCGGATAGCTCCGACGCACATTTAGGTCTGCTCCATTAATTTCAAATAAATATATACACACGACCTGTCCAAATGACCAAGCTACTCCAATACTGTCCATAGGAAATGAACAACTTCATCATGGTCATAACAGAAGTTCCCACCTTCCAGAGACCCCTGCTCATCCAGATAGCTCGGATGCACATCCAGGTCTGCTCCGTTAATTTCGAACAAATACATAAACACGACTTGTCCAAATGACCAAGCCACTCCAATGCTACCCATAGAAAATGGATAGCTTCATCATGGTCATAACAGTGATTCCCACCTTCCAAGGACCCCCGCTCAATATCCGGATAGGTCCAACGCACATCCGAATATGCTCCATCAATTTTTATGGAATTATGCATGTCCTGCTCATGAGCATGCATAATATTGTCAATGCATGGGATTCAGCACAAATACCTTTTCATGATTCAAAGAAGGGAACTCGAGGGCTTTTCTTACCTTCCATTGTATGCTTTTAAGGTGCAGATGACCCCTGAAACACACATACATCCTGGGAATCGCTTCTTAAAACTACAGACTGTTTTTTTTTAGAACTCGTTCATCTCACCTAAAAACCTATAACATAATGAATAACTGTAACTACAATGATAACTACACATGTGCATTCTTGACAAGAGACGTACCAGATGCTTAAATCTAAAATATGCAGCTCCAATCCTCCCACATTCAACATCCACCTAAAAGAAGGCACATAACCGTCATGCTTGAGTAATAAATATAGGAATGTACAAGTAAAACTATAAAACTAGAGATACTACACCTTCTTGTTGAATGTGTCAGCACTTGTGTCCTTCCTAGCCTGTTCTGACATTAGCAACCATCGTCTGTGGCCCATATAAACATGTTTCTTTCCATATTTGAGTCGCAAAGAATCTGTGTTGGGACCACATATAGGACAACCATACATACCCTTTGTCCTACAACCAGAAACGTTACCATATGCTGGAAAGTCATGGATTGTCTAAAGCAGAATGACACACATGTTGAATTTGTTTTCATGGTATGCATCAAATGTCGTGACCCCTTCTCGCCAAAACTTTTGCAGTTCATCAATTAATGTCTGTAAATAAAGGTCAATATCCTTTCCTGGTTGTCGCGGTCCCTTAATGAGCAAAGTCAATATAGTAAACTAAGGTTTCATTCAAAGCTTTGGTGGAAGGTTGTATGTCACACACATAACGAGCCATGAACTATGCGACATACTGAAAGCACCGAATGGGTTAAACCTATCTGTAGCCAAACCCAATCGAACATTGTGAGGCTCAGCTAAAAAATTTGTATACTTGTCATCAAGATTCTTCCATACAATAGAATCAGCCGAATGCTCCATCTTTTCATATTGAAATTTCCTGGTTGAGTGCCAAGACATTTCTTTCACCAACCATGGCACACTGAACATTCTTTGTAGCCTTGGTGTTAATGGAAAATACCTTAACACCTTTCTAGGTATTTGAGATTTTTTTCTCTCAAAATCCATTTTAATGTTGTACCTAGAAGTTTTATAATTTGGACAAATGGTTTTCATCTCGTTTTCTCTCCAGTATAAGATGCAGTCATTTGGACAAGTATGGATTTTCACATAATCAAGACCCAACTTTGTAATGATCTTCTTCACCTGGTAGGTATTAGTTAGGGCCTTATTACCGGAAGATAACACCTTCTTTAGTAGTTGAAGGAGCTCTCTAAAGCTTTTTTCACTCCATCCATGATTCACCTTTAATTTGAAAAGCTATACAATGAAAGTCAGCATGGTGAAATCTTGGGCCCTAGGGTATAGCTCAATCATTGCGTCTCGTAGATTTGCTTCAAAATCATTGGTTTCATTTTCTCCAAAGACACCTTCAACTACAAGGGTCATATATGGCTCATCCTGTACAACTTCATTTAGGTTATTACCACCAAGTACTTGAAAGATCACGTTGTGAACCTCATTTAAGTTCGGGACACTATAGTATTGCTGCGAACTTGATTCATGTACAGTACACTTAGGTGATACATGCTCCCCATGCATGTTCCAAACCATATAACTTGGGTCGAATCCATTTTTCATTAGATGTATTTCCATATCATCATAAGAAATCGGAAAACGTGTGCATCTGCAACTGGTGCATGGACAAGGAAACAGATTCTCTACCAGGAAGGTTTTCTTGTGCAAACTTTGAAAAATTTCTTATTCTAGAAATAAAACGTGGGTCTGGGAAACTTAGTGTCATCCTCTCACTATTCATTACAGTCGAATCTCGATTAACCAAGGAGTCCATTTTCAACCTGCACCTTACCAAAAATTAAAGTTAGAAATTATCATAATGCACCGTCCTCCTCAAAGTTGGAAATGAAGGAAGTGCTATCAGATGATTAGACCCAAACAGATATTATATACCAAATACAATATATTAAGGAGTTTGTAATCATTGTATTTTTACAATAAATCAATAATGTAATTTATAAGTACAATCTTAAACCACTTGCATAGATGAAAAGTCTCGCATGCAATTCTAATATATCAAGTACTTATAAAATCTTTATTGAATAAACATGAGTATTCACACCCATAAATATATATATTTTTTTAAATATCTAGTATGTCCAAGATTATTATTTTTTCATGCATACTCATACTCTTCACATGATCTTTAGCAACTTCATAAGTGGATATCACATTCAGCCACACTCCTAGTTGACAAAAGTCCGAAAAAAATGTGTTATATTTCAACGAAGGTATGTTTTGAGTTTTAACAATGTCAGGGCTTGGTTTCAACGAAGGTATGATTTGAGTTTTAACAATGTCAAATGTCTGGTCCATGACTACCTACCTAACTCATTGGACAAACAAAGAGAGTGGGTTTCAAATGCCTAGGTAATACAACTTTAGCCACCAACTAGTAATTAATGGTGCTTGGTAAAATAAAAAATGACTAATAGAGCCATGGTGGACACTTGCATTTGGGGAAGCCCTCTTTCTAGTTGCCGAACGTTTCTTCTTCTTTTTTCTTTTTTTCTCCATAGGAAAGAAGGTAAGGCATCCAAATTCATCTTTTTCAGTTAACTTCTTAAAACACACTGTAATAAGGTTTTCTTAGGAGAAACCCTCTTGTTGGTAGATAGAAACCAGCTTCCTTAATGGCCATCATGGAAGAAGAACATCCACTAGAAAAGACGAGAAAACCAATTGAGAGCATGGAGAAGCTCATCTTTGTCTGGCATTCTTGTAAATTTGAGAATTGGGAATAATAATAATAATAAAGAATGAAATACCAAATAAGCTAAAATAGAAAGTACATTTCTGCAATAACAAACGGCAAGTTCTTGTAACCATTTGTTGTGAACTTTCTAAACATGTTGAATTGGATGTAAGTTAATAAATCCCTCTAGTTATTGCTAGATTGGGATTAACAAGAGGCCATTCACAAATGCATCATCATTGTAAATTAAGAAACTATTTGTCAGTTACATATTACAGAATTGATGAATCCTTGTTTTTAATGAAAGAATTTTTAAGTGAAAAAGAAGAAAAAACAAAGCAAAGGAGAAAATAGATTACAACAATATGCCCCTCACTGCTAACCAATAAAATAAAGAGGACTTTTCCTAGCCATACCATGACCCCATACGCTCATCTCTTATCACAATGAGTAAACTAATCTTTTCCAGCTACCATTTTTACCTCTGCCTATCAACAGCATCACTATCCTTCCTGGGCACTTCAAGAGAATACAGGATGATGGCAGTCAACATTGTCTTGTGTTCATGGTAATGGCTGCCATCATCAAATCATAACTCACCGTTGATCATATTTCTGCCCATTTTCATGTATGGATTGAGGTTTGGAACCAATTGCAAGCATTATTTGGAATTGATTTGAGGTTGCAAGAAGCCCTAGTGGATCTCTTTGAGGGGTGGACTGGAGGACCATTTTCTAGGACACCTGAGATTAGGCCCTAAAATGAGCTAGAAAAAATGAATGGCCTACATACACATATTATGGTAGAGCCCACAAAGCATTTTTAGGGCCCATTTGGCTGGGTGGATTGAAAGGGATTGAATGGTATTAGGGTGGATGGCCTGGATTTCTAGGTATTGATGGTGTTATCAATGGATTGTCTTCAGATACATGGGATTGCTATATCCCTGGATTGATATATCCAGTCTGTTTGGCATGCCTGGCCAATACCGGGATTAAACCTTTCAATCCCTTCCAATCCCTCAAGCCAAACACATCTCAGGGATTGGGATCAGATCACCGACTCTGTTTGGCACGCCCGGCCAATCCTAGGATTTAACTTCCAATCCAACCAGCCAAACAGGCCCATAGATTTCAGAAACAAAGAGAGGGGAATGCAGATTGAAGGATTGAAAGATTTGAGAAAGAGATAAAGAGGGAGAAAGAAAGAAACTAACCGAACGTGCTCCATCTTCTTCTCCTTCTCCTTCTTGCAGCGAGATGGGTTTTTGAAAACAGAGAGGGGAATCTGGCCTTGAGACAGGGAGAGAGGGTGAGGGAGATCGGAAAATTGAGAGAGGGCAAGAGAAAGAGAGAGACTGCGTGCGAGAGAGAGAGATGGAGAGATGGGTTCGTCAGCGAGCAGGAGAAAATGGCGGATAGGGGTTTTTATTTTTGGAGGGGTTTGGGGTTTTGGAGGGGCGCGTGACGGACGGCTCCCTGGACATTTTATGGTTTTAGGACCATGGGGCCCACTGTGATGTATTTCATATATCCACTCTGTCCATTAATTTTAAATTATTATTTTAAGTGCTGATTAAAAAAAATGAGTTAGATCCAATCTGTAAGGAGACCACATAACATATTAACAATAGAAATTTAATTTATATTATTTCTTATGGTGTGGTCCACTTAGACATTTAATCTACATAATTTTTTGGCTCATGCACTAAAATTATATATCAGAATTTTTGGACGGCTTAGATCAAACACATATATTCCAATGGACCTCATGGAACCCCTTAAGCACCATCTATATTTAATATGTTTTAGGTGGAGAGGTACACTTTAGCTACAGAGCACTTAGGCTATAGCTACGGATTAAATTCGTAGCTATGTTGCTACAGATTAAATCCGTAGCTAAAAGCTTTCAACCTCCATAGCCATTGCTCGATTTTTTAGTAGTAGATGAATTATAGTATACATGATTAGATGAATGTTATGATTTAATAGTTAGCACATCCCAAATACTCATGTACAATATCATATATAGACTAGTTACTTCATTAGAATATGATTTGTAATCTATGTGATTGGACTCACTATTGGCTTGGAAGCCTTAGTGTTAAATTTCTTTACTTATTTTAATTTACATATTAGTTTAAGTAATCAATTGTGAATTTAATTGACTCCTCCCCACCCACCCACCCACCCCCCCAGGACGTCCTTCATTTTATATCTCTATCAAGCTTTTGTCATAGCCCATGATGCATCACCACATAAAATTTCATGAATCACTAAGAAGATGATATATATCTCTTTTAAATAGAGCTTAGGAGTAATGGAAAAGAGTGTTATACAATAAGGCTTCTAAATCATTAAAAATCATGCTTTTTGCAAATGATCGAGGGTAACTTCCATAGTCATCCTTCGTTTGGGCTGCTTAACTGGTCGAAATCCTTCTTTAATCAGTAGTCGATGTTAGACTAATTGTTTAATCAAACCAGGCATTTCATGATAATCCCATGTAAAAATAATAATCCTCATAATTTTGGAGAAGTTCAACTATTATCGTATGTTCGTCTTAAAGATAAATAATCACTAATGTATGTCAGTTCATAACAACAATGATTCCTTAAATTAACTTCAACCAACGGATCTATCCTAAAAGGTTTGTTGTCAGCTGGAACTATTTCAATTTTTCTATTATTCCAAACGATCAGGATATGATGAAGAGATGAAGGGATATAAATATTTGCATGAATCCAATCACAACTGAGGAGTGCATTATATTTAGAAGATGAAGGCACAATGAAAAAATCCATCAACGCTCTCTTACTTCCGACCACTAAGTCGATCAGTAAAAATTTTATTGCATCCATTACTCCATTGGTGAAGTTCGTGACGGTTACTTTGATAGGAATTAGATCGGAATAAGTTTTTCCCTACTTTCTTAGCATAATTATTCACAAGATATTCATGGATCCCCCATTATCTACCAATATATGGGGAATGAGGTATACATTCATATGAGAAAAAATAACAAATTGTATAAGATGTTGTGACATTTCCAATGAATGTTGATCAAAAGTTATTTTTTTAGCATCTACATCGAGTTCAATGGTGATGGAATACATTCGCATCATTACTTTCCGTAATTAGTTATTTTATCTTTAATCAACGTTTCTCTTGCCTCTTCAACATCTCCTTCTATACTATTTGGTCGGTCTAGCTTAGGCAAGAAATTGAGAGGGAGCATAAACACCATATTGCAATTCACATTTATTGGTGGTAAGGTTTCAAAGGTAATGGTAGTTAGTTTCTGCCCACCCTCTTCTTTATTATTCTTTGAATTTGTTTCTTGTTGAAAATTGATGTCTTCTCCTAGAAAGTTCGCGTTCGCTAAAAATTCTTCGATCAACAGTTCTTCCTCTAGGCAATCATATTGATTTGAATCTTCTTCGGACAAATCACTTGCCTTTCTGCCGGCAAGTTTTTGTACCTTTTGGACTGTTTGTCGACTTCCATGCAAATTAAAATTTTCTACCTTAAACCTCTTATTTGAACAATTATCCAATGTCCAATTGCAACTATTATTTAGTTGATCGTGCATCAATAACCATTTCTGACGAATATGTGCAGGATTTTGTTCTTCCAAGTTTTTATGGGTTGGTCGTTGTTATTGCCAACGCCACTTTTACATCTTCATCATTTCCAATGAGTATTGTGGAAATTTAGGATGAACAACACTAATCCAATGATTAATGGTATTTACCATTGGTTTAACCATTTATGACCATTTTCCATCATACTCACTATGAGAATTAAGTTGTTTTGTAACTCAATTAACGTTCAAAGGATGAATGGTTTGGGACTTTTGAACATTGTTATATTTACCATACCTATTACTTGGTCTTCTTAGTAAATAAAATTCTTTCACCGATCGATGTTGCTGAAAATCTTCATAACATCTTTCACATAAACGATTCTCTTTGTTTACCGATTTGTTACTAGAAGAAGATTGCCTCCTAGTGTTCCTTTGTAATTGTTTATTTTTTTGTCTTCGTTTGACCAACGAACATATAATTCTTTTGTCAGTCCAGAATCTTTTCCTTTTTTGAAGTGTTCATATTTCTCAGATCTACCATGGCCATGTTGATCCTAAAAATCGGTGGGAACGGATCAATGTCAACCAACATAGCCTCTAAAAGTACGAGTTATAAATGTCCTATGGGGGGGTGAATAGGATAATACAAAATATTTCGATACAATGCGGAATAATAAAACAATTATACTCAATTTCTTAGAGTATTGAATTCTTGATATCAAATAGTTCGCAGGACAACCTTCACCTAAAAGATTTAGGCAAGACAACATTATTTCATGACGTTTTTAAAATCAAAATATCAAACTTAGCAAGAGCAAATCAATCACAAGGAATGCATATAAAGAATAAAAAAAATCACCAGAATGTACAAAAGAGTTATAGTGGTTCATTGCTTAAACCCACACCACTCCACTCCCAAAATTACTACCCTCATAATTTTGACTTTCACTATTCAAGGTTTGCATAGGATCACTTTAACAACTTTATACAGTTCTCGTGATTTTCACGGGCTATCACAACAAAACCCACTTTGTGATTTTTATGGGATCACCACAAAAAACCTACTGAGATTTTCGGGCTATCTCAGAAAAATCCAAAATGAAATGAATGAAAATACAATACGTATCTTTAAATGGCAAGTTGAAGACGTTACCATAACTTGATTATTACAACGATCTTTTTTCTTGGGATATTGATGAAACCGTGTATGAGTTCAATGTTGAGTGTCAAATATTGCATATTTTTCCTTATTTATATCTTAGTTTTATGAACATGATAATGCTTAATGGTCTACTTTATACATGCTTGTGTTGCAAGGTGAATCTGAGAGTTTGGATTGACAAGAATGATAAAAGCATGGATTTGATGCTCAAGAATCACCAAGGCAAAAGATGGATCTTTGAAGACCAATAATGAAAAATTTACATACAAAGATCCAAGGAAACCAAGTACAAAGGATGAAGAAAGAACTTGAAAGACTTCAGAATCCGTAATAGAAAATAGATAGGTTCGGTCCGACCAAAATTGCACAAAACAGTCCAGTAACCAACAATGAAATTCATAAGCTAATTCGGTTCGACCAATAGACAATTCGATACGACCGAAACCCAGTTTGGTTTGATCGAAGGGAGGATTCGGTGCAACTGAAAGTGCATAAAAATCTTCAGCGCTAAAAGGAGTTAATTCAATTCAACCAAAGATTAATTCGGTCCGACCGAACCCAAGCTCAGTCTGACTGAAATCGGGCAACTGCTGAAATAAAATCCTGTCAAGCTTTGGACTCGACTTCGGTCTGACAGATGCGTAATGTGGCTGCATAAATTGAGATGGTTTCAAGGTCAGTTTGTGAAAATTCCAAGGTGGTGCGTAAGATGGTGATTGACAACTATAAATAGGAGTCCCTAGGACATTCCTAGGTATCTTCTAGGGTTTAAGGAGTGGAGAAAAAGGGTGGAGAACCGTCGCCAAGAGTTTTTATTCTTCATTGCTTAGTTTGTTTTCATATTTTAGTTAAGAGATTTTGGTTTAATCATGTTTATGGTTAACTAAACCTCTTAGTTAGGGCTAATAGGTGAAGCTTGTAGCGTAATTAGGATGTTTATCTTGCTTTGATTCTTATTTATATAGAACTTCATTGATTTTTAGTTGATTTTAAGGAATATTTTCAGTTTTCAATGGTTTAGTGTGACTCAAATTATAGTAGACGTTGTGATAGCTTTAGATATCTTCTTTTCTTGTTTTGAGATTGTGGGATTGGTAAATTTTATTGTTCACCATCATCTCTTAGGCATGGTAGGGTGATGAAATCCCTTCCAATCATCACAATTCTCCTCCGTTGGGGACTAGTTCAATGAATAGTTCAGAAATTTGATTATCTCTTCTTCCAACTAGATAAGATAGGACTCTGATTCTAGTTGTGCTTCCTGAATCAAGTGAGGTAGCATCTTGATAGCTACACGTAGATCCAGGGCACCCTGGTTCCCACCTTTTAATTGATAGTTTAAATAATATTCACTATTACTCCCTTTATTCCAGATTTTAAATAAAGATCATCTTCTGATTCTAGTTCTAAGTTATTTTCAGAAACGTACAAGTTTAGTCCTTGTGGATTCGACCTCTGTCTCATCGAGATTATCACTACATCACGACCCTACACTTAGGGTTGTGAACATTCAACCCAAAAAGAATATAGATATCTAATGTGTTTTCAATATATAAACAAAACTCTAATTACTGTAAATTCTATTTTCTTAATCTCAAGTAGAGTTTAGATAACTCTCTTAAAAAATAATTAAATCTAACTCGAGAAAGAGAATAAAATAACCTAATAGAAGATTAAAATTATCACACAAATAACTTGAGGGCTTGACTTTCTCTCTTTCTTTGAGGAGATTCCTCATAGATTTTCATTGTAGAAATAAATAAGAGAAGGCCTCTATTTATAGTTAAAGGATTTGGAAATTCGGCTAGCCCAATTGTCGGTTCGACTGGCCGAATTCCAACAATTGCGTTCCAATGACTCTCAAATTTTATGGGATAAGATCTTTCAAATTTTGATTGTTCGAATCTCACTGAGATCCAAAATATTTACACGTTGGAAACTTGACTGAACATATTTAGGCTTGCTGAGTGGTCATGTTCAACTAGCTGAACCCAAGGTTGGGCTCGCTGAACTTCCCGAGGAAAATCTTTGTCAATATTTAAACTTGCCCGAATTATGTTGGATTAGCCGAAGGTAGTTAGGCTGGCTAAAGCAGATGTTGAGCTGGCCTAACTAGAGTGTAATTTACTTGAAATTTTGTTCATTATAATGCTATATGAAATACACCTAACTTAGGGTTAATCTAAGGTCATACCATCTGATGGTTGACTCATATGAAATGTTTCAATCTTTGAATCATGTCCTTTTATGCCTTGAGATGTTGAGTCTTCCCTGAGATGATTGATCAAGTCAATAACAGTTCTTCGTGAGTTGTCGAAGAGTATCTTCATGAGTGCTTGTGTTTCTTTCAGGACTACAAAATTTGATAATCTTAATTGTGCTTAAGTATAAGCACTTACAATCTCCTCCTTTGTCAATTTCATGACAAAACACAATCATACAAATATACAACTCATCATAATATATTACATCATCTTATAGACTCGTCATACTCATATGATCTATGGTTCAAAGGAACATCTGTACACCACCAGTGATATTATGTCTTGGATCTTGATACTTCCCCTCATAACAAGCATTTGTAACTCCCCCTGAGCACTTATCACATAAAATAGATATCTATACAATCCAATCACATGTCAAAAAAAAAAATATAATCATACTATATGATCTATGCATGTGAGTGCAGGTGCTCATATATGTATTCAAAGTCAAAGAGTGAGTTGTGCTTGTGCTCACATTATCCATATCTTTTCTCCCCCCCCCCCCCCCCCCCCCCCCCCCCCCCCCTTGTCAGAAGTTGACAAAGGAAGAAAAAAATAAATAAATAAAGTATTCAACCAGATAATCAAGGATAATATCATATAACCTAAGTATAGGAAGTAATTTAAATGTTTGATAGAAAATCATCCAAATGTAAATAAGACAAATATCCAAATGTGCTGAGAAAGAAAGAAATCAAGTAATGTATGTAGGAGAGAATAATAGTTTATTATAGACAATAATAGAGATAAGAGTATATCAATTAGAACTAGAGGAGGATAATGCAGGTATCTCAGGGTCATTGATTTTCAAACTCCGATTAAATCGATGAAGGTACCTTTTCATGTACTTCATTTGTTATTTTTTAGTCTGAAGTAATGATTCCTGGGAGACATGCAACACATCTACCTTCTTCTCTAAGCTCTCTAACCTCTCAGAGGAATGTGAAGGCTGGAAGTCTGAATCATTTGTATCACCAGTTTCTTCCAAGTCAGCAAAAATATCGTCCATGTTGACATCTTCTTTAGAAACTATTTCCTGATCACCTTACTGCTCACGTCTCAATTCTAACTTCATCATGTTCAAGTTTGCATTACCAAATGAAAGTTCGGACTGCCGTGCTTTTATTGTGGGAATTTGAACTTTGAACCACAAACCAAGGGAAGTCATAAGAAATACAAAAGGAATAAAACTATGATGAGGATGGAGATGATACTGAATAATCAAATAGGATATCAACGAAGGAAGACAAATGCAAATACCAGATATAACAGAGTGTAAAATACGCATCATGTAGGGAGTAAGATCAGTCTTATTCCCAGCTCTTGGATAAACATTAGAAGTTAAGATGAGATGAACGTAATATTTTGGAAGTAAATTATAAGTGGGGAGAGAGTTACTAGTTCGTCATTGGGCATCAAAACCACATAACACCCTGATAATGGTATTTCTTTCTAAAGGATACTTACCTTCAAAAAGAGTAGAAATTGGAACTCCATCTTTCTCCATATCAATGTCCATAACGAACGATATGATGGAGGGCGTGATAGTGATAGTATCTTCCAGAAATGGACATTAAAAGTTAAGGAATCGGAAGAAACTTCACTTATAGATGCATAAATCCCTTAAGCAATCGACCGGTAAGTTGCTCCGACCTAATTAAAAATTTTCTCTCATCCTACCTCAGAGAGAAGTTCTATACGACCATATTGATCAATGTGATTAACATTCATAGGTCGCTCAATAATTATACTCTGAGTGTGAAAATCCCGTATGTTCTCCGGATCATCCTCCGGTGTGCGTTTGTTGTGCACAACCCGAGTAGCAGAGTGAGATGAGGAATCAGACTACTGACTGTGGACGACAAACGGTACATTTAGTCTAATGTTCCATGGAAAAAATGACTAAAGAATAACAGGAATAACAAAGAGATTGATGGGTTAGACTAGATCACATTTTTTAGCAAACCCACCAAAATGAAAGATCTATATTCAAGAAAAATGCAAGATTCTCAAATAAATCACAACGAATAACCTAAATCTAGAAGGAAATAGGAAATAAAACACTTACAAAGAGCCTAGGACGACGGGTTGGCTGAAGGAAGCACCGGCAAGCCAAGGAAGATGAAGTGAAAATGATGCATTTGGGGTTTTTTCCCATTTTTGCTCAAATCGCGCCCGATTTAGCTAGCCCGAGTATGGTGCTCGGCTGGCTGAACTGGTCGATTAGCTATGGGCTAGCCAAAATAATGCTAAAAAAATTATTTATTATATTCTTTTATATTTTTCCTTTTAATGCAAAATAAAATTAAAAGAAATAAATAAATAAATCGCAATAAATGACGGTTAATAGTAATACAGCAAAATCCAATATCATTTTTCAAACTGAAAAATCTAACACTATCTAATGGCTTTGTCAAAATGTTTGCAAGTTATTTTTCAGTATTGATGCATTCAAGCATGATAGTCTTGCTTTCAACTAATTCTCAAATATAATAATATCGAATGTCGATGTGTTTTGTTAAAGAATGTTGAGTAGGATTTATGGATATATTTATGGCACTGGTATTGTCACAGTATAAATTCATGGTATCTTGATCAATACCATAGTCTACTAACAAACGTTTCATCCACATCAGTTATGTACAAGCATTTCCTGCCACATTATACTCAGCTTCTGCAATGGATAATAATATTAAGTTTTACTTCTTTCTCATTCACGAGACAAGATAATTTCTAATGTAGAAGCATTCACCACTTGTGAATTTTCTATCATCAACATTACCTACCCAATCAGCATTAGTATATCCAGCAATATGTAATGATGCATCATGAGGATACCATAATCCTAAATTAATTGTGCTAGCAACATATCTGATTATTCTTTTAACCGGAGACAAACGAGATTCTTTAGGGTTACATTGATATCTAGTACATATGCCTACATTGAAGGAAATATCAGGTTTACTAGCAATTAAATATAATAGACTACCAATCATGCTATGGTAAAGACGAGGGTCAACACTTTTACTTGAATCATCTTTAGACAGTTTGAGTGTTGTAGCCAAGGGTGTTTGAAAGTTTTTACCATTCTCAAAGCCAAATTTCTTTATAAGATTTATCGCATATTTGGTTTGAGAGATAAATATCCCATCTTTAAGTTATTTTACTTGGAGACCAATGAAATAATTTAACTCACCAACTATACTCATTTCAAATTCTGATTTCATCGAATCTGCAAACTTAGAGTAAAGGTTAGTATTTTTTTATCCATACATAATATCATCTACATATATTTGAACAATTAGCATATTTTCATTATATTTTTTTCATAAATAAGGTTTTATCAACACTTTCCATTTTAAATTCTTTATTGAGAAGAAATTTAGTTTGTTTTTCATACTATGCTCTTTGAGCTTGTTTTAAGCCATACAAAGCCTTTTTAAGATGATATACATTATTAGGAAGTTTAGGATCTTCAAAATCTTTAGGTTGTTTTACATAAACTTCCTCATTTAAGTCACCATTCAAGAAGACACTTTTGACATCCACTTAGTTTATTTTAAAAAATTTTATGCCCTGTAATGGAAATAAATAACTTAATGGATTCAAGTCGAGCAACTGCAGTAAATGTCTCATCATAGTCAATTCCTTCAATTTGAGTGTACCCTTGTACAACCAATCGTACTTTATTTCTTATAATGTTACCTAATTCATCATATTTATTTTTAAAGATCCATTTAGTTCCAATCACATATTTGTCAGAAGGTCCAGGAACTAAATATTAAAACATCATTTCTAACAAACTGATTTAATTCATATTGCATAGCTAAAAACCAATTTTCATCAGCAAGGGCTTCATTTACATTAGTCGATTCTATCTGGGGAGTGAAGCATACATGATTACATATGTTTTTTAATTGTCTTCTAGTTTGAACACCAGTGTGAGGGTTACAAGTATTTGATTAGTCGGATGATCCTTGACTAATCTATTCTCAGTTGAATCTGATTTTGATGATGGTTTGGATTGATTGAAAATAGTAATTTCATCATCTTGATCAAGATTAAGTGTAATAGTTTTATCATCGATAACAAGATTTATAGATTCTTATATCACCCCGGTCCTTTTATTTAAGACACGATATGCTCTACTATTCAGAGCATACCCCAAAAATATACCATCATCACTTTTTGCTTCAAATTTTCCCAAATGATCCCGATCTCGTAAAATGAAGCATTTTCTTCCAAAAGTATGAAAATATTTCACAAAAGGTTTTTTATTAAATCAAAGTTCATAAGTTGTTTTATTTTTACCTGCTCTCATATAAACTTGATTAAAAATATAGAAAGCGGTATTAACAGCTTCAACCCATAGATTTTTAGTTAATTTTTTTACTATTAAGCATGACACTCCCCATTTCTTGTAAAACTTTATTTTTCTTCTAGGCAACACCATTTTACTGAGGGGTTTTAGGAGCAAAAAATTCATGTAATATTCCATGATCATTACAAAACTTCTCAAAATTATTATTTTTAAATTCAGTGTCATGGTCACTTCTTATTCTGGTCATAGACAATTCTTTTTCAGTCTGGATGCGTTTAAATAACTTTTAGACTTCGTTAAAAGCATCTGACTTTTCTCTTAAAAAGGCTACTCATGAATATCTATTGTAGTCATCAACTACAACTAGAAAGTATTTCTTACCACCTCTACTCTCCGTTCGGGTTAGTCCAACTAAGTCCATATGGAGTAGTTCAAGAGGTCTTGTAGTGGCTAAGGAGTTCACTTTTTCGTGATTGATCCTGATTTGTTTGCCTATTTAACAAGCACCACATACTTTCTTTTCTAACTTTTTGTGTTTGGGTAAACCATAAAGATTATCTCTTTCGCTTAATTTATATAAGTCTTTATAGTTTACATGTCCAAGACGTTGATGCCACAATTCAGTTTTGTCTGTTTAGACCATGTAACTAAAAGTGCCCTGGTTTTCTCAATTAGCGTGACGGTTGAGTCGATGAGTCAAGTGAGCCCCATATGAAGATCATTCAAGCCATTACCTCAACTAGATGTGTGTTCTGAGCTCGTCATAGGTAAATTAAACCTCACGTCCCATGTCCTAAAACACCCAGGTAAATAAATCCTTAAAAGCTTTAGAACAACATAGGAGTTAAAAGTCTGAAAACTTGTTTTTAAACAAGAAAATTTTTTGAGTTTTCTGCCTTATTCAATTAGATCAAGTTTACATTCGATGACATCGAACACTCATGTTCAATGACATCGAACAGACTTTGATAATATCAAAGTGAGATCTTTTATATCCAACAACCTCATAATATTTGGACAGAATATTCGATAAATCGACATACCTTCGATACCATTGAACATCGAAGGCAAGTCAATAACATCGAAACACTTAGAGCATTGTCCAACAAATCTTCTTGGAAAATATTTTGACTTTGCTCGAGGAATCGAACAAGATTTGATGTCATTTAAATTTAAATTTTGAGGATATCGAGAAAGAGGGGGAGCAAATTCTGGTTATGTACATGGCTGTATTAAAATTTATAAAATTATTTAAAAATATGTACACATAATTTAGGATGTGTCTGTCTAGATATTATCCTAGGGTGTTTTGGGTGTTTTGGTATTTTGTCACGTAATTGACAAAGGGAAAGATTGAAAGTGCACCTACTAGTGCCCTGGTTTGTCAATTAGCATGTGCATTGAGTCAGAAAGACTACAGAGCTTCGCAGGAAGATCAATTTAAGCACCTGGCTCAACCAGATATGTGGAAGCTCGTCATAGGTAAATCATAATCTCACATCCCATGTCCCAAAACACCAGGTGATTAAAACCCTTAAAATCAACTTAAAACATATGAGGGTTTTTGGGTAAGTGAGCTTTTTCAAACAGTAGAAAATTTCTAAGTTTGCTTGCCCTATCGATTGTATCGATACACCTTTCGATATGATCGACCAGCGCTGTCGATGTCCTTGACTCTTGATCGATACTATCAATAAGAGGACTAAAAGTGTCCAGCAACCGCATACTCATCTGGACAGATTTATCGATAGATCAATACAACCATCAATATCATTGATATTTAAAAATCGAGCCCATCGGAAGTGGGTCGATAATATCGACAGGCAGATTTTCGATGCCTCTGCTTTTCTAAAGAAAACTACTATGAGCTTCAATATATCAATAACTATTCTGATTCAATCTGAATTCAAATATCGATCATATCGGAAGTTCATCGATCATATCGATAGTAGACGCGCATTTCTTCCAGTGAAATATTTCAGGATGTTCTTAACCTTGATCGGGGGCCACTCGAGGAAATCGATATTCTTATGTCGATGCTATCGAGTCCTGGTCGATTGGATCGAGACTGGCCACAAACTGTCCAGCATGATTATAGGTAAATCTATACAATTTATCGATCCATCGACACGGTCTCGATATCATCGATATTCAAATTCCGATGACATCGGTTGACCCTCGATCATATCCTATAAAACTTAAAATATTTCGGATAGTCTCTTTCATTTTTCAAATGTCGATAGATCGATCCCAGTCTCGATGGAATCGAAGTTCGAAATTCGATAACATCGACACAAGTATCGATCCTATCGATCAATTAGCAAAAGGTTTCAAAAGCGTATAACATTTGATTTTGTGTTATCGAGCGGATAGTCGATCTCTTCGAGAGTATACGCTCGATGATATCGACCCTGCTCGATGATATCGAACTCTATCATAAATATGACCGTTTTATATCCGTTGGAATCTTTTGCCTATATAAAGAGAGACTTGTCCATATTGCTGGTAGAGAAAGAAGAGAATGCTTTTGTGCGTTTTACCTCTAAATCATATACCCAAAGTCCTTTCTTTCACGGGAGTTCATCTTCCAATCCACTCTTATTGATTGACATTCAATAGAGTGGATTGGAAAATGAACTTTCGCATTCAAGGATTCTTTAGCAACTATCTTAACAACATATCATTAAGCTGGGATGCCTTGAATGAATAGATGACGAGAATCACTCTATCTTCCTTATAGAAAAATTCTAAGAGAGTAGATTTCCGTCCTAACCTTGACCCAAGCCGAAGCCAAGTACTGGTATATCTTTTGTGTTGTAGATCAAGGGAACTGAAGAGTCTTCAACAATAAGAAGGAGATCTTCATCACTGCGCTAAAACGGAATCATCAACTTATTTGTAAGTACCTAGAGTCCAAAGGATACTTGTAATCATTCCTTTCTATGATTGGGTCTTAAGTGTTGCTCACCCTTTGAAGTCCTTATAGGAGGCCTCCGGCGGGAGTGTACACTATGGGCATGTTGTATGAACCCTTGCTCTATGGACAGCATAAACATCTGGGTGTGTTGTTGTAACACACTGGAAATCGGGGGTCGCGCATACGCTCAACTCCCGAGTTCCCGAGTGTCACTTATGACCGATTCCTTTATTATGCATTTAAAATCGGTTTGACAGGGCAACCTGGAGTTCCTGGAACATGAACACATCCACACAAGTCTACTGAAAAGGAAAGATAATGCATAAATATATACATGTCTAAAAAATAATGGGGTCGCACATGCGACACCCAACAAAATTACAAATTTATAATACGTCCAAAAGAATGGTGGAGTCGCGCTAGCGACACCCAATCGACAGTCACAAAAGAATGGTAGGTCCCAAAAATAATAGGGCTGAGCCCCCTACTCTGCAAACCACCAACCCAGCTACTGGTCCGGAGGAGTCCCACACATAAGCTGGAAGTAGGAGTACTCATCCTCCTCCTCGATAGTCGAGTGTTAGTCTCCACGGGGTCTTCATCACCTGCAACTATAATTGGTTCTGGTTGGTGTTTTAAAACACCATCCCAGAGTGGGAGTGAGTGATCAACTCAGCGCGAACAAATAATCTTAAGTTATCACAGGCAACAATTGTAATATGATTTTAATAAAAAAAGAACAATCACAAAGACCTATCAACTATCATTTAAATGCATGCATGCGAGATGATATGATGCATGCCCTCGCTATAATGCTCCCTCAAGCGACTCCGTCTAACGATCGCGTATGTCAACACTTCCTCATTGCGACCTCGACTTCCGAGTCACTACCCTAACTAATGTGATGCAATGCGATCGTGTTAGCTGAGTTTTTAATTAAGTCCGTTCATCCAGCCAATTTGAGAATCTGATACACCCCACTGATCATTGCCCTAAGCCGGGTGCGAGGCCAGGGCCCCCAATGCGTGAGGTCGAGACCCCACGGTCTGTGATCCTGTCGGGTTCCTCATCCCAGACTTCTAGTA
Organism: Magnolia kwangsiensis; assembly: GCA_037074715.1. Taxonomy (NCBI): domain Eukaryota; kingdom Viridiplantae; phylum Streptophyta; class Magnoliopsida; order Magnoliales; family Magnoliaceae; genus Magnolia; species Magnolia kwangsiensis. The sequence continues at coordinate 124,902,065 of CM073574.1, read as the reverse complement.
CATGAGGAGTGCCAATAGAGAGGGATCGCTCGCTGTCACTACGGGGAGGTGCAGTACCCCAGCGCAGGCCGACAGCTCGAACATAGTGTCTCATTCCACCATGCCCGGTTCACGAGGCTATGGACCAGTTGCGGTTCAGTTATCAATGGACTTCAATGGTGGCAGGGTGTCCCAGGTTCCATACATAAGCGTGCAATCATGGTGAACAATCAGGGTTCATCGAACAGTGAACTAATCCGCAAGAACCGGGCGAGCGTGAGACGAATGACATCGGGCGCAAGAGACCCATGTAGTCGAACTACAGCCACCAGAACACGTCTGCCCGGATCTATAAGTTTAATCCCGAGGTGGTCCTACCAACGAAACCACCTTCGTTCTACTCATGGTTCTGGCCAACCCAAGGGTCAATAAAGGTTTCTAGCATTCCGACTACCAACACATCACAAGTCTAAGCACCCACATGTTCTCAATAATCATCAACATATCATTCATATATCCCTAGCATGCAAAATTAAACATATTGAGATACAAATGCATGTGAGTGGGTGTTTGTGTGCATGAGTGAGGAAGTCGAATACTTCCTCCTCCTGAAACAATTACATGCATGATAGGAAGCAACCACCTACACTATGAAATGTCGATACATGAGAAAATCAAGAAGACATAAGCATGGGATCATTTATACACCAAATCATATGGAAATCAAGAACAAATAGCATATGAGAGCCAATACACAACATTTCATAACATTTCAACAATTATACGATTCTTAGGGTTTCTCTAAGTTTCATTCCAAACAAGCATCCAACAAACAAAATCATTAATCTCATAGAAAATTGGTGCTAGGCCACCTAAGAGTATTAGTCCGCACCTATGGGGTCGTTGGAGTCTCGAACCGACCTAAGAAAGCTCGAATTTGGGGGTCGGATGGCCGGAATCCGTAGAGCATGCAATTACATGTTAGAATCTTGTATAAATCCCTCCTTAGATCATGAGATTCAAGAAGAAAGAGATAAAGGATCTTACCTAGGAGACCGGCGGATGTTTCCTAGAGTTTTAATGATGGATTTTCCTTGGAAGAGGATAGGGTGTTGATGGGGTTGATGCTCTTGAGCCCCACACGAATTTGGAGTCCACCTTGACTCTTCTTTACCTTCTCTTTCTCTCTTTCTTCCTCTCTTCCTCCTTTTCTTTCTCTTTCCCTCTCTAGGACAAATTCGTATGGGGAGAGGGGTGCCCCAAATGAGGCCCTTTTATAGTGTCAGATTTAGTGCAAATGGCCCCAATGTCTAGGTTTTTACCATAATAGCCCTATGGGAGGGTTTTTCTAACCTCTAGGGCCCACTACGGGGCGTACATGTTGATATACATCATAGGATAGTTGGCCCTAATGATGATCTACGTATGGATATGATCGGCCTGCCATTTGGATGCGCCAATCAATAGATATGATTAGAAGTCTATTCAACGGTCACAAATGGTCGATCGGGGCCACGACTATACAGACATGAGAAGAAAAATAACCTTACTCTACGTGTGAAGTTTGGTCACAAACCGACGGTCTGAAATCCTCAACTTTGCATAAGAGTGGACAACCCAATTCATTTAAGTTCTAGCTCCTTTCTTTAGGGTATTTGCATTTCTCATGCACTCATCCTTTGGCTCAAGTTGAGCGGTTTTAGATAGCACCCAGGTCTGACTTTCGCGATGGATGTCGAGCCCAGAGAGACGAACATTCTTCTATAGTTTTGAAACTAGTGGCCCGCCAACGAGCGGTGTTTAGAAAATCGAGGCATTTCTGGAATGAATTAGGTAGTGAGATTTCTCGTGGGTGATGATTAGGGTTTGGATTAACTATGTTCATGGTGTAGCCTATTTATAACTGGTAAAAGTGGAGATTTGGTCGTTCTTACTCTAAACCGTCGGTTTTAGGCTAAAAGAGTAACGGAGTTGCTCAGATGGGTCGCTGGTCATAAAATTTATAGGACAGGTGCTTCATGGCCTGATGAGGGGTCATGCAAAGTTTGGGAGTAAATGGATGAATGAATATGGAGTTTTATCATACGGTTCCGATCTTTAAATGGCCCTATGGGGTCTATTCTAGTGATTGGAGAGGTTATGGTGGTCCTCTGGCCATAAAACTTATAGGATAGGTGGACCATGGCCCGATGAAGGGCCATACAAAATTTGGAGATGATCGGATATTTGGTTTGATCGTACTGGTCTGATTTGCGATTAACGGTTATCGTGCCATGATCGGGTTCCAGATTTTGTGGACGGGCGTAGAAAAATACATTAGACCTTCGCTGTAAATTTGGAAGAAATTCGACGGCTAAAAAGCCCAGAGTCTCGGTTTCATTTGCAAGCGTCAGATTCCAATTCTGGCATTGGTGGGGTGCATTTGGCAAGTGTCAAATCTTAATTATGAGTGTCCACTGGGTCTGTAATCCACGATGGACTACAAACCCAGTGAGATCTATGATTTCTTAAATTTTTAGATTTTTCTAACCCTCCTCAGTCGTTGGGTGGCCCACACGGGCTGTTGTTAAGTGTAAATAGGCCATCTGGCTTAGCGGCTCGCACTAGGCCCTATCATGACCTATTCGGTCTACTCTAATGAGTTAATCCTAGGTTAATCAACTTGTGGTACCCCACCACGAGTGACTTAAACAAATGGTCCTACGGAAAATCCTACGTGGACGCCCCAGGACACTGTGCTGGTTGGACGGGACATTACAAGGGTTGATTTGGTCTACTGTTAAGATCCGGGCCTCATCTTACTCGGCTTTGGTTAGATATTTAATTTAGTTATGCTTGTCTTGATTACTTAACAACGGGTCAGTTAGATTTAGGTCCTACGTGAGTAAATTATAGGGCTACACCTGATGTTTAAGCGATCAGGCGGATTCGTTGACTTCCTACGGTTGATTAATCGGACTTGTACGATTCTTTACTGGTACCACCCCTGTATAAACTAATATTGAGTGCTAATGGTCATTAAGTGATGTTAAGTTAATTAAATTAAAAAAAATTAAGGATTTTTGAAAATTCGAAACAGTGAAAAATCTGGGATGTTACAGTTGTGTAGACCCTTGCTCTGTGTGGGCATAAACATCTGGTTAGGAGTACACCAGTAAAACTCTAGGGTTAGAGGTGAACTGAGTAGAAACCTCTGTGTAAAGGTTGAAGGTGAACCTGATTTAAAACGTTAGGTTTGAGGTGAACCCTGGAAAACCTCCGTAGCGACATCCGGTAGACTCATGGGTTGAGTGCGACAGCCAGGAGTAGAGTAGACAAGTAGTCGAACCACTATAAAAATGACTGTGTTTGAGATTGTTATTGCTTTTTGTTGTGTGATATTCCTTACATGCTTTTATATCTGATTGTCTAGGATCACACCTCATATATACACACAGTCATATCCATCACAACTTATATGCAACTTGTTTATTTTTCAAAAAGTTTATGATTGGATCCTCTACCAGGCTTGGAAGCCAGTAGAGTTACATTTGAGTAATCCTGTTAATTGTATGTGTGATAGGATTAGTGAAATAAGATTTTTAAATACATTATAAAACTTTAAAAAGTCCTATTCACCCCCCTCTGGGACATATTGGCATATTCCTACTTCATCTCAAGCGGTCTTCACCGCTATTTCAGTTTATACTTTTGGTTCTTACAATATTTTGTACAAATTTGCTATGTATACAAGCTATAAAGGAAATACTTTATGATATGCATCTCTGAGAGTCTATCAAAGTACATAGATCACTGTCATATTTTTTCACTTCGATAAGTCAATCGATGAATCGAATGACTCGTCGACGACATCGAGCAAAGTTCAATGTCATCAAAGCACTATCAGAATCAGAAGCGTCCCACATTGTAGAATGTCATCGAACACCTCTTTGATAAAATAGATTAGGGGTGCTCGATGTCATTGAATCTAATTCGATGACATCAAACAAGTCCGCCCAATAAAAAGCGGGCGAGGGGGAAATTTTTTTTGTTTCTTTTGGGCGCTTCATCTTCTCTGTTTCACTTTCTTGACACTATTGACGTGTTGGATAGTCGTCTGCAACTCAAAACTAGAGATCCCTAGATATATTCTCCCATTCCTTCAAGGTATTTATCATCTTATTGGGGCATCCTAGGTTAATAGAAGGTTTTTTTTAATCCTCTTTAGTTCTTCACTGTTTTGATTATCTAGTGGGTTTTCCTGTCATCTATCATCTTGCATTTGTTGTTGCCCAATCTGATTTGTCTAAAGACAAAGGAAAAGCTCCAGTTGTAGGAGAATCCTCACGACCAACTCGAAAAAAGTCCCTGGCTCCACGAGAAAGAGCTAAGGTTCCGGAATCCACCGCTCACCACCAAGGCACCACTGCCCGACAGCCATCATGTAGTGAGGCCCCATCTGCAGCTCTAGTACCTCCTCCCACTCCAATGATTTCGCCTCCCCATGTCAACATGTTGGAAAAATATATGGGGCAGAGTCTGGTACATGAACGTAAAGTGGATAGGGAGTGTATTCAGGCATTTGATATAGAATCTCTATTGTTGACCGTCGATTGGTCTCCTATTTTGGATTTTGGTGGGCCATGCCATGACAAATGAACCTACCGGTTTCTCACGTATTGCCACTCTCCAATTCTTGAGCCTCCTTCTATAACAGTCACATTCGGGGAAATGAGTGTAGAAATCACGGCCGAGTCAATTGCAAATCTATTTGGTCTCACTCTTTCCCCTGTCAGCCTGTCTAACCTTGATCTTGATGATGATTTTTTTTTTGGATGGTTCAAACACTAGGTCACTGCTAAGCTTGGGCAGTTTCCTTGAGTGCTCTTATAAATGAATGATAGTCTTTCTAAGCTTAATATTGAATGTTTATGGCATGAATGATAACTATACAATGGCGATAGGCTTATTACTGTTTGTTTAATTATGTTGTGGAATGATGATTTCAGTGCTTTATATCCAAATGCATATTCATGTCTCTGATGTAATCTATGAAATGTTGATTGAACTACTATCTTTCTTATACATTTTGGGGATATGCTTACATGTTAAGAAATGAAAATTGTCTTCCTTATGGAATGAGGATTCCCTGCCATGGGATGATCCCTACATGGCCCTCCTATTACATTAATTCTCCAAATTTCTTCAAAGTTCAACTTCAGTCAATCGATCTAATATTAGTACATACTAACCTTTGCCAATTACTGACAAAAAGGGGGAGAACAAATCCCACCATGAGAACACTTTGCCGTATGGTCTATATGCATGGTGCTACAGGTGATAGGGGGAGCGGCTGCATGAAGATAGTAGGAGCAACTACATGAAAACTCGATGTTGTGTATGCACTTAATAGAATATTTGTAAAATTATGTAAAGTTTGTGTACACACAATTTAGGGAGTTGTTCTAGGTGTTTTGTCATGTAATTGACAAAGGGGGAGATTGAAAGTTCCCTGGTTTTGTCAATTAGCGTGAGGGTTGAGTCGATGAGTCAAGTGAGCCCCATATGAAGATCGTTCAAGTCATTGCCTCAACTGGATGTGTATTTTGAGCTCATCATAGGTAAATTCAACCTCACATCTCACGTCCCAAAACTCCCAAGTAAATAAATCTTTAAAAAACTTAGAACAAAATAAGAGTTAAAAGTCTGAAAACTTATTTTTAAATAGGAAAATTTTCTGAGTTTTCTACCTTGTTCGATGACATCGAGTTTACGTCAATAACATTGAACACTCATGTTTGATGACATCGAACAAACTTCGATTACATCAAAATGAGATCTTTTATGTCCAGCAACCTCGTAATATTTGGACAGAATATTCGATGAATCGGCATACCTTCGATAACATCGAACATCAGTATTCGATGACATCGAAGGCGAGTCGATGACGTCAAAAAACTTAGAGCATTGTCCAACAAATCTTCTTAGAAAATATTCTGACCTTATTGAAGGAATCGAACGAGATTCAATTTCATCGAAATTCAAATTTCAATGACATCGAGTAATGTTTGATAACATCGAATCTGGACACATCATGTCCAGCAAGCTTGAAAGGAAATTCAAATGGAAATGTTTGAGGAATTGAGATATACTTCATATCGTCAAAATTCAAACTTAAATGATATCGAGGGAGCCTCGATGACATCGAAAAAGGACAAAGAAGTGTCCAGCGAACTTTCAAGGAATATTTTCTAAAAAGATCAATGAATCAAACTAGGATTCGATGACATCAAAATTTGAAATTCGATGAGATCGAATCAGGTTCGATGACATCATAGACAACCTTTAAAATGTCCAGCAAGCTCTTATGTGTATAACGTCGAGGAATCGAACTATTATTCGATGATATTAAAGTTCAAATATCGATGACATCGAATCAGGTTTGATAACATTGATCTACGATCAAAAAGTTTTCGAAATATTTTTCAGTTGAGTTCATATCATCGAACTGATATTCGATGGCATCGAAAGTATACATTTGATGGCATCGAAAGTATACATTCGATGACATCGAACTCAATCAAACTCTGACTATTTTATTTTCATTGGAGCTTTTTACCTTTATAAGGAGAGCTTGCTCTTGGTTACTGTAGTGAGAAAAAGAGAGAGAGCTTTGAGAGAGTAATTGCATATCATCATCCTAAGCCTTTTTCTCATGTGAGTTCATCCTTCAATTCACCCTTGTCATTGATATTCAATGGAGTGGATTGGTGAATGAACTTCCCCATTCAAGGATCATCCAGCTACCATCTTAATGAAAAATCATTGAGTTGGGATCCCTTGAATGCTTAAGAGCTTGGAATTACTCCATCCCTTAAATAAGTGATATTCATTAGAGTAGATTTTAACATAACCTTGACCTAACCCATAGCCATACATTGGAGCATCATCAGTGTTGCGGATCAAGGGAGCTGAAGAATCTTCGTCATCAAAGGAGAGTGTCTTCATCAACATATAGAACGGGGCTCATCTACTTATCTGTAAGTCATTAAAGTCAAGAGAACCTGTTGATCATTCCTTGTGTAGGATTGGGTTCATAGGTGCATCTCACCTCTTACAAGCCCTCATAGGAGGCTTCCGAAGAGAGAGTACATTTAGGTTCTTAGTGTAGGACCTTTGCTCTTGTGTAGGGTATAAACTTAAGTCCTTTGTGTAGGTCCTTGGCCTGTGTGGCCTAAACCAGGTTGCTTGTGTAGATCTTTGGCCTGTGTGACCTAAATTAGGGTCCTTATGTGGATCCTTGACCTGTGTGATCTAAACTAGGTTTCTTGTGTGGATCCTTGGCCTATGTGGCCTAAAACTTAGGTTCCTCGTGTGGATCATTGGCTTGTGTAGCCTAAAACCTAGGTTACTTGTATGGATCATTGGCTTGTATTGCCTAAAACCTAGGTTCTTTGTGTAAGACCTTTGCTCTTGTGTAGGGCATAAATGTTTGCCTTGTGTAGGCATGTTTAGGTACCTTGTGTGAGTCTTAGAGTCAACCTTATGTATGTTGTTAAGGTTTGAAGTAAAGATGATTTGAAACCTCCGTTAGTGAATCTTGTACACTCAAGGGTTGAGTGTGTCCACTGGGAGTGGAGTAGGAACATACCCGAACCACTATAAACTACTGTGTTTGGGATTGATATTTACATATTCTCTTATTGTGTTTACTTTGAATGATCACATGAAATCATAACAATATTAATATCTGGAACTGATAAGACTCACATCTCACACACTTTCACATAGTTCATCCATCATAGACTAAGTGTCATATCTTGTTTAAATATTGAGTAGTCTTGTGATTGGATCCTCTACTTTGCTTGGAAGCCTGTAGGGTTAAAATGAGTATATTTTGATAATTGTACATTAGATCAAGATTAGTTTAATAGGATTTTAAATTTTCATGAAAGTTTATGAAGTCTTATTCACCCCCCTCTAAGACACTTTAACCTATTCCTACTACTATAGCGGACTTTACCATAATTTCTGTAACAAGAGTGATTTGTAGAACAAGAATCGTCAATGATATAGTAATTTTAAGAGGTTCTTCGACCATTTAATATTATATAGCGTTGATTATTAATTATCTCACATTTGTGATCTAAAAATTTAACACTATGATTATTATCACAGATTTAAGATATGCTTAGAAAATTATATTTTAAACCTTCAACATATAAGACATCTTTAAAGATAAGTAGGTTTAGAAGTTTTACATTACCTCTTTCAATGATCTTGTTGTTGCTACCATCTCCAAATGTCATTGAGCCACCATCGATTTGATTGATGTCTAATAGAATTGCCTTATCACCTGTCATATGTCTAGAACATCCACTATCCAGGTACCATCTTGAATGACTACTTGCTTTGAAAGCTATGTAGATAAGAAGACACTTATCTTATGGAACCCATTTCAATATGGTTTTGGGTTTAGGAGGATCTCTTACTATTTGTTGTGTTTGGGAGTAAGAGTTTTTCTTGTTTCTCCTTACTCTATTATTTTAAGAATTAGATTTCAAGAGCTTTTTACGTAAGTCTACTATATTATCTGCTAATGGAGGATTATTGTTTCTTTTTTCATATTTATGATAGTTGTCCTTAGTTTTTTTATTAGAAGTTTTTCGAAAAGGTTTTTCATTATTCTTTTCTTCCTTTACAGTTTGAAGTTTTGAATTTGAGGATTCACCTTTTACAAATATAGAAGCAAAATTTTTAGGGCCAATTTTGTCAGACCAATCCCATGGGATTAGGAGGGATGGAATTGTTTTTAAGGTAATGATGGTGGTGTCAGTGGATGTCTACTAATCCCATGGGATCGAACGAATTCCAGGATGGATGGTAGGCGTGTTTGGGATGGTAGTTGGATTTGGTGTAAGTTGTCGATTTCCATCCGCTCATGTTTGGGTATGGCATAGACTTCTGCTAATCCCACGCCCGCCCCTTGTTTCGTTCATTAGTCCACACTACGAGGGCGGTGGCCGCTGGTAGGTACGAAAGTGGGCCCCACCATGATGTTTGTGTATCATCCATGCCATCCATCTAATTTTAACAGGTCATTTTAAGGCTCGTTGCCACGAATGAAGTATATCCCGATCTTAAATGGACCACATTACAAGATTTGTGATGAATGACGGTCGACCATTAAACAGTTTCCAAAAGGGGCCATACTTCATTTTTGTACAAGCTGAGACAGTTTTTTTCCGTTCATCTGGCCCTGTATGATATAAGCCTATATGTGGAAGATGAAATAAAGAGTACAGTGAGCAATGAAAAGGATTCTAACGGTTAAAATCCAATCTCTATTGTTTTACCTAACTTAGTCTCACACCATATGTGTGTACCCATGTGGCATAACATATTCATTCATGCATGCATACATCTGAACAATACATGACATCCATAGTGGAAGCTACGGTCAACAATCTACTATTTCCCAAAGCTAGTTTTCTTGCAGATGCGAGTTGAGAAATGCTCAAGAGCTGGTTAGAGTACACTAGTGACATTTGCAACACTTTATCAACATAAAATATAATAGAGGCTGATTCAACCATTAGGTGGATCAGGCATGTATGCATCACTTGAATCATTGTCTAATTTCGTGTTATCATTCATTTATTTTTTATTACAAGTCCACCAACTGATGATTGTTTTGCCCTAATTTATGAGACACATCATCTGAAGAATAGATATCTAAGTACCACAGAAGAACACAATACTAAAATATCCAATGTAATGTTTACATTCAAGTTGACACATGCCACTATATGCATTAACTTTCAACCTCAAAAAGTAATATCATGTAATTAGTAACAAAAACAAGAATCCCAATAGTCAAGAAAGTCCAAGACAAAAACATAAGATGCATCCCATCACAAAACGAAAGAACAATCACATGACGAAAACACGTGTCCAAAAGCAAGATCGTGACATCGCACAACCCAAACACATACACTAAAATTACAAGATTCACAAATAAGCAGTTGAAACAATACATAACACTTGACAAATACAGAACCCATAGTGCCAATTACATCTCAAAGAGCAATATACCCATACAGTAACAAAATCTACAAGCTTAAAATTAACATCTGAAAATGCCTAGCATCCGTTAATAGGGTGGGTGATCAAAGAATACAAAGATATGTATGGTGATGCAGAACATGAATACTCTATAAAAGAATTAGAATTATTAAAATTAGCCATCAACTAGCCACATAGGATTACACCTACTTGAAGAAAAATTGTCAAACAGAAGGAAAAAAAAAAAAAAAAAAAACCATTAACAGATGTATTTCTTGAATGAGGTCATAGGGACGATAGCATGTTCTATCCATCTTCTCAATGGTCGAATCAAGTGTTTGATAATAACAGAGTTTTAACAGGTTTGCTTATTCAATCATCACTGAATCACTTATTCATATAAGATTGGGTTGTTGTGTTCAGTGCAGACAATCCTGACATACATACACACATACACAGATAGGTAGATAATCGATATGGCTCTCATTCAATTGTTTCTTACCTCTTTAGGTCTAGTCCAATGCACAAATATCAAACAGATTCATACATCCATACATAAATACATAGATGTTTGGTGTAATCCTGGTATATACAAAACATACAAATGGTTGATGGTGTAATCCAAGCATACATGGACATTTCACTATAATCCAGGCATACATCTACATTTCACTGAAATCCAAGCATACATGGACATTTCACTGAAATTCAGGCATACATGGACATTTCAACAGATCCCAGGGAAGGATTATCAGCCCTACCAATCCCAAAATTTTTTAATCAATCCCTTACAATCCATTCGAATCATCCTGCTAAACAGGCCCAACAAGCTGATATTTGTAACCCACCCGACATTATAGTGGACCTAGCATCTCCAATATTCCCATATTTCCACTAATACATATATACAAACAGCATCTATGCGCAATGAATATAGAAGGGATTCCATGCCATCATATTCAGCAGATCCATGGGATCTGTTTTGTATGCACAGCCAATCCCGAAATTTCCCTTCCAATCACTTGCAATGCATTCGAAACCACCCGCCAAACAGGCCATGCAACCCATGGATACTATTTTCACAAAACCCACATTCGCCCAAATCAAGGAAGACAAACGGACTTACCTGCGATTGCCGGAGTTTCCAACCGAGTCCACCGGTAGGATTGAAGAAGATCATCCGCACTGAGGAGGGTTTGAGAAGCTCAGAGAACTCATAGCAGGATCTCACCTCCTTAAATACCAAACTAGTTTGGTTGAAAATATCAATCTCTCCTCTATCAGACCTACCTACAGAGACGCCTTCCTGACTCGTCTCATCCATCCCATCCCAAATCCTGCAGTGGATGGGTGAAATCCAGCAGCTTATCATCCAAATCCAGGGATTACACCGGCTCTGTTTACGAGGGCAGCTGAGACGACGTCTACTCTCCATCCCAAACAGGCTATGGAGATGGATAGACTTCCGTAGCCGACGTAAAACGGTGTAATCCCACCACGATTAACTGTCCAAACACACCCTTAGATTTTTCTGTGTGACTTTTGATATATCCCAAGCTAGATTTGTTGCTATTTCGTCAAGATGCAGTTAATGATTTTTCAAGTCTTTGGTCACCTTGGGCGTATATCCAAGTCTCTTTTGAAGTCTTAAGAGAAGTAACTTCTATATTTAAATTCTCATTTTTAGTTTTGAGATTTTGAATTTCAGAAATTTTAAAACTTAAATCTAGTTTGGTTTTCTCAAAACAATCAGAAAATTGAGATTTTTCCAAAACTGATTTTTCAAGTTCTAATTTTATATTAGCAAATTTTTCTTTTTAAATTTTTAGTTTAGCCGCAATCTTATAACTTTCTTTATTAAGGGCATAATAAGCGATTTGAAGATCTTCTTCATTTTCAGAATCACTTCTAAGGGTTTCATAGTCAGAAGTTTCACCTTCATCTAAAGAAGTGAATTTAGCTTATGGTCATGAAGGCTTTTTGATCATTCTCAGTTTCTTGGTTTGATTCGTCAATTTCTGAATTGGATTCAGATTCTGATGATTCATCCCAAGTGGCGATCATGCCTGTTCTTCTAGATTTATCCTTCTAAGGACATTTTGAAGCTACATGCCCAAATTCATAACAGTTAAAGCATTGGGTGTCTTTAGATTTTAATTTTTAAAATTTTGAGTTTCCTTTTCTTTTGTAAAAAGGTTTTTAAAAATCTACTCTATTTTTATTTTTGAAAATTTTATAAAACTTTTTAGCTAACATAGTCATATCATCCTCATTCTCATCATTTTTAGAATTTATGTCTTTAGATTTAGATTTAGATTTAGATTTAGAAATGTTAAGGGCTATGGACTTATTTTTAAGAGCTTTGAAATTCAACTCATAGGTTTGTAGAGATCCAAATAATTCTTCTACCTTCATAGCATTGGTATCCCTCAATTTTTAAATCGCAGTAACTTTAGAATTAAACCTGTCATGAAGTGATCGTAGTATTTTTGCGCACACCTTGCTTTCAGGGACTTTTTCTCTGAGACCCCACATAGAGTTAACAATGTCATTTAATTTCTTATAGAAGTCCATGAATGATTCATTTTCTTTCATATGAATTTTCTCAAACTTCATTGTGAAGATTTGAATCTTAGACTTTTTTACAAAGTTAGTCCCTTCATGTGTCATTTCAAGAATATCACATGCTTGTTTTGTTGTATCATAAGAAATAATTCTTTTGAATTTGTCCAGTGATAAAGCATAAGTAATAGCATTAAGATCTTTTGCATTTACACTACTTTCACTTTTTTGAATTATAATCCAAAATTTATAAGTGATTTCTTTCATGGACATGGTTCCATTTTCAACCATTACTTCCATCATTGGATAGATTCATTGGGTCATGGTGGCTTTCCACACACTTTCATCAATGGACTTGAGGAAAATCTTCATCCTTGCTTTCCAATAAGAATAGTTCGAGCCATCAAAAGAAGGTCACCTGGAAATGAATAAACATCAAAATTTGATAGTCCAATAGCTCTTGATCTAGCTCTAGGTTGTTAATCCCAAAAAAGAACAACCTCGCTCTAATACCACTTGAAATGACGAGCTATAGATACCCTCGAGGGGGATGAATAGGACAATACAAAATATTTCGATACAATGCGAAATAATAAAACAATTATACTCAATTTCTTAGAGTATTGAATTATTGGTAACAAATAGTTCGTAGGACAACCTTCACCTAAAAGATTTAGATAGGACAACATTATTTCACAACGTCTTTAAAATCAAAATATCAAACTTAATAAGAGATAATCAATCACAAGGAAAGCATATAAAGAATATAAATAATCACCACAATGTACCAAAGAGTTATAGTAGTTCGGTGCTTAAACTCACACCTACTCCACTCCCAAAATTACTACCCTCGTAATTTTGGCTTTCACTATTCAAGGTTTTCATAAGGTCGCCTTAACTACCTTATATAGTTCTTGTGATTTTCATAGGATATTACATCAAAATCCACTTTGTGATTTTCACGGGATCACCACGAAACAACCCGTTGAGATTTTCGGGCTATCTCAGAAAAATCCAAAATGTAATGAATATAAATACAATACTTATCTTCAAATGGCGAGTCGAAGACGTTACTGTAACTTGATTGTTGCAACAATCTTCTTTCTTGGGATATTAATGAAGCTGTGTATGAGTTCAACCCAAAAAGAATATAGGGATCTAATGTGTTTTCAATATATAAACAAAACTTTAATTGCCGCAAATTCTATTCTCTTAATATCAAGTAGAGTTTAGATAACTCTCTTAAAAAAAATCTAAATTGAGAAAGAGAATAAAATAAGTTAATAAAATATTAGAATTACTACATAAATAGCTCAAGGAGGGCCTGGCTTTCTCTCTTTCTTTGAGGAGGTTTTGCATAGATTTTCATTGTAAAAATGAATGAGAGAAGGCCTCTATTTATAGCCAAAGAATTTAGAAATTCGGTTGGTCGGATACAGGGTTTGGCTGGCCAAATCTCCCTGAGATCCGAAATCTTTACACATTGGAAACTTGACCGAACATAGTCAGGTTGGTCGATCGGTCATGTTTAGCTTTCCGAACCCAAGGTTGGGATGGCCAAACTTACCATGGAAAATCTTTGTCAATCTATAAATTTTCCTGAATTAATTTAGGTTAGCCATAGGTAGTTAAGCTGGTTGAACCAGATGTCAGGCTAGCCTAACTATAGTGTATTTGACTTGAAATTGTCTTCAGTATAATGTTATGTGAAATACACCTAACCTAGGGTCAATCTAAGGTTATACCACCTGATGGTAGCCTCATGTGGAGTGTTCCAATCTTTGAATCGTGTCCTTTTATGCCTTGAGATGTTACGTCTTCCCTGAGATGCTTGATCGAGTCAATAACAGTTCTTGATGAGTTTTCAAAGAGTATCTTCATGAGTGCTTGTGTTCCTTTCAGGACTATGAAATTTAACAATCTTAATTGTGCTTAAGTATAAACATTTACAGGCTCATTCTTTTTATCCAAGAATTTGAGCATTCTTAAATCTATGCTGTCTTAAATTACATTCCTAAAAGCAATGCAATTCCTTGTGGAATGAGAATGTGAACCAGGCCATTTGCAGTATTCTATCTTTTTCAATTCTTCTGCAAAAGAAATTCTTTATTTTGGTGGGAGTTTTATCAATTTGGACGTTAGCAGGAGATCAAATATCTCATTCGCCTTCGCAATGTCAAAAGAATATCATCTGTTTTGTTCGATAATTCATTTGAATAAACTAGAACCTTATAGAGATGGTTCATCATTAGCCTTAATTAATGCCTTACAAAAGAAAGGTTTATTTAGGCTAATTTATGTCAAAATGATCTCGTAATTTGGTTTGCAAAAATAGGTCCTTCAAGATGAATTTTTTCTTAGGTTTTCTTCTTTAAGGAACAATTCATATATGGTCGCTCAATCTAGCGATCCACCATATCTTAAAAATTCATTCCTTCGAATTTCTTCTATAGCTCCATATCTAAACCTTCCACGACTAGTTTCACAAATGGAGCTTTCAGAAGAAAAGCCTGGCACTTTTTTTTAGTATTTTGAATCAAGTGATAAATTTTTCACCTTGTTCATCGGGCAACTATCTTAGTCGAGAGAAATTGACTAAGGAAAAGTCCAGTTCAATTCAATAAAACTAAGCATGGAACTTTTCTTCCATACCTTGCCAAGATTGCACCAAATTCATAGGAAAATTAATAAATGCAGCATCTGTAAGTGAATTTGCAAACTTTTTCAATTTCACATATTCATTAGTCGAAAACTTGTCGCATTATACGGTAAAACGACCAATATGTTCTACAGTAAACTGATTTATGTCTCAGGAAAAGAATGAAAATTACAGTATTTTTGTTCCCCTTGGTACTTCAACAAACCGATTAACCCAATCAGGGTATGGTTTACAACAAATGGGATGATTAGTACATCAATCGATTATGACGTTGGTCGATTATTTCATTTATCATATTAATAATTTCTTCCCAGCCCGTTAATGGAAGTCTGAGGTTCACCACTGGAGGTATTTATAAACCATGAATAGGTTATATAGGAGGCACTTGCCCCCAAGTGAATCATTATTCAGCATAAATGGCCCCACATCAAGCATGCCGTGATTAAAAATGTTTTCATTCAGGCCATTAAATCGGTCATTTCGTCTATTTCTCCTAACGGCTACCGGCGGTCGCATATTTTGACATCCCATATCTAGGTCTAACCGCACATTGCATGGAGGCATCATCGGCATTTTTTCTATAGCATCGTCGAATCTATGAATTTTCTTGGTTTAGTTAACAGTAATCTGGTAAAATGTTATAAAAGAAGGTCAGAAACCTATTATAGCTTCAGTTTCTGTCCGAGAATATTCAGCTTGTATCATGCATTATTCGATTAACTCTGTTGACCCTACTTTCGAAATAACTGGAAGTAGTGGATTAGGGACATCTATTTCGGCATGCATTGCAAATGCTTTAGGGGCCTAATTAAGGTCCTATTCTTCAATATTTCTACTAACTTGAGTAGATTCTCTACTCATACTGTTAAAAGCTTCAATTAACAACTACACACTTGTCCCACTGGGCATGCTAAAACAATGTTAGTCCTCAAATTCGGCCATGCAGAACACATGTGAGGGTCGTAGGCATGCTGGAACCGATTGGGTCCAATTCAAACCGTGATCACAGACCCTTAGCGTCGAGATAGAGCGAGGTTAAATCGTGGCTCAATTATTCGTCTACTCAACCAACCGTCGTATGCTTGTTACTCAGGCGATTGGTGGATGTTTGGGCTCTTCCTCTAAATGAGATCTTTTTTGTCTTGGAGATTTAAGGAGTTACGAAAGTGCAATAGCATATAATCAGAATGAAAAGAAGAAAAAGATAGATATAGTGAGAATGTGCAAATAAATTACCACTATAAAAGGATTGTCCACCTAGGTGAGATCAGTAGGGCACTTCTGAGAGCAGCGTGCTAATGAGTGAAACAAAGGTAATTCAGAAAATTACAACTATGGTCAACCCAGCTTAGGAGTGTAAGCAAACGGGTTCTTGATCTACTGTCTTTCTTCATATCTGGCACAGTCACAAGTGGAAAGGAATTACAACTACTGGTTAAGAACTAAGTCAGTCTGATACATGCATAAAGACAGACTAAACCTAATTCTACACTAAGTGTCTGATGTTGCTAAGCAGGGAGAGACTAAACCTAAATACACAGTATTCTGCTGGATTGATAGATGTGTTTATTGTTGGTTTTTGAGAGACCTCTTCTTAGATCTGCTTCTGACATTTAAAGTCTTTGAGAAGAAATACGAGAGAATAGCCGTCCATCCACGCGGCTTCATCGTGTGTAACCTTTTGAGAAAAGATCGGTTACACTTTATCGACCATGATTTCATCTGTGAGAATGTGTTTTGAGGCAGACATGGCTGGAACAACTGTTTATCTTCATCCCAGGTAACTAAAAAGTTGTTATCTTTATCCCAGATAACTAAAATGTCTAAGATGTCTAAAGACGAGCCAATCCCTCCATCAGAACTCTCTCAATTATTTATTTATTTGTTTATTTATTTTTGTGATATGTGGCAACATCTGCACCATCTATAAGATTTGCATGAATTTTGGAACAAATAATGCTATATGTAATATTTACTTATTATCCAACCCGTTGATTACCTGTTAACTATGTCACAAAGCATGAAGGCAAAACAAAATATTAGCCTGATCCGAAACATTCGCAACCCCTGAAAGTTTTAAATGTTCTGCGCTCAATCACCACTGTTTCTTTTGGTGTGGTTTACATGATATTTGGATTTGCCTCAATGCCCTTAAATGAGCAAGCCAAATGGATAAATAGCCTGGATAAAAATAAATAAATAAATAATAAAATAGTAAATTAATGGTGTGCCCACGGAGCTTTTCCAGTCGCCGATAATACGGACGTCGGCGCAGTGTTCTTCTCTACGCCGTCCGAATCCTAGAATCAGCTTGGCTCAGTGTGCGCCGATTAGAAACGAGGAGAGCATTTTGGTCGAGACCAACCTTTAAAACGGCTTATCAAAGAGGCCAATGAGATAAGGCTTTCGAGGGGTTGATAGGAGCATCTGCGTGTCAGATCATGAATGTCGGTATCGCCAGCGATTCCATGCACAGGGAGTATAAATAAACAAATAAAGAGAAAGGTACTATGAATTCGATTTCATGGGAGCTTCCAACGATGTCGAGCATTGTGGAAGCCATCGTGATGTTTGATGGAAATCCATCCCATCAATCACATGCACTCTTCCATTTTTAGTCATTCCCCTAAATATTAAGCCAATCCATACTCAGGTGGGCCACACCACAGACAATAATTGAGAGTGGATGCCCACCCATTAAAAACTTTCTGATCATACATGGCCCAAAGAGATGTATTTTAGACATCCAGACTATCCATTGTATGTTTTCCACTTGGATGAGGAGTCGCACCAAATTTCAGGCTATTAAAAAACTCAAGTGAGCTCTACTAAGTGCTTTTAAATATTTTAGGCACCATTATTCATGGTTTTTTATTGTGTGGTGCAAATTAGTCCGAGATAAGGCTGATTTTTGGCACATACCATAAGCTAAAGGCGACATACCAAATACACAACGTGGATTCCCATCACACATCACAGTGGGGCCTATACAATTCGAGCTAATGGGAAGACGCTCCCATGCGCTCGCCCTCTCGTATATTATCATTTCCTTGTATGTTATATAAAAGACGACAAGGAATAAAAAACAACAATAAATAAATAAATAAATAAAAAGGCTCTTAGCTGTCCATTTTCCTCACTTTGTGTCTATCCTGTCCTGTGGGTAGTGATTAGACACCCACTCGACAAAGACAGTTGTCTCCGATCTCTTTTTGCTACCTACCCACCCAGAACACTCTATTGTTGTATTTTTACCTTGAGAAATGTTCTGGCACTCTGGTTGAGTGCGATGGATGATACGATGTCATTTAAAATTCACACAGGAATTACTAAATTTCGAGTCCTAGCACATATATATTACCAACGAAAAGATTCAAGCATCTTATTTTAACAAACAAGTATCAATGAATCAGTGGTTACGCTTGGTCAACCAATCTGATGTTCTGAACGTGATCGGCGGACAGTGTGTTCTTTAATATAATCGGTTTAAGTTGAGTTAATGCATGCCATGTGTGCAATTTCTAAATGTATCAAACTGTCATAGTCTGCCAGAGTATCAAATAATTCCCTTTTCTCAGTCTACTATGCTAGTTTAGCACCGTTTAAAATATGACTGTGACCCTTCAACCGCAAATTTATGCCACCAGATCCTATTGCACAAGATCCTAACCTCTGACCTAATTCTGATTGATGCATGAACCCAAAGTTACGCTCCGGTTGATGGACGTCGTTAGAATATATATATATATATATATATATATATATATATATATATATATATATATATATATATATATATATATATATATATATATATATATATATATATATATATATATATATATATATATATAATGATCTCATTTCAACAATAGTCTGGGATGGTTCCAGTCCTTGCCCGAGTGGTAGACGCGTAAGAGTTTCACACGGAAATCTAGGGTTCGAAACTCAATAGGTGGCGAAACCTCACTAGTGTGGGTGCGTGGGAATAAAAAATAAAGACGTTAGGTTGGGTTCGAAACCCATAGGTGGCGAAATCCCACTATCGTAGTTGTTTTGGTTTTTTTTTCTTCGCTGATGAGGACAAAAAGAGGTTAGGATGGGTCACTCAGCGGTTCGTCCTCGCACTGAAATTGGTCTACACAGGGGCTCTATGGGGCCACTATGATGATTGGTTTTTATCCATGCCGTTTATGTCTTTTTTCAGATTATTTTAGATATGAATTTAAAAACATGAGGCATATTCAAGGCTCAAGTGAACCACAGTGGAGATTGAACCCCCACCATTAATAATATTTTGGGGCCATAAGATTTGGATCGGAGGTGACATTTGTGTTTCCCTTTCCCCTAGGTATATGCGACCTTACCAAAGGGTGAATGGGAAATAAATATCACAGTGGACCTCTAAAGGTTTCAACTGTGGGCGTCATTGTCTCTGCTACTTCCTGTGGTGTGGTCAACTTAATCCTTGCATTTGCCTCAGTTTTAAGCTTCTATTCTAATATGATCTTAAAAAATGGATGATCGGGGTAGATAAAACCCATGCCGTGTGAACTCACTTTGCCTGGCAGGCAGAGGCAAGCAACTTGGAGTTTGACGACACGTGAGTTCAACATCATTTAATAACCACCGACAACTCTTCAACCACATATATATATATATATATATATATATATATATATATATATATATATATATATATATATATATATATATATGGGAAAAGGTACAATGCCCCCGAGCTCACGGCTCCGTCCCATGCGGTCAAGCTATGTGGGCCCTACCGTGATGCCTTTCGAACATCTACCCCATTAGTCAGATGCGTCATTCCATCGTGAGCCTAGGTCTCAAAAATCAAGTCAATCCGTGACTTGTGTGGGCCACACCACTTACAGAAGTGGAGAGGGGCAGTGCACCATTAAAACATTCATAATTATTTTTGGGGCCCACAAAAGATGTGGTTTGCAAATCCGTCCCATCCATTATGTGTGTCCCACTTGTATGAGGGTTCAGACCAAGTTTTAGCATTATTAAAAACTCAAGTGGGCCCCACCAAGTGCTTTTATATGTTTTAACGGTGTTTCACATGATTTTAGATGGTATGGCCCACCTGAGTTTCGTATACGGCTGATTTTTGGGATATCCCATAATGTAAAGGGTACCCATCAAATGCACAGTGTTGATGGTTGAACCCATTGTACCTTTTCCCTATATATATATATATAGAGAGAGAGAGAGAGAGAGAGACAGTCATGCTCCCCTGCGCACCTTTGCACACGTGCCATGGGTGTCTAATCTGAACGGTTCATGTGATGCGGAATCCCATGAAACCCCATGTGACAAAATTTCACCCCAATCTTAAATTCTGGTGGGCTATAGCAAAGAGAAATTCAAATCAAGGGAGAAAAATGTTTTCATTTTTCATGGCCCATCAAGTTTTAGATCAAAGTAAAACTTCGGCCCGAGGGGTTTCATGAGGTGCTGCTTCACATGAACAGGTTCAGATTTTGGATCCACATCACTTATGATGGGTTCTCAAAAAAGTTCATATGTAGTACGTACGAACTGGTTCACATGTGAGCATTCCGCTATATATATATATATATATATATATATATATATATATATATATATATATATATATATATATATATATATATATATCACACCTTTTTAGGTGAACAACATGCACATCTTTACACATGCGTCATGGTTATACATTCTAAATAGTCTATGTGATGTGGCCCCGCTTGAAATTCTACACGCCTTATTTTCAACTTATTCAAAACTTTATTTACATAGTCCACTCAAGTTTTGTAGTGTGTTGAAAGTTGAACTTGTGAGGTTTTAAGAAGAGCTGCATCATCACATGGTCCATTTAAAATCTATGACCATGACATGTGTAGGTGAGCAATCCTCTTTATATATATATATATATAAAGGTTTGCTCACCTATACACCTTTACACAAGTGTCACTGTAGTCTAATCTAAACTGTCTATTTGATACGGAATCTCATGAAACCTTTAGAAACAAATTTTCATCGTAATGTAAAATTTTGGTTTATTATAATAAAGAAAAATGCAAATCAAGGGATGAAACCGTTTTCATTTTTTATGACCCACTAAAGTTTAGGATCAAAGTAAAAATTGGGTCCAATGGTTTTCATGAGGTGCTGCTTCATGTAGACCGTTCAGATTTTGGAGTCACATCATGTATTATGAGTTCACAAGATATTTTAGACGAGTTCCGGATGAACCGGTTGAGCATTCGTGTGCGTGTGTGTGTATTCAATGGTATGATTAAGATTTGTTAATCGGGTATACACTAACTCACAGTTTGGATGGTATGGACAGCACTTTATAAGTCTCAAAGGTGTGGAGGACGAGTCACCACCATTTATCATAATATTATGAACTTATCATGGAATGAGGGAGTAGGTGTACGCCTTTAACAACGGGAGCTAGTGGTACTCCACTGGGAATGCCATACAAGATCTATATTGACTAATATCCTCCACTCCCACTAGGCATACTTGATGCCCACGCTCCAGTCCATTTCAAGAGGAATTCTATGATATTTGGACGTGTCCCACTATAGATAACTTAAGGGTAGCTATTTGATACTTTAGCAGACTACTATCCTTGATACGCAGGCACTTAGAAATCGTACACATGGCAAACGCCAACTCAAATTAAACGGCCGAAATTTTGAATTCGTGATATGATTGTGAGTCAAAAGTCCCAAAATCACAATTGTTAAACAATTTTAACCATTGATTCATATACACTTATTTGTTTAAACTGGACCGTAGTATATTTTTCATTTTTCTCTGTCCAATAAATGTCAGCAATCAAAATAAGCTTAGGTACGTCTAAACGAGGATTCATAATTTTGACATTTTAATTTGAATTGAGTATATAGGTCTTTGCGAATTTCTAAATAATTTATATTTTCCTGGATCGGCCGGTGGATCAAAGTTTCTTTCTTAAAAAGAATTCTTACAAGACAATCCTATCCTTTGAGGGGTAGGAGGAGGAATATAAACAGGGTCCAAATTCATTTGAAATGGTCTTAGTACTGGATCAATGTCATCTTTCAATTTGTGAGATTTTGGGCAGGTTCAACGGAAGAACGGTCTAGATCATCGAAAAAATGGGCCACAGTTGTTGGAACATTAAAAAAATGACGTATTGCGTATTTGTGTGGGGGACAAAAGTGGATTACCTGGTGACCAAACTCCGTGAGGCTCATCATGATGTACTTGTTTCATCCAAGCCGTCCATCCATTCATGGATACTTATTTGTTTCCTGTGGTGTGGTCCATTTGAACTTTGGATCTGCTTCAATTTTAGGTTCATGCCCTTAAATGATCTAGATAAACGTATAGATGTTGTAGATGAAACACATACATCTCACAGTGGGCCCCCCAAGGCAATTCGCCCACCGTGATGTACGTGTCTTATATTCCCGTTGTCCATCTGTTTAGTTTGATCATTCCAGAATATGAGCTGAAAAATTCAGCAGATCCAAATCTTACGTGGACCACACCCAGTAAACAGTGGTGATTGACCATTAAAAGTTTTGGATCAAGCGGATATTTTTGTGATCATTTCATCCAAGTCGTGACCTCATCAACAGGTTAGATGGCAAATAAACCGGTGGCCTTTAAGAAATTTTTAATGGTAGGCTTTTTAATCACCCCTGTTTCCTGTGTTGTGGTGAAATCGAGATTTAGAACTGCTACATTTTTTTGGGTAATACTTTAAAATTATCTGACGAAACGGATGTCCGGTGTGGATATAAGAAACATACATAATGATGGCCCCACAGTCAGCGATCCGTCCCCCGTTTCATGGGCAAAGGGGCTTTTGCTTCTTTTTGCTATTAATTGCATTACTTGATAGCTTATGTGAAGCTGGGACTGTTTTCTATTACGGCATTGCAGTGCAGAACATGGGAAGCGGATTGCTACTCCCCTGAGACCAGCTAATGGCTGATGGTCAGTGTTTCGTGGCTCTCACCATGATTTATGTGTTTCATCCATTCCGTCCATATATTTTTATAGTTCATTTTACAGCATAAATACAAAAATTATGTTTCTCCGAATGTCAAGTGGACCACATTACAGTAATCAGTGTTGAATGAGGGTCGACTATTAAAAACATTTTGGAGATCATAAAAGTTTTGGATGGTGTTGTTCTTTGTTTTTTCTCTTCATCTGGGCCTGTATGACCTAATCAACAGAATAGATGTCAAATAAACAGTATAGTGTGCCTTAGGAGGATTTTAATGGTGGATATCCAATCACTATTGTTTTCATGTGGTGTTGTCCACATAATATTTTTATCCCTCTCATTTTTGAGATCAAGTCATAAAATGATATGTAAAAATGGATAAACGGAATGGATGAAACACATACACGATGGTAGAGCCCACGGAATACTAACTATCAGTCACGGAGCCGGTGGCAAGGGGAGTAGCCAATCCGATTCCCAGAACATGGCACATGGACACTGACCGAATTGCGTATATCTCAACGGCTTATCAGAGAAAATGACCACTGGAGATAGCCTTTTGTCCAGCGGTTTTTTACGAACGAATTCAAACTTAAGTTACCAACTTATACTAGCACGCGCGGACAGCGACTTTGAGGACGAAACTACCCCTTCTTTTCAATGCGAAGACGAGGGCTCACGCTCCTCCAACTGGGAGTTGTACGAACGGCTTAAAAGAGATCAAAGTTACATGGCCCACAGCTATGTATTTATTATAACCATAAGCTGTGTGGGCCCTACCGCGATACCTTTCAAACATCTACCCCATCAGTCAGATGCACCATTCCATCGTGAGCCTAGGTCTCAAAAATCAAGTCAATCCGTGACTTGTGTGGGCCACACCACTTACAGAAGTGGAGAGGGGCTGTGCACCATTAAAACATTCATAATCATTTTTGTGGCCCACAAAAGATGTAATTTGCAAATCCAGCCCATCCATTATGTGTGTCCCACTTGTATGAGGGTTCAGACTAAGTTTCAGCCGCATTAAAAACTCAAGTGAGCCCCACCAAGTGCTTTTATATGTTTTAACGGTGTTTCACATGATTTTAGATGGTATGGCCCACATGAGTTCTATATACAGCTGATTTTTGGGATATCCCATAATGTAAAGGGTACCCATCAAATGCACAGTGTTGATGGTTGAGCCCATTGTACCTTTTCCCTATATATATATATATATATATATATATATATATATATATATGGAAAAGGTACAATGGGTTCGAGCTAATTTCAATGTCTCGTAAGGTTGAGCTGTGTGGGCCCCACCGTGATGCATTTCGAACATCTACCCCATCAGTTAGATGCAGCATTCCATCGTGGGCCTACGTCTCAATAATCAAGTCAATCCGTTGCTTGTGTGGGCCACACCATATACAGAAGTTGAGAGGGGTTATGCACCATTAAAATATTTATAATCATTTTTTGAGCCTACCGAGATATCGTTTGCAAATCCAGCCCATCCATTATGTGTGTCCCACTTGGATGAGGGTTCATACCAAGTTTCAGACGCATGCAAATCTCAGGTGGGTCCCACCAAGTGCTTTTACATGTTTTTGGCATGTTTTCACATGATTTTAGTTGATATGGCCCACCTGAGTTCCGTATACGGCTGATTTTTGGGATATCCCATAATTTAAAGGGGACCCATCAAATGCACGGTGTTGATGGTCGACACGCATCATGATGGGGCCCACACAGCTTAACCTTATGGGAGCTTAAAATCAACTCAAGCGCATTGCACCTTTTTCTATATATACACACACTATGCACTCGACCTCACGAGTTCGTTCCATGAGGTCGAGTTGTGTGGGCCCCACCGTGATGTGTTTTGAACATCTACCCCATCAGTCAGATGCACCATTCCATCGTGGGCCTAGGTCTCAAAAATTAAGTCAATCCGTGACTTGTGTGGGTCACACCATATATAGAAGTGGAGAGGGGCCGTGCACCATTAAAACATTCGTAATCATTTTTTGGGCCCACCGAAATGTGGTTTGCAAATCTAGCCCATCCATTGTGTGTCCCACTTGGATGAGGGCTCAGACCAAGTTTCAGGCGCATGCAAATTTCAGGTGAGCCCCACCAAGTGCTTTTATATGTTTTAATAGTGTTTTCACATGATTTTAGATGGTATGGCCCACCTGAGTTCTATATACAGTTGATTTTTGGGATATCCCATAATTTAAAGGGGACCCATCAAATGCACGGTGTTGATGGTCGACACGCATCATTGTGGGGCCCACACAGCTCGACCTCACCGGAGCTTATCGTGAGGTCGAGCACATAGTAACTCCCCCCCCCCCCCCCCCCCCCCCCCCCCCCCCTCTCTCTCTCTCTCTCTCTCTCTCTCTCTCTATATATATATATATATATATATATATATATATATATATATATATATATATATATCACACCTTTTTAGGTGAACAACATGCACATCTTTACACGTGTCATGGTTATACATTCTAAATAGTCCATGTGATGTGCCCCGCTTGAAATTTTATACACCTTATTTTCAACTTATTCAAAACTTTATTTACATAGTCCACTCGAGTTTTGTAGTGTGTTAAAAGTTGGACTTGTGAGGTTGTGAGGTTTTAAGGAGAGCTGCATCATCACATGGTCCATTTTAAATCTATGACCATGACATGTGTAGGTGAGCAATCCTCTTATGTATATATATATATATATATATATATATATATATATATATATATATATATATATATATAAAGGTGTGCTCACCTATGCACCTTTACACAAGTGTCATTGGTGTTTAATCTAAACTGTCTATGTGATATGGAATCTTATAAAACCTTTAGAGACAAATTTTCACTATAATCTAAAATTTTGGTGTGTTATAACAATGAAAAAATGTAAATCAAGGGATGAAACTGTTTTCATTTTTTATGACCCTCTAAAGTTTAGGATCAAAGTAAAAATTAGGCCCAATGATTTTCTTGAGGTGCTGCTTCATGTGGACCGTTCAGATTTTGGAGTCACATCATATATTATGAGTTCACAAGATATTTTAGACGAGTTCCGGGTGAACCGGTTGAGCATTTGTGTGTGTGTATTCAATGGTATGGTTAAAATTTGTTAATCGGGTATACGATAACTCACAATTTGAATGGTATGGACAACACTTTATAAGTCTCAAAGGTGTGGAGGAGGAGTCACCACCATTTTTCGTAATTTTATGAACTTATCATGGTACGAGGGAGTAGGTGTACGCCTTTAACAACCACTGGGAATGTCATACAAGATCCCTATTGGACTAATATCCTCCACTCCCACTAGGCCTCCTTGATGCCCACGCTCCAGTCCATTTCAAGAGGAATTCTATGATATTTGGATGTGTCCCACCACCATAGATAACTTATGGGTAGCTATTTGATACTCTAGCAGACTATTATTCTTGATACGCAGGCACTTAGAAATCGTACACATGGCAAACGCCAAATCAAATTAAACTGTCGAAATTTTGAATACGTGATATGATTGTGAGTCAAAAGTCCCTAAATCACAATTGTTGAACAATTTCAACCATTGATTCATAGACACTTATTTGTTTAAACTGGACCGTAGTATATTTTTCATTTTTCTCTGTCCAATAAATGCCAGCAATCAAAATAAGCTTACGTACGTCTAAACGAGGATTCATAATTTTGACATTTTAATTTGAATTAAGTATATATCTCTTTGCCAATTTCTAAATAATTTATATTTTCCTGGATCGGCCGGTGGATCAAAGTTTCTTTCTTAAAAAGAATTCCTACAAGACAATCCTATCCTTTGAGGGGTAGGAGGAGTATAAACAGGGTCCACGTTCATTTGAAATGGTCTTAGTACTGGATCAATGTCATCTTTCTATTTGTAAGATTTTGGGCAGGTTCAACGGATGAACGGTCTAGATCACCGAAAATATGGGCCACAGTTGTCCGAACATTAAAAAAATGACGTATTGCGTATTTTTGTGGGGACAAAAGCGGATTACCTGGTGACCAAACTCCGTGAGGCTCATCGTGATGTACATGTTTCATCCAAGCCGTCCATCCATTCATGGACACTTATTTGTTTCCTGTGGTGTGGTCCATTTGAACTTTGGATCTACTTCAATTTTGGATTCATGCCTTAAATGATCTAGATAAACGTATATATGTTGTAGATGAAACACATACATCACGGTGGGCCCCCCAAGGCAATTCGCCCACCGTGATGTACGTGTCTTATATTCACGTTGTCCATCTGTTTAGTTTGATCATTCTGGAATATGATCTGAAAAATTTAGCAGATCCAATTCTAACGTGGACGACACCAAATAAACCGTGGTGATTGACCATTGAAAGCTTCTCCTCGAGGCTACAAAAGTTTTGGATCAAGCAGATATTTTTGTGTTCATTTCATCCTAGTCGTGGCCTCATCAACAGGTTAGATGGCGAATAAACCGGTGGCCTTTAAGAAGTTTTTAATGGTGGGCTTTTAATCACCACTGTTTCCTGTGTTGTGGTGAAATTGAGATTTAGATCTGCTACAATTTTTTGGAGAATACTTTAAAATTATTTGACGAAACGGATGTATGGTGCGGATATAAGAAACATACATAATGATGGCCCCACAGAGGTGAAGCGACTTTTGCTTCCGTTTGTTTTTAACTGCATTACTTGATAGCCTATGTGACGCTTGGACTGTTTTCTGTTATGAAATTGCAGTGAAGAACAAGGGAAGAGAGTTAGGGAAACCGATCGCTACTCCCCCTGACACCAGCCAATGGCTGATGGTCAGTGCTTTGTGGCCCCCACCATGATGTATGTGTTTCATCCATTTCGTCCATATATTTTTATAGATAATTTTACAGTATAAGTACAAAAATGATGTATCTCCAAATATTAAGTGGACCACATTACATTAAAGAGTGTTGAATAAGGGTCGACCATTAAAAACATTTTGGAGGCCATAAAAGTTTTGGATGGAGCTGTTCTTTATTTTTTCTCTTCCTCTGGGCCTGTATGACCTAATTAACAGATTGAATGTCAAATAAATAGTATAGTGGGCCTTGGAAGGATTTTGATGGCGGATATCCAATCAATATTGTTTTCATGTGGTGTTGTCCACACAAGATTTATATCCCTCTCATTTTTGTCATAAAATGATATGTAAAAATGGATAAACTGAGTGGATGAAACACAACATGATGGTCGGGCCCACAGAGCACTAACCACCAGCCACGGAGCTGGTAGCAGGGGGAGTAGCCAATCCGTTTCCCAGAACATGGCACATGGACACCGATCAAATTGCGTATATCTCAACGGCTTATCACGAGAAAATGACCACGGTAGACAAAACCTTTTGTCCAGCGGTTTTTTATGAAGGAATACAAACTTAAGTTATCAACTTAGACTAACACGTAGCGACTTTGAGGACGAAACTACCCCTCCTTTTCAATGCGAAGATGAGCGCTGACGCTCGTCCAACTGAGAGTTGTACGAACGGCTTAAAAGAGATCAAAGTTACATGCCCCACAGCTATGTATTTATTATATCCACAGCGTTCATCCATATTTTGAGATCATCTGGGAGCATTATCCAAAAAAAAAAAACATATCATATCTAAAGATCAACTGACTACACCACAAAGAGCAGTGGAGAAATTGATTTTTACCGTTAAAAATTTTGTAGGGCCCACCATAACATTTATTTTCCATCGAACCTATTCATAAGGTCATAAAGGCCTAGATGAATAGGAAAAACAAATTTCATAATGATACAAAACTACTGTAACCGCTAAAAGGGTTTCAATGATAGATGTTCAATTCTTCACTGTCTTTTACAGTGTGGTCCACTTGATAGCTAGATCTGTCTTATTTTTCATCTCAAGCCTTAATACGAGCTTGCCAAATAGATGGACGGTTTGAATATAACACAGACCTCATGATGGGACCCACAAAAATTAGAAGGGATTACATCATGAAAAAAAAGAAAAAGAAACCAGCGTGTTGGCGAGAGTTGGGCCCATGGCTACGGATTATAGCCGTAGTATAATTGTAATACTATCCACTTTTTTCTCTTTTTATTTTTATTTTTTACATGGAGAACTTTATTCTACTTACATTTTTCTCTAATATATTTTTTCAATTCTTTCTTTATTCATTTAACAAGAACATCTTCTAAGCTAAAATTAGTTACATGACGTACCACATATGATTTTAGGATAGGAGAAGTTACTTTAGCCAACCAACCCAATTATTTTCTAAGATTCCATTAGGTCGATGGTCGAAAATACATTTCATTCACTTCGCAGTCAATTTCAATCACTTCGCAGTCAAACTAGAAATTGAGCGGGACAAACATGAAATTGAGTGGGCAAATTGAAATTTGAGCAGGGACAAGGTAGAAATTAAGTGAGGAAACCTAGAAATTGAGCGAGGTAAAGTAGGAGTTCAACGAGGGAATCTAGAAATTGAGCAGGGGATTAAGTAAGGAAACCTAGAAATTGAGCGAAGTAAAGTAGGAGTTCAACGAGGGAATCTAGAAATTGAGCGAGGCAAGGTAGGAGTTCAACGAAGGAATCTACAAATTGAGCAAGGGAAACTAGAAATTGAGCGAGGCAAACTAGAAATTGAGCGAGGAAACCTACAATTTGATCGAGGGAAGTTAGAAATTGAGCGAGGGAAGCTAGAATTTGAAGCGAAAGAACCTAGAAATTCAGCGAGACAACATAGGATTTGAGCAAGGGAAGTTACAAATTGTGCGAAGGAACCTATAAATTGAGCGAGGCAACCTAAGATTTGAGCGAGGCAACATAGGAATTGAGCAAGGGAACCTAGGAAATGAGCGAGGAAACGTACAAATTCAGCGAGGAGTCCTAGGAATTGAGCGAGGGAAGCTACAAATTAAGTGAGGGAACCTAAAAATTCAGTGAGACAACTTAAGATTTGAGCGAGGGAAGCTAGAAATTGAGCAAGAGAACTTAGAAATTGAGCGAAACAAGGTAGAAATTCAGCAAAGAAACTTAGGATTTGAGCGAGGCAACCTAGGAATTGAGTGAGCGAAGTTAGAAATTGAGCAAAGGAAGCTAGAATTTGAGCGAGGGAACCCAGAAATTCAGCGCGGCAACGTAGGATTTGAGCGAGGGAAGTTGCAAATTGTGCGAGAGAACCTAGAAATTGAGCGAGGTAACCTAGGATTTGAGTAAGGCAACATAGGAATTGAGCGAGGGAACCTAGGAAATGAGCGAGGCAACGTAGAAATTCAACGAGGAATCTTAGGAATTGAGCGAGAGAAGGTAGAAATTAAGCGAGGGAACCTAGAAATTCAGCAAGGCAACCTAGGATTTGAGCAAGGGAAGCTAGAAATTGAGCGAGAGAATTTAGAAATTGAGCGAGGCAAGGTAGAAATTCAGTGAAGAAACCTATGATTTGAGCGAGGCAGCCTATGAATTGAGTGAGGGAAGTTAGAAATTGAGTGAGGGAAGCTAGAATTTGAGCGAGGGAACCTAGAAATTCAGCAAGGCAACGTAGGATTTGAGCGAAGGAAGCTACAAGTTAATTTTATTTTTTATTATGTTTTTTACAAGGAGAACTTTTTCCCCTTACATTTTTCTCTAATATATAATTATGTAAATATGTATATAAGTATATAAAAATATTTTTCTATCTTTTAATTCATTTCTTTATCTATTTATTTAACAAGCATATCTCCTAAACTAAAATTAATTACTTAACGTACAACAAATGATTTTGGGGTAGGAGAAGCTAATTTAGTCAACCTAGGAATTGAGCGAGGAACCTAGGAATGGAGCAAGGAATGCTACAAATTGAGTGAGGGAACCTAGAAATTGAGTGAGACAACCTATCAATTGAACGAGACAACTTAGAAATTGAGCAAGGGAAGCAAGAAATTGAGCGAGGCAACCTAGAAATTGAGCGAGGGAACCTAGAAACGTAACGAGAAAACCTAGGATTTGAGCGAGACAACCTAGGAATTGAGCGAGGGAAGTTAGAAATTGAGTGAGGGAAGCTAAAATTTGAGCGAGAGAACCTAGAAATTCATCAATGCAACCTATAAATTGAGCGAGGCAACCTAGGAATTGAGCGAGACAACATGAAAATTCAGCGAGGAATCCTATGAATTGAGCTAGGGAAGCTAGAAGAAGGTAAAAATTAAGCAAGAGAAGCTAGAAATTGAGAGAGGGAACCTAGAAATTCAGCGAGGCAACATATAAATTGAACGAGGCAAGCTAAAAATTCAGCGAGACAACCTAGAAATTGAGCGAGATGTCATGCCCCAAACTCGAAAACCGGGCTCACAAAATTTCCGATCGCCGAATCCGGCGCCGACAGCCTCCGTAAAACCCCATTCTCGGCTCCTAGCTCCCATTCGCCAGGTTCCGATCCTGGGATGCTACGAGGAGGATTTTCAACATCAGTTTGATTCGTAATAAGCATAACCAAAGGCATAACCCACAAACAACAGCCAAGAACTCCATTACATTTCCATTATGATCAAAAACTTTACAAGTACAATGAGCATAAAGGGAAATACAATGGTAAAGAATAAAAACTCCAAAACGCTCAGCAACGTGCCCCTGCCTCAGCGCTGCTGCGATCCAACGTTACCTGCACGCAACGGTCGTGCATAAGCTTATAGAAAGCTTAGAGGGTGGTGAAAGTGTGTGCGCAAGGTAGTAATATGAATATGCAATGTCAGAGTAATGCGGAATATGCAGATGAAACCATAATATCATGAGCCGTACCAAGGCTTATGCGATGCAAGACATGAATGGTATCGGCCATCCCAAGGCCATGCGATGTGCAATGCAACTCAAGCATACAGATTCTCATCTATGTCCATACATCAATACAACTCAAAATATGAGATATCACCGGGGTCTAGTACACTCTAAACCAGATTGCCGCCACATCGCGCGCAATAAGGTAAGTGGAAGAGACCTCACTATCCGTCTGCCAATGTCGGGCGCGACTCATCGATAGCGGACCCGTTCCTCAAGCTGGTCAAACTCAGCCTAGCATTGTCCCCGACTCTCGGACGGGTAAGGCCATACCCCCTTCCAACCGACCACGACACAGTGGAGAGCGTAACCGTCTGGTATTCGGCACTCAACGCTTATCTACCCACTCGGTCTAGACGTTAGAGCAACCTCTTGGTACCATAAGGGTTTAGGGACTTTCACTCAGGGATATCTATAGTACCCCATGTAGAACAAGATTTCCGGTATCCAATCATGCCAACCACGATACATCTGTAAGAGTTACGACCCCGATGTTGTTAGGGTGTACAATATCCATGTCATACAAATGCGATATGCATGATTCACGCTATCCAGTCATGCATCAAATCCTGCGCATATCGTGCGCTCATGTAGGGCAACACCGTCTAACCGGGAGCCCATAAACAACCTGCCCGAAGGCAAATGCTATGATCAGACAATTCTCACGTCAAGCATACATATGATGCGTATGATCATGAGTCATGAAACTGTACTAAACATGTTATATTAAAATGAACTATCTTACAATGCAGATGGACCTGGACGGCCTAAACACGATAAGTACGGCCTAGTAGTGAGCCCTAAGGAGAGTCGTAATGTGGACATCAAACCAACATTGCTCCCAAGGCACGATCTTCTTAGACATCGCTACGTAATCGGTATGGGATTACACATTGCAATGGACCTTAGGTTCACCCCATTGGGCTTTTCATATATATATATATATATATATATATATATATATATATATATATATATATATATATATATATATATCAAATGGCCATATCCTATGGGCCTTTTATTCATCAGAAGGGCCACATAAATGGGCCACACCAATGGGTCTTATGTGCATTGCAATGGGTCAAACCCGTGGGCCTTGGATTGCATCAAATGAGCTTAGTCTCATGAGTCTATTATGTGACCAATGGGCCACACCAATTGGGTCCCACATGCAGATCAAGTGGGCCTCAACCCATAGACCTAACATGAGTCAAATGGGCCTAAACCCCTAGGCCTATCATGAGTCAAATGGGCCTAAACCCTTATGCCTTAATCAAATAAAATGGGCCTAACTCATGGGTCTCAAATAAATCCAATGGGCCTAATCCCATGGGCCCTTTTTATAATCAAATGGGTTTAGTCCCATGGGCCTTACAATATATCAAATGGGTTCACTTCCATGGGCTTTAAGAATGTAACAATGGGTCTAATTACATGGGCCTTGAAGTGCATCAAATGGGCTTAGTCCTATGGACTTACAACACATCGAATGGGCCTAAGTTCTTAGGCCTTAAATGAATCCAATGGGCCTAGCCCATAAGCACTTCATAAACAAAATGGGCCTAGCCCATAGCCCTTTTGAAATTCAAATGGGCCTAGCCCATAGGCCTGTTACAAATCAAATGGCCTAACCCATTTGAGTGGCTCACCCATTTGAGTGGCCCACCCATCCAATAGTCTCAGGCCTTAAAATAATCTCACCAAGTGGATGGACGGTCTGGATGCATTACACGCATCATGGTGGGTCCCACTGTCTAGTGGACAGTGCGGGTAAGGCACATACATCACATAGGGCCCCACCGTCCGTTGGACGGTGGAGGCAGCGCGTATGCAAGGGGGGGTGCCACCGTCCGCCTGGACGGTGGACTTGGAAATACATACATCATTGTGGGTCCCGTGTGGGGCCCACTGTAATGTTTAAGTGCCATCCGACCCGTTCATAAGGTCGCTCGGACCTGGATGAAGGGAAAACATAAATTTCAGCTTGATCCAATACTTCTGTGGGCCCCAAAAACTTTTCAATAGTAAAATTTAATTCACACTGTTTCACGTAGTGTGGGCCACCTGAGTTTTGGATCTGTTTCATTTTTGCAGGTGGGCCCACCACTGGGGTGGCCCACCTCATGAGCAAGTTGTATGACAAATAAACATTATGGTGAGGCCCACGACTGGAGGCCGTGGGTCGGTCGCTCGCCCACGCCCGGACGCTGCACAAGCCAGCATGCTGGCCTACACGTTAGAGGCTCTGCCTCTTTGAATGTTAAAAAAAATCCTTTAAAACTCTTATTTTGGGGTTTTTCGCACGTGGGGCCCGCTACGCCAAAATCCGTCCCGGCCATTGCGATCAGTGGCTCGAGGCCGTCCAAATGAGTCCAGAGTTTGATTTTTTTTTTTTATGCTTGGAAGTGAAATAAAATAAGAAAATAGAGTTTGAATGGTGAGGGTGCGATCTTTGACGCTATGGCCCACCAGGTGCTCCGTTCAATCTCATTTTCTGGCTCAACGCCTAAAATGAGATGGTGAAAGGAATGGACGGCTTGGACTAGAGCAATACATCAGGGTGGGGCCTATGCAAGTGGGCCACCAAAAAATCCTCTTTTTCTTTCTTCCTTTTTCTTCTTTCCTCTGAAACGTCCAGCGTCCCAGACGTTGGACGGTTTATTATATATTTTTTTTTAGAAATGGTGGGCCCTGATGAAGTGGGCCACCACATGATGGGTGACATGGGTTTAACGTTTAAGGTCGGCCCCACTTGAATAAAAATAATTACATCAATGTGGTATCCATTCAAGTGGGCCACAATCCTATAGCATAAAAAAATAAAATAAAATAAAATAAAAGCAATAAAAGAGAGAGAGAGAGAGAGAGAGAGAGAGAGAGAGAGAGAGTGGGACACGGCTTGTGATGGAGGGACCCCGTCATTATGGGCCCTCCCTTATATGAAATCATACATCAAGTGGGTCATTTTGCACACGTGACCATCAAAACTGAAGATCAACGGTGGGGATCCTTTCCCCACCAATATGAATGGTCTAGATGACCTTTCTAAAGAAAATAAACATCATGATGGGGTCCATGGAGAATGGCCCCATCATGGAATGATCATGATGATCCGAGTTGGCCATCGGCCTTATCTTAGGGCCCCAAGTGAGATCCACACCATTGATCGGTGGGCCTCACTTGGTCCACCATAAAAATAAGAAAAACTAGAATGATCTAGCACCCACCGTCTGATCTTCTTGCTCCTAGGGGTTCCTTGGCACCTTAGCTTCAACTTCAATGGATGAGATGAAGAATGGAGGGTTGAGATGAGAGATTTTGGGATGAAGAGGTGGGCCACTTAGAGCTTAGGAGAGTTGAAAAATTTCCATACGTGGGGGCTCTTGTTGCTTGGGATTTTTGAAATGAGAAAGAGAGAAAGAGAGAGAGTGATGTAGAGAGAGATGGATGGATGGATGAATGATGTTTGTGTAAGGAAAGGCTTGACTTTTGAGGCTTTTGTGTAAGAGAGGTATGGGTGGTGTAAGAAAAACTTGACTTTTGTGGCTTTTTGTGTAAGAGAGGTATGGTTTTGGAAGACTTTTGTGGTTGCTTGGAAAAATGGAATAAAGTGATGTGTACTTGACATGTGATGGCTTGACGGGTTGATTGATTGATGGGATTGATATGATTGATGTGACACATCGTAGAGATTCCCTTGGGTTTCGCAATGCGCGACGTTTTCTAGCACCGAATGTTAGCCCATATCTCTTGACCAGGGTATCGCCTCGGCGCGCGAGTCGCGGTATCGGAACCGCAACGACGGCGCGGTCGCTATAGTATTTGTCTCGGGTTGAGTCGACTTGGGTTGTCAGCACATGAATCAGGGTCGCGCGTCGATACTGGTTAAGGGTTGAAGGTTGTCGAAATTTGACCTGTAAGACCGCGGAAGTGTATGGAAAGGTACGGACCAAGATACGGGTCTTACACGAGAGAACCTAAGAATTGAGCGAGGGAACGTAGAAATTTAGTGAGGCAACCTAAGAATTGAGCGAGGGAAGCTATAAATTGAGTGAGGAAACCTTGAAATTTAGCGAGGCAACCAATAGATTGAGTCCTAGTTAAATCATCAACAAAGATGAGAATGACTTTTTTTGAGAGACTATCTATCCTCTCATAGATAGAGGAATACATAGAACAGAGAAGATCATTATATCTTTCCTCATAGATATAATATAGAAGAGAGATCCCTCTCATTTTTATCAGGAGAGAGATCTTTCTTCTTTGAGGGCTTTGAATTCAACAAATTTTAAGAGCAAGACAAAGAAAAGAAGCGTTGAGATAATACCTTTCATCCAAATCTCATCTACTGGAAAAGGGGGCCCTCTTGATCACCTGAAGAGATTTGTAGGCAGAATTAACATAATTATGACCGCGAGGATTAAGCTTCCAAATGAGATTATCCTCATTCCTCGACTGGGGTTCTGGAAGATAAGATTTGTGCAGTAAAAAAAGTCTTCTGAATTGAGCGAGGAAAGCTAGAAATTGAGCGAGGTAACCTAGAAATTGAGCGAGAGAACCTAGGAATTGAGTAAGGCAATGTAGAAATTTAGCGAGGCAACCTATAAATTGAGTAAGGGAAACATGAATTTGAGCGAGGAAAGCTTAAAATTGGGTGAGGCTAACATAAATTGGAATGAACTTTAAATGCAATTGACCTAGCCTAATAATTTTCTCTTTGGTGAATTTGACCGAGCAGTTGATGAAATTGACCGAGCTTTACATGAAATTCTCTTTGGTAAATTTGACCGAGCAATTAATGAAATTGACTAAGCGGTTCATAAAATTTTTCGTTACATTACACGAATCCGTGGAAGTTCTCCATCATGTTTTTATGATATCTCCATCAAATTTATGAATTGCTCTGTTACAATTCCTACGTTGTCTCGCTCGATTCCTAGCTTCCCTCGCTCAATTTATACGTTACCTCACTGAATTTCTAGCTTCCCTGACTCAATTCCTAAGTCTTGCCTCACTCTATTCTTAGGTTGCCTTGCTCTATTTATAGGTTGCCTCGCTGAATATTTATGTTGCCTCGCTCAATTGTTAGGTTCCCTGTAACGCCCAAAAAATGGGGTTTCGAGCATAAACTCCACTCCCGAGTTCCAGAACATCACTTATGCAACATTTTTAATGATGGATAAATGTCGGCTGTAATAGTGCATAAAACATGAAGTGGATTAAGCCAAAATAGCATATCATACTCCAGAAACAGTTAAATTAGCAAGCGGAAGAATGTGATAGATATATAAAATATATAAATGATTGTAAGTCTCCAGAGTGTGAACATGTTACCAGGTTAACTAAATACATGTATACTCCAAAATAGAAAAAAAAGAATATACATGGGTGTGTAAATAAAAGGTAAAATACCAAGTGTATTGGCATCTAATCAGTAACCCTGTAACCCTATCAATCAGAACCTGCATATAGGAGGGATCCTCCTCATCATCATCAAGTCCGGCTCTGCTTCGCAAGCAACGCCATCATATGAAACTAAAACAGAGACTGTTTGTGTACAATACTGTCCCGTAATGTGGGAGTGAGTAGCTAACTCAGTGGAATTATAGAGCAAAGGTTAACATGTTATCAAATCAATCATGCAATAATGGTAAAGTAAGCAATCAAACATTCCTAAACACTGTGATTAATACAAGAATGAAATGACATGATGGATGCCCTCACCGACATACTCCCTCATGCGACACCATCTTACGTCCGCGGCATGCTTTCTTCCCTCAGTGCTCCACATCTTCCAGGCACATGCAGTGCGATATGAATATGATTACCGAGTTATTATTAGTCATTTTCATATAGCAGGATTGGAAAATTAGGGTACTTCCCTTATATCATTCCCAACAAGGATCCTGTCTAGGGTCATCACTCCTAGTAATCTCATACGATGAAATATTTATAGGTTGTTGCAAGGGCTGCCAGGACTGTTGCACGCACTCGTTGCACCGCTCCCCCATCACCTTATTAATACAGGCCTAGTTGTACTCTTGTTGCTACGGAAGGGTCGTCACCTCACGTAGACTCAGAGTACGTTCGAGGTCACTGGGCTGCCAGGGCTGTTGCTCGCACTCGTTGTACCACTCCCCCATCACCTTATCAGTGTAGGCCGACAGCTCGAATATAGTGTCCCATACCACCATAATTGGCTCACGAGTCTGGGTTGCTCACTGGTCACTACGGGGAGGCTCGTGGCCCCAGCGTAGGTAGACAGCTCGACCACAGTGTCCCATACCACCATGCCCGGCTCATGAGTCTTAGTGGATCAAGGTACCACAGTTATCAGGGTTATCACTGGTAAGTTCAGTACCCTAGGTTCAAGCAGTTATGACGAATACAAAGTGAACATACAACGGTCAATCGAGTTACTTGATGAGTCCGACTAGCATGAGCGCACGTTGAATCGATCGACATGAAGTGCACAAGCACTTCGTGTGGCCTAACAACTGCCGACGACTCTAGTACGACTCGGATTCGTCATACACATCCTTCGTGGCGAAAAGAATCCAACCACGAATTCTAAACTGTTACCGACTGCCTGGACTAGAGTATAACCCCAAGCACATATAATGTGAATCAGTAATCATATGAGATAAACAAAATTGAAATAACAAATAATTCAAGCATGTCAACAACATGTTATAAGATACAACATAGGCAATTTAACCATACACAAGCATTTCATTTATATAAGATAATCAGTTCAAATATAATAAACATGGAGGAAATCATATACATCATCAAAACAGTTGAGAATCCCATCTCAACACTAATCTACAACCTCATTTACGCAATACTTACTTATACAAACATTTATACAAACACTTAGTCTACACACATTAGTCTACATAGCATACGTCGGCTAAAATGTACATTAGGGCGAATCTCTTCGCCAAACAAATCATACACGCATAACTAGCATAGGTATATGATAAATACTCATGGCAATCATATCAGTAAAATATATACGTATACAGTATTTCCTACAAATACCTAAAATACCCTAAATCTCATATTCTTTGTACGTATTCGAAATGAAAAATAGACAACATGTTTTACATATCAAACAACATCCTTGTCAACAATCTACCATTAAACGACATTGAAAGGTTTGAAAAATGATAACCTAAGCGTCTAAAATTCGCACCTTATGCCGTAGAAGCGTAAAGAAGTCGATGGAATCTCTAAGTTTTCGTATACGTGGAATATTAACCTGTAATACAAGATAGGTTAGCTATCTAGCTACTAGCATCAATGAAAACCCTAAAACAAGTTAGGGCTAGGCTTTTCTTACCTAAGAATGATGCCAGAATCACCAGGATAGCAATTGTAAAGCGATGGGTAAGCACGTAGATCAGCAGGAAAGAATAGTAGGAAGGTTCTCCCACTTCTCTCATATTTTCTCTCTCTTTTCTCTCTTCTCTCTCCTAAGCTTTCTCTCAAATTCGTATAGGCTGAATGGGAGAGGGTTTAAGCTCCTTATATAGGCTAAAAACTCACCTATATAGACTTAGGACCAAGGTATACTTATGTTATAACCAAATCAGGTCTGTTCCGATCTAACGGGGTACTTCTGGAGGTCCTGTTACTAAATGCGGTCAGACTTAAGCTCTCTAATATTGGATCTAGGTCAAGCTAAGTTTTCAGTCCGGTCGGGTTTTCAGATCGATCGTGGTGGAGCAGTTTCAGTTCAGCGGTCACCAAAACTCGATCAAGGCCACAAGTGCTATGACATGTAAGGGCCACCTATCCTGATCCGAGGTTAAAATTTGGTCGAATCCTAACCGTCAGAACGCTTAAAAATTTCGTACAAGCGACACGTGCCAGATTTATTAAAAATTGAATTAATTTTCTAAATATTTTCCTTTTCTCACTCTCTTCACTCCGGACTCAGTAAAATGGTCTCAGGATACCGGTTGAGCTTGATTTTCGAAATGATTGTCAAGTCCAACTAGGCGGTTGTAATTGTCTAAGATTTTAGATATCAGACTTTCGACGTGCGGTCTAGATCCGATATGAAGTTTCAAAGGATTTTTGAGAACAAACAGGTTTAGAGTTTGATCCTGGATTTCAGGGTAAGGTAGCGTCAATGATTCTATAGGTTTTGGGTCTTACAGATCGTATTTAAAGTGGTTGGTGCTAATTTTGTGGGAAATCTAGCGTAGCACTGACTAATTCACATTAAATTCCTAAAGAATTAGGTTCTAAATGATTTCTTTGGCTTTGAAATTGAGTTCTGAGAAATTACCAAGGTGTTATGGTTGACCCATTGCCTAAGGACGCCTAACTCCAGGTTGGAAAAAATCTGGGGTGTTACATTCCCTCACTCAATTTATATTTTGCCTTGCTCAATTTCTAATTTTTTTCGCTCAATTCCTAGGTTGTCTCGCTCAATTCATAGGTTGTCTCGTTGAATTTCTATGTTGTCTCGCTCAATTGTTAGGTTGCCTCGTTCAATTCCTAGGTTCCTTCGCTGAATTTCTAGCTTCCGTCGCTCAATTCCTAGTTGCCTCACTCAATTTTTAGCTTCCTTGCTCAATTCCTAGGTTCTCTTGCTCAATTCCTAGGTTTTCTCGCTCAATTTTTAGGTTGCCTTGCTGAATTTCTAGCTTCCCTTGCTCAATTCCTAGGCTGTCTCGCTCAATTCATAGGTTCCCTTGCTGAATTTCTAGCTTCCTTCGCTTAATTCGTAAGTTGCCTCGCTCAATTGCCAGGTTGCCTCACTTAATTCCTAGGTTCCTTTGTTTAATTTATATATTGGCTCACTGAATTTTTAGCTTCCATCGCACAATTTGTAGCTTCTCTCACTCAAATCATAGGTTGCCTTGCTAAATTTTTTGGTTCCCTCACTCAAATTCTAGCTTCCCTTGCTAAATTTCTAACTTTCCTCGCTCAATTTTTAGGTTGCCTCACTCAAATCCTAGGTTTCCTCGCTGAATTTATACCTTACCTCTCTCAATTTCTAGGTTCCTTCGCTCAATTTCTAGCTTCCCTTGCTAAAATCCTAGGTTGCCTCGCTAAATTTCAAGGTTTCCTCGCTTAATTTCTAGCTTCCCTCGCTCAATTGCTAGGATTCCTCGCTGAAAATCTACATTGCCTCGTTCATTTCCTAGGTTCCCTCGCTCAATTCCTACGTTGACTCACTCAAATCCTAGGTTGCTTTACTCAATTTCTAGGTTCCCTCGCATAATTTGTAGCTTCCCTCGCTCAAATCTTAGGTTCCCTCGCACAATTTGTAGCTTCCCTCGCTCAAATCTTAGGTTGCCTCGCTAAATTTCTAGGTTCCCTCGCTTAAATTCTAGCTTCTCTCGCTCAATTTCTAACTTCCCTCGTTCAATTCATAGGTTGCCTCGCTCAAATCATAGGTTTCCTCACTGAATTTCTAGGTTCCCTAGCTCAAATTCTACGTTGCCTCGCTCAATTCCTAGGTTCCCTCGCTCAATTCATAGGTTGCCTCACTAAATTTCTAGCTTCCCTTGCTCAATTTCTAGTTTCCCTCATTCAATTCCTACCTTGCCTCGCTCAATTTCTAGGTTCCCTCGCTCAATTCCTACCTTTCCCCGCTCAATTTTCAATTTGCCCGCTCAATTTCATGTTTGTCCCACTCAATTTCTAGTTTGATCGTGAAATGAATGAAATGGATTTTCGACCATTGACCCGATGAAATCTTGGAGAATAACTAGGTTGGTTGACTAAATTAGCTTCTCCTATCCTAAAATCGTATGTTGTACATTAAGTAATTAATTTTAGTTTAAGAGATATGCTTGTTAAATAAATAGATAAAGAAATGAATTAAAAGACAGAAAAATATTTTTATATACTTATATATACATATTTACATAATTATATATTAGAGAAAAATGTAAGGGGAAAAATGTTCCCCTTGTAAAAAAAAAAAAAAAAAAAAAAAATTAATTTGTAGCTTCCCTCGCTCAAATCCTAGGTTGCCTCACTAAATTTTTAGGTTCCCTCACTCAAATTCTAGCTTCCCTCGCTCAATTTCTAACTTCCGTCGCTTAATTTCTAAGTTTCCTCAGTCAAATAGGTTTGCTTGCTAAATTTTTAGGTTCTCTCGCTTAATTTCTAGCTTCCTTTGCTCAATTCCTAGGATTCTTGCTGAATTTCTACGTTACCTCGCTCATTTCCTAGGTTCCCTCACTCAATTCCTATATTGCCTTGCTCAAATCCTAGGTTGCCTCACTCAATTTGTAGGTTCCCTCACACAATTTGTAGCTTTCCTCGCTCAAATCCTAGGTTGCCTCATTAAATTTTTAGGTTTCCTTGCTCAAATTCTACCTTCCCTCGCTCAATTTCTAACTTCCCTCACTCAATTCCTAGGTTGCCTAGCTCAAATTAAAGGTTTCCTCGCTCAATTTCTAGGTTGCCTCGCTTAATTTCTAGGTTCCCTTGCTTAATTTCTAGATTCCCTCACTGAACTCCTACCTTGCATCGCTCAATTTCTAGGTTCCCTTGCTCAATTCCTACCTTGCCCCTGCTCAATTTTCAATTTACCCACTCAATTTCATGTTTGCCCCAGTCAATTTCTAGTTTGACCGCGAAGTGAATGAAATGTATTCTCGATAATCTCAGATTATTAATGAAATTTTTTCCACTTTGTTGTTGTACCATGTGTAGTAGTGTATGGATGTTCTCATATTCACCGGATGCTGTTGTGAGGTTCCATGAATCTTTGTTATTCACATATGTTGGGAATTTGGTACATGCATCTTATTCTTCTAGTTACTGGATATCATCTAGTGTTG
Organism: Magnolia kwangsiensis; assembly: GCA_037074715.1. Lineage (NCBI taxonomy): Eukaryota > Viridiplantae > Streptophyta > Magnoliopsida > Magnoliales > Magnoliaceae > Magnolia > Magnolia kwangsiensis. Next base: position 124,859,152 of record CM073574.1, on the reverse strand, counting down.
CATGTGAAGGATCCACTGTAGCTTCCTAAACTGAACCCTTTGTTGCAAAGCATTGCTAGTGATGAATATCTCCTTATATGCCATCTTAGTAAACTTGCACCTGGGGTTGATTAGTACTAAATAAACTTCATCTCGGTGCTAATATCAAACTGTCTTTAACAAGGAATTTTAAATGAGGAATAACTTTGAGAATGGCCCTTTATGGAACATCCGAATTTTGTCGAAGTGAAATAAGATGTGATGGTGCAGATGATGCATGCTAGAATGTTACAAGAAAAGAATCGAGGAAGAATCACCTTACACTTATAAAGAATAGAAGAATCACCTATTTAGTTATGTGTTGAATTGGAACTATCCTAGTGATTTATAGGAGTTAGCCACTCAGTGACAATGCTTTGAAATTTGGAAAGGCTTATTGGGAGAAATTCCAATTCATTTCACGGAGGCTGCTAGTAAGGCAAGCCAGAATCGACCCACAATTACCTAAAGTCGTGAGTCCAGAATTTTGGGATTCACCAATAACAAGCATTTCATTGTCCACTCAGTCACTATAATAGTTTCAAAGCTGCTTGTAGGCAAGGATAAACTCAAACAATAAGGATGAATCTGGAAAAATCTTCACATGGCAATGATGCCTAGATACACTTTAAGGACCTTTATCTGGTCTATATTCCTGAGGAAGCCAAGTTGGGAACTTGATGTGGTTTACATTAGCAATATGGACAGCTGAACAGTTGAGAACATCAAACTTTGATTAACGTCCAGATCTTCAATATGGACATTTAAATCTACTAGATCTTTGATTTGGCTGATAGGCTAATTAGATCGTTGAACCAGGTACAGCTAGACAGGATGATTAGAAATTTGAAGAATCAAAATCCAAGCTCCCCCCTAGAATTTCTGAAATCTAAGAAACACATTTGAAAATCCAGGATGATTAGAAATCCTCTGAAATAAGTTCTAGCTGTCTAAGTGGAGGTAGATTTCACTGGCTATTGAGCCTATACTCATAGTTCTTAGATCATCATCTTAAAACAAAATGTCTCTTGAGTGCTTCACAAATGTCCAACAATGGGCTACCTACCTAAAATCAACCCTCCTTTACCAAGGTTGGGGCTTGCTTGTATCTTCTAAAATCCTAGGTTATTTAACATGGAAATCATTTTTTAAAATGGCATAAAATTTTAAGGATTTATGGATTTCGTGCATCAAGCAATTTCTTTTATGAAGGATTACAGTGAAGCACTAATTAGAGAAAGTTAACAAGGTCTACAACCCTTGATGCCTTCAATCCAAGCAGTCACAAGAAAAGATAAAAAAAATAATAGCACATCTCTCCGTATCATTGCAATTCTCATACATGATACATCAACCAAGAACAAACAATTCACGTCCACAAAACCCTACATTCGGTAAAGGACTGATAATAAGTCTAGATAATCACTACCACATCTTTCCTTGTCCCTACAATTCCCATATAAGATTAATCAACCAAGAACAAACAATTCCTGTTCAGTAAAAGACTACTAATAAGTCTAGATATTGCTTATTCTATTCTCAGCTACGTTACCTACGTATAGCACCCTGCGCAGCTCAAATATGGCATTTACACCCAAAATTGAAGTGCTGTAAATGGGTACAACACCCACTTCTGAGTGTTAAGGTAAGTAAGGTTCATGAAACCAAGTACCTATTCACCGAACCAACTACGCCCCAACTACCTGAAAATTATCTCCCAAACTTCCATATAATGCAGTGCTACATGTAGGAAGATCATTGCCAACTTTCCAGAACTTAAACAACAACATTCCTTTAGCTTCAATTACCATAATAGATTGAACAGAAAAAATTATCACCAGCACAAAGCCTGTCTTTAGCATTAAACTACCAATTACCAATAACTTCAAATCATAACATGAACACTTCTTGCTATTTCATTTTCTCATTGTGTGTCCAAGCAAGGAGATACTCATACCTCGGTTTGGCCTCCTCCACAACAGAGGGCTCTCTCAAAGGAAGAATTAGAAGACCAGCAACTCTTCCGGCAATTACGACATTATCATCTTTCCTTGGGAGAGGAAGATTCAATCATGTGGAAATATAGTCCCTCAGGTCGGTTCTTGATCTAATCATTCTATAAGCTGATTCGAATTCCAGAATCCTTCTGTAAGCTGGTTCTTATGGCTTCACTTTGGGCTATTTGGTGGGGGGGGGGGGGGGGGGGGGGGGGGGGGGAAGGAACAATTGTTACTTTCGCAACCTCCATAGTTCAGCTAGTATAGTTGTAAGGAGAATCAAGATTGATTTAGAAGGTTGGATGTCTAGCTTTAAGCTGGTCGACGCTTGTAAAGTTTTTGCAACAAAGGGTTTTTACACACAAATGACACACCAATGCCAACAAGAACCATCTCCCAAAACTTATGAACAGTTACAAGTTCAAATCTTTGAAAGTGCAATGGCCAAAAAAACCCCCCATGACCACTACTAGCAACAACTTTTCCACTCCCAAATTCAATACTTTCACAAATAACAAGAAGCAATCAATTTCTTAGAGAAGAAAATGAAAAATGATCCAAGGAATTCGTATGGATTGATAGCACATGTAATTCCAATTTTTGATTTTAGAACCTGCTCAACATTTGACCTACTGTGAACGGAAACATAGCTGAATCAAACTGATGGATCAAAAGGGCCAATAACTTCAGAGGATTTAGACTCTTTGTCACGCCCCAAACCCGAAAATCAGATTGACAGGAATCCCGATCGCCGAATCCAGTGCCGACAGCCTCCGTAGTACCCCATCCTCGGCTCCTAGCATTCATATGCCAGATTTTCAATCCTGGATTCTACAAGGAGAATTTTTTTTTTTTGTACATTTAACTAGTAATAAGCATAACCACAAGTTTACCCAAATCATAAAGGGCAACATCATCATCACATATCCACTAATATAATCATTTGAATACAATGCTGAAAGGGAAATATATATGTAAAAATCAAAACTCCAGAAAACAGCTACACGCTCTAAGCTTAATGCTGCTGCAACCTGACATCACCTGCACGCATCTATCGTGCATAAGCTTATAGAAAGCTTAGAGGGTGGTGTAAGTGTGTGCACGAGATAAGTGCCAAGTATTCAATACAATATCATAATCATAAAATATCGGAAAGCTATAATCCATAAACCATACAATGACTGAATAAGCAGAAACACTGATAAGAGCAGGAATTATCAGCATAAACAGAAATACTGACAAGATTATAATCATGCGATAACAGAATAAGCGGAAGTATGAACAAGTCCATAAGTTAATCAATATCAGAATATGCAATATACGATAGCTATGCAAATGATGAGTCACAGATAATCAAATGTCGAATGACAAGAATATAATGTAATACACAATTCGAAAGAGCTAACAAATATCATCACTCTCATCTAAGTCACAGGAATACAGAAACATAATAACTCATAATACCACACGTCGAAGATTGAATGGAATATGCAGTATATGGTGCTAATGGAATGACTATGCTGGATTGTGATGTCGGGATGATAGTATGTAGTATCGCAGGCTACGAGGTCCACCACAAGGAACCTCTATCCAAACCAGTCCCATACTTAAATTTGGATAGTCTGACTCAACGTGGTGAACTCCTAATCTCAGGTTAGTCTCGCGCCCAACCGAAATCCTTGCTATAACGAAGATACACAACAAGTAGTTGCGCACCACTAGCCCGATTGGATAGTGAATGGATGAATGAATGAATATGAAACTCCTACTCAGTAGCCTGTCAACACAGTAGCTTGCCAACCGCTGGTAGCTCGCCCAGTGTGGTAGCTCGTCCAGGCCTCAGCCCCGCCCACATCACACCTGCCCACATCAGTGCCCGCCCACATGTACAACAGTGACGGGTGTCATAATATCATGTCAGTCCTCATATCAGTACGGTTCCTCTCTGGGGAAATCACCGGGGTCTATTACACTTCACACCACCTGCCGCCCCAATCAAGAGCACAACTGGGTAAATGAAAGAGACCTCACTATCCGCCTGTTAGTAGTTTACCAATACCTATCCGGTTCACCGATAGCGGACCTATTCCTCGAGCTGGTCAAACTCAGCCTAGCCATGCCTACTCCCTCGGGTGGGTAAGGCCGCACCCCCTTCCAACCGACCACGACACAGTGGAGAGCGCAACCATCTGGTAATCGGCACTCAACGCTCATCTACCCACTCGGTCTAGACGTTGGAGCATCCTCTGGAACCAAGAGGGTATTTAGGAATTTTCACCCAGGGCCATCTATAGCAGCCCGATGCTCGAACCAAACATTTTCGGTGTCCCATTTGGCCATCCACGATATGCCTGTGGAGGCTACAACCCTGATGTCGTTAGGGCGTACAGTAATCACAACATACAATGCAAGATGCATGAGTCATACAATCCAGTCATGCACCAATCCTGCACATATCGTGGGCTCATATGAGATAACCTCCGCCTATCAGGGAGTCTCATATCATCCTACCCAATGACATATGTAATGGTTAATCACATTTCATAACAACATGTAGATGATGCGTATGGGCATGTATCATGATGCTATGTTGTCACATACTCATAGTCGATATAAAAAATTGGCCTCGACAATGTGGACATTTAACCAACATTGCCCCAAGGAATGACCCAGATAGATCTAAACATATAATGGGCCCACGGCCTCACACAAGGGCCTAATATACAAAACAATGGGTCTTACTCAAGGGTTACATGTACACAACAGGTGGGCTCTGCTCATTGGCCATGAATCCATGGCATGTGGACCCTGCACATGGGTCTTAAATACATCAAATGGGCCATGCATCATGACCTAATACATATCACAATGGGCCTTGCCCATAGGCCATAAACATATCACAATGGGCCTCAAACGCGGGCAGAATGTACATCACAATCGGGATCCACAATCGGCCACGATGATTGGCCTCGATCTATAATCGGCTATAATAATCAGCACCGATAATCAATATTGATAGTCGGCACCAACCACCCACATATATACAAGGCGGGGTCCATAGATGGATAACAATCAACCACAATGTAAAGATCGGCTCTTGGCCGTGGTTACACCAAATCCAATAGCATGGAGTCATCCGTCTGTGGTGGATGGGGCCCATTTATTTGGGTTAACCTACGAAGAGAATGGGCCTAACAAGGTCTAAGGGAAGGTCACAATGAGGACCTCTAACCGTCACTGGCCATCAGTGTAGACATTCATCCAACATTGCTCCCATGGAGCAAAACATATAGTGGCCTACGGCCTCACATAAGGCCTAATATACATATCATATTGAGCCTCATATCTGGATTTCAAATACATCACAATGGGTCATGTCCCATGGGCATCGAATACATCACAATGGGCCTCGCCCATGAGATCCAAATACACAATAGGTGAGCCCTATACATGGGCCTTATTCACATCAAGTGGCTTCATCAATGAACCGCACAAATGGGCCTCATCTCTGGGCCGCATATACCTCACTATGGGCCCCATACACGGGTAGCATATACATTACAATGGGCCTCAGACATGGGTCTTAAACATGGGCCTGACAATACAAACGGGTGGGCCCCGCCCATGGGCCACACCAATGGACTTTATATATATCAACTGGGCTACATCAATGGCCGCACTAATGGGCCTCATATTCATCAAGTGGACTGTGTCCATAGGCCTTTCCAATGGGTTTTATATATACCAAGGTGGGCCTCAATGACGGCCACAAATAAATTAAAGTGGCCAAACGGATGGCCACAAGGTACATCAAGGTAGGCCTACTCACATGTGCCTCATGTATATATCTAATAGACCACGCCAATTGGGCCTTACATACATTGTAATGGGCCATAACCTAGGGCCTTGAATACATCACAATTGGTTGAGCCCTATTTATTCCAAAGGGGCCCATTACTGGACAACTTAGATAAAACACGTACATCACGTCGGGGCCACGTGAATGAACAGTGCGAGCAACACACTACAAGGTGGGCCCTATCACATGGGCCAAAATATAAACAGATGGGCCCTGATCATAATGAAGATGAGCCTAGATGGCCTACATACTACAAGTATGGCCTATTAGTGGGCCTTTGGGAGAGTGATAATGCGGACATCCAACCAGCATTATACTCGCAATGTGGACGTCAAACCAACATTTGCTCCCAATGCATAGTCCATAGAGAATATCCTTATATAAATCAGGTTGGGATCACATATTGCAATGGACCTTAGGTACATCCCATTGGGTCTTAAATATATCAAATGGGCCATATCCTATGGGCCTTATATTCATTAAGTGGGCCACATCCATGGGCCGCACCAATGGGGCTTAAGTGCATTGCAATGGGTCATAACTCGTGCACCTTAGAATGCATCAATGGTTCTCGACCCATGGGCCTTATACATATCAAATGGGCCTACTCCCATGGGCTTCAATATACATTAAGTGGACCGCATTAATAGGTCTCATATACAATGGGCCGCACCAATGGGCCATAAATATATAATAGGTGGACCCTGCACGTGGGGCCTTAAATACATAACAGGTGGGCCCCACCAAATGGGCAGCGTGGGTATAACATACATTGTGGTGGAGCCCACGGCACCATCCAAACTTTGTCCATGCAGATCAGCACTGTCCAAGCATTGTCTATGTAAATCAAGATGGTCCAAACATTGGACATGTAAATCAGCGCTGAGCAATCATTTTCCAGCACTGTCCAGCACAATCCGGACGGTGTGGATGAAATAAATACATCACCGTGGGGTCGTTCATGGCAGATGGAGGGCGTGGATGTATAAGGTGGGCCTCACCAACAAATGGATGAGTGGTGTTGATAATGCACACGTCAAGGGGCCTCACGTTCCGATGGACGGTAACGATAAAACACATATATCATAACGGGTTCCCACCATCCGGATGGACGGTGAGGACAGAACACATCATCAAGGTGATCCTCGTACGTGGGAGATTTCCACCGTCCAGTACGCTGCATGGTGTGGATGTAATCACATAAGCAATAAGGTGGGCCCCACCCCTCACACGTGTAGCACGTGTGGGGTGGGCCAAGAGTTGCCAAAACAGATGGACAGTGTTGAATAAATACTTAAATCATAGTGGGTCCGCGCAGCACTTGCTGAAGTTCTATAACATCTTTGTTGTTGGGGCCACCGTCCCCCCAACGGACAGGGTGGAACGCATACATCAATGTGGGCCCCACCTCCACAAGTGCAGCACGTGTGGAGTGGGTCCCACGGCTACCAAAAATAGACGAAGGGTTTTGATATAACATATACCCCATGATCAGCCCACCGTCCTGGACAGATGGACGGTGCGGATGAAATAAATATATCAAGGTGGGTCCTACCTGCTACACGTGTCATACGTGTGGGTAGGTCCCACGTGGGGGGTCTAGTCCTCCATATAGCATAGTATATACAATATTTTATATTATTATTATTATTATTTTTTTAGGACCTCCAGCGTCCGTCCATTGTCCAGAAAGAGATGGACGGCCTGGGTGCAAGACGCATCCATCATGGTCCCACGTGTGGGGGTGCTGATACCCATACGTTGCAGTGGGGTCCACACGTCCCACTTCCTTGAAACGGACGGACGGTGTGGGCCTATACATATATCATGGTGTGTCCCACAACACTCGCTGGTGGGGTCCACATACATGGGCGGTGCTAATAAAACACATGCGCCATGTGGGCCCTTGCCTAGGTGGACGGACGGTGAAGGTGTACCCCACGTCTGGTGGGTCCCACGGATGAGGTGTATAGAATACATACATCATAGAAGCCCACATGGCGTACACAGCGGCCCACATGTGTACACAGCAACCCACAGTAGCTATGTAGCTGGTTGAGGTATATCAGCCAATTAGCTTTCAAGGTGGGGTCCATCTCGTGGATGGAGTGGATTAAACACATGCCATGGTGGTCCCAGGACTTAATGATGTCACAGCAGCAGCAGCATGCTGCTTGGGACCCACCGTCCTTTGCTTGGACAGTGCGGATCCAACACATCATCAAGGTGGGTCCACACGTCAGTGGGCCACCCCACTCTCATAAGAAAATTCAAGCAGATGTTAGTGATTTCCCTTTTGTCTAGATCAGTCCAAAAACGGGCAGCAAGGTGAATCTTACAAGTGGACGGTCTGGATCATCTTGCATGTATCATTAGGTGAGCCACACAATCACATCTTCACACATAAACAAATAAAATAAAAAGAGAGAGAGAGATGAGCACCCACTTCGAGATCTCTCCTTCCTTCTTCCGCCAATGTATGATGGAGTCCCAAATGGACAATTTCAACGGTTGAGATGGGCTTAGGATGGTAGGATCGGGTGGTAGAAAGGTGGGCCACACTACTCTCCCCCATGGAAGCCATAGACGTGAGTTGCTCCCATGGAGCTTGGGAGATATGAGAGATGAGAGGGAGAGGTGTAAGAGAGAGAGATGGGTGTGATAGGTGTGAGTGAGTGATGTGTACTTGTGTAAGAGAGAGTTGACTTTTAGGGGAGCTTAGTTGTACTTAGGGATGAGATGGAGTGATGGGTTGTACTTTGATTGATTGATTGATGGGATTGATGTGACACCTCATAGAGATTCTCTTCAGTTTTGCAACGCGCGGCGTTTTTCTCGCACCGAACGTTGGCCCACATCTCTTGACCAGGGTATCACCTCGGGGTGTAAGTCGCGGCATCGAAACCACAGTGACAGCGCGGTCGTTATGATAAAGACCTTGGGTTGAGTCGATACGGGTTGACGGCATATGAATTAGGGTCGCGCGTAAATATCGGTTAAGGGTCGAAGGTTGCCGGAATTCGACCGGTAAGACTGCGGAAGTCTATGGAACGGTATGGTCTAGGATACGGGTATCACACTCTTCTAGGATTGTGTGATTGGTTAACTTCTGACAGAACCCATATATCATCCTAGAGTCCAATGCAATCAAGTTTTCATTTGTTTTTAGATATTCACTCCTGTGTTGATTGGTTTTTAAATCTCGTATCATCGACTTAAGTGAACTTACATCATGAAACTATAATAAAAGAGATCCATAAATACATAAAAATACAGAGAAAATATCGTAGGGCCAAGCGAACGCATCAAGCTTGACCCGGTCGACCCCGACACGCTGTTTACTTTACCCGGTCGACCGGGTACGTTGGAAACGGAGCTAATACGCTCGCACCCGGTTGGTCCGATCGATCACCCTATTTATCCTCTCCCATCTCTTTTATGAAGAGCCAAACCCATCTCTTCTTCTACAGTCCTAAAACTCGAAAACGCATCCCTACTTTATTCAATTTTCTCAAATCCTTCTCTACAAATCCTCCACAACTCCCAAATCCCATCCTTATTTTATTCCACATTCTTAAATCCTTCTCTACTTCCACCCACACCCCCATCCCCATTTGCTTCCATTTTCTCAATTCCATCTCTACTTCCACACAAATCCCATAACCCAATTCATTTGCTTCCATTTCCTCATTTTAAGCTCTTATTCCACCCAAATCGACAAGAACGAAAACCTAACCCAGGAATTGAGCAAGGGATTTGAGTGAGGCAATGTAGGAATTGAGTCAAGGAACCTAAGAATTGAGTGAGGTAACGTAGAAATTGAGTGAGGGAAGCCAGAAATTGAGAGAGAAAACCTAGGATTTGAGCGAGGGAAGATAGAAATTAAGCGAGGGAACCTAGAAATTCAGCGAGATAACTAAGGATTTGAGCGAGGGAAGCTAGAAATTGAGCGAGGGTACCTAGAAATTTAGCAAGGCAACCAAGGATTTGAGCGAGGGAAGCTAGAAATTAAGTGAGGGTGTCTAGAAATTGAACAAGGAAACCTAGGATTTAAACGAGGCAACATAGAAATTAAGCAAGAGAACTTAGGATTTGAGCGAGGCAACGTAGAAATTGAGCAAGGGAAGCTAGAAATTGAGCAAGGAAACCTAGGTACATGCGCACACACGCCGCCCCCCACCTACGTACGTACGCAAGAGTAGGAGGGCCCCACCATCAATCTGGCTCAATGACGACAGAGGGCCTCCTAGCTAGAAGATGAAGTTTGGTTTAAAAGAGTGGGCCCAATAGTAAAGAAAAATTCATCATGGGATCTCATGATCGTGGCCCACTAGTCGGATTGATTTCATATTTTAGGTTTTGCTTATTGTTATTATTTAGAACATCATGAACGCTTTAGATTTCTTTGTTTGATTTTTATTTTAGTTTACTTCATCACCAAGTAATAGGTTGCGCATATGACACGAGTTTAGGGGTATAGGGTTTTCTTATAAACATGCATCCCTTGTAGTTTTTTTCATTTATTGAAGTTAATAAAAAAAATTCCTACTTTATTTTTCTGCTCTCTTCATGAGTTGTGGAAAAATTCAAAAGTGGGTGCGAAGCCTTCTCTTTTCGAAGGGCTAACTATCTTGGTGTGAAGCCACATCGACCCCGATTCACCTCCATTATTCATCTTCTTCTTTTCCAGCTTCCCCCACCATCCATACTGTGAATTCGTTCCTTTTGTTGCATCAGATTTCTTCACTACAGCAAGTTTTCAGATTTTGGCCCACAGGCGAGCTGAAACTTCGGCGGAGCACCACGCACAAACCGTATATAGGATCAAGATGAGATTTGGGGGTTTTAGAGTCCATCCCTGGCCGACCAGGGCTAAGGTGACATTTTTCTGAATAGTAGGCCCCACACACGTGCGGCCGGGATCACACGCACGACCGTTTGGGCCATTGTTGCTGTTTACACACGGGATCGTCTTTTGGCTCAGGTTTTTATCCTCTTTTATCCTCTCATATCCATTTTTCATTAATCCTAGCCCTAGATTATATTTTTTCTAAGTTACTTGCCCTAAGGTTCCCCGAATTGAAATTTCTGAATCCCTTGGATTAGGGGCTGATTACTATGCATGTGTGAGTGATTATTTCTTATCTTTAAGTATCGTTTGGCTCATATTTTTTATTGATCCAGCTTTATCATGTGTAGGCCTGGACCCGCATAGATTCCCCTTAATTGAATGTTTGGACTTTTATGTGGGATATGGAATTTATGTAATTGTTTCTGAACTAACGTGATCTTAAGCCTGCAATCTCGCATATCATATTTAATTTTCATGTCCTGCATCAGGGAAACTAGAAATTAAGCGAGGGAATCTAGAAATTCAGCGAGGCAACCAAGGATTTGAGCAAGGGAATCTAGAAATTGAGCGAGAGTACCTAGAAATTCAGCGAGACAACCAAGGATTTGAGTGAGGGAAGCTAGAAATTAAGCAAGGGTATCTAGAAATGGAGTGAGCCAAGGTAGGAATTCATCGAGGTAACCTAGGAATTGAGCGAGAGAAGCTAGAAATTGAGCAAGGAAGCCTAGGATTTAAGCAAGACAACATAGGAATTGAGCGAGGGAACCTAGGAATTGAACGAGACAACATAGAAATTGAGTGAGGGAAGCTAGAAATTGAGTAAGGAAACCAAGGATTTGAGGGAGGGAAGCTAGAAATTAAGCGAGGGAACCTAGAAACTCAATGAGGCAACCAAGGATTTGAGCGAGGGAAGCTAGAAATTGAGCTAGGGAAGCTAGAAATTGAGCGACAACCAAGGATTTGATCTAGGGAAGCTAAAAATTAAGCGAGGGTATCTAGAAATTGAGCGAGCCAAGGTAGGAATGCATCGAGGCAACCTAGGAATTGAGTGAGAGAAGCTAGAAATTGAACAAGGAAACCTAGTATTTGACCATGGCAACGTAGGAATTGAGTGTGAAAACCTAGGAATTGAGTGAGGCAACGTAGAAATTAAGCGAGGGAAGCTAGAAATTGAGCGAGGAAACCTATGATTTGAGCGTGGGAAGCTAGAAATTAAGCGAGGGAACCTAGAAATTCTATGAAACAACCAAGGATATGAGCGAGGGAAGCTAGAAATTGAGCGAGGGTACCTAGAAATTCAGTAAGGCAACCAAGGATTTGAGCGAGGGAAGCTAGAAATTAAGTGAGGGTATCTAGAAATTGAACAAGAAAACCTAGGATTTGAGCGAGACAATGTAGGAATTAAGCGAGAGAACTTAGGATTTGAGCGAGGCAACATAAAAATTGAGCGAGGGAAGCTAGAAATTGAGCAATGAAACTTAGGATTTGAGCGAAGGAATGATGGGGATATCTCGTGTACACACACAAACACGCCGCCCCACTTACATACGTACGCACAGAGTAGGAGGGCCCCACCATCGATCTGGCTCAATGACGACGTCCAGAGAGGGCCTCCTAGCCAAAAGACGAAGTTTGGTTTAAAAGAGTGGGCCATGATTAATCATGGGATATCATGATCGTGGCCCATTAGTCGGATTGATTTCATATTTTAAGTTTTTCTTAATGTTATTATTTAGAACATCATGAACGCTTTAGATTTTTTTATTTGATTTTTATTTTAGTTTACTTCATCACTAAGTAATACGTTGCACATATGGCGCGAGTTTAGGGGTATAGGGTTTTCTTATAAATAGGCACCCCTTGTAGCTTTTTTCATTTATTAAAGTTAATAAAAAAAATTTCTGCTTTATTTTTCTGCTCTCTTCGTGAGTTGTGAAAAAATTTAAAAGTGGGTGCGAAGCCCTCCCTTTTCGAAGGGCTAACTATCGTGGTGTGAAGCCACATCGACCCCGATTCACCCTCATCTTTTTCTTTTTCATCTTTCCCCACCATCCATATAATGAATTCATCCCTTTTGTTGCATCAGATTTTTTTTCATTACAGCAAGTTTCTAGATTTCGGCCCATAGGCAAGCTGAAACTTTGACAGAGCACCACTCACAAACCGTACATAGGATCGAGCTGAGATTTGAGAGTTTTGGAGTCCATCCCTGGCCGACCAGGGCTAAGTTAGTCTTTTTCTGAACAGTAGGCCCACACACGTGCGGCCGGGATCACACGCACGACCGTTTGGGCCATTGTTGCTATCCACACGCGAGATCGTCTTTTGGCTCAGGTTTTTATCCTCTTTTATCCTCTCATATCCATTTTTCATTAATCCTTGCCCTAGATTACGTTTTCCCTAAGTTATTTGCCCTAAGGTTCCCCGAATTGAAATTTCTGAATCCCTTAAATTAGGGGCTGATTACTATGCATGTGTGAGTGATTATTTCTTATCTTTGAGTATCGTTTGGTTCATAATTTTTATTGATCCAGCCCTATCATGTGTAGGCCTGGACCCGCATAGATTCCCCTTAATTGAATGTTTGAACTTTTATGTGGGATATGAAATTTATGTAATTGTTTCTGAACTAACGTGATCTTAAGCCTGTAATCTCGCATATCATATTTAATTTTCATGTCCTGCATCAGGGAAACTAGAAATTAAGCGAAGAAACCTAGAAATTCAGCGAAGCAACCAAGGATTTGAGCGAGGGAAGCTAAAAATTGAGCGAGGGTACCTAGAATTCAGCGAAACAACCAAGGATTTGAGTGAGGGAAGCTAGAAATTAAGCAAGGGTATCTAGAAATTGAGCGAGCCAAGGTAGGAATTCATCGAGGCAACATACGAATTGAGCGAGAGAAGCTAGAAATTGAGCAAGGAAACCTAGGATTTGAACGAGACAACATAGGAATTGAGCGAGGGAACCTAGGAATTGAGTAAGGCAACATAAAAATTGAATGAGGGAAGCTAGAAATTGAGTAAGGAAACCTAGGATTTGAGGGAGGGAAGGTAGAAATTAAGGGAGGGAACTTAGAAACTCAATGAGGCAACTAAGGATTTGAGCGAGGGAATTTAGAAATTCAGCGAGGCAACCAAGGATTTGAGCGAGGGAAGCATTTCACGGTCATCTGAAACAATTCCGTGTTGATTCACGGTCATTCCGAGGCATTTCACAGTCAAACTCCTTCACTTCACGGTCATTTGCATGCATTTCATGGTCATTTTGCTTCAATTCATCATCACTTCCATGCATTTCACGGTCATCCGAAACAGTTCCGTGTTGATTCACGGTCATTTCGAGGCATTTCACGGTCAAACTCCTTCACTTCACGGTCATTTGCATGCATTTCACGGTCATTTCGCTTCAATTCATCATCACTTCCATGCATTTCACGGTCATCCGAAACAATTCCGTATTGATTCACGGCCATTTTGAGGCATTTCACGGTCAAACTCCTTCACTTCACGGTCATTTGCATGCATTTCATGGTCATTTCGCTTTAATTCATCATCACTTCCATGCATTTCACGGTCATCCGAAACAATTTCGTGTTGATTCACAGTCATTTCGAGGCATTTCAGGGTCAAACTCCTTCACTTCACTGTCATTTTCATGCATTTCGGGGTCATTTCGCTTCAATTCATTATCACTTCCATGCATTTCATGGTCATTCGAAACAGTTTCGTGTTGATTCACGGTCATTTCGAGGCATTTCACGGTCAAACTCCTTCACTTCAAGGTCATTTGCATGCATTTCACGGTCATTTTGCTTCAATTCATCATCACTTCCATGCATTTCACGGTCATCCGAAACAATTCCGTGTTGATTCACGGTCATTTTGAGGCATTTCACGGTCAAACTCCTTCAATTCACAGTCATTTGCATGCATTTCACGGTCATTTCGCTTCAATTCATGATCACTTCCATGCATTTCACGGTCGTCTGAAACAATTCCATGTTGATTCACGGTCATTTCGAGGCATTTCATGGTCAAACGCCTTCACTTCACGGTCATTTGCATGCATTTCATGGTCATTTCCAAGCATTTCGCGGTCCAATCGCTTCACTTCACGGTCATTTTCATGCATTTCACGATCATTCCCGGCAATTTCGTGTTGATTCATGGTCATTTCTCCAAACATTAACCTATACCCTAACCTAAACCTATACTTATAACCTAAACCTATTCTCAAATCCCAAAACCTATAATTTAAACCTAAACCTAAACCTTAACGTAAACCTATAACCTATAGCAAATGACCTTAACCTACACCCTAACTTTAACATATAACCTACAACCTAAACCTATTCTCAAATCCCAAAGGTTATAGGTTTTGGTTTAGGTTATAGGTTATAGGTTTAGGTTAAGGTTAAGGTTAAGGTTAAGGTTTAGGTTTTGAGATTTGAGAATGGGTTCAGGTTTAGGTTATAAGTTTTGGTTTCGGTTTAGGTTATAGGTTAACGGTTTAGGTTAAGGTTTAGGTTTAGGTTATAGGTTTTTGGATTTGAGAGTGGGTTCGGGTTTAGGCTATAGGTTTTGGTTTTAGTTTAGGTTATAGGTTTTGGTTTAGGTTATAGGTTTTGGGATTTGAGAATGGATTCGGGTTTAGGCTATAGGTTTTGGTTTTGGTTTAAGTTATAGGTTTTGGTTTAGGTTATAGGTTTTGAGATTTGGGAATGGGTTTGGGTTTAGGTTATAGGTTTTGGTTTTGGTTTAGGTTATAGGTTATAGGTTGATGTTAAGGTTTAGGTTTAGGTTTTGGGATTTTAGAATGGGTTCGGGTTTAGGTTAAAGGTTTTGGTTTTGGTTTTGGTTTTGGTTATAGGTTATAGGTTTAGGTTAAGGTTTTGGTTTTGGTTTAGGTTATAGGTTTTGAGATTTGAGAATGGGTTCGGGTTAGGTTATAGGTTTTGGTTTTGGTTTAGGTTAAGGTTAGAGGTTTTGGGATTTGAGAATGGGTTCGGGTTTAGGTTATAGGTTTTGGTTTTGGTTTTGGTTATAGGTTTAGGTTAAGGTTTTGGTTTAGGTTTAGGTTATAGGTTTTGAGATTTGAGAATGGGTTCGGGTTCGGTTATAGGTTTTGGTTTTGGTTTAGGTTAAGGTTAGAGGTTTTGGGATTTGAGAATGGGTTCGGGTTTAGGTTATAGGTTTTGGTTTTGCTTTAGGTTATAGGTTTTAAGATTTGATAATGGGTTCAGGTTTAGGTTATAGGTTTTAGTTTTGGTTTAGGTTTAGGTTATAGGTTTTTGGATTTAAGAATGGGTTATGGTTTAGGTTAAAGGTTTTGGTTTTGGTTATAGGTTATAGGTTTAGGTTAAGGTTTTGGTTTAGGTTTAGGTTATAGGTTTTGGGATTTGAGAATGGGTTCGGGTTAGGTTATAGGTTTTGGTTTAGGTTTAGGTTATAGGTTTTGGTTTAGGTTAAGGTTTAGGTTTAGGTTAGAGGTTTTGGGATTTGAGAATGGGTTCGGGTTTAGGTTATAGGTTTTGGTTTAGGTTTAAGTTATAGGTTTTGGGATTTGAGAATGGGTTCGGGTTTTGGTTTAGGTTTAGGTTTAAGTTATAGGTTTTGGGATTTAAGACCAAAACTTATAAATCCAAAACCAAAACTAAAACTAAAACCTATAACCTATAACCTAAACCAAAACCTATAACATAAACCAAAATAAAAACCTATAACCTAAACCCGAACCCATTCTCAAATCCCAAAACTTATAACCTAAACTAAAACCAAAACTTATAGCCTAAACCAAAACCAAAACCAAGACCAAAACCTATAAATCCAAAAGCTAAACCAAAACCTAAACCTATAACCTATAACCTAAACCAAAACCTATAACCTAAACCAAAACAAAAACCTATAACCTAAACCCAAACCCATTCTCAAATCTCAAAACCTATAACCTAAACTAAAACCAAAACCTATAGCCTAAACCCGAACCCATTCTCAAAACCAAAACCTATAACCTAAACCCGAACCCATTCTCAAATTCCAAAACCTATAACCTAAACCTATAACCTAAACCTAAACCAAAACCTTAACCTAAACCTATAACATATAACCTAAACCAAAACATATAACCTAAACCAAAACCAAAACCTATAACCTAAACCCAAACCCATTCTCAAATCCCAAAACCTATAACCTAAACCAAAACCTATAACCTATACCCTAAACCCGAACCCATTCTCAAATCCAAAAACCTATAACCTAAACCTAAACCTTAACCCGAACCCATTCTCAAATCTCAAAACCTATAACCTAAATCAAAACCTATAACCTAAACTAAAATCAAAACCTATAGCCTAAACCCGAACCCATTCTCAAATCCAAAAACCTATAACCTAAACCTAAACCTTAACCTAAACCGTTAACCTATAACCTAAACTAAAACCAAAACTTATAACCTAAACCCGAACCCATTCTCAAATCTTAAAACCTAAACCTAAACCTTAACCTAAACCTATAACTTATAACCTAAACCAAAACCAAAACCTATAACCTAAACCCGAACCCATTCTCAAATCCCAAAACCTATAACCTAAACCCGAACCCATTCTTAAATCCAAAAACCTATAACTTAAACCTAAACCGTTAACCTATAACCTAAACCGAAACTAAAACCTATAACCTAAACCCGAACCCATTCTCAATCCCAAAACCTAAACTGTGAAATGAACACAGAATTGCTAGGAATGACCGTGAAATGCCTGGAAATGACGGTGAAGTGAACTGAAATGACTACGAAGTGCATGGAAATGGCCGTGAAGTGAAGTGAATTGGCCGTGAAGTGTGTCAAATTGACCATGAATGAACACGGAATCGCAGGGAATGACCGTGAATTGCATAAAAATGATGGTGTAGTTAAGTGAATTGACCACGAAGTGCTTGAAAATGGCCGTGAAGTGAAGTGAATTGACCGTGAAGTGCATCAAAATGATCGTGAATGAACACGAAATCGCCGGGAATGACCGCGAAATGCATGGAAATGACGGTGAAGTGAAGTGAAATGACCGTGAAGTGCGTGGAAATGGCCGTGAAGTGAAGTGAAGTGAATTGACCGTGAATGAACACGGAATCGCTAGGAATGACTATGAAATGCATGGAAATGACGGTGAAGTGAAGGAGTTTGACCGTGAAATGCCTCGAAATGACCGTGAATCAACACGGAATTGTTTCGGATGACCGTGAAATGCATGAAAGTGATGATGGATTGAAGCGAAATGACCGTGAAATGCATGCAAATGACCGTGAAGTGAAGGAGTTTGACCGTGAAATGCCTCGAAATGACCGTGAATCAACACGGAATTGTTTCGGATGACCGTGAAATGCATGGAAGTGATGATGGATTGAAGCGAAATGACCGTGAAATGCATGCAAATGACCGTGAAGTGAAGGAGTTTGACCGTGAAATGCCTCGAAATGACCGTGAATCAACACGGAATTGTTTCGGATGACCGTGAAATGCATGGAAGTGATGATGAATCGAAGCGAAATGACCGTGAAATGCATGCAAATGACCGTGAAGTGAAGGAGTTTGACTGTGAAATGCCTCAAAATGACCGTGAATCAACACGGAACTGTTTCGGATGACCGTGAAATGCATGAAAGTGATGATGAATTGAAGCGAAATGACTGTGAAATGCATGTAAATGACCGTGAAGTGAAGGAGTTTGACTGTGAAATGTCTCGAAATGACCATGAATCAACACGAAATTGTTTCGGATGACCGTGAAATGCATGAAAGTGATGATGAATTGAAGCAAAATGACCGTGAAATGCATGCAAATGACCGTGAAGTGAAGGAGTTTGACCGTGAAATGCCTCGAAATGACTGTGAATCAACACAGAATTGTTTCGGATGATCGTGAAATGCATGGAAGTGATAATGAATTGAAGTAAAATGACCCTAAAATGCATGCAAATGACCGTGAAGTGAAGGAGTTTGACCGTGAAATGCCTCGAAATGACCGTGAATCAACACGGAATTATTTCGGATGACCGTGAAATGCATGGAAGTGATGATGAATTGAAGCGAAATGACCGTGAAATGCATGCAAATGATCGTGAAGTGAAGGAGTTTGACCCTGAAATGCCTCGAAATGACCGTGAATCAACATGGAACTGTTTCGGATGATCGTGAAATGCATGGAAGTGATGATGAATTGAAGCGAAATGACTGTGAAATGCATGCAAATGATCGTGAAGTGAAGGAGTTTGACCGTGAAATGCCTCGAAATGACCGTGAATCAACATGGAATTGTTTCGGATGACTGTGAAATGCATGGAAGTGATGATGAATTGAAGTGAAATGACCGTGAAATGCATGTAAATGAAATGAACGAAATTGACCGCTAAGTGAATGAAATGGATTTTCAATCATTGAGCTGATGAAATCTTGAAAAATTACCAAGTTGGTTGGTTAAAGTAGCTTCTCCTACCCCTAAATCATATAGGGTACATCAAGTAACTAATTTTAGTTTAGAAGATATTCTTGTTAAATGAATAAAGAAAGAAACGAAAAAAAAAGAGAAATTTTTTTTTATATGCTTATATATACATATTTATATAGATATGTGTTAGAAAAAATTATAGGTAGAATAAAGTTCTCCATATAAAAAAAAAAAAAAAAAAAAAAAAAAAAAAAACCAAAAAAATCCTGTTGCTACGGACTTTAGTTACGGTTATTATCCGTAGCCATAGGGCCCACCCTATGGGCGCGACCTCGCCAGATTGGCGTGGCCGCGCCGGACAGGCCAGCAAGTGGAGTGGGGGGCCGCTAGTTCGGCGCGCCCACCCCGGACGGACCCTATTGCTACGGATTATGGTATCTGTGGCTACGGTTATAATTCGTAGCCATAGGTCTGACCGTAGCAAATTTTAACGCCATTCTACTTTAAACGTCTACTGTTGAAACCCTTTCAGGGGTCACGAAAGTTTTGGATCATTACGATTTTTTTTCCTATTCATCCAGGTCTTTGTGACCTCATGAATGGATTAGATGGAAGATAAATGTTATGGTGGGCCCTACAAAAGTTTCAACATTGAAAATCAATTTTCTGCTGCTCTTTGTGGTGTGGTCCAGTTGATCTTTGGATATGATTTTTTTTTTTGGGATAATGCTCCGAAATGATCTCAAAATTTGGATGAACGTTGTGGATATAATAAATACATAACTGATGGGCCCATGTAACGTTGATCTCCTTTGAACCGTTCGTACAACTGGGAGTTCGACGAGCGTCAATGCTTGAAGGAAAAAGCAGGGGCATTTTCGACCTTTTGGAGGGCGTCCGTACACCCGAGGAGTATTATTGGAAAGTAAAATGGGGGGGGGCTTCGTCTCAGGAATGGGCCATATAGTGGTCGTACAGTTGGAAATTTCTCTTAATCGCAAGTACCACAGGAATCCCCAGGAGTACTCTGATCCACATGTTACTATGATGGTACACTATTCTGTCAATGGTGGATAGCAGTGTACATCAAGCCGAGAGTTGAACTAGAACTGAGTCGAGCTAGCCTCAACTCGATTCGGCTCGGTCACCAGGTAAACCCAGCTCAAATTTGGCTTAGCTCAGTGATTGGGCTAGTATCTCCAACTCGACTTGGCTCGGTCGGCGGATCGGACTAGTTCGAGCCAAGTTTAAGCTCGAGCTTTCGAGCTAAGTTCGAGTTCGACGAGCAGAGAGAGAGGCAGCATGGAGCTGGTCGGGCGGGACGACTAGATGAGAAGAGAGAGGGAGGTAGCATGGAGCAAGTCGAATGGGACGACTGGACGAGCAGAGAGAGAGCGAGGTAGCAGGGAGTTGGTCGAGAGAGAGAGAGAGAGAGAGAGAGAGAGAGAGAGAGAGAGAGAGAGATGGTCGGGCAGGATGACTGGACGAGCAGAGAGAGAGGGATGCGGGGAGCTAATTGGGTTCTTTTTTCAAACAAAAAGGAGAAATGGAAATGGGGTAGATGCTAAGTTTTTTTTTTTTTTTTTTTTTTTAAAAAAAACTTTTTATACCTACCTAACCGAGTCGATTCGAGTTCGAGTTACATATTAACTGAGTTGAGTTGATTTTGGGCCAACTTGAACTCGGCTCGAACTCATTTTTGAGTTGTACAAACTAGCTCAACTTGGATTGAACTCTACTTCAATCGAGCTGATTCGAGCTGATTCAAACAAGCTAACCGAGCTAGCTCGGTTCGTGTACACCCCTAACGGTGGATACAATTATGGATTTGGGCTGAGTGGTTGGCCCGCATTTTTTGCACACCAATAGAGAGCCGTGTAGCCGAGGAATATTATTGTGATAGTGAATGAATATCTTCAAAATATCAACACTACTTTCAACTTCCTGAGATCGTGAAAATTATTTATAATTCTAAATGATTTAGTGTATAATTATTTATTAATTTATATTTTCTTAGTATGTTAGTTTTAGCAACCTCTGCTCCTTAATAATAGAGAGAGGAAAAAAAACTAAAATTTGAAAATCTTCCGAGAAATTCCCAAACCAAGAGAATCCTAAAAGGGTTCGCTAGTTCCAAAAGTGAAGTGACTTTTGCTTCTATCTATTTAATGGTCCATGTGTGCAGTTGTGATCTTTCTATTGTGGATACGTTTGGAAGTCGCCCATATGACGTGATAATGACTGACATAGCTCCGTGCATCTCACGTAATGATAAGCCAAACCAGTAGCTTTGTGATATTTCTACGTCAGAGGAAGTGGATTGCGTACTGAATAAACTCAGTGGCCCACTGTGATTTATGTATTTTATCCAACTCCATCTATCTATTTTATCAGATAATTTTAGGGCTTGAGAAGAATATCGAAAGCTAAGTGTCTTATCTGTTATCGTAAGCACTTTCCATATTAAACACAACTCCTAAAATCATAATCAAACTAAAACTTATTATTTATAGTTAAAACCAAATTAAAATGGGAAACTATATGATGGTATTTCACAAATCTAGCTTATGGGCTAAAGTAACTCCTACTCCAAAATCAAATATTTTACTCCTGATAGCTCATTCTGGTTTACAAGATACGTCCATTTTAAATTCTGACGGTCCAGATCACCTCCATGTCTGATTGGGCCTTTTCTGGTCCATCTTGGCCATGAAATTATCTGCGACCCGCTCTACATCATTTTCCCTTCATCCATGTCCGGGTGATCTTATGAACAGTTTGGATGACAAATAAATATCATTGTGGGTACTGGCAAATAAATATCACTGTGGGTCCTAAGAAGCTTTCAACGGTTGGAATCATTATTCCCGCTGTTTCCTGTGGTGTTATAACCTGAACTTTGGATATTCTTCAATTTTGGGTTCAACCCCTAAAATGAGTTGGACAAACGGACGGACGGTATGGATAAACCACATACATTCAGAGTTGGCCCAACAGAGTTTACCAAGTAGGTAAAAGCTTATTGAGTTGGTGTGCGATCCAATCCGATTTTGACGTTAGATTTAAAGTATACTTATTACCTTATTTACAAAATCCACGTTTATTAGTTCCCATAGGAGGAGAGAGATATTCGCATGTGTGGCTCTGAGTAAAGGAGGAGACCATAGGAGGGGAGATATTTGCATGTGTGGCTGTGAGTATCGTGGTCCACATGCTATGATAGTGTACAATTTATTCACGATACGATGGATGCCATTGTTAGATGTGGTTATGCCATGTGGTTTTGCCGTTGGTCCAGTACAGTGGACGAAAGTAGTAAACACATGTATTGTGTGTCGGTAGGCTGGCTATGATGGTGTGGAATCACTTTACAGTAGAATTTTCGATGTGCATCTGCAAAGTAATCAATCAATCTTCAAGAGAATGCTTCAGTGGTATGACAGGGCCCAACCACTATAAAGCCTACCAAAAGAAGGAAATAGACTTCTTCCCATGTGTACACATGTTAAAGGCTGAAAGCAGCTTTTCTTCTTCTTCTTCTTCTTCTTTTTTTTTTTTTTTTCAAAAAAAGTAAGTACATAACAAATTTTTATCAATTCATAAAGATAATAAATTAAAAATTAGGGGCAGGTGTATGGAGAGCTATCCCAACATCCCTTGGCCCAAAATATTAGAGAACCCATACTTCACCCACACCACCACTTGTCAGCTTTATTCTAAGGTCTTGAAAGATAGTACGAAGGATAAAAGGTAATTGAATAAATCAGTATTTTAGTTAAATGACTAATGAATAAGAGACTGCGAGAAAATTTAAATGCATAAAGTATAGAAGATATATAGTATTATATTTGTATGGGGTGAAATTTTTAGACATGCCACATGCTTTGTATAGCTAATTTCCATGTATAGATTCTATTTTTATCATTTATCTTTTATAGATAATTGTAGATCTCTATATATTCAACCCTTTAGGGTTATCTCAAATACAATGAAGCTAAAGGAGGATTGTCTTCTCTTTGTTTACATAGTATCAGAGAGATATCGATCTTCAGCAATTCAACTCTGCTCCTGCATGTCCAGATCTGGCACCTCCTTCGTCACCGGCACCACCTCCTGACAGATTCGGCCTCTCCTACATCAGCAAAACCTTATTCCAGCACCCCTTCTACATCCCTGTTGTGTCACTCAGCCCTGCTCCAATAGCAAAACCTTGTTTGGCACCACCCCTGCGCAGATCCGACCACCCCTGCATAGATCTGACCACCCTTGCACCCTTCCGACCACCCTTGCTGCGTCAACCAGCCCTGTTCGACCACCCCCAGCCCATCTGCACGCCACCTAGCTTCGTCCGACCACCCCCAGCCCATTCGTAAGCGAACCCCCACCTCCCTACCCCCCCTTTTATACTATTATTGTTGTTGCGACCAGATCGTTTCCTAGCCCTTCTGCTGCGATTAGCTCTTTTGCTATAAGGTACATCCTTCCTTGGCGTGGTTTACATCACTTCAGATATATGGACCAACACTCCTCCCGTACAGAGGCCCCATGATGTGGTTTCGATGATACTAACTACAATCTATGGGCCATACACTTTCAGAGTTTCTTCAAGGGGTCGTGGTTTGTGGCAACAGGGACTAATTGATGGATTTATTACTGTCCTCACTTCAACAGATGCCAACAAAATTGCCGAGTGGGAAATGAAAAATGGACGGATTATTACATGTATTCTTGATTCGGTTGATCAGTCAATTGTTGTTGGCCTCACGCCACATCACACTAATAAGACAATGCGAAAGCATTTCCAGACAATTTATCAACAGAGTAATGTGGCTCGGTTATACTGCCTAGAACAAGATCTGGTTGACCTTACTCAGGGTGACAAAAGTATTCGAACATTCTACTCTACAATTGTTGCAATTTGGACAGAGATGGCTATGATGGATCCAGAATTTTCTCATGACTTTAAGATATTCCAAACAATGTGCAATAGTGTGCAAGTTTGACAGTTTCTTATGAAGTTACGTCTAGATTTTGAGCATTGTAGGGCTGCTCTCCTGAACCGTAGCTCAACTCCTTCATTGAATTCGGTTATTAATGATTTATTAGCTGAGGAACAACGACTGAAAGTTTTCTCTCCCACGTCCCTAACTCAGGGACCATCTGATTACTCGCTGTATCCATCTCTACACCAAACTATGGTTCCACTCCTGTAACTTGTCATAGTTGCAATAATGTGGGACATGTCGTCGGTTGGTGCAAAGATTGGTGTTCTTATTGTTGACGGATTAGTCATGGTATTTAGGATTTCCGTTCACATGCCTATGCATCTTCTTTCGGCCGTGGACGTAGTGGTCGAGGTCGTGGCTGTGGTCATGCTATTTCTGTAACTATTTTTTCCACGCCTTCTGTTAGTGATACTGCATCTTCTGTTTCTGCTGAGGGACTTTCCTCACCTTTAACTCCTAAGATGCTCCAACAGATAGTGCAGGCCCTTTCTACTGCCGGTATATCAGATATATCCTTATCTTTTACATGGTTCTGCGATTCGGGTGCTTCCAATCATATGATTAGTGACGTATCACATCTTCGTGACATTCATCCTTACATTGACAATCAAGCTATTTGTACTGTGGATGACACTAGACTACTGTAATGCCTCGTGTCACGCCGCAAACCTGAAAATTGGATTCACAGGAATCCTGATCGTCAAATCCAGTGCTGACATCCTCTTTAGTACCCCATTCTCGGCTCCTAGCGTCCATACGCTAGGTTCCGATCCTGGGATCCTACAAGGATGATTTTTTTTTATACATTTAACTCGTAATAAGCATAACCACAAGATTACCCAATTCACAAGGCAACATCATCATCACATATCCACTAATATAATCATTTGAATACAAATGCTGAAAGGAAAATATATATATAAAAAATCAAAGCTCTAGAAGTCCGCTGCATACTCCAAGCTCAACGCTGCTGCTGCAACCTAACACCACCTGCA
The DNA here is from genome assembly GCA_037074715.1 of Magnolia kwangsiensis. NCBI lineage: Eukaryota > Viridiplantae > Streptophyta > Magnoliopsida > Magnoliales > Magnoliaceae > Magnolia > Magnolia kwangsiensis. The sequence goes on along the minus strand of CM073574.1, from coordinate 124,833,987 downwards.
CACATCTATCGTTTATAAACTTATAGAAAGCTTAGAGGGTGGTGAAATTGTGTATACAAGGTAAGTGCTAAGTAAGCAATATTAAAGTAATCAAAGTAAGCGGAAATACTGACAAGCCCATAAATACCATCAGCCTTATCCAAATGATGCGATGCAACAATATAATAAAAACAAATCATGTATTGATGAAGCAATGTAGATCAGTTATACAATGCAGAGACAGTAAACTAAATATCAAATACAAATGATGCAATGCAATATGCGATGCGAATGAAATGACTAAGCTGGAGTGAAGTCGGGATGATAGTACGTAGTATCGCAGGCTATGGGGTCCATCACAAGGGGCTACTATCCAAACCAGTCCCATACCTAAATTTGGATAGTCAGACTCAATGTAGTAGACTCCTAATCTCAGGTTCTGTCACGCCCCAAACTTAGAAACCGGGCTCACAAAATTTTCGATCGCCGAATCCGGCGCCGACAACCTCCGTAGAACCCTGTTCTCGGCTACTAGCTCCCATTCGCCAGGTTCCGATCCTGGGATGCTACGAGGAGGATTTTAAATATCAGTTTGATTCATAATAAGCATAACTAAAGGCATAACCCACAAACAACAACCCAGCACTCCATTACATTTCCACTATGATAAAAAACTTTACAAGTACAATGAGCATAAAGGGAAATACAATGGTAAAGAACAAAAACTCTAAAACGCTCTGCAACATACTCCTGCCTCAGCGCTGCTGCGATCCAACGTCACCTGCACGCAACGGTCGTGCATAAGCTCACAGAAAGCTTAGAGGGTGGTGAAAGTGTGTGCGCAGGGTAGTAATATGAACATGCAATGTCAGAGTAAAGCGGAATATGTAAATGGATCTATAATATCATGAGTTGTACCAAGGCTTATGCGATGCAAGACATGAATGGTATCGGCCATCTCAAGGCCATGCGATGTGCAATGTAACTCAAGCATACAGATCCTCATTTATGTCCACACATCAATACAACTCAAAATATGGAATATCACCGGGGTCTAGTACACTTTAAACCATATTGCCGCCACATTGTGCGCAATAAGGTAAGTGGAAGAGACCACACTATCCGCCTGCCAATATCGGGCGCGATTCGTTGATAGCGGACCCATTCCTTGAGCTGGTCAAACTCAGCCTAGCATTGCCCCCTACTCTCGGGCGGGTAAGGCCGCACCCCCTTCCAACCGACCACGACACAGTGGAGAGTGTAACCGTCTGGTAATCGACACTCAACGCTCATCTACCCACTCGGTCTAGACGTTGGAGCAACCTCTTGGTACCGTAAGGGTTTAGGGACTTTCACTCAGGGATATCTATAGTACCCCATGTAGAATAAGATTTTCGGTATCCAATCCTACCATCCACGATGCGTCTGTGGAGGCTATGACCCTGATGTCGCTAGGGCATACAATAACCATGTCACACAAATGCGAAATGCATGATTCACGCTATCCAGTCATGCAACAGATCCTGCGCATATCGTGCGCTCATGTAGGGCAACACTGCCTAATAGGGAGCCCATAAACAACCTGCCCGAAGGCATATGCTATGATCAGTCAATCCTCATATCAAGCATACATATGATGCGTATGATCATGGGTCATGAAACTATACTAAACATGTAAATGAGTGATGAACCATTCTTACAACGCAGATGGGCCTGAACGGCCTATACACGATAAGTATGGCCCAGTAATGGGCCCTAAGGAGAGTCGTAATGTGGACATCCAACCAACATTACACTCGCAATGTGGATGTCAAACTAACATTGCTCCCAAGGCACGATTTTTGTAAACGTCAGTACTTAGTCTGTAATGGATTTACACATTGCAATGGACCGTAGGTTGTCCCCATTGGACCTTACATATATATCAAATGGGCCATATCTTATGGGCCTTTTATTCATCAGATGGGCCACATAAATGGGCCACACCAATGGGTCTTATGTGCATTGCAATGGGTCAAACCCGTGGGCCTTGGATTGCATCAATTGGACCTAGTCACATGAGTCTAATATGTATCAATTGGGCCACACCAATTAGGCCCCACATGTAGATCAAGTGGGCCTCAACCCATAAAACTAACATGAGTCAAATGGGCCTAAACCCCTAGGCCTTAATCAAATAAAATGGGCCTAACTCATGGGTCTCAAATAAGTCCAATGGGCCTAATCCCATGGACCCTTTTTTATAATCAATGGGTTTAGTCCCATGGGCCTTACAATATATCAACTAGGTCCACTTCCATGGGCTTTAAGAATGCAACAATGGGTCCAATTTCATGGGCCTTGAAGTACATAAAATGGGCCTAGTCCCATGGACTTGAAACATAACAAGTGGGCCTAAACCCATAGGCATTAAATATCAAGTGAGCCTAAGCCCATGGGCTTTACATATCAAGTGGGCCCAAGTTCTTAGGCCTTAAATGAATCAAATGGGCTTAGCTCATAAGCGTTTCATAAATCAAATGGGCCTAGCCCATAGGCCTTTACAAATCAAATGGGCCTTTCCCATAGGCCTAAAAATGATCTATACAAGTGGATGGACGGTCTGGATACATCGCCTGCATCATGGTGGGTGTCCTCCGTCCATTGGGCCGTACGGATGGAACACATATATCACAAAGGGGCCCCACCGTCCGCTGGACGGTGGAGTATAACACATGCATCATGGTGGGAGTCCACTGTCCACGGCTGTGGACGGTGTATTAAAATACATACATTAATGGTGGGATCCACATGGGGCCCACCCAGTAATATTTACCTGGCATCCAACTCGTTCATAAGGTCACTCGGACCTGGATGAAGGGATAACAAAATTTTCAGCTTTATCCAACAATTCTGTGGGCCCCAAAAGGATTTCAATGGTAGTCATTTAATCCCACTGTTTCAAGTGGTGTGGGCCACCTGAGTTTTGAATCTGCCTCATTTTTGGAGGGGGGCCCACCACTGGGGTGGCCCACCTCATGAGCAGGTCGGATGACAAATAAACATTACTGTGGGGCCCACACGCAGGGCCGTGGGCCGCTGCTGGACGTTCGCCCGCCGCTGCACGCAGCAGCGTGCAGCGCTGCACGTTGTCAGGGAGGGGGGGGGGCAACGCCCTTTGCAAAATTCGAAAAAAACTGATTTTCTGGGGTTTTTCACGCGCGGGGCCCGCTGCACCAAAATCTGTCCCGGCCATTGCGATCAGTGGCTCGAGGCCGTCCCAATGAGTCCAGAGTTCAAATTTTTTTGATGAAAGGAAATGAAATAAATTAAGAAAATGATGTTTGAATGGTGAGGGTTCGATCTTTGACGCTATGGCCTACCAGGTGCTCCGTTTAATCTCATTTTCTGGCTCAACGCCTAAAATGAGATGGTGAAAGGGATGGACGGCTTGGATTAGGACGATACATCAGGGTGGGGCCTAAGCAAGTGGACCACCCAAAAGCCTTTCCTTCTTTCCCTTTTTCTCCTTTCATTTGAAATGTCCAGCGTCCCAGACGCTGGACGATTTATGATTATTTTTTTTTAATTGGTGGGCCCTGATGAAGTGGGCCACCACTGATGGGTACCATGGTTCAACGTCTAAGGTGGGCCCCACTTGAATAAAAATAATTACATCAAAGTGGGATCCATTCAAGTGGGCCACAATCCTATAGCATAAAAATAAAATAAAATAAAATAAAAGCAATAAAAGAGAGAGAGAGACATGGAGAGTGGGACACGGCTTGTGATGGAGGGACCCCGTCATTATGGGCCCTCCCTTTCATGAAATCATACATTAAGTGGGTCATTTTGTACATGTGACCATCGAAACTGAAGATCAACGGTGGAGATCCTTTCTCCACCAATATGGATGGTCTAGATGACCTTTCTAAAGAAAATAAATATCATGATGGGGTCCATGGAGAATGATCCCATCATAGAATGATCATGATGATCCAAGTGGTCCATCAACCACCTTTGAGGGTCCCAAGTGAGATCCACACCATGGATCGGTGGGCCTCACTTGGTCCACCATAAAAAATAAGAAAAATTAGAATGATCTAGCACCCACCGTCCGATCTTCTTGCTCCTAGGAGTTCCTTGGCACCTTAGCTTCAACTTCAATGGTTAAGATGAAGAATGGAGGGTTGAGATGAGAGATTTTGGGATGAAGAGGTGGGCCACTTGAAGCTTAGGAGAGTTGGAAAATTTCCATACATGGGGGCTCTTGTTGCTTGGGATTTTTGAAATGAGAAAGAGAGAAAGAGGGAGAGTGATGTAGAGAGAGATGGATGGATGGATGAATGATGTTTGTGTAAGGAAAGGCTTGACTTTTGAGGCTTTTGTGTAAGAGAGGTATAGGTGGTGTAAGAAAAGCTTGACTTTTGTGGCTTTTTGTGTAAGAGAGGTATGGTTTTGGGAGACTTTGGGGTTGCTTGGGAAAATGGAATAAAGTGATGTGTACTTGACATGTGATGGATTGATGGGTTGATTGATTGATGGGATTGATGGGATTGATGTGATACATCGTAGAGATTCCCTTGCGTTTCGCAATGCGCGGCGTTTTCTCGCACCGAACGTTGGCCCATATCTCTTGACCAGGGTATCGCCTTGGCGCGCGAGTCGCGGCATCGGAACCGTAACGACGGCGCGATCGCTATGGTATTGGTCTCGGGCTGAGTCGACTCGGGTTGTCGGCACATGAATCAGGGTCGCGCATCGATATCGTTTAAGGGTCGAAGGTTGCCGGAATTCGACCGGTAAGACCGCGGAAGTCTACGAAACGGTACGGACCAAGATACGGGTCTTACAGCTCTCCCCTCCTTATAAAAATTTCATCCTCGAAATTTACATAAGCATCGTAACTAAGCATAACTCGCGAAGAATAAGAAACATAACGTCATCATATAGAATCAGGGATAGCATACAAAATACAATACAGGATCAATCATCAAAGAGATGAGGGTAACGTTCTCGAATCTCAGCCTCACGCTCCCACGAAGCCTCCTCTACAGAATGGTGACCCCACTGCACCTTCACCAACGGAATGACTTTGGTTCTGAGGACCTGCTCCTTCCGATCAAGGATACGAACTGGCTGCTCAATGTAAGAAGCGTCCTCACGAACCTCCAACTGTTGCCAATCAATAACGGGAACTATGTCTGACCCACACTTCCTCAACATGGAGATGTGGAAAACGTCGTGGACGCCAGACAACTGTGATGGAAAGGCAAGCCGATAGGCCACGGCGCCAATGCGCCCAGTGATCTCAAAAGGTCCTATGAATCTCGGGGCAAGCTTGCCCTTCGCTCCAAATTGAACTACGCCCTTCATGGGCGAGACCTTGAGATACACATGGTCCCCTACATCAAACTCCAAGGGACGACGCTGACGATCAGAAGAACTCTTCTGTCGGCTCTGAGCTGTGCACATCCTCTGCCTGATGATGTCAATAGCCTCTGAAGTCTCCGGCACAAGCTCGGGACCTAGGAGACGACGCTCTCCAACCTCGGTCCAACAACTCGGTGATCTACATGGTCTGCCATATAGTGCCTTAAAAGGAGCCATGCCGATGGTCGCCTGATATCTGTTATTGTACGCGAACTCAGCCAATCGCAGATGCTCATCCCAACTACCCCCAAAGTCAATCGCGCAGGCCCGAAGCATATCCTCAAGTATCTAATTGACCCTCTCGGTCTGGCCATTGGTCTGCGGATGGTACGCGGTGTTGAGCTGCAAATCAGTCCCCATCGCACGCTGAAAGCTCCCCCAAAACTGAGACGTGAACCTCGAGTCTCGGTTAGAAACGATCGAGACTGGAACACCATGCAGGCTCACAATCTCCTCGATGAATAGTCTCGCAAGCCGGTCCATAGACCAAGTCACACGCATCGCAAGAAAATGTGCCGACTTCGTCAGACGATCCACAACAACCCAGATGGCGTCATGACCGCGCTGAGTCCTCGGTAAACCATAATGAAATCAGTCGACACGTACTCCCACTTTCACATCGGGACGCTCAACGACTGCAATAGACCTGGAGTCTCTGATGATCGACCTTGACACGCTGGCACGTGTCACACTCGGCCACAAAACTGGCGATCTGGCGCTTCATCCCCACCCAAAAATACTGTCGCCTCATGTCACGGTACATCTTCGTCGAGCCCGGGTGGATAGAAAATCGCGATCGATGTGCCTTGGTCATAAGATCTCTGCGTAACTCTGGAATATCCGGGACACATAATCGGCCCCTGAAACGAAGTCCACCGTCTATACCGATCTGCCAATCAGCCTGACTCTCAGATGCAGCCTCAACCATATAACTCTGCAATGACTCATCAGCTTGCTGAGCCTTGATCACCCTAGCGACAAGAGAGGGTTGAATCGACAAGCTCGATAACTGTACAATGGAAGACTGTAGGGTGAACTCAAAGTCATATGCTGCGATATCCTCAAGCATCCGCCACTCCTGGATCATCATATGCGCCACTAGGCCTCGTGGCTGACGGCTGAGGGCATCTGCCACCACGTTCGCCTTACCCGGGTGGTACTGGAGATCAAAATCATAGTCTTTCAGGAGCTCCATCCAGCGCCTCTGTCTCATATTCAACTCAGACTGCGAGAAGAGGTACTTCAAGCTCTTATGATCAGAGAAGAGCTCGAACCTAATCCCGTAAAGGTAGTGCCTCTACACCTTCAGTGCGAAGACAACTGCAGGTAGCTCCAGATCATGTGTAGGATAGTTCAGCTCATGGACCTTGAGCTGACGAGACGCAAAGGCCACTGGTCTTCCGTGCTGCATCAGGACAGCACTCAAACTGATATGCGAGGCATTAGTGAATACAATGAAACCGTCACTTCCAGAGGGAAGAGTGAGGACAGGAGCAGACGTCAGACGGTCCTTCAACTCCATAAATGCTCGCTTGCAGGCATCACTCCAAATAAACTCTTCGCCCTTCCGAGTCAACCTGGTCAGCGGGGCTGCAATACGAGAAAAACCCTCGATGAAACGTCGGTAATAGCCCGCCAAGCCAAGAAAACTACAGATCTCTGTCGCAGTCGTGGGCTGGCTCCACTGAAGCACTGTCTCGACCTTCGAGGGGTCCACTGAGACACCCTCCCTCGTCACCACGTGACCGAGGAACTTCACCTCCTTCTGACAGAACTCGCACTTCTCCAGCTTCGCATACAGCTGGTGTGCGCGGAGGGTCTGCAAAGTAATCTCCAAGTGCTGCTCATACTCCTCATGGGTCCTCGAGTAGATCAGAATGTCGTCGATGAAGACTACAACAAACTGATCCAGATATGGGCGAAAAATCTTGTTCATCAGCTGCATGAAGACCGCGGGTGCATTGGTTAGTCCGAAGGACATGACCTGAAACTCAAAATGACCGTAACGCGTCCTGAATGCCGTCTTCGGAATGTCCTCATCTCGGACCCGAATCTGATGATAACCGGAACGCAGATCAATCTTCGAAAAGAACTGAGCACCCTGCAGCTAGTCAAACAAATCATCAATCCTAGGGAGCGAGTACTTGTTTTTGATTGTGACTTTGTTGAGCTCGCGATAGTCAACGTAGAGCCTCAACAAGCCATCCTTCTTCTTCACGAAGAGTACTGGTGCTCCCCACGGAGAACTGCTCGGACGGATAAAACCCAACTCATGCAACTCGTCCAACTGCTTCTGCAGTTCCCGTAACTCTAACGGTGCTATACGATATGGGGCCTTCGAAATAGGCACGGTACTGGGCACGAGATCGATCTGGAACTCGGTGAGTCGACGAGGCGGTAATTCCAGAATCTCCTGGAACACATTGGGAAAATCGCAAACCACGGGCAAATGGTCGATGCAAGCGGCAACCGGCTCCTCTGTGGCGCAAGACATCAAACAAGACAACTGCTCTCCTCTGGCCTCTGCAACGAACTCAAACTGCGGCACGCCGGGTATACAGAACGTGATGGTCCTCGCGGCACAGTCTAAAATAGCATAGTACTCGGTGAGCCAATCCATGCCCAAGATGACGTCGAACTCAGACATCGGCAAAACAAATAAATCGACAGGCAGAAAGGTATCCCCAACTAGAACGGGACAAGAAGAACAAAATCATCCCAACGCTGCAGTCCTCCCCAAGGGAGTCGATACCGATAGGCTCTCACCAGCAGACTCCAACGGTAAGCCAGCCGATCGACAGAAGCTCTCGGCTACAAAAGAATGCGATGCACCAGAATCAAACAGCACACGTGCAATGCATGTAGAAACTGGAAGTATACCCTCAACAACTCCTCCAGAAGACTGAGGGTCCTGCTGAGCTGTATAAAACCTAGCCTGAGCCGGCTGGGGAGGTGCCTGTCCCCTCTGAGCATGCTGCTGCTGCTGATGGGGTCGCTGAGGCGGTCGAAACTGCTGCTTCTGCTGCTGTGGCCTCTGAGGCTGGTGTTGATGCTGATGCTGTTGCTGAGGTGGCCTCGGTGGTGGAGGCTGCTGTCGCTGCTGCTGTGGGGGTCTCTGCTGCTGTGGTAGAGGTCTCTGCTGCTGTGGACCTCTCTGCTGCTGCTGGGGGCTGGGACACTCCCATGAACGGTGTCCCGTCGCACCGCACCTAAAGCAGGTACCGGTGAACTACCTCTGAGGTGGTGGTGGAGGTGCTGCTGGTGCTGATGGTGCTCAGAAGGCTGGGCGACTTGTACGCCTCTGTTGCTGTGGTCGACGCTGCTGGGAATCACTGGAGGAAGCCTGCCTCTTCCGGTCCCTCCTCTGACCATGATCAGACTGAGAACCGGCCCACTCAGTCTCGTAAATCTAAGCTCTCCACACTACTACCTGAAAAGTAGGGAGCTCATGCCCGATAACACGACCTCGAAGGTCGTAACGTAAGCCGTGCTTGAAACGGTGGGCCTTTCGCCCCTCGTCATCAACCATATACGGTGCGAATCTCGATAGCGCCACAAAACGGGCCGCGTACTGTGCCACGGTCATGTCTCCCTGCACCAGAGTCTTAAACTCTAAAGCTCACTGACGACGGATATGGTCGGGGAAGTACTGCTCCTCGAATCGATCTACAAAGTCCTCCCATGTCCAGACATAATCGGGTCCGGCAACACGGGTAATAGAGGTCCACCAATGCTCGGCCTCACCCTGGAAGAGAAATACAGATAACCGGACGCGCTGCTCGGTTGTACATGACACGATATCAAAGATCTTCTCCACATCAGAGCGCCATCTCTCTACTGCAGTCGGATCTGGCTCGCCCTGAAAACGTGGGGGATCAAGCCGTCTGAACTCACGAAGTAAGGAGCTCGTGCGCTGCCTTGTCCCTGGAGTGCGGCTGTCACAGCCTGTAACATCTACTGTAACTGAGAGGCACTCACAGTCACGGTCGGCTCCGCATCGGCCTCAGGTGGAGGAATGTCATCCTTAGGGAAGGAAGCAGGGATCTCTGAGGGTGGAACGAGAGACGTAGGGGGTAAAGCTGGAGCCTCCGATGGTGAAGCAGAATCCTCAGGTGGTGGTGTGGGAGTCGATCGGGTAACTCTCCCAGGTGCCATGTCCTACAGGAAAGAGCGAAGGTGCCTATCAACTTCAAAACTCTCGAAGGTACACACGTTAATGGTCTGTATTGGAAGGTCGTGAAGCTATCCGAACTTTGAGACTTAGCCATTCTTCACTCATAGCAGACATGTAATGTTGTTCTAGGTTATTCCCAAGTTATGCTTTGATACCAACTTCTGTCACGCCCCAAACTCGGAAACCGGGCTCACGAAATTCCCGATCGCCGAATCCGGTGCCGACAGCCTCCGTAGAATCCCGTTCTCGGCTCCTAGCTCCCATTCGCCAGGTTCCAATCCTGGGATGCTACGAGGAGGATTTTAAATATCAGTTTGATTCGTAATAAGCATAACCAAAGGCATAACCCACAAACAACAACCAAGCACTCCATTACATTTCCACTATGATAAAAAACTTTACAAGTACAATGAGCATAAAGGGAAATACAATGGTAAAGAACAAAAACTCCAAAACGCTCTGCAACTTACTCCTGCCTCAGCGCTGCTGCGATCCAACGTCACCTACACGCAACGGTCGTGCATAAGCTCACAGAAAGCTTAGAGGGTGGTGAAAGTGTGTGCGCAGGGTAGTAATATGAACATGCCATGTCAGAGTAAAGCGGAATATGCAGATGGATTTATAATATCATGAGCCGTACCAAGGCTTATGCGATGCAAGACATGAATGGTATCGGCCATCCCAAGGCCATGCGATGTGTAATGCAACTCAAGCATACAGATCCTCATCTATGTCCACACATTAATACAGCTCAAAATATGGAATATCACTGGGGTCTAGTACACTTTAAACTAGATTGCCACCACATCGCGTGCAATAAGGTAAGTGGAAGAGACCACACTATCCGTCTGCCAATATCGGGCGCGACTCGTCGATAGCGGACCCATTCCTCGAGCTGGTCAAACTCAGCCTAGCATTGCCCCCTACTCTCAGGCGGGTAAGGCTGCACCCCCTTCCAACCGATCATGACACAGTGGAGAGCGTAACCATCTGGTAATCGGCACTCAACGCTCATCTACCCACTCGGTCTAGACGTTGGACCAACCTCTTGGTACCATAAGGGTTTAGGGACTTTCACCGAGGGATATCTATAGTACCCCATATAGAATAAGATTTTCGATATCCAATCCTACCATCCACGATGCGTCTGTGGAGGCTATGGCCCTGATGTCTCTAGGGCGTACAATAACCATGTCACATAAATGCAAAATGCATGATTCACGCTATCCAGTCATGCAACAGATCCTGCGCATATCGTGAGCTCATGTAGGGCAACACCGCCTAACCGGGAGCCCATAAACAACCTGCCCGAAGGCATATGCTATGATCAGTCAATCCTCATATCAAGCATACATATGATGCGTATGATCATGGGTCATGAAACTATACTAAACATGTAAATGAGTGATGAACCATTCTTACAACGCAGATGGGCCTGAACGACCTATACACGATAAGTACAGCCCAGTAATGGGCCCTAAGGAGAGTTGTAATGTGGACATCCAACCAACATTACACTCGCAATGTGGACCTCAAACCAACATTGCTCCCAAGGCACGATCTTTGTAAACGTCAGTACTTAGTCTGTAATGGATTTACACATTGCAATGGACCGTAGGTTGTCCCCATTGGACCTTACATATATATCAAATGGGCCATATCCTATGGGCCTTTTATTCATCAGATGGGCCACATAAATGGGCCACACCAATGGGTCTTATGTGCATTGCAATGGGTCAAACCCGTGGGCCTTGGATTGCAGCAATTGGACCTAGTCACATGAGTCTAATATGTATCAATTGGGCCACACCAATTAGGCCCCACATGTAGATCAAGTGGGCCTCAACCCATAAAACTAACATGAGTCAAATGGGCCTAAACCCCTAGGCCTTAATCAAATAAAATGGGCCTAACTCATGGGTCTCAAATAAGTCCAATGGGCTTAATCCCATGGACCCTTTTTTATAATCAATGGGTTTAGTCCCATGGGCCTTACAATATATCAACTAGGTCCACTTCTATGGGCTTTAAGAATGCAATAATGGGTCCAATTTCATGGGCCTTGAAGAACATAAAATGGGCCTAGTCCCATGGACTTGAAACATAACAAGTGGGCCTAAACCCATAGGCATTAAATATCAAGTGAGCCTAAGCCCATGGGCTTTACATATCAAGTGGGCCCAAGTTCTTAAGCCTTAAATGAATCAAATGGGCTTAGCTCATAAGCGTTTCATAAATCAAATGGGCCTAGCCCATAGGCCTTTACAAATCAAATGGGCCTTTCCCATAGGCCTAAAAATGATCTATACAAGTGGATGGACGGTCTGGATGCATCGCCTGCATCATGGTGGGTGTCCTCCGTCCATTGGGCCGTACGGATGGAACACATATATCACAAAGGGGCCCCACCGTCCGCTGGACGGTGGAGTATAACACATGCATCATGGTGGGAGTCCACCGTCCACGGCTGTGGACGGTGTATTAAAACACATACATTAATGGTGGGATCCACGTGGGGCCCACCCAGTAATATTTACCTTGCATCCAACCCGTTCATAAGGTCACTCGGACTTGGATGAAGGGACAATAAAATTTTCAGCTTGATCCAACAATTCTGTGGGCCCCAAAAGGATTTCAATGGTAGTCATTTAATCCCACTGTTTCAAGTGGTGTGGGCCACCTGAGTTTTGGATCTGCCTCATTTTTGGAGGGGGGCCCACCACTGGGGTGGCCCACCTCATGAGCAGGTCGGATGACAAATAAACATTACTGTGGGGCCCACATGCAGGGCCATGGGCCGCTGCTGGACGTCCGCCCGCCGCGTTGTCAGGGAGGGGGGGCAACGCCCTTGGCAAAATCCGAAAAAAACTGATTTTCTGGGGTTTTTCACGCGCGGGGCCCGCTGCACCAAAATTCGTCCCGGCTATTGCGATCAGTGGCTCGAGGCCGTCCCAATGAGTCCAGAGTTCGAATTTTTTTGATGAAAGGAAATGAAATAAATTAAGAAAATGATGTTTGAATGGTGAGGGTGCGATCTTTGACGCTATGGCCCACCAGGTACTCCGTTCAATCTCATTTTCTGGCTCAACGCCTAAAATGAGATGGTGAAAGGGATGGACGGCTTGGATTAGGACGATACATTAGGGTGGGGCCTAAGCAAGTGGACAACCCAAAAGCCTTTCCTTCTTTCCCTTTTTCGCCTTTCATTTGAAACTTCCAGCGTCCTAGACGCTGGACGATTTATGATTATTATTTTTTTAAAATGGTGGGCCCTGATGAAGTGGGCCACCACTGATGGGTGCCATGGTTCAACGTCTAAGGTGGGCCCCACTTGAATAAAAATAATTACATCAAGGTGGGATCCATTCAAGTGGGCCACAATCCTATAGCATAAAAATAAAATAAAATAAAATAAAATAAAATAAAAGCAATAAAAGAGAGAGAGAAACATGGAGAGTGGGACACGGCTTGTGATGGAGGGACACCGTCATTATGGGCCCTCCCTTTCATGAAATCATACATCAAGTGGGTCATTTTGCACATGTGACCATAGAAACTGAAGATCAACGGTGGGGATCCTTTCCCCACCAATATGGATGGTCTAGATGACCTTTCTAAAGAAAATAAACATCATGATGGGGTCCATGGAGAATGGCCCCATCATGGAATGATCATGATGATCCAAGTGGTCCATCGACCACCTTTTAGGGTCCCAAGTGAGATCTACACCATGGATTGGTGGGCCTCACTTGGTCCACCATAAAAAATAAGAAAAACTAGAATGATCTAGCACGCACCATCCGATCTTCTTGCTCCTAGGAGTTCCTTGGCACCTTAGCTTTAACTTCAATGGTTAAGATGAAGAATGGAGGGTTGAGATGAGAGATTTTGGGATGAAGAGGTGGGCCACTTGGAGCTTAGGAGAGTTGAAAAATTTCCATACATGGGGGCTCTTGTTGCTTGGGATTTTTGAAATGAGAAAGAGAGAAAGAGAGAGAGTGATGCAGAGAGAGATGGATGGATGGATGAATGATGTTTGTGTAAGGAAAGGCTTGACTTTTGAGGGTTTTGTGTGAGAGAGGTATGGGTGGTGTAAGAAAAGCTTGACTTTTGTGGCTTTTTGTGTAAGAGAGGTATGGTTTTGGAAGACTTTTGGGGTTGCTTGGAAAAATGGAATAAAGTGATGTGTACTTGACATGTGATGGATTGATGGGTTGATTGATTGACGGGATTGATGTGATTGATGTGACACATCGTAGAGATTCCCTTGAATTTTGCAACGCGCGAACGTTGGCCCATATCTCTTGACCAGGGTATCGCCTTGGCGCTTGAGTCGCGGCATCGGAATCGCAACAACGGCGCGGTCGTTATGGTATTGGTCTCGGGCTGAGTCGACTCGGGTTGTCGGCACATGAATCAGGGTCGTACGTCGATATCGTTTAAGGGTCGAAGGTTGCCGAAATTCGACTGGTAAGACCGCGGAAGTCTACGGAACAGTATGAACCAAGATACGGGTCTTACAGGTTAGTCGCGTGCCCAACCGAAATTCTTGTCATAATGAAGGTACACAACAATTAGTTGCGCACTACCAACCCGAGTGGATAGTGAATGAATGAATGAATAAGCATACAACTCCTACTCAATAAGTCCACATATCAGTACAATTCCTCTCTAGAAAATCACCAGGGTCTATTACACTCCAAACCAGGTTGCTGCCCCATCGCGCGCAACAAGGTGAGTGGAAGAGACCTCACTATCCGCCTGCCAATATCGGGCCCGGCTCGTCGATAGCGGACCCATTTCTCGAGCTGGTCAGCCTCAGCTTAGCATTGCCCCCTCCTCTCGGGCAAGTAAGGCCGTACCCCCTTCCAACCGACCACGACACAGTGGGAAACGCGGCCTAATGGTATACGTCCCTCATGCGCTCATGCATCCACCGGGTTTAGACGTTGGAGCAACCTCTGAAACCAAGAGTGTTTAGAAACTTTCACCCAGGGATATCTATAGCACTCTATGTAGAACAAATTTTCGGTATCCCATCTGGCCATCCATAAAATGCCTGTGGAGGCTACGGATCTGATGTCACTAGGGCGTACAGTAGTTATGTCACACAAATACGAGATGCATGCGTCACACAGTCCAATCATGCATCAATTCTGTCCATGTCATGATCTCATGTGGGGTAACTCCGCCTATCAGGGAGCCCTATGAACAACCCGCCCTATAGCATATGCAATGGTCAATCACATCTCATAACAAACATGCAGATGATGCGTATGGATATGTATTATGATGTTATACTGTCACATACTCATAATCAGAATCAATATTCGGCCTCGACAATGTGGACATTTAACCGACATTACCCCTAAGGAATGACCCTCATAGGGCCAAACACATAATGGGCCGACGACCTCATACAAATGCCTAATATACAACACAGTGGCCTTGCCCAAGGACTATAGATACATCACAATGGGCCTCAACTACGAGTTGCATATACATCATATAGGTCTAGGCAATCGGCCTTGGCAATCGAAATTAGCCTCAAGAATTGAAATCAGAATCAAAGTAGGCCTCAGTAATCGGAATCGGTCATGACAATCAGAATCATCAATCGATCACGACAATCGAAATTGATCGATAATCAACCTCAATACTCAAAATTGGCAAGCGGTTACGCTAATCGGTCTTGATCGTTAATCGATCAATCGACCATGATAATCAGAATCGACAATCGGACATGACAATCGGAATCGATCGATAATCAATCTCGATAATCGAAATCGACAATCGGTCATGATAAGCGGAATCAATCGGTAATAAGAATCAACAAATCGGCCACATCAATTGGAATCGGCAATTGGTGATCAGAGTCGGTAAATTGGTCACATCAATCGGAATAGGCAATCGGTGATCAGAGTCGACAAATTGGTCACATCTATCGGAATCGGCAATCTATCACGACAATCGGAATCGATCAATAATCATAATCAGCAAATCGTTCACATCAATCGGAATCGACAATAGGTCATGATGATCGAAATCGATCAATAAATCATAATCGACAATTCGAAATCGGTCCATACATTCGGCCTCGACAAATCAGAATCAGTAATTGATCTCGACGCAAGGTGGGGTCCATAGATGGACAACCGATGATGGACCAAGCAATATCAATGGGGACCATTCGTTTAGGTTAACCCACTAGAGAATGATGAAAATGGGCCTAACCAGGCCTAAGGAAAGGTCACAATGTGGACATTTAACCAACACTTCCTATCAATGTGGCCATTTAACCAAAATTGCTCCCAAGCAATGGCCTATATAGAGTCAAACATATAGTGGGCCCGTGGCCTCACATAAAGGCCACATATATATCACATCAGGCCTGGACACATAGGTCATAAATACATCACATCGGCCCCAACACACGGGCCGGGTATACATCATATTGGGCCTTATATACAACTCAATGGGCCATGCCCAAAAGGGCCATAAGTACAAAATAGGTGGGCCCTGCACGTGGGCCTCAATGCATAATAGGTGGGCCCTGCACCTTGGTCTCAAATATATCACATGGGCCTGGAATACGGGTCACATAAACATCACAATGGGCCTTGCACAAGGGCCAAACATACATAAAATGGGCCACATAGCATGGGCCTCATAGGCATCACAATGGGCCGCAGATTTGTGCTGCATACATATCACTATGGGCCTTATCATATGAGCTGCAATTGCATCAAGGTGGGCTTTAACGGATGAGCTACAAATACATCAAGATGGGCCTCATGGATGGGCCACACCAATGGGCCACAAATACATCTGGGTGGGCCCCAAATATACATCACAGGTGGCCTTGCATATGCAATAAGTACATAGCCGGTGTGAGGGTACTCCAATCCACATATGCATCAAGGCAAGTCCCACCATCCAAGGACTGGACGATGAGGTACATACATTACATGGGGTCCACGTACACGACAGATATATCAAGGTGGAACCCACATGGATGGACGGTCGATAAAAACATCTACGTGGGCCCCACCCCCAACACACGTGCAGATTGGTCCCACACGAGCCATGAGCTCTTCAAATGGTAGAACAGTATGAATATACACACATCTCAAGGTGGGCCTCACCTGTCTAACATATGGACAAAGTGAATATATAATAGATACATCAAGTTGGGCCCTGGACGCTGCAGGTGGGCCTGCAGACGAATGGCCTGCACGAAACACATACATCACGGTGTGCCTGGCATGACAGCATCGTCCAAACATCGCCCATGCAAATTGGTATTGTACAAACATTGATCAGCACCATCCAAACACTGTCTAAATATTGCTAGCACTGTTCAAACACTTTGGACGGTGTTGGTATGAAACATACATTGAGGTGGGATCCTCAGCATCATCCAAAGGTAGTCCAGCACTATCCAGACATTCTGGATGGTGTGGATCAAAATATACATCATGGCTGGCCCCACATATGCACCATCTGGACAACAGATGGATGATTTGGATGTAACACATACATCAGGTGTGGCCTATTGGCCCACCATCCAGATGGACGGTAAGAATAAAACATATACATCATGGTGGCTGCCACCGTCCACGTACTGGACGGTGGGACGCAATCCATACATCAGTGGACCCCACGTGGTGGAGGTGGGCCACCTCACTTCTCTCTCCATATACACATATATATATTACTATTACTATTATTATTATTATTATTATTATTATGTCACCATCCAACGTCCAACGTCCAGCAATGGACGGACGGTTGGATGAAACCATTCATCTTGGTGCATCCCACCATTACACGGACGGGATGGGCATGGAACATATACATCCATGGGTGGGCCCCACCCCACACGTGCAACATGTGTGGGTGGGTCCCACTCACCAGGGAAAATGGATGGCTGGATTGGGTATAACACATATATCAACGTCAGACCCTCAAAATTCGCTGACGTTAATTGCAGCTTTAGCTACTGGCCGTCCAATAAATGGACGACCCAGATACATCACACCAATGTTAAGGTGGGTCCACACGAACTGCTGATGTCAGCAATAAAAATAAATGCACGGCGTGGATGCGATTCACATCACAGTGGGCCCTACATGAATGAACGGTCTGGATATGGCACAGCCGCACGGCCAGACCCACAGAACTTGCTGACACCCTCAGAACTGGCCCACCGTCGAAAACGGATGGTGGATTAAATACACAAATCAAGGGTCCCACCCCATACGTGTCACACGTGTGGGTGGTCCCACATCATAAGAAAAATGAATGGACGGTATGTATACAATACATATATCATGACGGCCGCACAACCCTTGTTGCGTCAGGTCAGAAACCTACAGTTGCTGACCGTCCAATAGATGGACAGCCCAGATGCGGCATACATGCATGAGGTGGGCCCACAAGTGTGGGGTCCACCAGCAGTTCTGGATGAAGCAGATATTTGTGATTTTCCATCGTTCAGACCCTCTGGACGGCCTGAAAAAAAAGAAACAGATGGATGGTGATGATAAAAATACATAAAATATGGTGGGTCCATGCGGTGGTCCACCTGAGCCGGGATCGAGATGATATTTGTGATTTCCCTCATCCGGATCAGACAGTGGGAATGGCCCAATGGCTGGATGGTCAGGATCAGCCGTGCATGCATCTAATAGGTGGGCCACATCAAATAAACAAAAGAGAAAAAAAGAGGGAGAGAGAAAACGGTGGAGATGAGAGGGATCCCGCCACTATGGGTCCCTCTTGATACAAGACATACATCTAGACAGGCCCTACATGAGTGAGCCCTCAAATGCATAATAATCAACGGTTAAAAGTTCATAAAAATCACCCACCTTTTCCGCTTCTTCTTGGATCAATGGCAAGCTAAGCTCCCCGGCTTCGACTTGACGGAGGATGATGAAGTTTGGAGGGTTATGATGAGAGATGTGGGGGTAGGAAGATGGGCCACTCCAAGCTCTTTTCATGGAGAGCTTGGACGGTTGGGTTGCTTGGAGAATGAGGAGAGAGAGAGAGAGAGAGAGAGAGAGAGAGAGAGAGAGAGAGAGAGAGAGAGAGAGAGAGAGAGATGGGTGATGGGTGATGGATGTGTACTTGGTTGTAAGAGAGTGTTGACTTTGGGGTTGCTTAAGGATGGGTGAAAGGTGATGTGTACTTGACATGAGATGTAATGTGGTACTTAATTGATGGGATGTGATATGATTGATTTGAAAGAATGTCTTGGGTTTTCAAATGTGCGGCATTACCTCGAACCGAACGCGGGCCTACATCTCCTGGCCTAGGTATCGCCTCGGTGCGCGAGATGCGGCATCGGAACTGCGGCGATGGCACGGTTGCTAGGGTACAAGTCTCGAGTTGAGTTGACTCAGGTTAACGGCATATGAATTAGGGTTGCATGCAGATACCAGTTAAGGGTCGAAGGTTACCAGGATTCGACCAGGAAGACCGCAAAAGTCTACGGAATGATACGGTACACCTCAACTTTTTAGGACCCGAGTATATGACTCGTTTCCCAAAAACTTGATTGTTAACCTTAAAGGATGGTCAAATTCGAGTATACATTTTTTCTTCAACTATTAGAGTAAGTAGATGAGCATACAATGGATAAATAAGCATAAAGGAAAATTTTAAA
This sequence comes from Magnolia kwangsiensis, assembly GCA_037074715.1. Taxonomy (NCBI): domain Eukaryota; kingdom Viridiplantae; phylum Streptophyta; class Magnoliopsida; order Magnoliales; family Magnoliaceae; genus Magnolia; species Magnolia kwangsiensis. Next base: position 124,814,752 of record CM073574.1, on the reverse strand, counting down.
TTTCATTTGGAATATACAAGAGATTGTCCATAATGACTTATACAAACTAATGTTCTCATTCTTATAATATAAAATGAAATAACATTACAAGTGAAACAAAGTAAATTGCAACAAGTTTGAGCTGTGAAATCCTATAACAACCCTTAGAAAATACAATCATGCATCCTTGTCAACCAAAGTTTGCTCCCCACCAACATGAATGTGAATATCATCTGAGCTGCCTGTACTACCTGTACGGTTATATATTTGATAGATGAGTAGCCAACTCAGTGTGAATTTTCTTCAAAGTTACACACCGCCGCATTATGTAAGAAATAATATAAAACATTCAGACAACCAAAACAGAGTAAATGCAGTTTTATTATTGCATGGATGCATGAATGCAATCATTGTCCCACGTAAAATATCCAGACGGACATTGGGGTCGTCACCCATGCAATCATCCACCCGGGTAAAACATCCTGACGGTCTGTGCCCCAGGTAAAACATCCAGACAGACATTGGGTTCGTCACCCATGAATATGACTGGTCATTAGCGCAACCCGCAATATAATCGCATGGGCATGATGATCCAAGTTATCATTATAAATCAAATGACTGGTTATTAGCGCAACATTTAGCGTAATTGCATGGGCATAATGATCCAAGTCATCGTAAATATGACATGTATGCATGATTAGCCAAGTCATTATTAGCCCATTTATAACCAGTCAATTTAATTAAGCCCAAAAGTCACTACGGGGAGCTTATAGCCCAGCGTAGGCCGATAACTCAGGCATAGGTCCCATACCAACATCTCCGGCTCATGAGACTACCACCTTAGGATGTTTAATGAAACTCCATCGACTAGTGGCTAATCATATTATAATATATGAGGGTTACCATCGCATGGTTGCATAGTATAAAACATCGAACCCATATAGAAAAATACTAGAACAAAGCTACATAGGGCGAGTATTAAACCATGTAATAAAAGACTATTCTTAAAAATCATTGGACATAACAACCCTAGATAGTTGGTCCACAACAATGATTTATCTAGATCACTACTCAATAACTACTAGATCGAAGGTCCATTGCAATCACCGTCGATTGAGTTACATCCCAAGTATGGGTGTATATTTATAAGTGAGGGTTTTTCACTAATGTACCAGTTTAAATTCCATAAGCAATACACAAATAATATACAAGCATGAACAAATATATAGGATGAACATTAAGCATATAATATAACAATTCAATTTCCACTAGCTAACACATGTGATTATAAAAGGGAGATATTAAATATAAATTTAAATACAAACTATAGCTTAAGCTAATGGAAAAATGAAAAGGTCAAGGGAAAGAAATCATCACCTTATACTTCGAACCGCCTACCAGTGTTGCTAGAGAATGCTTGTTTCCTTAGGACTAAACCCTACCATCAATTGTAAAATTATACCGTTAGATTCAAGCTTTATATGATGTTCTTGGTCAAGGTCTTAGCCTAAGGTTTGGATTACCTTAGTTTTAGAGTTTTGATGTAAAACTTAGGATCCCAACGTAGAGTTTAGACCACTTAGGTTTAGGATTTCATTCTAGAGTTTAGGTTTAGGCTAGATAATTAGGGTTTAAACCTTAGTTGGTGTATTAGTTACGTTTAATTAAACTTAATAGTTATAAGATAATTATTAGCATTAGTGTTATACTTCATATTAGCTAACATATTAATAATAATCATTATAATAATAATTAATATTGTGATCTACTATCTATAACAATATTTAAGAGTGGCAAAAATAATACACTAGTAATTAGTAATGATATTATTTTATATGTAATTACTAAAATTAGTATAGATAAGTTACTAACAGCTATTCATTCATGATATTAAATTCCTAATGACGATAAGAATGGTAAGTATTAATGATTGTAAAATTCCCATTAATGCTAGCGATGTAATTGTTATTAGCTAACATGGCAACCTTAATCCTTGTGATGATAATAAATATTATGGTATACTATTAATGTTAATCTTTAGGAGCGGTAAGTGAAATACAATTATTTACTAATTGTAATTTCATTTAAAATAACTAGCTAAACATGTGAAGGTATCATTAGAGTCTTAATCAACAAGCCAAACAATGATAATCTAGTTGCTTCAACTGAGTTGACTTCGTAAGGCACCCACTCAAGTTGATCCCAACTTGGTACCTGATGTAGGGAAGGACGTGAGGTCGAGCACCGTCTTCCTCAAGATGATAAATATTCTGAATCCACGGAACTTCTCTGGACTCCTCATAGAGACTTCTCGAATCCACGAGGAAAGAAAGTAGAAAATAAGAATAATTTCTAATAAATTCGAAATTGATTAATGAATCCCTAAAATTGAGTTCAAAACCCTTTAAATAAGGGAACCAAGCAATAAGAAAGAAATCAGACTCAAACTACAACTAAAACTCCTAGAATTCGCAACTTACTATAAATAGTAAACTTACTATTTATAGACGGTCATGATGTCTACTAGTGCGCAAGGTTTTCGGCCAAAAATAGTAAGTGTCCTATTTGGCTTCACCAAACCGTTCTCTTAATTATCCTAAGCACTTTTCATGTTGGACACAACTCCTAAAGCCCAACGAATGAAAAGTTATACTCATACTAAAACTTACTATTTATAGTAAAAACAAAATTAAAACGAGGAAACGACCGTCGATCAGGGGGTTTCTCACAAATTCGAGCTGCACAACCGGCGTAGCAGGGTTGGTTGGCTAAAGTAGCTCGTTCTACCCCAAAATCATATATTTTATGTCGGATAACTCATTCCGGATTGTGAGATACGCCCGATCTAAGGTCCGATGGTCCGGATCACTTCTGTCGCCGACCGTGCCTTTTCTGATCCATCTTGGCTATGAAATTGTCCGCGACCCGCTCTACATCAATCTCCTCCACTTGAAAAGAACTCGCTCTCGAGTTCTCCTCTTGCGCTGGTTCATGATACTCGGTCAGGTTCGCAACGTTGAAAGTCCGTGAGATCGCCATGTCATCTGGAAGATCAACAACATAAGTATTGTCATTGATCTTTCGGATGATCGGTACCGGTCCAATCTTCTTATTCTTCAGCTTGTTGTATGTCCCGGTCGAAAATCTTTCTTTTCGCAAATGGACCATTACCTGGTCGCCCACCTCGAACACCTTCTGTCGACGATGCTTGTCCGCTTGTTCCTTGTACTTTTTGTTCGAGGCATGTAGCTTAGTCTGCACCTTCGCATGAATACCCATGATCCTGTCTGCCATATATTCTGCTGCAATACTCATGCCTGGGAGCTTGGGCAGAGGGACCAAGTCTAGTGTGTGGCGAGGTACTCGTCCGTAAATAACCTGAAATGGGGATGTTCCTGTCGAGCGGTTCACCATGTTGTTGAATGCAAACTTCGCTTGAGACAAAGCCAAATCTCACTGCTTCGGTTTCTCTCCTGAAATACATCGAAGGAGGTTTCCCAAATTGTGATTCACAACCTCAGTTTGACCGTCAGTTTGTGGGTGGTAGGTGCTGCTGAACTGAAGTCGTGTATCGAATCGAGTCCACAAAGTTTGCCAAAAGTGGCTTATGAACTTTGTGTCACGGTCAGAAGTAATAGTCTTGGAAACCCCGTGTAGCCGCACAATTTCTCTGAAGAATAGATTCACCACGTGTGTTGCATCGAGAGTTTTCTTACATGGAATAAAGTGCGCCATCTTGGAGAAACGATTTACTACCACGAACATCGAATCCATGCCACGTTGTGTTCGTGGGAGACCAAGCACGAAGTGCATAGATAAATTCTCCCAAGGGCCATCAGGCACGGGCAACGGGGTATAGAGGCCAGTATTATGAGATTGTCCCTTGGAGGTTTGACAAATGTAACAACATTGGACTGCCCTTCCCACATCACGTACTAACTGCGGCCAGTAATACCGTTCTTCCACAAGAGTTCGCGTCTTGTCTCGCCCAAGGTGTCCACTGATGCCACCTCCATGTAGCTCTTGGATTATCTGCTCCCTTAGCGAACTGTTCGGGATGCACAATCGATTTTCCTTGAAAAGGAACCCGTCTTGCATATGTAAGTCGTCGGAGTGACCTTCTTGGCATATAACCCATGCGTCCCTGAAGTCATCGTCATCGGCATATATGTCTTTGAGGCACTCGAACCCGACGACTTCGTTGCTCATAGTTACTAACAAATTTGCACGGTGACTCAACGCATCGGCTACCTTGTTCTGTTGTCCTGACTTATGTTTTAGCACAAACGTGAATTCCTGTAAAAACGAGATCCATTTAGCATACATACGGTTAATGTTAGCTTGACTATTAATAAATTTGAGAGCTTGATGGTCCGTGTATAGTATGAATTCCCTTTGAATCAAATAATGTCGCCAATGTCGCAGTGCCTGGACCGCCGCGTATAACTCGATCTCGTATGTAGACCACTTCCTGCGTGCATCGCTAAGTTTCTCACTGTAGAAGGCTACCGGCCTACTTTCTTGAGACAAAACTCCCCCAATTCCTACATATGAGGCATCACATTCAACTTCAAATAATTTGTCGAAGTTGAAAAGTACAAGAACCGGAGTCGTAGATAATCTGCGCTTGATTTCGGCAAAGCTCTTGTTGGCTTCATCAGTCCACTGAAACTTCCCTTTCTTCATGCAATCTGTGATTGGTGACACAATAGTACTGAAATTTCTCACGAGCCGACGATAGAATGTCGCCAGTCCATGAAAACTTCACACTTCGTGAATATTTGTGGGAACTGGCCATTCTTTGATTGCCTTCACCTTTTCCTCATCCACTCGAATGCCCGTGGACGTTACGACAAAATCTAGAAACAATAGGCTATTAGTCATGAAGTTGTACTTCTTTAAATTGAGATACAGTTTATTTTCAGTAAGCACCTGAAGGACCTTCTTGAGGTGTTCCATGTGGGTAGTTTCATCTTGACTGTATATCAAAATATCATCGAAATAAACCACAATGAATTGTTCAATGAAAGGTTTCAGAACTTGGTTCATCAATCTCATGAACGTGCTAGGCGCATTCGAAAGACCGAAGGGTATGACCATCCATTCATACAATCCTTCCTTTGTCTTAAAGGCCGTTTTCCACTCATCACCCAGTCGTATTCGAATCTGATGATAGCCACTCCTTAGATCCAATTTAGAAAATATTTTGGCACCCTCTAACATGTCTAGCATATCGTCCAACCGGGGTATAGGAAACCTGTACTTTATGGTGATTTTGTTGATGGCTCGGCTGTCGACACACATGCATCAACTCCCATCTTTCTTTGGAGTTGACAGAGCTGGTACAGCACATGGACTCATGTTTTCTCGAATAAGACCCTTACGGATCAACTCTTTCACTTGTCCTTGAAGAATCTCGGACTCATTCGGACTCATTCGATAATGAGGCCGATTGGGTAGACTGGACCCGGGGATAAAGTCGATATAGTGTTGGATATCCCGCATGGGAGGCAACCCATCGGGAAGGTCATCGGGCCAGATTTCTTTGAATTCATGTAGCAAGGGCTTTAGTTTTTCATGGATGATGGTAGGCTCGAGTTCTTCCCCTTTTACAATTAATGCATAAGCCTGTCCTGTTTCTTTAGATTCTTCCACGAAGTCCCGTATGGTTAAGAGAAAATGACCCTCCACTTTAGAAGTTTCAGGTGGTCCCTCTGAATCCATAGGGGCCAATATGGTCTTCCGGCCATCCTTGACGAAGATATATATGTTATCTCGCCCTTTATGAGTGGCATCATGGTCAGATTGCCAGGGTCGACCGAGTAGTATGTGACATGCTTCCATGTCAACCATATCGCATACTACTTCATCCTTATAATGTTTACCAATTGAAAAGGATATGGTGCACCGTTCAGTTACCTTTGTTTCACTGACCTTCTTGATCCAACCGATTGTATATGGAGAGGGATGACGCTCTGTTTTCAATTGCAATTTCTCCACCATGACCATGGAGATGATATTTTCGCTGCTGCCACTATCAATAATCACATCACAAACCTTTCGATTCACCATACACCTAGTGCGGAAGATGTTATGCCTTTGTGGATGCACTTCTTTTCTTGGCGCATATAATAACCGCCTCACGACGAGTGACTCGCCGCGATCTTGCTGAACCCAACTTGATTCATCTATCTCGTCCTCGGTGGTATGCTCCTGCTCTTCATCATCTGGATCTTCATCGGCGTTATCAGCACTACCATCATTGAGGGTGAGGTTCGCCACCTTTCGCTAGGGACAAGTATTTGATAGGTGGCCCGGTTGGCCACAACGATAGCAGTTGTTAGGCCGAGGTCGAGCATAAGGGTTTGGAATTCTACTTGGACCAGCAGCAGTCGATACGTCCCTTGGGGGTGTAGCTTGTCCGCTTCCCTGATCTCGGCTCTCAGACGTAGGAGGTTGAGTGCGTGCTCCTACGGGTTCCTTTCCCTTAGACTGTGTAGCTCCATGGGGTGGACCCGCCGTAGTGACCCTTGCGGTAGAATAGGGCCGTGTGGTAGAACGTTTAAGTTGTGCTTTTGTCCGAGTAGCCAACTTGATCGCATCATTCATCGTCCAGACGGGCTGTATCTGGACCCGATCCTGGATCGTCATACGCAGTCCACCGTTGAATCGGGCGACTTGCTGCGATTCAGTCTCGACTAAATCGTTATGCGCCGCTAGGCGGTAAAATTCTTCTGCGTATTCTCTCACCGACCGACTACCCCATCGACAATTTTGGTATTGTTGAAATAATACCTGATCGTAATCGCTAGGGAGGAATCGGGCAGGTAATAGCTGCTTCATCGGCTACCATGTGCGGATTGGTGCTTTCATCTGTCTAGTTCGTGCGAGTTGCAGTTGTTCCCACCAAGCTGAAGCTCTTCCTTTCAACTTGTAGGCCACAAGCTTGACCTTCTTTGCTTCAGGGATATCCATATAGTCGAAAAATCGCTCAACTTCAGAAAGCCAATCGAGAAAATCCTCAATGTGTAGTTGGCCATTGAAGTTAGAAATATCAACCCGCATCTTAAATTCTCGATCTGTCCGATCTACTCGATCGTCGCCTCGTCTGGGGTGTTGAAAGATTATGTCAGCGATTTCCTCCTCACTGGATCCCCCTTCCTCAGGAATGACCCGTGGATGCATTGCTGGTACTATCCTGCAATTAGGGCGATTGCGAGTTTTAACAATCGGCGGTGGAAGATTAGCACCAGGAACACGGAGTTGCCCTAGGGTTTCCGCCAAGAGATTCGCTATGCGGTCCATAGAAGCCTGCAGCCCTTGCATGGCTTGTCGATTCTCTTGCATGGTTGCTTCGAAAACTGCCGCCGTTAAAGGTAAATTCCCTGGAGCACCGCCCATGGGATTGTTGCCCGACCCGTCGTTAGAAGCCATCGATCCGAGGAGAAACCTCGCTCTAATACCAAATTGACGCAGGGAAGGACGTGAGGTCGAGCACCGTCTTCCTCAAGATGATAAATATTCTGAATTCACGGAACTTCTCTGGACTCCTCACAGAGACTTCTCGAATCCACGAGAAAAGAAAGTAGAAAATAAGAATAATTTCTAATAAATTCGAAATTGATTAATGAGTCCCTAAAATCGAGTTCACAACCCTTTAAATAAGGGAACCAAGCAATAAGAAAGAAATCAGACTCAAACTACAACTAAAACTCCTAGAATTCGCAACTTACTATAAATAGTAAACTTATTATTTATAGACGGTCATGATGTCTACTAGTGCGCAAGGTTTTCGGCCAAAAATAGTAAGTGTCCTATTTGGCTTCACCAAACCGTTCTCCTAATTATCCTAAGCACTTTTCATGTTGGACACAACTCCTAAAGCCCAACGGATGAAAAGTTATACTCATACTAAAACTTACTATTTATAGTAAAAACAAAATTAAAACGAGGAAACGATCGTCGATCAGGGGGTTTCTCGCAAATTCGGGCTGTGCAACCCAGCATAGCAGGGTTGGTTGGCTAAAGTAGCTCGTTCTAACCCAAAATCATATATTTTACGTCGGATAACTCATTCCGGATTGTGAGATACGCCCGATCTAAGGTCCGATGGTCCGGATCACTTCTGTCGCCGACCGTGCCTTTTCTGATCCATCTTGGCCATGAAATTGTCCGCGACCCGCTCTACATCAGTACCATTCACCTAACCGAGTGGAACTCCACCCCTGGTTGTGACCCAAACCCAACCTAAACTGAGTTGCTCCCAACTAGTGTGGCACCAGTTTGATGACTCAGTGAGTCAAAGAACCCGTCTCTTTGGTTCTCGATTGCACTCCAAAGGACAGGGTCGTTCCAAGTAGGATGTCATTGGAGGAGTCAACCCACAACCTGAAATACCATTTAAGCAGCCCGGTTGCTTCCATACAAGTTGCTGAACTCAGCGGCTATACCACCGAGTTAACTCAATCCAGTTTTAGAAATCAATTAAGCATTAAGGTGTTATGAGTTCGAACATAACCAAGATGCCTTCTGAGCAACTGGACTGAGTCCAACTCGTCCACTCGGGGGCTGTCGGTGGAGGGAGACACGGACAGTGGCTCGACTGGCTCAAAACTTGGCCTGACTCGAGTCCATGACTCAGCAGCGAGTCAGGCTCAGCCCGGTTCGAGTTGGTGCAACTACGCACCCACTCCTTCTTCTTCTCTTCTTCCTTTCCTTCTATTCTCCTTCTTTCTTCATTCTTTCCTTCTGCTGGAGGTTCAGCAATAACAACCGCATGCCCAGGAACGATCTGACTCGTTCGGATTGACTCGGCAGCGAGCCATGGTGTACTGTGGCACCAGCTCGATCCCACCCCCTCGTCCTCGCTTTTTTCCTTTCTCTTTTCTTTTTCTCTTCTTCTTTTCCCCTCCCCGTCTGCTACTGGAAATGCCAAGCAATGTAGGCGTCAAATCGGGACAGACCCGGTGCACTTGGCCGAGGAAGACGATGGAGGAGAAGGTCGGCTCTAATGGCGGATCTCCACACAGCAAGCTTCTCTCCATTTCGCTTCTACTAGACACTTCGTATTGGTCCATAGGAGCTTGTGGAGGCTGGAGAACGAAGCTCCATCAGCGTTTTCCCAATGGGTTCGAGCTTGGAAGCTCTCGACTTGTTTTTTCTCGGATGACTGCAAAAATGGAGAGAGAGACCCGATGCCGACTGATGTTCTGATTTAAATGAATCCCTAAGTTCACTCGGAGATGTCGGATGGGATTGGAAGGCCAGGATTGAATCCTATCGTTTGGTTTTTCTCAAAACCGTGGGAAGGATAGGCATCGGTTTTGCATAGAAAGCCCTAACACGCGAGCAATGGACGGACGGTTGGGATCTGTCTCAGTGAAGGGCTGGGATTGAAGGTTTCCCTCTCACGCGGATCGCTTTGCTGTCATACGAATGAGGAAATGGAAGTCTTCCGTTTTTTGGAAAAGGAGTGGTTTTGCTCAGTCAGCTCGCATTAGTGATTGTGCACCTGCATGTGCGATTCCTCGGGTGAAACTTTGGGGTTTTTGATGATTTCGAAGCCTCCACCAAATAGACGGTTCTGATCATCCTTCTTCAAGATCATGGTGGCCCACGGACGTCGCAAACGGACGTCGTCCGTTTAAATCTGATTTGGGGCGGGGGCTCTGAAAGGAGAGGAATGGGTTTCCTCATTTGGTTATGGGGTCAAACCCGACTTTTACTCAAGGTGAGTCCAATGCACCACTGGAACACGTGGACTGCTCACGCGTTTCCTTTAAATGGGGTCCACCAAGATGTGTGATCAAATCCACACCATCCATTAGGTCCTAGGGTCTAATTAATACATTTAACCCAGGATGGGGCAGGTCCAAGGTCCAAGTGGGCCATAGTCTTAACTTTCAAGTCCTAATGGCGGTTTCCGTCAAGCTAATGGTCGAATGATTCCGAGATTGAGCGTCAACGGTTAACATGGTCCAGAGGACCACTTAGGCCAGGAACCACTGGTTAGATTATGGAGGCATGCCCTGTCATATTATAATAACACTAAATATTATGTTACACTAATATTATTTATTATTTTCATTATTATTATCATCATCATCATCATCATCATCTTTATTATTATCTCTCTTAGTTGTTTACATGGGCCCCATCTTAATCAGCACCATCTATCACTCACTCAGCCCCTATAGGGCTTTGATCAGAAAGATTAAATCATTTAAATTGTAAGTGGCCATACTTAGTAATCTCATGCCCAACTAATGATTCCCACCAACCTAATGGTTGGATTGGCTACCTGACTGAACTCATCAGTCAAATTCACCAGCATACAATGAAATCTAATGGTGGGCTGGCCTGATGCAGTTAGGTAGCCTTGTTGTGTGGTGGATCTTGTGACCCTGGTCCCTAATTCATTTTTTTTTGTGATTTAGTTGTACTAATTAGGTATGTCCGGTCATATCATCATGATCCAGATTATGATGGTAGGATTATTTATCTATTTATTCATTTAAGCACAAGGTCAAGTTTAATCATGTTGAGGTGGTTAAATGGACAGATTGATCTCAATCTTACGATGGTGTAAATCATAGTTCCAAGATCAGATGGTTAAGATGGATGGATTTAGGGTGACCATTCAAGTACGCTAGGTTTTTGTTCATACTATGTTAAGTTATTCAGTAATACCTGAGTACCGAGAGTACGAATTGTTACAACTACCCATTCAGTCCATTGGTTCTTTGATTTTCTCTCCTTTTGCCCATCTCCAGTTCATCCTTCGTGATGTGTTTCATGTTCTTAAAGTCTCATTCTATTTAATTTCTATTGGTCAACTTACATCTAATAATTCCTTAGTCATATTTCTTCCAAACTGTTGTTTTGTGTAGGATCTGACAATGGGGAAGGTACTTGGGAGGGGTAGGCGGCATGATCGTATACAGGTGCTGGACTTTGACCCATCTATCACTCTGGTTCATTGTTTCTTTTCTCCATATTCCTCAGATATTTGTTAAAAAAATAAAATGTTGAAACTCTGGCACTTTCGCCTAGGTCATCCACATTCCGATTGGTTGATTTAGTTATTTTCTTCTGGCATGTTAGGGAATATATATATATATATATATATATATATATATATATATATATATATATATATATAAAATAAAAGTAATTTAGATTATTCTTGTTCTTCTTGTTATCTTTCAAAAAGTAAGTGTATTCCCCTTCCTCTAAGTACTATAAAATCATCATCTATGTTTGAGTTAGTGCATATGGATGTCTGGGGTCCTTTGCCAATTATGTTACTCTCTAGATTACGATACTATGTTATATTTATTGATGATTTCACACGTTACACCTAGATTTATTTTTTGCACTCTACGACAGATTTTTTGAAAAATTCAAGATATTTCACTCTATGGTGGACACTCAGTTTCGGGTAAAAATACAAACTCTCTACTCTGATTAAAGGGGAGAGTATCTGTCACGCCCCAAACCCAGAAATAGGATTCACAGGAATCCCGATTGTCGAATCCAGTGCCGACAGCCTCCGTAGTACCCCATTCTCAGCTCCTAGCATTCATATGCCAGATTTTCGATCATGGGATCCTACAAGGAGGATTTTTTTTTTGTACATTTAACTAGTAATAAGCATAACCACAAGTTTACCCAAATCATAAAGCCAACATCATCATCACATATCCACTAATATAATCATTTGAATACAATGCTGAAAGGGAAATATATGTGTCAAAATTAAAGTTCCAGAAAATAGCTGCACGCTCCAAGCTCAATGCTGCTGCAACCTAATATCACCTGCACGCATCTATCTTGCATAAGCTTATAAAAAGCTTAGAGGGTGGTGTAAGTGTGTGCATGAGATAAGTGACAAGTATTCAATACAATATCATAATCATACAATACCGGAAAGCTATTAATCCATAAACCATACAATGACTGAATAAGCAGAAACACTAATAAGAATATGAATTATCAGCGTAAACAGAAATACTGACAAGATTATAATCATGCGATAACAGAATAAGCGGAAGTATGAACAAGTCCATAAGTTAATCAATATCAGAATACGCAATATAGGACATCTATGCAAATAATGAGTCATAGATAATCAAATGTCGAATGACAAGGATATAATATAATACACAATTCGAAAGAGCTAACAAATATCATCACTCTCATCTAAGTCACAGGAATACAGAAACATAACAACCCACAATGCCACACACCGAAGATGTAATGGAATATGCAGTTATGGTGCTAATGGAATGACCATGCTGGAGTGTGATGTCGGGATGATAGTACGTAGTATCGCAGGCTACAGGGTCCACCACAAGGAGCCTCTATCCAAACCAGTCCCATACCCAAAATTTGGATAGTCTGACTCAACGTAGTAAACTCCTGATCTCAGGTTAGTCGCGCGCCCAACCGAAATCCTTTCCATAACGAAGATACACAACAATTAGTTGCGCACCACCAGCCCGAGTGGATAGTGAATGGATGAGTATGCAACTCCTACTCAGTAGCCTGTCAGCACAGTAGCCTGCCAACCGCTGGTAGCTCGCCCAGTGTGGTAGCTCGCCCAGGCCTCAGCCCCACCCACATCACACCCGCCCACATCAGCGTCTGCCCATGTGTGCCTGTCCACATGCATAACAGTGACGGGGTGTCATAATATCATGTCAGTCCTCATATCAATACGGTTCCTCTCTGAAAAAATCACCGGGGTCTATTACACTTAACACCACCTGCCGCTCCAATCAAGCGCACAACTGGGTAAGTGAAAAAGACCTCACTATCCGCCTGTCAGTAGTCTGCCAATACCTACCCGGCTCGCCGATAGTGGACCCATTCCTCGAGCTGGTCAAACTCAGCTTAGCCATGCATATTCCCTCGGGCGGGTAAGGCCGCACCCCCTTCCAACCGACCACGACACAGTGGAGAGTGCAGCCATCTGGTAATCGACACTCAACGCTCATATACCCACTCGGTCTAGACGTTGGAGCATCCTCTGGAATCAAGAAGGTGTTTAGAAATTTTCACCCAGGGCCATCTATGGTGGACCGATGCTCGAACAGATTTCAAGTGTCCCATCTGGCCATCCATGATATGCCTGTGGAGGCTACGACCCTGATGTCACTAGGGCATACAGTAATTACAACACAATGCAAGATGCATGAGTCATACAATCCAATCATGCATCAATCCTGCGCATGTCATGGGATCATGTGAGATAATCTCCACATATCAGGGAGTCTCACGTCATCCTGCCCAATGACATATGCAATGGTCAATCACATCTCATAACAAACATGTAGATGATGTGAATGGACATGTATCATGATGTTATGATGTCACATACTCATAAACGGTATCAATAACCGGCGTCAACAATGTGAACTTTTAACCAACATTGCCCCCAAGGAATGACCCACATAGAATCAAATATATAATGGGCACATGGCCTCACACAAGGGCCAAATATACGAAACAGGTGGGCCCTGGTCATGGGCCTAACACATATCACAATGGGCCTTGCCCATAGGCCTCAAATACATCTGGATGGGTCGCACCTATGGGCCTTAGATATATCACAATGGGCCTCAAATATACTTCGCAGGTGAGTCACATACCTGAGTCTAATATACATCAGTATGGGCTACATCACATAGGCCTAATATACATCACTATGGCCACAACTCATGGGCTTTAAATACACAATAGGTGGGCCCTACACATGGGCCTCAAATATATATCACGGGTGAGCCTCAATGGACGGGTCACCAATACAATAGGATGAGCCTAATGACATGGACCCCATAAATATATCGAATAGGCTGCACCAATTGGGTCTTACATACATTGCAATGGGCCATGACTCATGGGCCTTGCATACATCATAATGGGCCTTGTAACATGGGCCTCATATATATTTAAGGTGGGCCTCAACAACGGGCCTCATACACATCAAGGTGGGCCTCAACAACGGGCCTCATACACATCAAGGTGGGCCTCAGCAACGGGCCTTATACACATCAAGGTGGGCCTCAACAACGGGCCTCATACACATCAAGATGGGCCTCAACAACGGGCCTCATACACATCAAGGTGGGCCTCAACAACGGGCCTCATACACATCAAGGTGGGCCTCAGCAACCGGCCTCATACACATCAAGGTGAGCCTCAACAACGGGCCTCATACACATCAAGGTGGGCCTCAACAACGGGCCTTATACACATCAAGGTGGGCCTTAACAACCGGTCTCATGCACATCAAGGTGGGCCTCAACAACGGGCCTCATACACATCAAGGTGAGCCTTAACAATGGGCCTCATACACATCAAGGTGGGCCTCAACAACGGGCCTCATACACATCAAGGTGGGCCTTAACAACGGGCCTCATATATGGCCTTAGCAACAGGCCACAAATATATCAAGATGAGCCTAATCAATCATATGGGCTAAATCAATCAAATGGCCGATACGAGCAGGCCGATCAAATGGACCGATACAAATGGGCTGTGCGTCATGGAGTTATACTAAGCATGTTATAAAGTAATTCCCTATCTTTACAATGCAGCTGGCCTAGACGGCTTGCATACAATAAGTACGAGCCTACTAATAGGCCCTAAGGAGAGTCGCAATGCAGACATTTAACCAACATTATACTTACAATGTGGACGTCAAACCAACATTACTCCCAAGGTGTAGCCCGTAGTGAATAACATTACGTAAACCAGGTTGGGATCACATATTGCAATGGACCTTAGGTACACCCTATTACACCTTAAATACATCAAATGGGCCATGTCATATAGGCCTTTTACTCATCAAATGGGCCACATCAATGAGCTGCACCAATGGGCCTTATGTGTATTGCAATGGGTCATAACCCGTGGGCCTTAGATTGCATCAAATGGTTCTCGACCCATGGGCCTTATACATATCAAATGGGTCTAATCCCATGGGCTTTAAAATACATCAAATGGGTCTAATCCCATGGACCTTGGAACATATCAAATGGGTCCACTCTATGGGCCTTAAATTACATCAAATGGGCCTAATCCATGGGCCTTAGAACACATCAAATGGGTTCACTCTATGGGCCTTAAATAGTTCAACAACTAGCTACATTCATGGACCCAATTAAATTCAACTGTGGTGGACTTCAAAAGTGCATTCATTAAGCCCAACATTTAAGGCACTAAAGGTATAAATCATTTTCTCTAAGATCTTTATAATATAGTGGGCCCCACTCCTCAAAATTTCAGCCTAAGGCCAGCATAATTATAACATGTTGCTGTCCTAAATTTGGGCAATCCATTAGAGTGGGTCTAAGGCCTCTAAAAGTCTAAAAATTGAAGGCCAAGGTCCCTCATTATGCATACAATGAGAGGAAACCCAAAAAGGTGGCCCACCATCAGAAGAAATATTTTTGAATTATGGTTTTTTATCAAGGCATATTGCTGGACTGCACAATAGAAAAAATTTGGGAGTCCAACCATCTTGGGTCATTCTTTTGGATACCCAAACGGGGTCAGTTGAGGCTGAAATTTCACATAGTGATACTTCCATAGGTGGGCCATACCTCCAAAAAATTTCATAACTTTTAGATATCTTTAAGTATTTTAATTAATTTAAACAAAACAAATTGTCCAGAAAAATCGGACAGACCTGGACGTCCCAACGTGGTGGGTCAGTCTGGCCCTCACTATGGTGTGTACAGGGGTCCATTGGCCCTGAAATTTGGTAGGTGAGTTTTAACATAACTGGACCACACTCTTAAAATTTTTTAAAATTTTTGGACATCTGTAAATATTTTAATTCATTTACATAAATCAATCTGTCCTGAAAATCGGACTGATCTGGACACCATATTATAATGGGCCGGTCCCGCCATCACCATGGTGTGTACAGGCGTCCATTGGCCCCAAAATTTTATAGGTGGGTCCTACCATAAGTAGGCCACCCCCCTGAAAATTTTTATAATTTTTAAACACTCATAGGTGTTTTAATAAATTTCAAAAGTCCAACTGTCCATGGTGGAATGTTGCTGAAACAGTGCAGAAAATCCAGACTGTCCACCTCACTTGGACCACACCTTTGGGACCCCAATGAAGGTCAGTTGGAGCTGAAATTTGAGAGAAATCAAGAAGAGATCCCCACCTTTCAGAAAAGTATATTTAATAGGTATGAATAGTCCCCCAAACAGTCCAAAATTTGGTCCAAAAATAACCAGAAACTGTCCTGAAAATTCTGGACAGCAATATGTACTTAGATAAAATTTATTATATAAGTTAAATAAAAAGGAAAATACATTAATGGGCCACACACATCACGAAATAAAATGAGAAAAAAGAGAGATAGAAGGACAATCCGGCTATAGGGAAAGGGGCTCCGCCACTATTGAGCCCTCCCAAGATCAATCACACCCGCACATCATACCTAAATTTACATTTACAATATGGATCTTACACATGCATGGCTTATAATTAAAATGCATGGTGAGGATGCCATCCCCACCATGGTTATAAGGTCTAGATGACCCAAACATAATATGATATGAAATAAAATTACCATGATGGGGCCCATAGAAAAAGGCCCCATGCATGGATCATGCATGCATAAGGTAGGCCATTAGGCCACAACCATGGGATTGTGTGGGATCTCCACCATTGATTGGTGGGTCGTACATTTTTCTTATGAAAGAAAGAAAACATGTAGGCTATAGAAATCAATTTTTTTTATATCTAGAGGAGCACCTACTGTTCGATCTTCTTACTCCTATAAGTTCCTTAGCACCTTAGCTTTGATTCCAATGGAGGAGATGGGGAATGGATGGTTAGGATGGGAGATCATGGGATAGGAAAGTGGGCCACACTTGAAGTTTTAAAAGAGAGGGAGAGGCTTGGAGAATTCTCATATATATGAGATTTCTCTCCATAGATTTTTTTGAGTTTGAAAATGAGAAAGAGAGAGAGAGATGGGTGATGGATGTGGTGAGTGATGGGTGTAAGAAAATCTTGACTTTTGTGGCCATTTGTGTAAGAAAAGCATGGGTGGTGTAAGAACTTTTTGACTTTGAGGGCTTTTAGTGTAAGAGAGGTATGCGCTTGTAAGAGATTCTTGACTTTTGTAGTTGCTTGGGAATGAGTGAAAGGTGATGTGTACTTGACATGTACTTGACATGTGATGGATTGATGGGATTGATGTAACACCTCGTAGAGATTCTCTTGGGTTTCGCAACGCGCGACATTTTCTTCGCACCGAACATTGGCCCACATCTCTTGACCAGGGTATCGCTTCGGCGCGCAAGTCGAGGCATCAGAACCGCGGCGACGGCGCGGTCGCTATGGTAAATGTCTTTAATTGAGTCGATACGGGTTGACGGTATACGAATCAGGGTCGTACGCAAATATTGGTTAAGGGTCGAAGGTTGCCGAAATTTGACCAGTAAGACCGCAGAAGTCTATGGAACGGTACGGTTTAAGATTCGGGGCTTACAGTATCTCTCCATAGATTTTCATACATATCTTCAGGGTCATGGGATTATTCATTAGACTATTTGTTTTGATACTCCAGAACAAAATGGGGTGGCCGAACGAAAAAATCATCACATTGTTAAAATTGCCAACACCATTATGACAGCTATGAGTGTTCCTCATTCTTTTTAGGAAGAAGCTATGTTGCACTCAGTCTACTTGATTAACCAGATGACAACCAAAGTTTTGAATAGTAAATCTCCTTACTTTGTTCTCACCGGTTTACTTCCTACATACACCACATTTTGTATTTTTGGTTGTGTATGTTACGTTTACTTGACATCACGTGAATGTAACAAACTCTCTCCAAAATCAGTCGAATATATGTATTTGGGATTTAGAGAAACTTATAAGGGTTTTTGATGTTATGATCTGATTTTTTATCGCGTTCGGGTGTCACGACATGTTGTTTTTCTTGAGCATATTGCCTTTCATTCATCTATTCCTCATCTGCGCTCACCAAACTCTTCTGGTCTTACTGCTTTTCCTGATATCCCTTTTGCCTTGAGTACACTCCCTCGTCCGTTGCAGGTTTACTCACGATGACCACGTATAGATCCACCACCTATTACTCTCTCTACTGTACTTGTTACCGATCCAGAACCCACCTTGTTACGTCATTCTGCTCGTGTACATTGACAACCTGATTACTTGATATACTATATGTCTGCCATGAATGCTACTCTGGATACTGTATCTATCCCTACTTTATAACCTCAGGCAGCCACTCGTGATTGTTGGAAGAAGGTTATGACAGAAGAACTTGAAGTATTAGATGATAACCATATGTGAGACATTGTCACTCGACCCACTAACCGACAATTTATTGGTAGTAAATGGATTTATTCTATAAAGCTCAAGTCTAACGGATCATTGGATTGATACAAGGCTTAGCTTGTCATTCAGGGATACAAATAAGAACACGAAATTGATTATAATGAGACACTCACTCCTGCGGCCAAGATAAAAACTGTTCGTACTCTTCTAGTAATATCATCCGTTTGTTCTTGGCCATTCACTCAGATGGATGTGAAAAATATTTTTCTTCATGGAGACCTCCAAAAAATAATATATTTGAAACCTCCTCCTGCCTCTTTAATCCCTACCAATAAGGTATGTCGCCTTAAGAAAGCTCTGTACGGCCTCAAACAGGCACCACGGGCATGGTTCCAATGCTTTCACGATGTTGTTAAGGGTGCCGGGTTTACTTAAAGTGGTCATGACTCATTCTTATTTTTGCGCACCACTAATCGTGGAATTGTTATTGTTCTCATATATATTAACGACCTACGTCTAACTAGTAGCGATGCTACTGGCATCTCGGCATTAAAGGAAGTTTTTCTATCATCCTTCAAGATGAATGACCTCGGCCATCTGGCTTATTTTCTTGGGCTTGAATTTTCACGTTCTAAACGTAGGATCCTGGTCAGCCAGCGTAAATATACCATGGATCTTCTAACCTTGGCCTCATTAACTGATCAGAATATAGCTTAGACTCCCTTAGAACTTAACGTTCAATATGGCCGTGACGATGATGATCTCCTTATGTAACCCACATTATACTGCCGCTTGGTTGAGAGTCTGGTTTACTTAATAATGACTTGCCCTGATATTGCCTACGTTGTCCAAGTAGTTAGCCAGCTTGTATTTGCTCCTTGGACTGCTCATATGATTGGCGTGTTGCGCATCCTAAAGTACCTACATGAAACTATGGATTGATTACTGTTCTTCTCCTCCACATCAACTCTAGACCTTTGTGCTTATTCGGATGCTGACTGGGCCGGTTACGCTCTCTAACCAATATCTACCACTGGCTACTGTGTTTTTCTCAATACCTCTCTCATCTCTTAGAAGTGTAAGAAGCGGGCCATTGTTTCCAAATTAAGCACGGAAGCAGAGTATCAAGCGATGTCAGCTGCTTATAGTGAGATTGTCTGATTACATGAACTTCTTTCTGACTTGGGCGTTCATCTACAGAAGCCTACTCTACTCCATGTAGATAATCTTAGTGTCATTTAGATTACCTCTAACCATATTTTTTATGAACGGACAAAGCATATTGAGGTTGACTATCACTTCATCGGAGAGTAGTTTTAGTCTGGGTTCATTTCTCTTCCACATGTCGCATCCCATGATCAGATTGCAGACATTCTCACGAAGTCCCTCACTTCTGCACATCACTCATTTCTAGTTGGCAAACTATTACTTGTCGATGACTAGCATTAGTTTGAGGGGGGATGTTAGACAGGCCACATGCCTTGTTAGCTAATTTTCATATATAAATTCTGTTTTTATCATTTACCTTATATAGATGATTGTAGATCTTTTGTATATTCAACCCTTTATGGTTGTCTCAAATACAATGAAACCAAAGGAGGATTGCCTTCTCTTTGTTTACAGAAATTATGCCTTTACCAAGAATCAAAGAGAAGTAACTATTAGCAAGAGAAGACGATAAAAAAGTACTAGAGGTGTTAATAGCGGAAATGACAAACAGGGAATGGGTGTAAGATGAGTCCAAAAAGAACATTATCTCCTCTGCATGATATGAACCTTGAATTCATAAAGTGTAATGGCTCTTGAATCTATGAGAAACAAAGGAAAATTCATAATATCTGATTGGTGTCCTATCTAAAACAAAATTATAACGCTTTAAATAATAAAATACAAATCCTAATTAATAGTCCTAATTTGACTAAGTTAGAATTATCCAAAATAGTAAATTTTTTTTTAAAAATATAAAGTTCTAATTTAATCATGCGGAATGATTCCTAACATGATGAGAAACAATTCCTAAGAAAATATATATTAACAAAATTTGTTTATTGGCATGTGGTTGGTGGCTCCAGAGTCAATCACCAAGGTTGATAACAAATTTTATTTTATTTTTCAAACATTTGTTTCTTGGCATGAGGTTGGTGGCTCTAGAGTCAATCACTAACGTTGTTAACATGTTACTTGAAGTGGTTAAAGAGTGGAGGAGGAATGAAGACACTCACATGTTATGTTTCTACACAGAAGATTCATGAGGCTAAAAAAAAAAAAAAACAAAAAAAAAAACATTTGTTTCTTGGCACGTGGTTGGTGGCTCTAGAGTCAATCACCAACGTTGATAACATGTTACTTGATGTGGTTAAAAGAGTGGAGGAGGAATGAAGACACTCGCCTATAAGATTTCTCCACAAAAGATTCCTCAAGCTTAAAAAGAAACAAACAAACAAACATTTGTTTCTTGGCACGTGGTTGGTGGCTCTAGAGTCAATCACCAACGTTGATAACATGTTACTTGATGTGGTTAAAAGAGTGGAGGAGGAATGAAGACACTCGCCTATAAGATTTCTCCACAAAAGATTCCTAAAGCTTAAAAAGAAAACAAACAAATAAACATTTGTTTCTTGGCACGTGGTTGGTGGCTCTAGAGTCAATCACCAACGTGGTTATTGGGTCTAGAGTCAATCACCAATGTTGATAACATGTTACTTGAGGTCGTTAAAAGAGTAGAGGTGAAATGAAGACACTCGCCTGTTAGATTTCTATATAGAAGATTATAAAAAATTTTAAAAATAAAATAAAAAATTATTTCTTGGCACATGGTCGGTGGGTCTAGATTCAATCATTGACATGGATAGTGGCTCTAGAGTCAATTACCAAAGTTGAAAACATGTTACTTGAGGTGGTTAAAAGAGTAAGGGAGGAATGGAGATACTTGTCTGTTACAATTCTACATATAAGATTCTTAAAGCTAAAAAAAAAAAAAAAAAACATTTGTTTCTTGGCACCTCGTTGGTGGCTCTAGAGCCAATCACTAATGTGATTAATGGCTCTAGAATCATTCGCCAACATTGATAACATGTTACTTGAGGTGGTTAAAAGAGTGGAGGAGGAATGAAGATACTTGTCTGTTACATTTATACATAAAAGATTTCTAAGTCTAAAAACAAACAAACAAACAAACAAACATTTGTTTCTTGGCACGTGGTTGTTGGCTCTAGAGTCAATCACCAACGTGGTTGGTGGATCTAGAGTCAATCACCCATGTTGATAACATGCGACTTGAGGTGGTTAAAAGAGTGGAAGAGGAATGAAGACACTCGCCTGTTACATTTCTACACGGAAGATTCTTGAGGGTTTCAAAAAAAAAAGACCAAACAAGCAAACAATTATTTTTTAGCATGTGGTTGGTGGCTCTAGAGTTAATCACCAACGTTGATAACATGTTACTTGAGGTGGTTAAATGAGTGGAGGAAGAATGAAGACACTCGTCTGTTTACATTTCTACACAGAAGATTCTTAAGGATATAAAAAATAAAAAACAAACAAACAAATAAACATTTGTTCTTGACACATGGTTGGTGGCTCTAGAGTCAATCACTAACGTGGTTAGTGGCTTTAGAGTCAATCACTAATGTTGATAACATGTTACTTGAGGTGGTTAAAAGAGTGGAGGAATGAAGACACTCGCCTGTTACATTTCTAGACAGAAGATTCTTGAGGCTAAAAAAATAAAAATAAAAATAAAAAACATTTGTTTCTTGGCACTTGGCCGGTGGCTCTAGAGTCAATCACCAACGTGGTTAGTGGCTCTAAAGTCAATCACCAACATTGATAACATGTTACTTGAGGTGGTTAAAAGTCTAAAGGAATGAAGACACTCACCTGTTACATTTCTACACAGAAGATTCCCGTGGATAAAGAAAAAGAAAAAACCGAAGCAAGCAAACAAACAACATTTGTTTCTTGGCACGTTGTTGGTGGCTTTATAGTTAATCACCAACGATGCTTAGTGGCTCTAGAGTCAATTACCAACATTGATATCATGTCACTTGAGGTGGTTAGAAGAGTGGAGGAATGAAGACACTTAGCTGTTACATTTCTACTTCTTGAGGTTGGCACTAGAGATCGTAACATACTTTGTCCGGGTCCCCCTTTTTGGATCCATTAACTCCAAGCAGTAGCTTAATAGATGAACTCTAAGGGTACAAAAAGAAGAAGAAGAAGAAGAAGAAGAAGAAGCCAACCCAGGACATAACTACGGAACTGGGTTGCAGAGATCTAGGCCCAATGAACTGCATTCAATCGTTGAAGAGGAACGATCTACAGAGATCCAAGTTTACTAAAATTCGGGTCCATACCTTATCATCCAAGGTCCAGCAAAGGATTTCAACAGAAATATCAGTGTTAAAACACAAACCAATAGCAATATTAAGCAGGGTTAAATAAAGACTTCAGGCGCACAAAATAATATTATACTGCAAAGAAACAGCTAGGCCAAATTAGGCCACTAGAGATGTCCTGGCCTGATAACGATCAGGCCCATTAATGACGACTAGGTCCCACACGAAGAAGGAATCAGTGAGATGATCAGGCCCACTATTTTCTGCAATTGTGATTTGTGTCAGAAAAGTAACCCCAACAGAATATTGGAATGATCTTTACAATAGTTGATTAGAGGGTGGCCGACACGATGATCAGTGTCCAAGCACTATCACATGCTGACTCATAGAGATCACTATCACGTGCTACAAGAGAGGAGAGGGTGGGCCACAAGTCAATCAAAGAACTCTTCGAAATGTTAGATCCAATAGCAGATTAGAACAACAACAACAGATCTGTGATGTAGAGTGGGTCGTGGACACTTTCATGGCCAAGATGAATAAAAAAAGATCCGGTTGATGACAGAAGTGATCCAGACCGTAACAGACGTATCTCGCAAACTAGAATGAGTTATCGGACTCACCATATGATTTTGAGGTAGGACGAGCTACTTTAGTCACCCAACCTAGATATGCCGGGTTGCGCATGCTAAATTTGTGAGATATAATTAGATCGATGTTCAAATTCTTGTTTTAATTTCATTTTAGCTATTTATAGTAAGTTTTTTTTTTTTACTTTTTTTGTTTTTATTTTATTTTAGTTTTTTGTTTTTGAACTCGACACACACACCCAGGCACCGCCAAAGTGGGATTTCACCACCTATAGTAAGTTTATTTTGAGTATAACTCTTATCCATTGGGCTTTAGGAGTTGTGCCCAACATGAAAAGTGCTTTGAATAATTAGGAGAATAGCATGGTTGAGTAAAATAGGACACACACTATTTTTGGCTGAAAACCATGAGGTCTGGTGGAAATCACCACCATCTATAACTAGTAAGTTCACTATTTATAGTATGTAGCGATTTCTAGGATATTTAGTTATAGGATATTTAGTTATAGTATGATTCTGAAACTTCTCCATAGGGTGTTCTTAGCCTTATTTCAAGAGTTGTAAACTCATTTTTCATCATCAATAATATTATTTTGAATATTTTAAAATTATTTCTTCTTCTTTTTTTTTCCTTGTGATTCATGGTTTCTCTTTGAATCCAGAGAAATTTCGTGAATTCGGAACAGTTATCTCCCTAAGAAAACAGTGCTCGGCCTCTCGTCCTTCCGTGCGTCAATCTATCATGGTTATTTGCATCTGATTGTGGAATAGATCGTTTTCCAGCAGCAATAGAGAGGAGTTCACAGATTACTGACCATGGGTGAAGATTAGCAGTGATAAAAAAAAGCGATCCGAGGAAGAAGCAATAGCCGATGATGGACAGAGATGCTAAAGTTAATGATTAGATGATCAATAACAACGTAGTAATCAACGCAGTGATCAGACGATCAGACAATCCCTTTGGCTTTATTAGGTGGGCTTGGGCTATATTAACATACTCATCATCTCTCTTTACAGCTTATTCTACTAGGTTCAGAACCTATTCCACTCACCTAAATATATGTTCTTTTCACCAGTTGGATTGTGCATGCCAGATTGCTTTTAATTGTTTTGGCTCTGTTTCCACTTTCGGGTTCCCATAATCTTTGCAAATCCATGCATATTCAGATGCTTTTGCATAGTGTTTTTTTTTTTTTTTTTTAATGTCTAAATTAAGAATAAGATGTTACATTTCATTCAGAAGTAAGCGGAATCACATGAGTCCCAAATTGGATCGGGAACACATACACATGCAAATAATCAAAATTGGAACAAGAACATCCCAAATGAGATGGAATGCATACTCTAGGCACCCACTTGGGATAGGAAAATCTACATCGTTTAATCTGAACCAACAGTTGAAGCCAATCCCGAGAGCACCTAGATCGCATATCAGTCGAACCAGATGTGTCATACGCCAAAAAACATATTAGGATTTGAGTTTGGTACAGCAGTGATAATTTGATTCCAGCTACTCACTATCGAAATCAAATCCCTAAGTTTTTGACGTAGTGGAGAACCAGGTAAGGTTGATCACAGGCTTCCTTGATCAATAAATAACTTGAATTCACAAGGCTCTCTTGAATCCGAGGAGCTTTCTCGAATTCACGAGAGAAATAAAAAAATTTCTAAGAAGTTTATTAATTGAAGTTCATCATAAAAATAAGTTTAACACCTTTTAAATAATCATCAACAAATTCTAAAATTGTATAAGTCATAATCAAACTAGGAAACAAATTCAGAAAATTGTGCAAATTTTCTGCGTCCGTCGACTTGTCGTTAACCAGTCGAGTCAATAGTCAAGACCAGTGTTGTGGACAATCAATACTTGATTTCAGAAAAGCTCTTGCCAACCTCATTGGTCCACTAAAACGGCCACTTTTTCATGCAATATGTAATGGGTGTGACTATAGTGCTCAAAATTTGTATGAATCGATGATATAATATCGTCAAACCATGAAAACTCTTCACTTCATAAATGTTTGTCGAAATCAGTCATTTCTTGATGGCTCGCACATTTTCATCATTTACATGGATGCTAGTGGACATTAGAACACATCCTATGAATAACAAGTTGTTAGTTAAAAAACTATACTTCTTCAAGTTGAGGTATAGTTTGTTAACTGTCAAGACCTGTAGCACCTGCCTGAAATAATGTTCCATGTTCTCTATCTCACCCTGATTATATACAAGGATATTATCAAAATATACTATCACAAACCTGGCAATCAATGACTTCAACACTTAATTCATAAAAGTGTTTGGTGCGCTCGATAGACCAAAATACATGACCAATCACTTATGTAACCCTTCCCAGGTCTCGAATGCCATTTTTCATTCATCGCTAGGCTGACTATGAATTTGATGGTACCTGCTTCTCAGATCTAGTTTAGAGAACACATTAGAACCTTCTAGCACATCAAGTATGTCGTCCAACCGTAGTATCAAGAATCGATATTTAATGATAATCTTATTAATTGCCCGGTTGTTGACACACATGCATCAATTCTCATCTTTCTTTAGTGTTAATAAAGCTATCATGACGCATGTGCTCATGCTCTCTCTTAGAAGACCCTTACAGATTAATTCGTTAACTTGCTTCTAATGTATCTCGCGCTCTTTCAGACTCATCTGATAGTGAGGGTGGTTGGGCAAGCTAGCCCCTGTGGACAAGGTGAAAGTGATGTTGAATGTCCCGTATGGGAGGTAATCCATCGGATAACTCTTCGGGCTTATTTCTTTGAATTTATTCAACAATAAGCTTAAACTTAGATGAATGTTTAAGTGTTTTGATTCCTCTCCCTTTATCACCATGGTGTACACTTCACAAATTTCCTTGGATTCCTCCACGAAATTCTTAATGGTTAAGAGGGAGCTCTCATGTAATAACCCGAATTTTCCATAATAGGGTTTAAAAAAGTCTAGATTATTACATACATCTTTTTTTTTTCTTTCTTTTTCTCACTAAATACACTATTAAGTATTTTCTAAATATAAATGACCATTTTTGGTGACCCGTTTATGAAATTGATCGTACATCCACTTACACATATGATTAAGTAATAATTTATATAGATTCTGTATTTTTAGCATGTCATCTAACCCTCTATTGTAATTAGATTTGTTAAATAGGCCATCCAAATAGAAAAATAAATTGTTTGGGTCAAAGATCGTAGGGCATATACTAAGACTACAGGATAACTTTCCAATGAGATGGGTAAAAGAGTTGTTTTAGATCGTGGAGCGAGACAGTTTTTTAAAAAGGCATCTTGATTATCTATAGGAGATCAAGGCCCAAACTGAGTAGTTAGAAAGAGTGTGGAAAATAACTAACAGTCGTGAGACAGTGCAATAAGGAGCTACGAATGCAGAAGTCCTGGCAATAGAAAAGAGTAAAATTGTAAATACATGATGCCATATACATAGCATCTGCATCTGTTGATGGTGAGTGTGTGTTATGGGGAGGTTTTAATGGTGAATATCACTTACACACTTTTTGTGCATGTGACCCACCCAAGACTCATATTTCCTCCATATTGGGCTGATGCACTAACATGACCTTACAAAAACTAATGAAGGGAATGAATTTCTCAACAACTCATCATAGTGGACCCCACTTGGTCGTTGTAGTCGAACCAGAGTCGGATAGTTTCAGCATGTTGTAACAACACTCGGATATCTTACACGTGAAAGAAAGTTTTAAAAAAGGAAGTTTCCTATTTCTTTCTCTCTCCTTCTGAACATAGATTCTCCGGTAGATCTTGGATGCATGGCCATTCAATTAAAATAATTCCAAAACAAGTCTTAATCAGAATCGTAGATAATATATGGAACCCACTACTATACCCAACAATAGAATCTGGATGCAATAAGAGAGATTTGGCACTGTTTTCTTGCCATGTTTAATGGACAACATGCGACACTTTAAAAGCATCCTTCAATGAACCCACCAATTAAATCAACACTGAGCATCAATTTCTTTGTCCAAAAGCATTACGTGAATAATCCATACCATCCATGTTCTTCAGAATGAAGAAATACAGAGTGGGTACAATTTTTCCATTATAACACCTTCATCTTCCTCATCATACAAACCCAACCCTTGATCTCTATCTGACCAAGGATTGACTATCCAACATGATCATTAGATGAGGTAGATGATCAACGTCTGACCCTTGAAGTCCAACCCAAATCATGCCAGCGATTGGGAAGCAACCATTTAAAAAAAAACAATGACAACGCCATTTTCCACTTAAATACAACCCAACACTGAGCTGGTCTCTCCCAACATAAAGACTCTCTGAAATTCTATATAAACCCCCTATCAACAATAGACATCCCAACAACAAAAATCAAGTAGAGAGAGAGAGTAGATTGTGTGAGATCCGACCCTGGATTTCATGTGTGCATGCATGTGTAAGTATGTATTCCATCTATTTTGGTCTCGCGGTCCTACTGGTCAAATTCCAATGACCTACAACCCTCGGATAGTGTTTATGGTCATCCTTTAGTTCGATCACGTAGACCCGACTCGGATTGACTCAGGACCTATGCCATTGCGATCGCCTCATCTTCGCAGTCCCAACGCCGAGTCTCGTGCGTAAGTCCAACGTGTCCATTAAAAGTTATAGGCCGCAAATTATTAGACCATTGATTACATTTTGGTGAGACCCACCTGGCTTGCACGTTTCCCCATGTGGACCCCACCCTAGTACACTATATGCTATGCAATCTACCATGATTGCCTAGCCTAGTCTAGCAATGATGGACTCCCTTCTCTAAACTCATCATGACTCTCTTTTTCTCTTTTCTAGAAGTAATCATGAGATTTTTTTTACTTCCCCATGTATTTTTCTTCCCAAAGCAAGTCATTTCCTCAAAAACTCATCATTGCTACAACTACTTCATTTCTCTCCTCTTTGTTCTCTCTCATTTTCTCACATTCTCACATTCTCCTCTTCTCCTAGAAAAAAAATTTCAGCAACATTTCTTCCATTTTCCTCCTATCTTCCCCTCAATCCTACCCTCAAACCCCCATTTGCACCATTAAAATATCTCCCTTAATGCATAAAAGCTAGCATTTGGAGTTGGAGTTTGTCCATTGGAGGTGGGTGCTCCATGAAGACTCTCCTCCCTTTCTTCTTCTTGTCTTCCTTTCTCTACATGAATGAAAGCATGTAGGACCCACCAATCCATGGTGGATGTCCTACATGACTCCTACATTCAAGGCCATGGGCCTAGAGCATGCATATCTTCTTCCATGGTGGGCCATTCACCATGGACCTACCATGAAGCATTTTTCTTAGATCTAACCTTTCATAGGTCATTTAGACATTTACATACATGGTAGAGATCCCTACCTCAACACCTCTTTTTAATTGTAAATGGCATGTATGTAAGCTACCAATATAGTGGATGCTGTAGATTAAAGGTGGAAGGTTCAGAGTGTCGGGACCTTCCACTATGGTCGTGATCTCTCTCCCTTCCTCCTCTTTTTGTTGCTGGGGATTTGTGGCCCACTAATGTGGTCAGTAACATCTCAGTTCCATCAGAAAATGGGACGTCCAGTCCCACCTTGCTGGACGTCCAGGCCTACCATGACATGCATGGGTTGGGTGGTCTCCAAACATGGATTTTCTTGAGGTTTTTGGTGTTCCGATGGATCTAAAATTTTGATGACCCATCTAGGTGGACCCCACTTGATGGATTAGGGTATAAAACCATTGGGATAATTTTTATAGACGGAAATATAGACAACACATGTTCCTGTATAGATTTCAGGCCCATCTATAGTATGATTCTGAGTAATTTTTTGGGATTGTTTGTATGCTTGTTTCTCCCAAATTTCTTTGGAGGTTTTCTATAGTGTGGACCCCACTTTGATTTGGAATGGGGCCCACATCATTTTCCCCATGTTTGAGGCCTATGGGATGGGCCAAAGTAGGTTGACTGTCCAGAAATTTCTCGACAGTCCAGCAACACTACATGTTAGAAATGCCCATTTTCCATCTTGATTTGGGAGTAAGAGGGCCACTCCAGTGGGAACCACTTGCTATCCATATGTGGGACCATCAAACCCACCAATTTTCTAGTAATTTGGGCAAGTATAGGCCCATCCCATATGGTGTTAAACATGGGACAATGGTATTTTCTGCACCAGCAGATCTTCTGGATATTCATTGCTGATCATAATTTGTATGAATTAAAAAAAATATTTATACTACCTTAAAAATTCTAAAATTTGCGGAGAGGTGTCCCACCCATGGTAGGACCTACCTGAAAATTTTTAGGGCCAATAGACCCCATTCGGGCATCTAAAGGGGAGGGCCAACATAGTGGACTGTCAGAAATTTCTGCTGTGTAGTCCAGCAGCATAGTCTCATAAACATAAAGTTTTAAAAATATTTTCTTAGAAGGTAAGCCATATTTTTAGATCCCACCTAGTTGTAGGCTTAATAAGGGACCTTAGACCCAAATTTAAGGAATTTTGGAGACCCGAAACTCACCCATTTGGATGACCCAAAGTCAGGACTGTGGATAGCTATATTTTCAGCAACATTCCACCCTGTACAGGTTGGAATTCTGAAATTTATTAAAATACTTTTAGGTATTTAAAAATTATAAAAATTTTCAAGGAACTGGCGCACCTATGGTGGGACACACATAAATTTTTTTGAGGCCAATGGACTCCTGTGTACACCGTGGAAAGGGCCAGACCGGCCCACCACGTTGGGACGTCTAGGTCAGTCCAATTTTCTTGACAGACTGTTTTATTTAAATTAATTAAAATATTCTAGTTATCCAAAAATTGCAAAATTTTGTGGAGGTTTGGCCTACCCATGGAAGGACCACCCTGCCAATTTTTAGGGCCATCGGGCCCCTGTACCGACCGTGTTGTGACTTGCAATTTGGATCAATTTTGGGCCAAATACCTAGGCCTGTAAGACTAACCATCATGGACGCTCATACCTTGGGTTGCTGGGCCTGCAATCCAACGACATGGCCCACTTGAAGTAAGTGTTGTGTATCCCACTTCTTATCTAGTGGGGCTCACTATAATATGTGTGGGTCACCATGGGTTAGTTACCCCCTTAGATTAAATAAATTTTTGGAATCCAGTAGGCCCAAGAAATGGGTGGGTTGGAATTCCAGAAAGGGGCCCAAATTTACCTGCATAGTTAACCTTTTTTGGAGCTGATGTGGCCCACCAAATTTAAGGGAGTGTTGCGTACACTTTAGCCTTCTTTCCACAAATAATTTTTTTGATTAATTAGTGCCCCTTGAAGTCCACCTTTGCGGTGATATTGTAAGTTAGTATTAACCAGATTTTAAGTAGTTTTATAAGCCCACTGGACTGTAAACCTCTTCCTTGAGCCCAACATTGTTCAAGGGCTGACCTTATTAAATTGTGAGCCTAATGGGCCGTCCACAAGCTGATCATGTGTATTGTGGGCCTTGGTGCCCTCATGAAGTACTTAATTATGGGCTAACTTGCAAGGCCCACATTGATGCATGTTGTGGAGGGTCTTGTTAAGCCTTTGAGCTGGTATGACAAGGCCCACACTATCAGTTTAGGCCCTGCCCATGTGTGTATTCTTGGATTTATGGGCTTCGCTCCAAGTCCACCACAAAGCATGAATTGAATGGCTTTTGTTTTTGGGCTATTTCCTCAAGGCCCATTATGTGATATTATATATATGCATGGTTGCCCTTTTGTTTTGGTAATTAGGCCTTATGGACTAAGTCCTTTGGGATAGGCCCATTGATCTTGGGCATATACTCTCTCATCTATTGTGATGGGCTTTGGGACAAGAATATGCAAGAAGTTGGGCATTTGGCTGCCCATTAAAATTGACCCTATACTTGGGCTAAAAAGTGAGGCCTAACTCACTTATGTTAAATGTGGGAATTACCCATGTAAATGAACTACTGGGTTGCCCATGAGGCCCACCATAACATATGGGTTTATGACCCTTATGGTTGGGCCCAAACCTCACTTGAGGGCCCACTATATGTGTAACGACCTGAAAAATTTCGTACAATGACCCGAGTACCAACTCAGGTAGAAATCCCTCAGGACTAAATCCTTTAGAAACTAGACGAGAATTAACTAAGTGCTAACCTAGATTACCTATGAAATTAACACGAATCACTTTAAACACAATCTGTAAGACTCAAAACCTGTAGAATCGTTAATGTTATGGTACCCTAAAATCTAGGATTCAACTCTAAACCCAGTTGCTCTTAGGAGCACTTTGAAACTTTATATCGGACCTGGACCGCACATCGAAAGTCCGATAGCAATGAACTTAAACGATTATGACTGCCTAGTTGGACTTGATAATCACCTCAAAATTCGAGTCCAAACGATGTCCGAGACTGTTTCCTTGAGTCCGAAGTGAAGAGTGTGAAAAAGTGAAGATTTTTAAGAAATTAAAAATGAATTTAAGTAATCTGAGTCGTGTCGCTTGCGCGCCATTTATAAGCATTCTGACCATTAGATTCTGACTCAAATTCACCCTCGGATCAGGGAAGATGACCCACACATGTCAAAATAGTTGTGGCCTCGATCGAGTTTCGGTGACCGCTGAACTGAAATTGGTCTGCCATGGTCGATCTGGGAATCTGATCGGACTGAAAACTTAATGCACTCAAGATCCAATAGTTGTGAGCTTAAGTCCGACCGCATTCAGCAAAAGGACCTCCAGAACTGCTCCGTTAGATTCGAACAAGGCCGATTTGGATATAACCTAAGTATATGTTGGCCATGAGACTATTTTAGTGAGTTTTAGGCCTATATAAGGGCTAGAAACCCTCACCCACTCTCACCATACGAATTTCCTACAACCCTAAGAAAGAGAAGAAAGTAAAGAGAGAGAAAGTGAGAGAGTGGTGGGAGCTACTCCTGGGATTCAATTCTCGTTACTCCACGTGCTTATTTATCTCTAACGGATCGCTATTCCGATGATTTCAAATACACTATTGGGTAAGAGAACCTAACCCTAATCAGTTCTAGGATTTCAAGTAGTTAAAGTGATGTAATAGTTATCCTATTTCATGTATTAAGTTGTCGTTGGGCCGTAGACGAAGTGTGAGTGAACGAATTGAATTCGTTACGCATTTATTGGCGTAAGGTGTGGATTATAGATGTATAGATTATGGTTTTCAAAGCTTTCAATGTCAGATAATGATTTCTTACTGATGTGGATGCTATTACACATGCCAAATGCGCTATCTGTTCTGTTTTAAGAATATGTGTTGTCTAAGTTGTAAATAGAGTATTCCATGAATTTGCTAAAATGTTTGTATGCATATTGAATCTAATGTTATGATTGCTATGATTAATTATTGTTAGTACATGCTCGTTATGTATGCGACAACTCCTTAGCAAAAGGATTTGCCTAAAAACGCAATATGCCAACATACGTGATGTATGTTGAATAGTGTAGTCTAAGTGTTTGTGTAAATGCCCGAATGGGTTAGTAGTTGGTAAAGCATGATTTTTAAGGGTATTGAGATATGAATCTCAATTACCTTACTTGTGTGTATGATTTTCTCCATGAAATGTTTAGCCTATTTCATTCATGTTAACTGCGTGTATGATTTCTTCCATGTACTATATTCATGTTTGAGTTATATTTCATAACATGTTCCTATGAATGTAGAGCTTGTATCAAATGTCTATTATTGCGATTGTACGTGATTTGGACTATATTACAGTCCAGGCAATCGGTAACAGGTTTGAATTCGTGGCTGAGATCTATTCACCACGTAAGACGTGTTTGACGAACCCGAGTCGTACTAGAGTTGTTGGCAGTGGTTTGGCCACACGGAGTGCTTATGCATTCCATGTCGATCAATTCAATGTGCGATCGTGCTAGTCGAGCTCGTCAAGTAACCCGATTGACCCGATGTTTGTTCACCATGTATGGACACTCCTGTTTGAATCTAGGGTACCAAACTTACTAGTGAAATCCCATCAATCTTAGTACCTCGATCCGCTAAGACTCATGAGCCGGACATGGTGGTATGGGACATCGTGGTAGAGCTGTCGGCCTATGCTGGGGCGACGAGCCTCCCCGTAGTGACTAGTGAACAACCTAGACTCGTGAGCCGATTATGGTGGTATGGGACACTATATTCGTGCTGTCGGCCTACATTGATTAGTGACGATCCCTTTGTAGTGACCTCGAGTATACCTTGATACTGCATTGAAGCGACGAACCTTATTGTAGTAACTAGGGTATAACTAGGTATGCATTGATTGGTGACGAGCCCTTTGTAGCGACCTAGAACCATAACATCATATGAGATTATCTAGGACTGACGACCCTAGAAGAGATCATTGTTTGAGAATTGATATAAGGAAGGTACCTTAGCTTCCCAATCCGGTTGGATGAAAAGGACTAATAATAACTCGGTAATCATTCTCATAACATCGCACTGCATGTGCCCCGGATTGAAGAGCACAGAAGGAAGAAAGCATGCCGCGAATGTAAGATGGTATCGCACGAGGGAGTGCAGGAGAGGGCATGCATCATGAAAGAATTTCATCCTTGCATTTATAAGAGTATTTAGGAATGTCTGATATGTCTACTTTATCATTACTGCTTGACTGAATTGATAACATGTTAATCTTTGCTCTATGATTTCACTGAGTTGATCACTCACTCCTATGTTCTGGGATGATGTTCTGAACACCCACCAAACTCTGTCTTAGCTGCAGATGACGATGTGACTCAGGAGGCAGAGCTTGATTACTACAACGATCAAGACGAGTTCTCGTTCATGCAGTTCTCTGACGGATTCGCTTAGGCTGTTATGATCGACGGGGCTACAGGGCTTCTTATTATAGTTGGAAACTATCTCTCCACATTTTGATTTTTGAACCCAATACATGTATATGGTGACTCAGTGATGTATTCATACTCTAGGGTCTGACAGAGATCCTTTGGACTCATGTATGTTTAGATATATCTTTCAGTCTTTCGCTTGCCTTATAGGAATTGATCTGGAGTATGAATTACTGTTTTAGTATAATCTCACTCATGTTTCATGCAGTAATATGAACAACATTCAATCATCGTTATCTATGTTGCATAAATGATGCATTGGAACTCGGGAGCTTATGCTCGACCCCCGATTTTTAGAGCGTTACAATATGGTCTATGAGATTGGGCTTGGGGTATGACCCATTAGACCATACATTACTTAGGCCTTAGACCTTATATTAAATGGATAACAGGCTACCTTTTAGGACCCAGTTGAGGTTGGATGTCCTTCTTGGTGGCCCTAAGGTAGGCCCATAGAGGCCCTTATAGGTGGTTGAAGGCCCACCTTGGGCCTAATTAGGATCGTTCCTCCTTAAGGTTATGACTTTTTTAGCTTGTGGACCGTCTCAAAGTACTGAGCCCCCACTAGAGGACTTCTCTTCTTCTTAGAACACTTGTCTATGTGCCTAGACCTTGTCCCTCCTTAAGACGGAGGATTCCATATTCCATAGGTAGCACATTTACATTTTGTGATCCATATGCATCATCTGTGTGAATTAATTGCATTGTGTGGTGGTCATTGAGGGATGAAGTTCCTCCCCTTGTGCATATTGTGTGCCTATAGCTAGTGCATGATCTGTATGTGTGACTCATGCATTGACATCGCATTTCATGATGATACCGCCCTTGCTTCATCAGGGCCTTGCTTTCACAGGGATATTTATGGATGGTCGTATGTGTGGTCACCGAAAATGATACTTGAGCATACCGGGTGCATAAGATGCCTATGAGTGAAAATTTCAAAACTTCCATAATACCAAGGATCTGCTTCAACACCGTGACTGAGTGAAAACTGTGAGCGCATAAGGGCCTTATATCGTTAGGCCGTGACTCCCACTGTCGTGCAGTCTGTTGGATAGGGGTGTGGCCTTACTTGCTTGGTGTGAGGAGGCATTACTACGCTAAGTCTGACTAGCTCGTAAATGGGTCCGCTACCTTCAGGCCTTGTTAGTGATTAGCTATTTACAAGTAGGTAGTGACATCTTTTACGCTCGTTTGACTGTGTGGATTCTGCAGAGCGATAGTCATTCAGCAGTGTATTGGTACCCAGTGATTTCCTTATGATTGGAAATGTACTTGACATGTGGTTTGGATATGAGCAGTGACATTACTTGAATCGCATTAACATTGGCTGTATAAGCCTCTTCATGCATTGCCTTGATATGGCATCTAGTACTCATTGCACCGTATTCATGATCAGCCTTGTTAAGGCTAGTGATATTCTCATTGAGCATGTTTCTCTCCTTGTATCTCCTACTATTCTTTTAAGTACCATTATCATACACTTTCACCATCGTCTACACTTCTATAAGCTTATGCATGATTGATGCGTGCAGGAGACTCTAGTCAGGCGTCATAGCAGAAGAGCGTGGAGTAGAGTTGAGCTTCAGGACTCCAGTGTTGTGGACTTCTTCCTCTTTTCCTACTTCCTTATGTATGACCTTTTAAACCTGATGTGAACTTGTAAAAGTTCAAATTCATAGTGGATTTTATGATGTGTGCCTTAGTTATTCTCAGATATATTTTTTGTGATCTTGGATATGCTCGTATTGGAATGATTATAGCAAGTAATTATAAAAAAATTAGGATAACATCGCATGTCTGCTAAGCGCATAGGACAAGTAGTGTCCCAAGACCTTTCCTTTCGTTTCGTATTGGTTTGAAATTGTCTTGATTTTTTACGTCGTTGTTTTATAGACGATGCTGCCTAGACGTGGCACCCGTGGTCGTGACACCCATGGCCATGGTACCCACAGTCGTGGTACCTGTGGACGAGGCGCCCGTGATACCCATCCTACTCGAGCACATCTTGGTACTGTTGTTGAGGATCTGATTCCAGAGGTACCAATCCAGCCTATTCCTCCGATTGAGCCTATAGCACCCACCCCTTCAGTTGCTCCAGCACCCCCAACGGTTCCCCCTCCTCAGCATGTTATTCCCGTAATAGAGGCTCCTAACCCTTTGGCCACACCCATGCCTCCGCCTGAGGCAAGTTCTGCCCCTGCTTTTCCTACAGTACCCATAGGAGCCGAGCACTTCTAGCAGTTGATGCAACTTGTAGCTACTGCATTGTAGACCTGTCAGCCTACTACCGCCAATGTTTCTAGGCAGTCTGATTTACCATGAGCTAGTGCGATAGCTCAAGAGTTCTGTCAGTATGATCCCCCGAGGTTTAGTAGTGATCCTGACCCTTTTGCCACCGAGGCTTGGCGCACTAAGGTTGCGAGGATTTTTGACACTATTCAGTATCCTGCGGATCAGAGAGTATCCTTTGTGACCTATCTTCTTCAGGGTAAGGCCCGTCATTGGTGGTCATCCATATCTAGGATGGGTGGGCCTCAGTTCGTTTGGACATGGGAGGAGTTTGTAGTCCGTTTCGACCCGAAGTTCTTCCCTGAGCACGTTCAGATCTAGCAGACGATCAAGTTTAAGACCTTAGTGCCGGGTGATTTGTTTGTATCTCAGTATAAGGCCCATTTCTTGGCCTTGTCTAAATTTTCTCCTCATCTCACTAGCGATGAGAAGATAAGGACCCTTCATTTCTTGACTGGTTTGCGTCCTGCCCTTTGCAGCCGTGTGGTAGGGCATTGTTTGGAGATATTCGACTAGGTCATACATCGGGCTCTAGTTTATGAGGACGACTAGGCTATGACCCAGAGGTCGAGAGAGCAGAGTTTCGGTGAAGACCGGAAGAGGAGGGCACCAGCCGACAGTTCCAGGTAGCACCGTTAGCAGAGATGGAGGGGCAGATCAGGGTTTCGGAAGCCTGCGGTTTAGACAGTAGCTTTATCATCATCTTCAACACCGCCAGCTACTTCATCTTCTGACCCCTTTTCCTGTGTTTTCTTCGGTTATGGGCAGGCTGGGCATTGGAGGTGTGAGTGCCCTCTCCCTATTCAGTAGCAGAGGCCACCGCAGTTGCCCCCTCCTCATCCTCCTCAGCAGTAGGAGAGAGCACAGCTTCCACCTGCCGCTCCTAGGGCTCCTCCTCAATAATAGAGGTAATCAGGCAGACCTCCTCAGCAGAGACAACAGTAACAGAGATGACAACAGTAGAGACAACAACAACTGAGGATATCCGTGTGTCCGATCCATGGGTCCAGTGTGTACAGCAACCCAGCAGGCACAGACTCAGGACCCTTAGTCTTCTGTGTTGCTTCCCCTACCAACTCATGGCCACTTTTATTCTGCGCAGTAAGTGCCAGGCCAGGACCCGTAGTCATCGACTAGTGGAGTCGTTGAGGGTATTCTTCTTATTTCTACTTGTGTTGCTCATGTTTTGTTTGATTCTGGCACTACCCATTCTTTTATGGCTGAGCAGTTTTGTCAATTGACCAATTTTCCATCGGAGTCCGTGTCTAAGGCCTTGACAGTTTCGACTCTCATGGGGAAGTCTATTGTGCTGACACGTCACTGTCATTCTTACCAGTGTTAGTGGGTGAGATGTTTCTTCCCACCGACCTGTTCGTGATGCCGATGACATGATTTGATGTTATTCTGGGTATGGACTAGCTTGTAGAGTACTGTGCTGTCTTAGACTGTGCCACGAGGACGGTTATATTTCACATTATAGGCGTGCCAGTGTTCCAGTTCATCACCGAGCCTAGAGGAGAGCCGTTATCTAGTTTCCTGGCTTCTATTATTGAGGATTCCATGGCAAAGGGTATTGAGTAGCCACCAGTTGTTTGTGAGTACTCGGATGTGTTTCAGGAAATACTGGGTTTACTTCCGCATTGGTAGATAGAGTTTGAGATTGATTTGGTGTTTAGTACTGTGCCTATCTTGAAAGCCCCCTACCGGATGACATTGTTAGAGTTGAGGGAATTACAGAGGAAGTTGAATGAGCTCCGGGAGTTAGGTTTCATTTGTCTCAGCAGTTTACCTTGGGGAGCCCCAGTATTGTTCGTGAATAAGAAGGATGGTTCATTGTGGCTCTGTGTAGACTATTGTGAGCTCAACAGAGTCACCATTAAGAACTGATACCTACTTCCTCACATTAATGTTCTATTTGATCAGTTGCAGGGTACACAGTATTTTTCCAAGATAGACATTCCGAAGACAACCTTCCAAACGCGCTATGGTCACTTTAAGTTCTTGGTCATGTCGTTTGGACTGACCAATGCGCCGTCATATTTATGCAGCTAATGAACGAGGTATTCTGACCATCCTCGATCAGTTTGTGGTGGTATTTATTGACGATATTCTTATATATTCGAGGACCCAGGAGGACCATGCTGAGTACCTGCAGATTGTGCTTGAACCCTCCGTGCCCACCAGCTGTATGCAAAGCTGGAGAAGTGCAAATTTTGACGGGAGGAGATGAAGTTCCTCGGTCACATGGTGACAAGGGAGGGTGTCGCTGTGGACCCCTCTAAGGTTGATGCAATGTGTCAGTGGGGCCAACCCACGAACATGTCCGAGATCCGTAGCTTCCTTGGTCTAACGGAATATTACAGATAGTTTATCGAGAGATTCTCCCGTATTGCAGCACCGCTGACCCGTTTGATGTGGAAGGGCATTGAGTTCGTCTAGAGTAACACCTACGAGGAGGCATTTACAGAGTTGCCTCATGTTCGTTCCTGTTCTCACTCTTCCTAATGGGAGTGAGGGTTTCGTTGTTTTCACCGATGCCTCTAGATTTGGCTTGGGTGTTGTACTGATATGGCACGGGAAGCCAATGGCGTATGCCTCGTACCAGTTTAAGGTCCATGAGCTAAACTATCCCACTCATGATTTGGAGCTTGCAGCAGTTTTCTTCGCACTAAAGGTGTGGAGGCATTATGTATATGGGGTCAGGTTTGAGCTCTTCTCAGATCATAAGAGCTTGAAGTATCTATTTTCTCTATCTGAGTTGAACCTGCGACAGAGGCGATATATAGAGTTGTTGAAATACTATGATTTTGACCTTCAGTACCACTCAGGCAAGGCGAACGTGGCGGCAAATGCACTCAGCCGTTAGCCACGAGGCCTGGTGGCTCAGATGATGGTTCGAGAGTGACAGATGCCTGAGGATGTCTCAGAGCATGACTTTGAGTTCG
The DNA here is from genome assembly GCA_037074715.1 of Magnolia kwangsiensis. Classification (NCBI taxonomy): domain Eukaryota; kingdom Viridiplantae; phylum Streptophyta; class Magnoliopsida; order Magnoliales; family Magnoliaceae; genus Magnolia; species Magnolia kwangsiensis. The sequence goes on along the minus strand of CM073574.1, from coordinate 124,775,378 downwards.
ACTTGCAGTCTTTCATTATTCAGCTTTCGAGCTTATCAATTCAACCCTCTTTGGGGCTAGGGTGATCGAAGCTCAGCAGACGGACGAGTCACTTCAGGAGTACCGAGCAGAGGTCGCATCCGTGGAGCAGTTAGACTGACAGATTAGTTCCGATGGTGGATTATGCTTCAAAGGCCAATTGTGTTGCCCAGACGTGCTAGAGTTGTGTCGTGATCTGATGACCGAGGCACACTGATCAAGACTTATTATTCACCCGGGCTCTACGAAGAAGTATTGTGATTTGAGGAGGCGGTATTTTTGTCAAGGGATGAAGCGCCAGATTGCTAGTTTTGTGGCCGAGTGTGACACATGCTACCGTGTCAAGGCCGATCATCACAGACCCTCTGGTCCCTTGCAGCCGTTGAGCGTTCCAGAGTGGAAGTGGGAGCACGTATCGATGAACTTCATCGCAGGTTTGCCAAGGACTCAGCACGGTCACAATACCATCTAGGTTATCGTCGATCGTCTGACGAAGTCGGCTCACTTCATTCCAATGCGTGCTTCCTGGTCTATAGACCAGTTGGCGAGAATATTCATTGAGGAGATAGTGAGACTACATAGCATCCCAGTTTTAATCATTTCAGACCGAGACTCCAGATTTATGTCTCAGTTTTAGAGGAGTTTAAAGCAAGTGTTAGGGGTTACTTTGCATCTCAGCACCGCTTATCATCCACAGATGGATGGGCAAACCGAAAAGGTCAACTAGATCCTTAAGGATATGTTCAGGGCTTGTGTGATCGACTTTACGGGCAGTTGAGATGAGCATTTACGCCTCCCGGAATTCACGTACAACAACCATTATCAGGCGACTATTGACATGACTCTTTTTGAGACACTTTATGACAGACCTTGCAGATCTCCTAGTTGTTGGACTGAGGTTGAAGAGCGTCGTCTCCTAGGTCCCGAGCTTGTGTAGTAGACGTTGGAGGCTATTGATGTTATCAGGCAGAGGATGCGCACAGCTCAGAGCCGGCAGAAAAGTTTTACTAATCATCGGCATCGACCCCTTGAGGTCGCAGTCGGAGACATGGTATATCTCAAGGTCTTACCTATGAAGGGTGTGGTTCGCTTTAGTATGAAGGGAAAGCTCATCCCGAGATTTATTGGACCTTTTGAGATTACCGAGCGCATAGGCGTTATGGCCTATAGGCTTGCCTTACCTCCTGAGTTGTCCGCGATCCATGATGTATTCCATGTTTATATGTTGTGAAAATGTGAGTTGGATACTATTCCCGTAATTGATTGGCAGCCACTCGAGGTCCGTGAGGATCCTTCCTACATTGAGCAGTCGATTTATATTCTTAATTGGAAGGACCAGGTCTTCAGGACCAAGGTCATTCCCTTGGTAAAGGTGCAATGAGGTCATCATTCTGAGGCTGAGGTGTTTTGGGAACGCGAGGCTGAGATTAGAGAGCGTTATCCCCATTTATTCGATGATTGATTGCTTTTATTTCTTGCGTTGCCTTCTCTTGTGTTTGATGATTGAGGTATATATATGATGATGTTTGTGCATTTTGTTGTTTCGATTTTGTCAATTTTGAGGATAAAATTTCTTTATTGCTGGGGAGGATTGTGAAATCTGACCCTAGTTTTCATGTGTGTATGTGTGTGTGTGAGTATGCATTCCATCCATTTTGGTCCCGTGGTTCTACCATCAAATTCTAGCTACCCGTGACCCTCGGATAGCGTTTGTGGTCATTCTTGAGTTTGGTCACATAGACCCAACTTAGATTGACCCAGGACCTATGCCATTGCGATCGTTTCATCGCGGCAGTTCCAACGCCGTGTCTCGTGCGTAAATTCGATGGGTCCATCAAAAGTTATAGGCCACGTATTATTTGGACCATTGATTGCATTTTGGTGGACCTCACCCTACTGCACTATCTCCCATGCAAGCTACCATGATTGCCTAGCCTAGTCTAGCAATGATGGACTCCCTTATTTAAACTCATCATGACTTTCTTTTTCTCTTTTCTATAAGTAATCATGAGATTTTATTTTTATTTTTTACTTCCCCATGTATTTTTCTTCCCTAAGCAAGCCATTTCCACAAAAACTCATCATTTCTACAACTACTTTTTTTCTCTCCTCTCTATTCTCTCTCATTCTCCTCTCCTCCTAGAAAAAAAATTCCAGCAATATTTCTTCCATCTCCCTCCTATCTTCCCCTCAATCCTACCCTCAAACCCTCATTTACACCATTAAAATATTTCCCTTGAAGCATAGAAGCTAGCATTTGGAGTTGGAGTTTGTCCATTGGAGGTGGGTGCTCCATGAAGACTCTCCTTCCTTTCTTCTTCTTGTCTTCCTTTCTCTACATGAATGAAAGCATGTAGGACCCACCAATCCATGGTGGAGGTCCTACATGATTCCTAGATTCAAGGCCATGGGCCTAGAGCATGCATATCTTCTTCCATAGTGGGCCATTCGCCATGGACCCACCATGAAACATTTTTCTTAGATCTAACCTTTCATAGGTCATTAAGAAATTTGCATGCATGGCAAAGATGATATCCCTACCTCAACACCTCTTTTTAATTGTAAATGGCATGCATGTAATCTGCCAATATAGTGAATGGTGTGGATTGAAGGTGGAAGGTTCACAGTGTCGGGACCTTCCACCATGGTCGTGATCCCTCTCCCTTTCTCCTCTTTTTGTTGCTAGAGATTTGTGGCCCACTGATGTGGTCAACAACATCTCAGTTCCATCAAAAAATGGGACGTTCAGGCCCACCTTACTGGATGTCCAGGCCCACCATGACATACATGGGTTGGGTGGTCTCCAAACATGGATTTTCTTGAGGTTTTTGGGGTACTAATGGATCTAAAATTTTGATGACCCATCTAGGTGGACCCCACTTGATGGATTAGGGTATAAAACCATTGGGATAATTTCTATAGACCGAAATATGGACAACATATGTTGCTGTCCAGATTTCAGGCCCAACTATAGTATGATTTTGAGTAATTGTTTGGGACTATTTGTATGCCTGTTTGTCTCAAATTTTTTTAGAGTTTTTTTAGAGTGTAGACCCCACTTTGATGTGGAATGGTGCCCACATCATTTCTCCCATGTTTGAGGCCTATGGGATGAGCCAAAGTAGGTTGACTGTCCAGAAATTTCTAAACAGTCCAGCAACATTGCATGTTAGAAATGCTCATTTTACATCTTGATTTTGGAGTAAGTGGGCCACTCTAGTGGATCCCACTTTTTGTACATATGTGGGACCATCAAACCCACCAATTTCCAGTAATTCGAGTAAGTATAGGCCCACCCCATATGGTGTCAAACATGGGACAACAGTATTTTCTGCACCGGTAGATCTTCTGGATATTCATTGCTGATCAAAAATTCTAAAAATTTACAGAGAGGTGTAAAACACATGGTAGGACCTACCTGTAAAATTTTAGGGCCAATGGACCCCATTTGGGCATCCAAAGAGGAGGACCAATATAGTGGGCTGCCAGAAATTTCTGCTGTGCAGTCCAGTAGCATAGTCCCATAAAAATAAAATTTTAAAAATATTTTCTCAAAAGGTGGACTATATTTTTGCTTCCCACCTTGTTAGAGGCTTAATAAGGAACCTTGGGTTCAAATTTCAGAAATTTTGGAGACCCAGAACCCACCCATTTGGATGACCCAAATTCAAGACAGTGGACAGCTATATTTCCAGCAACATTCCACCCTGGACAGGTTGGAATTCTGAAATTTATTAAAATAATTTTGGGTGTCTAAAAATTATAAAAATTTACAAGGCACTGAATCACCCATGGGGGGATCCACCTTTATATTTTTGGGACCAATGGACCCTTGTGCACACTGTGACAAGGGCCGAACCATCCCATCACGTTGGGACGTCTAGGTTAGTCTGATTTTCTCAACAGACTATTTTATTTAAATTAATTAAAATACTTTTAGTTATCCAAAAATTACAAAATTTTATGGAGGTGTAGCCCACTCATGGAAGGACCACCTTGTAAATTTTTAGGGCCATCGAGCCCCTGTACCAACCGTGGTATGGCCTGTAATTTGGATCAGTTTTGGGCCCCCCGTAGGACTAACCACCATGGACACCCCTACCTTGGGTTGCTGGGCCTGCAATCCAACGGCATGGCCCACTTGAAGTAAGTGTTGCATATCCCCTTCTTTTCTGGTGGGGCCCACTATAATATGTGTGGGTCACCATAGGTCAGTAACCCCCTTAGATTAAATAAATTTTTGGACTCCAGTAGGCACAGGAAATGGGTGGGCTGGAATTCCATCAAGGGGCTCAAATTTTATTGCATGATCGACCTTTTTGGGGCTGATGTGGCCCACCAGATTTAAGGGAGTGTTGTGTACACTTTAGCCTTCTTTCCGTAGACATTTTTTTGCTTAATTAGTTCCCCTTAAGGCCCACCTTTGTAGTGATATTGTAAGTATTAACTAGATTTTAAGTAGTTTTATAGGCCCAATAGACTGTAAACCTCTTCCTTGAGCCCAACATTGTTCAAGGGCTGACCTTATTGAATTATGAGCCCAATGGGCTGTCTATAAATTGATCCTATGTATTGTGGGCCTTGGTGCCCTCATGAAGTACTTAATTATGGGCTGACTTGTAAGGCCCACATTGATGCATGTTGTGGAGGGTCTTGTTAAGCCTTTGGGTTAGTATGGCAAGGCCCACACTGTCAGTTTAGGCCCTACTCATGTGCATTCTTGGGTTTATGGGCTGCCTATTAAGTCGACCATAAAGCATGAATTGAATGGCTTTTGTTTTTGGGCTATTTCCTTAAGGCCCATTATGTGATATTATATATATACATGTCGCACTTTTGTGTTGGTAATTAGGCCTTATGGACTAAGTCCTTTCGGATAAGTGCATTGATCTTGGGCATATACTCTCCCATTTATTGTGATGGGCTTACGGGCAAGAATATGCAAGAAGTTGGGCCCTTGGCCGCCCATTAAAATTGAGCTTATACTTGGGCTAAAAAGTGAGGCCCAACTAACTTGTGTTAAATGTGAGAATTGCCCATGTAAATAAACTACCGGGCTGCCCATGAATCCCACCACAACATATGGGTTTATGACCATTATGGTTGGGCCCAAACCTCACTTGAGGGCCCACTTTATGGTCTGTGAGATTGGGCTTGGCGTATGGCCCATTAGACCTACATTACTTAGGCCTTAGACCTTACATTATATGCATAGTGGGCTACCTTTTGGGACCCAATTGAGGTTAGATGTCCTCCTTGGTGGCCCTAAGGTAGGCCCATAGAGGCCCTTATTGGTGGTTGAAGGCCCACCTTGGGCCTGATTATGACTATTCTTCCTTAGGGTTATGACTCTTTTAGCTTATGGGCTGTCCTAAAGTACTGGGCTCTCACTAAAGGACTTCTCTTCTTCTTAAAACACTTGTATATGTGCTTAAAACTTTTCCCTCCTTAGGACAGAGGATTTCATATTCCACAGGTACTACACTTACGTTTTGTGACCCATATGCATCATCTATGTGAATTGATTGCATTGTATGGTGGTCATTGAGGGATGAAGTTCCTCCCCTTGTGTACATTGTGTGCCTGCAGCTAGTGCATGATTTGTACGTGTGACTTATGCAATGACATCACATTTCATAATGATATCGCCCTTGCTTCATCAGGGTGCCTTTCCTTCACAGGGACATTCATGGATGACAGTATGTGTGGACACTAAAAATGATACTGAGCATACCAGGTACATAGGATGCCCATAGGTAAAAATTTTAAAACTTTCATGGTACCAAGGATTTGCTCTAATGCCGTGACCGAGTGAAAACTATGAGTGCACGAGGGCCTTATACCATTAAGTCGCAACTCCCACTGTCGTGTAGTTGGTTGGATAGGGGCGTGGCCTTACTTATATGGTGTAAGGAGGTGTTTCTAGTTTAAATCTGACCAGCTCGTAAATGGGTCTGATATCTTCAGGCTTTGTTGGTGATTGACTGTTCACGGGCGGGTAGTGAGGTCTCTTACACTTGTTTGACTGTTTGGGGTCTGTAGAGCGGCAGTCATTCAACAGTGTAATGGACCCTGGTGATTTTCTTATGATTGAAAATGTACTTGACATGTGGTTTGAATATGAACACTGACATTACTTGCATCGCATTAACATTGGTTGTGTAAGCCCCTTCATGCATTGCGGTATGGCGTCCAGTACTCATTGCACCGTATTCATGAAAAGCCTTAGTACGGCTAGTGATATTCTCATTGAGCATGTCTCTCCTTGTATCTCCTACTATTCTTCTGAGCACCATTGTCATACACTTTCACCACCCTCTAAGCTTCTATAAGCTTATGCACGATTGATACATGCAGGAGACTCTAGGAAGGCGTTGTAGCAGCAGAGCGTGGAGTAGAGCTGAGCTTTAGGACTCCTGTGTTGTGGACTTCTTCCTCTTTTCCTACTTCCTTATGTATGACCTTTTAAACCTGATGTAAACTTGTAAAAGTTCAAATTCATAGTGAATTTTGTGATGTGTGCCTTGGTTATTCTCAGATATACTTGTTGTGATCTTGGGTATGCTCGTATTTAAATGATTATATTATTATGGAAATCCTCCTTGTAGGATCCCATGATCGGAACCTGCCTCAGGAGCCGAGAATGGGGTACTATGGAGGCTGTTGTGGCCAGAACCGGCCATTGGGTTCTTTGTGAATCTGATTACTGAGTCTGGGGCGTGACAGATTGTAAGAGAGAGTTTGGGGGATAGGGAGAACCAATACTATGCAAGTTGATTAGTGACTCACTGAGTCACTAAAACGATTCGGACTCAGGCTGAGTATTCTCATACTAAGGTAAGACGTATGCTTAGATCTTCCTTCATGATATTTTATAGACGATAAGATCTCATTCAAAGATTTAGTTTTTTAAATGTTTGTGGATTTTTTAATCAAGAGTTGAACCGAGTTGACTCAGTGAGAAATTCATAGAACATTGGGTTTTTATTGGACTGAAACTCAGCTAGGTGATGAACAAGGTAACTTTCTTATCTATGTAACCATCCTAATTTAAGTGTTCTCTTATATTACAAATGAGTTTAAATCTTGCACCTATATCTAGATCGAACCTTAGATCAAAACTAATCGTACAAATTATGTGTCTTATGATAGAATTTGATTTTGAAGTGTGTCTACGAACTCTAAAAACACTTAAGGGAAATCTGAAGTTAGAGGTGAAGGATTCTTTTAAGCTTACCTAATTTATGTTGATTTATACATTGTTTCTCTTATCTTTGCCTAATAGGATTTTTCATGTCTATTTCTATGAAATTTAGAGACAGATTATTATAAATTATTTATCTATGTGATAATTATGTTTAAGGTATGATTTTAATCATACTGATCCATTTTTCTCTTTGATAACACAAGTGATGTGTTGGAGGTGTTGCAACTAGTGACTTGTATGTATTTATCATGGACGTAACGCACTCTGGGTAATGACCCTCTTGGTCGATGCATAAATCCTTGAATTTGGTTAGTGGTGTACATATCGATATATTTACTATGTGAGTGCATTTACATCACTTTACAAAGATTAGATGTCACAATTAGTTGCTTAATGAACAAATTATGTAACATAATTCTTCCAATCCATGAGTCATCTTGTCTCAAGGTGTTGCATAAATATATGGTAGTGTCAGACATGCCAATGAATCTCCATAGTTATGATATGTGGAGCAAGCCGAATTTTTATGAATTAGACTCCACAATGTGATAGTCATTATGTGTGATGAGCCACAGACTATGCTATGCATCCATTCATGTAGATTTGATTCGTATATCGACACCACTTGTAACGGTGGAATATGAGGTGTATCAAAAACTTTATGTCATCTGTATGATACATTACTTGAATTGTTGTTAATCTTGAAGGTCAAACATCACTATGAGTATGACATTGACCCTCTCCAACTATATAGATGATACAAGTGACGTACAGATTGAAGATACGGATGATGATTTCTTTATGGAATATCACTACGAATGATGCGAGATAATGAAGCCGATGCTTAAATTTTAGTTTAATTTTGTTTAATTTCATGCTACAAATATAAACTTTTGTAATAAGCTCCCACCTAAGTGAATATTTAATGATTAGTTAGACTTTCGAGTTTAAATGGAATAAGATTTAAAGCATGGTTGATTTCATTCTCATGAATGGTCACCTTTTTGAATGTAAATGCATATGATGAATGATGAATACAATGGGTTATGCCTTTAGTGCATCGTCTAACAACATGAAACTCGAATCCCATGTAGAGTACATGAGAATCGATTTTCGGAGCATTACAAGTTGGTATCAGAGTATGATAACGAGATTAACTGGGCCTAAGGACATGAACCATCATAAGCTTTACGCGACTAGGATAGAATCATAAAGTATACTTAAGTGAATTCTCAACTGAACTAGGAAGTCGAATGATTAGAAACCCACATTCAGGTCTCCCAATGAAATTGGTAAGATGAGCTTGGAATTTAGAGATGGTGCATCTAAGTACTTTGGGAATAAATTTTGAAGCCCCCAAATAAACTTAACATGGATTGAAAATTTTCTTATAATGGAGTTCCAACCAAGAAAAACAAGCTCCCTAAGCCAGAATTGGAGATTTTCCAATTATTTCAAAATTTTTGATCGTTTCAATGAAAACTCGACATGTTAGGAAACCTCCACTAGTTTCAGTAGATAGACTTATTGAAAATTTTTAAAACTTTTCTTATAACTCACTCAGGTACCTAGAAACCTTCCTCTAAAATTTTAGTCGATGGGATCTATAAATAATTCTAGAAAAATACAATAGTGACAAAAATAATTCTAGTAAATATTTTTGCAACTTATAAGTATGAAACACCAACCATACTGTGGAATATTACTTTGAGAATTTTTTTGGAGTCTTAAGAATATGTCTAAAACTTAAGTTTTGAATTTTAGAACATTTTGATAAATGGTCTAGAAATTAAAATTCTGGGAGTAAAAGGTGGTCAAGATAAAATGTTTTTAGAGAATTCATAGTTTTTCACAATAATGATAACATTAAAGCTTTGGTTCAAGAAGGGAATAAACTCACTATAACTGTCATTCTTGTTGACTTAAACACCAAAGAAGAAGCTTATATATATATTTTTTTACTCTAAATAGTGGGGAACTCTCATCGAAAATTCTAAGAAGATAAATAGATAAGTAAAATAAATCAATATGCATGTAAGGGGAGTAGCATTAACTTTGAAGCTCTTCTTTATATATTAACTACCACCTGACCAAATTTCCTTTTGAATGTAGGACATGGCCCCCAAAGCAAAGAAGAAGTTTATTTGAGCTAACTCTGTGGCATCATCCCACTCAGAGCACATACTCGAGAATAACGACCCTCTTCTCAGCTACAACCAATCAAGAAACTACACTCGTAGGGCCACCATCAGGACCGATATCCCCTAACACATAAACATGGGTACCACTCTATGCCATCTTGGAGTGGATGGAGTTGTTTATGAAAATGACTTAGCGGACCTTAGACAATCTACGAAAATAAGTCCACAAGTCTACCCCAATGACTACAACACCTCCTGCACCACCTACTTGCATGGTCCCCCTTGTGCCACCTCAACCTAAATATCATGAGGAGTCTGCTATGCTAGAAAGATGCTTAAAACTGTGACCTCTAGGTTTCTTGGGAGCCCATAACTCAGTGGTGATAGAACACTAGACAAAATATATTAAAATGAAATTTTTTACCGAGGTAGGGGACTTCTTTTGGGATGATTCTTATCTTTTCAAATATTGTCTAGATCTAATCATAAGGAGATGTGTGCCTACTTACAAACAAAATTGTATCATCTCCTTTTGCTATTCGAATGTGTGAGGTTGCCACTTTTCAGTTAAGAAGACCACATCAAAAATTTTGCAGTGTAGCTTTTATTGGCTCACTATGTTCAAGGATACAAGTGAACTCTACAAAGCGTGCGAGAGATTTAAAAAATATGGAGAATTCTAATTATTGAGGTATTCAACTGTTGCTGCATCGATTTTATGAGACCATTTTCCCATCTTTGGAAATCTCTATATTCTTCTCATCGTAGATTATGTTTCTAAGTGGGTCAAGGGAATTTCGTGTTAGAATAATGATCATCACATGGTCATTAAGTTTTTAGTTTATCTAGATTTGTAACACATTGAGACATATTAAGTCATAGAGGATCTCACTTTTATAATAGACTATTCAAAACATTGATAAAGAAATATTGTATTTGGCATAAAGTAACCACACCCTATCACCCTTAGAAGAACAATCAAGCTAAAATATCAAATATGGAGATTAAAAAAAATCTTAAGAAAATGGTTAAACCAGATCACAAGGATTGGTCACTTTAACTAACCGATGTGCCGTTGGATTACCATATGATGTACAAAACCCTTATTGGTATCCCACCCTATAGACTTGTCTATGGGAAGGCTTACTACTTGCCTGTAAAATTGAAACATAAGGCATATTGTGTATAAAGAATTTCAATTTTAATCTTGATAAAGCTGACTCACTGCATAAGTTACAACTTAATGAACTTAAAGAAATCTGAAACGAGGCTTCTGAGAATTGTTAGATATATAAGGGCATAATGAAGGTGTTCTACGACAAGAATATTCTTCGAAAAACTTTTGAAACAAACTAGAAAGTCCTTATGTATAATTTGAGAATTTATCTTTTTCTCGGTAAAGTAAGATCTTGTTGGACCACCCCCTTTAAAGGTAAATTAGTTTATCTTCATGGGGTTGTGAAGATAGAAAATTTGATGAATGGTAATATTTTTAAAATGAACGATCATCTCCTTAAACCATTTACTGAGAAATTCGATTCAAAAGATATGTCCATCACTCCAAAAGATCCTATCTATTAAGACCAACCTTCTAGTCTGATGGAGGTCCATCTATTCATTTACTTCTTTTTTTTAGGAATAAGATAGAATAATTTATGTTGTTTTAGTTTATTTTTGTTTAGTGGTAACCCCTTTAGATGATGGAGACTTCATGTCATCCTATCAATCCTCTTTAGGTACTCTCTCTTATTTATTACTCTTTTATTTTTATTGTCTCATGTTATAATGTATTACAAATCCTTTTACATCGAGGATAATGTGAATTTTAGGTTGGGGTGAGATTAAATTGAATTAATCAGTATTTTCTTTATTTTTGAGCAATTGTTTAAAAAAAGTCAATTTTCAGATTTCAAAGCTATTTTTAAATATTGATATTTTTTGTATCTCAATAGTTTAAGTATATGATGAAAATATATAAAATACTTTTTGAAAGTCTAGAATTTAGTTGATTAGTAGATTTTTTTAATAAGTTCCTTTTAATGAATTGATTGATAGAAAAATTTAAACATCAATTGATCCTAGTTCACAATTCACATCTAACTCATATTCTTTTAAAAGTTAGCTTAAATTTTTAGTGTTTTATCTTAATGATTACTTAAGAGTATTAGGAACCAAGTTTAGAGACCCTTATTTACCTTGGTTTGAAAGAAGAAAAAGACCAAATACAAAATAGTGGAATAAAAAAGGGTTACCTATTGCATTTACCTAAATGAGAAGACAATAAAGAAAATGATAAAAAAAAAAGAAAAAAAAAAAGAGACGATAGTGTGAAAGCCGTTAATGAAAAAAATAAAAAAGCTAAAAAAATAAGTGAAAAAATGAGATAAGTTCGGAATCAGTAACTTGCATTGATCTTTCCACTTTAAGGTAATTATCATAGTTAACATTATGGAGAGAAGACTAACTCTTATAGATTATAAGTTGAAATTCACTGAGCACACTAAGAATTTGTGTTTGAATGCATTCTATTAATTAATGAATGAATGATGATTTAGTTTAATGGTTTACTAGTGATATTAGGTTGTAAACTAAAAATATTTCATCATTGTATTTTTAAAATTTACCGACATATTCATAGGATTACATAGAATATTGTTTTTTTTTGAGAGGTTTGAAATTTGGATTTTGAATATTAGTTTTGGTTATGTTTTTCTCAGGACTGCCAAAATATTGGTTGGGTATGTGTTAAGTGTGAAATATTTTATAATCATAAATGTGTTTAATTGATTAATTTAGGTATGTTTTCTTATATAAGGTGATTTGGAGAACTAAGATGAAAATAATAATTAAAGAGAAGTTTAATGCTCAAAGATTGAGAAAGTACAGATTTAGAGATTTAGAGGCAATTAATAAAAATTTTAAATGCCAAAGATCCAAAAAAAATCTAATAAGAGAACAAGAGATAGAAAAGGCTGAAAAAATTCCAAAGTACATCCATAGAAATAATAGACTACTCGCTCCCACTTTGTTTATCACCACGGTCGAGCGTATCACCCCATCCTCCATAAACGGATGGCTCCATGCTATTGGATTTAATATAACCACGGTCAAGTGTCAATCTTTATACTATGGTTGATCGGTTGATCATTTATGGACCTTACTTTGTTTATCTACCGATTATCGATGCTGAGTATCGGTGCCGATTGTCGTGACCGATTGCCGATTTTGATTGACGCGACCGATTTGCTGATTCTGATTGTCGATCGATTTCGATTGTCGTGGCCAATTGCTGATTAGCGATTGAGGCCGATTATCGTGATCGATTTCTGATTGCCGTGATCGATTTTCCGACTTTGATTGTCGTGGCCAATTGCCGATTCCGATTGACTTGACCGATTTGCCGATTTCGATTGTCAAGGCCGATGGTATAGGCCAATTCTGATTATCAGGCCCATTATGATGTCTTCGAGGCCCATGAGACATGATTCATTGTGATATATTTTCGGCCCATATGATGAGGTCCGACTTGATGTATATTAGGCCTGTGAGAGCGGCCCATTGCGATGCATATTAGACCCGTGAGATGCGACCCACTTGATGTATATGTAGCCCATGAGTGAGGCCCATCATGATGTGTATTAAGCTCTTGAGTGAGGCCCATGGTGTTGTATATTTGGCCCTGGTGTGAGGCCATGAGTCTACTGTATGCTAGGCTTTATATGGGTCATTCCTTGGGGCAATGTTGGTTAAATGTCCACATTGTCAAGGTTGATTGTCGATGCCAGTTATTGATACCTACTATGAGTATGTGACCGCATAGCATCATGATACATGCCCATACGCATCATCTGCATGTTTGTTATGAGATGTGGTTGACCATTGCATATGTCATTGGGCAGGTTGTATGAGACTCCCTGATAGGTGGATGTTATCTCACATGAGCGCATGGTATGCGCAGGATTGATGCATGACTGGATTGTATGACTCATGCATCTTATATTGTGTTTTATGATTACTTTACGCCCTAGCGACTTCAGGACTGTAGCCTCCATAGGCACATTGTGGATGGCCAGATGAGACACTGAAAATGTTTGGTTCGAGCATCGGGCTGCTATAAATGGCCCTGAGTGAAAATTCCTAAAACCCTTTTGGTACCAGAGGACGCCCCAACGTCGAGACTGAGTGGATATACATGAGCGCCCGAGTGCTGAATAGTTGTAAGGCCGCGTCTCCTACTGTGCCGTGGTCGGTTGGGACGGGGTATGGCCTTACCCGTCCGAGGGAGTAGGCATAACTAGGCTAAGTTTGACCAGCTCGAAGAATGGATCCACTATCGATGAGCCGTGTAGGTATTGACAGACTACTGGCCAGGCGGATAGTGAGGTTTCTTCCACTTACCCAGTTGTGCGCTTGATGGGGCGGCAGGTGGCGTGGAGTGTACTAGACCCCGGTGATGAGCCTAGAGAGAAACCGTACTAATATGTGGACTTATTGAGTAGGAATTGCATATCCATTCATTCTTTCACTCACTATCCACTCGGATTGGTGGTGCGTAACTATTTGTTACGTGTACCTTCGCATTGTCAGGATTTCGGTTGGGCGCGTGACTAACCTGAGATCAGGAGTTTACCACATTTAGTCGAACTATCCAAATTTAGGTATGGGACTAGTTTAGATAGACGTCCCTTGTGGTGGACCCCGTAGCCTGTGATACTACGTACTATCATCCCGACTTCACATTCCGGCATGATCATTTCATTCGCATTGCATATTACATTGCATCCTCAACATCTGTTATTGTCTTATTATGTTTTACATCGCATAGCCTTGGTATGACTGATAACACTAATGGACTTACCAGTATATTTCCTCTTACTCTGATATCGTATGATTCATGATCTTGTGTGCTTATTCCGATGATGTATGATTTATGGGATTTATGGTATGCTTGACACTTATCTTGTGCACACACTTCCACCGCCCTCTAAGCTTTCAATAAGCTTATACACGATAGATGCGTGTAGGTGGCATTAGGTTGCAGCATCGATGAGCTTGGAGCGTGCAACTGTCTTCTAGAGCTTTGGTTTCGATATATGTATTTCCCTTTCGACATTGTATTCAAATGATTATATTAGTGGATATGTGATGATGATTTTGCCTTTATGATTTGGGTATACTTGTGGTTATACTTCTTATGAGACAAATGTACGTTGAAAAATCCTCCTTGTAGAATTACAGGATTGGAACCTGGCGTACGGATGCTGGGAGCCGAGAATGGGGTACTACGGAGATTGTCAGTATCGGGTTCGGTGATCGGGATTCCTGTGAATCTTATTTTCAGATTTGGGGCGAGATTGAAGTTGGTATCAGATCATAACTTGGGAATACCTGAGGATAACATTACATATCTACTGATAGTTACACTACACTGTGTGATTGTTGAGAACTTAGAATGGTTAGACTCTCAAGTTCAAATAACTTAGAAACTTCCTGATATAGCTCCTTATCATGTGTGCATTCGAGAGTGCTCAAGGATGATAGGCTCTTGTTACTTCCTATAGGACATGGCACCCAAGAGAGTGACCCGAGCGACTTCTGTTTCCTCGCCTGAGATTCCTGTTCCCTCACCTGAGACTTCTGTACCCCCATCCGAGTCTAGTGCAACACTGACCGTGTCCATAAGTGTGGACCTGTTACAGCAGATGTTGCAAGCAATGACCACCATTCTTCAGAGAGGAGATCGAAAGAGGAAGGCCCCCTCCAGTAGCTCCCAGCTGCAGCGATGTCGACGGCCACAGAGGCATAGGAACCGTTCGTCCTTTCGAGCATTTGCACCACCTAAACGTTAGTCATCAAGTGTATGCTTCAGATGTGATGAGGTGAGGCATAACTTTTGGGAGTGCCCCCACCCTTGGCAACCCCTGTCACCCAGACCGTTCTCTAGTGCTTGCTTTGAGTGCGGTGGGATAGGGCATCGCAGGAGCGAGTGTCCCCGTCCTCAGTAGCAGTAGCAGGATTCTCAGACATTAGGAGGAGTCGTCAACGATTCGTGTGACTTGGCCCCTACACCGTCTTCCTATATTGTTCATGAACGAGGTGTCTTGGGAGTTAGAGCTTGAGATTTGTGGGCGTTATCCCCATCTCTTAGACGTTTGATTATGTTGGTATGTTGTGTTCCGATTATATATATAGTGGCGTGGTTCCCCTCCCTTGGTAAGCTCTGTATTAGTTATGTTGTGGTTTAAATTTTGAGGATAAAATTTTTATTAGGAGGGAAGAGCTGTAAGGACTGTATCCTAGTCTGTACTGTTTCGTCAATTTTCACGATCATTCTAGTCGAATTCCGGCAACCTGCGACTTATAATTAACGTTTGCACATAATCCTAAGTCGTATCCCGTAGATTTGAGTCGGCTTAACCCGAGACTTGTACACTGGTGACCGCCCCGTCGTCGCGGTTCCGATGCCGTGACTCGCGCACTGAGGCGATACCCAGGCCAGGAGTGTGGGCCAGCGTTTTGTTCGAGAAAAATACTGCACGTTGTAAAATTCAAGAAAATCTCTACGATATGTCACCTTAATCAATCAATCAATTCCATCAATCACCTCTCATGTCAAGTACAAAATCACATCCCCAAGAAACCCTAAAGTTAAAGAAATCCATCCCTCATATGTCAAAGTACACATCACCCATCACTCACATTTTGACCCATCACACCCATCCCTCTCTCTTACAACCCCTCTCTCTCTCTCTCTCATCTCTCTTTCTCCCATTCTCCCAAGCAAGAGAGAACAATCGTCCATGGCTTCCTAAGGGAGAGGAGAGAAGTTTGTGTGACCCACTTCCTATCTCTCATCCCCACCCTTTAAAACTAATCTCAACCGTTGAAGTCCATCCTTTGGAGCTCTAGGATGCTTTGGCGGAAGGAGGAGGAGAAGATCAAAGGTGGGTGTTTCTTTTCTAGATTTTTTATTGTGTTATTTTGATGATTTGAGGGCCCACTTGTGGTGGGACCCATCTTGATGTATCCATTGTATCATGGAGGAGCTCATAGTGGCGGAGCTCCTCCTATCATCACCATTTATTTCTCTCTCTCTCTCTCTCTCTCTCTCTCTCCTCTCTTTATCTTGTGGCCCACATGATGTATATGTGATATCTAGACCATCCATCAAGTGGACCCTAAGGCCGTCCAAACCAGGTAGGCCCTACCTTATATATGTTGGGAGAACACAAATATTAGGTTGACCTAAAGCAAGTGGACCACGTCCATGTGGGACCCACCAGCCATGGTCCCCACACATGGGACCCACATTGATAAAGATGTACACGTCCAGCGTCCCTGGAAGCTGGACGTCGTGAAGGCAAGGTACATTGTTAAAAAAAAAAAAAAAAACAAAAAAAAATGGTAGTTTGTTTTTAAACTTTTGGGTGGGCCACTTATACAGGCCCCACCTGGATGTATGTATTTAATTCAATCCGTTCATCCTATTTCTCAATTCATTTTAGGCGTTGAGTCAAAAAATGAATCTGATCCGATTTCCTGGCGGGCCATAGCATAGAAAACATTGGTTTTCACCATTAAAATGTACTCTAATCTTTCTACACACTGAAATATGTCAAATATTAGGCTTGTTTGGCTTGTCTTGGGCCATAGAATCCAACAGCTAGATTAAATTCTCCAGATGTGGGCTCCACCTACGAAAAACCTAAAAAGCTCATTTTTTTAAAAAAAATAAAATAAACAATGTAAGGTAGCAGCGCCAGCTGCTGCCGCTGATGCCAGAGCAGCGTCCTGTACGCTTGAGGCTGGGACCGTGGGTCCCAGCTGTGGGTCCCACCTCGATGTGTTTAGAACATCACCACCGTGCATTTTGATGGGCCCCTTTAAGACAGTAGGGGCCCCAAAAATTAGCTGCATCCGAAGCTCAATGGCCCACTCCACGGGAAACAGCAAGGTTGAATGTCTGCCATTGAAACCCTTCTGTGGTTAACAGAAGTTTTGGTTCAGGCATGAAATCTGTTTTCCTCTTCATCCACGTCTACGTAACTTTATCACGGCTCAAAGGGTAGACAGAGTGAAAGATACCTCGTTGCAGCTGAGGTCTTAGCATTGAATGCCTAGTGGGGGTGGCTAGCAGTGGGTGTGAGTTAACGGTGCAGTCCATGGACCCATCACCGTCCTCCGTCCATTCAGATGGGCCACACCATCGTGTGTGTTCATCCAAGCCGTCCACCGTCTTTGGACGGTGGGACCCACCCCACGTGCGAGTTGCAGTGATTCATGCAACCGTCCAGGCCGTCCAGGGGCTGGACGTTGTATATATATTATATTATATTATATATATTATATGTATATAATATATATTATATATATATACCTGCTGTGGTGGCCCTACGTGGACCCACCTCTGTTTTTTTTTTAAAAAGGAAAGGGAAGAGGCAGCTACGTAAGCTGCACGTGATGCAGGTCCCACGTGATGTATGTGTTTTACACATGCCGTTCATCTGTTTTTGATGGTGGGACCCACTGCCATCTGACGACAGCAAATTCTGTGGGTCCCATATTATATCCAGGCTATCCGGGTGGTGGGATCCACTGTCCTTTCGCATCAGCAAGTTCTGTGGATCCCACTACTAAATAATATATTATATTATATATTCTATAATATATAATATGTGCACGGTAGTGGCCCTATGTGGGACCCACCTTTGCCCTCCTTGTGCACCTAGCCGCCTGTACAGAAGCTATTACCTGCTCCTTTGGATGATAGCATGCCCGTGGGCCCCACATTAATATGTGTATTTCAGCTACCTCGTCCACTGTTTGGACAATGGGGCCCACCATGATGCATACGTTGTATCTAAACTGTCCAACCATTTGAAATATCATTTTATGGCGTGAGCAAAAGAATGGGTCAGATCTAAAGTTTCAGTGGACCCAACCATTTAAATAGTGGACCGTGACGTTCACCGTTCAAACTTCCAAGGGCCATGGTAGTTTCCATATAAGCTAATATTGTTTTCACTTCATTTATCTCTGTGTTATCTTATGAATACGTCGAGTCTTAAAATACGTAAGGGCGGGCCCGACTTGATATATATGAGGCCCATCGGTGCGACTTAGTTGATATACATGAAGCTCGATGGTGCGACCCACATAATGAAGCCATGTGATGTGGCCCACTTAACATATGAGGCCCAGGCGTAAGGCCCGTTATGATATATTTGAGGCCCGAGTGCGAGGCCCACCTGTTGTGTATTCGAGGCCTGATGAGATGTATGTTAGCCCATATGATGAGGCCTATGTGACGTAAATGAGGCCCATCGTGATTATACGTAAGGCCAATGAGCCCATTATATGTTTGACCCTATGTACGCCACTCCTTAGGAGCAATGTTGATTAGATGTCAACATTGATGGGCAATGATGGTTGGATGTCCACATTGTGACCTTCCGTTAGGCCTTATTAGGCTCATTCTCATCATTCCCTTAGTGGGTTAACCCAAATAAGTGGGCCCCATTCACCGTAGACGGATGGCTTCGTGCTATTGGATTTGATATAACCACGGTCGAGTGTCGATATTTATACTATGGTTGATCGGCTGATCATCTATGGACCCCACTTTGTTTATCTACCAATTATCGATGCTGAGTATCGGTGCCGATTGTCGTGACCGATTGCCGATTTCGATTGACGCGATCGATTTACCGATTCCGATTATCGTGGCCGATTGCCGATTAGCGATCGAGGCCGATTATCATTACCGATTTTTGATTGTTGTGACCGATTTGCTGACTTTGATTGTCGGGGCCAAATGCTGATTTCGATTGACTTGACTGATTTGCCGATTCCGATTGTCAAAGCCGATGGTATAGGCCAATTCCGATTGTCAGGCCCATTGTCATGTATTCGAGGCCTATGGGACATGACCCATTGTGATATATTTTTGACCCATATGATGAGGTCCGACTTGATGTATATTAGGCTCGTGGGAGCGTCCCATTGCGATGCATATTAGACCCGTGAGATGCGACCCACTTGATGTATATGTGGCCCATGAGTGAGGCCCATCATGATGTGTATTAAGCTCTTGAGTGAGGCTCATGATGTTGTATATTTAGCACTGGTGTGAGGCCATGAGTCCACTGTATGTTAGGCTCTGTATGGGCCATTCCTTGGGGGCAATGTTGGTTAAATGTCCACATTGTCAAGGTTGATTGTCGATGCCAGTTATTGATATCGACAATGAGTAATTGACCATATAGGATCATGATACATGCCCATACGCATTATCTGCATGTTTGTTATGAGATGTGATTGACCATTGCATATGTCATTGGGCAGGTTGTATGAGACCCCCTGATAGGTGGATGTTATCTCACATGAGCGCATGGTATGCGCAGGATTGATGCATGACTGGATTGTATGACTCATGCATCTTTCATTGTGTGTTGTGAATATTGTATACCCTAGCGACATCAGGGCTGTAGCCTCCATAGTCACATTGTGGATGGCCAGATGGGACACCGAAAATGTTTGGTTCGAGCATCGGGCTGCTATAGATGGCCCTGGATGAAAATTCTTAAAACCCTCTTGGTACCAGAGGACGCCCCAACGTTGAGACCGAGTGGATATACATGAGCGCCCGAGTCCCGAATAGTTGTAAGGCCGCGTCTCTCACTGTGCCGTGGTCGGTTGGGAGGGGGTATGGCCTTACCCGCCCGAGGGAGTAAGCATAGGTAGGCTGAGTTTGACCAGCTCGAAGAATGGGTCCGCTATCGACGAGCGTGTAGGTATTGGCAGACTACTGGTCAGGCGGATAGTGAGGTTTATTCCACTTACCTAGTTGTGCGCTTGATGGGGCGACAGGTGACGTGAAGTGTACTAGACCCCGGTGATGAGCCCAGAGAGCAACCGTACTGATATGTGGACTTATTGAGCAGGAATTGCATATCCATTCATTCGCTATCCACTTGGATTGGTGGTGCATAACTATTTGTTACGTGTACCTTCGCATGGCTAGGATTTCGGTTGGGCGCACGACTAACTTGAGATGAGGAGTTTACCACATTGAGTCGGACTATCCAAATTTAGGTATGGGACTAGTTTGGATAGACGTCCCTTGTGGTGGACCCCGTAGCCTGCGATACTACGTACTATCATCCCGACTTCACATTTCGGCATGGTCATTTTATTCTCATTGCATATTGCATTGCATCCTCAGCATCTGTTATTGTCTTATAATGTTTTGCATCGTATAGCCTTGGTACGGTTGATAACACTCATGGACTTACCAATATATTTCTGCTTACTCTGATATCGCATGATTCATGATCTTGTCTGCTTATTCCGATGATGTATGATTTATGAGATTTATGGTATGCTTGACACTTATCCTGTGTACACACTTCCACCGCCCTCTAAGCTTTCGATAGGCTTATGCACGATAGATGCGTGCAGGTGGCGTTAGGTTGTAACAACGATGAGCTTGGAGCATGCAGCTGTCTTCTGGAGCTTTGGTTTCGATATATGTATTTTCCTTTCGGCATTGTATTCAAATGATTATATTAGTGGATATGTGATGATGATGTTGCCTTTATGATTTGGGTATACTTATGGTTATGCTTCTTATGAGACAAATGTACGTTGAAAAATCCTCCTTGTAGAATCTCAGGATTGGAACCTGGCATACGGACGCTGGGAGCCGAGAATAGGGTACTACGGAGGTTGTCAGCACCAGGTTCGGTGATAGGAATTCCTGTGAATCTTATTTCCGAATTTGGGGCGTGACATATATGTAAGCTGATTTCTTCTTTAAAGGGAATCAACTGTGCATCTCCCAAAGTTTTTTGAGGGAGCATATTATTTAAGAGATATATGGAGGTGGCCTTGGTGGACACCTTGGGCGAGACAAGATGCAGGCTCTTATTGAGGAATAGTATTACTGATTGCAATTGGTGATGACGTGGATAAAGCACTGTAGCGTTGTCATGTTTGTCAAACCTCAAATGGGTAGTCTCAGAATATAGGCTTCTGCACCCCGTTACTTATTCCTAATGGCTCTTCACTACGCTAAAACAACTAATTTGTGATGGACCAAGTCCATCACAAAATGCAACAAGTTCGTCACTTGGTCTGTTGCAGTTTGCTATCGTAGAAATTAAATGACGGATGGGATCCATCGTTAATTTGTGATGAATTAAGTCTATCGTAGGTAAATGATAGATAATCACAGAACTCCAAAAGTCGTTCTAAAAAAATATGGTTTGTTGCTACATGAAGGATAAGTGATCTATTTTTCTGGCTTATTCGAAAATTAGAGATGGATTTGGTCTATTGCTAAAATTTCTACAAATAAAAAAATAACATTATATTTGTCATTTTTTTTTTATATCTATTGCACCTGATAGTCATCAAATTTAAAAAGTAAATAAATAAAAATTCACAAGATTATTTAATAAGAACCCTATTCACAAAATTCACAAGGTTGGCCTAAATAGCAAGCTAAACTAAATATGATATTCTACCAAGGATTGAACCCTGGATCACTCTCACACACTGTTGTTTCGAAAATGTTTCCTTTTTAAGAGTTTTAAGATTTTCTTAAACGGAAAGATGATAAATTAAATGGAACAAAATAAATGGCATATAAATACTTCAATCAGATGCACAATTTGAATCAAGGGTGAACTAGTTTTGAGTTCTCAAGCATGAATTGGTTTAAGTTTTTTTCTTTTTTAAAAAAATAAATAATTTTCCTTATAATTTAGTAATCGGTTCTATTTTATAAATGCATTGGGAGGAAAACATGGACCATGAAATCAACTTCATAAGGTTGAATAGTTCCATAAAAAAAAAAAAGAATGTGTACATTGCCACAACAAAGGAAAAACTTGGATATTCTTCACATAATGTGATGGTGGGTATGCAGATACTAAGAAAATGCACACGTGGCATACATGTTAAACCATCTAAATCATTGGTCCCAGTCTAGATGGCTCGTGTAGCGAAAATCACACTAATTTGATTTCCTGATTTACTGATTGGATATTTAATGGCTAGTCAAAATAAAAATAGTCAATCATCCACACTCAACAAAAGACAAATGCCCATTAATCAGAGTTTTATATCACTCCATGGGTTTAGAGAACTATCAGTTTGTGAACTCGATCTTAACCTTTTGATAATAATAAATCTACAGTGGGGCACCCACAATTTGGATGGTCAATGTTATGGGCAAAAATGGACTAACCAGATGAACAGACTTGAAGACTATGGATTAAATGAGGGCTGAAAAATCACCCCGACCTCGGCCTCGACCAAAGAACTCGATCTCGGTTACTAACTTTGGAGGTCGGCCTTGGATACCGACCTTGGCCTCAGATACTGACCTCGACCTCGGGATAAAAATTCACATACAATATATAAAGATATGATTATCTTCTAAGATATTCACTATAAAGATAGGATTATCCTCTGAGATATTCGTCGAGGGTATAAGGAAATCAATCATGACACGTTCGGATGAAGATCTTTTCCGCAATATGCATCCACCATAGAGAGGCATTACCATATACGCCACCGCCCCTAAAAGGCTATAAATAAGGACACTGTATATCGTGAAAGTGTGAGATCCGACTCGAGTTCACATGTGTGCATGTGTGTGTGAGTATGCATCCCGTTCATCTTGTTCCTGCGGTCTTACCGGTCGAATTCCGGCGACCCATGACCCTTGGATTGTATTTGCGGTCAACCTTGAGTTCGGTCACATTGACCTGAGACCTATGTCATCATGTTCGCATCGTTGTTGCAGTTCCAACGACGCATCTTGTGCGTCCATCCGACCTATGGATAAAAAGTTATGAGCATTTCATCATGTAGCCCACTTTTTGTACAAATGCATGTGGACCACCTCCATAGCACAATTTTCCATGCACACCACATGCACTACACAATTTCAATGAAATAAATACTACCCACCCTAAACACTGCCCACACCTAACCTACCCTAGCAAACATTGTTTGTATCACCATAGGCCATCATTTGCTTTCTTACAAAATAATCATCACTTCCCTACATATCCTCTCTCTCTCTCTCTCTCTCTCTCTCTCTCTCTCTCTCTCTCTCTCTCTCTCTCTCTCTCTCTCACTTTCTCTTCCATTTGCAAAAAAATTCAGCAACCTTCCCCTCATCTTCCCTCCATTTTCAGCCCCCTTCTTTCTTAATCCCCCACCATCTAACCTTTGAAATCCCATCTCCACCATTGATCCGTTTTCCTTGGTGCTAGAAAATCTTAGTGTAGAAGTTTTGTAACACCTCAGATTTTTGCCAACCTGGGGTTAGATGTCCTTAGGCAATGGGTCAACCACATCACTCTTAGGAATCAATTCCAAAGCCAAAGAAATCATTTAGAACCAAATTCTTTAGAAAATAAGCGTAAGTTAGCTAGCGCTATGCTAGAGTAGCTGTGAAATTGTCCCTGAACACTTTAAAAATGTTCTACAAGACCCAAAACTTGTAGAATCAATGACGCTATAATACCCTGAAACCTAGGATCAAACTTTAAACTCGTTTGCCCTCAGGAACCTTCTGAAACTTCGTATTGGATTTAGACCGCGCGTCGAAAGTCCGATATCTACAAGCTTAGACCATTGCGACCGCCTTGTTGGACTTGACAATCGTTTCGAAAATCAAGGTCAACCGACGCTCTGAGGCTATTTCATTGAGCCTGGAGTAAAGAGAGTGAGAAAGGGGAAAGATTTGGATATTTTAATTCAAATCTGTCACGTGACTTTGCGCGTTATTATTAAGCGTTTTCACCGTCAGAATTCAGCCAAATTTCACCCTCGGATCAGAAAAAATTTCTCTTTCATATCACGAGACTTGTAGACCTGATTAAGGCACGATGACCGCTGAACTGAAACTGGACCGCCATGTACGATATACGAACTCTACTGGACTGAAAATTGGGTGTGGACAACATCCAGTGACCATGAGCTTAAGTCCGACCACGTTCGGCCAGGGGACCTCCCGAAATGCTCTTTTGGATTGGAACAGTCCCGATTTGGTTATAACTTAAGTATACTTTGTTCACAAGTCTATTTAGGTTAGAATTTAGGCTATATAAGGGCCTTAAACCCTCACATACCTCTCTCATCCGAATTTGCTAGAAACCCTAGATTGAAAGAGAGAGAAAGTGAGAGATTGTGAGAGAGTAGTGGGAGAGAATTCCCGTCACTTGCTGCAGCTTTTGCACGTGCCAAAGCACCGCACTCCAATGACTTTTTCAGTGATTCCAACGCTCTCCTAGGTAAGAAAACCCTAACTACTTGCTGATTTAGGGTTCTTTCGATTCAAATAGCAACATAGCTTATGTATCTTGTGCATTAGGTCGCCTGTACGCCGTTGACAAAGCGTATACGTTCCATTCGAAACGGTACACGTTTAGGGAAAAAGGTGCGAATTTTAGACGCTTTGATTGACTGATTTCAAAGCTTTCAATGTCGACGAGCATGCCGTTTGACATGTAGAACATGTTGTCCGTTTTTCGTTTTGTAAATGTACGGTAAATATGAGATTTAGGGTATTTTAGGCATTTATAGAAAATACTGTATACGTCTGTATTTTGTTGAAATGCTTGACATGTAAATTTATCGTGTTATGATATTATATATGTGTGTATAATCTGTTTGGCGAAGAGATTCGCCCTAATGCGTGCTTTGGGTCGACATACGCTATGTAGAATAAAGTGTATAGACTAAGGGTTTGTATTAATGTTTGTATTAGTATGTATTGAGTAAATGGTATTGTAAATTAGTTTTGAGAATGAATTCTCAATCCATATGATGTTGTACACGATTTCCTACATGTTTGCTATATGGATTGATTTCTATATATATATGGAATACATGTGTTGGGTGATTTGCTTACTTTGTTTGCTATAACATGTGTTAACATGCTTGTGTTGTTAAACTTCAATTCTATTACTCTCATATGATCACTGGTATGGATTACAAATGTTTGGGGCTATGCTTTAGTCCAGGTAGTCGGTAATGGATTGAATTCGTGGTCGGCTTCTATCTACCATGGAGGACGCGTCGATGAATGCGAGTCGTGTTTGGAGTTGACGGCAGTGGTTAGGCCACACGAAGTGTTTCATGCACTTCATGTCGCTCAGCTTGAGATGCGCTCGTACTAATCGAGCCCGTCAAGTAACCCGACTAGCCATTGTATGTTCACCCTATATGAGTCATAACTGCTTGAACCTAGGGTACTGAACTTACCATTGGAAACCCTGTTAACCATGGTACCTTGATCCATAAAGACTCATGAGCCAGGTATGGTGGTATGGGACACCGTGGTCGAGCTGTCGGCCTACGCTGGGGCCACAAACCTCCCCGTAATGACCAGTGAGCACATTTGACTCGTGATCAGATTGTGGTGGTATGGGACACTACATTTGAGCTATCGGCCTACACTGATCAGGTGACGAGCCCTTTGTAGTGACCTCGAGCGTATTTTGAGTCTACGGGGGGCAACGACCCTTCCGTAGCGATAAGAGTACAAGTAGGCCTGTATTGATAAGGTGATGGGGGAGCAGTGCAACGAGTGCGAGCAACAGCCCTGGCAGCCCTTGCAGCGACCTACAAATATAACATCGTATGAGATTACTACGAGTGACGATCCTAGACAGGATCTGTGTGGGGATTGATATAAGCAAGGTACCCTAGTTTCCCAATCCTGCTGTATGAGAAGGACTAATAACAACTCGGTAATCATTATCCATATCGCATTGCATGTGTCTGGAAGATGTGGAGCACTGAGGAACGTAAGCATGTCGCGGGCGTAAGATGGTACCGTATGAGGGAGTATGTCAGTGAGGGCATCCATTATGTCATTTCATGCATGCATTAACAACAGTATCTAGGAATGTTTGATTGATTGCTTTACTATTATCGCGTGATTGATTTGAGAACCTGCTAATCTTTGCTCTATTATTCCACTGAGTTAGCTACTCACTCCCATGTTACGGGATGGTGTTCCGAACACCCACTAGACCCTTTTCTAATTGCATATGATGGCGCGGCCTGTGAGGCAGAGCCGGACTTGTATGATTATGAGGAGGATCCCTCCTTTATGCGTGTTCTGATCGACGGGATTACAGGGAGGTTGATTAGATGCCTTGACACTTGTCATTTTATATTTTTGGAGCAATCATGTATATCCTTTCTTTCCATTTTTGGAGTATACATGTATTTAATTTACCTGGTAACATGTTCACACTCTGGAGACTTACAATCAATTATATATATTTTATGTATTTATCACAGTCTTCCGCTTGCTAATTTGACTGTCTCTGGAGTATGATATGCTGTTTTGGCTTAGTCTTAATCTTGTTTAATGCCATTCTACAGACAACATGCATTTATCATTACCCATGTTGCATAAGTGACGTTCTGGAACTCGGGAGTTGAGTTTCTACTCGACCCCCGATTTTTGGAGTGTTACAGTTGGTATCAGAGCATGATTTGGATTAAACCGGACCTGGGTTATGGTAACACGACGCACACTGATGCACTCTGACTTAGGAAGGGGGCAATGGAAACTTAGAGACTACATTAGGATCCCAAGTTTCGCCGACAGGTGAGACTATACGGTAATTTAGGCCGTAACATATCTTCGGTCGCGTGAAGCGACCTAAGTCACCTCTAGGCCGTCAGTCGATGGGTTTGAGTCATTCCCTAAAGAATTCCAAACCTAGAAACGGATGTCCTTGGGTTGTGGGGCAACCACAACACCTTTACACTCAATTGCAAGGCCTAAAACCCATTTTCATCCAAATCCTTCAGAATCCCTCCTTCCACCACCCCATGCTTCAACTTTTTTTAAGTCCTTTCACACTAGACATAAATCCTAATGTGTGAATGATACTGAATCATACTTAGACAGAAATTTAATATAAATAGTAAATATAGGTAAAAATTGAACTTTTGGTCATTCCAATTAGGGAATATATTGAAATAAATGGGTTAGTTTGATGGATTAGCCTCTCCTACCTCAAAATCATATGCTACATGATGCATAAAATCATTCTGGTTTACAAACTGGCCCCGAAACGCCTCAAATGGAGTTTTGGGCTTATCCAAGCCCAAATACAATGAACCAAGGTGGGAGCAACATACATTTGGGGTCCCTAGGGCAAGGGGAACCAGCCCCATAGGGAGGCCATCGCCAGATGTGAGTTTGGTTGGCGATGGCATCGCCGATTCCGCGATGCATCGCCGGTCAAATTCCTCAGTTGGGTTCGGGCTTCGGGCTGGAGGTGTTTGGGGGCTAGGGTAGCCCCCTGGTAGGTGGGGCGTTCGTTAAAATCCCTCCAAAATAGTACTTCCTTCACAAAAATGCCCCCCAAGCTCTCCCTTTCTCACATTTTTGCTGATTTCTCTCTTAAACCCCAGTTCCAATCACTCTCACCGTCCATTTCTGTCTCAACCCACGCCATTCCACCATTTACAGTAATACATACTCCCTTTCCTCTCCATTTTTTTATCATTTGGAGCTCTTACAACCTCCATTCAAGGCTGAAAGTCGAGTGAGCTCCATTCCCACTTATTGTTCTCCTTTTCCTTTGAAAATTCAGCCTTTGGGAGCCTGATCTACCCCTCTACAGGGCCTAGATTCATTTCAGTCCATTAGGGCAGCTATTTCTTCCCATTTCCCTCATTTTTCATGGCTATTGTTGAGGCTATTTTAGCCTTTTTCTCCTTTTCCACCACCTTCCCTCCCATGTCCCTTTTATTTGAGCCTTTACACTCTTTTTGGTCTCAAATCATGCAAACCTCAAATCCCATTTCTCCATCTTCTTCGCTTGAGGAGTAGCGAAAATACATGGCCGATAGAGCTCTAATGGGCAACAGACAGTGTTAAACTAGACATTATTAAAGAAGGTAAGTCGGGACCGTGGTAGAAGTTGTTTTAACCCTTAGGAAAGTTTTTTTAACTTAGACCTATTCACTCTCAGGGAAAACTTATCAAATCCCTTAAGTTGAACTTAGAATAAACCAACAGACCCCTTAGAATTGCTTTCCCCAAGGGCTTATTGCATTCAGGAACGCGGAGTAAAGGAACTGCATGTAAGCGATGTATTCGCGGTTTGGATCGACTTCTTAATCCTAGTGGTTACCAATAAATCCAATGCTCTGATCTAGCAGAAGATCGGCATCGACTCGGATTAAGAATTGATACAACAAATTTTCTATCCTAGCTAGACAGGAAGTCTATGTATCCGACTCAGACCCACTACACAACCTTTCTTTCGTATTGGCCCAACCACCTACAACCAAAAGTTGTTGCTTTGCCTTTAGGAAATGTTAAGGACATACAGCCAAATAGAGATTAGACCTCTTGCCACAGACTCACATCCGTTCTTGGAATTAACCACAACACTCATCTTTTTAACTCATTTCTATAAATCATAGGTACCAATGCCATAAAACGCATCATTATCAAAGGAAGACCAATGTAGTGAGAGGTTGTTTCCCATTTTATGTCAAGGACAGGTCCTAAGTTGCACCTCGTTTCGATATACGGATCGGGACATAGAATCTTGAACCTTAAGTAGAACCAAGTTTTAGGGGGGGTAGAACGTATTCAGCCCAATCTTGATAGGATCAGCCAATGCAACCGTTAGATCAGAGTGGCGCAGCGGAAGCGTGGTTAGCCCCTTCCCCACTGGCCCAGAATTGAAATAATTGATTTAGGTTATACGTAAGGTTAGGTCATCGACTAAGATTTGAACCTTCCTTGGAATGTCAATACAAAGGTCTCTCTAGGTACTCATTACCCTTAGCCAATTTTGGGGATGAAATTTTATTTTAAGGGGGGTATATTGTAACACCCCGAATTTTTGCCAACCTAGGGTTAGACGTCCTTAGGTAATGGGTCAACCACATCACTCTTAGGAATCAATTTCAAAGCCAAAGAAATCATTTAGAATCAAATTCTTTATAAAATAAGCGTAAGTTAGCTAGCGCTATGCTAGAGTAGCTGTGAAATTGTCCTGAACACTTTAAATACGTTCTACAAGACCCAAAACTTGTAGAATCAATGACGCTATAATACCCTGAAACCTAGGATCAAACTCTAAACCCGTTTGCCCTCAAGAACCTTCTGAAACTTCGTATTGGATTTAGACCGGGCGTCGAAAGTTCGATATCTACAATCTTAGACCATTGCGACCGCCTTTTTGGACTTGACAATCGTTTCGAAAATTAAGGTCAACCGACGCTCTGAGGCTATTTTATTGAGCCTGGAGTAAAGAGAGTGAGAAAGGGGAAAGATTTGGATATTTTAATTCAAATCTGGCACGTGACTTTGCGCGTTATTATTAAGCATTCTCACCGTCAGAATTCAGCCAAATTTCACCCTCGGATCAGAAAAAATTTCTCTTTCATATC
This sequence comes from Magnolia kwangsiensis, assembly GCA_037074715.1. Taxonomy (NCBI): domain Eukaryota; kingdom Viridiplantae; phylum Streptophyta; class Magnoliopsida; order Magnoliales; family Magnoliaceae; genus Magnolia; species Magnolia kwangsiensis. Next base: position 124,745,555 of record CM073574.1, on the reverse strand, counting down.
ACGAGACTTGTAGACCTGATTAAGGCACGATGACCGCTGAACTGAAACTGGACCGCCATGTGCGATCTGCGAACTCTACTGGACTGAAAATTGGGTGTGGACAACATCCAGTGACCATGAGCTTAAGTCCGACCGCGTTCGGCCAGGGGACCTCCCGAAATACTCTTTTAGATCGGAACAGCCCCGATTTGGTTATAACTTAAGTATACTTTGTTCACAAGTCTATTTAGGTTAGAATTTAGGCTATATAAGGGCCTTAAACCCTCACATACCTCTCCCATCCGAATTTGCTAGAAAACTTAGATTGAAAGAGAGAGAAAGTGAGAGATTGTGAGAGAGTAGTGAGAGAGAATTCCCACCACTTGCTGCAGCTTTTGCACGTGCCAAAGCACCGTACTCCAATGACTTTTCCGGTGATTCCAACGCACTCCTAGGTAAGAAAAACCCTAACTACTTGCTGATTTAGGGTTCTTTCAATTCAAATAGAAACATAGCTTATGTATCTTGTGCATTAGGTCGCCTGTACGCCGTTGACAAAGTGTATACGTTCCATTCGAAACGATACACGTCTAGGGCAAAAGGTGCGGATTTTATACGCTTTGATTGAGTGATTTCAAAGCTTTCAATGTCGTTTAATAGTAGATTATCGACGAGCATGCCGTTTGACATGTAGAACATGCTGTCCGTTTTCCGTTTCATAAACGTACGGTAAATATGAGATTTAGGGTATTTTAGGTATTTATAGAAAATACTGTATACGTCCGTATTTTGTTGAAATGCTTGACATGTAAATTTATCATGTTATGATATTATATATGTGTGTATAATCTATTTGGCGAAAAGATTCGCCCTAATGCGCGCTTTGGGTCGACATTTATCATTACCCATGTTACATAAGTGACGTTCTGAAACTCGGGAGTTGGGTTTCTACTCGCCCCCCGATTTTTGGGATGTTACAGTTTGGTGATCATCTTTGATGTAGGTGACTATTCTTTTGTTGAATTCCTTTTTTTCTGTAATCTCATTATTTCTTCATGGAAGGATCACATGGGACCCACCAATCTATGGTGGGGATCCCATTTGATTCCATGGATGTGGCCCTTTGGCCCATCCTACATGCATGTCGTGATTTATGATGGGACCATTCTCCATGGACCCTATCATGATGTATTTAATGATCCACTCCATCTCAAGGTCATCTAGACCTTAAGGATCATGTTGGGATGGCATCCCAACCATCCATAGCAATTATAGATAATGCATGTAGTGATTTTATGTTGCATGTACAATCAATGTATTTGTATAGGTATGATTCAATCTTGAGAGGGCTCATTAGTGGTGGGGCCCTATACCATAGCTGGATTGTGTTTCTTCTCTATCTTTTTTTTCTTGTATTTATAGTAAATCTGATGTATGTGTGGCCCACTTGATGTTCCATGCAACTAGGCCCAAGTGGTTAGACATCCAGGCCCACCTTATTGCTCCATATTGTTGGCATATTTTGGACAGCCTTTGGGCTTGATTTTATGGATGATCTTGGAAGGGGCTTGGGTTTCAGAGTTGTGTGACCCATCTAGGTGGACCCCACCCTAAGAAAATGATGATTTATTTCTCTTTTAATTATCTTTTTGGGGTGGTTTGGACAGCAACATGTTGCGGTCCAAATCTGCCTAGACAGATTTTTAGGCCACTTTGGGGCCTGATTTCTGAATCTTTGATGGGAATACTGAAACAAAATAATATATGATTCTTATAGACTCATGACCCACCTACAAACAAACCAAATTTCAGCCCCATATGACCTTCATTGGGGTCCCAAAGGTGTGGTCCAAGTGAGGTGGACAGTCTGAATTTTCTGCACTGTTCCAGCAACATTCCATCCTGGACAGGTTGGAATTCCAAAATTTATTAAAATACTTTTGGGTGTTTAAAAATTATAAAAATTTACAGGGATGTGACCCACCTATGGTAGGGCCTACCTACCCAATTTTGGGGCTAATAGACACCTGTATGAACCATGGTGGTGGCTGGACCGGCCCACTATAATGTGATGTCCAAATCAGTCCAATTTTTAGGATAGATTGATTTCTTTAAATGAATTAAAATATTTCTCTATGTATAAAAATTTTAAAATTTTTTGAGAGTGTGATCCACCAATGTTAGGACTCAATTATAAATTTTTGAGGCCAATGGATCCCTGTGCACACCGTGGAAAGGGCCAGATTGGCCCATCACGTTGGGACGTCTAGGTCAGTCCGATTTTCTTGACAGAATTTTTTATTTAAATTAATTAAAATACTTAGGAATATCTAAAAATATTAAAATTTTGTGTGAGTATGACCAACCTATGGACATATTACCCTAAAAATTTTCAGACCCAATGGACATTTGAGCTGATCGTACCGGGTCGGGAGTGGCCCACCAGGCTGGGGCGTCCAGCTTGCTTCGTGGGCCCACCTTGATGTGTTGTATATCCCACCATTTAGTCATGTGGGGTCCTTAGGTGATTGATCATCCTTCTTTTTTTTTGGTATTCAATTAGGGCCCATTGGGTAGATTTTTGGGCCAAATACTCCGGCCCATAGAGTTACCTACACATGGGACATCCCTGCCTTAGGCTACTGTTGAGCTTGCATTCCAATGGCCCGACCCACTTGATATATGTGTTGTATATCCTCTCTCATCTGGTGGGGCCCATAGTGATGCATGTGGGCTATCAGGGATTAAATACACTAAGAAATAGTTTTATTGTTGGACTCCAACCAACCAAGAAATTTGGGTGGGCTGGAATTTGGCATTGAGCCCAATAATTGTTGCCTATAAATGTTCTTTTGGGGCAGTATGGCCTACTAGATTTGAGGAGGATTTAAGTCAATTATCTTACCATCTTAATTGTAATTTTTTTGGCTTAATTAGTGCATGATTAAAGGTTCATTCCAATTGGATTCATTTTAGGCTAGTCTTTTAGCTAATTATGGGCCTTATAACCTTTGTTGGGCTGAAACTTTTGATAGGCCAGTTGGACCCTTGGGTCCCATTTACCTCGCCATTGTGATGGGTCTTACGGGCCAAATACTCAAGTAGTTGAGCCCTTGTATGCCCACTATAATAAATCCATACTTTGGCCAAGATGTGAGGCCCAACTTACTTGTGTTAAATATAAGGATTTCTCATATGTTGGGATAATGGGCTGCCCATTACGCCCACCACAATGAGTGAACCCATAATCCTTATGGTTGGGCCCAAACCTCACTTGAGGGCCCACTATATGGCCTATGAGTTGGTCTTGGTGTATGGCCCATTAGGCCATGCATTGCTTGGGCTTTAGACCTTATATTATATGAGTAGTGGCAGGCTACCTCTTGGAAACCAGTTGAGATTGAATGTCCTCCTGGGTGATCCCAAGGTAGGCCCATGGGTTTCTCTATGGATGGTTAAATGCCCACCATAGACCCTAGGCCATTTGTTTAAGGCTCAATATGTATGTATGTAGAACCTACCTTAATGCATGTTTGGTCTAGGCCATCCAAACCTTGGATGACTCGATTATGGATGTACTCTCTGCCTTGGGTTACTGCTGGACTCACAATCCAATAACAGGCCCACTTGATCTTTTCATGATGTATACACACTCTCCATCTGGTGGGGTCCCCCAGTGAGTATAGTTGGCCTTCATGAGATTATTTCTACATAGTTAACTAATTTCTGGACCTTAGCAGATCCAGGAAGTCAAATGGGCTAAAATTTTATCAAAAGGCCTTAAAGTACAATTTTATGGTCAAACTTTATTAGGTTGTGGGGCCCACTATATTAAGAACTTTTCTACGTGTTACACGCTTATATTTTCTTATAATCCTTGGGCTTAATTAGTGTATTCTTTTGGGTCACTTTTAGTGATCTTATGAGGACCCCATCTTAAGATTAGAATTGTGGGACATCCAGTGAGCCTAGAGTGGGCAGGGTCGTCCCACCTTGGCCCAACCATACATCTAGCCGACTTCCACCATTTTGATGGACTTGTGGGTTGAGATAAGGATAGTATTAGGCCCTTAGTCACCCACTTAAATTGCTAGTTATTGGGCTGATATAGTGGAGCTTATTTCATCCAAACTTAAACTTATTTAGTTATATTTTGTGTATGCGGGCTACCCACCAAGTCCAACTCAGTACATGGATTCTATGGCCATTGAGAATTGAGCCTTGGGCCTTAATTTTCTTTTTGGGGCCCATATTGTTAAAAGTAGTATTCTATCTTTTTATGGCTTATTAAGAGGAATATATATGTATATGGTTACCTTTATTTTTATCTTAAATGCAGGCCTTGGGCCTTCTATCCACATCATTCATGGTTGATATGCTTTTTTAGAAAATGGTAGTTAAATGTCCCCATTATGAACCCCTCTAGGCCCGGTTATATTTAAGAGTGATTGGATACTCATCTTAGACTCTTGCTAGGCTTATTTCTATATTACTTAGACCCGCAAACTCGTACACTTAGTCTCGTGGGCTACCCCAGGAAAATGGGCCCCCACTAGAAGTTGGATTCCTTAAAGATATTGTCTAAGTACCTGATCTTGGTTCCTTCTTAGATAGGAGGAATGTAATATACATTGTATATCACCTCTATAGTGTGATTGAATTCATCCTCATGATCATATACATCATTGTATACTTGGTTGACACTATGTGTGTGTGGTCATATTGTGTCATTGGGGATTGCATGATACCTTCCCCGAGGGACGTAGTATCCCCTCTTGAGTACGTTAGATGCTTGGGATTGATGCATGGTTGATTGTGTGATTCATGCATCTGCCATTGCATATCATATGAGCATTATCGCCCTTGCTTCATCAGGGCTGTAGCCTCCACAGATACATCGTGGATGGCCATGTTTGGACATCGAAAATGTTACTTGAGCATACCAGGTGCATAGGATGCCCATGGGTGAAATTTTCAAAACTTCCATGATACCAAGGATCTGCTTCAACGCTGTGACCAGGTGGAATATATGAGCGCACGAGGGCCTTATACCGTTAGGCCATGACTCACACTGTCATGTAGTCGGTTGGATAAGAGTGTGACCTTACTCTCCTAAGGTAAGGAGGCATTGCTAGGCTGAGTCTGACCAGCTCGTGAATGGGTCTGCTACCTTCAGGCCTTGCTGGTGATTGGCTGTCCACAAGCTGGTAGTGAGGTCTTTTATGCTCATTTGACTGTATGGGGTCTGTAGAGCGGCAGTCATCCAATAATGTAATAGACCCCAGTGATTTCCTTATGATTGAAAATGTACTTGATATGTGGATTTGGATATGAGTACTGGCATTACTTCGCATTGTATTTGCATCGGCTGTGTAAGCCTCATATTGCATAATATTCATGTTAAGCCTTAGCATGACGCCCAGTACTCATTGCATTATATAGCCTTGGTATGGTTTCCCGCATTATTGTACTACCTTGGTATAGCTTCTTACGTTCATGATAGCCTTGGTAAGGCTGATGGTGTTGACTTTGATCATATTTCTTTCCTGTATCTCCTATTATTTTTCTATGCACTATTAGCACACACTTACACCACCCTCTAAGCTTCTATAAGCTTATGCACGATTGATGCATGCAGGAGATCCTAGGCAGGCGTCACAGTGGCAGAGTTTGGATTAGAGCTGAGCTTGAGGACCCAGTGTTGTAGACTTCCTTTTTTTCTTCTATTATCTTATGTATGTCCTTTTGGACCTTATATAAGCTTGTAAAAGTTTAAATTCTTAGTAGATTTTGTGATGTGTGCCCTTTGTTATTCTCAGATATACTTACTATGATCTTGGGTATGCTCGTATTGGTAATGATTATACTATTATGGAAATCCTTCTTGTAGGATCTCAGGATCGGAACCTGCTTCAAGAGTCGAGAATGGGGTACTATGGAGGCTATTGCGACCAGAACTGGCTATCGAGTTCCTTGTGAATCTAGTTACCGAGTTTGGGGCGTGACAGAAAGGTACGCAAAATATCTAACCCAAAATCCCTCGATACCACTAGACCCAAATTCCTAGCTTGACTATGACATTGGAGGAGGGTCTCATTTGTCTTCTTCCTATACAGGTACTCAAAGGTTTAAAGAGGGTGGATCAAATTTTTGCATCAACAGTTTGGTGTCATCTGTGTGAACGACATCAAAGTCATTCATACTTTATCGAAAAACCACAATGGCGAAAGGAAGAAAGAGTGCTCTAACTACCATTACTGCAATTGCCCATACACCAGCAGAACAGTCCGCAGACCAAGGAGATCGGCCTTCTCAACTCCAGGCTAATCCTGCCCCCACAGGCCCTGCGTAGCAGCCCTCTAACTGCGAAGGTCAGCTCATCTCTCCAGAAAATTAAGTCGTATCATTGACTGGTAACATTAACCAGATAATGCCAAAACCTACCTCCCAACCAAGGGATAGATGCACGAGGTCTCTGCACCACCTTAAGCATCGGGTGACTTACAGAAAACTAAGTAACATCCTGGGAAGCTAAGCCATGCTCCCTCCCACACCTTGAAAACTTCCATGCTCGCCAACTTTAACTTGTGTCACACGTTGGAGAAGAAGAGGCACGGAAAGGCTCCCAAGGAGGTAGCTAAGAACAAGGGCCCCTAGAAGGCAGAACTCGAGAAACTGCGATGTCAGATTGGCGATAACCCCCAATCCTACCATGCCCAAATATCGACCTCTGTCGAGGCTATGCTGGAGGAGATTGAGCCACTGTTTATCAACAACATTATGGGAGCCCGACTCCTGCCCAAATTTCAAATGTCGCAAATCACCCCATACTCTGGGTGGGTCGACCCAACTGAGCATTGGAATCGTTTAGGGCATGAATGGAGCTCCACAACGCGTCGAGTTCGGTTATGTGTCGAGCCTTCTCCCTGACTTTGTTGGGGACTGCATAAAATTGGTATAGGCAATTGAAGTCGAGATCCATCAATTCCTTCACATAGTTTGGCAAAGCTTTCATTACTCAGTTCATCAGTGGGAAGTTCATCAGTGAGAAAGATAGGAGAAAGCCATCGACCCACCTCCTTATGATCACTCAGAGGCAGGACGAGCTGCTAAAAAACTACATCATCCATTTAACGCTGAAGCTATCCAGTCGATGGTTATTCCACTAGATAGCTTTGGCCACCGAGGTGGTCGGCCTCAAATAAGAAAAGTTTCTCTTCTTTATTGGTAAAAACCCCCTGATTACCCTCGCCAACCTACTTAACCAAGCTTAAAAATATTTCAATGTCGATGAGTTCTTTAATTTACAAAGAGCTACTTGAAAATGAAAGAATTCGACTAAGGATAGGAAGAGAAAAGGGAAAAGTAGAGCCCTCTACCATTAACGCCAAAAGGAAGAAAGATGACGATGGCTTGAGAATTAGAAAATTGAATTTGCAGCGTTAGGGTTTTTGTTTATTACTTAAAAATACATTAGATCCCTATATTCTTTTTGGGTTGAACACATATACGTCTTCATCAATAGCCCAAGAAAGAAGATCTCTTTAATCAAGTTACAATTGCATCTGAAGATAAGTACTATATTTACTTTTATTTCATTTGGGCTTTTTTGAGATAACTTGAAATTCTCAGTGGGTTGTTTTGTGTTAAGCCCGTGAAAATCACAAATTAGGTTTTGTTATGATAACTTGTGAAAATCACAAGAACTGTATAAGGTTGTTAATGTGAACCTATGAAAACCTTGAAATAGTGAAAGCCAAAATTACAAGGATAATTATTTTGGGAGTAGAGTAGGTGTGGGGTTAAGTACCGAACCACTATAACTCCTTGAGCAGTAGTGGTGAATCTTTATTTATTTATTGCTTTACTTGTAATTGATTGTCTCTTGCTAAGTTTGATATTTTAATAGGAAACACGTCATGAAATAAGTCTGTCCTGCCTAAATCTTTTAGGTGAAGGTTGCCCTACGAACTATTTGGAATCAAGATTTCAATACTTTAAGCAATTGAGAGTATTGATTTTATTATTCCGCATTATATCGAAATATTTTGTATTGTCCTATTAACCCCCCCCCCCCCCCCCCCCCCCCCCCCCCCCCCCCAGGACATCTCTAGGTTGTTCTTTCAAGTGGTATTAAAGCGAGGTTGCTCCTTTTGGAATTTATTTCCTAGAGCTAGATCTAGAGCTATTAAAATGTCAAATTTTGATAGTATGTCCATTACCAGGCCACCTCCCTTTGATGACTCAAATTATTCTTATTGGAAAGCCATAATAAGGATTTTTATCGAATCTATTGATGAAAGTGTGTGGCAAGTCACTTTAACTAAATGGACCCATCCAATGGTGGAAGTATTGGTTGTGGATGGAACCACATCCATGAAAGAAACTGCTTATACTTTTTGGACAACTATTCAGAAAAGTGAAAGTAGTGCAAACGCAAAATCTTTAAATGCTACATGTGATCTATCACCAACTGAATTCAAAAGAATCATCTCTTATGATACAACAAAACAAGCATGTGATATTATTGAAATGATATATAAAGGAACAAACATTGTCAAAAAGTTTAAGATCCAAATCGTCACGACAAAGTTTGAGGAAATTCGTATGGAAGAAAGTGAATCATTCATGGACTTTTATACGAAACTAAACAACATTCTAAATTCTATGTGGGGTCTTGGGGAAAAGGTCTTTGAAAACAAGGTTTGCACAAAGATACTACGATCACTTCTTAATAGATTCAATTCAAAAGTCTTTGCTACACATGAATTGAGAGATACCAATGCTATGAAGGTTGAGGAGTTAGTTGGATCCCTACAAACCTACAAGTTGAATTTTAAAGCTCTTAAAAAAAAGTCCATAGCTCTTAAATCCTTTAAATCTAAATCCAAAGATGTAGATGTAAATTCTGATAATAATGAGAATGAGGATGATATGTCGATGTTGGCTAAAAAGTTTTATAGAATTTTCAAAAACCTTTTGGCGAAAGAAAAGAAAAATAAAATTTTTGAAAATAAAAATCTAAAGACACCCAATACTTCAACTATTCTGAATTTGGGCATCTAGCTTCAAAATGTCCTAAGAAGGATAAATCTAGAAGAAGAGGCATGATTGCCACTTGGGATGAATTATTAGAATCTGAATATAATTCAGAAACTGACGAATCAGACCAAGAAACTGTGAGAGATCAAAAGGCTTTTATGACTATAGTCAGAATCACTTTGTTAGATGAATATGAAACTTCTAATTACGAAACTCCTGAAGGTGATTCTGAAAACGATGATGATCCCCAAGTAGCATATGATGCCTTATGCAAAGAAAGTTGTAAGATTGCGTCTAAACTAAAAATTCAAAAATAAATATGTGTCAAGCTTCAATTAGAACTTGAAAAAGTAGTTTTGGAAAAATCTCATTTTTCTAATTACTTTGAGAAAACTAAATTAAAATTGAACTTAAGGATCTCTAAAATTCAAAATCTCAAGTATGAAAATGAGAATCTAAAAATACAAGTTTCATCCCTTAAGACTTCAAAAGATAATTGGATTACCTAAGGAAACCAGAAACTTGAAAAATTATTAACCGCATCACACCGAAGTGGTGAAAAATCTAGCTTGGTTTATATCAAAAGTTGCACAGAAAAATCTAAAACCTCCACTCCTATATTTGTAAAAGGAGAACCTTCAAAGTCTAAAGGATTTGCTCCAAAAGAAGTAAACCAGAATGTAAAAACCTTTTTAAAAAACTTATAATATAAAAACTAATGCCAACTACCACAAATATTAAAGGAAAATAGTTATCCTCTTCCAACAGATAAGATAGTGGACTTGCTTAAAGAGCTCCTGAAATACAACTCTGGAAATAATAGAGCAAGTAGAAATAAGAAAATCTCTTACTCTCAAATACAACAAACGGTAAGAGATCCTCCTAAGCATAGAATCATAATGAAATGGGTTCCAAAGGTTAAGTGTCTTGTCATCTAAACAACTTTCAAAGACAGTAGTCATTCATGATGGTACATGGATAGTTGATGTTCTAAACATATGACATGTGATAAGGCGATTCTATCAGACATCAATCAAATCGATGGCGGTTCAGTTGCTTTTGGAGATGGTAGCAACTGCGAAATCATCGAAAGAGGTAATGTAAACCTTCCCAATCTACCTATCTTTGAAAATATGTTATATATTGAAGGATTAAAACATAATTTGTTGAGTATATATCAAATCTGTGATAATGACCACAGTGTAAAATATTCAGATCACGGATGTGAGATAATCAACAATAAAGGTCATATAATATTAAATGGTCGCAAGACCTCAGAAAATTGTTATATCATTGATGACTCTTGCTCAACAAATCATTCATGTTATATGGTCCAAACAGACAAAACTGAACTTTGGCATCAACATCTTGAACATGTAAAATACAGAGACCTATACAAATTGAGAAAAATAGATCATCTACGTAGTCTACCCAAATTGAAAAAGGTCGAAAATAAAGTATGTGAGGCTTGTCAAATAGGTAAACAAATCAGGAGTAGTAAAAAAAAATGTGAACTCTTTAACCACTACAAAACCTCTTGAACTACTTCATATGGACTTAGTTGGTCCGACTCGAATAGTGAGTAGAGGTGGAAAGAAATACTTTCTAATTGTAGTAGATCACTACATCAGATATTCATAGGTAGCCTTCTTAAGAGAAAACTTGGAAGCTTTTAATGAAGCTAAAAAATTAATTAAATGCATCCAGACTGAAAAGGAACTGTTTGTAATTAGAATAAGAAGTGATCATGGTACTGAATTTAAAAATAAAAATTTTGAGAAGTACTGTAATAACCATGGAATATTACATAAATTCTTAAAACTCCTCAACAAAATAGAGTTGTTGAGAGGAAAAATAGAGTTCTACAAAAAATGACTAATGTTATGCTAAATACCTTAAAATCATCAAAAAATTTATGGGCATAAGTTGTTAGTACCGCTTACTATATTATTAACCATGTTTATATAAGAGTAGGTAAAAATAAAATAACTTATGAACTATGGTTTGATAAAAAAAAAAAAAAAAAACCTTATGTGATATATTTTCAGACTTTTGAAAGCAAGTGCTTCATTTTACGAGATCGAGAAAATTTGAAAAATTTTGAAGCTAAAAGTGACAAGGGAATATTTTTGAGATATGCTCTAAACAGTTGAGCATATCGTAGCATATCGTGTTCTAAACAAAAGAACTAGGGTGATTCAAGAATCCATAAATATTGTTATTGATGATCAACCGATCAATCCTAGTCATTGCCAAGATGATGATGATGATGATGATGATATTATTATGATGAATCGAAGTGAACCATCATTCAAATTAGATTCTACTGAGTCAAGGTTGGTAAAAGACCATCCAATGTATCAAATACATGGAAACCCTCTTTCTGGTGTTCAAACCAGAAGGCAATTGAAAAATATTTGTAATTATTTTTGCTTTACTTCCTAAATAGAAACAGCCAACGTAAATGATGCGCCAGCTGATGAAAGTTGGACTTGGCTAAGAAAGAGCCTAAAAACCATTGATCCTAAGATGCCTATTGTAAGTGTTGTGCACACTTTTGTTTGTCAAATTTCGATGAGACAAAACATATCAAGTGATGAAAAGTTCACTTTCAAATGGACCTTCAAATGATCCTTCAAGTGAATCTTCAAGAGAAGTAAGATGGAAAATTTACCTTCAAGAATGATAGATAGTTCACCTTCAAGAACAAACCATGAAGTTGGAAAGTGCAAACAGAAGTTCAAGTCATGGATAATTCAAGCCAAAGTGTATTTAAGTTCTACTGCATTTCTAGTACAAGATCAAGCTCCACTTTCAAGTGCACTTCAAGTAGAAGATCAACTGAGCACTATTGAAGTTTTAAATGGAAGTTTCAAGCTTTACACTTCAATGTCCATTTTTCTCAGGTATAAATGACCCTAAAAAGACCTTAGACTTAGGTGCTTTCAAATGTTAAACTTATATGGGTTTTTATACTTTGGTTAGGCTTTAGTTCGACTAGTCTAAGCCTTGGTTCAACTAATTTAAGCTATGGCTCCACCAGTCTAAGATTTAAATTCAAAAATTAAAAATTTCTGGTGGTTTCTTGACCAATCGAGCAGGCTGCTCAACCAGTCGAAGAGAAAAGGGTGCTCAACTCGAAGTCCAGCGATTATATTTTAGCACCTTCGACCAGTTGAAGGTTGTGCTTAACCAGTCGAACAGGGCCCTTGACCAGTCAAGTAGGGCCTTCGACCAGTCGAAGAACAATTTTATCCGATCGCGCCTAAAATTTAAAATTTGGTTAGATCTTATACGAGTCGAAGGAGACCTTAGACGAGTCGAAACAACAATATTTTATCCTATAAATAAAGTTTTCTCTCATTCCAGAATTTCCAATCCAAGCTACGAAAAGCCTCCATTTAGAAAGAGAGAAGTCCTCACTATCATCAAGCTACTGCACAGTATTTTATATTTTGATTATATAGCTTTTGTTTTTAAATTCCTTGATCTCTTTTTTGAATAGTATATTTTAAAGAGAGTAATCATTCTTCTTTTGAGATCTAAGGGATTCAAAAAAGTAGCTTGTGATTTGAATTAATTTAAAATCAATTTAGAACCTAGAACCCTCGCTTGTGTTATTGGACATTAAACATTCTACTCTAAGCAAAGCGGTTCTACAAGCTACATGAAGGACTTCTTCTAGAAGAAGATAAGTATTATTCTATTTCTTTTTATTTGGTTTTTTTTTGAAATATCTAGAAAATCTCTTGTATTGGTTTTGACTGAGATAGCCAGAAAATCTCAGCGTGGAGTTTTGGTTTGTGATAGCCCTTCTAAAATCACAACTGTATAGGTTTTAAGGTGAAACTGTGAAAACCTTAATTATTAGTGAACGCCAATATCACGTGGGTTGTGATTATTGGGAGTGGAGGTGTAATTGTTTGAGAATAGTTACTGTACAGACCGAACCACTATAACTCCTGGTGTTTGTGGTGAATAATTTATGTGATGTATATGTGCTGAATGATTGTAATTTATTTATGCATATGTGGTGAATGCTTGTAATGGATAGCTCTTTTATTTCTTGTTTAGTTTGTGATCTTGATCCTTATTATATTCAGGAAATCAAGTTGTCCTACCTAAAACTTTATTTTTGGTGTAAGGTTGTCCTATGAACTAATTTTGAATCAATTTCTCAATACTACTACAATTGATATCTGTGATTTGTTCTAATTTATTTATTATTTCAGTACTCTAGGACTTCCAGCATGCCTTTTTCACATGCTCCATTTGAATAATTTGTAATAATTTAAGTTTTAGTATGTTTACTTGATATTTCTTAGATATTTTATCTATTTTAGTTTGTAATAACTTGATATTACTCTTTGGACTTCTTGCACTCTTAGTTTCACCTTAGGATATTCAGATAATTGTCTTTATGCACTTGGATGATTTATATCATTAATATTTATGACATTATCTTTGATATTTATGCTTTCTATTATATATATATATATATATATATATATATATATATATATATATATATATATATATATATATATATATATATATATATATATATATATATATATATATATATATATTTCTTTCTTCCATTGTCAACTTCTAATAAAAAGGGGGAGGGATCGGATATTTGGATATAGGATATATTTATTTGATGCATGAAATGAGATATGGAGAAATGATTATTTTTATTTTTTTTCAATCCAGTTCTGATGACCCTACTGAGCATTTAGAATCGTTCAGGGCATGGATTAAGCTCCACGAAGCGTCAAGCTCATTTACATCACGAGCCTTCTCCTTGACTTTGTCAAAGACTACAAGAAAGTGGTATAGGTAGTTGAAGCCGAGATCCATCAACTCCTTCACACAGCTTAGCAAAGCTTTCATCACTTAGTTCATCGATGAGAAAGATAGGAGAAAGCCATCGACCCACCTCCTTACGATCACTCAGAGGGAAGATGAGCTGTTAAAAGGTCACATCATCCGTTTCAACACTAAAGCTGTCCAGGTCGATGGTTATTCCGACTAAATAGCTTTGGCCACCATGGTAGCTGGTCTCAAATGAGGAAAGTTTCTCTTCTCTATTGGTAAGAACCTTTGACTACCCACATCGACTTAATTAACTTAGCTAAAAAAATTTCTAATGTCGAGGAGTTCGTTAGTTCATGAAGAGCTACTCGAGAAGGAAACAATTCAGCTAAGGATAAGAAGCGAAGGGAAGAAAGGGAGCCCTCTGAAAGGGCCTAGCTATATGCCCTAGAGGGGGGGTGAATAGGGAAATGCCAAATAAAACTAATAACAGCGGAATAATAAAAGATTTAAAGCACAATGCTGAATATAAAACAATCACAATAGCCTAAAATAAAGAGATTGATACTATATCAGTTCTAAGGACAACCTTACACCAAAAACCAGAGGTTTAAGGTAGGACAACTTTATTTCTAGAACGTCCTTTGTATCACAAATCAAAGAGGAATAATAAGAAATGAAATCAAAATAAATTGCGGAAAATAAATCCTAAGTTATTACAACATTCATCCACACTTGCTTGAAGTGATTACAACATTCATCCACAAACACAAACCACAAAACTGAATGAATAAAGGAATGAAGGAATAAAGCACATCCACAACACAACGATATATAGTGGTTCGCCTGTGTGTACACCAACTGTTATCCAACAGCCACACAGATTGCTACCCCACTCCTAATATCCTCACATAGGGGATATTAGCATGCACTATCAAAATAGATTTCACAGGTTCACCTAAAACCTTCACAATTGTATCTTTAATCTCGGGCTTACACAATCTAAAAACCCCACAATCTGAGTTTTCTGGCTCTGGTGAATCTCAAACAAAAACCAGAGAAAGTAAATTACAAAACATTTAAAATACCTGAATCACCTTTTGAAGAAGCCCGGTAGAACCAATCGGAGTAGAAGTTCGATTCGACATTCAAAGTCTAATACTCACTTAAAGAATGGTTCTAAGTCTAATTGATTTTAGATCAAACGGGCTAGATCTATTTGATTTTTAATCCAAGAAGAAGGAATATCAGAAATTCCCCTTTTCTAATAAGATTGGAATGTAGATCAAAATTAAATAAGAATAAGCTAGCGAAAGGAATATTAAATAAGCACAATGTAGCTTAAAATAAACACAAACTTATCTCAGAGAATAGCCTAAAGAATGCTTGAATAGAATTGATTTGAAGTCCTAAAACTCCGAAGTTCATGCTCAATTTATAGACTGAAAAATCCCGTCTACGACTGGTCTTAGGATCCTAGGACTGGTCGTAGCCTCAAAGATTTTCAAAAGATTTTCGCGGGATAAGATTTTCAGTTCCACGACCGGTCAAGGGTGGTCTACGACCGGTCGTGGGCCACTTACGACTGGTCGTGAGACACCTACGATCGGTCGTAGGACCCCAAAAATGGTTGCTGGAGTTTGAGTCGTAGGGCTACGACTGGTCGAAGGATGAGTCGTAGAACTCACAGGACTGGTCATAGGACAGATAGAAAGATCCGAAAATCTTCAACTACCTAGGACTGGTCCTGAAAAACTTAAGACTGGTCGTAAAAATGCTAGGACTGGTCTTGAAGTCCCTAAGACTGGTCTTAGAATACTCCAAATAAGCATATAAAAATATATGAGTTATGTATCCGGAATGACCTACACTAAAGCCCATCCTAAGGTCAATCTAAGGTCAAACAAACCTTAAAAGTGAGATGGACATTGAAAGTCTGTACACTCAGATGACCCTTAAGAGAAGCTTGTGAATATTCAAAACTTGTAGTAGGCCTTCATGAGCTTGATCTTGACTTGACAAAGTCTTTTAGTAAACTTGAACTTGATCAAATCTTGAACATGCAACCTTGAAAACTTCTATTCTTGATTTCTTCATCCAAGACTTGAAAACTTTCTTCTTTTAAGATCTTGTCTTAAAATGCGATGTCTTGATATGTCTTGATTGCAATGAATAGACTTCAAACATAAAACACAAGATATACAAGACATAGATATAGGTTTTGGCACCACAAAATTTGACAACTAAAGGGATATGAAATCATAGCACTTACACCCTCTACTGTTAATGCAGAAAAAAAAAAGAGGACGACTAAGACCGAGGCCAATGTACCTTAACATTATATACTAAGGAGCACGTTGACTGATTGACATACTCAACTAAGAGTGACCTCCCTTTTTAAAAGGAAAAATGTGCTTATGATTCTACTATTATGTTTTCTACTACTTTATAGACTTCTCTAATAAAAGAACTTCTCCAAGTTAGGGGAAGAAATTTCTTTTCAATGATGGCTCGCATATTCGAAATTTATGGTCTACTGAGGACTTTATGTGGTACAAGGAAAAAATAGTCCTCAACTAGTCATCTGACCCTTAGAGAAGAAGTCGGACCACTAATTAAAAATGCTACTCGGACTACATGACTGACTACGAGGACTTCCCTTAGTGCAAGGGAAGAAAGTCCTCCACTGTGAATTTTACTATGTAAGAACCTCCCCACGTAAGGGGAGGAGAATTTATTTCAATTCCCTAATATTCAACCTTACGATTGACTATGAGGACTTCCTTTAATATGAGGGAAGAAAGTCCTTCTACCAAGTGCTTGACCTACTACCCTGTGAATAACTGGGACTTCCCTTAGTTGAAGGGAAGAAAAATCCTTCCTATTAATTCTACCATGTGCGATCTATCATTGAACAATCGACTTATCAATCTTACGATTGCTCGTCCCACTAGCTCTACTCCGTCCAACCTCTTCGACGCAAGGCATCACATAGTGTCAGTCCACGCTAACTTACTTCTTAAGCTCCTAAAGAACGATCGGAAGTAGGGAGATATTGTTATGGGTAAAAATGGACTGAACAGATGTACAAACTCGAAGAATATGGATTGCTTGAATGCAAAAAAACAATCTCGGCCTCAGAGGTCACCTCGACCAACGACCTCAACCTTGGAGGTCGGCCTCAGTTACTAACTTTGGAGTAGAGTTTAACCTTGGATATCGACATCGACCTCAAATACTGACTCGGCCTCGGCCTCGCATAGGACACCACCTCAAAATTTAAATACACTTACAATATATTAAGATAGGATAGGATTTTCTTTTGAGATATTCACCGAAGATCTCAAGAAATCAATCGTGACACGTCTGAAGGAAGATATCTTCTGTAATATGCAATCACCATCCAAGAAGCATTGCCATATATGCCATTACACCCAAAAGGCTATAAATAAGAGATCCACCTACGATGAAAGGTACATAGAATCTCTCATCCGAAACTCCTCGATACTACTAGACCTAGATTCCTAGCCTGACTTTGGCATTGGAGGGTCCCCTGCTCTAGTCAGGGTCTCCTTTATCTTCTTCCTATGCAGGTACTCGAAGGTCTATAAAGGGTAGACTAGAATTTTTCATCAACAGTATCAATGACTTCTAATCCTAAGTTTGATATTGAGAAATATTTCGAAAAAATAATTTTGAACTTCGAAAGGTCAAGATAACCGGTCTCCTAGTTTAGTAAGGATTGGATGATGCAATCCTTGAGAAGCGACCGAATCTATGGAAGATGATGAATGGAACGAGATGGATAAGAAAGAGAGAACCTCTATCCAATTGTGCCTAACGGATGAGGTCCTCTACAATGTCATGAGAGAGAAAATTGCATCAAGTACATGGACAAAATTAGAGGACATCTATACGAAGAAATCTCTTGAGAATTTCCTCTACTTGAAGCTTCTGTTGTTCAATCTAAAGATGGCAGAGGGGGTTGATGTTTAGGCCCACATTAGTAACCTTAATAAGATAATTTGTAAATTATTTGACGTGGAGGAAATGATGAAAGATGAGGATTAGGCATGCATCTTGATAAATTTTCTCCTAGCTTTGTATGAGTCATTCAAGGACTTATTTTACATCATTAGATCGACCATTAGCTTCGATATCATTATCTCAGCCTTATAAGGAAAGGTGATGAGAAAGAAAATCGGTGACATGGGCACCTTTACTGATGCATTGATTATGAGGGGAAGAAATTTTGAGCGGGACAATGGGTCTTCTTGATCGAGGTCCAAATCCAAAGGCAAGGGCAAAGGTAAATTGAAGTGCTAGAATCGTGGGATGTATGGGCACATGAAGAAAGATTGCAAAAACCCTAAGGTAAAAAAGAGAACTCAAAAGCTTCCTCCAGGGAGGCTAACACTGCTGAGTCTGATGAAAGTATAAGTGGTTATGATGTGTTGTCTGTAAATGCTTACACTTAAAACACATTTTAGTTTGTCAAATTTCATAGTCCAGTTATGATCGTAAGCTCGACTGAATACAAACTATCAACTCGATCAAGCATTTGGAAAGAAGACTCAACATTTCAAAGAAAGATCTTTCATGGTTTGAAGTTCAAAACACTTCGTATGAGTCAACCTACAGGTAATATAAACCTAGTTTAACCATATGTTAGGTATATTTCACTCATGCATATTTAGAATCATATTTCATATTAAATACACTTAAGTTAGGCCAGCCCGACGTCTAGTTCGGCCAGCCTAACTATTTGGACCAACCCTATAAGATTTGGTCAAAAAGATAGATCCCAAAAGATCTTGTTGTAGTAGGTTCAGCCAGCCCAAGGTGGGTTTGGTCAAGTTTCTAACAATGAAACAAAAATTAGATTTTGGACCAGTTACGCCAGGCGAACCTCCTGCTCGGCTAGCCAAACTTGGGCTTAGGCTAGCCGAAGTTTTGAAAGATTTTATCGCACGATATCCGAGTTCCATTGGAACGTAATCTTTGAAGTTCGGCTAGCCGAACTACATAGATCCTTAGCTATAAATAGAGGCTTTCTCTTACTCTTTAAATAATGAAAATTCATAGTTTCATATTGTGTTGTTTATAAAGAAAGATTCTTCTAGCCTCCTGAAGCTATTTGTATTATAATTCTTATTTTGTATTAGCTTATTCTAATCTCATTCTCAAAGTTAGATTAAAATGATCCATACTCTACTTTGAGAAAAGGGAGAATCAAATCTGCAACAATAGGGTTTCATTCACTTTATCAAAAATTTATTAAATCCCTTTATATATTTTTGGCTGAACTCATACAAAAACTTCATCAATATCCAAAGAAGAAGATCGCTGCATTCAAGCTACAACTATGACTTCGGCTCGCCAAATCGAAGATAAGTAATGTCTTTTAAATTATTTCAGTTTGAGTTTTTCTAAGATAGCCCTTGTTTGTGGTGACCCCGTAAAATCACAAAGTGGGTTTAATTATGATAGCCCATGAAAATTGTAATAACTGTATAAAGTTGTTAAGGTGACCCTGAAAAACCTCGAAATAGTTAAAACTAAAATTGCGAGTAGTAATTTTAGGAGTGAAGTAGGTTGCATTGAGGCACCGAACCAATATAACTTATTTGTGCATTGTGGTGATTGTATATTATTATTTGTGCTATTATTTTGATTTATTTATTCATTGCAATAGTTTGATATTTTCATTTCAAAGACGTCATGAAATAAGGTTGTTTTACCTAAATATTTTAGGTGTAGGGTTGTCCTACAAACTATTTGATATCAAGAATTCAATACTTTACAAAATTGTATTCAATTGATTTATTATTCCGCATTGTATCAAAATATTTAGCATTGTCCTATTCACCCCCCCCCCCCCCCCTCCCCCATAGGACATCTATAGCTCATCCTTTTAAGTGGTATAAGAGTGAGGTTGCTCTTTTTGGGATTAATTTTCTAGAGCTTAATCCAGAGATATTGGAATGTCAAATTTCATAGCTATTCATTTCCAGGCCACCGCCCTTTAATGGCTTGAACTATTCCTACTAGAAAGCTAGAATGAGGATTTTCCTCAAATCTATTGATGAAAGCATGTGGCAAGCCACCATGACCCAATGGTTCCCTCCAATGTTAGAAGTAGTGGGTGAAAATGGAACCAAGTCCATGAAAGCACAAGTTTATAATCTTTGGACTCCTTGTTAGAAAAGCTTGACTTCAAGTTAGAAAATCAAAAGTAGTGCTAATGTAAAAGCACTTAATGCTATCACTTGTACTTTATCACCCAATAGAAACGTTTCGTGTGATACAGCCAAACAAGCTTGGGATATACTTTAAATAACACACGAAGGAACTAATATTGTCAAGAAATCTAAAATTTAAATCCTTACAACAAAGTTTGAATAAATTCATATAGAAGAAAATGAATCATTCATAAATTTCTTCAATAAACTAAATGACATTGTTAATTCCATATAAGGTCTTGGAGAAAAAGTCCCTGAAAGAAAGGTGTGTGCAAAAATCATACGATCGCTTCTTAATAGGTTCAATTCTAAAGTCACTGCAATATAAGAATTGAGGGACATTGACACAATGCAGGTAAAGGATTAGTGAGATCTCTACAAACCTATGAGCTAAATTTCAAAGCTCTCAAAAGTAAATCCATAGCCCTTAAATCCACAAAATCTAAATCAAAAGACTCAGATAATGAAGAGAATGAGGATGACATGGTTATATTTGCTAAAAAGTTTTACAGAAATTTTTTTAAAATAAAAATAGATCTGATTTTTAAAAACTGATTGACAAAAGAAAAGAAAATTAGAAATCTAAATCTAAAGACTCTCAATGTTTCAACTATTCCAAATATGGGCATCTAGTTACAAAATGTCCTAAGAAGGATAAATCTAAAAGAAGAGGCATGATCACCAAATGGGATGAATCGTCTGAATCTGAATCCAATTCAAAAACTGATGAATTAGATCAAGACACAGAAAATTATTTAAAGGCCTTTACGACCTTAGCTAGATTTACTTTCTCAAATGAAGATGAAACTTCTGATTATGAAACGCTAAGAAGTTTTATTGAAAATGAAGATGATCTTCAAATAACTTATGATGCATTATATAAAGAAAGTTGTAAGATAGAGCAAAATTAAAAATTCAAAAGGATAAATTTGCTGATTTAAAATTAGAACTTGAAAAATCTGTTTTGGAGAAATCACATTTTTCTGATTGTTTTGAGAAAACCAAACTAGAACTCAATCTAAAAAATTCTGAAATTGAAGATCTTAAAACTGAAAATAAAAATTTACTATTTGAAATTACTTCTCTAAAAAAATTCTAAAGAGACTTGGATATATATCCAAGGTGACCCAAGACTTGAAAAACTACTAACTGCATCTCGTCAAAGTAATAACAAATCCGGCTTGGGAAATACCAAGAATCATTCAGAAAAATCTAAAAATACAGCTCCTATATTTGTTAAAGATGAATCTTCAAGATCTAAAGAAGAAACTACTAAGGAAATAAAGAAAATTAAAAAATCTCATCAAAAACTTTTTTATCCAAAAACTAAGTCCAACTATTAAAGAAAAAATTATAATCCGTCTCTAATAGAAAAGATAGTGGACTTTCTTAAGGAGCTTTTGAAATCCAACTCTAGAACTATGAGAGTAAGTGAGAATAAGAAAAAATATTGCTCTCAAACTAATCATGCAATTAGAGATCCCCCTAAACCCAAAACCATATTGAAATGGGTTCCAAAAAATAAGTGTCTTGTCGTCCACACAGCTTTCAAAGCTAGTAGCCATTCAAGATGGTACCTGGACAATGGATGCTCTAGACATATGACAGGTGATAAGGCGATACTTTTAGACACCAATCGTATTAATGGAAGCTCATTAACATTTGGAGATGGCAGCAACTGTAAAATTAGTAGAAGAGGTAATGTAAAACTTCCCAATCTTCCTGTTTTTAAAGATGTTTTATATGTTGAAGGTTTGAAACACAATTTGCTAAGCATATCTCAAATCTATGATAATAATCATAGTGTTAAATTCTTTGATCACGGATGTGAAATACTTAATAATCAAGGTCATATAATATTAAACGCTCAAAGAACCTTTAAAAATTGTTATATCATTGATGATCATGTTCCTCAAGTCACTCTTGCTATATGTTCCAAACAAACAAAATTGAATTATGACATCAATGTCTTGGACATGTGAACTTTAGAGATCTATACAAACTTAGCAAGAGAGATCATCTTCGAGGCTTACCTAAGTTGAAAAAGTTGAAAAAGAATGTATGTGGTGCCTGTCAAATAGGCAAACAAATCAGGAATAGTCACAAAAAGGTAAACTCCTTAACCGCATCTAGACCCCTCGAATTATTCCATATGGACCTTATTGGACTAACCCAAATAGAGAGTAGAGGAGGTAAAAATTACTTTTTAGTTATAGTTGATGACTACACTAGATATTCATGGGTAGCCTTCTTAAGAGAAAAGTCAGATATTTCAAAAAGTTATTTCAACGCATTCAGACGGAAAAAGAACTACTTGTGAAAAAGATAAGAAGTGATCATGAAACAGAATTTTAAATAGAAATTTGAGAAGTTTTGTAATGACCATGGAATATTACATGAATTTTCTATTCCTAAAACTCCTCAGCAAAATGATATAGCTGAAAGAAAAAATAGAATTCTATAAGAAATTGGTAGTATTGATGAAACTCTATTCATCAAAAGAATTAATAAAGAGTTGTTGATTGTTCAAATATGTGTAGATGATATTATTTATGGATCAACGAATGCTAGCCTTTCTTCTAAGTTTGCAGAGTCTATGAAAAAAAATCAAAATTTGATATGAGCATGGTGGGAGAACT
The DNA here is from genome assembly GCA_037074715.1 of Magnolia kwangsiensis. NCBI lineage: Eukaryota > Viridiplantae > Streptophyta > Magnoliopsida > Magnoliales > Magnoliaceae > Magnolia > Magnolia kwangsiensis. The sequence continues at coordinate 124,722,835 of CM073574.1, read as the reverse complement.
GAATTATTTTCTTGGACTTCAAGTGAAACAACTTGAAGATGGAATTTTCATATCTCAAACCAAGTATGCGATAAACTTAGTTAAGAAATTTGAGTTTGAAAATGGTAAAAACTTTACTACTCCCATGGCTACAACACTCAAATTATCTAAAGATGACACAAGTGAAAGCATTGATCCTCATCTCTACCATTGTATGATTGGTAGTCTCTTATATTTAAGAGCTAGTAGGCCTGATATCTCTTTCAGCGTAGGCGTATGTGCCAGATATCAATCGAACCCTAAGGAATCTCATCTAGTTGCAGTAAAAAGAATAATTAGATATCTTACCAGTACTGTTAATTTAGGTTTATGGTATCTTCATGATACGTCCTTATAAATTGTTGGATATACTAATGCTGATTGGGTAGGTAATGTGGATGATAGAAAATCCACAAGTGGTAGATGTTTTTACATCGAAAATTATCATATCTCTTGGATGAGCAAGAAGCAAAACTTAATATCATTATGCATTGCAGAAGCTGAATATATTGCGATAGGAAATGCATACACACATTTAATGTGGATGAAAAGGATGTTAGCGGACTATAGTTTTGATCAAGAAATAATAGATTTATACTGTGATAATACTAGTGTAATAAATATATCCAAAAATCCTATTCAACATTCTTGCACTAAGCGCATTGATATTCAATATCACTATATTAGAGAATTGGTTGAAAGCAAGTTTGTTATACTTGAATATATTAATACTAAAAAATAGCTTGCAAACACTCTGAAAAAACCTCTTGATAATGTCAGATTTTTAAATTTAAAAAATGATATTAGTTTATGCAGTGTTTCTTAATTATTATTCTATATTGCAATTTGTTATTTTCCATTTTTCCTTTAATAGAATAATGTTTATTCATGTCAATATTTTAAAATTATAAAATTTAATTTTTTTCGACCAACCCTGTGCTGACCATCTGATTTGGTCCGTCGAGGACATACTTGACTTAGCAGAACTGTGTGCATTTGGGATTTATTGGGGATTTTTTTTCTTCAAAACTCTCATTTCCATAGTCATCTTCTTCGGTCCATCGGTAGTTCCTTCAACCAACCCATCACTCTAGTGTCCTCGTAAGTGAATATTTTTGAGTTTCCTTTTAGATTTAAGTTCCTTGTTATGCATTATTATAGATTTCATTATCTTTCTTAAATCTAGAACCTTATTTTGTTGTGTTTTTGTATAAATCTGATCTAGATATATTTTTTTTTACTTGTTGGTATTTCTTTTGCAATATCCAGTCATTTTCTATCATGAAAACTTGCACTAAGCGTACTGTGCGACGCCTCCAGACCGGTTCTTCCTCTCGATCTACTAATCGGGTTATGCGCTCTATCCGTTGTTAGAAAATGATTCAGAAAATGTGCGGGATTTTTATACCCATAATATTACCATTGAGCGCATTGTTAATACAAATTATATCACCTGATTTGGCCTTGTTGAAATCCTATCTGCGGTAGGATGGGGAAATATTTTTACGTGGTGTTAAGCCCTAAACTCAAAAACTGGGCTCACAGAATTCTCGATCGCCGAATCTGGGTCGACAGCCTTCATAGTGCCCCATTCTCAGCTTCCTATACCCATATGCAAGATTTCGATCCTGGGATGCTACAAGGAAGATTTTTAGTGTGATTTTTTTTTGTAAAGAAGCATAACCACAAGTGTACCCAAATCACAAGAGCAACATCATCATCACATATCCACTAATATAAATAGTTGATTATAATTTTGAAAGGAAATACATATACATAATAAAATCTCCATAAAGCTCTGCCACAAACTCCCACCTCAATGCTGATGTGACCTAACGTCACCTGCCCGCAACTGTCATGCATAAGCTTATAGAAAGCTTAGAGGGTGGTGTACATGTGTGTGCAACGCAGATGCCAAGTATACAATACAATTCCACAATTCATACAATATCAAAAATACTGGAAAGTTCATAAGTCATACAAATATCAAAGTAAGCAGAAATATTGACAAGTCCATGAGTCATAATATCAGACTATGCAATGAAGATCGGCTATGCAATGCAGGGTCATGGTAAACTAAATGCCATGTGTTGGGGATGCAATGCAATATGCGGTGTGAAAGAAATAACCAAGTTAGATCGTGAAGTCGGGATAATAGTATGTAGTATCGCAAGCTGTGGGGTCCATCACAAGGGACTTCTATCTAAACTGGCCCATACCTGATTTCGATAGCTAGAAACAATGTGGTAAACTCCTAATATCAGGTTAGTCACGTACCCAACTGAAATCATGGCCATTGTGAGGGTACACATAATAAATTAGTTGTTCACCACCAACCCGAGTGGATAGTGAACGAATGAATGAATGAGTAAAATATTGAGTATGCAACTCCTCCTTAGTAAGTCCACATATCAGTACCGTACTTCTCTGGGATCATCACCAGAGTCTAGTAAACTCTACACCACTTACCACCCCATAAAGTGTATAACTGGGTAAGTGGAAGAGACCTCACTATCTGCCTACTAATATCGACCCGGCTCATCGATAATGAACTCATTTATGAGCTGGTCAGACTCATCCTAACATTGCCTACTCCCTTAGGTGGGTAAGGTTACACCCCCTTCCAACCGACCACGACACAGTGAGAGACGCGACATACTAGTATACAGCTCTCATGCACTGATATATTTCCACTCGGTTTAGATGTTGGAGCTTTTTCTAGTACCAAGAAGGTTTAGAAAATTTCACCCAGGGACATCTATAATACCTCATGTAGAAAGAGATTTTTGATGTCCCATCTAGTCATCCATGATATGCCTGTCGAGGCTACGACCATGATGTCGCTAGTGCGTATGGTGGTCATATCATAAAATGCAAGATGGATGAGTCATATCATCCAGTTATGCATCAAACCTGTGCATACCGCGCGCTCATATAGGGTAACTCCATTTCACAAAGAGTCCCATAGTAAACCAACTCAATGACATATGGAGTGATCAATCACTCCTCATAACAAGCATACATATGATGTGTATGAGCATGTATCATGATGTAATAAAGTATATAGGCATGGTTATCTGATAGGGCAGATAATAATAATCCACAATCGGATATCACCAACATATCACATACTATGAGTATAACTAGAAGATGAGCTTCTTCTACAATTATAGGAGCCTATACAGTATGTCTTACATTAGCCTCCCGAGGCTTGCATGATCCAAGACAGGGACGACGGGTCTAATCCATACATTGAGATGGGTCTAATCCATACGTTGAGATATGTTCTACATAGTGGACATACCAAACCTGATACTACATATTCTTCTATCTACATCAATGGGTGATGATGTACTAAGCAACGGATGGCTTAGATGATACCCTAGTGTCAAGGATGGACCTCGTACTTGTCTCAACAAAGAGATGGACAGTGCAGAAGATATATACATGTCACGAGGTCCTAGCAAATGGGGTACAAAGGTGGGATACACCTCTCGTGGTGAGTCAAGTGGGTATATAATAAGGTGAGTTCATAAGGAAAGCTAACAGGGTGAACAATTGGGCTTTCTCAACCTCTTATCATGAATAAACTGGGCTTCCTTATGAGGCTCGATACATACACAAAGTGGGCTTAGTGGAGTTCTTACATATAGGAGTATGTATCCTTCCAAATGGATTGGGTGGCCCGCTCAACACCTAAGTGGGCCTTGAGTATGGTTACTACATTTGGGCAAGACATGCATCTAGATGGGCCACATTACTATGGGAGGCCCAGTATGAATACAAGATGGGCTCAAGGCTTGGGTGGTCCTACAAGGTATGGTGGAAAACATCATTATAAATGGGGGTCCAACGGTATGAGATAGCCCAATAAGGATAGATAAGAGATTACTAACATCAATGGAGATAGACCTCATTGGGTGAACCCAATGGGCATACAACAAAGGGAGTCAAGAAGATGGGCCTAGGTATAATAAGTGAGCTTCCTCATCCACTCTATCATACCATGGATTGGGCTTCCCTATGGAGGCCTAGTACGAATAAGGTAGGCCACAAGACTTGGATAATCCTAGCATCAATTGGGGGGGGGGGGGGGGGTGATCCAATAGTGTGGGTTAGCCCAATGGGTATTACTAAATTAAGTGGGGGCCCCAACATTTAGGGTTAGCATAATAAGGTAAGGTGGAAATCACTACATCAATGTGGGCTTAACGGTTTGGTGTTAGTCCAATAAGGGAAGGTGGGTAATACAATCATCAATCAGGGCCCAACGGTTTGGGTTAGCCCATTAAGGGGAGATGAGAATGGGCCTAACAATGGGCCTTAGGGAGAGTTACAATGTGGACATTTAACCATCATTACTCTTACAATGCGGACATTAAGCCATTATTACTCCCAAGGCATGACCTATTTAATATCAACTAGGAACATGGATGGGCATCATAAACATCATTACATACATTCTGGTGGAATCACACATCACAATGGGCCTCATATACATCACCTTGGGCCTCACACAAGGGCTTTATGTACATTGCATTGGGCCTCACTCGTGGGCCTCATATAGATCACATTGGACCTCAAATACATCACAATGGGCCGCATCACATGTGCCTAATATATATCATAATGGACCTCATCACATGGGCCTAATACACATCACAATGGGTTGTATCACATGTGCCTCACTCATCACAATGAGTCTCATCACATGGGCCTCACTCATGGACCACATATACATCATAATGGGCCACATCCCATAAGGCTCATGTATATCACAATAGGCCACATCACATGGGCTTCAGTCATGGGCCACATATACATTATAATGGGCTACATCTCATGAGCTCATGTACATCACAATGGGCCCCCACGCATGGGTCGGGTATACATCACATAGGGCCTCAAACATGGGCCTCATGTACATCACAATGGGCCTTAAAGACGGGCCACATACACATTATAATGGGCCTCATACACTGGCCTCATATACATCAGAATGGGCCCCAACACATGGGCCAAGTATACATCACATTGGGCCTCAAACATGAGACTCAAATACATCACAATGGGCCCCAACACATGGGCTAGGTATACATTACATTGGGCCTCAAACATGGGCCTCAAAAACATCACAATGGGCCTTATCAATCAACAAGTGGGCCCGATCAAAACACATACCTCTGGTGTGCCTAAAAACTGGTGGACGGTAAGGATGAAACATATATATCATGGTTGGCCTTGGCCTAGCTACTGCTGGACATTGGTCCGGTAGCAGGTGGACTTGATGACTGCCAGTTGTGCCTGGCCATTAAGGCCCAGGCCTTAAAATGATCTAGAAATAGGGTGAACGGTGTGGATACAACACCTACATCATGTGGGTCCCACTGTCCACATTTGGACAGCGTAGAATAAAACACATACATTGCAGTGGTCCCCACCATCCATACCACTGAATGATGTGGATCCAAAACACATACAGGGGTCCACGTCTCGATGGACGGTAGATGAAACCCATGCATCTGGTGGGTCCCATGTGTGGCCCACCAAATATAAATTAATTTATATAATATATAATATTATTTTATTATTATTTTTTATCAAAAGTCCGGCCTCTAGACGTCCATTGATGGACGATCTGGATATAACTCCATGTGGGACCCACAGAACTTGCTGACATCACTATAGTAGTTGTATTGCTGGTGGGGTCTAGATAGATGGACGGTTTGGATATAACACATCTCATGATTGGACCCACATAGCTGCTGATGTCCATCCAGCTAAACGGTCTAGATATAGCACATGCCTCATGATCAGACCCTCAGAACTGATGACGTCAAAATAGCAACTGCATAACTAGTATGAGGTACTCCAGCCAATCAACTTCCCACCGTCCAGAGATTAGACAATGAGGATACAACACGTCCATCATGGTAGACCCCACACGTCCAGTTTCTGGACAGTGTGGATATCACACGTACATCAAGGTGGCCCCCACACGTCTAGTATCTGAACGGTGTGGATATTACACATACATCAAGGTGGCCGCAATAGAGAGAGAGAGAGAGAAAGACGTGCGATGGAGGGCTCTGCTACTATGAGCCCTCCCTTTCATGCATTACAAGACGTACATCAAGTGAGTCCTATTACATGTGGACCCACCAATCAAAATCAATGGTGGAGATCCCTTTTCCACCAAAAATGCAGGTTCTAGATGACCTTTTCACACTAGGAAAATAAATATCATGATGGGGTCCAAGGAGAATGGCCTCATCATGGAATGAACATATGAATCATGGTGGGCCATCGACCACACCTAGGGTCCAAAATGAGATCCATACCATCGATGGGTAGGCCTTACTTGGCCCAACGTTAAAACACAAATTAACCTACAAATCACCCACCAGTTGTAAATATTCTAGGCTCCTTGGAATGCTAGGCTTCTTGGCTTCAACTTTGACGGAGGATCATGGAGATTGAAGGGTTAGGATGAGAGATGAGAGGGTAGAAAGTGGGCCACACACTTGGCTCACTTCTTTCTTGGAAATGCTTGGACATCCAAACTCTTGGGGTTGCTTAGGATGGGTGGAGAGAGAGAGAGAGAGAGAGGGTGGTTGTAAGAGTGATGGATGGAGTGATGGGTGTGAGTGACATGAGGGTTAACTTAGGTAGGTTGCTTGACCTGGGGAGAAAGAAAGCATGGACTAGAGATGAGATGTGTACTTAATTGATTGATTATTATAAAAGGTGGTGGAGATTCTCTCGAGGTTTGCAACGTGCATCGTTTTCCTTGAAATATGCGTGGGCCACAACTCCTGGCCTGGTATCGCATCGGCGCACGAGACGTGACATTAGAACCGAGGTGATGGCGGGGTCGCTAGGGTACAAGTGTCGAGTCGATTCGATTCAGATATACGGGATATGACTTAGGGTCATGCCCAAACAACGATTAAAGGTCGCGGGTTGCCGAAATTCGACAGGAATGATCGCGGGAGTCTAAGAAACAGTACGGACTAGGATACGGGCCTACATGTGGGGTGGTGCATCCTATCAGTCTATCGCAAGAGGGATGTATGCATCCATACATACCGTGTCTTTAGAAAAATTAACATTTTCCATTCAGTTTGTGGAAGACACAGTCACTATTAACCCCTTCATCATATCATCAATCTTAGATATTGATATGGTAGAAGACGAAATCTCTATTCCACCAATCTTTGAATATATGTACCTAATGGAAAGAGATTCTTTCACTAAGGAGTTATGCAGTTTTGATGCACCCTGGCGTACTGTAACTCACTCCCCACCTTCAATATTCTTCCACAATACCATGTCCTTCATTGTATTTTCACTTCAAATGTTTATCCTCGTGGTGAGAATTATAAAAACCTTACTCCTTATATGATGTGTATCTTTCATTCAGTCGTTTCTGGTATCCGTATCTATCTTCCATCTTTGATCACCTATCAGATCATCCAGTACCATCTTCACCCTTGTCATTGCTCTATTCCTTTTTCATATCTCATGACTTGCATTGCATTGCGCTATAATGTTCAAATCCCTACAACTGAAGCACCGGAGTCGGAGCTCCTATTTAATAATGTTAATCTCAACATGATGCAACTTGATCTAAGGCCTGGGGCAGCGACGAGATCAGGAAGGTGTTCCTGAAGAAGATGTCAATATGAATAATATCTTTGCAGATCTGGAAGAATTGGATGATACCATTGACTTTGATTTCCAACCCTCTCAGTTCTCAGAGAGGTTGGATAATTTAGAGAAGAAGATAGACAACTAGCATGTTTCTAAGGAAACATTACTCCATACTCAGAAATAACAAATGAAGTACATGAAAAAGTACTTTTATCGTTTCAACAAGAGTCTGAGGATTAATGACCCTAACATGTAGGCACCGTCCTCCTCCAGTTCTGACTGATCTATTTGTTTAAACTCTTGGCTTGTAATAAGTTTAGACATATTTTTTTACTCTTGCTGACATATATCTGAATACTATGTTATGCTTACTTTATGCAACTTAATCCTTATGCCATTTTCTCTTTATTCTTATATCCTATCGTGTTTCATTGATTACTTCTTCCTTTGTCAACTTCTAATAAAAAGGGGGAGGAATATATTTATGTATGGATGTGGATATGAGATCATCATTTCTCTCACGTTTAGGAGCGCACACACATTTGCATGTTCTTTATGAACTATATTTTTGCAAATATGACTATGTGCTTAGGGGGAGTGATACAGATGCATGATCTCAGGGGGAGTAACAAGATTCAATGTGTTGACTCAAATGATTTATGTTGTTTGAGATGTTGTAATATGTTGTGTTGAGTTGTATTGTTGAATAAGTGAGTTTTGTCACGAATTTGACAAAAGGAAAGATTATAGGTGCTTATACTTAAAGCACATTTTAGTTTGTTAAATTTTGTAGTCCGATTACGATCGTAAGCTCAACTGAAAATAAGCTATCAACTCAATCAAATATTTGAAAAGAAGACTCAACATCTCAAAGCAAGATCATTTATGGTTCGAAGTTTACAACACTTTGTATGAGTCAACCTACAGGTTGTATAAATCTAGTTTGACCAAAGGTTAGGTGTATTTCACTCATGCATATTTAGAATCATATTTCATGCTAAATACACTCAAGTTAGGCCAGCTCGACATTTGATTTGGCCACCCTAACTATTTGGACCAACCCTACAAGATTTGGTCAAAAAGATAGATCTCAAAAGATCCTTTTACGGTAGGTTCAGCCAACACAACTTGGAGTTCGACCAACCTAAGGTGGGTTCAGTCAAGTTTCCAATAATGGAATAAAAATCAGATTTTGGACAATTAGGCCAGCTGAACCTCCTACTCGACTAGCTAAACCTGGTGTTTGACCAACTAAACTTGGGCTTGGGTCAGCCGAAGTTAAGAAAGATTTTATCTTGCGATATCCGAGTTTTATTAGAATGTAATCTTTGAAGTTCATCCTGCCGAACTACATAGATCCTTGGCTATAAATAGAGGCTTTTGTTGAGGGTCAAATAGTGCATATTAGACCCCAAATATTGTCTAGATTTACGAACAAAATACTGTTTAATGGCCCGTTTTAACCGTGTTTGTGCTGCAAGGTGTAATTACGAGCTTGAACTGAAATAAGAGGCTAAAAGCATGGATTTAATGCTCTGACGATACTAAGGCAAGGGAAAGACTTCAGGGAACCAAGATCGACGGATTTACACGGTCAGAAATCTGAGAAAATTGAGAAACTAAAGCTCAAGTGGCCCGAAATGGGTCCAAAATGCAAGATCACAGGGTTCCCGCCATCCAATTGTCCTGAAACTTCATATATGGGATGAGGACCATAAATTAACCGTACACGTAAAATTTCAGCCATTGGATCACTATGAAAGTGCCTCAACCGATAGATCAGCCCATAAACCGTTGATTCTGGGCCCACCTGATATCTGGAACTACCTCAACTTTGGTATTGACGGCTTAAATAATATGAGAAGATGAATGACTGGATCAGATTTCAGAAACACATCATTGTGGACCCCACATATACAGAATGTGCATAGTGCATATATGCACTAGCGGTGCACGGCAAGCGTCAGAGACGGTTTGACCGTCTCTAACCGAAAGAAAAAAATAATAATTTTACGTGCCGCGCGAACGGACGGCTGAGCCTTTTTGCGGTCGACTGTGGACCCCACACATGCCCCGTACGGATAATCCACATCGTCCATCTTGTAGAGGGCTTCGAGAGCTATAAAACCATGCTGACCTTTTGTACCCATGCGCACACACGTGTGCGTTACAGAGGCCACAAAAGGGCTGTCCTGGGATGTTCAAAATTGATCTTTTAGTTATTTCTTCTTTGAGACATGCCAATGGACGTTCAAAACTACCCATTCTTGACTGAAATTTCATCCTGAATCCAATGGACGAGGTGGATTTTTCAGAAAATGCTTGTGGGGCCCACCGATCACAACAGCGAAATGGTGCGAAAGGTTTAGCACATCCGTGAAAACTGACTTTTTCAGGCAGTTTTGGCCCACCATCTTTGATCATATGGCAGATCTGAACCGTCTATCATGTAAAGGACCCAAGAAAGTCCTAAGGAATGATGTTTCTTTGGAATTTAAGCGAGGAAAGTGGCGTGTTTCGAGGCACCGAACTTGGCTGCGAAAAAGCTTTCACTAGGCATGCATAGCTTTCCAAAGCCGATTCAAATTCGATTTTCACCACTCTAGCAGTTATATAAGGAGGTTTTGGACGTGGGGAGCATTCATTGAGACCTTAGAAAGGAAGATTCAGAGATGGGAAGGAAGGCTCAGGTCGGACGTCTGCAAGAGAGAGAGTTGAGTTTGTTTATTTCTTTTATTTTTATTTTTATTTTATTTTGTTTTGAGATATTAGCCTATTCATGTTGGGCTAAACCTCCTAGCTAAGGCTAGGAGGTGAAACTTGTAGTGAGATGGGAGAATTTATTTTTATAATTTTTGTTTAAATTATTAACTAAATTCATGTTGATGTTAGTTTAATTAATGGAAGTATTTTTAGTTTTTAATGGTCTGTTGTGGCTGAAATTATAATGGGTCTGCGATGCTTTAAATATTTCCTTTTTCTATTTATGTTTATGACGTCAGGAAGCCCTGTTGTTCACCATAGTCTCCTGGGCATGGTCGGTTGACGGTACCCTTCTTAACTTTCATAACATGTTGAGTGGTTGGTAATTAGTTTAATTCTGTTGTTTGCCATAGTCTCCTGGGCATGGTTTGGTGATGGAATCCTTTCTAATTCATATACCTTTCATCTCTCTAAAACTAGATCAATGTCAGTTTAGTTAATTTCCATAAAACATGCATAAGATTTCCCTGATCTCTACAAGTGGATCCTCTGAATCCCTAGTTACCCTTCTCTGATATCTCCTTAGTTTTAGATTAATTAACCTACAATTATTTCACAATTACTACTTGATTTAGAATTCATCTTATTCTAGTTCAAATCCTATTTAATTTTAGATAACGTACAAGTTTCAGTCCCTTGGGATTCGACCTCGGTCTTACCGAGTTTATTACTACATCACAACCCTGCACTTGGGGTGTAAACAAGTTTTTGGCGCCGTTGTCGGGGACTGACGGTTGCGTTTCTGAAATTAATTAGTTTTGGGATTAAGTTAAGATTAGGATTATTTTAACCGTAGATTTTTATTTTTATTTTCCTAATTTCTAGAAACTAACCTATTCTTCCTGTTTTGTAAGATTCTGAGATAGAAATTTCTAATTTGGTGATATCTTTTCTAATTTCTTTATTTTTTCTCTATTAGGGTTTTTAGAAATTTTCTATCTTAGACTAACTGTTTTAGAAACTAACTTGTTTTGTTTTCTTCTGTAGGATCTTAACATAGGAACTTCTTATTTGGTAACACCCTTTTAACTTCTTCTCTTACTTTCTATATTACTATAGGACTTTTCTTTTGTTCTAGGATTAGACTTAGAGTCAGGGTTCTACCATGGAATCGTGGGTGCATGCATTCGCTGAGATGGATAGGAGATATTGGGGAATGCCCGAGGGTTGTGGAATTCAACGTATACCTCATATTTTTCTCCATCACAAACAGACATTGAAAACCGAGCAGAACGTTATCTTCCATCGGTTAATAGGGCTGTATACGATCGTAACTATAGGAATGAGGATTATTATCAGCCATCATATTCTCTCATGTATGATCAGTATGACTATAACCAGTGGAAACATCAAAGCTGGGAAGATGAACCAACAATATGTTATAAGGATTATCCTCTTGGATACCCTAACATTGAGATCCGACCAGAAACGATACAGGAAAATTCAATTCAGCATAACATGAAGTGGTTTGCGAAATTCAGAAAAGCAATGAAAGGACTCAATGCACGCCTTGATAGGATAGAGGAGGCTCAGTCATCCTAGCCATGACCCAATCCAGAAATACAGTGCAAGGAAAGTGATCTGCATTCACTTTTGAAAGAATCTGGAATTTGAAATGAGGAGTTGGATTCCGTTAATGAGCATGTGGTTCAATTTCCCGATGAGTTGATCTCGATGACTGTTCGAAAGAATGGTGAAGATACATGGGTGTCTTTTAAATATAATGATGATGACACACTTTAATCACATGACACACTAGATTCTAATGATGAAGAAGATGTTAGTTTATGCGAAACTCAACCTATTCTAGGTGAAGAATATGAGGAAAGTGATTCCATCCCAAGTGTGCACTACACTGAACCAAAATATGATGAGTACTGGGATGACGATCCTGAATGTGTAACCACAATTCCCCTGAAATTAATCTCAAGTTTAGTCCAAGTCAATGATCAAGAAGTACGCGAAGAGAACAGTCATAATGAGATACTTCACTCATCCGACATGTCTGATCTAAAAGTGGGGGAGCTCCTTATAACTGACCCTTCTATCTCTTGTGAGATATGTTTGGACCACTCCCCTGAATTAAATGATGATATGATTCGGGAGATGGACAAGTTGTGCGCTACGACTCTGGAATTTGAAACTACCCAGTTGAGGCCACCATCTGAACTGTTGAATGTTGACGATTCAATGCCTCTTCTGAGTAATTTCAAAGAACAGAGTGATCATATCAATGCTTCGCATACTGACCCTCAATCTGTCTGTGCAGGGCTGGAGCAAGAGAGCATACATCCGTCCACTTTCAAGGATGATGGATTCCTTGGGCAGATTATCACAAGCTCCAAGGTGGAAAATAAGTCACTCTCAGCTGAATGCCCCAACTCATTCGATGATTGCTTGGCACACTTTGCAGATTCAAATGATCCCATGATAAGAGACATAGTGAATGCCTTGCAAGACAACATCTCGGCAGTCAACACTGACCAAGAGAACCCTTACTCTGAAGCCCCTTCTTCCACAGATCCTGAATGTTTACCATTAGGGGAGGAGGAGCTGAGAATTGAACCGAAGTCTGATACTTCGGAATGTGTTGAGACTACACCTCTTCCTGAAAATTTTTCTCAACTTAATCTATCTGTAGTCTCTGATTCACCATGGGATACCAACTCTGGAATTTTTTCTGATACAGGTGAATTATTTATACTTTGGATACCTCAGGCAAATCAACAACAAATTTTTGATGAGGTAAATAAGTTTCTCTGAAAAGTCAAGCTCCAGGGCATCCAAGCCTATTGCAAAAAGGGCTTTTGGATGATCCTGTTGAGAAACTTACTGAGAAACTTATCAAGATATTGGCCGGAAGAGGAACCTTGTGGCATGATCAAGTTTTGTGATCGATTCAATGTTTGTGGGGAACATTACTGCAAACTCTCACGAGACTACAACTCGTCCACTAGCGGTAACCTAGGGGTTTAAAGGCTTGTTGCATCGCTAAATGCAATCGAGAGCACCTGCGAAAGTGGTATAGGTAGGATTTTATTTTCATCATTTATGTTTTTCTTTTTCTCTCGTGCTAACCAGCTTCCATACTGTGATCTTGTGAAAAATCTCTCTCGATTCGTTATTCAGGTACTATCTTCCCATCACTTTACTTTCTTTGTCCCATGTGCATTGCATGCTCAATTCTTTTACATTGAGGACAATGTAGATTTTTGGTTGGGGGTGGGAGATTAGGTAACCTAATCAGTGTTTTCTTGGTCTTGAGCAAAAACTGTGAAAATTTTTTAAATTTTTTCTGAAAATTCCTGTGAATTCAAAGTGATTTTGATGGATATCCTGGATTTAGAAGTTCAAGATAAGTGATGTTGATACTTTAGGACTCTGGGATTTAGTATCTGTTAAATTTCATAGTTAAGATCAAGTTATTGATCCATGATTAGAAGTTATAAACAGTGATTGAGTCATGATTTCACATCTCACATCTCACTTTCACATTAAGGTTTCAGTCTGATATTGAAGGGTTAATTTGGTAATCACTAAGGAAGGAACCTGTTTGAAATTTGCCCATTATGATCAATTAAAGAAAAAAAAAAGAAAAGAAGATATCTTTGGAAAGATTTGGGTGAATAATCTTCACCGTAGGTTTGCTCCCTATAGGTGTAGATTTAATACCCCTTGAATGATATCTAAAAAAAGTCAGGTGTACGATCTTCACCGTAGGTTTGCTCCCTATAGGTGAGGATTTGATTCCCCTTCCTTGGCATTACTTTGAATAGAAAAATCACAAGTTAATAGCTTAATCTATGAGGCAAGTTCGGATTAGGTTTTAGTTGTCATGAATTTTCTTGTTGGTTACCAATGATATCATGAAATTGACGATTGGATCTCTTAATGATGATAAGCTGAGAGTACACTATATGCTCATGGATCTTAATATTTAGAAATTTTCTAATTAGTGGATTAATATTGTGAACTGGACTAGGAAGTTTACCATGCACTCGAGTCCAGGAGAAAGTAATGTCCAACATTCATGAATCTTGGAATCCTGGTATCTGAATCGTTTTTCAAGAAATCACTCGAGCTCATAGAAATTGTCTTGTAATTCTCAACTTATTTTTCGCATATTTTGCTCGGGACTAGTAAAATGCTGGTTGGGGGTTGTGTTGAGGGTCAAATAGTGCATATTAGACCCCAAATATTGTCTAGATTTACGAACAAGATACTGTTTAATGGCCCGTTTTAACCGTGTTTGTGCTGCAAGGTGTAATTACGAGCTTGAACTGAAATAAGAGGCTAAAAGTATGGATTTAATGCTCTGACGACACTAAGGCAAGGAAAAGACTTCAGAAAACCAAGATCGACGGATTTACACGGTCAGAAATCTGAGAAAATCGAGAAACTAAAGCTCAAGTGGCCCGAAATGGGTCCAAAATGCAAGATCACAGGGTTCCCGCCATCCGATTGTCCTGAAACTTCATATATGGGATGAGGGCCATAAATTAACCGTACACGTAAAATTTCAGCCATTGGATCACTATGGAAGTGCCTCAACCGACAGATCAGCCCATAAACCGTTGATTCTGGGCCCACCTGATATCTGGAACTACCTCAACTTTGGTATTGACGGCTTAAATAATATGAGAAGATGAATGACTGGATCAGATTTCAGAAACACATCATCGTGGACCCCACATATACAGAATGTGCATAGTGCATATATGCACTAGCCGTGCACGGCAAGCGTCAGAGACGGTTTGACCGTCTCTGACCGAAAGAAAAAAAAAAAAAAAATTTACGTGCCGCTCGAACGGACGGCTGAGCCTTTTTGCGGTCGACTGTGGACCCCACACATGCCCCGTACGGATAATCCACACCGTCCATCTTGTAGAGGGCTTCAAGAGCTACAAAACCATGCTGACCTTTTGTACCCGTGCGCACACACGTGTGCGTTAAAGAGGCCACAAAAGGGCTATCCTAGGACGTTCAAAATTGATCTTTTAGTTATTTCTTCTTTGAGACATGCCAATGGATGTTCAAAATTACCCATTCTTGACT
Organism: Magnolia kwangsiensis; assembly: GCA_037074715.1. Classification (NCBI taxonomy): domain Eukaryota; kingdom Viridiplantae; phylum Streptophyta; class Magnoliopsida; order Magnoliales; family Magnoliaceae; genus Magnolia; species Magnolia kwangsiensis. The sequence continues at coordinate 124,707,346 of CM073574.1, read as the reverse complement.
GAAATTTCGTCCTGAATCCAATGGACGGGGTGGATTTTTCAGAAAATGCTTCTGTGGGGCCCACCGATCACAACAGCGAAATGGTGCGAAAGGTTTCGCACATCCGTGAAAACTGACTTTTTCAGGCAGTTTTGGCCCACCATCTTTGATCATATGGCAAATCTGAACCGTCTATCATGTAGAGGACCCAAGAAAGTCCTAAGGAACGGTGTTTCTTTGGAATTTAAGCGAGGAAGTGGCGTGTTTCGAGGCACCGACTTGGCTGCGAAAAAGCTTTCACTAGGCATGCATAGCTTTTCAAATCCGATTCAAATTCGATTTTCACCATTCCAGCAGTTATATAAGGAGGTTTTGGACGTGGGGAGCATTCATTGAGACCTTAGAAAGGAAGATTCAGAGCTGGGAAGGAAGGCTCAGGTCGGACGTCTGCAAGAGAGAGAGTTGAGTTTGTTTATTTCTTTTATTTTTATTTTTATTTTATTTTATTTTGAGATATCTAGCCTATTCATATTGGGATAAAGCTCCTAGCTAGGGTTAGGAGGTGAAACTTGTAGTGAGATGGGAAAATTTATTTTTATAATTTTTGTTTAAATTATTAACTGAATTCATGTTGATGTTAGTTTAATTAATGGAAGTATTTTTGGTTTTTAATGGTCTGTTGTGGCTGAAATTACAATGGGTCTGCGATGCTTTAAATATTTCCTTTTTCTATTTATGTTTATGACGTCAGGAAGCCCTGTTGTTCACCATAGTCTCCTGGGCATGGTCAGTTGACGGTACCCTTCTTAACTTTCATAACATGTTGAGTGGTTGGTAATTAGTTTAATTCTGTTGTTTGCCATAGTCTCCTGGGCATGGTTTGGTGATGAAATCCATTCTAATTCATATACCTTTCATATCTCTAAAAATAGATCAATGTCAGTTCAGTTAATTTCCATAAAACATGCATAAGATTTCCCTGATCTCTACAAGTGGATCCTCTGAATCCCTAGTTACCCTTCTCTGATATCTCCTTAGTTTTAGATTAATTAACCTACAATTATTTCACAATTGCTACTTGATTTAGAATTCATTTTATTCTAGTTCAAATCCTATTTAATTTTAGATAACGTACAAGTTTCAGTCTCTTGGGATTTGACCTCGGTCTTACTGAGTTTATTACTACATCACAACCCTGCACTTGGGGTGTGAACAGCTTTCTCTTACTCTTTAAACAATGAAAATTCATAGTTTCATATTGTGTTGTAAAGAGAGATTCTTCTAGCCTCCTCAAGCTATTTGTGTTGTAATTCTTATTTTTTTTTTAGCTTATTCTATTCTCCTTCTCAAAGTTAGATTAAACTATTTTTGATAGAGTAATCCATACTTTACTTTGAGAAAAGGGAGAATCGAATCTGCAACAATAGGGTTTCATTCATTTTATCAAAAATCTATTAGAACCCTTTATATATTTTTGGGTTGAATTCATACAAAGACTTCATCAATATTGCAAGAAGAAGATTGTTGCATTCAAGCTACAACACGACTTCGACTCGCCAAATCGAAGAAAAGTACTGTCTTTCAAATTATTTCAGTTTCGATTTTTCTAAGATATCACGAAAATCTCAGCGAGTTTGTTTGTGGTAACCCCGTAAAATCACTAAGTGGGTTTTATTGTGATAGCCCGTGAAAATCATAATAACTGTATAAAGTTATTAAGGTGACCCTAGAAAACCTTGAAATAGTAAAAGCCAAAATTGCAAGTGTAGTAATTTTAAGAGTGGAGTAGGTTGCATTGAGGCACCACAGCAATATAACTCATTTGTGCATTGTGGTGATTAGATATTATTATTTGTGTCATTATTGTAATTTATTTATTCATTACAATAGTTTGATATTTTGATTTCAAAGACTTCATGAAATAAGATTGTCCCACCTAAATCTTTTAGGTATAAGGTTGTCCTACGAACTATTTGATATTAAGAATTCAATACTAATTTATATTCAATTGATTTATTATTCTGCATTGTATCGAAATATTTGGCAGCGTCCTATTCAACCTCCCCCCCCCCCCCCCCTAGGACATCTATAGTTCATCCTTTCAAATCAACATTGTAAGGATAAAGGGATCGTGAGGCACAACATAGTGTACTACACACTAGAACAGAACGGTGTGGCTGAGCGAATGAATCAAAATTTCATGGAAAGGGCCCTATGCATGATCAGTAATGCTGGGATGGGCAAGGAATTGTGGACGGAGGCCTTTAACACGGCTTGTTACTTGGTGAATCGATCTTATTCTACGGCCATTAATTGTAAGATTTCAGGGAAAGTGTGGAGTGGTCAACACGTAGACTACTCAGGACTGTATATTTGGTTTTGATGCTCACTCTCATGTACCATCAGTTGATAGTTAGACCAAAGGCCAAGAAATACATCTTTGTCGGCTATGGTTGTGGTGTGAAGGAGTATAGGTTATATGATCGAGTCACATGAAAAATCATCCTTAGCCATGATGTCAAATTCAACAAAGGATCCTTGTTCCATAAGGATGAACACAAGGAACCAAAAAAGTTGGTGGTGGATGTTCAGTTAGACAAAGATGAGACAGGATGAGACATAGTTGCAAACAGAGGTATATGAGCAGGTGGAGAAACCACCTATGATAAGGATTTCACCTGGGGATTGTAGGTTACCGGCAAGATATAATGATGACTCAAATGTCGTATATGCCCTTATTACAGTTGAGGGGGATTTGTCTACTCTTCATGGAGCCAGATGTCGAAAAGTGAAAAGTTATATGGATGATGAGATAGACTCCTTGTACAAGAATAAGATGTGGGAGTTGCTGGAGCTTCCTGTCATCTAAAAAGTGATCGGGTGCAAGCAGATCTTTAAGAAGAAACAAGATAGGTACAAAGAAAGGTGGGTAGCGAAGGGATATGCTTAGAGAGGAGGTGTGGAGTTTACTGAGATATTCACGCTGGTTGTGAAATAAATATCTATCAGATTCGTGTTGGTGCTGGTTACCCAATATAATCTTGAGCTAGAGTAGATAGATGTGAAGGTTGTCTTCCAACATGGAGAATTAGAAGAGAAAATCTATATAAAGTAACTAGAAGGGTTCGAAATAAAAGGGGCAGAGAACAATGTTTGTAGGTTGAAAAGGTTGTTGTACGGCCTGAAATAGTTGCCTAAGAAGCGGTCCAAAAATTTTGATTCTTTAATGGTGATTCAGATGTTTACTAGGAGTAAATATGATCAGTGTGTCTATTACAAGACACTGAGTGAGGGGAAGTTCATTATCCTTGTGTTGTATGTTGATGACATTTGATCGCCAGTCATAGCATATCTAAGATTGATTTACTAAAGATTCAATTATCAAGGATATTCGAGATGAAAGATCTAGGAGCTACAAAGATGGTTTATGATATTGATATACACAGAGATAGAGAGAGGAGCAGGCTTTAGTTATCTTAGAATGAATACCATGAGAAAGTATTGTTGAAGGCAAAGATGGTTAGTGTTCCCCACGTGACTCACTTGAAGCTTTCTTTAGAGTAATGTCCTAAAACAGATGAAGAAAAATAGGATATGTCTCGTGTGCCTTATTCGAGCGCGATTGGAAGCTTGATGTATGTCATGGTCTTTACGAGACGAGATATTTCACATGTGTTGGGTGTTGTTAGCAGATACATGTCTAACTTCGGGAAGCAACGTTGGGAAGCAATGAAATGGATCCTTCGATACATTCGATATATGCAAGATTACGTCTTATCTTTTAAGAAATCAAGGGCCAAGTTAGTATGCTATGTGGATTCTGATTATGCAGGCAACGTGGACAATAGAATGTCGACTTTCGGTTACTCGTTTATGCTAGAGGGTGGAGTGATCAGTTGAATGCCGAAGCTTTATTCTATGATGGCTCTTGCCACAATCGAATTTGAGTATATCGCAATAACGGAGGCATTCAAGGAAGGTGTTTGGTTGAAGGGGTTGATAAATCATTTAGGGCTTCAACAAGAGCATGTGCCAGTTAATTGTGACAGTGAAAGCACAATCAATTAGGCTAAAATCTTCATTTATCACTCATGTACTAAACTATTAATGTTCATCACCATTTTATTCAAAAAGTGTTTGAGGAAAGAGGTGTGACTCTAGAGAAGATTCATACCAATATGAATCCGGTGGACATGCTCACTAAGGTGATTCCTACAAAAAAGTTCAAGTTATGTGCAACCTTTTTAAGACTTGGCAAACGCATAAATGAAAAAGGGAGTATGCACAAGAAATGATCGTAGAGCTATAATGCAAGGCAAAGAGGTGAGAAAAAAGAACTATGAAGAATAGTGATTGAAGACATGGTGGAGATTATTGTTGATGTCTTCAAATTTGAAAATCAATAAGTTTGTCAATGACAATCGATATCATTGAGCAGACTTCGATGCCAACGAAAAATAAAGAAAATCTATGTTTTATCAGTGGAACATTTTGGTGTTTAGTTCGATGACTTCGAAGATGTTCAATGTCATCGAAGATGTTCAATGCCATTGATAGTCTGTTGATGCCATCAAATTGCCATCGAACGATTGTGCAAAGTTACATAAGTGCGGGATTTATTTTCTATTTTAATTGTGATTCTCATAAAAGCTATATATATGGGTGTAATCAGGAATAAGGGGCATCTCTCAGGGCTTTCTATTTCGTTACAAAGGTTTTCAAGGGCTTGTAAGGGAGATTTAAGGCATGTTTGAATTGGGTAATCTCCATCTCTTGTAATTTTCTATTTTCATAGTGTATTATTGTCACTTTGTGACATAGTTTTTTCTCACAAGGGTTTTTCCACGTTAAATTAAGAGTGTTTGTGATTGGACTTGATTGTGCAATTGGAATACTTTGCTTGATTCATCTCTATGTGCTTCCACGGTCCCCCAACATCAATTATATACTCACGTGGCCTATAAAAATATATCCCATAGGTAATACTTGGTAAAGAAATAATCAACGGAACAAAACATGAATAGATGTTATTGTTAAGATGAGACTAAGCATTCATAGAGGTTGAAATTTTCAAATGGGGGACTTTGTTGGAAGAGGTACCTTTATTACTGGAATGCTTTTGGTATTAAAACTTCTAATTGCCAAGCATATCAAGTAGAGCATTCGAAAGCCCCAGACCTGGTCTCCACTAGCAAAAGTCTAAAAGCAAACTCTATAGTGTTTGATAATCTACACCAAGAAGTGATCTAAATGTAATTTTTGCGAATTAAATTGAAAATAATGAACTAAAAAAAGGATGAAAAGATTAAAAAAAAGAAAAGAAAAAAAGAAACTGTATGCATTGAAATGAGGACTTCAAGATACTATACAACTAAAAAGGATATGTTCATCACATGTTATGACAAAGGAGTTTCTTGTAACCACCTATGGAAATTCTTATTCTTCTTTTTATTTTTTTATGGGAAAGGTTCCACTTATGAAGATTTAATGACAATAAAACAGTACAACGGAGGATCAAAAAGCATTAACACAATAATATCATTTGTCAAAATCCAGCATTGCATAGTGCAATTAGTAGCTGATTAGTTAATGAATAATTTGTGAATTATACATGATTCAAAAAACTTCGAAAGAAAGAACAAAAAAAAATAAAATAATAAAAGAATAACCCATCCAAAAAATTTAGGAACTGATGTTTTAATTTAAACTAATCTGATTTAAATGATTTTAACTCGCAAGTATACGAATCAGATGTAGATATGGTACGTATTACGAGATCGTTCCCACGAGGACTGATTGTCACAATTTGAATGTTACGATTCTTCTTAACTAATCCAACAAAGAATTCAGGTAATAATTAAGAAAACTAAACAAAAATCAATGAAAAAGTAACTGAGAGTAGTGAGTAAAATCCAATCGATGAGAAGACTAGGACTTTCGAATCCACCCCTAACTATCCTAACCCTTATTTTACCTGTTGATTTATCCTAATTCAGATTGATATAAATTTAATAAATAAAGCACATCCTATGTCCTTGGTCGGGCACACAAAATGTATAATCCTTTAAAGCATATGGATCACATCTTTCCATCCATGGTCAGGCATGGAGAGATGTAAATCCTGTTTCTTCCTTTATAGGAAACCTGTTCATGGTTAGACACAAGCACCTAGAGTAATATTCCAAACAACATCCATATCTAGACTGTGGTGGAGCTCATAGAATGGAGAAGTATGAAAATCTCAGGAAAGCACACTAGAAAAAGAAACAAATCAATTAAATTAAAATAAATTCAACATAAACAAGAGTCAATCAAATTAAGGGCTTCATCTCATCCCTAGCTGAGTAGTCTAGCAATCCATAAAATTAATTAGGAAAAAAGTAATAAATATGAACAATATGAACATCTTCCTTCCTCTCTCTCTCTCTCCTCTTTCTTCTCTTCCCAGCTCTGCCCAAGCTCTGGATCTTCCCAAGGTCTGAATGAATGCTCCCCACATCCAAAACCTCCTTATATAGCTACTGGAGTGGTGAAAATCGGATTTGAATCGGATTTGGAAAGCTATGCATGCCCCTTGAAAGCTTTTTCGCAGCCAAGTTCAGTGCCTCGAAACACGCCACTTTCCTCGCTTAAATTCCAAAGAAACACCGTCCCTTAGGACTTTCTTGGGTCCTCTACATGATAGACGGTTCATATCTGCCATATGATCAAAGATGGTGGGCCAAAACTGCCTGGAAAAATCAGTTTTCATGGATGTACGAAACCTTTCGCACCATTTCGCTGTTGTGATCGGTGGGCCCCACAGAAGCATTATCTGGAAAATCCACCCGTTCCATTGGATTCAGGATGAAATTTCAGTCAAGAATGGGTAGTTTTGAACGTCCATTGACGTGGCCCAGAGAAGAAATCACAAAAGGATCAGTTTTGAACGTTGCATGGCAGCCCTTTTGTGGCCCCTATATCATACACGCATGCCTGCATGGATGCAAAAGGTCAGCATAGTTTTGAAGCTCTCGAGCCCGTTTACAAGATGGATGGTACGGATTTCCCGGATGGGGCATGTGTGGGGCCCACAGTCGACTACAAAATGGCCAGCGGCCGTGCGTTACGCAGCCGAAAACAGAAATTTCCATTTTTTTTTTTCTTTTTCGATCAGAGACGGTCAACCGTCTCTGCCGTTTGCCATGCACGTGTAGTGCACTTGTGCACTATACACACTTTATTCATGTGGGGTCCACTGTGATGATTTTCAGAAATCGTCACCGTCTAAATTATTTCTCATCTCATTTAAACCGTCAATAATAATTTTGAGACAGTTCCAGATATCAGGTGGGCCCAGAATCAATGATTTATGAGCTGATCTGTCAGTTGGGGTACTTCCATAGTGATCCAATAGATGAAATTTTACGTGTACGGTTAATATATGGCCCTCATCCCATGTATGAATTTTCAGGTCAATCGGATGGTGGGAACCCTGTGATCTTGCATTTTGGATCAGTTTCGGGCCTTTTTAACAGTGAACGGTTTTATTTTCTTGGATCCATGACATGTAAATCCGTTGATCTTGGTCCTATGGAGTGCGTCCCTTGCTCTGGTGACTTTGTAACGTCAAATCCACGCTGTTAATATATTTTTTCAATCAACGCTCCTGATTTCATCCTGTAACAAAAATACAATTAAAATACGACATTAAACATTATCATATACATCAAATTAGGTATTTATCGGGGTCTGATATGCAATATTCGACCCTCATCAGGAACCTTGTTTTAAAAATAGGAAACAAATAATTATTTTCATGATTATTTAGGTTTATGGAATTTGGGCTTTAGTGATGAAGATGATGCATGGATTTTTTATTATTTATTATTTATTTATTTATTTTTATTTTTTGAAATGCAACACTACCAGGTTTTACCCTATATCACTCACACAAACTACAGCCTCCACCACCTCATCTAACGACAAGTTAACATAGAGATGTTAATTTATTCATTGTTAATTACAGACACAAATTCACAAACTACACCAACCTTTTTTGGATGCCTTTTTTTAGCATTCACAAACGGATGCAAATTCATTGTTAATTCCCTCCATTTTTTTGGATCATTTTAGGATATGAACCCAAAATTGAGGTAGATCCATGGCCCAAGTGGACCACACAATGGGGATTGAATTTCCACCATTAAAAACTTCTTTTGAGCATCGAAAGTTTTGGATCAATCTGATATTTGTGTTTTTCCTTCACATAGTAGGGATTGAATTCCCACCATTAAAAACATTACATACTGTTATGGGTAAAATGGAGCTAAACAAATGTATGAGATAGATGAGTCGAGTAGCCAGACTCGATGACTATGGATTGATTGAGGGCCAGAAAATAGCCCCGACCTTTGGTGTCGATTACTTTCTACCTCGGCCTCAATTGTTACTTTAGCCCTCAGGTACCGACCTTGGTCTCAAGGGACAACCTTAACCTCGGAGGTCGGCCTTGACCAAAGACCTTGACCTCAAAAGTTGACCTTGGATATCGACCTTAGCCTCAGGTACCAACCTCGACCTCAAATACCGACCCTGACCTTGGGTACCAACATCTACCTCGAATATCGACTACCACGAATAGAAGTATCTTTACAATATATAAAGATAGGATTATCCTTCGAGATCTTCGCCAAGGATCACATCAAGAAAGGCGCGATATACCCAAAGACAGATCCACATAACTATCCAACAAATTCATTTTCATATACGTAAGTGATGTCAATGGATTATAAATAGAAACCCTCGCCATAAAATAAGGTACACATAAATACATTGATTTTACTACGCTTAATGTGAGTCCATATGCTTGACTTAACCATCGACTTATAAATAGATACCCTTGCCATGAAACAAGGTACACATAAATACACTAATTCTACTACGCCTATTGTGAATTCAAATGCCTGACTTAAGCATCGGAGGGTCCCTGGCCTTAACCGACGCCCTTAATGTATTCTCTTGTACCTTCATTAATTTGCAGGTACTTAGTGGCTCGTGGGAAGTGAGGTAGGACTTCTCTCATTCTCCATTAAATTGCAGGTGGATAGCGAGGACGACCAGATTTTTACATCAACACATGCTTTTACTATCCAGTTTGTAAACCATAATGTTATGGCAACCCCGAGTGCAGGGATACGATGTAATAGTAACTCGGTGAGACTAAGGTCGTACCCATAGGGACTTGCAATTATACGGTTTGTAGACACTTCTACACTTACTATTTTTGGCCAAAAACCATGAAGTCCAGTAAGAATAGATGTCATTTATAAGTAGTACATTTATTATTCATAGTAAGTAAGGTATTTAGGTGTTTGAGTTAAGAGTCTAAGTCTAAAACTCCGTACTAGGTTTGAGTTTTTTATTTAAAGAGTTGGGTGTTTTTTTTTTTGAACAAAGTTATATTAAATTTATTAGTAATTATTTATGCTTTTATCCCTCGTAGATTCGAGGAAGCTCCGTGAACAGTTTAAGAGCTCCATGATTCAGAGTAGTTATTCACTGTTATTCATTGAGGAAGACACGGATCGACCTCATCATGTCCCTCCCTGAGCCATTCAGCTAGAGAGGGAGAGGAAGAAAATTTTGGTCGGACTTCCCTCTTTCCCATTCTTCATGGATCAGTAGATAGTAGAAATGAGAAGCAGGGGTTGTGGAAGATGCCTTTGAAGAGGATCAGTGGAGATGAACAATGGTAATGGGTGGCGGGAGGAGGTGGTTACAGTGAAGCCGGAGCCGGAGGTAGCTTCGGGGGGAGTTTAGGGGTAAAAAGTCAAGGCCGACAAACAAATGGACTAAAAGTGTGACATTCTAGTCATACGGGATGAGAAAAGAGAAGTGGGTGACCCAAGTTCGCGTGCTCATTTTCATAGCCGAAAACGGTGGACCCGGGGGAATATATGATTAAATCGCATATCTCACTCTCGGCTTGTCGATGCAATTTCAGGCCTCGCCCTTACTTTCAAAAGGTCCAACAATAGACCCACGTGTTGGTAGCTAGCAGGGATAGCCTACTCCTCGCAAGGGAGAGAATCACCATCGTATGGGAAACCCGTCTGCATGTATTGTACGCATCAAAGGGGAAAGAAAACACCATCGTATGGAGGCCCGTCGGAATGTACACATTAAAGGGATGATCTCTCATTCCCCGAAGGAAAGTTGGAAGGCACGTGTCTTGAACTCCAGAATTCCACTAAGAAGGTCAATGATCCATATCTGGATTGACTAGGCGTATCTTTAACAGACGACCGAAGGGCGTCAGGTCTAGGACCGTAGCGCCATTTATTCCACCTCTGGGATAACCCATCCACGCAGTTTGGAAGGCGCCTCACCCTCCCGCAACATAATCAGAAAAATCATGGCCCTTCTCTGGATAATTCATCTCGTCATCATCTTCAGCAGTCAGGAACGGACCTGCTCGGCGGACGCGGATTTCCTGCGACCGGAACTAGGTGGGGCTCACCGTGATGGTTGTCAGAAATTCACAGAATCTGTCCATCTTGACGACGGGAAACAATGAGGATTGAACGTCCACCGTTGAAACATTCATGGGGCGACAGAAGTTTTGGATCAGGCTAATATTGTTGTGTTTTCAGTTTATCCAAATAGGAATGACCTTCTGAATGGTATGGATGGCACATAAACGTCCTGGTGGACCTCAGAGACATTTCAACGGTAAGCATTTCCCTACACGCGGTTTACTGTTGTGCGGCCCGCTTTAGATTTAAATCTGCCTCTTTTTCAGCCAAGGGCCTAACATGACGTGGCAGAACGGATGGACGGGGTGGATTTCTGATAAACATCACGGTGGGCCCCCCTAGCTTCCCGTCGCAGGAAATCGGCGTCCAATGGTGGAGGGCTGTGAAAGACCCTTGTCCCATTGAGGCATGATGGTGCAAAACGTTCGAATGATCAGGTAAGTACATCTGAACTCTTGAAAACCCGTCATTTCTTCCCTTGCCTCCTAGTGATTATGCAAACCAACAACAGATGAGTCGGGTCATTATTCATGACCAAATGTGGGATGTGGATGAAGATGAAGTCCTCAATCTCGTTGAAGAGTGACCTACCTTCGGCCACACCATCACCCAAAAACAATGGCCTGGATCATGATTTCAAGGCAGATGGGCCCCACGTGGCCACACTTTTAAATTAAATTCCAAAAGCTGAAAGTCTCCTAAGATTTGGATGAGCTTGATGTGGCCAAATGGGCCGACCCACAGCCATACTTTTAAAATGTATTTCAAGCGCCTAAGACCTCAACGATCTAGATGGTTTTGACAGGGCCAATGGATTTCAAGGACCCAAGAGGTTCATGCGGCTCGTGCTTGGCCACATGAATTCAAGAGAAGTGGGTTCAATTCTTTCGCAATTGTGAGCCAAGATTCAAAAGCTCAAGATTGGACCCAAATGGTTCATATGGCACATGCTTGGTCACATGAATTCGAGAGAAGTGAGCTTGAACTGTTTCTTTGACACGTGTGGCCCACAAGTTTCAATAAAGCCCGGGATTGGGCCGGGATGGTTAGTGTAGTCCATGATCGGCCATATAAATTCGGGAGAGGTGGGCTTAATCTCTTTGGGCCCATGTTTACCCACGTAAAATCGAACGCCCAAGATTGGGCCAAATGGCTAGTGTGGCCCATATTTGGCCATGCAAAACTCAAGAGAAGTGTGGTTGGCCTTTTTATTTTTTTATTTTTTTTGGGCATGCGTTGCCGACACGTTTAATGCTCCACAGGTGCATGGTATTGTTGACTGTACATTGGTTGAGAGGTCGTAGTTATTGTAACGCGGATTATAAATGGATTTATCGGCCATGATTATGATTGGTTTTGTGTGGACCCAGGGGCTACAATTTATATTGGATGGTATGTGGAGGATGATAGCCCTACTTGCTGGGTGCATTGTGCATATATACATGTCATGAGGTGCAAACGTTGCTTTGTCATATGTGAATTATGCATGACACACATAGATTAGGAGTACTTTATCATACATAACTCTGTTATAGACATGGATTACGATGGATAGATACTGCAATTGTATTCCTAGTTTTTCATAACATCGAAAATGTTGTTTTTATTGAGGATTAACACACTAAGCCTCGTGCGTGAAAATTTCTAAACTTCGTTGGTACCATCGGGTGCCCCGTTGTCCAGAATGGTCGGATACATGGGCCATGATGTTTTTTAGTCAGGCTGTTGTGGCAAGGTGGGAAGAGGTTTGACCAGCCTGACATGGGTGGATATATGAAATGAGTTTAGGTTTACCCCTAGGCAAGGTGAAGTGTAATAGGGTCTGCTACTGTTTGTCGGCTGGATTAGTGACGCGGACAACTTCATGGCCAGGATGGATTAGAAAAGGCCTGTCAACGATAGAAGTGATCTAGACCGTCGGACCGTAGATCGGGTGTATCTCGCAATCTAAAATGAGTTACCAAACGTAAAATATATGATTTTGGGGTAGAACGAGCTACTTTTACCACCTAACCCAGCTATGCCGAGTTGCGTAATCTAGATTAGCAAAACACCCCCAGATCGACGATCATTTTCCCATTTTAATTCCATTTTTACTATAAATAGTAAGTTTTAGTTTCATTATAACTCTTCATCCATTGGGCTTTAGGAGTTGTGCCCAATGTGAAAAGAACTTAGAATAATTAGGAGAACAACTTGGTGAGGCTAAATAGGATACTTACTATTTTTGACCGAAAACCTTGCGCAGTAGTAGACATCACAACCATTTCTAAATAGTAAGTTTATTATTTACAGGAAGTTACGAATTCTAGGAGTTTTAGCTATAGTTTTCTTCTAATTTCTCTTCCATTGATTAATATCCATATTTAAAGGGTTGTGAACTCGTTTATTTCATTCATCAATCAATTTTGAATTTTATAAAATTTATTTTCTATTTTGCTTGCTTTCTTTCTCGAGGATTTGAGAAGTCTCTATAAGTCTAGAGAAGTTCTGTGAATTCGGAACAGTTATCCCTTGAGGAAGACGGTGCTCGACCTCATGTCATTCCCTGCGTCAATTGGTATCAAAACGAGGTTTTTTCTCGGATCGATGACTTCTAATGACGAGTCAGACAACAATTTCATGGACGATGCTCCATGGAATCATCTTTTAACGGCCTTTGAAGCAGCACAACGAGAGAATCGGCAAGTCATGCAAGTGCTGCAGGCTTCCGTCGATCGCATGGCAGATTGCTTGGCGGATCACATAGCGGAGGCCCTAGGGCAGCTCCGTGTTCCTGATGGTAATCCTCTACCGCCAATTGTTGAGACTCATAATTGCCCTGATCATAGGATAGTACCGGCAGTGCATCCAAGAGTCATTCCTAAGGAGATCGATGACATAATCTTCCAACACCCCAGACAAGGAGTTGATCGAGTAGATCGAATAGATCGAGAATTTAAGATGAGGTTTGATATTCCTAGTTTCAATGGACAACTACACATTAAGGATTTTCTCGATTGGCTTTCTGAAGTTGAGCAATTCTTCGACTATATGGACATCCCTGAAGCAAAAAAGGTCAAGCTTGTAGCTTATAAGTTGAAGGGCGAAACTTCAGCTTGGTGGGAACAACTGCAACTCACATGGACCAGGCAGACGAAAGCACCAATCCGCATATGGTAGACAATGAAGAAACTACTACGTGCTCTATTCCTTCCTAGCGGCTACGATAAGGTATTATTCCAAAAATACTAAAATTATCGACAAGGCAGTCGGTCGGTGAGAGAATACACAGAAGAATTTTACCGCCTAGCGGTACGTAATGATTTGGTTGAGACTGAATCTCAACAAGTCGCCTGATTCAACGGTGGATTGCATATGTCGATCCAAGATCAGGTCCAGATGCAGTCCGTTTGGACGATGAATGATGTAATCAACTTAGCTACCCGGGCAGAAGCACAACTTGATCGTCCTAACACACGAACATATCCTACTGCAATAGTCACTGCGACAGGTTCACCCCAGGGAGCTCCACAACCTAAAGGGAAGGAGCCCGTAAGAGCACGCACTCAACTTCCTATACCCGTGAACCAGGATTAAGGAAGCGTACAAACTAGGCCTCAAAGGGGCGTATCGATTGCCACTGGCTTAAGTAGGATCCCGAACTCCTATACTCGGCTAAGGGGAGACCATTACTTTCGTTGTGGCTAGCCAGGTCACCTATCAAATACTTGTCCCCAGCAATAAGTGACGAACCTTGCCTTCAATAATGGTAGTGCTGAAAAAGCTAACGAGAACCCATGTATTGAGGAACTAGAGCATGCCATAAAAGACAAGGTGGATGAGTCAAGTTGGGTTCAGCAGGATCATGGCGAATCACTCATCGTGAGGTGACTATTGTATGCGCTAAGGAAAGAAGTACACATACAATAGCGTAACATCTTCTGAACTAGATGTTTGGTGAATCGAAAAGTCTATGATGTGATCATCGACAGCGGGAGCAACAAGAATATCGTCTCCAGGGTAATGGTAGAAAAATTACAATTGAAAATGGAGCGTCATCGCTCCCCATATACAATCGGATGAATCAAGAAGATCAGCGAAACAAAGGTAATTGAATGGTGCACCATATCCTTTTCAATTGGCAAACATTATAAGGATTAACTAGTATGCGATGTGGTTGACATAAAAGTAAATCACATACTCTCGGTCGACCTTGACAATCTGACTGTGATGATACTCATAAAGGGCGAGGTAATGTATATATCTTCGTCAAGGACGGCCGAAAGACCATATTGGCCCCTATGGATCTAGAGGGACTACCTAAAACTTCTAAAGTGAAGGGTCATTTTCTCTTAACCATACGGGACTTCGTGAAGGAATCTAAAGAAACAGGACAGGCCTATGCACTAATTTTGAAAGGGAAAGAACTTGATCCCACCAACATCCCTGATGAACTAAAACCCTTATTGTATGAGTTTAAAGAAATTTGGCCTGACGACCTTCCCGATGGATTACCTCCCATGAGAGATATCCAACACCATATCGAACTTGTCCATGGGTCCATCTTACCAAATCGTCCTCACTATCAGATGAGTCCGAAAGAGTACGAAATTCTGCAAGGGCAAGTGGAGGAACTAATCCGTAAGGGTCTCATTGGAGAAAGCATGAGCTCATGCATCATACCTGCTCTATTAACTTCTAAGAAAGATGGGAGTTGGCGCATGTGTGTCTATAGCCAGGTTATCAATAAAATCACCATCAAATACAGGTTTTCCAAACTAAAACTAAATGATATGTTGGACATGCTTGAGGGAGCGAAATTATTCGAAATTGGATTTGAGAAGCAGCTACCATCAGATTCGAATACGACCGGGTGATGTGTAGAAGATGGCCTTTAAGACCAAGGAAGGATTGTACGAATTGATGGTCATGCCCTTTGGTCTTTCGAACATGCCTAACACATTCATAAGGTTAATGAACCAGGTTTTGAGACCCTTCATTGGGTGGTTCATTGTGGTCTATTTTGATGATATTTTGATATAAAGTCAAGATAAAATCACCCATATAGAACACCTTAAGAAGGTCCTTCAAGTGCTTACTGAAAATAAATTATATCTCAATCTAAAAAAGTGCAACTTCATAACCGATAGCCTGTTATTTCTGGGCTTTGCCATAACATCCATGACATTCGGATGGATGAAGAAAAGGTGAAAGCAATCAGAGAATGGCTAATTTCCACAAATATTCATGAAGTGCGAAACTTTCATGGACTGACAACATTTTATCATCAGTTCGTGAAAATTTTCAGTACCATTGTGTTACCAATCACAAATTGCATGAAAAATGGGCAGTTTCAGTGGACTAACGAAACCGATAGGAGCTTTACTGAAATTAAGTGCAGATAGTTCATGACCCTGATTCTTGAACTTTCCAACTTCGACAAACTATTTGAAGTCGAGTATGATGCCTCATATGTTGAAATTAGGAGAGTTTTATAATGTCCCAGGTTTTCGGAACCTAATTATATAACTCGTTTTTTGAAAACCCGAGTATTAACCTTTAAAGATAACCAAATTTCAAGTATATTTCCTTTTCTTTCCTTTTCTCAGAGTTAGCAGCTTAGCGGATGATTAACAACTCAAACTTAAATGAATTTTGCATTTACATTTAGTGTATACGAGCGGCTACCCATAAAGCTTATACAAACTAATGTCTCACACTAATAAATAGAGGAATGTATAACTTAACACATGAAATAAAATAAAATGCGTATAAACTTGAACTGTAAGATCGTGCAACATATAAGGCCCGTATCCTAGTCCGTATCGTTCCTTAAACTCCCACAATCCTCTCCGTCGAATCCCAGCGACCTACCTACGACCTGTAGTCGGCACTTGCGTGTGACCCTAAGTCGCATCCCATATATTTGAGTCGACTCAATCTGAAACTTATACCCTAGCGACCGCGCCGTCGCCGCAATTCCAATGCTGCGTCTTGCGCACCAATACAATACACAGGCCAGGAGTTGTGGGCCCACATTTATTTTGAGAAAAATGCCATGTGTTGTGAATTTCGAGAGAATCTCTACCATTCATCACATCAATTAATCAAGTACAAGTACACAACCCATCACTCCACCTATCACACCCATCCCTCTCTCACCCAAAAGTCAACCCTTATGTCATTTCTCCTTACACCACCATACCTCTCATCCCATCCTTCTCACATACTCATCCCTCTCTCCTTACATCTCCCATATTTCACTCATTCTCTACCATTTTTCCTAGCAACCAAGAGAGAAAAAGACTAAGGAGGGAAAAGAGAAAGAACCCAAGATCAAAGCCCACTTCCCTACCCCAAATCTCACCATCCAACCCTTCAATCTTCATCATCCTCCATCAAAGAGAGAGCTTAGGAGGCAAGGATTCCAAGGAGTTAAGGAAGCGGACCATTGGTGGGTGTTTTTATAGGATTAGATTTGTATTTTGATGATGGGCCAAGTGGGGTATACCGATTGATGGTATGGATCCTATTTAGGACCCATCTTGTTGTATGTATTATAATCCTAGGAGGGCTCATAATGGCGGAGCCCTCCACGTGATTCTCTCTCTCTCTCTCTCTCTCTCTCTCTCTCTCTCTCTCTCTCTCTCTCTCTCTCTCTTTCCTATTACAGCCCACTTTGATGAATGGATTGGATCCACACCATTAATGGCAGCCACCTCGCTATCCACCTTGTTGCCCGATTAGGCATGCCTTGTTTGAAGAGAAAACACAAATATCTGCTTGATCCAGCCAATATGGTCGTCCAACACGTGGGCCCTACTTGATGTATGTACGGTGTCCAGGCCATTTAGGGTCGGCGGGCCCACCGTGCTACAGTGTGCATCCACACCACCCAGACCGTCCAGATGGTGGGGCCTTGGCGTATGTATCCTATCCAGACCATCCAGACGGCCCACCTAGCTGTCCATCTGGACAAGTTTGGACGTAGGTAAATAACAAAGGTCATCTTAACCTTCAATATGATGGGCCACATCGCGTGGACCCATCCAAGATACACATGAGTATGCTCATCGTCCAAAAAAAGAAAAGAAAAAAGAAAATGTAGCAGATTCAAATCTGTGGTAGGCCATGCACATGGACCCACCCATGAGGTATATGTTGTATCCATACTGTCCAGATAGGCTGGACGGTAAGGGGCCACTGTGATATATGTGTTTCAACCTGTCGTCCATCTGTGGCCCACCATGATATGTATTATATCCTGCCATCCATCTGTGGCCCACCATGATATGTGTTATATCCTGCCGTTCATCTGTGGCCCACAACGATATGTGTTATATGTTGTTGTCCATCTGTGGGGACCACCGTGATTTATGTATTTTATCCCACCGTCCAGTAAGGGACGGTGGGCCCCACCAAAGATACAACTGTTGTATTGAAGTCAACAAGCTTTGAGGGTTTGATCATGAGGGCCGTGTTATATCTAGACCGTCCAGCTGCGCGTGATCATGACGTATGTGTTATATCCAACCGCCCGTCCATTTACTGGACGGTGGGACCCAGCTGCACTTGTGGAGTCCCCACCGTCCAGCTGGGATGTGGACCCCACCTTTGATGTATGTATTTTATATCCACCGTCCAGATGGGCTAGATGGTGGGGTCCACTTTAATATATATGTTTTATATTCACGACGCCCGTGCATAGCACGTGGGACAGACCTTGGTGACACGTGTGGCCCACTGGATGTGCGACCACCATGATCCATGCATTTCATCTACACCGTCTATCTGTGGGGCCCACTCACTGATGTATGTGTTGCTCTCACACCATCTAGCAAAGGACGCTGTTGGGGCACATTGATGTAAGTGTTTTATCAATGCCGCCCATCCATGGGGCCACCTTGATGATGTGTCTAATCCAAATCGTCCAGATCGTGTAGAGCCCACCTTGATGTTTTATCTAGGCCATCCAGGGCCAGCAGGCCCACCATGATGTACTTTATCCAGGCCGTCCAAGTCCAACAGGTCCACCACGATGTATTTTTCTTCTCAGTCTAGCTGGCCACCTTGATGAGTGCATGTTTGATCCGAGCCATCCATCCATTTGGGCGGCATGCCGTGATGTATGTATTGAATATCTATGCCGATCACTTATGAGTCTCATATGATGTGGCCAATGTGATGAATATAAGGCCCATATTATGAGTCCTGATATGATATATATGAGGCCCACATGGTGAGGCTCAATATGATGTTTGTGTGGCCATATGTGCTGCCCAATATGATGTTTGTGTGGCCCATATGTGCGGCCCACTATGATATTTGTGCGACCCATTATAATGTATAAAAGGCCCCTGAGATGAGGCCCATTACGATGTATATTAGGCCCATGTGATGTGGCCCATTGTGATGAGCGAGGCACATGTGATATGGCTCATTATGATGTATATTTGGCCCATGTGATGCTGTAAATGCTATATTATAAATTTAACACCCGAAGAGTTATCAAATTTTGTTGTGCCAAACTATTTAGAATTTATATCATACTTTGAGTTGAATTGATCAGGTTCGTGCATTTTAAAGTTGTCTTCATCTTTGTCAAACTTGCCTACATTTTCAAGTTGAAGAGAAGATTGTTGAAGTTTATGGTTTCAAGCTCAAATTTAAGAACTAAGGCTCATGAACTCAAGTTTAAGTTTGAAGTTCAAATACTGTACGCTAATGACTCAAGAACTTAAGCGTAACTCAAGTTTAAGTTCAAGATATCGAACTCAAGCTTCACGTATCACAAGAAATTAAGGTTCTGAAGTAAATGATGTTTCAATTTTTCTAACTCACAAAATGGTATGAATAACCCTAGATTGACCATAGGTTGAGTCATATTCATTACATATTTTATGTAGGTCATTTCATAAGTTTATACATCATTTTCTTGACTAGTCTTAGTCGTTGTTCAACTAGTCCAAGTACTGGCTCGACCAGCCTAAGAGTTTTCTCGACCAATCCAAGATTTGTTGCAATTTATCAAAATTTTCTATTGGACTCTCGACCTGTCCTAGACACTGCTCTACTACTCGAGTGAACAATGCTCAACTGATCGTGCAGGCTTGACTCAAAGTCCAGCAAGGTTTTTTGGTCCCACTCAACCAGTCGTGTGCATTGCTCGACCAGTCGAGCAAGCCACATGACTAGTGGAGCAAGCCATTCAATGTCGAGTAACGATCTTATCTTATTGCACCAAGAAATTTAAAATTTGGTTGGTCCTTCGACCAATCGAACCGATCCTTAGACCAGTAAAGTGAACAGTATTTTCACCTATAAATTGAGCACGAATTTCAGAGTTTCTAAGCTAAATCAAGACATCAATATGAGAGATAAGTTTTTTAATTTATTAAGCTATATTGTGCTCATTTTAGATTCTCTTTATTAGCTTTTGTAATTTGATTTTGTGATCTTTATTCCAATCTTATATTAAGAAGTGATTTGTGTTTTATCCTTTCTTGAGATCAAAATTAAATCAAGCTAGCCTAGGTTAATTTAATTAAAAATCATTTAAAACTAGAATGTTTTCATCTGTGAGATTGGACATTGAACTTCTTCATCTACATCGGATTGGTTCTACGGGGCTTCTTCATAAGGAGAATTTCCAGATAAGTACCTTTTACATTTTGTATATCTTTTGTAGTTTGGTTTGTGAGATTGTGCCAGTAAAATCTCATTTTTTGTTTTGTCTGAGGTAATCCAAAAAATCTCAGAGTGTGGGGTTTTTGAAATTGTGTAAGCCCAACTAAAGACACAATTGTGAAGGTTTTAAGGTGAACCTTGGAAAACCTTTTTCATAGTGAACGTTAATATCTCGAGGGAGTGGATATTAGGAGTAGAGTAGTTGTGTGGCTGTTTTCTAACAGTTGGTGTATACACAAATGAACTACTATAATTCTTGGAGTTGTGATGGATGATTGAATGTTCTTATGTATGAATGTTGTAATTTACTTTGAGCATTTGTGGTGAATGGTGTAATTTATTATATGCACTTGTTGGGAATGTTGTAATAACTTAGTTTATTTTCTTTGCCTTTTTATTATATTGGGTTTTTGATACTTACAAATGTTCTAGTAAGGTTGTCCTGCCATAAGCTTTTGGTTTTTGGTGTTAGGTTGTCCTTAAAACTAAGTTTGTATCAACCTCTCAAGGCTAGTACATTTGAGGTTGCTATTTACTTGTACTTCTTTCCTTTTTGATTGTTCTATCTATCTTTATATTTTGCATTTATTTTTAATTTGGCATAATCCTATTCAACCACCCTCCCCCCCCCCCCCCCCCCCCCCCCCTTAGGATGTTTAGTTCGTCCTTTTCAAGTGGTATCAAAGCCTAATAGCTCTTTTTTATTTGGTTTTATTTCCTAAACTAACTGATCTGAACTTATAATATATCAAATTTTAATAGCCTCTCAATCACTGGGCCTCCACCTTTTGATGCTCCAATTATGCCTATTGAAAAGCCAGAATGAGAATGTAACGCCCCATGTTTTCAGGACCCAAGTATATGACCCGTTTCTCAAAAATTCAAGTGTTAACCTTAAAAGATGATCAAATTCGAGTATACATTTTTAAAAAAAAAATTCATTCAGAGTAAGCAGATGAGCGTACAGTGGACAAATCAGCATAAAGAAAATTTTCAATTACATTTGGAATATACAAGAAGCTGCCCATAATGACTTATACAAACCAATGCCCCCATTCCTACAATTACAAAATGAAATAATATTACATGTGAAATAAAGTAAATTACAACAATATTAGGATGTGAAATCCAGTAGCAACCTTATGAACAACATCGACTTGCTCTACACTTGCATCAACTGTTATGGTTTGATAATGTCAATGGCTATCGTAGTGAGGAACACCCTCTAAGATTGCACACTCATCATTCATAATTCTATATAGATCACAAGTCATGAGAATGGATATATTAAACAGGGCACTTCATAATCATGAACATATACTCAAAAACTTAGTAAATCAACAGAATCTCATCATAAGCAGGATATAATAGTAATCACAATTTAAAGGAATACATCCAGAAAATCAAACACTCATTCATACGACTTTCTATTACACCCGAGAATCGCATTTGTACGTGAACTCCATAAGATGGATAGAAAATCGATAAGCAAACTTCAGCTCCACCCGAAAATCATGGTACAAGTGGAATTCGCAAGACGAATAGAAAATCACCTTTTAAACCCCTACTTCACCTGAGAATCATGTCGTACGTGAACTCCGTAAGATGGCTAGAAAATCGATAAGCGAACTTCAGCTTCACCCGAAAATCATGGTACGACCAACACTGCAGATGAAGAGACAAACAACATACAAACCCTAGACCACCCAAAAATCATGTCATACATGAACACCGCAAGATGGCTAAAAAATCAATAAACAAACTTTAAATCCACCCGAAAATCATGGTACGATTGAACACCGCAAGATGGCTAGGAAAACAAACATACAACTTTAGATCACCCGAAATTCATATCGTACGTGAACACCGCAAGATAACCAGAAAATTGATAAACGAACTCCATCTCCACCCCGAAATCATGGTACGACTGAACTTCGTCAGATGGTTAGGAATCAACAAATGTGTAAATATAACCAATAAGCCATAAAGGGCACCAATGACCCATCCAAGCCACAAAGGTTATAAATGTACGATTCAAGTTGTGTAAGGAAAATGTGGACCGCAGGATCATAAGTCCAAGGTAAGTTCCATTCTATTCATTATTCAAGCACCAGTGGTAGCATATAAATAGATTAATACGTATACAACAAAGGATAACATGTTATCATCGAACCATTCATGCGTGTTATAATTTAAAAGGAACATTTATCATCCAACATATGAATTAACTATACCACAAGTTAGCATATTCAATAGTAAAGTAAGAACTCAGTTAAGAGAATCATGTTATCATCTATATCTAGATTGATGAAATTGAGTGGGAAGCTCAAAGGGTGAGTCCTCACCTTTTGTTTGAATCGCCTACACCATCGCTAAGAAATGCGTGCTTCCTTGGAATCAATTCCTACCATCAATTGCAAAGTTCTAAAATTAGACATAAGCCTACACATTATTTAGGGTTAGGGTCTTAACTTAATATTTGAATTACCTAAGTTTTAAGGCCTTATCTTAAAGTTTACTTCGATGATTAGATTCTAGGATTTGAATACTAAATTATTATTATTATTGTTAATATTACCATTATTGTATAATGGATCGATTAATATTCATAATAGGAGTATTAATCCATCAATATTAATAATGATGATTCGTAAATTCATATTTAAATATATATGTAACAACAATACCTAATGTTCTTATAATAACTAATAATCTATTAAATAGTAGATAAAATAAAATAGAATATTTACTAACAGTAAAATGATAACGGCTAATGATAATCATTATCTTATAAGAATTACACTAATCTCATAAGGAAGATGATAATATTTGCTAATGATAACAATCATAACTATTCATAATGAATCTAGTCATGATAATAGGTTCTATGATCTATCATTAAATAAAATATTACTATTTGATAATCAAAATTTTGTTTATAAGAACTAGGTTATATAGTAGACTTTGACTTATATTTAACTCAAGGTTAGAATTTTGAGAAATACAGTCTTTCTAATTACAACATTTAACTAAGTAATCGAATCTAAATCGCAATGCAAGAGGGTAGAGAGTTTGTACCTCGGCGGGAGATAAGTGCGGCCTAACTCAACATCTAGTGAGTTAACTTGGTCCCAAGCCGAGTTGACTCGATAGGTGCAACAACCACCCATCCTGCTTCACTCTCACCCCATGTTGGAGTGTCCAGCAAGGCCTAGACCAGCCCCAAGCCCACTTGACTCGACTGGACTCGATTTCAACCGAGTCAACTCGGCAGTGAGTTGACTCAACTGCCAACTCTCTCTCTCTCTCTCTTTTCTTCTTCATCTTCTTGCTTTTTCTCTCTCTTTTTCTTCCTTTCTTCCTTCTTTCACTCCCAGCTGGGACTTCAGCAAAATCCAACCCAAAACAGGTCCATGCACGTCTTGGCCCAGTCAAGTTCGGTTTCAGCAGAGTCGACTCGGTTCTTACCGAGTCACGGCTTCTCCCTCTGTTTTCTTCCTTTCTTCTTCTTCCTTTCTTTGCCTTCTTCTCCTGCTCTCCTTCTCTCCACTTTCTTCTTCTTCCTTTCAGGTCAGGGAAGGATCCCCGACTCGACCCGACCCGACTCAGACGGGTGCGGCAGCACAGCCGCACCACCTTCTCTCTCTCTCCCGTTCTCCTTCTCCCTGTTTCTTCCTTCTTTTCTTTCTGTTTTTCTTCCTTTCTCTTTTCCTTCTTCTCTTTCTTCCTCTTCCTTTGCTGGCCCAGATGGCGTCTGGAACGAGTCCGCCTGACTCGAGCTGGTGCGGCAGTGGGCGGGAGTGCAGCGTTTTCTCCCCTCTTTCTTTCTTTCTCTTTCCTTTCTTTCTCTATTTTCTTCTTCTTTTCCTTCTCTTTCTGTTGGATCTCCATCAAGGCTCCAGCCCGAAGATCAGGTGGTGTGGCAATGGCGGCAGCGGCAATGGCAGCGGAGATGCTCTCGAGGAAGAAGCTTCGGCTTTAATGGCGGATGGCCATCCGATGGAGCTTTCTCCAATCCGAGCCGTGGGAACGGTAGGAATCAATCCAAGGAGGCTAGTAGAAGGGAGATTTGGAAGCTCCCAGTCAGTTTTGGCGGTGGGTTCGCATTTTGGAAGAAACGGCGAGTTTAGGGGAGGTGTGGCTGCAAGGAAATGGAGGCAACAAATCCCATGAAATATAAGGTCCCTATTTTGATGCCCTAAGTCTCCCTAAGCCATCGGATGGAGGACGGATGGCCTGGATTGAATCCTACAATCCGGTTTTTAGAAACAGCTAGCAGCCGGCGATTTTCCTGCACCAGTTTTCTTTCAAAAAATCAAATCCATGCGAACAGAAATGGATGGTTAGGATTGCTTTCATCGGACGGCCGTGATTGACGGAAAAAACTCTCACGCGGATCGCTAGTACAACAAGCCACAGGTTTCCATTTTTGGAATGGGAAGAAATGCAAACAGTCCGTTTTCACTGGCGTTTGTGCTCGTGCGTGTGCGAAACAATGGGTAAAACTAGGCAGCGTTTGTACGGGTTTGGGTCCTCTACAATATGGACGGTTCAGATCATTCATCAATTCTTGATCGTGGGCCATGCTTCGAACAAACGGACAGTTGTCCGTCCTTTCAAAAATGCCAGGCCGCGGGAGATGAGAAAGAAGGATTTTCTTAGGGAATTTTCGGTCAGAGCTACTTTGACTGATCTCCAAGGTTCAGTGCACAGTGGGTGCACGTGTAGGTGGTGCACATGCATCACCGGTGGAGCCCACATCGAGGCTCCTGTCCAATCCAGACCATTCATCAGTTTTTTCAGCCAGACCTGGGGTCCAATTCAGAGTATGGGGCAGATCCAAGTCTTAGGTGGGCCATACTAATAGAATTTAGGTCCTTTATTGTTGATTGCGTCAATCTAGCAGTCGGATTAGTTCCATCTCGACCATCAACGGTTAACACGCCCTAAGGGATCATTTGTGTGTCTAAGGACTCCATCACATCTTACTATTTGAATAGTATATTAATTTTAATTTTTGTTATAATTACCTGTAAAGTGTGTGTGTGTGTGTGTGTGTGTGTGTGTGTGTGTGTGTATAAACATTAATTATTCTAAGTGATGCATATTTTATATATATGATATAATACAATAATACATAGTTTAAATTTAAAAATGTAAATATTAGTCAATATACGTAAATTTTATGACAATGTGTTGACATACAATTTATTTTATATATAGTTTAAATAATGCGAAATAAATAGTATACCTAATTTGAATAATTTAAGTAACATATGTATTATTACAAATGATTTAAGTAACATATATATAATTACAAATAATTATAAATTTATTTTGTATTATAATATATACATACAATTATATCCCATTTAAAATGAATTATTTGGTATTCCTGATAACACCCCAGTATTATAGAGAATCTTTTTAAGGTCCATAAATGAGAGCGAGTGATAAGCAACAATGACTAGATGGACCCCTCTTACCATTGAAGTGACTAACACTGATGGATCCAAATCTTTAAAGGCTACACCATATTTTTTTTAGACCACACTTTTGAAAAATGAGAGTAGTGTTAATGCAAAGGCTTTAAATGCAATTACTTATGCACTATTACCAGATGAATTCAAAAGAATTATATCTTGTGATACTACAAAGCAAACTTGAGACATTTTAAAAATGACACACGAGGGTACGACTATTGTCAAGAAATCTAAACTTCAAATCCTCACCACTCGGTTTGAGGAGATACATATGGAAGAAAGTGAAACTTTCATTGACTTCTATACTGAGTTAAATGACATAGTCAACTTTATGTGGGGTCTTGGTGATAGCATCTCAGAAAATAAAGTTCGTGCAAAGATACTGCGCTCATTGCTTGATAGATTCAATTCTAAGGTGATTGTAATCCAGGAACTTCGTAATACGGATAATATGAGGGTTGAAGAGCTGGTTGATTCTTTACAAACCTACGAGTTAAACTTTAAGGCTCCTAAAGGTAAGTCCATAGCCCTTAAGTTTTCTAAAAATATTTCTCATGATAAAGCTAGTAATTCTGATTGTGAAAATTTTGAAGATGATATGACATTATTAGCTAAGAAGTTTTATAAAATTTTCAAAAGCAAAAAAGAGGGTAGATTTTCAAAAATCTTCTGAAAAGAAAAGGACTAAATTTAAAACTTGAAAATCTATTAAAGACAACCAATGTTTCAACTGCCACGAATACTAGCATCTGACAAACAAATGTCCAAAAAGGGACAAATCGAAAAAGAAAGGCATGTTGGCTACATGGGATGAATCGTCTTGCTCTGAAGCCTCTTCTGAGTCAGAAGATTCTGAACTCGAGTCTACCAATGAGGTTAAATCCTTATTGACTCTAGCCAGAGTCACTTCCTCAGACAGTTATAATTCAACTTATGATGAGAATCTGAGAAGCGACCCTGAAAATGATGAGGATTTACAAGATGACTATGATGTCCTATATAGGGAAAGTTGTAAGATAGCTGTAAAACTAAAACTTCAAAAGGAAAAGTTTTAAAAGTTAAAAGAAAATTCTGATAACTTAGTTTTAGAAAAATCGCAGTTTTCTAATTGTTTTGAAAAAGCTAAGTACGATTTAGATTTCAAAACATATAAAGTTGAAAATCTTAAATCAGAAAATGAAAAACTAAAACTAGAAATCTCTTCTCTCTTGAGTATGAAGGATACTTGGAGGTATACCCAGGGTGATCCTAAACTAGAAAGACTGTTAACCAGATCAAGGACATGTGGCGATAGATCTGGTCTTAGCTACGATAAGTATACACCTCTTAAAAATAAGTCTACTCCACCTAAGTTTGTTAAAGGAGAGTCCTCTAACTCAAAAGGAAAAAGTCTGAATCAAAATAGTTTTAAAAATCCTAAAACTTTTTAGGCTATAAAACCTAAGAGCAACCATATCAATTATAGAAATCAAAATCATAACCCCTTAGCCGAGAAAATTGTTGATTTACTCAAAGAGCTTCTAAAATCTAACTCGAATGGTAGAATATACAACAACTACAAGCATAGAAAAACCAACTATACTCCAAAACCCAAAACAGTAATGAAATAGGTCCCTAAGGTTGTTTATTTGGTTGCCCACATCGCTTTCAAGGCTACGAGTCAATCAAAGTGGTACCTAGGCAATGGTTTCTCTAGACACATGATAGGTAACAAAGATTTGTTTACCAATCTCAAAGATATGACTGATGGTTCAGTTACATTTGGTGATGGTAGCAACTGCAAAATTGTTGGCCAAGGTATGGTTCAACTTTATAATCTTCCTCCATTTGAAAATGTTCTATTTGTAGAGGGCCTTAAACATAATCTCTGAAGCATTTCTCAAATTTTTGATAATAAACATAGCGTAAAATTCACTAACTAAGGTGTGAATTTTCTAATGAGAATAACTTTGTGATATTAACTGGTCACAGAACATTTGAGAACTACTATATAGTCAGTGATTCAAGCTCGTCTAAGTTATCGTATTACATGGTCCAAACCAATGAGACCGAACTATGACATAAATGCCTAGGACATGTACACTACCGTAGTCTTTAAAGACTAAGCAAAGGTGAAGTAATAAGAGGTCTACCCAAGATTTAAAAATTAGATAAAATCGGTGGCGAATGTCAGATTGGAAAACAAACTAGGAGTGCTCACAAGAAAGTGAACTCCAATGCCACATCCAAACCACTTGAACTCCTCCACATGGATCTTATTGGACCAACTAAAATAGAGAGTTGAGGAAGTAAAAAATATATTCTAGTTATAGTATATGACTTTACCAGATATACATGGGTAGTTTTCATGAGAGTAGTTTTCGTGAGAGAGAAATCTGAAACTCTCGATGAAGTGAAAAGAGTACTCAAGCGTATCCAAACTAAGAAGGAATCACATGTCTTTAAAATCCATAGTGATCATGGTTTTTAATAATAAAATAAGAAGTTCTATAGAGATCACAGAATATCGCATAAGTATTCTGCACCTAAGACACCTCTACAGAATGAGATAGTTGAAAGAAAAATTCGAGTACTTCAAGAAATGTCTAATGTGATGTTAAATAACATGAAACTTTCTAAAAAACTTTGGGCTGAAGTAGTGAACACGAATTGTTATATCATTATCATGTTTATACTAGAAAGTCAAATAATAAGACTGCATATGAACAATGGTTCAATAAAAAGCCTATTGTCAAATACTTTCAAGTTTTTGGCAGCAAGTGCTACATTTTGTGTGACTGAAAAAATATAGAAAATTTTGACACTAGAAGTGATGAAGGGATATTCTTAGAGTATGCTCAAAACAGTCGAGCGTATCGTGTTCCCAACAAAAGGACTAGTGTAATTCAAGAGTTCATTAATGTGGTTATAGATGATCACCTGAATACACCTATCTCAAGTTCAGAAGATGATGAGGTCTATGTATTTAATAAATTAGATTCTTCATCTAGTCAAAATGACACTGAACTGCGGTCAGTTAAAGACCATCTAACTGATCAAATTCTTGAAAACCCTCTCACTAGTGTGCGCACTCGTAGACAATTAGAAAATATTTGTAATTATGTGTGCTTCACATCCCAGATTTGTAAAAGAAGCATTTGCTATTGAAAACTGAATAGTAGCAATGTAAGATCAACTTAATCAATTCGTAAGGAATGATGTATGGTATTTAGTTCTTATACCTAATGATAAACATATTATTGGAACTAAATGGATTTTTAAAAATAAGTCTAATGAACTTGGTAATATTATAAGAAATAAGGCTAGACTGGTTATATAAGGTACACTCAGATAAAATGCATCGAGTATGATGAAACCTTTATCCCAGTAGTTTATCTTGAATCTATTAGACTGTTTATATCTTTTGTTTATTACAAAAATAAAAATAAAAAATCAAAATTTATCAAATGGATGTTAAAAGTGCTTTCTTGAATGGTGATCTACATGAGGAAGTATATGTAGAACAACCTACTGGTTTTGAAAACCCTAAATATACCGATCATGTTTTTCGCCTGAAAAAGGCATTCTATAGATTAAAACAAGCTCTCAGGGCATCGTACGAAAAATTGACTAAGTTTTTAGTAAGTCATAACTTTATAATGGGGAGCGTTGATAAAACACTTTTTGTAAAGAAACACAATGATCACATACTGATAGTACAGATATATATTAATGACATTATTTATGAATCTACCTGTTCTAACATGATTGTTGAGTTTACAGATTTAATGAAGTCCAAATTTGAAATGAGCATGGTTGGAGAGCTGAACTATTTCTTAGGTTTGCAAGTAAAACAACTTGTTGATGGGTTCTTTATCTCTCAAACCAAATATGCTCCAAACTTGGTGAAAAAGTTTAGTTTTGAGATCGGTAAAAATTTCAATACTCTTATGAGTATGACACTTAAACTCTCTAAGGATTCGACAGCTAAAAGTGTAGATCCTAAATTGTATCGTCGCATGATAGGTAGTTTATTATATTTAACCGTGAGCCGACCTGATATTGCATTCGGCATAAGAATCTGTGCTAGATATCAATCGAACCCTAAAGAGTCTCACCTGATTGCTATAAAGTTCATTTTGAGATATGTTGCAAATCTGGCCAAACTTGGCCTTTGATATCCTCATGGTACTAATGTTCAATTAGCCAGTTATTTGAGTGCTAATTGGGCTGGTAATATTGATGACCGTAATTTTACCAGCGATGGATGTTTTTATGTCAGGAACTGTCTAGTTTTATGACATAGTAAGAAATAGAGTTCCGTATCACTTTTCACAATTGAGGCTGAGTATATTGCAGCCAGTAGTGCATGCACGTAACTTGTGTGGATGGAGAGGATGTTAAGTGATTACGGATTTGCATAAGATTCTATGGTGTTGTATTGAGACAATTCTAGTGCAATTAATATTTCTAAAAATCCAATTCAACATTCACGAACTAAGCATATTGACATTACATATTATTATATTCATGAATTAGTAGAAGATAAGATTATTTCTTTGGATTATATTCAGATTGAAAATCAACTTGCAAATATTTTTACAAAACAGCTTGACAAAAACAGGTTTACTAAATTAAAATTGGATATGAGTATGTGTAATATGATCTGAATTGCTTGTGTTTATTTATACTATATTGCATTATTATTATTATTATTATTATTATTATTATTATTATTATTATTATTATTATTATTACAAAATTTTTAATTTTAAAAATATGAAAAAATATAAAATTTATGAGGTGCATGACCAGTCGAGTACACACTCGACCAGTTGTGGCATGACTGGTCGAGTATGTTCTCGACCAATCGAGCTGCTCGGGTTTGGGGCTTTTTATTACGCAAAAATCACTTTTTTTCTATTTTTTCATCTTCCCCAACCAGCCCTACCACGACTAGTCGAACCCACCTTCGATTCTTTCTTGTTTAGTGCATCTTTTTCATTTTTCTTGTGGATTTAGGTTTTTTGCACTTTCATTTCCTTGATTTTGTAGTTTATTTTAAGGTTCTAGGTAGTTTATTAGGATTTCTAGCAAAAAATATGATTTCCTTGAAACCTATCTTTCCTTTCTTGCATTACTTGTATTTCTTGTAGTTTTTGTGCTATAGAAGGTAAAAATAAGAAGAGAGTCTATCGTGGTCCCTCTTCTTCTCGTTTCACATCAATCACGGTGCATCATCTTTGTTCACCCGAAGAAGACCCCGAATATGTGCGGGATATTCGTCTCTGCAATGTGATTGTTGAGCAGATAATAAATTCAAATTATTTAAAATCGTTTGACATTGTTCCCCTCCTTCAAACTATAGGATGGGCTAACATATTAAATTGTGGCGGTCTTGCATACCGTTCCATTGTGTAGGCCATGTTTGTTTGTATAAGTGACTTTTCTACTGAGAATTTAACTTTTACTATTTTAATCAGAGAAGGTCCCAATGATGAAGACCGTCACTTGATATCTGGACTGATGGATATTCCAGTGAATGATGAAGGTATTCCTATTTCTATTTTAGTGACAAGACCTTCTGAATCTGAAAAACGAATGCTTACTAGAGTGTTATGCAACATGGGTGCTAATTGAAACTTTGGTATTACGCTTAGTTTCAAATATATGTTACCCAGATACAAGATTCTTCATCGTATTTTCATCTCTAATGTGTATCCTAAGTTTGTTAACAACACTGAACCAACTTCTTTCATGGCTCGCATCCTTCATTTAGTTGTTACTGGTGTTCCCATATGTTTTTCATCTCTTATTTGTTACATTATCATTCAGTTTCATCTTCATCCTGATCATAGTAATATTCCCTTTGCATTTCTGATGACCATGCTAGCTACTCATAGTCTTGTGGTTATGCCTGTTGGAGAAGATCGTATGTCACGCCCCAAACTCGGAAACCGGTCTCACAAAATTTCCGATCGCCGAATCCGGCGCCGACAGCCTTCGTAGAACCCCATTCTCGGCTCTTAGCTCCCATTCGCCAGGTTCCAATCCTGGGATGCTACGAGGAGGATTTTCAACATCAGTTTGATTCATAATGAGCATAACCAAAGGCATAACCCACAAACAACAACCAAGAACTCCATTACATTTTCACTATGATCAAAAACTTTACAAGTACAATGAGCATAAAGGGAAATACAATGGTAAAGGACAAAAAAACTCCAAAACGATCTGCAACATGCTCTTGCCTCAGCGCTGCTGCGAACCAACGTCACCTGCACGCAACAGTCGTGCATAAGCTTATAGAAAGCTTAGAGGGTGGTGAAAGTGTGTGCACAAGGTAGTAATATGAACATGCAATGTCAGATTAATGCAAAATATGCAGATGGATCCATAATATCATGAGCCGTACTAAGGCTATGCAATGCAAGACATGAATGGTATCGGCCATCCCAAGGCCATGCGATGTGCAATGCAACTCAAGCATACAGATCCTCATCTATATTCACACATCAATACAGCTCAAATATGGAATATCACCAGGGTCTACTACACTCTAAACTAGATTGTCGCCACATCGCGCGCAATAAGGTAAGTGGAAGAGACCTCACTATCCGTCTGTCAATATCGGGCGCGACTAGTCGATAGCTGACCCATTTCTCGAGCTGGTCAGACTCAGCCTAGCATTGCCCCCTACTCTCGGGCGGGTAAGGCCGCACCCCCTTTCAACCGATCACGACACAGTGGATAGCGCAACTGTCTGGTAATCGACACTCAACGCTCATCTACCCACTCGGTCTAGACGTTGGAGCAACCTCTTGGTACCATAAGGGTTTAGGGACTTTCACCCAGGGATATCTATAGCACCCCATGTAGAACGAAATTTTTGATATCTACTCCTGCCAACCACGATCTGCCTGTGGAGGCTACGGCCCCGATGTAGCTAGGGCGTATAATAACCATGTCACACAATGCGAAATACATGAGTCACACTATCCAATCATGCAGTAAATCCTGCGCATATCGTGCGCTCATGCAGGGCAACACTGCCTAATCGGGAGCCCATAAACAACCTGCCCGAAGGCATATGCTATGATCAGATAATTCTCACGTCAAGCATACATATGATGCGTATGATTATGAGTCATGGAACTGTACTAAATATGTTATAATAAAACGAACTATTTTACAATGCAGATGGACCTGGACGGCCTATACACAATATGTACGGACCTAACAATGGGCCCTAAGGAGAGTCGTAATGTGGACATCCAACCAACAGTACACTCGCAATGTGGATGTCAAACCAACATTGCTCCCAAGGCACGATCGTCGCAAATATCGTTACATACTCTGTGTTAGGGTCACGTATTGCAATGGACCTTAGGTACATCCCATTGGGCCTTAAATATATCAAATGGGCCATATTCAATGGGCCTTATATGCATCAAGTGGGCCTTACGTTTATAAAATGGGCCACATTACTGGGCTTCACTAATGGGCCGTGGGTACATTGCAATGGATCATAATCCAGGGGGCCTCAGAGTATATCAATATGGGCCTAATCACATGGGCCCGATGCATATCAGATGGACCTAAACTTATAGGCCTTATTTAAGTCAGATGGGCCTAAACCCATAGGCCTTAAAATACATCAAATGGGTCCAATCCCATGGGCCTTGGGATATATCAAATGGGCCGAGTCCCATGGACCTTAAATAAATCAAATGGGCCTAATCCATAGGCCTTTTACAATCAAATGGGCCTAACCCATACATAGGCTTTAAATAAATCAAATGGGCATATCTCATAGGCCTTTGCAAATCAAATGGGCCTAACCCATACATAGGCGACCCACTTGATCAAAGGTGGTCACATTTTTCAAATCATGCCTTAAAATAATCTTTCCAAGTGGATGGACGGTCTGGATGCATCACATGCATCATGGCGGGGGGCCACAGAGAATGGACGGTGCACGAACATCACCGTGGCCCCAGTACCTTCGTCCGCTGGACGGATGAAAAACATAAATCATGGTGGGCTTCCACTGGCCGTCCAGCTGTTGCTGGACGGCGTTGGTAGAACACATACATCAGGGTGGGCTCCACCGTCTGCCTGGACGGTGGAGGCAAAGCATATGCATCACTAGGGGTCCCGTGTGGGGCCCACTGAAATGCCTACATGCCATCCAAGCTGTTCATAAGGTCACTCAGACCTGGATGAAGGGAAAAATATAAATTTCAGCTTGATCCAAAACTTCTATGGGCCCCAAAAAGATTTCAATGGTAGATATTCAATTCAACTGTTTCCTGTGGTGTGGGCCACCTGAGTTCTAGATCGAGCTGAAATTTGGAGGGGGACCACTTGAGGAGGGGACCCACCTCATGAACGGTGTGGATCGAACATATACATCATGGTGGGGCCCACGGCAGCAGCCGTGGGTGGCCCCTGGTCCGTCCGTCAGTGCGTGCGCAGGTAGCGCCTGCTGCCTTCTGACGGTGGCAGGGCTGCTGCCACCTTTCTTCCTCTTTTTTTTTATTTGCTATTTTAAAATCACATGTGGGGCCCACTGTTAGGAAATCCACTCCGCCCACTAGATTTTAGGGCCCAAATATGCCATACAAATCCAATTTTTAGCATTGATTTAGCGTGTAGAAATCACAAGATGGGCCCTAATAGCCTTTGAAGGGTATGAATACCGTTTTCTATGGTATGGCCCGCCTGATCATCGGATCGACCTCTTTCTTTGGCTCAACGCCTAAAACGAACTTGGAAACGAAATAAATGGCGTAGATTGAATACATTCATCAAGGTGGGGCCTAGGTGAGCGGGTCACCCAAAAGTTTGAAAGCAAGCTTATATTTATTTTTATTTTTTTCCAATCCACGTCCAGCGTACGCTGGACGTGCATGAAGTAATGCATTAAGGGTGGGCCCCACTTAAGTGTGCCACCTCATGAAGATGGCATGTTCATAACATATATAAGGTGGGCCCCACCTGAAAATAACCTGGATAAAATAATACATCAAGGTGGGGTCCATTCAAGTGGGCCACACACACAAACCATGACATAAAATAACATAAATAAAATAAATAAAAATGAAATGAGAAGGGAGAGGGAGATGGAAAGTGGGACACGCGTGTGATGGAGGGCTCCGCCACTATGAGCCCTCTTTTGCAATGAATCATACATCAAGTGGGTCATTTAGCACATGGGACCATCAAAACTTAAAATCAACGGTGGGGATCCTTTCCCCACCAATATGGATGGTCTAGATGACCTTTCTAAAGAAATAAACATCATGATGGGGTCCATGGGAATGGCCCCATCATGGAATGATCATGATGATCCAAGTGGTCCATCGGCCACAACTTAGGGTCCCAAGTGAGATCCAAACCATTGATCGGTAGGCCTCACTTGGCCCATCTCAAAAACATGAAAAACTCGTATGATTAAACACCCACCGTCCGATCTTCTTGCTCCTAGGGGTTCCTTGGCACCTTAGCTTGGATTTTAATGGAGGAGATGATGAATGGATGGCTAAGATGGGAGATGATGGGGTAGGAAAGTGGGCCACTTGGAGCTTTAGAAGGTGAGGGAGAATTCCATACGTGGGATCTCTTTTGCTTGGAGATTTTTACAAATGAGAAAGAGAGGAGTTGTAAAGGGAGAGAGAGAGTGATGGATGGATGTGGTGAGTGATGGTTGTGTAAGAAATCCTTGACTTTTGAGGCCTTTTGTGCAAGAGAGGTATGGGCTTTGTAAGAAAAGCTTGACTTTTGTGGCTTTTTGTGTAAGAGAGGTATGGGCTTTGTAAGAAAAGCTTGAATTTTGTGGTTTATTGGGAATGGGTGAAAGGGATGTGTACTTGACATGTTATGGATTGATGGATTGATTGATTGATGGGATTGATGTGATTGATGTGACACATCGTAGAGATTCTCTTGGGTTTCACAACGCGCGGCGTTTTCCTCGCACCGAACGTTGGCCCACATCTCTTGACCAGGGTATCGCCTCGGCGCGCGAGTCGCTGCATTGAAACCGCAACGACGGTGCGGTCGCTATGGTATTGGTCTCTGGTTGAGTTGACTCGGGTTGACGGTGAAAGAATCAGGGTCGCGTGTGACTATCGATTAAGGGTCGAAGGTTGCTGGAATTTGATCGGTAAGACGGCAGAAGTCTATGGAGTGGTATGGACTAAGATACGAGTCTTACATCCTATTAACCACTTACCCTTCAACAATTTAAACATTAATAAGATGAATCTGAGGTTGGCTCCTGGCCAAGTTTATGCGGGTGCTGGAGGAGTTGCTGAAGAAATTAGAGAGAAAGATGCCTTGCCTCTTGATGATGTTAATATGTATGACTTATTTGATGAGATAGATTCAGATTCTGTGGTTGATCCAGATTTTCTACCTTCTGATTTTGATGAGTGATTGCAATTCCTAGAGGAAAAGGTGGAAGGTCTGCATGTGTCCTAGGAAAATCAATTTAAATACATGCGCAAATATCTTAGGCGCATTAACAAGGGATTACATCAGATAGATCTATCTATTCCTGCTCCATCATTTGAATCTGACTAGCTTTTTATTTTATTCTGGACATGTATTAACTCTTTCTATTCTTTGTGTATTTGGATAATTCTTGGTCTTATACTTTTACTTCTTACTATGTGGACATGATATTATACCTTAAGTTGATATTGTGATTGTCATTGTGATGCTCTTTCCTCTCTTATTTCATTTTCATCTATTTTCTTTATATATCTTTCCTTTATCATATTATGACAAAAGGGGGGAGAAATTATGGAGATGATTGTGTGATTGTGGAATATGGAATATGGAATGTAGTATATATATTTTTGTTTGCAGGTTCTACAAATCACCCCTCCTAGATTGAGAGCAAGTAATGGAATGAGTGGGAGTTGAGACTTTTGATCATTTATTGCTCATATGGTGCATGATTCATTATTGTGCGTATAAGTGGTGCATGATTCTTTATTGGTGCATGATTCTTGATTGTGCATAAATCCTTATTTGATTTTGTCACAAATTTGATAAAGGGAGAGATTGTAAATGCTATATTATAAATCTAGCACCTGAAGTGTTGTCAAATTTTATTATACCAAACCATTTAGAATTTGTATCTTGCTTTGAGTTGAATTGATCAGGTTTATGCATTATAAAGTTGTCTGCATCTTCATCAAACTTGCCTATATTTTCAAGTTGAAGAGAAGATTATTGAAGTTCATGGTTTCAAGCTTAAATTTCAAGAACTAAGGCTCATGAACTCAAGTTCAAGTTTAAAGTTCAAATACTGTATGCTAAAGACTCAAGAACTCAAGCATAACTCAAGCTCAAGTTCAAGAGATTGAACTCAAGCTTTACGTACTACAAGAATTTAAGGTTCTGAAGCAAATGATGTTTCAATTGTTTAAACTTACAAACAAGGTATGAATGACCCTAGATTGACCATAGGTTGAGTCATATTCATTGCATATTTTATGTAGGTCATTTCATAAGTTTATAGGTCATTTTCCCGACTAGTCTTACTCATTGTTCGACTAGTCCAAGTACTGGCTCGACTAGTATAAGATTTTTCTCGACTAGTCCAAGATTTGTTATAATTTTTTAGAATTTTCTATTGGACTCTTGACCAGTCCTGGAGACTGCTCGACCAGTCGAGTGAACAGTGCTCAACTAGTCGTGCAAGCTTGACTCAAAGTCCAACAAGGTTTTTTCATCCCACTCGACCAATGGAGCAGGCCACTCGACTAGTGGAGCAAGCCACTTGACCAGTCGAGTAACAATCTTATCTTATCGCGCCAGAAAATTTAAAATTTGGTTCGTCCTTCGACTAGTCGAACCAACCCTTAGACCAATCGAGTGAATAGTATTTTCACCTATAAATTAAGCACGAATTTTAAAGTTTATCCATTCATTCTAAGCTAAATCAGGACACCACTCTGAGAGATAAGTTTGTGAATTTATTAAGCTATATTGTTCTCATTTTAGATTCTCTTTATTAGCTTTTGTAATTTAATTTTGTAATCTTCATTCCAATCTTATATTAAGAAGGGATTTGTGTTTTATCCTTTCTTGAGATCAAAATCAAATCAAGCTAGCCCAGGTTGATTTATTTAAAAATCATTTAAAACTAGCACTTTTTCATCTGTGAAACTGGACATTGAACATCTTCGTCTACATCAGATTGGTTCTACATGGCTTCTTCAGAAGGAGAATTTCCAGATAAGTACTATTTACATTTTATATATCTTTTGCAGTTTGGTTTGTGAGATTGTGCCAGGAAAATCTAATTTTTAATTTTGTCTAAGGTAATCCAGAAAATCTCAGAGTGTGGGAGTTTTGTAATTGTATAAGCCCAACTAAAGACATAATTGTGAAGGTTTTAAGGTGAACCTTGGAAAACCTTTTTCATAGTGAACGCTAATATCCCGAGGGAGTGGATATTAGGAATAGAGTAGTTGTGTGGTAATTTTCTAACAGTTGGTGTACATACAAACGAACCACTATAATTCTTAGTGTTGTGGTGGATGACTGAATGTTCTTATGTGTGTGAATGTTGTAATTTACTTTGAGCATTTGTAGTGAATGATGTAATTTATTTTATGCACTTGTGAAAAATGTTGTAATAACTTAGTTTATTTTCTTTGCCTCTTTATTGGTTTAGGTTTTTTATACTTACAAACGTTCTAGTAAGGTTGTCTTACCATAAGCCTTTGATTTTTGGTGTTAGGTTATCCTTAAAACTAAGTTTGTATCAACCTCTTAAGACTAGTACATTTGAGGTTGCTATTTACTTGTGCTTCTTTCCTTTTTTATTGTGCTATCTATCTTTATATTCTACATTTATTTTTAATTTGTCATAGTCTTATTCACCCCCCCTCCCCTCCCTTTAGGACGTTTAGCTCGGCCTTTTCAGATGCAATCCATTGTGATGTGTATTAGGCACATGTGATGCGGCCCATTGTGATGTATTTTAGGCTCGAGTATGCGGTCAAATGTGATCTATATGAGGCCCATGAGGGAGACCCAATGTGATGTATATAAAGCCCTTGTGCGAGGCCCAAGGTGATGTATATAAGGCCTATTGTGATGTGTGATTCCACCAGGATGTATGTAATAATGTTTATGATGCCCATTCATGTTCGTAGTTGATATTAAATGGGTCATGCTTTGGGAACAGTGATGGTTTAATGTTCACGTTGTATGAGCAATGATGATTAGGTGTCCATATTGTAACTCTCCCTAAGGCCTGTTGTTAGGCCCATTCTCATCTCCTGTTAATGGGCTAACTCAAGCTGTTAGGTCCGCATTGATGATTATATTACCCATCTTTCCCTTGATTAGGCTATCCCAATCTATTGGGCCCATATTATGGAATATGTTTCCACCATGCCTTATAGAGCCCACCTTGTGCTTATTGGGCCCTTAGGAAGCCCAGATTACTACATGATGGAATGGGCAAGGAAGCCTATTCCTTGTTCTTAGGCCCATTCTTAATATGAGTAAGCCATCTACGCCCATCCTTGAGATGAGGAGAGTACATCATCACCGTAGATTGAAAGATTGGTGGTATTAGGTTTGGTATATCCATTGTTGAGGACTGATCCTCATGTTATGGATTAGATCTACTGTCTTTCTATGAACCTCGCCATATATATAGGCCGATTATCAATTACGACTATGTTGGTATACGCACTGAGTATGTATTAGCATAACATTGTGATTGTATGAGGCCCATTGTGACTATGTGAGGCACAACATGATTGTATGAGGCCCATTATGTGACTGTATGAGGCCTATTGTGATTATATGAGGCTCATTG
This sequence comes from Magnolia kwangsiensis, assembly GCA_037074715.1. Lineage (NCBI taxonomy): Eukaryota > Viridiplantae > Streptophyta > Magnoliopsida > Magnoliales > Magnoliaceae > Magnolia > Magnolia kwangsiensis. The sequence continues at coordinate 124,667,867 of CM073574.1, read as the reverse complement.
CGATTGTATGAGGCCTATTGTGACTATGTGAGGCCCATCATGATTGTATGAGGCACATTGTGTGATTGTATGAGGCCCATTGTGATTATATGAGGCTCGTTGTGATTATATGAGGCTCATTATGATTATATGAGGCCCATTGTGATTGTATAAGGCCCATTGTGATTATATGAGGCCTATTGTGATTGTGTGAAGCCCCTTGTATGTGTGAGGCCCAACTGTGATGTACAAGGCCCACCATGTGTATGTGATTGTGTACACGCCACTAATTCATTATTACGGGCCATGAGCAGCCTTATATAGGCCCACCATGATGTATGTGATTATAATCATACTTAGTATACTTCATGATACATGCTCATGCGCATCATTCGCAAGCTTGTTATGAGGAGTGATTGAGAATAGCATGTGTCATTAGGATGATTGTTTATGGGACTCCCTGAGAGACGGATTTACCTCACATGAGCGTACAGTATGTGCAGGTTTGATGCATGACTGGATGGTGTGGCTCATGCGTCTCGCATTTTGTGACATGATCATTTAGCGCCCTAGCAACATCAAGGATGCAACCTCCAAAGGCATATCGTGGATGACTAAATGAGAAATCGAAAATGTTTAGTTTGAGCATTTACGTACTTTGGATGTCTATGGGTGAAAGTCCCTAAACTCCCATGGTCAGGGGATGCTCCAACATCTAGACTGAGTGAAAGACTTAAGCGCCGAGTGTCAAATACTAGGATGTCCCACTTCCTACTGTGTCATGGTCGGTTGGAAGGTGGTGTGGCCTTACCCGCCCGAGGGTAGGGACAAAGCTAGGTTGAGTTTGACTAGCTCATAAGTGGGTCCGTTATCGATGAGCTGGGCTGATATTGGTAGGCGGGTAGTGAGGTCTTTTCCATAAGCAACCAACTTGGAGTGTACTAGACCCCGATGATCATCCTAGAGATGTACGATACTGATATGTGGACTTACTGAGTAGGAGTTGCGTACTCAACATTTGATTGATTTATTCATTCACTATCCACTGGGGCTGGTAGTGTGCAGCCAAATCATTATGTGCACCTTTGCAATGGCCCTAATTTCGATTAGGGTGTGTGACCAACCTGAGATCAGGAGTTTACCACATTAAGTCTGGCTATCCAAATTTAGGTATGAGACTAGTTTGGATAGAAGACCCTTGTGATGGACCTCATGCTTACAATACAACGTATTATCATCCCGACTTCACACTCCAATTTGGTCACTTCTTTCACACCACGTATTACATTGCATCCTCAGCAAATAGTATTTGGTTTACTATGTTTCTGTATTGCATAGCCTGAATAAGGTTGATAGTATACGTGGCTCTTTAGAATTACATATTATATTACATTCTTGGTATCTGATGTTTGACTGATTATGACTCCGCATTGCATAGCCAATCTGCATTGCATACTCTAATATTGAATGACTTATAACCTTGCCAGTGTTCCGATTACGTTGATATTTGTATGCTTGACACTTATCTTGTGCACACACATACACCACCCTCTAAGCTTTCTATAAGCTTATGCATGATAGACACGTGAAGGTGACGATAGGACGCGATCGAGCTGAGGCTAGAGCGTGTGGCAGAGCTTCTGGAGCTTTTGTCATTTACCTTATATTTCTCTTTTAGCACCGTATTTAAATGTTTATATTAGTGGATATGTGATGATGATAATGCCTTTGTGAATTGGATAAACTTATGGTTATGCTTATTACGAGATAAATGTAAATTGAAAAATCCTCTTTATAGGATCCTAGGATTGGAATCTGGCGTATGGGAACCGGGAGCCGAGAATGGGGTACTAAGGAGGCTGTCAGCACCGGATTCGGTGATCATGAATTCTATGAGCCTGGTTTCTGAGTTTGGAGCGTGACAATGCATCCCTGATAATTGTACTCTGCCCCTCATCAATCTGGACATGTATGTCATTTAAGCTACCTACACTACCTGTATGGTTATATATTCGATGAATTAGTGGCCAGCTCAGTATGAATTTTCCTTATAATTATATATCACTGTATTAGTTAAGCATAGTTTAAAAATAGTAAGGCATACAAAATAATACATGATGCAGTCTTGATTAATGCATGAGTGAAGGAAGCTATCGGCACCGGATTCGGTGATCATGAATTCTGTGAGCCCGGTTTCTGAGTTTGAAGCGTGACAATGCATTCCTAATAATTGTACTCTGCTCCTCATTAATCTAGACATGTATATCATTTAAGCTACCTGCACTACCTGTATGGTTATATATTTGATGAATGAGTGGCCAGCTCAGTGTGAATTTTTCTTATAATTACACACCACTGTATTAGTTAAGCATAATTTAAAAATAACAAGGCATACAAAATAATACATGATGCAGTCTTGATTAATGCATGAGTGCACATCAATTGGGAATGCTCATCTAGTTGGCTTTTGGGCGAAATCCATGCATGTGGCCAGTCACCAAAGAAAGTACATCCTGTACATGCGTACTGTCAAACTCATCAAAAGTGGCTCAATAGTCGATGGTCTGAGAACTAGCAAAATGACACCATGACTAAGGGCACGTGCTACAATATCTAGAATTAGCCACCTGTCAATGCCTGAATGCTATGAATGCATAATTAGCCTAACCATTATTATTTCATTTACAACCAGCCAATTTAAGGAAGCTTAAAGGTCATTACGGGGGTTCATCACCCAGCGTAGGCCGACAGCTCAGTCATAGTGTCCCATTCCCACCATCCCCGACTCATGAGACTTTCACCTTAGGATGTTTAATGGAAGCCCATCGACTAGTAGCCAATCAAATTCAATATGTGAGAATTTTCGTCGAAGTCACACAGGGTAAATATCAAATCATAGGATAAATACCAAATCGAAGCGATAAGAAGGTCATGCGAGGTAAACACTAAATCGAAGTGGTATATAGGTTACATAAGGTGATATTACATCAAGTGGTAAAAAGGTTATTCTCAAGGCCACGTAGGCACAATAACCTATAGATGGTAAACCCATGTTAACATTTCCCCACCCAAAAGTAACCTCCAAGTAGAGGGTCCATTTCCCATACATTCCGTCCCGCTATATCCTAAGTGTGAGTTCACATACATAAGTGGAGTTTCCAACTAGTAAATGTAGTGAATCGAATTCCATAAGCGACTTGCAAGCAATTCATTAACATGAGAAAGTGTATAGATACAACATGCAAGATATGTATTGATATTAAAACTCTTAACTACTACAAGAGATCATGAATCAGAGGCATGGGCTATCAATTAAAATGGAAACTTAAAATGTAAGGTTTAATGACTATTGCATGAGAACATGGTTTACAAGCTATCAATTAAAATGGAAACTTAACATGTAGGTTTTAATGACTATCGCATGTGAACGTGGTTTACAAGCTATCAATTATAGTTCAAATGTAAACCATTCATTAAGACTCGATAACTAGGGTAAGTGATCATGAGTTCTAAGATAGCAATTGTAATTCAAACAGAAACTATCCCTTGGACTAATTTGGAAATGGAAAGCTTAAGGGGAAGAAGTCATCACCTTAAGTGTTGAGTCGCGTACATTGTTGCTAGGAAGTGCGTGCACCCTTAGAATCTTTCCGAGGTAGACTTGACTCGACTTACTCCTAATTCGAACAAAAATATGATATTAGGCTACATCTTAATTAACATTAGGAAATCTAATAACCAACCGAACTACTAACTAGAATTTCAATGCAAGGTTGAGAGAAAGACGCACCTAGTTGATTCGAGTTGAATCAACTTAATTCGACACCCGAGTTGACTCAGCTTAACAAAAATGCCCACCTTTCTCTTGCTCACTCTCCTTCTTCTTACTCCCCTCAATACAGCTGCGACTAGCAGCTAGCTGGACCCAACCATCCTTAAGAATCAGTAGGTTGGAATTCACTTAACTTGGCGAAGACTCGATCCAACCCAACACTAGTTAGATCGACCAATCAATGAGAACAACCAACTCTCTCTCTCTCTCTCTCTCTCTCTCTCTCTCTCTCTCTCTCTCTCTCTCTCTCCTTGATTTTCTTCTTTCATTCTCTTTTCTTCCTCCTCTTTCTGGACTGAACCAACAGTACACTTGGTTTCACTGAGTTCCAAACGAGTTAGCGAGTTGACTCGACAGAAACTTGGCGAAGAAGGCAACATCTCTCTCCTTTCTTCTTCTTCTTATTTCTCTGTTTTTCTCTTCTCCTTTTGTTGGAACTCAAGCAATGTCTGGACCAGTCCCAAGCCTAGATCTACCTAGTTGGACTTGGTGAGCTTCAGTCGAGTTAACTCGACAGCAACCATCGAGCTAATGCCCTCTCTCTTTCTCTCTTCTCCCTATTTTCTTTCCTTTCTTCTTTTCCTTCTGGAAGAGCTCAGACTCAGTCTAACAATACCAGTGGAAGACTGGGTTCATGTCACGCCCCAAACTCGAAAATCGGATTCACAGGAATCCCGATTGCCGAATTCGATGCCGACAACCTCCATAGTACCCCATTCTCGGCTCCTAGCATTCACACGCTAGATTCCGATCCTGGGGTCCTACAAGGAGGATTTTATATATATATATATATATATATTTAAATCGTAATAAGCATAACCACAAGATTACCCAAATCACAAGAGCAACATCATCATCACATATCTACTCATATAATCATTTTAGTACAACGCTGAAGGGAAAATACATAAATCGAAAATCAAGCTCCAGAAGACCGCTGCACACTCCAGGCTCAACACGGCTGCAACCTAACATCACCTGCACGCATCTATCGTGCATAAGCTTATAGAAAGCTTAGAGGGTGGTGTAAGTGTGTGCACAAAATAAGTGTCAAGTATTCAATATAATACCATCATCATACAATACTGAAATTACTGGTAATTCATAAATCGTACATTATTGGAATGAGCTGAAATACTGACAAGATCATAAGTCAATCATTTATCAGAATACGTAATATAAAACAGCAATGCACTAAGGAGTCATAAAGAGTCAAATATCAGATGTCGAGGATGTGATGCAATATACAAATCCTGTTGAGTCTGTCTAGGCCATATAAGTGAAGAAATATAGCAACCCAAAATGCCGTATGCCTGCGGATGTAATGTAATATGCGATGCGAATGAAATGACCATGCTGGAGTATGAAGTCGGGATGATAGTACGTAGTATCGCAGGCTACGGGGTCCACCACAAGGACTTCTATCCAAACCAGTCTCATACCTAAATTTGGATAGTCAGACTCAATGTGGTAGACTCCTGATCTCAGGTTAGTCGCGCGCCCAACCGAAATTCTTGCCATAACGAAGGTACACAACAGTTAGTTGCGCACTACCAGCCCGAGTGGATAGTGAATGAATGAATGAATGAGCATGCAATTCCTACTCAATAAGTCCACATATCAGTACGGTTCCTCTCTAGGAAATCACCGAGGTCTAGTACACTCTAAACCAGATCGCCGCCACATCACCCGCAATAAGGTAAGTGGAAGAGACCTCACTATCCGTCTGCCAATATCGGGCTCGACTCGTCGATAGTGGACCCATTCCTCGAGCTGGTCAGACTCAGCCTAGCATTGCCCCCTCCTCTCTGGCAAGTAAGGCCGCACCCCCTTCCAACCGACCACGACACAGTGAAGAGTGTAACCATCTGGTAATCGGCACTCAACGCTCATCTACCCACTCGGTCTAGACGTTGGAGCAACCTCTGAAACCAAGAGGGTTTAGGGACTTTCACCCAGGGATATCTATAACACCCCATGTAGAACAGATTTTCGGTGTCCCATCTGGCCATCCACGATATGCCTGTGGAGGCTACGACCCTGATGTCGCTGGGGCATGCAGTAATCACAGTACACAATGCAAGATGCATGAGTCATGCATCAATCCTACGCAAACCGTGCGCTCATGTGAGACAATCTCCGCCTATCAGAGAGTCTCATAACAACCAGCACTATGACATATGCAATGGTCAATCATATCTCATAACAAATATGCAGATGATGCGTATGGGCATGGATCATGATGCTATGCAGTCACATACTCATAATCGGTATCAATAACCAGCATCAACAATCGGCCTCGACAATGTGGACATCTAGCCAACATTGCCCCAAGGAGTGACCCTCACAGATCCAAACATATAATGGGCCCACAGCCTCACACAAGGGCCTAATATACAACACAATGAGCCTTACTCAAGGGTTACATGTACATAACAGGTGGGCCCTGCTCATGGGCCTAACATACATCACAATGGGGTTTTTTGCCCGACCCTCAAATGAATTACAATAGGCCTCATCACCTAGGCCTCAATATACATCACATTGGGCCTTAAACACGGCTGAATACACATCACGTCGGGCCTCAAATACGGGTCGCATGTTCATCACATTGGGCCTCGATAATCAGAATCGGCAATCGGCCATGACAATTTAAAATCGGTAATCGGCCTCAATCGATAATCGGCAATCAGCCACGACAAATCAAAATAGGTAATCGGCTTTGATCGATAATCAGCCTCGATTGATAATCGACAATCAGCCATCAGAATCGGTAATCGGCCTCGATCGATAATCGGCAATCGGCCACAATAAATCAGAATCGGTAATCAGCCTCGATCGATAATCGGCAATTGGCCACGACAAATCAAAATAGGTAATCGGCCTTGATCGATAATCAGCCTCGATTGATAATCGGCAATCGGCCTCGACAAATCAGAATCGGTAATTGGCCTCGATCGATAATCGGCAATCGGCCACAAAAAATCAAAATAGGTAATCGGCCTTGATCGATAATCAGCCTCGATCGATAATCGGTTACGATAATCGGCCTCGATTGATAATCGGCATTCGGCCATCAGAATCAGTACTCGGCCTCGATCGATAATCGGCAATTGGCTACGACAAATCAGGATCGGTCGGTAATCGGCCTCGATAATTGACCGAACTAGGCCTAAGGGAAGGTCACAATGTGAACATTCAACCATCATCACCCATCAATGTGGACATTTAACCAACATTGCTCCCGGGGAGTGGCCCACATAGAGGTGAACATAAAGTGGGCCCATGGCCTCGTACAAAGGCCTAATACACATCACTATGGGCCACATCGCATGGCCTCGAATACATCATATGGGCCACAACATATGGGTCAGAATTACATTACAATGGGCCTCGCTAATGGGCCATAAAAACACAATAGGTGAGCCCCATCACTTGGGCCAAAGATACAAATAGGTGGGCCCCGCATATGAGCCAAAAATACATCATGCTGGGCCGTATCAATGGGCCGCACCAATGGGCCATCATATACATCAAGTGGGCCTTAACCCATGGGTCCGAGACACATCTCAATGGGCTTTAACCCATGGGCTACAAACACATCAAATGGGTCGTATCACACGGGCCTCATATATATATATATATATATATATCAAGATGGGCCTCAATGGATGGCCACAAATACATCATAATGGACCTCGCCCATGGGCCTTAAATACATCACAATGGGCCTCATACTCATCAAGTGGGCTACATCAATGGGCTGCACTAATGGGCCTCATACATATTAAATGAGCTGCATCCACGGGTCGCACCACATGCCAAAGATAAATCATATCAAAAGATCATCTGGACCGGACTCCAAATAGCGGCGAAGTAATGATTTTACCGTTTAAATTTCTCAAGGGCACCATAACATTTATTTTCCATCCATTCTGTCCGTACGATCGCAAGATCTGGTTGAAGAGGAAAAACAAATATCGTTCAAATTCAAAACTTCTGTGACCCAAAAAGGATTGCTATGGTGGATGTTCAATCTCCACAGTTTTCTGTAGTGTGGTACACCTGATATATCTGCCTCATTTTGCCTCAAGCCTAAAGACGAGCTTGCCAATTGGATAGACAATTTGGATATAACACATCTCTCTGATCAGACCCACATAACTTGCTGACATTGAGCAACGTGGGACCCACTGTCCAGGTGTACGGTACATACACCAGTGGGACCCACAGAACTTGCTGACGTCAAGACCAGCAGCAAACTGCTGATGGTGGGGATACCGGTGGAGGGTGTGGAGGTAAAAATATATACATCACTGGTGGGTATCCACCGTCCAGACCTGCTGGACGGCTGGGATAAAACACTCATATCAAGTGGGGTCCACTGCAGGGACAGTACAAATAAAACCCATATAATCACGGTGGATCCCACCGTCCATCAGGATATAACAAATACATCAAGGTGGCGCTGCGTGCATCAGGGCCCACTGTCCCATGCACATGGACAGTGTGGAAATGTATATCAAGGTGGGTCTCCACACGTAGCTATAACAGCTAAATAGCTGGTTTAAACCAGCCAACTACGTCCAAAAGAATGGACGGTGGGGATACAACATACTTATCATGGGTGGGTGCATGTGGTGGCCCACCAGTAAAAAAAATGGATGGACGGTTTAGATATAACGCATACCTCGTGATCAGCCCACCACAGTGTGGATTGGAGGCACATACATCACGCTGGAGCCCACTGCACCGTCTTGGACGGTGGGGATACATAGCACATGTATCAAGGTGGGTCCCACCATCAAGACAGGTGGACGGTGTGGACAAGACCCATACATCTATAGTGGGTCCATGCAAATAGACGGTGTGGATCAAACCCACACCAATTGCTTCCGTTAACAGCATAGCAATGGCTGTGCAATGCCAGCCAATCCCCTTTCCTCTTAGGTGGGTCCCATGTAGGGCCCACCAGCATGAATTATATATTATAGTATATATGAGCCTATGTATATATTTATATTTATATTATTATTATTTTATTTTTATTTTTTAAAATTAGAGCTGCAAGGTCCAGCGTCCAGATGGACTGCTGGACGAAATGCATACCTCAATGGGCCCACCGTCCCATCCCTGCTGGATGGCTGGCTGGATGTAGGACACGTACATCAGGTGGGCCCCACCCTCACACATATCACACGTGTGGGGTGGGTCCCATGCAAATGGATGGACGGCTTGATAAAACACATATATATTTCATGGTGGGGCCCAGAGCTTGGACGGTAACACTGCAGCAGCCACCTTGGTGCTGTAAGATGGATGGACGGTGCTTACATGGCACGTGTGGGCCCCACAGTATTGCTGACGCTAATCCAGTAGCCATCTATTGCTGGATGAACTACAGAGGTAAACACAAATATCAGGGCAGGGCCCTACCATCAAAATCGATGGACGGTAGGTGATGAAACACATACATCATGTGGCCCCCAGATATGAACGGTGTGGATGAATTCCACACACACATGTGTGGTCATGCCTGCTGCTGCACGTGCAGCAGCAGCACATCAGGAGTCCACCGTCCAGGGCTAATGGACGGCTGGATGAAACCATACGTCATGGTGGTCCACGGAGCTGCGTGCGGTGCTCTGGCCGATCCACTCCACAACAGGTGAGTCCCGCATGGGGCCACCATAATATAATATTATATTTTAATATAAATACAAAAACGGGGAGGAAGACTTCAACGTCCAGCGTCCAATATGGATGGACGGTTGGATGAAACACCAACATCAGTGGGGCCCACGGTTGCTGACGCAATACACCGGCTACATGGCTGCATGGGTCCCACTGTCCCACACCGTGGACGGTGTTAGCATTACACTGAAATCATGGTGGGGCCCATTGGTCAAACTAATATGTGTGATTTCCCTTTATCAAGGTCTGTTCATGTGGGCAACAAGGTAGGCCCCGATTGGATGCGTTAGCAAGGTACGTCCCCGATTTGGACAGCGAATGCGGTCCGCTAATTGGACAGCGGTGAGAATGCATACATCATAGGTGGGGTCCACAACACCATCCATCAAGGTGGACCATCACACAAGGAAAATAAAAAGGAGAGAGAGAGAGAGAGAAGAGGAGCACCCACCTTTGATCTTCTATTCCTTCTTCCGTCAATGCGATTTACAGCTCGAATGGGTGTGATTCAACGGCTGAGATCGGCTTTGAAGGATTGGATTGGATTGGATGGTAGAGAGTGGGCCACACAAAGCTCCTCCCATGGAGAGCTATGGACGTGGATTGCTTGTAGAGGAAAATGAGAGAGAGATGATGGTTGAGGAGTGATGAGGTGTGTAAGAGATGGGATGGGAGGTTGACCTTTGGGGTTATTGTGTAAGAGGAGTATGGGTGTGTGATGGGGTGAGTGATGTGTTAGGTGATGGGTTGATTGATGTATTGTACTTGACATTGATGGGATTGACATGATATGATTAGAATTCTCTCTTGGGTTAATAAATGCGCGGCGTTTTTCTCGAACTGAACGTGGGCCCACAACTCCTGGCCTGGGTATCGCCTCGGCAAGCGAGACACGGCATCGGAACCGCGGTGACGACGCGGTCGCTAGGGTACAAGTCTCGAGTTGAGTCGACTCGGGTTAACAGTGTGTGAATCAGGGTCGTGCAGAAATGCCGGTTAAGGATCGAGGTTGCTGGGATTCAACCGGGAAGACCATGAAAGTCTACCGAACGATATGGTCTAGGATACGGGTCTTACAGTTCAACTCAATTTGAGCTATGTCGACTCAGTGCGGCATGAAGCTGGACGACAACCCCCTCACATCTTCTCCTCTTTCTTCTCCCATTTTCTTTCTCTATTTTTCTTCTCTCTCTCTCTCTCTCACTCTCACTCTCACTCTCTTTTCTTCTTCTTTTTCTTCTCTTTCTTCTTGTCAACTATGGCTAGCAAAAGTAGCTCCCACTCATCCAAATCTCACCCCGACAGCTCGGTGTGGCTTTGAAACAGCAAGGTGCATGCTGTTTTGACTCGAACCATTGTTTCCCTTCGATGGTCGGGCCATGATGGAGTCCTGGTGCTTAGGATGAACTCAGATGGCTTGCATGGTGGATGAAACAGAGATGGAACCCGCGGTTCACCTAACCATTCTCTGACGAGGAAGAAGACCAGGCATCAATGACAGGTCTTCTACATGGGTTTTTTCTTCATTTTGCTGATACTGGGCACTTCGACTTGGTCCATAGGAGCTTAGGGAAGCTCTGAACCAAAGCTCTAGTGAGGCTTTCTCAATGGGTTGGAAGGAAAGAGAGTCAATCTTGATTTTCTCATGTTGGTGCAAGGAGAAGAAAGGAAGGCATAGTTATGTGATTTCTTCCTTCTTTTATATTAAAACCTAGCTCTCTAGCATCATTGGATGGACAATGGACTGTTAAGATTCGACCTAGGTCTTTGATTTCTAAAAATCACTAATGGAATGACAATTTTAGCATCGGTTTTCCAATGGAAAACCCTGTTTCACGTGAACAATGAATGGATGGTTTGGATTTGTCTAAAACAGAGAGTTGTGATTAGAGGAGGGATCTTCACATGGAACACAACAGCTGGCTGGAGAAAGTGGTGGGGATAGTTTCCATTTTTGGAATGGGTCATGTGAGGGTGTTTTTGGTCTGAATTTCAGCACACACGTATGCATGCATTTATGTTGGGTCCACCATCTTGGATGGATTTGACAGACCTGCCATTTGAACGGTTTGGATCGTCTCAAGGTGGCTCATATAAATCACAATGGTTTGGTTTTGAAGTGGCTTCTTATGCACGTTAGACTTCTTGTGATCGATATCGTGTGCACGCACGGGCCCACCAGCTTGCAAAATTATGAGGTTTGGGTCTCTTGTGGCCCCTCTACCAGGTGGACGAATCAGATCATGCTTCTGGCCATGATGGTGAGCCACATTTCAAACGAACATCCTTCGTTTGTTGTTGGTGAAAAACTGAAAAAGAAGAAGAATCCTTCTTCAAGAAATCGTTAGTCAAACCTGGTTTGACTGGTTCCAGGGTCTAGTGCATAGCAGGTGCACCACTCCTGGTGCACACATGCGGAATGTGTGGGGTTCACGATGATGTTTTGATGAAATCTTCTCCATCCATTCTCTTTATTATGTTTCATTATGACCCTATACTAAGAATGGGTCAAATCCCCAACATATGTGGGATATACATCTCCCTTTATGCACCATAAAAGGCATTTTCCAACAATCCAATGATCGGATCCCTCTACATTTGGAACATTAGAGGTTAAAAGGGTTCCAGAGATCCTAAAGAGCATTCAGGTGTTTTGATTAGAACTTATGTGCACCTGAATAATTAATATTACAATCTATTAATTAGAATCACACGATCTAGTGGTAGATCGTTGAACAAGATATCATAGACTTGGTAAATAGCGGGTCTGGCAACTCAAATTTCTAAATCTAAGATGAATGATTGGATTGATCGATCTAGGAGATGGAAACCATGAAAATAGATTTATACGTTAATGGGAAGGTCCATCTTGAATAATAATGAATGGATAGCATGATGCATGGGTGGTGATTGTTTCCAATGGTTGGATTTAGGCTAGAATGAACATGATATTTGAACAAATTAGGTTTGTATTTATATTAAGTTAGGGTACACGGTAACACCCAAGTACTGAAAAGTACGGGATGTTACAAGTTTTGTCTCAAGAAGGTAGATCGGTAGCCGCCTTCTACAGTGAGAAACTTAATGATGCACGCAAGAAGTGGTCTACATATGAGATCGAATTGTACGCAGTGGTTCAGGAAATGTGACACTAACGACATTATTTGATTCAAAGAGAATTTATATTGTACACAAACCATTAAGATCTCAAATTCATTAATAGTCAAGCTAACATTAACTGCGTACATGCTAGGTGGATCTCATTTTTGTAAAAATTCACGTTCATACTGAAACGTAAGTCTGGGCAACAGAACAAAGTAGTCAATGAATTGAGTCACCATGTAAGTTTGTTAGTCACTATGAGTAATGAGGTTGTCATCTTTGAGCGCTTCAAGGACATATGTCGTCGCCACCGACTTTAAGGACGCATAAGTTAGATGTCAAGAAGGTCATCTAGGTGACCTACATATGTAAGATGGGTTCCTTTCAAGGGAAATCGATTGTGCATCCCCAAAAGTTCGTTAAGGGAACAAATCATCCAAGAGCTACATAAAGGTGGCCTTAGTGGACACCTTGGGTGAGATAAGATGTGAACTCTTGTAGAAGAACTGTATTACTGGCTGCAATTCGTACGTGATGTGGGAAAAGCAGTTCAACGTTGTTATGTTTCTCAAACTTTCAAGGGACAATCTCAAAATACGGGCCTCTACACCCCGTTACCTATGCCTGATGGCCCTTGGGAGGACTTATCTATGGATTTCGTGCTTAGCCTCCCACGAACACAATGCGACATAGATTCGGTGCTCATGGTGGTAGATCTTTTCTCCAAGATGACGTACTTTATCCCATGTAAGAGGAATCTTGATGCAACACACGTAGTGAATCTATTCTTCAGAGAGATTATGCGGCTACACGGGGTTCTGAAGTCTATTACTTCTGACCCTGACATGAAGTTCATTAGCCACTTTTGGTAAACTTTGTGGACTAGATTTGATACACAACTTCAGTTTGGCAGTGCCTACCACCCACAGACCGATAGACAGACCGAGGTTGTGAATCACACGTTGGGAAACCTCCTTCAATGTATTTCAGGAGAAAAACTAAAATAGTAGGATTTGGCCTTTTCTCAAGCTGAATTTGCATTCAACAACATGGTAAACCACTCGATAGAGAAATCCCTGTTCTAGATTATTTACGGATGAGTGCCTCGCCACACACGACTTGGTCCCTCTGCCCAAACTCCTAGGCATGAGTATTGCAGTAGAACACATAGCAGACAGGATCATGGGCATTCATACAGAGGTGCAGACCAAGCTACATGCCTCAAACGATAAGTATAAGGAGCAAGCGGACAAGCATTGATGACAAAAAGTGTTTGAGGTGGGCGACCTCGTTATGGTCCATCTGCGCAAAGAAAGATATAACACCCTGTACTTTCAGTACTCGGGTGTTACCATAGAAACCAACCTTAAATGCGATTTAACTCTTTAGGACCGAATATCAATGACTCGGATCCTTAAATCATGACCCTAATGTGAAATCAAGTCATGTGTACCATCAAAATCCAACCCTAATAGCTAGAAGTACACTATTAAGAATTGCAAACCTTTCATAGTATATGTGTGCATATCTGACCATTAATTGTGTGGATCATCCATACATCTATGCTTGAATGTTCCAAGAAAATGTTGTGGAACACCTATAGTGCACTTTTTAAGACAATCCAGTTGTTAGGTTGTTAGGACAACCACCAAACGGGTGAGATTTGAGTTGATTGGAAATCTAAAGCACTTGACTGCTAAAATGACCATCAGAACCGTCCAATGTGGGCCATGGGAGGCCCTTATCTTAGATCATCTAAAGCACTTTTTAGGTTCATCATTTATCCACTCCTCAACGAATCACCAATAAATGCATAATGGGACTACATCGATTCAGTAACTAACCTTTAAAAATCAATTGGAAAACCCCATATAGATGGTTACTAGGTCCCTATGACTCGTAGAAGCGGGTTGATTAAAGTTGGAAGCCATCTAACCATCGGATCGATGGGAAAAACCAACATCGACCACATTTTGCTTATTGCGACCCACCTAAGCTTTGAGTCTACCTGATTTTTGGTCTAATATCCTAAAGGGGACTATCGAGATTGAATGGATGGTATGGATTGTGCCATACAACCCTGTGGACCCCACCATCAATCCCAAGAGTGCACGGTGCATGTGCACCAGCGGTGCACTGGACTAAAGAGACCGGTCAAACTAGTTTGACCGATAATTTCCAAAAGAAGGAAAATCTCTCTTTTTCCACTCTGTGCCCAGTGCATTTTGAACGGTCGAACTACCATCCATCTATTTGAGTAGTGGCCCACCGAATGAGATCAGATCAATGATCGGAACCATCCATCATGTTAGAAAGCTTGGTCTGACCAAAACCATGCCGACCATTTGCATTCATGCACACATGCGTGCTCACAGGGATGTGTGCAAATGGTCAAGCGTGCAAGCATGATTGTGTTTCTAGCCACCCCAAAATCAATCCATTGTGATCAAGGTGGGCCACCTAGAACCAATCCAAACCATCCACCTTGTAGAGCCCTCAAACACGACCAAAACCACGCCACTCATGCAAGTTCACGCGTACATGCATGCGCACAAATGAGCGCCCACATAGAGGTGTGTGCAGTAATTTCTAAAAATAGAAACCTATTATGCTGCCAACTTAGCGATCCGCATGCTCACTCCCTTTTCCATCCTAGTCATTCACCCCAATGCTATCCTAACCCTTCAAAGCTAGGGTTTTACAAAAGAAAGAGATGGAGAGAGAGAGAGAGAAGGTACATTGGTGTGTTGGCACGATCCCAACCCATTCACTACTAAAAATCCCTCAGATCAATCTAGTTCATCTATTCATAGGCTTTTATGCATAGGAAAACCCTAGTTCCAGGAGAAAAACCACAACCGTAACAATTCTTCCTGGTTTTTCCAACATCATGTCGATGGCTTCAAAGATCAAAACCACCAAGAAAACCTCATCGGAGCTTCAAAACCAAGCATCTCCTAGCTCTATCCCAGCAATTCAAACCATTCAATGCATTCGGTTCCAAGAAAACTAGCCTGCATTGAGATCTGACATTAATGGCCGGTCTTCTTCCTCATCAAGAAATAGTCACTGTTCGAGTTGTGTGGCCATTGAATGTCCATCAGGTGAGCCTTCCGAATCTCGTTAGATCATAGATAATCTTCTGAAAGCTTATCTGGATTGTTGTGGTGAAAATTCAATTAATACAGTGTGCGTGTTGGGTTGCCGAACCAAGCTGCCGCACTACCTTGACTCAAAATCGAGTTTGGTCTAGGTTGGACTGGAGGCTCGGCAGGTCAATGCAGGAGAAAGGAAGAAGGGAGAGGCAGGAAGGAAACAAGAAGAAGAAGAAGAAAAGGAGACGGATAAAGAGAGAGAGAGTGACTGCAGTGTGCGGCAACAATTCAACTAAGCCGAGTTTGGGTCGAGTCAGGCTAAGCTCGACACCCATTGCTTGAGTTCTAGAAGAGAGAGAGGGAGAGTGAGAGAGAAGAAAGAGGAAGGAAGAAAGAAGAGAGGAAAGAGAGCGAGTGAGTGGGATGGTAGCCGCACTAGCTTGACTTGACCGAGTCAAAGAACTGAGTCGGGATCGAGTTGGGCCTGGTTTGGTCCAACAACCCTACTGGTGTATGGGTCTGAGTGAAGAAGGAAGTGAGAGAAAGAAGAGAAGGAAGAAGAGAAAGAAGGAAAGGGATAAGGAAGAGAGAATAAGTGTGGCAGCTAAGTCAACTTGGTTTGGGATCGAGTCAGACTGCTGGCCCATTAGCTAGGTAGAGTCCAAAGGTTGCTAGACCTCTCTAAATAAGAAGAAGAGAGAGATTAAGAGAAAAAATAGAGAAAGAGAAGGAGAGATTGATAGAGAGGAGAGAGGAATGAGAGAGAGAAGGTATTGGGTCATTGGTTGCTGCTGAGTCAACTTAGCAGATAGCAGAATCTAACTCATTGCTGGATTTTCCAATCCATCTCCAGGATCTCCCATTATTATTGTTGTAACCAGCTAGGTAATTACATCTTACTTCGCTTTTGTTTTTACCTAAGTAATGTCCCCATAAGACATGAAATGAAACTGATCCAACTCAGCAACATTCACTGAGTTTGGCTATGAATTGATTTAGTTCAAGGCTTGATTCGGTCCAGCCTTGCAGTGACAAGTTCCTAAGGTTCAAATCCTCGTCAGGATTGTGCCGATTATATCGCGATCTGGACCGAATATGACCATTCGAGTTGATTCACTTCTTTCACCGAGTTCTATTGTCAATGGGTTTATTCTCTATGATATTATTATAGGTTTCTTTTACTGTTGTTATTACTATTATGAGTCACTATTAGTATTATTATTCATTGTGTGTTGTTATTAGATAATTTAATAAATATTATCCATTGTTAATATTCCTAAAATTAATAACCAATTTATTTAATTAATTTTATTCATTTATTATTCCCATTAATAATATTATTAATGGCCACACAAAATAGAGTTCAAATTCCATAATCAAAACCTAGAATCAAAGTATAGGATTAAACTCCAGAGTGAAACCCTAAACTTAAGTGATCCAAACCTTAGGTTAGAACTTTAACTTAAAACAGTGTGTAAGAGTTGGATCTAACCATATAAAATTTATAATTCATGGTAGGATTCAATTCTAAGGGCGCAAGCACTTAGCGACACTAGAAGACGATTCGGTTCATCAGGTGATGATTTCTTCCCCTTAAGCTTTTCATTTCCAAATTAGTTTAAGTAATAGTTTTTATTCGAATCACAGTTGTTATCTCATAGCATGTGATCTTTTATCAATTCTTAAGGCATGGCTTGTACTTGAATTATAGTTGACAGTTGTGGACCGTGATTTCATACAATAACTACTTACATGATGGTTTTCATTTAAATTTAAATTGATAGTTCTTATCATGACTTGTTGCAATTATTATGAATTAACTTATGTCTGGCATGCCATAACTATGTGCTTTATCATGGATTGTTGTGAGTCACTTTTGGATCTCTATTCACTACACTTAATAGTGGGTGATCCCTCTTGTGTATGTGAACCCATGCTTAGGATGTAACAAGATAGAGTGTGGTAAGAAATGAACCCTCGATTTGGATGTTATATGGGACATAGAACATTAATGTAAGATTTACCATCCATGGGTCATACGACTATAATGGCTTAGAAATGACCTCTTTAACCGCTCTGATTTAACCTTACCTGACCCCTTTGCCATCTCAATTTAATGATCCGAGCACCCTTTTACCACTGCGATTTAATATATGTCCCATGTTTTAATGGTTGTCTTGCATGGCTTCGATGGCCTATAACCATGCGATGGTAATCCTTAATTATTGAATTTGATTGACCACTAGTCAATGGGCATCTATTAAGCATCCTAAGATTGAAAAACCTCATGAGCTAGGGATGGTGGTCATGGGACACTATGCCTGAGCTGTCGGCCTACGCTGGGTGACAAGCCCCCCGTAGTGACCGTTGAGTTACTAAAACTGACTTATTATAATTGAAATAATAATTGTTTGTTTAATCATGCATTCATAACATATTAGCGATGACGGGTGGATAATTCTGGATACTATATCACGTGCCCTTAGGTTTAGTGGGGTATCTTCGCTAGCTCCCAGACTATCAACTATCGACTTATGCAAGTGATGTATGATGAATTAGTCACTATTCTATACGAAATATGCTAGGTGGTGACCAGTCTTATCATGGGTGACAAGCCCAAGTCCGATTGGATGAGCATCCCTAAGTCAATGTGCATTCACGCATTCATGCATTTAAAAAGACTGCATTATATATTATTTTGATTGCCTTGTTATTTTTTAATTAAGCTTAGTTAAGGTGGCGGTGTATAATCTTGAGGAAAATATACACCGAGTTGGCTACTCATCCATCAAATATATAACTGTACAGGTAGCACAGGCGGCTTAAAAGACACTCGTATCTAAAGTGATAAAGAACAGGGTACAATTATCAGGGATGTATGTTTGTATTTGTCAGGAAAAGTTGTGCGATCTCGTGGCTCAAGTTTATATGCACTTTATTATTTATCTTATGTAAATTATGTAATTTTTGTATTTTCTATTATAAGAGACATTGGTTTATATAAGTCATTATGGGTAGGTACTCGTATATTCTAAATGTGGTACACATTTTCCTTTATGTTTGATTTGTCCATCTTTTGCTAAACTGCTAACTCCGAAAAAAAAAGAAAAGAAAAAAATACCTAGATTTGACTATCTTTAAAGGTTAACAGTCGAATTTTTAAGAACAAGTCATATACTCGGGTTCCAAAAACTCGGAGCGTTATAAAAGATTTCTGACTGGGATGTACAACAAGTTGAAGAATAGGAAGTTTGGACCAGTACTAATCATCCGAAAGATCAATGACAATGCTTACGTTGTTGATCTTCCAGATGACATGGCGATCTCACAGACTTTTAACGTCGCGGACCTGATCGAGTATCATGAACCAGAGCAGGACGAATTCTTTTGAAGTGGAGGGGATTAACGTAGAGCGGGTCACGGACAACTTCATGGCCAAGATGGATCATAAAAGGCCCAATCGATGACAAAAGTAATCCGGACCGTCGGACCTTAGATCGAGCGTATCTCGCAATCCAGAATAAGTTGTCGGACATAAAATATATGATTTTCGAGTAGAACGAGCTACAACTCTTCATCCATTGGGCTTTAGGAGTTACACCTAACATGAAAAGAAATTAAAATATTTAGGAGAACAACTTGGTGAGGCTAAATAGGATACTTACTATTTTTGGCCGAAAACCTTGTGCACTAGTAGACATCATGGCCGTCTATAAATAGTAAGTTTACTATTTAAAGTAAGTTGTGAATTCTAGGAGTTTTAGTTGTACTTTACTTCTGATTTCTCTTCCATTGCTTGGTATCCCTATTTAAAGGGTTGTGAACTTGTTTATTTCATTCGTCAATCAATTTTGAATTTTATAAAATTTATTTTCTATTTTGCTTTCTTTCTTTCTTGAGGATTCAAGAAGTCTCTATAAGGAGTCCAAAGAAGTTTTGTAGATTCAAAATAGTTATTTCTTGAGGAAGATGGTGCTCGACCTCACGTCCTTCCCTGCATCAATGCATTTTGCCCCACTAATGAGGTGGTTATGCAAAGCCATACACCATGCTACGTTTGGGTATCGATCTCAATGTTTTCCATATAGTAATTGTATTGATGTGTTGGATATTGGTCTTGACGGTGTGGCATATATGATTGCATTAGCATTTGTTTCATTGCATCATGTTATCGACATGGGGCATTGCATCATGTTGCATTGCATACATGATTCATGGCGCACTCTAAGATATAAATATTGGTAAGTTTCATGGTGCACTCTGATATACAAATATTGGCAAGTTTCATCGCATGACATAAACAAACCACACGCGCGCGCACACACACACACAAGAGAGATATACTCACTAGGATTTTTAGCTCATGCCTTTCTTAGGGTTTTTTTTTTTTTTTTTTTTTTTTGAAAGGGTAAGGCAAAGTAGTGGTAGTAGCATAGCTTGTATTCTAATAGCACACTCTAATGTTTTAATGTTTTTGGATTTCGAAGTGTATTTATGTACTTGGAGATGTAATTGTAAATGATACTTATGAAATAAAAGTTTATGAGTTGCTCGCTTATCTCATTGATAACGTAGTTGTAGAAAATACTACTAAATATACAAAATAAAAATCGCCCAAATTTTCTCCAACTCACATTCCAGGAGTGGAGTTGGGAGCCCGGGCTCCATTTCGGGCGAGACATGGGTCATCCATTAAGTGGGGTCCACTTGCTATGGGTTGTCCATCATGCAAGACCACACTTTAACATGGGCAATCCATCAAGCCCACCTTTGTCATGGGTCATCAATCATATGGGGCCCACTTTTAATTTCCACCATCTATCTTGTGGGGCACACCTTCTATGTCGATCATCCATCTTACTACACCACTTTGGAAATGGGTCGTCCATCTTGTGAGACCTTGGATGTGGACCGTCCATCACATGGGCCACATTTGATGTGGGCTATAAATCATGTGAGGCGCACTCCA
The DNA here is from genome assembly GCA_037074715.1 of Magnolia kwangsiensis. Lineage (NCBI taxonomy): Eukaryota > Viridiplantae > Streptophyta > Magnoliopsida > Magnoliales > Magnoliaceae > Magnolia > Magnolia kwangsiensis. Next base: position 124,647,196 of record CM073574.1, on the reverse strand, counting down.
TCCCTTATGTGGGCCTACCTTGATGCGGACCATTCAGCATGTGGGCCAACCTTGGATGTTAACTATCCATCACATGTGCCCCACCTTTGATGTGGACCATCCATCAAGTGGGGCCCACTTGGTGTGGATAGTCCATCACGCAGGGCCATACTTTGATGCGGGCCATCCATCATGTGGGGCCCATCTTTAATGTTAACCATGCATTATATGGGTCATCCATCATGTGGGGCCCACCTTTGATGTTAGCCATGCATTATATCAGCCTCACCTTGATGTGGACCATTCATCACATGGGCCCCACCATCAATATGGATCATTCATCTTGTGGGCCCAACTTTTGATGCGGACCATCCATAATGTAGGGCCCACTTGATGTCATAGTCTATCATGCGGGGCCACACTTTGATGTGGGTCATCCATCATATGAGGCCCACCCACCTTTGATGTGAACTATGCATTATGTCGGCCAACCTTGATGTGGACCATTTGTCATGTTAGGCCCAATTTTAAAATGGGTTGTTCATCATGTGGGTCCACCTTAAGAGAGATTGTAAAGAGAAGAGAAGATGGTAATATGAGAATTATTTGAAAACTTTAGGGACAATCTTGTCCCAAAATTAGTCTAATTAAAAACGCCTACCTACTTTAGAAAAATAAGTCTTTAAAAAAACAAAAAAAAAAAAAAGAAAAAAAAAGAAGAAGAAGAAGAAGTAAACTTTTCTCGCTTCAAGAAATAAGAAGTAAATCTCTTATTTTTAAATTTGGTAGATGTAAAATTAAATCGTTACCAAACAATTTATTTTCATTTAAAAAAAAAACAAAAAGAAATAATCAAATAAGCTCTTATTAGCACAGATACAAACACCCCTAAGTGTATAAATTATACTACCAAGGGAATTATTTTAAAATCTAGCCACATATGATGCTTGATACAATTGGGCTAAAAAATTGGTACACGAGAAATTAATGATACCAAGCAAACCGTGGGACCTACTGCCTCTGTCATACATTCTAAAAATTGTACTAGTCGGAAAATTCTAACCTTTATTTTGTGGACCCATGTTGGCTGAAATAGGACACATTTGAATCTTTTCATTTTCAACCATTCAATAAATGTCCACCAATTATATATAGTTAGCTAAGCAAGTGTAATGTTTTCACCATATAATTAAACTATGGCCCATAGTTTGGACAAATTCATACTTTCACATGCATTCCCATTCATTATAGAACTAATGGTTTTTACCTTTTAATGAGGAGTTGTTCAAATGGTGTTATTAAGGCTTGTGCTATCTCACATCTGGAGTACTGTATTGTTCCCCTATAAACAAAAGCCTTGAAAAAGCATTTTGGTGCAATATTGTCCTAGTGACATGATAATCCAAATGAATTGAAATTGTAGCACAAATGAGCATAAACAGATCTTCTCCTTCTTCCTTTTTCTTCTTCTTATTAGGATTGATCACAAACATACTATGAGCCACTGCACATCTTCTATTAGCTATTTCTGCACATGGGCTCACACATGGCCACACGTTGTCCTGAAAAAAAAATAGTCAGGAATACAAATGTAAAAAATAACCCATATATCAAATTGGGTCCGCTTCCCAAAATGTTGCATTTTATTTCAGCTGCCATTGGGTCATACTGACATGCAATTGGTGCTGCCAATGCTTGTTCTAAGAGAAGGTACAAGCTGAATTTATAATGAAATCTTCCAGATTTGGAACCCAGGCCACAAATGCAATCAGCTAAACCTAAACCCCAGAGTCCACCAAAAGGCCGAACTAAAAACAGCCCAGAAAATGAATTTTCTTCTTCCTTCCTTCTCTTTCCTACATAAGAAACTCCCAAAGACATCCCACTTCGCCTACAAGCCGGAGTCTTTAGTGGAGTTGGCTGGATCCTACTACTGGCTGCGGTTATGGAAGTTATGTAGGGGATGAGAGGGAAAAAAAAAAAAAAAAAACAACTGTGGCTAGAATGTCTATGAAGATTGTGCATGCATGACCTGGTGCTTGCCATGTAGGTGGGCCACAAAACCTCCGAATTCATAGATTTAGTGGCCAACACGATGGTTAGATCACCTGATCATAGGGGGTCGTTGACTCAGAAGGACATGAGGTCGAGCACCCTCTTCCTCAAGGGGATAACTATTCCGAATCCACGGAACTTGTCTGTTCTCCTAACAAAGACTCCTCGAATATACAAGAAAAATAGAAAATAAATTTTATAAAATTTGAAATTAATTGATGAATGAAATAAACAAGTTTACAACCCTTTATATAGAGATACCAAGCAATGGGAGAGAAATCAGAATCAAACTAGAACTAAAACTCTCAAAGACATCCCACTTCACCTACAAGCCCGAGTCCTTAGCGGAGTTGGATGGATTCTACTATTGGCTGCGGTTATGGAAGTATGTAAAGAGGGAATGAAAAAAAAAAAAAAAAAAAACAACTGTAGCTAAAACGTATACCAAGATTGTGCATGACCTGGTGCTTGCCATGTAGGTGGGCCACAAAACCTTTGAATTCATAGACTAGTGGCCAACATGATGGTTGGATCACCTGATCATATAGGGGCGCCCTGCTTTCGTGGTTGGCTATGCATACATGAGCCCCACAACGACGGTCTGCAAATCACGCTTGTTCTGCAAAGGGTTTTATTTTTTTACATGCGTTCTAACTCACATTAAGCTATCCTGGGCTCAGAACTGTACGTGGGTACAACTTTATATATGTATTCCACAATGTTCATTTGGTGCACCCAGCTATATATGTTAGGCCTAGATTCCAAAGTCTATACTCCTTGAGCCACACCACTGGGAACAATGGAGGAAATTGGGAGGATGACGCCCTACCATAGAAAATTCCAAATGAATATGGTGTGAAACTGTGTTTTGTGTATAGCATCCAAACCATTCATCAGGTGCATGGGAACCACAGGGAGGATACACTAAGGTCCAAGCCTTCAAAAGCTTAACTGGGTTAGACCATGTGAATGTGTGTGCGCGTATATATTATTTTATATTCTTTTTCTCTTTTGAAAAAGCAAGAAAGAAGAGACTCTCTGTTTACTTACCTAGAACAAAACCTAAAAGAAATACAAACAAAGATAAGAGCCATTCAAAAAGGAAAAACAAAAATGAAAGCCCACATTTCGGCAAGGGAAAAATAGAAAAGAAGGGAAAAAAAATGGAGGAAGAAAAGCCCATACCCCACGTTACTTAGGTAAAAAAAGAAGCCCACAACTCAAGCTTGGGAAGTAAATAAATAAAACTAAAAGTAAATAGGATGAGCTAACTCACTATCGAGGACAATTCGATTGAGGATACGCGAAGGAGCTTTAGCTGGTCTTACACCAAAAGCAAGAAATGAAGGAGTATACCATACGGCCAAATGGATGCATCACTTGTAAGGAAGATGACACAGGGATGGACGTAATGAAGTCGATCTTCGTCTTCCTCAAGGGGATAATTACTCCAAATCCATGGAGCTTCTCTTGACTCCTCACACACAGATTCCTCAAGTCCATAAGGGAAAATAGGAAAATAGAAATAAATTCTATAAAATTCAAAAATTAATCAATTGATGATCAAAATGAATTTACAACCATTTAAATAGTAATATCATACCTAGAAAGAAGTTTCATAATTAAACTCCAACTCAAACTCCCTAAAATTCATGAATTACCATAAACAGTAACCTTATTATTTATAGACCGCCATGATTCCTACCAGACTTTATGGTTTTTGACCAAAAATCATGAGTGCCAAATTTGGCCTAACCATGTTATTCTACTAAGTTTTCTAAGAACTTTTCATGTTGGGCACAACTCCTAAAGCTCTAATGATCAAGAGTCATGATTGAACTAAAACTTACTAAATAGTAAAAATGAAAGTAAAAATGATTTTCAACCGCCGATCTATGGAATCTCGCAAATTTGGTGTGGGCAACCTGGCATAGCGGGTTGGGTGACTAAAGTGGCTTCTCCTACCCACAGTCATATATAATAGGTAGAATAACTCATTCCAATTTGCGAGATATGCCCATTTTAGTGCTCTGGCAGTCCTAATCACTTCCACCTCTGTCGAGTGTGGTCCATCTTGGACATGAAAGAGTCCGCGCCACCCGCTCTACATCAGAAGACTTCCAGCTGGATCTAACAGAACACCTCCTGATTGTAGACTTCAATAAGAACACCAAAAATGTAGGCAGTATTTAATTGGAGATTCCAATAGAACGAGCTATAAGGGGCATTTATCTCTCTACCTAAGCACACCAACTTTTGAGATGTCTCCTCTAACAACTCTGGAGTAAGGAGGGAAGCAAATGAGGCTAATTCCAAACTCATTAATTTAAGCACAATCTAGAGTCCTAAGAGCATATAGTTTTGAGGAGGTATTATACATTGCTCCATGTGGTGTGTCCCTCGTAAATTTTTGATAAGGTTGATTCTCCAGAAGTACAATGGACATGAGGTGCCGCACCATTTAGACGGTTTGGATTCCACCTAAACATAGTAGGTTTCCCCACATAGCTCTAACACACATGGTAACTTAACATGCGCCAGATTGCTTGTGAAGAAACCTCATTTTTCATGATATATAGATGTATAGATAAAATAAAGAAAAGAAGTTACAGTGACAAGATGATGGTTGGATGAAAAGCTATGCTAGTAGATGAGAAACACTAGGTAGAAGAAGATGTAACATCGGATATCACGAGCAAGAATCAAAGAATTCATATGGTTGAGAAGGATGAATAATAACTGGACCACCTCTTCAGCTTCCCATCATCATCATGTGCACCATCTGGAAGGCGAAAACTGACCTTACGAACACGACCTGGTTTGAAGTTTTTATCCTTGTCTTTTCTTAAACACGATTTCAGTGTCGTCTTATCAAAATAACAATTAGATTCCAGCTCATGACTAGCTTGCAAGACAGGCTTCACCGTCTCCGAACCATCAACGTCTTCATCAAAAACGCTGTCTTCTTTCATAGGCTTGACTGGACGATCAGGTGATGATCGCGGATGGTGCTCTCGAGGCAGCGGTGGTGAAGGTCGACGAAAACGGGTTTTGTAATCTTGCAACAAGCGGTAGATTGTGTGGTTGGGGACGATAAAGTAGACGGTCCCGAGCTTGAGAAGGGATTCGGGTCGGACCACGATCCATGGGTACTTAAACACGTCGGGGCGGGTAACGCAGTGTCGTGGGTTCTTTTTCATGACTTGGTATGCATACACCGGTTTCTTATGTATCTCGACAAACCCTCCTGGGTGAACGAGTTTCAACTCGCCTTCCTCCATTGGAACACATCTCATTCTCATCCTGAGTTTGTAATAAAACACCAAAGTAAAATAACACAAAAGGAGCTGATTTATTTGAAAGGATGCATTGTTGGGCGGTGAATCCAATGTTTTTTCTTTGGATAATGTGGGTTGTCTTGTTGGAGTTTTTGCTGTGGTTATCATCAAAGTACTTGTTTTATACAGAGCAAACATTTTCTACGCTGGCGGACTGTGATGTATGATACACAGGTAACCTAGAAGTCTTAGAAATCGCATATCCTGTCTAGATGTATCGTTAACGGACGCGGATTAACTAATGAGAGGTTGAGTAGCTATACACGCGACTGAACTTACGTCACCAAGTCTTATAAGCCCCACTATGATGCATGTATTATCATACCATCCATTCATTCATTTAAGGAGATCATTTTAAGAGAAGATCCAAAGAATGAGTCAAATCCAAGGCTGTGGTAGGTTAAATCCAAGGCTGCGGTGGACCCACCACAGAAACTAGTGGAGAGAGTGACGTCCATCGTTAAAAACTTACAAAGGCCACGGAAGTTTCCGATCAAGTTGATATTTGTTCCGTGTCTGTGTCAACTCGTGAAGAGGTTGGATTTCAAATAAACATCATGGTAGGCAATAGGAAGGTTTCAACGGTGGCCATTATTCTCCTCACTGTTTTCTGTGGTGGGGTCCACTAAAGCTTTGGATGTGCCTCATTCTCTGGATCGTGCCCTTAAATGATATCTCCAAATGGATGGACGGTGTGGATACAACACACATAATCGTGGGGCCAATAGAACTTGGTGATCGCTTCAGTAGCGAGTCTTACTCAACCTGTGAGTAGCTAATCGGCGTCCATCAGATTGGTGGATATTTATTGGACGGTTAAACATTAAAAAAAATAAAAATAAATAAATAAATCCAATGAACCTATCTTAACAAACATGTGCCCACGAATCATAGGTGAGGTTGGTTTAAGTAATTTGATTTTGCGAGTTTGATTTTACGACAGTGGGGTCAATTTAATGGGGCTTAATTTTAGTTAATATTTCTCACGTGCATTAGTTCTGAGTACGTGCGTATCAAGCCTCTTAAGCTGCCCGAGTATCAAATACCTCCCCTCTTATCCAAAGGGGATTGAGACCATACACAATCCTAGCTATTCATATGGTGGGCCTAACATTTTCAATGGGACATGCAAATCTGGATTGAATGGACGATACCATCCGTTGATTAGTGGGATGTTGTTTGTTGAATTTGGACCGTTGAGTACTTTTGGTTTCAACTCTGGTAGAGATGCCTACGAATTGACCCGTCATGATCACTCAATCTGTATGTGGATTCCATGATTTGATTAATTTGGATTGAGATATACATATGCCACGTATACAGTGGTTGTGTGCGCTCGCTGTCATGGATTATCACGCTTGGACAGACTATCCAAGCTTTTCTCTTGTTTTCAATAAAGCCGGTAGCAGCGCCGAAGAGGTGTCTTCAGAAAATATTAAATAAGGCTTTTGTAACATGTGTCCATGTCATTCAGTTGTCGGCTGGAGTTTATCCTGAGAAAACCCTGCCGTGACTTTGTAATCAGACGGTGGGCATGACTTTCGTTGATTTGGACGTAACCACTTCATGTGGATGAGATCCTCACTGTCCATCAGGTTTACCGATACGTGTTTGGACCATGGCCCAAAAAGAATCTGATTCAATCCTCAGGTGGGGCTACAACATCGGAAACAGTTGAAATGTGATGTGCCACCATTAAAATCGTACAAATTGTGTTTGAGGTCCACGGTGGGGTGTATATAACATCCAATCCACTCATCTGACGATTCATACCAGGATGACTGGATTTTCAGAAAAAGCATGATATTTCCAGACTACTGTAGACAACAACACGTAAAATTAAATATTTTAACCATGATTTTACACTGTTCCTATCCGTGTGGCCCACTTAAGTTTGGTATTGGATGAATTTTTAAGTTCCATGGTGAAAATATAGCGGTGCACCTAGTGGACGGGATGGATCTTATGCATGTTTGTCTCATATGGCGCTAAGTAAGCTCAAGTCAGGCCCTCGGTGTGCCTACGCTAGTTAGGCAAAGCTCAGTCAATTAGGTGCAATTAGGTGCGGCCCCGGCCACTCCCGAGAAGGTGCGGCCCTTAACTTTGGGCCCACATTGATGTATATATTCTATATCCACGCCGTCCATCCACTCAGGTGGACCACACTATAGGAAACAGTGGTAATTAAATGCACTACAATTAAAAAATTCCTAGGGCCTATATTAATGTTTCTGTAATGTTTGTTTGCCATCGAACCTGTTGATAATATCACAAAGACCTCAATGAAGGGTATAAAAACAATATAAGCTTGATCTAAACTTTTTGTGGCCCATAAAAAGTTTTTAATGGTCAATCACCAATTTTCTATGGTATGGTCCACCTGAGATTTGTATCTCCTTCATTTCTTGCGGTTCATGCCATAAAATGATCCGAAAAAACGGATGGATGGCATGGATATAGAATACATGCGTCAAAGTGGGCCACACGATAAGGGCCGCACCCAATCCGCTCCCATGGATCCCGCACCCAATCCGCTCCCATATTTATCCACGAGGGATATGCGCGTTGCGATCTTGTGCCTATCCAATGGGCGGTGAGAACAAGAATAATTGTATGATCCTCGAGCAGAGAATATATACATGTGTAGAATCGAGCTCTGAGTTTGAATGGATCCAGCTCATGGTTCATGATCCTGATCGTTGATCTGGTGTACCTCAACATGGACTAAAGGTTTACCGAAAATCAAGTGAATTGGAAGGTTGTTAACTGTCCGATCTTTCGTGCTTCTTCATGGGCTCCGCTAGTGTAGCCTGAGGACGGAGGATTCTATACATATTGTGACCTTGAGTTGACTACAAGCTTCTTTGAGTTTCATTTTTATAGTTTTCTGAGTTTGGATGCATGGAATTAATTTATTTGAGCTTGAAAGTTTATTAACTGGTGTTTTCTTTAAATTGGAGCTTACTTATTCAACGGATTTATAGTTTTCAGTTTACTGTTTGGCTGACCTTATAAAGTTCATATTTTTGGAGAGTGAATTGCATTAATTTCTTATCATTAGGGGGCCTTGATTTTTATCCACCGGACTTTGCCTAGGCCCTAATGGGTTATTAAGAATAAATTGATTTTGAGCCATCCAAAACCATTCAGTTAAAGTTAATGGTCAAAATGGTTCCTTACTCACGCCTTACAAGAATTTCAACACGAGGTCATAGATTTAAGTACCCAATGAGGTGAAGTCTCACTATGGTGTGAGTGTGTTGGCGCGTGCTAAAAAATTGATTGTCCAAATCCAATACGATATATAAAATTGTTTGTCCAAACCCAATATAATATATAAAAAGTCCAATCATGGATCTGACCCATTAGCCTGGGTACAACTTCTATTATCAATTTCTTTTAGAAACCAATTTGACTGGATGATTTTAACCATCCAATTAATGGTTAGAAGAACAGACGGTTCCAATCAATTATAATATACTATGGATCATCCACCATATGGGAGAACTCTTCTAAAAATTACTGTTTGAATGATCCTAACCAACCAATCAATGGCTATTCAATGGACATAAACTATTCAATCATATTGATTTCGACTATCCATGAATTGGGCACACATTTGATTGTGCATCCCTCTAGAAATCAATCCACCATGAAATTTCTAATAATCCAATCAATGTGCAGGAATTGCAATGTCTATGCTTATTCTATTAGAGGTTCTATCAGTGAATTGGACCATCTATCATCTAAGGCTGGGAAGTGGATGATCCCTCAAATTCCCTGTGACTCGATGATCCAAAACATCATATCAACAGCTAGGAAATGGACAATCCGTGTTTATTATATCATAATAGGTCGTCATATTGTCCATCATGTGGGGTCCACCTCTAACTGCCACCACTTTCAACGATTACTTAGATTGGATGATCCAATGACATATATTGTGAAATTCTATGATAAATTAGACTGATTAATTGTGAAATTTCATGATACTTTTTTTTTTTTTGAAAGGTATTTCATTCATGTGTAAAGGATTACAAAAGGTCTAATTTCGGAGTTTCCCAGGAGAGAAAGGACCTAGGGAAGCCTATCATATCACAGAAGCAAAACAAAAAACCTACTAGTTGATAGCCAGATCAACAAAGCAAAATCACTATTAAACCTCTCTAATCGCCCCCAATCCCAATTTATAGAGAAATAGAAGACCTCGGATTTGGGGAGGGAGGGCAGCAAGCGTAGCGAAAGAGGTAGAGAGCTGAGTCTCGCTCCCTTGAAGGGCCAAGGCGTCGGCAGGGGCATTCCCTTCCTTGAAGATATGAGTGAACTCAATGCGACCTCTATCCTTCAAGAATAAAATCCATCTTAGCCAGTGACTCCATTTCCAACCTGGATGGCTCAGTCCGTTCAAAACTTTCACGACCTGCAAGGAATCAGATTCAAGAATTACCTGGTTGAAGCCTCTAGACAAACACATGGCTAAGCCGTCATACACCACATGAAACTCCGCATAGGAATTAGTTTCGAAACCGTAGCCCAAAGAGAAGGCGAACAAGAAATGACCCTTGTCACCTCTGCAAACACCGCCTCCTCGTGTTGATCCTGGGTTGCTCCTAATCTTGGTATAAAGTGGTTTTGTTTGAGAATTTATTTCCTGGATCAATTGATGAGACCGGATTTGGACTGTATGGGATTTTTTGTTTGATTACACATTGACCACTTGTCTTGGACCTTCCCTCAGTTATGGGTCCTATATTTGGGTTGGACATTAGGCCAGTCAGGTTGCCCAAAATGATTCTGGATTTTCATTAATCTTTGATTCAGGTCCATGATTTGGGCTATCTATAGGCATATATATATATATAATCGTGGTTGTTCTTAATTATTTCTGAACCAATTTCCTCACCTTGTTAGGACCTACATGAGCCCATAAAGCTGATTTTTATTTCCCCTTCACTTCTTGCTCTTTGCCGGTAGTCTGGCCCATTCAGAGTTTGTTGAGTTTTGGGCCTAATGGACTGTTTGGATCTGGTCATGTGTTTTCAGCCATGTCTAGCTTTTATGTGAACCAAAGCCCCTGTTTGGGCTTAGTCTTTTGTTTTGGATCAAAATGGACTGGACTTTGGATTTAAATGGCTGGCCTTTAGCCGTACACTACACCAAAAAATCATTATTAGGAACGGCCATGCCCTTTGGTTTAAGAATGGTTGTAACCTGTTTCTAATTAAGAACTGTTTGAAACCGTTCCTATGCTTAGGCGTAGAACAGAAGTAAATTGCATCCTACCCCTGCTCTCTATAGAGCCCATCATGATGTAATGGTTTTATCCATGTCATTCATCCCTTTTCTCGTATCATTTTATGACATGATCTTGAAAATGAGGGACAATCAATGTTGAAGTGGACCACAAAGTGTGGATTGAATACCCACCATTAAAAACTTCTTGGGAGTTGCGGAAGTTTCAGATACAGCTGATATTTGTGTTTTCACTTCATCCAAGTCTACCTGAACTTATGAATAGGCTGGATGATAAATAAACATCACAGTAGCCCTTAGGTTTCAACAGTGGTTGTCATTATCATGGTTGCTTCCTTTTGTGTGGTCCACTTGAGTTGTGGGCCTGCCTTGTTTTTGGTATTATGCCATAAAATGATATGAGAAAGGGGATGAATGGTGTGGCTAAAATGCTTACATTACAGTGGCCCCTACAGAACTCTACCTAGACCAATTATCTTCCGAGGCGGGTAGGACGTAATAGATGCCTATTTACTGCTAATGCATTTTGCATGAAGTTTGTGAAAGGATATTGGGTGGGGCCCACTGCATTGTATGTGAGAAATCCATTCCATCCATACATTTTACAAGCTCATTTTAGGAGAGGTGTATAAGAAACTTAAGTGGATCGCACCCGAGGAAAATTTGGGAAAGGAAATTCCTACTGTTGAAACCTTTTAAGCTCCACATTGATGTTTATATGCTATCCAAACCGTCTATGAAATCATTCCAAACAGGATGAAGTGAAAACACTGAAAAGATAGCCTTATACAAAACTTTTATGGCCATGAGAATGCTTCAACAGCTCTCACTGAATTTACACTATTTCCTCTGGTATGTCTTACTTGAGTGTTAGATACACATCATTTTTTATCATGTCCTAAAATGATCTCACAAAAAAAAAAAAAAAAAAAAAAAAAAAAAAAGAAAAAAACAAACAAAAAAAAAAAAAAACAAAAACAAAAAAAAAAACAAAAAAACAAAAACAAAAACAAAAAACAAAAAGACAAAAAACAAAAAACAGATGGATGGTACGGATTTTTCAAAAACATCTCTATGGGCCCACCTAGCATCCTTACACAAGAACTTTCTGCTAAAGGCTTTCATAGGAAATCTGCAACTGGACGCAATCCGTTTCCCTCGAACCCTAGCATGCCTCTTTTCTCCTCCTCCTCCCTCTCTCTTGCCGTTAGTTGCCCTTGCTCCAACTCGACACCCATCCTCTCCCTGATCCCTCTGGTTCTCTCTCTCCCTACCTCTATCAGATTCTCTCTCTCAGGCTCTCTCTCTACATCCAGGTACGGGCAAAGGATCCCAAAATTACATAAACCCTAAGGGCCTATTTTGATGCCTTTAACTTTTCTAAAGCGTAACAAAGTTACAGGAGACTTTGTTACAATTGGTGTTTGGGGGAGGAAAGTCATAGGAAACTTTCTCTCAACCTGTAACTTTCTTATAGGAGAAAGAGGCGAAAATGATACAGGCACTTGAGTCATTTTTTAAGTTAACTGTATCTTTGATACAGGTAATGGTTGGAAATTTTAAAATGAAAATTTTTGGAAAGAATCACAGCTGCATTGAAGAGGCTTACCTACTTTTAGACAAAATGAAGGCTAAACGACCATTAAAGGCTACATGCGGCCATTGAAGACGAGGTTACAAGTGGCTATCGAAGTCTATCAGGCTACATGCGGGCGTAATGAGGGCTACGAGGCTACCATTGGGGATAATCACAGTTATGTATTGAAGAAGGTTGGTGGCCATTTTGCTATATAAATATATATCCCTCTACAATGTCTTCATCTCCTCTCTCTGACTCTGTTTCCCTTTCTCAGTCTCCTTCTCCCTCTCTCAGTCTACCTCTCCCTCTCCCATCGAGCTTCAGTAAGGTTGGAAACCCCTTTTTCTCTTTCTATTTCTTTTTTTTCCTTTGCTTTTTTTTTTTTTTTTTTTTTGGTTTCTACGTTGACGGACATAGTTTGGTTAAGAGCCGTGGATAATGACTGATGATTTGTGGGGCCCACCATATTGTATTTGTTTTATCCATGCTGTCCATCCATTCTTTTGGATCATTTTAGGGCTTGATTCCAAAAATGAGGGATATCTAAATCTCAGGTGGACCACACCACAAAAAACAATAATGATTGAAAGTCCACCATTAAAAAACTCATAGGGCCCACTATAATGTTTGTTTCACATCCAAGCTGTTGATTAGGTCATAAAGACCTGGATGAAGGGAACAAAACAAATATTAGTTTGATCGAAAACATTGGTGGCCCACCAAAAGTTTTTAATGGTGGGTGTTCAATCAACATTGTTTCCAGTGATGTGGTCCACCCGAAATTTTGATGTACCTTATTTTTGGACTGATGACTTAAAATGATCTGAAATGATGGATAGATGGTGTGGATGAAACAAACACATCATAGTGGGCCCACATAACACGTCAGCAGCCCATGGACAGTCGTCTACTAATGATGGTGCTATGTGAGCCCCACCATGAATTATGTGTTATATCCATGTCGTCCATCTATTTCTGATTATTATTTTAGGTAGGCTCAACCATAAAATGTTTATTCCCTTTTAGATGTAGTTTTACAAAGTACGGTTGGTTGTTAATTAAGTAATTGAAATGCCATACGTTACTTTAGGAGGTCATAAAGCTATGTTTGTAAATAGCTATCCAGCAGTTGTAGGAAGATGGCCTGGACTGCATTGTTTTAGTTCTTTTCATGACCCCTGCATTAGGTGGGACTATGCTGCAGATGGCCTGGACTGCATTTTTCAGTTCTTTTAATCAATGAATGTCAACCTTCATTTTCTCAAGTTGTTCATTTTTGTAGGTTAGTCAAATTTTCTTTTTTGGGAAAAAGGTTGATTGTACATATCAGTATCTCTAGTAGGATTTTTATTTTATTTTTTATTTTTTTTAACTTGCAGTTTTGACATTCATTGATGAAATTAGCCTTGTTAAGCGGAACTATTTCGATTATTGGTGGGGATGTTTAGATATGTTACCTCAAGTTTTTTGCCTACATTACAAGTATTTCAAAAACATTGGTCCACTTTTATGGCCCACCTATTGATTTGTTTAGCCTAAGAATCGCCCAAACTATTCATTTACATGGGCTTAATAAAATGAAATAATTTTATTCCATTTTTTTTATGTGTCAATTTGATTTTTCAACGATTCCCTATTTCAACTCTATCTAGTGTGAATATCCAACTTATTACCTGTAATAGACTTACAGGTTATCCAAACACAAAAACAAAGTTATCTATAAGTAAGTTACAACTTACATCTAAACAGAATTAACTGTAACTTACACTTGTAAGTTACATGTAAGTTTCTTAAGTTACACGTAACTTTCTTACAACTTAAAAAAGTTACAGGCATTCAAACATGCCCTAAACTCATTCACCTCTCTCTCTCTCTCTCTCTCTCTCTCTCTCTCTCTCTCTCTCTCTCTCTCTCTCTCCTACCGTAACTCCTTCCTACAGCAACCCACATCCGCAACTACTTCAAACCCCTTGCTGCGCAACCCCCTGTGAACTTCCGTTTCTCTATCTTAGCATCCACTCCTCTCTCTCTCTCTCTCTCTCTCTCTCTCTCTGTCTTTCTCTCTCTCTCTCTCTCTCTCTCTCTCTCTCTCTCTCTCTCTCTCTCTGCACAAAGCAACGACAATCGATAGCAATCATTTGATTTTCAAGGGCTTAGACGAATTCAAGCCCTTCATCCGGAAAGAGAAGCTAAACCTGATGGTTGTTTGCAGCTGCCATCTACATCTCTTCTAATGTTCCACTGCACGTAAGGCAACGTAATATTTCTCATAGTACAAGTTAATGAAATGCTAATTAGCCTGCAAGGAAATAGATTTATCTTTATTTCTATGTTATCATGAATAATTCATATGTTCAACATCTAGGGAAGTATATCCGAAAATCGACGACTCTTCATGTTAGTTGCTCTTTTTGGGTAGAGTAAGGATGGAATAAAAACCATTTTACTAATGTAAGTTTCCTAACAGGTTGCTTCTATATTTATTGTTGAATTGTAAAGTATTTGAATAATCAGAGCAAACCTTCATTCACACTTGAAGTTCACTATATTACTAAATCTTAACAAGATGCTTGCCTTTAAAACTCTCCTTAAAAAAAAATAAAGTTAAAAAAACAAAATTAAAAATTAAAAAAAAGAAATTTTATAGAGATCCAATTCTTTGTTTGGGTTTCACTGGTTTGTCTTGTTTGTTGAATACATGTTGAAGGGGTATCTGGTTTGGAAACCACTGTGGGAGATAACAATATGCAGTGGTAGTTGTAGTTAATTGAAGAACTTGAACTTAAGGGTCTGTTTGGATAGTGATTAGTGAGACAAGAAAAGATTGTTACCCAAGATTTTCATGACACAAATTCCCATGGATTCCATTTGGGAGGTTTGTTTTGATAGGAAGTGGAAACCTGGAAAAGCTCTCACATTAGTTACTTGTATCTTATGTGTGAAACGTCCCATTATGGGAGAAGTCATCCATTTCTTTTCTTGTCCTACTATCCAGAAAATTGTTGTTTAGGAAGACAAACATGTGAAGTTAATGCAGAAACTTGAAGAACTTGAGCTTTAAATCTAGAAAAACATACCAACTAGAATCAAATCCCTTCAAACAATTACCAAAAAAATCATGACCAATCCCAAATTGCAAGGACTGAATTGACCCCAAAGAGTTTTATTCTAAAACTCAGCATCATTTGCTCACCTCACTCTCAAAATTGAAAGAAACAACATAATTTCTCAGTATGATTTTAAGAGTATATGTGTATTCCCAAATATTACCCAAGGGGCTTTATATTCCAAACCATCCAAGAAGCTTCTTGAAAAATTATAGAGAAACTCCATTTCAATCATTGAATCCATTTCTAATTGTTGGTAAGTTTTTTTGGTCAACCTTCTTTTGATCCAACTTCTAATTGTTGATAAGTTTCAGTCCACCTGTGAAGGTCTTCTGCATGTGCTATGAGAACCTGTGGAGAACCTTTATTGGCAATTGGAATATTTCATGATTGGAACTACTAATCATTTTGAATTTCAAGAATCAGAGGTAAACCATTTTTGGCTTGCAACTTCAATATTGTATATAAACAGATTATAGTTTTTTATAGCTATTTTGATTATCTGTTACTGTGAGTGATGAATTTCTAGCTTACCGTGAAGCTTCTTGATATACAACAATGCAAAGATAATTCCATTTTTGTTGTTTATATTTGTAGCAACCATAATCTATTTGTTTTTTTTTTTTTCTTGTACTGATTGATTTAATATGGATTTCCTTCATCCTGCAAATCAATCATTTGTCACCATGGGTTGGAAATTTCTTAGTAGCTTATAAGGTTTCTTGATGTGGAATGATTTGTAAAAGTTTGCCATTCAAATTCAAATTGCAGTCCATTTCAATCATTGAATCTGTTTCATGTGAATTGATGTGCTAAATTTCAGGAATCCTGTGCTTTCTTGATTGAAAATTTCCATTAGAGTACCACCATCTATCATTAGATGCCAACTTCGGGAGCTAGACTCAGACCAACACTTCAATGTTGCGGGGTTGTAGGAAGAAATTTCTTGTGGGAGAGAATTATTTAATTATTGCTTCTTGCTCTTCTTCTTCTTTTGTGGCTAAAATCTTCGTGGGTTTTACAGGAAGCAGGTTTTGTGATTTGGGTTCTTTGGTGCACAACTTTGGGTTTGGACATGGTTTCCATGCCTCTCTTTAAAAGAAAGCCATTTCCCCAGGTGCAACCACCACAGGATTTGAATCCAAATGAGCCTGTTTTCCAAGTTCGTTTCACAAAAGAGATATTCAGGGACTACCAGTATCCTTTGATTTCTACCATATCCTTGGGAAATTCAATAGCATGGCCCATTTCCTTTCTAATTTATATTATCACATACTAATCATCGGAGAGATGTTTTGAATCAGGTATTATATAATGCATGATTGAAAAAAATGGATTTTTATCATTCGACCAAGCAATGTACAGGTGGCCCATCTTGGCATGGTCCATGAGGCACCATCTCCCCCACAAGATGATCTTAGTCATTAGAAACAATGAACACTACAACCATCGGTCTGCAGTTAATGGGGGCAACATTATAGCATTTATGACTAAAAGAATTTAGCCATCTCCCGCACAAGAAACAGTGGTGATTGAATACCGACTATTAAAATTGAGTTTATCTTTGCCTTTGGCCCATGCTGATCATGGAATATATTTGATCCCATGTTATCATTTGTTTCTTGTCATGATTTTGTTGAATGCAACTTGGGGAGTGGCAGATGTTCTTTACCGTGACAAGTAATTTTTTTTTGCATTTGAACCACGTCCTTATTAGCATTTCGTTCTTTTACGAGCTCTGCATCTCTCTTAAAATGCTCCTCCAATTTGCGGTCTTGGCTTTTTGGCGGAATATCTTCAGCAGGTAGTACATGGAGCAGTTCCTAGAACTTACTTTGAATCTGAAACTGCTGTCCCAGCTGTTGAGATGTCAGTTCACATTCTCAACCATCTTTATAAGCAATTAGATGAAGTTTGTCCTGTGCGAGGTGGTGAGGTTCGAGAAACATTCTTCCACTCTGTATCTCTGTTTGTGGTTCTTTGGTTTTATGTGATTCTAATTCAAAGTGGTCCTGCTAATTTCAGGAGGAAGCATACCATATGCTTCTGGTGTTATTTGTTGGAAATTCCCAGAAAATGTAAGAGAGATATATTGTGAAATCATCTTGTTGTTGGGAATATAGTAAATGGATTAGTCTGGAGTATTAAACACCATGATCTCAGTTGAAGTGATTTTATCAAAGGGCAGTGGGTCCGTTTCACAGCTCATGTCCAATTCTCCATTAATAGTTCTGCTCCTTCGAGCAGTAACCGTGATGAGACTTGAACAGCCTGATAAGAGTAGAAACCGCAAATGGGCCATCACCCAATCTGAGACAAGGGAAATTGTTGCTACGTGATGAGACTTGAACTGCTTGATAAGAGACTAAATAGTATAGAAATAAGTGAAGTTCCTTGACATTTTATCTATTTGTTTTGTTTTTTTTTGTTTTGTTTGTTTGTTTGTTATTTATTTATTTATTTATTCTCCATTTTCTCCACTGCAGTCTTATGTTGCCTTAGCTTTCATTCATAAATTTTAAGATTCCCTGGCACAGTTTGATTGGATGCGGACCTTCAATGGCTTCTGGTTGAGGCACCCATCCAAGGTGACTGTTCTGATCCTTTTTGCTTGGATATGCACCTGATTTTGTCAACTTCAATTTGTGAATAATAACCTATAATAAGTGATCTTGTTAGTTTCTTATATCATAGAGAAGAACAACTGTGTGAGTTTGAATTTTGATGCACTTGTGGTTCTAAATGACCTCTTAGCTGTTGTTCTCCCTAAAGATAAATTGTATCTTCAAGCGCAAGTCGTTTCTAAATTCTGCTTTTGAACTTCTATTGAGGTTCTGGGCTAGTTCTCAGGATCTGGGAGTTGGTGGAAATGTCTGGGAGTTGGGTCACTCGCCTCAAGAAATGATAAGGAAAACAAAAATCCCATCGTACAAATTCTTATTTCCATAACACATACATAATTGTGTTTGCGAAATTTACAGATCAATACTTGTGCAGGCATACACACATGCATTTATATTTCTATGCACTCTGTAATGCATTGTTGCCATTTTCATGTGCAGGCATTTCGGCAACTCAGGAATCAACACTGTCATGTATTACAGTCTCATAATTATGCAGATGGCTGGATTTTCTATTTTCATGTACTACCTAAAATATAGCTTATTTTCTGCTTTCTTTGCTGCTATCTATATTACACATCAAAATAAGTCGAAGTTGATGATGTTATGTATATGTATGTTAATTTGGTTTTGAACAAAGCTTAAGGGATCCATTATATGGAAAAACCTTGTTTTTTCAGGGATTAAAATGACTCTAAATACACATGGCTTTGTTTTCCAGTTCCATCCATTACCTGAGAAGTGTTCCTGAGGTAAAAACTCGAAGTTTTTTTTTTTTTCCAAAGTGTGCTTGGTGGGTGTCCTTAGATTCTTCACTTCTCTGCATTTCCATAATTTGTCTGATTTTGTGGGTTTCTTTAGATGTGGCCTGGCCTTATTCAAAAGGCCAAAGATGGAGGCTTGGATGTTATCCAGACATATGTTTTTTGGAATGGCCATGAACCCTCTTCTTTTTTTTCTTTTTTTTTTTTGAATTTCTTGACTGGAAATATTTTTGGGTTTTTCTTGTTTTGTAGTATAATTTTGAGGGCCAATATGATCTGGTTCGATTCATCAAGCTGGTGAAGCAGGCTGGGATCTATGTTCATCTCAGGATTGGCCCTTATGTTTGTGTAGAATGGAAGTTGGGGTATTAAGAAATTAAGAAAATATAATAAGGAAAAAAAGAAAGAAAAGAAATAGTTTTCTTTTTTATTTTTTCAAATACAAGCATTTTGAATTTCGATCCTTTCTGCCTCTTCAGTGGGTTCCCCGTTTGGCTGATATATGTTCCTGGCATCGGTTTCAGACCGAACAATGGGGCTTTCAAGGTTAGACCCAAATACCTGAAATTTCTTCTCTCAAATTTTGAGGTTTTCACATAGAATTTCCTTTATGCCTTTACTATTTTTTGAGTTAATATCATGTGCAATCTGTTAAAATCTGCCAAGATTTTGACAATATCACAATCGCTTAGTGTACTTATCGCAATATTACGTTGGGATTTTCAAAATCTTGGTGACATATGTCACTAGCAAGCGTCCTCTTTGAAGGCATATCCTTATTTAAGGAAAATACCTCCAATTGGAGGGGCTTTGTTCCTCTTGGGAATCTGTACTTTCCAGTAACTGATGTGCTTCTGTCTATGGTAATTGTACTGCAGACAGTGAGGAAAGGACTCTATTGCATTGGGCTGTAGATTGTGGCAGCAGAAATGCGGATGTGAATGCTCGGGTAAGGCTACATTTGGAAATCACTATATTTGTATAGATCAGCATGGCCATTGTGCTCAATTAAAAAAAAAGGGGGGCTGGAGGAAAGGCCAAATGATTGGATGTTTAGGAGCCACCAATCTGGCAGAGTTTTGTGCGTCCCTATCCATTGCAGCCAATCAGAGCAATGATTTGGATCGCCTAATGGTGGGCCTAATTCTTGTTATGTGTGTTTTACTGTTTCTTTGCTTCAATAAATTGGTGCAAGGCTGCTGGCGTCCTTAGGTATTAGAGCCAGATTATTGTACAAGTCTCTATGATATTATACAAGTAAAAAATGTTATGGGTAAAAATGGACTTACTAAAGAGAAGAGGTCGGCTCAGACATTTCAGTGGGACACGAGATTGGCCAGCGCTGGTTATGACCAATGAGCTCAATGGTTAAGGAAGAGAGGTCGGCCAAAACCACCTCGGCCTTAACAACTCAGATTGGCCTCAAAGGTCCACTCAGCCTCGACCGCTCAGCTTAGCCTCGGCAGGCTAGCTTGACCTCAACAAGTTCGCTCAGCCTTGGCAGGTTAGCTCGGCCTCAATAGGTCCGCTCGATCTCGGCAACTCAGCTCGGCCTTGGTAGTCTAGGTCGGCCTCAATAGGTCCGCTCGGCCTCGGCAAGTCAGCTCGGTGTCGACTTTCTCAAGGTTCAATCACTTGATCTTGTCTTCACTAGAGATCATGCGAAACGTTTGCTGAACGCACGCCTATAATTCAGGAAACATCTCCACCCATGTAATCAACTCTTGTCCTATAAATAGAGGACCTATCTATGGTGAAATGTATGCAAAATCTCTTACCCCGAACCCCTCTTCACTATCAGACCTAGATTCCATGCCTGACTTTGGTATCGGAGGGTCGCCTGCTCTAGCTAGGATTTCCTTTGTCATTCTCCTGTGCTGGTGCTTGGAACTCAGTAAGGATGAACCAGATTTTTGCATCAACAAAAAATATTAAAGAATGAAAAAAAAAAAAAAAGAAAAAAAAAGAAAAGAAAACTCCAATCCCACAGTAATCCAGGCCCGCTTGCAGCAGATTTTAGGTATTAATGGCAGTTTATCGGACATGTCTCCAAGATTTAAAAAGAAACAACGAAAAAATCCAATTGTATAGTAATGCAGGCCCACCTGCGGTGAATCCAAGACATACATGGTGATTGCAAGCAGAAGAAAGAAAAAGCTAAAAGAAATCATTACAGGATGTCTGAGCAGGCTATCAGATCCAAAATAGGCACCAAAGCCAATTCCTGCATCTCAGATGACCCAAAACCCAAATGTATGTTGGGTGTCTTTGTTTGTTGGCAGCAATGTGTTACATAGTCTCGAAGGGGTTCCCTACAAATCTGAATTGTGTATATGCTTGTGTGATGCTTCTATTGAGTTTTCTTGGTGAGTTTTATCTGGTGGCTTAGGGCTTCTTGCATATAATCACGACAAAAAGACAAAAAAAAAAATGAAAACTGATAGTTTTGATATTTTCCAAACTCTGCTTCGATTCATTGAATTCTGTTCAGAAATTGTATGAATAATTTTATACGTAACAGGCTTCTATCTGCTATTATTCTTGATTTGTGTTTGATTAGGCTTATTTGGTCGACTTTCAACTTGTTAAGTTGATGTTCTCGCATAGACAACTTTCTTACCAATGAATGACCCTTTTGTTTTTTTTTCAAAGTATTACAATAAATGTCCTGTTATACACCATCAAATAAAAAATCCATTAAAAAAAAAAAAAGAGAGAAAAGTAGAAGAAGAAGATGAAGAAGAAGAAGAAGAAGAAATGGATGTTTGGGATCCCTCATTTCATTTTGGGAGGTCATCTTTTACTAGCATCTGAGCTGGTTCATGCAACTTTTTAAGAAAGATTTGGTAGTTTTTTATATGGGTAATGTTTCTGATACTTGTTTTTTTTTTTTTTTAGTTTATCATTTGTTGTTAATATTTTAGTAAGAATGTGGTAGGGATTTCACTGAAGCAGTTACTGTCAATAGGTGAGGTCCGTTGTTCTTTGTGAAGCCCACCCGAAGTACATGGTTGTATATTTCCTATTGGCAATAAAATACAGGTGGGCAGATTCCAGTGGTTTCCTTTTTTAAAAAAAAAAAAAAAAAAAATTTTTTTAAATTTAAAAAAAGAGTTATTGAAATTGGTTTAGTCTATATGCATGTTATGCTTTTTAGTCACTTGGTGAGATGTTTCTTCTTGATAGTTGGCTTGAGGCCACTAATGAACAGCTTAGTTGCTTGCAATTCACACAAAACATTCATACAAGGTATTGCTCTTTGCACTTTTATAATTTCATTCTTGTTTACTTCCATCTTTTATTTCATTTACTGTTGGAACATGCCTTGAGAAATTAGACACCATACTTGCATGTTTATAAACTGCCTTGTAATCTGGACCATTCACCATGCAGTGCTCATCATAGATGAAAGTTTCCATCAAGCTGTAATTTCCTGTAGCTTTAGTTCAAATCACGATCAGGTGATTTTCAAGTTGGGTTTTAGAGGGGTGCAACTCCCATTTGAGGGCTACTTCTATATGAACACTAGGAAACATCACAATCAGGTGATTTTTGAAAGATTTCATTCTTTATATATGAGCTGTATTTTAAAAGTGGGGTTTTAGTGATTTTTCAGACTAATATGAAGATTCATCCTACAGTCTAATTATAATCCACCTTCCTCCAATCCAGCCCGTCTGAGGGAGGAGGTTTTGGCTGAGATAGGGCTGGATTGGAGGAAGGTGGATTCTTAGATTGAGGTTGCTGTACCCTGGTTAATTTCTATACACTTGCTCTCAACAATATTGATTTACCTTTTTCATTTTCATTTAAAATAAAAATAAAAATAAAAATTCACTAACAAGTCATGCCTTTAACGAGACATTGTCTCCTGTTTTTGTACGTGTACATTGTTGAATTGTTAAATAAGATACAAATGTTGGTAATGGATGATATAATGACATAGGCATAAGAATGTCTTCCTTTCTTATTTGCATTTTTTGGGTAAAAATTATTTAAACTATTTTTCGATGGACTAGATAATCCATCCGTTCTACCACTCGTGTCCCATCTTGAATGGACGAAGTAATGGATGTGAGGCTTGGTAATAAAATTCAACTTTTTAATTTTCTTCTTGTGATTAGTATCGTTCTTTGGGAAAAACTTATTTAAACTATTTTTCTATTGCGAGGGCCATGGTGAAATTTGCACCAGGACTTCAATACACCAGCAAGCTGATGTAGGTGTAGAAGGTATATATTTTGAAGGAGGTTGCGTAAGTTTCTTGCTGTAAGACAGTTTCCTTTCCCTTCATTCAATTAGCTAGATTTACTTGATACCAAAGCTTGCATATTTGGATATGTTGGAAGGGGTGCAATGTCATTGGTTTGGATGAAGCTATTAGGGTTTTCAAATCTTTATAGTGATGTCCAATCTAAGATGAATGACCTTGGCCTAAAGCTACAATCAAATAGGCCTATGCCTTATCCTTTAAATATATGTGTGGTTCACAGAGCCTCTCAGGGATGGCTCATGAATAATTTTTTATTCTGTAAAGTTGATTTCACTTTGTTTCTCAAATATTTGCAGATGACAATCAATTATACAAGTGGCAAGAAGAATAACATACTTGTGGAGAGATGATTTTTCATCGCCAGCAGTCTGTTTAGAGCACATATCTTGATCTAACTTTACACTTCAGTTTGGATGAAATTGTTATCTTAACTAAGACAATTGCGAACAAGCTTATATTTTGATAGATTTACCTTATATGATTTGAGATATTTGGAATAATATTTTTGTTAACAAAGATTTGATTTTTGTATCTTTCATTTCTATAGTCATTTTTGATTTTCAATTATATCGTAACATTATTTGAGTTTCAAATATTTTTAAAAATACATGTTTCATAAGGAAAAAAAATCCTAAATAAGAGAAAATAATGTTCCCCAAAATTAGGAAGGACTTGAAAGTGTGGCGAAGTTGAAAATTTGCGACGGTTTTCAACCATTTCAAATCCTTTGCGATGCTCGATTTTAGGAATGGTTGAAAACCATTTAGAAATTGGAAATTTGCGATGGTTTTGAACCGTCCCTAAATTTTTACGACACCCTATTTAACCACGGTTGAAAGCCGTTCCTGAATAGAGATTTTGGTCTACTACATTCATCTACATCCGTGTTTATCATTAGATCTAGACAATTGCGAGCCGTAGATATATGGCCTATTTATGTAGTAAATATGCATAACTAAAGTCATTGAAATGCATCAAAACTAACCATTGTTTTTTTTTTTTTTAAATTTTAAATATTATTATTTAAAATAACCATTTGTTATGACTGGGATTAATATGCAAATTGGACCAAATTTAAGAATTTACTCAGGACAGATTTGGCAATAGATCTGAACCGTTCTTGAGCTCAGATATGGAATGAGATAGGGAATTTACACTGAATTCTAGATTGAAACAAGCACCCTCTTTAGTCATTTATCTTGACTATTTTAGGCCTTTATCTGGGCTTGGTTTTCACTACCATACCAAGACGCTTGATATCTACAATCTTATATATATATATATATATATATATATTAATTTTATTTTATTATCATCATTGAAGGCCAGATCTAATAATTCATTCTAGGACAGAACTGACCATTCATTTTAGAGCCAACCCGAACCATTCATTTTAGGTTGAATCCAACCATGGATCATAAGTAGATTTCATGTATCGCTGGGACCAAACAAATGAATTTGTTTGGGTGACTCGTCGGGTTAATGGATTGTTGTTGATGTGTTAAATATGTAAGGAAAAGCGTTTATTGATGGGATTGACAGATCATTTGAAGTCATCAAGTAGAAGTCAATTCTATCAATAGGTGCTTGATGCTATCAAAAAAATTCAAAAAAAATCTGTGTTAGTTGTTGGAATGTTTTTGTGTTACTACTCGATGTCACCAAAGGTATTTGATGCCATCGATAGATCGTTAATGCCATCAAAGTCTCATTAAAGTCCCATCGAGCGACCCTACAAAATCGTTTAAGTACAGGATTTTTTTTCCTATTCCAATTGAGATATTTTATATATTAGATGTAATAGGAATTTGGGAGTAGTAGAAGAGTTTTAAGGCTTTCTAATTTGGTCCTAAGGATTTCAAGGGTATAGTTAAGGCTTTGTGGAGTGGATTTGAGGCTTATTCATATCAGTAACACTCTATCTCTTATAATTTCTGCTTTCATAGTGCATACTTGTCACTTTGTGCCGTGGTTTTTCCTAACAGGGCTTGTCCATGTAATATTCGGATTGTTTGTGTTTGGACTTAGTTGTGCAATTATGTGTATTTTGCTTAATTTGTTTATGTATGCTTCCGCGGTTTCCTGACAAGTGGTATCAGATATAACGTTGGGAAGCATATCAAATCTAAAAGCAAGGTACCAATGGTATCTAACCTGAAGTTTAATGTAGAAAAATACTCCAGCAAAAACAAATTTGAACTATGGAAAGTTAAGATGAATGGTATCCTAGTTCAGAAAGGATTGGATGAAGTTCTCCTTTAAAAGCGACAAGAATTTATGATTGAAGATGAATGGAACAAGATGGATAAGAAAGATAGAACTTCTATCGAATTGTGCTTAACAGATGAGGTCCTCTATAATATCATGAGAGAGAAAACTGTAACAAGTACAAGGGTCAAATTAGAAAATATCTATGTGAAGAAATCTCTTAAGAATTTTTTGTACTCGAAGCTTCAATTGTTCAATCTAAAGATAGCGGAGGGGGCTGATGTTGAAGCCCACATTTAGTAATTTCAACAGAATGATTTACAAATTGTTGGATGAGGAGGAAACGATGAAAGATGAGGATAAAGTTATAGCACCCCATACTTTTCACTATACGAGTATTGAAGTTCTCGAGTGTTACCAATAAATTTAACTTAGAATGTATATGTGTACGATACCAAATTAGCTTATCCTAACTTTACCTCTATTCACTAACTATTAGGAATAATCTCCATCCATAGATCAAGTCATCCAACCATTGATTTTAAGATAGGACCATTATATATCTAAGTATTCTAACCCATCCACGGTAACAAACCATTCATTTAAATATTCACTGCTAGTTGGAGACATCTGACCATGAACTTTGATTTTGGACCACCCGATCATAGTAAACTAACTACTTGACCTTTACATCCACTCGTATACATATCAAATTGAGATTCTAATTCGTTCATTTCATTCACCACTTATGAATATGCATAACCCATAATTAGAATTACAATCTGAGAAACTCACACATGTGAACAAATCACTCGAATGCAACCAAAACCATGTCCTACCTCTTTATCACTTAAAAAACCCACTTATATTCATCTGTTTACAAAACTGGTCGTACATATACCTATATACATGGTCAGATTACTAATCATCAAGCCTTCCTATTTTTAGCATGTCATCTGACCATCCATCATATTCGGATCCCCCAAACGGGCCATCAAAATATTTGGATAATTTAGTCATTATGATGTCCTAACCACCGGGTAATGTTTCAACTAGATGTGTACAACTACAGTTCCGAAGCATGGATTGTGTTAGCCATTTAAAAGAACATCTTGACATCTTTGGGAGATCGAGGCCCAAACTGGACTGATGGAAAGAGCATGGAAAATGAAGAATGTCCGCCAAATTTCAAGACATTCGGATTGTGCATTTCTATGTAATGAATGTCGAAAGTTGATTGAGAAATGGACAACAAAATTGTAAATACTTAATACCATTGCATGCCATCGTTGACACTCAATCGAACCAAGTGGCCCACTTGATCAATGGATCGATTCCATTTTCGAACTCATATCCTAACATGGCATGTTAAACTTAGTGAATAGAACAGATCATGCTACTACAAACACCATAGTAAACTCCATAAAACAATCATATTTACATATTCTAGCGAACTCACGTCACACGTCTCCACAAGAAGTAAGAGGTTTTAACGGTGTGAGTCATTCATGCACTTCTTGAAATTTTAGCCCACCTAAGACTTGGATCTACTTCATATTTGGGCCCGTCGCCCAACACAACCTTACAAAACTGATAGAGGGAGTGGATTTCCTGAAAGGTGGTCACAAGTGGACCCCACCTAATCCAGTAATTGAACCAAGTTTGGCATTCCCACTTCGTACGCTGTAACAACATTCGAGAAGCACGTTCACAAAAAAAATCATTTTCCGAAAACTCCCTACCTCATCTAGCAGATTTGAACCACCTAAATCCCATCAGGAAGGATTCAGAAGCCAACCTAGAACTCTAAGGAAGTCGAGAAAACTATTGGGGATTTGCACTGCGGAATCACATAGATCTAGATCTAGTATAATAATTCAATAGTAATAGGAAATTACAGAAGAACACAAAGTTTTAACATGGAAAACCCTTGTGGAAAAAAACCACGACACAAAGCGACAAAAATCCATTATGAAATAGAAATTACAAGAGAGAGGACTTGTCCGATTCAAACAACCTCAAATCTCACCCTTGCTACACCCTTTGATAACCCTAGAACCCTTTAGGAACCCTTGAAAAACTTTTAGAAAGCTTTAGAATTCCTTAGAATGGCCCTAGGGACTCCTATTTATAGTTTAAGAAACTTTTCTTTCGCACCCTTACTAAAAACGCCTCAGTTTTCCGCAGAACGCACAAGATCCGAACTTGAATTTGCATAACCTCGACTGTTCGAAGGGGAGCCACGACCGGTCGAGCAACCTGCATGACCGATCGAGCCATCCCCACAACCAGTCGAGCATCTCGGACATTAAAAAATTGGGCTCGCTGGACTTTGAGTTGAGCAGTGCTCTACTAGTCGAGCCGCTCCCACGACCAGTCGAGCCAGTCCCTCGACCGGTCGTGCACGGTAAAAAAATCCCAGATTTAAGACATCTAGTAACAATCTCCGCCATGTCTTCAATCTTCAACCGTGTAACTTCATGACCTCTTCTCTTATTTCTGTATTACATCATAGCTTCAATCAATGCTTCTCGTGCATACTCCGTCCTTCTTTTATGCCATCGCCAAGCCTAGAGAAGTTGCACAAAACTTAAACTTCTCTGTAGGAACGACCTTAGTGAGCATGTTTGCTGGATTCACGTTGGTGTGAATCTTTTCTAGTGTGACGCCTCCTTCCTCAAGCACCTGTCGGATAAAGTGGTGACAAACATCAATGTGTTTAGTACGTGAGTGATAAACAGAATTTTTAGCTAAATTGATAGCGTTCTCGCTATCACAGTTAAACGGCACAGCCTCTTGTTGAAGTCTCAACTGATTTATCATGCCTTTGAGCTAAACACCTTTAAACGCTTCTGTCACTGCCATATATTCTACTTCGATCGTGGAAAGAGCCACCACTGACTAAAGCTTCGACATCTAACTGATTGCTACACTCGATAGTACAAACGAGTATCCTGAACTAGATTTTCTGGAATCTATATTGCTTGCGTAGTCAGAATCCACATAGCCTACCAACTTTGTCTCTATTTTCTCAAAAGTTAAGACATAGTCTTTCTTACCTCGAATGTATTGAAGTAGCCATTTCACCGCTTTTCAATGTGCTTGCCGGGGTTTGACATGTATTTGTTCACAACACTGACTGCCTGTGAAATATCTGATCTTGTACAGACTATGAATACATTAAACTGTCAACCGTATTCGAATAGGGCACATGAGACATAATTTACTTTTTCTCATTTGATTTATGACATTGTTCTGAGGAAAGCTTGAAGTGAGCCGCGTGGGGAATGCTCTCCGGCTTTGCCTGATCTATCCCATACTTGATCAATACTTTTTCAAGATATTCTCCTTGTGATAACTAAAGCCTGCTCCTCTTCCTGTCTCTATAAATATCTATGTCGAGAACCCTCTTTGCAGCCCCCAGATCTTTCATCCCGAATGTCCCTGATAACTGAGTCTTTAGTATGTTGATTTCAGACATATTATGACAGGCGATCAACATATCATCAACATACAGTACTAGAATGATGAATTTTCCATCACTCAGTGTCTTGTAATAGACACAATGATCGTATTCACTCCGAGTAAATTTTTGACTCACCATGAAAGAATCAAAGTTTTATACCACTGCCCAGGCGACTGTTTCAGGCCGTACAACGACCTCATTAACTTGCAAACCTTTTTCTCTGCCTTTCTAACTTTGTAGCCCCCCGGTTACTTTATGTAGATCTACTCTTCCAATTCTCCATATAGGAATGCAGTCTTCACATCCATCTATTCCAGCTCGAGATCATATTGGGCAACCAGCGCTAACATGAATCTGATAGATACTTGCTTAATTACTGGCGCGAATATCTCTGTGAAGTCAATTCCTTCTCTCTGAGCATAACCCTTCGCTACCAACCTTGTTTTGTATCTATCCTATTTCCTTTTCAATAACTACTTGCATCCAATTGCTTTTCGACCCACAGGAAGCTCCGCCAGCTCCCATGTGTAATTTTTGTACAACGAGTCCATCTCATCGTTCATAGCCGCCTTCTACTTTTCTGGATCAGGCTTATTAAGAGCTTCCTGAATAGTAGATGGGTCTCCCTCATATGTAATGAGGGCATATGCAATATTAGAGTCATCCTTGTATCTTGCCGGTAACCTGCGATCACGTGGTGGATTCCTTCTCACATATGGCTGCTCCACCTAATCATGTACCTCTGTCTTCACATCTGTCTCTGCTTGAGTATTATCTGTATCAATCTGGATGTCTATGATCACCATTTATGGTTCCTCTTTCTCCTTTTGATATTCTTGCAAAATAGAGAGCTTTCATCGAATCTGACGTCACGGCTAGTGATGACTTTGCGTGTGACCTTGTCGAATAACCTATAACCTTTCACACTAATGCCATAGCCAACAAAGATATACTTCTTAGCTCTATGGTCTAGCTTATCTCTCTCAATTGATAGTACATGAGAGTAAGCCTCACAATTAAATATGCCTAGATTTGAGTAGTCGATTTTCTAATCACTCCATACATCTTCTAGAATTTTATATTCAATTGTTGTTGAAGGAGACCAGTTTACCAAATAACAAGACGTGTTAACGGCCTCTATCCACAGGTCCTTGCCCAACGCAATATTACTTAACATGCATCTGACCCGCTCCAGGAGAGTCCGATTTATCTGATTAGCCACACCATTTTGCTCGGGCGTGTGGCGCACTGTGTTGTGCCTGATAATCCCTTCAACCTTGCAATAATCATTAAATTCTGTTGAAGTAAATTCTCCACCATTGTCAGTCCTTAAAACCTTTATTTTTCACCCTGACTGTTTTTCCACCATTGCCTTCCATTGCTTGAATATGGTGAAAACTTCAGATTTATGTTTCATGAAGTAAACCCAAACTTTCTTGGAGTAGTCGTCAATGAATGAAACAAACCATGACGACCCCTCAATGGAAACTTCTAGCGATGGCCCCCATACATATGTTTTCCAAATTTAAAAGACAGTATAGATTGTTTACCATATATACAATACTCGCATATATCTAAATCAGAAATTTTAAAAGCTGGAATCAAACATCAATTAGAAAGTATCTCCATGCCTCACTCGCTCTGTGGCCCAGACGAGCATGCCACATACGTAGAGACGTGGAGTCTGCAATAGTTGTCACCGCTCCACCTGCCGAAGTGCTCCCAATCAACCTGTAAAGGTTTCCATGCCTCTTCACTCTTATAATCATGAGTGCTCCTTTTGAAATTTTAAGGACACCATCTATATCGGTGAACTTGCACCCTATAGCCTCGAGTGTAACAAGAGAAATCAAACTTTTCTTCATATCAGGAACGTGCCTGACGTCAGTCAAGGTACACTCCATTCCATTAAACATCTTGATGTTCATCGTGTCAATAACCATGTAACACTCTGAATTTTTTCCAACCTAGAGTTAGACGTCCTTAGGTAATGGGTCAAGCATAACACCTTGATAACTTCTCATAACTCAATTCCAAAGCCAAAGAAATCGCTTTTCAACCCATTTCCTTCAAAATCTCACCTTTCACCACCTTATTCTTTAAAGTTCTCTAAGTACTTTCATATTAGACACAAATCCTAAAGTTTAAATGGTGAAGAATTATACTTAAACTAAAACTTACTATAAATGGTCACCGAGATCGGGTCCGTACACACCCGTGATCATGCAAAATGACCCCAATTCACTTCTAGACCATCAATCGACAGGTTTAGACCATGTATCATCCCATTTGAGCCGTTAGAAAATGGTAAATATGAATATGTATCAGGTTCAATTCAAAATTACCCGTAATGAGTCGAAACAGAGTAGGGGCCCAATCGGGGCACTTTCAGGAGGACCCAGGGTGGGACCCATACCTTTTTGGAATCCAGGGGGCAGGAGGACCTCGCCCCACCAGCGAGCCATCACCGGTTAGTCTAAAGACCGGCGAGGCCTCATCGCCAGTCGGGCCGGTACGGGCCGACACTGCTAGGGTCCTGTGTGGCTTACTGGTCCATGGTTGGTTGAATAAAAACCCTCCTACAGTGTCTTCCCTTCACAAACCACCCCTCCAAGCTTTCCTTTTCCAAAAATACTTCTCAAAACTCCACAAAATCCTTCTCCAAACCCTTTCTTCTTCTATTTTCGTGTACCCTCACTCTACCCATTTTAAAAACCACGTCCATTACTGAATTCTCCCTTCTTTTCCTTCCATTTGAGCACTCAAATCCCACCTCAAGCAGAAATCACTAAGGGCTACATCCTTTAGAACTTAAACGAGAATTAACTAGCGCTAGACTAGATTACCTGTAGAATTATCACCGATCACTTTAAATATGATCAGCAATATCCAAAACTTGTAGAATTGTTAACACTATGTTACCTTAAAATCTAGAATCAATCTCTAAAACCAGTCGCTCTCAGGAGCACTTTGAAACTTCGTATCGGACCTGGACCGCACGTCGAAAGTCCGATAGCGATGAACTTAAATGATTATGACTGCCTAGTTGGACTTGACAATTACCTCGAAAATCAAGTCCAGATGATGTCCTGGGACTATTTTCATGAGTCCAGAGTGAAGAGTGTGAGAAAGGTGAATCTATTTAGAAATTATATATAAATTTAAGTAATCTGAGTCGTGTCACTTGCGTGCTGATTATAAGCGTTCTCACCATTGGATTCTGACCCAAATACACCCTCGGATCAGGGAAGATGGCCCACACATGTCAATTTACTTGTGGCATTGATCGAGTATCGGTGACCGTTGAACTGAAACTAGTCCGCCATGGTCGATCTGGAAACCCGATTGGACTGAAAACTTAACTTGCTTAAGATCCAATATTAGTGAGCTTAAGTCCAACCACATTTAGAAAAAAGACCTTCATAAATGCTCCGTTGGATCAGAATAAGCCTGATTTAGTTATAAGCTAAGTATACCTTAGCCCTGGGGCTATTTCCGTTAGTTCTGGGCCTATATAAGGACCTTAAACCCTCTCTCACAAATTCCATACGAATTCTTAAACCTTAGCTAAGAAATGGAGAGAAAGTGAGAGAGAGTTGGAGTTTCTTCAAGGGATTCTTCCCAGTCTTGCTATGTACTTAATCCACCTATCTGAATCGTTATTCTGGTGATTCTAATACCATACAAAGGTAAGAAATCCTAACCCTAACCTATTCTAGGGTTTCCAATAGTCTAAGTAATGATGTAGCTAACCTATTTCATATTCTAGGTTGTCAATCTACCGTTGACAAAGACTTATCGTCTGAATCATATCCGTTATGCATTTTCTGGTTTAAGGCACGGACTATATACATATAGGTTATGGTTTTCAAGGCTTTCAATGTCAGATAATGATTTATTACTGACATGGGTGTCATTTCACATGCCAAATGCGATATCTGTTTTGTTTTATATATATGTATAACCTATATTACAAATAGTGTATTTCATGTGTTTGTTGAAATGTTTGTATGTATAAGGAATTTGATGCTATGATTGCCATGAATAATTGTCGTTGATATATGCTTGTTAATTATGCGACAACTCCTTGGGAAAAGGATTTGCCTTAATATGTAATATGATCGACATACGTGATGTATGTTGAATAGTGTAGTCTAAGTGTTTTTGTATAAATGCCTGAATAAGTTAGTATTTAGTAGAGTGTGATTTACAAGGGTGTTGAGGTATGAATCTCAAGTACCTTACTTATGTGTATGAATTCCTCCATGAACTGTTTAACATATGTATGTTTTCCTCCATGTACTGTATCCATATTTGAAGTTATATTCCCTAACATGTTCATATGATTGTAGGATTTGACTTACATATTTATTATTGTGAATGTACATGATTGGGATTGTATCACAGTCCAGGTAATCAGTAATTGTTCTTGAACTTGTGGCTGAGATCACTTTCAGCACGCAGGATGTGTTCAACAAATTTGAGCAGTACTTGGGATGTTCGGCAGTGGTTAGGCCACACGGAGTGCTTATGCATTCCATGTCGATCAACTCAACGTATGCTTGTCCTAGTTGAGCTCGTCAATTAACCTGATTGACCGATGTATGTTCACCATGTTTGGACGCTACCGCTTGAACCTAAGGTACCAAACTTACCAGTAGAAAATTCCCTTTAACCTTGGTACCTCGATCCGCTAAGACTCATGAGCTGGGCATGGTGGTATAGGACACCGTGGTTGAGCTTTCGGCCTACGCTGGGGCGACGAGCCTCCCCGTAATGACCAGTGAGCAACCCTTACTCGTGAACCGATTATGGTGATATGAAACACTATATTCGTGTTGTTGGCCTACACTGATTGGTGACGAGCCCTCTGTAGTGACCTCGAGCATACCTTGACACTGTAGACAGGCGACGAGCCTTTTGTAGTAACTAAGGTATACTAGGCCTGTATTGATTGGTGATGAGCCCTTTACAGTAACCTAGAACAGTAATATCGTATGAGATTGCCTAGGACTGATGACCATAGAATGGATCATTGTTTGGGTATTGCTATAAGGGAGGTACCTTAGCTTCTTAATCCTACTGTATGAAAGGGACTAATAAGAACTTGGTAATCATGTTCATAACATCGCACTGCATGTGCCGTTGGCGTTGGTATAGAGCACAGTGATAGTGATTCATACCGAGATCGTTAGATTATGTCGCAAGAGGGAGTTTGTGGTGAGGGCATGCATCATTTCCTCATACCATTCTTGCATTAACAAGAGTATTAGGACATGTTTGATTATACTGCTTTTTCATTACTGCTTGATTGAATTGATAACATGTTAACCTCTGTTGTATAGTTCCACTGAGTTGGTCACTCACTCCCACATTACGGGACGATGCTTGCAACACCAACCATTCCCTGTTTTAGTTTCAGCTGATGGCGATGCTTGGGAAGCGGAGCCGAACTTTTAAGATGATGAGGAGGGTTTCTCCTATATACAACTATCAGGTGGGTCTTTGTAGACCATGTTCTGATCGATGAGGTTACAGGGATGTTGATTAGACGTCATTACACTTGTTATTTTGCACTGTTGGGAATACCCATATATATTCATTTTGTTTATTTTGGAGTATACATGTATATATTTAACCTGGTAACATGTTCACAGTCTGGAGACCTACAACAGTTTATATATTTTATATATCTATCACAGTCTTCCACTTGTAAAATTTAACTGTCTCTGGAGTATGATATGTTATTTTGGTATAATCTCACTCATGTTTAATGTACTAATGTGAACAACATTCAATCATCATTATCTATGTTGCATAAGTGATGCATTGGAACTCGGGAGTGGAGTTCATGCTTAACTCCTGATTTTTAGGGCCTTACAAGATGGTATCAGAGCATGATCTGGATTAAACTGGACCTGAGTTATGGATACACGATGCACACTGACGCACTCTGACTTAGGAAGGGGCCGATGAAATCTAGAAACCATATTAGAATCCCAAGTGTCGCCGACAGGCGAGATTAACTTTCGTAGAATAGCGTATACGTAATCGAGACCATGTAAAATGATCTCATATCCCCACTTCTATTCACTTAAGCTTCCATCTTCTTCTACACCTTACACCCATCCACCACTATTCTTTACAACTCTTCACCTTCCTTATACCCCCCTCATTTGGACACAAAACCCACATTTTTGTGTCTCATAACCTACACAACCTCCAAATGATGGGACATTTAGGGCCCGTTCGACCAACTGCATTAGGTAAGATTAGGGAGGATGGAATTGTAAAAGTAACAATAAATGCATGTGTAAGGTATTGTCCCTAGATTGGGTGTATCCTATGGTTTCCAATATCATGTTTGGAATGTATGCAATTAACAGTAAATCCTGGAATTTCCTTTCAAATTATACTTGGAATTTCATCATCATGGTGTTTGAAAATCCCATCTCACACTTTCCAATGCAAGGCTTATTTTTCAAAGCCTATAAAATTAAATTTTAATCCCATCCCACCCTCCTTCCAAACATGTCATTCCCAAATCTTGAGGTGGGATTAGCAATGCAATTAGCAGGTATGGTCCTATGTGTAGTACTCGAGCGCAATCACATTTAAGTCCGGGCAACTTAAATTCCATCTAGTGTATAAACATAGACTTTAGAATACAACCAGTGGATTACCGCTACTCATAAGTTAATACTAGGTTACGAGTTATACTAAGGAATGTAAAAGATTAATTATGCTAAGGTAATTGAATGATAGACTTAGTTAGTCAGCTCGATTAGCTTGGAGTTGGGCCTCATTCTTTCGATGAAGTCCCTTGATACTTAGGGAAGCTATTTTGATTTAGAAACTATTCATGCATAGAGGAACTTATATATTCCTCGGATTGAACGTTAGGTCAAATCAACAAACCCCTTAGACTTACCTTTTTAAGGACTTGTTACAATCAGGAACACGGAATAGAGAAACTATACATAAGCGATGTACTCTTGATTTGAATCGCATTCTCAATCCTGGTAGATTACCAATGAACTATATACTCTGATCAAACAGAAGATCAGGATCGACTAGGATTAAGAACCGATACGACAAATTTTCTGTCCTAGCTGGGCAGAAGGTTTATGTATCTGGCTCAGACCCACTACACAACTTTCCTTCCGTGTTGGCCCGACCACCACAACCAAAAGTTAATTACTTTACCTTTGGGGAGTGTTAAGGACATGTAGCCAATAGAGATTAGGCATCTTGCCGCAAACTCACACCCATCCCTAGAATCAACTACAACACCCATCATTTTAACTCCTTCCTATAACCATAGGTACCAATGCTATAACACACATCATCGATGGGAGGAAGACTTGGAGATCGTAACCCATTCCATGTCAAGGATAGGTCCTAAATTATACCTTGTTTCGACATACGGATCAGGACATAGATTCTTGAGCCTTAAGAGTAGAAATAATTTTTAAGAGGGGTAGAATATTATGAGCCCAATCTAGTTAGGTCAGCTAATACAACCGTTGGATCAGAGTGGCGTAGCGGAAGCGTGGTTGACCCCTTCCCCACTGGCCCAGGATCGAAGGAAATTGATTCAGGTTATACGTAAGGTTAGGTTATTAAATAAGATCTGAATCCTCCTTAGAACATCACTAATAAAGTCTTTAAAGGGAAACAATTAGGGCTTAAATGTTGAACCCATTCATATTAAATCATAGGCCTGACAATGGGAATGAGAGAAGGTCAATGTATCCATAAACCTACTCGTTAAATACGAACATAATAGAAGCCTTGGCCAACTTTATACAATTAAAAATCCTTTTAGGATGATCTATTAAGGTGCTTATTAACCCCTATCTTGGACATAGATTCAGAAGAGGACTCTCCTATACCAAGACCCAAAGGGCAACCTTATAAATAAGAAATTTAAACCTTTGAGTGATGGGCATTCCCTAAGCTTTTAGAGTGATTGGACTACGGAGTTACTGAAATATACAATGGCAAAGAATTCACGGCTTGACCCAATTCTCAATCCTAGGTGACTACCAATGGACTCACTGCTTTGACCAAGCAGAATACCAGGATCTACCAGGACTAGGAAGGGATACGATGAGCCTTCTACCTTGGTCAGGTAGGTGATCAAAGTATAAGGATCAAGCTCACTACAACCGTCTCTCTGTATTAGTCAACCATTGAAAACATATATCTTACTCTAAGTAGATGAGAATCGTCATTTAGACTCCAAATAGATAAAGAAATAAATTGTAGCAAACCATCAGGGTATAAGCAAGAGATAAAGAGTAAATTTTTGAGGAGGATAGATAAAAATACGCCAGACTAGTATAGATGTATATACCCCACCACGCATATAAACTTGAATCAATAAAGTTTAGGCAAAGGAATAATAGAATCTTTACTCATTACTCTTAGCCAATTTCGGGGATGAAATTATTTTTAAGGGGGATAGATTATAACACCCTAAATTTTTGCCAACCTAGAGTTAGACGTCCTTAGGCAATGGGTCAACCATAATACCTTGGTAACTTCTCATAACTCAATTTCAAAGCCAAAGAAATCGCTTTTCAACCCATTTCCTTCAAAATCTCATCTTTCACCACCTCATTCTTCAAAGTTCTCCAAGTACTTCCATATTAGATGCAAATCCTAAAGTTTAAATGGTGAAGAACTATACTTAAACTAAAACTTACTGTAAATGGTCATCGAGATCGGGTCCGTACACACCCGTGATCATGTAAAATGATCCCAATCCACTTCTAGACCATCAATCGACGGGTTTAGACCATGTATCATCCCATTCCAGCCGTTAGAAAATGGTAAATATGAATATGTATCAGGTTCAATTCTAAATGACCCGTAATGAGTTGAAACGGAGTAGGGGCCCAATCGGGGCACTTTTAGGGGGACCCAGGGTGGGACCCATACCTTTTTTGGACCCAGGAGGTAGGAGGACCTTTCCCCACCGACGAGCCATCGCCGGTTAGTCCAGAGACCGGCGAGGCTCTTGCTGGTTCGGGGAGGCCTCGCCGCCAATCGGGCCAGATCAGACGGGCCGACGCGGGCCGACTCTTCTAGGGTCCTGTGTGGCCCACCGGTCCATGGTTGGTTAATAAAAACCCTCCTACAACATCTTCCCTTCATAAACCACCCCTCTAAGATTTTCTTTTCCAAAAATACTTCTCAAAACTCCATAAAATCCCTCTTCAAACCCTTTCTTCTTCCATTTTTGTGCACCCTCACTCTACCCATTTCAAAACCCACCTCCATTACTGAATTCCCCCTTCTTTTCCTTCCATTTGAGCACTCAAATCCCACCTTAAGAAGAAATCACTAAGGGCTACATCCTTTAGAACTTAAACAAGAATTAACTAGCGCTAGACTACATTACCTGTGAAATTATCACCGATCACTTTAAATATGATTTGCAAGACTCAAAACTTGTAGAATCATTCACGCTATGTTATCCTAAAATCTAGAATCAATCTCTAAACTCAGTCACTCTCGGGAGCACTTTGAAACTTTGTATCGGACCTGGACCGCACGTCGAAAGTCTGATAGTGATGAACTTAGATGATTATGACCGCCTAGTTGGACTTGACAATCACCTCGAAAATCAAGTCCATATGATGTCCTGGGACTATTTTCTTGAGTCCGGAGTGAAGAGTGTGAGAAGGGTGAATCTATTTAGAAATTATATATAAATTTAAGTAATCTGAGTCGTGTCACTTACGCACTGATTATAAGCGTTATGACCGTTGGATTCTGACTCAAATACACCCTCAGATTAGGGGAGATGGCCCACACATGTCAATCTACTTGTGGCCCTGATCGAGTATCGGTGATTGTTGAACTAAAACTAGTCAGCCACGGTCGATCTGAAAACTCGATTGGGCTGAAAACTTAACTTTCTTAAGATTCAATATTAGTGAGCTTAAGTCTAACCACATTCAGAAAAAAAAACCTCTAAAAATGCTTCGTTGGATCAGAATAAGCCTGATTTGGTTATAACCTAAGTATAACTTGGCCCTGGGGCTATTTCCGTTAGTTCTGGGCCTATATAAGGACCTTAAACCCTCTCTCACAAATTCCATTCAAATTCTCAAACCCTAGCTAAGAAAGAGAGAGAAAGTGAGAGAGAGTTGGAGTTTCTTTCAGGGATTCTTCCCAGTCTTGCTACGTGCCTAATCCACCGATCTGAATCGTTATTTCAGCGATTCTAATACCATACAAAGGTAAGAAATCCTAACCCTAACCTGTTATAGGGTTTTCAATAGTCTAAGTATTGATGTAGCTAACCTATTTCATATTCTAAGTTGTCAATCTTCCGTTGACGAAGACTTATCGTCTGAATCATATCCGTTACGCATTTTCTGGTTTAAGGTGCGGACAATATATGTATAGGTTATGGTTTTCAAGGCTTTTAATGTCAGATAATAATTTATTACTGACGTGGGTTCCATTTCACATGCCAAATGCGATATCTGTTTCGTTTTACGTATATGTATAACCTATATTGCAAATAGTGTATTTTATGTGTTTGTTAAAATATTTATATGTATAAGGAATTTGATGCTATGATTGCCATGATTAATTGTCGTTGATATATGCTTGTTATGTATGCGACAACTCCTTGGCAAAAGGATTTGTCCTAATATGTAATATGATCGACTTTCGTGATGTATGTTGAATAGTGTAGTCTAAGTGTTTGTATAAATGTTTGAATGAGTTAGTATTTAGTAAAGTGTGATTTACAAGGGTGTTGAGGTATGAATCTCAGGTACCTTACTTATGTGCATGATTTCCTCCATGAACTGTTTAATTATGTGTATGTTTTCCTCCATGTACTGTATCCATGTTTGATATTATATTCCATAACATGTTCATATGATTGTAGGATTTGACTTACATATTTATTATTATGATTGTGCGTGATCGGGACTGTATCGCAGTCCAGGTAATCGGTAATTGTTGTCGAACTGGTGGTTGAGATCGCTTTTGCCACGCAGGATGTGTTCGACGAATCCGAACTGCACTTGAGATATTCGACAGTGGTTAGGCCACACGGAGTGCTTATGCATTCCATGTCTATCAACTCAACGTGCGCTTGTCCTAGTTGAGCTCGTCGATTAACCCCATTGACCGATGTATGTTCACCATGTTTGGAAGATACTTCTTGAACCCAAGGTACCAAACTTACCAGTGGAAAAGCCTTTTTAACCTTGATACCTCGATCCGGTAAGACTCATGAGCCGGGCATGGTGGTATGTGACACCATGGTCGAGCTGTCTGCTACGCTGGGGCGATGAGCCTCCTCATAGTGACCAGTGAGCAACCTTGACTCGTGAGCCGATTATGGTGGTATGGGACACTATGTTCGTGTTGTTAGCCTACATTGATTGGTGACGAGCCATCTGTAGTGACCTCGAGCATACCTTGACACTGCAGACAGGTGACGAGCCTTTTGTAGTAACTAAGGTATACTAGGCCTGTATTGATTGGCGACGAGCCCTTTACAGCGACCTAGAACTGTAATATTGTATGAGATTGCCTAGGACTGACAACCCTAGAATGGATCATTGTTTGGGTATTGTTATAAGGGAGGTACCTTAGCTTGCTAATCATGCTGTATGACAGGGACTAATAAGAACTTGATAATCATGTTCATAACATCACACTGCATATGCCGTTGGTGTTGGTGTAGAGCACAGTGGTAGTGATTCATGCCACGATCATTAGATGATGTCGCAAGAGGGAGTTTATGGTGAGGGCATGCATCATTTCCTCATACCATTCTTGCATTAACAAGAGTATTAAGACATGCTTGATTGTATTGCTTTATCATTACTGCTTGATTGAATTGATAACATGTTAACCTCTGCTGTATAGTTCCACTGATTTAATCACTCACTCCCATGTTACGGGATGGTGTTTGTAACACCAACCAGTCCCTATTTTGGTTTCAGCTGATGGCGATGCTTGCGAAGCGGAGCCAGAATTTTATGATGATGAGGAGGGTTTCTCCTATATGCAGCTATCAGGCGGGTCTTTGTAGACCATGTTCTGATCGACGGGGTTACAGGGATGTTGATTAAACGTCATTACATTTGTTATTTTGCACTGTTGGGAACACCCATGTATATTCATTTTGTTCATTTTAGATTATAAATGTATATATTTAACCTGGTAACATGTTCACACTCTGGAGACCTACAACAGTTTATATATTTTATATATCTATCACAGTCTTCCACTTATAAAATTTAACTGTCTCTCGAGTATGATATGCTATTTTGGTATAATCCCACTCATGTTTAATGTACTAATGTGAACAACATTCAATCATCATTATCTATGTTACATAAGTGATGCGTTGGAACTTTGGAGTGAAGTTCATGCTTGACCCCCGATTTTCAGGGCATTACAAACCACAACATTACAGGCATTGTTATTGCTCATAAAAACATTTACACCATTACATTCCTTGTAACTGGTGAACCAACTCCGATGAGGAGTCATGTGATATGACGCTCCTGTGTCTAGGATCCACTCATTTGTATGATTGTTGTGAACATGTCCGATCATGAACACTGACAGAACTTCACCACCACTTATCTCTTCATCAGATGTGACAACGTTGGCCTCCTTAGAAGAATCCACTGAATTTTCTTTTTTCTCTTTAGGATTTCTACAATCCTTCTTCATATGTCCAGATAACCCAC
Organism: Magnolia kwangsiensis; assembly: GCA_037074715.1. NCBI lineage: Eukaryota > Viridiplantae > Streptophyta > Magnoliopsida > Magnoliales > Magnoliaceae > Magnolia > Magnolia kwangsiensis. The sequence continues at coordinate 124,605,813 of CM073574.1, read as the reverse complement.
AATTCCAACACTTTAATTTTCCTTTGCCCTTGCCCTTGGACTTGGTTCTAGGCCTTGAGGATCCTGTACCTCGCTCAGAATCTTTGCCCCTCATAATCAGTGCGTCGGAAGATGCCCCCATGTCACTGTTTAGCTTTCTCATAGCTTTCCCTTGAAGGGCTGAGATAACGGTATCAACACTTACGGTTTTATTTGCGGTGCACATCGTGTCCCTGAAAGACTCATATGATACAGATAGAGAATTCAACAATATACATGCTTGTTCCTCATCTTTAATTACTTCCTCCATATCCAGTAAATTGCACATCAATTTATTAAAGTTGCTGATATGGGCTTCTAGATCTCCACCCTCTGCCATCTTGAAGGTATAACATTGTAGCTTCAAGTGTAGGCGATTTTCAGAGGACTTCTTTACATAGATGTTCTCTAACTTTGTTCACAAACTAGCTGCAATTTTCTCCCTCAAAACATTATAGAGAACCTCATCCGTGAGACATAAACAAATAGAGGCTAGAGCATTACTATTAAGGTTTTCTCATTCATCATCTTTTATGGTAGATTTTCGCTCGTCAAGAGCCTTAATCTCGCCTTGCTTGGTTAATAGGCTAATGATCTTAACCTTCCATAACTCAAAAATATTTTTACCTAAGTACTTCTTAATATCAAACTTGTCATTTCCCATTATTACTAATCCTATAGATTCAGATCTATGCCCCAACGATTGCTCTGATACCACTTGTTAGGGATTTGCACTGCGAAATCACATAGATATAGATCTAAGATAATAATTCAATAGTAACAAGAAATCACAGAAGAACACAAAGTTTTAACGTGAAAAACCTTTGCGGGATAAAACCACGGCACAGAGCACAGAAATCCATTATGAAATAGAAATTACAAGAGAGAGGACTTTCCCAATTCGAACAACCTCGAATCTCACCCTTACTACACCCTTTGATAACCCTAAAACCCTTTAAGAACCCTTGGAAAACTTTTAGAAAGCTTTAGAATTCCTTAGAATAGCCTTAGGGACCCCTATTTATAGTTTAGGAAACTTTCCTTTCGCACCCTTGAGAAAACTGCCTCAATTTTTCGCAGTCCACACAAGATCTGGACTCGAATCTGTGTAACCTTGACTGGTCGAAAGGGAGCCATGACCGGTCGAGCAACCCGCACGACCGGTTGAGTCATTCCCACGACTAGTCGAGCATCCTAGACATAAAAAAACTGGGCTCGCTGGACTTTGAGTCGAGCCGCTCCTTGACCGGTCGTGCACAGTAAAAAAAAAATCCTCAGATTTAAGACATCTGGCAACAAAAACCCCATAACACTGGAAACGCTGAGAGTTTCAGGTTCGGGTGGTGAAGTCATATGGAAAACGTCACTCGAATGCTAGCGGAACCCACCGAAGAAAATGATCTGAACCTTTGATCATAGGTTCTCCCAAGCTTCTCCTGGTCAATCCGACCCATTTGGGGGAAGCAGCTCAGAAGATCACAATTTGGAAAGAGATCTGCCATTGAAGTGGGGATTGTCTTCCTCGTCCGAACAAGAATCTTAGGACGTGAGGAAGTGCTTTGTGTAGAGATTTAAGCCAACCAAATGATGACCCATCCAGACCCGATCTGACTTCTGAAAGAGAGAAAAGAGAATATCACGACAATCGAAATCAATGGAGTTGCAAAACTGCGCTGGCACTATTCATTCTCACACGATACCTTCAGCGTACGAGTTATGCATGAACCTTCTAAAAACAGTAACAACCTATAAAATCCCTCTCCCAAATGTTAGAGAATATCGACAACAAATGAGAGAGAGAGAGAAACGAGAGAGAGAAGCCGGTTTACGGAGGAGAATGCTATGCATTGTGCATGACTCACTGTCACGCCCCGAACTCAGAAATCGGGCTCACAAAATTTTCGATCACCGAATCCGGTGCCGACAGCCTCTGTAGAATCCCATTCTCGGCTCCCAGCTCCCATTCGCCAGGTTCCAATCCTGGGATGCTACGAGGAGGATTTCAACATCAATTTGATTTGTAATAAGCATAACCATAGGCATAACCCACAAACAACAACCAAGAACTCCATTACATTTCCACTATGATCAAAAACTTTACAAGTACAATGAGCATAAAGGGAAATACAATGGTAAGGAACAAAAACTCTAAAATGATCTGCAAGTACTCCTGCCTCATTGCTACTGCGCCCCAATGTCACCTGCACGTAACAGTCGTGCATAAGCTTATAGAAAGCTTAGAAGGTGGTGAAAGTGTGTGCATAGGGTAGTAATATGATCATGCAATATCAGAGTAATGCGAAATATGCAGATGGATCCATAATACCACGAGCCGTACCAAGGCTATGCGATGCAAGATGCAAGTCAAGCATACAATCCTCATCTAAGCCCACATGTCAATACAGCTCAACTTTGGGATATTACCGGGGTCTAGTACACTCTAAACCAGATCGCCGTCACATCGCGCGCAATAAAGTAAGTGGGAGAGACCTCACTATCCGTCTGCCAATATCTGGCTCGAATCGTCGAGAGTGGACCCATTCCTCGAGCTGGTCAAACTCAGCCTAACATTTTCTCCTACACTCGGCGGATAAGGCCGCACCCCCTTCCAACCGACCACGACACAGTGAAGAGTGCAACCATCTGGTAATCGACACTAGACCCTCATGTACCCACTCGGTTTAGACGTTGGAGCAACCTCTTGGTACCATAAGGGTTTAGGGACTTTCACCCAGGGATATCTATAGCACCCCATGTAGAATAAGATTTTTGGTATCCAATCCTACCAACCACGATCTATCTGTGGAGGCTACTGCCCCGATGTCGCTAAGGCGTACAGTAACCATATCACACAATGCGAGATGCATGAATCACACTATCCAATCATGCAGCAAATCCTGCGCGTATCGTGCGCTCATGCAGGGTAATACCTCCTAATCGGGGTCCCATAAACAATCTGTCCGAAGGCATATACTATGATCAGTCACTTCTCATATCAAGCACACATATGATGCGTATGATCATGAGTCATAAACTATACTAAACATGTTATAATGAGATGGACTATCCTTACAATGCAAATGGGCTTGGACGGCCTATACACAATAAGTATGGGCCTAACACTGGGCCCTAAGGAGAGTCGTAATGTGGACATCTAACCAGCATTACACTCGTAATGTGGACGTCAAACAAACATTTCTCCCAAAGCACGATCGTCGTAAACATCGTTACATAATCCGAGTTGGGTATATACATTGCAATGGACCTTAGGTGCATCCCATTGGGCTTTACATATATATCAGATGGGCCATATCATATCGGCCTTCTATTCATCAAATGGGCCACATAAATGGGCCGCACCAATGGGCCTTATGTGCATTGCAATGGGTCATAACCCATGGGCCTTAGGTTGCATCAAATGGGCCTAATCTCATGAGCCTTATACATATCAAATGGGCCTAATCCTGTAGGCCTTATATAAATCAAATGGGCCTAAACTCCTAGGCCTTATATAAATCAAATGGGCTTAAATCCATAGGCCTTATATATCGAATGGGCCTTATCCTATGGTCCTTGGAATACATCAAATGGGTCCAATCTCACGGTCCTTATAATATGTTAGGGTGGGCTCCACTCGAACTATGAATCTGGCCCATTCTTTAACTCATTTCATAAAATGAGCTTCTAAGATGGTTAGACGGATTGGATGCAACCCATGCATCATGGTGGGGCCCACAAAAGCCCACCGTCAAGTATTTTACATAATATAATATATATGTATATAGTATATACAATAATATATATATATATATATATATATATATATATATATATATATATATACAATATACTATAATATACACACACACACACACACACACACACACACACACACACACACACACACACACACACACATGCACAACCCCACACGTACACACACGCACCCACATGCATGCACACGCACACACCCACCGTCCAGGGGACGGTGGGGTGACACAAATATCATAGTGGGCTCCACCGTCCAGGCAGACGGTGGGAGCAAAATACATAAATCATGGTGGGTTCCCATGTGGGGCCCACTGAAATGTTTATTTTGAAATCCAACCCGTTGATAAGATCACATAGCCCTGGATGAAAGGGGATAACAAATTTCATCTTGATCCAAAACTTCTATGGCCCATAAAATGAATTTTAATGGTGGAGGTTCAATCCCACTGTTTCGTATGGTGTGGACCACCTGAGTTTTGGAATTGGTTGAAACTTGGAGGGGGCCCACCTCATGAACAGCTTAGATTTCAAAACAAACATCATGGTGAGGCCCACGACAGCAGCCGTGGGTGGCTGGTTGCCTGCCCAGCGTCAGCGTTGCAAGAAGCGCCTGCTGCCTTTCTCACATAAGCAGCAAGCTCCTTTCTCTCTCTCCTCTATTTTCATTTTTATAAGAAACATCACATGTGGGGCCCGCTACCAGGGAATCCACTCTGGCCATAGAATTCTACGGCTCGAAACAGACGAAATGAGTCCGAAGTTCGAGATTTTTGGGTGCATAGAATCATCAGGAAATGTTTTTAAGGGTAACCACTAAAGTTTCTTATGCTATGGCCCACAAGATGCTCAGATCAGGCCCCTTCTTCTACTCAACGGGTAAAATGAGGCCGGTAAGAGGATGGACGGCTTGGATTGTACCCATACATCAAGGTGGGGCCTATGAGAGGACCACCCCAAAACCTTCCTTCTCTTTTCTTTTCTTTTTTTCTTTTTACAGGGATGTCCAACGTCCCAGACGCTGGACGGTTTGGTCCTTAAAAAAAAAATATCGTGGTGGCCCTGATTAGGTGGGCCACCTCATGGAGAATAGTGTGGCCCCATCACACACAAAGTGGGCCACAGTTGATGATTTGTATAGAAAATGAGCCTCATAGTGGGGTCCATACAAATAGGCCACACAAGCCTATATAATGTCAAAAAAAATAAATAAAATAAATAAATAAAAATGAAATAAAAAGGGAGAGAGAGATGGAAAGTGGGACACGCTTGTGATGGAGGGCTCCGCCACTATGAGCCCTCCCTTATAAGAGATCATATAATAAAATGGGTCCTTCTACACATGGAACTAATAAAAAAATTGGATTCAACGGTGGAGATCCTTTCTCCCCCAATATGGATGGTCTAGATGACCTTTAAATGTAATGAAATAAACATCATGATGGGGTCCATGGAGAATGGCCCCATCATGGATGATCATGATGATCAAAGTGGTCCATCGGTCACAACTTAGGGTCCCAAGTGAGATCCAAACCTTTGATCGGTTGGCCTCACTTGGTCCATCTCAAAAATATGAAAAACTAATATTATTAAGCACCCACCGTCCGATCTTCTTGCTCCTATGGGTCCCTTAGCTCCTTAGCTTCAACTTCAATGGATGAGATGAGGAATGGATGGCTAGGATGGGAGATGATGGGGTGGGAAAGTGGGCCACACTTGGAGCTTGGAAATGCTTGGAGAGCTCTCATACGTATGGAATTTCTCTCCCTTGGAGATTTGAAAATGAGAAAGAGAGAAAGAGTTGTAAAGGGAGAGAGAGTGAGTGATGGATGGATGTGGTGATGGGTGTGTAAGACACCTTTGTTGACTTTAGTGGCCTTTTATGTAAGAAAGGCATGACTTGTGTAAGGATTTCCTGACTTTTGAGGCATTTTGTGTAAGAAAAGTGTGGGCATGGAAGAACTTTTGGACTTTTGTGGTTGCTTGGGTATGGGTGAAAGGTAATGTGTACTTGACATGTTGATGGATTGATGGATTGATTGTTTGATGGGATTGATGTGATACATCGTAGAGATTCTCTTGGGTTTCGCAACGCGCGGCGTTTTCCTCGCACCGAACGTTGGCCCACATCTCTTGACTAGGGTATCGCCTCGGCACTCAAGTCGCGGCATCGGAACCACAGCGATGGCGCGGTCGCTATGGTAGTGGTCTTGGGTTGAGTCGATACGGGTTGACGGTATATGAATCAGGGTCGTGTGACAATATCGGTTAAGGGTCAAAGGTTGCCGAAATTTGACCGATAAGACCGCGGAAGTCTACGGAACGGTATGGACTAAGATACGGGTCTTACACTCACTGAGTCACCAACTGAGTCTAGATTCGAGTTAGGTCTATACAATTCTAGAGGTGAGTTACTTCGTCCTTTTTCCATAGGGGATAGTATATTATATTTCAATTTATAATTCTAACCCAAATAGTTGTAGACTTTGCATTAACGAGACAAATTAAGTTGACTTAGTAAAGAGCTTCGCTGAAATCTGGGTTTCGTCAGGCTTAGAAGTAATCGCTGACGAGGCAGGTCTCCAATCCACATGACATCTTATGATGAGTTTTCCTTAATTAGTAGATTAGATAAATTAACCTAGACAAAGATGATAGACGAGACCCTAGTTTATTTCTTAACTAAATAAGTTGTGTAATCTATAATTGTAGCTGAATCCACAATATGTATACAAGCATTTAACAAACATGTGAAGGTGATTCAACTTTAAAAGGTGAGGGTTTTTTCTTTAAATTTTGTGATAATTTGATTGGATTATCTTATTCTAGCATGCTTTAAGTTTTGTTATTGTGAATCATCACCTTATGAATGACTGTTGCACAATTTAAATTATCACACTATTACCCTGTGACGCAAGTTTAATGTTGAAAATCCCACTTCTAGTGATCGGTATAATATTGTGGATGTAATGCGTTTTGGGTAGTGGTACTCTTGATCAACACGTAATCCCGTGCATTGGGTTGTGGTGTAAAATCGATATAAGTAAACCGCCATTCGTGTTACATCACTTCTCAGGATTGGATGTCACAAATAGTCAGTAAACAAATCGTGTCAGTAAATCTTCCAATCACGTTATTGTGCCACCTTGAATGTTCACATAATCCACGCTAATGTTGGACACGCCGACAAAACTCCGTTGTGTAAGAATGTGGAGCGAGTTGAATATTTTGAACTACTTTTCACCTTGTGATTGATCACTAAGTATTATGAACCACACATACTTTACTAGGCATACATTTCATGTAGAATGTTTGGGCATACCAATATTACTTGTATTTGTGGATTATGAGATGTATTGGGACCCTTCTGTTATTCTTGTGAACCCCTTAAATCATTGTAAACTTTAAAGGACAACCACCACTATGAGTAGGGCATTGACCATTTCCAACCAGATAGGTATTGCAAGTGAATTACAGATTAATGATATGGATGATAATCATTCTATGGAAGATTTTTTCGAATAAAGAAGATACATAGCACCATGAATTTTATTTATTTTTTTTTTATTGTAAACTTTGATAATGTAATAAGCTCCTATTAAGAGGAAATTTGATAATTTGTTGAATTCTTTTACTCTAATGGAATAATAAATATAGTTGATTTTATTCTTGTGAATGGTTACCTTCATGAATGTAATTGTATGTGATTATATATATATATATATATATATATATATATATATATATATATATAAGATGTGATTTTAGAGCATCCAAGTTCTCTCTCTCTCTTCAATGAACATGATGGTCAAATTCCCCAGGTTGGGTCCTTCCATGCTTAGTGATTACCAGGTTAACAATTCAATATCGAACTGAAGCTTTAATGTGTAAGCTAGATGTGACATAAGAAATCATGACTCAATTAATGTTTAAAACTTCTAATCATGGATTACTAATTCAAACTTTAATAGTGAAATCCAACAGATAGCTGAATCGAAGAGTCATAAATTATCAACATTATGTATCTTATACTTCTAAATCAAAGATAGCCTTCAAAATCACTTCGAATTCACAAGAATGTCCGAAAAAAATTTAAAATTTTTAAGAATTTTTGCTCAAGACTAAGAAAATACTGATTAGGTAACCTAATCTCCCATCCCCAACCTAAAATCCACATTCTCCTCATTGTAAAATATATACGCATGCAATGTACATGAGACAACAAAAGTGAAGGAGAAGTGATGGAAGGGTAGTACCTGAGGAAGGAATCAAGAGGCTTTTCCAAAAGATATTAGCATGAATGTGGGTCAGCATAAGAGTGAAACTAACAAAAAACAAACTGTCCTAAAGCAACTTGAAAGCAAACTATCCTAATGGCATAAAGCCGACTATCATAGGGTAATAAAAAGTAAACTACCCTAGTCCTATAAAAGTAGTAAACCTACATATACATCCGTCAGACTAGGAGATCAAGAGAAAAACTACTTAGTCATGCCGCAAGGTTCCTCCTCCAGTCAATATCTTGATAAATTTCTCAGAAGGTTTCTTAACAAGATCACCCAAAAGCCATTTTTGTAATAGGCCTGGATGCCCTGGAGCATCAATTTCTAGAGAAATTGATGGACCTCAATAAAAAATTATCGTTGAATCGCTTGAGGTATCCAAGGTATATATGATTCACCTATGACAGAAAAAATTTCAAAGTTAGTATCCCATGGTGAATCAGAGACTATAAGTAGATAGCATTCAGAGTCTGAGGAAGAAGGGGCTTCAGAATAAGGGTTCTCTCTGTCCATGACAACTGGCAAGATAGTAGCTTGCGAGACATTCACTATGTCTTTTATCATAAGATCATTAGAATTTGCAAAGTGTGCCAAGCAATTGTCCATAAAATTGAGAAATTCAGCTAAAAGTGACTCATTTTTCTCATTGAAACTTGTGATGATCTGCCAAGGATTCCATCATCTATGAAAGTGGATAGACACATGCTCTTTTTCTCTTACCTTGGAAGAGACTTTTCCTCCACATTTAAATCAAACATGTCATTAAGGTGGAGTAGAGCTTCCTGTGCCTCGTGATCACCTTCCTGGACCATAATTGAAGTTGATTCCATGAATCTTGGGTTGTGCTCTCATGAATCGCATCCCAATACTTATCATCATCCAATTCAGTACAATACACATGTGGAATGGGATCGTTTTCCTCACATTTTATTTGTAGATTGGGTTGAAGTTCGAATAAACTAACCTCTTCCTCATCATTGGAACCAAGGGTGTCATGTGAGTGAAGTGTGTCAGTATCATTATATTTGAAAGATACCTACGTATCTTGATCAAGACGAGAAGAAATCACCACCGAATATGTCTTATCTTGACCTAAATAGACATATTTCAAATCAGAGGACAAAGGTTTTAGGTCAAGCTTCGGTGCCTTGAGGTTAGACGGTAGTGACACTACATCATTTTGTGTCAATTCTTCAAATTGTGGCCTCTACCGGTTAACTTCAAGTACCGGCGCAGTATCAAGCATGAAACTCATTTCCCTAATCATATCATCATCAAAGTCACGGGAGTGGGTCAGACATGTCTTTTGAGGGTTAGAGGATAAGGTCGTCAAACTTTTATCTTCCACGAAAGAGTCAATCATATTAATGTCGTAGAAATCGTCATCATCCTCTAACCGCCCGCCCGTATTGAAAAAGATATTTAAATCAAATGTCATATTTCTGAAAGACATACTTATGACTCCATTCCTACAATTAATGATTGTATTTAAAGTAGCAAGGAATGGGCGACCAAGGATGATAAGAGTTTGAGTGCTCATGTTACTAATGGGTTTCATATCCAGGACGATAAAATCTACTGGGTAGTAGAATTTGTCAACCAGGACTAACACATCCTCAATTATCCCTCTCGGTATATAAACTCAGTGATCAGTAAGTTGTAATGTGGTTAGGGTGGGTTTTAATTCACCCAAACCTAATTTTTTTGTACACCGAGTAGGGAATCATTTTACGCTCACTCCTAAATCAAGAATTGCATGCTCAATACGGTAATTCCCAATTACACAAGTGATGGTTGGGTTACCGGGATCTTTAAATTCTACGGCACATCTTGCTTTAGAATGACACTAGGTAGTACCCGATGTATGCGTGACTGAGGGATCAGATGCCTGCGATGCAACATGTGAAGGCGATGTTGGATCCATCGCATCATGGGTAGAAAGGGTAGATCCAGTGTGCAAATGACATACTCTCCCACCTGGTGCCATCACTGAATATGTGTAAGCTACGAACTTATAAATTTAAACAAGGTCAATACAAGTAGAATATACTAAAACATTATACAAGTAGTGTTAACGGTATAATGCATTTGTGCTTATGCTTAGAGAGATGATTAAAATATGATTAGACCATTACACTATAATGCATGCAGAATATAATAAAACTGTAAACTTTAATTTATAACCATTAAAAATTCCATTATACATTGTCATTCTATATTAAATACACGTATTTCTTTGTAACATGAAATAACTTTGAGGTAAACTATCCGAAGTACTCCCTGCGTAAGCTATCGTTTGCTTCAGAAGCATATGTCATTTCGTGTGAAGCACTCAACATATTTACAACCAACATGCCAATCACAATAGGAGAAATATGGTCTCTCAGGACTCCATTCAGATGTGCAAGTGACAGAGTCACATCTTCCATATCTCGTTTCCCGCGGTTATATATCTCCATCAACCCTGAAATTTCTTTGCGATGGCATAATCTTTCCTCTGAGTCGTTGTCAATATATTCCACTCTACACTCATCGACCAAACTGGGTATCTCTATGGCCCTACCAGAAGAAGATATGACCGAAACATCTATCTGCAACAGCTGATGAAGTATGTTGCGTATTTCTGCTACGCTCCGGTTTAAGGAGGACATGATCAGAAATTGACTCAACTGCAAATGTGGATTATAAACAAGTCAATAAAAGGAATTAATCATGACTTGTAATTTTCACGTATACATGGAATATATAAATTATTCGAATTAAAAAATGACATGTAAATCATGTGAACATTTAATAATCGTCATCTGTATCACTATTGCTTAGGGATATTTCTTCATTATCACTATCGCTGATCAGTATTTCATTCTCATTGTCCACAACGTCGTCATCAATGAAACCGCTACCATCTCTAACAATATCACGAATTATTGAGGCATCAACATGATCAGGTGGCACATCATCTCTTTCTAATTGCACTACATCAATATCAACACTTGAATCAGTCCCTGTATTCCTAGATAGCATGTCTTCTTGATATGCTTCTTCAACCCTAAACGTGTCATTTCTCCTGTCCTCACTATCTTCAACTTCTGGTACGAAAACGTCGAATACATTCCTGGGTTTTATTTTTTGCACCACGTGCCAAAAGCCGCCTAACTTGGTGTCAGCGAGGTAAAATACTTGTTTGACTTGGCTGGTGAGGACAAATGGGTCATCCTTAAACCAATTCTGAGATAAATTTACGCTCATAAAGTAGTTCTCAGTGTATATTCTCAACTTCTTATTTCCAATGTCCCACCAATCACATCTAAATAAGTACATCTGCTTTTTTATACAATAACTCAGCTCAATAATATCTATCAAAATGTCATAAAAGTCAATTTCATCCTCCTCATTTGTTCCCTTCTCAACCACCCCACTATTTTGTGTGGTCCTGTACTTCTCACGTTCTTCAGTGTGGAACCGAATCCCATTTACAATACAACCTGTATATCTAGACACATGTCTATCAGGGCCACATGCTAGTGAGTATAATGCATCAGACGCATCCACAGAGTTGCTCATGTGTAACATCTTTATCTATTATCATGTACAAAATATAATTGTTTAATGATTTTCATAAGTTGAAATAATGTGCAATACAACGAAAATGCTAAGTGTGGTGAGATACATGTGAAATCTTACAAGTTTGGTAAACCATTCTGGAAACTAATCCTGATGCATTCGATTATAATTTGTGAAAAATTTGGACTTCATCTCGTCTATGTGTTCGCTACACATAAATGGTATGTCGTCAGTAAGATACATTAAGATCATCGTATGTAGAGAAAATAATAATTGAGGAAAAACTTACTCCAAGTACGACTCTATTTTTTTACAATTATGCAACACATACCACCGGGCCTTTTCTAGATCCCCATGGTCCATATTCTAAAACGTCAGGGATCATAAAGGACGAACGTTATGTGCAAATACAGATATGAGTCCTTGTTCATGCTCCTACCATTCACCAACATTCTTATCTTCTTGGTTAAATCTAGTTTCTATGCCATAAAGATACATGGAGCAAAATGTAAGACACTCATTGTCAATGTACGCTTCATCTATTGACCCCTCCAGTCGTGCCTTATTTCTCAAAAATCGTTTGAGTATGGGAAGGTATCTGAACATAAAACCACTATGTTATACGCGTGAAAACATGGATATATGTAGTTTATGGAATGAATAAAATTTTTAATAGGTTTTACCACCTTTCGATTGGATACATCCAACAATATTGTACTGGGCCTGCAAGCTTTGCCTCGTGTGATAAGTGAATCGCTAAGTGTACCATGACATCAAAAAATGCAAGTGAAAATATTCTTTCAAGTTTGTAAAGGATTATGGCAATGTCCCTCTCCAGTCATTTAATAACATATACATTCAATGATTTCAAACACAAATCCTTAAAGAATATCCCTAACTCAATCAGTGCCGCACTGATATCCTCACTTAGGAATCCACGAATCGCAACTAGTAGTAGGCATTACATAAGGACGTGACAATCATGAATTTTCATTTCGGTTACCTTACAGTCCGTAACGTTTATGTGCCGAGATATGTTTGACGCATACCCATCGGGAAACATCAACGATCTCAACCATTCACATAAACGCTTTCTCTCTAGTTTTGTCAACGTGTAGCAGGCTGCTGGTATAATATACGAATTTTTATATGGTTGCAAGTACAACTCTTTCCTTAAACCCATTTCTTGTAGATCTAATCGAGCCTTTAAACTGTCTTTTATTTTCTTCTATATGTTCATCAATATTCCGAAGACATTGTCACATATATTTTTCTCAATTTGCATGACATCCAAGTTGTGTCGCAATTTCATATCACTCCAATAGGGCAATTCAAAAAAGATGCTCTTCTTCCTCTAGTTATTTAACATCTTAGAAAAATCCGTACATAGACCCGAGTACCACCTCTAGTAGAAATCATTTAGAACCAAATCCCTTAGAAATTTAATGTGTATTAGCTAGCGCTAAACTAGATTACATGTGAAATTAGCACCAACCACTTTCAATACGATCTGTAAGACCCAAAACCTATAGAATCATTGACGCTATATTATCCTGAAATCTAGGATCCAACTCTAAAGACAGTTGCTCTTGGGAGTATTTTAAAACTTCGTATCAGACCTAAACCATACGTCTAAAGTCTGATAGTGATGAACTTAGACCATTATGACCGCCTAGTTGGACTTGACTATCACCTCAAAAATTAAGGCCAAACGATGTCCTGAGACCATTTCCTTGAGTCCGGAGTAAAAAGAGTGAGAAAGTGAAAATTTTTAGAAAATTAAATATGATTTTAAGTAATCTGGGTCATGTCACTTGCGCGTTATTTCTAAGCGTTCTGACCATTAGATTTTGACACAAATTCACCCTCGGATCAGGAAAGGTGGCCCTTACATGTCAAAGTACTTGTGGCCCTGATCGAATTTCGGTCATCGTTGAATTGAAACTGGTCCGCCACGGACGATTTGAAACCCGATCGGACTAAAAACTTAATTTGCTTAAGATCTTATATTAGTGAGCTTAAGTCCGACCGCATTTGATAAGAGGACCTCTAAAAGTGCTCCGTTGGATCAGAAATAGCCCGATTTGGTTATAACCTAAGTATACCTTGGCCCTAAGGCTATTTTCATCGAATTTAGGCTTATAAAAAGGCCTTAAACCCTCATTTCCAAATCCCATACGAATTTCCTAAACCCTATCCATTTCAAGAGAAAGAAAGGAGAGATAAGTAAGAGAGAACCTGTTGTTTCTCTTTGTGATTCTTCTCAGTTCTTCTATGTATCGATCCTACGTATTTAAATCATTATTCCGGCGATTCTGATTTCGTTCTTGGGTAAGTTAAGCAAACTCTAACCTGTTTTGAAGCTTAGAATAGATGTAGTAAAGTTATAGCTAACCTGTTTCATGCCTTAGGTAGCGTATCCACCGTTGAAGAAGACTTATCGTCTGAATCACATCTATTACGTGTTTTCTGGTTTAAGGTGCAAACTATAAACGTTTAGGTTATGGTTTTTAAGACTTTCAATGTTAGATAATGATTTATTCATGACGTGAATGGTATTACACATGCCAAATGCGCTATCTGTTTTGATTTACATATATGTATAATCTATGTTATAAATAGAGTATTTCATGTATATATTAGAATACATGTATACGTATGAAATTTGTTGTTATGATTGCCATGATTCTTTGTCGTTGATACATGATTATTATATATGTGATGACTCCTTGATGAAAAGAATCACCCTATTATACTATATGGTCGACATACGTGATGTATGTTGAATAGTGTAGTCTAAGTGTTTGTATAAATACTTAATCGAGTTAATAGTTAGTAAAGTGTGATTTTTAAGGTTGTTGAGATATGAATCTCAATCACATTACCTGAGTTTATGATTTTCTCCATGGATTGATTAGCCTAAATCATTCATGCTAGCTGTGTGCATGATTTCCTCCATGTACTGTATTTATGTTTAAGTTATATTTCATAAATGTTCATATGAATGTAGGATATGAATCATATGCCTATTATTGAGCTTGTACGTGATTGGGGCTGTATTACAGTCTAGGTAAGCAGTAATCGTTCTTCAAATGGTGGTTGAGGTCATTTTCGCCACACAGGATGAGTTTAACAAATCCGGGTTGTGCTTGGGATGTTCGACAGTGGTTAGGCCACACGGAGTGCTTATGCATTCCATATCATTCGACTCAACGTGCACGTTGCCTAGTTGAGCTTATCAACTAACCCGATTGATCGATGTTTGTCCACCATGTTTGGTCGCCATTGTTTGAATCCAAGGCACTGAACTCACTAGTGAAACTCCCATTAACCTTGGTATCGTGATCCCCTAAGACTCATGAGCAGGACATGGTGGTATGGGACACCGTGGTCAAGCTGTCGGCCTACGCTGGGGCGACGAGCCTCCCCATAGTGACCAGTGAGCACCCTACTCACGTGAGCCGATTTTGGTGGTATGGGACACTATATTCGTGTTGTCGGCCTACATTGATTGGTGACGAGCCCTCTGTAGTGACCTCGAGTATATCCTGACACTGCATAAGGGTGACGAGTCTTGTTACAGTATTTAAAATATAACTAGACCTGTATTGATTGGTGACGAGCCCTTTACAGTGATCTAGAACCATAACATCGTATGAGATTTCCTAGGACTGATGACCCTAGAATGGATTAATGCTTGGGAATTGATATAAGGGAGGTGTCTTAGCTTCCCAATCCTGCTATATGAAAAGGACTAATAAGAACTAGATAATCATGCTCATATCAATACATTGCATGTGTTGTTGGCGTTAGTGTAAAGCACTGAGGAAGTGAATGACATGCAAGACTGTAAGATGAAGATCGCAGAGGGAGATTGTGGTGAGGGCATACATCATTCCCTCATATCATTCTTACATTAATAAGAGTATCTAGGACATATTTGATTGTATTGCTTTATCATTACTGCTTGATTGAATTGATAACATGTTAACCTTTGTTGTATAGTTCCACTGAGTTAATCACTCACTCCCACATTCTGAGATGGTGCTTAAACACCAACTAGATTCTGACTTAGCTGCAGGTGACGGTGATGCATGCGAGGCAGAGCCTGAGTTCGACGAGGACGAGGAGGCTTTCTCATTCATGCAGTTCTCAGGCGGGTTCATGTGAACCTTATCCTGATTGGCGGGGATTCTGGGATATGATTATATTGTTTTGTCATAGTTTGATATATGTATTTTTGATACACAGTTGTACTTATTTCCCTGGGCAGAGCACGTATCTTTTGGGGATTATTTTGGTTTATATATTAATTTAAGACTTCCGCTTACATTTTCTCTTTATCCCTGAATTTTTTCTGCTGATCTAGCTTAATCTACTTCATGTTTTATGTGCTAATATAGACAACATGCATTCATCATTGTTTATATTGCATAAGTGATGTTTTGGAACTCGGGAGCTGAGTTACGCTCGACCCCTAAATTTCAGGGCGTTACAAGTTATAGTCCAATACTGTACGTTTCCTCTTCTTCAAGTGCGATGCCTTACCAAATCTAACTTCTCCAATGTTACTCAGTTGTTGCATCACATCTTCTCCAGATAGCTCTTTCGGGGGTGGCCTACGATCTTGTTTGCCATCAAAGATCATCGTTTTCCTACACCAACTATGATAACTTGGAAGGAAGCGATGATAGCCCATATAACACATTTTTCTACCATGCTTCAATGACAATGAACAAGTCTCAATACCATATGTAGGACAAGCCAACTTGCCCTTCGTGCTCCACCCAGATAAATTTTCATATGTGAGAAAGTCATTTATTGTCCACAAGACCGCTGCATGCAATCAAAATATCTGTCCTACAAATGTGTCATACGTTTATACACCTTGAATCCACAACTCGTTTAATTCATCTACTAACGGTGGCAAATACACATCAATGTCATTTCCAAGTAACCTGGGTCCAAAAATAAGTAATGACATCATGAAAAATGACTCTTTCATACACAACTAAGCAGGTAAATTATAGGGCATAAGTACCACTGGCCACATACTGTACGATCTACTCATATTACCAAATAGAATAAAACCATAACTCGCAAGACCTAGTCGAACATAGCGAGAATCCTCTGCAAACCAGTCATGTTTCTTGTCAAAATTTTGTCAGGCTTCAAAGTCCGCAGGATGCCTCAGTGTACTATCATCATGAACGCGTTTCTCCTTATGTTACCTCATATCTTCAGCCGTCTTACGAGACATAAATAATCTTTGCAGTCTGGGTTTCAATGGGAAGTACCTTAACACCTTTTGCGAGATTTTCTTACCCCTAACTTTGTCATGCTTCCACCTAGACTCTTCACATTCTTAATACTCTTCAGCCTTATCATGCTCTTTTTGATATAATAAACAATCATTTATACATGCATGTATGTGTTCATAACCAAGGCCCAAGTCTCGCATCAAGGATTTAGCCTCGTAATGAGACTTAGGCAATGTCTCACCGTCCGGTAATGCTTCTTTCAACAACTCAAGCAACATGTCGAATGATTTGTTACTCCAAAGATTTATTGTCTTCAAATGAAGTAACTTTATAAGAAAATTCAATTTGGAGAAGTTCTCACACCCCGGATAAAGTGGACGTTGCGCATCCCTTAAAAACCTACTAAAATTTTCTAATTTGACATCACCCATTGGAGGAATATCTTAGCTACTGCTTGTCGCTGCAAAATTAGTATCTGCAGCTGTTCCCCTGAACACATCCTCTATGATATCTTGCATTTCGTCAACGTCTTCATCCTCGTCATCCAACACAATTGGGTCAGCAAGGACTTCAGTGGGCTCAACTTTATGGTTCATATCTTCACCATGATAAATCCACCAAGTGTAACCCTTGTCAATCCCAACTATGAACAAATCGTCCTCTACTTTGTCTAAAGTCTTATATATCATGTTCTTACATTTTTGACATGGACACCTAATCCTATTCCTTGAATCTGCCTGATCTCACACAAATTTCATGAACTCTTGAACCCCTTGTTTATACTCTAGATCAAACCTGCTCTTAGCTCGCATCCAACTCTTATCCATGTCTACAATGAAAAGACTACAGTCAATTTACGGAAATAGCTGTAAGATTAGGCTAGGTTATAGGTTTAGGTTATAGGTTATAGGTTATATGTTTAAGATTTGAGAATAGGTTTATGTCACACTCCAAACCCGGAAATCGGATTCACAGGAATCCCGATTACGGAATCCGGTGCCGACAGCCTCCATAGTACCCCATTCTCGGCTCCTAGCGTTCACACGCCAGATTTCGATCCCGGGATCCTACAAGGAGGATTTTTTTTTTTACATTTAAATCGTAATAAGCATAACCACAAGATTACCCAAATCATAAAATTAACATCATCATTACATATCCACTAATATAATCATTTGAGTACAATACTGAAGGGAAAATACATAAATCGAAAATTAAGCTCCAGAAGACCGCTGCACGCTCCATGCTCAACACGGCTGCAACCTAACATCACCTGCACGCATCTATCTTGCATAAGCTTATAAAAATCTTAGAGGGTGGTGTAAGTGTGTGCACAAAGTAAGTGTCAAGTATTCAATACAATACCATCATCATACAATATCGAAATTACTGGTAATTCATAAATCGTACATTATCGGAATAAGCAGAAATACTGACAAGATCATAAAATCATACAATAACAGAGTAAGCAGAAGTATGGACAAGTTCATAAGTCAATCAATATCAGAATACGTAATATAAAATAACTATGCACTAAGGAGTCATAAAGAGTCCAATATCAGACGTCGAGGATGTAATGCAATATATAAATCCTATTAAGTCTGTCTAGGCCATATAAGTGAAGAAACATAGCAACCCAAAATACCATATGCCTGCAGATGTAATGCAATATACAATGCGAATGAAATGACCATGCTGAAGTGTGAAGTCGGGATGATGGTACGTAGTATCGCAGGCTACAGGGTCCACCACAAGGGACTTCTATCCAAATCAGTCCCATACCTAAATTTAGGTAGTCAGACTCAATGTGGTAAGCTCCTGATCTCAGGTTAGTCGCGCGCCCAACCAAAATTCTTACCATAATGAAGGTAGAAAATAATTAGTTGCGCACCACCAGCCCGAATGGATAGTGAATGAATGAATGAGCATGCAACTCCTATCCAATAAGTCCACATATCAGTACGGTTCCTCTCTGAAAAATCACCGGGTCTATTACACTCCAAACCACATTGCTGTCCCATCGCGGGCAACAAGGTGAGTGGAAGAGACCTCACTATCTGCTTGCCAATATCGGGCCCAGCTCGTCGATAGCGGACCCATTCCTCGAGCTGGTCAGACTCAGCCTAACATTGCCCCCTCCTCTCGGGCAGGTAAGGTCGCACCTCCTTCCAACCGACCACGACACAGTGGGAGACGCGGCCTAACGGTATATGACCCTCGTGCGCTCATACATCCACTCGGTCTAGACGTTGGAGCAACCTCTGGAACCAAGAGGGTTTAGGGACTTTCACCCAGGGATATCTATAGCACCCCATGTAGAATAAATTTTCGGTGTCCCATCTAGCCATCCATAATATGCCTGTGGAGGCTACGACCCTGATGTCGCTAGGGCATACAGTAATCAGAGAACACAATGCAAGATGCATGAGTCATATAATCCAGTCATGCATCAATCCTGCACAAACTGTGCGCTCATGTGAGAAAATCTCCGCCTATCAGGGAGTCTCATAACAACCAGCACTATGACATATGCAATGGTCAATCATATCTCATAACAGACATGCAGATGATGCGTATGGGCATGGATCATGATGCTATACAGTCACATACTCATAATCGGTATCAATAACCGGCATCAACAATCGACCTCGACAATGTGGACATCTAACCAACATTGTCCCAAGGAGTGACCCTTATAGATCCAAACATATAATGGGCTCACGGCTTCACATAAGGGCCTAATATACAACACAATGGGCCTTACTCAAGGGTTACATGTACACAATAGGTGGGCCTTGCTCATGGGCCTAACATACATCACAATGAGCTTCTTTGCCTGACCCTCAAGTGAATCACAATGGGCCTCATCACCTAGGCCTCAATATACATCACATTGGGACTTAGATACGGGCTAAATACACATCACGTCGGGCCTCAACTACGAGTCTCATATTCATCACATTGGCCTCGAAAATCAGAATCAGAAATCGGCCATGACAATTCAAAATCGGTAATCGGCCTCAATCGATAATCGACAATCGGCCACGACAAATCAAAATAGGTAATTGGCCTTAATCGATAATCAACCTCGATCGATAATCGATAATCGGCCTTGATCGATAATCAGCCTCGATCGATAATCGGCAATCGGCCATCAGAATCGGTAATCGGCCTCGATCGATAATCGACAATCGGCCACGATAAATCAGAATCAGTAATCAGCATCGATCGATAATCGACAATCGGCCATGACAAATCAGAATCGGTAATCGGCCTCGATCGATAATCAGCAATCGGCCATGATAAATCAGAATCGGTAATCAGCCTCCATCGATAATCGACAATCGGCCACGACAAATCAGAATCAGTAATCGGCCTTAATCGATAATCAGCCTTGATCGATAATCGACAATCGGTCATTATAATCGGCCTCGATCGCTAATCGGTAATCGGTCATTATAATCAACCTCGATCACTAATCGGTCATGATAATCGGCCTCGATCGCTAATTGACAATCGGCCATGACAATCAAAATCGACCTCGATGATCTGCCGATCAAAGCTTAAGGAAAGCTCATAATATGGACATTAAACCATCATTGCCCATCAATGTAGACATTTAACCAACATTACTCCCAAGGAGTGGCCCACATAGGGCCAAACATATAGTGGGCCCTGGCCTCTCACAAGGGCCTCATACACAGTGTAATGGGCCTCATCGCAGGGGCCAAAAATATATCACAATGGGCCATAAATCCATCAAGTCGGACTTCATTCAAGGGTGGGAATATATGGTCTTCAAATACACAATAGGTGGGCCCTGCACATGGGCCATAAATACATCACATCGGGCCTTGCCCATGGGCCTTATACACAATAGGTGGGCTACATCAATGGGCTGCACTAATGGGCCTCTCACACATCAAGTGGGTCGCATCAATGGGCCGCACTAATGGACCACAAGTACATCAAAGTGGGCCTCATAACATGGGTCTCGTATATGTCAAAGTGGGCCCCAATGACGGGCCACAATTACATCAGGATGGGCTTAATCACATGGGCCCCACACAAGCAGGCCAATCAAACAGGTTGATTCAAATGGGTCGGGCTAAATGGGCCAATTCAAATGGGCCGAATCATTGGGTCGGATCAAGTGGGCCAATTCAAATGGGCCGAATCAATGGGTCGAATCAAGTGGACCAATTCAAATGGGCCGAATCAATGGGCTGGATCAAGTGGGCCAATTCAAATGGGCCGAATCAATGGGTCGGATCAAGTGGAACAATTCAAATGGGCCGAATCAATGGGCCAATTATGCATCAAGGGGGCTACCTTAATAAAACACGTACATCATGGTAGGTCCACTGTCCCATGCTGGACGATGTGACAGATACATCGCCAAAGTGGGCCCTACATCCAGGGATGGACAATGTGGATACAATAAATACATCAAGGTGTGGGCCACGACAAAATGGATGGACAGAGTAGATACAACACGTACATTATGTGGGGGCCACATGAATGGACGGTGTGAATATATAGCATATATATCGCGGTGGGTCCCACTATGATGTGGGTGAGAGCTTGGACTACTTCTAAAATCATTACAATAGTTGCAAGTGCAACATATGTATTACTGTACACAATCACATCATGGGGTACACGGCATCGTCCAATGGTGGTCCAGCACTGTCCAGACATTTTGGATGGTGTGGATCAAAATATACATCATGGCTGGCCCCACATCTGCACCGTCCAGACAGAGTAAAACACGTACATCACAGTGATTGCAGGGCTCCAACACGTCCATTGATGGAAGGCTAGGGAAAACACATGCATCACGTGTCATCCCACCGTCCCAACAGCAAATGAGCGGTGGGAATGAAGGATACATCATCAAGATGGGTCCCTCAGGACCACGTGGAGATAAAACATACATCATAGTGGCCCCACACGTGGGGTGTGGATCCAAAACATTCATCAAGGTGGGGTCTGGACGGTGCAGATCAAACCCACATATCATGTGGGTCACTGCACGAATGGTGTCGAAATAGAACATCAAGGTGGACCGTACCTCGCAGATGGAGGGCGTGGATACCATATCTAAGGTGGACCCCACGTATGGGTGCCACACACACCAGCAAGCCCCACCAGAAAAACAGATGAAAGACATGGTGTGCAAACATGTACATCATTATTTCGACAAGAAAACAAATGCATTTTATTTGGGGGATCTATTCAATGATAACAAAGAATGAATGAGAGAACATTCATCACATTTATCTAAGTTCATTTACATCCTCTAATTCCCTTGATTCTGAAAATAAAGTACAATTAATGCAATGTACTGAATGAAAGAGAAGATGGCTTGATGAAAATTTTGGCAGCATTCCGATGCTATTTCGATCATCTCCTGGATACTTACGAGGAATTGACGAATCGATCAACCAATCTTCAAGGAGATAGAAATTTCAGCAGCCTTTCGGCGCCTATTTTGATCATCCTCTGGGACTTGGGAGGAATGTCGATTAAATCGACTGATCTTTCTCCTTAAAACCCATGAAGAGGAGAAAACTCAGAGAAAGGAAGCCTGGGCCACGAACTTCGACAAAACAATGGCTCTTGGACTTCATAGACTTCAGGGCAATCCGGTTGCATGGATCCACGCAATCGATATCGGTTGCGCGGTCCTGCGCAACTCCCAGGAGACTTCGTTCCTTCCTTCTGTCTTCCGCTCCGCTTTCCTCCTCTTGAAAATCTTCCATCTCCCTCAATGAAGGAGGGGAGGGGGTATTTATAGGCCCTCAAACTCATGGAAATCCCGATCTTAGCGATGTGGGACTATTCTTTCAACACTTTGGACCTTTTTGCAAAGGATGATTCCCGTAGCTTATTGCGAAATCCTGCGCAACCGAAATATCGGTTGCGCGGCCGTGCGCAGGGAACAACAATTGCACGACACCGCACAATTGATATTATTTGCTCGGAACCGCTCAAACTCCTTAAAAACTGGCTTGTTCTTCTTCTCTTTTCCTTTCTTTAAAAACCCGCGCAAGGGATATTTGTTGCGCGGTCCTGCGCAACCGACATCTATTGCGCGGTCCTGCGCAACTAATCTCAAAAGGCACTTCTCTCCTTTCTCTTATTCTTCTCTCTTACACCTTGCTTTCCAATCTTCTTCTGCTTCAATCCCCTAAACTACCCTTGGAGCTGGATCTGTACCAAAATACCTAAACTACCCTTGGAGGTGGATCTGTACCAAAATACCTAAACAACCTTTGGAGCATTTCAACACCATGAGATTCCCTGACCACTGCAATGAGATATTTTTTGTGCCTCAACAGATGCCACCTCGATCCTTCTTTGATTGATTCCTGAAATCAAATGGAGGATTGATCTTCCTCTGCCTGAAGAACTTGAATGAACTGCAAATGGCAGATTGGCTGATCATACTTGCATGGTAGACTGGCTGATCATACTTACATGGTAGACTGGCTGATCATACTTGCATGACAGACTGGCTGATTGCTTTTGAATGAAAGGCTTGCATGATTGTGTTTGACCAGGAGACTTAAATGATGGCGCTCGAATAGAAGGCTTGAATACTGGTGCTCAAGTGGAAGATTGGAATGCTGATGCTCAAGCAGAGGACTAGAATGCTGACATTCGAGTGGAAGACTGGAATGCCCCCAGTCAGTAGTGTCGAATAGATGTTTCACCAGAGAGGATAAGATTCTCTTTTTATTGAAGCATGCTTCTGCAGTAGCTGTGACGACTTCTTCTTTGAGCGATTTGATCGGAGAACTTTCTTTCAACATTATTGCTGCTGTAACGGTCTTTTTGATCAACTCTAGCAATTCTTTCCTTTTGATCAGCTCCAGCGATTCTTTCCTTTTGATCAGCTCTAGCGATTCTTTCCTTTTGCTCTATATCTGGGACTGTTCTTTAATGTTGCTCCTGTCGCAACAACTTTTTCGATTGTTTCCTTTACTCACGATCTGCATAACCCAAGCTTTTGAATAATGGTTTCTCCTGCCAAATTCATCAGAATTAGTATCTTAATTCATTATAATTTTCAATATAGCTTTATGAAGCACTGATAATTTTTGAAATAGATTGAGAGTTTCTTCTCTTCTTAGGCCGATTGTGATATTCGCAATATGATTTAATCAATCTTTGCGCTTGTCATCGTGCTTTACATTGTATTCTTTATATTACACTCTTGGAGAAGATTCGACCGTTGAGTCTTCTCTAGTTTGTGCTCCTTAGCATTTCTTCATAGACTTTTCCCTAGATCTTTATTGATCAGATGATGATTCCATTTGTTCTTTGTCTTCATCCGATCCGATACATGGAGTCTTACAATAATATTATCCATAATACTCGGCATATGAATTCCTTCGCCACGTATAGGAGATTATCAGAAAGACCAAGGCATAGATTATTTTTAGGACATTAAATCCTACCCCCCCTTCTAGGTCAATGTCGCATACAGATTTCTTTAGAAGATAATATTTCTGAAGCGAAGCCTTCTGATACTTTTGAAGAATGAATAGTCTTTTCCGCTCTTTTCATGACTCCAAAGAATATATCAAAGTCCTTATACTATCGAAGATTTGAGCTTTTGACTAGATAATCGCCAATATCTTGAAGGCATTTACTGTTGACGTAATTTGAACTTGATTCAGGAGAAACGCATTTTTGCATGTTTGTCTAATCAATGTTTAAAATTTTCATCAGGAAATTGCTTGTTTGAGCATATCTATATTGAAATATGTATTTGCAGCATTTTGAATGCTAAACTTTAATTTTATACTTTTGCTTTTGAGCACTGGTGCCAGTGTACTTTGACCGACCATACTTTGACTGGACAATTTAACTTGACTTGACTTGACCAGACTCGACTGAACTGGACGACTAAACTTGACTGAACTGGACTTGATACTGGGCTTAAGGAGCAAAGTAGTTTACTGCCAATTTCGGGTAAGGCTCAAGGAGCAAAGTAGTTTACCACCGATTTCGGGCAAGGGCTCAAGGAGCAAAGTAGTTTACCACCGATTTCGGGCAAGGCTCAAGGAGCAAAGTAGTTTACCACCGATTTCGGACAAGGGCTCAAGGAGCAAAGTAGTCTACTACCGATTTCAGGCATTATGGACTTTTAGCACTTTGGCTTTTGGTCATTTGAAGACTTTGAGCTATTGGCTTTTGGTCATTGAAGACTTTGAGCTATTGGCTTTTGGTCGTTAAAGACTTTGAGCTATTAGCTTTTGGTCGTTGAAGACTTTTAGTTGCCCGCATGGGTATGCGTACAATGGCCTTCATGGACTTTTTAGGGCCACTGACTTCTCACCGCTGTCCGAATGGCGATCTTGATAGGTCTCCCGCGCAGCTGGCCATTGGCTTGACTGGGCTGCCTTTTTATAATCATTTGTCGTCATTGTCGTAAGATTTGTGTGGTTGACCATGTAGGTTTATTCCACTACTTATTTCGTTATCATGAACGGTGAATCCATAGCTGATATTTCGCCAGCTGCTGATATATTCTGCGAATCAATAATTGATATTTCGTCGTTGCCGATATATTCTGAGAATCAATAATTGATATTTCGCCGTTGCCGATATATTCTGAGAATCAATAATTGATATTTCACCGTTGCCGATATATGATATATTCTGACAATCAATAATTGATATTTCGCCGTTGCCGATATATGATATATTCTGAGAATCAATAATTGATATTTCACCGTTGCTGATATATTCTGATGATTCTGAGGAAAATCTTTGGCAATCAATGCTTGACTGCTATCATCATTGTTTAGTGGCTTGACAACAGTCATCAATGCTTGGTAGCGATCATCAACACTTGATGGCGATTGTTTAACGCTTGATAGCGATTATTTGACGCTTTATGGCGATTGCTAACGCTTGATAGCGATGGTTTGACGCTTGATGGCGATTGTTTGACTCTTGATAGCGATTGTTTGAATAAACTTGCATGAGCCATTGGTGACAACAGTGATAGTTGCTTATTTTGGCGGCGATCATTGGCACTTGATTATTTTGACAACAATCATCGACGCTTTTATTTGGTGATTGTCATTGGTGCTTCACATTTTTTATAAGCGATTGATGGCAATGGAGATAGCTGCTAATCTTGGCGATTCACTTTTCATTTAGCTTTGCATTTGACTTTTGTCCTTGGTGCTTTGCATTTGGCGATGACTTGATATGCTTGAAAGCCTGCATTTTATTCATATACACAAAAGAAATACATTCTGTGGTGAGAAATTCATTCCACAACTTTTACTCACTTGTCTTACCTATCTTGCCCCCTTTTGATTTTAGAAGTATCATACTGATATCTTTTGAAATCAAAATAGTGATCATCTTTTGAACTGACAGGCATTGCAATGCATATTTGCAACGAATATGCTTCTTCTTCTTTTTCTTTTCTTTTTTTTTTCTTTTTCTTATCGCGACTTTATATCTTTTCCTCACCACTTCTTTTCATTTGAGTTTTCAGGCAATGACAACTCGATCTTGTCAATTACTGACGATTCACCATACGAAGCATCGTCTTTTAACGTGGATGCCCCCAGAATCTTCTTTATCGGATTTCTGTCATTTCTCTTTTCTTTTCTCTTTCTATCATGCTCTTTTTCATCACAATTTATCCCTTATCGATCATCTTTTGTAGCTTTTTCCTAAGAAAATTACAATCTTCCGTATGATGCACAAATTTACGATGGTAATGAAAATAATCCAGCCCTCTTATATTTTTACTTCTCTCGAGATGTCTTAGCCGAGGTAATTCAATACTTTTTGTAGCCAACAATTGATTCAGCATAGGAAACACATCTTTTCTTGTAAATGAATACTTCGTATGATCTTTATTTTGCCTGGACCTTTTATATGCCATTACAATTGCCTGGCCATTTCTATCTTCTTCATTGCTGTCTTTTTCCTCATCCTGATAATCTTCTTTAGTTTCTTCTTTCCGAGTTATGTGAACTGATTTTGACTGAAAAGCAGACACTCTTTCCATCATCTTTTCAAGAGCACAAGCTTTCGTAGCAAAATTTCAAAAAGTTTTTCAATCTTTACTAATCAGGTGGCATGCCAGCTCTAGTCTCATGCCTTCTAAGCATAATTCTATTTGTCCTGATTCCTGCAAAGAATGTCGACATGACATTGCCGATTTCTTCCATCGACTGATGAATTCTTCAACTGATTCATTTTCTTCTTGGCAAATAGAGGCCAATTCAGTCAAACTAACTTCTCGGTCCGAAGGGGCAAAGTTTAACATAAAAGCATCCTGCATCTATTCCCAGGTATGAATAGATCCTGGGGTTAAACTTGAATACCATCTGAAAGCTCTTCCTATCAGAGAGGATCCAAATAATCGCAGACAATATTGAGGAACTCTAGCAAAATTTTCCATCCTTGTTATGAAATGCACCATATGCTCTTCTGATGAACCGTCCCCATTAAATTTCTGAAAGTCTGGGTGTTCGAAATCAGCAGGAAATGACATTTTTCCTATTTCAGGGGAATACGGTGTCTGATATCGAAATTTTTGATTCTGACTTCGCTCATTCTCTAGATGAATAGATTTAATAGCCATCTGCCAGATTTCTTCCTGCGTTATATTCTGAGTAATATTAGGCATTGGCTCTTGAAATCTTATTGCTTGCGGCTGTGACTTTTCTGATTGTGGTTCAATGTTATTTACGGCGGTCACTGTCGGCATATTAGGGACTTCCTCAACCACATGCTCATCTAGTGAAAACTGATCAGACTGATTAATATCTGTTGACGAACTTTCTGTTTCTTTATACTTTGATTGTCTTGATACCGAAGAAGGAAACGAACGCTGCGCTACTGACGCTGTTGAAGAAGATGAACTATTATTTGATTTGAAACCAGCGTATCGTCACTCCGAAGGACTAGCTGACGCAAATCATGGCATGCTTAATGCATGAGTTTTCTTAAAATCTTTTGCAGGAGGTGCTGTGAGTGGACATTCACTGGTTACGGTCGTCTTCCCCTTATTTTTCTGAACCCACAATGATTCTGTGGAAGATGTCTTCACGGTTATAGTTGATAGTATTGAAAGATCTTTTGAAGTGACGGGCCTTCCTATTTTTCTCGAATGAGATGATCGTATAACCGGAGCAAGACTATGTCTTATGACACTTCGCATAATCGACCCAGTACTTGGCGAGATGTTGCTTCTAGCAGAAGTAAATCGAACTTTCTAACTTTTAGATGTTACCATCTGTAAGACCCGTATCTTGGTCCGTACCTTTCCGTAGACTTCTGCGGTCTTACCGGTCGAATTCCAGTAACCTTCGACCCTTAACCGATATCGACGCGCGACCCTGATTCATGTGCCAACAACTCGAGTCGACTCAACCCGAGACCAATACCATAGCAACCGCGCCGTCGTTGCGGTTCCGATACCGCGACTCACGCGCAGAAGCGATACCCTAGTCAAGAGATATGGGCCAACGTTCGGTGCGAGAAAACGCCGCGCGTTGCGAAAACCAAGAGAATCTCTACTATGTGTCACATCAATCACATCAATCCCATCAATCAATCAACCCATCAATCCATCACATGTCAAGTACATATCACTTTATTCCCTTTTCCCAAGCAACCACAAAAGTCTTCCAAAACCATACCTCTCTTACACAAAAAGCCATAAAAGTCTTCACCACCCATACCTCTCTTACACAAAAGCCTAAAAAGTCAAGCTTTTCTTACACAACCATCACTCACCACATCCATCCATTACTCTCTCTCTCCCTCTACATCACTCTTTCTCTTTCTCTCTTTCTCATTTCAAAACTCCAAGCAAAATTTCAACTCCATACGTATGGAAATTCTCAAGCTTCCCTAAACTCCAAGTGGCCCACCTTCCTACCCCATCATCTCCCATCTCAACCCTCCATTCTTCATCTCATCCATTGAAGTTGAAGCTAAGGTGCCAAAGAACCCCTAAGAGCAAGAAGATCGGACGGTGGGTGCTTCTATAGGGTAGATTTTCTTATTTTTATGGTGGACCAAGTGAGGCCCACCGATCAATGGTGTGGATTTCACTTGGGACCCTAAAATGTGGCCGATGGACCACTTGGATCATCATGATCGTTCCATGATGGGGCCATTCTCCATGGACCCCATCATGATGTTTATTTCATTACAAAAGGTCATCTAGACCGTCCATATCGGTGGGGAATGGATCTCCACCGTTGATTTACATTTTTGATGATCCTATGTTCAACGGGATCCGTTTATTGTATGATTCATTGCAAGGGAGGGCCCATAATGACGGGGTACCTCCATCACAAGCCGTGTCCCACTCTCCATCTCTCTCTCTCTCTTTTATTTATTTTATTTTATTTTATTTTATGCAATAGGATTGCGTGGCCCACTTGAATGGATCCCACTTTGAGGTATTCTATTTTATTCAAGTGGGGCCCACCTTAGCCGTTGTATCCATGCCAATCATCAGTGGTGGCCCACTTCATCAGGGCCCACCATTAAAAAAAATAGTAATATAACCGTCCAGCGTCTGGGACGCTGGACGTTTTCAAAGGAAAGTAGAAAAAGGAAAGAAGTAAAAGAGAAGCTTTGGTGGCCCACTTGCTTAGGCCCCACCTTATTGTTTTTGTTCGATCCAAGCCGTCCATCCTCTTACCCACGGTATTTTAGCCGTTGGGTAGAAGTTTGGAGCTGATCCAATCACCTGGTGGGCCATAGCGCCAAATATTGCATCATCACCATTCAAACACTAATTTCTTATTTTATTTCACTTCCAAGCATCAAAAAAATTCAAACTTTGGACTTGTTGGATTCATTGCAAGGTGAGGAATCCCATGGTCGGAGTGGATTCACTTAAAGCGGACCCCACACGACGAAAATCCCAAAAAAATCAAATTTTTCAAAAATTTGCAAGAGGCCCTGCCTCTTTTCTCTGACAACGTGCAGCGCTGCACGCTGCTGCTTGCAGCGCCAGCGTACGGGCGGTGGCGTCCAACAAGGGACCCACGGCTCCAGCCGTGGGCCTCACCTTGATGTTTATATGTCATTCAAACCATTCATCGGATGGGCCACCCTCTAAAGTGGCCCCCCTCCAAGAATGGGACAGATCCAAAACTCAGGTGGCCCACACCACGTGAAACAGTAGAATTGAGTGTTTGCCATTGAAAATTTTCCTAGGGCCCACTGAAGTTTTGAATCAAGCTGAAATTTATGATGTCCCTTCATCCAGGTCCGAGTGACCTTATCAATGGGTTGGATGCCAAATAAACATTACGGGGTGGGCCCCACATGGGACCCACATTGATGTATGTGCCAAGTCCACCGTCCAGCGGACGGTGGCACCTACTACGGTGGCACCCACCTGATGTTTGTGTG
Source organism: Magnolia kwangsiensis (assembly GCA_037074715.1). Classification (NCBI taxonomy): domain Eukaryota; kingdom Viridiplantae; phylum Streptophyta; class Magnoliopsida; order Magnoliales; family Magnoliaceae; genus Magnolia; species Magnolia kwangsiensis. The sequence continues at coordinate 124,575,497 of CM073574.1, read as the reverse complement.
GCCTCCACCGTCCAGCGGACGGTGGGGCCCTGTGTGATGTATGTGTTATATTCGCACTGTCCACTGGACAGTGGGACCCACCATGATGCATGTGGTGCATCTAGACCGTCCATCCACCTAGTGCGATCATTTTAAAGTATGGGTTGTTAGTTGGGTGGACCGTCTAGCCTTTGCAGCTGGATCTGTACCAAAATACCTAAACTACCCTTGGAGCATATCAACACCGTGAGATTCCCTGACCACTGTAATGAGATATTTTTTATGCCTCAACGATCATGATGGCCTAGCACCGTCTAGCCTTTGCAGCACCGTCCAGAGGTCTGGACGGTGTGGATGAAACAAATACATCATGTTGGGCTCCACCTGCAAGTGCAGGGGTGGGCCACGTCCACCAAATGGATGGACGGTTAGATATAACACAGACATGGTGGGGCCTACTGGCCGTCCAGCGACTGCCTGGATGGCATGAATGAAACACATACATGTGGTGTCCACCGTGTGGGCGGTGCGAATAAAATACATACATCATTGTGGGTCCCACGTGGGGCCCACCATAACGTTTACTTTACATCCGAGACATTAATAAGGTCGTACGGACCTGGATGAAGGGTAAAAAATAAATTTCATCTTGATCTGAAACTTCTGCGGGTCCAAAACAGCTTTCAATGGTAGACGCTCAAACAACACTATTTCTAATGATGTGGGCTACCTGAGTATTGGATTCGGCTGAAATTCGAAGAGGGGCCCACTTGAGAAGGGGGCCCACCTGATGAATGGGTTAGATGACAAACAAACATCAGGGTGGGGCCCACGGATGGAGCCGTGGGTCTGTGTCCATCCGCCCGCTAGCCGCAGGTGCGGCCTGAGCCTCTGACACAGCAGCAGAAATGCTGCTGTGTATATTTTTATTTTTATTTTTAAATTCATTTTTTTCAGGGGTTTTTCATATGTGGGGCCGGCATCAGGTAGATCCACCCCACCCACTGCTTCCTACAGTCCATATCAAATCCATCAAGACCAATATTGGACAGATTTCGGCATGTAGAGAAATTTAAGTGAATTTAAACGGTGAAAATTACTGTTTGCTAAGGTATGGCCCACCAGTTAGTCAGATCAACTTCATTTTTCATATAAATGGCTAAAATGATCTGGAGAATTGAATGAACGGCGTGGATTAACAACATGCATCAAGGTGGGGCTTGCATGAGTGGCCCTCTCTAAAGCTTGGAATCAAACTGATTCTTTTGTTTTCACATCCAGCATCCCTGGACGCTGGACGTTCTGGCTCAAACGAACGTTCAAGGTGGGCCCTGCTCAGGTGGGCCACTACATGGTTGGATGGTGTGGAACAACACATATAAAGTGGGCCTCACCTACAAATGACTTGGGTCCAAAACATGCTTCATGGTGGGGTCCATCCAAGTGGGCCACACAGCCACACGAAATAAATAAATACAAAGAGAGGGAGGGAGAGAAAGAAGCACCCACCTCATAAAAAAAAAAAAGAAGAAGAAATCTACCTTAAAGATGCACCCACCTTCCATCTTTTTCCTCCGTAGTGCTCTAAAGCTCCAATGATGCTCCTTCAACGGTGGAGATGGGCTTCTAATGGTTGGATTGGAGGAGATCTAAGGTGAATGTGGGTAGAAATGGGAGGGTTGCCATGGATGTTTTTAGTTTCTCTCTTGTTATGAGAGAAAATGAAGAAGAAGAGACAGACAGAGAGAGAGAGAGAGAGAGAGAGAGAGAGAGAGAGAGAGAGAGTAATAAATTCATGTAAGGCCATAAATGCTTGGGTTGACTCATGGCGAAAAGGGAAGGGGTGGTTGCTTGTAAGGATTTAGGGCTAGGGGTAGGGTAGGGTGGTGTCACCCCTAGGGTGACATCATAGTAATTATGTTTCTAGGGAAGTACAACAACAATGATAGTGGGTCCCATGATCAAGCGATCAACGGCCGAGATAATGCATGGGCCGGATCTCATAATCTGAGCATCACATTGATGAACGAGATTGTAACACCCTGAAAATCGGGAGTCGTGTAGAAACCCAACTCCCGAGTTCCAGACCATCACTTATGCAACAAATATGATTATGATTTAATGTTGTCTGAGTTAGAGCATTCACATGAGTAAGATTATACCAAAACTGCAATTCATACTCCAGATCCAGTGATAAAATGCAAGCGGAAGACTGAAAGATATATATATATATATATATATATATATATATATATATATATATATATATATATATATATATATATATATATATATATATATATCACTGTATGAAAACAAAATAATCTTGAACTGTCTCCAAAGTATGAATACATCTCTGAGTCTCATATACATGTCATAAAGTAAAAATAAATATCAGGTGATAGTCTAACTAGCACAAGTCCCACTGATCCAGTCCATCTATGCGAAGCTGTCAGCGAACTGCATATACAAGAACTCGTCCTGATTCTCGTAATAATCCGGCTCTGCATCCTGAATCGCCTCGTCACCTGCATCTAAGACAGAGTCTGGTAGGTGTTGTAAGCATCGTCCCATAACTTGGGAGTGAGTGATCGACTCAGTGGAATCATAGAGCAAAGATTAACATGTTATCAAATCAATCACGCGATAATAGTAAAGCATACAATCAAACATTCCTAGATAATGTTGTTAATGCAATCATGAAATGACATGATGGATGCCCACACCGACATACTCCCTCATGCGGCACCATCTGCGTCCGCGGCATGCTTTCTTCCCACAGTGCTCCACATCTTTCAGGCACATGCAGTGCGATGTGGATATGATTACCGAGTTGTTATTTGTCCTTTCATACAGCAGTATTAGGAAACTAAGGTACCTTCCTTGTATCAATCCCAACACAGATCCTGTTTAGGGTCGTCACTCCTAGTATTCTCATACGATGTTATGTTTATAGGTCGCTACAAGGGGTGTCAGGGCTGTTGCTCGCACTCGTTGCACCTCTCCCCCATCACCTTATCAATACAGGCCTAATGTACTCTCGTTGCTATAGAAGGGTCATCGCCTCCCGTAGACTCAGAATACGCTCGAGGTCACTACAAAGGGCTCGTCACCAATCAGTGTAGGCTGATAGCTCGAATGTAGTGTCCCATACCACCACAATCGGCTCAAGAGTCAAATGTGCTCACTGGTCAATACGGGGAGGTTTGTGGCCCCAGTGTAGGCCGACAACTCGACCACGGTGTCCCATACCACCATGCCCGGCTCATGAGTCTTTATGGATCAAGGTACCATGGTTAAGAGGGTTTCCAAAGGTAAGTTCAGTACCGTAGGTTTAAGCAGTTATGACTTATACAAGGTGAACATACAATGGCCAGTCGGGTTACTTGACAGGCTCGACTAGTAGGAGCGCATCTCAATCTGAGCGACATGAAGTGCATGAAACACTTCGTGTGGCCTAACCACTGCCGCCAACCCAAAACACGACTCGCGTTCATCGACGCGTCCTTCGTGACAAATAGAAGCCAACCACGAATTCAATTGGTTACCGACTGCCTGGACTAACGTATAGCCCCAAGCATTTGTAAGTCAACATCAGTAATCGTATGAGAGTAACAGAAATGAATATAAACAATACAAGCATATTGACACATGTTATAACATATAATGTAAGCAAATCAACCAACACATGCATTCTATATATGTAATGAAATCAATTCATATAGCCAACATGGTGGAAATCATATATATCAACATATTAATTGAGAATTCAATCTCAAAACTAATTCACAGCACCATTTACTCAATACATACTAATACAAATATTTATACAAACACTTAGTCTACACACTTTAGTCTACATAGCGTATGTCAACCCAAAGTGTGCATTAGGATGAATCTCTTCGCCAAACAAATCATGCACGCATTCTTAATATCCTAACATGACAAATACCCATGGCAATCATTTCAGTAAAATACGGACGTAAACAGTATTTCCTACAAATGCCTAAACTGCCCTAAATCTCATATTCCCCGTATGCAGTCGAAATGGAAAACGGACAGCATGTTATACATGTCAAACGGCGTTCTCTTTGATAATCTACTAATAAATGACATTGAAAGCTTTGAAATCAGTCAATCAAAGCATCTAAAATCCTCACCTCTCACCTTAGACGTGTATCGATTCGAATAGAACGTCTATGCTTTGTCAACGGCGTTAAGGTGACCTATATCACAAGTTACATAAGCTACACCACTACTCGCATCAAAGAAATTCCTAAAACAGCAAGAGGGTAGGGTTTTCTTACCCATAAGTGAGTTGGAAATTACCGAGAAAGTGATTTGAATGCGGTGCTTCGGTACGTGCAATAGATGGTGCAAGTGGCAGGAAATCACTCCCACAACTCTCACAATCTCTCTCTCTCTCTCACTCTTTCTAGGGTTTGTAGCAAATTCGGATGGGAGAGATATGAGAGGGTTTAAAGCCCTTATATAGGCTAAAATCTAACCTAATTAGACTTGGGACAAAGGTATACTTAAGTTATAACCAAATCAGAACTTTTTCGATCCAAAAGAGCGTTTCGGGAGGTCCCCTAGCCGAACGCGGTCGGACTTAAGCTCATGTATATCGGATCTAGCACACATCAAGTTTTCAGACCGGTAGAGTTCCCAGATCGCACGTGGCTGTCCAGTTTCAGTTCAGCGGTCACGGAGACTCGATCGAGGATTTCAAGTACACTGACCTGAGTGAGAAATGTTTCCTGATCCGAGGGTGTATTGGGGTCAGATTTTGACGATCTGAATGCTTATACTAATCCCGCAAACGAAATGTGATAGATTCATTTAAATCCCATTTAAATTTTTATGAATTTCACTCTTTCTCACACTCCTTACTCCAGGCTCAATAAAATAGCCTCAGAACATCAGTTGGGCTTGATTTTTGAAATGATTTTCAAGTCCAGCTAAGCGGTCATAACGGTCTAAGATTGTGGATATTGGACTTCTGACGCGTGGTCTAAATCTAATACGAAATTTCAAAGGATTCCTGAAAGCAAACGGATTTAGAGTTTAATCCTAGATTTCAGGGTATTGTAACGTCATTGGTTCTACAAGTTTTGAGTCTTGCAGAACGTATTTAAAGCGATCAGTGCTAATTTTACAACTAATCTAGCATAGCGCTAGCTAACTTGCGCTTAATTTCTAAAGGAATTAATCCCACGTGATTTTTGATCGAGTTGATACTCGAGTCTCTATATGAATTTTTTCGAGGCATTACAGAGATGCGTCGTCAGAACCGCGGCGACGGCGCGGGTGCAATGACATAGGTCTTAGTTTGAGTCGGCTTGGATTTATAGGATGTGACTCAAGAGCGTGCGCCAATGCTATCTATGCGTCGTGGGTCGTCAAAATTCGATTAGGAGGACCGTGGAAGTTTACGGAGTGGTACGAGTAGAATACGGGTCTCACAGTTTAGGTTTAGGTTATAAGTTTAAGTTATAGGTTAAGGTTTATGTTATAAGTTTAGGTTAAGGTTATAAGTTTAGGTTAAGATTGTAAGTATAGGTTATAGGTTAAGGTTAAGGTTAAGGTTTAGGTTATAGGTATAGGTTTAGGTTATAAGTGTAGGTTATAGGTTTAGGAAAAGGTTAGGTTTAGGTTATGGGTATTAGGATTTGAGAATAGTTTTAGGTTATAAGTATAGGTTTAGGTTGGGTTATAGGTTAAGGTTTAGGGATTTGAGTTTAGGTTAAGGTTTAAGTTTAGGTTATAAGTATAGGTTTTGGGATTTGAGAATAGGTTTAGGTTATAAGTATAGGTTTAGGTCGGGTTATAAGTTAAGGTTTAGGGATTTGAGTTTAGGCTAAGGTTTAGGTTTAAGTTATAAGTATAGGTTTTGGAATTTGAGAATAGTTTTATGTTATAAGTATACGTTTAAGTTGGGTTATAGGTTAAGGTTTAGGGATTTGGGTTTAGGTTAAAGTTTAGGTTTAGGTTATAAGTATTGGTTTTGGGATTTAAAAATAGGTTTAGGTTTTAAGTATAGGTTTAGGTTGGGTTATAAGTTAAGGTTTAGGGATTTAAGTTTAGGTTAAGGTTTAGGTTTAGGTTATAAGTATTTGTTTTGGGATTTGACAATAGGCTTAGGTTATAAGTATAGGTCTAGTGATTTGAGAATAAGTTTAGATTATAAGTATAGGTTTAGGTTGGGTTATAGGTTAAGGTTAAGGAATTTGAGTTTAGGTTAAGGTTTAAGTTTAGGTTTAGGTTATAGGTATTGGGATTAAGAATAGTTTAGGTTATAAGTATAGGTTTAAGTTGGGTTATAGGTTAAGGTTTAAGGATTTGAGTTTAGGTTAAGGTTTAGGTTTAGGTTATAAGTATAGGTTTTAGGATTTGAGAATAGGTTTAGGTTATAAGTATAGGTTTAGGTTGGGTTATAGGTTTAGGTTTAGGGATTTGAGTTTAGCTTAAGGTTTAGGTTATAAGTATTGGTTTTGGGATTTGAGAATAGATTTAGGTCATATGTATAAGTTTTGGGATTTGAGAATAGGTTTAGGTTATAATTATAGGTTTAGGTTGGGTTATATATTAAGGTTTAGGGATTTGAGTTTAAGTTAAGATTTAGGTTTAGGTTATAAGTATAGGTTTTGGGATTTGAGAATAGGTTTAGGTTAAGGTTGTAAGTTTAGGTATAGGTTATATGTATAGGTTATAGGTTAAGGTTAAGGTCAAGGTCTAGGTTTCGGTTATACGTATAGGTTTAGGTTGGGTTATAGGTTAAGGTTTAGGGATTTGAGTTTAGGTCAAGGTTTAGGTTTAGATTATAAGTATAGGTTTTAGGATTTGAGTATAGTTTTAGGTTATAAGTATAGGTTTAGGTTGGGTTATAGGTTAAGGTTTAGGGATTTGAGTTTAGGTTAAGGTTTAGGTTTAGGTTATAAGTATTGGTTTAGGGATTTGAGAATAGGTTTAGGTTATAAGTATAGGTTTTGGGATTTAAGAATAGGTTTAGGTTATAAGTATATGTTTAGGTTGGGTTATAGGTTAAGGTTTAGGGATTTGAGTTTAGGTTAAGGTTTAGGTTTAGGTTTAGGTTATAGGTATTGGGATTTGAGAATAGTTTTAGGTTATAAGTATAGGTTTAGGTTGGGTTATAGGTTAAAGTTTATGGATTTGAGTTTAGGTTAAGGTTTAGGTTTAGGTTATAAGTATAGGTTTTGGGATTTGAGAATAGGTTTAGGTTTAGGTTGGGTTATAAGTTAAGGTTTAGGGATTTGAGTTTAGGTTTAGGTTATAAGTATAGGTTTTGGGATTCGAGAATAGTTTTAGGTTATAAGTATAGTTTTAAGTTAGGTTATAGGTTAAGGTTTAGGGATTTGAGTTTAGGTTAAGGTTTAAGTTTAGGTAATAAGTATTGGTTTTGGGATTTGAAAATAGGTTTAGGTTATAAGTATAGGCTTAGGTTGGTTATAGGTTAAGTTTTAGGGATTTGAGTTTAGGTTAAGGTTTAGGTTTAGGTTATAAGTATTGGTTTAGGGATTTGAGAATAGGTTTAGGTTATAAGTATAGGTTTAAATTAGGATATAGGTTAAGGTTTAGGGATTTGAGTTTAGGTTAAGGTTTAGGTTTAGGTTATAAGTATAGGTTTTGGGATTTGAGAATGCGTTTAGGTTATAGGTTTGGGGTTATAGGTTTAGGTTAAGGGTGTGGTACCTGCAAATACAAATATAAACACGTCTTATCTGAATGGTCAGGCCCCTTCAATGTTGTTCATAGGAAATGGACAGCTTCATTATGGTCATATCCAGCGGTTCCCACCTTTCAGGGACCCCCGCTCATCCGGATAGCTCTGACGCACATCCAGGTCTGCTCCATTAATTTTGGGCAAATACATAAATACGGCCTGTCCAAATGGACAGGCCCCTCCAATGTTATCTATAGGAAATGGACAACTTCATTATAGTCATAACAGAGGTTCCCACCTTCCAGGGACCTCTACTCAACATTCGGATAGCTCCGACGCACAACTGGGGCTTCTCCATCAATTTTGAGCAAATACATAAACACGGTCTGTTCAAATGGTCAAGCCCCTCCAATGTTATCTATAGGAAATGAACAGCTTCATCATGGTCATAACAACGGTTCCCACCTTCAAGAGACTCCCGCTCAATATCCGGATAGCTCCGACGCACATCCAGGTCTACTCCATCAATTTCGAGATGATACAATTAAATCCTAAATTAGTTACTCATCTAAGGTTGGATAGATTGTAATACTTTCATATTCCCACTTAAACGTCCACGCCAAAAATCCAGCAGCATCTCTCCATGCCTCTCCAGATAAGTTGATCTTACGTTACATTCCGATGCCAAAAATCTAAAGCAATGCAAAGATATTTGGCATTAGATATGGAACAGAAGAAACAGATCCAGAGAGAAATGAGGAGATGGACCGCGGATCAGGCATGAACATTTAAATAGATTATATGAAAGAATACTATCCATCTAACCTTGAACTGTCCAAAATGGGACAATTTAAGCGATTTCTATGCCACCGAAAACACACCATATCTATGTATGATCCCATAGAAATCCTCAAATAAGTAACTAATTATCTAACTTATAAATCTATAAATTACAAGTCATAACTATAAAATAACTAATCATAATAATAAGTCAAGACAAAAAAATGTAATATACAAGATCATTAAGGTTTACAATGATAGAAATACACATTTTATCTTTATACTGAGAATAGAAATACAATGCTAAGTAAACATACATTTCTAACAAACTATTACGTGAAAGAAAAGCTCTAGAAGATGAGAAAGTCCTGATGTATAATGCTACTGTTAGATACTTAAAACAAGAGATTTAATTCATATGCGAATGATAAATGTAAAATGAAGAGAAGGTGCCCATTGCCGAGAGAGAGAGGTTCATCATGTTAGTAGGCCTACAAATACCTTGTCTGTTAGAGAAAGTATGTTTTTTTAGGATTTCCTAAAGATTTTCAATCCCTAGCTATATATGAGCATGTTAAGAGGTGGATAGCTTTTGGGAGTGGTTTTGGGTCTGTGTGTATGCACTGGCCTCCTCAGGTGGAATGAGGTGAGGTACAGGAAAAAGGGTCTGCCTCCGGGGACTATGGGCTGGCCAGTTTTTGGTGAAACTACAGAGTTCTTGAAGCAAGGCCCAAGCTTCATGAAATACCAAAGTGCAAGGTCAGCTTTTTTTCTTTTTCCTTTTTTAGCATTTTTTTTTCACTTCCATTTTTAAAAAAATAAAAATTTATTGAGTTGGGATGCTAAGAGATGTGATTTTTGTTTCTATACACATGGGTTGTAGCCTTTGAAGTGATTTTTGTACACATACATACATATACATGTATACATGTGTGTTTGTGTAGACACAAAAAAGAAGGTGAGATTTGGGGTGATGGGTTTTTGAGTTGAGATGGTAAAAGAGATGGGTTTAATTTTTTGAAGTGGTCTTTGTTGTTGTGTACATGGTTTCAGCTTTGGAAATGACATGTGGATGAGTACATACATATATACTATACACATGCATACATGTGTGTTTGTTTGGAAGAAGAAAGGAAGGTGAGATTTGGAATGGTGGGTTTTTATGATGAAAGGGGAGAGAGGTGAGTTTGTTGTTTTAAAATTGACAGTCCTTTGTCACTTGCCTTGTTGCACCTAAACCCACCTCTCCTTTCAGGAATCAGCCTCAACTAATTTGGATGTCATTACCAGTCACTTAATCAAGTGAGAGTGGTCAATTCGAAAACACATCCAACACACTTTAATTTTATTCATGCACAATCATCATCAATGGTCCAAAGGATCTAAATGGGCATCACTTACACCAATTGACACAGGCAATATAATCACTATCAGTCCGGCTCAAAAGTTGACTTACCAAATTGGGCGTGGCAGTAGCAATCAGAGGAGAGAGAGTAGAGACGGTGAGATAAAGACCGAGGGAGAGGGGATTAAACAGGGAGAGCGAGAGGCGATGCATGAACCGACCACTTCCTCTCCTCAAGACACATTTGGGACATTTGGATTGCCCATGTGCAAACACATGGTGGGTTAACATGTCATCAATCTTAGCAAGAGATTCCAATCCACAAAAAAATACTGAAATAATCATATTCTGTAGAAAAATCTACTCATGCAAGAGAAATAGCTAGTTTTGGCAAGAAACCATGTGAGCTAATGCCAAATGAAAGCTTTGGAAATGATAGAACTTTTTGAAACACGCCAAATCGTAGAATGTTGTTTTTTAAATGACTAAGAATAGAACTGCAAGTTAAATGAGCTGGTAGAGACAATGTAGTGTGTGTGTGTGAGTGATCCAGGGTTCAATCCCTGGTAGTGTTTACCTTTCATATGAATGTAGAGAATTAAATTCTCTTGAATCAAGTTTAACTATTTTAGCAAGTCCCTTTAATCAAGGAGTGATGTTTGAGTTTGTTTAACCATTGAAGAGAGTTCAACGGGTCTATGGAGATGAAAACTCTCACTCATACATTGTAGATGAAGAGTTCATATTTCTTTACAAAAAGAAAAAGAAAATTCTTTTAAAAAAAATATACAAGAGCCCATAGTTACACACACACACATGTATCTATATATTTAGTGGGCTAATGGATGAGTGCAGCCCACACCTGTAATAACAAGTGCTAAAACACACACACACATACACAACACCCATGAGACAGCCACGGGGTTTAAAGTATCATCTAAAACCAGTACATATTGTTTGATATGTACCAGTATTGCCCATGAATGCTAAAACACACACACACACAACATAGTTGTTGTTCATGGCTCCTTTCACAAAACCATGAGAGGGGCTATGCTTAATCTCATCTCCCCTACCATGATTAAAGATCAACTTCTTTCAAAGATCGATGGAACCTTGAGAATGGCAGGGAGATAAATTGTTGTCGCATGTACTTCATGAAGAAAACTAATCTAAAACATAAAATCCAATGCTAGTAGTAAATGTCAAAAGGAAGCATATACCTGATTTTTCTTGAAGTTCTTACAATGGCGCCTCTCAATCTAGCAATAAAGAGGGAAATCAGTAGTCCCAGATGCACCGAGACAAGTCAATGATGGAACTCCAATCAAGATGATGAAGGGTCCTCTAAGGTTTTTCGAGGTGATGAATCTGATAGAGGGAGAGGGAGCACGACACAGGGAGGGAGGGAGAGAGAGAGAGAGAGAGAGAGAGAGAGAGAGAGAGAGATTGGGGAACGAATAGAGAGAGGGAGGAAGATGAGCATATTGAGGCATAAAAAGTATTCCATTGAAGTGGTTAAGAAAATTCCAGCTCCAAGGGTATTTTAGGTATTTTGGTAAAATTTCATTTCTAGGGGTATTTTAGGTATTTTGTTAAAATTTCATTTCCAGGGGTATTTTAGGTATTTTGGTTAAATTTCATTTCCAGGGATATTTTAGGTATTTTGGTAAAATTTCATGTCCGGGAGTAGTTTAGGTATTTTGGTAAAAATTCATGTCCGGGAGTATTTTGGTAAAAGTTAATATCCAGGGGTAGTTTAGGTATTTCAGTAAAAGGCATTGGAAATGGTAGTTTGGTAAAAAAGGGTGCATAGGTGTCATTTTAAGGGAGAGAGGTTATACACGACCATTTAAGAGGGAGCTTGGTGGACATCATGATTTAAGAAAGGAAGATGTCTATATGTGAAGGGATAAGTGGTGGTGAGCCTCTAAATACCCCACTCCTACTCCATTTGAAGGGTTGGATCGGATTGGATCAGTTGGTGGGCTAAAGAAATAAGAGAGAAGCAAGGTAGAAGAGGGTCTTTGCGTGCAGCCGCGCAACTGAAGTTGCTTGCGCACAGCCGCACAACTGACGTAAGGATGCCTTTCACACCACTTTTCAAGGGGATTTGGAAAGAATCCTTTACGCAGCCCCGCGCAACAGGAATGGGAGGTTTCTCATGAGTCATATGCCCGGAAATGTTGTCCGAGGAAGGATTTCCTTGAGCGGACCCGCGCAACCAGCCGAAGCTTCAGCTGCGCATAAATAAGAAGAAAGCATTTTCTTCTTCCACTGTGCTGCTGGTGGGCTAGTACAGTATCCTTTTGAGAAATCTACACTGTCTACTGCCTTCCTCTTGGAATTTAGACCATGAATGATGAGCTTTGATCATCTGTTGACGTGGCCCACCTAGATAATCAAGCCAAGAAAGTAGCCAAACGGTCTTCTTTTGATCATTGTAGCGGTCATGACATGAGGAAGAACATGATCTTGAAAGCTCAACATGGTTTTGATGGTGGCCCACTACGAACGGATGGAAGCTCTGTTTTCAACAGAGTCGATGTACGTCGACTCTGTAAAGTTCAAAGGCCCGTTTACTGAAGTTTTCTGGAAAATCCACTCCGTTCATTGGTCTGAGGGCGAAAAACCATCAGGAATAGAGTACTTTTGGAGGAAAATCAACGTGGCCCACTAGCCTATCTACTCCGCCATCTATTTCATGTTCAACGGTCATGATTCTACAACAGCCTGCGTGGTTTTAGAATGCCACATTGTCAAGGGTTAAATCTCCCTTTTGTACACAATGGACGGTACGGATCGGCAATTTGACTGTGGAGTTGGCCACACTGAGAAAATTATAAAGCTACGTATTTTTGTATTTGAGATGGAGAAGTCGGTCAGCGCCTGCTAACCGACTTTGAGAAATTCCATGCACGGCCGGTGCTCGTGCACACCATGTACATGCGATGTACATGTGGCTCCAGTATGATGCTCATTAGAAATCTGCTCCGTCCATTTGCTTTGTCAGCTTATTTAACATGTTAGGACCAAATCTGAAGCGTATCTAGATTATAGGAGGGCCCCAAATTATGATTTCAGGAGCTGATTTGTCAGTTTGGCCATTTCTATAAGGATTCAGGAGATGAAACTTGATGTGTACGGCTAATTTGTGGTTCTAAGGCTGCACATAAAGTTTCGATCCGAATGGACGGTGGCAACCCCATGATCTTACATTCTGGGGGACATCTTAGGCCCGTTTGATATGATCAGCCCGATTTCTTTAGGTCCTGACCACACTTCAACAGGCTTGTCTGTATTTCAAAGAAGAATGACTAGAAGGATGCTCCATATTTTAAGAAAAGATGACTGGAATAATGCTTAGAACCGATCTTAGCGGTCAGATTTAGGGCTTCAACCCACACAATTCCCATCTCATTGAAGACTAGTTGATCAAATCGACATTCCTCCTAAGTACCAGGAGATAAGTGAAGCAAGCGCCGGAATGCTGTCGAAATTTTCATCTGACTATCTTCTCTTTCATTCATTACATTGCATTAATTGTATTTTTTTTCAGAATAAAGGGAATTAGAGGATGTACATGAACTCAGATAAATGTGATCAATGTTCTCTCAACAAATTCTTTGTTATCATTGAATAAATCCCTCAAATCAAATGCATTTGTTTCCTTATCGAAACATAGCAAGCTGGAGCAAGATCGAGAGAGAGAGACAGGGTTAGGGAAGGGAGAGAGAGAGAGAGAGAGAGAGAGAGAGAGAGAGAGAGATTAGAGATTTGGGGTCTTTTTTGGGCGTGCGTCTGTTTTAACAGCGCCCCCAAATTTGGGTCGGGGTCTGTTATAGCTCTATGGGCCCCACCATGAAGTGTGTCAAACATCTACCCAATCAGTCAGATGCATCATCCCATGGTGAGCGCAGGGATTAAAAATCAAATCAATCTATGACTTGTGTGGACCACACCACATACAAAAGTTGAGAGGGGTTACCCTCCATTAAAACATTCATAATTATTTTTTAGGCCGACAAAGATGTGGTCCACAAATCTAGCCCATCCATTATGTGTGTGCCACTTGGATGAGGGATCATACCAAGTTTCAGACGCATCCAAATTTCAGGTGGGGCCCACCAAGTGCTTTTATATGTTTTAGGCATGTCTTCACATGATTTTAGATGGTATGGCCCACCGGAGTTCCGTATACGGCTGATTTTTCGGATATCCCATAATTTAAAGGGGACCAATCAAATGCATGGTGTTGATGTTTGTCACACGTCATGGTGGGGCCCACACAGCTTGACCTCATGGGGACGACATAGATTAAATACATACATCATGGTATGGCCCACCTAAGATTTATATCTTGAAAAAAGGATGAACAATGTGAGCACATCCCCAATTTTCGATAAATCCAAAACTCAAGTGGACCATGCCACACAAAACAGTGTGGAATAATGATTTCCACTGTTGATACCTTCCTTGGGCCCATAGTAATGTTTATTTGACATCCAACATGTTCACAATATCACAAAGATATGAATGAAGAGAAAACACAAAAATATATGAATTATTGTGGGCCAACTATGATGACAGTGTAAAATCCACTTCGTCCATCATTTTCTCTGAATCATGATAGAATGAGATCTAAAAAATCAGATAGATCCATTGTCAAAGAAATGGAAAGAAGATACCACCATTTGTACCAAAGTAGCACATGGCTGCAAGATCTAAGTTGTACATCAGGTGTTTCCCACCGTGTACATCTCTGATTCCAGCCTACTACTCATGTGGATCACCTATTTGTCTTCTCTAACCTTCAAACGGCCGCCCCAAACATATTAGCTATAGAACCTTACATCACCCATATGCCCCTAGTTACTTGAATCACCGTTTTTTTTCTTTTTTTTTTTTCTTTTTTGTTGGAAGGTATAATCTCAACAAATGTTTTAAGAAAACTTCAACGGCCTTTAAGCAAAGACTAGAAAGTCAGATCTTTTGGATCCTCAACGATCTTCACTAGAGTTTGCAAGAATGAAGCCAAATCAACACCATATATAACACGATGATCTGCAATAACCTTCACCTACAAGCATTCGCAGTTTTGCCCAGGTGAGTTTGTAGAAGGCTCAAGACTAGAGGTTCCAGGCTTCCAAATAACTCACCAGGTAGAATGTTTCTCACTTGCACATCTGACTTTTCACACCAATCTGTCCATCCTTGGTAGCAACTACAGTTCGTTGGGATGCTCCAATGGCCATGATTGCACCCTGCAAAACAATCCATTACAAAGTTGGCAGTCAGACTCTCAATTGAAGAGGGGATAATGTATTCGATTTTTAAAAAAAACTAAAATATAGAATCCCCTTTTTTTTTTCTTTTCTTTTCTCAAAGTGGGATTGTGTATTTGATTTATGTGGTGCAGCATCCAGGGAACTTCATGAAGACACAAGAGTCAGGAAATTCAATTTTCACCAATGGCATAGAATTGCAAGTGTTCCTTGCACTTGTTAAAATTAAATGACACTAGTAGTGCCACTAGTCCTTGGGCCAAGACATGACCCGGACTGCTTATTAAGTGGACTTCTACTGAATTAGTTTAGTGGGTGTTTACACAAAATTATGCTGATTAATGAAGAAATTTCAAGATGCAACCAAATGCACCATTACCCAAAAACAAACACCAATTAGATTATCCTAAATATCCATATTATGGGCTGAAAATGGATATTTAAAAATAAAAATCACCAACACATGATGTTTTAATTTAAACCAATCTGATTTAAATGATTTTTAAACTCGCAAGTATACGAATCAGATGTAGATATGGTATGTATTACGAGATCGTTCCCACGAGGACTGGTTATCACAATTCAAAATTTAAGACTCTTCTTAACTAATCCAACAAAGAGTTTAACGAACTATTAAGTAAACTATCACAAATCTATGAAAAATAACCGAGAGCAATGAGTAACATCCAATCAAGGAGAAGACTAGGACTTTCAAATCCACCCCTAATTATCCTGACTCTTGTTCAACATGTTGATTGAACCTAATTCAGATTGATATTAAAATAAATAAGTCACATTCTATGTCCTTGGTCAGGCACACAGAATGTATAATCCCTTAAAGCATATGGATCACATCTTTCCATCCATGGTCAGGCATGAAGAGATGTAGATTCCTATTTCTTCCTCTATAAGAAACCTGTTCATGGTCAGACATAAGCACTTAGAATAATATTCTAAACAACATCCACATCTACACTTTGGTTAAGCTCATAGAATGGAGAAGCATGAAAATTACAGTTAAGTACACTAGAGAAAGAAACAAATCAATCAAATTAAAATAAATTCAACATAGACAAGAGTTATTCAAATTAGGGGCTTCATCTCAGCCCTAGCTACAAGATTACCAATCCATAATTTCAAATAAAAAGAAGAAAAAATAAGATTTAAATGCTAAGAACATCTCCCTTCTTCCTTCCTCTCTCTCTGCTTTTTCTTCTCTCCTCTTTCTTCTCTCCTCCTCTTTCTCTCCACCTTTTCCCACAAGTCCTTATATAACTGCTGGAGTTGGTGGTGCAGCTGTTGCAGCAACGTTCGCGCAGTGAAAGATTTTTTCGTAGCAAACTTTGGGGCTTCATAACTCACCACTTTCTTTGCTCAATTTCCAAAGAAATAACATCCCTTAGGACATTTTTGAGCCCTCTACATGATGGACAGTTCAGATCTGCCATATGATCAAAGATGGTGGGCTACAACTTCCTGAAAAACTAGATTTTCATGGATGTGCAAAACCTCTACATGATCAAAGATGGTGAGCCCTCTACATGATGGACGGCTTTGTATTTACAAGGTGTACATTCACCATGTATGGGACCCATTGTGATGATTTTTAGAAATCTTCACTGTCCATATTGTATCTCATCTTATTTAAACCGTCAAGAACAATTTTGAGGCAGTTCCAGATATCAGGTGGGCCCCACTTAATGAATTAAGGAGCTGATTTGTCCATTGGCCCACTTCTCAAAATTTTTAATGGCTGAAATTTAATACGTATAGTTAATTTATGGCCCTCATTCCATGTATAAAGTTTTGAGTCAATCAGATGGCAGAAATCCTATGATCTTGCATTTTGGACCAATTTCGTGCCTCTTTAACGTGAACGGCTTGATTTCCTTGGATCATTGGTGTATAAATCTATCGATCTTGGTTCTCTGGAGTCCGTCCCTTGCTCTGGTGACTTCGGAGCGTCAAATCCCTGCTTTTAATATCATTTTTCAATCCATGCTCCTGATTTCATCCTTTAATAAAAACACAATTAAAATATGGCATTAAGCATTATCATATACGTAAAATCTGGCAATAATTGGGGTCTGATATGCAATATTTGACCCTCATCACAACCCCCAACCAGCATTTTGCTAGTCCCAAGCAAAACATGCGAAAAATAATTTTAAAAATAAAAGAGCAATTCCTTTAAACCCAAGTGACTTGTGAACAGATAGTTGAGATGCAAAAATTCTAAGATTATGAATGGTGAGTAGAATTTTCTCCTGGAATCAAACTGATGGTAAAATTCATAATCAAGTTTACAATATTAATCCATCAATTAGAACATTCTAAACATTGAGTTCCATGAGTGTATATTGTAATCTCAGCTCACAATCATTAAGAGATCCAATTGTCAATTTCATGATAGCATTGACAGCTGAAGCCAACAGTTGCCTTACAGATTAACCTTTTATTCTTTCAGCCTATAATACATAAAGGAGGGGAATCAAATCATCACCCATAGGGAGCGAACCTATGGTGAAAACTTATCGCCTAACTTTTTCTAAATGTCAACGATGGGGGATTGAATCTACACCTATAGGGAGCAAACCTATGGTGAAGATTATGTGACTTACCCTTTCTTTCAATTCTTTTACTGAAAATGAATTTTTTTCAAGCTGATTCCATTCATGCTTAGAGATTACCAAGTTAATCATTTAATGTGTAAGAGAGATGTGTCTTGTGAAATCATGACTCAATCAATGTTTAAAACTTCTAATCATGGGTTAACAATTTAAACTTAACTGTGAAATCTAACAAGCAACTAACTCCAAGAGTCATAAATTACCAACATTCTGTATCGTGTAATGTTAAAATCACAACTATCCTTCAAAATCACTTCAAATTCACAGGAAAGTTCAGAAAATTTTAAAATTTTGCATAATTTACACAATTTTTTTTTCTTTTTCTTTGTTCAAGACAAAGAAAATACTGATTAGGTAACCTAATCTCCCATCCCCAACCTAAAATTTACATTGTCCTCAATATAAAAGAAATAAGCATGCAATTGCACATAGGACAACAAAAGTAAAAGAGGAGTGATGGAAAGATAGTACCTGAATGAAGGGATCAAGAGAGATCGTTCAAGAGATCACTGTATGAGAGCAGGTCAGTACGAGAGTGAAGACACGAAAGCAACTATGCTAAAACAACATATCAAGCAAACTAACCTAACGGCATAAAATCGTCTATCCTAAAACAGCATAAAGAAAACTACCCTAGTCCTATGAAAACAGGGAAAAACTACTCGATCATGCCGCAAGGTTCCTCTTCTGGCCAATATCTTGATAAGTTTCTCGGTAAGTTCCTCAACAGGATCATCCAAAAGCCCTTTTTGCAATAGGTTTGGATGCCCTATAGCATGACTTTCCAGAGAAACTTATGTACCTCATAAGAAATTTTTCTTTGCATTGCTTGAGGTATCTAGAGTATATACGATTCACCTGCGATAGAAGAAGTTTCAACATTAGTATTTCATGGTGAATCAGAGACTACACATAAATAAAGTTCAAAAAACTTATTAAAAAGAGATGCAGTCTCAACATATTATAAGGTTTCACACTTCAGTTTAATTTTCAACTCCTCTTCATTTAATGGTAAACATTCAGAGTCTGGGGAAGGAGGGGCTTCAGAATGAGGGTTCTCTTGGTCAGTGATAACTATCAAGGTATTATCTTATGAGGCATCCACTATTTCTTTTATCATAGGTTCAATTGAATCCACAAAGTTTGCCAAGCAATCATCTAAAGAGTCGGGACATTCAACTGAGCATGATTTATTTTTCACATTAGAGATTGTGATTATCTACTCAAGGAATCCATCGTCTTTGAAAGTAGATGAAAGTACACTCTCTTGCTCCAACCCTGTACAAACAATTTGAGGGTCAAGAAACGAAGTATTGATGTAAGAACTCTGTTCATTGATACTACTCAGAAGAGGCATTGGATCGTCAAAGGTGTATGACTCAAATGGTGGCCTCAACTAAGTGGTTTCAACTTTCAAAGTCATATCAAGTTGTTCGTTCATTTCTCGAATCATATCATCATCCAATTCAGGGGAGTGGCCCAAACATGTTTCACAAGAGTTAGAAGGGTCGGTTGTAATGGGCTCATCCTCCACTTTTAAATTAGACATGTTAGGTGAGAGGATTGGCTCATTTTGACTGACCACTTCGTAAACTTCTTGATCGCTAACCTGGACCATAATCGAGATTGATTCCAGGAAAATTTGGGCTGAACATTCATGATCATCATCCCAATACATATCATCATCTAATTCCCTTTCGTACCCACCTGGGATGGGATTGCTTTCCTCACATTCTATTCCTAAATTGGGTTGAGGTTCGAATAAACTGACCTCTTCCTCATCATTAAAATCATGTGTGTCATGTAAGGAAGGTGTGTCATCATCACTGTATTTGAAAGATACCCATATCTCTTGACCATTCCTTTGAACTGTCATCGAGATCGGTTCATCTGAAAATTGAACAATATGCTCATTAACATAATTCAACTATTCATCCCAAGTTCCAGAGTGTTTCAAAAGTGAGTGAGGATCACCTTCCTCGCATTGTATTTCTGGATTGAGTGGTGGATGAGATGAACTAGCTTCCATTAGCGCATCATAAGTAGGGAATCCAAAAGAATAATTAATGGGTTGTGGTTGGGATGAATTAGTCTCCATTAGCCTATCAATGCGTGATTCAAGTGCATCTAATAATTTCATCATGTCATAGGTTTTGTAACTCGGAGATGACTCCTCTTGGATCATTTCTGGTGGATATTCAGAAGTAAGGAACCCAAAAGAATAATCATTATAACATATTGTTGGTTCATTTCCCCAATTTTGATGTTTCTACTGATTATAGTCATACGGATCATAGGTGGGAGAATCTGATGGTTGATAATAGTCCTCACGCCTATAGTTATGATAATCTCAACACTCACGTACTGTCTTATTAATCCGTGGAGTGTAATTATTCTCCCGCATATGATCGAGTAAGGACTTCTTAATCGGTGGATCATTAGATTCCGGTTGGTTCTCGATGATAGTTTCAGAAAAATGTTGAGACATAGGTTGACTTCTGTCATGCTCCAAACCCAAAAATTAGATTCATAGGAATCCCGATCACCGAATCCGGTGCCGACAGCCTCCGTAGTACCCCATTCTCGGCTCCTAACATTCATATGTTAGAATCTGATCCTGGGATCCTATAAGGAGAATTTTTTTTTGTTAAAATGTACATTTAACTAGTAATAAGCATAACCATAAGATTACCCAATTCACAATGGCAACATCGTCATCACATATCCATTAATATAAACATTTGAATATAATACTGAAAGAGAAATACATAAATAGAGAATCAAGATCCAGAAGACCACCACACGCTCCAAGCTCAACACTGCTACAGCCTAACATCACCTGCACGCATCTATCATGCATAAGCTTATAGAAAGCTTAGAGGGTGGTGTAAGTGTGCACAAGGTAAGTGCTAAGTATTCAATATAATGTCATAATCATACAATACCGAAAAATTAGTAATCCATAAACCATACAATGTCTGAATAAGCAGAAACACTGACAAGAGTAGGAATTATCAGAGTAAGCAGAAATACTGATAAAATATAACTCACATGATAACAGAGTAAGCGAAAGTATGGACAAGTCTATGAGTCAATCAATATCAGAATACACGATATAGAATAGCTATGCGATAAGGAGTCATAAAGAGCCAGATATCAAATGCCGAGGATGCAATGCAATATACAAATCCTGCTAAATCTATTTAGGCCATATAAGTGCAAGAATAACAACCCAAGATGCCATATGCTTGCGGATGTAATGCAATATGTGATGCGAATGAAATAACTATGCTGGAGTGTGAAGTCGGGATGATAGTACGTAGTATCGCAGGCTATGGGGTCCACTACAAGGGACTTCTATCCAAACCAGTCTCATACCTAAATTTGGATAGTCAGACTCATCGTGGTAAACTCCTGATCTCAGGTTAGTCGCGCGCCTAACCGAAATCCTTACCATAACAAATGTACACAACAATTAGTTGCGCACCACCAGCCCGAGTGGATAGTGAGTGAATGAATGAATGAATGAGCATGCAACTCCTACTCAATAAGTTCACATTTCAGTACGGTTCCTCTTTGGAAATCACCGGGGTCTATTACACTTTAAACCACATTGCCGTCCCATCACGTGCAATAAGGTGAGTGGAAGAGACCTCACTATCAGCCTGCCAATATCGGGCCCGGCTCGTCGATAGCGGACCCATTCCTCGAGCTGGTCAGACTCAGCCTAGCATTGCCCCCTCCTCTAGGGTAGATAAGGCCGCACCCCCTTCCAACCGACCACGACACAGTGGAGAGCGCAGCCATCTGGTAATCGACACTCAACGCTCATCTATGCACTCGGTCTAGACGTTGGAGCAACCTCTGGAACCAAGAGGGTTTAGGAACTTTCACCCAGGGATATCTATAACACCCCATGTAGAACAGATTTTCAGTGTCCCATCTGGCCATCTACGATATGCTTGTGGAGGCTATGGCCCTGATGTCGCTAAGGCATATAGTAATCACAGCACACAATGCAAGATGCATGAGTCATACAATCTAGTCATGAATCAATCCTACGTAAATCGTGCGCTCCTGTGAGGTAACATCCGCCCATCAGGAGTCTCCTAACAACGTGCTCAGTGACAGATGCAATGGTCAACTACATCTCATAACAAACATGCAGATGATGCGTATGGGTATGTATCATGATGCTATGCTGTCACATACTCATAATCGGTATCATCAATCGGCTTCGACAATGTGGACATTTAACCAACATTGTCCCCAAGGGATGGCCCACATAAAGCCAAACATATATTAAACCCATGGCCTCATAAAATGGCCAAAATACCACACTATGGCCTCATACAATCATGATGGGCCACACTGCATCACATGGGCCTAATATACATCACAATGGGCTCCGTCGCCTGGCCCTTAAATGCATCACAATGGGCCTCATCACATAGGCCTCATATACATCACATTGGGCCTCGACACATCGGAATTGGCAATCGACCACGATAATCGGTCACGATAATCGGCCTTGATCGATAATCAGTTTACGATTGATAATCGGCAACCGACCATGCAAATCAGAATCGGTAATTGGCCTCGATCGATAATTGGCAATTAGCCATGATAAATCAGAATTGGTAATCAATAATCGACGCAAGGTGGGGTCCATAGATGGACGGTCGATGATAGTCCAAGCATTATCAATGGGGCCCATTCGTTTGGATTAACCCACTAAAGATTGATGAGAATGGGCCTAAACAGGCTTAAGGGAAGGTCTTAAGGTGGACATTTAACCAACATTGCTCTCAAGGAGTAGTCCGCATAGAACTAAACACAGCGGGTCCACGACCTCGCACAAAGGCCTAATATACATCAAATGGGTCACACCAATGGGCCACATCACATGAACCTCGAACACATCACGATGGCCTCACTTATGACCCTCATATACACCACAGGTGGGCCCTACTCATGAGTCTCAAATACATAACATATGGGCCCTACTCATGAGTCTCAAATACATAACATATGGGCCCTACACATGAGTCCATTAAGCATCAAATGGGCCACGCATTTGGGCCTTGAATACATCAGGTGTGCTGCATCATATGGGCCTAGAATACAACTCAATGGGCCACGCCAAAAAGGGCCATAAATACATAACAGGTGGACCCCGCAAATGGGCCCAATATACATAACAGGTGGGCCCTGCACATGGGCCTCAAATACACGACATGTGGGCCCTGCAAATGGCCAGAAATACATCATGATGGGCCTCATGGATGGGCCACGCCAAAAAAAATCATTTCAATAGATGTAGGTGTAACATGTGCACTACAGTATACTATCACTCCATGGGGCACATGGCTCACTAATGATGATCAACACTGCCCAACATAATCCATGTAAATCAGCACTATCCAAACATAGGACAGCACCGTCCAAACATTATCTAGCACCGTCCAAATTTCCTGCATGGTATAGATTAAACAAATACTTCACGGTGCCGGCTAGATGAAACAGATACATCACGTGTGGGCTCCACATGCTGGCCACTTCTGTATGTACAACACAAAAAATCAAGGTGGGGCCCAACAGACGGAGGGCGTGGACATACAATCCATACATCAATGGTGGGTTGCCACTATCCATGTGGCCCACCAGATTTGGACCTGCCTCCAATTAGGCTCATACCTTAAAATGATATATCTTAAATTAGATGGACGTTATGGATACAACACATGCCTCAAGATCAGGCCCTCGGAGCTCACTGTCGTCAACACGGCAACGAAAAATGGTGGTCCCCACCGTCCAGATGGATGGTGGGAAGAAGTACATAAGTCATGGTGGTCCGCAGATGAACGATCAATGATAAAACACATGCATCATTGCTAGGGCCCACCGTCCAATCCCTGTTGGATGGTGTAGGTAAAATACATAACTCATGGTGGGTTCCACCATATGGACAGCCAGATGGATGGACGGTTTGGATGTATCACATAGGTCTAGGAGGTGGCTCCCATAGAACTAACTGACGGAAAACCAGCCATACAGCTGGTGTGAACTAGTGTGACACACTCCAGCCAATCTGCCTCACAGTGGGGCCCACAGACGTCACTACAGTAGCTACATTTGCTGGTGTGACCAGCAGATGGACGGTGCAGCAAACACACATCAAGGTGGGCCACTGCACGGGCGGTGCAGGTACAACACATACCATGGTGGGGCCGTACATGGCGCCATCCATATGGATGGTACAAATGAAACACATACATTTATGGTGGGTCCCACCAGAGAGACGGACGGTATGGATTATCCTCAAGATCACAGTAGCTTTACAGTTGTTGTGCAAAGGTCAGCCAAGGTGGGTGGGTCTCACGTGGGCCACCACAGATATATATATATATATATATATATATATATATATATATATATATATATATATATATATATATATATATATATATATATATATATATATATATATATATATATATATATATATATACTGTAATATTATATACAAATATAATATAATATTATATTGTATACACGCCACGTATCACATAAGCCAGCATCCAGATCATCTGGACGCTCTGGATGGGTGGTGTACATACACTCATCCAAGTGGATCCCACGTCTATCATGGTTGGACGGCTGGGATATAAATCATATACGTTAAGGTGGAATCCCACGTGTGAGGTGTACCAGCCAATCCACATCCCTGGACAGTGGACAGGATGCATAGCCCAAGAGCGCCCCACACAGATGGACGTCGTGGATACAAGACACATGCAGCACGTGGGTCCCACATGATATTTGAATCTGCACCAATCCTAAGGGTGGACGGTGTGGATCAAAACACATGCATGGCTGGTGGGTCCCACCGTCTAGGGGCAGACGGTGAGGACAGAACACGTACACCTTGGCGGGTTCTAGACGGTGTGAAAAAAATTCATACGTCACTGTGGGTCCCACGTGGGGCCCACCATAACGTTTATATGCCATCCAATCCATTGATAAGGTTACCTGGACCCAGATGAATAGGAAAAACAAATTTCATAACGTTCCAAAACTTCTGTGACCCTGAAAAGGGGTTTCAATGGTAGATGATCAATTATATTGTTTCCTATGATGTGAGCCACTTGGGATACAGATCGGGCTGATCTTTGGAGGGGGCTCACTTCAAACATAGGCCCACTGAATGAATGGCATGGATGACAACATACATCTTGGTGGGACCCACGGCTGGGGCCGTGAGGCCCAGCCCGCCCGTCCGCCAGCGTCCAGCGCAGGATGCTCCTGCGAGTCCTGTGGTGTCAGCGGCAGCAGCAGCAGCTGCTACCTTAATTTTATTTTATTTTTTTAGCTGTTAGTACACCCATTTCAGTACACGCACTCCATGTTAACCACGCCCGTCCAGCGTCCAGGGACGCTGGACGACATGGATAAACACATGCATCGTGGTGGGTCCCACATGGGACGTGGTCAAAACATCAAGGTGGGTCCCACATGAACGTGGCCCACCTGGTTTGGATCAATTTGATGCTTGTCCATTCCCATCATCCAGATCCTCTAAGAGAGGTAGCAAAGTGGGTCGGTCCCCATGTTTGGACGGCCATAGGGTCATGTGATGGACGGTTTGGACACCACTCATCAAATGGGCCACGAAGTAAAGGAAGGAGAGAGAGAAAGAGAGAGAAGCACCCACTTTATGATCTTCTTCTTCCTTCTTCCACCAACGTGTTCAAGAGCTCCAAAAGGTGTGATTCAATGGTTGAGATCAATTTTGGAGGGTGGGATTGGGTGGTGGGGAGTGGGCCATGCCAAGCTTCTCTCATGAAGCTTGGACGATGGACTCTCATGGGTTGCTTGGGAGAATGAGAAAGAGAGATGAGAGAGAGAGGGGTAAGAGAGAGATGGGTGTGATGGGTGATGTGTACTTGTGTAAGAGAGTGTTGACTTTAGGGAAGGGGTAGTTGTACTTGGCATTAATTGGTGATGTGTACTTTGATTGATAGGATTGATGGGATGTTTCGTAGAGATTCCCTTGATACTTGCAATGTGCGGCGTTGTCCTCGAACTGAACGCAGGCCCACATCTCCTGACCTGGGTATCGTCTCGGCACGCGAGACGCAGCATCGGAACTGCGGCGACAGTGCGATCGCACTGGTACAAGTCTCGGGTCGAGCCGATTCTAATATACGGAACATGACTCAGGATCGCGCGCAACGCCGATAGTAGATCACCGGTCGCTGAAATTTGACCAAGAGGACCGCGAAGGCATACAGAGCGGTACGGGTTAGGTTACGGGTCTTACAATTTCTACCATAATAATTATCCCAATATAAATTTTTCTTCTTAGCATATTGACGTTCCCACTCATTCATATACATGGTGAAACCTTAACTCTGAATCTAATCCTAGGACCAGTTAATTTCAGAAAGCAAAGTAGGAAAGAAAACTAAACTAAGAAGCAACCTAAGAGAAATAAAATTAAAACTAAAAATTATGAAATCCTAAAAAAAAAAAGATAAAACTATGTAAACAAGAATTGGAAGAAAGAATCCGAAAAAGGAGATGATTGATGTCTGAAGATTTGGGGAGCTCCTCCTTTTGAAGATAATCTTATTTAGCAGCTTCCTTTCTCAATTCCTATAAATAAAATAAAAATAAAAACAAATTAAGTTTCCTAAAATAATACTAGAAAAATCCTAAGCAACGGTTAGTTTCTAAAAAGGAAAAAATTTCTAAAACTAGAAAATAAAAAGTTGCTTAAAAGAAGAATTTGAATATAAAATTAGAAAATAGAAAATTTTTAAAAAAATGAAAGCCTAGAATTAGAAAATTCTTAAAAAAATAAACCCTAATTCTAAAAATAGAAATTAGAAACAGTAGAGAATTTAGAAAGGGATTATCAAATTATAAGTTCAAGTCAGGACCCTATAAAACAGGAAATAGGTTAGTTTCTAAAAAAAACTTTAACCTAAATTTAGTAAAATCCTAAGGCTATGAATTATGATAAGAGAGAATCCTAAATCCAATTTGGACCGAAACAGGCCCCGACAACGGCGCCAAAAACTTGATGTTTTAATTTAAACCAATCTGATTTAAATGATTTTTAAACTCGCCAGTATACAAATCAGATGTAGATATGGTACATTTTACGAGATCGTTTCCACGAGGACTGGTTGTCACAATTCAAAATTTAAGACTCTTTTTAACTAATCCAACAAAGAGTTTAACGAACTAATAAGTAAACTATCACAAATCTATGAAAAATAACTGAGAGCAATGAGTAAAATTCAATCAAGGAGAAGACTAGGACTTTCGAATCCACCCCTAATTATACTGACTCTTGTTCCACCTGTTGATTCACCCTAATTCAGATTGATATAAAAATAAATAAATCACATTCTATGTCCTTGGTCGGGCACACAGAATGTATAATCCCTTAAAGCATATGGATCACATCTTTCTATCCTTAGTCAAGCATGAAAGACGTAGATTCTTGTTTCTTCCTCTATAGAAAACCTGTTCATGGTTAGACACAAGCACCTAGAATAATATTCCAAACAACATTCACATCTAGACTTTAGTTAAGCTCATATAATGGAGAAGCATGAAAATTACAATTAAGCACACTAGAGAAAGAAACAAATCAATCAGATTAAAATAAATTCAACATAGACAAGAGTTATTCAAATTAGGGGCTTCATGTCAGCCCTAGATACAAGATTACAAATACATAATTTCAAATAAAAAGAAGAAAAAATAAGATTTAAACGCTAAGAACATCTCCCTTCTTCCTTCTTCTCTCTCCCTCTCTCTCTCTCTCTCTCTCTCTCTCTCTCTCTCTCTCTCTCTCTCCTCTTTCTTCTCTCCTCTTTCTTCTCTCCTCCTTCTTCTCTCCTCCACTTTCTCTCCTCCTTTTCCCACAAGTCCTTTTACAACTGCTAGAGTCGGTGGTGCAGCTGTCGCAGCCATGTTCGCGCGGTGAAAGCTTTTTTACAACAAAGTTTGGGGCTTCATAACTCACCACTTTCCTTGCTCAATTTCTAGGACGTTGTTTCTCCCTTTTACATTTTGGACGATTTAGATCTTTCATATGATCAAAGATAGTGGGCCACAACTGCCTGAAAAATTGGATTTTGGTAGAATTGCGAAACCTTTCACACTCCTCCGCTGTCGTGATCGGTGGGCCCCACAGAAGTGTTTTCGGAGAAATTCACCCAGTCCATTGCATTCAGGATGAAATTTTAGTCAAGAATGGATGGTTTTGAACATCCATTGACGTGGCTCAGAGAAGAAATCACAAAAAGATCAGATTTGAACATTGCAGGGCAGTCCTTTTTTGGCCCCTGTATCGCACACATGTGCATGCATGGGTACGAATGGTAAGCTAGGGTTTGAAGCTCTCAAACCCCTTTACACGGTGGATGGCTCAGATCAGTTGTACGGGGCATGTGTGGGACCCACAGTCGACCACAAAACAGCCTAGCCGTCCGTTCACAGACAGCACGAAACGGCAGTTTCCGTTTTGGATTTGAAGTCGGTCGGGTGCTGGCACTTTGGAAGGCACTGACACTGTCAGTGCTTCTTGTACACGACCGGCTTTGTATGTACAAGGTGTAAATTCACCATGTATGGGACCCACTGTGATGATTTTCAGAAATCTTCACCATCCATATTGTTTCTCATCTTATTTAAATTGTCAAGAACAATTTTGAGGCAGTTCCAGATATCAGGTGGGCCCCACTTAATGAATTAAGGGGCTGATTTGTCCGTTGGCCCACTTCCTAAGATTTTCAATGGCTGAAATTTAATATGTACAGTTAATTTATAGCCCTCATCCCATGTATAAAGTTTTGAGTCAATCGGATGGCGGAAACCCTATGATCTTACATTTTGGACAAATTTCGCTCCTCCTTAACGTGCAGGGCTTGATTTCCTCGGATCCTTGGTGTATAAATCTGTCGATCTTGGTTCTCTGGAGTCCGTCCCTTGCTCTGGTGACTTCAAAGCATCAAATCCCTTCTTTTAATATCATTTTTCAATCTATGCTTCTAATTTCATCTTGTAATAAAAATACAATTAAAATATGGCATTAAGCATTATCATATACATAAAATCTGGCAATAATTGAGGTCTGATATGCAATATTTGACCCTCATCAACACATATATAACAAATAAGAAGGAAATCATCTCTGATGTGGTCAGGATTATTTGATTAGGGTAGCTTCTGTAGCTATTTCACAATGAGACCCACCAAAATAAATGGTTGGAATTACAGGGGAAAATCATTTCCCATACACAATATAAGGATGAAAGAAAACATGAACTCCGTTGTAAGTGATTAACTAGTGTATATACCAAGTCATACTCATCCAAGTGACTAACTATTGCTTTTCTGATCACCCTTTGTGAAAAACTACAATCATGCGGATTTTCCGTACTCTGAAAAACTACAATCATGTGGATTTTCTATATTTGTTAAGAGGAGTTTCTTCAAGGCATATACCAAGTACTCAAGGCATCAGTCGGCCTAGTTTCTCATATCTGTTATGTTTTCTCTGTGAGGTTTTCTTGAATTATTTTTAATTGATCCGATCCCGTGCCAACCAAAATCATAATGTTAAACAGACCTGGTCCTAGTGCGGGGCCCACCTTGATGATGTGTTATATATCTACATTGTCCATTCATTTTACCAGTCCATTATAGGATGTGGTTCCAAAATTGAATAGATCCGAATATCAAGTGGACCACATCTAGGGGAAAATTGTGGTGTTACCAGTCCATTCTGGTTCCAAAAATTGAACAGATTCAAATATCAAGTAGACCACATAAAGACAAAAATTGTGGTATTACCAATCCATTCTAAGACGTGGTTCCACATCTAGGGGAAATTGTGTTGATCGAATGCTCACCAGCCAGGAACTTCCTAGGGCTTACAGACCGTAATAAGGTCAACCAGACTTATATGAAGGAAAAGTACAAAGAGTCCCTGTCGCAAAAATTAGGTTGTTCACCTCATGATCACCAAACAAATGTATGGTTGTGAAAGGATGGCCCAACACAATGTATATGTTTTGTCTAAGCCATCCATTCATCTTAACAGCTCATTTTAGGACATGAGCCTAAAATGGGAGGCAGATCAAGGCTCAAGTGGATCACACTATAGGAAACAGTGGATATTAAGCACCTATCATTAAAAATTTATTAGGAACGGTGTGGTCCATTTAGCCCTTAGATATGACTTATTTTTGGGATCATGTGCTAAAATTACTTGTCAAAATTAATGAACAACGTGGATACACCACATACATCACTATGGGCCCCACAAAGCTCGGCTCCTAGCTCCGTGCGGGGGGTGTAATACCCCGTCTGCGCCCAAAAACTCTCCTTTTCATTTTCATTCTCGCGGGCTCTTCCCTTTCTCTACCCCTCTCTCTCTCTCATGCTACAGAAATCTGAGAAGGAGATGGAGAGCTCTCTCTCTCTCTCTCCATCTCATGCTACAGCAAGCTGAAAAGGAGATGGTCTATCCATACAGTGAAGAAAGAATATCATGTGAACAGAATCTTTCGAAGCTCGACCTGCAACTCATCCACTCTCCTTCTTACTTTGGTACTCTCTCTCTCCCTCTGTATGTGTGTTTATTAATTTCAATTTCGCCCATGGAGGATTTGGGGGTTTGTGGATCTTAGGAATTATGGAGTTGTGGATTTTGGAAATGGGGGAATTGGGGATTTTAGGAATTGGAGGATGTTGGGGACTTTCATATTGAAGGAATTTGGGGAAATTAGGGATTCGTCCCAATTTAGGGAAATTGGGAAAATTTGTGGATTCCCCTTTCCTCCCATATAGTAAGGAGTTGTTTGAATAACCATGTGGACCAATGATTTCTCTAGATGGATGATCAGAAATGTGAACTATGTGGGCCAATCATTTCTCTAGATATAATGAATCACACTAGCAAATTTTGCTCACATCAGCATCATCCAATCCACTCATTTTTTTGGTCACATGATATACCATAGAAATTGAGAGTTGTAGTTAATGAAGAGATGGAGCAATCCCTACTTATTCATTTAACTTAGACACTTCTTAGTTGAATGGACAGTACACCACACGTGATTCCAAACCTGTAAGCCTACCAAACACATGCATTATAATTTCTAGCTTTGCTCAGTGAATCAGGTTTTCAGATTTTGACTTCGTTACAGTGAGTTCATCTTGGATGGTTTGATCTGAGTCACTATATGTCATGTGAATAATTTTTCAGGTGATTTTCAAACATCATATGCTGCCAAAGTATCAAATCATTCCCTTTTTTAAATGGGCCCCACAATACAAGTGGTATTCATGCATCTCAATGCAAACTGTGGGAACTTTCGCTGGTGGAACATTTGGAAAAAGATAAAGAAAAAAATCAATAGGATCTTAAGCCATTTGTGCATATGGACTCATCAACCTATATGTTTCCTTGGCTTTGTTTTTCCTAAGTGGATTGAAACAAGCTGCACCAACCCAACAAGCTTCTTCTCTAATGACACCCCCAACTACCAAGCCACCAAGATTCCCCCTTGAACTTACATATTCAATTTTCACAAGCCTAGGCACCAACAGGTCAATCTTCTCCCAATGCTTGACATAATTAAAAATGAACAAGTTCCAACCACCAGCCCATATTGAGGCATTAACACCTTAAAAGCTTCAGTACCAGTCCTAACTTATGATGAAGTGTTCAATTCTTTCCTTCACTACAAATATCAATGACAAGATATTACAAGAAATCTCACCTACTTTCTTCTTTCCATATTCCCCACATACAAGCTAAAGGGAGCAACCTCCATACAACTCACAAACTCAATTGGAAGGACCCTACAATCCACCATTTAAAAGATCCACAATCTACTTTGTAATGACCATGAATGTTGAGTAACTTAAAGAAGAAACCCCCAGACTTTCCTCACCATTTATAAGTCAAAGGCTTAAGAGAGGTCTACTTTCTATAGTCAAAATAAAGGTCTAGTTAATTTTCTTTAACCAGAAAAAAAGGTCTGGTTATAGAAAAGTAAAAATATCAATGCAAGAAGTGCCCCTTAGGGCCTGTTTGGTTGTCAGGGAATTCATTCCCTGGTTTTTATGTTTCCTGGGAATGGTAGAATTGGTATTTCTCTCCATAAGTACCTTTACACACAGAGAAATTTATTTGCCTAAATAGCTATTGGTAGGCTAAAATTTTCACTATCATATGTCATTTTAATTTCATAATTGTGGAGAACCTCTTTCTCATAGTTCCAAACCTAAAAATGTATGCCAAACAATTCAAATAAAACAAACATATATAAAATCTTAGAGAATATGCACTCTAGAGGGTAAGTATACATATCAAATGCCCAAGGATTCAAATTCCATGATATGCTTAAATTATCGAGGCTGATACATATACAATAAAATCACATACATTCTACATTTTGTGGTAGAGATATACAATTGATGTAGTCTTGGAGAAATTTTCCTTTTCTATTACTCATACTTTTTAAGTTTCACTTGGATCGGCTTATGTATCTGTTAGGCTATCTTGCGAGCCAAAGCCAGGTCAATCTTATTGACAAAGAATTCAAGTGAGTTGGGCTTAGGAGCTGGTTCTAGAAAGTAGTATCAGTTCCATTGTTTCTTTCTATTGTTAATGATCTGCCTATTTGTAGTGTTGTGGGATACACCTTACTTCTCAGCTTGATTTAGTATAAAACTCTTGAGATGCGTGGAGATCTAGACCGGGCAAATGAAATCCTACACTCAATTCCAAAGGAGCATCACGACAGGTTCTTTCCATATTTCACCAATTACAGAAAAGCATTTTAGCATTTGGTAATGTTGGCATCTTGGCGAATGTTTTCCAGCCCAACATATTCATGTAGTTATTTATGGAAGGTGGAATTTTAGTGTTAGATGATGAAAATAGCAGTTTTTTCTTTTAAAGATGTGAAAAAGTAAAGGTAGCTTCAATCAGAAGAGCTTTTCTTTGACTTTTTTTTTCTTTTCAAACTGTAAAATCAGAAGAGCTTTTCTTTGAGATGCCTGTTCTTTTGAAACCTAGTGCAAAATGTTAAGGGTATATATTAACCACAGTATCAAAATTGGTGGTGATTGGCCCTCTTATGAAGTTTTAAGCTATTATAGGACATAATTTATCTGAAATTGGAACCAGTTTATTAGTGTAAGTTGCAGTCCAATCTACATATACTACAAGTCCCAATTTTTATTTTTATTTTTTTATTTTGAAAGGCTACTACAACTCTGGAATTTCTAGTTTCTGCTAACATATTATTAGATCAACATTTTTTGAAACTTCTGACCTATCCCTCTCATCACCTTGTTGCCTTGTTATGATTTTCCTATTCTTGTCGCATGTCATTAGAATTTGAAATTTTAGATTTAGTATTGGCAACATAGAGTTTTATTGTTGCCCATTCTTATATTGCTTGATCTACTTGATGTCGAAACTGTAAAGGTCTGACAGTAAACAACTTTTTTAAGTTTCCAATCTCTTCTCCCTTATGGTTGTAAATTGTAATATCTATGAGAATTTTATTGATATAGTCATTTTCACGCAATAAAATGTTATGAAGACAATCTATATATGCATCTTTTGAGATACTTTGCTTTGTTAATGTGTTTCCACTTATGATCAATGATTTGGTTATGTATTTTCCTAATAGTTTCTCAGCTGTCATATCTTGAACCTAAGATTCTTCCTATTTATGTGTGTTATGTTGAACTTTTCTTGAATTCTAATAGTCTTGAAAACTATATTTTACTTACCATAGTGTGGCTTATTTCTTGGAATCTCAAGGTATGTTGGAGGATGCACTTGAAGTCGCTACCGATCCTAATTATAGATTTGATCTAGCTGTCCAGCTTGGGAGATTAGAGGTTGCAAAGGTATGTTTCTCTTCATCTAATACATGTGTAAATGATGATCCGCTGGAATTACTTTTATATTACTCCACTTCTTCAGTCCTTTTCTAGAATGGGCCTACCCTCATAATCATTTGGTTCCTATTTGAGGACACACGACCTTCTCTTTGTAGGCAATTCATGTTTGAGGAATGCCTCCAGCTATTGGTAAAGAGGTAACTTTTGCATGGGAACCAGCTCTGTATGTTATACATAATTTGTCATCCACTACTTTCTGTAAAGGAAGACAAGAGGATTGATCTTAATAGTATGGTCGTCATGCACATAGACAGAAAATGCTTGCAATGAATTTTTATGAGTACTAGGTAGCTTATTAATGAAAACAATGTCTCCGTTCATAATATGTCTATTTATTATTTGACCAACTTTCAAATATGTACGTCCTTTTGAACCTTCCCTAATTGCACAAGTGGTTGAACCATCTCTGTATGTTACACATAATTTGTCATCCACTAGTTTCTGTAAATAAAGATAAGAGGATTGATCTTAACAGTATGGTCGTCATCCACATAGACAGAAAATGCTTGCAATGAATTTTTATGAGTACTAGGTAGCCTATTAATGAAAATAATGTCTCCATCCATAATACGTCTGTTTATGATTTGACCAATTTTCAAATATGCATGTCCTTTTAAACCTTCCCTAATTGCACAAGTGGCTGAACCATCTTTGTATGTTACACATAATTTGTCATCCACTAGTTTCTGTAAATGAAAATAAAAGGATTGATCTTAACAGTATGGTCATCATGCACATAGATAGAAAATGCTTACAGTGAATGTTTATGAGTACTTGGTAATTTTAGAGTCCATGGTTAGGGTTTGGGTTGAAAGTACGAGTGCTAGAGCTGACGCTTTCGGAGTCGAAACTCATTCTTTTGAAAAATAGAAAAATAGGAATATTAGTAAATACGGATTTTCTTGTTAAAAAGAAAATGGAAGGTAAAGAAGAGACATAACTGAAACTTTGCACTGTGAAAAGTGATATTAACCATCTTACTTTCCCCATTAAATTTGATGTCCAGGAAATGGACCGTTTCCAGAAAACCATGGATTTAAAACCATTAAATCCTTCTTAGAAATCTAAGTTTATTGAACTGAATTGAATTATTACAATTCAAATTTTGTTGAATATCCAAATGCAAGGTTTCCATGAATTAAGCAAATGAATTCATTTTAACCCATTTTGTTGAATATCCAAACGTAAGGATTTATTATTTATTATTATTTTTTTTTTGTGATATGCAATAACTTTTCAGAATTCATATGTAGGTGCATACTTGTGCTCATTCACATGGACTTTGACTATCTTTCTTAAATTTCTTTGGGTTTTCTAATTTTCATATCTAATTTTGAATTTCTAGGCCCTAAAATAAGATTCTAGGTATCGTTAACAATGCTAACAGAATCCTTCAGGTTAGATTGTTGATTAGACCTGATTTTATTTAAATGATCTTGATAATCCATTTTATTTAAATGAGTAGACCCGGATGTGCGTCGGAGCTATCCGGATGTTGAGGGGGGGTCCCTGGAACGTGGGAACCACTGTTATGACCATAATGAAGCTGTCCATTTCCTATGGACAATATTAGAGTATCATGCCCATTTGGACATGCCGTGTTTATATCTGTATTTGTTCGAAATAGATGGAGCAGATCCGGATGTATATCGAAGCTATCCAGATGTTGAGCGGGCATCCCTGAAAGGTGGGAACCACTGTTCTGACCATGATGAAGCTTTTCATTTCCTATGTGCAGCATTGGAGTGGCCTGGCCATTTGGACAGGCCATGTTTATATCTATATTTTCTCAAAATTGATGGAGCAGACCCAGATGTGCGTCGGATCTATCCAGATGAGCAGGGGTCTCTAGAAGGTGGGAGCCGCTGTTATGAACATGATAAAGCTGTCAATTTCCTATGGACAATATTGGAGGGACCTAGCCATTTGGACAGGCCGTGTTTATGTATTTTCTTGAAATTAATAGAGTAGACCTGGATGTACGTCGGAGCTATCTGGATGAGCGGGGGTCCCTGAAAAGTGGGAACCGTTGTTATAATCATGATGAAGTTGTCCATTTCCTATAGACATCATTGGAGGGTCCTGACCATTTGGACAGGCCGTATTTATGTATTTGCTCAAAATTAATGGAGCAGACCCGGATGTGCGTCGGAGCTATCCGGATGAACGAGGGTCTATGGAAGGTGGGAACCGCTATTATGACCACGATGAAGCTATTCATTTCCTATGAACAACATTGGAGGGGCCTGGCCATTTGGACAGGCTATGTTTATATCTATATTTAGAGGGACCACACCCTTAACCTAAACCACACCCTAAACCTATAACCTAAACTTATTCTCAATTCCCTAAAGCTATAACCTATAACCTATAACATATAACATATAACCTAAACTTAACCCTAAACCAAAACCTATAACCTAAACCTTAACCTATAACCTAAACATATAACTTATAACTTACCCTTAAACTAAACCTAAAACCTAAACCTAAACCTATAACCTAAACCTATAAACTAAAACCCTAACCTTAAACCTAAAACCTAAATGTATTCTTAAATCCCTAAACCTAAACTTACACCTAATCCTAATCTCAACTCCTTAGCATAAACCTAAACTTGAAAACCCAAACCTAAACCCGATCCCAAACCCGAACAGATTTCCTAAACCTAAACCTTAACCTATTCTCAATTCCCCAAACCTTAACCTACAACCTAACTTAAAACAAAACCTATAACCTACACTTATAACCTAAACCTAAAACCTAAACTTAAATCTAAAACCTAAATTTATTCTCAAATCCCTAAACCTACACCAACACCTAATCCTAATCTCAACTCCATAACTTAAACCTACACCTAATCCTAATCTCAACTCCATAACCTAAACCTAAACCTAAACTTGAAAACCCAAACCTAAACCCGATCCTGAACCCCCAACCCGATGTCCTAGACCTAAACCTTAACCTATTCTCAATTCCCTAAAGTTATAACTTATAACCTATAACCTAAACCTAAACCTAACCTAAACATATAACCTTAACTTAAACCTATAACCTAAACCTAAACCTAAATCAAAACCTATAACCTTAACCTAAACCAAAACCTACAACCTAAACCTTAACCTATAACCTATAACCTATAACCTAACCTTAACCTAAACCTATAACCTAAACGTATTCTCAAATTCCTAAACCTATAACCTATAACCTATAACCTAAACCTTAACCTATTCTCAATTCCCTAAACCTATAACATATAACCTAAACCTAAACCTATAACTTAAACCTATATCCTTAACCTAAACCTAAAACTTATACCCTAAACCTAAACCAAAACTTATAACCTTAACCTAAATCAAAACCTATAGCCTAAACCTAAAACCTAAACTTATAACATATAACTTATAACCTATAACCTATAACCTAAACCTAAACCTAACCTAAACCTAAACCAAAACCTAAACCTATAACCTAAACCTATAAACTAAAACCTAAACCTAAACCTAAACCTAAAACCTAAATGTACTCTCAAATCCCTAAACCTAAACCTACACCTAATCCCAATCTCAACTCCCTAACCTAAACCCGATCCCAAACCCGAACCCGATTTCCTAAGCCTAAACCTTAACCTATTCTCAATTCCCTAAAGCTATAACCTATAACATATAACCTATTACCTAAATCTAAACCTAAACCTTAACCTATAACTTATAACCTATAGCTGAAACTTATAGCCTATAACCTAACCTTAACCTAAACTTAAACCTATAACTTAAACCTATAACCTATAACCAAACATAAAACTAAAACCTAAATGTACTCTCAAATCCCTAAACTTAAACCTACACCTAATCCTAATCTCAACTCCCTAACCTAAACCTAAACTTGAAAACCCAAACCTAAACCCGATCCCGAACCCGAACCCGATTTCCTAAACCTAAACCTTGACCTATTCTCAATTCCCTAAAGCTATAACCTATAACCTAAACCTAAACCTAACCTAAACATATAACCGAAACCTATAACCTAAACCTTAACCTATAGCTTATAACCTATAACCTGAACTTATAACCTATAACCTAACCTTAACCTAAACCTAAACCTATAAACTAAATCTATAAACTAAAACCTAAACCTAAACCTAAAACCTAAATGTATTGTCAAATCCCTAAACTTAAACCTACACCTAATCCTAATCTCAACTCCTTAGCCTAAACATAAACTTGAAAACCCAAACCTAAACTCGAACTCGAACCCGAACCCGATTTTCTAAACCTAACCTTAATCTAAACCTAAAACCTAAACATAAACCTATAAGTGTAGGTTAGGTTTAGGTTTAGGTTAAGGTTGTTTTTCTTTTCATTTTTTTGGATCACCTCTCATATGTTCTCTCTCTTTTAATTTATTTTTTTTCCATAAGATTGTTTGTGTTTGGATGAATGTAGTTTATGTTTGGATGAATTTACGTAGTTTGGGTTTAGATGGATGTGAATGTGAATATGATGAAATATATTATATAACAGGTGTATATCAGGAAGAATATGATGAATTATATTCTAACAGGTGTATATCAGGAAATTTGAGTGGAATATTTAAAAAAAAATGAGACTTTTACCTACGAAATATTTCGTAGGTAAAAGTCTCCTCAACGTTTTTTAGCGATGAATATTTTCGTCACTAAAAGTCCTATCCAGCTTTTTAGCTACGAAACTTTTCGTAGCTAAAAGTAATCCATTTGAATTACACTTTAGATATCCAAAGCCTTTAGCGACGAAACTATTCGTCGCTAAAAGTCTCATCCAGGATTTTTCATTACAAAAATTGTCGTATCTAAAAGTAATCCATTCCAATTTTTTAAAAATTGCTTTGCAGCCTTTGGGGATGAAAATATTCGTCGCTAAAAGTCTTATACAGGATTTTTAGCTACAAATAATTTTCGTAGCTAAAAGTAATTGCAGCCTTTAGCGACGAAAATATTCGTCGCTAAAAGTCTCATTTAGGATTTTTAGCTATGAAAATTTTTGTATCTAAAAGTAATCCCTTCCAATTTTTTGAAGCCTATGGTGATGAAAATATTCGTTGATAAAAGTCTCAACCGGGATTTTTAGCTAATCCATGAAAATTTGTTTGCAGCTTTTAGCAACGAATAGATTTTTAGCTACGAAAATTTTCGTAGCTAAAAGTAATCCATTCCAAATTTTTTAAAAATTTGTTTGTAGCCTTTGGCGACGAAAATATTCATAGCTAAAAGTCTCATCAAGGATTTTTAGCTACAAAAAATTTCGTAGCTAAAAGTAAGCGATTTGAATATACTAAACAATTGTTTGCATCTTTTAGCGACGAAAATTTTCGTCGCTAAAAGTCTCATTCGTGATTTTTAACTATGACAATTTTCGTAGCTAAAAGTAATCCATTTCAATTTTTTTGAAAATTTATTTGCAGCCTTTGGCGATGAGAATATTGGTCGCTAAAAGTCTCATCTCGAATTTTTATCTACGAAAAGTTCGAAGCTAAAAGTAAGTCATTCGAATAGTATGAACAATTGTCTGGAGCCTTTAGCGAAGAAACTTTTCGTCGGTAAAAGTCTCATCCGTGATTTTTAGCTACGAAAATTTTTATAGCTAAAAGTAATCCAAAATTTTGCCTTTGGCGACGAAAATATTCGTCGCGAAAAGTCTCATCCAGGGTTTTTAGCTACGAAAAGTTTCATAGCTAAAAGTAATCCATACGAAAGTTTTTCGTCGTGAAAAGTCTCATCCGTGATTTTTAGCTATGAAAAGCTTCGTAGCTAAAAGTAATCCATTCCAATTTTAAAAAAATTTATTTGCTGCCTTTGGCGACGAAAATATTAGTCGCTAAAAGTCTCATCCAGGGTTTTTAGCTAAGAAGAGTTTCGTAGCTAAAAGTAATCCACATGAATTTTTTGAAAATTTGCTTATAAAAGTCTCATCTACGATTTTTAGCTGCGAAAATATTCGTCGCTAAAAGTTTCATTGCTAAATGTAAACTTTTTGCAATAAAAATTTATTTCATCGCTAAAAGTGATCTTTTAGTGACGAAAAGTTATTTCGTCACTAAAAGTTTCATCGCTAAAAACCCTTTTTCTTGTAGTGACCCTAGGTTGGGGTAGAAGAGGTTAGTTTGCAGCCATCACTTCAATTAACTCTGGGGATCTCGAGTGGTGTCTAGTCCTGCGATGGATAGTCAACCCCTCAACCAATCCTCATTCAATGAAGAGACATCGAGTGTTATCACGGACCCACTTAGTCATGAAACACTTGCAGCCCTCAATTTAGATTCTAAACCTAAACCTAAAAGAAAGAAAAGAAATAGAAAGAAAGAAAGAAAGAGAGGGTTGGAAAGAAGTTACCAAATTGGAGTTCCTAAGTTAAAAACCTGCAAAACAAACCAAAATAAGTTAGTTTCTAAAAATAGAAATTCTAAGATTAGAAAGTTCCTAAATTAGAAAGTAAACTATTTTCTAAAAGGAAAATTCCTAAAAAAAGGAAAATAAAAAGTTTCTAAAAACAAATTAAAGGAAGTTTTAAACCTAAATTAGAAAGTGAGTTAGTTTCTAAAATTAAAAGAAATCCTAGAATTAGAAAGTTTTTAAAAATAAAAAAGAAAACCCTAATCCTAAAAATAGAAAAATTAGAAAGAGATTACCAATTTAGAGAGTTTATGCTAGGGTCCTACAAAATAAGAAAGTTAGGTTAGTTTCTAAAAGTCAAACAGAAAAACTTAGACCTAAAATTAGAAAACCATAATCTTAACCTAATTCTAAAACTGGTCAATCTCAGGAAAACGCAACCGTCAATCCCCAGCAACGGTGCCAAAAACTTATTCACACCCTCAAGTGTATGGTCGTGATGTAGTAATAATCTCGGTAAGACCGAGGTTGAATTCACAGGGACTGAACTTTATATATATTCTGAAAGTAACCAGAACTAGAACTTAAAAGAATATGAATCTAAATCGAGAAAATTTAAGAGAATAATGGTGAATAACTTTAAATAAAACTTGTAAAATTCAAAGATCGGAAACTAGGGTTTCTGAGGATCCACTTGTAGAGATCAGGGAGATCTATACTTGATTCAAGAATGCAACTGGAATCAGAGCCTTATCCTCATCTGGATGGAAGATAATTCATTAAAAACAATTATGAATGTCTTTTAATCTAATTATCAATGGATAAGAGGTATGGGAATTAGAATTGATTCCATCACAAGGCCATGCCCATGAGACAAAGCAAAAAATAGGATTTAACCAATCCACAACCAATCTGAGAGAGTTATGAATGTTAGGAAGGGTTCCATCATCCAACCATGTCCACAAGACAATGGTGAACAATAGGGCCTCCTAACTTCATAATCATAATAATGAAAAGAACATGCTCAAAGCTATCGTAGATCTATTGTAATTTAAGACACAACAAATCATTAAAAACTAAAGGCATTCCTTATAATCAAACTAAATCAAAATCAGTTCAGTTTAAACATGAATCAAAAGGCATACAGAAAAAGTCTCCCATCACACTACAATCTTCACCTCTTAACCCTAGCTAAGAGGTTTAACTTATCATAATCATGATGGACTAAAATCTCAAGAAAGCATAAAAGGAGAAGAAAAATCGAAAGAAGGAAGAAAAACTAGGAAGGCCACGATCTCTCTCTCTCTCTCTCTCTCTCTCTCTCTCTCTCTCTCTCTCTCTCTCTCTCTCTCTCTCTGCCTGCTCCACATGCACAAGATATCTCCCCACGTCCCATCTTTCTTTCTTTTATAAGCATTAACAAGGTCGGTTGGGAGTTTTCACGCAGCAACAGTGCCGTGTGTGGAAGAAAAATGCACTTCTTTTGAACCATGCACAGCGAAAGTGCAAACCGACTTGCACTTGGCCAGTTTTTTGGGACAGTGTGTGACCTCACTTTGGAATCTAGATCCATGGCTAGGGTCGGCCTGGGCCTATGCTCCATCTGGACGGTTTGGATTGTTGGTCCAACACTGATCGAGATCACACAACATCCAAAAAGGGTCGGGCGGCGTCCTGTTTTTCTGCTGTCTGTGAATTTAGGTGGACGAGTCGGATCGGTGGTGTGAATGGGGTCCACACACTCCAACGTCTGAGAAATCCACCCCGTCCATTAGTTTAGTTAAGAGATCGTAGTGAATGAGGGGATGTTTTGATTCTCTATGGTCGTGGCCTATTGAGACAATCACACAGTGATGGTTCAGATGTTTAATATGGCAAGGGCGATTTCTGTCCACATTTTAGCATCTCTTTCATGGTCTAGGTCAGACCATTCATCTAATTCTACTGAACGGTCCAGATAGATCATGTGAATCGAGATCATGGCCCACAAAACCCATTTGCAGATGTCCTACACAACAGATTCGAGAAGAAAGATTTCCTTCTTCATTTCTTGCAGGTAAAAAATGGGTTTGACCGTTTCCTAGATTGCGTGCAACGCATGTGTACACCTGTTGCGTGGCTCGCCATATTGAGTGGGGCCAACCTCATCGTTTGTTGAGAAATTACTTCGTTCATCTTCTTTTCTCTCTAATTTAAATGGTTGAGACTAAAATTAAAGCATATCAAGATATCAGGTGGGCCTCAGATCGATGATTTATGGGCCGATATGTCCATTGGGCCACTTCCATAGGGATCCAAGGGCCAAATTTCAATGTGTACTGTTAATTTAAGGTCCTCAGACCAGATATAAAGTTTCGAGCCAAACGGATTGTAGGAACCCTAAGATCTTGCATTCGGGACGATTTTCAAGCTTCTTTATCGTTGATTACTTGATTTTCTTAGATCTTTGGCATGTAAATTCTTCAATTTCATTCCCCTAAGATCTATCCCTTGCCATGGTGATTCTTGAGCATCAAATCCATGCTTTCAGCACCGTTTTCCAATCCAAGCTCTTAAATTCACCTTGTAACAAAAACATGATTAAAATATGACGTTAAACCGTATCATGTACATAAAACCAAGTAATAATTGGAGTCTAATATGCAATACTTGACCCTCAATAGTAGTGCCCATTTGCATCAATTGAGGCCTACCATCTAAAGTCATTGAGGAGATCCAAATTGTTCATCTATAGAGAATCCAAATTCGACCAAACCCCAGCTAGTTTCGCACTCTTGAACATGTGTGCATGCACATAGTTTTCACTGCAATCAGGCGTTGCACAGTTGAAATTTCTAAAAATAGAAATTGTTGCATTGACATGCTTGCGATTCATGTGCAAAACAAATCCTTCCATCCTAACCTTCCATTCTAAAACATTTAGCCCTCCGTCCCAAGGTTTTATTTTGTAGCTAGAAAAGGCGAAAAGAATATTTTTGTTTAATGCATTGACATGATCACAGTTGTTCATGTGCTTTTAGAAGCTACTCCAACCAATTTAGACAATCAAAATGGGATATTTTATCCCCAAACTATCCAAAAACCCTAGCCGTCATGAGAGAAACTATAGCCGCTGCCATTCTTCCCGATTTTTCTAGAAACCTATCTAACGCCCTCTTCCTTCAAACCCACCACCCAAATAAAATCAAAGCTTTCAATTCTCTCATCTAGAAGCTCCATGTCATCCATTCGGATAGTCCAACATTGCTAGAATGAAGAAAGAAGTAGCGGGAGATATTCCACCATTGTCGGCCATCATCTTCTTCATTATGAAGCGCTAACTGAGAAGAGTAAGTTACGGCCAATCAGTTTAATATTTGAATTTTCCAACAGTGAGTCCGCCTAAGCATTAGGTTAGAAAAGAGAAGATAAGAGAGAAAGAAGAAAAGTGGGAGAGAGTGAGTGCATTTTTGTAGCACCACTTTGTTCCACACAGAGTCAACACAATTTGAGTCGCACACTGGGGGACGAGTCCAGACTCATTTTGGTTGGACAATGAGTGAAAAGGAGAGAAGAAAGAAGGGAATGAAAAGAGAATGAAGAAGAAGAAGAAGAAGAAGAAGAAGAAGAAGAGGAAGAGAGAGAGAGAGAGAGAGAGAGAGAGAGAGAGAGAGTGGTTGTACCACATCGAGTGACTTATGCGAGTCACTAGACTAGTTGGGATATTTGGACTGAGTCCAGACTTTGAAAAAGTCTAGAGAGAGAGA
Organism: Magnolia kwangsiensis; assembly: GCA_037074715.1. Lineage (NCBI taxonomy): Eukaryota > Viridiplantae > Streptophyta > Magnoliopsida > Magnoliales > Magnoliaceae > Magnolia > Magnolia kwangsiensis. The sequence continues at coordinate 124,531,667 of CM073574.1, read as the reverse complement.
GAGAGAGAGAGAAGATAAGCATGAGTAGAAAGGAAGAAGAAGAAAGAGAGGAGAGGGTTGCTGGTTTGAATCCACCCATTCGCACCACCTCTGTCAAGTCATCTTGGTCATTTTTCACTGAGTCAGCTGTGTTGCTCATGGTCGAGTTCAGTGTATAGTTTGGCCTGGTTGGGTGTCTTCATAATAGTGAATAGTAGAAGTAAGGTGCATATATTTCACCTATTCCACCAGCTGCTCAGTGCAAATCAGTTCTAGAGCTAGGAAATCAAGTCGATTCATCCACTCATGGCCAAGTCGGGCTAGGGTTTAATGTCACGCCCCAAACTCGAAAACCGGGCTCACAGAATTCTCGATCGCCGATTCCAGTACTGACAACCTTTGTAGTGCCCCATTCTCAGCTCTTGGCACCCATATGCCAGATTCCGATCCTAGGATCCTACAAGGAGGATTTTCAATATGAATTTTTTTTAATGGAACATAACCACGAACATAACTAAGTCACAAAGCAACATCACCACATATCCACTATATTAAAAGCTTTGAGTATAATGCAGAAAGGGAAATACAAGATGATAAAAAAGCATCAAAATAATTTACCACATGCTCCTACCTCAGCGCTACTGCGATCCAACGTCACCTACACGCAAAAGTCATGCATAAGCTTATGAAAAGCTTAGAGGGTGGTGTAAGTGTGTGCGCAAGGCAAGTGTCAAGTATACAATATCAGAGTAATGCGGAAATATGCTGGTAAGTGCATGAATACTATCAGTCGTACTAAGGTTATGCGATGCAAGGCATGAATACTATCGACCATACCAAGACCACGCGATGCGAGGCCCACGTAGCTAAATGTCATACACAAGATACAATGCAAGCATGTCAGTCCTCATCAAGTACATATATCAGTGCAGTTCCCCTTTGGGATATCACTGGGGTTTGGTACACTCCACATTGATTGTTGCACAGCCTAGCGAGTGGAAGACACTATACTATCTGCCTAATCAGTAGTCTTTCAATACCTACCTAGCTCATCGATAGTGGACCCATTTACGAGCTGGTCAAACTCAGCCTAGCTTACAACCACCTCACTCAGGCGGATAAGGCTACATCCCCTTCTAACTAACCACGACACAGTAGGAGACGTGACCTACTGGTATTTAACACTCGTGCACTCTTATATCCACTCAGTCTAAATGTTGGAACATCTCCTGATACCAAAAAGGTTCTGGGACTTTCACCCAATGACATCCTATGTGCCCACAGTATTAGAATTAAGTATTTCTGGTATCCAATCCGGCCATCCACAATGTGCTTGTGGAGGCCACGGCCCTGATGTCGTTTGGGCATACAATGATCCTGTCACACAGAATACGGAATGCATGAGTAACACCATCTAGTCATGCATCACTCCTTCGCGTACCATGCGATCATATGGGGCACTCCATCTCATAAGGAGTCTCATAAATGTCTTAACCCAACAGCATATACTATGATCAAACACTCCTCATAACAGGCATACAAATGATGCGTATTGAGTAACACCATCTAGCCATGCATCACTCCTTCACGTACCATGCGATCATATGGGGCACTCCGTCTCATAAGGACTCTCATAAATGTCTTAACCCAACAGCATATACTATGATCAAACACTCCTCATAACGGGCATACAAATGATGCGTATCGGCATGTATCATGATGTTATACTAAACATATTCTCAGTGTATTCTACTAGGCTAAGTATGCTAGCATGATTATCAAATATAGCAGGCGATTATCGACCTTAACTGGTGTGCTACTTACAAGAGTAAGGGCTGAACGATAAGCCCCGCTAGGCATATAGAAGTCAGTATGGAATGGTCTATGTTAGAATATTATAACATATTTAAAATACTAATATATTGTATATTGTAAGACCCATATCCTAGACCGTACCGTTCCTTAAACTCTCACGGTCCTCCCGGTGGAATTCTGGAGACCCGTGACCTGGAATTGGTGTTTGCATGACCCTAAGTTGCATCCCATATATCTAAGTCGACTTGAGCCGAAACTTATACCCTAATAACCGCGCTGTCACCGCAGTTCCAACACCGCATCTCACGTGTCGATGCGATACCTATGCTAAGAGTTGTGGGCTCGCATTTACTTCGAGGAAAAAGCTGCACGTTATGAATTTTGAGAGAATCTCTACCAAATATCCCATCAATCAATCAAGTACATCACCTATGCTTTCTTACCAATAAAGCATGGCACCCCTCTCTCTCCCATCCCCTAAGTCAACCTTCCTTACAACAACCCATCATTCTCTCGTTACATCCCCTCTCTCTCTCATTCTCCACCCATTCTCCCAAGCACCAAGAGAGAGAGCCAACGTACAAGCTTCCCATGAGAGAGCTTAGAGTGTGGCCCACCTTCCTACCTCAAGATCTTTCATCTCCACCCTTCAATCTTCATCTTCCACCATCAAAGGGAAAGCCTAGGAGCTAAGGAGTCCATGGAGCCTAGAAGAAGCGAAATTGGTGGGTGTTCATAGCACTAGATTATGATTTTGATTTAAGGTCCACATGATATGGTACCCACTTATTGTATGTGTTGTATATGGCCCGCATAGGGGAGCTCATAGTGGAGGAGTTCCTCCCCGCCTCACGTCTCTCTCTGCCCCACTAATATATATGTTATATCTACTCTGTCCATCTGACGGTGTGGCCCACCGTACTGCACATGATGATCCACACCATCTACTGTTGGGATGGTGGGAATCCCACCTGGATGTTGGATAGTTTAAAAGAAAACAAATAAATAAATAGAATAAATAATATATATATATATATATATATATATATATATATATATATATATATATATATATATGTATGTATTGTGGTGGGCCCCACCCACTGTGAGCAGATTGGCTGGCTACCGCACACTAGCTATGCAGCTGTTGTGAGGTGGGATGAATCCACACCGCTTGTCCATCTATGTGGGCCCTAGTAGCATGTGCTTGTTGGGATAACGTCAGCAAGTTGTGTGGTACCCATAGATGTATGGGTCTTATCCACACTGTCCAGGAGGGACAGTGGGACCCACCTTAAATGTACGTATTTTACATCTGCACGGTGTTATGTGGGGCCTATGTATGGGACGTATATCCCAATCACCGTCCAGCAGTGGGTCCCACTGCATGATGTCAGCAAGTTCTATGGGTCCCACCTGAAAGTTGTATCTATCTCATTTTCCTTGTATTGCGTACGTGGGACCCCACAGTAATGTGTGTATCATATGTCCACACCATCCATCTGTTGGGTCCACCTTGATGAATGTGTTTCATCTACACCGTCCATTTGTTTGGACAGTAGTAGCTGAGGGTCTGTTCATGCGGTCTGACCGTCCATCCATTTTTTAGGTGGGTCACACGTGTGGACCCCACACCAACAATTACAGTTGTTGTTATGTCAGCAAGTTCTTTGGGTCCCTCACTGTGTATCTGTTTCATCTATACCGTCCAACCATTTGACGTGGACCACTATGACATATGTGTTTTATATCCAGGCCATCCATCCGAGGGCTTAGATAGTAGCCTGATCATGAGGCATGTGTTAAATCCACACTGTTCATCCAATTGGCGAGCTCGTCTTAAGGGATGAGACTAAAAATGAGGCAGATTTATTTATCAAGTGGACCACACTGCCAAAAATAGTAGGGGTTGAACACCTACCATTAAAACCCTCTTTGAGAGTGCAGAAGTTTTAGATCAATATGAAATTTATTTTTAATTCAGGTCTTTGCGACCTTATGAGCAGATCGTATGGAAAATAATCATTATGGTGGGCCCTGGGAATTTTAACAATGAAAATCATTATCTCTACTGTTATTTGTAGTATGGTCCAGATGATTTTTTGATATGATTCATTTTCTTTGAAAATGCTTCAAAATAATCTTTAAAATAGATGAATGGTGTAGATGGTGCGGCCCGTTGATGCGGCCCACTTGATGTATATGAGGCCCATTGGTGCGGCCCATTGGTGCGGCCAACTTGAGGTATATGAGGCCCATTGGTGCGGCCCACTTAAGATATATGAGGCTCATTGGCGCGGCCCACTTAAGATATATGAGGCTCATTGGCACGGCCCATCGAGGCAGCCCACTTGAGGTACATGAGGCCCATTGGAGCAGCCCATTAATGCGGCCCACTTGATGTATATGAGGCCCGTTGGCACGGCCCATTGATGCAACCCACTTGAAGTATATGAAGCCCATTGGCACATCCCATTGATGTGGCCCACTTGATGTATATGAGACCCATTGGCGCGGCCCATTAATGTATCCCACTTGATGTATATTAGGCCCATGAGTGAGGTCCATGGTGATGTATATTAAGTTCTTATATGAGGCCATGGGCCCACTGTACGCTTGACTCTATGTGGGCCACTCCTTAGGAGTAATGTGGGTTAAATGTCCACATTGATGGGTAATGATGGTTAAATGTCCACATTGTGACCTTCCCTTAAGCCCTTTGTTAGGCCGATTGTTGATGCTAGTTATCGATACCAATTATGAGTATGTGACAGCATAGCATCATGATACATGCCCATACACATCATCTGCATATTTGTTATGAGATGTGAATGACTATTGCATATGCTGCAGGGCAAGTTATTTATAGGACTCCCTAATAGGCGGAGTTATCCCACACGAGCACAAAATATGCACAGGATTGATGCATGATTGGACCGTGTGACTCATGCATCTTGCATTTTAGGATATGACTATTGTATGCCCTAGCGACATCAGGGTTGTAGCCTCTACAGGCATATCATGAATGGCCAGATGGAATACCGAAAATCTTTTTCTATATAGGGTTCTATATATGTCCCTGGATGAAAGTCCCTAAACCTCCGTGGCCAAGAGATGCTCCAACGTCGAGTGGATACATAAGCGTCTGAGTACCAAATACCAGTAGTTCGTGTCTCCCACTGTGTCGTGATTGGTTGGAATGGGGTGTGGCCTTACCCGCCTGAGGGTAGGGGGCATAGCTAGGCTAAGTTTGACCAGCTCGCGATCGACGTGCTAGGTAGATTTTAACTGATTAATGGCCAGGAAGAAAGTGAGGTCTATTCCACTTATATGGTTACGCGTCCAGTGGGCGGCGATCGCGTTTATAGTGTACTAGACCCCGGTGATGACCCCAGAGATGTACAATACTAATATGTGGACTTATTGAGCAAGAGTTGTATACTCACTATTCTTCTCATTCATTCATTCACTATCTACTTGGGCTGGTGGTACGCAACTAATTGTTATGTGTACCTTCACAATGGCTAGGATTTTGGTTGGGACACGTGACCAACCTAAGATCTAGAGTTTACCACTTTGAGTCTATCTATCTAAATTTAGGTATGAGATTGATTTAGATAGAAGGCTCTTGTGGTGGACCCCAAAGCCTGCAATACTACGTACTATCATCCCGACTTCACACTCTAGCTTAGTCATTTCATTCGCACCTTATATTGCATAACATCTACAGCATATGGTATTTGGGTTGCTATGTTTTCACGTTTATAAGGCCTAAATGAGGTTGATGGTATTCGTGGATTCATCAGGATTTGCATATTACATTGAATCCTCAGTATTCAATGTTTGGCTTACTATGTCTCCACATTACATAATTGATCTACATTACTTCCTTAGTATATGATATTGGCTTATTATATTTTTACAATGCATAGCCTGGATAAGGCTGATAGTATTTATGGACATACAAGCATGTTTTCGTATTGCTTTGATATTGCATACTTGGAACTTACCTTACGCACACACTTACACCACCCTCTAAGCTTTCTATAAGCTTATGCATGATAGAAGCATGTAGGTTACGTTATGTTGCAATAGCGTTGAGCTTGGAGTGTACAACGATCTTCTCGAGCTTTGATTTTTGATATATGTACATTTTCCTTTCAGCACTATATTCAAATGTTTATATTAGTGGATAAGTGATGACGATGTTGCCTTTGTGATTTGGGTAAACTTATGGTTATGCTTCTTATAAGATAAATGTACATTAAAAATCCTCCTTGTAGGATCTTAGGATTAGAAATCTGACGTATGAGTGCTGGAAGCTGAGAATAGGGTACTACGGAGGCTATCGACACCAGATTACGTGATCAAGAATTTTATGAGCCCAGTTTTCAAGTTTGGGGCGTGATAAAAGTTGGTATCAGAGTCAAGTTGGGAATACTTGATAATAACATCACATATTTGCTTATAGCTACCCTATACTCTATGATTGTTGAGAACTAGAATGATTAGATCCCCGAGTTTGAATAACTTAGAGACTTTTAATATAGCTCCTTACAGTTGAGATTGTTAGGTTGCATAGTATTCCAGTTTCAATCATTTCTGATCTAGGATCTGAAGTTCAGTAAGAGTCACCACTCTGTTGAGGAGGCATCTTTGGAGCGCGAGGCTAAGATTAGAGAGCATTATCCCCATTTTTTATAAATTGATTATGACTTGTACGATAATGATTATTATATGTTTATGTCAATGCTTCCTCTTTTTTTGTTTTATCCTGCGTGATAGTAAATTTTGAGGATGAAATTTTTATTAGGAGGAGAGAGTTAGAAGACCCGTATCCTAGACCATACCATTCCTTAAACTCCTGCGGTTCTCTCGGTCGAATTCTGATGACCCACAACCTGTAATCGGTGTTTGCGCGCAACCCTAAGTCGCATCCTATATATCTGAGTCAACTCGACCCAAAACTTATACCTTAGCGACTACGGCGTTGTCACGTCTCGTGCAACGATGTGATACCCAGGCTAGGAGTTGTGAGCTTGCATTTACTTCGAGGAAAACGTCGTGCATTGCGAATTCCTATAGAATCTCTACCAAATATCTCATCAATCAATCAAGTACATCACCCATGCCTTTCTTACCAACAAAGCATGGAATCCTTCTCTCTCCCATCCCCTAAGTCAACCTTCCTTACAACAACCCATCCTGCTCTCCTTACATCCCCTCTCTCTCTCATTCTCCACCCATTCTCCTAAGCACCAAGAGAGAGCCAACGTCCAACCTTCTCATGAGAGAGCTTAGAGTGTTGCCCACCTTTCTACCCCAAGATCTTCCATCTCCACCCTTCAATCTTCATCTTACACTATCAAAGGGAAAGCCTAGGAGCTAAGGAGTCCATGAAGCCTAAAAGAAACGAAATCGGTGGGTGTTCATAGCCCAAGATTGTGATTTCGATTTAGGGCCCACATGATATGGGACCCACTTATTGTATGTGTTGTATATGGCCCACTTAAGGGAGCTCGTAATGGCGGAGCTCCTCCCCACCTCACGTCTCTCTCTCTCTCTCTCTATCTCTCTCTCTCTCACTCTCTCTCTCCTTTATGATGGAGTGGGCCCCACCATCACCGGGGTCTAGTACACTCTAAAATTGCGGTAAAGACCAATTTAGTTGAAGTAAGAATATGTCAATATGTCCTAGAGGGGGGTGAATAGTATATTTTAATAATTTGATGATAATTTAAAATCCTATTAGACTAATCCTAACACCAAGCCTATATTAGGATTATTCAAGAGTAACTCTACTGGCTTCCAAGCCCGGTAGAGGATCCAATCACAAACTATTTGAGAGATGAATAGTATGGAAACTAGTTTATGATGAATATGACTATGTATGTGTGTGAGGTATGATCTCAGATATGAAAATATGAAAATATTAAAGTAAATCACATAAATAAAAGAATAGCAATCTCAAATACAGCCATTTTTATAGTGGTTCGACTACTTGTCTACTCCACTCCCAATAACCGCACTCAAGCCTTGAGTGTACCGGATTTCACTAAGGAGGTTTCCCATGGTTCATCTCAAACCCAAGGTTTTAAATCAGGTTCACCTTTAACCTTTACAACCTACACCTAGGCTGACTATTTATGCTCTCACGAGCAAGGGTTCATACATCGCACCTACTTTTAGGCACACTGGCCAAGGATCTTCCACAAGACCCTAACGGAGGTTTCACATGGTTCACCTATAACCCAAGGTTTTAAATAAGTTCACCTTTAACCGGAAGTTTAAGCTCTCCATAGAGCAAGGGTTAACACTACGTACCCACCACGTACACTCCCACCCGAGGCCTCCTAGAGGACTTGCAAGGGTGAGAAATACCTTATACGCAATCCTACAAAGGAATGATCAAAAGGTCCTCTGGACTCTAATAACTTACAGATAAGCAGATGAGTCCCTCTTTAGCTTGTTGTTAAAGATCTCCTCCTTTGTTGATGAAGAGTCTTCTGCTCCCTTGAACCGTAACTCAGAAGATATATCAATGCATGGCGACGAGTTGGGTCAAGGTTATGATGGAATCCTACTCTCAAATATTTTCCTATAAAGGAGATGAGTGATTCCAATCATCTATGCATTCAAGGCATCCCAGCTTAATGATTTGACATTAAGGTGGTAGCTGGAGGATCCTTGAATGCGGAAGTTCATTCCCCAATCCACTCTATTGAATCTCAATAATGAGGGTGGATTGGAGGATGAACTCCCTTGAGAGAAAGGGCTTTGGGTAAATGATCTAAAGTTAAACACTCAAAAGCACCTCTTCTTTCTTTAACAGCAACTAAAGACAAGCTCTCTATATATAGGAAAAAAGTTCCAACGAATATAAAATGGTTGCATGTATGACTAAGTTCCATATCATCGAGCAGGGTCGATATCATCAACCGTATACTCTCGATTGCATCGACTGGCCGTTCGATGACAAAAACTCAAAGTCATACGCTTTTAAAACAATTTCCCAGCTGGTCAAGGGCATCGAAATATGCGTCGATGACATCATATTTCGAACTCCGATATTATCGATATGAGGATCGATTCCTCGACATTTGAAAAATGAGAGAGACTTGCTTTGAAATTTTTTAGGTTAACAGATATGATCAAGGGATACTCGATATCATCGGAATCGACATTTGAAAAATGATAGAGACTTGCTTTGAAATTTTTCAGGTTAATAGATATGATCAAGGGATGCTCGATATCATCGAAATTTGAATATTTATGATATCAAAGGTCGTGTCGATGCATCGATAAATCCAAAGAATTTTTCAGTAAGCTTGCTGGACAAGTTTATGTCCATTCTCAATGCCATCGATCCGGCCTCGATATCATCGATATTTAAATATCAATTCTATCGAGTGACCCTCAATCTGAAATAAAAACCACCTGAAAAATGTTGCTGGAAAGAATGTGTCTAAGACCGATATCATCGAAGGCCTTCCGATATCATTGAGATTTGAATTTTGATGATTAGTACTTCGATATATTGGAGGTCTTCATAATTTTCCTATAAAAAAAGGGACACAAATACTCTGTTGTTGATCATATCGAGTCTAGTTCAATAAACTTGATTTTCAAATATCGATAGAGGTATCGATACATCGATAATTTCATCCAGATGAATATGTGATTGTTGGACACTTTATGTCCTCATTCAATTTTATTGATTGAGCTTTCGAGGACATCGACAGCACACATCGATTTTATCGAACCTAACATCGAAAAATCGACAGATCTAAAAAACTTAGAGATTTTTTTATTTTCGTAAAAAAGTTTTCTAACCCAAAAACCCTATGGTATTCTAGTAGATTTGAAGGGTTTTATATACCTGGTGTTTTGGGTCATAGGATGTGAGGCTTAGATTTACTAGTAGCGAGTTCGGCACACATCCGGTTGAGGCAGACAACTGATTGATCTTCTTGTGGAGCTTTTCTGTCAAGTTAACTCAACACTCACACTAATTGACAAATTAGGGCACTTTCAATCTCCCACTTTGTCAATTACGTCACAAAATACCAAAACACCTTAGAACAACATCTACACCAATACATCCGAAATTGTGTGTACATGTAATTTTACGCAATTGTACATTGTCTAGTGAAACTATACACACAACCAGTAGTTGCTCCCCCTAACAACATTCTCCCCCTATCTTGATGCAGCTACTCCCCCTAACACCTGTATCACAATTCGAGTAGATATGTAATGTTCCTTGCGGGGTGTTTGAATTGTTCTCCCCATTTTTATCAGTCATTAGCAAAGGTATAGCAGTTGAGATTGACTAAAGTTAAAGCATCATGGGAGAGTCAACATTTAGAGAGCATATATATGTATTAATCAAAAAATAGTACATGTTGTTTAGCAGACCATAGATGTATAGTAGATAATAGATAAAACAAAATAGAGCACACATCACACAACAGATAGAACAGGGAGGATAATCATGATAGTAAAAAGGATTTGAATTATAAGCAGCCAAAATCAAAATATCCAAAAAAAAAAAAAAATACAAACCGCCCTAAATTGGCAATAGTTTTACAGTCATCCATACAGAGTCATCAAACCCAAAAAAAAAAAAAAAAAAAAAAAAAACATCACCAAAAAAAAAAACTATCAGGAACCATAGTGAGGATATTTCAAAAAGTGATTGTAATATCCACACATTATCTGTTAACGCTGCCACCTTCTAAAGCATACTAGATCCACCAGTCGTTAGAAATTCAAGAATCTATTGCACAGAGGGTTGGAGAGCGTCTAGCTTGTCCTCTATCCCTGATAATCATCATTCATAGTTATGGAGCCACTTGTCAATTCCAGCTAGGCTGTTCAGCAGGTGACGATCAAGTACGTGACGCCGATGATTTGTGACTGATGCAGGGCTACAAAGAGGTGTCTGATTGGATCCCCAAGGTGTTTCTTCATTTGGCTGCTGGCTGGTCACACTAGTAGGTGGAGGACTCTTTGCATGAGAAGAGGCAGAGACATACACCTGTTGAACTGCATCATGGTCAAACCACACTTCAGGATATACTTTGTCTGATGTTGTCGGTAGTCCTATGTAGTGTGCGAGTTTGTAGATAAGGGATGAAAATGGAAGTATTTCAAGATGATCCCCCGTTGACTACCTTAATCAATTGTTCTAGAACAAGAGTTGGCAAACACACATGAACCGCTTGATAGACATCATACAGGACATTGATTGCAAAGGGATTCAAGTCGATGTCATTGGCGTCACATGGGTAGACATTTGTATTGAAGATACAGTGGAGGATTCTAAACAAGGTTCCTAGAAGTTTTACAGGAAGTATATTGTTATCATATCCAGAAATTGTTGCACCTTGGCACAGTGCTCGAGTGTTCTCCCCCCACCTACTTAATTCATTGAAACTTCTACCAGTGACTGGGATCTGAGTCACGCCAATGTCCAGAAGATGACTAAGAACCATTGGGGTAATCATTTTGGAGTGTTACATAAATAATAGACGAATACATGGTGGATAATCCCGAATAACGTGGCAACAATTGAGAAATTGTTAAATCATGTCAAACTGGTAAGGGCCACTCAAATTAAGCAAATTCTGCCATCCAATAGTCTCTAACAGGAGATCTACCCCACAGGGCTCAATAACATTGTCGAGAACAATACAATCAACGATTGTAACTTGTTCCTAATCGGATTGGTTCTGAGCTGATCTAACATTTTTTTCTTTCTTAACTTTGGAAGATTTTGAGGACAAGAGGTCCTTACCTTTTTCCCTTTAACCATCTTCTTTGCTCTACTTGATGTTTGGGAGCCAGCAAGGTTATGAGGGAAATCAGAGGGAAGGAAGCCAAGCGAATCTCTTCCTTGTTGTCGGTCAGCTTTTATAATAGGATTGTTGATGTCATCGATATGGTGCCGATGATATCACTTATAAATGCATTGAATTCCGTGTCGATGACTGTTGGGAAGAACCAACAGTAACTTGAGAATTTCAACGGACATGAACTTACCTTTCCGAGAGCCGCCGATCACATCGATAGTGCATATCGATATCATCGAAATTTGAATATCGATGATATCGATAGGGTCTAGATTTCATCAAGCATGTCATAATCTGACATCTCAAAACTAACATAGTTAATTTAGGAGGTTTAGATTTGTGGCTGATTCTTAACCCTGAATGTCCTAGTGTGAAGATTTATTTATGAGGGTCATGGTCACTAGGATATCATCAATGAGGGCATACTCCAATGGATTTTTTAAGATCACGAAACCTATTTAAGTCAAGAGATTTTGTGAGGATATCCATGAGTTTTCTTTCTATAGATACATAATCTAACACGATAATCTTGTCTTCAAAAATTTCTTGGATAAAATGATGACAGATGTTAATATTCTTGGTGCGAGAATGTTGAACAGGATTTTTGGAAATGTTGATAGTGCTTGTGTTATCACAGAAAAGACTCATCGTGGGTTGTTCAATCGAGTAGTCTAACGACATCTTTTTCATCCAAAGGAGTTGTGCACAGCAACTTCCAGTGGCAGTGTATTCAGCCTCGGCAATGGATAATGATATTGAGTTTTATTTCTTACTCTACCAAGAGACTAGATAGTTTCCAACATAAAAGAATCCTCCTCTTATTGATTTTCGATTATCCAAATTTCCAGCCTAACCAGCATCTGTGTATCCAGTAATGATGGCAGATGTTTCAAATAGATATCACAGTCCAAAGGAGGTAGTCCCTGCTATGTATTTGATGATTCTCTTAACAACAGTCAAATGAGATTCCTTAGGATTTGCCTAATATCGAGCACATACTCCCACACTAAAAGATATATCAGGATGACTAGTTGTGAGACAGAGCAGGCTTCCTATCATACTCCGGTACAGAAGTTGATCCACACTCTTGTCATTTACATCTTTGAAAAGTTTGAATGTGGTGCTCATGGGAGTGTGGTAAGAATGACCAAACTCAAGACCAAACCTTTTTACCAAATCATTTGCATATTTGGTTTAACAAATGAAGATTCCATCATTTAGTTGCTTGACCTGTAACCCTGGGAAGAAATTTAACTCACCAACCATACTCATTTCAAATTCTGATTTCATGAGATTAGAAAATTTGAGAGCAGTGTCTTCACATGTTGAACAAAAGACTATATCATCCACATAAATTTATGTAATAAGAAGTGAGTCCTTTGTTGTTTGAGTAAATAATGTTTTTTATACACTTCCTCTACAGAATTTATGATCTAAAAGAAATTTTGTCAATCTTTCATACCAAGAACGTGGTGCTTGTTTGAGACCATAAAGAGCTTTGTTCAGACAATAAACATACTGTGGATACTTAGGGTCTGAGAATCTCTTTGGTTGTTCTACATAAACTTCTTCAGCAAGATCTAAATTAATTTAAATTTTAATGCACATGCCATAGACATAAGAATTCTAATAGACTCAAGGCGGGCTATAGGAGCAAATATTTCATCAAAATCAATGCCTTCTATCTGTGAGTACCCTTGAGCTACGAGCCTTTCTTTATTCCTAATCATATTTCCTGATTCATCCGATTTATTCTTAAAGACTCATTTGGTTCCAATGACATTAGTATTAAGGGGCCTGGAAACCAGTTGTCATACCTCATTTCTCTGAAAATGTTGAAGTTCTTGCATAAAATTAATCCAACGTTCATCTTAAAGAGCTTCTACAATATTCTTGGGTTCAATCTTTGAGATAAAGCAGAAGTGACTATAGATATTTTCTATTTGCCGTCAAGTTCTCACACCATCATTAGGATCTCCAATAATTTGTTCTCAAGGGTGATCCTTGATGATGGGTATGTTAGATGATGGTTGGAGTTCATTGGATGATGGAGATTTGTTATCAGATTTATCTAGTATGCATGAATCTACATCATCTTCTAATTCATTTGCAGGGATATCTTCTTCAAGAGGTTGATCATCTACTACCACCTTGACCGATTCTTAAATGGTGAGGATCCTTAGATTGTACACTCAATAAGACGACTATTCAAGACATGTCCCAAAAAGATACCTTCATCACTTTTAGACTCAAATTTTCCTAGGTGATCTTTGTCTCTTAAGATATAACATTTACTTCCAAAAACCTAAAAATATTTCACACTAGGTTGTTTCTCATACCATAGTTCGTAGGGAGTTTTGTTCAGGCCTGCTCTAAGATATACTCTATTTATGATATAGCAGGCAGTATTGACAGCTTTTGCTATAAAACTTTTTACCAGATCTTTCTCATTCAGCATAACTGACCCCATTTTCTGTAATACTCGATTTTTTCTCTCAACAACTCCATTTTATTGGGGGGGGGGGGTTTGGGGCTGAGATTTCATGATGAATTCCTTTATCATTGCAATATTTTTCAAATCACACATTTTCAAATTCCCCACCATGATCACTTCTTATGCGGTGGATGCAATATCTTTTTTCATTTTGAAGTCGCTTTTCCAAGGCCACAAATTCCTCAAAAGCATCCAATTTCTCTTGAAAAAATGCAACCCAAGTAAATCTGGTGTAGTCATCTACTACAACCAGGAAGTATCTTTTCTTGTCATGGCTTTCCACCTTAGTTGGACTAACCGGATCCATATGTAACAAATCCAAAGGTTTTATTGTTGCTATGGTGGTTGTCTTTTTGTGACCAACTTTTATCTGTTTTCCTTTTAGACATTCTCCAGAGACAACTTTTTCCTATTTTCTAATCTTAGAAAGTCCTCTAACCAAATTTTTTGAACTGAGCTTAGCTAAATTTCGATAGTGGACATGTCCCAACCTTTGGTGTCATAATTTGGATTCATTCTTAATAACCATATTACACTTTGTGGATAGCACACTCTCAACTGTACTTTCGATGACAAAACAGTTGTCATTAGTACGTAAGCCTTTTATGAGAGATTTTCCTGTATGATCTAAGATCCTACACACATCTTTTAAGAAAGTGACCAGATGTTCTTTGTCACAAATCTGGGAGATACTGAGGAGATTATGTTTATGACCTTCTACACAAAGGACATGTTTGATTTTTGGAAGGCCTAGTACAACTATTTTGGCTGAGCTACCATCTCCAAATGTGACTGATCCTCCATTAAAGTTTGAATACTCACAAAAGTGAGTTTGATCACCAGTCATTTTTTTGGAGCATACACTATTAAGGTACCATTTTGAATTATTTCCAACTTTCAGAGCAGTATGGATTACAAGGCAATTATTTTGACCTGTCACGTCCGCTGAGACACTTTTGGTCATGATTCCAACTTCAGTCAAGATCACTCTCTAGGAAGTGAAGCCCTTAAAGAGAGACCCGCTCTGATACCAATTGAAATTGTGGTAAAGACCGCTTTAGTTGAAGTAGGAATATGCCAATATGTCCTAAAGGGGGGTAAATAGGACCTTTTAATAATTTCATGATAATTTAAAATCCTATTACACTAATCCTAACACCAAGCCTATATTAGAATTATTCAAGATTAACTCTACTAGCTTCCAAGCCTGGTAGAGGATCCAATCACAAACTATTTGAGAGATAAACAATATGCAAACTAGTCTATGATGAATATGACAGTGTATGTGTGTGAGGTGTGATCTCAAATATTCAGATATGAAAATATTAAAGTAAATCATACAAACAAAAAAAAAAATAGCAATCTCAAACATAGTAATTTTTATAGCGGTTCGACTACTTGTCTACTCCACTCCCAGTAACCACACTCAACCCTTGAGTGTACCGGATTTCACTAAGGAGGTTTCTCATGGTTTACCTCAAACCCAAGGTTTTAAATCGGGTTCACCTTTAACCTTTACAACCTACACCTAGGCTGACTGTTTATGCTCTCACGAGCAAGGGTCCACACATCACACCCACTTTTAGGCACACTGGCCAAGGATCTTCCACAAGACCCTAACGGAGGTTTCAAACGGTTCACCTCTAACCCAATATTTTAAACAGGTTCACCTTTAACTAGAACATTATGCTCTCCACAGAGCAAGGGTCAACACTACGTACCCACCACGTACACTCCCACCGGAGGCATCCTAGAGGACTTGCAAGGGTGAGAAACACCTTAGACCCAATCCTACAAAGGAATAATCAAAGGGTCCTTTGGACTTTGATAACTTACAGATAATCAGATGAGTCCCTCTTTAGCTCGTTATTGAAGATCTCCTCCTTTGTTGATGAAGAGTCTTCTACTCCCTTGAACCGTAACTCAGAAGATATACCAATGCATGGTGATTTGTAGGATCAAAGTTATGATGGAATCCTGCTCTCAAATATTTTCCTATAAAGGAGATAAAGTGATTCCAATCATGTATACATTCAAGGCATCCTAGCTTAATAATTTTCCATTAAGGTGGCAGCTGGACGATCCTTGAAAGCGGAAGTTCATTCCCCAATCCACTCTATTGAATATCAATGATGAGGGTGGATTAGAGGATGAACTTCCTTGAGAGAAAGAGCTTTGGGTAAATGATCTAAAGTTAAACACTCAAAAGAACTCTCTTCTTTCTCTCACAGCAACTAAAGACAAGCTCTCTATATATAGGCAAAAAGTTCCAACGGATATAAAACGACTGTATTTATGAATGAGTTCAATATCATCGAGCAGGGCCGATCTCATCGAGCATATACTCTCAATTGCATCAACTGGTCGCTCGATGACACAAATTGAAAGTTATACGCTTTTGAAACTTTTTACCAGCTGGTCGAGGGCATCGAAATATGTGTCGATGACATTGGATTTTGAACTCCGATATTATCGATACGAGGATCGATTCCTCGACATTTGAAAAATGAGAGAGACTTGCTTTGAAATTTTTCAGGTCAATAGATTTGATCGAGGGATACTCGATATCATCGGAATTTGAATGTCGATGATATCAAAGGTGTGTCGATGCATCGATAAATTCAAAGAATTTTTCAATAAGCTTGCTGGACAAGTTTATGTCCATTCTCAATGCCATCGATCCGGCCTCTATATCATCGATATTTGAATATCAATTCTATCGAGCGAACCTCGATCTGAAATAAGAATCACCTGAAAAATGTTACTGGAAAGATTGTGTCTAAGACCGATATCATCGAAGGCCTTTCAATATCATCGAGATTTGAATTCCGATGATATCATTAGTACTTCGATATATCGAAGGTCTTCATGATTTTCCTATAAAAAATAGGGACAAAAATACTCTGCTCTCGATCATATCGAGTCTAGTTCGATAAACTTAATTTTTAAATATTGATAGAGGTATCGACACATCGATAATTCTATCCAAATGAATATGTGGTTGCTAGAAACTTTGTCCTCATTCGATTTTATCGATTGAGCTTTCGAGGACATCGACAGCACACATCGATTTTATCAAACCTGACATCGATAAATTGACAAAGCTAGAAAACTTAGAGATTTTCTAATTTTTGTAAAAAAAAATTTCTAACCCAAAAACCCTATGATATTCTAATAGATTTTAAGGGTTTTATATACCCAGTGTTTTGGGACATGAGATGTGAGGCTTAGATTTAGCTATGGCAAGTTCGGGACACATCCGGTTGAGGCATACAGCTAATTGATATTCCTATGGAGCTTTTCTGTAAAGTTGACTCAACACTCACGCTAATTGAAAAACCAGGGCACTTTCACACTCCACACTAACTGCCACCTCCCTAGCCTCACAGCCCAATGAGTTGAAGAGACCACACTATCCGCCTGACCAGTAGTCTGTTAATACTTACCCTGCTCATCATTAGCCGACCTATTTACGAGCTGGTTAAACTCAGCCTAGCTTACAACCCCCTCACTCGGGCGGATAAGGCAACACCCCCTTCCAACCAACCATGACACAGTGGGAGATGAGGCCTACTGGTATTTGTCACTCATGCACTTTTGTATCCACTCGATCTAAACGTTGGAGCATCTCCTAGTACCAAAAAGTTTCTGAAACTTTCACCCAAAGACATCCTATGTGCCCACAGTGCTAGAACTAAGTATTTTCAGTATCCAATCCGGCAATCCACGATGTGCTCGTGTAGGTCAGGACCCTGATGTCACTAGGGCATACAATGATCAACTCACACAGAATACGAAATGCATGAGTCACACCATCTAGTCATGTATCACTCCTGTGCATACCGTGCGATCATATAGGGCACACCATCTCATAAGAAGTCCCATAAATGTCTCAACCCAACGACTTATGCTATGATTAAACACTCCACATAACAGGCATACAAATGATGCATATGGGCATGTATCATGACGTTATACTAAGCATATTCTCAGTGTGTTCTACTAAGCTAAGTATGCTAGCATGATTATCAGATATAGAAGGCGATGATCGACCTTAATTAGTGTGCTACTTACAAGAGTAAGAGCTGAACGATATGCCCTGCTAGACTATCGTAACCTATTCAAGGTACTAGTATATCATATATTCTAAGGCGGAGTCCCCTTGAAAAGACGGTGGAAAGTATCATCATCAATGGGAGCCCAATGGTTTAGGTTAGCCCACTAGGTAAGGGTGGAATTAGGCTTAACAATGGGCCCTAAGAAAGCTTACAACGGCGGACATTTTACCACTATTGTCCTAAGGTGTGTTCTGCTTGGGATTGGAATGAGAATCATAATGGGGCCCTCGGCCCTCTGACTATCGAGGAAATGGATGGACAGCGCATGCCCATTACTCATACATGGTGGGCGTTCATAAGGAGGCGGGGCCCACGGACTAAAGGAAATGGATAAACGACGTGCATACATCATGGTGGGCCTCACACATATAATGGGCCTCATAGACAATCACAATGGGCCTCTTACATGGGCCTAATATACATCACAATGGGCCTCATATTCATCAAGTGGGACCCATCATACTGCATTCTACTATTTACACCATTCATTTATTTTAGAGATCATTTTAGAGCATTACCCAAAAATGGATCATATCAAAAGATCATCTAGATCATACCACAAATAGTAGTGGAGATAATGATTTCCACTGTGAACACTGCATAGGGTCCACCACAACGTTTATTTTCCATCCAATCTGTTCATAAGGTTACAAAGGCCTAAATTAAAAGGGAAAACAATTTCATATTGACCCAGACCTTCTACGATAGCAAACAGTTTCAATGGTGGACGTTCAATCTCCACTGATTTTTACAGTGTGGTCCACCTGATCGATGGTTAGATAAACATATACATCACAGCATGGTCCACTGTCCAGCTATGTGGGCTACAACATATACATAATGGCATGGCCCACTGTCCAGCTATCTGAACGGTGTGGGCTACAACATACATCATGGCGTGGTCCACTGTCCAGCGATCTGGATGGTGTGGACCAAAGCACATACATCACGGAGGACCCCACAGAACTTAATGACATCACTTCAGCAGCGATATTACTGCAGGTGCTAGCCCACTATCCATCAGATGGATGGTTTGAATAGAAACAGATGGACGTCGTGAGTGAAACCCACATCATGTGCAGAACTACTGGCGTTAACCCAGCAGCTCTCTACTGCTGTGGGGTCCACAAATGGACAGTGTTGATAAAGCCCACACAGGATGTGGGGTCCATGTAGATGGACAGTGTGGATCAAACCCACACAACTTGCTGACAACAATACTGCAGCCCTGGGCTGCTTGTCCAGTAGATGGACGGTTGATGCAAAATAGATGGACGATTGATAAAATGCATGCATCATGTGGTGCCCACGTGTGGGCCCACGTGTGGACAGCACACATTAGGTGGGCTTCCACCTGTCCATACAACAAATACAATGGTGGGTCCCATAGCTGCTAGACGTTGGTCCATCTACGTCCAAACAAAGGGATGGTTAGGATGTAACATATACCAAGGTGGGTACACATCAGCATAGCCTACAGCATCAGATCAAGCTGATGTTCATCTTTTCCCACCGTCCAGGCCTACTGGACAGTGAGAATGAGACACATACCGCATGATCAAGTCCACGGATGGACGTTTCAGATATAACACGGCTCGGATCAAACTGATACTTGTGGTTTCCCTCATGCAGGCCTGTCCAAAAGGACAGGTAGCAAGCCCGTCCGATAAACATTCCAGTAAGGTGGGCCCATCATGAGGACGGCATGGACAAATACACCAAGGTAAGGCGGGCGAACAAATAGGGAAAGAGAGAGAGAGAGAGAGAGAGAGAGAGATGATGGAGGGACCCCGGCACTATGGGCCCTCCCTTCCATCCATTACAACATACATCAAGTGGATCCAATTACATGTGGGTCCACCAATCAAAATCAGCAGTAGAGATCCCTTCTCCACCAAAATGCAAGGTCTAGATGACCTTTTCATATAAGGAAATTAAACATCATGATGGGGTCCATGGAGAATGGCCCCATCATGGGATGGATATATGAATCATGGTGGGTCATCGGCCACACTTAGGGTCCAATGTGAGATCCATACCATCAATCGATAGGCCCCACTTTACCCATCATCAAAACATAAAATATAAGCCTATAAAACACCCACCGTTGGATCTTCTTAATTTTATGGAATGTCAAACTCCTTGGCTCTCTCTTTGATGGAGGTTGATGAAGGTTGAAGGGTTGAGATGGGAGATGAGAGGGGTAGGAAGTGGGCCACACATAAAGCTCTCTCTCCTTGGAAGTGATTGGACATCCACCACTCTTGGTTGCTTGGGAGAATGGGTGGAGAATGAGAGAGAGAGAGAGGTTGTAAGAGAGGTGATGGGTGTGAGTGATGAATGTGAGTGATGGGTGTATTTGACTTGAGAGTTGACTTAGGTAAATTGCTTGCCTCGTGGAGAAAGAAAGCATGGGCTATAGATGTGATGTGTAGTTAATTGATTGATGGGATGGGTTGTAGAGATTCTCTCGGGATGATAAATACATGACATTTCTTAGAGATAAATGTGGGCCACATCTCCTGGCCTAGGCATCGCATCGGTGCACAAGACGCGACGGTAGAACCATGGCGATGGTGCAGTCGCAATGGTACAAGTCTCAGGTCGATCTGACTCAGATCTACGGGATACGACTTAGGATCGTGCGTAAATACTGATTACAGGTCGTGGGTTACCGAAATTCGATGGGGAGGAATGCAAGAGTCTACAGAATGGTACAGACTAGGATACGGGACTTACATTTAAGATAGTTAGGCTATTCTTCTATCAATTAACCATGGTTAATGCTCCTATTTAGCAAGTTAGGTAATCTTCTCCTAATGCTAGAACTTCGATTACCCAACTAAGCCAACTGAGCTGCGGCGTCGGGGTGGGTTGCTGGAGAAAAATAAGTCAACTTTGGGTTAAGTCATGACATACTGCCTTGTGTTCTGTCGAGTCCAGTGAGGATTGGGGTCTGGTTTGTGCAGACCTTGCTAATTATGGTGAGAAGAAGGAAAGAAGGGGGAAGATAGAAAGAAGGGAAGTGAGAGAGAAAGGAGAAGTTGACCGGGTCAAAACTGAGTCGACTCAGCCATCAATAGTTAGATCCCAATTGGGTTAGTTCAAGCACAATCCCAATCTAGTCAGGTAGGTTAGATCAACCTTGGTGTTAGGGGAGTTCATGTTTGGGTTGCCTTCTTAAGTTTCACTATGTTGAATCGAGCTGAGGTACCTTTAAAGAAATTTGGTGAGTTTTGCTAAGTCATTAGCAGTTTGGAAATATGATTTTTTTTTTTTTTTTTTTTTATTTTTGGATGCAGCAACACCAACTAGTTAGGGGATTAAAGATTTTCAACCAAATCGGGTCCGAGTTGAGTCACTACGTCGAGATACCGAGTCAACTTAGGTGAGTCTACGCTTTCTTCCATAACTAGATTTATTTAAATCAATGTTACTACTATTATTATTACGATTATTAATATTAGATATGATTAGCCATTAGTAATTTATTTATGATAAATAAAATTGTAATTCTTAGATATTAGTATTTTTATCATTCTTAGATATTATCATTAGATTATATTATTTATCACCATAGTAATGATCATAATGACTATTACTATTATTATTATTATCATATTAAGTAATACTAATTATTGTTATTATTATTAAAGTATTATTTTGTAATTATTAATATTATTAACATTGTAATTAATTATACTTCAATAAGAGTTAAAATCTTAAAATATAAGCTTAGACCTAGACTCTAGGATGAAATCCTAAATCTAAGTAATCCAAACCCTATATTATGCTCTTAACCATAGATAGTGTGTAGAACCTGAATCTAATTGTATAATTTCACAATTCATGGTATGATTCAATTCTAAGGGCATACACTTCCTAACGACATTGGTAGGCGGTTCAACTCAAAAGGTGATGACCTTTTCCCTTAGGCTTTCTATTGTCATGTTAGTTTAAGTGATAGATTCCCTTTCAATTTTGACTGATAATTGATAGTTTTATTCCATGATACTTGTGTTAGTTATTTGAATGGATCTTCATATCATATACTCAACATTTATCTTGTATAAACACTTACATATTGCACATGAATATCTTCTCATACTTGTGGATTGTTATGAAGCTTGAATTGTCACATCAATTAGTGAAAAACTCTACTTATATATGTATATCCAGAATTGGGATGTAAACTTGATTGATTATGATTACAATGGACCCATGAACTAATGGCCATTTTTATTTAATTGATTAAATGGAATTTTATTATGGACTTACCATCTCGTGAATCATTTGTGTCTATATAACTTTTGGAAATAATTCCTTTTTATTGTATCCTTTGATGGACTATGTGCCTTATGTGGCATTGATGAAATATTTTCCCTACATGACTCTAATGGAATATTTATCGTATGTGGATTTAATGGATCATTTTCACATAACCTCGTGACGGTAAGTTCCACTTATTGAATTATGATTGGTTAGTAGGTGAAGAGGTCACCATTAAACATCCTAATATTGGAGTCTTATGAGCTCGGGATGGTGACTAGGCCCGAACTATTGCCCTATGCTGGGTGATAAGCCCCCCATACTGACTTTTGAGCTTTCTTAAAATGACTATTTGTAATTAAACTAATAACGGTTAAGCTAATCATATATTTCATAACATGCGGGCGTTATCGAGTGCCTAGTCAACTATTTGGAAAGACTAGTGTACTATTTGAACATCTAAATTTTGTGTGAGCTTATCACTTGAGCACATACTTGTTATGCTTTCGCTGGTGACTAGCCACTCATAGGATTTCACCCCACTCATAGGTTTTACCTAAAAGCCAACTAGATGAGCATCCCTAAGAAGATGTACATTCACACATCTATGCATTTAAATAAAATTTGTATTATGGATTGTTTTATATGTTTTGTTTTTAAACTATACTTAACTAATATAGTGGTGTGTAATCTTAAGGAGAATTCTCATTGAGCTGGCCACTCATTCTTTGCATATATAACCATATAGATGGTGCAGGTGATTTGAATGATACTCATGTTTATACTAATGAGGAGCAAGGTACAAATATCAAGGATGTATAGTTGCATCTACCCCAAGAGAAGCTGCCCGATCTTGCAGCTCAAGTCTTGTTGCATCTTATTCTATTTCATTCATTAAATTACTTTTGTCATGTATTTATTAGCAATGAGACATTGGTTTGTATATGCCCAATGGGCAGCCACTCGTATATCTTTGAAAGTGTATTCAGACTTTCTTTATACTTGATTTTTTTCTCTTCCGCTATAGGGCTCACTCTTGAAAAAAGAAATGAATAAAATATATACGTGAAATGTGGGCTATCTTTAAAGGTTAACACTTAAGATTTTAGAAAATGACTACTAAACATGGGTTACAAAAATTGAGGCGTTATAGGAAGATCTATCTACTTTTCAAGAGGCTCTTAATGAGAAAAATATTGAAAAGTAAAAAGCAGCAATGAATGATGAGATGGACTTTTTATATAAGAACAAAACTTGGGAGCTAGTGGAGCTTTCCTTATGTCAAAGAGCGATCAGGTGCAAGTGGATCTTTCAGAAGAAATATGACAGGTACAAAGCATTGTTAGTAGTGAAGGAAAATACTTTAGAGAGAATGCGTGAACTTCACTGAGATATTCACTCCTGTGATAAAGCAAGTATCTATCAAATTTGTGTTGGCTCTAATTGCCCAATACAATTTTGACCTAGAATAGATGGATGTGAAGATTGCCTTCTTGCATAGGAAATTGGAAGAGTAGATTTACATGAAGCAATCAAAAGGTTTTGAAATACAATGGGCAAAGAATAAGGTTTGTAGGTTAAAGAGGTCATTGTATAGCCTGAAATGGTCACTTAGGCAGTGGTACAAGAAATTTAATTCTTTTATGGTGAGTCAGAAGCTTACCAGGATTGAGTATGATCATTGTGTTTATTACAAGATAGTGAGTGATGGGGAGTTCATTATCTTAATATTGTATGTTGATGACATGCTTATGGCTAGTCATAGCATGTCTGAGATCGACGTACCGAAGACTCAGTTATTAAGGACATTCGAGATTAAAGATTTAAAGGCTGAAAAGAGGATTCTCGACATTGACATACATAGAGACAGGAAGAAGAGCAGGCTATAGTTATCTCAGGTGGAATGCCTTGAGAAGGTATTGATGAATTATAAGATGGACAAGGCAAAGCCAGTTAATGTTCCCTACACGGCTCATTTTAATCTTTCTTCGGAGTAGTGTCCTAAAATAAATGAAGAAAAACATGATATATTTAGTGTGCCTTATTCGAGCACGATTGACAGCTTGATGTATGCTATGGTCTATACAAGATTGGATATTTCACATGTGGTGGGTGTTAGCAAAAAGATAACTAATCCTAGAAAGCAATACTAGGAGGCAATGAAATGGCTACTTTGATACATTCGAGATACTTAGGACTACGTCTTATCACTTGAGAAATTAGGGGAGAAACCAATAGGCTATGTTCATTTTTATTATGCGAGCATTATGAAAAATAGACAGTCAACTTCTGGTTATTTTGCTAGTGGGTGGAGTGATCAGTTGGATGTCGAAGCTTCGGTTTGTGCTGGCTTTTTTTACAAATGAAGTAGAGTATATGGTGGTGATAGAAGCATTTAAGGAGAGTTGAGGGGGATGATAAATCAATTGGAGCTTCAGTAGGAGGTCGTACCGGTTAATTGTGACAGTGAAAGTGTGATCAATTTGGCAAAATTTTCTGTTTATCTCTCATGTACTAAACATATTGATGTGCATCATCATTTTATTTGACGGGTGCTTAAGGAATGAGTGAATTTAGAGAAAATTCACACAAGTGTGAATCCGACCAACATGCTTTTGAAGGTGGTTCCCATAGAGAAGCTCAAGTTTTGTGCAACTTTTCTATACTTGGTGAAGGTGTAAATGGAAGACAAATTGTACGCAAGAAGTGATGGTGGAGCTATGATATAATGTAGAATTAGAGATGAGGATAAGGAACTATGTAGAATGAAGATTAAAGACATTGTTGAGATTGTTGTTGATATCTTAAATCTATAAGCAACAGTGTCTATCAATGCCATCTATAGACCACTTGATGTCATTGAGCAGAGGTCAATTCTATCGACAGGTGCTTGATGCCATTGGAAAATTTTGAAAAAATCCATGTTGGTTGTTAAAACATTTTGGTGTTGCAACTCGATGTCATCGAAGGTGTTTGATGCCATCGACAAATCTTCGATGCCACCAAAGTCCCAACGAGTGCGCGCGCAGAATTATTTCAGTGTGGGATTTGTTTCCTGTTCTAATTGAGATACTTTATATATTGGGTGTAATAAGGATTTTAGAGTAGTAGAAGAGTTCTAGGGCTTTCTAATTCATTCTTAAGGGTTTTGAGGGCATAACTAGGGCTTGTGAAGTGGATTTGAGGCTTGTTCAAATTGGTAACACTCACTCTTGTAATTTTTGCTTTTATAGTACATACTTGTTGCTTTGTGTCATGGTTTTTTCCCAAAAGGGTTTTTCCACATAAAATTTGAATTGTTTATGTTTAGACTTGGTTGTGTGATTGTGTGTACTTTGCTTAATTCATCTCTGTATCACCAATGTCGCATCTATAGAACAATTACATACAACTCAAGCTTATATGTCGACCACTTCTTTTGGGCTTCGCCAAGCTTCTAACTGTAGAAGGCTACTAGCCTGTCTTCCTGTGATAAGACTCCTTCGATTTTTAACATATGAGGTGTCACACTCAAAAGAATCAATAACAGTATTATGGACAATTGATGCTTGATTTCAACAAAGCTCTTGTCAGTTTCATTGGTCCACTGAAATGGGCCTTTTTCATACAATCTGTAATGGGTCTACACATAGACTTAATGAGTCATCCTTCTTCTTCACAAATAGGACCGGGGCTCCCCATGGTGATACGATGGGCCAGATGAAGTCTGACTTTAGTAATTTGTCAATTTGAGACTTAGCTCTTCCATCTCATATGGGGCATGCGGTAAGTAGGTAAGAAGATGCGCTTGGCTCCCGAAGTCAGATCAATCGTGAAGTCTATCTCACGTAGAGGAGGAAGTCCCGGTATGGCTTTGAATACATCGATGAAATCTTAGACTACGGGAGTGCATGTTAGTGAGGGTCCATCATAACCCTCCTCCAATGAAGCATAACATAAAATTCTACGTCCATGCCTGACTTGGACTAGAAATGTGAGGGAAGTGTCGTCGTCCTCATATATCTTTACTGTCATGGTTCCACAATCGATCTCTGCATTCATCACTATCAACTAGTCCATGCCCAGGATGACATCATAATGGCAGATCTTAGTCACTATCAAATCCACAAGCGCCACCTTGCATCCCAGGTCAATAGAGCAATCACAACATATCTTCGTTGCTTCTAAGAAAGTACCGACGGCGGCGGCAATGATTTTACCCCTACGAAGGGGGTAGAGTGTAGTCCTATATTGTTGACAGTTGCATGTGATATGAGAGAAGCAGTGGACCCGGTGTCCACTAAAAGAAATGTGGGAGTTCCTTGAATGTGGGCCGTCACCTCGAAGGCCGTAGGAGTGGGGATGATTGCATCTTGGCCCTTGGCCACTAAGGCATGTACCCGTGCCTACAACGGAAGGTTCAGTTATTACATGGGCTGTTGTAGCATCCTAAATTGAGGTATAAGAGGACGGCAGAACTGCTGGCTAGGCCCCATCGTCCGCAGGGGCAAAATCTGTAATGGCTATTGTGGGGGCCTGTTGTTGCATTGAGGTGGCATGAAGCCGAGGTCCCTCATTCTTGTGAAGTAGTAAGGCTCAGAGTGACCAGTCCTCTTTTAGTAACTACATATCTAGGCAGGTCGTGCAGAAGGGGCCGATGTGGCAGCTAGTCGGGGCGGAGAGTTTGGGCACGACCTTTTTCCGACAAAGGAAGAGGATGGTCCTTCCATCCTGGTTCAGGGCCCTAATTGTGAACGGATCCAATTAGGAAATGAACTAAAACTTAAGTGAATTGAGCCATTAGCTTGCAGACTAAATTTAAGGTTTCAGACCGTCAGATTCTGACCCAATTACACCCTCGGATCATGGAAAATTTCCAACATATGTTAATGTACATGTAGCTTTGATTGAGTGCCGGTGACCGTTGAACTGAAACGTATCCTCTGCGGTCGATCCACTGATCCGATCGGACCGAAAACTTACCTGACCTTGATCCAATGTCAAGGAACTTTTCCCAGACCGTATGCAGGAAATGGGCTTCCAGATGAGCTCCATTGGATTGAAACAGCCACCTGTTGGCAGTAACCTAAGTATACCATGGCCCTGGGGCCATTTTCATCAGTTATGAGCCTATATAAGGACCTAAACCCACCCTTCTCTCATTCCATACGAATTTCAAACCCTATGAGAGAGAAGAGAAGAAAAAAAGAAGGAAAGAGTGAGGAGAAGAGAGAGAAAGTGGGAGATAGTTCCTGGGATTCAATCCCACCACTCCACGTGCTGAATCAACCTATCTGTATCACTATTCCGGTGATTCTGACTCCATTTCTGGGAAAGAAATCCTAACCCTAACCTAATTTAGGAATTCAAATAGTAAAATCGGTAAAATAGCTGACCTATTTCGTGATTCAGGTTGTCGTTGTGCTATAGATAAAGACTTAGTATATAAATTGAGTTTGATACGAGTATATCGATGAAAGGTGCAGACTATAAATGTTTAGGTTAAGGTTTTCAAGGCTTTCAATGTAAGTAATGCTTTATGACTGACTTGATTGCTGCTACATGTGTCTAGTTGTGATGTTTTCTGTATATTACATATATATATATATATATATGAACTATGTTGATTAATGCATTCTATATGTTCGTTTAAATGTTAGATTAAATATGGAATTATGATGAGTGCTTGTTACAATCCATGTTTGTGAATACATGATTATAGTATGTGTACTAACTCCTTTGAGGGAGGATTTGCTTTAATATGTGTTTTGACTAATTTATTACATGTATGTGATTGGTGTAGTCTAAGTGTTTGATAAAATGCCTAAATGAGAATATGCTTGTTGTAATGTATTTGATGAGGACATTGAGATAGGATTCTCAATAACCTTATCTATAGTTACAGTTTCCTTCATATAACCTAGCTTACTACTACGTGCTTTATGGATGAAATGCTTATGTGGGATAACATGTGTATTATGTGATTGTTAAAATGCTCATATGTGATTTATATTTGAATAGTTTGTTACACATTATTTGACTATCGAAGATGAATGCCTATTGTGTTTGAGTATGATTGGGACCACTGCATAGTCCAGCCAATCGGTAATGGTTCTCGAGTTAGTGGTCAAGGTCGTTTCCCCACATAAGACATGTTCGAGGAATCCGAGTCGTACGCTTATTATTGACAGTGGTTAAGCCACGCGGAATGCTTACGCACTCCATGTCGATTAAGTCAACGTATGCTCGTACCAGTCGAGCTTGTCAGCCTAATGTATGTTCACCATGTATGGACACTACTGCTTGAATCTAAGGTACCAACTTACCAGTAAAAATCTCATTTAACCTTGATACCATGATCCGCTAAGACTCATGAGCCGAACATGGTGGTGTATGGGACATCGTGGCCAAGATGTTAGCCTACGCTGGGGTGTCGAGTCTCCCCGTAGTGACCAGTGAGCAACCCAAACTCATGAGTCAAATATGGTGGTGTATGGGACAATGTATTCGAGATGTCGGCCTATGATCAGGTGACAAGCCCGTAGTGACCTCGAGTATACACTAGGATTATGCTAAGGTGACGAGCCTATCCGTAGTGACCTCAACTATAAACTAGGCTTGCACTGAGGTGACGAGCTGCTCCGTAGTGACCTGGAACCGTTCTTCGTATGTGATTAACTAGGATTAATGACCCTAGATGGATCAATATTTGGTTCAATGATAAAAAGGGAGGTACCTTAGCTTCCCAAACCTGTTGCATGAATATGCTTAATTAAGAACTTGGCTAATCACACATATGCACCGCATTATATGTGCCTTTGGCATTAGAGTTGAGCACAGCAGGAGTGTTGCATGCCGCGATCATGAGATGATATCACAGAGGGAGTGCAAGCGAGGGCATACATCATTCATACATATCATCCTTGCATTAACTAGAGTACTTAGGAATGCTTGTTTTATTACTTTATCATTACTGCTTGACTGAATTGATAAAAAGTTAACCTTTGCCTTATAGCTCCACTGAGTTGATCACTCACTCCCACACTGGGATGGAGTTTTAAAACACTAACCAAACTATATTTTAGCTACAGATGAGGGCGATGCTTACGAGGCAGAGCCGGACTTTTATGATGATGAGGGGGAGTTCTCCTATTTACAACTCCCTGGCGGGTCTATGTAGATCTGGAGTTGTGTCATCGGGGATACCGGGATATGATTAGTTGACATTATTTTACTATTTTGTATATTTTAGAATTTTACATGTAATTATGTAACCTGGTGATATTCATACTCTAGGGACTTACAATCACCTATATGCTTTATATAATTATCACAGTCTTCCGCGTGCGTCAATTTAACTGTCTCTGGAGTATGATAGGCTGATTTGGTATAATCTCACTCATGTTTAATGCATTAACATGAAAAATATTTAATCATCATTATCTATGTTGCATAAGTGATGTGTTGAAACTCGAGAGTTGGGCTCCTGCTTGACTTCTCAATTTTTAGGGCGTTACAGTTATATATTCAAAAGATGAGTAGCCAACTCAGCGTGAATTCCCCTCAAGATTACACACAACCACATTAGTTAAGTATAGTTTTAGATAGAAATCATACAAAACAATCCAAATGAAATCTTATTAAATGCATGAATGTGTGAATACACATCAACTAGGGATGCTCATTTAGTTTTCTTTTGGGAAAAATCCATGCATGTGACCAGCCACCAGCAAAAGTACATCCAATACGTGCGTAGTAACCAAGCTCACCAAAAGTGAGTCGATAGTCGATGGTTTGGGAGCTAGCGAAATAATCCCATGATTAAGGACACATGTTCCAGCATCTAGAAGTAGGCACCCACCATCTCTCATATGTTATGAATGCATGATTAGCTCAACTATTATTATTTTAATTGCAACCATCCAATCTAAGAAAGGTTAAAGGTCACTATGGGGGACTCATCACCCAGCATAGGCCGACAACTCGAGTATAGTGTCTCATACCACCATCCCTGGCTCATGAGACTATGACATTAAGATGTTTAATGGTAACCTCCTTAACTGCTAGCCAATCATAATTCAACAAGTGGAACTTACCATCGCATGGTTGCATAAAAATAATTCGTCAAGCCACTTAGGGCAAATATCAAACTGAAGCCACATGGGGCCAATATAAAATCAAAGCCATAGAGAGTAAATATCAAATTAAAGCCAAATAGGCACAAAGATCGACAAATGGTAAGCCCGCATCAATATTCCATTTAATCCATCAATCAAGGAGCCACTAGGTCAATGGTCCATTATCATCACAATCATCAAGTTACATCCCAAGTCTGGACATACATATATAAGTGGGGTTTTCCACTGATAGATATAGTAATTCGAGTTCCAAAAGCAATTCACGAGTATAAAAATATATTCAAGTGCAACATATAGATGTTTATACAAGATACATGTTAAGTATATAATTCGAAGATCAATTCCAATAACTAGTACAAGTATCCATGAAATAGAGATATCAATTATCAACCAAAATTAAAATAGAAACTATCACTTAAGCTAATAGGAAAGTGGAAAGCTCAAGGGAAAGAAGTCATCACCTCACACATGAAATCCCTTAGACTGGTATATCCTCCTAGACTTGAACCAATTTGGGGGTCAACTCACATGGCTTAGGTGATAGTATATGTAGACCAATGCCGCCTCTATAATCTCTGGCTAGAATTTTAACTCGAGGATTGCCCGATGGGGACCAACTTTCTTTGATGACAAGAATCCTGTATCAATTCATTTGGTTTAGAATAGCCTACTACTAATGAATGCACTAATTAAAATAATTTTGGGTGAATTAACTAAGTCGACTCATTATGGACTTTTCTAATGGTCTTCAACACCCTCTCTCAAAGACCAGATATCTTGATTTCATGATGATACATGGGCGTTCAACCCAAACTCACCAACCATGGTAGTAAGAGCAGCTACCCAGCAAGTTGACTCGATAACGAGTCCTTGTGAGGGAGTGCAAGACTCAACGTTCATTCAAGTTTATGCCACTTGGCGAGACTTAATAGTTGTTGGTTGACCGTAGCAGGGCTTCACCAGCCTCGAATCCCGTCACGCCCCAAACCCGAAAATCGGATTCACAGGAATCCCGATTACCGAACCTGGTGCCGACAGCCTACATAGTACCCCATTCTCGACTTCCAGCGCCCATATGCCAGGTTTCAATCCTGGGATCCTACAAGGAGGATTTTCTAATGTACATTTATCTCGTAAAGAGAATAACCATAAGTTTACTCAAATCATAAAAGCAACATCATCATCACATATCCACTAATATAAATAATTGAATACAATGCTAAAAGAAAAATACATGTATCAAAATCAAAGCTCCAGAAGATAGTTGCATGCTCCAAGCTCAACGGCGCTGCAACCTAACACCACCTGCACGCATTTATTGTGCATAAGCTTATAGAAAGCTTAGAGGGTGTTGAAAGTGTGTGCACAAGATAAGTGCCAAGTATTTAATGCAATACAATGTCGAAAATATTGGCAAGATCATGAATCATACGATAACAGAGTAAGAGAAAATACTGACAAGTCAATGAGTCATACAATATCAGAGTACGCAATACAGATTAGCTACGCAAATGAGGAGTCATAGAGGAAATATCAGATGTCGAGGGTACAATGCAATATGTAAATCCTGCTAAGTCCATCTAGGCTATATAAGTATAAAAAATATAACAACTTAAAATTTCATATGCCTGCGGATGTAATATGCAATGCGAATAAAATGACTAAGCTAGAGTGTGAGGTCGGCATGACAGTACATAGTATCACAGGGTACGGGATCAGTCACAAGGAAATTCTATCTAAACCAGTCTCATACCTAAATTTAGATAGTCATACTCAATGTGGTAAACTCCTGATCTCAAGTTAGTCACGCGCCGAATCGAAATCCTGATCATGCGAAGATACACGTAACAAATAGTTGTGCACCACCAACCTGAGTGGATAGTGAATGAATATATGAATAAGTATGCAATTCCTGCTCAATAAATCCACATATTAGTACGGTTCCTCTCTGGGATCATCACTAGGGTCTAGTATACTCCGCAATGGCTGTCGCCTCCCTAGCCGTCAGCTTAGCCAGCAGTCTGCCAATACCTGCCCGGCTCAACAATAGCGGTCCTATTTACAAGCTGGTCATACTCAACCTAGCTTACAGCCCCCTCACTGGAGCGGATAAGGCCAAATCCCCTCCCAACCAATCACGACACAGTGGGAGACGTGGCCTACTGGTATTCGGCACTCAGGCACTCATGTATCTACTCGGAATAGACGTTGGGGCATCTCCTAGCCTCGGAGGTTTAGGAACTTTCACCCATGAACATCCAAAGTGCCCAAATGCTTGAACCAAACATTTTTGGTGTCCCAGCTATCCATCCACGACATGCCTCTAGACGCCACGGCCTTAATGTCGCTAGGGCGTACAATGATCATGTCACACATATGAGAGATTCATGAGTCACACCGTCCAGTCATGCAGCAATCCTATGCATACCGCGTGCTCATGTGGGTAACTCCTATCAGTGAGTCCCATCAATAATCTATCTAATGGCATATGCTATGATCAGTCGCTCCTCATATCAAGCATACATATGATGCGTATGAGCATGAATCACGGAGTTATACTAAGTATGTTAAATGGTAATGAACTATTCTTCCAACAAGGATGGGCCTAGATGGCCTACACAACAAGTATGGGCTTATTAATGGGCCCTAGGGAGAGTCATAACGCGGACATTTAATCAACATTATCCTTACAATGTGGATGTCAAACCATCATTGCTCCCAAGGCACGGCCTGTCATAAACATCATTACAAAAATCATGGTGAACTCACATATTGTAATGGACCTTATATACATCTCATTGGGCCTCAACCCATGGGCCTCCAATACATCAAATGGATAGTATCGCATGGGCCTCATAAATATCAAGGTGGGCCTCAACAACGGCCCACAAATACATCAAGATGGGCCTCATCACGTGGGCCTTATATATATCAAGGTGGGCATCAATAATGGGCCTTATACACATCAAGGTGGGCCCCAACAACGGGCCCACCTTGATGTGTATAAAACTATTCACACTTAAAAAGAAGCAAGTGGGACTAACATAAAACTATTCACACTTAAAAGATAGGATTATGAAATATATAATAGTTGTAATGCATCAAACATGTGATGTGCCAAAATTAATTATATCATGAATCAACACAACATAAATAAAAGCATGAATAAAAAAAATAGCGATATATAGTGGTTCGACTATATGCCTACTCCACTCCCGGTTGACGCACTCATCCTCATGAGTGTACCGAATTTAACTATCACTACCAGAAAAAGGGGCAAAGGCTACGGATAAAATCCGTAGCCTTAGACCTATAGCTACAGTTTTAGTCCGTAGCACGACCGTAGTCGTAGGTGTCGTAACAAAAGGTCTAGAACCTATAGCTACGGATTTAATCTTTAGCTATAGGTTACAACAGCTACGGATATTATCCATAGCAATTATATCTGTAACGATAAGTATAAACAGCTACGAATATTATTTGTAGCTAAAAGTCTGTAGGAATATGCCGAATTTAATAATGGCTATAGCTATCGGATTACCGGCTACGATCAATATCCGTAGGTATTTCATACATTAAAAAAATATATATAATCATTTGTTCATTCTATTACCACTTGCATAATCATTCATTCATTCCATTACAATCAATTACAATCAATCATTCATTCATTCAATTACAATCAATTGCAATCCTTCATTCAATCAATTACAATTACAATCAATTATAATCCTTCATTTAATCAATTATGATTACAATCAATTACAATCCTTTATTTAATCAATTACAATTACAATTACAATAATGCTAAAAATACAAATCTTTGGCTTCATTACAGAAATTTACTTGACTTCACCCTGAAATTTCAATGATAAAGAATTGAAAGAGAAGATATATTTTGACGATATGATATTTTTTCAGAAGTAAATAGGCCTTTTTTCAGCCATCACCCACCTGATGAATCAAAAATCGATTGTTGTCCAAGTCCACTCCTTTTCCTTTCAATTTCTTAGTGACCTCTGTAAAATTACTTCCACGGTCATTTATGTAGTACTTTGAAGAATTGTCAAGAAATGCAACTCTAGTAAGACAAAGTCACTTCCGCAACAGCTTCGTATATTCCATCATCCTACAAATAGTCATAGCATTCATAAATCAGAATGACCATTGAGGGAAAGAAAAACAAAGTAAAAGAAGTGCATCATGTACAACCATTTTCTTTTTTTTCTTAATGAATTAATAAAAACTCAAAGAGGAATGAAATTGACACAAAAGGAATGGTCTCACTATATGTTTTGTATGGCCAAAATCAACATCAGGATAATTTTCGCAAGGAGGACCATCGGTAGTCACAAGTACCCACTTCCCAATGAATGGTCTCACCATATGGTTTAGGTTATAAGTTTATGTTAATGTCATAGGTTATAGGTTTAGATTCAGGTTTAAGTTTAGGAATTTGAGAATACATTTAGCTTTAGGTTTTACGTTTACATTAAGGTTACAGGTTTGGGTTTAGGTTTAGGTTTAGGTTACAAGTATAGGTTATAGGTTTAGGTTTAGGTTAGGTTATATGTTAAGGTTTAGGGATTTGGGTTTAGGTTATAGGTTATAGGTTTATGTTATAGGTTATAGGTTATAGGTTAAGGTTTAGGTTATAGGTTAAGGTTTAAGTTAGGTTATAGGTTTAGGTTTAGGTTTAGGTTATAGTTTTGAGATTTGAGAATAGGTTTAGGTTATAAGTATAGGTTTAGGTTAATGTTGTAGGTTATGGGTTTAGGTTATAAGTTTATGTTAATGTTATAGGTTATAGGTTTAGATTTAGGTTTAGGTTTAGGGATTTGAGAATACATTTAGGTTTTAGGTTTAGGTTTAAGTTTTAGGTTTAGGTTAAGGTTATAGGTTAAGGTTATAGGTTTAGGTTTAGGTTATAAGTTTAGGTTATAGCTTATAGCTTTAGAGAATTGAGAATAGGTTAAGGTTTAGGTTTAGGAAATTGGTTTTGGGTTTAGGTTTGGGTTTTCAAGTTTAGGTTTAGATTTAAGTTAGGGAGTTGAGATTAAGATTAGGTGTAGGTTTAAGTTTAGGGATTTGAGAATACATTTAGGTTTTAGGTTTAGGTTTAGGTTTTAAGTTTAGGTTATAGGTTTAGATTTAGGTTTAGGTTAATGTTAGGTTATAGGTTATAGGTTATAAGTTTAGGTTATAGGTTATAGGTTATAGGTTATAGGTTAAGGTTTAGGTTATAGGTTTTGGTTTAGGTTATGGTTATAGGTTTAAGTTTAGGTTAAGGTTTAGGTTTAGGTTAAAGGTTTAGGTTAAGGTTTAGGTTTAGGTTATAGGCTATATTTTTGGGGAATTGAGAATATGTTAAGGTTTATGTTTAGAAAATCGGGTTCAGGTTTGGGATTGGATTTAAGTTTGGGTTTTCAAGTTTAGGTTTAGGTTTAGGTTAGAGAGTTGAGATTAGGATTAGGTGTAAGTTTAGGTTTAGGGATTTGAGAATACATTTAGGTTTTAGGTTTAGGTTATAGGTTTAGGTTTAGGTTTTAAGTTTGGTTATAGGTTATAAGTTTAGGTTATAGGCTATATGTTAAGGTTTTGGTTTAGGTTAAGGTTATAGGTTTAGGTTTAGGGTTAGGTTATAGGTTTAGGTTAGGTTAGGTTTAGGTTTAGGTTATAGGTTATATGTTTAGGTTAAGGTTTAGGGATTCGAGTTCAGGTTCAGGTTTGGATTTAGGTTTAGGTTATAGGTTTTGGTTTAGGTTATAGGTTATAGGTTTAGGTTTAGGTTATGGGTTTTGAGATTTGAGAATAGGTTTAGGTTAGAAGTATAGGTTTAGGTTGGGTTATTGGTTAAGGTTTAGGTTTAGGTTTAGGTTATAGGTTTTGGGATTGGAGAATAGGTTTAGGTTATAGGTTTTGGGATTGGAGAATAGGTTTAGGTTATAAGTTTAGGTTTAGGTTGGGTTATAGGTTAAGGTTTAGGTTTAGGTTAAAGGTTCTGGAATTTGAGAATAGGTTTAGGTTATAAGTTTAGGTTTAGGTTTAGGTTTAGGTTAAGGTTTAGGTTAAGTTTTTAGGGTTTCGGTTAGGGTTTAGGTTATAGGTTATAGATTTAGGTGTAAGTTATAGGTTTAAGTTTAGGTTTAGGTTTTAGGTTTAGCTATAAGCTTAGGTTATAGGTTATAGGTTATATGTTTATGTTAAGGTTTAGGAATTCAGGTTCGGGTTTGGGTTTGGGTTTGGGTTCAGGTTTAGGTTATAAGTTTTGGTTTAGGTTATAGGTTATAGGTTTAGGTTAAGGTTTTGGTATAGGTTATGGGTTTTGGGATTTGAGAATAGGTACAAGTTATAAGTATAGGTTTATGTTGGGTTATCGGTTAAGGTTTAGGTTTAGGTTATAGGTTTTGGAATTTGAGAATAGGTTTAGGTTATAAGTTTAAGTTTAGGTTGGGTTATAGGCTAAGGTTTAGGTTTAGGTTATAGGTTTTGGGATTTGAGAATAGGTTTAGGTTATAAGTATAGGTTATAGGTTTAGGTTATAGGTTATAAGTATAGGTTTATGTTTAGGTTAAGGTCTAGGTTTAAGTTATAGGTATAGGTTTTGGGATTTGACAATAGGTTTAGGTTAAGGTTATAAGTATAGGTTATAGGTTAAGGTTTAGGTTTAGAAAATTGGGTTCGAGTTCGGGATCGTGTTTAGGTTTGGGATTAGGTTTTAGTTTATAGGTTATAGGTTTAGGTTTGGGTTATAGGTTAAGGTTTAGGTTAGGTTTTAGGTTATAGGTTAAGGTTTGGGTTATAGGTTAAGGTTAGGGTTTAGGTTTGGGTTTAAAGTTACGGTTTAGGTTAGGTTATAGGTTATAGGTTAAGGTTTAGGTTATAGGTTAAGGTTTGGGTTATAGGTTAAGGTTTAGGTTATAGGTTATAGGTTATAAGTATAGGTTTAGGTTTAGGTTAAGGTCTAGGTATAGGTTATAAGGTTCGGGTTCAGGATCGGGTTTAGGTTTGGGTTTAGGTTTTAGGTTATAAGTTATAGGTTTAGGTTTGGGTTATAGGTTAAGATTTAGGTTAGGTTTTAGGTTAAGGTTTAGGTTAGGTTTTAGGTTAAGGTCATAAGTATAGGTTATAGGTTTAGGTTTAGGTTATAGGTTGTTAGTATAGGTTTAGGTTTAGATTAAGGTCTAAGTTTAGGTTATAGGTATAGGTTTTGGGATTTGAAAATAAGTTTAGGTTAAGGTTATAAGTATAAGTTATAGGTTAAGGTTTAGGTTTAGGAAATCTGGTTTGGGTTCGGGATCAGGTTTAGGTTTGGGTTTAGGTTTTAGGTTATAGGTTATAGGTTTTGGTTTGGGTTATAGGTTAAGGTTAAGTATAGGTTTAGGTTATAGGTTTAGGTTATAGGTTATAGGTTATAGGTTTAGTTTATAGGTTAAGGTTTGGGTTATAGGTTAAGGTTTAGGTTATAGGTTATAGGTTATAAGTATAGGTTTATGTTCAGGTTAAGGTCTAGATTTAGGTTATAAGTATAGGTTTTGGGATTTGAGAATAGATTTAGGTTAAGGTTATAAGTATAGGTTATAAGCTAAGGTTATAGTTTAGGTTAAGGTTATAAGTATAGGTTATAGGTTTAAGTTTAGATTTATGTTTAGGTTAAAGTTTAGGTTATAGGTTTTGGTTTAGGGTTAGGTTTAGGTCATAGGTTATAGGTTATAGCTTTAGGGAATTGAGAATAGGTTTAGGTTATAGGTTTAGGGTGTGGTTTAGGTTAAGGGTGTGGTACCTACAAATACAGATATAAACACGGCTGGTCCAAATGGTCAAGCCCCTCCATTGCTGTCCATAGAAAATGGACAGCTTCATCATGGTCATAACAGTGGTTCCCACCTTCCAGGGACCCTCACTCATTCGGATAGCTCCGACGCATATCCGATTCTACTCCATTAATTTCGAGCAAATACATAAACACGGTCTATCCAAGTAGTCAGGCCCCTCCAATGTTGTCCATGGGAAATGGACAGCTTCATCATGGTCTAATAGCGGTTCCCACCTTCCAGGGACTCCCACTCATCCGGATAACTCCAACACACATCCAGGTCTGCTCCATTCATTTCGAGTAAATACATAAACACGGCCTGTCCAAACGGCCAGGCCACTCTAATGTTGTCCATAGGAAATGGATAGCTTCATCATGGTCATAACAGCGGTTCCCACCTTCCAACA